>OU015695.1:7500000-10000000 GCA_907165295.1 Nomada fabriciana
ATCGAACGTTATTCTCGAGCAAACATTACGAGCTCGAGACCCATGGCGAATAAAGCCAAAGACAAAAGGGCATTTCGGTTTGCTGTGTGCATTCGTATACAGAAGGAAGGTGGGGACTTTTACTGCTTGCGAGACGACGCGACAGTCGTTCGCCGTGTCTTCCCCGGATAACATTGTTACGATGCTGTATACGAATCGAGCACCTGTTCGGGAATCGCATTCGCGCGTGGAAATTTGGCTAACAATTTGATAATTCGTGCGGCACCTGGCGCACGACAATGCTGCATCTTTGACTGCTCGAAGCTGCCTTCTCACGTCTCAAGGTAGGACAAAACAATTCCCTCTCTACTACGATTGTAGAATTCTTTATCTAAAGTTGCCATTCGAAGGCAGCAGTATAGCCAGACGTCTTCCTTACTAAATAATATGCGATCCAATAATTGCACCGGGAATATTAAGCTTCGTTTCTCGAATGTGATTGCACGTTTCGAGTTTAAGACGCGCAATATCCGTTTCATTCATAATGGACGTTCAACACTAATGAATCGATCTCACTGGTGATACTATGCATACACCGATAAGAACTAACGGTGATTGATTATTATTCCGCAATGATTCACCGGTTTCGCCTGAATACCGTATACGTATTTTCTATTTCTGCATTCTCCGTCAGGACAATTACATACGTTACAGATTGCGTAGACTCGTGTGTTTCTGTGGCGTGTGATTGAATCTTGACCAATCGAGGGCAAAGAAATATGGTATTTTCAATTTTCTGTTGCATTTCATGGAGTACTCTATGGAGCACTCTGTACTCTTTGGGATTTGTTTAAACAGATACAGTGGATAATTGAAAATTGTTTGGCTTTTGATTTTTGGTACATTTCAGAGGAGTATATGATTATTGATTTCCTTCTATCTTTATACATTTGTGCCTCACACGACCCTGCGTGGAAAGCTTCCAACGGGCGATAGTTTTTACTGTCCAACGTCACGCGATATTCGTAGGACGTTTTTTCTGATAGTGTCGCCGGAGATAGAATTAGAAGGACAATTGCTTTGTTCAATATATTGCGCAGGACGTCAGCGAGTTTCATAGACATAAATATCCTTGAACACCCTGCCGCCATGTCCAGTGTATGCTGTGTTAACTGGGTACATTACCACATCCTCGATATTATTTCGTTTCTGACAATAAGTGCGACCATCGCGCAATATGGAAATAATAGAACGTAAACGTAAATCGTATCAAGAATTATCGTTTACCGATAAATAAGTATTAATCTAGTCTTTGTAAAATTCCAAATATTTTATTCAATCATTTTCGCTCATCATACGCTCCTCTATCTATAAACAACGGTGGGATCCACAACCCTTCTGCCTCCGGTCGCTCGATTTTTCCCATTATTTGCATTATATGGAAAGATAAAAAGTATTTCCCCGCAACGGAGCCCCGGAGCAATCGCGAAAAATATCGCGTGAACGACGGAATCGTGCGCGGTTAGTGCTGAAATTAATTTAATAGGCCCGTACCATAGTCCATTAACTTTTATCTCGTGGTCGCGCGTTGTCGAGCAGGTATCGCGGGCGGATCGTTTGCGTTCGCTACAATTGCAACCGATTGACAGATAGCTCGTTCGAGCCCATTTTATCGTCCCGTTTAACGCGATATGCTGACCGTGTCTGCCTTTTCGTACATACGTATACACCACGTCGCACCTCCCGTTATCGAGCCAAACAAAGCACGGCATTTTCTCTGCTCATTTTTCGCGTCCACGATTTTCGCCGTGCCGCCATTAGAGTGTTCGAAATGTTGCTCGTTACTGGTGTTGCTTGCTCACGTACGGGCCCCTGTCGTTTCGTAGAACGAGGCCGACTCCGGCTACCGGCGAGGAATATTTATGGACAATTCGTGACGAGTCTTGGAATTGGATTCTTCGTAGTGGGCGGTGTGCCTCATTTGCCTGCTGAGTTTGCATATAATTATTGTAATGTTAATGTTTATCGACGGGACATCGAATTAGATTCTTTTCACGGGCTGTAATTTTGTATTATCTGCACAGGTAAAGGGATTATAAGTATTTAGATCATGGGGCGCGAGAAATTTTTAGTTGAGAGAATTCGAAGGATGAGAGTAAGTGGAGATTGTTCTAGGCGGTTAATTTGAAAGTTGTTAATCTGGAAAACATTTAAAGAATTCGTCATTTTTGCGATCTGTATTCTGGGTCGATTTTTCTCCCCCGGTCACGATTACATTTTGGATCACTTTTGCTCTTCACTTCTGCGCATTTCATCTCTCGTGTTCGGAACCCGGATCAAAATTTTACTATCGCTGTAATTAGGAAGCATGTAAAATTCAACCCTGTCTAGACCGTATTAACGATGCACCGTAAAATTTGATATCGGGGATGTTATAATGAAGTTGCTGGAATCGCGAAGATATCGTACAGTTCGTCTCGAATTGAAGCTTAAAAAATGAATGGAGTTTCTAAACTATTTGTTGGCGAAGTACCGCGAGATCGAACGTTCTGCGCCATTAATGGCGCCGGTTGCACGAATTTGATCGTGTTTTATTTCCCTGTCGAATAATTAACAGCAGGCATAATAGAGCCGGCCACTTTAATTCGAAACAATGTTAATTCTCATGTGTTCGAAATGTTTTTCAACACAGCAATGCTTATTTTGTTGCCGGAAAATAGGAGCAGATTTTCAAATTAATGCTGTTCGATGAAATAAATGTAATGGCGTGTTTCAATTAATCAGCACGCAATAATATTTCATTTGTAACAATATTTTACTGGAGGTACGAAAAATACGCAAATAAATTGTGTAGGATCATTTATTATTAATACGTGTACGCATATGTAGGAACAGGTGATTACTAAAGCAACAGATGAATTGTGATTGAAAAATTGGCGATCCTTAAACTGCTGTAACTTTGTGAAAAAATTAATGCAACATATAAATGTTCGCTTTTAAACTGTTGTAACTTAATGAAAAAGAATCGTACCTGGTTTACCTGGTCGCGTTTTAAAGGCCGAAGCCTCTACTTTTACACTGCTGCATCGAATTTAACAAAGTCCGTTTGATATTAGGAAACGAAGTGAGAAACCGAAGATGCTTTTTTTCGGCTAGAAATTGTTCTAAACCATGCTCCTTTACGGCATTCAAAAAATTTTGTTCCTGATTGAAAACACAATGGACTTCAATTTTGAACTCCACTCTTTACAACGATCGCATAAAAATATACGTCCGATTTTTTTCTCATAAAGTTACAGCAGTTCAAAGTTTCTCCCTACAAAATTGATCCTTTAATTTTCTTGCCGAGGGTGTATCATCATTGCAAAAAATATATATAATATTGCACTACGTGTAACCACGTTAAATTTGAGATTGAAAATCGAGAGTGTAGTCGATCAATGCAACTTTGTATGACGAAGTTTTATATGTTCCGGCTTCATTGTTCTAATTGAGGTAGAATCTGAAACGTTCGGATGGGCAACATGGTGGACCATGGTGTTTAACATGCTGCTCGCCGAATGTTTGGCGTTCCTGAAATGTGGAGTTTCAAAGTCAGCCGTTTTCAAACTGTGCTTAACTTTCCGCACGCGTTAAGCCAACTTCCATAGCTCTAATTGTTTAACGTCGCCAAACTGACAACATTTTCGGTGTTTGATGTTGAAACGAACTCTCTTTGGTCCGCGTGGGAGTTCAAATAATAACGCCATTGAATTAAAATGTGACGACAGGAGATTCTGTTTTAGCCGATGAACAAATATACACACATACAATTAATACAGCGAATATTCACTGGATATAAATGATATTATTCAGGATTGGAACATGAGACCACTCTAGCCACAATTTCTCTGCCAGTAATTCCATTGTTAAAGGAGCTTCGCAGTAACACGAAATTCAGTAACGTTTCGAAATCAGGTACTCACACTCTGCTAACGAGTTATTTTTAATTGGCACGATGCATACTTATAAACTATTCTATACACAAAGAAATTACTTTAAATTATTTTTCTTCTAAACGATTATTCCTACCCAGTTACGTCCCATGTGTTCCGTTATTTTCTTGCCAATCAAAACACCTCCAGCGAGTACAAGCAAATGAAGCCGCACTCCGCCATAGAAGCGTCCCAACAAGTACGAATAACTCCAAATTAGTTGCCACCTTTCAACCTCGCTATTAACGCACATTACTTATGGAAGCCCGGTGCCAAGGTTCGTTCACCCACCCCGATGGGTGCAGCCGGTCTACTGGTGCGTCACGATTTTCCACGAAACACAGCAGAATAAATCCTCGGTGGCGGGTGGATACGGATGGGTCGCATAATCTCCTCGCGTTTCACGGTTCGGAAACACTGTGCACACTATAACACGGTGCGCGCAGCATACTTTATTTAATTCCGCCCTCGGCGACTCCTTGCGTAAGGCGAAGCCATCCCCGTGGCGTATGAGAGAGGACATTGTTCATCGTAGACTAACGCACAGGCGAATGAAGATGTACACCGGGTCGTGCTCGAAATTGAATTAATGCGAGCGGCTGCGTTCTCGAGGAGAAAACAGTTGTCTATTCGCGGCCGTGTCGCCGTGTTCCTGAAACATAATATCGTCCGCCAGCATCCGTCTGCGTTTCCCGGCGAGTTTCAGCGGAAGAAACGCGTTGAGCAAATAACTTGGACGGGGGGGTGTTTGATCGATAACTCGTTTGCAGGGAGATACATGGGATAGCAGAGAAGGTTGATCTCCCTGTACCATCGATTTGCCTTTGGCTCTGCGGTTTAGATCCCCGTTGCTTCAGCGTCTATTTGAATTTCGACTTGCTAATATTTGCAACCATGGTCGAGGGTCTTTTATTATTTGTATATTACGGTTGGTAATAGTAACTGGTGTAGAGAGAATATTGAAGGACGACATGAAAGACGAATTCTGAGGATGTTTGGAGGATTCGCGGGGGTGATAGTAAGAGATTTGAATTGGAGGTACATTTTATGGAGATGAAACGGGGCAAAAGGGGAATGGGCACTGCGCGAACGAAATGTGTGTAGCTGCGTTCTGTCGTGCACGCTTTGTAGTAAGCTACGCTTTAACTACCTCTGTAAAATTTAGGACGATTCATTTTAAAACGCTTACCCTGGAAGTTGCGCGATATTACATTCCTCGTAAACGTAAAGCATGAATTGCTACGATTCTTGGGTTAATGCCATTCCAGCAAAGAACGCATTGTTTGCTACACACACGTGTGAGATGACTGTATAATTTATTCATTTTTCACTATGTGGCATCACGGTTCGCGCATTGTTCCAATGTAACGATAATAATAATGACAATAATAATAAACTCGAGTATCCCGGCTGAGGAATTATTATTATTATTCAATTGTAAATGCACCGCATGCAAATACAAAGCTACATAAGTAGTAAATGGAAGAAAAATAACGCAAAAAATAATATGAAAATAATGTTTTATCAGAGATAGTAATATTCACTCCCATTTAAATCCACTTTTGGCGGAGTCTATTAGTACAACCAAAAAAAATGAATAACGTAGCTCCCAAGAGACGTTACCCAGAATTCCCAAACAATGTGGAAAATATGTCTTCCACTGGTAGCGAGGGAGAACCAGGTTACAGGAACTCTCAGGGTTGTCGTTTATCATCGCGCGGGTCAGTTCCCTTCGTCGTCTATTTGTGAAAATCGAGTCGGTCTATGACGTGCCCCTCCATTTCCCCATAATTTACCAGCGCTCTGTAAAAGTTGACCATGGCAAGAGGCTCCTCTCGGCGCGTTTCGTGTTCGACAAGCGGAAGGAAATGCGTTCTGGATGAATTCGTTCGTATGCCCTGGGCACAAAGCGATGGTGTCGCGGGACGACCGCGAGGGCGGCGCTGAGACGGGGGAAATATTTCTTGGGGAAGTTTCGATTCACCTGACAGGTCGGGCGAACGATCGCGAGAGAATTTCTGAGTCGACGAGCACCGCCGTGGAAAGTTGCTCGATCTTCACGCATGCCGTAAATCAACGCGGATGCGCCGGCGAACTCGCGAGCAACTTGGCGATTACCGATACGCCTGCTGAATTAATGGCAGTTTCACTGTGTCCGGGGTGTGGGTGATTGGTAATTAAACGTCACGTACAGGGTGTTGCTCGATCAAGAGTGTCTGCTTCCTGTCGGGTGGTGGATATGGGAAAAAGAATGGAGGATCTTTGCGTATCTTGTGTTATTTCGAGCGTGAATTTTTGTACTAATTTGTATGTAGTAGTGGAACCTGAGCTTGGTAATTTTTTAATCACAGAAATTTTCGGGTGATCTGTACAAAGGGCGAGGAGCCTAGAACAGGCCATCCTCCGACTTTTGAAACCCTTCATGTTCTATCCAGGTCGATAATTGAAAAATTATATGCACGTCGAGGGGCACCTGTCGACTTTCTACTTTCGAAGTATTACCTACGGTTTTTATTCCGCAGTTAACCGCGGGTGAACAAAATTATATGTATATCTGGCCCTGCACGACGTTACCAAGCACTCCGGGAGTCCGTAAAAAATTCTAATAACACGTCTCGATTAATATCGATCGCTGGCTTGTCCATGGAGCTTTCACGAATCTTCAGCGTACAGCATACAAATTTCGCAAGTCAAAAATTTGCCCGTTTACACGAGGGTACGTGACTCACGCGTGCTCGTACGCATTACGGAGACGCGTTTTACATCACGTCGTACCGAAAGCGCTCGAGCTCGTCTTGACTCGAGGACTAACCATCTTTGTCGGATAGCGCGGTTGGTTTACAGAATCGAAAGGTTGGATTATATCCGCGAGCTTGGCAGCCTTCGTTCCGCACTTTTGCATTGGTATTTCCTTGGGGTGAAATTTCATCTACGATAGTCTCTAAGGGTTAGATATATTCCGTGACAAATCTCTGCCAATGAATCAATAACATATTACGTGCCGGATATACGATAAGGAATTGCTAAAAATGTTAAACAAGTCGAAACTATTCCACACGCCGCACTGTCCGCTGCATGCGATCAGATCGAATTCATTGGTAGAGAGAGCTGCCTGCGTTTGCTTAAGTGTTTCCTGACGAACGGGTGCTTCACCCTTTACGATCGTGTAAAATAAAGTGGATACAAATTGCAAAGTCTCGCGGGCCCCATGAAGCAGGGAACAACATTTATGATTCATCCCAACGTATTGTACAGGTCGTTCTAAATACTTTACTTCACAGGGATGAATGCCTGAAGCAACGATGAACGCGTCAGCGTATGCAAAGGTTTGGTCTGGACACGTCGATTATACGGACGTGCGGTCGGCTATTATCGATAAATAATTGCCACCGGCGTGTGCGAGCCAGCGTTTACTCATTGTTCAATGTTCCCTATTTGCAGGCGTGAATAAATTCACGCGCGCTGGTAATACGGTGTACATTATGGGAGGCGACAGTTCTATGTGGATGGGTTAGCTTGCAGTAAGTTGGCGTCGTCAAGAACGGCACGCGATTCATATTTGTCGCGATTCAACGGCAACATGAAACGTAACACCAGGGAAGACAGGCTTTCAATTAAAGTTCAGAAGCCGGGGTCCCCGCGGCAATCATGATTTAATTAAAGCGTACGGGAGTAATACGATGACTTTACGGGCCGATTCAGCCGAACAAAGACCATATTTATCGAACGTCGGGGCGTCCTCGTTTCCCTGCGTCGCTCGCGAAGGAATCCTGAAAATTGAATGGGAATCATTTCAATATTACGCGCCTCTATCCCGCCCGTCGGATAATCGGGTCAGATTATGAGCTTGGCGAACGAAAACTGAAGTAATGAGATTTTTTATGATCGCGTGATCGGTACGTGCGAGAGCATCGACGAAATCTAACGATAGTTCGCACGAACTATGCCCGTTTGAATGATAATTGACTGAGGACGAACTAATTGCATTATTAAACAACTTGAACGCGAAGAACAGTTTATATATAATTTTCATAATATTAGCAATCAGGGATCGCGAATAGTTCAGACGCTACTTCGCAATTCCGCCAAATAATTACGAACAATTTATATGCATATTCGTTTGGACATTTACCTGGCACAACAATTCTGCGAATAATCATTGCCACAGTTTCTGAATAACGAATCCAACTACATAATAGGAATCGCGGAAATTATGAGAAAAATGTAGACGCACCTATTGTTCAGTTCGATTTTGAATACATCTGATGGAGGCCGCCGTTTAAGGAGATCCTCGATGGAAGAGAACCACAAAATCGTTTTATCGCCGATGGCGGAAACTCGAAGCAGCAACACACTCCGCCGGCATAATTTAAGCTGCGTTTGTGGTGTGGATCGTTACTCGAAACTCGTAACTCCAATTCGAAATCCCTCGTGGATCCGTTTCGTGCAAAGGCCATTCGCGCAGATCTAACGGAAGCCATCGAGATATTAACATCAGCGAGGCGTACGGCTCGTGTTGGCGGTGCAGCAAAGGTTGTAGGTACGATACAGGCATGCGCGTGCTTGCAGGTATGATACCGGTATGCGCGTACTTGCCCGGAACGTCGTGTGGAAATGTGAGGGAGGAATCGAGCGCGCAAGAAGCCAGCCTAATTAACAGATAACGGTTACCTGGTGTATTAGTTTATCCGCAGGCGAACTCAGCTGCACAGGTACCATACGTCACCCTTGCTCCCGGCGTAATACGAGCACCTCGTAGCCTTGTTTAGGAAGCGCGGGAATATGGTTTCTATCTAAAGTAGAGTTCCTTTGGGGTAGGAAGGATTTTGAAATGGACCTTTGATATTCTTTTGATAAATCTACTGCCATACGTAAAGTTCAGTGTGTTCGTCTCCCTTCTTTCGTTTAATATATAATTTTCTATGTTTTGCTTCTCCTATGGCGAGGGTGTTACAACGAAGGCATGTGTAACAATGGTTTATTGTTATTACAATTTCATTGGAAGCAAGGATTGATCTTTTTTTTTATTTAAATTGCGATGAAACTTACATTTTAATTTGAATGATTACGAGAGTCACATACATTGCAAATGCTAATCTCGATATATAAAAAACGAATCTCGCAAATGTCCCGGTGGCTACTCGACCAAATCTTAGCGCACGGAAAGTTGAAAGTCGTGGCTGGATTAGGGAGGCAATTCGTTTACTTGCAACTCCTCTCACCGAGCCACCCCATGGCTTTGTCGTCGTTATTCTGAACGCGCTGCGGTATATCGTCCCTTAACTTTTCCGCTTTGCAGCTTAACTTCGTTCGCTTCGACACTCACAGCCCCTCCTCAGTCCTTTTGCAAACTTCGTCGCAAACGCACCACGTGAATGTATTTACTGACTTAAATGAATGCTTAAGCACGCATCAGTCTGCAACCCTTAAAGCAACGTTTGTAGAAGTGTGCCGCGGAGAAGGATGTTCACCCTTTAAAATTCTATTAATGCATCTTCAACTACGAGTTCCCTTTAGTTCGCCACGCGAATGACGCAAGCTTCGGTAATTTTCTTTAACCGGTAACTTAATAAATGTGCAACGCGAATAATAAACGCGAATAATAAAAACTTGGTAAAAGCATTTGTTAGGAATTAAATAAGAATATCTGAAGCAACGGGTACACAGTAGATATGCACGTTAAGCAATGGGTACTTGCTGAGCCGCACCTCACGAATGTATTTAACCATTTAAAACAATTAGCCTGACTTGCCAGGATCTAATTGATGGGAGTACTCGAAAGGTGTACGTGGTCTTGGTTATTGCTTCTGCATTGGGAGGATAGATTAGACGTGTCGGAACACCGGAAGTCGAAGAAACATGCACGCAGGGATGATTAATGAACCGTTCGAAACTATTCTCCGCCCGAGTAATGATTTCTCAGACATCGTGGCCTTACGAATTAGTCAATTTTCGACGAATACAAATGTACGCAGAACGACAAATGCAATATGGCGTTAATAGGACAATAATGAAACTTTGCGATTGACTGGGGCGGCACTTGCAGGAAAATGGAGGGCAGCAAAGTTGCCGACTTCGGATGCACAATCTATTGGGCAAGATCGCCCGATGCTCGGGTCGTAGCTGCGGTCGTAACACGATAATAGCTGAATAACGAAATTAATGGCAGATTTGCATAGATGCATAACCATCCAGTGAAACACATTTGTCTTCCGGTTCCACGATATTAGCGCAGCTGACTTGATATTAAGTCACAGTGAACGTAGCTGTAACAACAATTAACCGATCGTGGCCGTAAATGTTCACTCTGTACAAGAATTAAACAGAACTGATTCTCATGGAACTCAAATATTTCTTAACTGCAGCTTCCTCGGGCTGCAATAAAATTAAGAAAAAAATGGAAGGGTAATTGATTTTCTAGGCGGACGATATTTGTAAAACTATTGCCACAGCTTTGCGCTCGTACCCGCTATCACAATTTACAACTACGAAGATCATCGCCATTTCATTCTAAATCTACGATACTACTCCAATCTCCTGGATATTACACTCTAACCTCTACCTCCATTCTACTCTCCACTCTGACTTGCTATATCCTGTATAATCCATACCTACATCTTACTTTACTTCCCGCTTCTCTTTTCCCTCCTCCTCTTTCGTATCACCTATCACAGTCCACGCAAACCGTTCTATGTTTTCGAATCATCATCGTCTCAAGCCATGCCGCCTATCGATCGGTTCGCAGGATAAACGATGGACGTTATTCTTTCGGGTGTTACCATTCTCTGTACACGGCCAGAAAGTATACCGCACGCCTCGAACCAAAGAGTTCTGGGATCTGGTCGCCGCCCTGGAATTCGATTAAACTGCCCGCAGGGGCGTTCGAGTTTCTTCCTCGAATTGGAAGATTTCGCGTGCTTTCCTGACTCGACACCAGGTCGTCGAAGACGAAGCTCGGGAATGGGGTCTTCCACGGCAGTTCCGTCTAAGCCATCGTCGCGTTCCACGGCTCGTTCTCTTATCCGCGGAGCTTCCGCTTGGGCCAATTAGAAAAAACTTTGACCGGAGATTCCTACCCCGGGGATTACTCTTATCCGTGAAGCTTCGCCTGGGCGTGCGATCGCGTTGCTCGCAAAGGATTATAAACTTGCCGCTGTAGACCTTTGAATGCACGGCGGAGGGGGCGCAGCTGGTCTTTATCGAATCGAATGAAAGCGAGAACCGCGAGGGTTGGAGCGTATAACGAGACTCTTTGTGGCTGCTCTTCCGCTTGCTGTCCTTTAATTAAATTGCCCGCGTGTTCTCGTCGCGGCTGAACGAACCTGAGAACGCCGTGAAAATTTCGCGGTCGCAAAAAGTTTCGATCCCTTGTTGCGATGCACTCGTGGATACATCGAGGTGGGATTTATAATTGAACGGGACGTCCATAGAACAGCAGAAGTTGTGTACCTGTAATAATTCAAGCCTATCATTGCGAGAGTAACGATCACTGTGATGAGAAATTTATGCAACCGTGCTTTACAGTAGAGTGGGATTTTTTGTTATTGTTTGTAATTTATATGTTAATTAATTAAACATGGTTCTGAAGTATTTATTTGTTGTATATTGTTAGTGTATACTAGGCAACCAAATTAATGGCTCACTAAATTTTTCCTGGAGAATTGTCGATTTTTAAAATGCTGTACCTGGATGAAAAAAAAACGGTCAACAGTCTACCTGGACTCGTTTTGAAGAGTGAGACCTCTACTTTTGCACAGCTAAATTGCTTTTTTGGGGGATTCTTTTGTATTGGAAAACGGAACGAAGAACTGAGGGTTTTTCCAATGCCGGCGGCACACTTTTGATTCAGCGAGCAATGGACTAGCAACAAAAAAATCGTACATCAATTTTTATGCGGTCGTTGCGAAGGGAAGACTTCAATCTTTAAACTCGTGATGATTTGAGTTGCGAAAAAAATTTTTGGCACTTCGTAGAGACGTTTGATTCTGAACAATGTTCGGAGAAGAAAGGCACCTTCAGTTTTCCACTCCGTTTCCTAATATAAAAGGTCCCTCGTAAAAATTCGATTGGGGCGCGTGAAAGTAGAGGTTTCATCCCTTAAATGAAGCTCAGGCAGAGTTTTGTACGGTTTTTTTTCATGTAGCTACAGCAGTTCACACAACGAAATTTTTTCGGTCAAAATCTAGCCGCACCCAAATTTTGTTGAAGTGTATATCAATGAAATATCATCCAATTCGTGCATGTTGGGCGTGCACATTTGATCTATGACAAAGAATAAATGTCAGTTAATATAATATTGTCAGGATATACCAAATCTAATCGCAACGGAACTCGCAACCAAACTAATATAGTATTTAAACAGCGAAAACGCGAGTAAAGCGGCACGACGAAACACCGGAGATTGAACAGGGGATTGAAGTAGTGGTAAAAACAGCAGGGCCGTATTCGTGTAAAGGTACGGTCACAATAAAGGAAGGTTTACTGCTAGTAAAAATCCGACATAGCTGTGTACACCTTCCGCAGTTCGCGTGTACAACGGAATGGATAAAGTATAGATATCCACACTGTGCGTTGTATCCGCCTGTACCATTTTCTACCTCCCTGTTCCCCTCGAACTCGATCTACTTCTACTCACCCGATATATCCGTGGAGAAACAACCGGTCGGGGTAATGATGCAACCGCCCCGTTCCATTCTCCACCGCGAAAAACCGGAGAAGATGGAGAAAGTGTAAGTTCGCTCGGCGAAGACTTACTCGCGAGTTCTTGTAAATTGTAGTTTCGCATGGTTGCTCCGAGCACGTGGCACGAGAACGCTCTCATTTCATGGTAGCCTGTGCGCTGTCCGCTTTTAATTAAATCGAGGAATCACAGAACGGCTTCTGATTACACCGGAATAATGCGTGCAACGTGTAATATTCAGAGTGTATACAAAAACTTGTGGCAAATGTCAATTGCACATACCGCTTATTAAATTGGAGTAAAAGTACTTAATGAATGTCGACCCAGAAATATATATATATAGTTTTCTTTAGTTATAACATGTATCTTATAAAATTTTCCAGACCAGATGTTTCACAATTTGAAGAAAAATGTTTTTTGCTACCAGATCATCTTTCTTTTCGCTTGTCTTAATTGTCACTTATTATCATCTGTTATTTTATATTCGTTGTAGGATTTTCACGGTGTTAAACAGGCTTTATTACTTTCATTATTATTATTATTTTATTATTATTACTGGGATCGTGATTCTTATGCCAATGTTTGGCAAGTTCTCTTTTGAGCAATCACGAAGACGGTGAATCAAAGTAAATTAATTAAAATGTTTGAACAGGCAGGCAGATTTTGTGAAAGCTCGACACCGCCTCTCAAGGCGAGGATGTACTCCTTATTATTCGTAACGCGATGCCAGTTGCCGCGAACTTATCCGAATCGTCTCGAAATTAATCAACATCCTGACTAGCGATCTAATTAAACAAGTTCGTCAACTGTGACGCAACCCACCGGTTAACCAAACTTTCCTCCTGAATTCCTGCTGTTCGGAAACTATGAGTTTTCGATGTTCAATGACAATTGGGAGGGGGCTTCGTCGCGCTCTTTCACCTCGCGATCGTTAACACACCGACACCCTTACGCACCGCTGCGTATAATTAAACATCGATATCCAAAAAACATATTATCAGTGTCACACGTGCAATTAGCCCGTTAACGTTAGTTATTTCCAAAAATTTACTTTGCTTCGCGTAAATTTCTCTGAAAAGTTTTACGCGCATCGCTCCTGGCCGATTCTGAAATTCCATCAGTAATATCTATCTAATTCCCATTCCAACGTGCCGATCGATTTCCCCTTCCGCGGCATAAAGCACTCGATATCGAGCGCCGAGACCAACTCCTTCGGAAGTACTTTGCACGCCGGAAGTAACAATGCGGGGCTCGATCCTCTGAGATATTATTCCCCGTCGCGGGGCGAAAATCGAATAGGGGGACAACTTTAATCCTTGGAACGATGCCGGTGCGTCCTGGTCGGTGGTGGAAAGCTTCGATTAATCATACAAGCAACTTTTGCCGTAGCTCTCGAACGAGAGGACGACCTGTTCCCAGCGTCGCAACGGCGTCGTCGAAAGGGAACAGGAAAACCGGTGCTTCTGAGCTGCGTTCGAAATTGTCACGATGATAAATCGCGTTGGTATCGTATATCTCGGTGGCGCGTCTCCGACCATTCGTACGCGGTTAAACCTTCGGATGGGCGAGCTATCTCGAGCTATCTCTTGACTGAATGTACCTGCAGCCACGCGTGTATCGCAAGTTGAACCTGTTCGACCGGGTACGCGTGTTACACTTTTGTCATTCGCGAACAATGTCACGGGACAATCGGGCGAACACATTTTTCTATTCGACGCATATGGGTAACGTTTATTGCGAGTTCGGATGAATTCATCCCGAGGGGTATTCTTTTTTGTTTGCGTTTTGTTTACGTTGCGATTGGTATTATTGGCTCCTTTTCTTGTGAACTTATTGCTTGGCGAGTGAATGTACGGGGGATTGTACGTTGCTGTGTTGAACTTTGTTTAAGGCAGACGTAACCATGAAAATATATTCGCCAATCAAATTAAGGGATTAGTAAATTTTATCTGATCTTCCAACTGGTGAGACTTCGGGAAAATGGATCGTATAAGAGTCTACCTGGCCGCATTTCATGGCAAATGCATCGATAATATTTGCAGGTCCAAGTCAATACGCGTTGTAATATTATTTTTATATCGCAAACAATGGCTAGATACTCAACTTGGAATCGAATTTGCAACATTAACACGTACCTGTTTGAGCGAGATTCTATTTATCGACGATAATTCTGCCCAATTAACTAGCATCTGGCAAGCATTAAGCTTGATCAATATGCCCTAAAATATCTGTGTATCTTCATTGGCAGTTTCATGTATCCACTACATTTAGTCACAAGCGTTTAATATATTCGTATTATTTCCCATTCGCCAATTGATCCTACTCATACAATTACAACTCTTGATTTATAATTAAATCAATCTTCCATAAATCACTCCCAAACAGTTACCACTATCTACCTACACAATTTTCCTACAAACTTCTTCGTACTTACAAAAAGAAAAAAAGTATGAGAAATATTGGCAAATATACTGTGCGCAATTTTATTTCAAAGTTAATAAAATAATCACCTGTCTCGCTGCATACGACAAAAAATAATAATGCTCCTTCGCAATTCGCTAATCTAATAATTATCTACGATAATAAACAGCCAGAAAATAAATTCACGACCTCCCATAAATTTGCACTTCCCACAATTTATACGAAAAATATATTTTCCTTTTCTTTCCGCCGGTCTCGACACCGCGTTGCACTGGTATATCGAACGTGTCCACGCAATTTCCTGAACGATAACGTCGCGCGCAAGTCTCTCTTCCGCAGATGTAAATTAATTAAGCGGCTCTAAATCACGACAATAAATCAACGTGATATCGTAGATCGTAACGGGTGGGCCGTGTGCATTTGATCGGCACCGTGTGCACCATCGAAATCGACGCGTGTCAAGGGCTTTGCGACGCAGAAAGCACCGCTTTCCATCTGATAGTCGAAGTCGAGCGGCGTTGACCATGGTTAGATGGCATCGGCCGTTTCTACATCGACGCGTGTCAAACAGCCTGTCACGTGGAATGCGTCGCTTCTCGTATGCCGGGTCGTATTGAATCGCGTTGATCTCGCACAGAGCTTAGATCGACTGTTTCTGATACGCTGGGCGTATTGATCTTCGTCAAATAATCGGAATTACGTTGATGTTTAAAGTGGTCTATTATTTGGAACGCGAACTCCTCGAAATAAATTAATTATAGCAGTGTCGCTGATATCTATAAGCAAAATACATTGCCCGAGAAAAATTGCGTATGATTTGCTTCATTCTTTCAATGCTGGAATATTTTTTATTGCGCGTGGGTGGATTCTGTATTTCTTGAAATCCATAATTATATATCCACACTTTTCTTGTCATGAAGTTTTTCTGTCGCGTTCAATTTATAATCGATACATAATTATCGGAGTAAATTGTTCTTTGAAGTTCTAGAGTGGTAGGAATTATATGACGTGGCAAATAGTGGCTCTCTCAGGCTTCGGGCTACTATTATTGCTTAAGTGGAGATTCGTTTGGAATTGTCTTAAGACGCCACCGTTTATGGATAATAGAGATTGTTGAGCTTGGAAACTCCTTAAGCTCCGAAGCTTAGCTTTGGGCGGTCATTCGGGTAAATTCAGTATTCTCGAGGATTCAGACGACTTCTGAACTGGTCAGAAGGGGTAGATAACAAAGGGGACGATAAAGTGTAAACCGATGCCAAATATAATTGAATTTAATTTCTGTTCTTTAATGTAATTCCATTTCACTTTTATCCTGCTTATCTTTATGCATGCAAAAGAACCTCAATATTAATATTACGCACGTAATTCTATTCGCTAAAAAGATAAGAAAACAAAGAAATGAATACGCATAGAATTTGCCTTGTGAAGTATCGTTTCGTGCTTCTCGCTTGGGTCAAAGTATCTCAACGGGGGCTTAACCTGTATGAAAGTGTTCGCTGAAAACGTTCCTGGATGAATAGAGTGCCGAGGGCTTGTTAAGAACGGTATTGAGGTCACGATTCGATAAATAGCGGTCACTCGAACTTAAACTGAATCGCGATAATGAACGCCGAGTGCCAGTAATTTAGCAGGGTGGCAACAGTAAGCCATAGACAAACCATCGCAAAATACTTTCACGATACAGCCAAATTATAATAAATACAGCAGATTCGATAATGTTTTTTCGCCAGAACAAATACATGTTCGAGAATGGTAACGATGAAAAGTTCTGAATCTTGTGGAGAATCGTCATTTTAGGATAAATCGCGTCGTTATCTTTATGAAACGGTGAAAATTTGTGGCGTGAACGAGTTGACGAGTGAAGCACCGAACGAAGCAGCGAAACGCGAAAAATACACGTGGCGAAACGGGTCACGACGTGGGAAACGGCTTAATGAAATATACGAGTTTGTTAATCCCCCGCATTAGCGCTTTTGCCACGAAAGGGGGAGAATTGGATTGAAAAGAGGACCCGAAGAAGCGCAGAATTGTAGCTTTATTTCGAGCACCCTTGCCTTACCAAATTTATACTAGTTCACCATTCTGATATGATTTTCCACCGTACTCGAATTATGACGTGAGGTGCCGTCATTAAAATCTGCTATTAATTAATTAACGTGTGCTAAATAATTTCGAGGAATTATGAACATTATATCGAACCAGATTTTATGTTTGAAGTTTTATTTATATTAGATTGATCGAAAAACTCGTGCCATATTTGGGATCCTGAGTGTTTAATTCCTGTCCAAGCTATTTCATACCTTACCACACGTCCGTTCAAATTGTTAATTAATC
The DNA here is from genome assembly GCA_907165295.1 of Nomada fabriciana. Lineage (NCBI taxonomy): Eukaryota > Metazoa > Arthropoda > Insecta > Hymenoptera > Apidae > Nomada > Nomada fabriciana. The sequence goes on from OU015695.1 coordinate 7,517,389, forward strand.
AATCGTTTTTAAAAGTTATATTTATTGTATCAGAGCGCTTGAAACATTCACGTTTTTTCTTATTGTAGTCGATGGGTTTATCAAAGGGCAGCATATTATTTTTCAAATTATCGGGAAATCTAATATAACCTTCTTCAGACTTTTACTTCTTGTTCAATTTTACAAGGGAAACGTTCGCTTCCCTCGTACAAGAAGTATAGATTTCTCAACGCATTATTCCTCTTCTTTCCTTCGATTTCCATGGAAACCACAGTTCAAACCGAAAACTTTCCCCGTGAATACCTTATCTTATTCCCCTTGGATCCGCCAAGAAATCCACGGAATATTTACCGTGGAATCGTTCTAATCGCAGCGCCAGTTAAAACTTCGAGAGCAAAAATCACCACGGGCGCACGAATTGATTTGGATCTGTCGCGTCTGTGATATCACACGGACCAACTCAATGTCTCCGTTGTTTCCTCGTAACAGGAAGTTCCGGTTAGGCAAACAGCATATTGGATATTTGCCTCCTGCTTCCAAGTGAAAAACAAATATCCTCGGCTGGTTTAGTTCGAGTTCGTCCAACGACATATCGTGGTGTCAGCTCGATTTTGTAACAGGAACGTATTATTATTCCCTCCACGGGACACAAATTATAAGCAAACAAACACGACTTTCGATTTATTTGGCAAGAGCCACCGAATGTAAACAGGAGAAAATTCATGCAGGCAGAAATAATCCGGTGCGTATCGAGTGTCAACGAAAATGAATGAACCCGACGGTAACGACGAAAAGAATTTAATTAATCCACGCGGGACACAGCGAAAAAGTGTCAACTTAACGTCTCTGGTATTACGTCGCGACTCCGCTTGGGAAGTTTGCGGGACACGCTTGCGTTTCGTGATATCTAGAATTTCGAGCGTTCGCGTCGAGAATATTAACTCGCGGCACATTTACCTCTATCTCGCCGCTGTATCGGGATGTATAAATTCAGATCGTCGTTGCGAGCTTATAGACCGAAATATGGGACGATTCTGGTTTGGAGTGTTTCGACGGAGGTAAGTGTAGATGGTGGTGGGTTAAGATGTATAAGCGCGCTGGAAATTGTTCGAGTACTATCAAACAGGTATTATGCGCTCGACGGTGAAAGCGAAACGATTTGAACACTTCCCATTCTATTGTTCCGCGGCTTCGCGAGTGAACAAACGTACGAGAACTAAATATTTTGTTTGCACGCGAACAAAGCGGACAGTGTTCATTTGTGATTGAGTCGATTTCGGGCGAGTTCAGCTGGAGCTAAAATAAATACAGAATGCTTGAAAGTAGCACTTTTATCCTTTCGATAGGTTGAAATTGTTTTATTCAATATGCCATTTATACGGGCAGTACATCTAATAATAGCGTAAGACGTAAGACGAACTATCATTTGTGTCTTATGATGTGGATACTTTAGTTTTCTACTCCGATTTCTAGTATAAAATAGTCGGAGGAAAATTTGAAATAAGCCCAGGTAGACTCTTGTACGATTGTTTTTTTTGCCACGAAGATATAGTTGTCAAAATATCGACAATGTTTCGAGGTAAGATTTAGCGATCGTCTAATTCGACCGTCGAGTGTGAACTCATTGAAATATTGTCCAAATGGCAATTCAGTTCCAGACAAATCGGACGCGATTAATGAGAACGTCAATTAAATTAAGTTTAACGTTAAGCACTGTCGTTATCTCTATCGTTAAACATCCACGGTTAAATACGCGAATAACGAAACACAGAGTCACCAAAAGCCATGGATAATTGAAATTAAGTCTGTGTACAGACCAAGACATACCACTGATACCCAAATAATCGATAGTTCGGCTAATTGATGCCTGACTCGATTAATAATTAATGCCGTCGGTTATGCATCCGACGAACGCACGCGATTTGCAAAAGTGACGCAATTCTTAATTAAGCGGATCCTCCTTTATAACAAACAAAGCAGAATAATCTCGCTCACGAACGTTTCAAGAAAAACATTTTTCCCTGCTGAAGTGAAATGAAATGAAATAGGGAAATAAGCGGGGTCGGCATGAAAGAATTAAAACGCTGCGAGCTTCAGCTGTACATAATTAATTTCACGAATTGAAATTTTCTCAGCTTTGAATTATAAACAAGTTTAAAATTACACATTATAAATGCCGTCTTCCTGTATAGCGAAGTCTTTACGAACTTCCTGCTCGGGGAGTTTCAAAAATGAAATCAATTCCCGAATGGAAAAAAGCGTGGGCCGCGGTTCGCAACGAAACGAATAGGAAACAGAAAATAGAAAGGAACAACGCGAGGTTAATAGCGGTGGTTCCTTGAATTTATTCAGCGAGATATTTCATCGTTCCGTTGCTGGAAAATATGGCTTCGATGGAACGGGGGTAACTTGAAGGATAATTTAAATATTTTGCAATAGAGAACTGAAGCCTCCCATCGGAGAAAAAGTTTCGGCACAAGTTCGGCTATATAAAAAAAGTCTCACAGGGCACTTAGCGTTTATTGCGACGGATAAGTGCTAGGTAATGTGTACAACAAGATTATCTTTAACATAGTACCGAAGAATAGCCATTATCTATAATAGCTGACTTTCAAATAAAAACTGAAGCTTGGTCTGATCAAAGAAATCTGCTTTTAAGAACGCCGTATGACATCATCATTATCCCGCGTTAAACATCCAGTGAACATCCCAACAGAAGCATCTTACGAGTAAATTATAAACTGTAATCGTGCAATTTTCACCGAGGTGTCGGGTTCTACATTTAACCCTTCCACGCGAATGTAAAGCGCCGTAGAATCCGCTGAAAGTATTTTCATTCTATCTTTTCATCGAAGGTAGAAACGACACCCAGCATCCCTCGTCCGTCTCGATAGTCGAGAAAGGAGGCCGCAAGGAAGAACAGGACGCGGAATCGTAATAGCGCGGAGAGAGTGTCGGATCGTTTTTATTGGACGGAAACGGTAGAAAAGGCGGCCTTTGTGTCGGTGACGTTCTCATAACCACAGATTCCCCCTTTATCGGGACCTTCTTTTTTAACGGCGCATTACTTCTATCAAACGGAAGTGGCCATAATTGCGTGGCACAATTAAGGTCAACTACGCCAGAGAGAGAGCGAGATGGAGACAGAGAGTCCACCTCTGGCATCTTCTCTACTTTTCTTCTATTCCGCACCGGTTGCCGCGTTCCGTCGTTCTTGGTTGGCGTGTCCAATCAGCACCTGGATTAAGTTAACTGCATCGGCGCCTTTTCAATGGGCTCGTTCGAGCCGCGACCGCGTTCGACGAGCACCCTCTCTTTCACCCTTTTTTGCACCCTCTCTGTCGCAAAAGGAGGGACAAGTTAAAGAAAGGAAGCTTCATCGTATAAAGAGACACTTGGCTGGACTTGGTGGAAACGGCTCGGGTTCCAATAGACGCAGCGACCTGTAATTGGACGATTGGACCAAGGGAATGGGCACGCTCGACTGACCTATAGAATAAGCTGGCAAGAGGTTAATGGAACCGAGCTTCGGAGAGCGTATCGCGTGGTTGAACAGTTTTCTACGGAACCCATCTCGATTTTGTTAACAAACAAACTTTTCTTGCGACCAAATCAATCCTCGGCAGGCTGCATTCTGTTATCTTCAATCCTTCGCAACAGATAAATTTTATTTATGTATTAAAAAACGGTTAACAAAGAGTCTGTGAAAATTTATCAAGCTTTTAATCCCATTAGTAGATAATGAACGTAATACCGCTACTTAATTCTTCATGACTATCCATCTGTACTCGAGAGGTAATACTGCCCCCCGAACACGATCCATCAATCATTCTTTTTTCCCAACGGAAAGCAGCATCGAAGGATCCTTCATCTCGTCTCAAAAAGATGCACGCTTCTTGCCCAAAGAGATGAACGGTGTTTCGACGACGCGACGCAACGATCATCAGTCGCCCAGTAGATAAGTCGGTGTATGGTCAGCCGGCGAAATGAGAAGAAAAGGAACATCACCGGAGAAGCGATGGGTGATTCTCCATAGAATTGCTTCTCGCGCGAAAGAAAGCTTTCTTAACTACCGTGCAGGGCAAACGAATCGTCTCGAAGACGACGCGGTAGCGTGCAAATAATACGGCCATCTGGACGGCTTCTCCCTTGCCTTGTCGCATTACAAACGGCTGACATACTACTTGACCCGTTCCATTTCGTAATGATCGTCTGCTCGACCCTTGTCTAACCTAGACATCTCGCAGTGACCTTAGGCCATGGCGTAAGAAGAACGTAGGGATCACTGAAGCTACGCTTATACGTCAGTCGTAGCTACGGAGATACGCTAACGAGACGCCGACGACATTTTCCATCCGATGAAAACACGAACGTCCCTGCTCTGCGACGAGTATTCGAAATGGTATGTTTTGTACGGGTTAGCCTCATTACCTGGCGGGGACGATGTCGACGATGACGTTTTATTCGGATCCAATGCAGATCGGTACAGTAACGAGACGGTACGCTATCAGTGGAAAGCGTTGCACGAGGATCGATGCTTGCGGCGACACAAATTAAGCGTGAGGGAGGATTACTGTGGGTTTCGTATCTTAGAAATTACGGCGTCGGGCTTTAGAATATGTTTGGAGGCTGGTGGCGAGTTGGCGGATTCCCCTTTATGGATTTTATTATTAGTGCGTTTATTGTTGTCAGTTTTGTTACTGATTATTTACCCAAGAGGTTATTGAGTTAGAAATAGAATATAATTGACTGGGATATAAAATTGATGGATACAATTTTGTCAAGTCTTTAACGTATTTCGTTAATTTATTCTTCGAATAGCACTATCGATTACATGTAAGGAATGGAGTAATGCTACGAACCGTATACATTATATACATATTTTTTATATTTCATACATGAATTTCTCATTTAATTATCGTACAGCTTCTCTACAAAGTAATTTGTGCTTCTTTGTTGTTGCAGGCAGAACTCCGAACGAGCCTGACAGAGGGCTCATCGCCATCGCGAACATTTTCAAAAGAAAATCAAAAGTGATGTAGGGGTTGCACACGAGTCCAACGTCTGTAAAAATAGAGTGTAACGGAACGTCCTTGTGAAACAAAGAAACGTATAGTCAGGGGACAGATTCTTCATTCGCAATGATCGTACACGCGTATAAAGAAAACCGTCGCAGTTCGTGCGTGAAATTCAGCGCGAATAAATCAAAGCTGACGTCGACGTGAATGTTCCGTCGCGATGAAAAATAACTCGAAGAATCTGAAAAATTCCGCGTATCGTGACGGTCAAGATGAGAAAGTTAGGCTGGGGTATAAAGTGGCGCTAATTTAAAAGTTTCGGTAATTTCAAAGCCAATAATAACACGGATAATTTAACCGCGAACGTCGAAACGAACGAAAACAGACGCTGCTTTACGGGCCATTAACCCTTCTGCATCTGTGTCGGCTGCACCAAATTACCTCAAGTCGAGTTTATTTCTTGCCGAGCTAATTGCTTATGAACGATTTGTCTAGACGCCGCGCCGGGAAAATAAAGTTTCACGCAATTCGAAGTCCCACGGGCCCATTTTAACACTGACGGAGGGTGGCACGGGGGTGGCTTAAGAATTGAGAAAAAAGGAAAATTGCATAAAATTTAATTATACCCTCGAGTGAAGTAATACGTATAATAAATTGAGAGCGTCGTTTAACCCTGGCAGATTCGCGACGAAACGTTGATTATTTTTCCGGAAATCAAATTAATTTAGAGAGACAGGACGGACGGCGTGTAAAAGGGGCAAAGTCTACGGTAGACCGAGCACGCCGGTGAAAATGATATTAAGGCAGAGAACTGATTGAAACGTGGGAAATGGCGATCGTAGAGGCTGTTAGTGAAATGAGTGCTACGCGTTTAAGTGTGTGGTTCGGCGCTGTTCTGTTCGTGGCAACGACACTGGTCCACTCTCAGGTTACATGGACACCAATCTACGTGGGCACGTACAGTGAGTACTTTCTCTTTGCTATTAATCTTTCCTATATACGTGTTGTGCCATGAAACGTGGCCTTATTTCATGACGGAGAGCATGGATTCAATGGCTCTTCTTTTACTTCGAGTAACTTTAATGTACGTACGATACGAATTATTTAAATAACAATTATAATTGTTGAATGAATTTCAACATAATTTTCGATTGATCTTTTCGTACAATAAATGTGACACGCAATTGAAATCGTTACTTCATTCGTATACTTACGCTAAAAAATTATAGGCCATTCACAATTGTAACAAATATTTGTGTGATACTTGTGTGATACAAAGGAGGAACATTATGTACCACGAATATAACGCGAGAGAACGAAATCGAATATGTCTACATAATTTAAACTACTGCTCATAAGAGTGCAACAGAGTATCATAAACATTTTGACAGCTGAATAATCCACATTCATACTATTATAAATTATTATACGAACGAATTCTTATTCAAATTCTGCTGAACCATGAAAATATACTTTCCATAAGTCAACAACGGTCGGCGCCCGCCAATGTTGAATATTGAAATATTTAAAACGTGTCTTCAACTGAAAAGCACAATAAATGATTTTTCCTCGCGTGCATTTCATTCGAATGGCTTAGACTTGAATTTCATTCGCGAGTAGGGTATCGCATTTCCCTCGTACGGCACTCAAGCAAGTCGAATTAAGTACCGGTTAGGTCGGGTCATGCTAAATTCTAGCCGCGCCCGCGTTGCCAACGCAGCGCACGTCGGCTAATTGCAATTCGTGGAACGTCTAAGGCCTGTTAAAAGGAAAGGAAAAAGGAAATGGAGAGAAAAAACGTTCGTCATGCTCGGTCGTAGTTTATGAAACACGCGTCACATCGTTCATTCACAACTTACGTCGACGATTCACAATCCACGCGGAAGGTGCGGGAAAATCGTTTTCACGTGCCGGCAATTTCTCCTCAGACCGATTGATCTCCAAACGACAGTGCTTCCGTCTAGTGCCTGCTTGACTTACAAATAACCGTATCGACATGCTCGGTTTACATATTTTCCCAGCTCGCCGCGACCGAATGCATTGCGCATCGTGCCCCGCGGAGAGAAACGTGAAGCAAAGAAAGACTGCGATCTTTCTGTCGCGCGTGGGCAATGTCAAACGCGGCGTTCATTTTTCGGATTCTATAAGAAGCGATCAATCATATACGCCGCCGATACACGTGGAACGTGACAAAAGGACCTTTACATCGATAAAAGTAGCACGAATCGAGAGGGAGACAAAAATGGATCGATCCATCCACCGGTTTCGATACTCCCCCCATTCGTGCGGACCCACGCCTCTCTTATTTACCCCTTTTGCCTTTTCACTTTCGCGTCTTCTCGATCGAAGTTCGCCCAATCAGGCGTGCTGCTGCGACAAGCGGAGAACGCCGCCCGGGCGTCGGATTGATCGCGTCAATTAACGAGCCACGGCGCGACGTTCGCGCGGAACTTCGCAAACGAGTACAATTAATGGCGCATCGAGTTTGTGCAACGCCGGGAAAGTCTGCGCGTACGATGACGGAAAGCAAAGGGAGCAGAGACGGGGCATGGTAGAAGCTGACACGGGAGTGATTTGCAACGGCGCCGATGGATCTCGGAATTCACGCGTCGGCTCGTCAACCTCTCACTAATAACTCCCTGGGGAACGTGAAATTTTGCGAACAGTCGCGGCCACGCGTTCCGTTTGACAAATAGAAGAGCTGTGCCGAGTTTTAATCAGCGCCAGACGATCGGGGTCAAGTGCAACGATCAATCCACGTTCGATTCCTTCTCACCTGCGCGTCGAACGAACGATGGCGTCATCGTTTCAAACGACCCCCCGCCCTCCAACTGTGCTCGCTAATGAAATTCTTGTCCTGTGTTTCTTTTTCTTTCTGCTTTTTTGTTCTTTTCGTGCATTTTATCAGCGGAGATTTCTTTATTTCTAAAATTGACGCGCAGACAATTATACGGCTTTGCTAATCGCTGAACATTATCGTCAGAAGCTTTGATGCGGAACAGAGGGGTGAAATTTATATTTCGTGCTGAAGCAGCTGACGGTTTTATTAGACGAGACGATCCGGAACGATAAATCGACAATCGATTCGGCTCAGGCGCGTTGCAGCGTTTATATCGGTTAATTGCGTCGCTCAGGCGCGTTAAACGGGACGGCGAATGAACCGCGGAAGCTGTTAATTTTGCCCGTCGATTCGTCGGTTCGACGTTTATAATGCTTGCGCTGTCGATAATGGCGCACGATGAAAGAAGTACCGGTTGGTATAACTGGATTCCAGTGCAGTATCGTCGAGGCGGGAATGGCTGAAATTAAGATTCATTGCTTTCACCCGTCGACGCTTCTGAGGTGAAAAGTTATTCGCCGATTAAATGTTTGCTTTTTCTTGCAAGAATCGCGAATTCACAGTTGGAATACTCTATCGGGGACAGAGGCTCGTCTTTAACGGATTACTCGTTGACAGAGAAGAATAGCGTAGCTCTGATGCGGTGCATTTATTACCAAGAGAGAAAGGACAGGAGCCGATTCTTTTTCATTACGGTTTATAGACCCGGTAATGGTGGGTTCTCTCATCAATAGCAATGCATCACACGGAGATCGAATTATCACGCTTCAGGGACAGCATCTTTCGTGGTTTATACGCGCCGGCAGCGTTTCAGTGATCATTCGATGCACGTAGATCGGGCCGAAAAGTGATTACGCAACCCTGCCGTGAAAAGATAAAGTGGCTTTGAAAGCTGGGAATAAATTCAAAAACGTGCCGGAAGTATCGTAAGTTCCGGGCAGATACACCTAATAAGATTACTGGCGCGATTTGTAAACCGTTTGATACTGATTAGAAAAAATATACCATTCTTGCAACGCAAGGTCTGACTATAAATGGAGTTATTCACTTGCTCTGTACGATTACAGATACTTCGGATTTTACCGTGGAATTAATTTTGTTATTATTGTTTATTATTAACTTTTTTCATTTAGCTTGATGTACATTGCAGGAGGGGAAAAATACTGATCGAACATTCCTCGCGTGAATTTGATATTGCGTATTGCTTCATTGTACCAGATGAAATTGTACCCAGCGTAAGTAGTATATCCAACCGCATTGTCAGACACTGCTGTCAAGCATACCTCCCTTAATGTTTAATCCTGTGTCTGATAAAGGTACAGCCAACCGTTTACAATATTCAGACCCCTGACCCCTTACACTTACCCTTAAACGTAAAAAATTCTTCGCAATTAATATTTAACAAACAAGTTTTATATAAAGCTTCAATCGAATCATCCTAATAAAAAATATGATTAATCTTGTAACCAACGAATCCCTCCAACACCAACAAAGATATTTCTCATACTCGTGCCTCACGCTCTTGAATTAAACACCAATTTTCAATGACAATTCTAAACTGACCCTGCCTGGCGTGTCCCCTTGAAAGGCACTCACGGCTCGTGTGGAGATACCGAGGAATAATTCAAGCCACGAACATCGTGTCCGTGGCCCGGATCAGCCGTAGGGTAGCTGTCGGGGGATGGTAGGTGGGCAACGAAGTGGTGGAGTGTGGAAAAGGGTGTGCTAGTGAAGACTGGATAGTGAAGACCCTCCTTGGCAGTTGGTCGTCGTCAGTAGCAGACTGTACTCTAATTAACGGTAGGACAACAAGAGCACCCGTGAGAGATGGAGGGTCGTTCTAATAATTCGCAAGGGAGCATGAGACGCAAAAATTTGCGTGGCTCGGTTAAGGAAAAGAGAGCGAAAATTCGCTCTAAGCTAGGGGAAGAACGGGGAAATTATAGCACGAGGAAGATGTTCCTTGGTGTCGGTATCGGTCTTAGCTGGAGGGGTTTACCTTTAATGTTTTTAATTAATTACGAGACGCGGTCGCCCTCATCGCCCGAAGTTGGAAAGATCAACAGACGAAACATTCCACTCTGTTAGCTTTTTAGTATATTTGAAGGGTCGGGTAAATTGATCGTGTTTAATGTATTTGAAATTGATATCAGCTACAATTAGCTTCAAGGTATAAAATTGCGTGCGGCGCGGTTGATATGGTGTAATACATTATTTTTGAATTTTCGATTAATTCTTCCATGAGAAGGATCAAAATTTCCGGCAACAACATCAAATGTAATGAACAGAGAAATGCCATTAACACACGCTATGAACTTTAAAATATTATTTCTATTTTAATATCCGATCGTACGCGAAACGTCGTCTTTCCAAGCATTTTCATTTATATTATCTTGCCTCTCATTTCATTGAAACCTTACCAGCCAACCCAGCGTTGTCTAAAACACGGACTGCGTTCACGGAAAAGTAGAATCTGTAAATGACGTTCTACCTTCAATCTCGACCACGAGAATTTTGCGTCTGACGTATACCCCTCGTTTAAGAAAAGGGGTAGATGGAAAGGTAGATGAAGAATTTCGTGGAGTTGAACTTACTTGGCGTTCGCAATTGCATTCACCATCGCGGTGAAAAGTTTCTCCTGGCAGCAAATGAAGGCTGACTATAAAAAAAAATAGTTGTGGCAGGGTCGGTCGTGAAACGGTAACAAGAGTCAGCCTAGTCGAACGAGGGCCAAATGTTGCGGCGATTTCGAGTTGCTCGTAAGTCCTTACGAAGCTGAGCAGACCTCTTTCGTCACGCCTCCTCTGCCATCTCTGCCGAGATAAGTAGTCGAGAAAACCCTTTCACTTCACGACGCAAGAACGCTGCTCTGCGTTTGGATCCTTTCATGGATTTCATTAATTGCAATGGCATTGCCAAGATGCTTCATGTAATAGGTAAGGACTTGTAATATTACTTGCCTTTAGACTAGAAATTACAAGGTCTTGATACTAACGAGGGAACAACAGTGGATTTATTATTCACTGCTTAATTTCGAGCAACGGCGGAACTATATCGTCGTTCTCCGAGAATGCCAGGTACGCCATATTCCGAAAGTTTGCCGAGGTGAAAACGTCTAGCTTAAGTGAACCAACACATTGAGGTCCTGTTTGCTTTCTCAACGAAAAGGGCACGTAGGACGGTACAAAACGAAAACGATACCCCACTGTATCCCAACGCGTGTCTACACATAAAAGAATTCAATATTGATGATCATCTACCTTCCATAAACAATGCCGAGCAAACAGTTCCTGTATTCGTAATGAAACGTGCTCGCGAACTTGAAAGAAACGCGTACATCGCTTTCTTTCCAGTGAACCGAAATGAGTGCAAGTCGATAGACCGCATAATAAAGGTACCTATTGTGTACAAAGCAAAATCATGTCTCTCGCGTATATAAATAAACTCACCACTAAAAATCGTAAAACGATTCAGACGTGAGTGTCTTATTTCTAGTCGTATTCGATTGACCACTCGATTCATTCGAAACCGATTTTTCTTTACACCCAATCCCACCTTTAACTTCGATTCCCAGCAACTGTACATTCAGACCCTCGGTTCTCATAAGTTCGCAAATGGTTCGGAACAGAAACGAAGAGCCAGCACGAACTTTAATCGCGTTTGGGTCGGAAACACGAACGAGAACAAAACGGACGAATCCACAAGGACACCTGTGCGCCCGGTATGCAGGTGCATTGCAGTTTCATAGTCTTGAACTGCGTTGAACAGCCAGGCGTGGTCCGCGAAGCGAACTGTAATCCTGTTTTCTAAATGTAACCCAACTTCGGTGAACATGTGTACGTCCAACCGCAAGCACTGTTCGACAATTTGTCTCCGCAGCCAACACGCTGCCTCCTCGTCCTTCCCTTGCCATTTCTCCTCTATTTGTCTCTATCCGTCCCATTTTCTACGCCAAACCAGCTGCCTGTTACCATTCCTCCGATACACAGGCGCCTCTGCACTTTCGAACCCACCCTTCAACGTTTCTGGCTAAGCTTTCAAAATTCCGCCGCTGGATTAGCAACCGCGACGAAGTCTGACCGCATCGAAGCTCGCCCCGCTTCTTAAACAGGAATTAACGATCTTGATTGCAGCCAGTGGATTCAGATTGCGTTTCGCTGTGTTTCCGAATCGCTCACGATTTCTCGTAGAGGTGTGGCACATGGGCGAGGCTGTTATATATAATAGTAAGCGGAAACGATTTGTATTGCATTTAAATTTTTGATACGTTTGTAAGAAGTTTGTTTGACGATCTCGTGCCGAAATTGTTAGGCTATTTTATTACGCGTTCGTCGAAATCTGCCGGGATTTAAATAGCGGCAGTGCACGAGCTTCTTTTAAATTTTACGGTTCTGCAAAGTGTTTGGAGGGAATGTCTAGAAGCAAGGTAGAATTGTTCTAGGAAATGCAGGTGCAAAGTACTGCGCGCTGCGAATTGGACCTAAGGGAATCTACTATTCCAAGAATTTCAGTTTATGATACGTCCATCCAGGGACAGGAGGGGCGGCGATAAAGTCACTTCTTGAATGACGTTGCTGCGTTAATGAAACTGCCAGGTAGGAATATACCTCGTAAGAATTACTCAGGGTGCTTTGACAGCCGTAAAAATAATGAACGTAATGGCGTTTACAAAAGGTAGTGGTATTAAACAAAGTTTAAGTACAGTTTCTTAATTGATAATTTCCCTTCCACATTTCCTTCGTTTGCAGGTGCTGCATTTGCATAATTATTTTTCTCCACGCAGAAATGTTATTATCGGCCCATCTAATTCATTACATAATTATGTTTCCCGACAGAGATTATTTTCACGAGGGGTTATTTTTGGTGAAATTAATTATTCTGGAAATATCGCAGACGGTGCCCGGCAACTCAGACCCTGTTCACAACTATAATGCATACGCGCAGATATACATATGTATGTGCACTCTGTACGGTAGGGTTGGACGGTACAGAGCGTGGATTAGAGAAAGCGGTAATTTGCCACGTGACTGGCGCAAGTCCTTCGGCGAATCACATTACCATATGGTAATCATTGTAATTTCGTTATCATTCACCCCGATAGCGGTGAAATTATCTCGGAAATATAATATCAAATCGCCTTTGCCCGCAGACTCTCCTCCTGACACATACCATGACAAAGGGCACCCTACACCACTTGTTCTAATTAACAAATTGTTAATTCGTTCCTCTTGCAAAAATTGCATTATTCAATAGCGTTCATTAATTCTTTAGCACAAACATTCATGCCGTCGGCATAGCCTAGTTAATTTGTTTAGCGAAGTTAATTGCTACCCTCAGCGATAATACCTCGTAGATAAAGCGAGCAATTATACCAGATGAATAATTTCTGTCGTCCCACGTCGCAGCTTGCCAGGAGCTTTACGTCTTACAATAAATCGTAATATTGAATCACCCCAGTAGGTGTTATGCGATCAATTATTTAGATAGCCCACTGTTCTAGTATTCCTGATCTACCTGTTAATGATGCGTGTTCTTTTTCATAAAAAGATCAATAGATTTTTCGCCAACTGATTAAAAATCAGATACTAATATATATGTGTAAAAAAATGTTTGTTAACATATAAAAATGTAGATCAAAAGTTCCTTTGGCAACTTATTCTTCATTTAATTTTAGTTCATCCGCGAACCCAGCCGAAATAAAATTCCAGACGTTCGATATTTTCCCTCGATGCTTGCTTGTCACCCTGCTTGGCACCTTAACCAATATCACTTTTCCTGCCATCAATCTCGAACCGTTTCGTTGCCAACTGAATCGATTGCTGAGAATACAGCGATTTCACGTTTTTCGAGAAATTGCACGGAACTGGTCGTCATTGCTCGGCGGCAGCTCGTAACTCGTAGCTCCGCCAGCTACAATTAGTCACGGGTCCGCGAAATTGGCGAGGGTGATACAATTGGCCCGCCCCTGTCCCGTCTCGTCATTCAGCATCGCCGTGATTCACGTGCAAGTTTCTGTCGACGGCTTCGTCAGTGGCACGATATTGTTCGAAATCCCTGGAACTGCATCATGGTATCCAATGACGGCATGGATTGCGGCGCCCTGTGTTCTCCAAGTTGTGCCGCGGAACACGTGATGCCAATTAGAACGCGGATAGTTGAACAATGACGAATTATAATGTACCGAATTTCAGAGTGGAATTTATATATCATTATGTCAAGCAGTTTTCAATTTTTGGAATTTTTCACTGTTTGCTGATTACCGTTAATAAATTAAGTGAAATAAATGAAGCTACCGCGTCTGCTCGAAACAGAAGTAATAATAATTCTATGAAATAATTTGGTCACTGGCCGCGAGGCAGCATTGTATAATCTACTCGTTTAATGAAAATTAACCAACGCCACCGCATATCGCGGAGTGCGCAACGCAGCAGTGAACTGTTAAACGGGGGATTCAGGTAAAGAGAGACAGAGAAAGAGAGAGAGAGTTACGGAGGAAAAGGGATGGGGAATAATACCGAAGGAGTACGTTTCAATTTCGACTTCCCGAACGCAGAACGAAGCAAACGCGTTACTGTTTGCATCGCGACACGTAATCAGCTCAATGTAAACAATTTTTTTTTTATCGACGTTTCAATATTTTACGATTATCCTCGTTGCGAAATTTATATCCACCCGGTGCGGATTAAATCATTACAGGAACGAAAAATCACGTTGCACGCAGGTCGGGAATTAAATATAAATTGCTTCGTTTCAGCTGCGTCGAAAAATGCAGGAAAAAAAAGGAAAAACGCCACGCAACAAAGCAATCCCCGTTTAATTTAGCGTGAATTTGCATCGTTGAATTTAAATTTTAATAACGTCCATAGAACGCGCTAGGTTGCCGCGCCGTTCCTTATACGATATTCAAAGTGCGAGGACGGAGCAGCTCTACAGGGAAAAAAGGAAATATATCAAACTTGAAAGATGACGAGAAAATCCTGCTCGTTTTCACGGATCGAGCCGCTTAAATCAGTATTTCGCGATGTTTATAACGAATTCGTGCCGTTAAAATTCGTGTCACTGTTTCGCTCATTGCGAAAGGTATCATCTTTCTGTTGCTGTAAGGGGTTGCTCGTCTCTTCCCCCCTCTGTCCCACGAATCCTCGTGATATTCAGCAAGTTGCCAGTTCGAGGCGAGAGAAGAGTGCTTACGCTTTTCACCGGGCCCCGCAAATATACTCGAAGCTCGTGTTTATTCGCACGGTAAACGATTTTTAAGGGAGGCCGCACGGCCGTTTCTAAGTGCCGAGAACTTCCGCGACCCTATGATGCTTAATCTTTACTGCAAACAGAACACCACTGGAAATTCCACTCGCTCTCCAGGGAAACGGTGCCCCTTCTCTTTTCCTCCGATACTTTGTCCCTGTTTCGTTGCTCTTTGCACGAGAGTCGTGATCCTTTAATGAGTTTTGCGCGCCATTGATAAACTTGCTTCGGGCATAGGAGTTCGATATTTGAGTTACTTTCAATCGATAACGTACGGAGGAATTATTGAAACAAGGTGACGAATGTTTGTGCAGGTCGTCATGGGGGTGAAACGAATATGTTTGTCGCTGTGCACATATAATACCGTATATTTGTTTCTTATCAAATATAACTTACGCCGAGCGACATTTGAATCATTCAAATTAGATCGGAACGTTATTAATCTGACGCCAAGCAGCCGCAAGTAGAACGAGGCGTGCCTCGTCAGACAACCTTCACGTAGCATTCACGACTCTGTTGTTCCACATTACTTCTGAGCCATATAATTTCAGCATTGAAAAAACTAGTAATCTCTTTACCAACATCGAGAATTCTCTTTTCGGTCGACCTATTGCATGTCGCACGAAATACTTTTCCGACCAGTGCAGTATCGCGCCATAGTCGTAAAGGGTAGATATCAGAAGACTTGATCGGTCGACTTTAATCAAGATTTATACCCGGATCCGTGCGATCCGCCGAGAGACTCGCGTTCGAGTTAACGAGTAGCTACTTAGTTTTCGATGCACAAAGATAAGTAGGCCGTTAGCTCGTTCACCTTGCAACCAGCAATTTCCGTTTACGAGCAGCCGCACGCCCGACAGTTACCGATATGTACACTGCCGTGAACAATCTGCTTTCTTCGTCTAAATTCCGTTATGCGCATCGCTGGTGTAATCGAGCGGACGCATAAATGGGGGAATATCACCAATCCCTCTATATCCTCTTCTATCGACGAGCAAGAAATTTTGCACCAGGGAAGCGCGCATTATTCTCGATTATTTTCGACGAATGATCAAATCGATCTAGACAGCGCTGTCGCGAATACAGGATGCTTTACAATATATCAAAAGTGAAATCGCGATTTCTTTGTGGGAAATAATACTGGCGACAAAATCTCTCTCTCTCGAATAACATCGCGCTGTCTGCCTTTACCTACGCGATCCCATTTCGCCCTCCCGCGAGAGGATGGCTTCGTAAACTTGGCTTCGACGATTAAATGGAGAGTTTGCCGTTAGAGGGTTGCTTCGAATGTTTTCCCCCGCAAGACCAGGAGCGGGCATCCTTTGGACAAATTTACCTAGCTTGGCGCCCGACGATCACGCGAGATCGTGTAACCGGAGCGGTCTCTGTGAAGTAAAAGAGGACGACGGCACGAAATGAGGTGAGAACTCCGTTCGTTTGAGGAAGCAAGGAAAATATGGAGTGCTCGGTTCCCTGGAATTCTCTAACGACTGTCCGTCTTCAATGAAAATTTCTCCGTGACGCGGGAAACTCTTTGACTGTATCGCGAATCTCGTCTGTCCGGATGATCGCAGAGAACTGTACTCCTATTTCTTGCGTTGCTCAATGATCACCCACCGGAGCTAGTTTCTCTGTTCGTTGTCACAGATAGGGATCAACGTTTTCCACGGGAACTTGATACCCGTGGATTTCGTTATCTAAATGCGTTAGAGAGATTTAGACGACGAGAATTTAGACGACAGTGATTCTCGGCGTGTTTCATCGCGATTGATAACATGTATTGAACTAATACCTTCTTTTGTTACACTCGACTGTGCGGTTCATTATCTCGCATGGCAGTAATTTGATAGAGATTAACGTGGTAAATAATTCCTGTCTCCCTGTGCACTGGATCGTTTTTCCTTCGTAGCTTTTCAGCGATTGTATCGAGTTCCCGTACACATTTCCCTGCGATGGAATTAAGGAAATAAATAGCAAGGAATTCTCTTGGGAAAAATTTGTCCTGTCGTTCTTTTATTAATGCGACATCTCTTTTCACTCGAGGAAGATATGGACAATGGAGTTCGATTTTCGATAAAAGGTAATTGTTGTGGCACGAAAAAATTGTAATGAGAGGCAGCAGCAGCTGCCTAAATCGAGTCGCATAATTATGTAGATTTGTTCCGGAAGTGCTTTCTCGCGGACAGTTGAATGCTTAAGCGTATCGCGACAGAGAAACACGTTATCGCCGTTTCAACGAACGCCTATTGTCTTCTTCGCGCTCTGGAATAAAGAAAACCGTAATTTGTACACTAAATGTGTACAACATTTGTTTTGCACCACGCACTCCACACTTTTATCAATCGTGATTAGCCTTACGATTAAAATTGAATTATGTAAAAGTAATAGTAACGGTCACTTCAACCGCCATCAATTTTTTTCTGATTCAATGTTCGCCTATTTCGTGCCCCCACATTTTGCACTCACGGCGAATGCAAGTATCCGCGCAGTCCATTGCCGTGGGGTGTTTATCACGGTGAAGCACCACCGGCGTGGGGTTGCCTTGAGAAATTGTAACCAAAGGGACGCACCATAGACCGTTGTGAACTGTGTTTATTCGCATCGCTGTATCTTAGTAAGACGGTGAAACAGAAAGAAGCGTCGGATAAGCAACACTCTCGGGGGAATCCAGCAACAAGCCTGCTTTGATAGCTTTTCAAAGTGTCTCTGCGTCCTGCGCTCCACCGAAGTTGAAGTATATCCCCTGCTCTGCTCCAAAGCTTTCGGTCCTCTTTTCTCTTGGGCCACTCTATCCTTCCTTTCATTCGCGAAAAGAAAGGAAAAAAAAGAATAAATACAGAAAGGGACCGCAACGTGGATGGCCACTTGCGTTTCGTCACAGCATTCGAAAGCAGAGGAGAGGGGTAGAAGCTTGTCTAGCGACGGACAATTTCGCATGGGACCGTCACGGGACTCTGTTATCGAGCTACGTGGCCCTGAGTGCTCTTCCTACTATGGCGGCTTCCACGGAGAGCTTTTTCGGGGCACATGAAATCGACTTCGGCGATAAGAAAGGGTGGAAAAAGTATGGCGGAGACGTGCAACTCGAAATCGATTGAAAGATCGCGTGGAAGTGTTTCGAATTGAATTTCGTATTGTGTAAAGCTCGTAAATTTTTATACAACCTTCCCCGAGTTTTAAAGGCACGTCGCGACGGCCCTATACGGAGTAAAGATATTGTGAACATTTGTATCAGTGATTCTGCGTGCTCGAATTGCAAAGAGATTGTTCTTTAATTCAATTATTGCAAACGTGACAGACTCACTGTTTCAATCAGCAGAGTAGAACTCAGGTTCTTATTATACGATTTTACGTCTGACTCGGAAGACACATTCTACTTGACAAATTCTTGGCGCGAATTCGATTCATATCAATGGGAACTCCTAGAAGAAATATGGAACAGCTTTTATATAGAGACTGTAATTCGTCTGAAAAAGAGTATTATCTGTCGGGGCTCGTGATTAATTACTTAGGCAGAAAGTAATGGACCGCGTTTCTGAGGACAAGGTGCTGTAGAATAATGTTTCTCGGTTATGGCGGCGGAAGCACGGGGCATCGGAAGTAATATCCGTGGTAGACAGTTGGCGACAGTAGTGAAAAGGTTCGTTGGAATGAAGCAAAAGTGGCCGGCGTGAAACGGTTTCGCTAAGTTGAACGATTTCCCAATATCGATTGGGGAGAGGTCGACTGGCAATTAGGAATTTCCGTCGATCGAACCAACTCGATCGACCCATCGTCGTTTTTCCAGTACTTCGCAGTCCGATTGGCACAGCCAGAGTTTTTAATCGTTCACCCTACTCGACCTGTCGCCGAAATGACGCTCACGTTCAAGGCAGTCACATTTGCATACATAATTCTCTGCCAGCTCGCAGAATTCTGTCAATAATTTATTATGCCACCGCGGCGGAACGTGCCACAACTCTCTGAATACGAAAGCAGTCGCGATTCATGGCCTACATGACCAATCTTTTGTTCCATGAAGAAATTCTCTCATGCTGGCCTGAATTTTCTTCGCTTTCATTCTTTGTAACTGTTACATCCACGTAAATTTCGATATTCGCACGTCAATTTTGATGTGGTACTTGAAAATGAGGGACTTGAATCTTCGAGTACGTGGTGATTTGAGCCGCGAGAAAAATTTGTTGGCCCCCGTAGATATGTTTCATTGTGAACAATTTTCGGTGAAGTAGAGCACCTTCAGTTTTTCACCTCGTTTCCCAAAATTGAAAATATTAATCATTGAACAAATTCTATCGTATGGAATAGAAAGAGAGGCATCACTTTTTAAAATGAGCCCAGGTAGACTGTCGTAATATTTTTTTCGCGAAGTTCCAGCCGTTCAGAGATCGAGAAATTTCGCATCGCCACACATTTCTATCGAACTCAAATTTACTATGTCAAAATTTTAAGTTGGAACATGAATACGGGTAGCTAGAAGAGTATTCCAGCCATTGCTTCTAACTCTGCTTCCACAAAATCGATAAAAGAATAATGAATTGGTTTTTTCGTTTACCTAACGGCTCCCTCTCAACAGAGATATAACAATCAAACGCAAACATTTACTTTACGGCTCAACGTTAAGTCGCCTCACATACCTGTCACAGTATAGAGTAGTTACGTTCAGACATTCCCGAGTTTAACCATTCCAGGAATATCTTCTAGAATGCCCGGTTCAGATGAAGCCGGATACCACGCCACAAATCGGTGTCATTCAAATTCTCGTTTCGACGCCACATTTACGTACGCATTTACGAAACTGAAATTATGCGACCACAAAGGCTATTTTCGTGCCCACAAATACTGAATTTACCGGTCGTATCTGGCACTCATTGTGCCTCGTGAAAAATCTGAATTATTAAATACATTGGACGCTTTCAGAGGTAGTCGATTAAACGTGTCCACGATCCGGTTACTTTGATAGCTCCCGGATGAACAATAAAGTCCGATAGAAGCTGGTATGTCTGTACTACGTTCGCAATAAACACCGAATAATCCCGTAATATTGATCGTAAAGGTAGAACGTATCGTACTGAAACTTTAACCCGGTCTCAGAACCAAGTTCGACACGCGTCAAGGCGTAACGATTTTTTTTTAAAGCCCCTAAATAGATCAGTGCACTGACAGTGAATTATTGTCGTTAATTGATTATCGATTTTCCGAATTGCAGAAATTAATTTTTACGTCATTCACGGACAACGACTCGCGCGGATAAAGAGTCGTTAACTGAGATTGATTGGATATTTCATCGGTCGCTTGAAAGCGCAGATTGAACTATCGAATTATCGAGCCCTGTCACGGTGTTATTTTATTCCCGTTTCCTCTTTTTTCTTTTTTCTTCGTCGATGATGAAAAGTTTGTTCCTTAATGGTGAATAACTTAATGGTCGTTAGAGACCGCGATAGAAACTCGTTTTACGATACACAACCGGCACTTGTTGTGCGTTCTTTTTTTTGTTTACTTTGTGTAGAAGTTTATCGCATTATTTCTTTCTGTTATTTATCTTATCCTATGATTTCTCCCTAGCGTAATCCATGAAATTTTACCGCGTCCTTAAGTGAACGTATGAAAGTCTTGCTTGGGGAAAATCAAGTTTCTTTGTCTACAGAAGACATGAATAACTTTCCAGATCATATGAAAGTATAGAATCCATAAAATAATATATGCGTATAAAAATGATTCTTCCATTTTCGTTGAACTTCAGCGTAACTTCTGAGGATCATCTTTCTCAGAGCACAGCCATCCCTGACCTATACAATGTGTCCAATAGACCCCGAAGCTTCTGCGTTCGAAGCCGACCACTTTTCCCAAAATAATCAACACAAATCAAGTTCGACGAATGTCCATTCGAATCGATGTCGGGGAAGCGTTCCCATTTTCAATCGGCCCCACATTTTGGCTTGTCAGTTCGGTTTCCGTCAACCACGGAGCGACTTTGACGAGAGAAAAATGTGTTTACCGCGGCGAAACGGCCGGCGCAGCGTGTATGTGGGGTCTGTTGGCAACGTTTCCACGAACTTTTTCGCTCGCAATTCGCACGCGAAGCCGCGAAATTGAGTTTCAGCTCGTTCGTTGCGCTTTCTCTTCCCGTCGAAGTGGCCACGCTGACACCGACAACGACTTCCACGACCCTTTCCCGTGGAGCAATAGAAGCTCTATTGGTTCGTTCGTTCTAATAGCCCGAGATACTTTATTCACGTTGTGGTTTACGCGGCCCGTTCGTAAACACGTGCGTCAGCTCCTTTTAATTGAAACGCTGCTGGCGTAACGCTATTCCCTCAATTTAGGTTTCACGTGTGCTGCGATTCGTGTTAGTCGCGTTTCGCTGTGTTCAGAACCGAAGTCGATCGATGCGTGCGTGTAATGATTTACGGTGTAGTACACATTTGGTTGATTTTATACCGTTCTTTGGATTATTTTTCGAAACAAAGCGTTGTTCTTTTTCCACGAATTTTTACTGTTCCCGAGAAAAATATACATCGAACTTGTTACGAATATATTAATGGAAAGCCCATTATCCCTGGTCAAACGGTACGTTTGTAATAATTATAGTTACGTGTAAGGTCTTCGTATTTAATTGTCCTCTTATATTAATAACACCAAAGGTGGTACTGTAATGTAATGGTCAACGGGTACCGTACGCTATGAAGATCTAATAAATTGTTGGAAATATCACCTGGCGGCGCAGTGAAATATTTCGTTGCTTCGCAGAATGTCTTCCGGTTGACTCTCCCCCGTTCCGTCCGACTCTGTAAACGAAACGAGTTTTCCTCTTGGCGGCAAATCCGCATTCGTTCCCACTGACGTTTCCTCGCAAGCACGCGCGGCTTTCAGCCGGAAAAAGACTTGACTCGCTAAAACCGGCATTTCGCCTCCACGAGCTTTATACTGCGTCGCGAACATGCTGCAATTTTCGGAGAATTTCGCCTTATACGAGTTCTCTTGTGCGCCCTTACTGGGATCTAATTCTCGGCAGAAGATTGTTACGGAGATCGTGGAACACTTACAGTACGTATGTTGAGACTGTGATAAAATATTATTTTGAATGTTCATTTACCTAAATGGTGGATTATCGGTTACTTTAATTCTTTTTATACAATTATATTTAGGTTTATTTTAAATGAAAAAAACGTTCCGTTCTCCACTCTGTTTCTAATATAAAATCTTCCTAAAAAAAATCCATTCCAGCGAATGTAGCTTGAGGGTTCGCCTAAGATTCGGTGGCTCAGTGTACAATATATTCCACAACCGAGGTACAAAAGTAATCGATATAGAGTCTTCCGTAACAGCATTAATTACTCAATACGAAATCAGTTGCCCGAAAGTGTCCTTCGGTTTCATTGGCAGTGACAAGTACCGTAGCAGACTTAAATTTTCCCCAGCGAAGCAGTCCCACAACGACCACAACGAATATAGAACATGGCGTGTGCTCATAGTCTCCTTATTAATCATAGTATCTCTCCTCATTAATCACAGTATCACTCCTCATTATCTCAGTCGGAGGGCACGAACAGAAACCATCGTATCTCCAGCCGACGAGCTTATATACACTCTGCCCTTTTTCACCGATTCTCTCTGTTCATTTGTGTCTGTCTTTTCCAAGAGACCCAGTCGCAATATCTATCCAGTGCGTCTAACTCTAGTACGCATACAATACCGTGGCTCATGCACGAGCAACGCGAACGTTCGCCAAGTTCCACTGTCTAATCACAATGTCTAATCACGAGGCGGAGATGATTTAAGAAAAAGGATCGTGTAAATGCACCACGGCTCACGACCACTCGCTGTTTCACCTTTCTCTGACTACCCTTCGATTCGATTGTCGGTCGAGAGACGAAACGAACATTGTTATCGAGAGTGTGAAATTTTCCACGCTTTTTTCATTCTCTCTCGCACGATGATTTTTGCATAACTGCGACTGTATCACCCTCGCTTTACAGCCGATCGTTATTCGAACAATTTCGACTCGGCGAACGAGCCCCGCGTTTTTCCGCTCGCCGCGTCGGCGGATTGCCAATCAAAATTCTTGCGAGTTCGCTCGCGTCCGGCGGTTTTTAAAGTATCGTGTTTTATGCAAGGTCGGCCAGGTTTCGAGTGAGCCGTTTCGAACCACGAGAATCGTCCTGGAACGTGTAAGCAATGGGGAGTATATATGTATATTATTGCGCGTGCGATGGAAATGAAATTGATTGTTTCTGTTACCATAACGTAACAAAAGTGAGCTAAGCGAACCGAACTCTACGAATTACAACAGGCAGAGGACAAAGAAATTTCAGGACATATTGTATATTTTGAGCAACGGTGAAGCTGAACGAAGTGTTGCATATTTCCGTGTGAATTTTGTACACTGCACAGCGTTGGCGTATCTGAAACTGATTAATTATAAAGCTGCCATCGACTTATCATAAAGTCTAATAAATTACCAAAGTACTATCCATTTCGCTTCCAAAACTTTTCCCCCGAATTCCACTGCGAATAACAAGAATATCCATTTCAATGGTCCCACAGCGCAACCAACGAACCAATACGAAATTCGCGATCGGCCTTCATCCAATTATACGAGCCCCCCTATAAATCTCGCCGTCGAGGCCTCGAATGATATAGTGGCGCAGGCATATTCCTCGGAGAAGTTTCCAAGTTCCTCGCCTACACGCCCAAAATCGAGACTTTCGCGTATTTCCATGCGAGCATCCGTATCGTTCGACTCGTAAATAGTCGGGTGCTTCGCCGAATTGCAATATATCGTTTGCGTCGCAAACGGACCAAGCAACTTGTCTGTCACGATCGGCATCCCTCCGTTTCAGGGGTAGAATCGGATAATCCGATCGTGCGTATACGTGAACAAGATTTCCTGGATAGCAACGTCTGAACAGAGCCTTGCGAAGCAAGCAGCCTTAATTGTTGCACGATACCAAGCAAGACATTTACTTTCCGGCGTGTACGCGCATGCGAGTACCCAGAACACGAGTAATCCTAGGGGATCCGGATTCCTGGGGGATTAGAATTGCGTTTAGAGAGGACGAAATGAACGCAGTTGAATCTTGATAATGTGCGTCAGTAACGATGGAGTACACCGATACGGTTGCGTTTGATTTTGGATGTGGCAATGTTGAAATACCCCTTTCGTGTAGTTACAAATATAGTGGAGCAGTTTGTTTAATGGTGATATGAAATAAATGTGGAAGGATGAGATTATAGCAAGAAAGATTATGATGTATATCGTAGACAATTATTATATATGACTGTAGCAACCCATCGTTTAACTTCTGAGAGAGACTTGTAGAAAAATATGGGGCTTCGGGAGATATATTTGTCGAATGCTATTCTTTTTACTTCTTGTCAGTCGTACACGATGGATCGTTCTTGTTATTCCTATTTTATTCGCAAGAATTAAATTGCCCAAGAAGAATCAAACGGCAGAAACGGGAAAGGAAAGGATAGACGTAAAGTTACTAGACAACCTTTCGAACTTCCCATGGAAGGACCTTCCCAAACAAGCACTATATCACCGTGGTCGTAGGGGTGAAGAACGAGGGTAAGTCTAGCTTTTCTTCTCCCATTCTTTTCGGCTCACGGCTTTAACGCGGCCTCTTGAAGGGAAACGGTGCCATTTTTAACGCCTCTAATTAATCGCCCCACAAAAGGTGGCCGAAAAAGAAGAAACGTCTATTCAGGCTCGCTTTTTTTCCTCCCTTTCGTCGTCGCTGCCAAGAGAGAAATTCAACTAAGGCGAACACCTCTACCTAACACCCTTGGGGGTCAAAGTAAATTTTTCTCAGGTGGAAAAACCGACGTTAACGCATGAAAACGATCCATCGCTCTTTAATTTGCATTGTTATAAAAAAACACGTGCTCCCATTTGCCCACGTTTTATCTAATTCATCGTGTTCCTATGTCGAGAATCTTATCCGCAAAACGACTGGCGTGTAACAGTGTAACGAGCTTCTCGCCGGTTCATTTTTAACAAGCTCAAACTCAACCCTTTTTACGATGACGCTGGAAAGACGGAAAACGTGCGAATGAATGGCCGTGTGAAAAAAAGGTAGGATCGAAGGGGAAGACAAAATCGTGAAACGAGACGAACAGAGTAAGATGCAGAGAGGAAGAGGTGGAAAAGGTAGCTACAAGAGGAAATGAGGATGAGAGGTTCGGTCAGTGAAAAATGGGAACTGGCCGGGGCACAATGGAATGTTAATGTAGAATTTAGGGGAATGAAAGTTTTAATCTTCCGAGATGATAGCTAAATTGATCGAAGTTTTCTAACGACTACATTTTTTCCTCCCTAGGTTCTTTTATTAAATTTTCCTAATTTGTATATCCAATTAATCAGTGTCTTTCAAGGGATTATTAAATTAATTAAATTAATTTTCTTTTACAATTGCCAAACAACGATTACATGCCATTTTTTATTTAGACATTTCTCGCTTCATTTCTCGCGTATTTACAATGCATCGACTTTAACCCTTCACTCGATCAACAGAATATTTGATGATTAAATTCACGAGCACGAGCGTAGTGGATAAGTGTGCGAGATCTTTCGAGGCAGGATGAATTTAGTCTGGCGAGAAACCGTGGTGCACAGACTAACCGGGTCAACAGCCCGTTCGTATTTTGAAATTGCATTAAAAAATTCATTACCGAACGCGAAAGCGGAGTCCCGTACATCGAGGACCTGAATCAAATTATTTTAGTGGTCTTGGTCTGACACACGTTCAAAATAATGTACGATATTTTCGTGTTACCCTCGTTTTAATGTCAACGATATTACTGTAAGATATTCGTACATGCGGTTACTCCATTCACTCAGCGTTCATTCAGAATTAACAGGCTTCCCCCTGAGTGAACTTTTTAAGTATTTTCAACCAGATTATCCATTTATAATCTTCCTTGAAACTTCCAGCCGAGATTCGATAAATTCTAAAATCCACAGGAAAAGGTACTACGTTGAGAACATCCGAGAACCGTTTCATAATTAAATTAAAAATAATCCGTCCTGAAAACGGAAGCGGGCATTTTAAACATAGAATACCTTATACACCTCGACAGAGTACTCTGATCTGCAACGAAAAGGTGTGGCGAAAAATTGTAAGGAAAGGGTGTAACGATGATTACTCTACCTTTAGGATCACAAAAATTATCACAAATTAGGATCACACGATCAGTATCACTTCTAATGATGAAAATGATTCACAAAGATGTTTGCAGCATATTCTATGTTTAAAGCTTTAATGAATTGAAGTTGCGCAGTACTTTTTCTACAGGAGGGTGGAAGGCTTCCTCAATAGCAGGGAGCGACATCGAACAAGCACGACGCTCACTCATGGAAATTACATCATTCTCAGAGAGTTCTCATGCGGGAATAGAACGAAAGCACCGAGAATCTGTCCAATGTATGAAAGGGCAGGATGTACGTAAGAACATGTCAGCTGTTTAAACGTACAAAGTTCGAGTACGGTCGAATACGATTTCTACACTTCCGGTAGTTCCTACTTCCAGCAACATATCCGGATTCTCAGTACTATCATTCTCTATTCGCATAATGTTCACGATGCACTCTGCCACTTGGAGAAACAAGTAAGTGGCGATATCCTGGTGGGATAGTGGCAATCCAGGGAACATTATCCACGAATCGCATACCTATTCCCCTTCAGGAAATACCGCCATCATTCTTTGGGAATGGGTATCGCACGGAACGTGAATTTTGCTAATAGATTTTTTAAAGTGACTCCAAGCACCCGGAAATAACTCAGATGGTTGACGAAACGGTGTTATTTAAAGCGTGAATTTTTGGCAGAGAAATTATGCACAATGCGCAGAATTGGATAAAAATAAGTATTATTATAATGTTTATATGTACACTCTTTAAAAATGCACGTGATAGTTAGAAATCGTGGAATTCTATTGCACCTATAATTGCAAACTATGACCGATCTTAGGGTCGAAGGAATTAGAAGGAAATCAGCATAAATTAGCTCCGGCGAATCTCGTCGTTTCCGGCGCCCAATAATTGGCTTAGACTGGATCTCTTAGGAAGACAATAGCTCGTGAGAAAAGGACAGAATAGGAGGGAAGCAGCAGGATTTCCCGCCGTGAAACTTCGACGTCGTTTGCAAGCTCATTCGTATTCATTGCATCCCAATTAATTTCTACGAAGCCGCCGAATTATGAAGTCGCCCGTCGTGGACCGGCCAACGTCAAACCAAAGATGCTGATACTATTCGAGTCTTTCGAAACCGTGGATCTGGCCAGGACCCGCAAGCCAATATATCTCCACGAGAATCCTTTCGTTTCACCTATATTTCCCGAAGTAATAGTCTCCGTCCCGAGGGATTAACGGACATTGTATCGAGATCACAAGTTGATCGTGCATTAACAACGATATATTAATAACCTGTACAAACAAGTTTTCGCCTTTCAATATTCTTCTACGATAGTGATTTACAAATGGAAGTGGAGAAAGATTGAATTTTATACGGCGAATTCGCGGACAGACTGGCAGTTATTTACAAAGAACGAGCAGAAAAGCCAAGTGCTTTATCCCTCCAAGCATAGCGATTTAAGTAACAGTTAGTGGAAACGATTTGTCAGCTTTATGAGCCATCGAAGTGACCAACAACGCAATCGAATATATGGTCTCAAGACGGCCATGACTTCAGCTACTTCGGTGGAGAGTATTCGTTTTCCCGCGGCTACGCGGCGGAAATAAAAAGCACGTGGCGCAACATTTCACAGCACGGGGAAAACAACGCATCCTCGAAAAGTTTATATAAAATGGCCGGGGGATGTTTTGGACACGAACTGCTACCCGAGATTCACCGATATATCGCATCTATTACCACAATTTATTGCTTCGCAATCGGCCACAAAATTCAGCAAACATGCATTACTCCATGGAACTTAGCGTAATGCTATTTACATGTCACCACAACAGAAGGATGTACCAGGGGAAAATTAATATTTTGATTGAAGCTGTTACAATTACAGTACAACACGTGCAACGAAAATAATTCTCAGTCCAGTTTAACCAAACTGTCAACTTTTTATTCCTCACTTTTTACTTTTACAGTAAATCAATTTTTCCTTGTCACTAGTAATATCGCTTGAAAAGTGAGCGTATTTAAAGCAGAATTCTGTTCACTTATCTCTGACACTGACTCTATGAAAACTCTTTTCGTTCGACGAATTAATACATGGATGTATTGGAACTCAGTCTCACCATCAGAATTTTGATTACATCGACGGGATTCATCTGAAACAAATCCCGTCGACGTCGATCCTAACTCGCTTATCATTCGCAGTCACCGCGCGAGAAGTTCACCGGTGCCAGCATTAATTTACGAGAACAAATTCCCGAGAATTCGTAAATTCGTCGGTCATTCGCTCGAGTGTATGAATCAATTCTCGTCTCACGTACTGTCTGTCCAAAAACACGGTAACCCCTGGGCAACGTTTCGAGCCTGGCAAGTCGGTAGTTACCATCGAACAGTCCTTTAATAATTCATGCCAGCGAAACAGAAAGGTGGGCGCGAACGATGGAAAAAGTATTCTGATATGTCGAGATTCAATTGTGTAACAGTGTTTGAACGTTCTTCGAATGCAGCGTACTCGTGATCAGTAAGCCTCTGTACGTGTTTATATTCTACGTTCCGCGAAGTCGTCACGTTTTTCCAACGATGTTTGTTGTGCCTCTATCGTTGACTGCTCTTCTGCTCGCGGCGTTGCTTATTTACCCTCCGGCGACTTGGTAGTCGAGGTGTTCCCATGGCAAACGTTTGCTCTTCAAAGCAATTTTTATGGAATGCGTTCGGTGCAATTGAAGTTTCACATCTTTGTCGTTCCGCGTACGTGGGGACAAAAGAAGCGACAGGGGACGGACTTCTTCACGCAACGGGGGTGCTGGTAAGATGTGTTGTATGTAGCCAGGTAATTGAGGAGGTGTGAAAATACTGGCTTAATCTTTTGCTTTGTAATTCATAGAATATTGTAATCATTATCGGTGTAATTTTAAGGTTTCTTTTTGTCAATGTAACTATCAGTACATGTTTAATTAACCCTTCGTAATTCATCATTTTTAGAAAGTTAATTAGAGTAATAGTTATATAAGCGTTCTCTACCGAATTATACTTTGATCGGTTAAAGTAAGCGTCCAACTATTTTCATTTATCTCTAATATTATATTAATTCATCTACTGAGGACCTCTTGCAGTTTCGAGTGTGTCAGTTAGATGGTTGCCACCAAATACTTAGTCTGTTGAAACATATAAGTTTCACGATTCACAGAATCATTAAATAAGGCTATCAATGCGCACCCCCTCTGAATTATTTCCACCATAAAACAAATGTCCGATTTCAGTGGGATTTTAAATAGCTCTTTGGGACATCGGCGTCTGTGCTTTTGAACAATTCGCCTGTTTACTTCGCATCAACTAATTCACAATTACTGAGTGAAACGCGGTGTTCCCCCTCCCCGGTCTTAAAACATTCAGTCATTATTAAGAGGTTCCTTAATCAAGGCATTCCAGCGTCGGTCGCTTTAGGAAGACAATTTACAAGAGAGCGTTGCGTTCTCTCTCTCTCTATTGCTTTTTGTGTTGCGTCACCACGCCCCTAGAATTTACTTTTCCCAATTTTCGCGCAGCGTGCTTAGCAGATTAATTAAAAGCTCGTTCCGTGCATTCACGTTCTGTTTCACCAAAGACGCAAGAATATTCGAGCATTGCGCTCATTAGCCAAATATTTCTTGAATATTTCGGCGGTGCTGCATATGCATATACCGCTTTGATGAAAAGTGGCCTTTCAGCAGTTACGCGTCGCGACAATCTTGATTTATTAATGCGACTCAACGTCTTCACAAGGCATAGTTTCGCGTTCTCAGAAATTGCTGCCTTAATTTAACCTCTGAGTGCCACGTACGCGTGGGTATATACAAGCTTTCGAGACAATATATGAAAGCGTATCACGTTTCCCGCGGGTAGAAAATCAAATATTAGTCTTTCGTGAAGTTTGCTACACTTAGGTGCACATCGATAATGCGTTGAAGTTGCGACAGACGTTAAATAAACTAAGAGTAGAATTCGGTATTGTGTGGGCAATTAAGAGCTAAGTGCCTATGGTTTTTTTCGTGAATTTTTACGTTCTGGATAAGTAGCATTAGAATGTTAAATTAAAATCAGAGAGTCGCGGGGAGATTAAAGGGGCTGTAATATAACGTCCGAAGGCCTCGATATTATTCGTACCATTATTTCGCTGAAAAGCAGATTTGCAAATAAGCGGCGCGTAGCGGTCAATGAATAATTGATGCACTTTAAACGAGCTGCAAATCTGGACGCGATTTCCCCCAAAAACAGCGCGTCGAGTTTCTGTTACGCGGCAATCACCGGATACGGAAGCTCATTATTACCCGATATTTCGACACATCGACGCGCAGATTAAACGACACTACGCGCATTTTCCCTCCTTCTTCGGCCGATAATCGACTGGAATACGTACACTCGACACATCGCGTAATCGTTTTCGGCCGCCTACACCGGAATGCCAGTACTCCGGCACGTGTTCACTGCGATATTTCCAACCCTTTGTTTCGATACAATTGATTTGCGACCGCAATAGATAGACCATTCCCGCGACTACTTTGATACTTTAGAATCGTTCAATTGTTCATTCGAACATAGGAGGGACGCTTTCATTCGACGAAGAGTGCAATCAAATTGAAAAGAAAATATTTGGAAGAATTAGTTCTACCAGTGTCGACTTGTTTTAATTTCAATACGTTTCGTTACTTTGAACACGAGTGCTTAAATTTCATGGCAATTCGTGAAATAAACATTTTATTTCGCATTCATTTTTTAAGACTGTTAATTATTCTGTGTGCGCAATGAGTTTCTTCGGGGAAAATGGCTAGTAATATGAGTTTCCTTGTAATGGTTGCTGTTATATTATTCCATAGAGAGGATTGTTTGCTCATTTCGAATGACGTTACTATCCTCCCCATTGTTACGCGCCGCAAGAGCTTATCATTCGAACATCAGTTACAACAGATGAATATCCATGAAAGTGACAGCGCACGTTCTGAAGTTTGGAATATCGATCAGATACAGGTGTGCGTTATTATCCGGTACTTCGACGTCATGGAACGCGTCGTCGTGTCGCCCGTAACGACTTCATTTTTTTTTTTCTACGCCAAAGAACAAGCTGACATTTTGAATCAGCGTCCCTTCTAATTCCCATCGATGCCGTTGAAAATCCATCCGGAAATTCTTTCCATAAATTTCTGTATCTCTATGAATTTTTCGAATCACATTTGCGTCACTCATTTACAAATATCACCGGACAAATAGCAAACCGAAATGTTCCAACCGCTCTAATTAGAATATCCTCTGAAACACATTTCCCCTTTAACCCTTTCGACAATATCGCAATTTCAATTTCCCGTGCCGCACGGCACAAAGTTTCCAGGTCGGCATCGGCGAAACGAGAATGCAGAATCGGCGTAGAGGTATTAAAAAATGTAAGGCCGAATCGCCGAGGTGAATCTCGAGTCCGGAATAGCCGAGAACCGGGCCTCGGCGAAAGCCACGTTATTAAGGAAGCTCGGTAGGTAAGTTTCCACGCGGAAGCACCCGGGGAACTATTTCCAAGAGGGCTGGCAAGAATGCCCCTGCTCCGATTTCCTCCCCGTTTCTGGACTACTGTCGTCGATCGGTCGTATCTCGGGAATGAAAGCGTCGAAATCGACGAATCATTAAAATCGAATTCTTTCGGGGCGAGGACGTCGAGCATTCCAACGTTGACGGGTCGGGAGGTTGAAGCATATTTAAGATAGAAACGACGACGAAGAAAAAGGGGGAGGAAGTTCGCGTCGTTGGCCGGCAATTGCCGTCAACTTTGAAGTCTCGGGCATCCGGTTTCCGGTCGGAAGCCCGTACTCGACTTATTGCCCCCATCGTTGCTCGCGTCGATCGATAAGCCTATGAAAATCGTCTGGCTTATCAAGGCCCCGTCAATAATTTACTTTGGAACAGAAATTTTCTTACCCTCCGCTCGAAGGGGAAATTGGAATTCACGAGGCAGTCGTTGCAGTTGGAACAAGTTTGAGCACGGTGTTATTGCATTGCAAGGGGGTGTTCATCAAGTCGGTTTATTATATTAATATGGAATAGGGGAAGAATCTTGGGTATCCAGTAAATTGACTAATATGATCATCGCGGATTTTGTTTCGTAATGAATTTATTCCGCTAATATGTACCTCGGCCGTGTTGCGTTAAATGTATAAATTATACAGTATATGGATCAAAAGAAGAAGACGTTCCTACGTTAATTATTTTAACGATAATAATATTTCGGTGCCTTGAATTAGTAATTATTTAATAGAATATATATATATAATAATGGACTATATAAAGTGCAGTGTAATATTCCATTGCCATCATTGTTGCGTTACAATCGCGACAATTGTAAGCAGAATCTCGACGTTAAATTAAAATCACGGGTTCACATGCTTCCCCGTGAACCGGCAGGCATATTTAAGAAACACCGAGCAACGTTAATCGTACACTCGCCAGGACAATTGCAGATATCCACCAGAACATCTGTCTCCTTAATCTTTACAAATGGCGGGCCCTTTATGGACCACTAACCCTGCCAGGTCCCGCATCCATCAAAATCACGCGAGCCCACTACCATTTCTCGTTCCCCAGTGGAACGCCCGCCGTTTCCGGCCCGTCCATCATGTCACCGTGCACGCACATCAACAAAGATCACACCTATCACAATTTCTAAATTAACCGGATCAAATTGTTATCCGGACGAGGAAAGATGAAAACGAAGTTCCACTTCCACCCTCGATAAAACGGGCCAAGGTCACAGATATTCCCCAAAATCCACCCCCAAGAGAATCCCTCCGCGTGTTCCACATCAGAAAACGAGGGCAATTTGAATTCCACGGGCGTCGATATTTCCTACACGCCACATTTAATATTCGCCCAAGCAAAGCTGCTCGTACGAATATCGTGCACCCCCGGGACAATTCCACGAGTTGGAGAGACCAGTTTCGTAGATTCCAAAGACTCTGGGCCCAATTCTGACTAACGATTATCTCGCCCCACATACCCTTCCCACGCAGCCCTTAACGCGGCGGAAAAGGGCGACAGGGTGAAAGAGACGAGACGAACGTCGAAGATACCATTCGAATTCCGTGCGCGTTCCGACGCTGTAAGTTTGCCATTCGTTCGGCGCAAATATGGCCGACCTCCAGACCAGGCTTCTTGGAGGCGTCAGCAACTGTAGCTACAGCTCGTTTCAAGGATATCTGGTATGCACCGTAGTCCATGGACATAATGCAGGCTCGGCCCGCACATAATGGCAATAGTTGGCTCCGATCCCAGAGGCCCATCCCACTTTCAGCCGTGTTAGCTCCCTTTCGTCCCTGTTCGCCCACACCCCGTCACCGTCAGAAACTCCTTTTCCCGTCTCTGTGCATTCTGGTTCGAGGTACGTCCTTGTACGTGCATGCTGTAGCGACACGACGATTCACGGACGTCAAACTGGAGATCCCTAACGAGCCAGATCCGAGATTATCGATTTAGTTGCTTCGCGTGGAGGATTCTGGCCTAGGGTACCGACGGGCGACACTAATAGGCGTGAACGTATAAATCTCTCTGGTTTCACCGTGAACGATTTTCACACGGACATCTCTCTCTCTCTCTCTTTCTCTTTCCATGGTAAAGCACTGACTGCATTCGCGCGATTCGGCACGCTTCCAAACCTGATCGTGGATTTCTCTTAACCTGCGCGTTTGTTGGAGAAGTTTTGTCTGCGATATTCTGGGCTCGGTCAGCCGGGGATAATTGTGAGTTCCAGTTGTGTGACCGATTCTTAAAATCGTAATAATTCTTGTAAATTTACGTACAGATTTATCCGCCTGATCTAAACTGTTTCTCGTCTTTTTTTTCCCCGAAAGAATTTCAATGGTCGATTTAAACATGTGAAGATGCGACTTCACTGAACACTGTATCAGTACTTTCTTAAATCGATAAAAATTCCTGCAAGCTTGGAAAAAGTTGGAAAAAGAAGGTTATTTAATTCGAAGTTCCTCGCGGTGCTTCGTTGGTAATTAATAGGAATGTTTCAAGAAGCATAAAATTGAAACTGTATGAGGAAATAATTAGAGACCACGGGACCAACAGTTTTAAGCGGACTGGATACGATTTTACGGGCGACTGAGCGAAAACAGGACACGGAGTGGTGTTAGAGAAAGTAGAGGTAATCCTGGTGCACTGGTGATATTTCTGAAAATGTTATCCAGTTTTATAAGTAGTATATACCGTCACTTAAAATTTCCAAGCATTTTCGAAATCCATTTAATTATTAGACGTTTGGTAGACCTTACGGACTTCTAATTCTTCGTGTTTACTCAAGCTAATAACAAGAAAGACTAATAATAATACCTTTTCAAGAAAGTTATCATTCATTAGTATATAAAACATACAAAAATAAAAAACTACCGATGCTAGCTTTCCTCCCTCACCGGGTTTAAATTTCAGATCTTGCCACATAAATTTCCACATCTACTCACACTTGCAATATCCAGAAAGCAATATCCTAAATCTCCATAAATCCGACTGATAAAAAAAAGAAAAAAAAAATTCATTCAATTCTCTCCCAATCTTTTCACAATTAAATCCTCTGAGCTATAATAAAATAAAAATGTCACCCTTAAATTATTCAAGATCCTCTCGAATCCCCAATTAAGTCCGCAAATTTAAACCTACCATTGTCCATCGATCGACGCACACCGTCGTTCTTTCGCGAATTTCTCTCACACAACCATAAGTCGTTCCATCTAATTTACTTACTTTGCAATTCATAGACGAAGTCTGTACCTTACTGACTGATATATACGATCATTGTTCAGTGGACGAACTTCACTGCTAGATATTTGAAGTCTGACCCAATTTCGATAGATTTATTATGCATTCTTCTCGCTTTGAAAAATTCACCAATGCAAGTCGATTGATCTATATATGCACAATTTTTAATACAATATTAAGATACGATTCATCGACAGGCTTTAGGTGCTAAACGACCCTGGCTCGAAGCAACTTTCCTGAGTCTTGGCTCGTGTAGAGTGTTTCTTTGGGGAAACAGAGACCCTGGCACCTTAATGACGTCCCGTAAGGAAACTTCAGACCCTTCCACTCGGTTATTACACGAGTGCCCGTGCGAAAGATCGCGGCAAGTTTAGTCCCGACGATCCTTGGGGAACGTGCGCAACATTCGCCGGAAGTTTTTGAATGATACCTAGTTCGAAATTCTTGCTTTTGATTCCTCGAATTTTGATACCCTGGAATGTTTATAGCAACGTGGAGGGATATTGGATTTTGGTATTTCATCGATTACTTTGCTAGACCGAGTAAATTGTTCATTCTGGCTGCACATTAACTATCGTGATATAATTAAAGGAAAATTAATGGTACTAAATGTCTTGGTTACAATTATTCCTGCAATCAGATTGTTCTCCACTTTTCTGCGGTGCTTAATTTGAAACTAATTACACTTCTTTGTATTCCTTTTGTATTAACCACTGTTATAGTTTCGAGGAACTGATCATTCGAATATTCTACAGACAGTAGAATTGTTGTTTGGCAAAGGGTTTAAAAAATGTTACTGTGAAATATGCTTCTAACAATAGTTAAATCATAATCAACGATCGGTTAGTTCGAAAAGTTGCATTGTTCGTGTTGCATTATTCCAAACGACGCTCGACCTGGTCGTTTTATCGGCGACACAGGTATAGATCGAGATGTTTTCCGCGCCTTTGAAAGTGCCGATCACAGCGTCTCTCGCGTCCAACTAAACTGCAAGCCCGTTATCGAAGCTATTTTCACAAATATTTATCGCCAGCTCAACCGGGCTCGGTGCATCGATGCGTCCATCGATACGACAGTAGATACGACGAGCACAAGGTATTTGAAAAACGTCGCGCATAACGCGCGTGTCTATGGGACAATTTCAATCTAAACGTTGAGAAACTATTGAATGGCAATCCGGACGGGAAAAAAGGCTGAAATATCTGAAATTTATGTAAAGAATGAAAGAATGGAACGTCCGTTTCTACTGGCCAAACGGAAAGTCGATTTGTCTCGTAATTGAACGAGCTCTGTTTCTGTGTTTGAATGTTAGTCGATGAATGAAAAATCCTGGTGCTCCCTTTTAATATATATTTATAAATTGCCACTGAATTTTCTCGTCCAATTTCTGCTTCAGTAGAATGAAAGGCTGGATTTTATGTTTCGCAATAATTCTTTAACAAAAAGTCTTCACTCGTTATTCGAAAATTACATTTTAAAATCGCATTTTATAATGAGATTTTCAAATCACATTTTCTTACATACTATGCCAGACGCGAAATACAAACGAATACCAATAAAAATGTAGGCATTCAAGAGTCCAAATTGTCCGTGTACCTCGTTGAGAATGAACAGGCTGAATGCTTTGGGTCGTCAGACGTCTATTCCCGCGATGGGAATCGTCGATTCTCGGTATATCCTCCACGGATAGAATTTATGGGCGCTGGGATACTTATATCGACGACTTCACGTTCCACGAGCAAATCCCCATTCTCAATTATAACTATAGCGTAGCTTTGGCCGATCGTTGACGTTTAATATCATCGATTTCATGATTCGCCTTCTTGAACCAATTTTTCTTCAACCTATACTCATCGTCTACAGTTGTTTTATTTTCCCACCGCGAGGAATCCTGCTAGAGAATTGTGCTACGTCACTGGAAGATTCTGGATCGTTTAAAGTACGAACAAATTGCGAGCTTTTGGAACAATATTTACCTCTTCATTCGCGGTGCTATTTATTACTGCGAACACTTTGTTAACCTGTTTTGTTCAATTATAGTGTCGCTGTCACGGGAACTCCAATGGCAGTAGTATTTCCAATTCAAAGTTCACAAAATTTCAATTTGATTTCATGGGAAATTTCTGGCGAATATCGATGGACATTTCATTCTTCGAGTTTTTTTGCAATATTTTATAAATGTAATTATTCGTGTAACGAAGCGGGTCTATAGAGCGCCACTCTTATTATTCCATGAGTTATTTCCAATTTTAAAAACTTCGCAAAGAAATTTGATTAAATTAGTTTAACGGCAGAAATGTAATAGCCTGTCAAATATGAACAGATGAAATCACGTTTTCTCTTGAATCTTTCACTTCATAATAATACAATGTATGTTTCTAAATAAATAATAAAAATAAAAGTAAGCAACAATGAGTATGAAAAAAATCGAAGTTTCAAGAATCATTGTAAAGTAATACAGGCAGATAATAAAAAGCTCGTTAATTCTTCAAATAAATATGACAATATCAATTTAATTCATACATCGACTGCAATAGATTTCAAGTTATGTTCCGGAGTGGATTTTCATGGTAATTCCGGTTCTAAGTACCGAATTTTTGCAGGAATCGCTATAGGGAAATCGAAATCGGATTTCCTGTTTCATGGTTGTTCGGCATTGAGCCAAAGCCGATTATGATAACTCGTCCACGTCATCTTGGACAGTAATAAGGGCTGGGTCAGCCCCGCCTCGATAACAGTTGTTTCCCGCGACTGATGGTGATAATTGGCACGCTCCCTGCGAATCGTTCTGCCGATGAGAATTAATCAAAAGTGCTGTAACTTCGATATCGGAAACTCGTTTGTTCGTCGCTACCAATCAATGAATCGGGGACACGATTTTAAATATGATGGAACACTGTTCAAAGTGTAACGAAACAGGGAATCACGAAACGAAAGGATGTTTACAAAATTGACCTTTATTATTACTTACAAGAATAATTGAATTATTATATACACGCTATGCATTTGCTAACTATTATTGCAAGTTTCCAATAATTACAAACCATATGCTATATTTCCTGCTATTCCTCGTAATATACATGTAAACTGATATCGAGGATCATAATATTTCTTGGAAAGCAAAGCATAATATAGTATTAATTAAATTGCTTCGTAATTAATTTTTGCAGCATTAATGAATAAACATCTAATCCTGATGAGCAACTCGATAGCATCCGGGTCGAGTCGTTAGTCGCTCAAAGAAGCTACTAAATATCCCGCCGTTCACTGATGAAGGGGTGTGCATGGAAATTTCGACCACAAGTGTACGGGATATTGCCGCGAATTAATTTTCACCGACGTCGCTGTGATATCTTGTTAATGCCCGAACAGATTCGGTAATTCTGCCCTGTAACTATCAGGATTCACATAGACTAATCTGCTTGATCGGCATGAGCAGACGCGACTGAGCAGAATTATATCGGAGGAGTGATCGGCAAAATTACTTTCTCCCCGTAGTAATATTTCGATGGTCTGAATAATGGGACATTAATAGGGGAGCCGCGGCCCACAGTTTCGTAAATAACGTTTCTGATCGATACTCGGACAACAATAGATTTTCTGAGGGTGAAATCCTATTATATTACTATTGGCCAGACAATAATGAACAAGCACGCCGTTCGGAAAAGGCTGACGTAAAGTTTCCATCCGCATCTATTAACCCGATAACCTGTAAATTACCTCGTTTCTCTATCGTCAATTAATCTTGCCCAGGAGAGAAGCTTAATGGAAGGAATAATATTACGAATCCTTCGCGGAAGCATAGCACAGCATCCCCTGGTATACAAGACTCAAAACTGTGTACCCTATCTAGAAGTACTTTATCATAGGTCAAAGTTACTGTACGTACGAGAATAACGAAGTTAACAAGCACGTCTAAATTTACCAGTCAGAATATTTGTATATCTACTTGCACCCGGTTTTCGCGATTCTATCACTCGAACGAATTCACTAAATCGTTGTGCAAACGAATACACAACGGAAAGAGGTGCGTGGACTATCTCGTTCGTAGTCAAACGCTTCTGATTCACTCAGGCAGGGCATTTATCACTCAGCGTCTGCCGAATCGCATGAGTCTCGAAACGTCGCGCGTTTCACGACTGTCTAGCGAGGAGAATAGTTGCCTCTCGAGCGTTATCGCGTGTACAAGTTGGTCAGAGCCCGCAGGAGTCCAATAGGCAAGACCCTAGAACCGACGACTCTAGGGTCGTGCCCATTATTATTAATAAATATATTTGTATCCCATTATTCGATTGATATCCATACATGCATGCAGAGCGGTTTGGAAGGCAGTATCGCGAGTGCGGAGCCAATTAAAGTGCAAATGTATGGAGATGCAGATGGAATTCCAAGTAGCACAGTGACCGGGAAATCGTCATAAAACCGAAACCCGGACCAAACTAATCGACACCCGCTGCTGCTGCGCCAGCCTGCGCCCAAAGGGACGAGTAGGGAATAGGGGAAAAACGAACTCGACGCCAACAGCCAGGAGGGTGGTTGATAGATTTCGAGGGCGGTAGATTTCGAGGCAATGCACCGGATGAGAATGTCATGTTGGTTGAACGGAGATATCGAGGCACGATGGGTATGTATGATATATGTGGTCCGGTCTGGGAGGAATTTATCAGGATTGTAGAAATGGCGAATCATCTTGTAAGATTCGAAATGTATTAAGAAATGAAAAGCTTATTTTCGTTTGGCAAAAATTTGAAGTTCACGTGTCGAAAGGTTACATACTTACACGTGTAGTGCCTTAATCGCGGACTTTGGATGGTGGCACTGATAAAAACGGATTACCTTAATTGCTGCACAGTGGTACATAAAAATATTCCATCTGTCCTCGACACGATATACAGTCAAATTAGACAAAATTATGCTATGGCTGAAAGTCACTGACTGATTGTGAGATATTTATGGGCTTTATCGGAATCGACAATCTTGAACAGGACAGAATCAAGCAAATCATGTATCACGGAAGCATGTATCTATCACAAGTGTCGCAGTTAATATTCCAATATTGATAAAATCAAAGTGAATCGTTCAGAATATGTCTGCTTTAAGTGGTGCAATCGCGAGCGACATGATCGGCGCGATTCGTTGGCATAGTCGCCAAAATTTTCGGACCAATCGATACAGCAAACCAAACAAATCCACTGCAAGGCACTCCGGTGGCGCTGAGAACGGAGGGCGCGAGCAAACAGGGAAATGGGATCGTGACAAATCGAATCATCATCAATATCACAGGAACGAGTAAACACCGCGACCAACGTTCCTCCGGTATCGAGGCTGATAAATTAATAACGATGAACCAATGGAGTGGACAAGGCGCATATACCGAAAGGATGGGAAAATACGAGTGAAAACAACAAAAATATTCAACCACCCTGTCGAAACTGGAGAACGTAAAAAATGCAGAACGTCGCGCGTGTATCGAGCCTCTGGTCAACAAATTTCCATCCCCCCCTTCAAACCCCTATATTCAGCACATATTTCATGAAACCTCGCGTACCACTTTCGTCTCGAAAATTCGACGATTTCAAGTGTCGAAGGCCAAACAACCAGCTCCCCGTTCTATATAAAATATCGCCTGATGAACGAATCCCGAATCGAGCGACGATTTCTCTCCTAGAAACATCAACCGACGATTGTTCCCCGTCGAATTTATCGCGCTCGAAATCTCCGTCAGCGATCGTTGTTCGTTGTGACGGACAATCGTTCGTCATCAAAGACACGTAGCCATTTCGGCGCACAATGGAATGCAGAATTTCCCAATGAATTCTCGATCTTCCGTCGCCGCCGATGAACGAGCTTCGAAAATCGAGGCAGCAACCCGCAACCAACGATCGCCATTCCGTCTATTAGCCCGATAATGCACGTGGCTTTTGTCGCAGACGAGCAGGTGCGCACAAGGGCCGGTATGCGCGCGTTTAAACGAAAATTATTAGACACTTGCGAGGGGCTGACCGCACCGGTCGTCGACTGTATCCAGCGCCATTACGCGGCGGCTGCCGCGGAGGCGGATCGGGATATTACGATCTACCGGAAGGCAGGTAACTGAAATCGACCGACGCGACGCCCGGTTCATTAGAATTTAACGTCGGCCAAAGTGAACGCTAAGTGGATCTTTTCGTGCCGCTGCCACCCTTCACTTTTGGCAAGACCGTTAAATTCGACCCCGT
The DNA here is from genome assembly GCA_907165295.1 of Nomada fabriciana. Lineage (NCBI taxonomy): Eukaryota > Metazoa > Arthropoda > Insecta > Hymenoptera > Apidae > Nomada > Nomada fabriciana. The sequence goes on from OU015695.1 coordinate 7,558,592, forward strand.
TGGCTTAACGCGGTTTTCGCGATTCACATTTTGAGGGCTGGGTGTATGAAAGAGGGGATAAGTTTAGGGTCACGGGAATCTCGTGATATTTAAAATGTGGCTGAGAAGATGGATCGGGTGACGCGGCATTAAGGGTGCAAGTCGTGTAAGGGAGCGTGGTACGGGGTGTAATGGGAATGCGAGTTTGGGTTTGATAAATTTGGGGCAACTTAGGCTGAGTAGGAAATTTTTGTTGGCGCTTGTCAGTAACATATCTTTGATGAGTTTTTAAATTGGGAATATATTGAGGGATAGAAATTGTCGGGTGGTGAAAATGTGAAAATTAGAGGCGAAATAATGTCTAGATTAATTTTGATGAAACTTCGTGAATTCTTTTCAGAGACTTCTTCTGATAATTTCGTGATGACGATAGAGTCAATTATTTGTTATCTAAAATGAGGATAATATTATAATTATATTGTAGTTATATGAGTATTTTAATTTCGATCTCGTTAAATCACGGGTTCTCAGTATTACTAAATCAAAGCAACAAACGTTTAGCTAAACGGAAGATAAGAATAGCCGCGTTAAAGGTCCTGCAACCCCATGTCCATAGCGGTGCGTTCTCTTGCCGTGATTCATGTATCCTGCGGGTTACCATGAGCACACCATGGGGCGCGTGCGGGTCTTAATGGTTCTGGGCGAAACGGAGAAGGAGAAGCCTGCCACGGCCAAGGCAGAAATTCCAGGGAATAAAGTGGCAGAGAAAAGCACACAGACTGAATTCTAGTCGCTTTTTGTTTGCTCCGGATTGCCACCCTCGTATATGATTTCATCCCTTACATCTAACGCATTCATTTTCGTCCTTCGTTTTTCGTAATAGCCTTTACCCCAAGCTCTTCATTTTTACTTGAAAAAAAAGTAGCACGCCACTGGTGACCTTGCTCTCGACTTACAAACACATTCAAAAGCTTTCCGCTCCGTCCGATATCGACGTTAAACAAACCCATGTAATCGAACCCGAATCGATGGATTAAGAATCCAATTGGATATGTCCGCCTGCTGCCCCTATTTCACCCTTTTCTCTTCCGTTCTCTCGTTCCTCTGTGAAATCCGACGAAATCCATACCACCACCGCACTTCTTAACTACCCTTCTGGCACATTCACGCTCCTAAAGTGTTCGTCTACACAGGCGTTTTTCAGAAATACGTGTTCAGAGGTGGCTACGATGGTGCTGGTAGTAATCGCGGTGGCGGCGGTGGTGGTGGTGGTGGAGGTGGAGGTGGTGGTGGCGGCACTGGCAATAAAGTTTGCTTTATTTTTACTACCCTCCTGGCCAAGTACCGCCCCGTATTTCCTCGGGATATTGACATATCGGGGGTGGCTCGGCTTCTCCTCTTAACGCCCTTTTTACACTGCCATGGAATTTATGTCTTCTTCCTCCGCGTCCTTTCTTGCAGGACGATCCACACGATTTTACCTTTCTTTTCCCCCCTTTGCCCCGATCTATGTGCATCTTGTGCTGACCTCTCATTTCCTCTTTCTGTCGTTTAGGTAGAAGTCTCTTCTATTCTTCTACTTTGATACCGGTTTTGGATGATACGCCGTTGTCTTTGCTTGTCCTGTCGATTGCTATGGCGTGGGGTACTCGTGTCGCTGTGTTTGCAAAATTGAATATGTACAAATAAATGGTCGACTGCAGCGAAGATGAATTGTTGCAATTATTATGATTCATTTTCTCATAATTGCATAATTTATTGTTGAATATAGCAATTATATCGATGCTACTAATTGTCTCGCAATTCTCACGAAAGTGCATAGTACCATTTTGCGAGTGATAAAAGAGAGACATACATATAAATGAATGGTACGAAGCGATTAGGATTTTATTTAATTTGAATTCAATTTGGTTTTTGCTGAAATATTATATACTGACGAGGCACCGTGCGTTTTTATCGTCGCTTTTATTATACAATCCGCTTTAGTAAAGTACCGTCCTATTGAAGTGCGCTCTAACCCGCATTCCATAAATTTGAAACGGAATTATCTCATGAATTATACCCTTTCATTCGACCATATAATATAGCTATAGGCCCAGATATTTCGATATAATTTACAACAACCAAAAAATATAATCAGTAATACACAGCAACCTGTCGATAAATCGCAGTGTAAATCCCTTCTATTAAAATCCTATTAAAAATTTCAGTCACGCCGAGTAGTATGGGTCTTAGAATAAAATCTCGACGACAGACAATATAATTTCAGCTAGTAGATTTGACATGACCAGCGCTGGGCATCTTGATAAAAACGACAGTTTATTAATTGTCGCGAAATGGAGGCACAGAACGAATTGTGGAGCAGTAAAAGCGGAAAGTGGAAACCGGACGCGTCCCAGTCGGCAAAAACAATGAGCAATTGCTCGTCTGGGGGCTTATATTCCACCGCGTGTTGTCCTTTTACGTTCCGTTTCTATTTATTGGCGTCCTGGGACGGGAGAGCGTAAGGGAGATTCTGCGCAAAAAAAAAATCGTGGCAGGAGGACGGTCGAACGGGGCACAGAGGGTGGACGTGATGGACCACGTGGAAAAAACGCAATACCACGATCGGAATGTTAGGTAGGAAACGGATCGAGTGGCCGAGACAAAGGGAACCGGGGAAAAATCGTTGGGACGGTAATTTCAATCGGCGGCAAGAACGCGAAAAACGCGACGCGTTTTGTCACTTTACGAGAAGAATCGTATTTTCTGGGCGGCTTGGCAATGACTTGGTTCAGGTCAGTACTCCTCGAACCACTATAAAACAAATAGGTTTCTGCTGGTCGCTGCACACCACAGGTGCACCGGTGCACGGTTGACTTTGTTACGGACGGTTTTAATCCGAGTTCATTCCCAATCGGAATACTTTATTCGAATTGTGAAATCGTAGCAATATCGATCATGCATTGATTTCATTGAAATTATAGTATCCACGCTGTCTCGCTTTTGTTGTCAATTTTGATCCGTGCAGTTTTAATTTCAAATCAGACTGATTAAATGCCAGGTGACATTTTCATTCAGAAAATCCAAGGGAACATGAACGTATGTGTATATACATATAACTGGTGTCCAAATGATCCGAACGCATTCTAATTAATTAAACGAAAATTCATTATAACAAATATCTACCGGAAAGTCCTGTCCGATTTTGAATTCAAAGAAACTAATACATTTTCAATACATTTATCAATATGTACTGAACAATATAATTTCCATCGTTACTAGTGTAATTTAGAAAAGCAAATATGTAGAAATACAGTGGTAAAAAATAGGCCGACATATACATATGTTGGAACTTGAGATGACATTATCGGACAGAACTTTCCGGTAAACCTAATATATCGGGAGATATACAATTATTATTTTATTTTCCAAGTTACAGAATTCGTCAGTTTTCCAATACTCGTACCTAATTATTCTGTCTCTTCCCGTAATATAATATCGAAATATAACTTCCACTATAAAATTCGTCAAATATTTGCACCTCTTCTCCTATACTGAACACTGCGCGTCCAAATATTATACGAGCCTTTCCCAAAACGTTCCCCTCCCCTCCATAAACTGTACATTGTAAATAGCACTTCTTAACAACGGATTCTAAAACGAAATCTTGTTCCCGTAATAAAAGTGCATCGCGTTTAGCATTTCCTAATTGCGTGTCCCGCTTCACAAGATCCCTCTGTGAAACTGCATCTCTAACATTTCTCGCATCTGCTTCCAGGTCAAGTGGACCTTTGGACACAAACGACGAAGGGCTGCGCGTGCAGCTTTAATTCGTCCAGCAACGAATGCGCGTGCTGCGTCCCGTCTGGAGGATGCAGTTGCGGCGCCGCGTCGCCGGACAGGTGCGCCCAGTGCGGCTTGGAACAATATTGCGCCAACAGTAAGTAACATCGTTATGCTTCATGATCATTAGTATCAACGTTCATTGCGTCACATTAAGCGGTGTGCGCGAGTTACTAGGCCATTTTCCGTTCCGTCGGGTTGGTCGGTGAAAAAATTCGTTAGCGACCCGTATACTTGGACATCTATTGCGTTTCAGGTACGATTTTATAGGGGTAAATTATGCGTGGTGCTTTCGGTTCTTGTGGTGCCGGGAATTCTATTTTCTTCATTATAGAATAGAGGAGTCGGTTCATTTCATAGGACTCGTACAATCAAATAGCTTCTATATTCACGATTGTTCTAAGGAGGAAGTTGGTAATAATTATTTAATCAATAATGATAATAATATAGTATTTTTACAATTTTTTCGCCGATTTCTCTGAACCTTGATTGTTTTAATTCATCGAATAACAAAGGTCCAGTGATTTTGTACGACGATTAGGCAAAGAGCCGCACTTAACCTTCAGTCTGTGCATTGGGGTCAAATGGACCCCAGTCATTTTAATATGCAACTTAATCATTTCAGACGATTCTTCTGATTAAATGTTTTATATGTATAATAGAATTTAAATTATCTTGTAGCTTCTGAATAAAGTAAGCATTTCTTATGAATTAATGAAAATAAAAATAACTATTTTTTAAAAGAAAACTTTACAAAATATATGAAAATATATATGGGGTTAGTTTGACCCCGTGCACAGACTATGGAAAATTTGCTATGCACAGAGTGAAGGTTAATTCGGTATTTTTCCGTGCATAAAATTGCACTGTCTAATTAGACCCTATCGATATGAAACTCGTTAGAGATAGAGATCTAGAGCAAATCGAGATACCATTACCAGTTCCCTTCGATGGACGGTCAACTGCCCAATTGCCTGATTCGTAAATTTACTTTCACCCCTGACTGTGGAACGTGGTTACGTGACGGTGGAGCGGCACCTGGCGGCCCTTTGAATCCGAAACGTCGTTAGAAACAAGATTTGCGTCGTTAAACCACTTTGCGTTCGCTTGGTCGTGGTTCTTTCACTTTTTCTGCCAATTTCGACGCGTGAACAAATAGGATGAAAAGGCGTGTCGGTTGGTGTATCCCATTAGGGGGTACGGATTATCTGTTTGAAAAGTAAAACGATCGTACTTGTCATATCAAGAAGGGAATAAAAAGAATGCAGATTTACTTGTGACACGTAGACACAGAAAAGAAAGGGTGAGGAGGGGGGGCAAAGAAACTTGGCAGAAATCCTTTTATAACGCGAGAAGCGATCGGTAATCCTCAAAAGACAGTGTAAAGTAATGTTAGAGGAAACGTCGTAGTGGGTGGTGAAAAAGGGGATGGGATTTCTTTCGAATGTTTGCGAACGAACCACTCCACTCGAGTCGCTTGCCATGGTATAAATCCTGCCGCCGAAATTACTACCGCGTTTCAAGCTTTTCTTTCCAGTAACTAATTACGTCAGTGGTTCTTTCTACCACCCTTCATCCATCTACTCCTTTCTCTTCTCACGTTAATTACGACCGACGTTATTGCCCCCACGTTCCATCCATCAAACCTTTCTTTCCTTCGGGTCCCTCTTGCACACGCGGAAAAAACGTAGACTCTACCCTTTTAATCATATCGGAACCCTTAATGCTTTTTCACTCCTATTTATTTATTTATTTCCTTTTTGTTCCACGTATCGACGCGTGTCGAATGCTTATCGACGTTACTGACGTTCTAGCTTGACCGGCCAACGAGTCCCCGCTTAATCGATGCATCGATTAAACAGTGTAACCGTATTCTCGTTAGGCTGAAAGCCTGTTGAAGCGTTTAAAAAGAACAGTAGAAAGCTTTAAACCCGGCGAAATTGATCGTTTACAGTTTTAGAGAACGGTTTTATAGCTGACAGCAATTATCGACGGAGTTATTTAATCATCTGCAGCTTTGACAGGCATAAAGTAAATATTATACGCTGCATTAATCGCGAAATTTCGGCTATTGAATTCCCCCATTAATTTGTCTTGCCAAAAATTGTAATTAAATTGAACTTCCGAATTCGTTGCGCAGGGGGTCCGTTTATGTAGGATAATATTAATTTACGTTCAAACATCTATTTTATATCTCACTTAATTCGAACCTCGTTACGTTCGAACGCTTTCCTACGCCGGCCCAGTCAACGGGGAAATTAAAAATCGATTCGGTGAAATGAGTCAGAGCGTCGCGTGTCGTTGTCGCGACATTTCGTCGCCTCGAATGGAACACGGCCGGGATCGCCACGATCCCACGGCCGGGATCGAGGGGGCGATATAAGCGAGAAAAATCGTTATAAACGACGCAGCATTTTCCTTTCTGGTCAGTGTTTCGTTTCCACGTGACCCAGATTCCACGGAGACAATAGTGAAACGTTTCGTTCGCCGGGGGCGCGATACAATAAACGGTCCTTTGGCAAAGTTTCGGTTTCGATAATCGTGTAAGTAATTGAAAAAATCGGACCTTTTCCATTGCTATTTTATCGTTGTCGGGACTGTTCAGGTTCCTTGAACAAAAGGTTAAATCAGATGAGATAATTAAGTCTCACCCCAAACAGGAGATTGTTCCTCAGGTAAACTGTGTTATCATTGTGAAGGGCCCAGTCCTATAAAGACAAGAGGGGGGAAAAGAAAGCAGAGCACTCCGCATTATACGATTGCCAATGAACTCGTCAGTAAAATATCTTGGTGGAGCCCTGCCTTAGATATCAGAATATACAGCGTTAGTTCAAAAAGAACCGATGACTAGGCGAAAACTTGCGAGAATAGGGAGAAGCCTGGATTCATTTATTGGCTTGGACACAATGGTCAGCTCGCCTACCGATAATGGAACAAGTAATAGATGGTATTCCGTTCCTTCCGGCCATGAATAATCCGTCACCCTGAGAATGGGTGCAGAAAAGTTGGTTCAGGTTTCAATATATCAAAAAATCAATTACCATTTCAATATAATATTCCTCATTTAAAAAAATGCTGATACACGCCTTTACGAAAAAGTAATGCAATTTTCTCTGTGAACACCGGGCACGTTTAATTGACATCGATCGGCTGTGAAATGATGCCGTCTGATCGTTGAAATGCAACAGGTGTTTCCAACATGACATTTTTCAAATAAGAACGCGCTATTAGCCAGCACACGAGGTGTCCAAAAAGATATCTACCTTTACATTCGTGAAGCCTAATCAACTAACTTCACGAACACCATCCCGAATGGAATAAACAGTAAACTAAACAAACAGCAATCACGAGCAATCAAAAGCCTACAATGCTAAAGCATACATGCGTTTCACCGAATCGTTTGATAATACCTCATTCGGGTGATCACGCGTAATTTGTACTGGATTATTGGTACAAACGGTAATACTGCTTGCGAATAGTTTATTAACGGGGTAAATGATTATATCGCAAAACGGGATTGCTTAGTTCATAATTACCTTAATTTTTCACTGTATTAATAGGTCAAACGATGGATTGTTTATTTAATGATTGTCGCATTGAATCACCTCGTTGTACTATAATCGATTTACTACCAATACACTTTTCTCTGTTTCAGTGTGCAACATAACGCTAGACAGCAGACAGTTGTTCAGTAAATCGGACCGCGGTTTTGGGCAAATAAAGTCGCCGTCCCTGGAAGGGCCCTCGAGGTGTACCTACAGGTTCGTGCCCGATACTGGCCAGCGAGTCGAGTTGCAGATCTATAGACTGATCTCCATTGGACGACATAATGGCACGGCGTAAGTAGTTCTCAGGCTATTTTGCTATTATTCGGTATCATCGTTGGATTGCTGGTAGTATCATCCATCTCTTCGTGCAGGGATTTAAATACAATTTCTTTCGGAATCGAACTCGAAATATAATGATAATTATTGTTTGCTTAGCATGAAACTGTGTAGCACGACGAAACAATATTCCTTGTGCAGAATTAAAAGTGATCCGCATTAACCTGGTGGCGCAGTATAAATGAAAAATGTTTTTAATCACCACGGGCAAGCGATACCTTCTCGATGGGCCTGTGTTTCGCGCTTTTAATTAAATTAACATTCTGAATAGCAGCACACAAGCACGCGCAATTCCCGTCCTGGCCAAGCTACATTTTGTCAGTGGAAGATTGTTATTGCAATTAATCTAGCTTTTCCTGGTATTTGTTGTGTCGAACTGTTTTCACAAGCGAACCAATTCATTTCTCGTTGAACGTATCTTGTCTGATGAAAAAAGCTGTAATAACGGCACAAATGAAACATTATTACAAAGAATACAATAAATGAACATCACAAATATCGTCGTCGGTTTAAACAAAAGCCTCGATACGGGGCAATCCTCGAAGAAGGAGTAGAAGGGAGACTAATAGTAGTCGATAGGATTGGAGAACGCTAGTGTCGATGGTCGTTTCAATTTGTCATACCTCCACTCTGACGGGGACACCATCCTTGCCACACTTAAGTCCCCCTCAATGTGTGTAGACGAACAGCACGGTTTGAGAACCGGTCGAGCGGCCTGAGAAGAAAAATTACTGTTTCTGAAAGCGTCTACCCTCCCTTTGCTCGACCAGGAAAGCCTACAAAGTTCCCGGGAACGGGAGAGACCTTCGACAAGCTTCACGAAAGTTCTTACAATTTTTCGACGAGACCCACACCATCTTCCCTTGTTCTTTTCTTCCGCTGCAGTCTAAGAGGAGCTTACAACCCGAATGCACGTCGTGTCTGCAGAACACTTTTGCACAAGTACTTTTCGTCCATCAGCGTGGGCAACGCGTGAATGACAATGAGGGTGGTGGAGATAAACTTTAACGTTTGTATCGGTTGCCTTGGTAATTACTTTCGGGCTTTTTCGACGAGGATAAGCTTTATTTTGTATACATTACTTGCGTGGTCCTGCTTGATTATATTTTGGATATGGAGTAATAATCAAAAATATACTTTTCGTTCTTCCGTTCGAATTGCAAGTTCGATTCACAAGTTAGTATCAAGCATGTGGTATAACTGTTCTGTAGCGGTGATCCTGCAAATATTTTCTCCTTGCTCGAAAGGTTCGTTAAAATAATCTCGCAGCAACGAACAATTCTATATTCCTGTTTTATTTCCTTTCTGCGTAGCGTTTTCCGCGCTCGTTGCTCGTTCGAGAAGTAGTTCTTAAGTGGAAGAAAAATCACGCTGCTTAACAAAGCCTGAATGTACACAGTTTCAAAGTGGAGCTCTGGACAAGAGGACGCGCACGGTTGAATTAAAAATAATCGTTCGTACGAGGCCTCGACTTGCCGTACCGTACCGGCAGCAATAACTTCAGACAAACTCGATAATCCGTATTAAAATAAAATACGTATTATCATTTTTCGATACCATCTTTCGCGTCTCTTCAAATATATAACTCGAACGTTGACGTTAATCTCCGTAAAGTGCCGATACATCGTGGACAACGGAACGACACTTAACTTCGTCGACCTTCCCTGTTCCCCTGAAATATCATCGAAAATTACTCATCGCCCTAAATCGTCTGGTCTTTTCGCAAGATGCTTCCCACGACTCTCCTCTCGCCCGGCCAATTATAGAACAGTAGACGAGCTTTCTATAAACGATTGCAAAACGAACAAACAGTCGGCGGAACGCTCGGTGAAGTTTTCCGCCGCACAGCGAACCAGCAAACGTTCTACATTCACGAGGCTGTTCATTACACCCATCTTTCTTACGCGGCCGGGCCGCTTTATTTCTCAAAGTTGAACGATTTATCACCGAGCCTGTCCTCCTTTAACTAAAAGCGGGCGAAAATAGAACTCGTAAAAAATATAAAAGCTCGCCCGAAGTTCGCCCGTTAACGAAAGCGAGCCACGGCGTGGCGCGACGCAGCGGCTTGAAGCGAGAAATATTGTTACACGCGCCCTACGCCACGCTCGAGCGTGTTCGCCCTTTACCTGTTCCTTGAACGTTGCCGTTCGTGGAACGGCGAAACGGCTCTTGGAAAAATTGCGAATACCGTCGTTCCACCGCCGCCGAAGTATTTCGCACGCGATACGCCCCGAAGAGCACGTTAATGCTCTGTTGACTGTATCAACGGAACGCGGAGGCGGTAAAATGTATGATTGCTCGCGTGGAATGGCCGACGGAACCGCGTGATTCGAACTGCACGAAGTTCTCGAAAGGAAAGGCGAGACCGACGCGGACTACGTCGAAACGTAACGATCGTACGTGCGGCAAGATTTTACAACGATCGTAAAAGCCCAATCCCATCGGCCGCTTCCGATAGTTACTCAATTACGGACGTAAAACTGAAAGTAAAAAGCAGGCTGGACGTCTGACCGTGCACCGGGGCAAGCTACTTAAAGCCCGGCTGACTGAGCACATACGTGTCCTACTTTAGCCAGGCTGACCACGTATACACCTGTATCACTTGTACGGTAGTTGATAGTTCCTCTTACAAATCTACGTAATCAACGCACGCTTCTTCGTGTTACTATCTTGGGAATCCGTTTTTAAGTAAAATAATTCATGCGTCATTTATAATTTATTAAACGTTGTAATTTTATACTGACAATGAGTTATACCCTACATTTCATATGAATTCAATTTTTGAAATGGAATTCAGCCTGCTTACGCGATCAAGTTCGAATAACTTTTACAATTGATAACTCTTCTTTCACATTTCTCTCACAAGTCAGTGACGGTCAGATTATTTTCAAGAGTTACGTCTGATCGATGACGCGCTCGTACTACTTACACGAACCTCGCTCAAGTGTTCCCCCGTACATACGGCAACACAGCTCCATTCCTTTTGCCCCGAACAAATCAAACAGTGTATCCAAATATTTACTCATCCAGGCGCCATGCCACCATGTCTCTCTATATATTCGGTCGAAATGAAAGCCGCCACAGTTCCTTGTCGATCTTTCTTCATCGCCCGCCTTGCAGAGAAGCAGAGCAGTCTGGGAAGCACGTGGGGAGAAATCCCGTCGCTCAACGGAATACTATTAAGTAAGGTAGCAGAATAGAATGGGCCCCGTGGGTGATGGATGACCTTAATTTTGCTATGATTACCAGCGGCTCGGGAATTTGTATGAAAATCGCTCAGGGCTGGTTCTTTCATGATCCTGTACCGTCGTCCTCCACTCTGCCCCTCAGCCGGTACCCTTTCTTCCATTCGCGGTTCCCATATTTTTTAATCGCCGTCCCGTTCCTCGTTAACTCGCGATCACCGGCTGAAAAGGCGAACGACGTTGATGGACGCTCCTGAAAATCGCGTAATTTCGAACGCGAAAAGTTTCCTCGATTCCAGCGTGATTTCTCCTCGCTTGCGATGTTCGAATGAGCAAGATTCGATTGCTCGCGCGTTTACAAGGGAGTTGTTGTACTGGCGTTATAATTTTTGAATAAAATATACTTGGCTGGGGAAAGGATTTGTCATAAGTATGAGTACAGTAGAACAACAGTGGGGGCAGGTTACTTAGATTTCATGGTGCACGAGTATTCTCATCATGGCGCCACTGCAGTACTTAAACTATGTTCCTTGCTTTACTTTTCTTCGGTTCTGCTGCTCCCTCAGGCATGTATGCGCCCATATTCTAGTTCACTTGCCAACTCGTACAATCTTATCTTACCTTTATTCCCTGCCCGTTGTACTTTGCAAGTTCTAAAATATTTTCTCCCGCGTCGTTTTACCTTCTGCCGAAACAAAAATGTATTCTTCCTTATCGAAGCAGTACCTCCAGTACTTTACCCCAATTGTGTCGCGGAAAATCTACCTAACAATTAAAAAAGAAAATTTCCACGTTCCTACTCCGCCAGTGCACAACTCTACACCCGTTGCACCAGTGCAATCATCGCGAAGACAAAGCTACCCTTCGTAGTTCCAGAAAAGTATTTGACCCCTTTCAGACACGCCCTCTTTTTCCCGCACATCTCCTCGAATTTCGCCCGATACAGCCATTCGATCCATTTCGTACCATTCGAAAAGCCCTCATTCACATCGTCGCTGCGAATGGATCGCAGCCAAACTCGCGCACGGTACCCGTGCGAAATTCATGTCTAATGCGTCCACGGTTCTTCTCCCGCGTTGTATTATGATGGTAATCTCGAGAAACACGAGGCGCCAGTGTTCCCGGCTAGTATATACAGGGGCAGGCTTGAAATTCGCCATGGATGTTGACGTTGAACGGCGACGATAAAACGCGGAGACCGTGCAGGATGTTCGTTCAGCTTTAACGTTCCGCGCAAAATGCCGCGGCGTATTACACTTAAATTCGCGCCGTTCGTTCCGTACACTGTTTCGTGGTTACTCCTCCACTATTACGCAACTCGTTGTTGTTTCCTTCTCGTTGTGCTCGAAAACGTTGCCTTTTTATATCGGCGCTGGTATCGCTGGATAGAACGTCCCGTACCAGACGTTTCCGTAACGTCCGCAGAATTCTATCCACGGGAACGACGTTACCAAAGATTAGCTCTATTGTGTCTGTTTGTTATTTAATTGGAAGTTTCTCTGTTGGCTAGCGATTTATTCGCGAGCATTGTTCGCCGTGTCGTGCAATTTTATCGGGTGTTTATGAACACATGAATTTAACCATTATTATTCGGGTGATTTATGAAGCAATTAAGTTTAATTAAAAATTGTACATAATGCCACGTAATAATGTGATGCATTATTCTTTCGTAATGCACTTCTTTATTCAGAAAGTACCCCGTAGTATTTCACTCGCTGGTATTATTATTTTCTTTTTTATTTGTATGCCGCTGCTGGATGGAGGAACCTTCGTTTAATGTAACTTGTTAGCTACTGTACGCTGATTCAAGACGGGGTTGTTCATTTTAAAGGTTTGTTTATTATTTGGTAACGAGTAATTTGCCTGCACACACAGAACAGATTGCTGCCCATTTGTCTCGGCGAAGCTGCCACTCACTTGCCTCGATTTGACAATGCGGAATGTACATACGCGCAGAAGTTACAAAACAGGAGTAAGATAACGCCAATGCGGGGCGTATAAATGCCTTGAACACGCTCAACCTTTTATCACTGCGTACACATGACCCGGTAATAAATTACTCCCGCTGAATAACTTTGATTCACGCAACATTTGGCGTACGAAACGATGGTATTCATGAAAACAGGCACTCAGATATTTCACACGATATCCACGCGCACTTCAATCATAAAGTACCGCTCCAATTATCCACTGTTTCAATCTATTCGAAATTCGGGAAACCACCGATATCTAATCAATATCATTTCTGACATAATTAGGCAAAATTTCATTTTGTGAACGATGGAAACAAAAGAACGATTATACTCGAACGAAATTTACAAAAGTTCTCCGCTCGTCGAATTAATCCTCGAAATCATGCACACGATCCCCCATTGTATTCGTATCATATACAAAAAATAATAATGTAAAAAAAAGAAGAAAAAAAAAGCGAAGTTAAGCACACGAAGAATTATTCGAAGCACGAATTAAACCGGCGGTGTAATTTAATTTTTAACGCAACGGGGCCTTCAATCTCGCCGATATGAGGGAAGCTCGACCCGCGACCATTTGTTTCACGTGCACTGTGTAGCAACGAAAAAATAAAAAGAAGAAGCGAACTCGCCCGTGCCCTGCAACGATAATTTCCGTTCGAAGAGTTCATCTCGTTTGAGCATCACGAGCGGCCCGTGCTCGTTGCGGAGGAGTATTATACCCGGGACCAGGGTTTAAGTAGCTTCATAAATTACGTCACTTTTACGGCGAGATTACCTAATCCGCTACAGGGAGGAGGAGAGCGGCTTTGGCTTTTCATGAAAGCCGAGCTGCACCGTGGACCGTCGTTACAAAACTCTACACAGACGAAACTCGCCTTGCGACGTATCAAACGATTTTCGCCACCGGAAAAATAGATCTCGAACTTGAAGGAACGTTTCTGCTCACACAGAATACTGGACAACTTCAGGGACCGTTAGTATACTGAAGACATTCAACATTGGAAAATCATACGGGGTTTCTTTGTGCACTCTTATTTACGATCGAAGAGGGAAGTGAATATTTGTATCACAATAGACGTCTACAAATATTACAGCAGTGACGTTTGACCCTCCCTGTTATTATTGCAACATTTATTGCATTTTATTCCGACTATCAAAATGATGTAATGTGGATCGTATTGAATAGAACCGATAGAAATATCGCGTAAAAAAAAAGAATACGCGCTGAAGAATAAGATAGAAAATTTCATTGGGCCCCATAATAAATCCGAATCACCTGGGAGAAGAGAAAAATGATTTCGGTACCGTTCGGTTGCTCCTGGAAGGTTTCGCGGTGGTGTATCGATCTTCAGCCACTCGCGGCGTTTGCTGGAGAGCGAATTCTCTATCGGTGTATGCGTGTACGTGAGATTTCTCTTTATGGCGGCCCGTTAATATTCGGCACGAAAGAAGCACTCGACACCGACGCGACGGTAGGTACGCGCACGCCTGAAATACCCGTTTCTCGTTCATTCGCGAGCGACACCCCTCTTTTTTTTGGAGGCTTCAAAAATTCTCGCCTTTTTAAACCTGCTTTTATTTCTTCAAATACGGCAGACACTGCTGCGACATAATACTGAACGAATATTACGATATGAAAGAGAAAGAAGCACATATCTATTGTGTATGAAAAATGGAAATAATTCTGGAAATATTAACCTAATCAAATAATAAAATAATAAATTGCAATGTCGCTGATTCTTCCTTAAATTCGAGGACTACTACTTATACAGACACTACTACTTATAAATGATATATTTTTATAATGATAAATGATAGATTTGTTGACCAAGCTTGAGTTACGTTAATAACTAGGAAACGATATGCGGTAGATCTAAACTTATCCCTCGTCGTTACCGCCGGTACAGTGTATAATTCACCGTGCACGATAGAAATAGATAAAATGCGAGAATTTCTGAAGGCCGGATGAAAACGGGGACCGACAAAAGTCCTGGGATTAGAGTCGGAATCCTAAACTACGGATAAATCGTCGGAACGATCGCCGCGGGCCGCGATGCAAGCAAATTCTACGCCCGTAATGCACGGAGAATCTAGCTAATAAATAATGGGACCATTGTTTCGTCCGTTGCAGTCGATCGCAAAATCACGAGGCAGCCGATCGCTGCAGCTGCATTATTTCCATGGGTCGCGTGGACGCTCGTCGACATCGATCCGGCCAAATTTGTTTGACGCGATCAATTGTCTCCTGTCCATTGTTCCCCAGGCCACCTAGCCAACACGTCTCTGGCCAGGGTGTCGAGACACCCTGAAAAACGCGCCATTCGAATCGATTTCCCTTTCACAGGGAAAATATAACAATCGCGTCCACGGCATAATTGCGTTCGAATGAAACGACATGTTGCGTTCGGACGGATAAGGGCGCGGTTATTGGTTATCTTGTATGATGTTTGGAACTTTCGGTTTGCGTCGGTCGATTCAGTGGAGGTACTTAATTAAAGGGAAATGGAATATCCAGGGAATCGTGCTTCCTATAATTTGATATGTACAAAAGCATTTTTGTTTTCAATGCAAGTGTAACATTCCGTAGGAAGGTGCTATTGTTGCTTATTTCTTTTTATTTTATATATGTACTATATAATCCACAAAAACCCTTAAATTTGCATACGAGGGACTTAAGCACGCGAGTACTGAAAATGGCAATTATGTAAATTCATGCAAAATTTACCAAACAGCGCTACTGTTTTTAACCTCAACTTTGTATTTCCCCACTTCTCAGTGAATGACCCGCACACACGCTTAATGCTCACAGAAATATCGACAGCACTGGTCGTATTAAAATGTAACAGTAATCTATTCCGCTGTTATTGCCCGTTCAATTTTACACCGAATATAAGACGAAACTCATCGTGCGCCACGCGGTCGAAAGTATTAAAAGCGAAGCGTGCGTGGTAATTCACGAGTAGTAGAACGCCAAACGAATCGAAAGGCAACCAACGTGCCCTACCTACGGGATTGTTTCCGATTCGAAGCTCGATCCACCACGATGCTAGAACTCGCCGAGCAGCGAACCCAAACGGGGCATGATGATGTTTTTCAGAGAACTTCCGATTCAATTGCCGAACTTTTCGCATTACGACAATGCCGGCCGAGTTCGAGGATTCATCGAGCTCGCTCGTTCGCGCGCGAGCAGTAGTAAATGAGAAAGGGTTCGGTGCTGGGCGAGGATCTAGGACGAGATGCTGGTCGCTCACGAAAGAGAGTAGACACGCCGGTGGCATGGCTCTACCGCTGATTACACGCTCAGCGACTGAGTGAAATTTGTCTCGCCGGAAATAAATTAGTTAATGGATCGTTTGATAGCCCTTCGGTCAGTAGAGTTGGAGGTCCCCGGCGGAAAAAGTAGCTGGACGATAATACCCGCGGGGGATTTTGATTCGGAGATTGGATTGATGGAATTGAGGAAGTTATCCGAGGATACTAACGCCGAAGAATATCTTGAGATTGCGTACACAATTCTTCATTCATTTTCGAAGAAATTTAGACGTGCGTCGAGTTCTGAAATTAATATTAATTATGTTAGCTTACATTTCATTTTTTATGTATTTTTTTAGAATGCGTAGATTGTTTACCCGACAGCACAAATAGAATATAAATTCATTGTAATAATAATTGCATTAATTAAATCATTTCCAGTGCGAATGATTTTAACTTAATTGGCGCGAGTCTGGCTATATACGGACACATACTACTTGTTCGCTCGATTGCGCCGTATATACGAATTCAACGACCACTTACCCTTCTGTCTCGTAGTATCAACATGCTGTACGGTTCTTCAAATTGCAAAAATCAGAGTTCTAAAAAACATCTGACCTTTTAGAAGCCATTAAAAATTTGAATTAAATCAACGTAATAATGAACGAAACTTCTTCATACTTTTTTTTAATTCGCAAAGGAGACGGTGTCCACGGTGGGCACGATAAAAATAGGCTACAAAATTCCGCTAGATCCGTAGAGAACAAGGGACAGCGAAAAATACTCGATCGCGAAGCGATGTGCACAGAGTTTATCGAGGATCGTAATTAGTGACGAATCTCCGCGGAAAAAAAGAGACGTCGGTGGCTCGGTTTGGTATGGTCCAGTTTCAGAGCAATAACCTCGATTGGGGTCGCCGTGTCGAATAGAAAATGACACACTTTCCGCTTATCGTGGATCGTTTTCAGTAAGCTTCGCGAATTTACGCGATACCCGAAAATTAATCAGAATCGACCTGGCTGTGCTTCTAAAAATGACAGCCCTATCAACAATGTATTGTAGTACAATTATTACAAAGTTCTCATAGGGGAATTCTGGCGTTGCACTCAGTGTAACAGGTGTTGATCACGAGCTAATTTGGCGAACAGACGGAAGCGCGGATTTAATTTTCAAGGCGGGATTACAAGAGCACGCGAAATGAAGATGGACGTGACAGGGCGCGGTGGTCGCAGAGATCGCGGGATTTATAGCTGGTTCGTAATTGACGACGTGGCCTGGCGAAATAAAATCCGATTGAGCGAACCCGGTCATTGTCGTGACTCTGCGAGCGTTGCGAGAGAAATTTGTTGCCGCCTGGTTGAATTATATTGAAAGGCAGATCCTCTGTTCTCGCCTGATCGATTTGCATGGTACTGCCTTAAGATTGTGAATACTCAACGTCCTGCAGTTCTTTTTTATTCGCTTTAAATAAACCAATCGACGATGTACAGTGAATAACAATGGTCTTCGATGAAATATCGCCAATAATTGAAACAGATATGTGATCGAATGTTATTTAGAGTACCCTGATTACTAAAAATTTTACGGTGTTTTTAATGGAATTCTTTTTACAAATTGTTAGGTTTGGATTAAAATGGAAGTGAAGGTACAACGTAAATAATTTTTATATTTAAATGAACGCTAGAGAACTATATTTCCATCCCCTGCTTCTGTATATACGTCTGCACATAAAATCGCCTCCAAGATTGATACGCTGGAACCAGCAAAGTCTAATTACCTCTGAAACTGTGTTGAAAAACTACACACCCTGGGGAAAACTTTCTCCATAAAGCCTCCGAGCTCAAGGGAGAATCTCTTCTTCAAAACAACCCCTCCCACTACCTTCTATCGCACACTTGGTTCAACAATTTTACCTACTCGGGGGAAATCGTTGTTAATCTACTAACGATCGAGTAATTGGACTTAAAAAGAGAAAAGATAAAATAATATCATCCAATTTGAAAAACTAAATGAATTTCCATTCCAAACGAAACCGTCAATATTTCATAATTCTCGCATCGCTTAAGTCGTTCCTCGATTTTACCTACGTTCAATCGACTTCCTACATCAATCAAACCATATCGTTCAGCCTGCCTGCGATTCCATTTTCATACCGCTACTAAAAGGGGTTCGGTTGGGGGTGGAACGGAAGTGTGTTCCAGTGGCACGCAGCGAGTCGCGCCGATGAACCAGGAATCGTTTCGATCGTTAGAAATTTGATTTCACGCTTACCGCGTCCATAACATCCTCTCTGTGCGTGCATACAACGGTAGAACGCTAAACTCACGGGGGAGTAATGGAGTATGGAAAACAGGAGGTTATTGTTGTACACGGGGTGAACCGGGAAAATGATGAGTCCCGAGCTTCGTCGTAAGTTGATCGAAGTTAGTAGGCTGTAACGGTGAAATATAACCAGCGACCAGATAGAAATTCATGTTTGGTAGGGTCGTGCTCGCGGAAATGATTCGTCGCCGGGCTAATGTCGGTCTCGTGGCCTTTCCAACGAACATGAGCAGAGATAGCGTGCGGGCCGGAAATGGGAACGGAGACACGGGGTCTGGCACGGATTCACGTGAATCGTGCTGTCTGAAAATTTGTCGATCCACTGTGTGATCGAGAAGTTTTCTCCGTTTTTATATTGGGAGGTTATATCGCGGCGCTTTCCATTTCAATATTGTGGGGCCGAGGGATATTCAATTTTACGAGTGGACGTTTAGAAAATATTGTGTTCGACATTTTCATAAGAGGTGCAAAAGGTATTGGTCAGGTTCGGATATTATTGTGTTGGATAGCGTGTGATGGTGGAAAATTTTTGTAATCGAAACGATATACGTAAGAAAAGATACGATGTTTGGTATTCATAAGATTGCTATTATTATAGCTGACTATCCTACGATGTTATTGTTAAGTTTTCTATCGCCTCAGTTTACGATATAACCCTTGTCCCACAAAATAATTAACTCAATTAATCGATCGTTGCAATCGACACTGTAACACCAGGGTGCATTGCAAATAGTTTCCAACCAAATACCCCGCGGATAAAAACGGTGATGCAAAAATGAAATGGCGCAACGGAAAGTAACATATTTTTCAGCGTTGCACTTGGTCAATATCGTTCCGAATATTTGCATCGGTAGTGTTGAATATGTTTCTTTTACAAATAAACGGAGCGGAACATTTGTTTAACCATAGTCGAACGAACTTTCGTTGTTTAGTTCGCGCCGGGTCACCCAGTATGGTGGCGCGAACCTTTCATTTTCTGTTACAGCCTTTCCTATCTACCTAGCGTAACGAGCACACTGGCAAACGCGAAATAACTCGTATAAATCACCGATGCCAGCATACACACATTTCACGCGATTGCAGCCGTCGAGCTGGCAATGTTTTAATAAAACTCAACGAGGCCCAATTATTCAACTCAGCGCCACCCGCCTGAATTTCCTCCAACACTACTGTTTTCCATTTCTTATATCGAAATGCAGCCCGTGCAGAAAATTCTACACATTGTTGGTCTCGCTTTTTCCCATAAAATTTTCTACAACAAAATGCCTCATTATATTGGTACACAGGTACATTGCTTCCTCTCCAGAGGTAATTAATACAGCCAAAAATATTTCTACACGGAGGAAAGACGAAATTCCTTGAACGGAGCAATAATTAAGGCGTCCACTTTCTAAAATCGAAGCAGCTCCATAATAAAACTCCAGCCGTATCGAAACCGAAAGAGCAGTTTACTCAATTCACGGGTCGATTACTCTGACGAAATTTCGTGAACGCAATGCATCAGCGCAGAAGGTTTCAACAGAAATCCGATCAATGCAAAGGCGGAAAACGCTGTCGCAGACTGGTCCTTCCATCCGGTATTTTTGCGGACCACCATTCGCCTGAAATTTCGTTCCGCCGTTTTATCGTTAAAACAGCTTCGCCCGCTTGCTCTCTCAGCGTCGTTATCGCGAATCGCGCGAAACAGGTCGGACAGGTTTGAGCATCAGCGACGATTTTCAGACGCTGTCATCTCGTAACGTTGCCGAGCAGCATTTTCGAGAATTGGCCGTGGCGAACGGGGCGAATGTCAGATGCCAAAAGCATGCGTGAAAGTTTGACGGGTTTCTGACGAGCTTCAACAACGAGGGCCATTTGCGGGGAACGAAGGTGCGAATGAAATTTTAGATTTCCATGTTGCCTCCTCTGTTCTTGTGGATTAACTGGCAAAAATGAAAGAACGGAAAATAGGACGAATTTTAGGCGAACAAGTATTTTTTAACTTGTGTATTTGTTCTTATCTTGATTGCTACTTCTGTTGCCTTTGCACTTGTTGATCTGTTGCTTCCAATGCAACGTTATTAATAGTTACTGACGTTCTGGGTCTTTCCTTTTGGCATGGGGGTGGATTATTAATATTCATTATTCTAGCTGGGTATCTGAATTTGCATAATTTGTATAATTTATAATTAGGTTTATAAATTGTGTGAGTTTTTATTTGATTTAAGAGGAGTACTATATAGGGGGATTTATTATTGAAATTGAAGGAGCTACAGTGAAACAGTGACGGGGAAGTGTTTTGTACCTTTTATAGAAACAGCTGAAGGCATCTGCTCCGAAATTTTCCACTCGTTCACTGAGAGTCCACTTTTCACGATTAATTCACCGGGTGTACAAGCTCGGGAAGATTTTCAATGCATCGTAAAGTAGTTCAGACGGGACGGTATACAAAAACAGGGGGGATAAAAGTTCACGAGTTTCGTTCTTGAAGTTAAGTGTTTTTACAAAACAGTTAAAGACTCGGGCTTTTATTGCCTTATTATGCAGCAGCAACAATTCTTATTTAAGTTTTCATGCAAAACATCTGCCGCTGACTCGTACCAGCCAGTTCGACTAATCTCACTTCTTTCTACCGATCGGCTTCGCCCTTTAACCAAAATAATCGGTGGGAGAAACGAGGCAATTAGACACGTCAATGTTTATCTGACAAATTTGTACAGGCAATGTGTTATCAAGCCTCAAAAAAAACAAATCGAATCGATACAAAATGCTAGATTTTTTTAATTAAGTATATCTAACGTTACAAAATTTAATCGACTACATTAAAATGATTGTTACCCCGTACCTACTCTATCAATCAGCGTTCCAAGTTTATTTCTTACACAATTATCCAAACCGCTGAACTATGGCACAATAAATTCCACGACTTTCGTATTCCAGCTTATCTCAAAATGTCGTGCTTGGCTCACCGTGATGTAGCACCCTCTATATGATTCATCGCGATTCACTGTTCATATTTTACACCACGGGCACAGGATAACGATCGTGTGATTACGGATACCTTTCTATGCCTATATTTCTTTAAAATCTCGCGACGCTCACGAAAGCTCTCGACTTAATAGTATCATATCAAAAACTGACAAAAATACGCAACACGCAAGCAGGAAGTTTGCCATTTACTTCGTCAAAGAGAATCACCTCTCTACTCTCTACTCAATAATCACACATATCAGCCTTCCACTCTAACGATCCAAAACGGCAAATGGATACAAAAGCAACGAAATTCAGAGATTAATTGAAACTAAATCCCAACTACCATCATCCACACTCCCCCCTATATATACATATATCTCTTCGGCTTACATTTAAATTTATAATCCAACCGCAGCACAATTCCATCCGAATGGCCGCGCGGTAAATTGACTCGCGTTGCACCTTCGATCTTACTCGCCCATGGCATTGCTGCCGCGTTTGCTCCTTACACGAAATAACGCGAGAGCGTCGGAGTTGACTCTTCAGACCACTGGCACAGAAATGTAAAATACCAGACGATCGTCGAGATACAGTGTAGAGATGGGGGGTGCAGAGAAGCCGAGAAGCAAGGGTAGGTAAGCGATTTCCAGTCGACTGGCTGACATCGGTTGCTTACTGTTGCCTCGAGCCAACCTTCTCGCCGCTCGCTTTGCTCCACTCTCGACATGCTTCTATAGGTGCAGCCGAATGTACGGACGCTTCTTCGACGTCTATGCGTCGCTACACACGCGACAGAAACGCTGGATATATAAACCCAACGTTGTACATACACGATCGGGCCACGACTCGCTTCTCCACTGAAGGACCCTGTCGCGATTAAGCTGCTCCGCGGGAACATGCGCCTAATTGCACGGTATTTCGAAGAGGCGTATCCGCCGTACTCGTATTACTATCTTCCCTCTGACGCGGATCGATCCTCGTGAAGCGGAATTTGTTGGTTAAAGAAGGCCGCGACGTTTTACTGTCGCCGAGACGGAAGTTCGTTGAGAACAATTGCATTTATTGGCAGCGATTAGGAGGGCTGATTATCTTATTCCGTTTGCACACTTTTCGTGTTTTTCCAAGGTATATTTTTACTATAATTGTCGCGGTGGGGCGAATGACGCGGATTTTCGTGACGAATAATTTAGGGTGGACAATTGGCGGTTGCAAGGTGAAAGGGTGGGTAATAATAGGTACGTGGAGTAGCGACGACTGCTTCGTTAATTGTTAGCTGAATTTCTGTCTTTGTGGCGAGATGAAATTAAAGCTGGGAAAGATTGTGGATTGTAATAGATATTGTTTTATTGTTGTTTTCTTGAGCGTTTAATTATTCCATTGCCACGCCGTACGATGTGTCGAATTTAATTCGGGGCACGATTATTATAATCTTCAACTACGCGAAGTCCGGATTTGATATCTCACGTGTGGGGAAGCTTGTCCAGCAGTTTGGCTATTCTGTGCTGGCGCCAACGGTGCGATTACAAGGGACCCACGGAGACAAGGACTACCAAATTGCGTCAGAGTGTTTCGCAACTTTGCTCGAAAGCGTGGCGATATCCTCAAGGGAGCGGAGTGCGGGAAACATCGCATTGCCGAGAAATCTCGGAGACATGTATATACACTTTGTCATATTGCATGAAAAGCTAGACGAATATAATTAAGAGAGGCGATTAAATAATGCACTCGATCAAGAATTCAGATAAAAATACGTCGCTATTACCGTGGTACGTACTAATCGACTCGTTCTGCTGTAATTCCAATTTCGTGGAATATTCTATAGATAGATAGATAGATTAAGGTATGTGAAAAAGCCACGAATATCGGAATAATTGGACGTTTAATGAAATTTTACAAATGACTCCGAATACAACAAAAACTAGTTGAGCTTTTTATACAAAGGGTTCATTTTATCGCGATTCTGCGTGGCGGCAAACGTTAATAGTAAATTGAAATTAATATTCTCAGACTGTTAGTTTCAAATCTAACAAAATTGTCAGTCATTTTGCCCAATAAAAGCAAAATGTTCATCGAAATATTTCATCGTTCTCGAACGACCACCGTTCGTGGCCAATTTATAATACCTTTCCCGTTGCAACGCAGCACGGGAAAATTAATACATTGTTCGGAAACTTCACCTTTGTCCGGACCCATTTAATTTTTCCCGACGCCGCGCGAACGAGTTGGATACGAACGAAACGAAATTGCATTCTTTCGAAGGGTATCGGCGCACACAGCACCCAAACACACCGTCGTATCGGGTCTATGGGAAATCAAATGGACTTTTCGGTCGTGGGTTAACTTCGTTTGATGAACGATGATGCACGTCCACACAAGGGGAACGGGTAACCGAACACAGATAAACGAACGAGGAATGCATAGAACGAGATGGACGATAGGCTATACAACTGTGGATCTGCGGGGATCAAGGGAAATAAGGGCAGTCAATTTCCTGTCGATACGTAGTCGAATCTGACTAGATTTACCTGCCCTTTCTCTATTTTCAATCGCCGTGTACACTCGACAACGTGAAACGAGAGGAACAGGCAAAAATTCTCGCTTTATCGTCGGGCACGCGATGCCAAATCCATCTGATAAAGTGAAACGCAACGTGCCACACGATCCATACGCCGTTCGCGGAGAAAAAGGCGAACAGCTTCTGCTTTTCTGATTCCTCTGCCATCGCGGTGAACACTTTCAATTATTTATGTCATCCCGCTGGCAACGACCGAGTTTCACCAGTGCGATATGCTCTTGTCGTTCCTCTCTTTTTCCAGAATCCGAGAGGCACTGCCTGATCCGCCGTTCTTTATGCTTCTTGACACTCTCTT
Organism: Nomada fabriciana; assembly: GCA_907165295.1. Classification (NCBI taxonomy): domain Eukaryota; kingdom Metazoa; phylum Arthropoda; class Insecta; order Hymenoptera; family Apidae; genus Nomada; species Nomada fabriciana. Next base: position 7,582,834 of record OU015695.1, read on the forward strand.
AGCTTGCACAGCAATCTACGGGACGCTGAACAGTCTTGACCGTTTAAATCGTCGCGTGAGATTTCTCCATTTCGTGCCGAGGGTTTTCTGTATGTCTTCTCCGTTTGTTTTATTGGTGTGCTTCTTTAAACTTTGAGAAATGTTTGTTGGTAATTGTTTTATTTTGTAGAAATTTGTACAGTGCGCTGTGGCGAATTATTTAAAATTATTTCCATAGTAATTGTAATCGATTTTTCCCAAAAGTGTTCAGATCCCGAGAAGTAACTGGCGACGAAAAGGCAGGTAATCTGCAAGTCAATTGAAAGGAGGTTCTCTCAAACGTTCATCTTTTAAGTATTCCCAGTTGCTCCCCTTCGCCGTTATTATTTCCCCAGCCGCAAAAATGTTTGGCCTTTTTATTTCATACAGAACCGTTAGCCCCCCGGTATCGAGAAGGAAAGAGAGATAAAGGGAAGATGCAGCAACCGTTCATCGAACGGCCCTCGGCAAACAATATCAGGCCCCCCAAAAGGAAGATGAAAGGGGGAAAATAATGAAGTGGCGTAAGCGAAAAGTTTATTCGGTTGTCCTTCGTTTCGCTGAAAAATCGCGGATAAAAGTGGAATGTAATTACTTCCGTTTTCGAAGTCATTCTCGCGAGCATTTTCATCCTCAATGAAACGGAAGTTTCCTTTCGCCGTCTCTGCCGTCCCGCCCGGTCCCACCCAACTGTTCCAATGAACCATTTGAAAAGGTCCCTATCTGAAACGGCAAGCGAAACGCGCAATTAATGCCCAATTACCCGGCCATATAGTCGGTCAACGCGTAATTACATTCAGCCTGGCGTAGCGTTTAAAACACGTTTATTTATCCGTTCTCATTTCGTGACCATTCACGTACATATCTGTAGTTACGGGGAATCGATAAATAGTAAGCGGGAACGATAAAGTCGAGGATGGCCCACGCGGTTCACGCAATTGTTCGTGACGAGGCGAATGAATTATGAAAAAGAAGAAAAAAAGAAACAATTTAAAGGGACAATAGAGCACTCTGATGTTTTCGCGTTGTACTCATTACCACTTTTTCTACGCTTCACCAGTCGTTATCAGGATCGCGAGAATCGTGTAAACAGCCCGCGTGAGAGCCGAGAATTAATCATTTCGCGGTTACATTTTTATCGAACGCGAACGAAGCTCGAGCCGGTCGAGTTTGTTTTACACGGCGACGAATATTCGCTGGAACACGAGTGTTATTCCGTGGAAACGACGCGTGGAAATTCCCATTCTATGTCGCGGGCGATACTTTAAATCATTTCGAGGGTCCGACACGCGCGCTACGATTATATCAACGCCCGATCCTTTTTGCCAATTAATTACCGCGGCAATAATTTCCATTCAATCGCCTGGAAATCCACTCGACAACGGCCGGAACGAAATGAAATCGTCAATCACGCTAATGGAATAATACGATTCTTTCTCCAAATAGAACCTGATAAAAACACGAGGCAATCGTGAATCGAAAACGCGTAAATAACAAAAAATAAATAGATCTGCAACGAAACAGCTACCAGTGTTGAATAAAATTCTACGTCTAAAAGAGTGTCTGCCAAACTGTAACCGACTCTCGTATAAAATTCTGTATGAACTATATTTTTCCAACGATGTCCAAACTGCATCGAAATGGAGGCAGATATCTGGTTGGAATTTCGATAGTCACATTTCATAGACACTCCTATATCGAGCCCGAGCACAATCTACAGCAACATCAATAACGTTAATTAACATATCAACGAGACAATCCAGGAGACGCGTTTCCCGGTGGTAATGCCTTTGCCCGACCTCTGACCGTTCCGTATATCAGAGCAGGCTCATTCAAATCTTGATACAGACGCGCACGTGTGTACGGAAAATCGTGTTCCATTGCGATGCATTGTCGCAAGTGTCTGATGCGTGGATCCATGGTCAACCGTTGTGACGGACGTACGGTTTCGAATTAATCGCCAAACGGCATCGACGGACCGTAATTTCGATTCAACGTTCCTCGAGTTACGTCGTATCGGCGATATCCAGCGTATTTTCCCTGCGCCGTTAATTCATCGCTCGATCAAAGTTCTGACCAGAGTTACGAAACAATTATTTCTCCTATTGCGTTTCGTTTTCTGATTCGTTTCCGCTTGAACGCAGAACGCTCCTGTTTCGTCCGCTGATTTGTTGGATATTTTTAGTCAAAGTTTTTTGAAGAATGAATAGCTTTGGAGAGTTAATTACTTGGTAATTTGAAATAGATTTTCTTCTTTTACTGTGAGATTACCCATGAAAATATCGATTTACAAATACGTCCAGTGTTCTCTCGAGCCCTGCCCCTTCATTTTTTAACATCGAGCAGGAATGGACGACATTGTGCGATCCAGATAGGCGATCTAGTGCGTCTGATGCACTAGAAGTGCAGTGTATTCGATGGACGAGTTGATTGGTGAGTCATTTAGACAATCGAAACGAGTTAGCGGGCGTGAGAAATAGTTGAAGTTTCGAGGGATCGTTGAAGCAACAAAGAATGGCCAGAATTTATGCAAGTTTGTGGCACTGTATCCCAGTTAATAAGTATTAAATGCAGTCGCCGTTAATCAAGAAACTTCCCTGCACCGTGCACGTAAACACTCCTGCAGCGCCCGCAATTTCTTCTTTCTTGAAGCTCCACGAACTTTCCCCATCCCCCTAGCCCCTCTTCCTTCTGTAATTTCTTCCCGCGAACTTGGTTTAAGGAAATCGTCGAATTCGAACAACAGCTATTTCGTCGAGTATTTCATAACAGATATTTATGAAGCGATCGCATTTTCTGTACAATCACGCGAAAATATATACAGGGCGGTGCATTTAGCGGGTGCAATTATGTAAATGGACGTAGAATCGATTCTTACTCTTTCTTCGTCGTTCATTTCAATGTGCCGACTAACTAACCAATGGCGGCACCACTGCGAGCCGGTGGAACTTCAAAAGAATTAATTTCCATAATTATTTTAATGCCTCGAAGGGTCGAACGCGCCTGCGGCTGCCATTCGCGAATTTTTATCGTGAAGCTGTAAGAAACGGATGCAATTATGGAATTGCGTTTTGCATACCTGTAATAATAATACGGCCACGCTGACCGTCGCGACGCTGTTTCGTTAATTAATGCCGAATTCTGGTAAACAAGTTTGGATATCACTTAAACCTCTACGGGACCTTTCAGCGACGTCTTGCAGTTCGGGGAGAACTTGGAACCAGGTCACGACCACTCATACTATTTTACCGTGAAACTTCGGATAATTTTCAGACATTCGCAAGATTAAATTAACAGAAAAAAAATTCTCTGCCAGCAAATAGGACTCTCCGGATTAATTTCTCGGTTCCAGTATTTAATATTCTGTCGCAAACTTATCCGGATCCTTTAATAATTTCATTGACACAGAGGAAACCCATGACGCAATTTTCACTTGCTGTATTCGCTGACTTTTCTCCTAATGCATCTCGAGCTCGCATATAATCAATCCGCGTAAATAATTTCGCCGCCAATTCGTCTCACAATTACACATCACGCAAACTGTTACAAAGGGTTTGCCTTTTAAGAGAATAAAATGTGAAAGCAACTATTGTACGATTGAATCAACGCCCCATCCGCGGCTGCGTATTCTTCGATTGCGTAACCGACGGAACTCGCGACCGTTTTCTAACACAGGCTTCCGAGAATAGAAGAACCGAATCCTTTGAAGTCGCGGGCGATCGAAGAAGCAATTTCGACCTCCGAATTCGGCAGAAGGTGGGACTCGCAAAGAGTGAAGACTATCGAGGTTTAAGGATATTTCTTTTGATGACAAATCTCGCTAAGAACATAGAAACCTTTGAGCTGAGGGAAAATAAATAGAAAGTGGGTTGGATGGTTTAATTGAAATGTTTATGCGTTATGTGGCTCATCGAAATTGTGAAATCAGGTGTAAAGCCAATTGTAGCATCGTGGATAAAATTACAGGAAAATCGGCGAGCATTTAACTTCGCAGCTCTGACGGGCCGAAGAGAAATACCTGACTAAAGATTGGCGAAACTAATTAACCTGGAGCAGCAAAGGGGACGCTTTTGTGCATAGAGAAATAACGGTTGGTTGCTGAAACGTGCATGGTCGTTTTTGTTACAGGTGCGAGGGTGGGTGGCTGCAGTTCGAAGGGGGTCCCCGAGTCTGCGGTCGCAACGAACGCTTCGATCGACCTGTCGTACTCTTCTCCGACAAACCCATGCCGGTTCTCCACATGCAGTAAGTACCGAAATTACTCCCCAGTTTAAATTTTTCGTTCGAGGCTGAAGTGAAATATAAATTTCATCGATCTCCGGTATTTCGTGCCCGACCCCCGACACCGTATATCTTATCGTCGAAGACGGTACTATGTATATTCCAATTTAATTCGGCTTGAAATTAACGCGGTAATGGGGGACCCATTTTTAATTAAACGTTTTACTCTTCTCTATACTTTCACATCCAGAGCACGTGCCCGCCGCGTGAATTATCAATGCTTGGAATTTATGGAAGCTTTGCAAGGTTTCGTTCGCGGTACATTCATTAATTTATTAATTAAATTTATTGGGCGCCGAGGGGACAAATGATTGCTATCGCGATATGACTCGCGTCTCTTAGAACGCCTCCGAGGTGTAATGGAAAAGTGCAATCAGAATGAATTTCTGCTTTACAAAATCGATTTGACATCCTGCCGCGAGTTACTCGGAACACGGAGGGTCGACAACGATACTGTGAAACAGATAGGATTGTAGCTCAATTACGAAATAGAAACACGTTCTGGACTAAGTGCTCCTTACTACTCAGACCCAGTGTCGTTTCAGTTAGCCGAACGAAGAGCGAAAGCGTTCGTGTATCGAATTTAACTCTTTAAATGCCATTAGCTCGCGACCGAAATACAAGAATGATTTCCATCTGTATTCGATTGAACTGAAGAATCGAACGAAATTGTTCTCGTAAATTTGAAAAGGTATGCAGCGGCAGTAAAGTGGTCAGGGAAGTGATCTTTTTGCCGAAGGAATTAAACAAAGAAGGTAATTAGTCCTCGAGAAGGTATTCGTGGAATTTACTTCTCTACTGGAGAGGTCCTCTCGTAATTAATTAGTTCCTTTTTCCCTTTGTCCACCATTCACACGGCGTTATCCGGCGTTTTTGCGCGCCTTCATTTAAATGCAAATTAATTTACCTTCGCACAAAACGAAACGTCTTCCTTTTCGACGGCCATTTGCAGACCACGATTACTTTTCGTTAGGAAAATCGTGTCTGACGTTAATCTGCACCCCTCGATCGGCGTCAATTGCGTTCTCGTAACCCGATTAATATTTCACGCTCACTTTGTACTTTTTGTCGGCGGTCGTCGGTAAGGGTAGATAATATTTAATTCACGGTGCAAGCTCTTCCGATATCATTCGATTAATTGAGAGACCGACGAGGGCGGAGACTTACGGACCCCACTTATTTTTATTAAACGCTATTATACTATAAGATGTTACTAGAAGATATTTTTACGTTCTAACTCTTTTACTATTTCGATATGCAATATTTAGCTAGCTAAAAGTAATGATAATTTCGAGAGAATTTTATTAATGCTTTGCAGCACATTATACTAAATTATAAACCACTCGAATTTTCTATGTAAGAAGATGTGCACAACCTTATTATTACAATGAATCTAATTTGACAAATTTCGTAATCTGTATTATTTCAAGCCATTCATCTTCATGATTCAATTATTTCCCCTGAAACAATAATGAAGATGGAGTCCCGACTAAACAATTCCAACGGCCGTGTCGTCCCTTCGGGATTTTCCGAAGAGGAGGGAACCTGGAATCTGAATAATTGATTAGTTCGTTGGAAAATGTGGGGAATCGTAATGTCGCGGAAATACAAGGATCTCACGCAAGCCGAAAGACAGACACGCGTTCGTTGCTTGCACTCCTTAATTGGCGAGAAAACGGAGGACACGACTGGAATCCCACTGTCTACGAGAAACGTTTTCGTTACGGAAAGCTTCTTAAATATTTATGGCAGAATCACAAACTACGGTGTATACGTTATCCACGGACGTCGTCTTATACATAAAACATTAGCGTTTTCGCTACGCATCCCGGGCTTTTTGTTCACGAAGGATCTTCGATCCTCGTGATTCCTTCTTTGCGATCAAATTGCTCCCGACGATTTTCACAGTCCGCGAGAACGCTTTCGTCGTGATCAGCTTTCGTTTCGTCGTTTAAACAAGATCCTCGTAGGGAAATTCTAGCCATAGATTTCCTGCGATCCAGCTGAAAAGAATCGTGTCGAGGCACCTGTGAACCTTTCTTCCTCGATTTCTTGATTTATTCAATTATTAATACCTTCTCAGTTGAACATTGGGGAATCTAGTTTCAGATTCATTTAACGACAGATTGCTTTACCATCTCACAAACTTTTCCTTTGCACTACTGGTTTTTCATAACAGATTTTATTTTATCCGTAACTGAACGTAACTGACCGACGCCGGATTGTTTCTAGGAGTTATGTAAATTTCGTTTTAAAAACAGTACCAAAGGATAATTTCAATTTTAATGCAATTGCCGACGAGGTGTTTTACACCGCAATACTTTCAGAGAGCTATACCAATGGAAACTGAACGATATCTGTTTTCAATTTCAAAGCCTATACGATAGCTGCATTGACATCGATTGCTCATTTCGGTTTTCACCACGGATCCGTGGTCATCCGTCGTGTCACAGTCACCGTGTATCCCATGTAATCGTGACGAATTGGCAATTTTACATAGAAGCTGACAATTCACAGAATGGCATGGGCTTAACGCGTTCTCAAAATAAATAAATCGGCTTGATTGCTCGTGTAATTGGTCTCGGTTTTGCGGTTCCGCGATGCTCATGCGATCAACCAAGGACAGTTCATCAATTTCATAAATTGTAGTGCTATCAGCTGGCGGGTTCACAATAATCGGGCTAGTCGCGGACTAACTTTGTTTCCGTCGACTGTATTGCGGTGGCGTTAATTGGGAAACGGGGAACCGGGAAATTAACCTTTCATTTTGGCAACCGTAATCATTATCCATCAAATCACATTCAATTACGACCCGTCTACATACGTACGCAAGAGACATTCGAAGCATCAGCATTATATCCCCTCTACTTTTAATAGCTATTCAATTTCTGTGAATGAAAAGCGCAGAAATTCCTGAAAAATTTCTTCCACAACTTTTATTTTCACCAAACTTATAAGTGTCATTTGTGCTAGGGAAACTGAGTAAAGGGAATACTTTCTTCGCCGCAAACCTCTAAAGAAATTATCTGCAAATCTTTGAAATATAACTGTTTCTTTATGTATCATATAAAAATTAATTATGTATACAACTATAACAGCTGTTGTCGAACTGAAATGTTCATCGAGACGATTGCACGATTCGTCTTCCAAAGATTCAGCCAACGTCGTGTAAATTTCCACTCGCGCAATATTAGAGCAGAGGGTAAAAAGATAGAAGTAGAGCTGACCCGAAAATGTCTACCATGCTATTACCAGCCACTTTCACGGGAGCGATTCGCCGAAGGAGTTCGGCTCGATGAAATTTATACAAGTTGAGAAAGTCGAGTGTAACGTGGCAAACTGGCGCGCGACTGGCATAAATGTGTCAAGGCATGATTTATGCCGTTTAACTTCCGCCCCTTTAACTTTCACGATCTTCGTGTCTTCCCGTGGAATCGCGGAAGAAGGTATCGGCGATGCGGTTTTTAATTTACTGCGTGGTTCCCTTCGTCTGGTTGCCTTGGATATTTTCAAACCGGACGAAAGTTTCTTCAACAACTGAACTGCCATCGATGTGTCCTGACAGAAGACAAATTTATTCGAATTATTCATGTCAACACAGTTGAGTTTGACAACCGGATGATTAAAGAACGTAACAAATAGAAATTAAATCAAAACCATTCAATGTGCGAGCGATACAAAAGTTTGAAAGACTCGTGACATCGTAAAAATGACGAAAACAGTAATTCTACAAATAATATTTTCAGAATAGTATCTTTTCACTTCCCCCTCTGCAAATAATATCTATCTGCACTACAATCCGACGAAACGTTACTCGCGTACGATTGATTACTCCGATGTATATCGTGATACGACCAACGATACACTGTCACCCATTTGGCTCAATGGATCAGTGTAAATAGGCGGATATTACGAAGAAATTAATTCCCGGTCAGAGCTATGAAATTACCGATTGAAAACCCGTGGCACATCATATCGCTGGAATTTCGAAAGGAATAGGAGAATTAACGGGTCGATTAGCGATATGCGAATTCACTGTTGAATGGCGAATTGTTCGATTCAACCAGTGACCACGTAAATCGTCCGCTGCGATTTAAATTCAAAAGACACGCGCCCGTCCGATATGATACATATGCAATTTCGTTCGTTCTTCCGTAATGGCTCGCGCACCATCGAGTCTGTGTTGGTAATAAAAAAATTGGAAAACGCTCGTTTCCATAAATGCGTTAGTTCGTTCGTTCTGCCCGCGGTTTTCGCGAAACGATCGAAACGAAACGAATTATTGCCCTCATAACATAGCCGCTATCGTTTCGAAAAGTTTCCCTGTTACGTCTCAACATATACCGGGTATAATCCCGTTTAAACCGTGGCCATCGTCCATACGGGGTATGAAGTACAATGGGGACGACGTACGATCGGCGTTCGCGAAATGGAGAAACTTTGAAGACGCCAAAGACAATACCGTATTTGTTTCTCTGCCAGTGGCGGGCGTGCTGTGTAGCACGATTTGTAACCGGGAGATCCGATTTGTTCTGGAATTTCAGCCCGTCCCGATTCGACTAGTTCCTGTACATTTTTGCCATTGAGTAGCGATGCTAACTTCTTGCGGTAACTCTCGATGGTAACTGGCTCGAAGTAGAAACCGAAGCGTGTCTTGGCAAAAAGTTAACAGAGAGTACGAACGGTGGAAAAGCTGGAAGCATTGATGTAATAACTTTGCTCGCTTCTTTTTACATTCGAGGCACAAAGAGCGCAGTACAATTGTAGTGGTCGAGAATATGATTTTTGCAACCTTATGCCTGGACCGTTGTTTATTTCCAGTATATGTTAATGTGATGTGAAACATTTCGGTTTCTCGCAACGAATGATCACGGGTTTCTACCAGAACAACGAAACTTAGTTCGATCCGAATCTCCAGGAATATTTTACGTACGATACGAAAGTAGTTAAGTGGATTTCGACGAGGAGGGGCGGTTTGGCACGAAAGCAGGATTCCGCGAAACGAAATCGCTGTCTACGCGGAAGTTTATATCGCAATGGTTATGGAATTAAAGGGGAATAAATTAGGAGCGGCCAACACGAATATCCTCGTTGAATTCCGCAGTAGTCGCTATTTCCTTTATAAACTACTATAAATGCTACTTTTAAATTGCTCACCATCCCGAACGAAATTCCGGACGTTGCTACTTTATTCCCTTATCGATACTCCGGATAGAGGAATCGAAATTAAATAATGACAGTTAATCGATACTGTTCTCGGCGGGCTAATAAAGAATAACGCGAGCTAAAAATGAACCAATTTGAACGCAGCGAGTTTTCCCACCCCCGGTGACGGTGTTTCCGGTTTTTTCGTTTCGTGAGGGGCGGCCACGCGGTCTCGTCTAACTTCCGTGAGACTTCGATGTCCGTAGTAAGATCGATATCTCGACAAAGGCACTGCCCCGGGCCAGGCGTGCATTATACGATCCATTAGACGAATCAAAAGACGTCGAGAAAGAAACTGGACACACCGAGGGGAGCATCCATTCAACTCGCCCGTCGTTTCACCGTCGACTTTTCTTCGCGGATGAAAGTTGCACGCGCGCAAAAAACGTCCTCGTGAATGGCGACGCGTGTATCGAGATTATTGGCGAAGAACACGAAGGATTCCAGCGTATGGAGTCACTGAAAAACAAAAAGAAAAATTCCGGGAAATGTGGCCAATTCGGAATGGCTAGTTGATCAATTGTACTATTTTATGCCTGTAATGCACCTGTCTGTGAGTATTTATGGGGCGAAAATGCTAGTGAGAACCAAGGAAGAAGTAGAGAAAGATCTTCGGAGTAAGACAATGTGATTATGCTGTGTGCAATAAATGTATATTTTTGAAATTGCGATAGAGGAATAGAGAATTAAATTATGAGAAGAATCCCAAAATTAAAAGTTACACGACAGATTTTACTCACTCGATATACTATCTCAGTATTATCATCAAAAATCTAAAATACAAAAGATTCAACGACGAAACTGCCTTCGAACACCTCCCAGGGTATTCTCCTGGGGTTAATCGTTGCTCGTGTCGCGCCACTAGTTCGTTAACCAACGCTTTAACGAAACATCGTCACACGTTAGTAGCAAGCGGGCTGCAGCGATAATTTCGCCAGGAAGCCATGAGAACCACGGATAAATGAAACAGTCCGAGTGGCCACGGAAAGGTAAACACCGCTGGAAATCCAAGAAAAAAACCAGAAAATGTTGAATGCCCGGGGCAACGAAATCGTAACGCGTCTCTCGCCCAAAATGAAACTCGAGCAACGACAAGAACTCGTGGGTGAACGGCAAGAAGACGAGAATAAAAAAGTGGACGGCGATACCGTCGGGTTGCGATGTTTGCTTCGCGCGTAAGCCCACTTGCAGTCGCTGCTCGAACCTTCCTTTTTCGAGAACCTGGTGCTGATTGGATGGATGCGGGCTGTGCCGCGTCTGCATCTTCTCGATTCTCGATTGTCGAACTTTGTCGCGTGGCAAAATTGCCGGACCGATGACAAGCGCCGAACGACCGAATGAAAGAAACGAATCGGAATTCAATCCATTATGATCTGTCACTGCGGGTCGATGCAGTCGGGGATCACGTTGGGCAGGAAGTAACGGAGTACTTTCGTTTTTTTGTTTTTTCTTTTACTGCGCACTGAATCGAACTCTGGCGTCGCTGAAACGTATGTGGACAAATTTCTGGTATCTTAGAATAGTCGTGGCAGAGTGCAAATAATATGTGTAATTTTTTGGGGGGTGGAGGGGTGTAATCTTCCTCTAGTTCGAAATATACAGTAGAGTAGAACATAGTTCAGTAGACCCGAGTTCTTGTATTTCAAGGGAAAGCTGAGTTAAATTTTTCTGTTGAACAAATAAATTCCAATTTTCTACAACGACGAGAAACTTTAGTAAACGAATCCGCATGCATAGATGCAATTTAAAATAGAAGATAAAGTGTTCTTATGATGGATAGCATGAAAAGAATGACTAAGGTATACGGAAGGACATTGCCTGATGGCTATTCCATTGCATCCAATTTAACAGGAACGCATCCCAATAACGAGACACCGTTCAATCCATTCTGTACGCATGTTGCATCGCCTTAGCTTCGAACTCCGTAAGCCCGGCTACGAGCGGAAGAGACCTTTCGTTCGCCGTTTCCATAAGGGGATTCAAACTTTTCCAACGCCGTCCCATCTGCCTAACATCCGGTTACTTGAAACGTGGAGGAGAACCGTGTCGCCCAAGATCTCTATTCATGAATCGTCTTAAGTAGTATTAGCCCGCGCAACGTCAGACAAGCCTAAAGACGAACAACTGAACGGACACATGGCGGTGCGCCTTAATCAAAATGGAGAAATTAGATTGGACGTTGTTTGGTTAACCGTGATGAGCTTCTGGATAACCCTATCCGCTCTTGATAAATATCTTAAAGACGGGAGAAAATTTGAGACATCATTTTTAATCTGGGGAAATTAATATCTACCAATGCGTATATTAATCATATCACTGAAAGTTTCATTTTTAACATAGATCTAAAATAGGTTACATTTGTGCTCCAATATTAACATCGTTTTGTATATATGGTTTATACAAATGTTTCGAAAAATAATTAATTGTTCTTTCCGTGAAATATATCAACGCCTCAAGAAAATTAATGCCACAGAAGCAGACCTGCTGCACTGTATCGCTTTCCTAAACATAGAAAACGTCGAAGTAGCCATGGAATGAGTTTATCACAAACGAGGCTAAGATAAACGCCGCGCCCGTAACTTTTAATGAGTGCGTAACAAAGTTATAGAAAGAGAATGGAGGACTGGTGAGAAACCGCGAAGAGTTCACGATTAAGGCCTAGCTGTGTTTGCACCAACTTTTATCTCTGTCTGCACAGGTTTCGCGTGCATACAAGGATTACCCCCGGTTCAAACGTTCGGCTCCAACTCGAATCGAATAATCTTTCCCATTTCACAGAAAACTAACTGATTCCACGTGTAAAAATAACAATTTCCCGTTTCCTCTCTTCAAACGATAAAGGTTGCGATGAAGTAATAATCTCTCAACTAAACATCGTGTAATATTCATTTTCCCAGAATAAGTAGAGGCGAAACATTTCATTAAAAGAAAAATATTTAAATCGTCCACAAATTCCAACAATTATTCACAAGAGGAGACACATTCCTGTATATAACAGAACTAAAGTACTCAAGAATACTCTCAGATAGAAATTCTCTACAGTCCCAACGTTACCATATAAACAGCGTATAAATAACAGGAGCGGCCAATTTCTCAGACCGCAATCCTTCTAATGCTTGGTTTCGTTGCGTCCGGAAGTAGCTGGATTACGAAAGCGAGAAACGATGTAGCGTAACACTTCGTTGCGAAAATTACTCGACGCCATTTCCTATTGCCGCAACGTTGCCTTCGCTGTTCGAGCTAGAAAGGAAGAAGGTACACGTGTCACCGGTCCCCGCACATATACCTGTGTATATACAACGTTCACCTACTACAGGAGAGAAGTACATACGTATAACGTTCTGTATGCAACAGAAGAAGGAAGAGATGAAAAAGGCGCAGAGTGCAGAAAGATAGAATGGCAGGAAGGGAGACAGAGAGAGAGATAGAGATAGAAGAGAGCACCAAGTGGGTCTAGAGTGTGCAAATTACGGGACTATGGCGCTAATGTTAACTACACGCTTTAGTAGCCTCGTTACCAGACCATCCTGATGCAGTCGCCTTCGTTGAGCGAACAGAACGTCGTTAATCGTGCTACTTTTAGATACCATTGTGCAACGCACACATTCCACTCGCCCGTTCTCCTTTGAACAGTTGAACGTTTTCAGAAACGGTAGTCAGAAAAGGGGGAATAAAGAAAAATACACAGGGCTAACCAGAGCCCAGTTGCTCCTACGTAGACTGCAACGCTGTTTTAATTGCTTTAGATTTTTTCCCCATTTCTCTGCGACGCTTAATTGCAAGTTATTTTATTTCTTACACGACTTACGTTTTGGGGGACGACGCTGTATAAATTTCCGGCCGACGACTTTTACTGGAATGTTTGTCATTCTACATTAAAGATATTTTCATTAGTGAAATTGTTTGAAGAATATCGTTTACACAACAATTATTATTCTACTCGTTCTTAATTGAACTGTTAGGAAATAAGTGAATAGGTCGATGATAATCTTTGAAGGGAAATTTTAACTTCAATAATATTATCCGATTCACGTTGAATTGTGATTTATTGCACGAGACTACCGAGATAACTTCGGAATAAAATTATCCCCATATCGAGCAACGATCACCGCCATCCTCTCTGCGTTACCGTAACACGACGAACGGTCGGTGGATTTGTCGCAGTGGTAATCCTCTCCGCGGAATCAAAGATGAATCAAGCCCGCCGTCCCGTAAACGAATGCAAATCCCTCCAAAATTCCTTGCTCCAAAGATAACGGACGAAGTGGTCGTTGAAACGTTCAGTCGCGAGGCTCGTGCTTCCAGAAACTTGTTCAAATTTCAAATACTCCAACGCGGAATCCATCGCGTAAACGCGAAATGAGTGGTAATTGCGGTTGGTCCAGTCGAACCAGGCGACGACTACTACGACGCAGTAGAAAATTTCCCGGGCGTCAACGAAGTTAACGAGCACGAATTGAAACGGCGTTGAAGGGAAATGGGGGCGAAGATGGAAAAAAAGGACCGCGTAGGAAAAACGATCGGCAAAAACTGGCGGCGTTGACCACGCTTGAAACCGGCTTGCTACGAAATCCCGATACGATACGGCCAATATTAAGTTCACCGGCGAACTAAACGCCATCTCTTTTGATCCCCTTACACAAAACTAATTTTCCTTCGACACGTTCGCCCGGTCTAAATATATTCATCGTTTGACCCCGTCCCGGGTCCCGGGTCCCGGGTGCTTCAAATCGTCGCGAATCGAGTTTAGATCAGGCCCGTGGAAATCACCATTTTCACCGCGCTTTGACACGCTTCGGTCGATAGGGAAAGGATAATCGTTGCATCGACGCTGTTTCCCTACGCTCGTTGCACAACGATGTATCCGAGATGATGGAATAGATGGCAAATAGACAACATGGTGGAAATGTTCCAACGAAAAATTCTGCCACGTTTTCCCATTAACATTATAATTAACATTGCTTCGTGGCTTGCTTCGTGGATTCTCTTATCCGTACTCTCAATGAACGTTGAGTAAGCGTGCGTACAGCCGAACGAAAGAAGGGTCAATACGTTTCGCCGCGGAAATTTCGATACTCCGTACCAAAGCAGACCTTTCCAATCCTATCGTTTTGTGTACACCGTACGAAACTGTTCAGGCAATATTCGTCGTGCAACGTTAATCAAACAAATTCGAATACCTTTGAACAGGCTAGGTAATTGGCAGATTGGCAACATAATCAGTTGCAACGTTACGATCTGCGAGGGCCAGGTATGCTCGACGTTTCCACTGTCGTGGAAACCGTTTTCAGGGACTCGATGTGGCTCGATTAATGAAACCTCTGGTAAACTTCATCAGCCTCGATATGGTATTCATAACGATTCCGATTATGGTTTGCTCGCCAGATATTTGATCTCGAAGCGAGCCCTGTCGCGTCCGACGCGCATTTCGATACCGGACGAACTAATAAACGCGGGCGCAGCTCGATATAGGGTCCACTCTTGTGCACACTGAACGAGAAACGCGAGCTCGAACGTCCGGCTGTGCATGCACGTCGCGAACAAATAGGCGAACCCGCAAATTTCCTCGTCGTCGTACTCGCTTACGCCGACGGCTAACCGCTGCTGCTGCGGCCAAATTGCCGTCGTTAATGAATCGTACGTCCACGGGGACGTATTCCATCGTCTAAACCGAGGCTGATCGGTATCGAGGACGGGAGAAATGATTAGAGGTTTTCTTGGATGTAGTCGAACACGGAGAGGGAATTTTTTGATTGAGAAACTGAGCAGCTCTCTGAAGTCATAGATATTATTGCGGTGGATTAATAGTAGGAGTGTAAATGGAATTTTCCTGGAATCGTTATTATACTAAACTGAGCGTGGCTGGAATAATTGTTGTTGTATCACTGTAATGGTTTATTGTTGAAATATTTTAGGGATTGCATTTATTAAGCAGGAATTTTCCTGATAATTTAAACTTTTATTTAAAGTCGTGCCATCTGAATACATAGATATAACTCTGAAGAATCTCTGGCCCACTTGAAAGCTGCTCGAAGGATTACCGCACCTGTGTCAAGAATCCTTAAAGATTTCCCGACCCGTGCAGCCCTGTGCACGACTCTTCAGCGTGCCCCGCTTTCGTCTCGACCGAGTTTACACGGGTCGCGAATACCTTTCGCCCACTGTGGTGTTCGAGGAATTATAATGTCTCGCTTGACGCACGCGAATTCTACAATTTTCGACAGGAAAGATAATCGAGAATATAATATAGCCGGCCTAATTCGTCTAATTAAATTAAATGGATTGACAAGGGTGACGCTGAAATCGAAAGTCCTCAGCAATCCTCTGTTCACCAGCAACCCTGTAAAATTTCCACGGTGTACGAATTTAGAAGTAAGACGTCCAATTAAGCGGCGAACAACACAACAGGAGAAACTGCGTCGGTTCCAAGCATTAATCGGCGTCATTGTAGCACTCTGTTGTTCTCGCTAACAGGAACAGCGAGGAGCTTCCCAGCAAGTTGGACGTTACGAAACCACGGAAATCCGTTTTCCATTCTCCGGAGGGCGAAACGGAGCTGTTCTCCTAAGACGCAACCGGCTGCTGGCTAGCCTGGATAACGTTATGGTCTGCTGATCGTCGGGGTTACACGAGTTCCGAGCACCTTGTAAAACACTTAAACCCGTCTCTGTACGAAGGCCGGTACGTTGCATGCTTTCGGCGTAAATGCAAGGCCACAATCCTGCACCTCTTCCCTTCCTATTTGCCACGATTATCTTTGCGCAAAGTTCCTGAACTCGCGAATCGTTTTCCGACACGGGACATCCTCGATCGCGTGATTTACGTTACGTCACGAACGTGAAGATTGTCAGAAGAATTTTTAATACGAAACTGACTAAATTAGAGCTTGAATTGCAGAAAGTGTCTTTCGGCGTGTCGTATTTTGCCTGTTGTTTTTTTGACGATAGTTTAAATGCAGGAATGTCGAAATGAAAGGCAATAGCGTGTCGATAGATTGCTATCTAACGACTTTCATTCTGTGAACGATTGAAATGGCGTGAACCAGTTATACCGCAGTCAGCTAACCATGAATACAAGCGTAACCATTGTCACGCCAACCACGTAGGGGTTGCCCAGACATGATTGGAATTTTCGTTCTAATTTTTCTTCCCGGCATCAACTTCCGGCCTCGTAGTTCTCGCTTCTAGCGACTATGTATTCGACAATTGACTGTGATAGAAAAAATAACAATGCGCAACTTTTCCAGAAGAAATGTAATACCAATCACGATGTTCCAAACGAAACTCTCAACCTCGTTAGAATCCGTAATGTATCGCACACATAAAATAATAACAGGTGGTTTATATCCACAGAACAGTTAAACAGTTAAATACTTAGATATTATTCCTCTGAATAAGGGAAAGGATCAAAATATATTTATACACGATTTCAGCGGACGACTGTTAAATTTTTCTACACTCGTGCATAAACACACGTTTCGCAGGGAAAGGGTTGAAGTATTTTTAATGAACACATTTTAATTTACTCCGCGCCGCGAGCCTTCCTTATGCCCTCGTTATAATTTCACAGTGAAATGCTTCTAAAGAAGCAAACCAAACCACCCGCACAATCTCTCCCAAAAAAAAACAGAAACAAAAAGCAGACTTACCATATCCAAGAGTTTACTTAAATTTCAGCGCAACGCACAACCAGTACCGTTCGAAACTCTCAGCGCCGAAATACTTTCGCTGCTCCCCCTCATCGTTCTCCCAGTTTTCCTGCACAATGACCGCTCTAAAGAACACTCAGCCGCGCCAATCCAACGTGAACGCCCCCGTTCTCTAGCAAAACCCTGCCTCTTGAACAATGCGGTAATACTTTACGCTCGGAAAAATCTCTCGTCCTTTCATAGCGCGATGTGCTTTAACCGCTGCGCCGAGCAACAGCCTCGTGGTCACTGTGCGTTTTTGTTCGCCATCACGATCACCGTTCCAGGCTAATTTCGAATCTTATTCCGCGATACAACTCGCTCGGGCGAGACAGGAATCGGGTTGAATTCGTATTCTCGCGGGCGTCAAGGGAAAACGGGTGGAACACGTGTTCAGAAACACCGTGGCGGACGGTTGGCCGTGCCAATTCACGTTTCTCTCCTTTAAATCTGTTCACGAGCGTCGGAATAAAGGATGACCGTTGCTGTCTCAGCATCGTAGCGAATGAAAGACAGCGTACCAGTTTTAGAACGTGCCTACGTGACCCGAGAGCGAAAAAGCACGACGGATATCCAACGGCCACGGCCGTCACCGATTATATCGGGCAGATGCTGCTTTTAGATAACGTACATACGTCGCGGAGAATTAATTCACGGCGGATACCTTTTGCTCCTGACCGTTTCGCTATTTCGCTGATGAAAAAAGAACGTCAGCGGCGGGAGATTTCTTTCGAGATATTTAGAGCTTTGAAAATGAACATCAATTGGCACGTGTTCAACGACGCGGCTACCAATTTAATTTAATCGTTCAATTTCCCTATATGATATTAAAATAATTAAACTAATTTTTGTCTTTTTTCCTTCACTTACAATTAGGACACTCTTGTGCCAGTGGGGCGTTTCGATGAACGGTTTTATCAGGTTGAATTATTCCGCGGGGCTTGTCGATGTTTGATAAGAGGAATACGTTCTCATTTTCACGCTATAATCTGGATGGTTCGTAGTGACATTTTTGGCACTCGGGTATCGCGAACGTTTCCCGTGAACGATGGGACAACGAAGGAACCGGGACACCGTCTATTATTTCAAGTTTGCCCTCGGCACTCGTGGAAACAGCTGGATATTACGCTGTCGACTTTCCAACCATGCTGGTAGAGAATTCGGAACTAGTTGGAAATATTGGAAATGTGGGAAGAAAAGACAGTAACGACGGGGTAGCGTTCGATAATCTTTGATTGGAAGTATCAGCGAAATTACGTCTCTTTACAACTTACCTTCAAATACCTCGGCAATTATTCTTCACATCGCATTGAATTTATTAATTTCAGTAGAGTATATCGGGAATTTCTTATAATTATTATAATCATACAATAGTAAACCTCTCGCCCTTTAAAATGAACCCAGGATGACCATCGTACGATTTTTTTCCACGAAGTTACATCAGTTCAAAGCTCCACAATTTTTCAGCTAAGATTTAGTACACCTTTATTCAAGGCCCCGAGTTTATTTCCAATAATTAATTTCTCAATTCCATTTTCCTTCACTGTTCATACCTATCTATCATCACGATTTACAACCAAAGAATGAAGAAAATCACCCTCGTAAATAACCCTCGAGTGTCCCCAAATAACAAATTAACCAAGCTCACATTATTTTGTGAGCGCAACAAGCTTCAACAGCTGACTAATTCTCAAAGTAAGAAATATTCGCCCGTTGCCGTAACAATACAAATTCTCGTTTGCCACAGCGGCGAAGTTACTGCCGCGCCACAAAGCTCATGGCCCTTTTAATCTGAACCTGTCCAAGGCTCGAATGTTACAACGCTGCTTTCCAGCAGAGGTGGTAATTTGGTATTTTCACCGACGCTGTCACGAACGTCAACGAAAAACACGTAAACTTCCATACGTTTCCTAACCACGTCCGCGGAGAGCAACGGGCAAATCACATTTAACTTGAAGCAAAAGGTCCACGGGTGCGGCGTGCACGAAAGTGAGCCCCCTTTGGGATTATAATCCGGCATCCTCTCAAGTATCCTGTTTTCCACGACCGTGGAGGTAATTTCGCCCGAACCCACAGCGGCCAACCTCGACAGTCGAGCATCAAAAGCCGCACTTGAAAGGAAGAACACGAAGCGCCTCGGGACTACTTAATTTTCAGGATTTTCCAGCGTGCTTCTATTCCCGGAACGATTATAATTCGCAGGCGCGTTTTAATAGGAACACGGGCGTTACAGTATCGTCTGCGGATAGATTCTGAAAATCGGGATAGCTGTCCACGAATGATTTCGATTCTCGGGAGTGTGCAGAAGTTCTATGTACATTTTCATTTTTCCGGGGAGAGTAGAGAAAGTGGAGGATAATGTTGTAAATACAACACCTCTGCGCGCACATCTAGAACATTTGAACCGCAGTATCAAAATTGAGCTAATCATTTGGAATGCAATTAGCAATTAATCATCCTGCAATATATAAACGTTTCTATATCCCTGCACATCTAGTCCATACAGCAATCCACAGTATTAGCAGAGCCCATTACGAAATCCGATGGAACAAACCGATCACAGATATAACCGAATAGAGAACTCGAATCTCTGTATAATCAAACATCCATTATAATGGATTACGGTCGATCCGTAAATGGATTTAAAAAAATCGTTTGTATCGGTTCCCCGTATCGAAAGAACAATGACAGACGGCTGCCGTTGCCACCAAACCCAATTGCACTCAACCAATTATCATTCGTGAATGATGATTAATCTCATAAAGTGGCGAAGGTGCGCACGTGGGCCACAAATGGCGTGAAATATTTCGATCGATCGAAACTGATTCGACGTGTAACCGTCCGGCGCGATGGTTATGGGGCTTGAATGAGTGACCGAAACTTCATCAAAGTTTCGCGACGCTTGACGTAAATTGGAAACACCTCGAACTTAACCCGTTCCCCGGTAAATGGAATCGCTGTTCTAGCGGGATCGGCGTCTTAACTCTGCATTAGAATAGGATGAAGTGGATGCTTCAGGAAAGTTTTAGGGTTACATGTGTTATTTCACTTGGAGTTGTTTCGCGATCGTCGGAGGACGCTACAAATTTACACGTTACTCAGTCACCGTAAAATTTACTGTTCGCATTACGTGGAAAGTTTCGTCTTGCGCTAACTTGCAGCAGAATTCCATGCGAACACACTTTTAATTATACTAACTTCTCGGCGGACTGGAATGCATACTTCGTTTCCAGAAAATTTCCCACAAAGGCGCAAGAATTATATTACATTATTCAGAGTTTGAATCGAAGTTTCTTTCTTACAAGCCTGAAAAATGTATCTCGGTTTGTATCTGTTAACATCTGTCGGTTGATCTCGAATCAATTTTGTGATTACTTGCAGTTGAATTACAAGGATTATGTAATAGTATATTTCACTCCTTAATTTCTTTCCATCGCATCAGTCCATGAATATCCAATCTTCCCCCGCAATTATGCCCCTTTTAACCCCCGAACTTTCCCGCATACCTCGATCTTTCGACAATCCCCAGTGTCAACCAGGCGATATAGCCTCCACGGCAGACGTTCGTTGTGCACGGCGCCGTGGCTTAATGAATTCCTCCCCCAAATTGGAAAAAACTCGTTCCCCGTTACCCCTTGCCCAAGTTATACGCGGCTCGAATCGGCGGAGGGAACGCGAGTTTCGTCGATTAAAATCCGCCCTCCGTTTCACGAAATTCAAGAAGGAGCACAGACTACTCCGTCGGAGTTTTAATATCTGCTTCCCGCGTGACGGTTTTGGGTAATCGAAAAGCTGAGACGATCGGCCGCTGTACGTGGACTGTTTATGACGGGGAAGATCTCCGGGTCCCTCGAACTTGCTTGCCCCAACCTCTGCCGTTCGAGATCTCTGGGAAAAGGAAGATATTATCGGTATTCTGCGAGTTCGATTGCCGCGGCTCCAAGCACACCCCGCCTTTCCATTTCCTCCGGTTCGAGGGTTATCGACAGCCTGTCAACGGTTTCGCACCTTCGTTGTCGGGGATGGCCCACTTACAAAGTCGATTCCTGTCGAACAATAAACAACACGGCCGATGGAAAAGCCGACGCTGGGATCGCGGTTTCATGGGACGCTCGATTGCGACGTTGTTGCGATGGTAATTATGCTTTCGCCAACGAACGTCACGTTCTCTCTCTCTGTGTCGCTCTATCTTTATCTTTGTCGCTATTTCTCTGGCCTCGTATATATCAATACACCCGATAGGTAGAAACACACGTTTCATTAGACGCTTTGTACCATTCCCAGCAACCCCTTCGTCGACTGGCTGCAATCGATTTTCGTCTTTCGCCGCGATTTGTTCGGCGAAGTTGCACTCGGTATACCTGGGAGGTTGCACCGAATTTCGCGTAATAATTATTCTCGTTGATTGATGTTCTGCGGCGGCGTGACTTCTTTTTCGTTTTTCAACGTGATTCTCCTCCTATCGTCGGATCTGGGTCAACGGAAACGTATTTTCCATCGGGGGAACGGAAAAACGATGCAACGATGGGAAGAACTTCGATCGATCAAAATCGAATGACACCGCGGGAAAAAGTTCACTGGATGGAAATGGCACACTCGAGGAAAATGTGTGGGTTTTTTTCCCTCCTTTTTCTGACTGACCCGCCCGCCGCTCTCCGGATGATTCCTCCTGCCGTGCAGGCTAAATGGTTTTTCGCGAAGCTGGTTATTGTCGCCGTCTTCTCGTTGGTTTACGTCTGACCTGGGGGAGTTGGTGAATTTTTCGTCCAATTTCGAGTCCCTCGGGAATCGTGGTGTTCAAGAATGTAAAGAGACGATGAAATTGTTTATTTTGGTTTTATTGCGTTGTACACGCTGGCCGCAGAAATTAAACAATAATCAATGTAGAATATTTCGATAAACGACCCTCCATTATTGCCAGAATTTAAGATTTCAAGTTTCGTTATTAATTAAATAGAAATAGAGAATATCCGAATAAATTATTTATATGACATATATTATTCCTTGTCCCTTCTCGGAACCAAAGAAGTCAAAACTAAAGTTTCGACGAATCGTAGGAAGCACACGACTTCAAAATCAGTTTCCTCCCTTCTAACCAACCGCAGGTATTTTACTTATCCACTGGCACGTGAACTTCGATATTACGAGAGCCGTTCGTGACTCAGTTACGAGCAAAAACTTTGTTAGCCGCCGTCAGTCGGTTCCGTTGGCTGTTCCTCTGTGAAACGACGACAACCAACCTGCTCGGCCATGAAATCGCGTCACTGGACTTTGATGGATCTCGGAATCTCAAGAGCGAGACTTTTCTGTGCCCGAACAGATAGCGGTGGCTTCTTTCGGTCCGAGATGTCTCCCGTCGATACGACGAATAATAGCTGTCCCATCTATATCCCGCGTCAAGTGTTCGTCAGGAAGGGACGAGTTATTTTCCATGTTCGACACGATTTAGTCGTCGAATCCAACGCGTCTCCGGGTCGACGTTCTTCAATTTAACGCCGCGCTCCCTTGTCATCACAAATCGGATTCTGTGCCTGGAGCGCCCTTAAATCCGCAGACGTTCCCAAACACCCTGACCCAACACAGATTCGGAGAGTGATTACAGTTTGAGATTTACCTACGATATCAATTTTACGGGAACATTACTTTTCATTGATGTAGCATCTTACGTTTTTCTTCAGTCTTGATGGCAGCTTTTATTCTTTTAAACCCAGAATACCCTGGTTGAGCTGATTTGACGAAATGGTTACAGACACGTTTCTTGAAGTAAGAGAAAATAGAATTTCTCCCCCAAAAAACAAGCAAGTGAGACTGATTTTATTCACTGTCGGATTAATCGCATATGACTCGATAAATCTTTGACCTCGACGATTTTTCCGACTCTCGCACATGTATATATTTTCAGGATCGTTTCTACGCCTCGGGCGATGTCAATAAAAATGCAATTTCCGCGGGGCATATTGCGCAGCAACCGTCGTAATGCTTCGTGAGAGATTTGTTTGCTTACGTATCTGCCATGCATTGGTCCAGGAAATATGGGTTCACGCCTCGATAGAGAGGGACGAAACATTCGGAGGATGAGCAAAGAAATTGACAGAGCTTCTTCACTTTCCCGCCTCAAAAGCTCCACGCTACCAACCCTCTTCGTTCCGTCAACGTCGTGGAATTTTCCCGCGTGCTTACTCCCGCGCCATCGCGCCCTTTATTTCCCTTACATTCGAACTGCCTTTCGATCAGAGGCTTTTACCTTTTTCCCCGTGGCAGCCGGCTGTCGAAGTATTTTGTAATCCCAGAAAATGGTGTATCTCGAAGGGAAACAGATTTCACCCCTGAACGCGTCCTTTATGCACGTCTGAGCTCAGTGTTCTTGTTTCTGGCCGAGGTTCGTGATTCGTTGGAAACTTAACGCGGAAAACTCACCCCTCTTTAGAGGGTGAAATATTCCTGTAAACACCGTCCTGGATTTTCCACTTCTTTGACCCTCTTCAATTTATTTTACGATTTCAGATTAAATTAATGAAATAGTATTTATTTAATTAAGTGCGCGGCTTATCGAATTATTCTTGGTCCGGAAGTGTATGAATTTTGAATGATGCCTGGACTGTATGCAGGTCGTCGAAATATCCATTTAAAATGCGAACGTGCTCGGTACTTAAATGTTTTATTAATGTGACATTTCTGAGGGCTCCTGATCGCAGACAAGTTTAATATTCAATTTATTCCACCGTCAGTGGCCTGTCAAAGTTACCTACATGTCATTTGTTCATTTAACCCGAAGACAATTATTGAGTAACATTATTAAATAGCCAGTGAATTAAAATCTACCCCTGCTGCAGATATATTTATATATATATTCATTTAATGAATATACCTGAAGAAGAAATATATCGATCCTTCCATTGCGTTAACCATTTAGTATAATTCTAGAAATTGACCCAGATTTGTTATTTCGACTTTCTACTTAAATCTGAGTTTCATTGAAAAATCGCCTCAGACATTCAACGATTAAGATGATTACTCGTTCTATTAATCACAGTTAGGCATTAACAGAAACTCCTATTCCAAATTTATAATAAACTTGCGTACTCTAAGCTCGCCGCATAAATAATGCATACCAACCGCGGAGAAGAAGCGTTGAGGAATCGGCTTAGTGGCAGATAGCTTAACGCCGTCTGCCCTCGATTCTATTTTTTTTTTTACCATCACCGTTCGTTTAATCCCAACGAAGTTCCGCAAGAAACCCGTTCGTTGTTATTCCCAGAGTCTCGATCCGCCAACCGGCTTCGTCTCCATGCAAATAACACAATTAAGCGATTCGAATATGGTCGAGATAACGTTCTGCCGTCCACAAACAGTCAACCTTTTCTTTCCATTTCCCTCTCCACTGCTCACTTTGTACCTTTTGTCGACGATTTGCATGGAAAGGCAACTTCTAACCTAGTCGCAACGTTTTCCATTTTGATTTTCATTCTTCTCCATAGACCAACAATCTTATACATTTAAGAAAAATTCAATTATCGCGGAACGAACGGCAGAGGATTTATTGTTGAGAAAGAATAACGCTGTTTTCTGTGAAGAATCGAATGGGAGGAGCATTGAAACAAAGGTGGTTGTTTTATTAAAACGAGGGTTGGAGGTGAAATCATATAATTACTAGATTAACTCAGGGTTGATTTATTTGTTTAATTTTATTTTATCACGATGAGAGCAAGGAACTTTACATATCATTCTATTTACTTCAAATCTTTCGTATGGTCGTGTAATATGTACAAAAGAATTATTTTACTACAAGCATATTATCTAAAGACTAATAATCATTAACGTAATTTAAATTTAAATTCCTTGCGCCCAACACTGAATCATTTTACGTAACGAGAATTAAACTTAGTAGAACTCCCCAACAGTGTACATGTGTACGAACGAAGCTTCGCACGAAGAGTGAAAAAGTATGTATCGCGAGAAGCTGATTTTCGGGGAGCTGCGAACGTGGTTAGAATTCGAATACCTCTGTCCGTGGAAAGAAGTTCGTTACAGTAACGAATGCCCTCAAACCTCTCCTACCTCCCTCCCTCCCCCACGAGTCAGTCTGTTCTTAATTTTCTTCCGGAGATAGCACGCGGATCGGAAGCCAAGAACTTGTGAATCCGTGCCGTTGACCTCTCACACGTGCATCGAACGTTTCCCGAATTCTTACCCTTTAATTCAAGCCTGCACATCGTGCGATATACAAAGAAAGATAATAACAATAATAATAATACAATTCGCGTGGCACCTGAAATAATTCTCAATGGAACAAGTGGAATTTCCAGCCAGTTCCCTTTCTAAATACCCGAGGTATTTCTCTATCCGTCTATTAGCCTTACGTTTCTCGGTGGGAAACAAGAATAACACAATTGAACAGGGAAGAATCGTTTGCCGCAGCGTCGTTTCCCCCCTTCCAGCGGCCGAAGAAAAGGTTATTCACCGTCTAGGAGCGCGAAGTTAAGAGGCCGAGCCCTCCCCTTTGTCAGCCCTTTCGATGTTAACAAGAGGGCCTTCAGCTTCCTATTGCCGCGACACAGCTTCGACAGATTTTCGTGCACAGGTGCCGATCGATCCAACCCTTTCTCCCTGACCTCTCATTCTACCTTTCCGACCGGTGAAAGCTTTTGTGCCCTCGAATCATAATACGAACGGACCTATCCTCGCAAATAGGCTGGATTTTTTCGATTCGCAGAAAGGGTCGATGAAAAAGCTTCAAGGTCAATGGAAGAATAAAAGAAGGAGAAGAAGAGAAAATATAGAGTTAATAGAAAATGCGGGCGAGCTTCGATAGTTGAACGAGTTTCGAAGAGTCGCTCGTAAATCACACATTTGCGACTCGACTCGTAGAGTTCTATGGAACCACTGGGAGGGACATATTGTCCGCGAACGAGGGATTTCATAAATCAAACGCAGCCTCAAAGTTCACGAAACACAGAAAGTTTGGGACGACCGCCGAAGCTACAGCCGGATTGGCAGCTAATCAAATCGCACGGCACGAATGAAGGTGGATTTATTGTAAGTAAATAGAATTAGGAGTTACGAGTGCCTTGAGTAACCTCTGGTCCCGGTTGCTGTGACGCTAACCCAACTAGAGTTAACCTGGCTTAACTAAATAATTCGATTAGAAACGCCGAAGACGGTGCACAGTGTCTCGGTACACCAAATCTCGACTACACTCGTTGGTCTGGTCTCTACGTGGCTGCGATTGGATCGCTCTGGGCAATGTTCTTCCTTTGTCCATTTTTTCTTGGTGAA
The DNA here is from genome assembly GCA_907165295.1 of Nomada fabriciana. Taxonomy (NCBI): domain Eukaryota; kingdom Metazoa; phylum Arthropoda; class Insecta; order Hymenoptera; family Apidae; genus Nomada; species Nomada fabriciana. The sequence continues at coordinate 7,609,301 of OU015695.1, forward strand.
CTGTCCACGAGTTCTGACCAGGATAGACGAAATTTGAGATATCAAGAGATTGATGATGGATTTCAGTAGGGCAAATAAAATGGAGCAAAGAATATGCATGGTACCCGAAAGAAGGGGCGAAATTAGTACTGCAATTAGAATTAAACAATATGGGAATATACATAAAGTCGAAAGAAGGTGTTCTTTTAACTGGAACCTTTGATTTGGGCATTTAACTATTATTATTCAATTACAGCTGCCTTAATACTTCGATTGTATAAATGCAATTGTAAATAAAATATATTGGGAGCTAGTAATCGCTAAATATTCTAAGATCTGTTTTGTGTATGTACCATCATGTAGCATGGAGGTCATAAGTCATTACCATAGACAACCAGAATACAGAAATCGTCATTCCAACGTGATCCAACAATTGTTCGATTGGAATCTTGTCTCCCTGGTAATGTAATTAACGCCGCGTGTAATGCGCGAAATTATTAGTCGTCAAGTTCAATGATTCGGGGACTATCAGTAGACGGTCTCACGACCCAAGAGTAGCCAGGAATGGTCGTTTGACCCGTGGATAGGTAGTATCGTGCTTCACGCTGCGAGATAACTAGTTTCTAGTGCTAAATCCCTAGGGTCGTCTGTGTTGGGTCTCAAGGCACAGGAGTCATCAGTGTCGTCCCTTGCGTTTCGGTGTCGCCAATATTGCCTCGAGGAAGCCTTCTGCCGCCAATAACCGGTTCGCCGTTTTAACGTTTCGCAAAACTGCTATCACTTCATATACATTGTATCGATCGAATAAATAATGCAATATATTAGGTGACAAATAGCCTTTGCATACAGGTCTTTCAATTTCGTATTCGCATACCTGTTTTAGAATTAGAACTTATTTTATTTGAACACCCATCGACAAACAGTGAGGGTAAATTAATTCTTTCCTTTCGAAAGTTAAATGAGAAACAAATATAGAGATAGTCATAATAAATGTAATAACATTTCACGTGGATCTGCCTGTATATGTTTCTAGAAAATATGTACACAGAGTTCATTTAACTTCTGCCCCCTTCTCAAAACACAGTTGGAGAAAGATAACTTTCTATCTGAACAAAAAGAGAAGTAAAACATCGGGAACCTAGGAACGTCCCACTCAATCCGTTTCGCGGGATAGAAACTCCCCAAAGATATATCGGTTTAATTAAAAGAACGCTGAAGTACGTCAGAGGTGCGAATGTGCTCTGCGGGCGATAAATTTTGATGTAGGGCACAGGTCCTGCCGTAGCAAGAAGTTTCTCTCTCGAAGAGTGGTTCGGATATCGATTCTCGTCCATTCGAAGAAGGACTCGGACGTGCTTGCTTTCTAAACAGTTCTCCAACACGACGAACGACCGCTCCGATCTCGGTTCGACGCTCGACCAATCTCTGGGAAACATCGCGACCCATCTTCTTTTTTTCCCTCCCTTTTTTCGAGAACACGATTCCTTCGACTGGGAGATACATGTTCGACCATCTCTTTGCCGTCATCGTCGATCGCTCCGCGAAACTTTTCGCGCGTACGAGCCTCTGGGAAAAGTTTCAGAACAGTGTTGAAACGGTTCGATCCTCTTTTTCATTCTGCCACTGGCAGTTTCTGCGTAATAACACGTCGACTCGCTACGTCTCGAAGCACGTTTCTGTTGCCAGACGTGCGGCCATCTCCCCCCCACTCCACCCCCCGCAGATTCCTTTTCTCTGGAGAAATTAATCTATATAGGAAGTGATATAGAGTTAATTGGTATATAGGTCGATGGAATATTGCTTTTTACCTCTATCGGTTATACAGAATTTTATTAATACTTATAGAGTTCAGTTAATTGAAAATCAATATCGAATTGCGTTTAATTATTCCTTCAAAAGTATAAATATTATGCAGTAACTAGACCAATTTGGATACTTCTTAAAGGATCAGAAAAAATAATTAACATCGTCCCACTATACAATAGATTTAATTAGGAATTTAATCCAGCAAGTAGTATAGGTCGAGTGAGTGTCAGACGTCTAGCTTATTCTATTTTTCCTACTACGTCATAAATTCTATGCTTTTATTATTCTTCTCTTATGGATCACTCGTATGTAAGGAAAGCACGCGTCCCATTCGAACCCAGTACACGCAAATTGATAAAAAGCCGGGAGTGTATTTCGCAAGCACTCTGCATCATTTAAGAGTTCGCAAATTTCCCCAGCGTATGCCATAAGGAATGAGACAAATATCGCGTGATATCGTCAGTCCCGCGACAGCACATCTAATAATATTTATCACAGGTTTTCTTTGCAGTTTCGATGGGCAAAACAGAGTGCATTACGTGTCAGAGAACCATCCTGAGTAAGATTGTATCTTTGTTGCAGGATAAACGAGAATACGACGAGATCACAGTTCCTGGCGTATTTCAGTTTCTCGTCCAAAGCAAGTATGTCAGTTGGCTGGCCAGTAAAGGGCGGAGATCCGGTGAACAACACTGGTAAGTGTACCTCTTCTCATTTTATTGCAACTCAAAGTGTTCTGAAACAACGAATACCTTGTATTCTGAATTCTTTGGCTACCATCAAATAATAAATGCACAATATGAAATGAACGCACTTTACTAAGAGTTCGCGAAATTTTTAATTTAGGTAGGAACTGATGAGTCTAATATTCAATGTATGTGATGAGTAATAATGACGGTCTTAATTTCAGTGTTCATTTTGAATTGCCTGCAAACTCTGTTACTTTTTGTGTTACAGTGTAAATATTCAGGTGCACTATTTTACCACTGTAACAAATTTCAAAAATAAACAACGATATATCTAATGTGTGCATTCAGAACTTTAGAAGAACTTTACAGAAATTTCATAATTTATTCAACGATAAGCGTTTAAGATCATATCTTAAACAGAATAAAACATTCGTGAGAATTAGAATTTCTAATATTTAAATATCTACTTTCCCTGTCTACCGAAACAAGTCCTACACCAGTTTAGGCAGGATTCCCGTTCTAATGAGCAATACAAACTCGTACCGCGAAATCATAAGTCAATCAGGACAGCTAGAGCTATCGAACAACACGTCGGAATTACAGAGCTACGTAAACTCGCCTCCTGAAGCGATATCGAGCTGCAACTGGGCTGAACGAGTACACTAAACTGTCCTAGCTGGCAGATCAAACATTGATCTATACCGGTTGCCGGCTTCGTTACCGATAACTTTATCTCGCTGCAGGATATTACGCGATCGTATCATTAGCAAGTTCATTTTCGTCCTTAATGCGCAGAGCATCTAGATTCACACGAGCCACCTTAATTTTCCCTCCGAACCCTCTTAAAAGAAATTAGAATTAATATTTCGTACGAACCTAAAAGTTAACAAACGCCTAAAAAAGAAACGACAGGAATCTAATGATTTTGTGCAAGGAGTAAATAACGCCATGAATATTCGGAAACAGACTTAAAACAATTATAGTGCTTTCTTTAATTATTCAAGGTTCCCTTAGTATAAATTTAACAGTCCTCCAAAAGTACCCTCCAACTAAAAGAATATCGAAAATCACTTTTAACGATCGCTAAGAAAAATAGATATTCCCGAATCGAAAAATCAGAGACCATTAAAATAAACTCTTGCAACATTCGATTCCTGTCTACTGATGAGAAAATGATTAAAATTATGCACAAATATATATACCAGTTTCTTCAAACGGACCACCGAATAACTTGTTCCCTACTCACGCTCTCATTTGGAGAAAGATGGACAAGACGAAAGTAAGGGGGTTAGATGGTTTCCGTAACAGAGACGACCCGGCGAGGGTATTCTTTCCACGAGCAAAGTCCGGCGAGAAAATGTGCGAAAGCCTCGGCTTTCGAGGACTCTCCTCCTCGTGGAACGTTTGCACTCGACGTTAATTCCGGAACGGTCGGTAGAACGAGCATAGGCGCTCTGGAAGAGAAGCAGAAGGTTGTCACGAGGAGTGGGACGAACGAAGGGAAAACGATAGGGGCCGGTGGACGTACGAATTTCCTTGTGCAAACAGAGAAGAGGCGTAATTTCTGCCTAGTTAGGACGAAAATTATGCGAGCTTAAGTGCGGGACAGTCCGGGCTTAACCGAATAAGGGCAGTTCGGGTTTCGAGGGAATTTAAACCTGGCCAAGCTAAAGCGTTAACGACGCGACTCGCTCGGCTACCAATCGCCATAGAAACTTCTGTAATCTGCCACTTTGAAGAGTGGTACCGTTATATCGATACTAATAAGATCATATCACTTGGACGGGTGGGAAATGTTGGAACGTTGAGGGATGAAAACTGTCTGGGACAAAATTCGGTTACGTTTGGTTCGGTTGGCAGGGGTTAATGGGGTGAACGCTCGGCGCTGGCAATTCATTCGTAATTTCGTGGCCGAAATGTCGGCAGATTATCGAATGGTAATGATTTCTTAATGGATGCAGCTGAGGCGATTCGTGGATATCGTATGGAACAGATGAACTTATGGAGATGTTGAACTTTTCATTTAGAATATCCGAATTTTCGTTATTTAAGTCATCCTTTATCAAATGAAAAGAAGCTTATGCACGTAAGAGTATTTGACGGAAAGCTCGATATTGCATCGACTGCTTTTGTATAATTAAAAATGTTCTTCCTTTGAAGACTGCATTAATACGTATTAAATTCGAAGCGTTCATGTATGCACAGTCTTCAAACGTGAAATTGATATAATTTCATTTTTCACTTGCAAACAAAAGACGCTGTAATATGGACGGTTAAATTTAAATTAATTCTTCATGGTTTAATATCGGCGCGACAAAGTTGTAGGATGCAAATTGAGAAACGGCTCGATATTTTGGAAACGCAATGCCGTGTGTCAGTGACTCTAATTGGATAATGTTTCCCGGTGTGCAGCGCTCCACGCATTAACGTAAATTCCGCGGCTGCGGTGCATCGTATTTGTAGCTGCAGTATAATAACGGAATTGGTCGTTAGGACAATTTTGTTTAGAACGCTGCCTTATCTCAATGCTGCAGGTATTTAACGGATCGCTTAAACCCCCGGCAATAAACAAAACCAAGCATTATCACGGGTTATCCACGCTTTAATTCATTGAAATTATTCGTGCAAGAATATCGTTAATCCTGCAACACGAATTTTTCCTATTATCTCGAAACGTTGAATACACAACTCTTAATTATAGTTAATGGCCCTGGCCGGCGAACAAGGGCTCATCAGATATGAGGAAAATCGAAAGGGCTGATTTATGAATTTAATCGACGCATAGGAGAATCCAACGCACCCGATGCCGTGCCAATTATCTCTCCGTATTGTATTCAGCATACATATTACTTACACGCACATTGCACCACGCTGCGGGAACAATGAATAATTTATGGTGACCGAAATTGAGCCTTACGCCACCAGCGGACAGTCGTCCGATCGATACGGGTAGATTATTAACAAACGCGACGAGTGGGGCTTTGCACGGTGCACGCAATAAAGATGACGGTATCGTGGATAGAGTGGAGACATTTTGACACGATGCATGGCGTTAAAAAAACAGCTGAAAAACGAAGCGGAAAAAAAGGGAAAGAAATATAGTTGGACATCTAAACGACCGCAGTGACTTGCTGGTTACATCGACGTCACATTTTTACGACATCTCCATTTAGTTTTTATAGGGCACCGTACTTCCGGGGAAACAACGTGACGAATGAGTGTCCATTTTGCGGCGCAATAGCGTTCGACTGTTCGCCTCGAGTGTATCTTTGTGAATGAGAGTTAATCCGAGGGTGTCTCCATTGGTAGTGAAACAACAGAATTGTCTGTATTTCGAATAGGTTCCAGTAAAACATTTTCATTTTGGTATTATTATTATTAGATTGTAGAGAACGTGGGGTTCAGCTTAGGACTTCTCGTTTCCAATCACTTCGCAAGACAAATATGTATATATGAAACATAGAGTATTTTAACGCGATATCGACATAAAAAAGTTTAATTTATTTACAAAAATAATGCTAAGAAAAAATCGAACAACCGAAAGAACCAGTCAATACACAGACACGTGTAACGGACAAATCTAATTTTACAATTTATTGGATTACATAAAATATTACAATACAAGCGTTTTGAGCAACGGCGAAATAAAATCGTCCAACGTTCCACGATACGATACACGATATCGCGAAAGGGGGGCAACAATAATTTTCCCTCTCAAAGAATAAAGTGGACCGGCCTCAGATACTGCTGCCCAATATCTTGGCGCAGCAGTAACAAGACGAAGAAAGCGAACAAGAAGAAGAAGAAGAGTAAGGAGAAGGCGAAGTCTGATAAAACCGAGCCAGAACCACCGTGGTATTATTCATACACGTGCAGACGATGCACACGTATGCATCGAGCTATTTCGTACGGCGCGTCATACGTTTCCAAAGAACGGATTCTAAAATTTCCTTTACATCGAGGCACGCCGCCCCGGGAGTCGTCTGTATCGATAGAAACCGAGACTCGCGGTGGAATGAAAGGAACGCCGGTCGAGTACTTTGGAGTAGAACGGTCGTTTCACCGGTGCCAGAGTAGCAATAAGAAAAGGTAATGGCGGATGAATCGGTTGGATGGTGAAAAACGGTGACCCTGAGTGAAAGATCTTCCCTTCTCGTTGCATAGGGAGAAAACTTCAGCCTTTAACGAGAAACGACAACGATTCTCGATTATCCCTGGGAGAAAGCTCGGGTCCTTCCATATGCGCGAGACGTACGATTCGAAAGGAGAACGTGACCCCGCCTACCGGGCGAGCTCCTCTTCTATTTTTCTTTTTTTCACCGACCATCGTGAGAACTGGCTTTATTGAGGTTCGCCGGTGAAACGTGAGAAAGAAAAAGGGAACAATGACGAGTGGATACGAAAATAGGAAGGGCGGGATTGAAAAGAAGTCGGTGGAAAATGAAGGAGAGGATGGAAACGGAAATGTCACGGTCGCTTGACAAACAGATCAATCGTTCGGTTTTGCTTTCCCCCCATTCCAGCATCACGCGGTTCAAATCCATTTTTGCCCCCTTTGTCTTTTCGTTCCGCTTCTTTCGATTTAATCTGCAGGGAGGCTTTTTCTTCCTATTTTTCTCTTGAAACCCGTGAAAATAGCGGGGAGGGGAAAGGGGAAGACAGAGAGTTTCTTGAAGAAGTTCAAGAGACCCGACACGACGCCTCGAGCGATCTTTCAAGCGTTCTTACGGCCCCGCGGTGACGCGAACGTTCAAGTAGTATAAGTCAGCCGATCGTCAGACCGCGCGGGCTGGAGTGAAAGATCATTTGGTAAATCAGAATGTTTTCGTAGACGCGTGTAACTGCGGGATAGTGCTATTGGGGGTAGAAGGGGTAGGGCAACCGAGCCTGGAGAAGAACGAATCGTCGTTCGATTGACAAACAGATCAATCGTCAGCTTTTACGTATGCGATCCTCTCGCCCGCCGATTTGTCTGCTCGACCTCAGACTTCGATGGATACATTTAAGCTCGATACTCGGAAGCTTCGTAACTTGGGGCACGTTGCCCATCGAGGAAAACATGTTTTTATCTTGATAGTTATCTGAATATTTATATGAAATAAAGGAAAAGGTATTGTCTTAAGGGAAGCAGTAATTACTTTACTGTACGAGGTTTAAGACGAATCGGGAGAATATATTGCAAATGTGTGAATAGTACGTAGTAGAATGATACAAGATTATTATTATTATTTCTTTTACATTATCTGTAGCTCTATCGTAGAACATTCTACGAATAACAGATTCTCGGGTGTTCCTTTGCTCAAGCTTGTTTTAAATAACTATTTTCGCGATTATTTTAACTTTACCTCCCCATATTCTGTATGACTTTCACAACAGTTCATGTCTTTCGATCGTTTCTGCAAAATTTCAAATGTAAATATTTCATAGGGTGAACGACAATCGAATAATTATTTCGCAAACGGGCGTTCCGCATTTTTATCATTTCGCGGAATAAACGAATGCTCGTATGCATATTTCCATCGGAAACGTTGGACAGGTTAAAAAAAATTTTTATTTCGACATCGCATAATTTTCGTGGAAATGCCGTTATTAGATTGGAATGCGTTGAATATTGATGAGGGCACAGTCTATTTGCGACGACAGGTTGTGTCACGGTAAATATGTTGTATCGTCAAAATACAAACCTTCGGTTCGAACCTTTCGCCGTCAAACTGAATGCACGCCAATAAAATGGCCACCCGTGTATGGATAAAAAACCTTGCACAGATATACATATATGTATATGTATATATAGCTTTAATATAAACGCGGTTTACGTTATGTCTTCCGGCTGGTCTGGCAAACGTTCGCAAAGTATGCGAAATCAAAAGAGTTTCTGCAACGTGGATAGCTACACCTGTTATAACGCGCGGGAACCGAGAAAAATCGTGGAATGGTCGAATTGGGAAATAAAATTCACGTTAAGGGATTGTCGGCATTTACTGACAACAATCATTGAGTTGTTCTACTGAAATCGGTGAGCTTTAAATGTCTGGCGGGTCAGTGGTATAAGTCAGCGGCATGTCAGACGTAGTTCAACAAAGCACTATAAATCATTATTTTAAGAAGTAACGACGCAATCTGATTAAATGCTTATTCGAGAAACAGATAATCCTTGTACGAAAGTGTATGAAAGTGTACGAAAATGTATTCAGAACATGCTTTGTGCGGGTTTAATTATTCAATCGTTTCCTTCGCGGCAAACTTTTCAACTTTCCGGAGGGAACAGAAAGGATTAGTTCCTCAGCTTCCTTGAGACCTTAATTAAATTGAAGTTTTGTAAAAGTTCGCAAGAAGTGTGGCAAATTTCTCTAAATTATACACGTTCATAGAAAAATATTCACTATATGTGCTTAATGAACAGCATTTCACTAACACCCCTGGCTGCCCTCGTTCTCTTCCGTCTTGTTCCAATTTTCGTGGGAACGGAATGGAACAACTTCCTGCCACCCTTGTTTCGCAGCAGTCATTGCACTAGTTTGCACACGAAACAAAAAAAAAACGCTCCACTGTCACTGTTTTAATTAACACATCTGTTGGACATCAAAATTTGACTACGAACGAGGCCCTTCTCGCGTGAACACGTTCCACTGTGTACTTAATTAAGGAGAAAAAAGAAACGACCAACAGCTGTTCAACCAACATGCCTAGGTATCGCTTGGTGCATTGCGTAATTTCAATCCGTGGATTAATCCACGCGGAATATTGGACATTTTCGAACATCATACGTACGCTCAACGATTTTGATAACTATCTACCCCACTTCGAGGGTGCGCGGACAAACGTGGAAATTCCACTTAATTCCGATGATATGTTCTTCCACGCCGAGGAACGCCGAATGGAAGAAATAGAAAAGCAAGGGCCAGAAGAAGGAGAAAAGAAAGGAATGGAATTAAACGCCTTCGGACGCGAACAATTAGGTGGAAAAGAAAGGAACGAGTAGAATTCAGAGCAGGGGGTCGAAAGGGTGGACTCGAGCGTGAAAAAAATATGCTAAAGGACAGCACGGTAAAAAAAACAAATGGTACCGAGGACGCGGGAGGCATTATATAAATTCAGAGAGACCGAGCGTCATGGGCTGGTCGCGTCCCGTCTCTAATGGTTCCACCCATTATGACAATTGCATACCCCGGATATATAAAACTAAACAAAAAGCATAGGGCACAGAGGACGAACAACGAGGCGTGACAACGATACGGCGGTGTTTTCCGACGCCGGAAGAAAAGGACGAAGAAAATGGAGCAACGCCGGATGCTACACGGTGGAAAATATTGTTTCACCCCGCGAAGACCCTAAATACGATTGTCATTTCATTTTTCATCGTTGGAGCGTAACTATACAATTGTCTATACCAACGAGGTACAACATTGGGCTGCAGTTTTATGCAATAGTAACAGTAACATTTTTGTTGCAAAATCCAATAACTAATCAAATAGTATTTACGATATTATTTATTTATGCGGTGTATTTTAATCGACATTATGGTTTCATCGAAATAATTTTTCGTCTATTTTTTCTTTGGTTTATGCGCGAGATTGCTTGCATTCTCGTGGCGGCTTGCAATTTGATAGGAAAAAGAAGTGACAGGTAGACGCCGATTCGTAAATATCGCAGGGCGCTCAGTTGCACGGTTTGCTCGTTAGACAATATTTGTTTTAGCGTCCCGACGCTGCTCCTCTTCACCGGCTGTGCGCATCCTCGAGCGTTGCTCGAAAGTAACTCTTAAATTTGCTCACAGTTATGCCACCTCGTTCCGCTGACATCGCGATTCATATTCCTCGTTTTCTTTTTTCACCTGCAAACAGAAGAGCATTTACAAAAAAAAATAATGCAGTATAATTTACAGAAACATTTATTTGCCCATCTTTACTTCAGTTATTCAATCTTGCGGTTCGTTCAAATATTTATTTCATTCAATCGTTATTTATTCCTCACATTTTCTAGAACCAAATGTTTCTTTCCATTTCCCCACAACGTTTCTTAAAAATCACAATTTTATTTCACGAAAATGTTGTCGGTATTATTAAATAGAAACTAATACGCCGTGGAAGTAAATACTATGGACAAATAAATGTTTAACTTATAACGTTACCATTTTATTTTTGTTGTTTATGGGTCGAATCGCATATAACGCAGCGTAATTGAAATTCTTCTCTCGCGTATCGCGGTTAGTTTGTAATACCCCGATTCATATACCGCGATAGGATGTCGTTTTTCACGCGACCTCCTGGTTTTTTTCTCGATCATAGCGGCGCACTTGAACTATCGATAGTCGTCCAACTACGCCAGCCGGGCTCCATAACTTTCCCGTAATATCCGTACACTGTGCGAGCACCGTTGGCCCTGGGTGGCGCGATTAAATCGCGTACTGATATTGGCATACGGAAAAATTTACAGCGAATATTCCACGACGTTTCTAGCCCGGGCTCCGCGGATTTTAATTGAATGTCCTATCCGCCGTTCCACTTCCACTTATCTGTCCCCGAACCTCTAAATTTCGTCGCGACTCATACTTTTGCTTCACGTGTCGTATTAAGTTCACGTGCAAAATAAGTTCTGTAAACCAGAAAAAGAATGGACAGCTCTGAGATAATATTGTGGGTACCTTTACTTTTAACAAAACAAAGAAGTAAGGGTCTTCAAAGTTAGAAAACTATTTAAAAAGGAAATTTAACATGTACGTTTCTGTGTTCTCAGAATGCGACTGGGTTTACGAGGACACCGACTGTCACCACGGATGCGTGTTGGCGAGCCCCGGATATCCTGGCCTATATCCTCCGAACATCCGGTGCCGGTACTTAATTACTTCCGGTCCACGGATGTCCATCGCTATTAACTTCACTGCCGTGCTCCTCCCTCACAAGTGAGTAGACTTTAATGGTTTTTCTATCCGTATTTTTATCGAACCATTTCAGACCACCGAAATCGCAACTTGTTTATTCCATCACGAGTATTTAATTAACAACGTGATATCGCTCGATTATTATTAACTAAATCGCGACTGCGCAAACGCTCAAGTACACCGCACGAAAGTACCTTCGAAAATAGTATCACGTCTAGACTGCAAACAGGCAGCACGTCCCACGAGGTGCCATAATTCCGGCAAATAGCATTTCCAGTCGAGCTACGAGGACTTCTGGCATTCGACACGTTCGCAAATATTTAAATAACAGCCTCCCGCTCGGGGAAGATACGACTGGAGGCGTCCTTTTCTAACACCTGGGGCGGTTTTCCTGCGCGTGCAAACGCCGCGTTTTAATGCTACGCGGCGACGAAACGCGGCGAAACCAATTTCGAACGTGAACGTGAAGGCTCTTGTGCAGTCTCTGGCAGATGACGGTGGGGTCGAAAGTATACCGCTAAATCCGGGGATATAGAAATGTCGCGAGTCAATACGCGATTCTACGCCTCGCGAGGGTCGGAGTTCTTTGTACAAATCCACGACACCAGGGCTTGATAATGCACCGTGCGTCTCGTTTCACCGCGTTGTCGACAGGCTTCAGTGTTAGGTTCCTCGACGTTGCTTGAATCGCCCCCTCGAGCGGGTAAGAAACGCGCGAGAACTCTTGTTATCCCGTGTATCGAGTTACCCTCAACCCTCGAGCCGGTCCGCTTTTTTCTTTCCCCCGAACGTACATGGATTCTGACACGCGATCACGTATTTTAGGTTTCATGGATTTTTCGTACACTTCTGTTGGTTACAAATACTGTAAACTGAGTATTCGTGGAATCGTTTGTTTTTCCTTTACGCTCAGTTGAATTGTAGATGACAATTGGATATTTACGAAAAAGTAGCACAACAGGTATTATTTATTGAGTCGTCAGATATTTAAGGAATTCAGCTTGCTGCAATACTTGCCGCACGAATCTGGTTTCTGTAGAACATTTAAAAAATAATATTTTAGACCAAATCTGCGGCCTCCACAGCGATACAATCCCTTCGACACACTGAGCTCACTGCGCTGCTTAATGAGAGGCCTGATATATTGAATCAGAATTCCAAATAAGTCTCCTTTAGTACGAATATGATGTTCATTCGAGGGTAGTTGTTTGGCGTGTTATACGAACAAGCTGGATGAACGAGTAACTCGGCAAAGAATAGTTCGTAATTTCTGTACAGTGGGCCGGGAACAGTGAGAGTAGAGGAGAGAGGAGATGGAAATAATCACGACGCGAGCGAGTAGCGAGGTACTTTTTATGTTCTTCATTTCCAGCGACTAGTGTTTTACGACGCCGGGTGCTACAAAGCACTTTCATACGAGGGGCAGCCGTCAAAAGTACACCGGGCACTTCCCCTTTCTTTCAAACGTGAAACGCGTTCCATCTTTCTGTTCCGCGGCCCCTTTCACTTTCTCTCGCGTCGCGTGGCATGTCGTTCTTCCCAGCGACGAACAATGCTATTGAAAACCGGTCTGAAATCCGTCTGAGACTTCTTGCGGGAATGTTAAACTGAATAAAACGACCGACACTTCCTTTCGAAACATTCCACTGTCGATTCTGCACCTATTAGATTTGTCGCGACTAAAGAAAGGAATGATTGAAAGGTTTTCTTGCTCATTTCACAAATTGTAGCATAAATAATTGAATAATTTACTTAGGTAGTTCTGTTTCTGTCGTGGAAGATATTTTCATTCAACGTCGCAAATATCTTCAGACGCTGCTATTACCAGCATGCAGTTCGGCGTACTCTCCTCTTCTCATTGCAATTTAATTAAATTTATGTCCTACGCAGGGGAGATCAAACAAACGTCAGCATTGCGCAGAGAATGTTTTAAAGGAATCCGCGTATTTTCGACGTGAAAGGGTTTGAATAAAGTGTATATGTGGATACCATATTCACATATGAAATAACATCTCCACCTACAGAACGAAGAAACCAATATGAATGCTTGCATGATTCAATGCTTCTCCTCGCTCGAATACCCTACCCTACTTAAACTGTATAAACTCTGAGATGTGTTATACTTTAGTTACAATGGATACACGTATACATCAATTCTCTGTATCTAACGCACACGGAATTTTGTAAACAACAATAAATCATATAGCATTGTTTAAACGTATCTTTCATCGAGGTAAAACGAATTGCGTAAAAATGTACAAGCAGCCAGGTAACACTTTATATTCGCAATGCGCTGGGATATTTATGAGCCGACGCTTTCACCCTAACGGTAATAAATTTTCATAGAATATTCGATCCATTTTGATTTCCGACCAAGACAAACAACGACGCGAGCGAAATAAGAAGAATCCCCGAGGACCAAGCTTATTTCCCTCTGTGCAACGTGATCGAAATTCTAAACAGTCTCGAGCACCCTCTTCTTGTCTCATCGTCGACCTGCCGGAGCATCCACAGTGTGCTTCTCGCCCCGTGAAAAAGCAACCATTTTTTTTACACTCCCCTGAATGGATGCTAATTGTTTCACCGTTCAGCGGAGCGGGCGAAATGTGCGCGAAAAATAAATACAGAACCAAACGAAAAGTTCTGATTCGTCGGCAGCCGCGATTGTCTTAAACTTTTCTGCAACAACTCGCGCACCACTCCCCTGGCAACTTTTTCCGGGATATGCTAATCAAAGGGAGAAAAAACGTCGCCGTGAACGGGAAAACCCCGAACGTTCAACGACCACTGCTGTTTTTGAACAACAATTAATCGTAGCAACGACGTTAGTTTACTGCGTTTGGAATTGCATGGAAATTTCTAATAACTAGAGTCACCGGCGACGTCGTCGTTTCACGAGAATACCATTGGCACTCCCTATTTTTCATCGCAGAATCACAGAGAATGTGAATAGTATTGGTAAATATATTGGTAGATATTTCTGTTCACTTTGTCAAAGGTTTCTAGAAATAATTTATGGCTTTGCTCGACAAAGACAGGGTGCAATTTCGTTTGCATAATCGTCACTGGTATCGAGAACGCAGGCAAGCCTCGTTATCACGTGGAGGATAATTACAAAATTAAGGGGATCTCGATAAACGTGTCAGAAAGTGCGGTTGCCTAATTACGAAAGTTCCAGCAGCTCGCGGGTTGTCTATTAACATTAACTCTAACGAAAACGATACGCACGGGTAACGTTAATTATCATGCGACGCGTTTTGCGTCGAGCATTTTGTGATTCGGTGCCGCGTCGGTGCTCGTCACACCTGCTCAAAGACGAAACTCAACTAATGACTCTCATCGATCGACTTTTAACCACGGAATATCTCTTGCCTCGTATTTCAATCCAAACGTACACCTCGCGTATTATTTAACATCATTACAATTATCTGAGCATTACCCGGTGTTAACGTAAAAGTTATTTTAATTCGCGTAATTTCTCATCGCGCGAACACAAAGTGTATTGTATGCAAAATAACGGCGATGTTTCTCACTCAAATATATTATGAAAATTAATCCGAATTATTAAAAGAATGCAGATAATAATATCATATAAATAATATGGAAAATAATATCATATCATATAAATAAAAAAATACAGAGTCCCAGTTAAAAAACTGAACTTTCCGTTAACAAATCCTTTACACCACTCAATGCACCCCTTCGTACCAAATAACTATCGCGAGAACATTTTTTCCATAACTTTAATCTCTCGCGAACAATTCCACCGTATTCCAGTTAAATGGAACACCCCCTACATAAAACACACGCTGCGTAAAGAAATCGTACCTTAACCAGCCGACACAGAGATATGACAATACGTTCGCCGTGCTGTAGTCATTTGAATTCCTTCGCAGTCTACCCAGGAATGTAAACCGGCAGCCGGATAACGACCGGGTAACTTGTTCGAACATCTCATAGGGATCAACCCTAAAGGAATCAAAGTGGCGTAACGTACGAGCCGTCCCGACTCCGTTTCCCGTCCCGATTCATTATTCAAGCCTTACTTTCGGCTTGCCGTTTGAAAGACGCTGATCGCCCGACACTGTAGCGAATTCACGCGGTGGCTGATCGTCGACCATCTCGAAACGGGGAACGGGTTGCCAGGGATAAGGCCACCAGCCGCCACCCTCATCCATGCAAACGTCGGAATTATTCCAACTACGCCTCGAAAACACTGGGGCAGCGATTTTTTTATCCTACCCGATTCCCGTTCTCTTGCACCTCTTTCGTTCGTTTCGCCATCAGATACCTTCTGCGCTTCCTTGCGCGAGTAATATTCATAGGTTCCGTGTGTTTTTTAGACTTCTGTCTAATGAGAAACATGAAATCCGTGGTATTCGTTCGCGGCGGATTGTGTTGGAATCAGATTGGAATGGTTTGAGTATCGCTGAGTATAGACGGTGTGTTCCTTTGGAAAGAAGTGTTGGTGGATTTAGTGGTAGGAATTTTGTGGTTGATTGTTGGTGAATGATTGGCATTGTCAAGTCTGAATCTGTTTCAGCAAATTTTTATATGGCACGTATTTAACGTACGACCTGTTTGCACCATCGATCTCGTTGCTGGACATTTGATTTGGCTTGTTTTATCAAATCTATTACACATAATGTCGTCGAGCATAGATGGAGTGCTTTAAAAGCTTGTGTCATAAACGTTACGGTGATCTATCATTGGTATTTTAAAATTCTGCTCGATGCATACAGATCTGTGGGTTTCGGTATTCGAAATTGCAACAGTTTTTCTTTTTTCGATAATGATTGTGTCGTATGTATCTTGCAAATTACACAACTCGGACGGAAAAAATTGAATTTCAATGAGTCATACTTAACTGCAAACTTTCCTTTGCAATATTGCGATACAGAATTTTTACTTTCTACCAGAGACTCAAGATACATTGTTATCATGCAGTTAAAATAAATATTCATTCGAGAATTCCTACATTACTACAGACACCAATTTTCAATTTAATACTACGATCGATGACGATTCTTTCCTAATTATTTAAAACATTAAACTGCACATATTTCTTGCCCTCCCCATTAAATAACCTCAACCTTCCGATACGTTCGATCACTCATTAATTATTTCCACCAAGAAACTACCAAAACCTCAACCTCCACAGAGTCCAACAGCAGTCACGTGTCGTTGCGTCCGTCTGCTCAACGACTCGTTTTATAACCGAGCGTTCGCGAAAATAAAAATAACTCGATCGCTCCAAAATGTCGTAAAGCCGAGGAACGAGCCATTAACGGTAACCCCTTCGGGCAGTCAAATCGACGGGTTCACGATGAACGATGGTGCCGGCGTAAAATAATGGCGGGCCTCGCATCGTCCTTAGCGATTCTCGTCGGCTGGAATTTAATAAGAGCCGCATAAAGTTAGAGAGGATTCCCGTTTATTCGAGACGGCTTCCTGCTCGTACCTGCGAGCCAAGGGGAACGCGTGTATCTCGCCGGTGTCTGTGACGTCGTCGTGTGTTCACACATACTTTCGATCCGTGTAAAGCGTAAAACGGAGGGAACAGAGAGTGCGGGGTTCTGAAAGCTTTTGTACTACCATCCGGAGTCACCTAGCCGCGCGACCAAGCTTTTGCCACTGGCAGCCTGCACTCGCTATTGGCTGCTGGTATATACAACGCCGGACCCGCAGCTTTTCTTGTCAGGGAAACTACGTTCGCGTACCTTTGTGGCGTTGGAACGTGCCAACAGCGGCGCATTAACGTAAGACCCACGGAATTGACGACGGTTTCTTGCGGAATTTATCGTCGATCGAAGCGTTTCTCTTAGAGTCTGCTATTAGCCGCGCAGTGGGTGTAGTGACCTGCTTTTCATACGTATTAAATGCGGCGTAGCGCACTTTAAGGATGCGAGGATGCACATTTTTGGAAGGTTATTATTAAGCTGTTGGGGGCGGGGGTTAATTGGGAAGATGTTTAGGGAGAGACCTTATTAACGCGGTAAAGGAATTTATGCGAAGGCAAGGGGGAAATACTTTGTATAGAAAATGCGTTCGCATAGTTTCGTTGAATTATTATTATTGTTCGTGGCGAGGTTGACAGGCGTTAATGCTGGAACAAAATTTGCAATTGACATTTGTTCATGCTGTGTTGTGGAGCCTATTGTTTCTTCTCTAATTATTTACAGGGTTCGCAAAGCTTTTGAAACGGGGAGGAGATGCTGTCGTTCGCAATACGCGAAATTTTCATTTTAAAATAACAATTTGATGTTTTAAAAACGAAGGAACTGACTGTCAATTCGTAATGAAGGTGCTGCAAATATTTTTAGTGGAATTTGGTGTAAGTTGAAAAATGTAATAACGCTGCGACCGTGTCATCTACCGAAAAAGTTCGTGTACGATAAAACAAATTACATTTTCTATACTTCTGTAAAAGCGTTAAATGTACACACTATTAGCAATGCATTTTCACTTGGTTTTGCCGTTGGAGCGACATCGTGTGGAACACTAATGAAATTAGCAGGGCCGGTAATTAATGAAGTGTCACGAAAATCGAACTATATGCAAATTCGGTGACGAGTTCAACACGCGCAACTTCGCCCGCGAAATCAAGTTAACCACGACTGGCCTATGCACATTCCGTGTATGTTGTTGGAGAAAATTGAAAATCAGTTTATCAACGCCATCCCTTTACTTTGCCCGTGGCTCATATCTACGGATGCGTGCAATCTCGCGTCGATAAAAAATTTCCCTTCGCATTAAACTCAAACGCAGAATATTATAGAGTTGCTAAATAATATTACACATCACTCCCCAGAAATATGAAATAACCGGGAAACTCCAACATAGCCACGAAATGTCAAGAACTAAGCAGAAACGTGGTTCGCAAAGAGTAATTTTAAAATACGTTACGCAGCTTTCACCCGATGAACAATTGAAAATGTGATTTCACAGGTTCGTGTCCTTTCAAACTATTCGTTCCTGCAACGCCAGATTTCCAAATGAAATAACCGCCAACGCAATCGCCGCAGGCGTAATCATCCGGTGCATTGTAATATCCATAGTGCCCAAGGGCTAATTTGCCGACCCCCTAGGAGAATCTTTATTAGCGCAGCTGGCAAACTGCGAGAGCTTTAAAATATACTCTCCACACTCCGCGTGTATCGTCCGCGTGCATTCGTTGTGTACTCAGTGCCGTGTGTACACGCACGCCAAAGGAGATTCCGCGTGTCCGGGAGCTAGGTTCCGCAACTGAAGATAATTGGCCGTACAAGCGTTGCTTCCCTCTAAAATCCGCGAGCCATTACTGTGTTGTTCAGCGAGTTTCCAACGCCATTCTTTCACCCGTTGCCCGGGCGGCAAGAGAAATTTCGCGAACCTCTGTTGTTCAGACGCTTCCGCCAGGGAACCGGTTTTAATTTGCGAAATGAATTCTTGATGGCGCGTCGACTCGCGACATCGGCCCCTCGTAAATCGGCCGTCGCACGACGAAACCCATGTTTCCTCGTTCAACCCTGTTCCTTTTCATCCCTCCGCTGTACCCCGCTAAACTCGCCGGCTCTCCACCACCCCCCCCCCCCCCGCTGCCCCGTGTAAATCGGTTTTCGACGAACGAATTTGTGCCGCGAACGTGGACGATTTATTGCGGCCGCTTTTTCCGCGTCGAAAGGCCGGACTTATCATCGCCATTTTTCATCGCGCGTATTAAGGCTTCGACGTAACAGTCGTGGATATTTAATCAAGCCGACGCGACGCGACGGTTTCGATTCGCTGCATGGGATTTAATAACGACGAGCCGGCGAGAAATTTCAGAACGGGTTGGCTGAATAATTCGGTGTTTAGCGTGGCGTTTGATGTATGTGCAGATGGAACAATGGCGAAGAAAGTTTGTACGCCTCGCGGGAACAATTCAATGCGGGTAGTCTATTGGAAAGCTGCGTTAACATCGCCTTTACTTTTGAAACTGCATGTCGAATGCCATTGCTGAACATTTTTTTGGGGGGTTTAATACGAGGCTTTAATAACAATGAAAGGGTGCTTGGGATAATATGTATTGTTTCCCGAATGGATACATTTTATTTCTGCGGGGCACTCGCGATTCGCGAATATGAATAGGTATGAACTCCCTGGTGAATGTTTCAATATTTATCGTGTACGTTTCGCGCTCTTTTATATCAATAGGCAGAATTTCGGGGCCGAAATTGAAAGAATTGAACGCGTCCAGCGTGGTTAGTTACCCGCGGCAATATAATTTCCCAATCTACCACTCGTTACATATTGCAATTGGAAGGATTGCTCGCGAGATATCCCGCGTTTCACCAGTGCGTATCATTGACGTAGCAATTTTCCCGTCATCGATCGAAAAGGTTCGATAAAATTGATCAAGTGTACACAAGAGGAACGCGGGACCAGAACTAGAGTGACAGATTTCGGTGAATTAATTATCCGAATAATTCACTCCCTCTCGTGGAACACCGTGTATCGTGATCGTAGAAAATCAGCTCGTTCATTATTTCGATAGACCACAACAGGATGTCTAGTGCATTTTGCCAAACTAGCGACGCGTAGAAGCTGAGGAGGGAAAAAATTTGTCGTAACTCTTGGCGTTAGCTGGCACGCAAAATCCCGATATCGAATATTCAAGCCCGACCCAGTGACCAGGTTTCTCCGTGAGCGGCCGCTATATTTATATGTTTATTTACCCCGTCGATTCGACCGTGGCACAGAGGGTGAGGAGCACTGCGGGGAAAAGAGAGGGGTGGGCGGCATTTCCCTATCGCGTGAAGCTGCAATAACGTCCAGCAAACGAGCATCATCAAACTTTCCTGCCGATGTAATAACAGCCGACAATCTCTGGCGCGGATTTTGCAATAACTTCGAAAGCGCTGGCGTATCCGCTGGGCGTTTTAAAAAACTACGGGATCCCGGGATTTTGCTGGCTGTCCGCGTTAAACGGCGTTCCATTAAATGCTTTATCCGCGCGCCCTCCGTTCGGCGAGTTTCATAATTTCTTTTAATACTGCGCAGAAAGGAATCTTATGGTGTAGCCGGAATACTGGGTCGAGAAAAGAATTAAACGCTTGTTCGATTTTTTTGTTTTCTTTCATACGGGGATGACAAATGCCTATGAATTTTGAGACTTTAAAGCTCGTTTTCCTTGTTACACCTTTGCGAGGAAAAGAAATTTGATTGGGTCATTATTTCGTGCTGTGCGCATGATAAATACTTTGAAGTAATATACTCTGCATGTATGTTTCGTATAGCGTTGCTTAGCGAGAATTCCTCTGGAGAAACGAAAACTATGGAGAAATTAGGAACACTAGTTTCGTAAATGTCAACTCATTTGTTTGTTAATAATTCATCGAAGTGCTTTGGTTTTGCACCCATTATAAATTTAGAGTCACAAGCTGTTCTCTTTACAATAAACTATTTACAATCGTTTTAGACATGAAAGTAAAACAGACTCTGTATAAATGGAGCGGTACTTGTTAAATTCTCCTGAAAATATTTTATTTCCCGTTTATATCCCAAACATAGACGTTCTACAGCAATTGATAAATCGGTGTTCCAGGAACTGCCCGTATTCCACGAGTCTTTTAAATCGTATCTCTGTATTTATTTTAATTAAAAAAACATACAGGGGAATAAATATGAGTGAGTATATTCGGTTGCACTGGAATTGAGCAACACTCCCTTTCTGAAACATTACGACAATAGCAACGGCAAAACTTTCCCATTACATATTCAGTCGAGTTTTTCCGTGCCCAATAAATCAAGTCGCAGCCCAGTTAAACAAACTCCGGCGATTTTCGCGTGGCACGAAATCCTAGCTGAAAATTTAAATAAAAACGGTACGTATGCATGCGAGTACAGGTACACGTGTTCGTAAGCGTACATAAAAGAGAAGGAACAGGCAAAAAACGAGTCGCAAGATCGACGATCGCAAACAAAAATAAACACATAAATTCCGAATTGTCCAGCACCGACACACTGACCAAAAACAGCCTCAAATATTCCAAAATTTCTACATTTATGCTACACATCTTTCATTATAAATATATACCACTGTCATCGACATTTACCCTCGTTTATATTAACCACGGTTCAATACCGATTTGGCAATAAAAGTAACACTCGACTATTTCCCATAACTTAACGAATTTCTTTAGTTGAACATCATTCTTTGAGAACGCCCAATATTTATCGTATCACGACCAGCATAGGGAATAGTCGTCATGCCGCGACGTTTGTACGACGTCGGCCCGTCGCAACGTGCGGTTGCGAGTAACCGTTGCACCGGAAACGACGGAGCCGTAGCTCGCAATATTGCGAGGCAAGGTAGTTTGCAAGGTGTGTCTGGTGTCGCATCTTCCAACGAGGCATAAACTTTTGCCTCGAAGAACGAACATTAAGTGGACCACCTGCTGGCGTGGCGTTTCGGCTGCGGCTTCATTCACTGGCGTGTCTGGTCTACCCGAGGCTGAATCACAGTATCGCTGTGAATAAGCGGTTTGACGGTTTGTTTCGTCGACTGCGTTCGCGTGTTTCACGAGCCTCGTGGTCTCAATCAACTAAACGCACCACGTGTTTAAGCGAACTCCGGCAACTGAGAGTATTCTGGTTTAGATAGGACTTCCATTAAATTTGCCATTCGTAGAATTTCGTATCTTCGACCAAAGTTTTTAGTAAGATTGTTGGACTATATTCTCGGTGTTGGAAACAGCCATTTAAGTCAATTCAGAAGCTGCGTTTTGTTGGTATCGAAATGGCTCTATGTAATTTAATTTATTGGTTATTAGTTGATCGAGATATAATGACAAGAGAAACGCGGAGGACCGGTAACGGAAAGCAGAAGGTCGTTTAAATTCTTTTAATTACTCAAATTACACTGCTACCCAATTTATCGCAATGTGCAAAGAATGGTCGATGTTTATCATGAATAGGTTCGTGAAACGAAATCGAGTACCCGAATTGCCTCGCGTGCAATCGTATCGCGTGCGATTTCGTTGCATGGCAGGCCGTAGTTTGCAGCTTCGGTAACGCATAACGAGTGCAAAGTGATCATATTATTTAAATGAATTCCTTTATCTAACAATTGTATGTACATGAGTTATAGCTGGCCCCTTTCGGAAGAAAGATCAATTTTCCGTGAATAGACTGTGGACGAAAAATGAACTCCACGTTCAATTTAAACATACAGCAAATATCTGACGATCGTCCCACAATTCCGATACGGTAAATTACACGGAAACATCGACAGACGTTCGCCAAACAATTTATTACGCCTCCAGACATTTTCGAAAAAATCTGACTGATTTTATTCCCGGCCAATTATTGGTTAGTCCTTGCAAAAGTAATATAATTTACGTAACAATCCGGAATCACCCTTCGTCAGGCTTGCTACCACGCTGACGAATTTCTTTCCAGCCCTTTGTAAGAACACACCCCGTACAAATTATTCCAAATTGCATAGAATTTGTGACGGCCGTGACATGTAAATCTAGTAGGCGAATGCTTTGGCCAAGTTGATCCCTATAGCGGCGTGCACATTTGCTTCTAATAGCTGGCAAATTAATTTGCGCATAATTGGCCCGGTGTCCGTGTTATAAATAAGCGATCGGTAAATTTCAGAACTGATAAAAGGGGTGGTCGTAGCGGCGAATTATTTAATATATAAAAAATATAGGGGCGGGAAACATTTATTAATGCGCCATTATAGCGGGCCGTCCCGTGTCTACGTTAATTACGAACCAAGCAGCTCCGAATATTAATCATTTTAATACACGTACACGAGGTACGCGGCGGCGTGTTAGTTATGTTTAAATATCGTTACGCATCATGGTAACGTTAACATGCTGTTATTCAGTGATACACAATCCAGGCTGGGACAGACGCGTTTCGTTGCTTCATGAAAGAATTTATTACGCCGACTGCGGTGCTAATTGACTAATTAACTTCGTCCGAACAATTGATGATAATTGCACGCTGCTACGCCCGCGAATCATTAACACTTTTCAATTATCAATGATGAATTCGAAAATATCGCTCGTCGCGCGTATCTTATCATGGGTCCATTTGTAATCACATTCGCTTAGCGTCCATTGCAAATAAGATTCATTGATCATTCAGATATGCTCGTCCAATGACAATTTCATTGTACAGTCGAAACAATGGTTATCCACAAATACAGTCCCAACGACCACCAATAACAGCCATTTCAGATCTCTTATTCACCTTTAATACCGCGTTACACCGTGAAAGAAACGGCTGGGTCGCTCGTTAAAACGTATCGTTGCGCCACGCAATTACGTTCCTGCCGCAGAACGCGAAAGACAGGAGCGGGAGGGTGAAACAATGGGGGGGGGGATGGGGATGGGGAAGAAAGGAATAAAAAGAAAGCGAAAGGCCAAGCAGTGCCACGGGCATTGGCAATAATCCGGCCACTCGGCGATATCGTGGACGCGTTTCCCTCCCCAGCGACGGTTTGCATTACTGTTGGAACGACAATCGTCCGATCCAATTATATCCGCAAGAAGATATCTATGAAGAAGCTGCCAGCTGATAATCGGGCTACTTTGCATTCTGCCGCAACGCGACGGTTCGTAGTGGAAAGAAAAGAGAGTCTAACGGGGCGGAACGGAAGGATGCCCGCTAAAAGAAAGCTGGCAAGCACTCGGCGAAAGGGTGGAAGGGGGCAGGGGGCAGGGGGCAGGGTGCGGTGGTTCTCCCCTGAGAAACAGCTGCAAGAAGTCGCTGATAAAGAGAACGGCGCTGGAGAGTGGTGGTAGTTCGGTTATTTAAATCGTCGCGACGCCTGATTGGTCAAAGCAATGTAAATGCTCGTTTCGTTCTCTACACCATCCACCCTGTCCTTCCACCCTGCTGCACCCCTATCACGACGTTCCTCTACGAGCGCCAGCCATCCCACGACGACAATTTTGCTAATGCGAATCTCACCTGAGGGCCTGACAGCGATTTCAAGGGTGACGAGAGGGGATCTTTCAAGAAGAGGAATGGGTTCATCAGATCCATCCAGACCTAGCCTTTCATCCCACGTACCGTCTATCCTCCTTCGTCCTTTTAATGCTTCTAGCATTTCTTGCCTTCGTCCGCCCGGTTGAAGAAGGGTGGTGCAAAGTCTGCCACCCCCCCCACACTTTGGCTCTCAAGGCGTATTGATTTATATCCTGGCACCCCATGGGAAAGGGATAAGACCGTTCGAGAAACGAGATAACACCGTGGATTCTTGGGAACTCCTTGCAATCTGTCGGGCGATAACTTCTGCTTCGACGCGTCTCATCACAGAGGCATCCCCTGATACCGGATACGCAAAAGTTCCGCGTATTTCTACCCTGTACGTGAATTCATCAGACGGGATGAATGAAAATTCGACTAATGGCGGGTGACTATGTGTGTGAGATTTATCCGAAGCTATGGATACCCCTTTAGTTGTGAAGACGGAACGGGGATAGAACGAAATAAGATACTTTGGGGTATGTAGAAGTAATGGCTGTGGTATTTGTATTGATTTTTGCAATCTTATTTTACATTGGCAACACAATTGAGAGCAGAGAATTTGGATCACTATCACTAAGCCAAAAGAAAATTATTATAACGCACTCCCCCATAAAGTCAAAGGATCGCCAAATTTTTACCACAAAATTGTCGATCCATGAACTGCAAATCGTACAGCAATCCAGCTGAGCTTATATTAAAGCGGAAAGTCCCTAGTTCGACTATACCTGCCTTCACATTTCATAGAGTTCCTCCTCGTATCGTGTAAACGGTGCGAAAGTGTACGTATTCTTTCGACGAAAATTATCCAAATTTCAATCGTCTGCGCGAACCTCGAGACATTTTCTCCCTAGCTAAAATTACCACGGATTTGAAGATCCGAGTCTTCGCTTTACAACGACCGGCGAATAATTGGTGTGCGATTTTTTTCACCGTTTTATCGCACTTTCAATAAAACCGTGCACGCGATTATACCAGAACAGCCGCACATTTAATTTCCCAGAGCACAATCTTTAAGCAAGCACACTCGGCCCAGAGATTTCTCTTTCGGCTCTCGACGAACGGTTAAGCCGAGGTTCGTGAAATATGCATCTTTTTTCGCGTGGCCGCCAGTCGTGGTCATCGGTCCAGACAACCTTAAACCGCACCGGGTCCACCGCTTCGTGGACCTGGTTACCCCCGCACCACAGAATTAATTAACACGCAGCCCTTGCGGGCGTGGTTTAGCGCCGGCGGCTGCAGGCGGAAAATCTCCTGAAAATAATCCGAAGATCGAGCCTCGGGGCTTTAATAAACTACCGGGTATCGAGGAAAATGATGGAGGACTGTTATTAGCCTGCTACCAACCCCTTCTCCCTCGACTTCAACCCCTCCGCCGTGGCAACCGCGCAACCGAGCAAATTTTATTAAGTTCCTAAGAGGTATGTCAACGCTCCTGCCGGTTGTGTTACGTAATTGAAGATTGATCGCGAGACGATCCGGGGATGGAAAGGAGTAATCTAAGGGGGAGGAGTACGTTTCAGAGGCGTGGGTCGAGGATTGGAGAGAAATGTAGAGAAATGATGAATTTTTCTCATCGACGACAAGGTAAATCTTCGTTCGCGAGACAGTTCTAAATTCACGGAAAGCAATCCGCGTGCGCGCGCGGAATGGAAAATACGAGGAGGCGAGGCAGAGCATCTCTTGATTTATTGGCGAATTTTTGGAAATGGTTAATCTTACGAATGTTTCCATTTTCCTTTACGCGACGCGCGTTGTCTTCGTTCACTTTATATTTATTTATTCATACAATTTGTTCTTTTTTCTTTTGCATCGACTAGCATTTATTTTAGTATATTAATAGATATTTTGTTCTTACCTTATACATATACATATATTTATATTTTGCATTCGAGCAAATTGCAAGCATTTTTGTTATTGTTTCAGTTTGCAATGATTATGAACATTATGATCAAATTTTATCGTCAAATGTAATTTAACAATTCTTCCCGATGAATTACAAAACTATGCCGCCCGGGCAGTCGGTAACGTTTTGGTCTAATTCGGTTGAATCCTGGCCTAGGAAGCCATCCAGATAATGAGTTCGCGTACAACCAGACCGTGGCGCCGAGGAAATCTCGGTCGGATACGAGCAAGCCAGGGATGACACAGAGGGTTCTTTTCGCCCAGAAGGCAAGCTACCCTCCGCGACTTTCTTTTTAATACCGGTACTTAAATTGAAGACACCCGTAGAAAATTTCTTCCCGAGTACTTTGTGCACATGGGATAATGAATTTTCTGATAGTACATACTACTGTAAGAATGCTTTTAATCATTTATATTTTATAGACTCTTCTTCTTTGGATCACGAAGATTATTCTCCGAAACGTTAAGGGGACTCTTTAAACTTGCTGACACGGTAATTTGACGTGAAATGAAAAATTATTTTGCAGGATTTTCTGTAATGAACGCGAGATTAAACGGAAAGGGGAAAACCTCCTGGAAGGAAAGGATGTCCGATTTTTTTTCAACTCCTTTAATGTCGAAATTCTTAGGACTGTGCAGTTTATCATTGCACGGTCCTGAATTGATATCAGATTATATTAAATGTACGTAATCTTTGCAAATTCAAATATTTATATGGAGGATCCAAATTTAAATCTATTAAATAACGACCAAAGAAAACATACCAGTTAATTTTTTAACGTTATTAATGCAGAAATTCGAAGAATTATTATATTAGACGTGTTTCATGTAAGCTAGCATAACTGTTTAACATATTCCATTTCTGAAAGTTTTCTCTGAAAAAATAATATCCGCACACGTTGCAGCATTCATTCATCACCCTTTGCAAACGAACGTAAAAATTCTTCCCAACAGAAGCCCTTTGTAATTCAATATTCCTGTTTCCGTTCTCAGAAATGTTCAAGTAGCAAACGCAATACATAAACGCAATTTAATATTCAGAAAATTATTTCTACCTTTCCTATTGCGAGGCTATTTCATAATGAAATAGCCTTCCAGAAAGCAATGCATATAATTTCCTCCAAAACCAGCCAACATCCAATTTTCTTTCTATCTCCAACTAAATAATATAATCTTCAATCGATTGGAACATTTAATACATACAAAAAAGCTTTCTTGAAACCCAGCAACAAGTAGACCCTCGGCACTCGTGTGATTCCAAAAAGTACGATGTGATCGTGGTCCTGATTCGCCTTATGGTATATTACCACGAAAACGGGATCATGATCAATGACTGGCCGCGTAACCACGAGCAGTTTATAGCAGTCACTGCGAAGGCCCAGCAAGAAAGGAGTTCGGGCAAAGCCATTAATTCGTACGTGTTGGTGTCAGCCAAGAACGGATAAGTGCGCCCAACGGAAGATATATATCTCCATTTAGGCGAAGATGGGACTTACTCGTTAAAACCAGACCTTACACCAGCACCGCCGGTCCTCTTAATAAATTCTCTAGTCTAGCCTGCACTGTGATCTCTGCTCACGGTGCTGGGTACAGTGGGAACGATATTTAGAATCGATCATACGAGAACAGTATTTTATGGTGCGCCTTGTTGTTCAGATTTGCGATATTGAAAAAGAAATTTTTCATTCTCGTCTTAAGCCTCCTTAAATGCCCCGTATTCCTTGGTTCGAGAACTAATAAATATAAAACCTTTATTATAGTTTCATTATTGAGTAATACTGTGAAACCTCCATAGAAATTCTATTCACCACACTGACTCCATGAAATCATTTAAAAGTGCACCGACTTATTAATTACCCCTGTACAATCACCACGCATATCCACAAACATAAATGAGCACAAATTACTAAAACTTCTTCAGACAGAATAAAAAATCAACGCATCGAATAAAAAAAGGCGTCCAATGACACATTTTGTCGTTTTCCAATCGCCAACCTAATTTCCAGCTAAATCGTGCGTTTCACCGTGAGTGCGTTGGGGGTAAAGAGTAAATTCCCAGTACGGGCCGATTCTGGAAAGACAAAGCTCAGGCAAATCCATTTTCATCGATGATTTCTGCATAGGGATCCCGTTTAATACGCTACCAGCGTTTCGTCGACCAATCCCATCACGCGTGTCGAGCTACTAACCGGATTGATTTTGCCACGTAGCTACGTGAATCGAATGCCTAGTTTTCCTAGCAGCTTTCGGCTGCTTCCGGTTTTCGATATCGTACGGCTAATATGCTCGCGTTCGCGTCCACAGAATGCACCCTGTCGATACACACAGAGAGCTGAGAGTGAGGGGGGCCAAGTTTCTCTTCCGCCTCTGATAATCCATCGTAATCCCATTTTGCTTCTCGACGCCGTGATTAGACGGTGTAATGGCGACGTATAATATTATAGACGTCGGTATTGCTTTGGTAAACGGGCTTGTAAATCGCGCCTGTTTGCCTTGATGTTATGTGAATTCGATTACGACCGGGGGCTAACGATAGGACTTCATTTGGTGGGATTATTGTGTGTAAGACGATTAGTCGATATTTCATTGAAATAATATCGATTTCGAATGTTTCATTAATTGCACGACTGAGGCGTGTAACGCGTGTCAATTATCTGTGCGAATTCCTTGGTTGAAATTAACTTTGTATATTTAATGGCAGAACGTTTCACTCGAGATTTCGCTAAATCAATTCTGAAAAGTGCCTATACGATCTTGCTGGAAAAAAATACTTGGCATTTCTCTTGGCCCCTGGACGATACGTGGAACAAAATGTTCCTAGAACAATGTTCGCGGCAGTTTCGAATCTCTCAGCGAATCTGTGCCAATTTCGATGAAACGTAGCCAGAACTACGAGTCATCAACGCCTAAGTGGATTCCCGGTTCGCAAATAATCTCGCGAGACGGAGCCTCATAATCCGTTATGATCCCGATTAATGCCGAGAAACATTACACACGGATTAGCGTGGCGTGGTAATTCGAACTAAACTAAAGCGACAATGAAGTAACATGGGCCAAATTAGAATAAATCGTTTTCATACCATCCGCAACGTTCATCCCCCTATCCACACCTAGCAAGCCACGATATTCGTTTTCCTTTCTTCTACGTCCCAGCAAGAATACGATTAAACCAAACGACTACTTTAAAATTGAGAATTTTTCCGATTCTGTATCTCCGTGTAATCTTTCATTTCCCTTACTAATTGCGTTTGGAATAATCAACAAACAGACGTACTCGAGTTGGTGACCCATGTATTAATTAATCGACGCAATTTAGAATTAATAAATAAATAAATGGCTGGTCCATCGACTTTCGAGGCAGCTTAGTCTTGTCGATTTATGAAACTGATTAGCCGTCAGCATAATGGTTACTCGGTTTCGACTCCGTTCGCCACACAGGCTCTTTGAAGTAACTGATTGAGAAGAAAATCGCTCTCCCTCGTCAAAGATCGGTCCGCCTCCCTCTCTGCTTGGTAAATACTTCCCACAACGTAGACGAAGGGCGGGTCGTCGAGCACTCTGACGGAACTTTGTTTAATGAACGAAAATTAAACGTGGCGCACGGCTACGTGTAAATGCTTCGTGGATTACGAAAATGAAACGTTTCACGTGGAATCGATAAACTCCTTGAGCAATAACGTTTGAAAAAATATTTTTTTTAACAACGCCTCTTTTGCGTATACCCCTGAATAATCATGAATGTGAAGGCGCATCAGTTTTATCAATCTTTTTTTATTATTGTCCATAACGCTCTCGATCAATAATCGCTGAGTGGAAATATTGGGTGTGTTCAAAACCGAAAAACATTTGCCAGCGGTTGGGTTGCGTTTATAATGCATCAAAAAAGAAAATGGAAATATTGTGTGCCAAGGGGGATGGAATTAACTGAATCGTGATAGCAACCGTTAGTCGATCACCTTTCCATCGACTGGGAATCAATCTTATCGATTGACGCGATTGGATACTCACGATATTGTAGGTCATAGTGTCTATCGCCGTCTTTCATAATTTCCCAACCATTGCCGTCGAAATTAACTGTGGATGATCGTTGAAAATTGTCACCGGAGGGTAGCACTATGGTGTCTGTGTTCATTTTAAAATGGCCCTAACTATTATAAAAGGCGCCACAGTAAAAACGACAGCGGCGAAGTAACAGAAGATAACGTTAAATCCGGCTTGCATTATAGCTAAATGACGAATGAAAAGTTTCCATAAAGATTTGGTTGAAAAGATAATATACACAGCAATATTTGTCCATTTCACATTTTACGCTGCTGAAGGTTTTACGAGACTGCTTTATAACACAGTAAACTAACTTTCCATAATGCCGCCCCCGATTCAGCGATAAACCACGCCAGCAAAGACCAACTGAACTGTTATCAGTCACCAGTTGCCCTTATATTAAAAATATGAAAACCGTCGAGAATTCGAAACACCAAAGATATTACAATCGTGTGCGTGACACTTTTCTTGCTATGAGTTTACATTTTCTCCACTTAAGATGGAGATTCCGACACCAGACCCCATACTGAGTTTCAATATTTGCAGTTACGCCCCGTTTGTGCCATAATAGAAGCAAATAGATGAACAGGGCGTCGCACATCTGTTTGGAACGTCTAGCTGTGTCAATCAATTACTTGATTACTATCGGAGAATCCTCGATTCTCCTCGTCGCACGAGAGACCCTCTGCCGTGCGACATAGCCATAAGGCGTTAATGGTTGAATTATTCGAAGATGGTAATTAACTAATAAGCACATCCTAGGACGTCACTTCCTCAAGGCGGTGAGCCTGAAGGGAATGATTGTTAGCGGTGGAAACGAGCCTAAGCAGTCGTGACTAATGCGTTACGGTGGGGCACGGGCAAGAATTGCCTCGCGTAATAATTCATTCATCAACTAACCAGCCATTAATTATACGCTGCACTTTACACCAATTATGAAGACTAAAATATTACGGAGGATCGCTGGTGGAACAATTAACAGAGGCGGTACAAAAGATGAAGTATTTGGAAAATGTTCTGAGAAGAAGCTCTATCGTTCTTACGAATTAGTCTCACTGCAGCTGCTTGGCTACCTATGCATATCAAGAAGGTATAATGTAATGCGACATAAATAAAGAAAATTATTGAAGATCGCATAATTAGAGTAACAGATCGTATGAAAAATGTCAAAACTTTTAATCGTGTCGACACAGAAATATCATACATTTAAAGTATA
Organism: Nomada fabriciana; assembly: GCA_907165295.1. Lineage (NCBI taxonomy): Eukaryota > Metazoa > Arthropoda > Insecta > Hymenoptera > Apidae > Nomada > Nomada fabriciana. Next base: position 7,640,826 of record OU015695.1, read on the forward strand.
TCGCTGAAAAACATCCAATAGTCTCTCCCTTAATAACAATAGTTAAAACAGAAAAGTATGCATGCCGATTAAAAAATTCCAAATATAAAATAGACGAATATTTCGATAACTTTGTTGACATAACACAAGCATCAGAATTTGCCCAACAGTTAATCATTTTTATCAATATTTAATGTAACATCCATAACAAAATACAAACTCCCATCTCCTCCAAATATTCCAATGCGTTTCGATTACATTGTACTTCATTTTCTCGTACTGCACCAGAATTTTCAAGCATAACGTGTAATCGATCGAATGCAGATTACATCGCCATCCCGAGAGCCTCGACTTCCACACGAATCAGAGCATGTTCCGAATTAATTAGGAATACCAATATCGCCCATAGCCAGAGAGTCAGCTCTCCCTATCTCACTATCTATCCAAGTAATCGATTCCCCCGCGGGAAGTTCGCGAAAGGATCGTGCCGTTTGATTGTTCGCGAGTCCCCGCTGTAACTGGGCCGTGGTTGATCGAAACATACAAAGCGGTCGTCTCTCTGGAAACAATGAAAACCTCCGTGCAGGTATACGGGACTGCTCGTGTTTAATCTACATAGCGATAGAACTCGCGTGGCATTTACATTCCCGACACTTAATCGCGTTCCTCTAACCTCGTCCACCGTCCAAAAAAAACCGAGTTATCGAGGCAGGTAAACTTAATTGGCAGTGGTTACACGGTCGACGGTTGTATCATTAAATTAAATTCACGAAACAGGGTCGCTGTAAGAATAGAATTTCGGTCACCGCTAACAACCCGGTTAGCCTGGTTCACATTTCCCATAGTGTCGTTCGGTTCACCTCGCGAAAAACCGACTCCTTTGAGAGGGCAGGATTTTTCGGTCGACGGAAGCTTGCCGCGAAGCTCGATCATAATTAAATTGCCAGTTAATCGACTTTCCCCTGCTTGTTGATCTCGGTCGTCACATGGACACGGATTTTCTCGGTGGAAAATGAAACAAGTTTGCCAGTGACTTTCGACGGGGTCGTATTAGCCCCCGTGCTGCGGTAACTCGCTTACCAACTTTCCACGTGATTTTCACCGTTTTTGTCGCGGACCCTTCGCACCGAACTCATACACAACGCGGTGGCGTTTCGTCCACGTAGTTTGTACGTCTATTTGCGCGTAATTTGCAGTGCGGAAAATTTCCGCTAAGTCTATTAGCCGGCGTGGAAAGAGTTTTAAATAAGCGCGATGCGTGACGTTCCTTGAATTTTATTTACACTGGGCACTGAGCGAGGCGGTTATTCTTTACAGATATATCGTGTCGGTATTGGTGATCTTTATTTATTACAATCCACGTGTCGATCTGGCGGTGCCGTGGAATTTATTGTCACGTGTCGAACGGGGAGGAAAAAATGCACGTCTCTGCAGAGTAACATCGATCACCATCACACGTATGCTTATCGTTTGCCCGTCCCAGTGCTCGCTTCTGGACCTTTCGCGGAAAATTTTCACGTCTGACTTTTATTCTAGAGCTGCATTGGGAAAATGAATTGGATAGATAGATTTTCGTTTCATCTGGGCAGAATCAAGTAGTGTTGGTACATTTTTGAATGTTATTTAAATTTGGATGGCAATGTAGTAACTAATAACATGTTCTTGGTCGCTAGTATTTTAGTAAAAATATACATTAGATTGTTCTAGATTTATACAGTCTTTTGTTTAAATGTCAATTGTCAGATATTTCTGGATTGTCACAAAGCATTCCTGACAGCGCACAAATGATAACGTGAATTATCCATTAGGATTGTCCTACATTCTGAGCCAGTGAATTTCCTATTATTACTTTTAAACTCCGTCTTCGATTTTATTCGTATTTCGTTTCTCCTAAATTTCCAACGCTCGCCCGTGCACGCGCGTCAAATATTCCTGAACATTTGAATACGGAAATATACATACAATGAAATAAAATGCACACGTTATTTATTTAAACCATCTGTAGGTGATTTAAAATCGTTCGGATGAAAATTACGTCAGCAGAAGAATTTTTTTCCGTCCCATGTCGATTGATACACATGAGTCAAGTATTCATCGCGAATCCACGACTTAATGCTCTTGTTCCAAATGCAACTCCGGGCATAGTCATCCATTGCGAGACGATCGATCTTGCTCACCACTTGACTCCCTTTGACTGATACGTCAGAAATTCCAACCAGCCCCTACGTCAATTTCACGGTCCTCCTTCCGATGATCTCAATTGGTACGCTTAAGAAGGAATACTATTATTCCAAGGTTTAAAATAAAATATAAATATATCATAAATAAGAAAATGAAACAAGATAGAAAACAATGACAGAAATAAATACGATACTGTTTTCTCTATTACGCTTGTGAAACCATTAATAAATGGAAAATTAATCAGACACAATGTATCTTGCACGTAGTAAGCACGTATATACTCACAACAATTTCAAGGATCCTCGTCAAATCTTAATGCCGATAAAATCGTCGATATTGAAAAATTCTTTCCCCGTTCCCATATTTTATTCCACCGTTTTGTCATCGCATTGACTTAAACGCACCCCGTCCAGAATGTCAGACGGCATCCATTATTATTATACGGCATTCCGCTATTATTTGCGGCGTCGATTCCGACCGTCAGTTTACGACAGGGCTCCTCGTATCAGAAATGCTGTCAAGTAATATTTCCTTCGCAAATAAAACTGTCTGTACGCGATCCCCTTGTCCGGTGAGATGGACGTCGTAATCTTCCGTTGGTTTTCAGTTTTCTCTCGGTATTGTTATTACTATTATTCACGAACATCCACCAGTATCCAACCTTGGACGTGGTTTCTTCTGCCTGTGCGTTTATATCGATATAAGTAACGCAGGACACGTCGAATACCGCGAACGATAAGAAAATCGTTCGATATCTCTTAGAAATATCTGCGACAGAATATTATTTCGATATCTTCGGACGACAAAAAAAGATTCCTCTGCAAGAAAGAAGGGTACCGAGCCGAGGAAATTTAAAGTCGAAACGTGGACAAAATTTTGATTCAAGCGGTCGAGAAGTTCCCTTCGAATGTCGTTTTTCATCGTAATGTATAGGGCTGTTTATAACGCGGACGCTTCAGGCGAATCTGCCGATTCCTTATAAAAGTGTAATAAAAGACGCAATGTCCTCCGAGACGTGTAGCTTATCGGTGTTATTTCAGCGACGGTAGAAGTGATTCTGCTGCGTTTCCACAGCCAATGTTATTTATAACCTCCGCGAGAAACCGCGCGGAGTACACACACCAATCGATCGTCTATACCTTATGGACCGACGAATTCTTTTCAGATCTTTAATCCGCTTTTTAATTCGCTATTCGTGTTTTTAAAAATTCGTTTAATGAAAAAAACGAAGGAACACTGTGGATATTTATTTAATTAAACGAGAATTTGTATCTTAGAATTGTTAAATAAAGGGACAGAAAGAAGATAAATTTTCAACGATTTCGAAGGATATATTTTTTGACGTATTCGCGTTCCAGGAAAAATATCGCTGAACTGACTTATATCTTTCATCTGAAAAACGTTTCTCTTTTACGTTTATCTGGTTGCCTTGAAAGGGAACGAACCAGAACGACCACGTCGAGAAATAGCATGACCCTCTACAGAGAACACCGGCTGTCAAGAATTTATTCCCAACGTTCTTCGCACCTTGATCACACGAGCGTCTTTCTACTCAATTTCTTTTCAGAAGGATCGTCGAAAAAGTGTTCGGGGCAGACGAGTATTTTCAGAAACTTCATTCGATACAAAAAGGCACTTCGAGAAAGCGAAAACAAAACAAGAAGGACGGATAAAGATGATGGGAGAACGAGATTACGTGTAAGGAGTTGCCTCTGGATATTTCTGCTTTTTCGCAGACTTTTTCCATAGGTTTAGATTCTGTTTCTTTCTTTGAAGTCCAAGCGTTATATTTCCTATAATGTGTGGGACAGATGGAACGGGGAGAAAAACTTATAATCGAGGGCAAAATTGTGTTGTAGTATTATTTATTATTTCAGGTATATTTTGTACAACTGTTCCGGGGTAACTAAAGTTTCAGAGTTGTTACAATCAGACGTCTAAGTATAATGGTATCGCATGTCGTCAGACAACCAAGGAGTATACTAAATTCACGTATGCTTAAGGGGAATTCCAAGTAGAATAGACCAGACTATGGTCAGGACACAATAGAACAATGTATACCAGACATTGAAATAGGCGAGTGAAATAGGATCGCGCGCACACACATGGGTCAACAAGTAGAATATACCGCGCACGGTCAGACATCGTTTAAAGGGAAGCAATCACTAAACCAATAGTTTATATTTATTTGCAATCATCGAACGACGCTCACCTGCACTGCAACGTAACTATCGCAAACCAATCTCCTTTGGAAATCTAGCAATAATATAAAAACCGATTAATATACCAAATTCATAAAAAAAAATTCCCAAAGCATAACCCACTCATTCAATCTTCGCAGGTCAAACTGACATTCTCACCTGCGACCCCAGCTTCTTGATAATTAAAATCCAGCAGCAACCAACGATCTTCCTCCCACCGTTATAGCTTTACTTCCGATCGTCCCCCACTTCTAAGATGGAGATCAAAATCTTACCCCGAATCCAAACGAAACTTCGACTCTCCGCCGCGTGTCGCGCCCGCCGACTTTACTGTGAATTCTTATTTCACGAAGTCGGTGCTCCGTTTTTCCCGAGCCTGTGCCTCCATTCTTCTGATCCGCCTGGAAAGTTCCCCGTGAAATGTAGCGACAAGCAGAGCCGCGTAACGGCCAACGTTCAGCGCGTGAAACTTCCGTCGAAAAGCCGTAAGAAAGTCCCGGCGTGCACTGCAGAAATCTACCACTCGAAGTTCCTTCCACCAAGGCTGATCGTCGAATCGTTGAATTTAATTATCAAACTACACTGGACCGCTTTTCGCCCCCTTGCCCTCCCCGTACGGTTCGACTTTCGTCGCGGTTAAACTATGATTAGACTTGGTACAAATCGTTGAATATGTTACAGCCAGCACGTCTCGACCGTATTCGCAATTAAACCACGGGACAAAACGGGACGGCGAAACAATGACGAAATAAATCCAACGGACGACGCGACGCGACGGTGGGATTTAAACGGCGCGAAAGTTCGCCTTGCTGGACGAGGAGGGCTTCGCAAAAGTTGCGTTTCTGTTGCGGCAAACTTTCAAACACTCCCTGTGGGATTTGTGTTCTTGCTTCCCCTTCTTTTTTGTCTACGTCTTTTCGTTTGGTACGGGCAGCGGAGGGTAATAGAGAAAATGGAATGCCAAATGATTCTTCGTCTCGAGCGCAGAGTATGCTATTGAAAATTACGCTGGGTAAGGTCTTTCAAAGGGGTTAAAAATACATGAATACGTTTTAGATGAATATTGAATGGTATTGACTCTAACAATAAACTAACACTATTGGCCTGATTATGGTTTTTATTTTACTAGCCTTTTCTTTAATACTATTACATTAAAAACAATTTTAACCCGTGGCATTTATGTTTATTTTCAATCATTTCAAGAACCACTGTATGATATTTTATTTCACATTTCGCATACTTATATGATGTAAAGTAACACATCAATTACAGACTGTGTAATTGAAACTATTTGATAATATCGAAATGATGGTATTCCCGATCTATCAACGAAAGCAGAAGATGCGAGAGCGCTACGAAAAACGTAACGCAGTCGATCTCATTTTTATTCTAACCGCGGGTGCTCGGGCCACGAAACTTCTTCCACTGGCGCTTTTAATAAACGTAATAGAGTGTAAAGCTTAGAGATAAGGCATCCCTCTAGCTGTGCACCAGCTCCTCGACCCGACATCAACTATGCTCCACTCCACTCCACTCCCCCTGATTTGGAGCCGCTTGAAAATTCACCCCAAAAAGCGAACACCCGTGAACAATTTTACCTGGAACGACGATTCCACGGTGTGCTCGTGTGAAATACGAATTTCAACTGGAAATACTCTTAATCGATCTACTTGCACAGAGTGTACAATTTTAGTACATTTTTCTACGCTGCCATCTTGCAGAAAAGAAAATGTATTTCTCGAAATGTTAATGTACGAGTATAACTCGACTAACATTTTGCTTAGAGGGAATGTTAATAAGATTCATAAACGCAGTAGCAGGGGGATCAATTGAACGTATCAGCTTCACCATCTGATCAAACGCCATCTGTCACGAGATGAAATCGTGCCATTCGACGAAAGCGTCTATGAACTGGACTGAAAATGTGGAGCAGCTGAATGGGACACGTTCTGCGAACACTCTGGAAGATTTCCACGTGAATCCGCTACTAAACTGAATATCAATATGCCCAGTATTTCGAATGGAAGACAAAGTGTTCCGCTTTAATCTTACCCATAGTGAAACTGTAACGCGAGTTATTCATTGAGCATAGAGAAAATTCGTTCCTGACAAATCCCTTATTCTAAACAGCTAATTGTACTGCAAAATATTTTTTTCCCAGAAAAGGAGAGAAACTGAACAAAAATAAAATAAATACTCGACAAACTCGCGAATACGGTTAGTTCGTACGCAGCTTCTGCGAAACGGCTAAATAAGTGGTCGTCGAAAGTTAGTTGCGCGAAACAAGCGGACGCGATGAAAATCCATTTTCCCGCTTATCGAGAGACTCGTTAATTTCCGTGGGACCAACGACCGCTGCCAAACTTCATTATTTTTGATTTTCATATACTTCATCCATCTCCCTCAGTCCCATCTCGGTTTGGCTTCGTTTGTTAAACCAGCCGTTTGAAAATACGCACGCGCGTGGAAATTGGAACACCGACGAAACAGGATAGAATTAAATGTAACACGAGGTTGCCAACTTCCGTTTTTCTCTGAACCGTAGCCGGGAAATAATATCCGGCACATCCTGTTGCTCATCTTCTGTCGTCTCGTATAAATTTCGTATTATACCCGGTATGTAGCCGGCACGGAATCGCGCAGAGAATCCAATTGAATTTCCCGGCTAATCCTGATTATACTTTAACATCGGTCCTCGCTGACGTAACGAGATTTACGTTTAATTTCGTTCAATCCGTAGCGCGACGTGTTTCAGCGAATCGAATTGACCGATACGAAGGAATAATTGTAGTGTCCTCTTTCGTTTTCGATGGGAAAAGAAAATGGAGAATCGTGTAATTCTAGGATACACGGAGCTGGGTAAATTGAACAGCGGATAGCATAATGCTATTTGAAATAACGCTTTGGAATTTCAAGTTCTTTTTAGAGAGAGAGAATATTGGAAAGCTCTTGATCTCCTATTAATTAATAAGATAAACGTTTGAATTCGGTGTGCTGGTTTTAGCAATATCGTATCCCTTGCTGACTTTCGATTGCTTTTAAGCTAATATTTTTGTTAAATGCAACTCGCTTTACTTCTGCGATTGTGGACATGTGTGGAGATTTTACGAAATTGTCAAGCTTTATAGAAAATTCGTTTGCTCAAGAAAAAAAGATATGCACATATAGACTGTATGTGAAATTTTTGGTGATCGAATATTCTTGTGAAGTAACGATGGAATAGATAAAAGGAAAAAGTTCGAATGGCCACGATTTCGAGGAAGTTAAATTTGTTCCATTCAGTCGAAGGGAATATTTTCCAACGAGTGTCAATAATGGTCGGCGGGGCTAACAGAATCAGTCCCGTGAACAAGTTTTCCCTCGCTTGAATTTTCCATTTGCGGAAATAACTGATTTACCGCCGAATCGATTTAATTGTATCCGTGGCCGATGAATCATCTACCGTTTTGCGATCGTTTCAATTTTTATTTTCCCAGCTTCCCGGTTTCCTTGGATAGCTTCCACCTTTTATATTTCGTAAATAATGTCTTTCATTTGATGCATTTGCACAATATGAAATACATTCATTTTATCCTGAGCAGGAAATAAAATTGAACGTAACTTTATACGCCACTTAAACCTCCAACCCATCGCTCTAATAACAATATATTTATTCAGAGTTTACAGCAATCTAAATTTAAATCTCCCGAAGCTTTTTATTGCATTAATGAATGCAAACAAAAACTTCGTTTAATTTTCTTCTCCTTTGCCCGTAATAAACCGTCTCGCGAAAATGTGGACGACAGTACGGCATTGTATTTTACGACAGCAATCGCAAATAACAATGCGACCGAGCCGACAGAATGGAGGATGCACGCTGAAGGGTCATTTGCAAACGGCTACAAGTTTCCCGGGGAGAGAAATCCAGTCCTATTTCACTTGCACGACAACAGCTGCAGCCACAACAAGATAACGAGCAGTGGATTAAGTCCTAAAGCAGTCATAACCGCGTATCGACGGTTAAAAGCTGTTAAAACGCGAAACTCACGGGCAGCTTTCTCCCAGAAAGCTGCTGAACAATGAATTATTAATTAACGTTTCAGTAGAAGTTCAATAACTGTTACCCAGCAGCAGTAGAAGGAAGAAAAATTGTTCGACTAGTCGGGTATGAATTGGAATATGTCTTTACGCCAATTTGCGTAACTATTAACTACTGATTTAAGAAACTATTCGACTGTATAAATATAACACAGATTGAATTGAAGCAAAACTTTGCAAGTCCAAAGTAAATTGAAGATAATCGTGGACAGAACGTAGAGTAACATTTATTTCAAACAGTCGACAGCTTCCTTTTTTTTTTGTTAAACTCTTCGACTAATGCCGGAAATAGCGTTCGATTCTAAAACATCCGACGCAACTTCGAAACTCATTATAGGGTGGTTCGAAGTGCGAAGACGACAGTGAAAAGGAAAAAAAGAAAAGTCCAAATGAGATGCTTCGAAGTGAAATGCTAATTCGAGCAATAGGTAAACATAGATTCCGTGAAAAACTTCCAGCTCCGATTTAACATCCACTGGAAGGCTGATCCAGCCACTTCCTTATTCTATGCTAAGTTACAGCCAGTTTTCACGGAAGCCATTATTAAGGATAACCAATTCCTCCAGGTCTCGTTCTATTGGAACTTCAGCGAGAATGAATCGAAAGCGGGAAGCCGATAAAGCAGCGAACCATGTCGCATGGCGGTTGTGGGTGGATTTGGCCATCGGATTATCGGTCCGTCTGCTGGGACGAAAATTTTTCCATGAGCTATATCCCTCGAGCCTCGGGGCTTCTTTGGATTTACTTAGAAAACCGTGAGAATCGTTGAAAATATGAGCGTTCGTTTTTTTTCCCGATCTACCAATGAAGCTCAATGCAATCGCTACCACAATGGGCAAACTGAGTTTAATTATATCCTGCAGTTCTTCGACTATAGATATAATTATAATTTATAGTCGGGTGACGTAAATCCACGTATAATTCACAATATCATGAGATAATAGCGACATATATGTATAACCAGACACTGTGCTCACCAACGTTACAGCTGCGTAATTACACGCCCGGTAAACTCCGTACAGTCTTGATTATAATTACATGTCTTGACCATAGATTAGACACTGGCAGTTATGTCAAGCGTAAGGGGGCGAAAATATGAATAGGCGCATGAAACTGGGCGTAGAACCTTGTTAGGATGTAGTATGTATAGTTGGGAAAATCTTCTGGCAAGTTCTGGTAAGGAAGATATGATTGAACGTCGAACTAATGGACCTACGAACCCTCCAGTGTGCGAACGTCTAGGCTAAGTAGAATAGCCCGGTCTAGGTCAGACGGCGAGGCAGTGAAATATGAATATGTATTCAGGCAAGCGGAAAACAGAAGCCTGCTAGTTGAATTGTGCAACTCCGTATTCGTGCGCCTATCAAGTAAAATGGGTCGATTATAAACAGACATCCTCGAGTTACTTTGTTCGCCGCTTATGTAATTACCGGCCTGTCTGAAGCTACTTGCGGGATATTTAACTTGGTAGGCGAATTATAATTTTCGAACACAGCGTTCTTTATTCTCTTGACTGTTCAACTAACAAGTAATATACCAGACAATTTGGAAATATTGTTGAAGCAAACAAACTTCTTTATTATACTTGTACCTCAATGTATTCTAATTATTATTTATAGCACTGTCAATTCATTTTTCCGTCTGTCCGTGAACAAATTTCTCCGCTCCATTGTCGCTCGTTTAAATTAAAACAAATTAACATTGAGCTTCGTCGAAATGAATTTCATTAACGTTCTACATTCTCTTCTTTACCATTTAATTGTGAACGACCAAAACTTACCAACGAATAATTTTCCTGCTCACACCACTGCACCCGCGATTTAACAAATCTTTTTACAGATATATCCGTGACCCCGTTACCCAACATCCCTTCAACCTAGCCCAGACATTTCCATAACCGTCCCAGCAACCGATTACCCACACCACGCCGCACTGCCGACGACAAACATATACGCTTTTACGTATTTGACATTCTCACGCGCCATCAGCTCGCGATACGTTCCCATCCGTGCTATCCACGGACGCGATTCTTCGGCGGTAGATAAATTCCTGTCTCGCGAGGATTCGAGCGTAATCCACCGGGCGTCGAAGACAATTGCACGTCACGCTGTTGCGAGCTCGCGGAAGCGTGGCGCATTAATCGTGGCGGAACAGAAACCGTGGGCGGTGAATTAATTTAACGCGGCGCGTACGATTCCTACATTAGTTACACGCAGTTACGTACAATATCTGTTGGCACGGCCCTGATTACGCGGCACGGTTGCACATGCTGCCGCGTCTAATGTATCCGCGTGCCCGGTTATTGCCATCCACGGGATTATTTCTGTAATTGCACTCGTTGCAATTCCCCGATGCGATCGTTCTAACAGCCTAGGGCTTAATGCGGCGCGATTGCTCACGCCGCCGCGCCGTTTTAACTGGAGGAGCATAAAGTATCCCGATGTGTAACTTTATTGCGCCCGCGTTAAATTAAAATACTAATCAATTAAGGTGAACGGCCAGTGATAACGAAATCAGGTTAACAGGGCCCGATGAAAGCGTCGCAGCGACCGTGAGTTACGGAACGGGCCGGCGAAATGTTTCACGAAGGAAGTATCGTGTTCGTCAGGTCGCGACGGAAAAATCGAATGGCCGTTTATCGAATTACGGTAACAGCTCTAAACTGTTCGCAATGCCATTACATTAGGCGGGCATTTGATGCATCGAAATTCCCGTTGCAATTGCGGACGGTTATTATCGCGATGTCGTTCCCCCTGGAATTATTCAAACAATCCGCGCGTTTCGTTATCTCGCAACCGGGTCGATCGTTTCTGCCGCGGAGCAATGCTTATTTAACGAATGCAACGAAGAATTTTACGCTGTGAATGCTTGTAGTAATGAATTGCTTGCGTATTATTGTCACCAAGATTTTTTTGTTATACAAACTTGTGAGCGTGGTCGAGAAACATTCTTCTGCTGTACGGATATTCGCTCGATCGGGACAAAAGAATTTTTCGAACTATTGGAACGAACGAAACCGTGGAACGGATAGGGTGAAATAAACGATTGCTGAGGTCGCGGGATTCTTCAGAATACATTTTCCTTCTTTCGAATTTTCCTCTCGACTGTTCCATCGGAAAGGAATTTATTCTGCCGATTGCTTCCCTCCACTCGGGTCCGCCCACGATTGTTCCTCCAAGGAAAACAGTTGCAACAATGGTGTGCATCGTCTTCCGTAATTTTAGCTTGTCCTTGCAGATAAGCTGAGTCATTAAACGGTATGGAATGCCTCAGCAATGGCGCTGTAATTAGATTCGCTCAATTATTCACGAGTTAAGGCAGCATTAAGCAGGAGTCATTCACTCTGTGCTATTGAAAACGTTATAGAACGAAGGTGGTGCGCGTTAAACGATCGCTTTAAATATTAATTAACTTTGCTATCGGGTATCGCAAAGTTCCTGGACTTTATTTAGAAAATAATTACAGTCAATCACGAAATCATTACTATTTTATCAGCCGACTGCTGTACTTAATAATAATCTTCACCTTAAATATTAAAATGTATTATATTGTAATATACTCAAACCTAAGCCCAACATAAAAAACGAGAGAGAAATTTTGCAGGCTCGTTCAACTGATAACAAAAGCAAGTAAATGAATAAAATAGCAATGCTCTCGTCAGAAAAGAAATAGTCAATATAAAAAGCTGCTCTAAATACAGAAAAGATAGTTTTGTACGTCATTTTCTACAGGAGCCGCCTGAACGGCAGAAAATCGTATTCCCCCGGCACCATTTCGTATCAATCTAGCCGCGAAGCGGAGAAAAAAATTGCAGAAAGGAGAGAGAGAGAGAGAGAGAGAGAGACCAAAAAGAGTGCACGGTGGGTGGTGTATTGTGAGCACTCAAGCTGCTATAAAATTCCCCGGAATTACTCGTCCGCAAATCCGCCGGAGTAAATTAAAAATTTCCCACTCGAATCTGTCGATTGCGTCCCCCATCGAACAATTCCTCTCTTCATTTAATTCCGATAGAACAAAAACGGGATTAAATCGACCCGTTTAGCCTGCCCCCACTGCAATCCTTTGTTTCGACCACTGTCTTGCGTTCGGTTTCTCCTCTTTGACAATATGAATTCGCAATAGAATTAATGTTGCCCAAAGCAATGTCTTTTCATGCTATAATACGATAGTTTTTAAACGTTTCGTTTCTTAATACAATAAGAAACGTAGTTTTCAAATTGTCCATTTTACGATGTATATTTTGTCGAACAATATTTGTCCAAAATGAACCCCTTGCAAACACGCTAGAATTCTATAATTCTATGGTACGCTTTAATGTTTTTATTCCTCGACGTGTTATAGTACCGATCTTTTTCCACGGTACACTGTAACTTCCTCTCGATAGCAATTTTAACATACTTTTTAATATTCACGGGGGATTTTGCATTTTTATAATCGGCAGAAAAGCACAGGTACCGTCTAACGCACTATGCCGGATTAAATTTTTGCCCGCAAACGAGAACGACATTCTCGTAAAAGGCAAAAAATATCGATATAATTGAACAGCGCAAAAGCATTCGCGAAAAATGTCATTGAATGATGACAAACGAAAATTTCATTCAATCACGATGACATCGCAATAAACGAAAGCAACACGGGCGCGAGAATTTCACAAAATGTTCGTTCAAGCCATTCGCCTTTTTGTACCGGCGTTAATATAATTTCGTTCCGAATAATACAGCAGTCCCGTGTATTCTGCGCAAAGGTAATTAGTTTCACGTGCTCGCTTAACGAAGTATCGCGTTCCATTTCAGCTGCAGTTATCCTAGAGAGGAGACAGGCCGTGCGAGAGAACGGCCACGTGGCTCGAACAATTTTATAATTTATATGTTTACACGGAAGAAAGTGAGACGATGGGATAGGAGAAAGGGCGGGGACTCAATTATGGTGATAGCCGCACACCCCGTGGCTTCGCGACGGTTAATTATTCAGAAATTGGCGTCGAGCCACGCGTTTCACCTCGGCTACATCGAGCGGTCTACGTCGCCGGAAGTTGAAGCAATACTGGAAAAGGAATTTCCTGGTGTACAATGAAATTGAACTCGAATTGGTGCCTGTGAATTTTTCTCCGTAAATTACTTAACGCCATCGTTCGCGCCGATTAATTAGAATAATGGAAAAGATTCTTAAACACCTGTTACGTGCTTCCAATTATTCCTTCGCAGTAGTCCCTGTCGCGGTAATGAAATTTTTCAGAAATAAGTTACACTTGCACTCTAGAGACTGATAAATTGATTGAGAGGCAGCTGTAAAAAAGCACCTGTAGGTAAATCCGATAATTCACTGATATTATTCAGGTGATAGTTATTAAAGCTTTCTAAAATTGTTCATGGAAACAGTATAAGTTGAACTTTGCATTCATGCTGTAAACGGAAACGAGATATGTCCTCCTTCTGTTACGTTTTATACCTTAGTGCACACAACATGCCTCGTAAAACGTAACATTCTACATAAAGATACACATCAGGTATGAAGAATGTAAATTTTTTTACACAAGATCTTCGTTGATATTGGTTTTAAAAACTTGCGGACCGGTTACTATTTTCATATCGGATGTTCCAATGAAACGCAACTATGTCTCTTACGCTATCAATTGACGGATATGTCCCGGTGGTACAAACAAAAAGAAACTTTTATCTGTACCATTTGAGGTCGCAACAATCGAAGCTGCTGGCATAATTTTTCTTTAGCTTGTAAACCAGCGCGAAAGGAAATGACAATAAGAAAAAAGACGAAGGAAGGTCTGATTCAGTTTTCTGATCAGAAGAAACTCCCCGCGGCACGATAATACATTTCACAGATTTAGACGTCGCAGAAAAGAACGTTTGATGCAGAAAAACACCCATCTTTTCCTTCATCTTTTCACGGAGAAGATTTTCACCGGCCACCTCGTTTATTACGCGCGACGCTCTGTTATATTTTTGCACGCCGCTGCGCAGCCACGACGGATCCAATCTTAACTCTAAATTACACCTTAATGGTCGAGCATCCGTCCGCCCGGTACCCAGGGCGTTCCTCTAATTTGAGCAGATTATTAAAATCGCATCGTCGTGATCCTCGAAATGAAGGATCGCCCCGGTAAGCAAGCGACGATGGAACTTTTCTCGTAAAATAAATCAGCTACTGCTATCGTGGTAATTCGGCACAGCCGCCTCTGCCTTGCCAGTAATATTGGATATTTTCTTAATGGTGAAACTTCCATAGAGACAACCCCTGTTCATCCTCATGAACTCTTGGATAAATCGGTGCGCACCATCGCTACTATCCGGGACTCTTCTTTCTATACCATTGTCGAACCGATCGACTTTGTCTTCCAATTTTGTTTTCTTTTCTTTTATTAAAACTAATTTCTGTTTGTTTAATTTTGAAAACACGTATCCAGACGTTATATCTAACGCAAGTTTCTCTTCACTTTTGTTTCAGCCACTGTCCAAGCGACTATATCGCTGTGTACTCGGGTCCTACAACGTCGAGTCCTCTTTTGAAAATGCTTTGCGGCAGGGAGAGGACCTCGTTGACGTACAGCGGACAGAAACTATTGGTCGAGTTCAGGTAATGAAAAAAGAAAGGAAGGGAAAAAAGAAGAAGAAACCTTGTGTTGGACGATTGTGATATTTACTATTAACGTAACGTGAAACACAATTGAAACGTTCAATTTGATGCATCAAAGTCTCTATTCTTTCATTGAAGAATAGGAAGCATCGTTTGAGAAGAGACCTTTGGTTTCAGAACGGGCCCTGAAGTGCCGCCTTTTGATTACAATGGCTTCGTCGCGAGTCTCAGCTTCACAGAAATTACTACTGAGACACCGACTACAGTTACTATGGATAGCGTGAACAAAAGTGGTAAATAATATAGAGAGTACAATGAAATGAAATTTGTGATCAAAAGTTGTAATTCGAGATTCTAGGGATCTATATATTTTATTTTGGAATGATCACAGTGGACACGATGAAATCGTTTGGGAACACCGGTTACAATGTACGCTATAGTAATCGAGATCTTCACGATCATCGAAAAGATCAAGGTCTAACGACCAGCACCTGCGACCTGGAGGTTAGTGGCGAGAAAGTTAGGGCTGGTCACCATGATACCAGAGGGAAACTGAAGTCCACCACGTGCCGACTCGTGCTTCGTGGACGTGCTTATGACACTGGACACGTTTCATTGGCCAGCTACAATCTCAGGTAATGTGTATACCTCACGAATCACGTTCCTGAAATTTTTATTTTACCCTATGCTTGTGTGTGATATTTGTGATATTTGTGATATTTATGCTGTTTTTATAGAATATATTCTGTGAAGTATTTGCACGATTAATTTGTATATGTTCGTTGCTCTGATTTTGAGAAGGAATTAATATTTTATTAATTGCATTATGTATGATTATCTAGAATTAAATGAACACATATTGTATGCAGGATATATTGCTTTGTTCGTAAGCAATTTAATTTATCCTAAATTCGCGAATTTAAATAGAATTGTTAATAGTACGTAACTAGGTATGCGCTTTTGTTTCACTAATTGTTTTCAATTGTGCACGATCCACAGCGGGCAAATAATTTATTCGTCGGTAGTTTTCATTGTTCAATAATTTTCGTGAAATAATAATGGATCAATCAGGCAACAGAAACGTGTACAGGTGTAATTGATTTTCTAATTATCATAAATATTATCCAGATACCACAAATTCAATTCTATCCAAATTATTCAAACACCAGTTTCATATCAAAACTTTGTCACAAAATCTCAGGTCATTAAACATTACCTACAAATATTGCCAAATGTCATTGCTATAGATCACAAAATAATACTATCCAAAATGTCTCAGTTGTATGTAATACCGCATTTCCAAATAGTCTTACAATTGGAAAGTTAATAGAAGAAAAGTACATTTTTAACAATGCCTTATTTTTTCTACTTTTCGCTTAATTTTATCAATACTTCCACCCGTTCTGCTATCGCGTGTTTCCGGTCAAGAAATCGAGAAACACGATCCCTCAGCACGATCTGGGAAAATCTTGGACACAGTTTTAAGGTGATTGCATTGGGACGTAGCAACGAAGCTAGAAGCTACGAACGAAATGCAGTCACGTAGCACACCGTACGCCACCATGGCATGTCTGGAATTGTGTTTCCCTTGTTTGCCTTTTTTCCGTAGAGCCTTCGTCAAGGGCTCTCGATAGCAAGCGAATTCGGCTCGTGTTAGCATCCGCTTTATCGATCCGTAGGTTATAATCGAACGGGAAGTTCGAACTCGTGTTAATCGCTGACCAACACTTCGATTTAATTACCCGCCTCTCGAACGAAGAAGCTCGTTCAGTGAGATACAATATATTAAGTAACGTTCAAGATAATAATCGATACCACTCCGTCGGAACGGTGTTCCAAAATTTTGCGCGTACATGAAATTCGAGGAAAATTACAGGAAAATAGATAATAAATTTAGAGATAAGTTCGACCGGTTTTATAGAGAATGGCCGAAATAAATTTTTAGGAGCTGATTTCTCAAAAACCACCGCAGATAAAAATTTAATTCTTGTTTTCGTCAAATAGCACAGAGAGTCAAATTATTTTACGAGCGAACAATTGTTCTGCGATGATTGCTGGAAAGGCAAAAGGTGTCCCTTATTTATTTATCCACAGAATTCCGTATTAATTTTCATTTACTCAGCTACATCTTATCGAACTATAACAATATTCACTTCATTTACTCAATTTCTTGTTCTACATTGTCCAATAATTATCAGCAACGAAGTCATACATGCATGTTTATACGAAAGTCTTAATTTTCTAAATCTGAAGAACAAGGGCAAGCCTAAAACCTTTGACACGTACTTCCTTCCCGAAAACCCGGGGGAATTTCGATATCCATTCGCACGTATCAATCAGCATAACTCATCGAAGAAACGCCAACGCATAGAGGACTCACCCCTACCAGTTTCCTCCAGCCATCCTCTTGGAAGTAATAGATACGAAGTGGCAGTAAATCACACGAGAATGCAGCTGGCTCGTATCCCTGGGATTTTCAATTATCATGCACAATGGCTGCAACTCGCGAGCACCATGCATTCGTGGCTTCGTAGATATGTTCCTGTAAGAGATGGAACACGCGCTGTGTGGGCTGAAAGGTCCCCTTCCACCGTGTTGCCACCCTGAGAACGGGGTGAACCGTAGCCAAGGAGCGAACGTAAGCCCGTCGGTTCTCAAGCCGACAGATATATAACCGGGAATAAACTAAGAGGAGACAAGCATATAGCGTCGTACAGAGATATACAAGGGGGGCAGAAGGCTGGTAACTTGGTACGAACGGTTCATCGAAGGCGGTATCAATTTGGAGTGGAGTACGTTCGAGGAAATCGAGAAATCGTTTCGCAGTTCTGCATAGGATTATTGAAATGAATGGGTCGATCGTTAGAAATTAATTTGCCAATTTGTTGTTTTCCCATTATGATCGTTGGCTTCGTATCTGTCTTTCATTTTTATTTTCGTTGGCACTATGTAGATTGTAGATTATTCGTGTGATTCGATTGTTTTAGATCGTGTGGATCTGACGGGCATTGGGAACATATGAATTTCTAAGTTACTCGCAAGGCTCGTAGATTCATGCATATTACATTTGAGGCGCGATATGTTAGATTCCAGAGAATCGATCCGGGGCTTTAACTTCATCCGTGTATAATGCTACAATACGTAGCAGTGCGTGCTACACGCGTAATCTGGATATCGTGCTGTAAACAGCGGGTTCGGAGGTTGTGATTGCCAGCAGATCACTGTGCGAGGTGTAGAGAATTCCTGACGGTAAGACAGCCGGGGAACACGAATTCAAAGCTGGAAATTTTGTCGAAAGTGGTTGGAAACTTTGCTCGAAGTTTCGATCGACGAATTTCACTGAAACGCTCCGTTAATGATGGAGACTCTACGATGAATTCTAATTATTGGTATTTGTCTGCCAAACTGTTCCTGGTTCAGTCAATTTATTCAAATTTAGCCAATCGTCCTGTCGCATATACAGTCAATCTACTGACGAATCTATATATCCCTACGATGAATGTGAACATTAAATTTTCAACAGTAGGAAACTGTTTCCGTGCTACGTTTCATTTATAATTTCTTTCATCCGATGGTAAATCCGTTGGCCCATGGGCCAATGGTGCTCGAATTTTATTGGCTGACCTTTTCCGCTCACGTTCGTTCTTCAAATATTCATTCGTCGAAAACTAGGTGTTGGACGCAGATATTTTTTAACAACCCCAACCACCGCTACCGGTGTATTCAACCTGAATGATTTATCGTGATCCATATACACGCTTTGCATTTAGATGAGACCTTCTCAGTGCTTTTAATACTTATTCTGTATAACAGATGGAAAAATAAATATAAACGTGTATTCCTAAAAACGTCCAATTTACTGGTCATACTAATTGCTCCCCGGTGTCAGAGGGATGCCATCTAAATGCAGCGCGTGTATATGGATTTTTTCCGGGGAAAAACATTTTTTGTTCGGCAACCCTTCAACATTTTTATATTACAATGATTTTTCCCAAGTCACATATACGTGCTTATATTTTCTCTAGGGGAATAAATTGTTAAAAATAAAAGAATATAGATCATTTGAACATTTTTGTCAGATTTTAACATTTTGTTAAATTTTCGTACGATAGTTCTAAGTATTCCTGTCTCGGTCAAATGAACACACGTTTCAATTTCTTTCGTGCCAACAAAATTACATATCAAGCATTGACATTTCTCATTGAAAATGGTTACTTATCATTCTTATCTTCAACTAATTCTTACGGGTTAGAATATGGGAGCTTACATCGCAACCCTGACTTCCTTAATTGAAATAAATGCAATAATCAATTTCTTTCTGAACATTCCAGCGCCCAAGCCTGCCAATCGTCGATCGAAATATTCGACGGTCTCCCAGGAGGAGGGATGCTTGGCAGCGCAAAGTCTCTCGAGAGGATCTGCAGTCCTGCGCAGAGGCTTCCACGGGAATTCGTGCAACAAGATACGTAAGTGGATTCTCCAGTTATTAGACGAGAAATGCCGACTTCGTCTACGATGCACGGCTTATTACACGGATACTGTACTAAGAAGTCCTCGAGATTCCAGTCGATTCGGGATACGAAATGCAAGCCGCTCGTACTATCTATTTACGAATTGACACACAGCCCATTGAATTGCCGAAATTATAGGGAAGAACTCGTCCGTTCATCGGCGACGTTCCGTTGATGTTCCCTTGCCGGCATACATATCCATCCACCAAAGTGGAAATTCGTTTTTTTTATTAATAAATCAAATATTATAATCGTCTTGAATATTCATATTAATTAATACAGAATTGATTAGCAATAATAAGGGTCTCTGCTCTTTCGACCAATAATATACAGGCGAAAGTATCACATGAAATATCAAATATTTAAATATTTCTGTATTTATACAATATACTTGTACAGGTTACCAAAATATTTTACCCGCAACTATTTCTTTGAACGTTCGATATTTATACCCAAGAATATGAACCCCTTATACTGTATACTAAACAAAGAAATATCACAGTAACTTTCCTGTACACGTTCATTGCGCGAAGGGTGGCACTTCAAATTCTTGACGTTTCCTTCGCCCCAGCTCGAGGTAATAAAACTGACGTAAACGAGCAGCAAGATACCATAAGAAGATAGCTGCTATTCGTTCTGAAAATGTACAAGTTGATTACCAAATCGATTACCAAGTGGACTCGTGCAAGAGTTGCGACAGGAAAAGAGTACGCGTAATCAGGAAACAGCATCCGCCGTTCTTTGCTTTATTCTGTCAAGAGAACGAGACACACGACGGCACGTTCATCTCGTCCGACATCGAGTATGAAAGATGATTACAGGCCACACGATACGTCCCACACAGGGTTCGTGTTTGCAATTTACGTCGAGTACAGACGTTCCAATAGGAACGGAGCTATCACAGACTGAGGAAATCCGAGTATCCAGGGATGAATCCCTCCCTATCCTCGCCGAGATAAGTACACAGAAATACACGTCCGTGTGCAGGCCAACACCAAGACGTGCTTTATGACGCGCGGTTCTTTTCACGACGTCGTGAAAACATTTAATGCCGTTCGATTTGCTCGTACGCGTAATGCTGCGACGTCGTCGTGGCGATAGAGCCGCCGGTATGGTAAAAGGCGAATTCCTCTGTCTTTGCGTGCAGTGAAATTTGAATATCGCCCGGGAGCACGATTTACGCGACGCGTTGGCTGCTTTATTGCACTTTTTTTTCTGGTCCTCGCTTTTTAGCGAAGTAGAATGGGAGCCAGAGATCATCGTTGCGGCGGATAACGGCGGGCGTAATCTCGTAATTTCGTAAGATCGTTTTACGACGGTACGGAATTTTCGAGAAATTAAATGCTAACGCGATGGAGGATGTCGAAGCTGGGGTGAACTACGGTGACACGAGGCAATGACAGGATCGGGGGATTCTGATGCAGGATGCCTTTAACTGTCGTGTAGCCTGCATGCGTAATTCGTAGGCTTGTCAGAGGTACATACGCGTGTATGCGGCGCGTGTCCAGTAGAGTGGAACAGTGTGGGGTCAGACAAAGGAAGGGAGACGTACTTTGGATTGTCTGCTATATTTTGCCCGTTGACTGTTCGTACGCGGGGGAATTCAGCGAAATGGAGTAAAGGGAAAGGATATGAGATTGAATAATTATTTTTGTAGGATACTTGATGTTTTTACGTAATACGCGGTTCCGATGCTACTGATTAATTAGTATACGGAGGTCGTAAATCTCCGTTCCGAATTCGTATCGACACCGTTACTCGCGTATGACCCTACGACCGTTTAGGGAGATAGGGGTGGTATATTGAATGAATATTCGTTTTGGTAACAAATAAACTCTTTAATAGCAAATAGTGTGTAGTGTTGAACAAGTATAAGTATAAGGATCAGAATGATGTGTTTAAGTTACTATCTAGTGAATGGATGTTTTTTGAAGTCAGAGAGAAAAACGGTTTTCTTCTGCTTCTGAGTTAAGACGACTGAGCGAAGAAGAAGATTGACGTCTCTTCTCTTCGTAGTGCTATGGATACGATCCTGTCTTAGACTGCCTTCCTCGTCGAGTGTATCCTACAACGTCGACTCGGAAGGGTCTTTTGAGTGTACTGATTGGGTCCAGTAAAAATGTGTGTTTGCCAATCGGTGTGTCTAAAACGTAGACACACCTTTCCTTTGGGCCCGAATCGCGGGTTTTTCCAAAGGAGGCGGTGCGACATTGACCGTGCCAAACAAATCGCCAAAGCACGGAAATTTCCGCCAGGGTCCCAGAGCTTGACCTGGTCGTGCCTGCTGGGGCACAGCTGCGAGACCCTTTTGGAAACTCACGTTTATGATACATGCAATTAACTGTTGAGGCCGTGTATGTTTAATTTCGTCTACCTTGACGGATTACAAAATAAAACGACTTCCTCAAAAACAGCTCTTTTACTTGCGTGTCATAAACGCCCTAGCCATCTGCACGTTTGGAGGTTCCTTTTCGTACAGATTGCTGGCCGTCTTTTTATTAGGTAGGCAATTTGTTTGAGGCGTCGGTTCCGCGGGTTTTCCGCGTAACACTTGACCCTTTAATTGTAAATAAAATATAATATAATATCATATGATACTATATTATTTTGAAGTGCCTATATTCATCCACAAAAAAATGTTTTGCACGGTTAGTTTGGGCACATAAATGCCATTTGTCCACAAAAACAGATGATGTTTACAGTACTTTATGTGAGTCAGCGATGCTTAATGAATAGAGAATTTTAGCGAGAAGACTTGAAATTAAATAAAACTCGTAGCAAAGTTCAGAATATTTGCTTGATCCCCCAAGGAGAAGCCTCGAGACGAGACACGAAAATGAAATTAGCGTTTGATGTATTAAAACGTGACGTTGGAATAGGGTCTCGCCCTCAAAGGAGGCGGACCGTTCGATTTTAATCAGATAAATGTCAAAGTGACTGGACGAAGAATCACACGGCCCAGAATGTAGGTATCTCTGGCTGGAAAAACGTGACGGGAAACCAAGCACGAAAAAGACTTTCCCTCGCACATATTGATCAACGTTGGCGGGGCCACGATCTGAATGGGTTACATTCCAAATCCTTTCAACCGCGATCGATGCTCGCTCTCGCTATCCAGAGAATCGTTCGTCCAGAGGCGAGCCCCTGGTTCAGAAGCTAGACTAGAAGGATCTAGTTGCGAGATACGAAACGACTGGAATTCCAGCACGACCGTAAACGTTGTTAATGGTATGCCAGGCTTGGATAATTAAACGGTAATGTACTGAAGTTCCTGGTCCTTGTGCACGAAGAAAAAGAAATAAGTAAATAAATAATAATTCTATCTCTCGATATTGCAATGCCGAATCACAGTACAAATATAATGCAACCGACAGCGTTATTTATACAAGCAATAAAATTGCGTTACAAAAATCCAAGTGAAATCTACGTTATTTACCGCTGACAAGTTGCACGAAGGTATTAAAAGTAAATCATTGAATACACCGTATTAATCGTTTTGCGCCAATTATCAATGTAAATGTTCAACTGAATATAAGTATAGAAAATGCGGAATACGCAAACCCAGAAATATACAACTATCTCCGAATCCTCGACGGAATAATAAGTAATTAAGAATGAAACATGAACCGAAGAGAGATCGATATCTCGAAGCTGATTTACGGCAGTGAAGACAGAGAAGTCTCGTGAGATGAGGTCGGTCAGCCAGCCGTCGAAAGAGCTCGATGTAGAAGGTCCAGCAGGACAAACAAGGTATCCCAAGTTCCCTCCCGGGAAGGAAGCTAGGGCAGAAGTAAGTGCAGAAGGGGGTGAAGCTGAGTGCACGGATGCGGCGCATGCATTATGCAAGCGGCGGAAAACAGACGGACGTGAAATGTCCATGGGTTTTCACGTGTCGATATTCCTAAAGGAAAAACCGACGGCTGCCCAGAAGTGATTTTAAAGCGGCTCGATTGTTTAATTCACACGAATTTCCTCTGTTAAATTTGTACGTAATAGCAGCGAACGATATTTCATATAATAGCCCGTTATATTTCATGAAATAAAAGATTCAAGCTGGGCTGAATATTATAAATAGTATAAATCGATGTCGCTTAAATTGCGCGACCTGTGGGTAGAAATAAGTAGAACGATTTAACTAATTTGGAGAAATAGACTATTTCAAAAACAATAATTACGTGGAGACCAAGATCCATGAAGCTTTTAACTACACACAGCTCCCTGTAAATTTTCGAAAGCTGGTGTCTCGCGTTGCAGAGACCAGCCGTATCACTTCAATATCGTCAGTCTTTTTTCAAGGATTCATAAGAATGTCATTAAAAAATAGATTAATCATAAAACGTGCTAAATCATAGTAATTTCCAGCACAACTCTCCTACGTCCAACAAAAACGAGCATACCGTCAGCAATTTCACCCCGTCCGACGAGCACATACTCCAACCTGAACTCCTTCCGGCTTCTCTCGTAAAAAGGCATCCCCTTAGCTCGACGATGTTACACGTTTTTTAATCTACCTTAATTTCTAACGGGGCAGCTGTTCAGCCAGGATTTATGCTTACCAACCGTACCTGGTTGAACGTGCGTGCCTATGGGACTGTCGCGTGTTTTATGTCGGCTAATCTCGTAAAAATTCATGCAAAATAACGCCCATGTTTCATCCGTGGCCCGCTCTCCCGGTAGCCTGGGGCACGTTTTCCATTGTTCAACCGTGTTACGCTGTACGACTTTCACGGTGCATTTAATGCATCTTTTGGGGGTGCGCAAGAAACAGCCAGAATATTTTGCGCCAGGTAATAATGCGATCAACCGCGGCTTCTGGTTTATCGTTCGCGATGGGACTCGGTGGGGTAAGTTATTCCCGTGGCCAACGTTGGAAAAAGAGACCCCTTGACGAGGAGCAGCTCGTGTACGAAGTTGAATGGAACGAGCTCGTGACGTTTATTCGATAGTCATCGCGATGGTAAGTCGGGTTAATTCGATCTGTTTATTCTAGAAATTTCATACCGTGAAAGAGCAAAGTGCACGGCAATAATTGGAAATCGATCGGAGTTCATTTCCCGAACGTTTTGCGCGAAAGAAAACTTGTTCCGTGATTCGAGGGGATATTGAAGAGATGGAATAATGTGCGGGGTATGGAAGTTATTTTTCTAACAGCTAGCAGCAAACTATGAAATTGAAATCTTTTACAATGATAAGTGTATAATACGTGGAAATCTCGCAATGAACGGAAGTCGCAATTTATATAATTAACAACACTTATCGTTAGATCGAATAATTCATACGCGAATATTTGACATCTCTACCAACGAAATACTCGCCCTATTATATTTCTGATGACCATCGTAACCATCTGCAATAATCCACTGGTCACCAAACGCACTATAAAAGTCCAGCTCAACCTCAACCTCAACCACAGCCTGGTCAACTCGACAGTACCAACGCGGAGAAACATCGTCAACTGCGGTTCAAAACCTGCGAAACTAAATATATAAAAGAAAGCCCGGTTCCATTCAATGCCCCGTACAATCGTCGCCCACGATACCATAAAAAGTCCCGCCGCCCTCGAGATTATCCAAGTGAGTAGCACGCGGCATGCACCGTTTAATCGACGCCCATCCGTGAACGAGATACATCGAGGATCAATCGAGGGTCCCGTAGCCATCGAGTAATTTGATTTTCACGCGCCAACGGTGGCCAACTAAAAGCCGCCACTCTGTCCGTTAGGACGACGGCTAATGAAGCGACGAGGGCCCCGCAGTGTCGACGATCGTCAGTCTGTTTCTGATAAAATAAACTACCCACGCGGCTCGCGATCGGGCGTTTTCAAACGACGTTCACCCGGTCGTTCATACTTGACCAACGCCTGTTACGCGAGATCTGCGAGAGATTTTCCAG
Organism: Nomada fabriciana; assembly: GCA_907165295.1. Taxonomy (NCBI): domain Eukaryota; kingdom Metazoa; phylum Arthropoda; class Insecta; order Hymenoptera; family Apidae; genus Nomada; species Nomada fabriciana. The sequence goes on from OU015695.1 coordinate 7,666,258, forward strand.
CTTACGAGTCAATAATAATTGATCAACGATCACCTGTACGCTCCCGATGACGCGGTGATTCGGCCGCTATTGTTTCCCCGTCGTATTAGAAGCGTTTACTTTGAGCCCCGATTCGTAGCTCGTTAACGCCACGGGGAAATCGAAAGCTGATTATCCAGGGACGAGATTATGATGGCGTTGTTAACTCAACTACGAATGACATTGTTTGCGTTAATATCGGCCCACTGAAATTTCGGACAATTATTCGGTATGTTGTGCTAAACCTTGCAAGAATTGCCTTCTTCTGCGAACTTTCTTTGCATTATGTCACGTATGTATTAATCTGTTTTTTTTTTCTAAGTACAATGTTCGCAATTAGATTCATAATTGTACTTGCACCGGCAGTCACCTCGTTGCGCGTCGCCCCGGCGTAGCAATTATGTGTACATACTACTTAAGCGGAATGGCTCGAAACTAGTCTGACAATCATTACACCGTGCAATAAATCGCTTTATCCACTCGCACTGTTAACTTAGTTCTCGGCGTTAAGTGCATCGTTCCCGTTTCGGGTTTCGCAACTATGTGCGGCCCATCCGTATCATTTTCCTTCCTGCGAGTGAACATTATTACATCTCTGGCCGATACCATTGCGCCACTCTTGTAGCGTAGAAAATTGCCAGCGAAATATCCACGATTTTTCGTAAATATAGACTGATCAAGGAGAAATGGCTATGGAACGCAAACGTGCCAGACATCGAGCACTCAAATGAAAAAGATAATGCCAAGCCGAGCAACAGTCAAAACGAGATACCGCTTCCGTCATATTACATCGTACGAATAAAACAGAAATTTCGTGCAAACTCGTGGGACAATACTGCTTCATAAAACGTGTACGACCGTGACGTATGGAAGCAGGCTTGCAGTTCACGTTTGAATCTCGTTCCAGTGACGTACGGGTCACGATCGGTGTCTGACAATCTCCTCGAGTAAGGTATTCGGAAGGTCTGACTCACTATGTTCACCCCGTCTGACCTGGTTTGCACAGGAAAAGTACACACGGTTTCCCGTGCCCTCGTGCGACGTCCGCATATCTGAAATCCGCGAATGAAACTTGATGGTGAGCCAACTGGGTCGCTTGATCTTTCTCTTTAAAGAGCACCCTACCAAAACACCGATGTTTCTGCCGGTGTAATGACGTTGCTCGATTCCCTGGAAGAATTGGAATGGGTCCATCCAGCGAATATAAGTGGTTCTTATTGTTCACACGGTTTTTCTTATTCTCGATACAGGTTCAGCTTGAGAAATACTGAATAATAATAGCAGGAGTATTGTAAAAATTAGACTGAATAATTTATGAATAAAAAATACGGGTAAATGAATAAACAATTGAGGGAGCATCGGTGAAGGAGGGGGGAAAAATATTCTGTTTCAAATAAATTGCTTCAAACATTCAAATACGTACATTTGCTTCAAATACATAACAGCGCTGATGGACAAATAGACATTTATGATCTGTGGTTTTCTTTGATATCAATTATGGGGGTATAAAAATTAACGACAAAGCGTTACAATGTCTGCCTTCAAAACTTTCCGTATAACAAAAAGAAAAAGTTCAATTTCATGCTGAATGAAACCAAAGGGTCCAACGGGTAGAATGAAATTTCAATGAGTGTTGTTGGGCAGCACTGGTTCGTCCGTTCGGCAATTTTTCTCCCATGTATTTATTATTATTTTTCTTTTCCTATTTTGTTCCAATATTCCTTGCTCGTTTCATACATACATCAACCCGATGCCGTAAATTACGTGCCGTTGCCATACCGATCCGTTTCAAAGCAACGAGGCAAAATTGCGCACGTGAAATTATATTTAAAGTTTTCGCCGTTATTTACACTCGTTCATCCATTTTTAACAAACATCCCGCCCGTGCAATTACAAATTTTTCCAAGCTTTTAATCAAAGAATCCGGAATCCACGTTGGCTACCTTTATTCGTTGGCCCCTGGAGGGCGGGTAGGATTCGTTGGAATATCATCGCCGGTAAAACTATAACTTTGCCAATTTAGCAAATACCCGCGTAACTAGAGCAAGTTTCGTGTCGATAATGCAATTAATCTTCCGGTTTCGTACATTTGGTTCACCGTTGTGCTGTAATTGTCGAGGCGGTTCCCGTTTCGCTAATTAAAACAGCGTATTATAACTACGGAATTGTATCAGGGCAAGTTGATGAATCCTTTTAAATATTAATTTCGTAATCAGATAACGCTTAAGAGAACGGTACAATTTCTTACGCCAATTCGTACTTCGAAACTCATCAACTATGTACCAGGAATATTGCGTATTTGAAGAATTCGGAATGTCCTTAGACTTGGGAGCTGATATATCTTTGACACTTCATAGCAAAGACGACATGCTCTTCTAATCGCAAATGTGTTGTTAATCCAAATTATTCATCAGTATCCAATTCCACTGTTTAAAGTCATTTTAATTAGTGCCGCGAAATTCATAAGTGGAACAGGGCGTTTGTGCCGTTTGGCTTCCTGTATATCAATACTATTTCCCCGTCATCTTTCAATCACGTGACAAATTAATTTGCCCGCAGCATCGCAGCTTAAGCACACAGAACGTCAGACGACCAAAAACCGTGCTAATTTATTCCACCTATTAATAACCGTCCACTGCTAAGCTGCAAGACGTTATCGTGGGACAAAACACGGCGGCAAACATTGACTTATCACTATACGTTGTCTCACGGAGGATTCAGACACAGGTTATCGCGGGGCAACGTTCCCCAGGACGTCCATTTACAACTTCGACCCGGGCAAAATGGAAGTGAACGACGTGGAAAATTTACATGGCGCTTTGTGCCGCCACTTGCCCAACTTGCCAGCCTTGCTGTGCACACGTAAGCTTGTCAAGTATGGTGAGACGTACCTCTTTGACATAAAGGCGCCAGTTTCATAATTCACGGAAAACTTCCTTCGGGCACTTCGACTTAGGGATAATGGGAAAGAAGCGAAGAAGAAGGGAACGGGACGAGAAAGAATCGCCGTGAATATATTCGAACGGTGTTCGACCATCTATCGGACAGACAACATGGAATTCCAAGTGACGCTGCTTTGAAACATTATTTTATTGCAAATAGTGAAAAATACTTTTCCATTATTTGGCTGATAGAATTATTTAATGTGGCTCTCTTACGTTTATCTCTTTTCTCCTTTCAAATTATATTTACGTATTGCGCAATTAATCGCCGTGAAACAAAAATAACGAATGTACCATCTACGGTTCCCCTATTCTCATTGTCACAAAAATCCCTTGCATAATGCTTAGAATAAGCCCACCTGCGCCGGAACAAATGTTTCCAAATTCCATCCGAATCTGCTCGTAACAACAAACAGTGCACGATAAAACGTGGAGGCAGAATCTTTCATCAGACACCACGGTGGCGCGAAACGATCGTGGAAAGGTATGTTTGCCTCTGAGCTCCGCGTACTTCGACTCGTTGAGGCCACGAGGAACATCCGTTCGAAAGTATCCGATGGAAGATAGAGCCCGCAAGCTTTACGACATTTCTGATAGCAGTCGCGTGATTTACAGCCGGTCCCGACGGAACGACGTGTTTTCCACGTAGAAATGACGCTGAATCTCGCTACCAGCACGGCTTACGAATTACTGCCCGCCGGCTAAGATGGCTGACGCGTAAAAGCAGATTCTATTTTCGTTTTTCTCCTCCTTTTTTCAGGTACGTCGAGCCGAAAAGGTACTCCTCTAATGGCAGAGATATGACGGTCGTTCTGAGGCGAGCATCGAATAGCCCCACCGACGAGGAATACATGGACGCCTCTTATTACTTCCACGATGGTAAGCCGACTATCTTTGACATCTTTTCAGAGACATGGCCGTGACGTGGTATAAAGTGTGGGGCATCTTTATCCTTGTTACGTTCCTCTGTTTTCAATAGGATCCTGGAGATCACCGAGCCTTAGTGTATGATAGATTTTCTGACATCCTTAGAATTCACGTGATCATTGGACGATATAATTTCTCACGCGGTGTTCGCTTTATTAATGACAACGAGTTGCCCATTTTAATTAACGACATTTTATTTTCTTATTTTATTCGATATTTTATCGGAACGGTTGACAAGAATATTTTGTTTGGCGTTAAGTTACACGGGAGTGCTACGTAGAAAGGAGTAAGAATTATTGATATATCAATTATTAATTGCAAATTGTATCGAACACCATGCATAGATCTTTTATTTCACTCCGACGATGGGCGATTTCAATTGTAATTCAAAACGTGACCCATCTTTTATTTCTCCATTTCGTCAAACATAATCGCATAATTGATAACCGGGCCAAGGAAAATCATCCCCCGGGTCGTTCGTCGTTAATCAGCCGATTATCCGAGGAACAGCCGCGAAGTTCCACCGATTAGTCTACAATTCACATGTTAATACGAGTCACACTCCCCCCGGAACGATTCGTACCCGTCCAGAATTTAACTCCCCCATACATTTCGCATATTTCCCATGCGCGATCGCCCGACCATAATTACCGTACCGGTCGCAACGAAATAATGCCACCGATTGTCTATTGAGACTTCCAACTCGTTCTCCGGTTCTCCATTAAATCCGTCCCCTTTCCAAAATGCACGCGTAGCCGGCGATTAATTGGAAGAAATGATTCGTTGAAAAATGTTGTTAATTAAAACGTGCTTAAAAATACCACGGATCGACGAAACGACGGGATCGTGGCCCGTGTTTCGGGGGATTAGCCTGGCGGCAACGAAATCGAGCGAGCTATCCACGCGATGCGCCAATTTATTTTGGCCCCGATTCTTCGCCCGTGCTTTCCGCGACCGAGTGCTTTAGCCGGCACGCTAATTACCAGCGACTAATTACCGCCAGCTACCAGCCGACATATCGAACGCCAAGACCTTAATCGGATGAATATAGATGCGTCCGTGCGCACGATAATCCGGAAGCACGGTTGGCTGGCGGCCAAGAACGCGGAACTACCCCATAAGGTGCATTTACAGTATGTTGTTACGGGGCTGGCGCAAAAAGCCCCGGGACCGTTGATCGTTCAATCGCACGGCCATGAATCCTTTCTTGGTTCGATTGTCGGCGTTACGATTCCACGCGCGGCTTTCTCTTCGAGAATTTCGCTCTTTAACAGCTGAAATGATCGGGCAGCGGTGTAGAACGGTCGGGGAAAACGTATTAGAAGCTTCGCGGGGATTTCGTATGGGCTGCAGATTTATTGGACCGAAACGTATGGAAGTGGACATTTTTAGGGTTACCAACAAAATTATTTTATTAGGAAGCCCGTGAAAGCACTGGGTAAGCGGTAGAATATATCGGGAAGGAAAAAATTGTGTTAAATTGACAACATTGTGAGGATAGAATGGGAATAATAGTGGGACGTTGTTAAGATGCGGAGATTGTATTGGCGACTTATGATATTAAGTGAAAAAGCTGCGCTGTGTCTTTTTGGTGGAGAAACGAAGGGAATGTCTTTGAAATTGTACTGCGTCTTTGTTACGAATTATAGATAGGAGTATTCGACGCGATACGATTTATCTTTTGTCGTGCATTCTACGTTAGCAGTCGAAGCTTACGACAAACGACAATAAGGGGTTGTATAAAAATGTATTACGTATATTGTCCAATATATTACGCCAAATATTATGTACTCTACCCTGAACGTACTAAATTCAAAGTGAATGAAAGAAGATCTGAATAGGTCGTGACTAATTGGAAACTCTGTAATCCGCGAAATGAAAGCATTCCCCGCGTTCCAATCGAATTTCCGATTGAAATTAAGCGAGAAATAAACGCGTGCACAAAGGCATACGCCTTTATTACACGGCGGCGACGATTTTATTTGCCTTTATGAGGTGTCCATCAAACGGGAATCGATAATGCGGCGTGGATTTATCGGGTGTCGCTTCCGGAAAAACGCAGCCAGCCGAGAAATCACTCCTACGCCGGTACGAACGCGTAATAATAAACGATGAAAATCGCCGTGCCTTGTAGGTAGACATTTAATAAAATCGCCGCTTCGTGATCGTACAGCGGCAAGGTTAATCGTGCCGTCCAACACCTTGATAACAAGGTTCCGTTAATTTCGAAACACGTGGCACCGATAAAATTCATACGAGTGCGTAACGATAAAACGGAAATAAAGTGGGGAAAATCGGGAAACAGTCTGGATAAACAGAATTATAATTAAACTGCGGCCCCAGTCTCGCGAAATTCGTACGCTTTTCTCTGCTGCTATCCGAACCGAGCCAAATTCAGTTGTTCCGAGAGACGTTAATACGCCTGTCGAAATAATTAAAACACCATCCGCTCGTATCGCTTCATCATGCGTGAGTAATTTAGAAGCACGGCGTTACGTTGCAGTACCGTCAGTTTTCCTTTTAATGCGCTCGTCAGTGGGATGACAGTGGTAATTGTGTTAATTGTCTGAATTAAATGTTAGAATAACAAATATCACTGTATTTTATACGATAAATAACGCAACTGTAACAAATTGAATTATTCGAGCCAGCAATTCTAAACATCGAATGCGCGGCGACTTGAAATTTATTTCTTATATCTAAACGTTTTAGGCGAATCCTAAATATACTTTATCACTTCGTGTAAACTTTGTTCAATAAAGTGCCACCTACTAAGGAATATATATTTGACAAACATTTTTAGATAGTACAGGTCAACGTTATAATCAGAATTATTTTTAGGTAGAGCAGGTCAATGATATAATGGGAAATATTTTTAAATAACACAAATCAATACATACTATGGTTAAAAATATTTATCAAGTAGTACAGGTCAGCGATATAGTCGAAAATATATTTCGTAAGTAGTGCAGGTCAATGGTGCGATCAGACGTCATTGCAATTATAAAACAGAAACTCGCTGAAGATTTGAAAAAAAATATATGATTCTTAATAACGATTCGGATATTCACTTTGCACCTTTATCAAGCCTTGTCAAACGCTGCATTCGATCGTGAAATATCCCCTCTGCGAATGTTTTCGTCGGTGTTTGGGAAAAGCAAGATTGATGCATCGCAGTACTTAGAAAATCCATTCAACGTTCGTCCGAGACATTTTCCGACCCGTGATTGCATTTTCCAATTTGTATCGTGAAGTCAGCCTCATCGATTGATCGTCGCTCGATGTGTTCAGACACGCATATACCGCGTGTAAACGTAATAACGTTGACGAACGACCGGGACATCCGTCAATCACCGTCAAATCGACGCTGGCAGTTTGTCGCCAGGCTGACTTTCCATTCGTGACATTTGCCCGTTTTTAACGCGCGTCGATTTTTCCGGTCGTCGCCATTCTTCCAATGGCTTCGTGCTACAAAACTGTACGGTTTGACATTACCCGTTGATCGACAGGATATATACTACAAATCGATTAGTCAAGCAAGGTTGTAAGAAATCGCGCATTTTTTCTTTAAATTGTGTCTTTAAATTGAACAAAAAGATGAGAATTTTTGAAGAATTCGGGGGATTCATTCTCATTTTAATCAACGTCAAATATGTTCATGGTAACTTGGACCATTGATTTTGTCTTTGACTTTGAATAAATGTCGAACAATCACTTAAATCAATCACTTGTCAGTGATCAAACTGAATGAAATAATTACTGCGAATCGTTCGAAACGATTTGAAAATCTTGCTTGTAGAAGTCAAAGATGCACTCTCAATGGAGATATCCGCACAATCATGAGGACACATCAGATTGATCGACTAACCGCGACACGGTCATGCATTTATGCATCGGACCGTCGCATTATACGAACATCGGCTCGACTCTACGATTAATCGAATATTCCTTTGAAGTGTAGCTTGAATATCAGTCTCGTATACTCGACCGTACAATTTCGATTGCACGAAGTTCTCCTGTCTTCGCTTTGAGGGCCAGCGTTAACTTAATATCAATGGACAATCTATCGAAGCGTAAAATTTTATATCGCCCCGGGGGAACTGATTTTCTTATGTGTGAATGCTGTTCAATCGTCGACCTTTGCTCTGAAATGTCTTCGAGAAAGTTTCGCCCACGCGAGGAAACTCAAATCGTGAATCCTTGGAAATAAATTGAGAGCAAAATTCTCTGGACAATATATTATTGTTAATAATAAATTAAAATTAATATTCTTTCAGCATTTTGTATTATATTTTTTGATATATTAGTTTCACCGATTGACTTCACTGTTGTTGGATAGAAATGACAAGCAGCGTTTTAAGCGAAACAGTTACTCATGGAAGCGAATATTACTTTTTATTTCTCAACGTTTGAAACTTTGTGACGCTAGTGCGTTTGGTATAACTTTGTAGCCAGGAATAGTTTAATAATTTAGCCAATTAAAAATCCGCGTGCTCCATGCAGGTGCACAGGTTTCATTCGTCACTGAATTATACAGAAGGTGGAGCGTTTCAATCGCAGCAAGTTTGGCAAGAACAAATCGAAATTTGTTTATTAGTTAAAGTTTCCATCAAAATAATTGACTTGTGGAAGATAGTTCAAAATTAATATTCATCGCATTCAGCTGGAAGCAATTAATACCTGATTTTGAAGTAAACCAACTAACCTTTGAAATAATGAATACGCTCGTATTGTAAAATGATTTTAGTTCAGTTTGGGAACTTAAATATCGTGCTATACAATATTTGGCGTTAGAAAATTACAAACTTTTCGAAACGGTCGCTTAAAATGGGCAAATTACGTAATACTGCACTGCGAATATTTAACCACGCACTTGAAAAGGGGAACATTTCGTATCCACGTGCAAACACTGAAATCATACACTCGGCTCGCAATTAGGAAAAATCTAAAAGGCCCCCTTCAAAATATTCGTTTAAGGCGGTCGCGTATGCCGGGGTGCAATTAAAAGCATATTCTATGCAACTGCAGAACCGTTCGTATTATGCTGCACAAGCCTTAAAGTTAACATTCTCTTGATCAAAAATAAAGCTCAGTGCATTCTGTAACGTTACTTCGCAACGGCACCGTCTCCAGAACACGTTGCACGTTCAGGAAGAAATTGTAAAACGAAAGTGCCCTCAGAACGGTGCCCGACACGGAACCTGAAGGAATGAAAAGAATTTTCAGACGCAGGAAAGTTAGCAGAAATAGCTCGTACAGTATCGAAGCATTCCCGAGGCGATTTCTTTTCTTTCCGCGCTTACAATGCTTTTTACGATCTTTGAAAAAAGTGTTACGCTCAAAAATCGGAAGATAAGAATATCTCTACTTTTCTGATTAAATTAACGCACTCGTAATATTACGAATGAAATAATCGATAATTGTAAACCAAAATTTCATTTCATGCTTTAATACTGAAAAGCAAAGGGCTTTTTTCAGAAATTACATTGAAATACAAATGAACGGTATGTAATCGTGATTCAAACTACCAATATATTAAACGGTGAATACAAAAATTGATTAATTTCCCATTGAAGTATTGTTCACATTCTGAAATAAAAATATCTGTATGCAAATTGCATTATCGTGTCTGAAAGAAATCGTGACCATTTTTCCAATCAACGTGCAATATCAAGTAGAACTTCGACAACTCTCAGGAGCAATAGCTCCCTTATTGAAATTCACGTTTGATCGTGCGCCACCTCCGTTTCTCCACTTTATTAAACGCGTTTCGTGAAACGCGATTGACGCGCGTTTATTTACCGGGGTCGTGTAGCACTTGGAAATTTTGGTTAGCCGGTGCACCAACGTGCGACGAGGTTTCACAACGTGACGAGTTCACGTTTGATGTATCGTTCGCTCCGTTGGAATTGCGCCGGTAATTTAACCAGCGTCTCGCCAACGGTGAATGAAGAAATCGTGGGGTTACGAATTACTGTACACCTGTGTTATATGGTAACCGCTCGAAACACCTCCCACGTATTCCATATTAATACGTCGCGTTTATGTATATCCTTTGATTAAACATTTCGCAATTTTATTTTCTTCCGTGCAGCCTTATTACTCAGATATTTACTCGTTAATTGTATAAATTGCAAAGTAAATACGTGAAAGAAATATAAATCAAAGTTTTGTTCGCACTGAAATTTAAAGTAGAACGATTAAGTACTTGATAAGCGCGACTTTATAAAGTTCTTGCTGTTTAAGTAGAGTAGGCGGGCCAGTAGTCAGACATGCCAGACGTAGCGAAATAAAATGAACAATAAATTTACCGAGCAATTGAATGTTGAATCATTCCCATCCTTTAACGTATAAATCTGACTAAAATACAGTATCTATTTCACACAAATATTTCTACACAATTTACTTGGTGACAAAACGTGTTATCTTGCAACTCGGCGAAACGTCAAGCATCGATAATATTTTTAATCTATCCGACGTCAGTTACGATTGAAATGGTACCGGTCGATGACGAGAACGACTTGTCGATATTTCAGAACGCGAGGGTGGCACTCAACAGCCGGCCAGCGTGTGCGACGTTGAATATTACGGATTGACGTCACCGGTGAAGGGTTCCGTGGTACATCCGGAGCCACACCGATTATTCGCCATGGAGGGACCTATAAAATGCAGGCAGCACTTCATTCCTGCCGCCAATCAGTCGGTCATAATCCGCGTAAGCCCTACTAAAATACGCATTTCCTTCACATTTATTTCTAGTACTTTGTTTCGTATATTACACATCTTCTACTCTCTTCGCGAAATATATTATTCACTACTTATTCGAGACCTTCCTTGCGTGCAGTTGAAATTTCCTCATCCTCCGTTTCATCAACATTAACAGAAGTATTACAATTTTAATATCCAACGCGTGCATAAATTTTCTGTTTCATTTTCCTGCTCGCATTCCGAACCCCGAATTATTATCCCTATTATTGTCACCTCTGGTAATATATAAAACACCACAAGTATCGTCGACGCGAAATTATTTGAGATGAATACAGCAGAATCGATAATCGGAACGAGCATATTAAAATTCACCGGCGAGCAATTTATTCGTCGAAAAGCGCTCGATATCTGTAGGAAAATCAGCGTCTGAATTATCCATGGAAATTCTAGAAAGTTTAAATTTGTACCACTCCCGATAACAAACTCGACGAAACGAAACGGAGGAAGGAAATAGTTCACGGGTTCGGAATAAAAAGTGTATCGCGAGAAAGAACTCCTGGAACTGCTTGGAAGTTCCATGGATTCCGGAGCGCGCAAGCGCTCGCCTCGCAATAGCAGATCGTGCACCAGGTCGTGTTGTTCCTTTGCTCGCAGGTGGAAAGCAGCACGAAGCAGAACCCGAACAATCCTTGCGAAACCAAGTGCGGAGACAGCGGCTGTCACTGCGTCAGCAACAAGTCCCTGGGGAACATGGACCACCTTTTGCTCGTTTCAGAAACTGGTCACATCGTCACCTGCCTCTGCGGAAATTATCAGGTAAACACAAGACCTAGCGTAAACCTTATTATAGCTGACCCGCAAGAGTTGTATGTTTCTTGCTCTTTGTATGGGGATTCTCTGTACGCTTTCTTACGATGGTCGTGCTGTGTTATTTTTGTGTTATTTTTTTAGTTCAATGAAATGGTTAAATTTGCCCCTTCTTAAATGTATCATTAATGCAATTATTTATGCAAATTATATCTCAGATAATTAAACGGGATATCTAAGTGTCTATACGTACAGCTCTTCGATATTTATAAAAATTGTATCGTATATATAGAGATAGCGAAATCATTAATAAAGATTAATTTTCCTCCTACAAATTATGGGTGAAATTGAAAATACTAAAACGTAGTCACGTTTAACCAGATGTAAATACTATTTCGGCTACTATCTCTCTTTTTTACAACAGCAAAGTACAATGGAAAGTACATGAGGTTTGATGAATTATCATCGAGTGTTTCGATCCAGGAGCCACCGCTCAAAACGTCGCAGTATCTTCGTTGGAATGATAACCTCGCGTGAATGAACGCGATCGTTTAATTTGAAAAATGCTCGCCAAGCACCATGTCCCTTTTTTTTTCTCCGCCCTCTATCACCCACCTTTTTATTTCAACCTCTCACGTCCGACTGCCACCGTTTCATTCAACTTTCATTCACGAACAAACGGCTCGCTCGCCGATTGCATTGGAAGAACATTGAATGCCCTCTGCCGTTTCTATTCAACACCTATTCCATCAACCGGCGTGGAATTACTTCGAACAATTTCATTGACCGCCGAATAAAACAAATAATGTCCCCGTGCATAGGTCGAAAGTAGACAACGTGGACGAAAGCGGAGAAATTGTTTCTCGGAGGATCGAGAGGGTGAGATAGAACTCTGTTGAACGATTTGCAAAGCGTTACCAATTGCGGAACGAAACTGCGTGTGTTCAACACAGACAATTCAATTACTTTGTCGAGTATCTTGTGCTTTTCGATGTTTCGTTGTTATCGAGTTCCAGCTGGTTATCGGCGGACGAATTTGTTCACGTCTTTTTCGCATTGCAATTGTTCTTCGTGGAATACAATGTTACGGATCCAGAGATGATCATTCGTGTAGAATTTTGAATAAAGTTCGTAGAATAATTTGAAAAAGAAATAGAAATTTCTTTGGTGTATTTCGGTATTCTTTCTTTTTTAATTATTATTTTCTAAAGTATACTTATTATTCGATACATTTAAATGCGAGTAATATCATTCAGTGTGCAATTAAAATTTGCATTATTTTTAATTAATATAAATTAATTCATAAATAATTTATGTTGTCTCCGACCCCATCGTCGATTCACCTCATCTTCGAGATACCTGTTCTCCTACTACAACATTGAGCATTATGTTTATTGTCCTTTCTCCAGAGGGAGCTGAATAAACCTTGGAACTCCTATCCACATGTACAGTACACATCACTAGTATACAAACTTATCCCACAGGACTGGCTGCCCGTTGGTATCCGTAGCTGGACACCAGTATACATCGAATGGTCGAGGTCCTCGAAGGCAGGCCTCAATTTCCGTGCGGCTTACGAGTTTATCAAGGACACTTACTGCGGTTATCACACAACGACCAAACCGGAAGGCGAGGTCAATGGCGGTGACCTGGCCAGCAGCGGCTTAAAGCTCAATCAGTATTATCAGCAACGGTGCACGTGGATCCTGGACTCCTTGACGGATCGACAACTCACAATCGAAGTGAAATCCACTCAAAGTCGTAAGAAATCTCGTTCTGTTCGTCACCACTATACCAGACCACGCCACATTATTACCCTTCTCGCCTAAATTTGTTGCCTTAACGATACAAATCAGTTTCTTTCTCGTGCTTGCCATCGGTTCGCCTCGTTCGACAATTTAATTTTCAACACTGTGCCAGCAGTGAATACATTTAGAAAAATGTATCAACGCGTTGAGCAAGCTGCGAAGTAACTAAAGATCACCATTATCGTCAAGATCACGTTAAAAATAATTTACATCACATAAATAAAAACCGAAAATCGCTGTTCCCCGTAAAACTACAAATCCACGAAAAATCTTCACAAACGTGGCCAAATGGAATGTAGCCTCATAACAAAAAATTCCGACGAATCACAATTTTACTCCCATCCCCCCCCGAACTCGCCATTGCCAATTTCCACGAGTCCCCAGCGAAATCCAAGAACCACCGTCGTCGATTCAGCAGCAAATCAAAGGCGTCTACTTACCAGATCCACGCTTTGTCCCCTTCATGACTAGCCGCCACCGAATTCCGTTCAATTCCAACCCTTGCTATTCCGTCAGAATTTTTCTCCGCGCCATTGAGCCTAGAATGGGGCGTGAAGGCGTACCGAACGGTTGGCGAGAACCGAGGTAAGAAGTAAACAGAAAGAGAATAAAGGGGTGAGGAAGGGAAAAGGTTTGAGAACGAGTTCTTCCGTGGAAAAGGGCGGCTGAAGAACGAATGGTAGAAGGGTTCGAGATTAAAGAGAGTATTGGACGCGGCAGGACAACGATAGACAGAGAAGCAGTTTCGTCCAAGCAGTCTTTAGAAGCACCGACTTCCCTTTTCTCTCGATTTCCCCTTTCCACCGGTGTGCTCGTCTTTTCCTGCTCACCCTTTCGCCACCATCCCTGTTTCTCCACTATATTCACGGCGTGAAACAACGCGAACGCGGCAAAGACGCAAAGCTGTTGCAACGAGCCAGACCATAAATGGCTTTTATAAAACGGCCTCGATTTCTGTTTCCATTCCGTCTGCCTCGATTTTCTTTTCTCAGCGAGCCTCCTCGCCGCCACGTATCGCCCGCGTCTCACGAACGGTGAATTTAGAGAAGGGTGGAAAGGGGTAGTAAGTTCTTTTCCGTATTAGAGTTGGGGTTTTCAATTTCACGTAGAAACGGGTACAAGCGTTTCGGGTTTCGATTACAAATTTGACGATTGGAACGATTAAATGGAAAAACATTTTACCTCGTAAACTGTGTGTAATATTTAAATGGAACAAGCGGCAGGAAATATACATATAGAGTTGTTTTAAGTACGAGGCAAATATTTGTTGCAGTTAGCTTATCGTTCAACTTAATCAGCACAAGGCAATGCAATATACATTTGCTTTATAATAATAATAATAAATAATTGGTCCGCTGTGCATTGTTAAATAATGGATAACCCTGCTTTCTGAATTTATTTCGCAGCCGCGTGACTAAATGAAAGGGGGGATAAAATATCCCATTCCCACGCGCGAATTCGAAAACCGAAAAAAATACAATACTTTTTCCAACCCATTGATATTCAAACGTTTCGTGGGAAAATATTGAAAAGAATCGTGGACTACATATGCGAACGGGGACGAAATATCATTTACCCGTTTCCCTTGCTGGATGGATGTACCGCTCATGGCACGCGAAAAAAATGAAAACGAAAAATGGAAGTCGGTCGTGCGATTTCGTGTGTACATTACTTTTCACGCATCCGCCGTGCTCGTTTGTTCTTGCTTGCCGCGGCGTAACAAAACAATTTTATCGTGAAAAAAATGTTATCAAACCGTGAAGAATGACAAAAAAAAAAGAGGAAAAAAGGATACGCACACATGAAGGGACTCGCGAAAATTATACGGCCCCGGCCATGTTTGCGAATCAATCCGTCCCCAATTATTCTGTACTCTGGATGATTGCGGGAACATCGACACCGGCTCGTTTCATCGGCCCGTCAAATGTTGTATCCGCGGCAATTAATTGTGAAACGACATCCCTTAATTGGTCGTTCGGGGAAACGGTTGCGCCACACTCTTGACTCGACATGGTCACATAGAGAAATGAACACTGAACGTGGCCTCGGTGACAGCGCCACAAATTTATCTTTTCACACTAGCGTATGAATAGATCGGGCCGTAATTAATTGAAGCATTCTCCATTTTGTTTAAGGGCATTTATATATACAGCAATTAAGCAGGATAATTTTCTTAATGTCGTCAATGTTATACTTTTGTAATGCAATGTAATTTCCTTATTAATTGAATCATTTATCAGCTTCCTGTTATCGTAATGATATTTTTAACATTTGTTTTCAATATTTCTAATATTTCTATCATAATTTATTCGCTGCAATCTGTTCCCACGCATTTAAATATCCATAATAGAGAACAATTTTAATCCTCGGTGAAAGTAGCACAGATAAATCAAAATTGTAAGACATTAACATTATCCGGTCGCAAGAATTTATTCACACCAACAGAAACATTTGCAAAACACCTGCGAATTTCCCAATCACCTAAAGCAATTCACCACAGCTACAGCACTCGTTTCTTTCTCCTCACTTTTCTCGAATCAGGTCCCTGCACCGCGTGGAATCTGACGATACACGAGTACAGCAAGAACGGTGATCCAGCTGGCCAGAGATTGCACACATTCTGCTCGAGGGACACGCACAAGAATTTCACCCTTCCTTGGAAAACGAACACCGTCGTGGTCAGGTGAGCCTCGTCTTTCTTTGCTCTTCGAAGAATCGATTAGCCAAAAAGTCCCTTCAAACTTCGTCCATCGTCGCAGACTAACGACAGTTCCACGATACTTTCACGACATAGCCGACACCGCGATCACCTGAATTATGGGGCGGGAGGTGGGGGAAAGTTATACGGCTCGTGGGCCACTTTTGTACCGCCATGGGTGGAACTTAAAAATCGATTGCCCGGAATGATTTATCCAGCACCGATAGAGGATCGTTCGAGGCTGGATAAGTCGCGTGGAGATTACATTTGTCATGGTTGTGTATCGATACACCGTTTCCCGAACGGGGAACTGCAAAACGAACACTTGGATGTTCCGCGCCCGCGAGTCTGGTGAAAGATCGTTTTGTTTTCCGCGGTTGAAAGATTATATGCGAGTTTCGATATCGATGGAGGATGGTTTTGGAGGAGGTGATTGATTCGAGTGTATAGTAATTCTGTGGAAACTTCACGCATTGAATCGTTCACCTTTTCATTTCTACTTCAGTCGATCATCCCATTCGCGTTTTATACGTGACACAGACGAATGTGCGCCTATTATTTGAACCATTCTGTATTAACTAACAGGGAGGCGTTGTATAAATTGTTTCTCGTTAAAAGACATTGAATCGTATAGAGTATGTAACCATTGAACTGCAGGGCCTCGAATACAAAATTCAAGCTTAATCAAAATAATATGTAGGCGTGAAAATCGGCGATCCCGAGGGGAAGTTTTCACGTAGAGATCGAGTATCAAGTGTTTCCAAGATGCAAGTGATTAATTACCAAAGGGTTTACCAAACTTGATTGCGTTAACATTGTTCCTGTTCACAGATTGCAGGCTCTAGGGAGAACCGCTCCGGAATACACGATGAAATGGCGAAGCCAATCGGTAATCGCGAACACGCACAAAAGCGGGCCATCCCCGGCTCCGAATCACGTGCTCGGTTCCTCGCCAGGAAACGGACTACGAGAGGTGCGAATCCTAATTCTGTTCACGATACTCCTCGCTTACGCGACCGGTTGTTGAGTGATCGAACTCGACAAACCGTGCCCGTACACGTTCCTGTATTCACGATGAGAAACAATTACGAACGAGCCTAAGATTTGCGTTACGCATGTACATACACGGATTTAAGTATCGCATTAACGATGCTCGTGGTTGATTGAAATGTTGCTTTTCTTTGACCGATTTGTGGGATTTAGAAATTTGTTTGAACTTCTAAGGTAAAGTATTTAGAAAGGTTGAAAATATTCGATGGACGATAACGCGAAAATTTGAAAGAGTCACTTATTGTTTAATTTTATTATATTACATTATGTTTTACTGAGCGTGGGGAGAAACTTCACAAAAGATTAAATATACATTATTAATTGCCTACTTATCAGTTTTGAGGAAATGTTGAAATTCAGTGTGTTGGAACATTTGTTTAGAATCATTTACAACGGAACAAGATATTTTTCAAGATAAAGATATTTGCCAGGTGATTGATGAAGATTTATGAATTCCGTGTGGTTTACCTTTTTTTTCATTTTTACTTGAAAAATAATGAATCGTCCAACTAACATTGGCGCTTGATAAAATTTACTTCACGCACTCTGTGTTCCGTTTAGACACGAGCATCGGAATATAAATCGAAGAACACAAGAATTCCAAAACGATTTAATCGAAGTTGGAAATTGCATTTAATAAATGAAGGCGGCTGCATGTCGCGTAAACGAATAAGAAATTCACGATGGAAAATCGAATTTTGGAATTCAACGCTCTAGTCGAATTATATATAAATATATAAACCAACTACGAATCACTGAAGAAAAGAGAGAAATATATATTATATATAATAAAAGTCACTCGGTGTATACCACTCGTTTTAACTGTAAGAGTCTAAATACAGCATGTACATATTATGTATACATGTGCATATACATAAATCAATAAACAGAATCAGACGTGTGAAAAGAAACATTTAAATATGCCAATTGCCGTGTGAAATTTTAAACAGTACACATATTTATACGTTGCACAAGTTTTCTTTCAAACCTCTGTCTTGTCAAAATAATATATAAATGCTGACAAAACAATGTACCATAATTCAGATTTAAAAATACGAATTGAGAATTCCTCGGAAAGTCTGCAAATCCCAAGAACGACAAAAAAATAAAGTAAAAAAAAGATTTTCCCTTCCTAACATTCGGCGCGAACGTGTGATTGATGTGTTTCTTTTTAAACGTCACGACCGCGTATAAATATAAATATAACAAGTTAAAGTACGAAAAAGGGGCAAGGAAAAACGCGATGCACGGATTTGAAGTAGCGAGAACCACGCGTCAACCTCTCTCACGCAAAATGCCAAAGTAAACGTATAAGAAGAAGTTCTATTATGTGTTATAGATCCTTGTAAATACGTGGTTAGCACAGGTAGGATTTGTACAGAGTATCACGAATTAATTTAAGACATCGGTATGATTGTAAATTGCGCGGTAATGTTATCGTAACGTGGCGTGATTCGATAGACAAAGAGGCGACAGGATTGTAATTAAACGAACGAGCTTCGTGTGCCCGTGGCACATTTCGATTAATTGTTAACGCGTTCTTCCGGACGTTCATCAGACTATCTTTTTCTTCTTACGATAAGAAATATTTACTCTTAATGGGGGAAAAAATAAACGAATAATCTTAATAATAATAGTAAGAATAATAATAATAATAACAATAATAATAAACTACGGAAGAATGCAGAGTTCGAAGAAGAAGTTTCGATCGACTTCCGGAAGCACGACTGATTGTTAGACTAAAAGGACGGAAATAGGAGGAATACGGAAGGTGAATGTTTAATATACGTATCGACTATACAGAAGAAATGGACATTAAACTAACGACGAACAGGCTGATTGAATAAAAAGAACCATCCAATGATGTGGGAGCAATTCCATTGCTTCTCACAAATTTTATAGCGCTGCCATATTAACACCATTATTTGTACAAAGTATTTACGAAGTGTATTCCTTTATTTTACGGGGTACCTACTACTGAATAACCGTGCGCTGCGTTCTAACGATCGCAGCATGATAATTTGCGTTATTTATTTTACGTGCTCCCTTATATCGTGCGGTGGCACGAAATATATCGTTTCCCGGCCGAAAACAATGCAATTACGTTACCAGAGACTTTAATGCCTGTTAAAACTTCTAATTAAAACGTGACGCGCATAAAACGATCTCGCATTACATGAGATTCACCGAGTCATTACGAACCTTCGATATTATCCGTCGCATTAATATTAATGCTCTGTTTAATATTCCATATATTACGTTTATTCTATTCGAATAAATATTTCCGAGCGAAGTTTCATCCTTTGATTATTTTTATATAAACATGTATATGTTAACGATGAACAAGACCGAGTATAACAATTGTGAATTTACATTAATTCGTTCTACCAACGAATAGAAAGACTGACTTTTATCATAGCAAGAAGGCTGGTAATGATCGGGCGATTAATTAAAAGAAATGATCGAACTTTAACTACGTTGAAACTTCACAGATGTTTGTATAATATAATAAACGAACAAGCCCGAATAGAGCGAAATATTCGAGGGTCTCTTTTCTGCAACCTCGTCGAAACAGAGATGAAAGTCACAATGTAATTAACAATCACCGTACCAGAAAAGTAGGTGGCGTGAAATAAGCGGCAAGTAAGGAGGCGCACACGTTTGAATAAATGTATAATTAACGTCGACGGAGCAACAGCTGCGTGTGATTTGAGTGACTTGTGTTGGAAATCGGGGAATCGTGTTCTCGACCGAAACATTCCGTTGTTTATTCCAAAGAAC
The DNA here is from genome assembly GCA_907165295.1 of Nomada fabriciana. Classification (NCBI taxonomy): domain Eukaryota; kingdom Metazoa; phylum Arthropoda; class Insecta; order Hymenoptera; family Apidae; genus Nomada; species Nomada fabriciana. Next base: position 7,685,997 of record OU015695.1, read on the forward strand.
GCGGAGAAAACGGAGAGAGAATCCTCGACGAACGAGAACTGAAGAGAAACGAAATTACGAGCGAGCCGTTCCTTCTTAAGATTGCCCGATTACGTCCTCACAACGATTATAATATCATCTGTTCCTTAAATGAATGTACCGATTTTGCACAAGACACGTCTAACTTATGAAGAAAAAAAAAGATACATGTTACATTTATGTACTAGTTCGCGTATACCTAAATCACAATAAATAGTCAATTGTTTCATATAAAGTACGAATAAAATAAAACCGAAACCAAGCAGCCTGGTAATTCTTCACCTAAGTGATATTTACAGCGACGTCCCTGGGGCCATCAGGCGCCGACAAAATCGATTAATTAAGGCTACCTTATCCTTGAACCCCCAGAGTCCACGAGACAGGGTAGAAAAAAAAAATGGCCCAATCAAGCCTATCCCTCCTTTTTCGCCTAGAGATATGTCGCTGGAAAAATGGATATATTGATTTTATCCTCTTCCTTATCGCTCCTACATGACACGTGGCACTTGGGAAACAAATTAATTAACCTCTCCATTTTATCGGAACCGTCAAATAGAGAACAATTTATTTTGATATCGTTATTGTTCGCGTACGTATAAAGGAAAATTAGACTGCGGATGGATTTGATAAAAAAAAGGACAATTTATTCACATACAAGTCTGAATACAATCTACGTACGTATTTATACATCCTACGTTCGAAAAATGAAACATTCGCATCTACAGGTAACACGTCTGTGCTTTACCTCTTCATGTTAGATGCACGGCGAAGATTAAATAACAGTATGCGCTAAGAATTCCATAAAATTGACGCAAAAGGAAACGAGTTTCGAATTGTGATCGATCTACTCTCGACACGCGTCGATTTACGATTTACGGTCGATAACATCCAAGAAAATGTATGCATATATACAATACACCTATTTTAGCTAATTAAAAAAAAGTATCAACATACAATATATTCATATGCATATATGTATAAATTGTTTATAGACATGGACGTTCAATTCCGTCCGTGTGAAACGTGTTAGTGGAAAGTAAACTTCAACGAATCGAAAACGTAACATTATACTGCACACGATAATTGTGAGTGGTTCCGGTGCATGATATAACAATTTCAATAAATTTCCATTCAACATACGTACAACAATTACCTTAATTTAATTCCATGCTGGTAGAAACTAAACAACGATATTTATTGACATTAATTCCCTATAAATATCTGCGGGCAATCGCATGAAAATTTGTTACACAATCATCGTATGTTAGTCGCGTATTTATGTATATATATATTTTCTTCTTACTGTACCATCGATTTAATGAATTATCAGTGTGAAGAAAATAGACAATCATGGGATTGTGTAACGTTTAATTAGCATACTTATATCATCATATCCCCTTTTTTCCTATTGCTTTTGCGAATTCTTTCCTTAACCAGACAACTTGCGAATTCTTTAGACAACACTCATTATTTTGGTCGCCCTTTACACAATTCGTTTCACGAAGTATTAAATGCGAATTGGTTTCTTCATAATTCTTGTATAGTATGCGCATTTCGTCTTAATATCGCAGGTGATCGTTTGTTTCGTGGAAACATCTTCACGCAGACAACATACAAGTCTGTGCGTATTTTTTGTTTTTTTTAAATAACGATGCAAGAATCGAAAAACTCAGAAATGTTCCGCGACATATATTTGTAAAATAGCAAGCTTTACTAACAATGCTTTGTAAGCAATGCAACGCATCTTCTACTCGGAAGTAATTGATTAAACAATTGGAAGGTGCATCGATTATAAAGTGTCTATGTTACAAACTTAAACATCTATAAACACAACCAGGAGACAACTCTGCTAATGTATAAAATGAAATATTAGACATTTATTTTACATATCCATCTCATGGATAGAAAAAGGAAAGCATTAACATTTATAGGGACCTGTTTTAAACAAGCCGACAGAATATTCAAATCTCGATAAATTTTTTTAGATATGTTCCATTTATAGCAACACACACCCATACGCGCCTTTGGCTACATATTTCTGTAACAATAAACATGATATCGATCCATTTAAGACTGTCCCAGACAATCGTTCGGTTTCAAGTGACCCTGTACCCACGAAAAATACACGCACGAAGTGAAACAATCGAAATGATAATTCGTTTAATTCCAGCGGCACATGAGAATTGTTTAACCAATCGAACTCAACGCGACAGTTCTTTTCCCTTTTTTTCGTTTTCCTCCATCGACGAACAGAACGAACGAAATTAACGCTGTCCTAGGTAAGCTCGAGATGTAGACACTACACTACGTAAATGACTTTCATTCGAAACTAGGAACAAAACCGTACAAAATGCTTCGTGTTACTGTCACAGTGCCTCCCCTTGTCTTTAAATGCTTCTTAAGAACACACAAACTTACGCATTAAATATCATAGTGGAGTATCAAATTGAGATTCCTGTAATATGATTAGAAACGAAATCCTGAAGTACACGTATCTTAAATTTACGCCGGGATGTTGTGTATAACAGCGGATGCAGAATTCAGAAGGCCCAGCCGTTGTTTCTGCTTTCGTTGCTCCGTCATCTGAATAACGAGAAAGTTACTCCACTTGAATTGGCAAGGGTGAATATTTCACGGGATATTCCCCAACGCGGCTCACCTGATCGCGGAGCTCGGTAAGTTGTTGGGACAAGCATTTCACTAACACCTGGGTGGACTCTAACTGAGATTGCAAGCTCCTCAATTCTACTTGTTCACCCTCGCCCTCGTCGGCTGCCAACGATTTCGCCCTTAATCTCGGGAACCAGTCAAGGTTTCGATCCTGTAAAAAGTACACAGAGCTTAAAAGTTTAAGCACGGTTCAATTTTTTGAAGCTCTATGGACTATTACCTTCACCATGGCGTACACGTACGACTCCGGCCCAGTGAATTCAGTGGGATCTTTCACTTTAACAAGTACAATGAAATAGAGGTAGTGCCACATATTGTGTTCATGTTTCACGTGCTCCTCGAACGAGACCGTCTTGTTATCGAAGGATGATCTGTTCAGTCCTGCAGAGAAAGGATAGTGGAATAAAGCACGTCGTTATAATACGTCGTAAGATACGAATTTGAGAAGAAACTTGAGATACTCGCCGCATATGAAACATGTGCTCTTCAAAATCAATTCCTTTTGCTGCTTCTCCGATCTTAGATCGGCGAATGTATCGATGATGACACCAAAAATGAGATTCAGAACGATAATTATCACGATGAAGAAGAACAGTAGATCGTATACGACCCTAGCAACGAACAATGGCTCCTGCGATGCGAATAACATTAATATTAATATCGATTTGTTTTTCTTCCGCTTGCGTTGTTATACTTACAGTACTTGAGGGCGCCCGTAAAATATCTCCGATGCCTCCGCCGTTTCTTAAACCTTGATTCAAAGTTGTAACGATACACATTACCAGAGAATCGCATGCTCGTTCCTTCAATTCTCCGCCAACGTTGATCACGTCTGCATTGTCTTTTTCATTCGCTGTTACGATTACAAAAATGTTATTGCAATTATAATAAATTATGTATCAAATAATATCTGTGCAGATATTTCTTACGATAATTTTTTTTATATGAAAAGGAAATTTGGTAGGAAATTATTTTATCGCTTTTCTATTATATTTTAATTTCTTCGAAGAAACAATATTTTTCCGGAAAAGGTACCTTTGCGAATGTATCCAGATACTGTTTCCGTTGCGTCACATTTTTCATTATCGGCAACGTTACACGTACCCGTACTTCCTTCTGTATATGATGCTATAATCGATATAAATAAAATAAAAAATCAGCAACTAAAATATTAAAGTTATAAATACAATATATGGTATTACAATTGTCACTCACCGACAAGATCCTCATCAACAGCCACTAGGAAATCGTCCTTGAAAAACATATAGCCGATAATCGAGAACATGTAAACTAAAATTAATGCCAATACAGCAGTGAGTATAATGGATCTTCCATTCCTTGTGACAGATCTTATTACATTGAGCAATGTTTCCTCGCGGTACACTACGTCAAAGAGCTGGAAATGAAACATCGCTTAATAATATTTCGTTCGTTTACACCGTCGATCGATCTTATCATATAATACTTACTAAAACAGAGTAGAAAAATGGATGCATACAAATGCCAAGAACGCAAAATATAAGATATGATATATGATACAAAATTTCACCGTTCGTCACGATTTGCTCTATACTCTTTGTCAAAGTGCCCTGATTACCTATAATACTTATTAGATGAACAACTTTCAATACAACCTGAAATATACACCAATCATGTAGAGTCTAATTGCAATGATATATTGTTGAAGTATGCTTCAAACAAAGTTTACCGTAAGAAAACCGAGTAACCATAACGTCGGTTCCGGTCCTATTGAAAAAATCAATCGTAATATCGTTGAAGCTACCAACGTTCTTATGCCAGATTCTCTTGGCAACGTAATCACAATGACAGCTGACGAAAGCATTACCGTCCAGATAAGAGCGGACAAATGTGAACTTAATTCTGGAGTAGAAGAAGAAATAATAAATGTACAGAGGTTTCAACAGAATAAACTAGCAATCAGTTAGGATCAATTACTCACTAGGCACCGAATCCACGAACGGGTAGAAGAAAGCTACAATAAGGTTTATGAGTACTGCACAATTGAATAAAATATTGCTCCAAAGCGACATATAACTGCTCATCCAGAATAGTACCGGTTGTCCTAAGAAAGATAAGAAAAATATGTTGTAAAAGAAAATGAAATGAAATACTGAAGAATTGAAAATAAATAAGTAACCATTAGCAATCAGCTGTGCCGTACCTCGAAGTTTCTTCTGCCATTTCATTTCATTAAACATATCTTCCGTTCTTTCGAAAAAGTCTGAAACTTTTGATCCCTGATCGTCCCGCTCAGTAGTGTTTAACACTTTGATCTTCGTGTCGAGAGTAATGAGTTCACATATCTCGGGAATTGGAAATACAATTTGCTCCAGCGTTCTATCGTGTCTAACAATCTGGAAAGAATAATTAAAAACATAACAATGTCTATCACTAAATAATTCTCGCACGAATGTAGGTGTTTAATATTGTGTTTATAGGTGTTTAATACCTCAATTTGAGCTGTGTGGGTTGCATAATATTGCAATGCCTTGTTGATCTTTGGATCTGCGTTATTCTGCTCCGATGGCTTTAACATCGATGATAATTCTTTATTGTGCTGCGCTAATTGATGGCACAGGATATAAATATTATGCCCGACCTAAATAAATATTAAATACAATGAATTATCAAAAATCGCAGACAATTATTTGTATACATAAGTGTTATTGATTTCTGCAGATAAATTACTTCTTTTGGTGATACCCCTTCGTCTCCATCAGTAGAAGAATCATCCATATCTCCATCGTCATCCAAAGATTCTTGATGAAATGCCCGACACGCAACGTCGATCAATTGTTTCGGATTCATATTATACATAATCCTTTCGGCATTTTCGCTGTCTCCCCTACTTTCCATTATAGCCAGCAACAATTTGCTAGCATTATTCTTTAACTCTAACACCAAGTCCATTCTAGTTTTCCCCAGAGGATTAATATCGTTCAGAATAAGGGCTGTTATTATATCTAATCCATTCGATTCATGAATCGCGATACAATTCTGGTTATCGTGGCATGGTCCCTGGCAATACTCCGTTAATGTTTCCAGCGTTTGATTGATCAATGCAACGTTATGCTCGTTTATGTACAATCCTAACAAACCTAATCCACCAGTCGTCGAGCCGCAAATGCAATCCAAGAACATTAACGTTTCGGATACCAGATTAAAGTTCGTCTTGTTATTTTGATTGCGTAAAAAGTTCTGCGAAAATGTGAAAAATGTATTTAAATAGTAATTAAATTCGTTTTATTAAAGAAAAATATATCTTGATAATAATAATCATCGTAATATCGGAACATAGTGTTCCTACTGTGCGATAATATTAATTTAATTACCTGCAAATCGCGATTGTGATTTTCACACAATAATTGCAAGAACCGTAAAATTGGTTGCATTACTAAAACCTTCGAACTCAATTCTGCTTCATCCCTTTCCGTGCCGGACACTCCAGAGCGATGCCTTTCCAATTTCTCTGCTATCATATCTTCCAGCGCGCTACCAAGTGCTGCGTTATTCGACGGATCTTCACCGGAAGCAATATTACGGACATTCGCGTAAGCTTGCACAGTGGATGATGCAGCTTGATTCAATTCTTCTCGTAATTCGTCTGTTATTACGATTCCGTTCGGTTTTCCTAGATAAGAGTAATAATGAATATAGAGAAATAGAAATATCGATAATCGGAATACATAATTTTGTCATTATACCTGATGCACGTTTCCTTGATATCTTCTCTATTTCTTTACTCTGCTCCTTATCTTCGTGAGCTTTAGCTGCGATGTCGGAAGTGTTCACCGTGACAGTGGATTTAATTTCCTGCTGCGCGTCTTTCATTTTATCATAAAACACCTGAGGATTGCATATTTTATTTTTAATGAAAATTGATCTTCGGTCTTGCATTTTTTCATCAAATATAATAATAATTGAACGTGCCTTGAAAAACGACTGACTCAAATCGCCGCCCATTAGTTTATTAAAGACGCTCTTCTGTATAATAGGATTTCCTCCCTCCAGCAATGCAATACCAAGTTCTATAGCCTCCACAAATATACTCGGCGAGTGTACACTTTTAATCACCAGCTCCACCACTAAATCTGAGGCGCCTTCGCGATCGAGATGACTCTGTACTTCGTGCAATGTCCGGCCTGCCCGACTCAACAGTTTAGCTGCGGGGAATAAAGTATTTAATATAAACTGAATACCATCGGGGGAAAAAATTATTTTTCCTACCCCCCGGTCCATGAGTCACTGGGGCTGTATGTGAAACTCCAATTTCCACGGTTTCAGGTTTCTGTATAAATGGCTTTCCAAAGTAACGAATCAGAAGATTGTTTCTCAATGCATCTCCCTGGGGGAAAAGGAAACGGAATATAGATTGCCACAGTAGGGTAAATTTAAAACAGCCGTGATGTACCAATACATCGTGCATAAAAATATAGAAAAATCGAGTATATATTTCAAGGGGAGTACCGGTGCACTATTTGTAATATATTACGAAAATGTCCACGTAATTGTTACCTAATGGTAAAAGAAATATTTGAATCCTTGTGTATATACAGGTACCTGTGCTCCAAGCCGTGGGTAATACTTGTGCGTTTATTTCAATATATTAATTGGTATCTTTATTGGCAAGTTTTGCATATACATAGTTCGTGTACGTATAAAAAACCAAGGTAGAAAAAGAAAAATCGGAAAGACGAACATTGCTGTATTACCTTAGAAAATGCACAATTGTAGAAATTTATATAATTTAAGGTGTAGGTATATTTCGAGTATATATGCAAAGAATTAAATAGATATCACACATAAACTTTTAAACTGATACATTCAGAAACACTCAATGTATTATGTAAAAAGGAGCTGCAAAGAATCGATGCAATATTTTATGTACAGGATAATCATACTATTTGGGATGTCTAGCCTAAATATTAATTAATAACTGAATAATATGACGGTAAAATTGCTATCCTATTCCAAAATTCTACGTTGCTGCTCTCGTGCTGCATGTGGCTTGTATTAAATCTAATTAAAAAAAATCTACAGACGTATTGGTACACCCTATCTGTAGAAAAAGTGCTCTTTTTTCTTATCGTTCCTATTTCTAAACTCTATGCCCATACTTAGATGTACATACTCGGAAAACTATTTTACACTACGTCAAAAGTAATACTTCAACAATTCGTTGAAACTTTGATTCCTGATAAGTTGAAATCATTGGTTTAAATCGAAATACTACTTTCAATGTGAGAAATATCCTATCGTAAATAGGACTTACGTTTATATGTATAAGACTTCGCATACCTACGCCGTTCTTACTTATATCGTACTTACTTTAACAAACAAAAAATTAACGAGTATATGAAGAGTAGGGAGAATGAACCAAACTTTTTACGTAATAAAATTAATCAAGCACATGCATAAAAAGTACCTACACAACGTACATTATGCTCTGCACTTAAGCAAATTTCATAAAACATATTCGTGTTGCTTATTATGCAAGCGGCTACTGCAGTATATATATATTATGTGTTTATATGCATATTTAATGAAATCGTAGAATGCAAATATATTTACTGTGCTTCCAATGTTAAAACACAGATCGGATTTTGCATTTATCTGCGGGATGCCCTATGCGTGTAATATTGTAATAATAATAATAATAATTTTGAAGAAGAAAAGGAAAAGTTCGTCAATATCGGAACTTGTTTCAATATGTATATACAATGTACATAGTAAATAACGTTAGAGTGATAGGGTGAAGAGAAATTCTCATTAATATAAAACAGATTCATATGTTGCCAATTTATATACGTTGTGCCCACAAATTACCGTTGTTATCTACTTTAATTTTTACCCGCTCTTGCTGAGTCATTTCACGAGTCTCAGACTCATCGACAGAGCCTGTTCCAACTTGTGGCTCGGCCTTCTCGTCTGTTTCTTCTTCTTCCGAGACACCTTCGCTCTTCGTTTGCAGCATGAAAACATCTTTACCTACATATCTATTCTACGAAACCTACTCGCCCACACTGTTACTCAAGTCTTTGTAGCGTATTCATAAAGCAGATTATGTGTTTTATCTCATTCGCATAGTTTGTTGTAACATATTGCCAACTAAAAATCTCTCAATCGCGTATTATGTATGTATATACTGGTCATCTAAATTGTGCCATGAACATGTGGGCATTTAGCGTTTCGTCAAACATGTGAAGAACAAGCGGACGCGGAGACACAAATTTTCGTTTCAACCGGAATTTAGGTTCGAATTTAGGTTCAACCGGAATAGGATCCACTTAGTTAGAAAGGTAACACATACATTGGTATGTTCAATGTGTAAGTCGTAGAAGGTGCGATGATAATTAACGGTAACAAATCCCAATTCGAAGTGGCGTGCTCTAAACGAGAAATTTCAATATTTCGCCGTTTAATCAAAATTCGTAGAGCATTATTATTGATGCAAGCAAACGAATGGTACAAATCAGTTATTTTTTACACGATAATTGTATTTGTACCTTCGAGGCGTATTTTTCATTATCCTATATTTGCACATGCATTTTAGCCTGTTGTGTTTGTCGGGAACCTCAGTGAAACAAAAAAGAGAACGATTGAAATCGTAACATAATATTGCTAACTCGGCGAAAATAATAATGATTGTCATAACATTGCAAAATATTCATTTTCAACGAACGTGGTAAATCGGCGGACATAAAACATGCCTGAAGGATTTGTTACCGTTAATTAATGTAACTAACATTATGTCGGAAACAACTGAATGCCCTTTTCCACAGTGTCTGTGATTTCTTTCTGCACGGTAAATATGATTCATATAATTCCATGCATAATAAAATGTTGCGAGACTCACTTTTTCCCCATATTCAGGATCGATAGCCATCATTTCTCTAAGCGTCCTGAGTACCTTCACGCATAATTTCTCCTCCTTCTCTTCGAGTATTTTCTCCGTGTGTTTAATTAATCTTGATGAATAAAAATCAATTTTTAATCGATCATATATTAAAGTATAATGGAGCCCAATTCAACAGATGGAAAGTCTGTTCACCTTTTAATAAAGCCACCGTTTTCGCATCGCTTTCTTGCGTCAGTCGCTACTGGAAATAGTAATTCTGGTCGATAGAGTATATCGACTAGTAAGGATAATTCTGACTGAACCAGCGGTTTCAATTGTTCTTCCAACAGCGATACTATATCTTGCAAACCTTCTATAATACTTCGGTCCAGACGCATCAGCTAAATAAAAATAAAATATTACACCGTCACAATTATATACATCGGAAAATTGCATCATCTATGGTGCAATAAATCAAATTGTGTTCCGGTTGCTCTATTGTATTTTGCACATAAATATCGTATATTCTATATTATCGTAACTTTGTGCTACACGCAAACTAATAATTAGCCAATATTGGACTACACTAAAGCGCTAATATTGTCTGTAGCTAATTAGATACCAAGCTTTTTATGAGTGACTTTTACCTGATCTTTACTATCTTCCTCGTAAAATAAGTCACTCTAAGTGTTCAAACATCGTATCAATTATAAACTGTTTATTTGGTCTGAATATTTAATATGAAATATATTAAGATGAAATTTTTTGACAATTTCTTCGTAATTGATTGGTGAAAATTACCTGACTTTGTGTGCGTTCTATCTTCGGTTGTTTCGCTGCTTGAAGCCATTTGCTAGTTTGTCTACTAAGCATTGCTGCTTTATTAAACATAGAAGCAACTTGGCTTTCCAAGTCGGTTGGAATGGCTATACCCCTGCCTTTGGCTATTGATTCAAGGGAATATTAATTTTTTTTTTAATGATGTGAATACGAAAAAGAGTCGGCAATTTGAATATTAACATTAATTTAGTTCAGCTTACCTACATCCGACAACGTTCGTATACAATTCTCTACATTAAATCTTTGACCAGCGTTTAGCCACGCACATTGTGAGACTTTAAAAGCTGCGTGGAGCAATTGAACGAAAATTGGTTGTCGTGTCTGTTTTGCAAAAAAATCAACACGTCTTTTAATTGTCTCGAGTGTTTAAATGTAATAGATAGATATTTCTAAAACAGTATATATTTCTATATTATCGTTTCTATCGGAGTATGAACATTTTTAATAAATAGTTAAATTTCAAAGCATCCCCAGCTAAACACCCGAATAGACAAAGAGATTGCATCTATTAGAAATTGTTAAATTATTATTACACGTTTGTTTAATTATTGTGCATCGCGAAATTTAGTATTATGTTTTGTGTTTAATGTAACACACTCAATGCCAGGCCCCAATAAGGAAATAATTCCGTGTAATATAAAACCACAGATTCATGCTGCATGAAATGCAAGAAGATAGATATAGAAAAGCACTTCAAATAAAGAAGAGACTTGTAGTTAGCACCTGTAATAATTTACATAGCAAGCTTGTTTCAGTCATTGAAGACAGTGAATGTGTTAGTATATTATTCGAGAATATACATGTTAAAGTTTGTTACATATACATTTCACAATGAAAAAAGAGATAGAGAGAGAGAGAGACATCGAAAACCTGTGTATACACACAGATGAATTCGACATCATTTCGTGCCCATATTTTTTAGAATTTCAAATAATCCGTGCTATTTAAAGACGTACACAAAACTATATACAATATGTATTTACAACGAAAACGTTTTGTGTGAATCGAAATTAAACATATCTACTACACGCATAAAAACAACGTTAATAGTAAGTTACTATCTCGCTTTGAGTTTCATATCTAATGCACCACCGTTAGTATACGCAAGTGTATTCACAATTGTTCATAATTATCTGAGCATTTTTTCATTTGGTACTCACATAGCCAGTAAGATTAGTATCAGTATTCCGGTCACTCTCCTTGATGCTCCAATAAAGTCTAGCCTCGTGGAGATGTTTCTATTAGTAAATCAACCCACCACCATATAGACCCAGCACCCAGACCCAGTAAACCAATGTTGATGAGTCAAAGAAGGCCAGGTGTTGCATGCCAAAAACACAGAACATGCCGCTGATGCAATCACCAGTTACCAAGCACACATCATAAGGGTACATTGTCGACTTAATTATTGATTTGTACTGTTACACTGGCTTACCGCGGTCGACAAATAAATAAACAAAAATAAAAAGAGATCTATACCATTCAGCAGTGGAGAAAATAAAATGAGTAACTACATATAAAAAAAAAGGGGGGGAATACTAACGTCACCGTAAATTTGTGATATGTACTTGGCTTCCAAATAAACTTAAATTAATGTGTCTCATGCAAAGCGAGAAATTACCAGATCGAATAAATGACGGAGTAATTGCATAGGTTTTGCACGTGATTACTTCAAGTCAATTGTGTTAATTATATATACTATATATGGCTTATCTTGTTACGTCTATGCTATCAAATATACATATTTGAAATACCGATTTCTCTAGCGCTTCTTTCTTACGATACCGGTATGCTCTGAGTAACTATAATACAAATCGTATATCTTCGAGAATCAAGTTATTACGTTGCTTGCAATTTAATAGTGCCATGTTAGTATACTTTATTTATTCTTTTTTTTCGAATTACCTCCATTATGATGAACTTCAGTTAGAGAATGAAAAATAATAAGGGTTTAATGTTAAAGTATCGAGGTATTATTGTGAATTAATCGAACCATACTTATAGAACTACAGCAATCACTTATACTTCATACTTTATCGATCATGTGTATGTACAGTATCTCATTCACGTCTCACAATTAACGACTCAACTGAATAAACATAATAATAAATACATATTTCTTACGCAAAAAATAATAAAAACCTAAGAAACGTTTGTGCTATGATCAAGATTACACAAGCACATTTAATAAAAATGTAATCATTTCTTCTTTTGTTAATAGAAATGTACGTATATTAATGTGCGTGGAAAATAATTAGGGTGCCATGTCCACCAGATAAATATTAATATTAGTTTCAGAGTTCGTTGGAGAAATGTTACAAATTACATGTATAAAATAATTTGTTGGACAGTTCTGCAATTAAGTCGTTTCGCAGCACCGTAAAGTTTCATAGAATCATGTTTATGTATACACTGTTAGGGAAACGAAGATTTTCAATTTCAGTTTGTGATTAAAAGTATACGAATATACAATACCTGCACTGTTGTACTTTGATCTGAAAATGGGCTGCTAAAGAACGTCGTAATGATATTCATTAGGCAACCGGCCACATAATTTTCTAGAACAATATCAGCGTGATTCCGATCGTGCGTGGCTGTTGCTATTAATCCCATATCCACGATGAACGATTTTTCAAACAACGACCACATATGATTCGACGTATATATTTCTTTCATTTCAACCTCGGTGTCGATGTAACAATGATTGAGGAAATTAATGTACGCCTCTTTTACCTACGAATGTACACTTAAATAATTATCCGCAATTCGTTTATGAAATTAATCTTCTCTCAATATAAGTTCGCCGTCGTTATGAAACTTACTTCCGGTATACAATCTGTATGAGATACCATGGCAACAATATCGTCTAATGGTAAAAGGCTGTGGCATTTAATTTCTGTGTTAACGTTTTTGCCCATTGTACAACAAGCTAACAATTTCACCAATTCCACGTGGTACCTAAGATACATATTAATATAAAGTATGCGAAGCAGTTAATTTTATTATGATACCGCTCATAAATACACACTTGAGCGGACTACTTTCGTCCATTCTATGCCGCTCAGATCGCATCATCTCAACGAAATGATTAAAAGAAGATCGATCATTGTAGAAAACTAAAACATCTTCGCCAGCTTGAACCAACTAAACAGAAATAAATACAAATATTCCTGATTCGAAATGGATTCATTATTATACAGGCGGTAGCCACTTACTTCTTGCATCACCAATTCCTGGCACTTCCTGATAAACTGATTCTCAGCCTTCACTATCGTTTGAAGGAACTTCAAGTATTGTACATGCTTCCCGTGTGTCTCTATGCAATGCACAAAGTGCTGTATCACCTTGGCGCTGACTTCATTGCACAGTGTCGAATTGTCTTGAAAAATGCTGCACACCGTCTGAGCCTCGCGTATGCCAGGATTTAAGAACAAATCCAACTGCTTGTGCAGCAGTACCTGATTTTGTTGATTTCCCAAGCAGAAATTCTGCAGGAAATCGTGCGCCAATCGCATCAACTCGTTCATTCGAACGTCTTCTTTGGCGTCGAATGGAACTTGCAACAAATCTAGGACAACCGTGTGCACACCAACGTTACGCAGAAGTCTTTGCTCGTGTTTCCGCGGTTTCATCTGACCCCCGATCGTTTGAATGCACAACTTGTTCATTCGTATCAGAATCTGTTGGATCTTTTTGTATTCTTCCGCCTGGTCTGCGTGCAACGGCGGACCGATGTCTAAATCTATTGCGGAGCCTGCAATCGTCGAAGATATTTCGTTCGAAAAAACCTGTTCGATTTTTAAAGGCAACATTTCTGACAAAGGGCTCATGTTGAAAATTATATACAAACCTTTTTTATCCGATGTAGACAGCTGCGGTGGTGCCTTGCGAGGCGTGGCTCCGTCATCCTCATCCTCTTTATTTTTCTTCTTCTTGCCGCCGTGCTCTTCCGATGCTTTTGATTTGTACACCCAAAGTTCCGACTTCTCGACGGACTGCCGTAAAACGTCCAAGTCCGACTTGATTTGCTTGTAAGATTCAACATCGCTGTCGGAAACTAAAAGTTGCACCTATTCGTGACAATTTAATAAGCCTGTCCTTCGGTACGTTACGATAGCGTTACAAATAATATCACGTACTTGTTTGAAGGCTTGCAAAACCTCTTGCCTCTGACTGAAATGCCTAAAAAGGAGATGTAACGCTCCGGAAACCAACGGTGGATAATCGTGCATCGCCAAATGAAGCAAAACGCGCAAAAACGTTTTGCCACCTTGGCCATCTAAATCCAGCGCCGCACATTCCTCGCTGTACAGTGCATAATATTCATGAAATGTTTGTCGCGTCGTGAAAATTACAGTAAGAAGGGAAACGATGCATTACCTGCTACCAAATATACCCTCTGCTTGTGTGCCTATTAATTCCAAATCGATGGTCTTTTGCCCGAGACTCAAGTCACCGGAAGCTCTTTCGGTCTCGTCGAATTCCTGCTTAAAGATGCTCAGTAAACAGGAGATTCTGTAATCTAGCCGGACGTCGAGTATGAATTGTAAGATTTCGATTATCTTCAGTTTCGTGTCCATCACCAAGGGATATTCTTTCTTTGAAAGTGGTTTCGGGCTAGGGGATGAACTTCCAGCTAATACTTGTCCAGCTGGTCCCAATGTTAAGCTCGTCATTACTGCGCCCATGTCGCCGATACATCTTAACACTCCACCTTCAGCTATGAAATATTAACAAGTGTGAGATATACTATATCATCGAACTGATTGAATAAAGTCCGAAGAAATTAACTTCGAAATTTAATTTTTAAATGAAATATTGTAAATTCTAATTATACCAGCTCACGATAAAATATTTACAAAAATAACGGTAATATCAAAGGAACGCGCTGGGCAAAATAAATAGAAGTGCAAGAAAAACTACAGGGCAACATTTAAACGTAAAATTTCATTGAAGCGAAATGTAATTTTATAAATCAGCTGAATCCGTCATTCAATCGTAGTTATATATTACCTGTCTCATTTGAATCCACAGAATCAGCTTTAGAAGTTTTTAATACTGGTTAGTTAATTATGTTTCAGCACATATTGTAATATGTACATATCTACATGTCTGTCACTTTAATTATGTATACTATAAAGCTAATCAAATTCGTATACCATAATACGACAGAATTTTAATACTACGCCAGCTTATGTACAGCAGCATTGATTTAGGGACCAAAGGAATTTATTTATTTGATATGAAATATTTACATATTATGATGGGACATATATACAACGATATTATATAATATATGAGGAGGGCACGATAGTTAGAAGATATATTAATGCGCTGTACAAGGAATATTGCGCCTATCGGATAAATGAAAACCAAAATACGGTCCACTTACAATCAATGTCGCCGGTTGGAATTTTTCCATCAGCCAGATCGTTCTCTGAAATACAGTCCAAAATATTGAGCAACGTTTTCGTTAATCTCAATAGATCACTGAAACTGTAGAATCCGAAATAAATTAAATCGCGTGCCAATTTAACGACCTAAAAAAAAGAGCAATTAAAATGTAGTAAAATAATTGCTTTCTTCCACGAAAAATGCAACGACCCATATCTCAACCTACTTCAAACGTGAGTTTATTCTGCTCTTGATCGGCGAAAGACCACATTTTTGCCACAACATTGCACAAGTAATCTTCCACAAACATTATAGTTGCGCTAAATTTAGCGCGCACCGGTTCCTTATTTTGATCCCGCATCCTGTTTGCATCGTAACTGGAAACAAGTAATAAATTTCATATCATTCGTAATATTGTACACATTCGCATTACGAGGTGCATGCTACTGTATCCATCTCACGTACTCATTAATGCTCATTTTCGAAGGTATTTCAGACCAAAGCCTGGCATATTTCACTGGTGTCACCTGCTCCTGTGGATCTCTGTCGACGTGAAGGTGTAACATAAGTCGAGAGAACGATGCCCGCAAATCGTACGGCACTGTTTCATCCTCCATACACCTGGTGTTTTTTAAAATTAAAAATTCAATTCGATGCTATAGCACATATCATACAATTAATACGATGTCGGTTTCACTTACTTAAGTATAAGACCAATGTCCAGATGCGGTGATAAATTATTCAACGCCAAATACTGTCTATTTAGACACATGTTACTGAAAAGATTTAATTGGTGCCTATAGTACTCCAACACCGCTGCATCTTGAACATTTCCCAGCCTTGCTCCTCTCGATAATTCGCTTAAAGACATTGTCTTCTGTGCACGTTATTGAACATTACAAAACAATCGGATTAAATTACTTTATACGCAATTGTAAGTACATATAAATATGCTAACCGTTCCATTGTTGCAAACAAGAAACACTTCGTACTCTTCCATCACAGTGATGCGCGGTTCATCGTTTTCCTGCTTCTCGTCTAACTCTTCCACCTCGACCTGCGTTTTCGTCATTCTAGTTTCAATCAATATATCTTTGTTCTTCTCGCTCAATACGCTTTTGCAGATCAACTCCTGCGTCACGGCGATCGCTTTCTTATTGGAAATACAGAGATCCGACAGGTAATCCAAGAATCTCGATTCCCAGCTGTGCATATTTTTTCGCACAAGACCGACGAAGGTCTCGATTTCCGCCGCCGTGATATGCTTCTCCAATAATTTCCTATTGTTGTGTAACAGTGCGGTGATAGTGTCCTCCGCCAAGATATCGTATCCAATTTGTTTTTGCATGAAGGCAAAGTGTTTCGCGATATATTCCTGCGTTATGAAACAAGCCAGTGGGTACGTGATCGATGGGATTATTAAAAGCACGCATGCATCGGAAAATATAATACCTGATTCTTCCGGTAATCCTGTTGTGAAAGTCTAAGTATTCGATAGCATAGACGGAACATATATTTGTACGGCGCGTGTCTTGGATCGTTCAATTCCTCTATTCTAAGAAATGGTCCCTCGCCTTCCGCCGACTCTAAGAACGGAGCCTGCAAATCAAATTCTTCAACATCTCGCGACTTAATGATCACCCATTGGTACGCAATTAACGGTTTATTGGTACCTGAAGGATTTTAAATAATTGCCCAAGTATGTATTGCTCCCGTAACAACTTTTGTCGGTCCCTCACAGCATTGGTAACGATTAAATCTAACGCCTCGGATTTATTTTGCTCGTTCTCTAAGCCAGCTATAAAGTACACTATATCCTGCAGTAAACTGGTTACCGCGCGCCTTTCATTGTGCGAGATTGTGCCCTTTTCCAGTTTGCCACTGATCGAGGCTAACACCTTGCAAGCATCGTTTGCAAAATCGAGATCCCGAACTTCTACCGGCGATACAGATCTCAGGGCAAAGGCCTCTTTGTCCTCTTTGCTGATTGCACAGCCAACCTTGTAACGCAATATTAAAATGAAGTAACTGGAATAATACAAGACATGATAAATATTGTAATGTAGAATACCTTCGACATGACAGGTTTCTCATCGTCCTTATCAATAGGAACACTGGTCGAATGGACCCAGGTGTTTGTACAAATATGATGCAGCCTGACGAAGGACGACTGAGGAACCAAACTGTCGCCTCTCGTCAACGTCGTAGGATCCAGCTCGAATAAAGAACTTATTTCATGGCTGTGCGGCACTGATACTAGTCTGTAAACTGGTCCTGGTGGATCTAAAGACCACAGTAATTTATATGAGACAAATATTTGGCACTTGTTAAACACCTACGCTAGCGCTGTTCTAGTTTCACAGCGTTCGTTAGGGTATAACGGGTATAAATACGAAAAAGAATGCACTGTCCCTGCAGGCACACGATGACGCTGTTTTACACATAGATGTCTATCTTACCACGCTTGCCTTTTGTGGTCTCACGTGGTTCATCGGCGTCAATCTCGGCTGCCAAGTATTGACCGGTGGCCAGATGTTTAAATCTGAATAAAGAGTTCCAGTGTCCCGCGCCTCCTCTGCATGGATCGTGTTGAACCACCTGTAACAAAACAAAATATTTATTTTTATGGAAAAAAAAGGGATCTTCGGTAAATTCATGATTTCGTTGCCGATCGAATTTGATTACCTCAACTTCCCACAACGCTTTGCTACTAGTAGCAGCAGTGGCACTAGTCCTCCCCGTTGTCCTAAGAAACACGTGCTGCTTCTTCTTGTACTCGTCCATGGTAAGGAACTTCTCTTGCTCCGCGTGAAATAAGCGCACGACGTCTCCGCCTTTCAGTATCTCCTCCTGGTTCTCCTTGTGCTCCATAAACAACGTCACCTTCCAGGACGTGGCCGAATTCACGACGTTCACCTCCTTGCAACCAGGATTATCGCTCAGCTCGTAATTCGCCGCCACGTGCAGACCTTGTCTCCCAGCGTTCACAGGTTCGAGAATCACTTTGTCGCCGACGACGACACTGTCACCGTCGCTGCGAAGCTTGTAAAATGGCATTATGTACAGCCACGAGCCCTCGTTTCCGTTCGCGTCCAGGTACACCCTCATCGCGTTTTTCTCGAGAAGCGCAGGAAGTCTCTTGTTGACCGTCAGGAATTTATTGGACTTGAGATGCAACAGCTTGAAACAAGTGGAACGATCTCATGGAGATTATTGAAATCGATTATTACAATTACGAAAAATCAACGCATTAAATAATCCATCGGGTTTTGGGTGTAATACCCGATGAAAGGAAGATTCTGTGTTACTATCGTACATTTATATACAGCTATCGAAAATTATAAAACGGATTACCATTATTATTAAAAGAAACTGGTAATCCATGATGTAAATATAATTCGGGCAATAAATCGAAAATTGGACGGGGCTATGAATTGATTCAGGAAAGAAAGAAGTGTGAGTTTGCAATATAAAAGTTGCGATTGGAGCCCGATTTCTAGTACATTCGCCTCCAAGTATACCACGATTACCAGACAAGGTGAGAAGCAATAAAATAGCCCGATAGTTCGACAAAGACCCAATAATGTGCGACATTATTGCATTTACATGTTAAGTAGATGTCTAATGGCGTTCACAGACACTCGTCTGCTCCAGATGGCGATCTTTTGCCCCTATGTGTAATACATTCAGCAACCATCACTTTGCACCATAACGTTGTTCCCCTTGTTGTTGGCGATAAAAGCACCGGCGCGGCATGGCGACTAATAACTCAATTATACACTTAAAACAGCACGCAATTAGAAGGCGTTGTCTTGTCTCATGGATGCAATTTCATGTTTAGAAACTGAACCACATCCAGACGATGGTTTCCGCGATAGTTTCGCGCCACACAGATAAGGCGAGAGGAAGTTGATTCTGTTAATTAGCTGCGCTGTTTATCATTACATACTGCTGTTGCAATTGGATGACAAAGATCCAGCGTGAGAGAAAAAAAGAGAGGAGCGGAAAAGAAGATACAATAATTTTTATTAATATTCAGATACTCGATGCTTTTGGCACTTGATTCATTATCTCCGTGCATATTCCTTTATAATTAGACTGACGCATTTATATACTGTCGTGTGGTAAAGTACGCATTTTAGTTAGCACGAAGGCAAATGTTTCTTCTTTAAAACGTTTAATTTTTTGTATGACAAATAGATTTATGATATGATGTTTGATACTTACGTACTTTGTACTTGGGTAACGGAATGTCAAATAAGAGTCTCTGATTATTCTCTCAATGTGAAAAATGAAAATGGTAAATTGTGTATAAGGGGAAGAAATTGCATTTTATCAGCCTGTTACATTGCAAAGGTATTGTTTAATGTGGTTGTCATAAAAAAAAAAGTGATGAACCAGCTTTCTGCAAATAAAAGGGTGTGTCCTTCAGTTCTAAAGCTAAGCTGACCTTCTGAAGCGTGTACCGCAAGGTAAATTGATTTACTTCGCATAACGAGGGCAATGTAAAAATATATAAAACTATTAGAAAAACAATACGGTCCCCCTTTCTTACCTGCACGACGTTACCATAAGAAACCACGCTGCCCAACAGTTTCTTGTTTTCAGTCTCATTTTGTTTCTTCTCTATTTCAGCGGCATGCTACAAAATAAATTGCATTAATTAATATTTAATACATGTATGTAATTAATAATATTTAATTTTTTTTTTATTAAGGATTAATAATATTTAATATAAATTCCCTTTGATATGTAACAGGTTAAAATAATTAAAGAGTTCTTGAAAAAGAAGCCACTCACGTGTAGTCGTTTTAAAAGCACAGCATCCGTACCACCTGTGCTTTGTTTTGCAGCTTTCCAAAATTGTTTTTGAGCAGAGTAACGATTCATGGGACATATTTTGAAGAGGCAATCTATAAATTATACGAGAGATCGACACCAGGTTAATTGAATAAAGAATATGTCTAAATGGAAGTAGACGAAAAATTTCCAGAAAATTGATCTTGCAAAATAGTTAATAACAATTTACCTCTGAACTTCTTGGGTGGAGTTGATAAATCTCCAGCTTCCGGACATACCACGCATCTATCGTCCACTAATCTAAAAATCAATTAAAATCACGTGAAACAATCGTACGAATTTTCTCTACATTTGTGCTTGAATTCTCTGCAAAATAAGATAAATCTTTCAAGGGGCTCAACGTGATACGAAATTCAAGCATTCCACTTTCTTCCGTGGTAATCTAAAATCTAATCACGTTCAAATCTATTCGATACCGTCTCCCCACAGCTTCATTCCCAATTATGTATTATCTAAATCTGAATTGTAAATTCCTGAAATTTTCTATTAGACATAACCACAGTGAAGCTTCTTCGTGAAATATAATGTTTCATACAGATCTTCCATAAAATAATAAAATGAAAATTTTTACATTTTACGACAGTTCTCCAAAAGACACCTCATACATAATTTAGAAACAGAAAAGCAACAATTATTCGATATAGCAGCAATATTCGTTTCCCACATACAATTGTACTCGGATATTTCCTGAGACAAGCAAGACGCAATTATCTCCGCTATTTTTCATTATTAAACAAAAAAATAAACGGCATTCATTTCAAACATTTCACCTTTTCGCCTATAATTGAAGCAAACACGAGGATAATATACCTTTCGAAATTTCCTACCTAAGTACAAAGAAATCATTCTACATTTTAACAAAACAATAATGACGATATTATTATTATCATTACTCTGAATACAAACGGTTATGAAATAGTCAATAGAATGCAAGAAGCCGTCGTCGAATAAGTGTGGTCCAGGTGGAACGGAAGCACCGTGCAAATCGATATTGGGGCAGGCCAAGTCCCGTCCGGGGGTTTAAAGCCACGTAACGACAAGGGTAGCTCTCATCTCGCGAAATATCAACGTATGCCTGCCTTCTCTCGTACTCTTACCTAATAAAAAAAAACTACACCTCCAAGATGCTGTATTTTGTCCCCGATGGGGTGCAACACTCATGATCTGATAAACTACACCGCTGCTTCTTTTCCTGGAAAGGTCAGGGAACTTGTTAAGTATAAAAGAGGATATACGACGGTTACACATTCAGAAGATGCTAAAAATTCCTCCGACAAGAGTACCATACAGCACGAGGAAAGAAGAGCAGCGTTACTTGACATTCTAATTGCACGAGTTGCATAACAATATGGAATCTTTTTCAGACTTCTCCGAACTATTATTGAATCGTGCGATTTAGTACGGGGTCTGCGAAATAATATTTTAACAGATCCTCTCTGAAGCAATTCCGCCCTGTGGAATTGTTACAATTAATTGCAAATAAAATGAAAGTAAAGTAGTTTGAAAAGAGGTGAAATTTAAAACGACCTAAATTGCGCTTAATGAGTTCTAGCTCGCAGTGCCAGTCTTTTTTAAGTCGCCCAAAATTTTTGGATTTATCCTTACTATACAAGCAATTCCTGGTCATATCAATACATTTCTTTCCCTCGTTTAATTGGAGCAATGTGGTTCAATCAATCACCTGTCGATACCACTATATTTTTCATCTATTGAACAGAATGTCCACATTTCAACATATTCTGCTTGAAGCGTCGTTGCACAGGTATAAGACTGACCAGACATGACTTGTATTGAATCGTGCATTATTTTCCGACGACAAAAACGCGTTTACAGGCCCGACAGAAGTGAAGCTACATATTGATCGCGGAATCTTGCAATAGCTTCGCGCAGAAACGACAGAATGCACTATGGAAGATTAACGGGGGACAAGCTTGAATATTATAAGGAAAAGTGATCTGAGCCCGAGATAGAAAAAATATGATAATAATTGTCGCAGCAGGAATGCATTCACCATCTTGGGAGAATATTATTACACGACGGTCAATTACGCCCTTTCGGTGGTGTCGACTATCCGTAAGTGGCCACATCGCTTGTTGTTGGTCACTAATAGAATACAAAGTTCGCTAACGAGATTGCATTTAGGCTTCTCATCCGCAAACGTAAGCTCTTTTAACTACCCCGAAGGTTAATGCGTCCAGCGAAATGTAGCCATAGAGGCTGCAACCTCGTATGAAGAAAACACGTTTATTGGATGAAATATTATTCATTTGTACCGATACTTGAACACGTTATCGTGGAGATTTATGTTTACCTTACTCCCAAAATTTCTTACCGGATGGTGTACAATTATCGTGCGGAAGGTGCAGTAAGTGTACGCTGTGTGCGAAACGTTGAAACCTGCATACAATTTTTATGCTATCTCCGACGTTGATTTCTCATTTGAATTTTGTATTTAATTGACTGTTAATTAATGTGCAAACGTGGTTTTATCAATATTATCCGTTATCTTCCCCGGAAATATTTATACGGTAAGAAAGGAAGGAATCTGAAGATCTAGAAATCGTGCAAAGCTACGGTTGATACATTTGTATCTACGTGCTTTCCATGACACCCAGACAAAACATAGAAAATGTGAAATACCACTTTTGATAAATCACCGTCTACTGTACGGGTTCAGTTGTCAAAGAAAGGCAGTGGACCATTTAGCAAACTCACAAGATTCGATAAATAATACTTCCTTCATTTTAAACACCTATCTAACATCTCGATTGAGAAAAAGTAGGTTGCCGAGAATCTTGTACGATATTAATTCGTGCAAGATCGATACGTCGTTTACGAGTGTCTCCTTCTGCATGCATAAACAGCGGTTCGATTTCACCCTCGGTGCATTTACACCGTCGAAATCAAACATACGATAAATCGAGGCTGCACGTGGATTTCAATAGACAAACAACCAGAATCAACGTGCGTGTACACCTGGCGTTAACCGCTATACATCCAAACGCGATACGTTTAAAATCGAGACCGCATCTCGATTCTGGCGCCCGCGTAACCGAATAACAGTGGATCCGTCGCCCACAAATTGATACAAGCCTGGACGCAAATAAAAAGTTGCCAGCAAAGGAAAATATTCCAAATATTTTGTGCAAAAGCCCTTGTGCAATCATTGACATTTTGGTGGCGAGGTTCAGTTCAACAACTGCAGTTGGTGGCTCAGGATCGATCACAGGTGATCACAGTTGCATCGAGGCTTACTATTTGAAGGTGTTAGGTCAGTGTGCAAGAAGGCCGACGCATTCACACGGTGTAAATTTGTATGGGGGGCCACGTAATACGCATGGTGATGCTTACACGTAGAAACGAATTTGTAATGATTAATAAATATTAACAAACAAGTGATGTTAACTTAAATTAAATGAATAACTAAATTCGTGGATGTGCTAAGGTTTTCTTTATTACCAATTAACTCAAAACGATGTTAAGTGGTATTTGTTTCACACGAATTTATTACACGTTTAACTAATCCAGAACTTTCCAATTACTTTAATATAAAATTAACGATAGCGACGGGTCTTGTACAACGAGTAGCGTCCAAATTCGACGCCCTAATAGTACTTCTGGCATAGGAACAGAAATTAGGTTACAGTTCAATTGAAGCTATTTATCCTGTCACTGCTACTTATGGAGAGTATACAGTTAATAAATATTACAGTTAATTCGTCGTTGGTCCGCAGCCGAAATAGAACAATGCCGAAATAGAAGCTGGATTCAATGCTTCAGCTAAATGGGACATCTCTTCCAATAAGAGAGATCCTAAATAACAAAATATTCAATATCACAGATAAATATTGGCCAATCAATGCCAAGGACAACAACCGGAATTAATTCGGGGGATCCGAAACGTTTCCACGAGGAATGGATTCCCGGAATACCTGTGGGAATGCATATTGTATATACGCTTTGGCCTGCGTGGCATGCATTTCCTGCTGATCAATAAATCAGCGTCCCGCGCCCTCGATAATTTTATTAATAACTTCGTCAGCGATCGTTTTATATTGTTAACATGCGCGCGCCATCGTGACATCGAAAAGAACGGACAGGAATGGACACAGTGGCATGTTCCATAGCCTGCGCCGATGGGAAAGATTAATTTCCTATCAGCGGCAATCTAATCTCTGATTAATTAAGCATTGGCGTCAAATGAACGTGCAACCAACGCACGGTACATATACCGTTAAAATATATACTTGAACGATTTCGAAAAAAACAAACATACAAAAAAAGACGGCAATCAATCGATGATCTTGACGATCTCTACCGAACACAGATATCGTTTTGAAACGATAAGTATCGCAAAACTTTATCGTTGAAAGGAACATATTTATCGTCGAGCAAAAATGGAACAACGAACATTATAAGGAAGGGTGAGAATGTTTTGTCGGATCGAAATGTTCAATGGGATTTTATGGAATTTAATTTAAGTAGGCACTGTAGTGGCGGCGGGGGAGTGAATACAGAGGGCGGGTCAAACATCAATTACCTCCCTTTCATCTACACGACGAGCTAGTGCACAGAATGCACTGTTATGGAGAATGACAAGTTCCAGTGCAATCAGGATGCTGGCGGAGAACAGGAATTAGTAGATATACCCCATTCACCGGGCCGGAGATTTAGTTTGACGAGCTGCGACTGGCGCACAAATTATATCACGCTGTTATCTCTATATACTAGCATCAACCTAACAGCACAATACGAATCTACATATTATATAGTAGACGTTGCACGTCGCCTTTATACATTCGTTTTGTGTGATAAAACATCTGGGCTGAGGGACTCGTTTACCATACATGTATGCCCGGGAGCTCAAGGGAATAATACATTGCCGGGTTTCACTCTGTACTGTAACTAATGTTACTCGCGTGAAGATCGATGGAAAAACTTGGGAAATTATATGGGAGGAACTTTAAAGAGACGTTTTCGCTAGTACGTATACAAAATATATGTTTATAAGTCCAACTGAAGATATGAAAATTGTCATATATGTGTAAGTTAGTACCATTTCGTTGAAACTGATAACTTAATATTTTTCTTGTTCTCAGAGGGAAAATTTACTGTATCATTGGTGACGCGGTTCTGTATGAAGGAAAACGGAGTAACAGTAGAAACAGATTCTACTAAGACGCTGTTTAATATTACTAGCAACGGTTTCGAACGTGTTCACGTGGATTGATTTAAATGGAACACCTCCCGTTTCGTAATCAAAAATAGATAACATGGCAAGCAAAATTTCACTATAACTAGCATTGAAATGACTTGAGTTTCTTTCCAAATATTGTAGCTTAAAGGTTATTCTTAGGGGAACTAAGAATAAATCGAATTTCATCATTCACTTCAGAATGAAATCTATAATAATCCGTAACGCGTAATCATCGCAAATACGAGTTCACTCATAATTACACGTGAAAGAGAACGTCCTAAAACGTATATAAGAGGATCACGTTCCGATATCGTGAGTCATGCGTATACTCACTCTTTGTCTTTGCTACTTAACTCGAAGCAATTTTTATCTTTTGCCTGACGCTACAAAGAGAGATAGTACCGAGTGCACGGGCCTACCGGTGATTGGAGGGAACGAAAACCCATACGGAAAATCAGATTCCCAGGGATTTGATCGACGGAATCTTATTTAAGTGGCCATTCATGCCGGTGAATGCCACTGTAGTGGCTGAAGTGTGCCTGACCTATTTTTCGAGTAGCCAGAAAGCCTAAATAGAACTTTGCGATTAATTGTTCGCGGTTCGAAACGTGTCGAAATCATTTGCAAACTGAATCTTCTATCCTCGAGCAATTTTCTGGGATCCAAACGTTGCTCTACGTGTTGCTGTTTTTTCTGTATTTTTTTTTTAAAGACAATCTTCATCCATTGGAAACAAATGTTTATTTGTCGTCAACGAAAATGACAAGTACGGAAAAAAGGATACTAACATATGGTCGAAAATAAATATCCGTTCAAGGATACATTCCCAGGGACCCCCGAAATAGGTATACAGAAAAAACCATGTAATGTAATAAAATCCACAAATACATCGGAGACAAAAAGTCCCACGAGCAGGTCTTCCAAATTGATGTAAAAATACGATGTGTCTCATTGTCGGTTACGTAAGAGCATACAGTTTTTTCTCAACTCGCTGTCATTCGACTTGTGAGATTCTCCGTTTCTCCTGCCAGTCAGTCTGCCAATTGTTAGGTCTCCCCATTATCCTTATCATGTGTATGAGTTCACCGGTCTCCTCGTACGAGGAAAACTCGTCAACGAAAGATTACCAATTATGTCACCTTTAAGAACGTCGTTTCTCTTCTTTTCTTTTCTTTTTTAAGTCACGTTATCGCCCTTTTTCTCGTATCTCGAGGAAAGGCTGTTTCTGTTTGCCGGCTGATTATATTTTACTTCAAGCTGCTTTCCCCGATAATAGCTTAAAGATGCACATTAACGTCAATAGGCAGAGATAACCCTTTGAAAAGTCTGCACAGTCGGGTACACGATGGTCGATCACAAAGAGATCGCCTTATTACCTGCCCGTATCGACTCGTCCTATCTTTGTGCGGACTCGGGGCATCAGTGCGCGGATAATATAAGCGAGCAGAGAATAGCAAGTGTTTCTCGTCGAGGGGGAGAATTTGTTCGATGGTGGCAGATACCCTGGCCAGACTGGGATTTATGTGTAAGCCGATTAATAACTGTCTTTCGTCACCATACCGTTGATAGGCATCGAAATAACGTTGACACTGGGCCGACAAACGTTTTGTAATGATCTGTTGCTTCGGATAATAATAATAACATATGTAATAATAGTAATAGTAGTTATTATTGTAAATAATTGTCATTATTATTAGGACTACTGTCTGACGTGCGTAATAAACCCGAGAAGAAGAAATAAAACATTGAATTGGAGTATATGAAATTATCGTCTTGAATTGAAAATCGAATTAAAAAACTTCGGAAAAGAATGGATTTTTTTTATTATATTATCAGAGCAGAATAATTTTCATTGATCTGTGTATAGTTCAGTCATAATGAGTAACGTCGTTGTTCGTCTCTTTGACGGCGAAGTTGTTCGCGGTGCCTGGTGACACAAATTCTCTGAATATGTACTTTCTATAGACTCTTCACTTGCGAATTGTTGGTCTGTTGAAAAATTATGCGAACGTTCGAATAAGTGAAGTCCCCGCTACAAACAGTAGGGTAGAACGTGATTATTTCCACTCTTTTGTATTTAATATTTCGAAATCCTTCAACGTTTGTAAGAACGAGGTGTGATAATTTCGTGTAATTAGGTCTTCTTTTTAATTAGCGCCCACTTACCAATTAATTACTTGTCCCAAGCTCTCGTGCGCAACTTACATTATAATACAATATATGTGCATCTGTCGGCAATTATTTCTTTAGGTAAAAAAAAGTTATAGCGTATCTTTATTACACTACGGCAATTAAAAGGTAAATAGCACATCACTAATTAACGATAGTTTACTACGAATCAACCGAATGGGTATAAACTGCGGGAGTAAATAGTAAATTACAACATGTTCGTTGTAATGAAAATCTCATTTAGATCGGTTGCTGAAGCTCGTGTGAATCGAAGACTCGTCATTATTCAAATGAATTCGTTCTAGTTTGTATTCGTTTCTTCCTTTGTTCGCTCATTTCCATTCTTTCATTTTCGACTGAATGTGTCTGCGACAGGGATGACGTATGCAAACGTATGTTGAATATGATGGAAGTTTTTCTTTTCATCGGAACCGGTCTTCGACGTCTGGAAATTACGTATAATTGTGGTTCCGATTAGTAGAACGAGGTGACACGAAAAAAGACACGGTACAGAGACCTGCTGTCCCGTGAGATCGATTGACACGACTGTATGTTTCTTTCGACGAGAGCAATTTAAACTTACAGCAATATTAAAAGGATATTGAGTAATTGACTGGTTATATCATTTATTGAGAAACCGGTTTAATATATAAAACATGTTAATATCGAATGTATTCAAACAATTATCGGTGTACGAATTATACGTTATGCTTCCTGTTAAGTCAACTAATTTACACTCAGCCTCGAAGTTTTTCAATACTATCAATCCTTGCGGAAATGATAAATCATTTTAAATAAATAAATTGTAAATAGATAAAATAGTAATGGAATTCCTACTTTTTTCGTTTTTTCCAGGATTGTCCCTCGTTTGTGTAATATATTTGAATTATGAACTATAAAAAAAGAAATTTTATTGGCAAACGTTGATTTCAATTACCACGATTTTGAAGATCGATGTAGATACATAAACTTGAGCTTGATAAACACAATAAAAATCACTACTAATCCTAACCGCGAAGGTGCAGAATTTCAAGCCACGAGTTTCTTGAATCAACGCGGCGAAAGATTTCAGAGGGAAAGATATCAGTGTTTGCCTTGAATATCTAATCGTTCCGGAGGCTAATCGTCGAAAAGAGTTTAGAATAGTGTATGTGCATTGAGATTATTGAAATACCTTGTCCCGTTTCCATCTACGCGGAAGCAGAATGTCAAATGGATAGGGAAATGAATTATCGAGCGTGAAATTGAATCAGATAAATGGAGTAGATCGGGGCAAATGGTATGCGAATGTGCTGCCTCAAAAGTGATTCGTGTCTGAAGAAGATGGTAAAATAAAATATCAAAATGCTTGATGTCTGGCGGAATGTGGTGAAATTTAATCTTGCAATCAGTCACACTACAATGTGGTGGGCGAATTACTTGCCGCGGAACCATTTGGCAAATATTTCATTTTTATCGGAAAAATAGCTGAGGCGTATACATACTTATGCTTGAATAAATATATGACTGTGATGAAAACTGCTGGAGGCGTTTATACATTTATTTATTTTTATTGTTTTGTATGATTCGCTCACGGGAAAATTCCACGGTAATTTGAAGCCCATTATCGACTTCTACAGTGTGCAATTGAAACCTCTGAGCAATAATTACTATGTGTGATTAATGAAGTGTTTGAGCAAAATAAGATAATTGTTAATGCAGTACGATTGAGAAGTTGATCATTTTAATACATTTTGTCTACCCTCAAGTTATTACTCGAGAAAAAGTCTTTCTATAGATTATAAAGTATGACTTCTCCAGTCAGCCCTAATCAATAAATCCAAATAGTGGACAGAGGAATCAAATGCTATATTGATCTACTCTTCCCTCTCCTCTTAAGTAAACTGAAATAAAGTACTTCAGATTGCACAGTAAATTGTAATTCCTTCTTACATTACGACCAGCTCCCCAATATTTCTCTACTGCTGCTCCTTCCAAAAGCTTCTACTCCTCCTCCTAATACACCTGCTACCGAAAAAGATTCGTCTAATTACAACTCGACGATCTGCCTTGCTCAAAAAAAATTTCCTGCAAAACTTAGCCAACTGAACGCACAGAAAACACACCAATTTAACCCACTCGATCACCTACAATACGCTCCACTTTGATCACATCCAACCAACTGAAAATTAGATCCCAAAACCGAGCCGCTGTTCACTCGAAACCGTGTTCCACTTTTAGTTATGAGCTAAATGGAAGGTGGCTGAGTATTTCACGGATATTAATTATCGCCTCGATTCTCCAAACTTCCCACAGCGCTTGCATCTCTGATTCGAAGAGTTTCCCTTTCGCCGTCCCGCGATTTCCAACGGAGGAGTGAATGCTGTGTCGCGAAACGCGGATCCATCGAGGTGCATTCGCCGAAACGGAAAGATGCTAATTAATCAGCAACATTTAATGAGCATTGAACTTACCCCAATGTCGAAAGAAAACCGGAAACGCTCCCCTCGGCGTACAGGCTGACGATGTCGCCCAGGTGGAGGAAACTGGCAGAACCTAGAATCTCGCCCATCTTGATGCTGTTGTCTTCGAGTCTCTACTTCCTTCAAAGTTGGAGAAGTTCTGCCTCTTAACCGAGTGAATTATTCATGGCTACACCTACGGATCAAAGACGATGGTTAATCCCCGATACAGCTAAACAATGTATAGCAACGAATACTTCGCGATGGTGTTTCTTTATTTAAAAATGGATAAAGCGTTTAACAACCATTAAGATACGTAGGCTTCTGAGTACGGTTCAATACGGTTGTTACTTTTGGATGATGTACGTGTGTGTGTGCGGCGCGTGTTTGATAGTGTTTACATTGAGTTTTAAACTGGTCGGCTTTTATCTTGACGGTGGATTTTCTGGTTATTATTGATCGTTCCAGGTGTGCTCCGGTTGCACTTGATATATCTTTTTTCAATAATAGATTTGTTGCGGCGTATCGGTGTAATAATTCTAACTACATATAGTGTACATATTGTAATTATGATTATAAAATTCGTTGAAAAGAGAGATAGGTATAACAATTAATTACAAGTAGTAAGGAACGATTATTAGAAATGTAATTAGAAAATATCAATGACCAGTAATCGTAAACAAATTACTGTTATCTTGGTAATTTTACTGTCTCGAAGATATTACAGCAACGCGGTTAATTTACAACGATTAGTTATGTACATATATTTTTATTATCGTCTAAAGTATCTCTCCATGTATAATCGTTAATTACCCCTTATCTGCCTCGGTGTAAATGTTCTTTTCTCAAAATCTTCACCTTCCTTATCAGGCGAACTATATATTTCTAGTAATAAAACCATTGTTAAGGAATTCGCTTTTAATTACGCGGTCTAATATTTTTCGCGGAAAGTTTCTGCCCCTCGCGTTGAACAAATTATTACAGGAAATAAGAAAGAAATGAAAGAAACGATTCGTTTCGATGCTGATTGAAATTGTTCTGCCGACCAGCGGATCGATCATAAAACGATTCATAAACAGGAAGATAACCGGAAGAATAAATCGCGCTTCACAATCAAATAAGCGCCCCGGTTTAAATATGGCTGGATAGTTTGCCACTTGTTTTGTATAATATCCAGCTACATTTATATTCGTCTGGAGGTAATTTCGAACGGAGATTTTTACAACCTCGAGGGATGTTCATTCGGTTTCCACGGGCAAACAGCTTTTGCAAAATGGGTCAGCCTAAACTCGATTTTCCGATGGAAATTGCCATCTCTTTCTCCTGTCCAACTGAATCCACCCCGAAAACGATACGAAGGAAATTGGTTCGCCCAGTATTTCCTATCTGGAAAATTGAGCCCGCCCTCATTTCAAAGGATGAAAAATGAAGACTCGGAATGACGGGAAAAGCTACGACGTCGTCCTCGTTATTTATAGAATATTGCAGAGACTTTCGTCATAATTAATTTTTCTTCAGCAGCTTAATTCGAGTCCGATAACTCCAAAGTCATAGATACTTTCTTAAGAAGGAGAGACTTCCAGAAGCTTTAATATAGGTACACAGGTTATTCGAAAATTTACTATTTCATTGTAAATTATCATTGTTCACAAAGCAATATAGTATTCTTCAGTTAAAGATAACTTGTTCTTCCTTAAATGAAACAAAAATTTCAGTTCTTCAATACCAATTCCATATTAATTAATTCAAATGGCACGGTTTCAAGATATATTTGATATTTTATATATTGTACTTTAACCCTTTTATGTTCTACAGTGTTGAATCTACACCAAAGGTGAATTTAAAACCCATTTTTATTCGACTCAGCGAATATTTCCGCTATATGTAACGCTTGGTGATCCAACAACCGCGATGCACTGTGTGTTACGTATCTCGTTAATATCTTTATGCCAGGTATGCATACGTTTCCCCATATTTTCCACACAGGAATATTATCATCGATTTCTTCTGCAAAACTGAGCCCAACGCGCTGTTTACAACCAAGCCTAAGGTTGAAGGTCAATTTATTTTCAGAGTTGACCGGGATAGTCTTTTGTCAGTGAAATGCAGCGTGATTAAGGATCGCACCTTCTCTAATCCTTCCTCAATCATGTTCCAAACGAATTTGCGGAGCAACCCTTTGCATCGTCAATTAACAAGTAATAGACATTTTTATTGAGTGAAACGAAACTGCAACTCAATCGCGAATCCCCGATTGCCTTGTAATCAAATTATTTTCGCGATTGTTCTGGAGCGATCGATCACCAAACCCCCCCTTTAATCTCGTAAATCGTAAATTCTGCGTTAATAGAACGAGAATAGACAGGTAATTGTTGGCTGGATAATTGATATCGAGTGCCAGAAAATGGAATATTCATTTTTGTACTTATGCGGAAGGTAATCAATTTCGTATCACTGAAACTGAATACATTTTTCGCTAAAATATTATTATTACACATTAATGCCGTATCATTTGCCATACTTCATCAAAAACTACAAGTTTTAATCCTTCTTATAAACACGTCAATTTTAAGCTCCTTGAACGTGTAACCCAATAAGGTTTGATTTTCATTGATATCATTTGCTAGTAATATCCCAGCAATATTTTTATGTAACACGTACGATATTGTTCGTGAAGAAAGACGTGTCAATCGAATAGAATGATCGTTTAGCGTTTATTGTGCGGCTGGTCTCTATCACTGGGCAGCTTCTTCCGGCAATTTGTAGCTGCATTGTGCAGCAATTAAATCGTTCGTGACTCTGGCGTGACTACTTTGCCGCACGAAGAGATGTACTGAATGTATTTTGATTCGATTTGATTAGCGATCATATGATTTAGACAATTAAATGAGGAGTATTTTCATTTCTTTAAAATTTGGCAAAAATATCGTTTTTTAAATAGAGATAATACTACGATTACTCAAATCGAAGTTCCAAAGATATTATAATCTAATTTAGCTTTTTCCTTGCATCTTTCTGCTTCAATCGCCATTTACTCATTTAATTTGTCTGTCCATTGTTTCAGGAAACCTATTAGAGTTCCCTTACAGTCTGCCAAGACTGTCACGCTTCCACCAAATACAATAGATGTGCGTGACACAGGTACATTTAAATTACGAAGTTATTATATGGAACAGTCCAACTGCAGGCACTACTTTCTCCGTTAAAGTATCTATATCCACGCCTAACTTCCTCATACGTAAGTAGTCAAATGTGTGTTCCTCATTCATAACAACGATATTCTATATCTGGTGTTCATTGATAGAAAAATCGTCGAGGCCAACACGAACGCTGCTGAGTGAGTCAGTCACAGGTACTTTTACTTTTTATTATATTTCCAACGACCGACATTACGTTCAAATGGATATTAACAACACGAAATTTCCAATAAAAATATACACCGACATTCAAATGCAGCGTTTATAAAGCGTAAAATAATATGAAAACACGATGAATAAGGCAGAACCGAGAATTTAATTAACTACAACATACCGTTTAGTTTAATGAAAGCTCGACAAAGCGTTTCAGTTATCCATAGCTCATTACGAAGGAGTTACACATACATGTACGAATATTTCCATAGAAACCGTTTCGTAGACAATATTCATTTCATAACGTACACACCCACAGTTAGGTCCATTCTCTGCCATAATTTGTAATTCAGTGAAGTTTAAATGGCACACCAATTGTGCTTCAATCTATTATTTATTTTAGATATACCAAATACAAATTATTTAGACATGAATTATTGTGATCATTGAATATGTACGTATTTTCGCAGGAAACTATGCAAGTGAATTAACTCTGACCGAATGCACCGTGAAAACACGTACGTCAACTGTTAATTTCTAAAGACCACTTGAACGTCCTGTTAACCTCGTACTAGCTGTACTAACTCCTCGTACATAATCGAGCTAAACCGTGAGCGTATAATGCGACGATCAGAAATTGAAATCGTATTCCTGTATCTCTTTTTCAAATCCCCATTCAAGTCGCCCAACATAAATAAATCATCAGTGAAAATGGGTAGAAGATTTAAAATAACCAGACTCAACAAACCGGCGGTTAAGTCGGGTGCTACTCCATTCATTTCTTATTTCCATTTAGAGACGAGAATAATTTAACGTTTTAACAGGTATGACATAATATACATAGAAGAGAAATATTTGTCTAGAAAATATCCCTCCTTTTTTCCAGAGAATTTCGTTACCTTTATCGTGGAAAGTAAACTGTTGTATGTATATGGTTATGGCAGGCTGATAAATTATTCTCGAAACGCTAACGTGGGCGTTTAAATCGACAAATGTACTCAGTGGAAATTCGTTGACAGTGCACGAAACAATCGTAAACCGACGCGATTGAATGTTATAAAATGTTAATTCTAAATAATAAAATAAAATGTTAAATATAAATAATCACGTCCATCGGCGCGGATAATTTTCGATTAACCAAATCGAGTTAATGCAATTTTGCATGCACTGCCAATGAACCTTGCACAACACTGGATATCTGTCAAGCTTTTTTTTTTATTTTCCTTTTCCCTGTGCATCGAGCAATATTGAGTTCATATCGCGTGTCTCAAACGACCTATAAATTGGTTCGCCATAGGGAAGACGTCGAACGAATGCATTCCCAACAATGACTATAGATTTGTTCACTGACACGTGCATCGGACGAGACAATTAGTTCTCTATTTTTTATTCTCGATTGAACAAGGATACGTGTGTTGGGCGGAATAATTTATTTGAAAAGTGACTAGTAGTGAATGATTGCTATATTTTATTCATTCGGAGTCTACAATGGTATTTATTAATACAGTCCTGTTGATCGTAATGCTATTAGATTAATGTGTAAACGAAAACGAATCGTATCGATAAAGATATCTAACATTCTAAATTGCGAACTAGCTTAGGATTTCAATGGTGCAGATCGATGCATCAGTACGGTTTCATTAGATCGTATTGCCAGTCAATTGACAATTATTGTTCAATGACTGGGACATCCGACGAGAACATAAAAGGAACATCTGCGCAACCATTTTTTCCTTTCTACTACATATTGCATCCCGATAGTTTTTCTCTTTCCTTTTTCCATGCATGGCATATGAAAGATCATTTACAGCCTCGACAACGAAGTCCTTTTTACAACACAATTGAACATCTTTCAATAAATTTCAAGGAAAAACCATTGAAATAATAACGGAACTAAGTTTGTTTGAACATGTTACTGTATTTAATTCGAATCACATGGGAACACGATATTTATTGTACAAAAATTATTTTAGAATACATTTGAGAAGGAAGAAAAAGGAAAAAGGGTATGTTACATATATTCTTCGCAGAATGATTCCGAACTGAAACATCTTGTTACATTTTACTCTTATTATTACACCAGATACTTAAAAATATAGCCAATTCTCACGTATCTTCTTAACGTAAAACAATTATAATTCCCAATAATTCACAATGTTTGTCACAACATGTTTCTTACATTACACAAAATTGTATTTTTCACTCCGTTATATCCTGCACCGATATCGTCCACGCACATATTTACACATCGCACTGTTAAATCGACCAGCATCTTCACCTATCGAAGATCCGATTTCCCCGATCACACATAAGAATCAAAGTTTCACAAGAAATCGCGCGCCCCGGGGGGAACCGCGTTAAATAATCTATTAATCGATTGTCAAACCTTGGCCTCTGCTTTTTCAAGTGGCCAGCAGTAGCCCAA
Organism: Nomada fabriciana; assembly: GCA_907165295.1. Lineage (NCBI taxonomy): Eukaryota > Metazoa > Arthropoda > Insecta > Hymenoptera > Apidae > Nomada > Nomada fabriciana. The sequence goes on from OU015695.1 coordinate 7,722,220, forward strand.
GCTCGCCAGCAACTCAATTTGCCCTTACTGCGCAACAATAAAAGGCTACGTACGTATTCCGTTTCACGCGAATATAATTTTCATAAAATTGCGAAACGCCGAGCCCGTGTCGCGTTACCGCTGCGAAGGGTTTCGTTTTTCCAAGGATTTTCTCGCGCGACACGCGCCGCCCGTTCTTCATATTCTCTCACCTTTCTTCTTTCTTTCCTTTCACCGACAGCGTTTCGAAATCACACGCTTGGCGTACGATCGATTTAACATCGACGAGCGACTACACGCGTCCGCCGGGATAAAAATATTCGCGAGAAATTCATCGAACGAAAATGAATTCGCGTGCGAAGGAAATCGGGCGTTGGTGAATGTGCCGGGTTCGAAAAATCGTCAAGGGAAATTGGAAAGCGGAGGCGCCGGGTACTTTTCAAGGCCACCTCCGTCTTGTTCTTTTCGACGTGGCCACTTTATTTCCGTCGGTCGACGATATTATTAGGGGACGTTAAACGGTTTGACGAACAGGATCGTACGAGAGAGAAGAAAGCGGAGTAATCGAATGCAATAATATTGGAAATAGACCGGAAGATTGATCGCGATAGTATATACGGAATTGAAGAGGAAGTCGAGTTATTAGATCCGCCGTAACTGGTTCACGCAACGTGTCATGTGGTACGAGAAATTCGATGTGTCCGGTAATTCGAATGGATGAATTGGAATCGTGGGCACTTGGACGTTTTGGAAATTGCATTCGTATCAGTCGAATGCGTCTAATCTTTCTTTTTCTCCGTTTTGCATCATATCAGAGGAAAGAAGAAAGCGATGCATGTGTTTTTATTGGCCTGTATACATGTGTACATGTTCAAATTTCAATTCTAATTAAATTTGAGGTGTTCAAGTATCTATCATGAGGAAAAATGACACACGAGTGATACTTTTGGAGTGTGTTTATGATCTTTCGTGACCTTGCCTGGCAGGTCGTTGAACTCGACTTAAAAGAGGCTATCACCCTACAGAGTAAAAAATAGAACGTTTCATAAAACGCTGGTAAAGTTCACGATTTCACTAGGCGCTTCGAGAATAATCCGCATCCAATAAATTGCAAAGGCAAACGAAAACTGCAAATAATTATTTTTATTTCTATATCGTTGGTAACAAGTTTAACGATAACACTCCGCAGAGAAGTCGTCGATAATTAAATCACAAATCGATTGAAGTTTCTTCCTCTTCGTTTTATTACTCTTGCCTGCTCCTCTACTTTTGGATCACCTTGTACACCTGTGCGATCGAGCACTCTACCTAATTGCTTCGCATAATATATTATCCACTAAAAATTGATAAATCCCACGGAACCTTCGAAACACTGGTAAAATAAATTAAAGCTGCTGCAGCTACAAAAAATATACAAGATAAATAAATGAACGAATAAATTCGATGTACACGCCAAAATAAATATAAAAGCACGTACTGGTTGCATCGAATATAATATACACCGCACACAAGTTTAAGCTAAAACTACTTAAATCGGTCTACATCGATCGATCTACTTAAATTTAGAAAAGAAACCAGAGTAATTCGCAGAATAATATAAGCAGGGTAAAGAAACCGCCCCGTTGTTAATTACCCCGTATAGTTGCCACGACGTTAACTCTAAATCACAAAACAAAAGAAACAAATTTTAACGCACAGTAATTTAACTAAATGATAGATCAAATGGGTGCACCGCTTTCTTTTCTATCTCTATCATCGAAAGTGGGACGAAATGGCGGTCTGCTTTTATTTCCATTAACACATATACTGGAGGCACATTTGCTATGTTACATAATATGTATCGACACCGGGTCAGTCGAATCGAAGTTGCATTTAACGAAAAGAAGGAAGCGATTCACCACTCTGGCTAGGTGTCGTTAACCTTTGCAGGATTTGCTGAGTGTGCGTCTCGACCCACACTGCACACGATCCATAATGTGATATATCCGTTTTGCAACGAAATAAAACTAATAATAGAAACTTCGTATAGACGGTTGACGTAATAATATGCACGCACTAGAGGCACGCTTGATACGTTAATCATTACTTATCATTACTGATCATTACGTTTCACCGCAAAAGTTGCGGAACGAGACGATATGCAATTCGTACGGAGAAGGCGTTTGTTTTTACTAGAGAATTTATGTGGACGTTTTTACGGCGAATGCTATGCAAATAGCGTGTATATAATTTATCATTTCAGTTCTTTCCTTACATTTTACAAAAAATTGTACCGGATGAAAGTTAAACTGCACTCGAGTCTACATAACTTCTATTAATCATAATTTTTTATCTCCATTTCCTATGGAGATATGAATGATTGTTGTTCATGTATTTAATAGAACCGCAATGTTATCGTAATCATTTTTATTAATACAAATTATCATTCCATACATTCGTACTTCCTTTGCTACACTATACCATAGTTCCATTTGAAAGAAACAAGCCAACATTCATATCTGGGCTTAAAATTCTGTTTAATAGAAGTAATGCAGACTCAAGTACTATTCAACTTTAGATTGACACAATCTTTATGAAATTTCAAGAAATCCATAAGTTTTCGTGACAACAATTGTTACACCAGTATAGTTAACATTTCTACTGCGTGAAAAATCAAATATAAAACGAACATCGTTAAACTTATCGTACAAAAAGAGCACACACACAGTTGTCACCGAAGGAATGTAATCCGTTCTTTCAATGTAAAACGTACCAAGTTCTAATCATACCCGCGTTCATGGTTATACTCGTGCACAGCAATCACGGTAAACCACGGCGAGCGCATGGAGGGAGAATAAATAAAACGTGCCGATTGAAATCGGACGAACGGAATCCTTTATGCAACGAATCGTATAAATCTCACGATTCTATTAGGCGAACTACTCGTACGGAATAATAATGCCGTCGCGGCGTCTCTGTCGTAGAATCGAGGAATATCAGCGCGAAGGAAATTAACTTGAACGTGACTAACGTCAAACGGAACGCATTGAAACACAGATATCTATCCTCTCATATAACACGATCGTTAGTGTTATGCAAAACACAAAACTATCGCCCAAAAACAGAGTTGAACTCCAAATATGACCTATACTACTTTCCTTTTATCGGTAAAGTTGCCTTACAAACAAGTAGTTTTTTCCATGTAGAAGCGAAAGATTAATAAAGCAGAATAATAGTCCTTTAACTTTAGCAAATTTAAATTCCACAATGAATATTTATGACAAGTGTAAAGGTGCATTAGAAATATGTAGGTATTCTGTTGAAATTAATTATTGCAAGAAAAATATTGGAAAGGAACTCGTCATCCCTCGTTAACAAGTTAATCATGCATATTAATCTTGTTTCTTTTTCCTTACTGTTAAACGGTCTTTAACGACAGCTTGTTCTTTTATAAAAAAATATCATCTCAGCTGTCGTCTGCAGCATCTCGATTTCTACGCTCTTCTATTATTTCAAGTAAATCTATTATTTTTTTTTAATTCGCATTTACTTAACAGATTTTTTGAAAATCTGTACAACTATGGAGCTAACCATTCTCTCAGGTTTCAAGTCCTCTCCTACGTGCTGTAGGAATGCTGTGTTATACGAGGATTTCCTTAATTCTCTAACCGTGTTAGAGGAATACGGTGTTATACACGGGACCCTGTACATATACATATATACAATACAGTCCCGTGCTAATACTGTCAGCTGATACCTAATAAAAATAAAAATATGGAGAGCCTCTTATTAGGATCGATCGAAACACGCACTCAATTTAGCAGCTGCACGCGCGTCCGTCGGGCGTGAATTGAAAAATGCTAGTCTCGTATAATTGACAGATCTATTAACACCTATTGATACGTTTCTCACGCACAGTCATTGGCATCGCGTTGTCTTTATGTACGATCCCGCATTGCCCTACCAAAAGTCTTAACCTATCGGAGTATGTATATACAAGCAACGATTAAAACGCCTTACTAGGAAAAAACGGTGGTAAGAGAAAAAAAAGGGAGGAGAAAAAACGCAAATTCCATAGTAGGCTATGAAGATTACGAGGGGAAGAAAAAAGAAGGAGGAAAAATCAGCTTGAGCGAGAATAGAAGGAAACTCGTACTTTGTACTCTATCGGCGTTAGCCGAGAAAAGGAAAAGAAAAAAAAACGTGTTTACTCACGTTCTCGCCGCCTATGCCGTTCCAACACTTTCTGTGCACTTCACTTTGCCGATCGAAATCGTTCCCGAGGCGGTTTCACACCGGTTTTAAGTATACCGGAACACTTCCCTGAATGGTCAAATGCTATTTTAAATACGTACTCGTTAATACACCTTACGAAAAAGACGTAAACGTTCGTGATCGCTTCTCGTTAGTTTATTCCAACGTATATACGCGTTTCAGATACCGTCCTTCTCATGTACACAAAATTTATAACATTGACACCATTCTACTTGGCGAAAAAGGGCCGACTACTGTTGAACGTTCACAACGATGAGCTCTACGAAAACGTGCTACCTGGTATGGTCGCCAAGTATCACCGAACACGCGTACATATATATACACGAGAATGAATTGGAGTCGAACGAAGAGAAACGTTCTCACCGTTCGGTGGTTCTGGCACGACTGGAGTACTGGAGGCTACGCGAAGTCGCTCGGACTTCACATATGGCTGTGTGTATAGTACAGTGACCAGCTGAGTCGCTTATTTTTGTACAATGTATTAATTCACTTTTAGGATTTGTATTAATATATAAATACTGTAATTAATATATAAATACTGAGTGGTGTGAAGATAATAACGAATTTTCAAACTTTATTTTTTTAATTACTGAATGAAGTGAATATCGGTTGTTGATAAATAAATAAAGAAAAATTTATAATAGAAATTTCTGAAGCGTTAAAACAAGACGTGAAAATAGAACGTATAAATAGTTAAAGTAATTATTGATCATGTTAAATTTATGATAATATCGCTTTGGAATGAGAAAAACTCAATTTTTATTTTTATACCTATTTCGGGTGTAGATATGACAGGAACTCGAGTAGTTTCAAGCACTTCTTCATAGATGGCGATACTGATGACCTCATATCACAGACGAGTACAACCCTGGGATCGTAGGTTCAACTAAAAGTTGGTCAGAAATAGTAGAAGTCAAATAGGCACGACCCTAGAGTCGTAGGTCGAGCTAAAAGTTGGTCAAAAACAGTAGAAGTCCAGTAGGTATGACCCTGGAATAGTAGACCGCGGTCGGTGACCTTAAAAGATTTTCAGAAATGGCGAATACCACCGAGTGCAGCGACGCGCCGGCACGGCGTGTTGCAGAGCGAGGTGGCGCCCGGCCTGTCAGTCACAATTGAAGCGTTGCAGTGTAGGTTGCTATGTTGAAGGTTAGCGACATACCTTACTCTACAAGACAATAGCACTTCGGGCTTTACTTTACCATCGTGTACGCTTGATTATTAGCTTCTATTAATTAATACGTGTTTAACTAACAATCATTCTACTATCGCAACAGTACATTAAGTTAGACATGTTGATACATGTAATACAAAAAGGCTTCATGTATAGTTTCAATGTAATTTTCAAATGAATTATTAAATTGTTTATAAAAAATAAACAGTGCATGCAGCATTTGTAAATTGTTTATTGATGTATAGTAGCATCCTTAACCTTTATTTTAAGCACTCGATCATTAATGGTATATATTGGAATATATGTATATGGTATACATATAATGGAACCGCACATGGTATAATGTTCACACCTATTGGAGATGGTAGCCTATGCCTCTCGCCTTAATATATGTCCACTGGTCATTGGTGTCGCACGTATGCAAGTCGAAATAATTGCATTTTTTCAGTATTTTTAAACATGTCCTATTATTTCGCGATCTACTGGGTCCATTTTAATCAACGACGTCTCAAATTGAAGCTGTCGATTAAAGACACGATCTCAAACTATTGAACAACCCTCCAGACCTCATTCCACTCCTCTTCAAATAAACCTCTCTTTCTCTTAGGCTTCTTGTTTCGTCCTCCCTTCGTTCTTCTTCCTCTATATAGCCCTTAACAATCTTTCTCTCTTGTGTTACATACTTACCAATATATTTTTTATGTGCTCAGGTTTCGCAGACAAAGAGTATGGAGCATTAACCGACGCTTCTATTTGTGCATAACAGCAAGAAAGAAGATGGAAGAACTTTTGCCTTTTTAAAATTGATAAAGAATTAGTTATAAGAAGTTTCCTAAACCGATTTAAAAGCATAGTTCATAAGTATTAGCTTCTAATATTAAATTGTAATACTATTGTAACTTGTATCTTTATTATTTAATTTAAATAAATCTTCAATGAAAGGAATTCTACTGCTCTTTTTATTTTCCCACCTTAACCATCCTTGAAAAGACCTAATTCCAATTCCTTAAACAAGTACTACCGTGCAGAAACTTTAAATGAACGATTCACAAGCGGAGAACTTGTAAAAATAGTCCTGAACATTATTAAACTGAGCGCTAATTATTAAGGAATTAATACGTCTTGATGGGAGCTCCTGAAATATAAACTCTCACAAATTTCTGGAACGTGACGTCATTTCCAAGAATTGCTGCTGTTGAATACCTCCTGGCACGTCATATTCTCCTCATACAAATCCACGATTTTCAGCGAAATATTTTTGCCAGAAACTCCGAAATTTAAGCGCTCGGAAATTCCTGGACGATGTCACTTGACAATATTAAATTTGATAACAACGGAAATAAAGAATCTAACAGAGGGCCTTCAAAGAAAAATAAAAGAAGCAAAATATAAAGAAAGGTTTAAATGTATTAAAATGGGAGTAATATGGCAGCCCCAAAGTAAAGAGGGAACAGGTAACAGTCCGTAATTAGTAGCGTAAAAATGACTTAGGAATTTGTAATGAAACAGACAGGAAATGAAAAGATGCATAATAGACGTGCGATAAAGAGACGAGAAATCGTGTAATGAATAAGGAAAAGATATGAAAAGGAAGAGCGAAACAGAAGATGAAAGTGCAGGAGTTAAGATAGTATTGCAAAGATGGGTTCTATGTACACTAACCCCAACTTTCACTGCTACGAAATCAAACTAAAGGATAATACTACTATTAGTATGTATTTATTATATGGTAGGAAATTTATTTAAAGAAAGAAATATTCACAAAAGGATTTACGTTTGGTAAAGAGCTCGATTGTTGTAAAATGAAATGGGTTATGCAACTTACAATGTCACTATACATATTAATGTATGTGTTTGCCAACACTTCATTCATTTGTAATTGTGAATACGAAACGATTTTAGAGCACTATAAACATAATTATATTAATGAAGACATAAATAACCAAAGTTCATTACGTTTATCGCGCTACTATTTATAAAGAAGTGCTTGAAATTTCGTACCACTAATATCCCTGTTTTAACTACACCCGAGTGGCATTTAGTGACGCCATCTATACAGAAATCCATGCAACTACTCGGGCCACTACCATATCTACACTTAAGGTAAGTAAGAGGCAGGAGTAATTTCATGAAGTGCCGCATAGATGGCAATACCTTCGCACGCACTGTGGATATTGCAGTGTAGTATCAAGCACATGTTTACAGATATTAATTAATTTAAGAATTAAATGAAAGTATATACATGGGTATCACGTTTATAGAAAATATGGTTTCTTGAGAAATAAGAAAATGTAATTCCCAAAGCGAAACATATATGAATTATCATAATAAAGAATTATCTCTAGAGCGTCAGAAAACAGAAAAATCTACATAAGAAGCAGAGCAATAAATAATACACAATATTTACAGCTACAAATAGATACAAAAATAGAAACCAGAATTCAAAACTAATTGCAATAAGAGCTGAAAATTGTGTTCAATAAAATAACTACAGTGAGCAGTAATGCCCGCCTCAAATTCGCTGGTTCGGAACTGCTTACTGAACCCAAACCCTTGGTGTGACTTACCAGCAGTTGTTCAAGCAGTTGTTGGTAAGATTTGAGAATTGTTGAGAGGAATTTGATGACAAGTTGAGATGACTCGGACGCTCGCCCCATCCACGACGCATCGGAACAGGTCCAAAAATAGGTGCGCATAACTCCGGAAACAATAATTGGGGGAAGAAACGAACATTAAGCAGGAACAACTGTTCTTTGGATCCTAAGTTCAATACGCAGTCTATTCGCTCGAATTATTTTCCATACAATTATCAAACGTATCTTATCTGTTCTGTGAGATTGTGCAAAGAAACGTTCAATAATTATACAGTAAATAATTGATTGCCCGGGTCTCACCACGTGGAGGTTACTGCGCATGGAGACCCACCCTAGCCACGGCCCTTCCACCCTCCAATTACTCGAAAACTAATTCTAATGTAGTTTTTGAAAAAAAGAAAAAACTCCCCTTATTGTCCATTTGTGGAACATCCATAATTTGATCGTAGTACAAATAAGACAATAAGTGGAGTACTCGGAAATTTCACGACCGAAAGCTAAATGGAATATTAGAAGGAAACCTGAAAGAAAATCAAGAAGAGAATTGAATTTCTTGAAATAAAACATTCTTAAGAATTTATCCAATGATCTTACAAACTAGACAACAAAATATTATCACAGCAGTGTACACTGCTGTCTTAAAAACGGAGACACAGATTAAAAATACATAATCCCTTCTTAAACACTAGATTATATTCAAATGCGCCCTGCCTGACTAAAGATCTAACTTAAAAGTAGAATCACCCTACCTAATATAACATCTAAGAGTTCAACTAAACGAACAATTTCAATAATATCCTACCTACATAGCAATTAAATAGATACTTTATCATTCTCATGTATGTATAAGTATGCATATATTTAATTCCCCTTCAATTAAACCATATTAATTTCGTGGTCCAAGCCTAGAACAGACAACTGAAAAGTTGGCAGGGGCAGGGGCAGGGGCAGGGTGAGAGTGTGGTTATATCATTCATATTATTAGCTATCCTCTTCTTTAGCTGGTTCTTTTCAATGCTTCTGAAACAAAGACAAACTGGCAGTAAATAGTAAAGCATTATAAAAGTCCTGAACTCACAAATGGAATGGACGAGGCTCGCTCTTTGTAGCTTCCAGTCGTGCCTCTGATACCGTGAATCTGTAACAATCTCCTGCATTGAATTAGTATCGTCCACTCAAGTCATGGAATGAATCAAGTAGGGGGGAATGGGACGAGGATGCGAGCAACGAAAGTGACTACTACCGAGCAGTCCGCGAGCCCTCGGCCCAAAGTCTGGACAGTAAAAGGACTTAGAATCTACGCCAGTTTCGATACCGAGCCACAGCAATCATTGAGGAACAGAAGCAAGACCGCAACCACGATTCCAGATTATGTCCCATATACCTTCTGCCACCCCAAGGTGTGCTTGGCGTGGTCTGACTCGCAGGAATATCCTACTAGGCGGGTCACCTGTCCGGACGCAATCACAGCCTCACACACCGCCCCACGATGACACTGCAGCCCGGAAATGCAAGAACCGCGACCACGATCCCAGATTTAGGGCGAAAGCCAACAACCGTTAGAGACGTAGTCTAACAGCGTGCCTCGGATCCTTCCTCCAGAACCACAATCACGCCCCCACACATCGTCACTCGCTGACACTGAGTCCCCAACCATCAGTCCTTCGGGCCGAGAACGAAAAAAGGAATGAAGCTAATACTGGTGAATTGAATAAGAAGAAAAGTAACGAGGGTAACTGCTCCCGGCAGAGCGCAAAAACTGAATGAAACAGAAAACGGAGTGAAGCAACAAGGGGAATGAAGCAAAAAGGGAACTAGAGGAGAAAGTGCAATGCGCAGTCAATTCGCTCGAATTATTTTCCACATAATTACCAAACGTCTCTAAAACGTTTAATAATTATACGATAAATAATTGATTGCCCGGGTCTCACCACGTGGAGGTTACTGCGCATGGAGACCCACCCTAGCCACGGCCCTTCCACCCTCCAATTACGCGACAACTAATTCTAATATAGTTTGTGAGAAAGAAAAATCTCCTATTATTGTCAATTTGTAGAACGTTCATTAATTGATCGTAGTACAAATAAGACAATAAGTGGAGTACTCGGAAATTTCACGACCGAAAGCTAAATGGAATATTAGAAGGAAACCTGAAAGAAAATCAAGAAGAGAATTGAATTTCTTGAAATAAAACATTCTTAAGAATTTATCCAATGATCTTACAAACTAGACAACAAAATATTATCACAGCAGTGTACACTGCTGTCTTAAAAACGGAGACACAGATTAAAAATACATAATCCCTTCTTAAACACTAGATTATATTCAAATGCGCCCTGCCTGACTAAAGATCTAACTTAAAAGTAGAATCACCCTACCTAATATAACATCTAAGAGTTCAACTAAACGAACAATTTCAATAATATCCTACCTACATAGCAATTAAATAGATACTTTATCATTCTCATGTATGTATAAGTATGCATATATTTAATTCCCCTTCAATTAAACCATATTAATTTCGTGGTCCAAGCCTAGAACAGACAACTGAAAAGTTGGCAGGGGCAGGGGCAGGGGCAGGGTGAGAGTGTGGTTATATCATTCATATTATTAGCTATCCTCTTCTTTAGCTGGTTCTTTTCAATGCTTCTGAAACAAGACAAACTGGCAGTAATTAGTAAAGCATTATAAAAGTCTTGAACTCACAAATGGAATGGACGAGGCTCGCTCTTTGTAGCTCCCAGTCGTGCCTCTGATACCGTGAATCTGTAACAATCTCCTGCATTGAATTAGTATCGTCCACTCAAGTCATGAAATGAATCAAGTAGGGGGGAATGGGACGAGGATGCGAGCAACGAAAGTGACTGCTACCGAACAGTCCGCGAGCCCTCGGCCCAAAGTCTGGACAGTAAAGGGACTTAGAATCTACGCCAGTTTCGATACCGAGCCACAGAAATCATTGAGGAACGGAAGCAAGACCGCAACCACGATTCCAGATTATGTCCCATATACCTTCTGCCACCCCAAGGTGTGCTTGGCGTGGTCTAACTCGCAGGAATTTCCTACTAGGCGGGTCACCTGTCCGGAACGCAATCACAGCTCACACACCGCTCACGATGACACTGCAGCCCGGAAATGCAAGAACCGCGACCATGATCCCAGATTTAGGGCGAAAACCAACAACCGTTAGAGACGTAGTCTAACAGCGTGCCTCGGATCCTTCCTCCAGAACCACAATCACGCCCCCACACATCGTCACTCGCTGACACTGAGTCCCCAACCATCGGTCCTTCGGGCCGAGAACGAAAAAAGGAATGAAGCTAATACTGGTGAATTGAATAAGAAGAAAAGTAACGAGGGTAACTGCTCCCGGCAGAGCGCAATAACGGAATGAAACAGAAAACGGAGTGAAGCAAAAAGGCGAATGGGAGGAAAAGTGCAATGCGCAGTCAATTCGCTCGAATTATTTTCCACATAATTATCAAACGTCTGTTAAACGTTTAATAATTATACGATAAATAATTGATTGCCCGGGTCTCACCACGTGGAGGTTACTGCGCATGGAGACCCACCCTAGCCACGGCCCTTCCACCCTCCAATTACGCGACAACTAATTCTAATATAGTTTGTGAGAAAGAAAAATCTCCTATTATTGTCAATTTGTAGAACGTTCATTAATTGATCGTAGTACAAATAAGACAATAAGTGGAGTACTTGGAAATTTCACCACCGAAAGCTAAATGGAATATTAGAAGGGAACCTGAAAGGAAATCAAGAAGAGAATTGAATTTCCTGAAATAAAACATTCTTAAGAATATATCCTACGATCTTAAAAAGTAGACAACGAAATATTATTATTGCAGTGTACACTGCTGTCGTAAAACTAAGCCACAGCTTAATAATAAATCCTCCCTTCTTAAATACTAGATTAGATGAAAATGCGCCCTGGCTGACTAAAGATCTAACTTAAAACTATAAACACCCTACCTAGTATAACAGCTAAGAGTTCAATTAAACGAACAATTTCAATGATATCCTAACACACAGGAATGTAATAGCTACTTTACCATGCCCATATAGGTACGAGTAGGCATATATTTAATATGGACTAATTGAAGGGGAATTAATTTCGTGGTCCATGGTATCCTAGAACAGACTGAATCAATTTTTAACTTCATAAACCCTGCCCAATTAAAAATCTAATAATTTCAATTAGTGTACAACAAGCTTGTATAAAAGGGCATCGGCAGTGGCAGGGGCAGGGGCTGGGGCAGGGTGAGTGTGGTCATATTATACGTATATTAGGCAACCCTCTTCTTTAGCTGATTCTTTTCAGTCCTTCTGAAACAAAGACAAACTGGAAGTAATTAGTAAGGCATTATAAAGATCTTAAACTTACAAATGGGATATTATAGTTTCTCTCTTTATAGTTTCAGGCCGTACCTTTGATACCGTGAATCTGTAACAATCTCGCAAATTGGAATAGTAATGTCACGAACGAAAAAATGATTCGATACTCTATGCACCAATTTTCTCTTTAAACGCAACACGAAATGCGGAAGATTTAGCCATGATTTTTGGCTGACGATGATGTGCCACCATCCAGGGTGGCTCAGGAACAGGCTTCCAATTGGAAGCAGTTGGGGACTGGTATTCGCAACTCTAATTAAAACGCGACCTTTAATCAACGCAACACTAATTGGAACTCGCGATGCAATCATTTCGCAACACTATTTATTAGGGCTGATAGAAAGCAAACGCTAAATTATTTGTAATATCAAATACAAGCAATGTAATTAAAGATCCGCTGAAAAGTTAGCTGAAAGCTCAAGACGCGAAAATAATTTCCGCAACACTATAAACTTTCTCATATGTGAGAATATATTATAAAATACTACAATTTAACTAACAATAAGAACAGCAAAATTGCAAGAACAAGCGCGACATCATTGCGCAACGCTAAATCAATCACGATTTCCATTTGCTCGCAACTCTAATTAAAAACCGCGAATCACTCCGTAACTCCAATAATACGCGGCACTCGTTTTCTTTTTCGCGACTCTACTTGAAAAACCGCGTGGCATTTAACGCAACTATAATTCGACCCGTTCTCAAGTTTTTCGCGACTCTAAAGCAATGCGATATTTTCGGGAGGGATGTATCGTTGGGCCGGAATGTGCGTCGGCCAAGTACAAATAAAAATTCTACAAATGAAAATGCAAGCACAGTGACAAAGTAGTAACATAGAATGATTCCCCATTCTTACAAAGAATGGCGAACCATTAGTAGTTGCCCTCTTGAGTGACAATTTGTCGGGCCTCTTCGGCATATAGCCTCTTCTTTTCGTTGGACCCAAGGGTCAGCTGAAACTTAAACTAGGCTCGAGGCTCTAATCGAAAACCAAAGAAAAACTTATAAATGTGAAATAAAGAGTTTAAATCGCGGAGCTAAATGGAACACACGTGGCCGAATCACGACCAAATAATATCGTAAAAATTGTGATTATGGAAAATCGCAAAGATTACGATTAAAATTGTAATCGTTCTTCGTTCACACGTGCAGCCTCGAGCATAATGTAACACGTTTCGTTTCGGAGCCTGAAACGCGACCACGACCGCGAAGGATTCGAAAAATCGATAGGCAAAGCCAGAGGCGAATGCATTTTCATTCGCGCCACAGCTTCACCGTCGATTTTTCAAATCAGATTTCCTGAAACAGGTTGAACACGCGAAATAGTGACTACCGGATCAAAGACTGTGTCAACCTGCCCGGCCCTACCTACTTAGATCTATCAATCACACCAGAAAGTATGCTACCTATCCTACCTGGACCTATATTTAAAAATGGCAAACAGGCACACCAACACACAACACTCCACGGTTCTCACTCAGACACTTGGGCGCAAAAGCCTATACTAGGGAGGCGCCCCGGGACGCCCCCGACACCCAAGCGTTGTCACACAACTTGCACACTCTAATGTACGTACCATTTTTCTGAAATCGACTGACAGTGGCTGGAATCTTTGCGTTCGCGTGGGGAAATACCACGCCGCGGTTGATTTAATAGGATAATTAAATAGTACCGATACAAAAGCAACTTGATAGCAATTGATAAGTATATTCGATTTTCTTTGGCATTTGGCCTTTATCATCTTAAATGGCAAAACTTCGTGCCTCAGTATAGTAGGGATTATTAATGCAATTAATAGTAAAAATGATGTCTCTGCTTTAAATTAATGGACATCTTATCTTGGTCATAACAGCTACATTTTAGTACGAAACGACGCAAATCCACAGCCTAACCACACACACAATGTGGATATTACGTCGTGCACGATATACCAAACGCACTGTCAGCCGCCAACAATAAATCATTATAAACTAAATAAATATCATCGTGCTCTACCACCGTTTTCCCACCCAAGTAGCACCTGAGCACGTGAGTGGGATCCGGGCAGTGAACACGGAAAGGGTTAAACCTGAAAATCCTCGTCTAAAAAGATGATAAAGGCATACTGATTTTCTAACGGGCTAAATGTATACATGTATATATACCAGATCAATATATGATTTTATTTTATTAAAGAGAAAATGAAATGACTCTAGTTTATTAGAAAAATTATACAATGACTCTACTTTATTAGAAGAATTGTGCAATGACTCTACTTTATTAGAAAAATTGTGTAATGACTCTACTTTATTAGAAAAATTATTCAATGACTCTACTTTAATATACTTTGAATGAAATTGAAACAACCTCGGGTGTTCCCGTCATCAAAGCATTGCTTCTAAAACGCAAGGTTGGTATTAAAGTAGTTTGCCTTGAGTACGAGATCTACCCGTTCGCGTATTGTCTTCTTGTACATTCAGGTTTAATTAATATCTTGTACGGAAAAAGTGAAATTATTGATATCTCTAAATGCTAAAGACTAATATGGATATCGAATAATAAAATTATTCGATAGTTCCAACAAATTGACAAGGTAAGTAAATACGTTTACTTTATATATACTCAAAGTAGAAAACAGTGGAAATACTCTTACTAACAATTTATTATAACTGTGCAGTAATTGCAATTGACAAATAAACGAAGTCGAAGGGTATTCGACTTCTCCACTACAAACTAATGCACGTATAATACTGGACATTACTTTATATTCATTCAATAATTAATAACTATTTAAATATCGTTTCATAGGTATTCAATGAAATACTCTATTATAAAAAGATATAGAGTGATATATTTTATACGAAATATGATCTCTTTTAAAATTGTCAAGCTATTTAAAAACGCGTTGTACAAGAAGACCTATCCTAATATAATATAAAACAATAAAGAAGTTACTACTCATGAGTATATTTCCATATACCCATGGTCACAGTGCTTGCCAGAAAAATCTACGTAATTACAACCAGTCACTCGTGTCGGTTCGGACCTTTCGTCCTGCGACATGATTGAGTGACCAGAGGAACTTTAAAGCATGCCACTCACCGGTTGCAGACTCTCTAGGGTTGCGGTCAAGCTCGTCGCCAGCGAAGCCTTGGAAGCTGCTGAAACATTCAAAAAGAGCAAGCAACATTAAAATCTATGTATTTTCAGTACTTTTGGAATATGTTAATTATCAATGATTATTGCAATACAAGATTAAAGAAATAAGGAGATACTTACTCGTCAAGTTGATGGCCGAAGACCCGAACTCGCCGAACAGGACACTGACTCTAATGGAACACTTATGATTGACAAAGCGATTCTAATATCGCGAGAGTATTATTTCGGAGCAAACACTGACTCTAATTTCGCGTCTCTGTACTGTGATTTATGTTTAAGTATTATTAAGAGCGGTTGCGCTCAAGATATAATAAACAGAAATTTAACGGAACAAGCACTGACTCTACCAACCGCATATGTAACTGGGTATGTAAGTGACATTGCAAAGAAAATAAACGCAACCTTGACACCGCATCGAATCCAAATAATCGTGTAATAAAATATAAAACAGATTCGCAGAACCGTTTAAACTAATAAATTAATTAACCCGATATTTTAATAAACGGCTAGTTATCGCGTTTCATAAAATCGATGGTACCGGATGACCGGTCAAGCGTCCAGCAATAGAGACTCGAGAAAGAGTTTAATGTATATCCACGATAGTCAAACGATTGTTAAATAAACGCGTATTAATTAATAGAAGCTAATAGACAAGCGTATGCGGTGGTAAAGTAAACCCCGAGATGTTATTGTATTGTAAGGTGATGTATGTCGTTAACCTTCGTCAACATAGACGACCCGTACGGTACAACGTTTGAACTGATAGTGACACCGCGTGTGCCGTGCTCCGTCATCCCCACCACGCGGCGCGCCGGCGCGTCGGTAGTGCTCGGTGGTATTCGCAATTTCCGAACTCTTCGAAGGTCTCCGACCGCGGTCGTGCGTACTATTGTACTAAGGTCATACGCACTGAACTTTTGCTGCTACTGACCAATTTTTAGCTGAACCTACGACTCTAGGGTCGTGCCTATTGGACTTGTACTATTTCTGACCAACTTTTAGCCGCACCTACGACTCTAGGGTCTTGCCTATTGGACTTCTGCGGGTTCTGACTAAGTTTTAGCTGAACCTACGCTTCCAGAGTAACGCCTACTGGACTTCTACTGTTTCCGACCAACTTTTAGCCGGACCTGCGAACCGTGGGCCATACCTACTGGACTTCTACTGTTTCTGACCAACTTTTAGCTGGACCTACGACTCTAGGATCGTGCCTATTGGACTTTTGCGGGTTCTGACTATGTTTTAGCTGAACCTACGATCCCAGGGTCATACCTACTGGACTTCTACTGTTTCTGACCAACTTTTAGCCGGACCTACGACTCTACAGTCGTGCCTATTGGACTTCTGCGGGTTCTGACTAAGTTTTAGCTGAACCTACGATCAAAGGGATGTACCCACTGGACTTTTACAGTTTCTGACCAACTTTTAGCTGGACCTAAGATCCTAGGGTTGTCCTTACTGGACTTCTACTGTTTCTAACCAACTTTTAGCCGCACCTACGACTCCAGGGTCGTGCCTATTGGACTTCTGCAGGTTCTGACTAAGTTTTACCTGGACCTACGATCCCAGGGATGTACCTACTGGACTTCTACTATTTCTGACCAACTTTTAGCTGAACCTTCTATTCTCGTTGAAGATTTCTTTTGTTCTTTGCCGCGCAATGAATACGAGACAGCACAGACGGGACGTTTGACGTGACACGCATCTCATTGTTAATTTCATCACCCCGAAGCATCGCGATGTAACTTCGACTCAACTCAAACCGAACCGAAGAGTATCGTGCAAACAGGGACCTTAGTTCAAATTTGCTACCGATTGAGTTGATTGAGAAATATCTTTTCTGATCCCCCAAAGCATTTACATATATTCACACAATCGTATGAATCCTGTCCCCAACATTATTTCAGTAAATAATAGTTCTTCAAGTCATCACTGTCCATGAGCAGAGGACGGACAAATCGGAGTTGGATTTCTGAGTCGGTACGTCAGTCTCGTTGGGCCAAGAAAGTCCATAAGATGTCCTGTCTATGTACATATTCCTATATCTCGTCTGTGCCTATATCTAGTCGCTGACCACATTTGACTGTAGATACAGCAGGGGCGCAAGTAGCTTCAAGCATTTTTTATAGATGGCAGCAGAACGGGCAAATTATTACTAATTTCATCTATTTATAAAATTAATTTATAAATATATTAAGAAATATACACGGGTATATGTGAAATATATGTATAGAAACTAGAACTGTCTAGCATTTTATTATATTACTAACAATAATATTTTTTAAATAATATTAATATTATCGTATCGTGGACTGCACGTTTTTATCATTTACAAATGTTTTTGAAACTAAAGTGAAGAGCAAAATGGATAGGAAAAGTTACAAAGATATACGTATATTTCTTCTTTTTATATATATAAATATGAGAATACAAATCTTTGGGATGCAAAATTTCAGGGTAAAATAATCTCAACAACACTAATCTTTTCATTTTATTGTACCAAAAAATTTCATCTCATTCAATCATTATTAATTCAATATAATATATTTATCCTTTATATTTGTTATATCTTATTTATAATAAATATTTGTAATAGTGTAGTGTTCATTGTTACTCTTTATTGTGTCGCCATGAGCCATGAGAACGTGGAATCAGCAAGTTCTTAATTATCATCACTATACTAGCTAGAAAGACATTTTGTGATTCTTTTAATAAATCCATGAAACATATTAACAGAAGCACGTCACGTAGTCGCATGCTTATCTCTCTTATGTTTTCCCTTTCTTCATATTATTTTATAATGCTTTTCATAAAAGTAAAGTGCGGAGACACTCGTATTCTGCAAATTTTCTGTTGTTCTTTCTTTTTGTTTCATGACCGTGTTTTAATAATGCGAGCACTCAGACACAGACAATCCATTCGTTAAAACAATAGGTACCTAAGGAAATTTTTACAACTAACTTAAGGCTCTAGTTCCCTTAAATCAGTTCGAATTAGAATTCAAACGAGGAACATGTACATGCTCGATTTTTCTATTCATATCGACATTTCGCTGACTAATTCCCAAAATTGGATCATTTCTTTCTCTTTTTTATCCCCCTCTCTACTTGTGAACATTGTCATTGATCCAACGACAAGCCGAACGCTTAAAAACCCTCGTTTCTTGGTATCCACGATGCAAACGTAACTGATTTTAATGTACTAAGGCCTTAATGTGTCAAAGCAGCATAGCTAATTACCGTTATACAATAAGAAAATATATATACCTCTACGGACACCAATAATTCGATCTCACGATTGTACGTGGAACGTAGACACAGTTCCATGAAAACATTACTTTTACTACTACATTTCGTCGCTTTTCACAAGATTCTGAACAAGAGCTTCGAAAAAAATGCCGTCCTCGCTACGTTCCTCGTTCACCCCTCTTCTCATCTCTCATAAAGCTTAACTTTGACTTTTTATTAACGAGTATCTCGATTCCCCGTAAACCCTGCAGTACTCGTGCAACGAAAGAATCATTGGTCGGTTCACTTTGACAATTTTATATCGTACGTGTCGTCGTTCCATCGATATTCTGTAAAAACCGAACTGAACACATTTGACTGTAACAAGAACGTTCTCTTTTTTTTCTTCATTTTTTTTCTATTTTTCTTCTTGTTGCTTTCATCGGTGATGCATTTTCTTTTGGGCGAATCGTCGCGAACTGGTTATAATAAGATACACATATTGCTGATTGATTTACTGCAGAGTTAATGACGGCCGTGTGTTGTATGTTTCAGCATCTTAATGTTAGTCTAACGTTACACGTGCTACGTTTCGAGAACACTTCTACTGACGCAGTATCTAAATTTAAAGTCCCACAACTCGAATCCGATTTTTCTATTCGATCGTATCAGTGATGAACGCTTTTTTGACGATCCTAAAAACAAAAACGGTCAACGAAAGATGCATGATAATACATATCAAATTTGCCGATTATCAGAATTTTCTTAAGGTAAGTAATGTTTATCCTCTTCTTTCCCACCATCTTCGCTTCCTTTTTGTTGCCATCCATCTTCTTTAATACGTTACTGTGCATCACCTTTCCCTTGATGATACATCACATACACATATACATATACAATTGCATTTTTACGTATCATCTATTTACGATCGAATCAAAGACAATCGAATGGGATGCCCTGCTACTTCCGGTACCGCATCCCATCCGCTTTGCGCAATTTATCTACTACGCTTACAATGTTCGAATTATTACAGCGTACTTCGATATATCGGGCGCACACTGGAGAATATATTTCCTGACTCGTTTTATCTTGAACTTAGCTTTAAACATTTCAGAAAACAGATTCGTTTCGATAACAAACTTGGCCATACGTATCCTTCTTCACAATCTGGTCGTAAAGTACAATAATCTTGACAAATATATCCGGTGAAAATTAACAGCCATTCATTTGCCTTCACTTATGCTGAAACATTAAACACATAACTTTCCGTTGGACAGCAGTACGAATTGATAATTTTTTAATAATAATAATAGACATCGATTTTGCATATTATCGTCAGTTTGCTCATAGCTATCGCAAGTTAATAATTTCCCGCGCAAAAAATTTCTACGCCGCAGAATTTGTTTTCTCCGATTCCATCGTAACCATCAACAATTTTGTTATTCATTAAAAATTCGTACACGGTTGCCCCTTATGTCTAAACTTAAGGTAAAGAAAGTTCGTGAATGCTTCGTCGAGACTAGATTGCAATGGGAAAATAGAGAAAAAAAGGAGAAGAAAACGAAAAGATATCCGTGCGAAACGATGGGAATGGAGGAATCGAATCGAATCGAATATATTCTCCGTTAACGTAATAGCATCGTTGTTGGGCATTTTGTGTAAAACTAGCATCGATCGTTTCGATCGCACGATAACGATAAGTTCTGTATAGCTTTAATCAACCATTATTGCGAATGCGTACGTTGGCATCGTCATTAACACATTAGATAACATCGACGATATAGTATTATGAACGAGTAGCAAAAATATTGCTATTTCCTTGTCTCGATGAAAGGTATCCGATAGTTGGGAGGTGAATCGCTCGAAATGTTAATACATTCGCAAAATAAAGCGTCCCTGCACGTTGCAGCAAAGTAATTTCAAGGAAAAATGATGGAGCAAGAATAGTCGTGCACAATGATTCATGTTCAAATTATCTTCAATAATGTTAATAATATGCATTTCGTTTTTCTATTGTTTCAGCAAATGCTTCTTTTTCTTTTCTTTTGATATTCTCGTTTAAAAATTGGTTCGAATTTTTGAGTGAATTATTTTAATCAGACACGAAGACTGTAACTTGCAACAATAATTCTTGCTGTGTATAACGGAACGGTTTGTTTTTGCAATCTATGTTTGAAACATTGGGTTCGTGGCTTTTTGATGAACGATCGTAAACACTGTGAATCTTAATCGAGAGCTTATGATATATTCGAAGAATGTAACGACTTTTTAACGACTAGTCAGATTCATTCACGGCGAAGCGGATCGAAATATTTGCCGCTTCCACTGACCAGAATGGAAAAATTAAGAAAATGACACTCACTTTGGCAACGATTGGCATTGCTCGTCACTGCTTGCTTTTGGAGTTGTCCAACGATCTTGTCACGGATATACTTACTTGTCTTTCTTTTCTGCGCGAGGTAAAACGAATCAATTTAATTGCACTGCTCACTTAGAAACGATTCTGCCATATTTATTCATTTCTCTTTGATCATAGATAACGACTCCTTTGCATAATTTATGTTTCCTTTTAAATTTTCTTTTCTTTTTTGCTTTTTCACTATACTTTTATTCATTTACCAAAATTGTACGACGAAAAGCAGAGAACATTTAAAACGCGAAGGCTAGAAAAATTGTACTGTGTTGTTTGGATGTTTTCGACGTTTGTTTGGAATGAAAAGATGATAGTAGCGTACAAATGAGAGCAATGTATAATGTAACTAACGTGTACCGGAAATCCCTGTTATAAAGTTGAAACAATTTGGAATTATGTAAGGAGCAAGGAATCTAATATTTACATTCGAAGTATCTCGCTGATCAGCAAGCGGGGGGACGCATGATGACTTCAACAACAAGAAATGAATTGGTCTAGTTAACTTACGATATAAAAGAGATGCGGCATAATATACAGTGTATAAGTAATGAGCATAAGGACAGACAAACAACAGTTGCAAAAAAATAAAAAATGATTATTAAAACTATCCTTTCAATTGGTTAAACAATCGGTTAGTAAAACCATATACATAATAGAAATTGTGCGAATACGATCAATAATAACATATAATTAATCGATAAACCTATGTTACATGTATAAAAGTAATAATGTGAGATCTGTGAATACGACTTTACCTCAATCGCTGTAATATACGAGAAACGCAACATCTGTAATTAAAAATCTTTTCTAATATTCTTGTCTCCCCGTTCTTCCTCTTAATTATCGTTTAACGAAATCTTGAGAAAGAGATACGTCCGCGGACGTCATTAAAATGCTAATTAGAACGTATTAAAGCTACTACGCCAGTTTACTTCGACGTAACGAGAACGGTCTACGAAATGATATAGAACACAGATAGAGACAACAAGTAATTGCCACGAATTATTGCTACGAATTACAAACAAATTTTGTTCCTTTTCAATAATAAATCGCTTTTTATCTTAGAGCATCGTGAAAATTCACCAAACCACTGTACAACACGATGTCGAATCGTTCTTTTCTTTTTGTATCATTTTATGTATTGTTCCGGCATGGAATCTCCAAGATGAAAGATATACGACTATCGCAATGGCGAGATGATGCTACTTGAAAACAAAAAAAATTTGACAAAATGAAACAAAAGCAATTTTTACATGTATTATAGTATTACAGACCCTGAAGAAGACGTCGAAACAACATGTGAATACCTAATAAGCCATACAAACGACGTAATTGGTTTCACTCCATTTTAATAATCATTTCTCTAATCAGTAAATACATTGCTATACACTTCACCAACGGATAGGACCACTGTGAATCGTTACGAAAAATTCCATGAAAGTACGTCTTAAATAATCGTAAATAATCATAAATTCCGAATGACATTACCCATTTTTTTTCTCGTTCTTTACTTTCATGTAAATACTAGCTTTCCTTAAGTAAAAAGGAAAAATGTGTAACCATTAAAAAACGTGAGCGCAGCTATCGTATATACGAATTTAAGAAGTCATTCAATTCCGGGGCAGGATTAAAACCGCATTAGTAAATAAAACAAAAAAATTACCTAGACAACGTCTTGATAATGATCAAGACTCTTGAAGAAAGGAACAAAAATGAAATGAAGTATTCGAATATTTTAAATCTAAATAGACGAAGGAAAGCGTAAAAAATGCATATTGAAATAAGCAGTACGATAGCCGCGCCCATATATGAATAATAATAGAACGATAATATTAAATTTATTCGTTAAAAACTAAGGAGTGAACCTGCTGCCAAATACAGGCGAGATGTTTCATTGTTTCTTATCAATCTTTTGGCTTTTTCTAATTTTTGCATTGTTTCCATCTCTGTCGCAGTAACGCATTCCAGAATACCTGAACAATCTTTGAATAACCTTATCGATGCTTAACACTGTTAATTCTTTTTTCTTTCTCTTTAAACATTACTCTAATATACGAAAATAAAAGCACACGCTATATTAATTCTTCCAAACGATTGATTTGATAAATTCATGTGTGTTCGTTCTAATTAATTGATCGTCGTTTTCACCCAATACGTTTACCAATAAGATTTATTTATTTATTTCTCTTGTTTTCTTTTTTATTTACGGAGACCCATGTAATAAGGCACAATTTTCTGCCTGAAAAGGCACTAAGATACCATGTTCTATACTCGTATGTATAGTTGATCGTATTGCATACACGTAAACCACGCAAAAAGGACAGAGATCAATTTGAAGCGATTTACAACTAAAACGAAAGGTATTGTGCACCAAGATTTGTACAAAATTCATTTTCTCTCATTGACACGAACTGTTTTTCGCGGCGTCAAACAAATATCACTCATTTTCTTCTGATTCCCCCTCACCCCCCCTCCCACACCCAAATTTTGATTCGATCCCAATAAGTTTCATTTCTTTCTAATCGTTCTTTGTTCTCGATCAATCTGGACGTCTATAGAATTTTTAAAAAACGATACATGAATACGGCTGTGTGGCATTGAACGCGGATTAAAGTTATATCTAAAAACAAAATATCGTATCGTATCAAAAACGTCTTTCTACTTTCACCGTTCCATCATTTTCTTCTCGGCAGAAATAAAACATTATGCGCAACGGCGCTCGAATAAAAGCAATCTTTCTTCGCGTAGCCGGCTCTCTCGTGCCGATTACGAATTTCGAACAATTTCACGCTACGTGAGTTTAGAAATATTCCTATACAAAAATAACAATTACTCTAAATAATTTTCATTCCTTCTTTCTTTTTTCTTTTCCTTCTTTTCCTTCGCATCCTCGTTACGATAAACTAATCGTGCGGAATGTAACGAGGAATTTCGCGACGATCGTTAGACGGTTGTGTCCAGATTGCTTCTACTTCCTCTCGAGTGAATGAAATCAACGTCCACTTCCGAATACAGGCGCAATTCCGATGTGAACGTCGCACCGTCGTCTTCTCGCAACTCTCCGAAAATTCGCACGTTCGATGTGTTCGCGTGTGTCTCAAGGCAGGAGGCCGGGGTCGTACGAAATTGACCCGAGTCTTCGATCGTTTCTCTTCCGTCGAAAAACGTTGACCGTGCAGATTTCAACTGTGGTTGGGACGTCCCGACATTAAGATCGTTACTTAAACGCCTTTTATATCGTAGATTTGTCAGTGTCCTCAACACTGTCGCCGAAGCCTTTTCTCGTTGCTGCATCCTACGAGGGAAACGTTTAGGGATGGTGATGGTAGACACAAAAAGAGGAAGATGGACCTAGTACCCATTTTCCATTTTCTTTTTTGTTTGTTTGTTTGTTGTTTGTTTGTTGTTGTTGTTTTTTTTGTCTTTTCTTTGCATGATATATCATCTTGAACACAGAGAAGAAAGAAATGATCAACCAATAATTGGAAAGAACAAAGAAAAGGAAACATAATAATCGTTCGTCACGGAAGAAAGAAAAGAATGTACGTCGAATATGATCGAGTGAGGGGAATTCTCCTTTTGTTTTTCAGTGTATCACCACATCGTCGCCCCCTGTGTGCGATTTCAAAATGTACTCTGTCATAACGAAATGACGCGGGATCGTCCCGTTCGATAGAATTATCGTATGTTACAAAAGAGTCGTTACTCTACAAGCAAGCATTCGTCGAAACACGAGGTATAACGTTATTCAAAATCGATGCTAATTCATGATACAATACGTAGCCCCGCTGCCCCTTTTTCCTCGAAGCACGTGTACGAATAAACGAGAGCGCACAGATAGACAGAGAATAACAACGTAACCGTGAATTACGACATCCGTAAGAAATATAAACTGTCAGTAAGCGAAATTGACTTTCATGTTCGTGCACCGTTAACGCCCATGTACGGCTGTCCGACTTGACACGATTGTTAGAGAAAAGGAGACAGAGAAACGAGAGGTAGCGACGAAGAAAAAGTCCAAAACGAGCTTGCGGGGAAACAACCAAAACTGAACGATCGAACAACGGTGGAAAGAAGAAACAAAAAAAAAAGAAAAGAAAAGAAAAAGAAAGCTTTTCCACGGTAATTCGTCCCATCACTTTTCGGCGGCGCGATCGCCCGTTTAATCGCGAAACGAATCGTGAACAATGCTGCGCGACGATTCGCGACTCTCCTCGGCCGGAACGATAACAGACAGTCAGAGCGCGCAGAGAATTTGCAAAAGAAAGAAAAAAAAAGAATCGACGTCCAATCGATCGAGGGCGAAAATGTGAAAATTTCGATTAAAAGCAACAACAAAGAAATAAGAGTCGGTGCTCCTCGAAAACGGCGAGTGCATTCTCTCGTAAACCTCTCCTCGTTTTCGACGACAACGACGAACGAGGGAGCATCTATCTCGCGTGAAGAGAACTCCAAAAGCTGCATACATGTATTCCCCTTTACACACCCCCTCCCCCTATATCGTCGATTTCATACTCGATTCTCCTTCTTTTTTTCTTTTTTTTTCTTTTCAAAGTCATTTTCTTTCTCGTCTGCCTCCCGTTAATTAACAATAAACCTGGTCGCGGTTCCCCTACGAAACAATGTGACGAGTGTGCCACGTAGCTAAACCGATAGTGAGGTTTGGAGGTTCGAAATGTAAGCATCTATTTGGTAGGACGAGCGATCGGAGTTTACAGGGAATCGAGATTAAGGATATGGGTACGGATGGTAAAATATTTGGTTACAACTCCATGTCCTGCGCCTCGTCCTCGCTGAAGTCGCTCATCGAAGACTCGCTATCGGACGACACCCCGTTTTCGGTACCACTGTTCTCCTGGTCCCTTAACGCCTCCTCTGTCGCGTATTTCCTCACGTAATCTGCCAAGAAATCAAGAAGGAAATTGCATCCCAACTAATACACTCGGACGGGTATTCGCTCGCGTCGCGGTAATAACTTCACCGCCCTCGCAGAAGCTGGGTCAAACGATCATTTAGACTTCATTTCGGCAGTATCGATTGAGAAACTGTACGTGGCGTTTAAGTCTGTCTACGCCAGGCGACGGATATATCAAACAAGCTCACCTGCTACTTTCTTCTTGTACTCCTCAGGTTTATGTAGATACATGGCCGCAGCATCGCCATTTAAAGGGTCGATTGGATTAGGATATGTTAACAATTGGGGCAGGAAAGACTCGAATATATTCGATAAATCTGAAAAAGAAAGATGTGGAAATATCGTGGAAGATAGACAGCAGAATTATATATGGGGTGTTCATTGGAATGAGACGTACGATATGATATAATGTATGGGGTGACGGTGGTTAGGTTTTTTTGCGAGATTATGTAAATACGTACCGTAAAGGGCAGTCCAGGCCTGGTTTATTACGTCTAGACACACTGTGCCTGAGACTTCGTCAATGTTAGGGTGGTACACCTTGTTCATAAAGCCGATCGAAGGAGATTTGAAGGGGTAGTGCTCGGGCAAGTGAACCCTCACCTTCCATATTCCACCTTCGTAAGGTGCTGTAACGTAATAAAGATATACAGTAGTCAGTAACGGTCGCAGCTTGGCTGAAATACGTAGGCTGAACAAAATATTTAAAAATAATCCAAGGTAATACGTAAAACTCGTAAATGTTAATAAAAAATATGCACTTCGACGAATGGTGCAAGATAATGCTGGTATATGAGCGATGGCGAAGTAATGGACTTCGATAACAGTTTCCAAGTGTGATCAACGAAATTGCAGATACAGTTATTGATTTGTTTCAACAACTGGAAAATCGAGGGGTCATATTCATAAATGGCGATAGATCAGGGGAACTGGAACGTTGAACGGTAAAGCAGCAGAGTGCGTAACTCTTTCTCGTGGAAAGAAAAGATTGAAAATAGAAGGCTCCCTCCATTGTCCATTGGGAGAATGCATCAAAGTCCAGGGCACCACGAGGTGTTTTCAGATCGAAGCTTACTCGAAGAGCTCTTCTCACACAAAAAAAAGAGCCTCTAGTATATCAAACAATGCAAATTCCACGGAGTCTTGTGCTTGCACGGTTTGAACCTTGAAATTATTTGAAACTGTGTAGGCGTCTTCGGCGAAAAAACGTTAACGAAATTGAAATCCTATCGCGCGATCGAACATCGATAACATTATCACTTGGTAAAAATCGGGCCACTGCAAAAGCTGTGAACAGTTTCAGAGAGTACTCGATTGAATTTCAATCGTATTCATTACGCGAAATGATTCTGAAAATCGACGCAAAATATTTCGTTCAACGTGTTGCACTATTCCTAAATCGTTCAAATAAACTTTATCCATTAATCGGTGGTGGAAAAATATTCAGCTCTGCCAATAAATCCTGCATAACCCTAGGAAATGCGAGTGCGGACAGGAATAGAATAGATCGAATTGCGGGGAGCGTCAAAACAAGAGGAGGGTTCGTCGACTGAAATTTATTTCGAGAAAAACGAGCAAACGTGATTTTTCGCCCGCGGATTAAAATCAATCACTGGAAGCGTTCGAAAAGAGTTGAAAGGGGAAGAGAGGGAAACGAAGGGAGTAAGGAAGACAGAAAGACGGAACTACGTGGAACGAAATGCATTTCCAGATGTTGGACGCGAGGACCCTGGTGGCTACCAATTAGTCGACGCGTACAAACACCTGAGACAAACGAGGGCAAAAACTTTAGCAAGCCGGGTATAGAATTAATCGTCGAAGCGCAATTGTATCGTCACCGACCGGATCGAGATAGAAGAAAATGAAGGGACAAAAAAAAGCCGAGGAACAGAAAAGTATTTTCACGCGTACACACGACGTACGAGTATACAACAGGGAGTATCAATTAAAATTGTACAGAGTATACGGAAAACGTAGATGTATTCTATATATACTTCTAAAATATTTCAATAAAAATGACAGGCAACGAACCACTATTGAAATAATGAAGGTGTGAACTTAATAAGATTTTACGTACTATACAGAACATGACGTACATTTTTTAAAAATAAAAAAGGAGCCGTGCACCGTTCTTCAATGCTGCCCCAAATATTTGTAATAATATATTATTGCAATACCAACGAGGCAGTAACTGTTCGAATATACATACCGAACGCTTCTATATTTCTTTCAATGAATTTCTCCCATCTACACGATATCCTTTAAAACACCCTGCACAATGACCGAGTCACAGTTGTCCAAATTTCCCCAGTTATTTTCCCCTCTGTTTCCACTATTAATCCGCACACCATTATTGGTTAATTAATAATCAGCAATCACCCACCTACGAAACGAATACCGTATCACCGTCGAAACAGAGAAATCGTACGATCTACTGCATTATAATCGTATCGAAACCGGAAAGGCCGGCGGGCATCGACGGTAGTACCTAGTGCATACGAGAGCGACGAACGCCGTTTCAGTTTCAGCCGTTCTGCTCGCGGATATTCGTTCCATCTGCGACGAAATTGCGGTGATAACATGCCGAACGATGTTGATCAATTAACGAACAGCAAATTTTACTCAACCCAACGGTAGTTTTGGATTACGCCGCCTCGAGAACGAGGATCATTAAACGAGACACGATTAAAAGTGTGTTGAGAAGGTACAGTGATTTTCAGACGAGTAATAATGATATCGTGATTGCGGAATATATTGTGATGAAAATCGTGGGGGAAAAGAAGTCTGTATTATAACCGAAAGCAGTGGAAAGTGATTACTGGAGGATGAATGTTTATGCAGGCGTAGCACGTCGAAATATGCAAAATATATTCAAAATACATGCGGGCACATGCAGAGATTTTTATTACTTTACTCTTTATGAATTAGGTGACAATATGCCGCAACAGTTCCATTATTATTGTCGCTTGTGAATGTAAATAATTTAAAGGCTAAATGAATTAAAAGTTGTTTATGCACGGATCGTGTGGAAAAATATAGAAAATACACACGTATGCATTGCATAAGAGAAAAAAAAAGATACACTTGCACAATCTTCTAATTGCCAAGCAAAATTTCTATTTCCGGATTTTTCTTCTTTATTTACTTACTGGAATAATAGCCTATAGTATTATTCGCATAAACATCGGCTGTTTAATGCTCGCCGTAACTTAATATATTCACTTTGGATAACGGTGCAACTCACTTCCCTCGCATTCAATTGCCTTGGAAAAATGAAATATCTTCGTCCATTCCATCTGTCATTGTATTTCAAAAGAATAAACAGAAATTTAAACGCTATTACGCCGGACAATACATACGAACCAATAATCTAAAAAAAAACCAATATCCCGAGTCATACTTATTCATTTTCGGATACTTCGACACTCGCTTTTGCAATACTTAAAAAACCGTCTGTCTTTGCGATAACAAAAGCAGAATCACGCAGTAAATAGTCACTCTGCCAAAATAATTCATTCACACAATTCCACAATCTCCCTACCAAATCGGCCAAGAATTTATTTTCCCCGATATCTCAAGTGACGTATCTATCATTTCCATAATTATTCCAATGGCGACTAACAAACACAAGACCGCATCAGATATTACGCAGAGACTTGTGTGCCTCTCTCGGTTTACCGCCCGCCTTGGCGCACCGACTTTTTTACCTTCAAGAATCGCGAGTCGCGAACGCACTTGCATACATGCTCCCGCTCACGAATGCACGTACAAACACATAAACTTATGTACACGTGACGATGCAAGCGTGCATTATGCGCTGGCGGCAGGGACGTAGGCGAGAAACGTGACCCACCTGTGCGTACACGCACGTGGAAACACAAGCGCGCGGATTCACGGTGAAAGTATCGATATCCGCGCGGAATCGGAGTTACGGGAATGCACAAACAGCAAAGTTAATTCCTATCTGTGCACAGAGTTCGCCGAACCTCTGCTCATCCTTTCCCTCCTCTCGCTTTTCCTCGCTCTACACTGCAGCGAGTTTTTTTTTATTTTTCTGTTTTTAGTTAAAAAAGGCGAGCGTCAAGTGTACACGTATTATCGAATCATCGATGCGTACAAACAAACGTATGCTCTTTGGAAATCGAACGCGTTTTTTGTTTTTTCATTTTTGTTCCTGTACCATAAATCTTCGTTCGAAAACCAGCCCATTGGTTTTGATCCATGTAGCATTGGACGGAGAATTTTCGTGTGCATTTGATCATTCGTGCAATATAAATAACTGTTTAGAATTTGTGTAGAACGCAAGATTCTACTTGCAGGTTTAATAATAGAGAACCAATAGCTAGATCGATATCACCTGTTGAAAGCTACATTTGTTATAGATATTTTAATACGCAATGCGCTGTCATTGTTATTATTTTAATTCTGTTACTGGCTGTTTTAGAAACGGATGCAGCGGGGGCAAATAATCGGAAGCGATACGTTTCTATTATTTGAAGACGAAATTCGACATGATGGTCTTGGATGCACACAATTGGGTCGAACTAATATGGAGCACGACGTCGGCGAGCGATGCGCATTTAATAAAGATAATTGCGAATAGGCGATAAAGCGTTTTTCGAACGAAGAAGCATCCGTCGCGACAATTTGTTCAGCAAGAATTGTTCCCTTCTTTCATCTGTTTCTTTCGCGTCACAGGAATTGCCAGGATATTGATTTTTCTCTTGCCAATCCAACTGGAGCTACCACAAAATTAACTGGGCCGTAAAAACTTAACGAACGTTATTAACGCTCGGGGAATCGGAAAATCAAATTCAACCTATCAGTGGATATTATGCATAATAGATGAAAAACCCAGTTATGAAAACGTATATCGAATAAATTCTTCCGTTATTTTCGAGTACTCGATCGCTGGTGTTCATTATACGGATAATAATAAATTACATAAATGGTATCAATCGCTATAAATAGGCAATCAGTATCACCTACCACACCTGCCCTACAATTTTCTTTCAATCAGTGCGAACCTCAAAATTATTTAATCGCAATAAAACGCCGAAACAGGTAAACTACTCTATGCAACTGTGTAAGAATAAAAAGGAACTGCAACATTCATCTTGCATCTTGTTGAAACAGGAAATACCGAAGAAGTAGTTCAGTCATCGTGCAAATGAGAGATCATTCTACGGTCCATTACGATTCAATCAGACAGAAACAGGAAGTGGTCGGCTTCAGTTACGGTGTTCGATTCTCTATTCGCAACCCTTGCAACGTTGGTGCACAAAGAAACGCAGTATCGTAATAAAAAAACAATTACCTGCAACTTTTTTTACCAAATGGAACTTTAAAAAACGACTATGTACTTAGTCCACGTACAGGATACAGTGCGAACAAACTACGAACGAATCGGGTGTAGGAGGATAAGAGAATCCAGGACATCCGTGAAAGCCTGAACACGATTAAGGGTGTACACACAATTTGGCATCGGGGGAACTTCCCTACAGTGTTTTCTAATCCTGAACAGGAGGACGGGATTTCAAAGCGACTGGTCACAACTCTTCCACTTAACTCTGACTGTAATCCTCATTGCCTTACTCGCCCCGTCTTGCCGGCAATTTGCAGCCCCTATTTCGAATCTACGACGGAATTCACAAATTCGATATACTGCTGGGGAAACGTAATCGTACAATCGCGACTTTGAGTTACACAAACGCGCATATTCCAACAATTACTTTGATCGAGCTTGCTCCGTGTTCCACCATGTATGTAACCCAAATTTCACCCTGCCGATTGGAAGCTAACACACGGAGCACACCCTTATCAAAATATACAATGCGGATTAAAAAGAGAGCTTTATGGACAATCCTGCTGAACTCGGTTATTTTCATAGATCAATTGCCACGGCAGTTTCTACTGCGCGCAATTGAAAATATACGGGCTGGCGCATTTCTAACGCAACGATATTTTCTCTACTAATAAGTATTGGCAATGACAAACGAAACGGAAGTCCTCCATAAATAAAACTTCTACACTGTTAAATCTAGGGGATTACCCACGTACATCAAGTACATCGTTTCTAAGCTGATTTTCAAAGATCCTCGTTCGAAGGCAAAGCTGTGTACAAAAATATTTTTCCCAGCAGCGCATCGATCCGTTTCTTTCGCAAGGACTCACCGCCGCCCCCATCTCAATTTTACCACCATCTACCGAAACCTCCTGTACAATATAACAAACATGGTATAACATCAGAATCGCATTAGCGGTCCCCGAAGCAGCCATTTCACTTTTGTCGCGCGTTCCATCTCGC
The DNA here is from genome assembly GCA_907165295.1 of Nomada fabriciana. NCBI lineage: Eukaryota > Metazoa > Arthropoda > Insecta > Hymenoptera > Apidae > Nomada > Nomada fabriciana. The sequence goes on from OU015695.1 coordinate 7,754,631, forward strand.
GAATTCCCACCCCCCGTGACCAATTTGCGATAGTACGTACTTCGAGGCCTCGTACGTACTGGCACTCGTCGTGCCACGCCACACGTTTCGACCCTTTCACCCACCTTCCGGTTGTGCTCAAGGTTTTTCACCCTCCCGGACGCGTTTCGAAAGACGCGGAGGCTCGCAGCGCGGATGTAGATGCAGGTTCGATACGAGGCTCCTCTCGTCCAAGCTTGGCCCAGTGACCCAGTTTTTCCTCGCTCGCCCGTGCCACGCATTAATTTTCCATCTCTACGATCCGCCCGGGCTGAAACCGACCGCGCAAACACAAAACCAGACGACAACGCGACCAACGAGCGGAGATTACTTTTCGTTAAATTAATAGCGGCGGTCGGGATGTTTGAAGAACGCACGTCCACTGTGGTTTCATCGTTTGAACGTTGGTTTTTCTTTCTTTCCCTTTGGTTTTATTTTGTTCCCCTTTCGCAAGCGTCTACATACTCGGTCTTCCCTGCGCTGAATTGAAGTGGTTTGGTTGTTTGAATTGTTTCCCGGTCGAGGGAGGATATTTTCCGGAGATTCGCGATGGTAAACGTAGAAGTGACTTTTACGAGTGGGCCTTGAATTAATGAAATGAACGAAATTATTTATTCATTTGGTTCCGATAAATTGGTAGTACACAATGGCTGCGGACACTCATGGGGCTGTTGGAATAATGATATGTACATATATAGAAGAACATTAGAAATAGAAATACAAATTATTCACGCCTGTATAAAATCTATATTTAATAGTGCGAAGGGTTGAGAACTCTTGTATCTCAATATATCATAGATATATAACAGAATTATTAATACCTCGACTGTTACATAAGCTCGCTTCTATGGGACCTAGAATTCACACCAATAACTATCCACATATGATTATTAAGTAACAATAAATCGTAGAAGAGGCCCAGACCGTAATGCTCGCATGGATGTGACAAAACAAAGGCATGCATATGTATACGTACGGGTGTAATCGTTGAAGGGCCCCATGATTTAAATGAACGTAACTCCTACACGTGACACCGTGCATCAAGCAGGAATGAAGACGACAAAGATTTACGAGGCAGGAGTGAAATAAACACCGACCATACAGTTAAGAGGATTCCAAAGATAAAACCGGACGATTTTACTGAAATTTTCCCATCGACCGTGTGTTATTGCATACCAACAGCGCTCCGAAAATATCAAGGAAAATCTCTGTTGAACAACATCGTGCATCCACGATATCGCAGGCAAGCTGTTCGTCGCGGGTGCATAATTGAAATCGACTCGAGCTTGAATTTCCATGCACAGGTAGCGCAACAGACACCGACACCCTTCGTTACCGGGGAGGCACAATACCTGTCGCGGAATTCGCGTCGAACGATAAAACGAAATCTCGTTAACCGAGAATTTAATCCCTCCACCGTCTTGCAATCATTCAAACCAGCCGCACGATCGTGATCGGCTCCGCGAGATAGATTACACGTGGGTCCCTTATGCACAACATAATTTTCAATATGACGCAGACAGCTTTTCGCGTGGAAACTAGGTCGACTGAAAGCGCAGCAATTTAGACGCAACGTGATATAAACAGAACAGAAAAGGATTTTTTACACGTTGCACGGCGTATGAAAGGAAGAGGATTGCATACCGTGCCCTATCGGATTTGTGCGTAGCCATTTTTAACTTGTTTCCCTCCCAATGGCAATCGTACGCGTTCGACGGATCGATTTTTTCTTCCATTCTTTGCGAAAAATGTGATTCATCGAGTCAACGATTGTTGAAGTCGTTCGGTTTGCCGATGATTTAATTGCGTTTCGTCCGCGACGGTACATACTGGATAAATTGGGAACAGTGGCCTCAGAATAAAATGATTCTTCGGAATCAATTTTCTATTTACTCACGAATAATCAAACTTTATGGATATACCCGTGAATAGTACTTTAAACTAAATTGAACCTGCAATATGAATAACTTTTCTGCCTTTTCTCCATGTGAAACTCAATTACTCTATCTGAAAATAATTCATCATGACCCGATGAAACAGTAACCCGCGCAACCTCGCGAATGAATTAAATAGAAACGATCTGAGTGCGGAATATTTCAATTCTTCAGAGCCGATATGCCGATTGAATTCTGCGCACCCAACACGAAACGGTACAAGAAATGATCTCGGACAAAAGTATATCAAATAGCAAATCTTCCAAGTCCAATTCCATTTATCTATGTTAACCCCTTCACGAGGAAACTATTAATAATACTTTCAAGAAGTACTTGCACCACTTCCTTTCTGCGCGAATTAATCGACCGCCATATCTTCACCGTGTTCCAACGATCTATATTGTGACAATTAATACCAGCTCTCGAAGCGAACAAAACAGGAGATAGAAAGAAAAGGAATATTAGCTCGTATGAAAGTCGGTACTCGTTCTCTTGCGTACACGCGTCACACGTTGGCGATCGATTCTTCGGGCCAGCTCTTGTACAGATGCTAAGTGTCGTGAGTGGCGTTCCGAAAAAAACAAAAATGCAATTACCCCCCACGGCAGCTTTTATCTTACGGGTCGGTTCTGTAAGCGGCAATATCTCGATGAAGCTCGAAAAGCTATTGCCAGTGTTCTCGGCCGCAGGAAAAATCGAACCTCGGCCGAGAGGAATCGCTCCGGAATACCTGCGCGAGTAAGAAACGAAAAAACAACACGGGAGAACGTGAAGTGCATTTCCTGGGGCGTATAGCCAGCAATTTCTCATTAATATCAATTCACGTCGAATGTGGAATTAACGCGGGCGAATTGTCGAATGATATTAGCCTTGACTTGTCACGTTCTCGCTTACTTTTCACCGTATTGAATGATCCTTTCATTTTCTTTCTCGTGTCTCTTCTTCCTTTTTATTGCGCGTGCGCTTCACAGTTTTTTCGTTTATACAGTTATTTAACTTTCATTAATATGGGGTTTATTTATATAAAGAGGCGTTTCAGTTAGGTACGATTAATTTCGTGCTTTATCTTCCCCATTTTATTGTGGAAGTGAAATTGCTGTAAATTTGCATCCTGCCTTTCTCGTATAAAATCCCCTTGTTTTTGGATTATTCTATTACTTTTAATGGAAGCTAATGTAGAAATGATTCGTTTCTGAACGAAGTCAATAAAAACTTGCATCGCAGGGTTTAAATTTAAAAATCCTCCATAAACCTCGAATATTCATTGCATTTTATTACTATCCACCTCGCTGATAGCTGAAATACGATTCTTCGTTTGGAATTTCGAGTTTCGTCGGTCGTGTTTTTAATTAAGGGTGCCGTTGTAAATCTAAACCTTCGCGATTCGCTCGTTAATTGCTTCGTTGAAAGTTAAAACTACAGAACGAATCAGCCGTTCGTCGTTAATTTATCGACAAACCATACAAATGGAAATTTGTTATATCCAAAAATATCGATACAGAGATGCAAGCTGTTAATGCTCGATTAATATCTGGCAACGGTCATCTACTAGTTTCACGAGTCCAATTCAAGCACTGCGCAAGTAATAATTAAAATCCTCGCCAGAATTACGTCACGCCAACGCACGGCTCGGTAATGGAATATGTTAATTCTGGTAAATCGAGTGGTACGCAGCACGTATCAAGTACGACCATGATGATATTTCTTAATTATTGCGATAACATAACAGCAGTCGCGTTCCATCTACACCTCAGTCCCTCTGTTTTCGATGGAAATAATGACTTGCTATCGCGGCGAATCGTTAAACGCTGTTGACGATAATGAAAGGAAAATTTGTGGTTCACCAGAATTAACGAATATGAATATCTCGGAGCATATAAAACTTAAAGAGTTCGTGTCGGTTATAATGTCCATCAGCCAAGACAGGAAAATGTGTAATTAGGCATAATGATCGTCGGGCAAATGTAGAAACAAAAAGGGGAAAATTGCTGTTCATGATATTCTACACTTCGCTCGATTTTGTTTCTTAATTTTAAGAACGACAGATCTTTCGTCAAGAGCTAACAAGATCCTTGGAGCCTGATGAAAAGCTTCGTTGTGTACCGAGAAAACATTTATGACCCCGATATCTTCGTGTTAGAATTTTATGGCTGTTTCTCATGCATCCGTTTTCCTCTAATACCTAGCCGTTGGAAATACATATTGTGTGCCGTAAGTTCTTCGAGTTGCTTGGAAGAAAAGCAGCATAAATTTTTCGCCTTCGACAGGAGCATACAATAAATGCACAACTCTAATTCTTATTCATGGAGGCCATTAAAGTCTCGGTCCGTACAAAACATTCTCAATATCCGCTACTCCGGAAAGTAGATCCTCGCATCGCCTTTACCCCACGGTTTAAATTATACGTTTCAGTGGAAGATGCATGAAAAGTGAACGCTGAAACCGGATATTTTCAACGTGAAAACCGAATGTAATTATAATGTATCGCCGCTATCTAAACGAATATTTAATAACGTTCTTACGGGGCTACTAGCCGATGAAATTTTTACCCACCGTTCGAAATCTTCATTATCTTATCCAGGGCAATGTGTGAATTTTTGTTAAGTGCAACTCGGAGAAATTGTATTTTCTATTCAAGTCACTCAGATTCTTTCACAATTATTTTTTTAGATTAATAAATATTTCTAGCATCTTGTCTGAAAAAATAATTTAAGATTCCCTACTTGAGTTTAATTATTCTTTCAACACTCATCTATGTGATTATTATGCATATACCACTGTTTCAAACAAAAGCATTTATATTAACTGTATAAATGTTTTCGTCTTGGTTTCTTTCTTCCATAATAATTTTAGAAAATTTATGCTCGCAGAAATTTTGTTTCCTTATAACAATTATTCAGAGTGGAGGTTCTTTTCAATTGTTTCAAGATTCTAATTGTAAGTCGATATCATAATTATTTGCACACCCTCATAATAACAGTTTTATTATCATTAACATGCGCGTCTAATTGCAATGTACCTACAAATACCACTCCCGATGTTACTCACACACAAATCCCAATTCTCTTAAACCTCTATCCACCGTTATTAAATATTAAACTTTCATCCACTACCAGTCTATTACATAATAAACGTCTCTTATCTGCACTGAGCGTACATGTGTAGTACTGAATGTACTATCGCTAATAATCTTGAACGATCTATCATCCGACGATAATAGAACAACTGACCAACGAACGACCATCATACGAATGCCAACAGTGCTTTTATTCTTACACGTCCAACCCACTACCCAAACCTGCCGCGGTATATTTCTTTTTTCTTTTTCTGCACCTCACATTCAATATATTTTGCAAAAATCTCCAGCCGAAGAGCAGATGCGAGCATAAAGCTAGCCAAAAAACAACGTTTTAGAGCGACTCCGGAATATCTCCACGGGAGCACAATAAATTCTAAACGTCAATGCAGAGACATGAGTACTCGCGTACCGCAGGTATTGGCACAAAGGGTTAACGAGATTCGTTGTCGGGCAGCAGCGCAGTGTTTCCATCGCGAGAGGGCAACGAAGTGTGGTTGAAAAACCGCGTAACAGAAGAAACCCATGAGCGCACAGACGAAAACCAGACCGACGCGTTTTAATGTCGCCGTGGCGATAACTCTGTGCGCGACAAGTCGACGCAAATTGAAGGCGGGCAACGGGTGAAGGAGTAACAGAAACGAAATTGTAGTCGGACGAAAGAAAGAAATTCGTGGTCGTTGCGTAAACGAGATATATAGGGTCAACGTCGATGTTAATAGCTCGTGCATGTCGCAACAACGTTTTCCACGGCACAGAAACGATCGTCGCGGTTCGTCAATGAATTTCGATAATTATTGACCGAATAATCTCGATAAGGGGTGACCGACCTTACTACTTTTTGCTTTTGATCTGTGACAGATGTGCACGCGTCGAACGACACGCATCGTGCGTGCTTCGTTGGAAGCTGGGCAATCAATATCGAACGCGAAACCGTAATCGCCAGTGTTCTACTCGTTAGTATGGTATGGGGAATGGAAAACAGTCGTTGCGTAATTGGCCAAGGGAGATGACTAATCGCGCAACAATTGACGATAGAAAGGAAAAAGAAGGAACGCGGATTTTTATCTGAATGTTTGGGTACGAACGTTGGCGGCAAATACATTCGTTGTGCACTTGTGAATAGATTATCATTAGTAAGTGGCGCGGTGAACTTACACGTTCGCTAGTAACTCATTCAAAGTTCAAGCAGATTGGAGATACAGTACGCAATGTTTGAGGTAAACACGCGAGGATGGGATGTTTGTCGCGTTTGCTTAAACTCCGCTTTTATCGTTCATGATTAAAGAATGAATTGCAGTTTTAATCGGAGGAATACGGTATATTTGTTTGCACGATACAGATACGCATCGATGTATGAATATTGGGGGGCTCCAACTACGAAGACCAACTCTGTCCAAATTTGTATTGCGTCGATTGCCAAGTAAGAGAGAACCAGCTACGATGCCGAGGGGCTATGGGAAATTCCGTTTTAAGAATTACATCTGGCCGCGAATCACACGGGAAAATATCTTCGAAAAGAAATATTACCAAATATTTGTATAAAACGGAATTTGTGGGCCAGAAACGCAAATATCCTGTATATCCGTGCGAAAGCAAAAAACAAATCAAGGTAAAACGAATCAGACAGTAGAAAGCTAAATTGAAACGGACGAATAAAATCACTTGAAATCCATTCTAGCTGAAGGATGACGAAAAAATATTGTAATTCGATGTCGCGGTATTTAAATTCGTCGCGTTGAATTTTCATACCCACGCTTCGACCTGAATCAAAAGCGAATGCAAAAACGCAGAATTTCTAACAGAAACAGCATCTATGATATACAACACGAACCGGAACAATTTCGATTTCGATGTAAACGAACGTGACGAGCGTTTTTACATATAAATTATGTTCGCTGTTCCTTGTTCGATGGATGCACCCCGACTTCTTTTTTTTGTCTTCCTGTTTTTATTCGTTCGATCGGGTCAGGGAGGAAAATCAATTGGAGCGCAATTATGGTGCGTTTGGCAGTGGAAGACGTCAAGAATTTGCCCGTCGATAGAACTCGACGCGTGGAGCAACCACGGCTGTGAACTATTAATGGAAACAGAAAGACTAGCAGTGAACACTTGCTTGTCCCTCTCTGACAGACTGAGCGAGCGGGGCAGTGTAATTTCAGGGTCTGCGTTAAAATTAATCTTGTGCTTGAATGGAAGTGATACGCGTTGTTCAGGAAGAAGGGTGCTACAGACACCGCGAGCAACTCCGACAACTTTTATTTAACATTTCGCGCAGTGCGCGACGGGAAAATATTACTGAACGTTAATATTAAAAATCCTCCTCTGAAATACTTGCGCCGAAGAAAAAGAATGCAGTTAGTTCTCATTACCGTCAAAGAATGCACAGTCAAAGGATCGACAAAACAAAAAAAGTATTCACTGCTTGAAAACTATTTCCCGCTGCGGCAAAATCATTTCAATTTCCCCAGTTTGTTCTCCACGTTAAAATAAAGAGCGAAACGAATGGAGTAAAGTAAGACAGTTGGCATCAGCTGTTCCTATCTCGTTCACATTCACAAATTCGACCAAATTGTATACGTGCATTACACTCCCCCCGGTTCTCTATTTATGAATCACTATGATATCGTTACGATGTGCAGGGCACTTGCGCAATTAAAAATTCACGACGCAGGATAATCATAAGCCTGTATATGTGTACCTTGACCACGAGGCTGTGGATCCCTTTAAATGTACTCGTCCATCGTTTACGGGGTGAACGTTGAAGAAAAAGTGCCGAATCGGAGCGGCGGGAAAGATGATTAACAGTTTTACTGTCGGGGGGTCGTTATCGTGAAAATTCTAACCAGTAACCATCGCCGTTGGTGGCCGTACAACGAATCCATTTCCATGCATATGCCTACAGTATCCGGCGGTATGGTCATGGATAGAAGGCATAAAGCTACGCGGTTCTAGCATCAATGTTGAACAGAATCTTGGGGCGTATTAGAGGGCTGCCTGTTAAAGTGGGTCACCGTGCGGAACACGGTATCTCCGATGTGTATCGTCGTCCGCTCGTTTACAGACATTTCCAAACGACTATGCCTTGTGTAGTAAAACAGAATTGATGCGCACGCGTCCTATGTACCGTAGATTCCTATTCTACGTTCGTGCTTTAATCCACATTTTACGCGTTCAACAAAAATAACTACAGCAAGGTGTACAGTTAATATTGAATCCTCCTCGCGTTAGCAGAAGAGCTTTCGGAATTTTTGTATTCCCGTAAAGTAGATACTCTTTGGATCGGTAGCATTCATGAAGATCGTGTTTTATAAATAATGATAACTGTATTCGGATGATAACTGTAGGAGGATTCGTATCGATTCTGTGATCCTTATAAAACGGTTAAAAAAATTTGGTGTGTTGCTATCCGAAAATGATTTCCGTGGACTATCGATGATCCACGGGTGCTATCGAAAATCTCGATAGATAGTGGCACCATGGAAAATTCTCTCCATGGATCGGAGCATAGTCGAATATTGTTTCTGTAGGCCGTGATAGTATCGAAGATACGTAGATCCCAATGGAGCAGGGTACTACATACAGAGAATTCTCACCTGTGCAGAGGATTGTATAATCGGAAATTGAATCCTGTACGAAACGGTGCCACTGAACATTTCAGCCTCCGCGATACATGATTATGCGATGGCACTGAAAGATAACTCCTCCTCGAAACACGACGTCGTCAAAAATGATTATTGCCATCGTTGAAACTGTTGCTATTAAGAATCGTAAAAATCGATCGAAACGGTGGCTAATAACGCGAATACAAGAAAATTCGTAAATATCATCTCCTACGTGTTGCGCGTGTTATGCCAAACTGTTGATCGTATTAATTCTCTGGCGACTGCATCCGCGACACTTTATTTTCCAGCAGCTTTTACTTGACAGCCCAACGCGACTGCGATTACCATTCGGAGACGAGTGAAGTACCAAATGTGGAGGTTCTATCCGCGAATGACCCGAGGAAGTTGTAACCCTTTTTTCCAACTCGACGATACCGTTAGCCTTTCGAGGTTGGATCTAACTGACAAGTCGATATATGTACCTCGACGAGACGTCGTCAAATAATAACGTTCACCCCGAAGAAGAAGAAGAGAATAACTTAATTGCGGAGCACATAGCCAAGTGCACATTGCGCGGCCAGTTTTTTAAATCGTTCCAACGAGTAGTGAAAATGTTGTACCCGTGTCCTCGAACTTCGTATTGCTTTGTTTCAATGTTAAACAAAAAAGTAGAACAAGTGCAACTACAGTGGTGAAAAATATATTCGAGGTGTACGAATAAATTATTAACGGAAACCAATGCCAACGATGAATCAAGAAATTTGCAACACCAAACGCTGAATTCGACTTGTTAGTCTTAATTGCCAACAAATAATGTATGAACAATTACTGGTGCATAGATATCACTCTTTATCGCGCTCCTTTCTGAAGAAAATAATCTACACTTTAATGGATAACCATAACAGAAACAAATATCAATGCAAATGGAAGGATCGGCTACGTGTTCGTGACAGGCGTTACGCAATACGACTGATTGAGAAAAATGGAAATAAAACTGAAGTCGCGACGCGGCTAAGTTGAACGGGTCTTATCATCGCTGTCATTTTTCTTCGTCTTTTTTTGCCCTCGCTAGCTTGTAATTTATTTGAGAGCGTTTGCCCGAGCTACATCGATTTATCTGGAAAACACGGGCCGGCTTTAACACCGGAGAGCCTTTGTTCGCTTTGTAATATCGTGGAAAGTTGCACGAACTGGCGTGTACTCGTGCGAGTACGTGCGCCGGGTTCATAGTTAACGCGATGAGACGCAAAGTAACGTCGAGATTGCGGGGCACTTTCAATGGAAAAATATCGGTGTGCATCTTCGAAAGCTGCCACTTTGTAACGCGAAACCCGGCTATGGACTAGCAACGATGATTCTTTGACAATAAAACAAAAAACTACAATAAAATACACTAGAAAATTAATGCGCCGCGATATCGTACAAATTTTACACATTTTCGTCCGGCAACGATTTTTCGATTGAGCGTCTAATCGAAATGCATTTCTCGGAAATTCGAAGCTCCTTGAATTGTTCAAATGGGTCTGAACAGTTCATTGGGAAAGTTCGAAAATTAGAAACATCCAACCAAATAAAAACAATTCCCTTTTATTGCGGTACTCCGTTCATCTCGAGGGTACGCACGGAAGCGCAACCTAACAGGGGCAAGCTGAATCCGACTTAAAAGTGTACGATACCGGCACTGTTCGAGGGCAGCGATCAATTAGCGGTAAGTTTGTAAACTTTTATTGCCGGTCTAGCACGGTCTATTTGCAGAGAGAAGAAAACGAGCATACGCGCGGAATCGTGCTCCGATTCAGTTAAACGAGATAAGTGTAATAAATTAACTTAAAACCAACGAAACAGAAAATGAAGAAAAACGAAAGGGAAACGAGTAAACAACCGGCGATATATATATACATATACATCTCACTCTCTCTCTCTCTCTCTCTCTGTGTATGTATGTGTGTGAGTGACGCAAAAGAAAAGTAGATAATCAGGTCTGTTTCTTCTCTTTCAAAACATTTCTAATTAATGGCAAGAATACAGTTGGTTTCGAGGCCATCTACGAGCTTGCGTATCGGTATCGTTCAAGTTTATCAAAGTGCAATAATTATCCGCGAAGGAAGAAGTGAAACTCGACTCTGCGAGCAATTAACAGTATTGTACAATCGTGCACGCAAGCCCGTAGCCGTGAATGTCGTCAGAAAAGTCGTATAAACGGATGACTTGTCGTGACTTCGATTTCCCCGATCATTCACCAACTTATACTTATACACGTACGGCGAGTTTATTAATGCCGGAATTAATAGCAGTTCACCGACATCGAATTAACCGGAATCGCGGTAACTAAGGAAGATGATCGTTCACAGTCGATTTAAGAAGATTACGTCCATCGATTGTGAGCGTCGATAGATTACAGTAATCGCTGTTACACGCGAACGAACACGCGGTATATATAAGTGGCCGACAAGCTCGCCTAACTTTCCGAAGGACGATGTAAAAATGGAGGAGCAATAAAATTAATTTTAAACCGTGCCTTTCTATCGCATACATTCTGGTATACCGCGATCGATACAACGATTCGTTAAACATCGTACCCTACTACTACTTATTGTTTTTCTCGACGTTGTTTAATATTGCACCGCTGACTTAATTTACAAACAACAATCCGTGGAAGAAGTAAAACTATTTAAGTAAATGAACAAAATATTTTATCGACTCGATAATCTAGGAACACAATTCTGCAGAGAAAATTTTTATAGAATTCTAGAGAAGAATTTTTCACAGATTAGACTAAAGGTCAGTGATCAAACGCGATACGTTTAAATAATTTGTAAAAGCAACAATTGACTCTTCGACTATATATATATACATATACATATATGTATACATATATCGATCACAACGAAACTGATCAGCTGGCTATAGAACTCGATTGCAGCAGTTGCATCGCGACGATGCTGGGACCAGTTACGGGACAGGTAAACGCGACGAAAGCGATGTGAAGGAACTTTCGTCGCTGAATGCCGCTCAATCAATAACGCTTTTTGCAACATGCGTGTCAACCAGCTGGTTGGTTGAGGAAAGAGTAAATGTACACAGTGTTACATAAGTGTATCCGTTGTGCGAAGAGCTGACGACCTTGGAATATGAAGTGCTGGAAACGTAGAATGAGCACGTATGTATACGGGACGATTCGTGAACAGTTTCTTCATCGCGGATAAATTATCCGTCAATTATTCGCGGGGGCCAAGAAATCATGAGCAAAGTTAACGATGCTGCAAGAAAGTTGAAAAAAATGAAGGAACAAATTCTTGTTTCCTAAAAACTTTTCATACAGGTGTTATCGATGTTCGCGTTGTTACGCGTAAGACGATTTTAATTGTGAAACAAGTTTGCACGGATGTACATACACACGTGAAGAGGATCAGAGAGGAATGATTGTTCGGTCATTCTTTGAAGACTGTTAACTAGAGCAGATTATTATTTCAAGGTTGAAATGTACGATTCCGTTCACCGTAAGGTAAAGTTATTAGATTAGAAGATATTGATTATTTGTGGACAGGTGTTTTCGTGGTAATTACATGACAAGCCCGAAGGAAACGCGGCGGAATGATTTTTCTCCCTTCTCCTACGCGTGACAGGATTGTTGCTAATAAAAAGAAAAAACAAAGGGGGGGGGGGAAGTGGAATTCGAGGACGACCTGTTCCGGATCGAAGGTCAAGTTATTTACTCCAATATCGAGAGCGTACAGATAAAGCAAATTTATTTTTGAGAGAAGTATAGCCTGCGACACTTTCCACAGCATTTTCTTCATACCTTGCGCCTTGCAATTCAAATTTCAATGAAGGTAACAATAAGCTTAGTCCTTCCACATGATCTCAAGTATCAACATTTGTGATGTAATTCAATTGTATATACCTTAAGACTAAACCACAGAAAAGTATATACACTGCCAGTCGATAGTTTCGGAACCACTTGCTCAATTGTGAGTAGAAATATTGATTGGCTTGCGAAATTAATATTACACGGCTCGAGATGCCTGACGATCCGAAACGATTTAGCCAGCAGTGTATATTTTGCGAAAAATAATGTTAACATGTATGTACTTACTGCCACGTGGACCGTAGAATTTGACGGAAAATTCGTTTAATCCTCCTAGTATCGTCACCTCATGGTTACTTTCTATTCTGTTTGCAGGTATTAAGTTAAGGAATATGTATCTGCAAGAAATTCTTCAAAGCGTTCGCTAAACACCGACGCATAGCTCGTGTTCATATTGACCGATAGAGAAAATGTTGGAAACAGCAGGCGAAGACGTCGAGCGCAAATATTTAAACGTCGACGAGAAAACGGTGCAATGAACTGCAGGAAAATCGATGTGGAAAGAAGTGCGAACGCAAAAGCGTGTCAGAAGTCCAGTGTAATGTTATCATCCTCGATCGATGAAACGCACCAAACGTCGCGTGATTCTGAAACGAGCTGATCGTAACGCTTCGCGTGAGGTCCTGATGCAACGGGGACGTGAATTTACGAAAATAATTCTAACCGAACAATGTCGAGAGATATGAAAAGCTTTTGAAGGCAAGTGGAAAGCGGGGACAAATCATCACGAATTCTTTTTCCGTTCTACCGACGAAATCACAATTGAAATGCTTCGACATGTTTCTTTGAATGAGTATTAAGAAGTTATTTTATGTTGACAATACTCAAAAGTGAACTAGTATCACTGCTGTCGATTTAAACATTACTTTCCAACGGGTTTCGTAAACAATTCCAAATGTTATTATATCAAAAGCAACAACGTTGATTTCGTACAAACTTATTATATCTCGCCAGTTAATTTCACCCCCGACTGCGCCGAACACAGGGATCAAATTTTCTTTTCGAGATTGGTATCACCGTTGTTATTTACTTCGCCGGAAACTTTCCTCGATATTCTTTCCCAAAGAGAAAAGCTTCAGGGTACCGCGGCATGGATGAAACGTCCAAACATCCCCTTTACCAATTCTATTCGAAAGCGGTGTTATTATATCAAAGATCGAGCACGAAAGTAGCAAGAGAAGCTTTTGTTTGGGAAAAATAAAGCTAGAAATGCTTTTACATGGCCGGCGTTTTATGGGCTCAGCGGGACAGCTCTTTTCAAATCCACATCCAATTCCAGACGGGAATAAAATGTGTAACGGACGAAAGAGTCGCCGAAGGAAACGAGAACAAAAGTATCCAGCCGTATTTAATAATACACCGGGTCGTGGTTGTGGAAATTATCAAGCACGCGCCGTCGAATTTCAAGCTACATTTAATTTTAATCACTGGCCTCGCTTATTCGCCCCGATAGATGTTTCTACCACCCTGCGTTACTACCCCTCGAGTCGTTTATATTTCGATACCGGCGTCATGTCGTCGTCGTCGTCGTCGCCGTTCACGATTTCCTCGTGAAATTGATCCGGACTGGCAGCGGAATAATTCTGGAGAACGATAAACGATGAACGAAGGAATCGTAAATACGCGGGCATCGTTGAACGAGGTCGGAAACCGAGTACGAAAACAGGCAATGCAACCAGAACGGAGCAGAAGAACGGAACTGTAACCGTCTGGCTTTGGAGAAAGTTCACCGGCCAATATTTCGTAAAATACGTGCTCTGTAATCGAGCTGATAGATCTACGGGAGGTGGAAAGGAGCGGTGTTACAAATTTAGATATAATCGCCAGGGAAATTCGTGTGAATTAACACGAAAATTCTGTAATTAAAACAGCATTAGAGCTTGTGAAACTTTGCCGTGTCAAGCTGGACTAATTCTGGACCTCGAAACGTGCCAGTCTTCACCGGAGAACCACTCTATCCACAGGCATGCTCTAACATTTGAAAAAGTGGCAGACTATCGTGAAAACTAGAGTTCCCGCATCATAATCGATTCATCGAATATTTTTATGCCGCCGTTTCTACGATTGACCGCAGACCAACAAGTCAATTCATTCGTTGAAAAGGAAAATCAAGTTACGACGATGTGTGTCATGTTATTCAACGCACGGTAAAAAAAAACACTTTCTTGTTTTGGCAAGCGGTTACAGGCGAGCCAAGCGTTACAGAGCTCTTACCTGAGGCAGGTAGGAGAGCTTTGTTACACGGAAGACCAGGTCCTCGTGAATGCGTATCGAACTGGACGTGTTCCCCATTGCTATGGCGTAGGCTACACACAAGCCAGAGATTTACAGAGCTATGGTAAGACCTCTTCCACGCATACGATACCTGTACGCGATACCTGTATACGATACCGGTATTGCCGCGTAGATAGGTCTCATACGATACACTATACATCCCGGTCTTCATACGTAAAGTATCGCGAGTGACAGAGATATCCAGGTGACACAAAATCGTTTGTCCATTGGAGGTCCATGTTTCATGTGTACTAAACGTATCCGTATGCGTGTATTAATGCATTTGCATTTTAATTCGTGTAGCATTTAAAACATGGACCCTCTGGTACACACGCATATGTATTTACTAGAATAATATACTGGACGAAAATTTACAAATCGTTTTACATATTTTCAGGTTGCACATGGAAAAAAACTTGCGTTAAGTGCACGTTCGAAAATACGATCTCTAGTATCCGTCCAACTGGTGTCGTCGTGTGGAAAAGGTCTAATACGCCAAGCAGGAAAATGGAAAAGCAAGTTAACGCTTCCAACACGCTCTTACACGATACATATACGCAGTCGGCTGAAATAATTTCCCCCGTGTGCCACCATAATTGCAAAAGCAATATCTAATAGGCAAATCTATTATTCCGCCGGAAGCGTTGCATTTCTTCGCCACCGGTGCACGTGGAATCTCATTGTTGCGTGCTTTCACAAACGGCTCGGGAAAGTTGGAACGAACTAGCCACAGATTAACATACAAATTGACACGAAATGCATCATCGAATGTAGGAGGAATTAATTCGAACGTTCCGTACAGTTGTGCGGAACGATTGCGCAACGTTCCGCTGTGATATTGAAACGACTGATTCGATTACCTGACAATCGGTAAACCCGGCCGGGTATTATTCGATAGGATAGGATATTATCGGCATGCGTGTGTAGCTTGTTATCCGTGAGGAAAAAAAAGAAGATAGTAATCGTTTAACGTGGACAAGAGAGGCAGGAACGAATGATGGTCACGGCCCTAAGCAACAGCGGAGAGATAAGCAATCGATGATTTTCTATGGGTGTGAAAAGGTCCATCATAACGAAAAGAGAAATTACAGGCATTGGAAATAGCTACGAATAAAAAAAGAGTTAAATGGAAGGTGGAAACATTGTAATTTACATATGAGGTCATCACGTAAGTAATGTCGCTTCTTCCAGTGCAAAATATTATTGGGAACCGACTGACCACCATTTTTTATTCTAATTTCTCGACGACTCCAAAAACGAACTTCTAACTGCACGCGCAGCTGTGTCACAGTTCTTTCCCATTTTTCTTTCACACTAATCTTTGAATTATGTTCTAAAAACCGTGCATTTAAATGCCGCCGATCCTCGGCGTACTGAGAAAAGAAAATTCTTTCATAAAGCAAATCGTTCAAATAAAATACAAATATATATTTAAAGCAATGCGAAGGACCGTGATTCCTTATATAATAGCATATGCAATGCATGTATCGTTACGCAAATTATACTACAAAGAGCAGATAGATTGAGGTGTTACCCGAGCAAAGCAAATCTAAAAGTGCGTGACCCCGCGGAAGAATTGGAATGCGTAACGTATTGGGGGCTTTTAATGACCCCGATTCAAGGGAAATTATCCAGTCGACGAGTACACGCAAGGTGTATGTACACATTATACCGATCGACAGAAAGGGAAGGAAGCTATTGCTCAATCTGAAGGACCGTTACGGAGCATTTGCTTCTGGCGCGATGTTGTTGTTTACAATGTCGGCTATGCCAGCCAGCGTTTCGCTAAAGACAGCCTCCGACAGTATGTCTCTGTTCCTCTTTACCCCTTCTAAAAGCTAACTTGCCCCCCACTACTCGTCGTCTATCTTTGTTTTCGTAATACACAGCCCATTCTACCTGCCTTCTATTCCACTACCCATCCTTTCCCTCCCTACGCCCAACCCGTTCAACGGGTGGCACCACACTAACTTCGCTCACCTGTACACGCGAAAAACGCACGCGGCCCCGTATCGAAATAAACTGCACGTGCAATTCGACGTTCGCCTTTATAGGTCTACCTGCGCAGAGGACATATATATGTATATATGTGTATACTACAGTGCAGGCAAAATCTTGGTATTACTTATGCAGGTAAATGCATTTGTATTCCACAACCTCCCTTCAACTGTTGATAATAACTTTTTTTCCTGCATTACGTTATATAGTTAATTTAAGAAATTCAACGTGAACTTTCTATCTTGGTAGTAAATAGATATAACAACAAAACTAATTGCGTGTATCTTATGTTACCTTTAGTGCCATATCAATTTTGCTCGAAAGAGTTTGAATTTCAGGTGGTCGAGTTAGCTGAATCATCCTGTGTGACAATATGTTCGTCTCAAAAGACCGGTCACGTTACGCCCTCGACTGCGTCTTATTTTTGGAAGACGCGAATCTTAAACGACCGCTTATCAAACGATGTTCGATAAGTTCGAAACGAGATAAGGTCAGCAAGTGGCGATTCCCCTTTGTATAATAGACGAGTGCATTCGTTTGGAGATATTTTCGGATGAAAACCGCGAACGAGATTCGTTGAAACTAGCATTATATTCTCGCAACACTTTTCTTACTCCCATTTTTTCATTCTTCTCCGATATTTTCCCAGTATGGAATAATTCTTCATTATCAAATTTTCCTAACTTTCACGCAACCATTACTATGTATGCATCACAACTATCCACCCCCACTTCCCGCCATGATTCTCTATTCCAAATTCCTATGACGTGTTTATATAATTCTAATCGTATTTTTGCTCTGGCTAAAACACGCGGTACAGCAATACGTAACAGAAGGATGTACGTTTATTTGTGAAAATTTGTCATCGTTCCTCAGATATTACTTTTTATTAATCTTAAAATTCAACACCTTTACTTGTAGTCCTTTGTCAATTCTAAATTTTATGTATCTTCGACTAGGATGTACGAAAAGCCACGTTCTTTGCCACGTTATCAATGATTACAGGTGATGCAAAAGACCATTGTACGTATGCACTTAAGTGTGTAGATAATTCTACCGTTTTCTAGTCGATGTAACAAAAATTGTAACGATAAGAAACGGCACCTATCGTTACACAGTACGGTAACGATCTGTGCTCGAAATGACATCATGCACGCCGAAAAGCCATACCGATGGCGAAAGGTCTATGTAATCCTAGCCGTAAACAAGGTCAAGTATTGGACACGAGATGAACTCGATGTAACCCGTTTTACGCTTTATTCACGTTTGGCAACGCTCCGAAATCCGATCGCATTAATGCACTTCGCATAACGAACACGGTAATGAGACCAACCGTGGAAATTAGCAAGGGATTCGAATGATCAACTAAAACACTTAGGGCTCATAATAATCTGTCACTGACTTTTTCACTGAAAATCAAACGCTAGTCTGGAGTAAAAAATTTGCAAAGAAATAAATCGCAATCTAAGTAACAAGAATTGAGATAAGATACAATATCTATGCACATACGATTTTAATAATTGCATTTGGATCGATCGAATAATCTCTAAAACAAATGCCAATATTACAATCTAAATGATAATCCAACACTTTCGCCTAAGTGAATAAAAATGGCAATAACATTTTGACACAATTGTAATAAAAATGATTAACCGATTAATCTCATTTCAGGTAACTGAATAATCTTTAAGCCTAAGACCAAAATTACCCTAGCCCGAACATAAACTATGATCTAAAAAATGTCATCTATAGGAATGCAAATTGCAAAAACAGCATAGAAAAATTATTCTTTATGCTTAAAAAAAAAGTTCAATTTCACGACACCCTCTGACACGTATTTATAAATCACACTTCTCTATTCATTCGCTCGATGCCAATGGAATCGATCCTCGATATTAATTAACTGCAATCCTCGGCACTTAGTGACCAATAATTGAAGCTTTCAACGCAGTACACAACGGAGGGTCGTCACCCCTTCTAAACCTTCTTCAACGGAAGGACATATACACCGTCGAAACGCATCGATACACAGGCCAGGTAAAACTGCATCAAGCAGATAACGTCACTTCTGGTTGTACTTCACGCGTGTGCTCACGTGCCATCGAAAGCCATTACAGTGAACCATTAACGTCCACATCGAGAAGCTTGTTAATTATCGCGTAATTGATTAGGTTAATTTCGGCGGGCAGACGAGGAATCTTCGGAGAGGTCCATCGAGTATCGCCGATCTATAATTGAATTACTTCCGGTGCCGCATCTACGTGTATCTCACCTGGCCCTCCGTTGGAGAGCCGTCTAATGGAAATTACGAGGATATACAGCTTCTACCAACGCAATGTACCGCAAGTATGTAGTTACCACGGTGTGTAGTGCCACACCGTGTGAACTATCTCGAAAATGCGATTTACTTTGCTGAATTTTCGTCACTTCGAAAGACTCGATACCCTTCTAACAGCGATCCGAACGATACTGAGGAACAAACAAACAAAAGTCTTTGGAAGTAATAACATGTATGAGAGAACATGGGGTGACTTCCTGTCGGAAAATTCGACGAATATGTATTGTCCAGTGAAATTTGTTCGTCCGTGGCATAGTTTTCGAGAAAGTTGACATTGGTAATTCGTTGCATGTGTATGCACTTTTGATTAATCCTGTTTTGAAATAACACCTATGCGATATTGCGATTATGGATTTCTTGATGGAAGAAAGAACTGAAAGATAATTTATTATATTTCGTTACAAATTGTTGCCCTCGTTCTCGTACACATAATGTTATTACGAATGCGTGTGCTCTCTGTATTTTTGATTTTGCTCTCTGGAAATCATCTAGGTTTTCGATATCTTTACTATAAATGATATATACAAATTGTATAGAGAAATGTAAGGTGACATTAGATATATAAAGTCTGCGTATCTGCACACGCGGCGCAGTGGATTTTCAAACTCAATCTTTTCGAGAACTAAACATGTGCCAAATAAAATGTATTGCATATTTATTTCTTGTTTATTATAAAAGATCACCGAATAGTCGCTTGTAAATATTTGTGGACGCCATGGAGGCGCCATGTATGGAGATCCAATATACTATCGGGCACGTTCGATGCTCTATATAAATGGAGAATCGACATGGGATTGCAAAAAGTGATAAAAGCATTGCGTTATGGTAATTACATCCGACTGCGGAATCGTATTGAATTCTTTATGTTGTTGGATTTGTTCCTATACGATATGATGCAACGTAGTACAAAGGGTGTTGAAACCTTTTTTCATTTGTTTTTTGACGCCCCGCGAGTATTTCAGAGTTTCTGTTCCATAGAATTTCACTACCGTGCTCCAAAAATACCTGGAGTATTTAATTACTCGACAAAAAAAAATAGTAACAACGAAGGGAAACGCGCAAATTTTGTCGCTGTGAACCTTTTGCTATAGCATTTGTTTTTGATACTACGGTCTGACCAAAAGATCGTATTTTCCTAAAATAACCCGTCATAGACTTTTGAACCGAACGGAATGAAATGTCTGGTATCGTATTCGAAGATCTCCGGTTGATTTTCCCGTCACCTCTCGAACTAATCAAACGAAGGTAGATTGGATAATAGAAAAAAAACAACAACGTTTGAATAGTCGAAGGTGTATATATATAAATATGCGGTTGCAATTCTAGAAGAGGAAGCAAACCTTGTAATTCGTGTCATGTGGGCGTTCAAGGTGAGCCTTCGCGATCATACGAGGAACGCTCTAATAGATACGTTTTACAACACTTTAAACAATGTTTTTTTAATGCAATGGAATTTGTGTCAACGATATTGTACACCGACTATTACGTACAATTCTCCATCTTTGTTATTCCTTCATTTAGTCTGGCAAAGAACGTGGAAATACTATGAATTACTCGATGAAACAAACTTCAGTCTGCACATATTATTATTTCGTATTACTTATATACAATTATTTAATTCCATATGTACGGTGCGAGTGCAAGTAAAATTGAATTTAATAAACGGTTTGTACGTATTGAATATGTTGAACATTTTTATTCGAACCGCAACGCTACAGGAATATTAGAACATATGAACTCGTTAACACAAAGAAACTCGAATGCCAAGTAAAATGGATGTCTTTCATAAGAACCAGTAATGAAAAGCTCTTTCTAAACGTTAATTAACTCGGAACGTTACGAAAACGTTTTATACTCTCTAATAAAATCATCAAAACTGAATTTCCACGCTTCTATTCTTCTCGTTCGAGGAACACGAAAGCGATGGAAACTCGCACGATAAAGGAAACTCGACCGGAGAACGAAGTATGTATGTGCAAATACCTTGGAGTCATTTTCATAGAAAATTCCAGCCCCCTGAGAGTCGAGTTTGAGTATTCAGGTAAATCGTAATCTCGTCGATTCTATATTCCACTAGGGTGTGTATAGCAATTTAATATACTCCGTACATACATGAAAGACTTAATTTATCCAAGCTTGAGTGGTTAAATTCGAAATACAGTGACGACGAGAGGAAGACAAATTTAGAAAGTAAGAAATGCCACTGTGCTACTTCTGGCAATATGTATGAGACTTATGCATTTAAGAAGACAAAGAACTTCAAACAGCCAGGGGTTTCTACGCGAAACGCATTGATTTCTCCCAAACAATTGAGTTTGCAAAACAAGATCTACATAATATGTACATTAGTACAATAATAACAATACTATATAGTATAGAATATTTTGGTATCTTATAACAAAATATTATAATTTTGCCAATTCATCATGAGGAGGAAAAATATTATAGTCGAGCACACGACGAATTACTAATCATGGACTGATTAATACGAGTTACATATACATATAATAGCGCGTGCAGGTAACTTTCACTATTATTAAAACAGAAATATTTATCTGACTGAATCGTCGAATAAATTGAGTAGAATTTGAAACGAGTGTATTTAAATTTGTCGCTGTGGCATACTCGCGCCGATATATTTATCTCTGTTAAAAGCCACCAATAGATTTTAACTTGTTTTTGTTATTGCTAGAATAACTAAATAATTTCCTTACTATTTTATTTTATTCTATTTTCCGTTCATTCACGGATCAATCAAACTCGGTTAACTGGGTTGAAAGAGAGGACAATCAAATTGTGTCATAAATACCGATCTATAAAAATCGATAAATATGTATAGGAGAAGAAAAACAAGATCGACGAATTGGTTTAAAACGAAATTGCGAACAGCGCTCTTCTGAAAATAGTCTACATATTGCTAATATTGGTATAATATGTATACATATACGTGTACGCGAAACGAAACGAAACGAAACGAAGCGAAAGACTTTTTAGAAATATCAAAAACTCACAAAGGTCTCTATCGAGGAACGTACAGTGGCATTCAATTCACTTTGCTTGTCGAATCGCTTGCAAATTTAATGTAGGCTTCAACGCAGACTGATCGATGTTACGAGGCACGAAAGAAGGTATTATAAGGTCTAGTAGCATCGTTCTAGAAAAACTGACGCATTCGTACATGAACACGTCTGTACAGAAAAGATAAGCCAAATGCGACGTTACGTGAAAAATGAATTTCTTACGAATCGAGGCCAAATTCATAAACGTATACGTAAATGTACACATTTGTCTCTATACCGTAAATCGAATGCAGCAATGTGGATGTTGCAAATTATCAATGAAACGAGTTGAAACAGAAATGAAAGAAATAAATACATTTCGACAACTGTGATAACATTGCATTAATATTCGTTTGTACAAATGTCAACGCTTCTTAACGTTTCTGGAAGGTGTACCTTTGTTCCTTGCACCTGACTCAAATGGTCACAGTAGAAAAAAGAAAATAACGCAATTTATACGAGACAAAATTTGGTAAAAATTCTTCTTCCCAATCGATTATGCTCTCACGATCTACATCCCCTTTACTTATCTACACTCCTACATATTCCTATTTCCCTACGTTTGCCTGCAAAAGATTGGACACTATCCGTCATTCCTTCAACTTCTCGGTTGAGGTTGAAACACTACGGTGACGTCTCAATTACCGCTGGTCGTGCTTCACTCCATTTCAAACCGTCGTTATATACATAGAAGTATGATGCCGTTCTTTGACGCGCGACTTTCAATATTTACGCTCGCCAGTAATGCATAAATATGAAGGGTATTCGAAAGACGAGTCTCGTCACCACGATTCTGTATATCCGAAATTCAGAACTCGGCGATGAAATAAAAACCGTGATGCAAGTGTAGCGAAAAAGGAGTGAGACAAAAGACAAAGCGAGAGAGAGAACAAAAATGAAAGCTAACCTCCAAAGCCACAACCGTATACATACTCAACAGTCGACGCGCGTGAAACGAACAAGATAAAGCTGCGCACACACGAGCGCAGGGACGTGGAGTCAGCTGGTTTAAAAACAGCTGTGTCCCGTCATCGACGAAACGAGGAGTTAAATATCCCTTGTCGTCGTGAAACACCATTGACATTGCACCGTGTTGTTTCTCGTCGACCTATAAACTGATCGTTACCTGATAAACAGAGAGGCGAACCCATCTTATCATGCATATGCATACTGCGTAGTCTTACATTCGCGCAACCATGTGCAGGCCTCTCTTGCACACGATTGCAAGCACGTGCGATAGAGGGAAAGAGAAAGAAAGAACGAGAAGAAGAGAAGTAGGGAAGGAGGGGTAGTTAAGTAAAAGAGGTGGGGGACAAGGGAGGAAAGCAAGGTGGGGATAAAGAGAAGAAAAGGAACAAAAAAAAGAAGAAGACAGAGAGAGATACAAATAGCAAGTAGGAGAAATAAAAGTGAATTTCAAGGATACAATTTGAGAACGTCCGTGTCCATACGTCGTTTTCCAGCGCTAGGGGACGACATATTTATCGTCTATTAATGCAGCAGAGCCCTTCGCAGCGAAGTCCTTGAATCAGCTGAGCTCGGTTGGTCGTTTAGGAAGGGCCTCTGCTACGGATTATTTACCACAGCCAGTACCCACAGAAAGAATCAGTCTTTCACCACTGTGATATAACACACTCTCTCTCTGTTTTTCCCGTACCGAACAGTTATTCAGCACCGAGAAAAAAAAACAAAGGCACGCGCGCGTGATGATCGCTAGGACAGTCGTTGAATGTTCGACGCTCACCACGAAAGAAAAACGACACGGGACGAATTCCGCGACGTCAGCATTTAATGATGTTTTCTACGGATGAACGATCGTACGGTCCCTCGATGTACAGCGATATACAAATGGTCTTCTCCTCTTTTGTCCGTGCAGGACCAAGCCAAAAATCTCGGGCTAGAGAATCATTTCACCATATCACCAACGTCGATCCGTTCAAGAGACTCGTACTGTCGACACGTTTCTCGCGCACACAGAAAACAATTCTTTCCCCTAAACCTCCTCCGCCTCCACCACTACGAAACGCCTGTTCTCGTGCACCCCACTGTCAACTCACGGACTTCACCACATCTGATTCCGTTTCTACACTGCTCTCTTGCTGATACCTCTGTCTCGCGTCGTGCTTAGCGGATGCGCGCGCACGATATAAAATCCCTGCTCCGCTCCGCGAATCGCCGCTTTATTCTTTTGGCCAGCTAATATCACTAGAAATTATACCGAACATGACCAAATGTTATTAAATGCTTGTTTTATAATTATCTTCTTTTAGGTAATGAAACATACGAGTTTTAAAATTAGCTAAAATCTATTCACAGTATGGGAATGGAATTTCATTACGATTCAATGAATGTATTTGTTATCCGATCTTATTTTATTGCACGATGGTTTTCTATAGGAATAGCATAAACGGTCGTTGAATTATTGTGCAATCTATATCTGTATGAATTATTACCTCGACGCTATATGTCGTAAATAAAAAGAATACACTTGCTACACAGTATATAACCATTTATGTTATGCTATTCACGTTTGCAAAATGCGTTGAATGACTCACTGTATAATTAGTGAACGGTACAAAAGGGACGAAAGCCACATACACGTAAATTTAAATACAAATCGATTGATATTATGTATATTTTTATAATCGTGTATATTCGAGGAAATCACTAGCTCTTGGTAACACTGTCAAATAGTACGCATTGATGACGTACGAGTGGAGTTTGAATTTAAATTAATTATACTTTGGTTATTATAATATTTGTACAACTGGCATTCAAATATAAATAATATACGATATATATGAAAGATATAAATACCTTTTTGAAACAATATGAGATCCAGTATTTGTTAAATTTTAGAAAACTTGACATTCATAGTTAACCCTTCATGCACATATTAGGATAAATTAAGTGAGCGCGCTCACTGGTAAAATTAAGGAACAAAAATTCTGCAATACAGCAATTATTCTTGAAAATAAATGAATTGCAGGGGCGATTGAACAGAAATTGAATTGTTCAATAAATCAGATGTCGTACAACTCGCGTTTTACCTGGACGTTTAATAACGCTGAAACAAAAGACGTATTTATAACGATACAATTAACATACATGCATGATTAGGAATTTAATAAAGATCTTCTAACAAATTGATTTATTTTAAAAATGTATAAAAATGCTAAATATAAAATTTCGACTAATATATCAAGAAAACATTTCAATCGAATACTGTACCAAAATTTGATAATATCAATTACGCATAAAGAATGTAAGTCTCTACGTTACAATTTTCTGATCGCGTTACATCTGAAAAAATTATTTAAAAAATACGACAATTAATAATATACAAAAATTTGTTCGACATTATTGTTCATTAATACATTTCATTAAATACATTTAAGATATACAAAATACTAATTCTGCTGCCCCAAATATAAGTACTCTATATAAGTAGCTAATGTACACTAAGTTGATTCTATTCAAGTGTTATTGCACCTCGTGTTTCTCTTCAGATCTACTTTGTCGCATGCATACATTGTGATTTATAAGAATTATATTAATAATGCACGAGAATGTATAAAAATTCGTATGTTAAATATCATGTATGAAAAAATTGATGCAAGGAACTTAATACTGCCGAAAATAAGCTTGTTTTTCCCCTTTCGTAACGATAACACATAAATTAATAATATTGAGCTGCCGGTGTTCAATATTATACAGCTACAATAAAATGCACGTTTACAAATATTAATCATGGATAAATGCCCAATATCGATATGTATTATAATACGACGGAATAGAATATTTTATATTAAAGAAAATTGGCATTTCGTGATTACTCAGTGCATCGAACATTGTTATTGAATGTACGATAATATTATGATTTTTCAATGTTCGTAAAAATGAAAATCATATTCACATATTTAAAATGGAATGTTCTATAACACAACTTTACCTAAATATTATTTTACCATAATCATGTACAAAAACGAAGATAACGTAAAAATTTAGATATAAAATGATTTCTATACATTTAATTCGAATATACTAATTGTTAGTATATAGTTGTTTGTTTAATCGTCCGTTAATTGCTAAGCTATATATCAAAAAGTAAGGGTTAAAAATATTTTTTGTAATAAATACTTAATTTTGACATTAAAAGATTACTTGTTCGATTATTATCAGTCCTTGTGTTCTCTATAAATATCGAAAATCCTTAAATCCGTATTTATAGCTTTTCCATGCTATGTTTAAGTACAAAATTGTTGACTCGGTCGGTGGCTTGTCTTCTATTTCTTCTAAAAAATGTATATTATTCACTCCATTGCCGCTTTCCGTGCGAATGCTGTCAGGGACAACATTTCATTGGGATCAGTAGATAAGCGTGAAAATTCAATTTCTTCGCTGATACTATTTTCTGAGAAAAAAATTAAATTGTGATGTAAGTAAAAATAAAAGGTATTAAATAATCATTATATCACATAGAATTATTACGCTTTATGCGCGAATACCAGATGGTTCGATAGGCCACTGTTTGTGCGATGGCGCGTACAAGCACAGTAGTGCTATGATATAAATATTCCACATTCCATATACACCAGTGAAAAATGCTGAAGTCATTTCCAAATGTAATTCTTCGTCCCATTTCCATTGGCCTTCTGCTACCTATATTATTCATACAATCAGATATTCGGTCGTCGTATCAATTTATTTCTCCTACAGTTTCGCGCAGCATTTCAAGCTTAATATTCACAAACGCAATGATTGATTAAATACCTGGCCAAGTATAAATCCAATAACAGTCAAAGATGCGCATAGTAACGTAGCTATCATCAAAAACTTAAATCGGTATATAACACCTTCATAGTGTAAGCGTCGAGCCGAACTCATACTAGGCAATGTCGCTCTTTTTACGCTAATATTCATAAATACTTTCCATATCATGTAAGACAAGAATATTAGGTAGACACCGGCAGATACTCCAGCTAAGATTATAAACGATAACTGTTTATTATTTTCAGTTAAGGAAAGTACATTTTTCAGAGCGAATATCTGCAACAAAATTTTGTTTTAAGGATACAGCAAACTTGGTCCCGAGATCTGTAACCCAAATTGAGTAAAATGGATTTCTCAATTGCACTCCACGCTCGCACATATCAAATATAAATAGCGAGAGACATCCGGTACCCACTGCAGAAAGATGACGCCAATAACATTTTAAAGAGTTTCTTTGTTCGCCCTCCTAAATAACAAGCAACAAAAAGTACATTATTGCGATATTAAGCTAACATTATATAAAAATGTAACTAGAGTTACTCACCTGTATCTGTTCAGATGTAGAATAACATAAAAGAAAAGCAAAACTAATTAGTATTATAAAATTACATAATTTGTATACTATAATTCGATATAGTTACCATAAGATGTTCCCCAGCAAACACAAGCCAAAAGGACAAAAGAATTGCGTAGAATACTCCTTGTCTGATATCGCCCAATAAAAGCATAAATGGCATGTCGTAGGCTAGTGTTAAATATTCGAGGGGCACTAAGGAACATTACATTTAAATGTAAATTGTCTTCATTTTGTTTAAAAAAAAAGGACAAAAAATCTTACTTACTATTTAAAAATGACAGGGCTATGCCCAGTGCTAACAGTAAGTATTCCAACAGAGCGGGCGATCTAGAAAGCATATGAACTCGCCTCCAGTACCAAGTTAGAACGCATAAAACAATCGGGAAGTAAATAGTTTTTAAGCTGACCCATACTTTGGTGAATCCACCATTCTGATTGATAGCCTATAATGGTAAAAGAAGATTATTTAATGTTTAACAATATTATATATATATCCGTGAAAATCATATTTCAAATGTTGTATATTTACAGCAAGCCACAAATCAGTTATATGCCCCAAACCCTGATTAATATTTCTATCTGTATCTGCCGGAAGACGAATATTTAAAAGATAATAATCATGAAATAGTGATCCAAGTTCAAACAATGGCAACACGCTACAGTTATAGTTATACTGTTCCATTGCCTGTAAAAAGAAAAATTGTCTTTAAGTTAATACGAATTTATCACCTATACAATAAGTACATCATTTATATATTTACATCACCGATGCTGCAATCCAGAATTCTCTCTACAACAGAAGCAGCATATGGTTTCCAAGCATCATCTGGATCTCCTTTGTTTCTATAAGCAAGCCTTGCGTCCAATGTTATTTTGGTCCTAGAAGCTACGAAACAATTATAATTAGCTTCTACAACCAATATATTCTTTACACATAATGATCTATCTGGAGAATTACCAATTTCTATTTGACTGTGATAAACAATATCCACTTGCAGAACACCTATCAAATTTTGTTGCCATCTAGAATAATCCAGCTGCATATTATTTCGTGACCCAGGCATCTATAAAACAAACGGCAACTGTTTTAGCTTATAAATATCTCTTTTGTATTATGCTACATAATAGAAAAAGTGTAAGATATATACCTGAAATGTATAAACAACTTGATATGCCTGATGATGACTGTCAAAGCTAAAACGATTCATGTCAGCAACCGTACAAGATCCTTTTCCCCCTGAATAAAACCATTTTCCTCCTCCAGGTTCTGACCCATTCACACGAATATCGTTGCAAGGTGTTGCAAGAATAGTCAGACTACTTGCCGGAGTTGGTGCTGAAGAAAAGATGCAGAATACATTTATAATTTCGAAAGACTGAATAATCAACAAACAAAATAATCATTTTCATTTAATACGATTCTTATGTACACACTATGACTAAATTTCAATCAGTCTTCGAATTAAATAATACGAAATAACTATAAGAGGCGTCGTTTACCGGCACTAACATTACGTAGTACTAAATGCATTTAAAAGAAAAATCGAAATAATTATCTACATTCATAAATCATAACGATTTTCAAATGTTTGACATTTCTTTAACTTACCGATGAGCCCGCCTATTAAGAAACAAACAATTTGCGCGATAATCAGTAATATTACAAGCACCGACAGCTTTCTGCCGCTTAAATTTTCTATGATCGTTCCTTGCATTTTTACAGTATAATAATTTCAATTGTACTTGTTTATAATATTATCTATTCAAAATACAATGCGACCCGAAAAAGACGCACAAGCAGACGCTTCCTCCTGAGAGTATGTGAAGAGCAGTTTAACGTGCTTTTCGAGTGGCTTCGATTTTCAAAATGGAAGCTGCTGGGGCATACCAATATTTGCGGGAATTCTTCTGAAAATCTCTAAAAAGACTCCACCATCCAATCATCTTGCATTCAATGTTGCCAACGATCATTTAAAAGATCTGTAACGCGTAAGAATATTGTCTATACCTTCAGGCAATCTTTTAATAACATTTTTGAATGCACACAGAGTGCATTGAACATTATCGAACTTAATTGGAGTGCATCGATCTCTTTTTTTATGAAAAGATCGATAACAAAACCGGATCGATTTATTGTAAATAATATCTGCGAACGATTCGACTAGTCGAAAAAAACCATATCGATTCGCCAATTAAGTCTGAGATGCATTACATACTGCATCTCCAATCACTATTAGAAAATGCGTGACGTAGCGATGGATGCGAATGGGAATGGGAAGCGTGATCTTCCCCGAATAGGTCTACAACGGCGAATAATGTGTACCGAAGTGAGTAAATGCTTTGTCAATTATGTGAGAAAAACCTGGCAGAAATAAATAACGATAATCGGCGTGGATCATATCGTTTCTAACCTTTTTGACAGAAGCATATACATGCACACTACTTGTTTAACGCCTGGATTGTCACAATCTGTTTATCATATCAAACGATACGTGAATAACGTCTTGTATACTTTTCTGAATAATAATCGTTGAAATTAATATGCATAACATGGTACATACGATATTTATAATTGATGTTTCGTTACAAGTGGAGATTCTAACATTGAAATGAAGTAACAATTGCACGTCTCCTCGTATGTTTTTGTGTTCAGGAACCATCTAAATCTACAGATTTGGACTTTGTTTACGACGATGCGGATAAGCATGCCAATGAAATTGCTGAATTATACAGCTACTCGGAACAGCCTGAGTTACGCGATAACCTTAAAGTAAGTAAAAGGCGTTTTGCATATAGACACTTGTCGCGAATTAACGGACACACGTAATATATATTCTATAGGCATTCGAAGAGCAAATGGAATTATATAAATTAAGACCGTGGTGGCAAAATTTATCGGAGACTGAACAGAAATCTGTCATTTACAAATTATTAGATCAGTTAGAAGTTTCTAACAAAGAGCTAAGAATGAAAGCGGCAAGGTGTTTCTTGTATTTAGCTCAAGGCTGTTGGTCCGAAGTACAATCCGACAAAGAGCAACGGGAATGGACCAGAACAAATGTAATGTTATTATACGAGGCTGGTGTTTTTCCAGCATTTGTTGAACTACTCAATATTGAGATTACGTATGTTCAAGTTTTCATTATTAAGCAGCAAGTTTATGTTGCCGGCAAGTTTTAATAAATTTCCCCATTGTGTATCTTTTTTTCGTTCTTTCAGGAACAGCAGGAGGGCTGCCTCTGCGATGAGGAAAATATCTGTGAGTCTTGATGATTCAACAGATTTAAGAGTAATTCTATCTGTTTTATATATCATGACAGAGGTGATGAGGGAGGAAATGAAAGACTTAGAACACAGTATTTATAAGCGTAATGTTGAATCTTTCAAAGAGGATCTAATAAATCCGTACGGCGAAGAGTTGCTTATAGTTAAACTCCTCGGTATGGTGACGTACTTCTGCAGCGGAGCTGCGCCTCACTTTCCAATGAAAAAAGTTCTTTTACTTCTGTGGAAGTTAATTTTAGTGTCTTTGGGTGGTATTAATACGCTAAGAGAATTAAAAACACAGTACCGGGAAGAAGCTGGTCTTGATACGCAACAAGAGGATACATTAGAAGTTGCGAAGACCATGAGAGCTAGCTCCCCTCCTGTGAGCGCAGCGGATTTAATCGAAACGCAAAATCAGATAAAGAATCAAAGATCTTACAGACGAGTATGCCACGTTTTTATTACGAAATATTGTTTCACGTTTCAAGTTATTGTTTGATAATATCTATTTTAGTTTCTAATGAAACAAGGTTCACTGGATGAGCCTGGCTTGGGTATGGAATTCGAAGGTGGAGAAGGAAATAATGCACCAAACAATGAAGGAGAAGGGGAGGGCAGTGTGTTTATGAAACAAGCTAATTGGACTCAAATTGGAAACTTTTGCGATGAACAAATTAATCAACTTCAGACAAGACCTGATACCCCACAACTGAGTAAAGGAAAAGGTAAATATATCGACTATTATATCTAATTTCTGAACTGTGACAGTTCAAGTATATGTATATTAAGTATACGAAGTGTCATATTTTTTTCTAGGTTTACCATGGACACCAAAGGTGAGACAAACGGATGTCGACACCTTCCTTGAGGTATCGAGATTAAAATTTGTTGGATACAACTTAGAAGGGGACAGAGAAAGTTTAGCCGGCTTGCCGCAACCCATACTTGAAGGTGTTAATACACTTAAAAGAGTAAGTTTTGTTCGCACGCGTTCTTCCTTTTTTGTTTGTTAAAAAAATTGTGGTGGATGAAATATAGAAGCATCTTTTTGCAGCATATGTATACATCTTTAGCCGAAGTTCAAATACAGAAAGAAGAACAAATGCTCAGAAATCCTATAAGTACCCCTAGGTTTCCAATTCATCAAACACCAACCGAAATCGTGTACCATGCTATATTACCATTTGTTCCACAATATATGATAGCATTATTAAAAATTCTATTAGCAGCTGCACCCACTAGTAAAGCGAAAACGGACAGTACATTTATCATGGCGGATGTTTTACCAGGGCTAATGCCGTAAGTTCATAAACATAAATAAATAAATATACACTTGGTCCGACTCTTTTACTACGTATTATATACGTCTTATGTAATATACGGAACAATTTTATTTCTTTTTACGTTTTACAGCATGACAGTACTTCAATCGATGAAACTCGGTCTTGACGTAAACAGACACAAAGAAATAATTGTAAAAGCAGTATCTGCTATATTACTTCTTCTGCTAAAACATTTCAAACTGAATCATATATATCAGTTCGAATTCATGTCGCAACATTTAGTATTCGCTAATTGCATACCACTCGTTTTAAAATTCCTTAATCAGAATATTGTAGCATACATTGAAGCTAAAAATGTGTAAGTTTTAATCTAAAACAAATGAAATATTCTTTTGGAATTTTCCGATCGAACTATTTGTAAAATTTATGAATTCTAATTTCTCGTTTATAGTATTCCTATTCTGGATTTTCCTATGTGCGTTATTGGTGAACCAGATGTGTCTTTAGACAACCTTGAAGTTGGTGATAATCTACCGTATTCATGGAGGAATGTTTTCTCCTGCATTAACTTATTACGTATTCTTAACAAACTGACAAAATGGAAACATAGTAGAATTATGGTATAAAACCGTATTTAATTACCCAGTTTATGTGTTCATTACTATGGAGTCCTAACTTCATTTTTTACAGATGTTAGTCGTTTTTAAATCGGCCCCTATATTGAAACGTACATTAAAGGTCAGACACGCAATGATGCAATTATATGTTTTAAAACTATTAAAAATGCAAACTAGGTACTTAGGACGGCAGTGGCGCAAAAGTAATATGAAAACGATCAGTGCAATATATGCGAAAGTCCGGCATCGCTTAAACGATGATTGGGCATATGGAAATGGTAAATTATCCTACGTTATATTCACGAATATATTACTTCGAATTTGTGTTTATTGTGAATAATGCATAAATGATTTATTCTGCTTAGATTTGGAAGCCCGACCTTGGGATTTCCAAGTAGAAGAGTGTGTGTTGCGTTCTTGTGTGGACCGATTCAATAATTTACGATACACTAATATTCCAAAAGACAAAGATATGGAACCAGTTGACACTTCCGTCACATCAGTACTCGGAGTGAATGTGGATCTAAGCGACGAGTTTAAACAACATTATGAATTATGGTTACAGCAAGAAGTATTTCAAAGAAGTATTAATTGGGACGATTTGTTGGACCCTGGAGCGTGTGAAATTTAAATTTTTAATGAGTGTAATATGTATATATATATATTAAAACCGTATTTTCGTCGACTCATAGACCTGGATCAAATTTTGACGTTTTTATAAATTACATACTATTGTGAAGTGTTCAAAAGAAAAAGAGAAAAAAAAACATTGCCATATCGATGCATCGGAAACAGAATTTTGCATTTGCTTTCGTATACACTGAACAGTGAATGGTCCTAACTAACGAAGGTTTACCGAAAAGACTAGCTAACATTTCAAGGACGGTTTATGAAACAATGTATAATTTTTTTTACATTCGTTTTGTGTGTATTTAATTTGTGCAATGTGTATTGCTTGTAGCAATATTTTACTATTATTATTATAGTTATAAGTGAACATATATATAGTCGCCATTGGCGTCATCATGAAGAACTAGGATAAATTTATTGAAATATATCGTTCGTACTATTCGCATTCATATTATATAAGTTTATGTAAATTAATTTTTAATAATGTAACAAACCAACTGCGAATCGTATATACCAACTCGAACTTCCCATATTTTATATCATTTTTATATATACTCTTTCATTGTGACAGTGGTAATATTTATCGTAATACCAATCTATAATAATATTTGCAAACATATAAATGTTAACACGTATAATGTATTGATATAATTTAAATTGTATTTTTTTTAATTCGCTAATTTTGTAAATTAAATAAGTTTTGTTCATTATTATATGTGGAAGTAATGCGTATTTGACCTGTGTGTTACGTGTAGTCGGTCTCTTTATATAAGAGGAAGAGTGAGCTGAATAGCATAATCCGTTGTACATAAACTCATCATGCGAAAAATCAATGCTGCACTCATACAGTGCTTTCCTATCATAACTATTACTTCATTTGATAGATGAATATTTAAAATATAGATTATGTGAATTATAGACTGAATAATTCAACTTTCTCTTATTTATTGAGCGTAATGTATATTTAAACAATTTCAGCGCAAAATACCACATAATTTATGTTATTTCATCTACTGTACAGGATATTTCATGTGATCGACGCCATGTTTAAACCGTCAAAAGTAAATAAAAATTATGGGCTACATACAAGTTGCGATTTTTGAATTGTTGACGAAATTTTCGAACAGTTATACAGATATAAATTCATTGTATAAAAATATATGCGTATGTATAAAAAAACATTTTATAATATTCAATTGTAAGCAACGTTATCCGAAACGATATTACATTTACAAACGAAACAATACACTTCATGCATAGGCACTTCTAATCTGCATATAAATATATGCACATTTTTTTCCATGTTTGATCTCTTTTTGCGCATGTATTATATATTATCTGCGCGCACTATAACCAGTAAAACGTGCTTGGCACTTAAAAACTGTTCCGGAGAACGGATAAATTCATCTTTTCCAATAAATTAAGCAGTTATATAAATTAATTGTATATGCGTATAAAAATTTCGGAAGCACATATCGATGTAAAAGGAATGAAATGCTGTGATCACAGATAATTATTTGATACATAGTCTCCGGAATCTGTATACTATGTGCACACCATTCAACGATACATTGCAGAGATTCAAACGTTATGGTTTCACCCATTTATACGAACCGTAATAAGTGAAATTATTTATCTTCGCCATTTCATCGGCCTCTTTCGGTCCCCGGGAGCCGTACCTAAATTACAAAACAATCGATACGCATATTAATTTAACGAAAATAAAAATATTTCCAATAATCGCAAGCAAATACATATAATCGAACAACTTACTTATACGGAATGGGACCAATTTTTTCATTTTCTATTTGATGGAGCAGCGGCGTGAAAATCCTCCACGCCTCCGACAATTCATCGCTGCGTACGAAATGCATTTGTGAGCCACAAAATACATCCAAAATCAATCGTTCATACGCATCAGGAAGTTTTAAATCCTGCATGCAGAAAAGTATAAATCGTATGCGTAAATTCAAAACAAAATCGAATTATCCATCTCATCATTCTTCAACTCACCTTGTACCTACAACCATACGTAAGATCTAATTCCGTTTCCTCCATGTCGAACGTAATACCAGGCGATTTCGTCATCATTTTAATATACAACGCTTCACCAGGCTGTACTCTAATTACCAATTCATTTCTCTTTGCTTTACCATCGAATATATCACCGGGCACGTCCTGATATTGTATTCTGACTTCTGCCTTGCGCTCATTCAACGCTAATCATGAATAATTCCCTCGTTAATAAAATATACGTATTAATGCATTAAGGATAGCTTTTCAAATTGAACCCTAAATAACTTTACCTTTTCCGCATCTAAGGATGAACGGTACACCATCCCATCGCTCGTTATTAATTCTCAACGCGGCAAGAGCGAACGTGGGAGTATTCGAGCCGGCTGGTACAGTAGGATCATCCAAATATCCCAGTCGTGCTTCAGGATCGTTCGATTCAGGATCACCGACGTATTGCCCTAATATAACATCCTTTAATTCGAGAGGTTTCATACATTTCAATACCTTCACCTTCTCGTCTCTTATATCATCTGGATGGCAGGAAGCAGGTTTTTCCATAGCGACCAGCGACAAGATTTGTAACAGGTGATTTTGCATGACGTCCCTAATTATACCAAACTCGTCAAAGTAGCCGCCTCTTCCTTGTGTGCCAAATGGTTCTTTGAACGTGATCTGTACGGATGCCACGTTGTCTCTGTTCCAAGTTGGGCCAAATATACGATTACCAAACCGAAGAGTCATTAAATTCTGCACCATCTCTTTGCCCAGGTAGTGATCTATACGATAAATTTGTTCCTCCTTAAATAATGACGCCAAGTGATCGGATAATTGTTGCGACGAGACCGCATCGCGACCGAATGGTTTCTCTATGATTACTCTGGTCCATCCCCTAAAACAAAGATAGAAATAATTCATAAATAAATAAATACTACAAAGGAACAGCACGTGAGTGTTTTAAAATAATTTTTGGAATGTGCTGAAGCAGCGTCCTCACTCACTTTTTACCCATACAAACATTCCTGATATGCACGGTAACGCTTTCGAAAACGCTCGGCGGCAACGCTAAGTAGAACAACCTGTGAGTGATTTGGTAACCTTGCTCATGTTTTTCCAGCTCATTGTTCAACAACTCGAATCCTGTTTGCGAGTCGTATAGACCGCTCACGTAATGATTCAATTTCCAGAATTCTTCGTACTTTTCCTGCTCATCTGGCTTTACTCTCATATACGGATGGCATTTTTCCCGCAACTGCTCCACGGTCATTCTTGTACGCGCATAACCGAAGAAAGTTGTGGTCTTTGGTAAAAGATTGTCCCTGAACAGCCACCACAGTGTTGGATAGATTTTCTTTTTCGCCAAGTCACCCTATATACGTTGAATAAGGAAATTCATCAGAATGATCATTCCAAAGCGTGATTAGTTTGAATTCGTAGGTAAAAATAAATTGTTACTCACAGAAGCTCCGAGTGTGACGAACACGTGAGGATACAATCCATCGAAGTGAATTCCCTCCAGGTGGTCCATTTCCTCCGATTTCAAAGACTGCCTGATGAAGCGCAAACTTTCCTCCGTCGACGTTTCTGCGACACAAGAAATCAGCTTGCTTTTATCTTTGTTATTGTTCGCAACGTTGTCGTTCAATATTATCCTGCGATATTAACAAGTACGGAAAAACCGATTTGGTTTTCCTCCATTTCGTTTCTTTCTCATCGGGTATAATTATATGCCGAATTCCTGAAGATGTGCGGTTGTATTTGAATTCTTTCGGTGAAATTATATCGGTGAATTTATTCCACTGATACTTAAAGGCAAATTGTAGAACGATGGATATACGATTGAAGGATAATATTAATGGACATGAGAAATTAAAAGATGTCGTGCAAGAATTTGGAGGAAGACAAATATTGAATGAGGATGAAAAATTCGAGAAGTGAAGGTCATTGTAAAGTCATTTGATTTGTCTTTTCAGTAACACTTGAAAGACTTTTGAAAGACTTTGCTACAAGATTAAAGAATGTGACGAGGCTAGTTATGTCCATAGATATATGTATACATGTATAAATGAGTGCCATTGTAAATTGTAATCAGACCGATTGTTATTTACTGGAAACTTAGTTACATGACTTATTAATCTCTACAAATAAACGTTGGATATGCTTAATCGTGTACTTTAGCAGTTTATACAATCCCAGATTGCTAAACACATACATACGGGAAATTGCACGATCGCTATTAATTATGTAACATCGTATAGATAACAGAAGCAGGGGGAAAGATTAACAGCCAGATAATTGATATATACTTTCGATTATTTCTAGTGAACACAATTAACTTGATTTATATGACCGGAAAAATAAAATGTTAAGGAAAAGGTCCGCCAATAAATCGGTATATGTTATCGGTACCAATGTTAAAGAATATCTGATTTAATGTACAATGAAGCTCGAATAAACAATATAAAGAAAAGAAAAAATTTGTTTAATGTAGGTAAAAAAAAGAGATTTGCCTTTTTCAATATTTTATAATAGTCCTCGATTACGTATCGAAATAACGAATGCTTCGAGAAAATATATTGCCGCAACAAAAGCCGAGTACAAAATAAGTATAATGAATATGTATATATCTAGCAATGAAGGTACGTATAATGTAAAATATTTCTTACTGAAATCAACTTCTACAAATCTTACGTAACATTAGAAAACCTATCGCATTTACGAACTTTTTAAATGTAAAGCATAAATCACGCCAAATTGCGATAGAATAAAAATCTAAAACATACAATATGCAACAATACTTTCAAATACAAAAATTACGAAAAATAAATATCATGTTTAACAACAATACGAATAAATTTCAAAGTCAAAGTCACATATATACATATATATGATTAAACACACAGCAAACTCACAGGATTCACTAATGCCCACAAATTTCAATTGCGACACGATTTACAAGAACAACAGTGAATGAAGTTTCCACCTTATATACCTAGCGCAGAATTACTCTTAATTACTAATAATTTTAATACTTAAACGGACGAAATGCCGAGAAGAAATATCTACTCTTTCGAAATAACAAAACCCTTCATTTCATAAACGGATAGCAGTTTCATTTATTCTTATAAAGAAAAGTCTGCATCCTTCTAGCTGGAACAACTCAAATTCTCAAAAAATTAGACTTGCCCTGCAATAGATCTCGACTTACAAAATCGCACATCGATACACCCTTTTAAAAATTTCACTGATCACAAAACGTGGCATGGATGAAGAATAAGTACTCCAAACACTTTACTGAAACTTACTCAACATTTTGAGGGAATATTCTGCAATTATGTTCGCCGAAAGAAAATTAAACCTGTCTCCGGAAACTTATCAGGGACCAAAGTGAAACGAACACCGAAAGACTACCAATCGCTACAACCGTTCAACTCCGACTGATCGCGACGATCGGTGCGGTGACTATTTCACAGTTTCAAGAAGATGCACAGTGTCGAAATGTAATACAAACACACCTGGACACAATTTATATGGAACATTTGTAAGACGCAATCCATAACAATCATAACTTATTCTGATGTTTTCCCTTTCTTTTTTAAGCTGGCCATTTTTTTGCAAAGTCCAGGGCGACCTTTACGGTTAAAATTTGTTTGTCATTTACGAAGGTCGATTTTTCATTCGATGTTTGATGTGCCTATGCTTCATTATTTTATTATCATTATTTTTCTTTAATAAAAAACCGGCCAGTGTATCCCCCCCCCCCCCCTACACCTTCGAATGACAAGATAACTTTTCAGGATAAGTGTATGTTTTAAACGTAAAAGAATTTTAAATATATATTGGTCCCTTGTAACAGATTTCCCACATGACTGCTGTAAAAAAAAGTATGAATTATCGTTGCACGATTACATAATTGTCGTGTTTTTCCTTTCAACCAAATTGCAATATTTTTTTTTTAACAGCGATTAATTTATTTAAAGCCAATACCCTTCAGGTAATTAAATAGGTGAAATTTAAATGACGAATTCGAGAATATATTATGATCTAAACATTGATTGTCCTCCAAGGATTAGCTGCAATGTAAGCCAGTCCCGTGGATGTACAAACATACACATCTAAAGAAATGTATTGTCCCTGTGGCCAAGGACACGGTGAAGTAAAAAGTAATGAACGAAACTATTTAACAAATGTCAAGTGCCACGGATGAAATGAATCGAATAAACGCCGGTAATTGTTGACTTTGGTTAATTGCAATTCTCATCCATAGAAGCACACCATCATGGGATGGTGTAAAAAATTTGTTCATCTATTATTTTTTGTTCTTTGTCATATGCCTCGAATAATAATAATTATACTATAACGAGCATCTTTATCTATCTACAAAAAATTTTCTTTTACATGTAATGAATAGTCGAGTGTTTTTATTGTGCATGCAAGAGCAACTTTTGTAAAATGGCCACGTGTTACTCTCACGAGACCCAATGACTCGACAAGACGCAGCTGACTTATAATCACTTGCAAGTCGTACGACGTGTGACATTGATTTCTCAATAGAATCGCAATATTTTGATAGATTGATAATTTTCTTTTTTTTAAGGCTGATATTTCTTATTGATTATTAAACAAGAGAACGCAATTTAATAATGATCGATAATAATACCAACGATCGGTATCGAAGGTGTGACGTGAATCGTTGATTTTAGACTATAATATGTATTTGTAAGATTATAATAGGTTTCTTTTTAATCAAAGTGAGAATGAGAATTTCGAATTGTACTGATCTCCGTGAAAGATAAGTTTATGTACATGCATTAATGCACGTGACGTGTATGGATATGCGTGTAACCTCTGAAGAGAGTAGAATAATGTTGAATGGAACGCGTGACTAGTAAATTAAAGAAACATGAACAGGAGAACGAAAATGAAAGTGCACTTTGAACTTGATCATGAATGTACTAACGTAAAGCGGGTTGCCGTATATGTTGACTGAAATTCACTTTTTTAAATATTTATCACATGTACTCACACATATACATATACAATATTGTTTATTATATAAACATGCTGATAACGTTGTACCCTTATCAATATTCTGCTTACATTTTTCTACTCATTACTGTAAAAGAATTTACTGTAACCTCAATAATAACATTAATAGTGTCTAATTAAATTACTAATGCCTTCAGAAAATCATGAATCGTTGTTCTTGTATAATCTTCTGATTGTCTATAGATAAATATCCAAAGGACATTCAATGATAGATATCAAATTTTTATTTTACATTCCTGCAGAAGTTAGGAATGGCGTATACATATGTATACATACATACTATGATATATACTTCGTTCATAAGAATTCTAATCTATAAGAATGTTAAAAAAGTGGCATAATTATGAACGTACTTGACGCGATTATTTTTTTCGCGCGTTTATCAACAGTAACACGTGATCTGGTGCGATCGCAGATATAACAAGAAAGTAATATCACAGATGTTACAAGCACGTAAGAGGGGGTTGCATAAATGGAAAGGCAGATATAAACTCATATACATATAGTATCTATGTGTTTTTTGTAATGATTATTTGCGTAATGCACAATGTATAAAAATAATAGTAAAATCGATAAAATATTGTTTTGTAAAAGAAATAAATTATAAACTCGTTAAATGTTGGAAGATAAACCTTAACTTTTCTATTTATCTTTTATCGCATCACGCTATGTATACATACATATAACTATTCGATCGTATGATTGTTTCATGCCAATGAAATGTGCCAGAAAAGTATTAATGACAATATTTCTTGTCAATAGATATATTATTAAAAACACTATCGATATTTTCAACCTAAGAAACAAATACTTTATATTTGTCAATAAGAATTGAAACAAATGCACAATCTAAGAAAAATGAAAAGCGTACAAAATTTCGAGAGAATCTAGCGAAAAACTTTTCAATTTAATAACAAGCATTATTCAGTCTACAATAAATAATTAAATAAAAAACTTACTCCTCACTCTCTCCATTGAAGTCATTGTAAAGTTTACGAAAGATACAAAATTATTTTGGCGAAAATACAGTTGCACAGTCGTTCTGCTGGAGTCGTCAAGAAATATTTCTCGCACTGATAGGACGTAGTAGACGATAAAACGTCTACGTAATTTCCTTCAATAAATTTGAGGTTAAGATTGAAATTCTAGCATAATGGTTCACGCGTGAACCAAGCAACTGGCATTTTAAAATCCAGTTGGTAAAGATCTTGTTTCTTCGAGTTCCCCGCCAACTGTTACTTAAATCCACCAATCTTATGCTACTTTTACTTTCACTTGCAATATATTTTCTTTTGATGTATATCTGATGGATATTAAAGGAAACTAATTCATTTTCAACTTATTTGTTGATAAAATAATTATTAACGTATTTCGTGTTACTCATTTAATGATATATGCTATTTTTGTCAATACGTTAATGGGACAATAGTTTGTAGTGCATAAATACGGTCCTAATATAATTCTTAAACTAATTCCTACTATGTTAATATTTATATTATGCGACAACTGATGCTGAGATTGAAATCTAAATGCGTTCGTTTATTATCATCAACGATTCTTGACTATGGTTTCGATAACCTTTAATAACTGTAGCGCCATCTCCTATGAATACTTTTTCCTGGAGTGAATATTATTAAAAGTACATACACTACTAATTGAAGGAAAAACTTAACGAAAGAGTAATTTTTTTATAACTGTTGGAATATTTTATAGTAAATTACAAAATTCACGTCAATAATCATTTATAAAAATAGGCAAAATATTTTAATTGTAATTCTCGTAACCTCAAATACCTACTGAGTCAAACTTCTTTTCTCCACAGAAAATGAGATTGAATCAAATATTTTATCGAAGTAGACATCATGCAAAGGCACATCAAAATGAAAATAAAGTGCCGTTTAAAGAATTATACCCTCTATCCCTGAAAAATTCGGTGACGGGTGGTAACAGAAAAACCGCGGGTAAATATCATTCTTTTACAATTGAAAATAATTTTCTTTCATGATATTGCTGCGAAAAATAATGCTTTTCTGTATTGCAGACGGCAAATGTTTGTTTGAAATTTCATTACTATTTAAATGCTGGAAGGATAACGAGTTTAACCCAAAAAATTGTCAAGCAATTGTAACGAAGTTACAGGAATGTTACGCAAAATATTTAAAGAACGTTTCCCACGCAAAGGAAATGCAGAAAATAGATATTCCAGCACCTGGTGCTACATCGTATACGAATAAGCAACTTAATTATCTTCTACGTATGTACCCAACTGTTTAGTCATGTGAAATTAAATACACATACCCACACAATTTGTGTATGCTTTTCAATATTACAATTCCAACATTACCCGAACTAAAATTGAAGTTGTTCCGATTAATCCCTCAAATCAATAGAATTAAATAGAACATTACGAACCATTGTGGCTCAGTCGGTTAGGGGTTCAGGTGGCACAGTAACGAAAGCAAAAACTAGAGCATTATGATGTAAGGAAAAAGTTGCATTATAAAGAATCGTTCGTATCATTTTGTTTATTTGTTTGGGCTTGCAAACGTTTCAATGCTAATCTGGTGGAGTAACCTGCAAACGTAAACAATTAACTTCACTCAATTATATCCACATTTTACAACAGGACAACTGACTGTAGAAAAGAAGGATTTCATACTCACGTATCGTTTGGTTGGTAGAAACACATGCAACTTCTTGAATAGTCGTCAATTGTTTTTCTATACGTTTCAATGCGTTATAGCTTTCGACTTGTTCATCTTTGTAACAATAGTATGTAGAAATTAAAGTAATAGCACACAGAGTAAGCGCTACTTTTCTATATATCCAAGTTGTATTCAATAAGCTTTGCTGAATTAAAGGGAAAAAAATTATTTTGCTTATACCTGATGTAGAGAACAAATTAATATATTTGTATTTGGATTTTTGCATTACCTTGTTATCGGTAGAATGATCGATAACATTATCATAATATTGGACTA
Organism: Nomada fabriciana; assembly: GCA_907165295.1. Taxonomy (NCBI): domain Eukaryota; kingdom Metazoa; phylum Arthropoda; class Insecta; order Hymenoptera; family Apidae; genus Nomada; species Nomada fabriciana. Next base: position 7,797,991 of record OU015695.1, read on the forward strand.
GCATTCGTTCTGCTACAATATTTAAGCTCAGAATAGTAAAGAGAGTAATTCTAGCATCCACAGTTCTTCTAGAAGAACTGAATATTGCACACAAGATACAGCTGATCGTATAATAGAGAATAGATTGAAACCAAGATACTTCGCCAATGATCCAATTTTGAAAAGTTCGTAAGTATGAAAAAATTTGAAATAATAATTCCTTTTGGTCCCTGGCTGATTCTCTATAACGATTTACGATATATAATGTTCACATTAATTAATTAAAAATATGATCGGGAAGACTGATTTAATTTCATAGACTTACTTAAAGTCTTTCACCATAGTGTTAACACTTTCAGAAGAAGACTTCAATACAGTACCAAGTTCTTTTCCATGATCTAAAAGTACATTTTGCATTCTTAAGCTCTGCTTTTGACTTTCAAGCATTGCTCCTTGTACCTCTGTAGCTTCCAACAATTGTTCTTTCATTCTTGAAGAAACCTGATATAATCTAAACAAACAAATATATGTAAATATTTTTCCAAATTATATTTTACTTGTTCAGTACGACACAATGAACTTACTGCTTAATGGTATTGTCTGTTTCAACTTGCCAAGCTTCGTAGTGTAAATAAAAACACATGTGTGTAGTATGTATGTAAAATTCATTATACACATTAAATGCCCTGTCTGACATATTATTAATACAATCACTGTAAAATTTATAAATGTTATTGTTAAATTAAACAAAAATAGATCTATATATGTGTATATATAAAAAACAAACTCACCGTTTTTCACTTTGTGATTTAATAAGGTGACAATCATAAGTTTTATGTCCTGAATCTTCTAAAAAACAATGTGTCATCTTTAGAGCAAGCAGAGAATGCTCTTGGTCATTTAAATTATTACAACTAGAGTCCATTGTTTCAATAGCATTTTGCCAACACTTTCCATGTTGAGATACGGATGATTTTGCTATAAATAAAATTTATTCGTGTAGAATTAAATGTTGAATGATTTCATAAACCCGCATTAATAATGTATACCTTTAATAATTTGATACTGCTTTTCTCCTAATTCTTTCAATATTGAACTTCCTTCGAGTGCAAGTAAATTACAAATCGAAAGAAATAAACAAATAATCATTTTATATTTTGTTACCTCTTTCGACATTATATACGTTTTCATTTTTAATATTAATTTAAGATAAACGCGACTTGAATAAATAATTATGCGTTACATGTTTTCGAATTATTACTATTTACACACGTATGATTTGTTCAATTGTTTTCGCGGATTTCGAAATTTGAATTCAACAGGTAGTTAAAAAGTGAATAGCACACTAACTTATATTAATGCAGCAGAGTATAATCTTCACTTTGTCGCTGGTAAATTATGTTCCGTACAATAAAGGACTAGTAAATTGTGCAAAAACTTATGTTACATTTGATACAGGAATTAAATGTATCATAAGCAGTCATCGATGTTTGTAACGGCTGCAGACGCCAAAAACATTATGGTGACTTTTCAAATGCATTTCGCATAAGTATGTGGTTTATTTACAGTAATTATACTCGTAAGAAGAATCATTTGTTCTCTACTTTTATGATTCAAATAAATCATGCTTTGTTTTACTTGCGATAGTATTATGAAATGCAATTCCCTTGCTGCATTATACACGAAGGGAATACCTTCGCATTCTACCATAGAATATATACATATACAACACAATTCAATACCTGATTCACGCGCCATCTAGTAGTCGATTTTATTATTAATTTCAAATCTCAATAAATATTTTGTAACATGATTTTCGTACGTTTTTCTATTAATAATCCAATAATAGTACAAAAAAATAAAAGTCATATATTACGTATATCACAGCTGTAATTATAAAATTTATATTACAAAAGTTGCCTCCATGCATTGCTTTCTTTACCCGTAAAAGTTGTTAAATTTACAGAAGGGACCAAGGTATAGATTATTTGGCACACAAAATTGTATACATATAAAAATAATATATGTACTAAAAAATAGAAGTTTATAATGTACGATTAATTTGTACCTAGCAATGAACTTGCACATGCTGGGATTTAATGGGATTCTCTTGAAAGACGAAACAACATCCGGTGTCTTCATACATACATGATCCTTAAGGAACTTAAAAGACAATGTACCGCAAGTCCACTTGCTGGCAACTAGCCAATACCTTTTGTCATTGCATTTGAGCGGATCGAAATAAGTGTTCGGTATCGAGACGGGAATAGCGATACAAGTGCGATCTCTTGTTTCCATTCTGAAAGACACACCCGTTTTGTCATTTTAGAAACATCGATACATCTGACAGGACCATTGTTTACATAAATTTAATTCACTTACTTTATAATACTTGCTTTCGATAAAGGAATCAAATCTTGGGACTATGGATTTCATATTTTCGCCTTCGTATCAATTACTCAAAAAAAAATTAAATATAATATAAAAATAAATTGACTGACGCAGCCAAATTCATAATCGTTTAATATAAACTACGATTGCTCGAAGGTCCAGGTTTCTCTACGAATACACAGATGGAAATATATATATATTCATTTATTACGTCGTTGGTACCCGAACAAGGGGGTGATCAATCGATCACCAATATACTGGCGATTTGCTGAAGTATACGGCAGCAAATCATCCACGCCTAGACTGCTTGACGTCACTCTCACAAACTATACAATGTTGGATTAAAAATAAATGCGACTACGGAAAGGCAGTCAATGTCAGACAATTGCAATCCGATCTATTCAGGATTCCCAATGTTTCCAATGCCACGCTGATTTGCACCAAGACAGTGGAAATTATACCCCTTTTGTTCCTCAACTTTGGCCCAAACGGAAACGCTTTATCTGGATAAAAATATGCTTTTGCAACTGTGACACACTTACTTAGAAGCGCACGAAAATCGATGCCGACCCATGCTGAGTGTCAATGATTAACGACTCGCTTAGGAAAAACTGCATGAGGAATAGAGTAACGGCAGACGTATGCCGATATTCTGATTAATTAACTAGCGAATCTGTCCGGAAGAATCGGATCGTTCGTAATTGAATAGCCCTCCATTCAATTACCGTAGGACTTCGATGACAAAACATATGCAAGAATAAATCAATCATATCAGAGTCGTTTGCTGTAAATTTCTCTTGAAGCAACAACCCTTTCTGTCTTCCTTCGTTTCTTTTTTACCTGTTTTTACAAAATGATTCATTCAGTTGAAAGAAATTACTGCTATTTTCTTAAATGGGTCATTTGTAAAGAATTAATAAAATATAGCTGGGATCGATGTAATAGAGCATGAAACATAACGTTTTACTAATTGTAAAATTCATATTACCAGGGTCACATGTTAGTTTATCACCCGTGTAATTTTTCATTCACTGTATTTTGTAATTCTTGTCTCATTTTTTTTTAAACAATTTCTATTTTCTTCCAAGTATTTTGCATTTGTATCGAATCGCCCACTGCAACTTCAGGACCAAAAGTTCTTCTCTTACAATAAACCGTTTCAAATTTCTCCAAGCTTGAAAATAAATTGAGGTATAGAGGTGGTAAGAATACAGCTCGTGTTCCTGTCAGGTATGAGATAATTATTATTCAGTTGTTTGCACTCGAAAGGCCAGGATAGAATGCCATTCTATAGAAACCTATCTTGACATTGCAGGAAGGAACCACAAGGAGATGAGGATTCGATGCAGGGGAAGTCTAGGAATCATCTATGAATACTATTCGAAGTCGGTGGCTTTTCGTTGATTCGTGCTTCTCCATTCAATCACGAGTGGATCGTTCGAATGTATAATATTCAAGCAAACCACTTATCCTATCTTTCATATTACCAGTAATCGATTACTTGCTGAAGTTCTTGCAATTCTTTTCTCTCCATTATTTTCCTTCATTCTTCAATCGTCGCGAGGCAACGTCCACTTATGCTAGTCGGAAGCAAGAGAAGGGTTTAACGATAGCTTTTGAGTTCCACGATCTCGGTGGTTGCGACACGACGTTGAGACGGAAATTTCCATCAATGACGTATCTCGAAGATTTAATGCTTTGGCATAAAGCCCGGACTCGTGTTCACTTCTCACAGATGTTATAGAAACCACCTATACGTTGTGTCTTCTTCGTTCGTTATTTTCCTTCTTTTTGTTCATCCAGCGGCACCGTGGAGGAGCGTTTCTGTAAAACTTGTCCAATTCATTCCCGTCGATCATTCTTCTTTCCCGTTCCGAATAAACGGCTCGATTAATTCCTGTCGACATAAAACGATAAAAGAGAGAAAGTCGGGGAAAAAAGACAGGGGTGTCCTCGTCTTCGAACGACGAGGCCCAACTTTTATGAATCTCCGTCCTCTCGTGTAGACGATAATATAGTTGAAGATGGAACGGTACAGAACACGAACGAAATAAATGAGAAGAGTCAAAACAACCGATAACTGTCTTAAGCAGCGTTTATTTCGTTTCTTATTAATCAAGTCAGAGCAGTTCTTTAAAAAATCAGTTTCGCGCTTTCGTGACTCGCAGCGAGAACGCGTTACAATTACGTTTGTGTTGTCCGGAGGTTTTCCAGGGGTTTTCCGACAAACGACGATGACAACTCTGTGTCCACGTGTACATTTATACTTATGGTGTACCTTTTTACAGGCTGGATCATCGTAAACGCTCGAATCGTACCATTCATATACGTATATACATATATAAATATATACATATTTATATATGTATAAATTGCGTTGTCCCCCTTTGGGGGCGATATACAACGACGCGTTTGCCAGTTCGCTACCCTTTCGTTCGTACCCGAGTAACAATACGAACGCGAAGAAAGGGTGGAAAATACGAAAAAAAAATAAAAAAAATAAAAGGAAACGCTGGACGCAAACAGCGAGCAAGATTCTCTGCATTTCGTTTTCCTAACTTTATGTACCTTACCTACACGTATGTTTACGCGCGCGCGCTAGATGCATACTATTTGTAATGACGTGTAGGCGCGCGTGTTTAGAGATCAAAGGATTGCATTGGCGCTTAAGAAGTCGCGTTTTTACCTTACGGAACATAACTTTGTCATTTACATATCAGAGGGAGAACAAAAACGGAAAAGAAAGATGCGATACGCACGCACACGCACCCTCTCTTCTCTCTCGCTCTTTCTATATATCTTTCAGTCGGGATGCAAAGAAAAAAAAAGTGCAGCAAGCTGATATTTATCGACGACGACGACGACTGCAACTGATTTATATAAATTACGAGCAACGATTTCCTTCCACGAAAAAAAGGGGACGCTGTATCGTCAAGGTACTGAAATTAGCCACTTTTCATTTTAAAACCGTCCACAGCACCGTTGCGGTGTGGACAATTCGTTTCATTTTTTTTTTGCATCATTTTTTATACATGTATATATATACACATATATGTATATATACAAATCGAGGTACAGAATTAAATACAATACGATCAATAGGTATCGTTAGAAGGCGATCAATTAAAATTAGATGTGAACGCATGATGAGAACGAATTGATACTCGAATTATGATTATGGTAAGGCTAGTAAGACATTCTGACGCGTGTGAAAGACATTATTATTATTACTATTATTATTCTCGTTCCCTTCCTTCTTGCACACACGCATACACTGACGCATTCGTCCTTTCGCTGTTTTCTTTCCTTTCTCCCGGTTGCAGCGGCACATGGTCGAACGATTGAAAAATATAGAAAAGGCCTTGTTGCATGTGGACCGAAAATGAACGACAACACAATGATAGTATTATCGTGGAACGAACAAATGCCAATTCTACATGACGAATTTCTAGAAGGATACGAACATCGGAAAATCGGGGAGGATACTTACGAGTATGCGTGTATAATAACGTCACGAGCGTGTCGCACGAGTGTATAATATAATATACAAACTACAATATAGTTTGTACAACAGTATTGTTCATTTTCATCATACAAATATCGTAGCTGTCTTCCCGCGCTAGTTACGAAATTCTAAAAACGGCAGCATGCGCACTTTCGATCACTTTTTCGTCTCTTTTTTTTTGCTTATTTTTTGGTTCCTCGTTCCCGTCCTTTACCTTTCGTTCGGACACCGATACCTCTCGTTCGTACAATCGATCAACATTATTTCCGCACGCGCAGTGTACTCTGCCGAGCGGTGAAATCGATCGTTTCGCGCACCGATCGACATTGTCCTGTACGCGCGATTACCGTACGAAATGCTAAAAAACAAAGCAGAGAGGGAAGAGGAAGAAAAAAAAGAAGACAAATTCGTTCATACGCAGGCGGCGATTGAAAGCGCAATGTCGTGTCGTAAAAATTGTACAGTGCTACGTGTTCCATATAAAAACGATTTGTTCATGAGTTCGGGAAACCGCGACGAATACGCGGCCGTAAAACTGCTCTTAGAGCTACGTTTCTTTCGTCTTTCTTATTTTTTATTCTTATTTGCTTTTTCATGTATCACTTTTCGCGATAGATCTTAGAGTTTCGTAACCGTTTTGGAAGAATCAATTCGATTCTTGCGGGGGTGGCGAATTCGACGCGTTGTGCATCAGTTTGCTGTGGATAAAAGTGCGCGGTTCGTTGGACGTGAAATGAAAGTAGTGATACGGTGCGGCGGACGATCAATTGATCGTCCGGAAGGGAGACGCGGGCTAAAATAAATACACATCGAGACGAATCGTTCTTGTCGATAGACAGAAAAGAGAAACAAAAAAGGGAATAAAATAAAAGAAGTGCAGGGGAGTGAAGAAAGATCGGCAAGATAATCTGGCACCTACCCGACTTTCGTTATTCGCTCAGTTCCCGTTTCCCATTACATCCTACGTCCCTTTTATTTGTCCCTTTTCTATCCGTTTTCATCTTCGTCCATTACGATCTAAATCGATTACCACTAATTTCCTTAAACGATTACTTCACTATTATTTCTTATCTCGAGTCCGTGCACTTCGGGCATGTTCCGTGCGAATCATTAATACGATCATTCACCTGGCGCGCGTCGTATCACGGTGAGATGCAACGCGATTCGGGATTTCGATCTATCAGGATCGAAGTTATAAATCGAACACGACGGTGATCATGATAACGAGGGGCCGATGTTAGAATCGGTGTATAAACGGACCAATGTACCACCAAGTGTTTCACTTTTCGAACCACGATGACCGAGCAAGCGAAAGGGAGAAAGAGAGGAAAAAGAGAGAAGCAGAAGAGATTCACCGGAATGGCGAGATCGGAAAGAGGGAAGGTCACGGAACGAAGCGGCCGCGTTCAACGAACTTGCAGCCACCACGCTGCGTTGATCAGTTCGATAAATCCGCGTCCCCGAAGATTAATTCGCGTACGTTTTAATTACCGTACAAACGTGCGTGACTTACAAATTTACGCAAATGTATAGATATAGGTATATATATGTATACAGTAGAACAGTATCGATAAGATCTGTTGTTACTTTTGCATGCTTCCTCTTCCTTTCTCTTTTCCTCCTATCTACATAATGGATTATTATTTTCGTTGATATTTTTACAGCCGCCTTCACGAAAATTGTGAATCGGATATTACCGCGGAGTAACAATTTATACGAATTTCTCGCTATTGCTTTACTTCGATTTCTGTCTGTTCGTTTAACAGGCAAGATTTTCACAGAGGGACACGCAATTTTCTTAATTATCCAGCGTGTATATTAAAATATACCATGATGTAAGACACCGTCGTGTGTATTACACATTAACGTAGACGTGCGTGTATAAATATGTATGCAGATTATTACCCATCGTGTATCGAGGGCGTACTATAATACGCGTATTACATACGCATCGTGACGCACGCGTGTAATAAAAGGCGTTTAACACGATGTTAGCGTGATATATCAATCAGTATAAACCAGTATGTTAATACTTCCTTTCCAAATACTTTTAGCAGATACATGACTAATTAAACAATCGAATACTTTTCTTCTCCCTGTCTTCCATTCTCGAAACGATAAGAACAGAAAATCGCGTTGCAAATTCATCAGTCAAGTGCTTCCAACGCAATCGTTTTTCTATTTCTTTTTTTTTTACAATTTTTTTTCGATTTTTCTCTCACAATTCTGATCTGCATCGACGCGAATCTTTACGAAAAAAGAGTTGCTTCTGAATCGTTATTCCACGTAATTTCATCGCCAGTTCTCGCTCTACTTGCTCGGTGTGAATCATTAGACAACGGAAACACATGCTGGAAAACTGTTGAAAATGGAAAATTTTACCAACAGTTCCTCGCTCCGTTTTTTTTCTCTCGATCGATCAAACCGTTTCCCGGTGGGTCCCTTGTCGTGTGTCGCTGAAACACCGCACGTCCTACATTTTCGTGTTCGTACAAGCCAGAGGATCGGATACATGCATGCATACGTGTACGGCGTGCATAGATTGAAGGTACGGGCGGCGGGATGGTACCGGTTGTTAAGCTTTAATATGCATTTCCGCCAGGTGAATATCGTGAAAATCTGTGGCGGCGTTTATTTTTAACGGACGCCTTTCATGTCGCTGCGGTCTTTTTTAGAAAATTCACGGTACGAGTAGCTGACACCGAATGTACAAAATACGATACATACACGAATATCGAACCGGTCTCGTGTATCAAGGGGTCGATTGTATTTTCATCGTGTCGTTTAGAGCCATTTCATTTCCCATTAATCCAAAGTCAGGCGAACAGTTTGGCGTTATCAAATTAAGGTACTATTTTTTTTCTTCTAAAGTAGACCAATAACGCGGAGGACTATCTTTTAACAATTATAGAAGCATGTATTGCATATCTATAATTTCCGTGTCCCCTTTCCTGAAGAAGAGGGATCTTCGAGCACGCCTTCCAGACAATCGGAACACACCCTCGTTTGCCTTGAGTTAAAGCCACGACCTTAGAACCGCCTGTGCTTATATCCTGCCCGTATACATTACAAGCCTAAAGCTATCACTTAAAAACCTCATTGGCGTCGGGACGCGTTACATGAGTAGCAAAGAGCAAATGTTACAAACCGAAGAAATAAAAATAAAATAAAAGTAGAAGAAAACATAAAAAAGAGAGGAGAGAGCTAATCGCTTATCACATAATATATCTATATATCTCTCTCTTAGGGGAAAAAGAAAGGCGAACCTGACGTAACAATTAATTTCTGCGCAATCTTCTTCGAGATCAGTCAATTAAAGTATACACACAATTGTTTTGAGCCGAAGTTTGCACCGATAACAACGCTTCATTTACCGTAAAAAAAAAACAAAGCACAGTGAGTGACTGATAAAATTAAGTCGAACGCAAATAGTCGAGCGATCTACGTCTGTGTTAATATGTAAAACGAACGGAGTAAAATGGTAAACGTTCCACCTGCGCCGTTTCTTTCTAGTTTTTTTTTTTGGATGAGTCTGCGAGTGGTGCTCGTTATTTTACAACAATGAAGACGCACGCTATAACAGCGCGCCGTCAACGCGTTATTAGAATATTTTCTGTGTGAACGCGGCGACGAAGACGACGACTTTATTGAAATTTCGCCGGAGGGGGAGACTAGGTTCGTAAATAATACATGCGATCGCTTTTGTGTAAATCTACGAGTAAAACGAGAGTCCGAACTTATATAGGAAGGTATTGGCAGTGGTATTAGCGATCGATCCTTGGATCACGTACGAGCACGCACGTTACTAATGCTAAAAATTCAGGTGAAACTAAATCCGACGTGACCACGAAAGATCGATCAGCGATGCTTGTGTTTCCTCCGCGTTTCCCGACCAACGGATGGATGAACCTTTGCATGTTCTCTGTACGTTATAAAAGCAAAGGAAAAACGAAGAAGAAATTATAAAAAGAAAACAGGAACGATGTTCGTTCTCTCGCGAAATAAACCGAAGGCGGTCTGCGATCGCGGTGCATAGTTTACGAAAATAAAGCAAGGAATAAAAAAAGACAAAAATAAAGAAAAACAAAATGGAAAAAAGATTCATACGGTCGTAAACACAAAAAAAAAGAAGGAAATTAAAGTAAGAGGAAGAAAAGGAATCGTGAATGATGTTATGACATGTACGTGCTGTACATCGTCCAACAATTCACGAGACCGTTGTTCGTTCTCACTCCTTTGTAACGCATCTCTTTAGCGGCTACTTCTTTCTCACTACACGCACGTGGCTTGGTATAATCGTGGCGTTTCCCTTTTTCTCTCTCTTTTAATCAGCGTTACAACGTATTATAACATATATATATATATATGTATGCAGTTCATATATACACCTATATAATATATATATATTTATCTACGTTCACCAACGTGAACCCCGGGGTACAACTAAATTCCATATCACAAGATATCTTGTTCAGTATCACGATTTAATAACCTCCGTGTCTCACTGCTTCAACCATTCTCCCTTATTTTCCATTAAGCTTCTCGACTTCAATTTTCGTGGATCGTTGGCATACTTTTATTGCAATTGTTCAATCACCACCCGATCGCTACCATTTCTCTTCTCTTCTCTTATTATCGTTATACATCTTATCCCTGCGCACTAATGCTACCGTTCTCTCCCCTTTTCTTCTTCGTTCGTCGCTTATCCACGTTTCACACGTTCTTTTATTACTACGTTTTTCAATTTTTGTTCTTTTGACCGACATCGGGCCGCTTCTTTCTCGCAGCGTCCCTTTGTCCGTTCACGACTAAACCTAAAATTAGCATAATTTCGCTTGTGCCAGGGTGTAACAAGTATAATTACTCACGCAGGATCTCCTTAAGAGATTCGTGAACGTCGATGTTACGGTATAGAACTTCGTCGCTGAATGTTCTTTGAATCGTTATTGAAATTCGAAAGAAACCATTGCCCAATGTTTCGTTACGATGCACGATTACAATGTGAGTATCAGCGGGAAAGAAGAACGGGTGCTGTTCCAATGGCAACTGCAAATGCGAGACTTTCGAATTCGAGAATCGTGAATTCGGCCGTCACGCGACATTCGATTCTCGCGATAAATGCAGTACACAGTTTATGCTACACGGACGAAATGCAGATATAAAAGTTTCATTGAGCGTTTTGTCGTATATTTACGCGGTAGGATTACCATTCCTTATTGTCGCGAGCTATCTTGATCGTGAGCTAACTTTTCGACTGTTTTATTCCCGTAATAAATGACAATATAAATGCTAATAAATGACGAGTCGCGGGGGCGGAATAAAAATGCAAGGACAATAAAAGATATGTAAGGTAAAATACGTGGCAGTTGTATGGAGACTAGTTACGTAGGGGAAAATGAATTGCAAGGCTGATAGAATCCCAAGACCGTTCGGGCAACGTGATTGTTCGATTGAAGTTAAAATAATTGAGGATAATAAAGAGATATAAAAAAAAAACGTTTATCCAATTAACCAGCGTGATATCTTGGAACTATATTTCTCGATTGATTATTTTCAACACTTTCGCAAAGTACGGGCCGTAAAAATTATTGATACACAGCAATATGTATGCACCTTCAGATACACGCTGATCAATTTACTTTTCATTCCCGTGCGATCGATTCCGCTTTACGAAGAGTGGCTCGTAAAAACGTGGGATCAGATCGAATCGCGATAAAAATGCTTATTCCGAGCATTAAATAAATAAAAAATAATAATAATAATAATAAAAGTGTATAAATCACGACGAACATCATGTACGTCGCTTTCTATTTCGTTCGATTAAATTTTATTAATTTTACGTATTTAACGAGGTTCTGTCTTCGCGGTTTCTAAAAACATTCCTATCCATTTTCAATAACTACTCTACATTTTATATCGTACATCGCACTTCCCGAAAGGCATGGCAATTTCTTTCAGTGAAGTAATAAATAGACCCGTCTATCTGTTAAAAAAAGAATAAGTAAAGAAAAATAGTAAAATCGACCTTTCCTTCTATACTCAGTATACTGATAGCATTACGAAGGAATCGTCTGACCTAAAAAGCTTCTTGGATGACTCTATTCAACGGGGCACATGCCCTTTGATTATTAGATTCCTGGTGAACGTGAAAGACTCGTATCGCGGCGCCTTGGTAGTAGTGTCTAGGTATCCAAGAACGAGCTTCGTCCCGCGATCGCACTTCGAGCAGCTCGTACATCAACTGAATAACCCTTCGCCACTGCACCCCAAGAGAATCGATTCATCGACGTTGCGCAAATCTTTGGTTCCCCTGCTTTTCCCTTGGCACAATAACCTCGTGGTTTGTCCCTAGCGCGATAATAGGACGCAACATGCGACGCCAGAGATACGAACAAACGAATACACAGCATGTTAAACCTATATACGTATAACGGGAGGCATCTTCGCGAATCGTATCGGGCGGTCGACTACAAAAGTCAACACCGAAAGCAATCGACCTCGATTAAGCCGCCAGACCGTGCCGCGGACCTTTTTCTCGGCGCGAATAGCAACAAGAAATAGGTGTCCGGGCAAGCAAAATTGGGGAGCAACGCGAAGCAACGTCGCCAAGCTAGGTGAGGTACATGATTCGAGGTATCGCGATCGATTTTCTAGTTCCATCACCCCTTCAGCGCCTTCAGTAATATAATGCGTAGATCACAGTAGTATCCAGAATGTCGATGACGAGGTCATCCTCTCACCTTTAGACTCCGCGAAAGTCCTCTGCCGTTGGAGTAATCGCTGTCTTACTCGACAAACAGGAACACCGATAGAAATTCGGGAGTCGTTCGATGAATAGCTATCACATGTCGAGGTGATCGTCGACGCATCGTCGACTGTACAATCGTCCCATGTCTCGTTTGATCGGGTTACGAATATACGTAGACGTGTTATGAAGAAGAAGAAAAGAAAGAACAAGGGGGAAGGGTGACCTCGTGTATCGACGAATCGTCTCTCGGTTCCTCGAGAATGTTCCTTGCTAATCATTGTTCACCGTCTCGAGCCACTCGAGAAACTGCTACAACTGCAACTGATGATTGTTGTGCTGCTGGCCACCACTAGTACTACTGCTACTACCGTCACCACCACCACCACTACTAGCATCACCACTAACGGAGTTCAGAGACGGATGACTGCTGACGGTCGTCTGATGATTCGTTGAAACCGCTTGGCCCCTTCCTCGTCCTCTCCCCTCGTCGTTACGTTGCAGTGCCGAATATATGGTAGACATGGTGTGGAAGATGTCGTTCAGTTGCTTCACCTTGTTCACGTTTTCGGTGTTGTTGGTCTGCACCGTGTTCGACTTGGTCGAGCTCTTGCTGCCGGACGCTGATGTACGAAGACCGGAAGCGGAGGTTGGCGGCGCAGCGGCCGCCGGCAGGGCTGGCAAAGCTTCGTTGGTTTTCTCTGGAAGCTCTGGCAGTCTGCGGCGTAGCCATGCGTGCTTCAACGCTTTGCCAGGTGTCATCCGTTGTTCTGGGTCCCACTTCAGGCATCGATGAATGAAATCCAAGAAATACGGATCGTCGCAGTTCTTCAGCACCACTCGAAGATCCCTGGTACCGGGTGGTCCACGACATTTGCCCTTCCTGGAGATACCACTGCTCAGCATGATCGTCCCATCGGGCATGGTGCTAACGTTGCAGTAACGTGGGTAACCCTTCGAGCTGATGAACTGTCTGCGCCGTTTCGCGGATTCCAGAAGCTGTGGCGGGGGCATGCCTAGGAGCTCGATGATACAGGCCAACTGGTCCGCCTCGTCCTCACCTGGCAGCAGAGGGTAGCCGGTAACCAATTCTACCAGGATGCAACCAAGACTCCACATGTCGATCGGCATGCCGTACTTCGCCCCGAGGATCACCTCCGGTGCACGATAGAAGCGGCTCTGTATGTACGTGTAGATGCGCTGGTTCTCGTAACAGCTCGAACCGAAGTCAATCACCTGGAACGTTAAACGAATTTGATTGGTAACGCTGGAAGAACAGATCCTGCAGGACATTTTGTAATATTTGATTTATGAGAGAATGATGTATGACGAATTTTGCGGATTGACGAACGTATGAACGGTATTTAAGATCATTGTTGCCGTAACCCTGGTATAATTCGTTACAGGAGTGTATTCAAATTATCGACTAGGTACTGTTCCGTGAAGCAGGAATTTTAATCGAAGACAAGTTGAAACGTAAACCGCAAACGCAAAAGAGCGAAATTGTAAAATTTTACAAATTTTACAATTTCGCCATTCCATTCCAGTAGATAATTCCGGTAGAACAATAAATATTGCCATTTGGAATACAAACAGTGTTATTTTAAAGTATTCAACTGTATTCTAGATAAACCCTCACGCTAACAGAATACTGTATCATTCGCAAACTTCCACGCTGCACGCTCCGAAATCCTGGTTATACAATCGTCTGGAGTGTATCATGAATATCGTACGTGGTCTGCATGAAATCGGAGTCGACTACAGTTTACGGTACATTTGACAGTTAAACGCGACAAAATAATACGTCTGCCTAACAAGAACACTGTCGCTGATAACGGCGCGTCACTTTCCCCGCCGTGCATACACTACAGTACACGCTGGCCGCCGTTTAACCATCTCGTACGTTCCTCAATTACGTATGTATTTAAACTCTTCCGCGTGAACGTGAGAGCGACCCAAGAAAATTGTCCGAGGTAGCGGATAATTTTGTGCGATCATATCTGTTTTTGCTACCGGCCTACTTTAATATTTCGAGCAACATCCAGTGCTCACGGGATGCCGCCAATAGAAACGCCACGTTGGAATTTGTCCAGGGTTGTACATGTGGCAGTAAGAACTGTACTATGAACGTAACGCGACACACAGGAGACACAATCTCGAATGGGATTTCGCGTATCCGAATATTTCGAGTTCTATAGTTCGGCGGAGGGGAGAATGTCAGTGACACAATTGAGATCGTAAAATCGTCGATGCGTTAAACTACACATGTTCGATTGTAGAGAAAGAAATTTGACATGGTCGAAGGAGAGATTGTGGGAGGAGATTCTTATTCTGACGATACGATGTACATTCAGACACTCCTCAGCCTTAAGAATGAGATGGATAAATATACATCGCTGCATTAATAAAATAAATAAATGAATAAAACATTTCTCCACGTGACACTTCTCGATTCCACTATTAAATACAAACTATGGGCCCGAGAAAAGTATTGGTTTCTCGCGTGAAAACTTTATTCTACTTTTTACCCCGGCACATTCTACGCGAGGGTTCACAGACAATGTGTGCTGAAAGCCAAGTAAAAGCATTTGGTCGATCGACTCCTCCTGCGGGTATCGTATCACCGTAAATAGAATGTGACATATTTGATCAATTTTGACGGATGCCGCACCGGCGGCTTTCCCGAAAGGTGTATTTTTCGTCGGTACTTGTCCCGCAGTGGCGTTCTGCTTCTGGTAAAAAACACCAGTCCGAATGTGGGTCTGCTGTCTCGGTGAGTGATTGTACGTCGCACTCGTACGCGCCTTTACCGTGAAATTGTTTTACAAAGCGATGCAAACAAGATGGGATATCCTGTCACGTATATAACACTGTTACATTCCGAATTTGTCATGATTTTCGTAACGGTGATATGGATTTACGACGAATCATTCCTTTCGAGAAAGGAACAGGAAGCATCCAACATCGCTGCAACGTTTTATCATGGCCCGTGAAATGAGATTACGGGGAGAGAAATGTTGATTCGCGGTTTCCCTTTCATCGCGCTGCGGGAACAGCGATAAAAAAAGAAGCTCGTTCCCCCTAATTGGAGCGGCTGTTTAGCTTTCGAGGTAACAGGTGGTACCTGTGTGAGCTACTTTATTCACGCGAACGTATAGCCTGAAGAAAATCTGTCATTCAAGATTTCCCGACGCTGTTGTTCCTTCTGGGCAACGTCTGCCGTGGACAGAATGGAAATTCGCCGACCAACGAAGCGGAATTATTTCCAATAAGGTTCAAGCGTTTCCACGTGGCGAATACTGATTGCGAGTGAGACGTCGAAATTGTTTTGGATGAAAGGAGGAACAGAAGTGTTGCATAATCGTGTTATGCAAAAGGTTTGCTTTGGTGTTAAAACAATTTTGTGAAGTTGAAGTTAAACGATGGCTCCGTACTACAAATTTTTCGACAGGGCGGATTAATCGAATTGGATGCCTCAGATGAGCCTTGATGTTTTAGTCGAAATTCACTGTAATCGATCAAATTGAATTTGTAATTATTCTTAAAACCATTCGGACTGACGTAAATGCAAGCAAGTAGATATAAAACAGAGCCGATGTTTATTAGTTGACGGTAAAATAGTGCGCGTAGTCAATCTCTGGACTATAAAACGACTAAAATTAGACGTAGCTAGTAATTTCTAGCGTACAGTCACGAGCACGATCTTCACTTGAAATATATGTACCGAATATAATGACGAATGTTCGAAGACAGAGCTTGTATTGCGGCAGAATATGGAGAAAGTTCAAGGTTCGACGAAGGCCTTCAGTTCGATGACTATTAAGCAATTCGATGCACGCGGAAACAGAAAATAGATAATACGTAGAACAAGATCAATATCGAATCGATATTACAACGGTGGCGTGTTACGATTATGATTGCACTGTCCACTTTATTTGCCTTGACATAAATAATGCAAATGGGAAATGTTTAAACAAAGACCACGTTGCGTAACGCCGCCCGTCGACAAATCAAACCGGGATTAAAATTACCATGATTTGCACGTGGATGCAACGTTAGACCGCAATGTAAGATGTAAACGAGAGTGGAACCTGCATAATGCGACATAATGAGAAAAACAGGTAGATTAAATGTTTGCGCGATGAAACTACACGTGTAATTAATACGTATCGGGAAGATGCGTACTAATCGTAAGATAACCAATTGTTCATGCTTCGTATTCCTAAACTGCGTTTAAAATTGTCATTCTATTATGCAAATGTAGAACTTACTGTTTGTACCTTGCACATGTTGGTACAGTTATGCAATAAGTTACAGGTATAATAAGAACAAGTCGCGTTTCGTCACTGTACTTACGTATGTCAGCAGAAAACTTCGGGGTAATTATGAACTACCTCAAACTCCATTAGAAGTTAGTAACAATTTTTCTACGTTTTTGGTGAAGAACGGTCGATATTGTAGATTGCATATTCATAGGGGTTGATGTACAACACCTTGAACACGTAGGACAAGGTATAAATCTCTTGAGGCGTATAGCTTTCAACTCGGGAAACACCGGAATTTGTAGAACGCATCGTAGATCACCGTGGATCGTAATGCAGTTCTCCAGAAATCACTCGAATTCATTAGACTTCCAAAATTTGTGGGGACTCGACGAGTTCAGAAATATTTACCAATCTCGATTTCGCTCCTTTCTTCGCACGATACACAACATAAATTCTGTATGAACTATATGATTTACCGTAAAGATAATTTCTATCAACTCTCAATCAAGTTCAAGTAACTTCTGTACAGTCTGTGCTAACCCTTTAAAGAGACCAGAGTGATTTAAATTGAGTCTCCGTGGACTTTCAATACTTTACACATATGTACTACTCGTACTTTCTCCTAAACATGTTTCGAGTTCTTATCTTCCTTCAAGCAGCCTTCTTCCAGTTTACTAAGAAGGTCGAGTACCTTGCGTTCAACAACGGTATAAACGCATGTACGTGCAAATAGCGTCGAAAAAGATCTATTGCCACAGGTGCATTGTAGCGAACATTAGGATTCGTCGTAGGAGAGTGATCCACTTTATTGTTGAATCGTTGTCCCCCGGGACAATAACCACGGGGAGTAGTGAGTCATCGTCGACGACTGCGGGGAAAGCCGACGTGGCCACCTCGTTACGTTTCTGGTTACTGCTTTTGAGTTACGATCGATAAACAGCCCCTGCTACTCTGAGAATATTGCACGATAAGATCTGCCATTCGTTTTTTCCTTTTCCTATTTTTTTCGCAACTTTCTTAGCCAGCTGCGAGAATCGAGTGAACATGCTAATTACCATGGGATTCATTGTTCTACGGGTATTATATTTAATGCTTCATATTGCAGGAAAATAATTGGAGTATTACCTGCATCAATGCTTTCGTCATGTAATGTAACGTCTATTATATTATTGTTGATGCACGATGCTTTTTAATGCTAATAACCATGGAATTCATTGTTCTACGCGTATTATATTTAATGCTTTTAAGAATTACCTATCGCAGTACTTTCGTTATTCAATATAACGCCTGACGGCGAACAATTATTCGTGCGGTATTATTTTCAACACTTCGCTCAAATGATACCATTGCGCCATACATTTCCATGAAAAATTCGATTGCACGAAGCACATTATGTGCGGGCAGCTCGCGTTGCATGACATTTATTGTAATGCACGTTCCTAAGTTTATGAATAATAATTTAACAATAACGTGAACGTGCCTCGCTGCGAAATTGTACGGTGTGTCGCCAGGTTGGTCACAGCGGAACAACAGAAAGTTATTGTCAAGGTCGACCATTACAGCTGACCGGAAATACCTGGGCTGCCTCGTCCCTATGGTTCGCAGTATAGTAGTTGCATCTTCGGGAAACAATCGTCACGCATATACAGTGCTTGGTATTTAAACCGCATGCGTATCGTGGCATTTTAATTTCCCCTGTCTCATTATAGTCGTACACAATGCGAAGTACAAAAAAACGGTCTAATACCGGCCTGTTACACGATGGATATTCTATAAAGCGAACAGTATAAATAGGGATGACGCGTAAATAAAATAACAATATTGTGCTGTACATGAGCATAAGACACATGGATGCCACTACGATTCTATAAAACACCCACGTATCGATAAAATGAAAAACAGTGGAGGCAATGGAACGTCGTCGAAACAAATCAGCGCGTGGCGCAATAATGAATGGGGAAATAGCGAAGGTAAACGCGGAAGCAACTGGGTTACAGTGTTTTTGAAGTGTGCAATATTTTGCGTAAAGCATCGTCCAACTTGGGGAAACAACAAAAACGTAAACTATACAGCCGCACTGTATTTGCGTGAACATAAAATTGAAGTATCAATATTTAACAAGCCGTAACGGTGTTGCGAACGGGTGCTCTCGACGGCAAACCAAACGGATATTGTCGGATATACACGCGGGTTTGTTTCCGTTGTCAGTTTGCACTATTCTTTCCCCAGGATTCGTCCGACGTTGTACGCGTTTTGCTTTCCACCAACCACCCTCGCACCCCCTTCCTACACTCGCCTATAATCGATGCTTTAATATGCATGTATGTCCGGAACAATGGTCAAGTGGAAATTGCGTTCAAAGAACGACGATGGAAGAAAAAAAGGAAACGGATGGTGCAATTGAAAAGCAGTGGTCGCCTGTACGATAGAATGAATATCAATTATACCACCATGTGCCGTTCATACTTAATCGTTCTACGTTGCTGGTCGAATGTACGCGTACGATCGATCGATTATCGAAGAATAATTCACGATTTTCAAAACACGCCGGTTCATTCGTGAGAAATATTCAATCTGGGATGTATACAAATTTCATTGTTCGACGTTTGCTTACGAAACGCAACTTCCTCTCGTGGAAGCACGGAGATTTATCGTCCCCCCCTGTGTCTAACGTGAGATTCGTTAAATACGCGACGAACCAAAAGGGGAATTATCTTTCGAGGAAAGTCGAAAAGTTTCGTACCACTTGCTCAGAACCAGTCATAAAATATCCACATACATACATTAGTTGGAAATACCTGGCGGTCCTAAACTTTTATTCGGCAGTGTATACCTGGCATCGAAAATCTACGTGACTCTTGAGCGACAGGCTAATAAAATTCTATGGCTCGGAATTCGTCAACTACGACAACAGGAATACGTAACGATAATAAATTATTTACCACCGTTGCGTCAGTACGGTATCACTGAACTTCGAGAACCGGTGTACCCAGGAAATGCGGATCTCTTTTGCTGGCGGAACTACTTCTGCCTCGGTATATCTCGTTTCCTTCTAATTACGAAAATTCCGCGCAACACGACGAGCCAGAAGTTCACGGCGGATCGTACTCGTTTAACTGACGGCCTACTTTGCTAGATTCAATCAAGGGGAAGCAATTAGTTTAAAAATTCATCGACGCTGGAGCTTTGACTGGGGAAAAACGATTTGTCGTTGGATTGGTTGTACCGGGACACGAAAAACCACGGTCAAATAAAATAAGTCGGGGAGCGACGGACGCTTTTTTTTTAAGAACAATCAGTGCACTGTAAATTCAATAATGGATGACTAAAGTAAAAAAAAGTATATTTGAATAAGTAATATCAAGGTGAACGGTTTTTTTCCACAGATAAATGGGTAGAGAATTATAAAGAGTGAATAGAATTGTTTAATTGTCCGCGTCGTTCGTAAACATCTTCGATCAATAATCTCAGATGCGGTCAAACCGTTCTTATTTTCCCGTTTGATGAAAAACACAAACCAGGCGCTCCAATTAATTTTCAATTATACCCCCGACGTAATTTAGCCCTTCTATTTCCGTCAGTCACGCGACGTTGCACTTGACGTACGATCAGCTTCTACATCATCGTAAGGGGAAGTCCATCGGGGGACGACACTACGCCTCTCTCTTTTGCTTTGTCCGGCCTGCCCTCTGCTATCTATCATGATAGAGGAATTGTTGCATAAGTCGTCAACGATATTGTGTATATGGAGCAGGCAGATAAGCGATATAGGCACGCATTTATCTTTGACGATTTCTGGGACAAAGCAGGAGATTCACTTATCTACGTGAATAACGAAAGCTTTTCATTAATAAATGTCGCATTACTTAGGTGGTATTGAAGGTCTCAATTAGTATCTTGAACGTCGCGTTGCTTTTGTAAGTAATTGAGCGTGCTTGCGTAACGTAATCATTAATCACCGATAGTTAATAGTTTCGAACTCTGCACCATCGGGGGACACTGGTGGAGCATTGATTTCGATATTTAGTTGCGTCCAACATTTGATTGCAAGTGACAGAAATCGCGTGGAGTGCACGTAACGACGGTTTTATTTTCCATACGGTACTGCACGAAAGAAGAACTGGTATGTTCCTGATAGTTTTACCGAGCTGAAAGTCGGAAGAACCATAATCGTATTCAAGCGTAACTATGTATAGAGAAAATACAGGACCATCTCGCGAAGGAAACACGAAGTACCTATCCAGCACGCAAGTGTAAATGAATGTTTTGTTCGCGAAAGAAAATTCTAGCAGCGCGAGCTGTATGTATTATGTATACAGGGATAGGGCGCCGCGCTATGGTGCACAGGGAGGCAGCAAAAGGACGAAGGAGCAATTCGTATCCAGCATGGAAAACCGGTCCAGTCCCCAGTGTCGCGGAAGTGCCACAGGCTGGGACTGCGGTAACGTCCCAAGTCTAACGTCGTATACTCGATTAAAGTGAAACAATGAAGAGGCTCGATTCATTCACCGTGCCCATACTGTTCCGCTAACTGTGCAGGATCATTGGAGCGGATAAGAAAGAATAGAGTTACTAAAACGGTCCCTTTGTGAAAATCGCATCGGTTCCTTGCTATTTGTTAGGAGGTTGTGCAATCCCGAACGAAATTTTGTTTACTTTATACATCAACGTGCAGACGTAATTCCACCCGTATATATTGTGTCTAAGTTGAAACTGATTTCGCCAGAATGTTGATCGTTTCAAGTACGTACTTTATGCTACACGATAATCCTCGGTTTAAACGATTCACGCAAGAGGCATCGATTTAGCAACAAGGCTCGGGTCGATTACGAACAACGAAATACGAAATACGACAAAACGTGTGCGTATGTACGTATTAACATTAAACGAGCGACGCTACGCTCATAAATATAAGACAAACCGCCTCGACGGTGCATTTCAATAATCTTCGGTCACCAGTGAAAAAGCTGAACGCAAATAAAATAACCACTTTAACCGAGCGTGCTTCGGGCAAACAGACCGGGATTAATAAATTCGATAAAAACTTCCCCGCGGAATTCGCGCGTATTGCGCACAGCGTGTACACGGGCGAACAAATACATGAAATGGAAAAAAAGGAGCACGTGTTTATTTAAACGCCGAAAATCGTACCATTAAAAACACATCGCGTGCAATTTTGCCCGTTCAAAGGATGAATACGTTCACGTGTGCTTTTACGCACCTAACCAAGGGTAATAAATATCGCAGGTAATATTGAAATCCTTGTTCACAGGTGATCAAAGATACGACAACCGTTAAATGGTCTAACTGTAAAAATTGACCATAAAATCTAGAGTCACGAAGACAACGACGTTTATGCGACCACTTTATGTACACGTTCTGATTTAAGTGCCGCAGAAGTATGTACTATCGCTCGTGTAACATACTCTTCAAGTGGGCGCAGCTCAATTAGCCTCGGAACAATGAAGTGAGTCGTGGAGTTCATTCAGCGCTCGAAACACTGAACAGACGTATACACGTGTGCTTATTGAATCTTAAGTCACATTTTATTAGAAGCATTAGAAGATGTCCTAATAGCCTCCAAATTGTACGTCGATCGAAAAAATTAGGATACATGTTTGCTTTGGCCGATCTCTGAACGCCCCCTGCCAAGTATTCAGAGAGAAAAGAATTAAACGATCCACGTGCAAGTAATCCAAAGGCAGAATACAATCTAGTTTTACGCGTGGAAACGAACTTTTCGCTAAGAATAATTCATATAACGTTTCGTGGCGATTCGAGCCCGCGAGCCGTTAATTATTTTGAGCGATGCATTAAAACGAGGCCAATGAACTATTTTTACTGCGATTCCGCGAGTGCTGGCCGAACGAACACTGGTGAAATTCCCGAGCCGAAAAAAGGGAAGAAAAACCGAGCGGTAATTAAGAAGTTTTTCGATTCACGAAAAATTTCAACTTCTGGCGCTCCTCGAACCGGTTCCGCCGTTCGGCTGTTAACAAAGTGTTCCTTTCCTGCTCCTTTTTTTCTTCTAAAGGAAAGAAAAAAAGATATGTTGGAAACGAGACACGGCCGCAAGCTTACGTCGGCCAATCTGTGCACGTTTGTAATTTTGCGTTACGCTTTCGCCCATTTTTCCATTAACGACGCGAGTAAATATCCAGGTTGCTTCCGTGCGGTTCGTCACTCGGACAGAACGGTTTTAACGAGAAGTACACGCGGACAATTTCAAACGACGTCATTACGTTAAATGTGGAACGTTTGAAATACGAAGGAATGATAACAGAGGCCTGCAATGACACGGCCCGAAACGTTACCTAATTGTTCCCCTTACTTTCTTCCGCTATTTTTACCTATTAAAGCCCACTGGCCTGCTCTTTTACACGGGTGCCCTCGTGTACTCCAACAGACCATAAAACGGAGTACCGGTATCGTCGTTAAGCCGCGTAACTCATTAAACGTTCAATAACAGAGACGAACAAAAAATAAAGATATTACTTTCACATTAAAACTCTCTCGTTATAACTCGAACGATTCATGTATATTAATGTCTAACGCACCGTGTCGTAACGCGCGACGAGTGAACTTGGATAGGAGCAACAACTGGTCGAGATCGGCAAATGTGTAAATAAGCGGCGTAGAGAAGAATGAAGTGCAACTGCTATTCCTGAGGCTGCGACACGTCTGGACAGTGACGTAAATTTCCGATGAAGTGGAGCCGTGGATTAAATGCGACGGGTATCGACGCACTATCCTATTAATAGTGAACAGAGAAACCTATTCGTTCCCTATTTTTATCACCGAGCTCCCCCTAGTTCGTGCATCTTCTTCGTGCCTTCGAGCCTCCTTCCTGTGACTCCTCGCCAATTACATTTAGGCCGTGCCTCATTTAAGTATATTTATCCTGTTTTCCGCATAATTGCGGCTGCCGCTATTTAAAACGCGTCGGAATGAAATACCTTGGAAATCGGATACACAGGAAATGGCCGGGACGATTTCTTCCTTCCTAATTCCCCCGTTCATTTAATTTACCCTAATGGCAGAAGCGCGGAGGAGCGGTTCGAATCGATATCTAAGAACTGGGTGATAAATATTGATATAATATCGAAGAAAATTGATTTCATTGGACAAAGAGCATGTAGCTGGTTAATAATGTATCGGGGAAATGAAAGAGAATATGCGTACTGCGTTAAAAGCATATAGAGTGGATAAAGGAATGGATGGAATTTAAAAAAAAGATTCAATATTGATATATTAGGACTAAGTGCTAATAAATCGTGTAAAAATAAATCAAGACATACGACAGCATTGTTCCAGTTGGTTTGTCCCGTTTCCCCGAGTTCGAAAATGACTTTACGAAGAGTACCTGACGTCTTTTAGAACACTCTCCGTCCCTTTATTTTACTCCCCATTGTCACGACGGAATTCCCGCTGAATGGGTGACAGGATCCTCGACCCGAGGGAACTTTCGAAAAGAAGCACAAAAAAAAAGACGGTAGGATCGGGACGGTGATGAAAAAGGGCAAAAGAATAGTCGGGGAAAATAAGATGATCAGTCCTACACTTTATCGGAAGAAGGGAAAAGCTGTCGTAGAAACGAATTCAAAAATAGACTTCGGGGAGCGAACCTGTAGTTTATATTTAGGTTTCGAAGTGAAGATGTACAATGTGGGAGTAATGCTTAAAGAGACCAAAGGCCGTTAAGATGCTACCGTAGGAACAACTGTGTTCCGACTTCCACGTGCAGATTCTTGAAATTGATATATCACACGGGGAATAATTTTCATCGCTGTTGAATTAACGTTTGGCAACGTGGATCCGAAATAATCCTTTTCGATCGATATCTCAGACGCAAATTGTACCTTTATTGCAGTCGTGCAACGTTCTAATTCCCATTTGGAAAGGAGGACGTTACTGTCTTATTTACATTAATCACGATGCATTGCTATTATAGTTTGAAGGTAATACTGCCTCCGAATTAAGAACACTCACTGTTTTAGAAGCTTGAACGCCTGGCAATGGCCTTTGAATTATATCCTTAGAATTAGGACTACTGTAAGATGCGACGAAGAATAAATATTCATAAATAGACTTCTGGTATATGCATTTAAGGATTTAGCTTTACTCGTGAACTCTGTCTTTATATTCACCAGCCAGACGTCTGGTGATTGCAAGTTATATATTTGGGTCCGTGATAAGCCGACGTGTGTACACACGTTCAGAAAACGATTGCTTTGGCCTAATTGCGCGTTGACGTTCAACAAGTCAGTGCATACGTGCAACAAACAGAGCACTGCAACTCGAAAGAAGCTGCGTATGATTGGACTGTGTCAACCCTCGAAGTTCTCGTTCAATTTAATTATCGTTCAACACGAAAGCCAAAATGAAATGCTTCAAACGCGAACACGAATCCTCGTCGACTTACACCTATCACGTGTATCAACTAAGTAACTGTTCGTGCACATGCACAGACAAGGCTTACACGTGGCCTTCTATGTCGTAATATCCGTGAAGCAGACACGAGTAATAGCTATGTAATACTTACAGCTCGTATCCAAATCACTCCATTTAATAACATTAATATTAATTGGCCCTCTCTTGACACAAATTCCGTTCTTAATCTAATCAGGAGTACCGTTTCAATTATCCTGTGCGTACACCTCTGTGTACTTACATACTTCCGAGTATACATTACTCCGTTTCACGTGGCGGAAACACGAGCTGAAACTGTAGTACATTTCTATTCTTTCCAAGTGGCGATGTGTGCACCTGATAATTAGTAAATAATGTACAGTTTGAAAATAACTCGTGTGTAATAAGAGCGCGTGAATCAGCTGATAATCCGTTCGAGTGGCAGACACCGATTGCTGCGCCGCGTCGAGGAAAAAGGGTGAAAAGGATAGAGAGAAACGCGAAACATGGAGACCTGGCGTTTCAAACACCCACTTCCAACAAGACTTCAACCCCACTGATGCAATACCTGTCAATTCTTTGAGGGGCAAACTATTCACACGCCAATACACCAAGAACTTCGCTAACTATTAATAAAGGACACTTGGCTGGATATCATTCGTTGAGTCTGTACCACCCCACACAGAGAATCGTCTATTCCAAGTAGCAACACGATTATTAAAGAGGGATTCTCGTGTAACAGGTTCAGAAAATCAATAATTTTGTTTGCATGAATCGAAGCTGCAACGTTTCAAGAATACACTCCCGATATATCAGACTGCAATTAATCTTTGCATTTTAGTGTCTTTGACAAATGTTACATCGTCGAACAGTATCGCAACACTTGCACATTGTCTAATAAACAATAACAAGAATTGAAATGGAGAATAATTACTTTTCTCCTCGACCCCGTTTCTCTATATGTATCCCAAAGAAGTTTAGTCCAATATCATCAGCAGTTTAAAACAAAACGATCATAAAAGTCACTTGCTCTTACTATCGTTACACTAGAATCCCCTCTTAAGTGGCTGTCTCTTCATCTACGTCGTGAATCGAGTGTATGCAAATGGTTACCACCTCCACAGGGGGGCAACACCACCGTTACGAACACTGTACCGAGGTTTTTCGTCGATTTCGAAGCAAAGCTACACACCGTAGACGGGGCACACGTTAAATATTTATTTCTATTAATGGGTAACGGTAGTCGGACTGACGCCCAGGCTAGATCCATCTGCGTGATTATGTACTGTAATAATGCATACCTTGCGCTTCCTATCGATCGACCAGGTATACCAGAAGTATACGAACGACGGGCAGCTCTCGAGCGCACAAGCGTAAGCTACCTTCCAGGAAGAATTCTTCGCGGAAGGAATAGAACGATTGGCACGGAGAGCGAGCTCCTGCACTCTTATCCAATGGAAACGAACCGTGCGGAAAACTCCGGCGCGATCTTGTTATCGACACGCGCTATGCGAACGAACTGGAAAGTGAGATCATTCGTATTTTTCGCGTGCAACGAATAACAGAGTCCTACGGTATGTAAGCGACAAGATATTCCCGTGAATGATTGAAATCGTAACGCTGGGAACGATTGTGAAAGTCGCGTTCGGCTCGACCAACGTCGGATAAACGGCAGTGAATACGTTTGGAGTAAGTATGGATTGTACTTGGAACATCGTTGTCGTGGATGATTCAGACAGGCCGTCGGAAGCTACAAGTTTCCGTGACTAATGATCGCGATTAGATGAACAAGATACTCTTTGCGAGGAATAACTTTTCCCTTTGATTTTTGATAATTGTGCTCCATTCAAGAAGACGTAGCGTATCGTTCAATGTTTACAGTACAAATTGCAAGCTCAAATAATCGTTAGGGGGATTGAAAATAGGGGGACTAGTTGTATTCTAAATATTCCAATGACCAGCATTGCATACGGAATTATTCAATAATGGGATCGACATAATCGTGTGCAATAAAACGGTACACCTGATTGGCATAATTATGATTGGATACGTAATATTAGTGTACAGTTGTGAAACCTGATTTATTGCAGGTATACATCATCATCGCCCTACATGTGCGCAACAAATTACGCAGATTGAAGTTCTTAAATTCTGACCAGTTCAAACAAATTACTATCAATTACCTTATTGTATTTTACCTTTTAAGTTATATTTGCATACTCCCATCAATGTTCACCGTGTCCCTACGTGTACATTTTGTAATTCACAAGTTCCCTTTAGAATCGATTAACTTTGAAACGAGATGGTAAGCCAGCAACAATGGAACACGAGGAATAAAGTATGTAATTGCAAAGAATGCGATACTGTGCCCGTCCAAGAGAGGTATTTTTTCAAAGCGTGCTGAATAGTCAGGCACGACGATAAAAGAATACTAAAAGCGAAGCGCATTTAACGAACTTAAATATTAGGAAAGTAGAGTTGGGAAAACAGACCGGTCAAACATTCTGTCGGTTAAATATTCATTATTTCGTCATGGAAGGCGTAGTGCAATATTCCATGTCAATACATGATACCTATGCAACGAAAAAGTTTCGAAGAAGCACGCAGGACATTTAATTTCGTAACGTAAAAGAAAATCAACAACGATTCAAGTTGTATGCCGATCAATATTGCTGCCTATCACGAGCAGGAAAAAAATCCTCGAAAGGCAATAATTTTGTACGAGTTCCATATGTTGCAAGAAATTTTTGCTTATTTCTCTGCGTTCACCTGCGATTCACACGCGGAACGAGTCGAAATGCTCGATCAATCTTGGGTGCGTGATTCCAAAATATCTGATAACACTTGGACTCTCGGATTTTCACGCACGAGGAAATATCGCTGGCGACTGATGAATACTATCAACGATAGATAATGAAGCTTAATTACGATTTCGTAGCAATCTCACAGCGCGTGTACTTTCTCCACTTCATTAAACCGATTCAAGGATCGATGACCGGTGCTCGAAAATAACGACACCACAAAATGGAAAATAATTTCTTCAGTATTACCTTATCGATCGAAGAGTCAATACCCTCCGATATCCACGATACGAAATTCACTCTTCAAGAGACTATAGTCTATGATACCCGGAAGCTTCGATAACAAGCCCAACTATATTCCTAATTTACAAATACTCCAAGCAGAACAAAATGAATTTCTATACTTCAGAACTCGTTAAACACACAGATCATTCACATATGTATCCTCTTACTCCAAAAAAAGAGTATAGCAACCTTTCTCACCTTCTCTCGTTACCCGTACTGGCATTATTTGCCATCATGAAACTCTATAAGAAAACTATTTTTACACCAAGTCTATAAGGGTTGGGTCGTCGCGTTGTTAATAATTCGAATTCTAGGGAAGCTAAGGCGAACGTCGAAGCGAAAGCGGCGCGTACACCTTTAATACGTTCGGCCTAGCAAGGTCGCGAAGAAACGACCGAGCAGTCGGAAAGTTCACGATACATATTGCGTGCAAATTCTATTGACCGCCACGGTGAGATAATGCGACACTGCCTGTGGACGTGTCATACGTTTTCACGTGTTTTATTGCAAAGGACAAGGGCAGGTCTCATGGTGTCCTATCTGTGTGTCCCTGTACACGATTGCATTTGTCAATACGCTAATCTTCGAGCATTGTCGTGCCGCATAGTGTTGTATGCGCGTATACGTTTTACACGCGAAATCCATGTGTTTCCACGTGGTACACGAACGAACGTATTTACGTATGAACGTATGGCGAGCGCGTTGTGTATAAAGCATGTGACGAGCACGCGAGCCAGCTTGCCGCGTTTATACCGTTTATACCTGCCGGTATTCACGCTAACGACAAGCTTGTGTTACCTGTACGCCGAGAGGAGTCGCGCAGCTTAATCTCGGGGAAGCAAACGAAAAAATTTACCGTGCCACGGACAATGTATTGGATATTGGCACGAGAAACGGCAGTTTACCTTCTCTGAATCGCGGTGCCCGAGGAACGATCGGAAATATCGAGGAGAAACGGTTTCTTTAACACGGGATGCTTGCGCGACGCTTGGACACAAATGTTAATCGTTTTGTACGATTTTAAGGTTCTCCTTTGTACATTACAGCTTAAGTGAATGGCAAAATGTAAACAATAAATAATATTGAAAATTATGTAAGCCTCATATTAATTTGTGTAAGGAAAGTCTTAAGCACACCCGTGGACATCTCGCGGCACACAGATGCAAAATCGCTGGTCTGGTCGAACTCTATAGAGTGCACCCTTTAAACCTTCATACATAGTTATACCATGAGACTTTTCTGAAAGTGCGTCAAATAAAAAATGCTATACGCTCACCTTGATGCTGCTGCGTCCCTGCTGTTTCAGCAAAACATTCTCCGGCTTCATGTCGCAATGAATGATCCTGTTCTTGTAGAGAGCGTCGAGGCACTGAAGTAACGAGTGCGCGAACTTCTTCACGAGCTGCATGCTGAAGCCCTGGAACTTGTTCTTCTTGATCAGCTCGTACAAATTAATACTGAGTAATTCGAAGGTGATGCACATGTGATTACGGAACGTGAACGAATCGAACATATGAATGATATTCATTGTATCGTCCTTGTCCTGTTCCCGTAGCTTCTTCAATATCTTCACTTCCTCCAATGCCTGACGATGGAACCTCTTCTCGTTCCTCACCATTTTCAGGGCGACGTGTTCCTGCTTCTTGTGATCGTACGCCTTCACAACCTGACCGAACGACCCCTTGCCGATCACCTTGAGCACCTCGTACCTATACGCCACGTGGTCGTGGGTCACGTGGATGTAGGAACCATGTTCGTTGTCGTAGCCGCTGTTATGAGGCCGACCGATTATGCCCGGCCTCTTCTTCGCGTTCACGCCGATAAAATATATATGCCGATATATGAATATCTCGTGGTGCTCGTACGGTGTCAATTTGTCAGCGTAAAACTTCATCACAACATCCGGCGTGGCGGTGATGGTCTTCGGCTTGCGGATACCGCTGCCGCAGGAACTTCCGTTCGAACATCCATTCTTCACTAACGCGGTGGTGGCGCTCGTTTGACTGTTCGGCAACGCGTGCTCCGGTTCGTGTGTGGCGGTATGAGTGAAATTGTGAGTGGAATTGTGGGTAAAATTGTGAGTCGAATTATTGTGAGTCGAGCTGTGACTGGAATTGTGGCTCGAGTTGTTGCTGGTGTGCGAGCTCAAGCTCAAGTTCAAGCTGTCGGAGTTGCCAGTGAGGCTGAGCAGGCTGTTATTCGCGCTGGAACTTAAGCTCGGCAGATGAGTGCCGGCCATGTGACTGGAACGAGTCATGTAACTAGGCGACGATTCACTGGCGGATTGCTTCAGGGCCAGTGCGTTACCCTTCAAGGGTGGCAGATGATTGCTCTCGTTCGACGGTGTATATGTCTGCGTCGCGATCGCGCTCGCGGGTACGAAAGGTTTTTGTCTAGGCCAGGGCATCTCGACCGTGCTCCCTGATATCGTTAAGCTAGTCATTTGTGTCCATTTGACGATGAACTACAGGCGTATGTATTTCTTGCCGCGCAGGCTTCTAACAAATCCGGTATATCAAAGGAAAGAGGAACGCGTAATCGTTGCACGATTACTCGGAACGATACGTTTCAATACGGTGAGATGTTGTATCGATTGCTGACGCCCATTTTCCTTGTTCAATATACCTCTTCTATCGTACCTTCGATCGCTATTATTTCTTCTAACGTGTCACAATGTATTGTCGTTTGCATAAAAAACATATTGGTTCGTTGAGATTAATATGCTAGTTAAACGCAATCGTTATTGCTCGCTTTCATATCAATATCTCTTTCTCTCTTGCTCCCTTTCATTCAGTGTTCGCAGATCTACATCAGTTATATTGTATATCTATATAGTTATATAATATAGGAGTAAATTTGGTCGATCTGACGATTTTGCAAGCTACTCTTCGAAAGACCTCATTTCAAATAAATTAGTCGACTAAAAAAGGATCAACGCGATTCGAAATTTCAGTCTCGTTCTCGTCTCGATTTCTAAAATGTAATGAGCGAAATGCTTCTGCAAGTTATTCCTCTTTATCCTTCTCCTTTCGTTCTCGTCTCTTCGTGCGACGATTGTTTATTATTTAGTGAACCTTGAAATGTATATTAATTCTCCCAAGACCTTCGCCTTAGAGTGCACACGAACAGCTGATGATGCAGGCTCAATAAATGTGCAACGTTAACTCGCTAGAAGCGTATCGAACGTGTATGTACGATCCCTGATGGCGACGAGGCGGTCGCACGTGTATCTTCAAATACAATCGATCGTCTAAAAATATTCGTCGAGAAAAACAACAACGATTCCTCGGTGTAAATGCAACGGACTAGAAATTGTGATGATTTTCTATGTTGGGCGATCGCTGGCGACAATCATTCATCGAAAAAAAAGAAACAGCACTCGTAGTTCGTCGTCTTGCTCTTTTTCCTTCTTATTCTGTCTTTTCTTTCTTTTCTTTCTCGTCACCCTTTCGCACGCGGATCTTTGCACGCAACCTCGAACGAGAAAAATTAAGAGGAACTATGAACCCACCGCAACTGACGTCACTTCCGAGTACAGACAGCTGTCTACTACCCCCCCTTTGGAATTATTCATCCGACTTGCATTAATTCCCTTCGTCGCCTGACCCTCGCTCGTTACCACCAGTCAGTGTCTCCACCTTCTTTACCGCATGGAAACGACGTGATGCTCCCTTTACCTTCGTACGAAGTTTCGAACGTCTAATTTTATAATCTATCGCGCACGAGGGCAAACGCATCGTGCGAAAACTGTCTAGCCTCCTCTAACTGGAGGTTATTGGCACCGAGCCGGCCAACACGGACGACTTCGCTTCATTGAACTTTTTTCCTATTCTCGAACCGACTAAACTCGAACAGGAATGGTCGTTAACCTTTGTCAAAATGTTACAACGCCGTTGTTCCTTCGTTTCGTCAGATCCTTCACATTCGACAAATATTCACACTTCCTCGTAGTACAATAATCACTGAATAAAAATGCTATGCGATTCGAACGAAACGAATCGTCTTGAAGTAGTATATACAAGGATATTCGTCCTCAAATGCATTATCCTCGTGAAAAAGAATAAACAGCTCGAATAATCAATGAAGATTCATTCGATCGTCATAAACGCCACTTTCATCGGACGTGCACTGAACTTCTTCCTTTTCTTTATTGAACGTAGAATTGGATCTCGTAACGAAATTGTTTTTCTTCGTTGGAAGAAAAATTTAGGAAAGGTTTAGCGAGTCTTCTGGGGCAGTTATTCGTTTAGTCGGATTTATATGCGTTATTATATTTACATAAGTCGATCGTGCTCTTTCTTTTTTCAGTCGGTAAGAATCATCGTTCATATTCGATTCAATTTATAAGAAGCTCCCTCCTCGTGAAGAGGAACTCTTTTACAATCGTCGTCGTCGTCGCCGCCGCCGTCCACATCAAATCGTACAGAATATCTCCGACATAATATCATATCACCTCGACGAAGACACTAGGACGCCAAAGTCGAACCACCGTGTGTGCGCGTTGCCGAACGATATTACCGAGAAATTCTCACACGCTCGGTCGTGGACCTCGCACGCATGAAAATCGAAGCAAACACCGCGAACACGATGAACGTGGCCGCACCTTGATAACTGTTTACAAGCGAAACGATCCTCACGGCATTAATTATTTGTGAAAACTTATTGCTCCCGCTGTGTCGTCTTCTTCTAATTGTTGATAAATGCAAAAAAAGTTGGGTGGATGTTCAGGAACGACGGAATTATTATTCTTATTATTATTATTTTGTTTTTTACTGAAACAAAAAGACAGCACGAAGCGAAGTTCGTCGCTTCTGGCACACTGACTGGCTGTGCTCTGCTGGCTAGCTGGCTGGCTGACTTCTCTTTCTGTCTTTCTCGCTCTTTCCCTTTTTCTCTGTCTCCCTTCTTCTTGCTCCCCCTATCTGTCTCACTCACGCCGCCATCATGTTTATTCTTTTTATACCCCCCGTTAAACGTTGTGTCAGGACGGTTTAGAAGGGGTAGACGACCAGGCAAACGGATGAACAAGACAGACTCTTTTAAGTCTGATGCACAAGCTCGTGTGTAGATTTTTTTTGTTATAGGTTTCGCGTTTATGCGAAAGCAACGACGCGCTAGAGATTTTTTTTCTAGAAATATATTTTAGCAGTTAGACGACGTAGCACGACGCTTCCGGTGGTAAAGATTCCTCCATCGTGTCTTTCACGATTCTCGAGGCAGGACACTCTTTTCATATTTCTCTGGTGATTCTGGGAGAGAGAGATATATGTATGCACCTATATATACTTAGTGTACAGGTGTTTTGTTACCCCTTCCCCTATTCCACGATGCTAGCGTGCATGTAATCAGACAAGTTGTATAGTATGTATGTTCAATTCCGTGACGAGCTGTAGATACGCGTCTCAGGCTGCATTTAATAACACTAATTTCTACTCAATTCCGGCACAGTTTTTTCACTGAGAAATTCACACTCACTGTTTCGCGATGCACTCAAGGCGGGAGCACCATTTCTCTATTCATAAAGAAACGCCTGCTGCGACACCCACGCCTGCACTTCTCACGTATATACAGACGGTTGGTGCTTGCCGCACGCACAGATATCCACACATATTCTTGTTTCGAAGCCAAGGGGAGGGCATAGATCGAATACTTTTACTAGACGCTTCCACATCCTCTTCACCTTTAGTTCCAAGTTTTGCCGCCCAGTGAAATTCCATAATTTTGTTCCTTACAAACCTGCTACGAGCTAGATTGTTTTTCTTGTTGACTCTCTTCTTTCGGGGATTGGTCTTTTATTTAAGGAGAAAATTCGTAATATATACTACTACTGTACATGTAATTTCTTGTACATGTTCATGTAAAGTCTTCTCTTGTTACTGAGTAATTCGTGTTCAAGATTCGTTTCCGAAGACACAATAAGGGAAGAAATGATCAAATACAAAAAACACCGCACAGTTTTAAGAGGGCAGCACAAGTCAATATGAACATATGATATCATTATTGCCTACGAAAGCTAACCTAAGCTGAGAACTGACAGAGGCAGGCATTATTTTGACTCGTCAAGAATACTTTAGTACACTCACAGCTGATATCACTTTGTATACGTCGTAGTACGAAATATTATTTCCACGATGAATTTAACGCCAAAATCTTTTAAAGAGAAACGTTCGTTCGGTGAGCTGAAAATCTGTTTTATTGAATAAATGTTTTTTGTATCTGGCGATTGAAATAGAAATTAAATAATGTACGGAGTATTCTTTTGCGATGTTTGATTGTTCTATAACGTCATATAATTTCCATTTATTCACAAGTTTCTATGTATAGTCTTCGAAAGGTATTCGTAAAATGTATAAGTATAATAATAACGGATATACTTAGTATTAATTTCGATATATGATGTAACAATGAGTAATATATCTAACAAAACATTATATTATATTCTGCGAAGTATCAACAATATTATAGTATTATTATTGTGATAATGAGTAACAATTTCTTCCACAAAATTTAGCACAAAGAGTGGCTGATGTAGAATTAATTAGAGAACAACATCCAAATAAAATACCTATTATTGTTGAAAGATATTATGGGGAGAAACAATTACCTGTACTGGACAGGTCCAAATTTTTGGTACCAGATTACTTAACTGTGGCAGAATTCATTAAAATCATTAGGTATATTTTCTAATATTTTATAACGTATGCATTATATGAATCTTTATACGCTTATGTATAATAATGTTTGTTCATTACAATGCATAGACGTAGATTACAGTTGCATCCAACGCAAGCATTTTTTCTATTGGTAAATCAAAGAAGTATGGTAAGCGGTAGTATGACTATGGCGCAACTTTATCAGAGGGAGAAAGATGAGGATGGCTTTCTTTATATAGTATTTGCTAGCCAAGAAGTATTTGGGCATTAGATACACTTGCTAAAGTTAAAGGTGAGCTTAGTTATTTAATAAGCAGTTACAGATATAAAATATAATAAATGACAATTAAATTCAATTTAAAACTTGTAGGTAAAAGTAAATCCTTTTTGGACACACTACGTGTTAAATATATTCACGACTCTGAGGAAGAATATTAGATCTATTATGACTCGTATTCGCCTTTAACTGAATATGCAGAATCTTTGTGATCAACTTGCAGTACCTGCTGGAATAATTGACAGAACAATCAAGAATGACTTTTGTGTATAAATTTATTACGGTGACTTGGATCTTCAGGATGCACGCATTGATTGTATTTTATATAAGTTAAAATGTAAGATTAATTTTGTTTCTAATTATAATGCTTTCTCTTATGATTTTTAACTTTTGCGGACAGAGACTATAAGAGACGGTCTTGATAGGTAAAAGGGCTATCTATATAATTTATACAGTTAGAACGGTTAATCCGAATTTCTCCACTAAATATGTTTGAGATGGGAGTACTATTGTATGAATAATATAAAATTTAGTAGCAGTCAGTTAAATCTGACAAGCTATGAATTGTATTTACAAACAGAAATAGAGAAAAACATTCTTCTGTATGTATATATATATATGTTTATTACTGCTACACGCATTGTGTAAAAAATAATGTTATGTTGAAAGGTATCATTATTATGAATGATAGTTCACGTGTATATTAAATAAACAAAACCGCTAGTGAATGTATACAATTTTAGAGTATATAGAGAGAAAAATGGTTTAAGTGCATCAGAATAGTATTTATGAATGGAAGCATCTCCTACAGCTAAATCTTCTCTAATTGCAAAATATTCAAACATCAATGAAAGTGTTCATGCATATGATTACACGTTATATCGTGCATATTGATATGTGATAATGTTATTGTTATTACATTCAAATGAATTTTACTGCGTTGTAAAATTCAATTCTATTGAGATATTTTTTAACTCACATGTGTAGTCGTGCACTCTTAATAATATAATTATTATGTTGTGCCGTTTAATACTTATACCATGTGACACTTGAATTTCCGAAATACATATATCTTAAATCTGAAATTATCAGCACACCACGATCTTGATAGAAGTAAATTAAGGAACAAAAGTACCTGGCAATGTAACTAAACGTGAACATAATAATTATCAAAAACTGGGAGACAATTCTATGTCTTAAAAAATCCAATAACGTTTTCATCTTTATTGTAATCACTAATATTAATATTTTATTATAAACCTTATTTGGTAATGCAAGTAATGGGTAGCAATACTTGATATATGCAAACGGGGCTGTATTCTAAAAACGCGTTCTATTATATTTTTACATTTTATAGTCGTTAATATATTACCCGAATGTAATTTTGCCAGATATTAATTAAAAAAACAAATGAACTTGATATTTAAATTGGGTACAACTAATACCAAAAACAGGGCTTTCTGCTAATGTTTCTAAGTATTTATAGAAAATTAGCATAGATATATATGTATCTATATATCAAATAATGCTATTGCGAGTACTGGCAATATTAATGACACGCTTTATTAATAATTGTATAAGAAGTTTATGTATTAAATCAAAAAATTAGTTGCAATAAACAACTTTTTGCAATACTTAAATTCTGTTATATTAAGTTATTTGCCTATCTAAATTACTATTATTGTTACTTTGATACATAATACTTTCCAACAAACGATTAGTGCGATTTAGTGAAATTAGAGAGAAAGTTGTAAGGGGGTAAAAGCGAATGCAGAGGAGCAACTTATTTTCCAGGCTGCCGTCTTGCATAATTTATTATACTATGAAAATTAACAAAAATGTTGTATGATTTTCAAGCTGCCTTAACTTGATGTCATACATAAAAATGCTTATTTGTATACTTGATATAAATGTAGTCTACCAAAATAATTAAGAAGGTTAAGAAAGGTATGCATGACCACCGACGAGATATAGGAATAGATAAGACATGCAATGTATTTTATCGGCCACGATTTTTGGGTCCCCGGGACCCATTACCATTTCGGTGTCACTCGCAACGTTACCTACAGATTATATACTTCTTTTGTTCCTTGCCGCAATGAAAGGCGGCAAAGCATATTAAACAATTAATGTTAATTAAAAATATTAAAAAAACTGATTGTGACAAGTTTTCTTATTTCAATTGTAGTATCAATAAATGAAATAATATTGAAAGTTATACTTTACGTTGTTTTCTGTTAAATGACAATGAATGATATAGAACTACTTACAATTGAGGTAAGAGATGTCTACTTTTTTAACACGCAAATAATAAAATTGGCGCAATGAAAAACTTGTGACGATAATTGTATACTACAATTATTAATTATATAGTTACTACACAAATTCTTTAATTATCTTTTTCATTGGGGAAATTTTATTGTTAACGAAAGACGCAATATATCTCGTCTGTGGTTCCGCATAAGGACAGTTAAAAAAAAAGCAGCCTATTTGCTCGACGCTTTTAACATATCTTTAGCAATTGTATCACAGAATAATAAGTAATAGAATTGGTAAATGTATGATAAATAACATCGATTGCCCACGTCTCACCACGGGGAGGTTGCTGCGAATGGAGACCCGCGCGGCCCTAGCCGCGCCCAACCACCCTCCATTTATAAATATAATTATTTGCAAATTAAACGCTGCTTCCTTCTGATGTATATTTGCAGCACGCTTGACATGCAAACGTACTGCAAGATAACAATGGAAGGAATTATTCAAATAAATGAGTTAAAGAAAGCTGAAAATAACAATTTTGTTAAACCTAACTCAATTAAAAAATCAGGATTATAATACACATTGGCTTATAGTTAGTTTAAGTAAATAGGGTGTATACAAATTATTAATTATGACAAAAAATGGAAATAAAAATTCTGTTAAACCTAAATGAATTAAAAAATGAAGATTATCGTGCACATTAGCTTATAATTAGTTTAACTAAATAGGATGTATTAAAATTATTAACTGTGGCGAAAGCTGAAATAAAATTCTGTTAGACCTAACTTGAAGTAAAGAATAAATATCATAATATAAATTAGCGTGTACGTAGTTCAAATTATTTCTAACTATTCTTAAGGTAAATTGAATCTTAACTTTGACTTAATGCTGTGTAAGATCTTATTTAATAGCACCCTACCTTACTAAAATAGCTAAAATGTAGAAATTGCCTGCCTACTTAATAAATAATTTAATTTCGAATTATCCTACCGAATTGAAAATCTAAAGGAATATAAAGGGAGGGGCAAGGGATAACATGATGATGCATCATGATGTTCTATCATGGAAGCTTCGATCATGCACCTGAAACACACGAAAGAACCTGCCCGACTAAAAATTTATCTTAACTTAAACATTGCCTGCCTAATTGAAAAGTTGATTTCATTTTGGTATTGCTTGCCTTATTATAATGCTAATTTCATTGAGGAATTCCTTTCCTATTTAAAAAATAGTTTACTTTTCAAACAGCCACCCCGAACAAACACGTTACGTTATTTAAAAATAGCCTACCTAATTAAAAATCTAAATAGATATAAGGAAAAGGGCGAAGGATATATTACAATGAATCTTCTTTCATTAAAATCATGATCGCCCAACCTGAAACAAAGAAAAGTTCATAAAAATATAGTGATATTTCGTAGGTATGACAACGTAATTGTTTCCATCATTTCCTTTAATCTGTCTCCTAATCTTTCCACTTGGTTTAGTTTATAATACTCCATTTAAATTTTGGGATACTTATACTTGTTGTATACATTTGAAATAATATATCGATGGATAGATGCATTTGGCAAACGAAAAAACTGTAACAAATTAATTGTATATTGAATTGATAATTACGGAAAAGTGGACAAATAAATAGCAATGACGCTCGACGAG
Organism: Nomada fabriciana; assembly: GCA_907165295.1. NCBI lineage: Eukaryota > Metazoa > Arthropoda > Insecta > Hymenoptera > Apidae > Nomada > Nomada fabriciana. The sequence goes on from OU015695.1 coordinate 7,837,219, forward strand.
AATGTATCATGTATCACTTCCTTTGAATCATATTATTTCCTCCGATTTATTTTATCCATACAGTTTCACTTTTGAGCCTCTGATTAGCTACATATTGCAATGTATGTTATTTAATGTACTTGAGGTAATTCTATTGTATTGACATCTTCTTTAAGATAAAAATTCTGTAACAGACTTATTTGTCAGAGTACTAATTGTGAAAGAATAGCGGAGAAATAAAAAGGGAGTATGTTCTTCCTAAATACAAAAATGCTGAATAATAATTATGAATTACAAACACAAACATTTACTTGGTGCAAAGATGAAACAACTGGTTTTTAGTGTCAAAAGAAAGGGGAGTGGCAAAAAAAAAATAAATTAGTACATTAAAAAATTAAATAGCCTGAGGGACTATTTTACTATTAATTATCGTCTACTTGTTATAAGCACGACTGAAAACCGTAAGTCTCTTTTTTCGCAACTCTAATTTACTGCATTACTTGAAAAGTGAATCCCGTATGGTGCTTCATTATCTCTAATATAGTATTTCGTATACAAACACGAAAAGAAACACGAAAGCTATTATCGCAACGCTAAAAGCAAGTATGTATGTAGCCAAGTATAATTTAATATAAAATCTACTGTAATTCAAACCACGATATACTTAATCGCAACTCTAGTTGCAAACGATATTTGATTTTATTCGCGATTCTAATGCAAGCCGTATTCAATCGTACGCGACGCTAATAAAAATCGCGATTTGCCCAATACGATGATGACTGCTGGAAACAATAAACTACAACTACAGTATACAAAAGCGAGCATAGTGACAAAATAGAAACAAAGAATGACTCTCCATCCAAAGGATGCAGAGCCATTGATAGTTGCCCTCTTGAGCGACAATTTGTCGGGCCTCTTCAGCATTTAGCCTCTTCTTTTCTTCGAGCGCAATGCCCGCTGAAACTTAGTCTAGGCTCGAGACTCTATCCGCAAAAAAATAAAATAAAAATCTAACCGCGTAACTAAATGGAACACCCGTGGACGAATCACGACCAAATACAATCGTAAAAATTGCGATTACGGAAAATCGTAAAGATTTCGATTAAAATTGTAATCGATCTTCGCCTACACGCGCAGCCTCGAGCATAATGTAGCGTTCGTTTCGGACCAAATCGCGACCACGACCGCGAAGGATTCGAAAAATCGATAGGCAAAGCCAGAGACGAACGCATTTTCGTTCGCGCCACAGCTTCACCGTCGACTTTTCGAATCAGATTTCTTGAAACAGGTTGAACACGCGAAATATTACCTACCCGATCAGAGAATGTGTCAACCTGCCCGGCCCTACCTACTTATATCTATCAGGCACACCAGAAGGTATACTACCTATCCTACCTAGACCTATATTTAAAAAATGGCAAAGCATTCACACAAACACACCTCATTCCACGTTTCTCATTCAAACACTCGGGCGCAAGAACCTAAACTAGAGAAACGTCCCGGGACGCCTCCGACACCCGAGCTTGGCATACAATCATTCACACTCTAAGGGTACGTACCAATTCCTGAAATCGGCTGACAAAGGCTAGCGACCATTGCGTAAATGTGCGTAAACGTATATGCTTGTGCATTACTTTCGTATCAAATATTGATTGCTAAATTATATTGTACATTTTCTTTCAACTAAGTATACTTGGTTTGTATAGTACTCTTTTCTTTGCCATATTTTCATAATTCGTTATGGTATTCAATGTATATTTGCAATTGTAAAACATATTGCTATTCGTGAAATCGTAGTTTCGGTATTGGAATAAATAGGTTTATAATTTGTTATCAAATTCCCGAGCCGACGCAATTCCACGGCCTAACCACACACACACAAATAATGTGGAAAATACGTCGTGCACGGTACGCTAGCAAATGTCAGCCGCCAAACATTGTTATAAATTTAATAACCATATGATCATCGTGCCCATTGCCTTTCACTCACCCAAGTAGCACCTGGGCACGTGAGTGAGTTCCTGACAATGAACACGAAAGGGGTTAAACCTGAAAATCCTGATCTAAAAAGATGATTAGTACACGTAAAATTGCAATAGCTAATAGTATATTTTATTTGCAAACTCTTTAAAAATGACTCGACTTTGTACTTTATGAAATATCAATAAAAACACGAAAATGGCTGATAAGTAATTTATTTATAAAGGGAAATGACTGTTATTGAAACTGAATTTACTAGAATAAGTAAAGGAATTAAGAAATGAATGTAATTGAATATTTAGTTGAAAAATAGACAAGATATTGAATAAACCTCAGGTGATTCCTTAATCGAAGTAAATTGTTCAAGATAGTTACTTCGATTTGAAAATCTACCCGTATACAAAGTGCCTTCTTGTACATAATGTGTAATAAATTTCACACGAAAGGCACTCGCCTATAGCATATGAAAATTATTATTAAATGCCAAAAAAATATCATTAGCTATGCACACTCAATGCTGATTTTAATATACATATCGTTATATTAATTTGTTTTAATTCACGACTACTATAATCGCGAAACACTTGTAGTAACGAAGTCGGAGGGTATCCGACTTCTTCACAGCTCAACAGTAAAAACAAATTTTAATTGAGTATAAATGCAATTACAAATTTAATATACACTGTCCTCAATGAGTGTATATACATTTTTTATATGTATTTATTAATTTCATGATATATTTTAATCGAAATAGAGGAACCTACATGAACTTATTTTATCAAATATTTTTTTGATTAAGAAATATTTCTATGAATCTTAATTTTTTGATATGAAAAAACGCCGAGTACGAGAAGGCACATCTAACCTCGTCTAAGAAATAATACACAAGAAAATAACGTTACAACTGACCGGTATAAAAACTATACCGATAGTCACTATGCTCGCAAAACTACTAAAAAATACAACCAGTCACCCGTGCCGCTTCGGACCAATCGTCCTACGGCATGATTGGGGACTGGAGGAACCAAAACGCATGCGACTCACCAACTCGTCGATTGCAAAAATAGAGGAAGTACGCGTGGAAGACATCAGGAACATCACCAAGGCAGCTCAATTGAACTCAAGCATCAGCAAGTATCCAAACTCTAACTAAACAGGAAGGCGAAGAACATTAAAATCTACTGTTAAATCTCCGGAATTTAATTCTTCATAGAAAACTGAGAATTGTTTAAAAATACTTACATTTCTCACTTGATCAGTGACGCATAAAACATCCCCTTCAGTGATGCACTGACTCTACTTCCGATAGCGAATATAAGACAAAAATAAAAATAAAAGACTATGTACGCGACCACAAATTATATCGGCGAACAAATTAAGATGCTACTTTCGCGATTGAAATAATTGAAGAGGAGCTCCGGAGAACTGGTGCTCTGATAAAAGTATTAATATCAAGTACGTGAAAAACACTGACTCCACCAACGCGTGTAACTAAAGTGTGAACGAAAATATAAGCAGAGCCACTTGCTCTGAAAAAGCTAGAAAACTACGAAGCAAATACTGACTCTACCGACCGCATTGCGCGCGGTCACAAAATTTTCTGAAAGAATACATGTTCATCCTATCGAGTGTTTGTTATCAGTGATATATATGAATGCATTAACCAAAAAGTACAAAATAAAAAACCTTATTCCAATTGCAATTACTTAATTGTAATTGGTAAAGAAAATTGAATTGTTTTAATAAGTATTTTAGCTGTTGTTGTTTCATCTTAGTATCAGTCACACATCATATAAAACCAATATGAAAATATAATTAAATTGCTCACATACACAGGTCTTGGCTGCATTGAATTATTAGGCATCATTGAAGTTACTTTATTCCATATAATCAACTCTCTCCATACTCCTGCACCAAAGAATTTCAAATAAATAAAACAAGTGCACGAAAGTACTGATAATAGTGATATAGTAAAGCAATAATTCAACTCGAATTCTGTAGAAAATGTGACTATTAGATTTGCAAATGTACAGACACACGATGTTAACAAAAGATTTAGTATGAAAGAAATATTATGTCAAATGGAAATTACAATCCTATTAAATAAACAGCAGCGATAATAGAGTGCAAATAATTGTGGTATAGCTATTATGAACGCACCCCACTAAGATATCTTCCGTATGTCGTGTCAGCTCAGAGTCAAGTAGTACAATGACAACCTTGGCTATCGCCCGTTGCCGTTCGGGTATGTTCTGTACCCAACTAAAGCCAAACACTATTTTTGTTTACGACCGCTTGCGTTTCCTAGAAATATTTCAATGCATACGCTACTTGGTACGTGTCTTTTTTGCTCCGCGATAAATTCTCGATATTTTCCAGGAAATACAAGCTTCCCAACCACAGCCAGAAACAACAATGAAATACTCGGAAATAATTGCTTGTATTATGTTACTACTTGTTTACAACGCGACTGAATATCATACCAGTATTATACGTGATATAAATTATAATTTAATAGAGATATATTGCTACAATTCTACTTATTTCAACAATAAATTTGAAGAACGCTTACCTCTCATTGTCAGCGAGAACTTGATTTAACAATATGGCGCCGCGTCACTCTGCTTCTGCGCATTCCCGTTTGAAAGTGTCGCGTTCGCGCCATTTCTGATTCAAAGCAAGCGAAAGAGACGCCATGAAACAGACTCCAACTGAAATTAGATATAAATATGTTAAGAATTACGAATATTATAATAAAGTTGCTAGAAACTGCAGAATATATTGCAAAATAATGGAATTCAGAACTGAAATACGTATACGCATACATAAAAGACATGCTCGAGTCAATTAGAAAATGCACGCCATGCGGTGTGATTCCGTCCACTGCACAATATTTTCTTATTTTCTTTCATAATATTCATTGATATTAACAAAGAAATCACAGAAAGCTTGAAAGACAGGGAAATGAAGATAATTTATATAATTTCCTGTCTTCAAGAATATATTAGATTATGTGACATACCTTAATTCGACGGACACTCTGAACACGTCAAATCACTACGAGATCCGTTGGGCGAAAGAGGCAGATTTTTGAAATAGATTGCGCTAATTGGCTGGCGACTGGTTTGGCGGTGGGGGTGGGGTTCTTTCTTTAAGGCGGGTGTTTTTTGAATATACAGTATGAATATTAGTCAACTAGTGGGATACAAATATATTTATTAGTAATAATAAACGCATCTGTGTAGTAAAATGTTTGTAATGTTTGTTGCGCTATAGAATATGTAAACTATTTATGGCAAACTAATATTTGTCTTGCCTTGATTTTATTTAATTTACAATTCCTACCGTAGTGAGCGATTAGAATGTTTTCTACAATCATTTGACACAGCCACCGACGAGACAAAGGACTTGGTATAACTCGTCTGTGACTAATTCGCCCCGTTGAAACGTTGACCGAGAAATATTTTTACTGATTTCCCCTAAAGCATTCACATATATTCACACAATCGCATGAGTCCTGTCCCCAACACTACTTCAGTAAATAATAGTTCTTAAACTGTTCACTGTTCATGAGCAGAGGACGCTCAAATCATTGTCGGATGTCTGAGTCGGTATGGCAGTCACTTTGGGCCACGAAAGTCCATAAGGTGATTTGTCTATTCCTATATCTCGTCTGTGGTCGAATGGGTATAAAGGTGAGCGATGGGTTTGGCCCGGGGTGAAGGGGGTGAAGGAAAGGTAAAGGTTGAAAGAGGTTATGAACTCTAACCCATCAATGGTTGACGGGGTCTAGTTGTTGCTATGAACTGTCCAAATGAAGCGAAGACAAATCTGTCATCGTTATTAATAATAAAGGTAAGCCTTCGCAAAATTTATTTACGAACTTCGACGTGTTTCGCTTTTTGTTACCCTATCGTCGATAACGATGCATGAACTCCCGAACGCTTACTCGCTAACCTTGCGCCAATTTGGTCACGTTTGCTTAGACAAATTCTATAGCATGAAATAATTGTATCCTTTCTTCAAAATTAATTATTAGTAAACAAACAAATACTTTTACTTAAGTACGACACTTTGATTTTATTATATTTTGATACATTGCCATTACGAAATCTCATCGTAACTCTGTTGATAACATACTTGGTCATTTTATTTTTCTTTGTTTTGTATATGAATGAATTTTTTCCAGTTGTAATCCATTTATGGTATAACTGAAATTAAATGCCCTACAAAATTGTAAACACAGCAGCACTGAAAGTGATTGCATTACTTTTTTTTACCTTGGAGAACAAAAGCATTGACGTCATTTTACATTCTTTTAAAGCGCGACGCACGTGATAATCGCGAAATTATTACAATAAACAGATGGAAAAAAAAGAAAATACGAACGATTAGTAATGCAATTTCAACGCGGGGAGTAGGATTACAAGATAAATCTGTGTCGATACGGTGATCACGTAGGTAGAAGGTAACCTTCGGACCCACGAGCGACCTTTACCTGTGAAGTCCGGTCGTATAGAAATAATTACTCTCGAGTCACTATTCTTCTTCACTGATGCTGTTCCAAGAAATCTTTAGCTAACTGGGAATGACCATTCGAAAGGTTATAAGTGAATGTAATATATTTAAATAAAATTATTACTTATAGTAAATTCAAACGATATGACGTCCAAGAAATTTGATTTAAAACAAAATGATATAAAATTCTGATTGTACTTATTAACGAATCATGGAAGTGCAACTGCATCGTGTTCGCAATGATACGAATATTAGTCTGAAATATACTCATGAATTTATTTATTAGCAGTTTTGACTATTTGGTATTTATAAATTATTTCTTTCTATATTTCATATTATCTTAGTTCTATTTCTGATGATGTGAAGTTGGTAGTTTCCAACTGCTTCCATTGTTAAATACGAAATGTTCCGATTTCAATATCTCCTTTTATTTCTATTATATTACAATACACTCTATAGTTTTATCGAAACAATTAAAATCACCGATATAACTTGCAAAATAATATCTCAATTTCGTTTATCCCTACAAAAATGTTGCATACGCTAGATAATTTATGCGAACGATTTTTCCTGATACCATACTTAAAAACTAAAATACTTAGGTATTCCTAATAACAACACATACATTTTCGCCATTAACTGTTCGTGTTTGACCTATTCTCGATCGACGTCGCGTCGCGACCTCGAGCCTCAACCGATAAGTCATCGCGGGCGTGTATTACGTGACATAACCTGTAACGCTCGTCGAGAGGCCACTATACGGTCCTCCACGGCGAATGCTCTCGCTCAGGTAGAAAAGCAGGCAAGCGGGGCGAGAATGCACCTGGCCGGTGTGTCTTGGCGGTACACAAGAGAGTGACCTGCCAACCTGCCAGTACAGCGAGCAGCCTGGCTGCGTTCACCTGCGCAAGGTTGTCTTTAAATTTCGACGTAGTGTTTTTGTGCCTGCGATTCCCCTTAATCGAATGGAACGATTTCGTGTACAACGAATGTGCCGTTTTCTGGTACAATTGCGTTATTGGCCCCATTAAACGTTTTTTTTCCTCGATACGTGAATATTTCCCCGCGTATTACCGCGTGGCTAGCTACGTTATATTTTCAGAACTGTGCGTGACCTGTGGAGAGCGCCACCGCCGACACACGCAAATGCGGTGATACAGGTCGACCCAACAGGTAGTGTATTGTGCGTACCGTCCTCGAACTTTAATTGTAAGACACGTCCGATGTTTTCTTAAGGTCGTTGTGAAGGAAATGCAACTCATTCCATAAAGTATTCTAACCAGTGTCCATTTTGACACATGTAGAATATCTCTATTGGAACAAATATAGAACGTTAATCATAGTTCTCTGGTTACAATTTCAACGAGGATTGACCTGTTTGTACGTTCATAACATATTTCGAATCGTCATTCGATGGATCTGTTCATTGTGACGCATGAAATTCCATGAAAGATAAGACCATCGGAATGTAAACGATAATAAGGGCCAACACGGATAGGGTTTGTTAAATAGTTTATGGTGACACGTGTCTAAACGGGTCAATGGCTCGTGTTTGAAAAAAAAGACGACAGGTGTCATGTTACTATCGTGGAAATTCTTCAACGCAAAATTAGAATGACGGCTTCTTCAATTCTATGTGTTTTCAATATTTCTGTGAAATTAGATATGTATGATATTATCGATCGCAAAGATAGTAATCTAAACGCGTTGATACTTGTGAAAATTTGGGGAAACATATTTTTGACGGATCTCAAAGTGACTGTATACTCTACATTGAAAGATTGTCGTAAGTAGGAAAGTTTAAAGGGGACGTTTGTTACTATTATAATGTATAATGAACGGAAGGTGTAAGAATGTTAACTTATTGAAACAACGGGACAGGCGCCGTTTTCTCATGTTACTGCACTGACAGTGGTGACGAAGTCAGATCACGAGTGTATGAAAATGGACCATTCGCTCTATGACAGCCAGTGTAGCATGGCTATGGTATCGGCATGCGCCTAACCACATAGCAACCTACGAACCGAAGAACTCGGGACCATCTCTTTCACTTCTTAAAATGGTAGGGGGAGAGGGTTGCGGCAGGTAGGGGCGGGCGGCAAATGCTCTAGTTTTCATTTTTATAGCACGCTGATGCTTAGGCCTTTAAACGATACGACGTTCTATCTACCTAGATGAAATCAGACTGTACCTGATCACGATTTATCCAATCCTACCTGATGTAATGCTTTTAATATCGGAATGTTATGTAATATTCGGGAAAAAAAGATCATCAATTTACACTAAACAATATATTTTGAAATAAATGTGTAACGTATTGTATGCAAAACTTCTTTAGAATCATTTTTAAGATGCCCTGAAACTTTAGTTCTTTGAAAGACAAATTATGAACAAATATGAAAAAAGTATCGATTTATAAATATATATAAATAAAGATGCTGTAATACTCTATATCCCTATTTTCATTGAATATAATTGATAAAGTTTAAATACTATTGCTGCCCGGAACATAACTTTACTGAAAAAGTGGGTACGGATTGTTTAGAAAATACATACATACGTAACGTGCACATAGTGACATCACCGTAGAAATATTTTGCGAGGGAAACCAATCTTATTTGTATAGTAAATTCGAGACTGTCGAAAAATGTTCAAAATCTTTATTTCCTGTTTTTGCAGAAAGAAATGGACAGAGATCATAGGGAACAACACGATCACGATAATTTAAATGAAATCGAGGAGGAACGAAAAGTAGGAATGGATTTTCGTAATTTGTCCCGTCACCATGGTATGGATCATGCCACGGATGTTGAAACGGAGGTATTTATGAATTACGCTTTCTTTTTCTCAAATACTTTCTGAATTGTAGAAATATTGTTTTTTAAAAATAATTAATCTACAAATTTTCCTTATAGCGCGATATGGATATTGACCAAAATGACCGTATCGAAAATTTACACGACGATAAACTAGATCAAAATATAGGTCGAAATTTCCACAATATGGCACATCATCCAGCTTTGGTGCGTTTTCGATGTATTAATCTTGAAGGAAATTGCAAGCAAAATTATCACCTTTTACAAATATATTTATCATTTTTCTTTTTGTTCACATTTCCAGAGAGATATGGAAAGAGATCAAAACAATCATGTCGATAATGTACACGATGATAAAGTTGATCATAAAATGGGTAGAGATTTTCGTAATTTGGGATCTCATGCTGGAATGGTTCACTTGCACTCTGGAATTGAGCATTTAAATAATGTTGATGTAGAGGTATGATTTGCTGCACTTTATTTATTAACTTTCGTATTATTGTTTATGTTATGCGATTGTATCACGTTGCGATATTTTGTTTCAGGTAAAGCTAGCAAGAGATGTCCGTGGTTCTTTAGGCTTGGGACTCTCGTTGGAACTGTGTGTGGTTTGTGGAGACAGAGCTAGTGGGAGACACTATGGTGCAATAAGTTGCGAAGGATGCAAGGGTTTCTTCAAACGAAGTATTCGAAAACAATTGGGCTATCAATGCAGAGGAAGTAAAAGCTGTGAAGTTACCAAACACCATAGGAATCGCTGTCAATACTGCAGACTTCAAAAATGCCTGGCAATGGGAATGCGAAGTGACTGTAAATTTATTCACAATGTTAGGGTTAGCATTGCAATGTTTTATATCGAACTAACATAATCATAATTACAGCTGTTCAACATGAGCGAAAACCCGTGTTAGGCGAAGCTGCAGGAGTAAAAGTAGGAAATAGAAGTCCTAGAGTTAAACCGGAACCACAACAACCAGTATCTGAAACACCTCCAACTTGGGAGCAACCAGAAAGTCCCAGTATGGAAGACCAAAGTAGTGATAGTGACCTTAGTGATGCGTTAACATTAGCAAGGGAACGTTTACTTATCTCTCATGCATTGGATAGCATGGCTAAACTTATTGGAGATGTGCGTTTCATTTATTTTATATGGGACACTTTATCAAATACCTTTCGATATTTTTACGGGGCATGTCGTTATAGATTAGATTTTAATCATTTTGTTACAGAGTGTTAATGGCTCCAGTGAGACAGAAGAAGAGTGGACTGGACAGTTAATATCTGAAAGACATACATCGTTTGAATTAAGAGCTCCAAGCCCAGCACCTGCGTACTTATCGATACATTATATTTGCGAAAGTGCCGCTAGACTGCTTTTCTTGTCAGTTCATTGGGCAAGAGGAATTCCTGCATTTCAAGCATTACCGTATGTAAACACCAATTATAGATATTATTACTTAGAGACTTAGGAGCCGAAACATGGCTGAAAATCGTTTTACAATTTACAGATCTGAAGTTCAAACAACGTTAGTACGTAGTTCCTGGGGACAGCTCTTTACTTTAGGACTTGCACAGTGTGCATATACTCTATCCCTTCCAAGTATTTTGACATCGATAATAAATCATTTACAAGCTAGTATTGCGCAGGAAAAAATTACAGCTAGTAAAGTAAAGTCTGTCACAGAACATATATGTAGACTACAAGATTGTGTTAGTTCACTCCATAAATTGCAAGTGGATTCTGTCGAGTACGCATACCTTAAAGCGCTAACGCTTTTCAGTTCTGGTGAGTAAGAAATTAAATGAACAGTCGCTTTTATAAAGAAAAAGTTTGCTTATATTTGAACACGATATGTGTTATAGATAACGTCTTAGCTGGTGTTTGGCGGAAAAAAGTAGAAGTTTTACAAGAAGCTGCTTGGACAGAGTTACAACAGCGTGTGGGGTCCGACAGGTTACCTCGTCTACTGCTGAAACTTGCACCACTCCGTTCAATAAACCCTAGAGTTTTGGAAGATTTGTTTTTCGCAGGCCTGATTGGTAGAGTAAGCGTAGCTAGTGTCGTGCCTTATATTCTTACCATGCAAGATTACAAAGCTGAACCTGAAAGTCATATGGGGTGACAATTACTATTTGTGCAATGTAAGTCGTGACCTAAAAAAGTGATATCTATAAATATATAGTATATATATAAACGTTAGTGTTGAACACCTTGAATATTTTTATATACTGAGAAAGTAAAAGAGAAAACTGTAAAGAGGCAATGATGATCTTTATTTTTCGTAAAAGAAATATAATTCTTATATGCCTCTGTTTAAATAAAACTGTTCGAACTCAGGGTAGATGTAATTTAACTTGTTGATCAGATGTAGTATCTAGTTTACAATATTCTGATGTTTAACATTTTTTTTTATTTATTAAAAAATTCACTGCCTGTCGTACAAAGCTTTCCATAATACACGAGTGATTTTATTAGTAGAAAGCATTAAGAATTGTATTATTAGCTTCCAAGTATTAATTCTTCCCTTCTAGATTATAGAATACAACAATGTTCTAGCAGTCTCTGTTGTGTGTTCAATAGTTGTTATTTGATCAATCATTACAAAAAACGATAGTGTATTAATTTCGAACTTACAAATAAAAATGTGTATCTCGAAAGTTTTGTATTGACGCGTGATGTAAAAAAAAGGGCGGGGCAATATTACTATACTTATAATTTATTGTTAGCGAAAAAAGTAGCCCCTAACCAGATTAGGAAATTAGTACTTTGTGCACTGAAATTTTAAATTGTAAAACTATAATTATTTTTGTATGAAACTGTTGGCCAATTATTAAGAAGCTACAATAGCTGTTTTCATTCGTATTTCAGCCTTATTATGCGAGTATATAAAGAGAATTACATATGCATTGAAATTGTCAGGCAAAATCAAATGTTTAATAATATTTTGTCTTTATTATCGCTTTCCGTCCGACAACACAATTGACAAACGTTTTAATTTTGATTATAGTCAGAGTCGAAGTATCTTTCTAAGAAAAATATAAATTATTTAATTATACAGAAATGATAAACTCTGTGTAAATATTAGTACAAGCATATTTCGTTTTATTTGAGAATAATCTTGAAACGTGTCGTTACTTTATTAGAAATGAGTTGGAATGTGCACACGTTTTACTTATTTTCCTGGAAATTAATCACTGGAAATGGTATATTTCTAGGCTGTGTTTTATTATAGACTAAACAAAAAACGGATGCAATGTATTTAAAATTTCTTACCAAGACAGAAAACGTGCAATAGTACTAGCTCGTGTAATATTCAAAAGAGGAAGCAACCAATAATTTCAATTTATTTCCAACAGGAGATAATATAATATACTCCTCTTATGAATATGAATAAAATAAATTATGCACGAAGTATTGTTTACTGCAAAGAGGACAATAAAAGTATATTTTCTATGGAAAGCAAAAACACTTAGCAACTTATGAAACATGAGGAAATAAATGTGTAAGCGTTTACTTAATGAATTATACATTTTATATCTTGCTGTTAATTGTATTTATATAATTGAAAATAGATTTAAGTCTGCATACGTTGTATGTATATATTTGATGATTATGAAACAGTAAGAGAACATTAGTATTTTTAGGGTACGATAATATGATAATCTTGCGTATTTAATGTTATGAATAATGTTTAGACTACCGATATCTTTTCTCGTTGTACCGAAATTAATCGTTATATACTTTTAAACTATTCGCAATTGTTAACATTCATGGAAACGTTTTTGCTGGTTGAGATTCCCACAAACATTTTCATAATCAATAAGTGTGTACAATATTTCTACAAATGTTTTATCTGTAGTTAAATATAAGTATTCTTTCTTATTCGATCATCCAAAGATTAAGCAGCAATACGTTCTTTTTTTACAGTTATTCTTGTAACTTATACTTGTTGAGTAAAATTGATATAATTCCTAGGAATTATTAAAGTTTTTTAATAAGTATTTCAATTAACCGTAGCGGCAGGTTCTCTATAAAATAGCACCGTTGTGCATTGAGCTAATAATAATTACATTAATAAAAATTTAATTTTACATCAGAAATGGTATTGACATGATAACACAAAATTGTTATTTATAATTTATACATTACGAAAGGACTTATTCATTGCGTTATATGTTATTATGTACAATGTTTCATCGTAAAACTATCAATGAAAATCTTCTAGCATTCATATATTTTGTGTATTTCAATTACTATTTAATGTAATACTTAGCAGACAATACGATACAATTAGAAACGACGAGTTAAAATGAAGAAAAAAACAAACTATGTAAATATAAAATGTGCCTGTATGAAAAAGAAATATTTATATTAAATATAATAGTTTTGTAATTATCTAAGTGGTAAAGTGCAAGAGGCCTGAAGAATGTTGCCCCTTCAGTTATACTATGCGAAAAAATTATGTATATACATATATACCTGTTAATTGTAGTATAATATAAAATAATCTGATTGAAAAAAATAAATAATTATTAGCTTGTAAAATTGTTTCCCATTATTATTTACATCTTGCGTATAACTTCCAACGAATGAATTTCCCGACAAATCAAACGAAAAGGGAACTAAAAAATAGTGCTAGGGGAACCCGAAAAGTTTTAACATAGAGACGTCCCTGTGCAGTGAGTCACATCCTAAGTAAGATTGCTTGTAGAGGCGCTTTGCCGCCATATCCACTTTATCCACTAGTGTGTTTGTGAATTGGTTTTTCGTACGGAAAGTCGGAGTCGATGAGCGGAGTTGAGTTCAGTAGTGGTCGATCGAATGTGCGTAAAGTATGAGTACGAACAAAATCGTGATTGAATAAATTCCCCACTGTACGTTTTCCATAGGAAAACAATCGGTTTTCACGGCGTCATTGAATATTTTAATAACTTGTGTAAACCGGCTATTCTACAAGAGGCAGACAGGTATTCCAATCTCTTCGACCGTTTCTCGAACTTTGGTGACACACCTCGGCAGAACTTTCGTTCTGATCACGGGAAGTACGAGGGGCAAGGGACTTATATTTTGGCCACTTGTGAAAATTATTTTTTTGTTACACCGTGGGTAATAAGCAAATTTGTGAATCAGTGTAATGACGTATCGTAAGAAGAGTAACACGTAAGAAATTCAAATCAGTGTGTTTTGATGACAATGATAAATAAAATGTTATAACAGTGGTGTTTCTACCATTTCATGTTACATTACTTATTAGTGTCGTGACGTTGTTGTGTTGAAGGAAGCGCGCAAAACATAGCCAGGTACCACCAGCATTAATTTCACTCATAATCACGCTAAAGATTTTCTTTTTTTTTTATCGTATTTCTTTTCTGAATTTCAGTGTGCAATTAACTTTAAGCCATCATTTTGTTTGCATACGTCACATGCTATCGCTACATATGTATGTAAAAATAAAATCAGACGGCCGCTTGTAGTGCATAATTGACGAAGTATGTATAGATGGCGAATTTGGCGGTGCATATGCGTTTATGTAAATATGTACATCTTTGCCGAGTCATTACGCGCATTGTTTCTCTCGTTACGTTTATTTGGTCATTTCGTGAACCTTTGTTGTGTAACCTTTGCGTAATAGAAATGCGATTCATCTGATTAGAAGTGTGGGGAACATCGCCACGTGTGTAGTACCTTTCTCACACAAATACACACACAACACACACGCGCGCAAAATTGCTTTTCGATCATGGCTTCTTTCTTTCTTTTGTTTTTATTGCACCCTGCACGTTTTTCATCGACAATCATCTTTTTATTATTGACGATCAGTTTCAACAGATTTTTTTTATCTTCAGTTTTCAGCTGGCCTTCCTCTGTGTGATTATTCTTTGGATATCGAGTTCTTGTTTGAATGATTGAATTCCTTGTTTTATTCAACGACGCGGAACTCATCACAGTTTACCCATATCCAACCGCTACCTGGTTGCATTGCCTCTGAGAATTCGTTGGAGTGTTGGCTTTCCCGGAGGGCGATGCTTTTAATCTTCATACAACGATTCGATTAATAACATAGCAAAAACAAAAAAAAAACATTAAAGAGCTACACAAATGCCGAAATCGGCAACCAAGTGGACATTTTGGAGGTCTCTATCATAATTATATTTGATTTCTTCGATACCTACGTTCCGATATACATAATTTGTACGCGAGTCATCACTAACGACTTATCGAATCAATATCATTTCAAACACATTGGCGATAAACTTAAATATACATATATGTGTATATATATGTATATGTATATCACTCTCGACGTTCTGCACATTCTATCATATCAAGTTGCACGTTATTATTTAATCCTATGTCGATCGAAACTTGCACTATAACTGTACATGTAATGAGATGTTTCTAATACTTTCCATCCGTTTTGTTGAATTTTGAGGACTGAGGACTTGAGTTTTTTTTTATCTTAACACTCCTTTATTAACTTTTCTTGTTTTTTGTTGGATTATCAATAAATCATTCTTAGCGTTTTTGTGCTTCATTTATCAATAGTGTCAAAGTTGCACATACTTGGCGCACCCGATTACGGTGCTCTATTGATAATTTCGAAATGCATGAATCGTATGGGTCCAGCTATATTGTATCCACATGTACTACAGCTTTCGTGCAATCGATTAAAAGTGGTTATGTAATACCGAGATATGTGCGTAAATTGTAAATTCAGTCGATCCAATTTATTTCTCAACAGTTAAACAATTGCTGTATAATTATGCAATTAATTAATTTGCACAAATTTTATGTAATAATATCAGAACGCCGAATTTATGTATGATAGATTTGTACAAGTGTTCTCTGGAAATACATCGCAATGTATGAAGGATAGACCAATTTTTAGATAACGTACATACGTATATAAAACGTCTAGGGGGTAACATATTGCCAGGGGCATAATCGCGTTTCGTGAATAAGCGACAGCACGACTTACTTTTAAAACGAGCGTAAACTATGTTCTGTCGGTAACTCTTAAAGATAAAATAGGCGCCGTGGCTTGAGTGCGATAAAATAGCTTTCCATTGGCGAATGATATTCTTTTTCCTTTTTACCTATACTAATACTGTCATTCGCGTGGCGCATTCAGAAGTGTCAGCACGAAATATGCTATCATTCTAAAATTTTCCTTATCAACTAGCCAGTCAAACAGTTGTACCTCTCCGCATTTCTCATGAAGTGCTTCAATTTGTTCCGTATATTTATACTGTTGGTATATTTGCATTTACGTTAAAGTAGCCGGAGAAAGAAAAATAATAAAGTTTCTCTTTCCAAGAGGCAAGGAACTGTATCTAACGTTCGGTTACCATTTTAGAAAGTGCAAGAGGCCCGTCGGCGAGGAGAACGAAGAGGATAAGAAAGGGAAACGGAAACGAGCAGCGGAAATGGAGATCGAGGTATCGAAGAAAGATGTGGCGGTTACCGCCGTTGAAAACAAACGGAAAACCAAGGACCATAGTAATAACCATCAAAGATGCGACGTACGTTTGCCGAAAGTTACAACGATCACCGATGACTACGAGATCAGTAGCCATGTACTTGGCCTTGGAATAAACGGAAAAGTTGTACAGTGTTATGATATAAATACCAGGAAAAAGTATGCGCTCAAGGTAAGATAATTAATCAACGATTTCATCTTTCGAATCTGTTCGTTCCATCGTTGTCCCACTTCCGTTAGTTATTCCGCGAAATACAGTTCAGTTTCTATCTATAAAATCACAAACACCGAGGAGTCTCTCCAGAACAGCGTAAAACAATTCTTTCCTCTTTACTACAGAATAAAACAAAACTCAATAAGATTCGTCAGGTTTTTTCACTTCGCCGTTGTACGAACGAAAGGTTTCGGCCAATATTTCATTAAAATTCCACGCGCGCACAGTAATAAGACGTACAAGACGTTCAATCATGTGATTACAAAGGTAACGTGAACGACGATTAATCTATGTGCACGTGTAGTAGATAGAGAACGTATATACATATGTACGTTATACTTTTTGTATCGGCTTTCGAACGCGTTATAGGCCGAGATAAACGTAATAACGTGGTTCACGAAGGCTTCGACTCTTATCACAGGGAAGGAGGAAAAAATTAAAGAACATACACTTCTATGTATTACAGTTGGGAGTGTAAGACGACACGTCTGTCCTTGGCTATTTTTGGAGTATATAGAACGATGGTCCAAGGATGAATCTTGTCTTTTGCATCGATGCGAAATTGTGCATACTTAACGTGTATGCGCCCGTATTTAAAAGGATCTATCGATCCGAGATGCGTCGATACATACCTCTACTTAGCGGTGTTAAAGTATAATACAATCGGCTAACGAGATGGCCAAGCGAGTTCAGACCGCGAGTCATCTTCTATTTATATTCGGTGATTTCCCATTCGACGATGCCGACCATGCGGTGTATCGTTCGATGCCTGTTCGCCTCTTTTATTTTCACTGTATCGCCTTGGAAAATTTTTCGGGGATCCTTGCCGTTTTGGCCTTTTCACAAAACGGTTTGTTGATCTTGGACTCTGGTTGCAGCAACGCAGAATTCCGCGAGCAGCGGAAGAGATACGAAAGCGCATGAGTTATAATTATAGTGTAAACAGTACGTTAGCCGTGAAATTGGCGACTTATTAATAGCCAAAAATAATGATAGGGATCGTAATGAATTTTAGGGTAATCGATGATAATTTGCACGGTTTTGTCCGTAATGATTCAAAGGAATATTTTTAAAGAATTTATGCGTAAAAATGGGCGGGTACGTTAGGAGGAGCGAATATAATTGTTTATTAACTTTCGTAAAGAATTTGGCGAAGATTTTGAGAATGAATCGATTATAGAGCACAATGTCAATGACCGATTACGAAAATCATATTATGATGGTCCCACGCATTTATATAAGTAATATGAGTAACTAGTACAGCAGCTGTTACCGTTTCCGTTTTGCTTACACAATATTATTGAAATTCTAGATTGATGAAGAAAATACTTCAATTGTTTACCAATATATTCACCCAGAATTATTTAATGTACGCTGTATAAAATATCTAAATAGCATTGCGTAGTCAAGCTCGTTGCTCAAATAATTTAGACTATTAATTTCTCTTCTATACTCATACTATGTATGTCACATTTATGATTTTTTTTATGCAGGTGATGCACCTTGCACTATATCCGCCTCAATCTTTTATCTAAAAATAAGTTACGTTCCCTTCTTTCGTACAGAAGAAAGTAAATATGCTCCTTCGAGTGGGGATACGTACACATCTGACTGAATGGACAAGAATAGCATGATAAGCCTCAACGAAAATATGTCATTATTTATATAGTATCGATGATCTCATACTTGCTTACGTTAACATGGTGAAAGCCATTGGACGTATCGATCATTTGCCTAATCCGGTTAAAGAGTTAATAATGTCTGTCCACTCGGGAATCGACAATCGAAATGCTTAATATGTGCATAACGCTAAATATCGTGAAATGTAGATTGTTTAATTTCACGTGATTGTGCTTTCACCTGTTACAATACACAGGTGAAAATACACAGTGTACAAGGGCACGAGTCATACTAATATGCTAATACTTAAACCCCATAAAATTAATTACTATACTTTTTACCTCGGATCAGAATTATTTCCAAGACAAATGAAATGTGAGAAGCTCAGCTTTAAATTCGTGAATATTAGGCCAAAACATTTATACATTCTACCATAAACGCATTTGCCAGTCAACCGCACTCTAACATTAATTCATTCCATCGAATTATTGGAATCGTACAGAATTGGAGTTGGTCCACGAAATCGTTTAAATTCTATGCATTGGTAATTGCAAGGAGATTTAACAGGAGTACCAATAATTCTATTATTCAGCAGCGTAATTCGTAAATTACCTTCTTACTAGACATTCGAATACCTTGGCAGTATTTATATCACTTTATAATTGCCTCTAATGACATTAATCGAAATTACTATAATTATAACGCCCGTCGAGCAATTAATAACGTTTGTACCGCGCGAAGGATATTATATAACAGTTAGCAGGAGAGAGACGGTCGTATAGATTTTGATGATTCAAGGAAAAGTACCTACCTCGAGGCATATTCGAAGAGAAAGCTATGGAAACGTATACAGGTATATGTACATATTTCGCTGCGTGTTTTCAAGCAGCTACAACAACAAAAAAGAGTCAACACCCGTGGGCACCGTAAAAACGAACGGTGTATGTACAACCCAGTTTTTTTTATCTTTTAACAATTTTACATTCGTCAATTGATTACCTACTACCTTGAAACAACGGTCAGTGGGACCGTTGTCGCCACTGTTTTACATTTCTCTGTTTGCCTTGGCGGTAGCATTCCGAGAATACTTGAATTTTTATCTCTTCGTTGCTGCGCGAAAGAACGTATCGTATATATCTCTGGGATTCATCGGTAGAATCGCAATAACAAGAAATCGTCGTTGATAGCATCGATGCGCGTATGCATCCTTTTTAATGAAAATTAAAGGAAGAAAAACGGAGAAGAAATGATAAAACGTTGTACGCTGTTAATCTTTTTCATTACCTTTCTGCATTACTCACGTGTAGGTATGACGTACGTACGACGGACATACAATACGGAGAACGCGGATTAATTCTGTGTAAATTTTAGCACGCGTTTACGTCATAAATGGTTCAAGTGCGTTGGATGTCCTTTTTTTTTGTTTTTGCTACGTCAGATACCTTGGCGTAGGCTTGATGAGTACAATGTTATTACGGAGGCTATCAACAGTAAATCCCCGTGTACCATTTATTTGTACGCGGTTTCACGTGGCAATGGATATGTCACTTTGCAAAACGCTAATCTTATTATCATGGAGCAATACGTAACGCCGATGGGGCGTACACGACAAATACGTAATCGTGGAAAATCGGTATAATTAGGCTTGTTACCAATTATTAGCTAATTAAATCCGTGGGTATGTACTTCTATTTACAAACCTGGAGATTCTCCGTGCATTAGCGTAATTGGAAATATTTCGCGATTGAAATTGAGTTGGAAGAAAGTTTTGCAAGATTAATGATGTAAATATTGAATGTTTGCTTGCTAACTGCGAAGGAGAATTTGTATTTTTCGGAGATGCAACGGGGAAGATTTTTAATGATGTATTTCAATATTTTACAAGCAGCCAATGTACTCTGTGGAGTAAAAGTGCAATATCCAACCATTGGACACTCCTTTCACCCTTCTTTTATTTCATAACTGTATCACAGTTTCTAGAGTTTGTAATTACACACGTTGCAGTACACAGTATAGACCGGTGGCAATGAATGAATAACACGGAACATTTCAATGTTATAAACTTACAAGTTCGTGGAGATTACTAAGCATAGAGAGATAATGTAAAATAACAAGAATATTGATGGTTGCAAAACCAAATGAATAAACATAAAAATGTCCACAGTGTATTCTTACTTAATGGTACACTTCAACGAAGATTTCTGATTGTAACTATTTAGATAAAAGACATTTTGCACCGCGCCAATAGCTGTGTAGAAACGTTAGATAATACTTTTCGCATGCTCCTGCCAAGTGATTCTTTTACAACAAATATATAAATATATTTGAAATCATAAATTCCAACACACAATCCTTTGTTGTTTTGTGTTGCCAAAGTTTTGCAACAATTGCTATACGATATATATTATATTATGGTATATAGCATGGAACTATATTATAAAGAATTCCATTATTGAAAGAGAACTCTGAAGGAAGAAAAGGTTTCACGGTACTTTACATCGTACACCGTATACATTTGCATTTATCGATCGCCGCACGATTATCTTAACTAAAGAATGTTGGATTGTAAACCGCTGTTTATAATGCAATAAGTTTTATTGATCCGACAAACTTACGTCAGCTGTTTTTGGGTCATTCACCAGTATTCCTTAAAGTGGATGTACGAGTTTCCTAGATGCGTAATTGTAGGCTTGCAGAATTGCCTTTCAATATTCGTACGGTTCGCCGAGTATTCTTTATCTCGTTGAAAATCGCACAATGCTTTATAATAAGTGCAAACTCGCAATTCCCACTTCTCATGTTTACCTCATTTTCATTTTAACCGAGTACGTATCGTCTAAATGATTTATTCGTGGTTCAATGCCAATTATATAATTTCGAAATGTGTATGTACATACAAGCCATGCGAGAATTCTAAGTACGAGATTGTTAATATTTGGTATGAACATATTGAACGTGAACCGTGTGTGAGACACGTTGAATTTTCTATTCAGGCCGTTTTAATCATTTCCCCGAAGAAAATATTAATATGAAATATTTTAAAATTTTTGCAATCTTAAAAATATGTATTGTTGTACATATGTTACGAATATGTACAACGAATGTACAATTTTGGAAGGATGATGGCCCGAGGAAACGAATGAAATTTTTTTTGTGAATTTTACCTGGCGTTCAACGTGTTAATTATTATATTTGCATATTTTTACAGGTTTTACACGATTGCGTTAAGGCACGACGAGAGGTTGAGTTACATTGGAAAGCATCGAATTGTAAGCATATAGTGCAAGTGAAAGATGTTTACGAAAATACGTACTGTGGATACAAATGTTTATTGGTTGTTATGGAATGGTAAGGTTTTAAACGACATACTAATAGCTTTCATTGATGAGCTCTATTGATTTCCAAAATGGAGTTGAATGTGTATTTACGACATTTTTAGCATGGAAGGGGGAGAATTGTTCGAAAGAATACAAAATAGGCAAGACGGTGCTTTCACGGAGAGAGGTAAATTGAACTGATGGATCGATTTTTTAAATATTTTAAATAATTAAAAGCGACAAGTATTTTTTCTTATAAAACTACTTATCACAATGTATTTGCAGAAGCTGCGCAAATAATGTATGAAATATCTGTCGCTGTAAAGCACTTGCACGATATGAATATTGCGCATCGAGATCTCAAACCAGAAAATCTTCTGTATTCCAAACCAGGTATGTTAATGAATGTGGAAAAAATATATAGCTTAAAGAGCGGAATATAATGAAACATAGTGTATGTTGGTTTTTTTTTCTTTAGATAGTACTGGAATCTTGAAACTTACGGATTTCGGTTTTGCAAAAGAAACCCATTTGGAAGACACGTTGCAAACACCGTGTTATACACCATACTATGTTGGTGAGTTGCCTGTAATAAATAAAATAAATATTAAAGGTATTTTAATAGAGGGGTATGTTATAGAAATTGTAAAATAAATCTTCCTTTTCTTTATGAAGCTCCTGAAGTTTTGGGACCAGAGAAGTACGACAAAAGCTGTGATATATGGTCGCTCGGTGTCATAATGTATATATTGTAAGTTAATATTACTTAACAGAATTAGTAAATAATTATTATTTCTATGAGTCTAAATTCATTCTATAATACATCAATATTCCGAAACGTTTCAGATTGTGCGGTTTCCCACCGTTCTATAGTGATCGTGGTTTAGCAATTTCGCCAGGAATGAAAAGGAGAATTCGGTTAGGTCAATACGATTTCCCAGATCCTGAATGGTCTAACGTTAGCACAGAAGCAAAAACTCTTATCAGGGGTATGCTGTGCACAGATCCAGCGCAAAGGCTGCATATCGCAGAAGTTATGCGCAACAAATGGATCGCTGTAAGAACTCTGTTCCACGCATACGAATGTGTATATTATATATTTTAGAATTGTATAAAAAAGTATGCCGTTGCTTGTTCCTTATTATAGCAATACACAGAGGTACCACCCACGCCTTTGCATACAGGCCGCGTACTTCGCGAAGACGAGGAACTGTGGCCTGTAGTTCAAGAAGAAATGACCCGGTCTTTGGCAACGATGCGTGTAGACTATGATACAGCACACTTGAAGCAATTGGATCACACGAATAATGCGTTATTAAATAAACGTCGACAAGCGAAGAAAAATGATGTACCACCGCCTGCTAATCTAACGCCCACGTCCTAGGGAGGCGCAATAAGAGCCGGTGAACGCTGGCGTATTTTTTTACGAAGATGTATAAGGTATAGTGTAATTACCATGAGAATTGTTTTTTGACAATTACGTGATGTAAAATATCGGAGATTATAAAGCTGAATAGACTTGGCAAAAGTTACGTATACGCCCATAACACGTACAGGCTATAGAGTTTACTCAGGTTCCGTATTATAAACGCAATGCAAACTGAATTGCAACGCACTCGATTGATAATCGATTGCATAAATTTCTACTGTTGCATTATATTCGGTCAGAATTCTAGAAAGTTTCTCTTTTTGCTGTTAATATTTAGAACGGATAAAATTTCCATTTCGAAGGCTCCGTTACTTTCGCGTATGAAAAATATCGCTAGGAAAAATATCTTCCATTTATGGTAAGATGCATGCTACATGTTCCATGTTAAAAGAAGCATACCTTAGAACGTTTACAATGCAGAAGTCAATAATAAAATAAATTTTAGCGCAATTAATATGATGCGACGAAATGATAGTGTGCATTCTTGTTTTACTATATCGATAAAACGTTGACGAGGAAATGTTTTGTCATTATTAATGAAATATTGAGTTCATATTGAAAAAGAAAATAAGATCATTGATAATGTTTTCTGGTTCTGATAGAATATATTATAAAATTTCATAATGAAAGTTTGTTATTTAACTTGAATGAGTATACACGTATCACTTAGTAGCTAACAATTTTATCTAATGATTTATTTACTTAAATCATAAATTATAGATATTACGTTTCCGAATGTGTATAGTGCTACTTTTTGTTACATTGAAACAATCGCACTGCTTTTATTTATCGTAAACCGGCGTATAAGAACGAATCTTACTTTATAACATTCTACAAGTTTTAATTAACAGAAATATACAAAAATATAAAACTAACGTTCAAGTAAGAAATAATGCAAAATTGTGAGATGTACTTATAAGTGATACCTTGACTGAGGCTTCATACAATTAACAAAGGAACATACTCGGGCAAGGCGCCAAGTTATTAATAACGTTTTATTAATAATAAATATTGATTGTTTCGTAAACTATTAGCCGTCTAATATCACTGGTAATATACAGAACATTATTAACAAATGAAAGCCTTATTCGAATATGTTTCCTAGTATGAATTCGTATATTTGTCGCAAGGTGCTGACATATGTTGCCCTAATCATTCTTTTAGGCACTAAACATGTACGATAATTTCATTTTTAACTAAAATTTATAATAAAACACGTCTTAGGAACAAAGATATAAATATTACGAAATAAATGTAGCAATTATATTTTTTTAGATATATTATAAATTATAAACTAATAATTGAAACGATTTTAGACTAAATAAAAAAAATGCCTTAATCACCGTCAGGTCAATTTTTAGTTTAACGTAAGTTCAGCTAGTGTGATTAAGTCTTTACATTAGACGCAGATTTAGACAACACTTAAATCGAGGGGCGATTAAATCTCAAGAATATATCACTGTTTCTTTTGAGGCGACTGATATACTGTTAATGTATATATTATATGTACGGACTATTTTTAATAAGATACCTGTAAACGAGGTCATGATTGTCCATATAACTAGCATCACATCATAAGGAGTATATAAAAATGTTTAATGGTTCAAAATAGACCATGTGACTGATAATAGTGCAGAAATAAATGTTATCCGGCCTTAACAGTTTCGACAGTTTTATATTACAAAATATTCTTCGGGCATAATGGAAAATATTTAATGAAAAATCTTACTGAATTAATTTTTGGATTCATCGTTAAAAAGATTGTAACGCTTTAGAATTGTGAAAATAAAACCTTTATTCGTGTAAACATCATGTAATAGTTCAGCTCCTATATAGCATTATAAAAATTATTAACTGAATAAGTGCTAGCTATATAACAAAGGTCGATGTAAATTTCAATATAATGCTAAGATAAAAATACTTTTCAGATTCAAATAATACATAGAGTATTCCATGTTATAAAAAAAAGATGAGATACTACAACGTCCTAGCATAGAAATATTAGAAAATAGAAAGGAAGAAAAGCAAATACACATATTTCATTTTGATTCGAGCTGGACTACATTATTGAAATATTTTTGTATTTGATATAAGTCTGTTGCTTTGCACTGCATTTAAAAAATTTGACAATAAACGTACAAAATGTCTTTAATTAATGCAGCTAAACTATAATTAACTTTAGTTACGAAAAAAACAAAATGAATACATAATGCTAGTAATGTTAAAACCATAATTGTTCCATCGATTGTTATTTACCTATGGCATAAATGTACTAATTAAAATCGTTGTGTGACAGTCCATTAAATTTTCTTTTGTATTACTTGCACTATTTAGAATTAAGCAAAGTATGATTAATACACAGTATCGTGCCTTTTTATATCCTATCTTTTTTAATTTGTATCAAATTTATCGCGCAAATAATTGCTGGAAACATTACAATGACATTGGCTGTAGAATGTATCATAATTAAATATTTAAAATCTATAAATTCAGACTTACATAAATAACTTACTTCGATTATCCAACATTAAAATAAATCTTCTATAAACATTTATTACAACTAATTGCTTCAAATACAATATTATATTTCGTACATTATTCATAAAAAAAACGGGCACAAAATATAATAAAATAATAACAAACACAAGCTTTTGATATCAATAAAACTATTTTTCAATTTATCATTTACGACGGTAATTACAGGCTAAAAAGAATTTAAAAATTCCAACTCATACTAAACTCCACGTTTTAAAAACACATATAATAGTTATAACAATTATGATTTATTTTGTGCCCCGGATAATGTAACAAATTTTTATCTACCGTTTGTCTCGTTAAATTGAATTATATATGGTAAGTGTGAAACTCATGTATTTAAAATTTAGAAGGCGGGCAATTTATAAATAAGTATTTTACAAATTTTTTTATGTCAATATATCACAAGTTATGAAAAATATAATAGATTTCTTCTTTTTTGTTTTTACAGCAAATTGTCTACCCTAAAATTATGTTGTACGAGTATAGAGCATTTAAACCTAAAATAACATAAATTCTATTTTTTGTATTCACAGTTAGCAACTGACTTTTTTGAGTCAAATTTATTTAAATAATGAATCTGCTTTCTTTAACCATTTCATCACTCTATCTTAACTACTATACCCCTCAATTATAAATGCATGTGAGGGTGCACAGTGCATATAAAAAAAAGTTTTCACATAACCACATTTTTTATAAATAAGATGTTATATGCATATCATAATATGAAATACAGCATACTTGTTAAAATATTTGAAATACGCCTGGTATATTTTTTTTTTTCGAATTTCGTAATATTTAAAAATTGGTTTGCCAAATTCCTTTGAATTTTCTTATGTTTATTTAAAAGGTATGCAATTCTTTTTATGTAACTTACAAAACCAAACACTGTATGTTTTTGTGTTGTATCTTGTCATCGTATACTTAAGATGATCGAAAGGTAACACGGCTTCTGCACATCAAATTACAAGTTTATGCACAAGCTATACTTTAATTATGTAACACTAAATGCTGCATTATGAATGATTGTTGTTCTTATTAAATGAAATCGAATATTTTTTTTACGATGTGAGTGTAAATTGATATCTGCAAGGCATAAAAGTAAAATTACAATAAGTTAAAACATTTTATTCGAAGTATCAGCCTTCTTATAAATTTGCTAGGAACTATTGGAATGCAAAGGAATGACAAATTTTGGTCCAAAAGGTGACCTGTATGTTATACCAACGTCCGCATATACTTTGTTTGGCAGTGCAAGATTACATAAATATAATCTGCCATTGTCAACGCTATGAGACAATGGTAATCCACCAAGCAGACTAAATTTGCTAAGTATTCCAGGTGTTCCTGTCGCTGGTGGTTCAATAGCTAAAATAGGTGCCCTGTTACTATTTGCCCACCTTGCTATAGGTGTAATCATTCTTGGGGAATTTTCGTCACAGAGTGCTACCAGTATCAAATCTACCATCGACGGCAAATTTTTAACTTTAGTTTCTACCTTGTTTCCTGTTAGTTTGTATAAAGATAGTTCTTGCAGGAGGAAAACATCCTCAGAATTTTCTACGAATACTATTGTCTTAACACCGTGGCTAGACAATTGTCTAGCACAGTTAACACCGGCAGCTCCCGAACGATGTGGCCCGCATAGTGCAACAACTGTTGGCCACTGATGTGCATTGTTTGGATTAAGTCGATGACTTCCTCCCAACAGTTGCAATATAATTTCTGAACCGGCACGACCAAGAAGTTCCACCTAAAGGTTAAAGTTATTTCTATTTACTGCAAATGTTACACATTTTTCTTTCACGTATGTTTGTCTTATTAAATTTTACATACTCTACGCTCCCAACTAATTCCAAGTCGATCCGCTGCTCCGATTAATTGACGATGAAGATTAAGTGTTATACTAGGAATTATTAAACCATTGTCAGTTACATATTCTTTTTCCCCAGCACTGGGTACCATTATCTGTCTAAAAACTGTGGGCTCGGAAACAATAATATTCTCATCATGTCTGTATCTTCCACTGGAACCTCTATTATTTTCTGATTGCCTGACGATATCGGGCTTTAAAGAATTGATTTCCTGCCATACCGCCTGTAAGGAAAAAGAGATTAATATAACTTTGATATGTGTTCAACGACACTCACCAGTCATAAGTTCTATTTGATAAAACTAACAGACCTGTTTATTGAATAGTGCTAAATTCTTTTCGAAATCAAAATCTTGACTCAAAGATTGATCGATTGGTGTTCCAAATGTGTGTTCATCGCGTTCCAAAGCTCTTTGTCTATGACTCAATCTTTTTTGTATCGGTTTAGCAATAGATTCAGCTGAAAAGATGAATTATCATTAATGAACCCTTTATATTTACAGTATACAAAAGAAGGAATTAACAGGATCGTTATACCTGATGGAATTTTTCCATTCGCAGATTGTTCCACAGCAGGTTGAGTATTACTATCAGGTTTTTTAAAATTCGATTGCGTTTGAGACGATGTGGATTGAACAGAAGACGGTACGCTTTCCGAAAAGGACCTTCCGGCTCTCTTGGCGATAGGTCTCTTTACAGTTACTTTATTTTGTGCTTGACAATTATCGTTTGTACTTGATCCAGTTTCATTAATGGATATAAATTCCACATTCAATATATCTTTTGCACTAAAAATTTGTCGATTATTTGAAAGCTTGTGTTATTTATATAAAAGTAATTAAATTATAATTCTTTAATACCTTAAAACAACTACAGGTGAGGTATGAGGTACCCCGTTGCAAAAAGCTTTCGATAGTGAAACATAATCTTTATTTAAATCAACTATTTGTCCTTGATAAGTTCCAATGTCTTCGGTACACTTCACAGAAACTGTACAGCCCACAAATTGTTCTGACATTGTGATTACCTATCGACAGACAATAAGTTTAATAATTAAAATTATATTTCAATTTCGCGAACTTTCAT
Organism: Nomada fabriciana; assembly: GCA_907165295.1. Taxonomy (NCBI): domain Eukaryota; kingdom Metazoa; phylum Arthropoda; class Insecta; order Hymenoptera; family Apidae; genus Nomada; species Nomada fabriciana. The sequence continues at coordinate 7,866,067 of OU015695.1, forward strand.
TCGAAAGAAAATAATGATATTATGTGAATAGTTGTTTTAAAAATAGCTGTGCATAAACGATAGTGGATGGTGTTGCAAATTGTAAATCAAGAAATTAAAGGAAACCTGAATTTAACGAAAAATATGAAGATTATACAAACCAAATGTAGACGATGCAGTACGAATATATTTCTAACAACGGGTGATTGTATCGTTTAGTAATATATGATTAATTCAGGATTCTGCAATTGCTTTTACGTTTAAAAATATCAAATATATGACAATACATTCATTAATACGGAATGCCGGACACAAAATTTCTGTATATTTTCATCCCTACTCTAACCCCACACCGTTTATAAGTAACTACTTCAACACGTTACACGAAAAGCAGGCATACCCTGCTATTATTGGTTCATCTTTCGTGCTATTGATTTTTCCCTAAAAAAAAGGGACTAGAAATTTTCAAATATTTGAAATATTTATATATGGGTTCAATTTAACAAACGACCAAAAAAGAATAATCGTATATTTTGTACATATGTCAATAAAATAATATATAATATGTACAACTAGGCCGAGTATTGTAACTGAGAAATTCAAATTGCCTTCAGTTAGCCTACTGGTTTTCGTTTCGTGTCTAATTTTTTTCAATATCTCATTTGAAGTCTAGTACACATTCAGTAACTAGTTAAATGTTTGAATATCGAAGACGCAAAATTTCTTTATATCCACAGCATGTATTGTGAACCGCTAATACACGTGAAAATGTATTTGATATTTTAATGCGTATATCACAGATACATAAAGTATATAATTGTATAATGCAGACTATATTACAAATTTTATTTCCAAGTTAGAACATCTACCAGATCGTTTCCAATATAACTAACATAATTTGAAAAGATCAAAAACAAAATCATGTGGTTTCGTGTACAACGTATCATATTACAAGTAATATTAAGCATTACCTAAAACAATGAACTCAATGTAAATAATTTGTTGTTGATGTAGGAATAATATTTAAAGGAATCAATTGACGTTGGAAAACACGACAAAAAGCTACTACTACATTCAGCAGATCGGGTTGAAGTAACGCTTGATGCCTTTGTCAAGCGTCGTACCGAACGTCCCCACCATAGCGTTCCCCACTATCGGAATGTTTCATGGGGAAGCGTTTTACCAGTGCCGCTAAGGTCCCTTCCACACAAGTATACTGGTTCTGAATGCATCGAAAGCCGTAGCGACCAGAAGGGAAGCTAGGTTGAAACCGGGAATGCCAGTTTATACGGGCACATAAAAACCGGCATTGGACACAAAAAAGGTTCCTGCCTATATGTGCGTGTATAAGCTGTTGTGGCTTATGTGAAAGAGGCCTAACTGTGGATTGCCACTCGGCCTAACGTATCCCCACCGTAAGCCTGTGGAGAAGGATGCCGTGTAAGTGACCTTACGATGGAAACGAAACGAGTCTACGGCAGATTAACCGCATATCTATAATTATTACATTTTTACGAATTTCCGATTGTTTCGTATGCTTTGTTCGACTCAATTTTAATAATTCGAAACTTGATATTATTACGGAAGATTGATTATGAAACATCGTCTTTTACTTCGGTAGTTGAGGCTTCCTTTTTATTATTTGGTAATAAATTTGTTTATATTTAGTTGGAGCATAGAAATTCGTTAGATTGCGGTTGGGTTTCTTTGAGCTCTTCATCGATAGCTTAGAAATTTATATTTTCAATTTATCATCCCGGTTGTATAAACAATTTCATATTTTTGCTTTATATTCACTCGAGTGCAGCGATTGTTTTTAGTTCATCATTAGGGTGATGTGTTGCATTTTCCATTTCGTATATATTTTTATTCGGGATAGAGTAGTATTGAAAACAATTTAATACTGATTTATTTATTTGTAAAAAAATAGTTGAAAGATATACAAAAATTTACAAATAGCATTTAACATTTACAGAATGTCAGTGTATATATTTTTATATATATATATGTATATATAATGCAGTCCAAGAACAAACTATGAACATTTAACATATCCATTGAATTGAATTAAAATTATTTCTTGCTTTCCTAACTTATAAAGTACACAAATCTAAATCTCTGCATTTAAGATTGTCTATTGCATTGTACTTTGTTTTTTCTGTCATTGGTGTTGCTCTGAATAGCCTTTGGACAACTTCTGTATGATCTTCCATTAGCTGATTTAGTTTGTCATTTACACCAGGACAGTTTGAACAGTTTTCAATTATACTGCACATATTATTTATCCCGGCTTCAGGAATGGAAAACTCCTCCAAAATTTGCAGTTCTTCTTTCAATACTGTATTCAACATAGTAGCCTACAACAGTTATATTGAAAATTAAATTCCTTCTAGATGTATGAAAATTTATATTTTGCATTTAAAGAATAGTTGACTACATACTCTTTTTGCTCTTTGCTGCAAATCTTCTAATCTGTTCTTCATACTTTCAAATTCTGACTCATTATACTGTGTCCTTTGATATTTGTCCTCATCCAACAAAACATTGCTTGGAACAGCAATGTATTTATTTACTATATTCTAAACAAAGGTGGTTTACGTAGATTTCTTTCTTTTCATGCATATGATTGGAACATCACTAATTTTCCCATCGTATTATGAACCAATGTAATTACCTCAATGTTTCCTAAATGTGGTAAAGCTGCCTTACAGTATGCCCTTTCTAATTGCTTTTGATTTGCTTTAAGTATTGCTAAGTTCTCAGAATTTGGCTTGTATGTCATTTTAATTGTATCGCACAGCTTCTGAATTGCATAGTAAATCCTTTGGCTTACGATATTTTTCACTATAAAAAGAGAAATATGAAAGTACTGAGTGTGCTTCTGTTATTAAGCCTTCTTTTACTTGTATCTTATTTCTTGCTTCACCATTATAAGAAAAAAAAGAAGGAAATATCGAAAGTAAGATAAGTTAGTAAATACATTACTCACTAATAAAATAGAAGAAAATATCTCTTAAATACAATAACTTGTATTTTATACTTTTCGATTTATTTATATATATGTTTATTCATGCGTCCAAACAACAAATACACAAGAAAAACAAAAGAAAAACGCAATTGGAATTCGATACATGTATTGGATGAAGGTGAAATTTTTATTTGTTTGCTCTTTCAATTCGTAGCGTGAGAGAAGCGAAGAGATGAGAAAAAAAAGGTGAAGCGTTAGTCTTTGTGATTAACTTCGTCCATAGGGGCCGGTGAAAGTATTCCGAGCAATGGACGAGTGTAACTCTAGTCATGAACAAATTCACATGATACCAGAGTGCACCCGTCCAGCGATCGGAATATCCTCTTGTACACAACAAGAATGCCGTAAAATCTGAAAAGCATTCAAGTGAAACTCAAAACGGCGGCGCCTTACAAGTAGCATACACGGCCCTTGAATGAAAGTTAAACAGCTGCATTTCGTATTCCTCCAGTTTCCGTTTTCGCAACTCCGAGGACGCCATGTCGTTATATTCTTCTAAATACACGTTCAACTTGTTGCGATAGTTTGATAAAATCACTAAATAGTTTTATACTTCTTCAATGAAACCTCGCTCCCTCCGATGATCACACCTTGACGTCCGTTGACAAATGAACATGGCGTCTATCTGCTTGCGTACGACAGCGTCCTTTGTCCCATTGCGTTCACTAAGGCATCCGGATTTGTTAGCGGGACTTGAATTTGTTTCAAATTCGACCAATCACGTACGATCCATCGCCAATGGGAATTCACCATTCCAGCTACACCGGAAAACCCTTATCTTTCTTTTTATTCTTATTTTTCTATTTATATTAACGCATCGATGGTTGCAGCAGAAATATTTCCTTACGACGAATTATTAAGCTTTGTTTTTTTATTCACTTAGCAACTCGTATCGCGAGCAATTACATAAATCAACAGTGACACAGCTTCGCAATATTATCGCAAGATGGCTGTAGTAGGGATTCGAGGAAAATGAAATTTCCAATAAGTTACCTTACCATTCGTGTATGACATTTTAATAATTTTATAGTTATAAAGAGATGCTAATACAATTTTTGTAATTAAAAACAAAATTAATGACATAAATTTTGTAATTCTTTAATGTAATTCTATAAATAGAAGTGAGGTTTTAAGTTTATGAATCTATCCTTCCATCGGTATCTCAAAGAGATATTCATGCGTATGAAATAAAGGGCTTTGTTTATTATCGCGAAAAGGAAAGTACAAGATTTCTTTGGTGTTTATTTGGTAGATATATAATTCAAATATCTTCTTTGTTCGCCTTATCGAACGTTTCAGATTCAAATGCTTTTTAACGTCAAAATTTTTTCAAGGCTTATTATATACGATTCTTGTCATTTAGAAAAATAAGTTAAAAACATATATCTATCGTGTGTCTCCTTGAAAAATGTTGCTGAAAAACAAATTAATTCTTCCCTAGTAACAAAAATTCTTTAGGTAACGTTGCTCTGGTAATTTATATTCAATGAAAAAAATCAATAAAAAGAGAACCCATTTAATACTTGTTAAATTCAAAACAACTATACTTGTACTACACCTTTCAAATGACATCACGGCAATTTTTTGTACTGGTATGAATCATTTGCTTGATAAGTCATGCAATATTATTACAAACTATTTTTATGTTTCCGTATCATGAATGCAATGCGAGTTATACTTTTCTCCGTAAATTCATCACATTTCCGTAAGCGAATAGTTAAATTTACAGCAATGAAACCTTTTCTTAGTCATCGGCGAAAACGTACACTGACTCCATTAAATCCCAACGATAGGTACTTTTTTTTTTTAATTTACATAAGGACAAAAGGAATGCGGAGAAGTGAATGCTCTTTCCCATTCGTCTTAAGTATAATGACAAAGTGAATGGATGAATCGAAAGAGGTAAGAGCTGGACGAAAGTAATCTGCAAATACATGCCTCTCACGCGCGCATGAACGCGCCTGTACATTTATACTTTATGTGTTCAGAACCCTGTACACATATAAATTCGATATTCGACATGTATTCATGTTTTTATCTGCATGCTTAGTTGCGATTTCCTTTAAAATATCTGTACACTTCCCGTTCTCGTGCAATAAACCACCGTTCAATAAAATATTTGCTGCAAAATGATATCTTTGCGATAATAGTACATCGAATTCATTTAGTATTGAAGTCAAATTAAAAGTTGAAATTGAAACTTCGTATTAAAACAAACGCCATCGTGGTCAAATTTTGAGAATTTTTATAGGGGAAGAATGAGTGATCTAAAATTTCGTATTAGATATTTAGGCAGAAAGGACTAAGGATGAGAACATAATTTTATTGGTTACTGCGTACGAATTCGTATGGCTCTCACGCGGCATTGCGCCATTGTACACACACTACATTTTCGTATAGGCGCGCGCTTCTACAAACTCGACGGTGTTCGTACACAGGCAAATATCGTAGGCGTGTAAGTGTATTCGTATAGACGTTCGGGCGCGTGTCGAGTTTGGACGGTGTCTGGTGCGCAACCGGTCGGCGCAGGTCCCCGTAAAAAGCCGGGGGCCCGATTCCGTCGCCGTTCTTCGGATACCACGCGCGTTCATACTCTCAGTTTGTATTCAGTATCCACCTCGTATCGGTGGATACGTTCGGTTCTTAATTCAGTTGAAGTATCATTAATTGCAAAGTCGTGTAACAATACCGTCCAGTCGTATAAACACCTTGCACGAGTCGAATTAAAAGTTTCAGAACGAACGACCGACAGTAGTGCCAATTGTGTCATTTGTTGACAGTGCTTATGAAAGAAATGCGAGACAATATGCTGCCGCTACGATTTGTTGGTATATTGGTGATACTCCTTGCCACCCAGGGTGAGTTATCTTTTTAATATTTCTTTCAAAGTAATGCGTTCAAATATAGCGTCGAATTAGAAACTAGATCTTAGGTGAGGTCAATCGATCGATCATTCGAAATCGGAGTAATAGACGGACGATTGAACTTGATCGAGGAGACGTACCAAGATTTTCTCTTTTTCAATTTTAATGGAACCTGTTGCACTGACATGCACACGTATGAAGTGACCATTGAAGGATTCAATCGAGTTGATTAAATCTAGATTTAGCGCCCGTAGTTAGAGTTTGCGCTTTAGTTTGTAGTGTGCAACAGCGTGGAGGGTGTCGGGAAATTTTAAAGTCGTAGGTTCTCGGATCCATTTGTATGATAATTTCGTATGCATCACGGATAACTAACAGTTACCTCACCGTCCGTACCGTATAAGTAATTGCAACAATAGTTACCATTGTGGGTAGCAGCATCGACAGCCCCCATGTCGTGTAATCGTTCACTGCGGAAGAAACAATTACTGTGTCTTGAAAAAAGCTTAATTACTCTTCCTCGTGTACCAGTTTAGCGAGAAGCATGCCAGTTGCCTGGTAAACCAATAATTGCTTGCACTTTCAATTGCTACCCCGAGAAGTGTATGGAGTACTTTAATATTTGAGTCGGGCTTTGTCCGTTTCCACAATAATTCCTTAATGTAATGAACGAATATACAAGACACGCGATAGCAGACCTCTGCAGTCTAATTTTGTCCTGTACGTTATTCGCCACGCGGTTCAATTCAATTCACCACTGCACAGTCGTGTAGTGTAGAAATAAATTGTAGTACAGTGAAAATAAAAAGGATGAAATTCTGCAGCTTAAATTTTCTTCGAATACGATTTACAGTATCTATTTACGATAGGATCAGCATTGTGACGATTATTCGCGTCGGTGGAATATCAATGTTTAAAAATATTATTCAACGCGAACGTCTTATTATAGATCACAGAGTACGATACTCGCGCGAGGGACGACCAATCTCGTTTTCTTGGTATTCAAAATTTCAGACCATTGCAATACAATAGCCAGGATCGCACGTGATGTTAGATTGCGATTATTGTTCGAATTTCCTGTACACTAATATCCACCTTAGTATTATAACTATAAAAGTAAAGTTGGAGTAACGAATTGAAATGAATTTCTCACTGGATGAACGGCTGACAACCTCGTACTTTTTCACTTAACGAAGGTTCGGGGGTAGGGAAAATATTGGTATTCCGTCTCGCCTAACGAGCCAACATTCAACTTTCAGAAGAGTTTTCAGACTACACATTGAATCGACCAACATAAATCCTCGCCTGATAAATATCATGTCTGTGTTTCACTCTCTCTCTCCCCCTCCTTCTAACATCTGGAATTCGTAACGTTGAATTATCTTCCAATTCCAGAGCCAGGCTTGGCAACAACGTTAGTTAATTGTTTCATTAACATTCCACGTAAACTACATTCCTGGGCACATTCGACCGCGTATATATTATGCGGTTAACGCTTGATCGGCATGCATTTGTACGCGGCGAATACGCGAGAAATCGAGCTTTACCGTACGAACAGCATAGTTCACTTGGCGATATTCAGGTGTCGAATGCCCTCTTTGCGATTGGCAATGAAGTTGTTTAAATTAGTACACGATCAATTGCATCGAGTAGTATGGGAATCGAGTCGGCGAACACTTTCCTTGGCAGAACGAATTCATTGAGGATCGAACGGCAGAATATTTCTTTTCTATCATCGTAATTGGACATTGTTTTGCATAAGTCCACGAGATCCACGGGTGGTCGGTCCGTTTCTTGCAACGCGAACGGTCCAGCTGTTGGCAAATTCCATTGAGAAAAGTATGCCGGCGAGGTATCGCATCTCGCGAAGTATGTAGTCCTTTGGTTCACAAAGAACCGGTGGCAGTAGTTGGCGGAGAGGTTTGCTGAATGGCCCGAAAAATAAGATAAACGAAAGTAACACGGGGGGTAGGTGGAAGGGACGCCAGGTGAACAGGAGTCTCAGGTAGGAGAATGACCGGGTGCAGATGGTTCCTCGTAGGATGGAAGCGGTTGCCCCGTGTCCAGCATAGCATTCACAGATTTTTACTAACTCGTCTCGAAAAGATGGGCCGTCCGCCTCCCGAAGGATGTTCCATTTTTCCTTTATAATAGGAGCGGCTTCGTCTTATCCCTAATGCTACCGAGGCCCAACTCGTTTTGTACGTGACGTAGATTTTGAAACGGAAAGTTACAGTATACGCTGCACGATGTTGGGCTTGTGTTACGTTTCAGGGAGTACAAACGGATGGAAAGAAATTGTTGCGATACACGTTATTACGATTGATGCGCGTACTTTTTCTTTACGTTTTTCGATCCCATACTTGTCTAGGCGAGAGACTGTCCAACGTGTGCCGTCTAGGAATCGTTTCTCGATAAGATCGGGGTTCAATGGTCTTCCAGATAAGCGCTGATAATGATGTATGATACAGTATTGAAATACCGCATAAGCATGTGTACACACGGTTGCGAGGGAAATCTGTAGCGGCGGTGGCGTTAAAGGTTTTCTTACGGCAACAGTTGGATATTCAATAAACTCGTGCAGAGCGGCACTACGGGCGTGAACGATCATGTTGTATACGTATGCATATGAGTTGGCCGTTATTATCGCGAATGTTAAGTGTACCAGTCGTCGTTAGCTTTTGCCGCAGTGAAATTTCTGTTCGGACAGCCTACTTTGTCATTATACGTGACCGTGAGTTAATGCGCTGATTATAATGCGACCGTTCTGTATACTTCTTACTCGTTCCTTCTATATTGGTCGAAGTGGATTCTTCGCTTTTCTTTTCTGCCTTGACGAACGCGTAGAATATATAGAAGAGAGCTACCGTTTTTATTTTCGTCGTGAAGTTTCTACGTGACCCATGGTATACCACGTGGCATTGCGCAATTTGCCTGCCGCTGCAAGGACCATCGTGTTTCCCCTTGAATTACTTGCTGTTTTTTTTTTCTACTCCCAGCATGTGACAGAATCGAAAGCGTAGAATTAATGCAAATCTTCTAGGCGACGTGATGAAGCCTCTAAATCCTCGCCTTCCACGTTTTAACGACTGTGTTTTGTAATTCTCTCGAATTCCAGCGTACGTACGTAACGCCAGGTATAATTTCGTAATTCGTGTGGAGAACAATTGCGTTCAAGTCTGGTTGTCTGGAAATTGTAGCGTTTCCGTGTTCTCTATGCGGGACAAAATGTGCGCGATGTCGGTCACTTGGATAAATTCTTTTAATCGCACGCACTCGCCTCAATCGCGTAGTTTAAATACACGATCATCGGAAATTAACGGGGCCAGTGACGTGCGTGTAAGTAGTACACGAACACTTATCAAAGGTTACGTCACACACATCCCGGTTTATCCGAGTAATTAACTAATTGAGCCTCATTGTCCAATAGCGGGGGAGCGGTGTCGTATAGGAGAGGTCGACCCGCATGAGAAAATACTTTTGGCCGATCACCTTTTTAGGAAATGCTCTTCCGAGTTTCCCAGAAAATTTCCCAAGGTAGTCGCGGCGAGGCAGAGGGGAAGTGGAAGAAAAAAAAAGTATTAATCGGTATACCTGCATCGCCTACTCACGTAGTCGAGGGAGAAGAAACGCGATACTTTGACGCCGGATTGTCGTACCATTTTTCACGGAAAAAGCTTTCGTGATTTCAGCTGGGTGGACTGTGTCTCAGACATGTCCTGTATAAAGAATTCCCTTTTTCTTTTCCTTCCTTTCTTTACCTAGAACGCCTTCGCACGTCCCGTACAGTATTCTATTGGTCGACGGATCGATTCTTCTTCAACGTTTCCCACTACCTGTTACACTTTCTGGGTGGCAGACTGCACTTAGAAATCGAACGTTGGAATTATGCATTCAAGGTTTCGTTGTTTTCGTGTAAAATTAGATCATTCTGTCTCACGTTGCGCAACATAATCGTCGGAAACGTTGCCCTTCCGTACGAGGCATCGGAGTACACTTTTTTCCAGCTTGTGAATAGAGGCACGATAACGCCGTTCTTGCGCTACATATTTACATAAGAATCTTATCTGACCGCTCGTTAAACGCGTTCTTAACTATGCTGAGGTTCAGCGGCAAAATTAGCGGATGATTAATACGCGATTACTACTTCAAAGCGGAATAACGCTGATCTGCCTCAGAAACGAAAGATAAAAAGATAGAGGGATGGGCAACTACTGTTTCGACACTAGATAACGGGAAACCTATTCTCATTATTGCCCTTGACTTCTTGCCTAGAGACAGATTCCATTATTGCGCTTCCACAAAACTGTTCCTATTCGAATCGGCCGTTAAAAACCAGATACACTCTCTTATCGTTTAATGGCCACGTACGAGACGCGATCGTACGTGAACAATTGCCTGTATGCGTGAATTCCGTAGAAACGTTGATATTCTAATAGATCCACGTCGACAGATGTCGATGATCCCCGCGTTTATTTCGGAGCAGAAGCAGCGTAGCGCAGCTCGGGACACGATTTCGGCGTTCCCAATTCGTATTTAGGCCGAGGCGCTGGAGATACGCGCCTCGTAATTCTTCCGCTTGATCCGAGGTTCTAGGAGGTGACTTTTTCAATCCTTCCGCTTGGACCACCTCCCAAACGTTCTCACTTTGCGAAATATGAACAGCTGCGGTTGGTATTCCCGCGGACACCACGACTGCTCTCTATCCGCCTAAACTTAAACGCTTCCCTATGGCACAATCGTTTCACTTCGTCGTGACGCTTCTTTTTATTACCACCCGATGTGAAATTTCTCGGAGGACTTTGAGAAGCCTATCTCGCCAAGGGCCGGCGCGCACAAACAGTCGTATTTATTATCATTCCCAAACAAAGACAACACCGTGGAACGCTGTAATGGCGGATCGGGCCGATGTCCATTAACATCCCTTCATCCAGCTGTCGTCCCGGAATTTTAATAGACCGGACCCGTTGAAAAGTCCGTCCAGATACAGACTTTACGAGCATCGGTTTATTTGCGAGGATCGTGGGGGGGTGGCGAATGATAAACGTGATCGCGTTCGTTCAAATAAACTCTGTTGCATATAATGTTGTAGCGACGTTCCTGCGATGACGTCGTGTCGGAAAATTGCGTAAGGATGTTTCGAAATACAACGACGGCCGTGTTTTGACAACATAGAGATACGCCTTTCATATTACCCAATCGCAGCCTGGACCGATGTATCGCGTATACAAAATTATTTCGCCCGACGTTTCTTACCGTTTCAAGCGTTTTATTGAGATGAACGAGTACGTTAAACTACCAAGCAACTGAGGGAAAACGGTATCGTTGATCTCGATCGATCGCGGCTGAGGATACTTCCGACCCACGATTTTTTTTCGGGACCGGTTCTGTATGCATTCGTAGAGAGAAAGAGAGACAGAGAGAGAGAGAAAGAGAGAGAACGAACCGCCCACGATAATTTTGATTTCTAGTAATCCGACTCCATTAATAAACCGCCCACCAGACACCATCGAGTTTTAGGGCTTGAAACTTATCTCGACCAATTTCGGGTATTTTTAGTCGCGTTACTTTCGTGTTCATGCGTGCCGTTTCAACCATCGACGTGTGTGCTTTTTACCCGTGCTGCACATATGTTAGCAAGTCTCGTTCACTCTCTGCCTCTTGTTAACAGTCCGTCGTTCTAGGCCTAGAACCACGATACACATGTGTACTTGGGCGAACATAATATCTTATAAATAGGGATTAGCTAATGGAATGCGAAACAGTGATGCAGGTTTTATTTCGGTTTTCCGGTCACAGACGACGAATAGGGCTGTTCTTCCATTCCGTACTCTATCGGCCCTCTGATCCATCGGTAAATTCTAACGCGTTTCCTATGACGCAACAATAATCGAACATGAAAACGTGAAAATGGAAAACCGACCACGTCATTGGAGCATCGATCGATCAACGTTGACTAATGCTTTCCCTTTTTTTTTTCCTTCTTTTTTTCGAGGGAAGGGAACAATTATTTGATCTTAACGTTACTAGAAGGACGCATCGATCTGTGTGATAAAGGACTGGTTTTCGCGCGGGAACGAGATTGTTGGTCGAGCGAAAGTTGTCCAAATATTTTTCCACGTTGATTTATGTGGCCGACCGTGATAGTACGCCATGTAATGAGTCACCGAGCTGTGTAACGCAAGTTGGAATAGAAGGATGATTTGTAAGCCTGAAATTCGTCTTGATTTTAACGCGTTTTTCGATTCGAGGGAGATAGTTGTTTCGGAGTAACGAGTTTGGCACCCACGCGTTACATAGGGCTGCACGGTATAGTGATCCCTCTACCGTTATTCCAAGGCAAAGGTGACACTTTTACTTTATCTATGGGCGGTGTCAGCGTTGGAGGTAACGCAGCGGTATATCTGGTGAATCTGGTTTTAAGGATTGTAGTATTTCTCCCATTTTATTGTTTCACTGAATTCCTTGGAAGTAGTGAATGAAGCTCGGTCAGAGTGTTCTAAACTATCGAATAGATTGCAATTGATCGAGGATTACGCACGAGCATTCAAGGCGAAACAAAGGTTAAATCGCTTGTCTGTGATATCGGGGTTTACATTTAAATCTTCGATTTTCATTCACTTCGTAGGTTTGTAAACTATATGCAGTTTCAACGGCCGTAGCTATTTCTGATTTACCACGATAACAAAAAGTGGATAGCTGTGTCTCGAAATCAACTAATCGAATCAGAAATAGTGTGGATGTAAATTCCATGACGTTAGCAACGGCCTTGGCACATCTGTTAAGTAGGTATCGAGTACAAAATCGAACGAAAGTTCGAATTTCACAAATAAAAATATGTATGTACATTCCACATTTAAAATTTAAATGTCGTGTTTCAATTAGAAAATGTCAAAAGCAAGCATCGAATGGTTCCAATCCGTTTTTTCATGCCACAACCGTTGATCGTACGACGACGATGATTTCGTATACGTACATTAAACCAAAAACACTGTCTCTCCCAGAGCCGTACTAATTGCTATCGGAACTCTATTACCTTAACGATCGACTTAATCGATACACGGTGTTACGTGAAAGCCGTTACCCCCCTGATAATCGTCGAGATCAAGAATTCGATTACACAGTCTTCGGTTCCTGACACGTGCGTCGAAAGCAACAACACTTCACCGAGGAAACTGTACGAAGCGTTCCATTTTCCTCCGCATTATGCTCCTTTGTCGACAAAAGTCTATTTGCATCAAAGGATTTCAATTGTGGCGCACTAAACAGACGTTGACAAATTCATTCTCCGGCCACTACAAAGGCGTCGGTGCAAGCAGGCTCGTTCCAATGCTTTGCCAGTGATCTATCACCTTTTTCTATGCACACGGCCGGCCCATTATAGACTGGGTTACTCGATCGACATTGTGAGGGAACCAGAGGCCGTACGTCACATTTATTACAATCGTTTCAAAAAAAAAGAGGCTCGCTCCACTCTGTCCCACCGTGCATCTCCACTGTATTCTGCCTCGTTTTTCTACTCCGATGGACGAATGATTGCGTCCATTGATTCGCGACACGCGGAAGAGGAAAAGAAAGGAAAAAAGGAGAAAAATGAAAAGTAAGAAGGAGAAAAAGAAGAGACGTTCGATTCTAGCACGATTTTCACCGCGAGGGAAAGGTATGCCAGTCACCGGCGAAGTCGTCGGACTACTAATGATACGTTTCTCTGTCTCCTCCGTCACTGTTTCCGTGTCGTTTCGTCGACCAGTATTCGAATGTCGCGTTCTCATTTTAATTGCCACGAACGTCTCAGCCTTCCCGCCAATGTCGGCCACCTCTTCTCTATTTCCGTTCACGCATGTGATCTCTTTCTTGTCTTATTGTTCACCATTTTATTGACCGAGAGGGAGTCGTCGATCGAGAACGAATTTCTTTGAACGTAACGCGGCTTCATTGAGAGTTTAATGCAACGTAATTTACAGAGAACATCGAGTTCTGTTTGTCGCGTTCGCGGAACGGGTTGCAGTGATTTATACTGGCTCCTCGCGAGCTTCAACGTCTGCGAATGATAAGCCGGTGGCATTATTACAAAGATATCGTTTAAGTAGTTCGTGTAATTAGCGATACGCCTATTGCCTCCGATAGTCGAGTCTATGCGTCACTGGGAATGAAATGAAGAGGAATGAAGAAAAATTGCGTCGTGTATATTTACAACGGTGACACGGATATTCTATCGTTTTCGATAGCTACTGTGAAAAGGGGGAGGGAACGGTGAACATAATTATTCATTCCTACTGTCGGCGTGGAACGTATATCGCATCGTTTGTGGCCGGTCGTAGTCGATAAGAGACGAAGATCGATCAAGGGAACAAAATTACAATTAATTGGTGTGTCTTCGTCGTCGCTCGGACCATTCTCGTTCTAACTATTTCGTCTCTTGTCCAACGTTGGTGGCGGCAGATGGAAATAAATGGACCAATCTAACGGGGTTAACGGGTGAAATTATCTGTGAATACCGTGTTTGTCTTATCGCTGTTGTGTCGTATATGAAGTCTTCTTAGCGCCTAATGTGTCTAAATCCATTGGAGTTCCCATTGGGAGCCATGAACTATTAATATGGGCATCAAGACGGATTCTTGGGTTCACGGATTAATTATTCCATTCGATACGTTTTGATATATTGTAGTGCATACTTATTGCTAGTGCACTGTATTCACGACGTTCCATGTTTTATTTTCCTAATCGATCCGTGAATGAACGTAAGACTTTTAGCTTTGCGGAAGGTAGATTAATTGGGACAATTTTAGACTACTTGTGCCCGGGGCACTTGAACAAGTACTTGGGCCAGACAAGAGGGCTGAAAGCGTCGTGCAACATCAAACTCGCCATAAAGTATACGTGAGGCAGCTCTGCCATACGACAGCACTCCGTGTCCTTGACATTAACGTAACCCTGAAGTGGTCTTATTCGTACATTCATGATTACCGTATAAAGATGCGCATGGACATTTAAAGAGCTCAATGAAAACAGATCAACCTACTCACTACGAGAATGAAAGACGAAATACGAATAAAATACTAGCAGTAGAATAAAATGCTAGCAGTAACTTCCTCTACGTTTAGTACTTTCGATTAATTTCGCCGAACGATTACGCTTATTACTCCAGCTGCACGTGAGTCACAAGATTCGCCAGTCACGAAGTACATACACAATCATTTCCTCTGCGAACCTCACGTGCTTCACGAAAACTTTCATACCTACGCTGATCGGTAAAGGTTCGTTTTCCCGTCGGAAGGAATTAAATAGTCACGCTCGAAACGTCGAAGTACAGACAGTGATCGGTTCTTAAGGCAACACCGGCCCTTAATTAAGTCGAATTAGGGAGAATTCGATCGTGACTGTTTCTTCTCTCCGTGAAAAGCCTTCCTGCGATGTAACCTGTCGGTAACCATTCATGTGCTTCGCGTACATCAAGCGAAAATGCGCAACGCTTGTCAGCTTTATGTCATATGTTACTGGGTTATCGTATGCCACGGCAGAGCGCACTTTCGCAGGTATAAATTATCCACGTAGTTTACTTTGCATCGGGTAAATTTACGTGTGGAAATTCGCGGTGGCCATGGGCACACGTTTTCTTCGCCGTGAAACGTATAAGCGTATGCATACGTACTTTTCACTTGTTAAGTACATAATGGTCGTGCGCAAGGAAACAATTTCGACGTTCATTGTTTTTAAACTACGGCAACATTTACGCCGCTCCGCTATATAATTTTTCGCGTTATCTACGTATAATGTGTCCGCCACCAGCGAGCCTTGGCTTCGTTTACATGAAAACGTTCCACGTTTTTTATGCCACGATGATACAGTGTCGCTGTTCCCCCGATTAAGCGCACTTGTTCGAAGGCTGCCTCTCCGGAAGTTGCGAGCTTTTCCAATGATTCCCCCGTAATTTCCCTTTCAAGTGAACGCAGAATGATTAATCGGTCGGGTCGGTCTTGACGGATGCCGAGGTACGTACGAGTTCGCGTGGGCAAAGGGATTTTCATAGGCGTGGCTGATGCTCCGAAAATACGAAACACGTGTTTAGAATTCGTCGAGCATGCGGTGAGAATGACAGAATACAATTCGGCGTTGCATCTAATCGAGAGTTGAATAGGTCAACTGCTGGAAACGTACGCGCAATTGCTGCCGGTCTACCCTTTCATCTCGCCGTCTCTTCACTCCTCTGTTCTCCCGACAGGCTTTCTCGATTACTACGCTGCCAGAGGGCCGCGTGCAAGTCTTTGAAATCACGAAGCAGCGCTGGGCTGCTTTAACGCTAGAACCGTTATTAGGCGAGACGATGAAGACGGTTTTCTTGCTCGTCGGGTCGGTAGAGAGTAGTCTGGCTCCTCGACCCTCGACTGCTCCTTTCCATTCTGGGTGACGTCTGACAAATCGAATGCGAGGGCACGGTGTCCTTAATAAATCGCTGCACTTTTCCTCGTGCTCTTATTTTTATTTATTTATTTTTGTTGTCTAACCTGTTAACCTGTTAACAACTTCCATTCAGATACCTATTTCAAGAAACGAATAATAGATGAATAAAACGGTAATTTTCGCGGCTCGAAATTCGATAATGCATTGTTCGCGAGGAATACAAAGCTTCCCCGGTTAACAGGTCAAGAATCGAATCGAAAGGATAATTGTTCGTATCGCGTGGGCTCCGAGTAGCTTAAAATTAGATGGACGATTAATTTGATGGACGATTAATTTCGAACGTTCAGTAAACAATGTTGAGTTTACGTAATTAATCACGTCTCTGTTGCATTGTCATTATAGGGGACACCGAGTACGTGAGATTTGTTTGCGCGGTTAAACGCACGTACTCTTGAAACGGTCACGTTTTTTATTTGCTGCACGATTAATCATCGACACGAGGTTATTCGAAGGGATTGTTTCTCACGGAAGTAATCTCTATTATCATGTATCGTCCACGACGAACGTATATGTAGATAGGGTTTTCGAAGTGAGCTGTTATACAAAAGAGGTACAAGCCCTATGTGCACGCCTACCTGGTTCATTAAAAAATCCCATCGAAAATGGGAGGTTCACGTGTTGCATTATCCTCTGGTAATTGAGGAAGGTCAGGTGAGGTCAAGTATGCTTGTCCCTCGCCACGTTTCGAAATATAATGAGGGATGTTAGAGGCGGTCGTTTGCTCGGACCTGTTTTTCTCATACTGTACGCAATGCCCGAAATGGAAATTCAGGGGTTGCTTTGCATAATTTGTCCCCGTCGTTTTTTGTTCTCCTTTACGTTCTTTTTTTACGACGGCCATAGAAATACATACGTACATGTTACATACATATACCGTTCTTTTTATCCTTCGTATGCCATCTGTTCGTGACAAGTTAATTGTAATAAGAATGGCTACGCGCCGACCTTCTCTGTACGATCTCTTTTTATACGATTATTGCTACAAAATGTGCAAAGAGTGTATATACATACATACATGTGTATGTAGAACTAGGAAAGGCAGCACGGGAAAAGGTTTCGTAATTGAATCGATCGTATAAAAAAATTCATGGCTTGGCCGAACGTTACGTATGTATAATACATATGTATCTGATACATATACATAGTTGTATGAGAACGCGAGATAAAACCGGACGAGGATCGGCGAGCACACGCGGGCAAAGGCAAAGAAATTCGTGCAGGATTTCGGGCAAAAAGAAGGGTAAGGCGCACGAAATACAGTGCCTCGCACAGATGGTGGTTAAATGACGTCATCCTATAAATTTGACGAGCAGCCGGTTTGACGAGGGAATGTTATTTTCACCCGCTCGCCGTTAGAATCCGAATTACACTCGTCGACGAAAATTTACAGTTTCCGCTGAAACCACCATCGAACGGTGTGCCCGCCACCGCCATCGCCACCATCATCGACGCTCTGCCACCCTGTCCCCGTATTATTATGTAGGTCGATTGTATTGTCGTAAGCTACTAATACGAAACGCTTGGCTTCACTTCCGCTCTTTCGTACTGTGCCCTGAATCCTATGCACGGTATATACACCTTGGTTTTCACGTAACGATCCATCGCGATAAAAATGTCATCGTTAAATCGCCGAGCATCGCAAACCGATTGTGTTCTATGGCCACGTTGAACGCGGCAAGGTACGCGATTGCGCTGAGATTTGTCTAAAATTAGACACGGCCTATTGTCCTGCGTACCTTGATTGATGTGCACTTGCCTGGATTATCAGATCTGCCGTGCGAGTTTAAGTGTGAACATCCTCGTTTCAACGCTAAGCGTGAACATCCTCATTCTCTCGCGGGCGGTCGATCAACTGGGTCAAGTATACTGGAACCAATATGCATAATAACATCGTTGGACATTATGAACGTCGGTGTGATAACAAATCATCGTGCATCTGAATATCGACGTACAAATTGTTTTCGGACTATCCTATAGTCGAGACGCGTTTCAGGGGGATGATTTCATTCCGCGCTAGGCTTCCCACGCTTTTCAAATATACTACATGTAACGTTCATTGGTGTCGTGTTACACATTTCGCTTCGGTCCGCAAGAAAAGACAAATCTATTTTCGAAGGACGCTCGTAATCATCGATCAAATGGGGGCATTCGAACCCCTCGCAAACGATGATGTCACTGATGTGCTAGCTCGTGCTCTGTATTATGCGTATGTAGTTCGGAGCAGCGAGCGAGCAATAATGAGCATTTGGACGATGATGTCACTGAGCATGGACGATGTGCCCTAAAATTATGACACCGTGTCGGTGCACTGTGTTACTACGAGTGGCTAAATTTAAATTCGTGTCCTTGGTTAATTAGACGGCACAGATACGCATCGGCGGATTATCGCGTTACGCGGTAGGTGAAACTTTCTATTCGATGATTATTGCATTTTTTAAACGAAGAGAAAAAAAATCAATCCGCTGAATGGCAGTTCATTCAGTCGTTGGAAGTAATTGGAGGGATCGAAATTCTTGCCGCGGGAAACATTCTCTCCGTGAGCTATTAATTATGTTGGCTGAAAAATGAACTCACCGTACAAGGATGTGAAAAATCGAACGGAGCACAGTCTCCATTCATACATATGTACATACGTGCGCGCACCGCAGCACCAGTAATTGGATCCATTCCATAAGAACACGTAATCTTATGCATCGTTGGAATACCTTTTACACCTGACGCGGCCGGCTATTTTCCTAACGCCCTATACATCTCGCGTTCTCTTGGGCGTGGAAAATTCGATCTAGCGTGCAGATAAACAACGCTGGTCGGCTTATTTCGCGACGAGTGTTAATCTGCGAAGCGAAGGAAGTATATTACTACGGGGGAATTGTGGTTATCTCCATTCGTGTGCTGATCGGTCACTCGTAACGCGTCCCCCCTAACGAATCAATATCGTTATAAACACAGGCATTATCCGAGGAGACAAGTGCAGTCAACCGTCCGATGCCCCGTAATGCGTACACTGGGGTTTAATTAATACGTAACAGCCAGTAAATATACGTTTTCGTCGTTTCTTCCACGATAATATTCTATAATTAATCACTAGTTTTTATTACAACGATCGGACAATTGCGATAGTATTGCACAACTGGGTTAGATAGAAGATTTTTCCGGTTCAATCGCCTTCGTGAATGTTTCCAGTACGCGCTTGGTAATCGTATCCTGGATGTTTTTGACTGTCGTCGCAACAGAATATAATTGCAACGTATTATGCAGATAGGAAAATGCAGGCCCGACGATATCGCGCCTTTCCATATCATTTCCTCGATTAGGAAATTGACGTGTTACTAAAAACAGAATAGGGAAGCAGCTTTTTAATTGTCGCTCGCTACATTTAGATCTCACCGTAGATTACAAGCTGTTGGCCTCGCAGAAGTGTATCAACTGTGCTTAACCGCAGCGGCTAGGGTGGAATGAATGCTTAGATATATTACGTACATATAAACGTATATCTCTGGGTCGTAGCCTAAAAACCCATGGGTTAGATAGATAAGTGAATAAGCTGTGAGTCATACATTATTAGACACGAGTTTTTAGGTCGTTTTTTATTTCGTACACTTCTTCACAAACGACGCTGACAAAGTCGTTGGCTGCTCGCTCGCGCCAAGTGATCAAGTAACTTTACAAACCTTAATTTTCACGCGCAATATTATCTAGGACGGTATAAGCGCACAGTGCTCTCTGTTGCGATATTGCGGATGTTTTCGTTCATCGTTCGAATTTGCCAAGAAAAACAACGAAGAAAATTTGATAATTGTTTAATTTACCATCGCTAATGGATCGGTGACAAGTTACAATGTCGAACAGCAAAGATTACACGACCGCAATGTCAAACCCGTCTGTCAAATTGTCGACGAGTCGAACGCGTTACTTTTCAAGATCCTCCGGGTGTGACGGTACAAACCGGATATCGAGGTACATACGCATCGTCTGGCGCGGTCTTAAATTGGGCAATGTTCTCATCGCTCCTCTATACGGTTCACCACACCAAAACGGTGTCGCAAGTAAATCGTCCGAGCTAAACGAGACGAGGCCTCGAATACTGCTTATATCACGTGCACTTTACATATCACAGCTCGGCATGGACGACTTACTCAAAGGCTACGCTAATTCGTAATACCGTATCTCAGGATGATCTTGATCGTATTTCATTAAAATACAACCTGTTTGTCACTGCTTGGGAACGTAACATATAGCGTCCAAATGGAGCATTGTAAACCTTCTGCTTTATGGTACGCCATACTACTAGAATCGTACTGTTCCGCGAGCGAGGCTGTTATAACCTTCTGCGAATGCCAGGCCAGGTTCGCCGTCATTATATTTTTCTACCGCCACCGAGTCAGCGTCTTCTGTGTCCTGGCATGCCGCTGGGGTCAAGGTTGTCAAGTTCAAGGCCGCATTGACCATTAAAAAAGGAACGAGCCGCCTTATCAGCCACGGTGACACATGCTTTTCGAAGAAGAGAACAAACGAAAAATTGGCAGTTTTTTGTTACCTTTGGTGATTCAACCGTACGCAAGACCGTGTGTTTATTGCCGGTACAAGGGACCAATAAGCTGTACAACTCTTTTGCATTCACGTGTTCGTTCACCTCGTGGCAACGCTGCGCCATAGCATGGTTGCCATGGTTGCCAAGCCCATCAAGGTCCAGGGCTATGCAGCACCCGCACATGGTGGTGCTACGATGCTTAAGAAAAAAAAAGCTTTAACCACGTCTCGCCATAAAGCTGACTGCATCAGCCAGATTTTTCTCCTTCGCCCCGCGCGTCTGGATGGACGGGGATGAACGACACCGAGCGCCCCGGGCCCCTATCGAGGACCCAGGTGGCCAGGTCGCGGCAATCACGAGACATTTTTTATTTCTGTTCCGGAAGGGGGGAAGGGCAGATAAGATTGAAAGTGGCAGACTTTCGGCGGCGGGGCCAGCGTTAAAGAATTTTCCAGGGATCTGGGTGATATAATGGCGTATTCAGAGGGGTTGATTTATTGTTGCGAACGCCCGATTCTCAATTTCAACGATGTCCGTCCTATTTTCGCTTTATTTACGAGCTGCTCTTTTTATTAATAGCACCTCAGGAGGATCGCGATTAGGTATTTTCGACGGCCCGTTCGAACGGCCGTAAATGTAACGGACACAAGAAAACAATGAATGAAGCAACGTCTAAACGCGTAATCGCTCGCCCACGCTAGAAATAGTATAATAGGATAGGGGTATCGACATGTCCCCGACAGATCGGCCGATTGACGAACGAATGCGTATCCCCGTCGATTAACAGGCCGTCGTTTCACTTTCATCGGCTCCTTGACAGTTATTAATTCAACCGGGTACGGAGAACACGGCACCCTCTCTTTTCACCCGAGCCATTTTCTGTCTGACCCGTCTATAAATACCGCTGGCTTCGCGTACACCCGGCGAAAATCGTGCACAGCATTTCCCCCTTTACTCTGTTTGTGCGTCGTGTTTCCAAGTTGGACGCGTCGCCGCGTATAATTTTGTGCAATTGCGCCCATAGACGCGTTCATTATTCCAATGGCGGAAGCTGGTCGAGGAATATCGGGACCGCGATTCAGACGCGCAGTTCACGGTTACGGTGTCATTGACTCTCTCGTGGTACCATGGCTGAGATTTGCCAGAAGGTTTTCCTTGACGGCCGTTCGCTGGAAAAGCTGAGGACGAAAGGGGGAAGGGAGGGAGAGGATGGAGAGAAGAAAGAGAGAACAGACGCCCGTGGAATTTATTCGTCTAGTAATGCCAGTTTTGATTAGAGAGGTTTAAGTTCGTTGGGTGGGTCGAACTACGCCCGATGACGATGATGATGATGTACATTCCTCGTGGGGACACGTACATGTATGTATACAGAGAGAGACAAGTGGCTGGGCAAAGAAATACATACGTACTACGCTGTCGAAACTGAGCCATGAGACATTTTATGGGCGTTTCGGTTGGAACGATTGATAAAACACGAAGATCATCGGATAAAAACGGGGCATCGCGCAATTGCTTCATCGTTTCCCCTACTCGCGTTCGCGCCTAGAGTTACGTTTCATGGTAATACGTGAATCATTTAGCACCGTAGGAGAAACTTATGAATGGGTTTCGAACCGCGTCGGTATCGTTATAAAATTCCGATTACGAGTGTGCATCGTGTATCGAACATTATCGTGGCGCGATGCTACATTTCGACCTCCATTGTTCTTATTTATCGACGATATTCGTATGTATCGCGTTGGTGGTATTACGACACAGGGATGATTCACGCGTCTATCGGAACGCCAATCGATGAGAGACAATAAGGCCGAGAAAGGTTACGTGCCCGTTGCTATTGAATGAAATTGTTCGAAAACTCTTCTGTGATAGCCTCGTGTCTCGATTGTAACGCGATCACGTTGATATCCTGATCTCGAATCGCGTACAAACGTATATACGTACACATATGTATTAGTTATAACGACCCTCTTTCATCGAGGAAATCTAGGACGGAACTTCTTTCACGTAAACTCGAAATTTCAAACCAGATGTTCAGCATTTTTTGTCGCGGCACAGTTCCGACACCTCCGCCGAGAAAATGTCTCTCATTCATGAACCGGTTGAGTAAGAGGATTCCACGGCTGGCAGTTAATCAGACTGTCCCTTAACATGTGATTTGACGCACATCACGCTTCGTGGCCGCTTCTCTTGCTCTGTTCTGCTCCGAAGACCGACGCGGCAACAACTGGCCACTGTGCCCTTATTGCCACTCTCGTTAATTAAGTATAAATTGCTTCTTATGGCTGTGTTAAGCGGCGAAAAGTTTGCCGCTATCGTGAAATCCGAGTACAAAGAGGGAACACGTGTGTGTATATATATATTTGCCATCTGCACTTTTGCGCGATGCTGCCTTCCTCGCGAGCACGCGCGAGTTTCACTTTTTCATGGAACGGGGTCGACTTTTCTCGCGTGATTCACTTTAAAGCCACCGGGATGAATCGAGTAAATAGATATAAAGGCTGTGGGTGGTCGAAGGCTACCAGCACTACGACCATCCTGTAGCCTTAATCTAGGTATTAGGAATTGGAATTGGGATAGTCTATAGGGGTAGTCGAGAGAAGTTACGTAGAAACGAAGCGGAGTGTACGAGGCTGAGACGAAGGCAGGAGGGACTATTATGTACTCACTGTATTTATTAAGTGAACCTTTCTGTTGGTGCGTTTGTGCGCTGTAGCATCATCGCCGATGACTTTCACAAAGGCGTCCACTGTTTCGAAAGCATTTCGTAATATTCGAATGATGCGAAGGTGCTCCAAAGCGAGTTTACTTCGACGTTGCTTGCGTCTCACGTATGTGCCACCAGGCACTGTGCATCCTGCGGTGGTATTTATCGCGAAGGACAAGTGGCTCGCAAATAACTCATAAAAGCTAACAAGCAAATAGCGACAAATTGCGGCGGCAACTTGGACCGAGGTCAAGCGATCTTGGACATTTTAACCCCGATACTACCACGCGGCACGGACGCGTCTTAATTTTGTCTTATCAGTGTCCGCTGTGAAATTCGAATGACGGTACTCAACGAAATTATCTCGGAACCTGAAGGCCTCGCAGTGTCATTAAGAACGTGATATCAGCGTATTACGGTTCATACGTGTACACATATATTCGCGCAAGGTAAACGGCGTCGACAGATATACGTACTCCTCTACGTGTGTGCCCTCCTCCGTGCGGTCATGAACATCTTGCCTCCCGATCTTGAATCGTATCTTTCTGCGAAATTTATGGTTCGTGTAAAAAGTGCAACCTGCACCTTAAACAGTCGTGGCCACAAGCGTCCCCTTGTGACTCTTTGGTTTGTGGGAATGACGGTGCCGCAGAAGGTGAAGCAGAGTGTTGAGATATCAGGGGAGAGTTTTCGTTTCGTCGCGCCGCTGTTTACCTTGATTATCGTAGACCCAGGAAATTTCAGGTATGAGTTTACACGAACCGGCTTGACTGGATGATAACACGCCCTTGCACACCGTGCATCGTAAGCAGTAAACGTAAGATTATACAGAACGTGAAATTTTATACACACCTTCCAGACAGATTAATCGTAGCGGCTTAAGTCAGGTTCGGATTCCGCGAAAGCGAACCGCGTCGCAGCGTTCTCCAGCTGATTTTCCACACGCTGTTAACCTCGCGGTTGCTATGACTCCTGTGGTCTGTTACGCAACACCTGCGGAGGATCTTTGCCTGAGAGTTACATACCTGGGCCAGGTGCTTAATCGTTACTATTTGTCGTAGACGTCTGAAGAGGAAGCTGGTGAAACGTCAGGGCCGTGTTCACAGCGACCTTTTCACGGCGAGATCGGAATCACGATTAAAGCCCATCAGGGATAAAGCAGTACAATAGTTTCCTGGAACACATTCAATTCCCTTTCCCGTTCCTGGCGAACGACTACGCGTGATTCCCGGTAACTTAATAACTTTATTAGGATAATAGACGCTGTGTACGATGCTTGTAACACGATTTTATTAGTCGAATCCGATTGAGACATTCATCAATAATCACGTTGCTGGTCTCGTGGGAATTGAAAGTGAAGGATTTCGCTTGAAAACTGTACTTGCTGAAGATATCGACGTTATGTAACCGAGCGAAACGGTGACTTATGGCACTGGCTGCTGGTATTCGTGTCATACAATCGCGAGCCAACCTCTGGTCATATGTCGCGAACGACGAAAGTGAAAAGACGAGAGGAATCCGTCGTTTCCTCGTATAGATATCGATGCAGCTTCTGCGGTCTTGCGAAACAATTTCGTACACATGGAATATTAAATCTCGATCCGGGGGGGTGGTGGTGGTTACTTGACCCACTTTTCAAAGAGTCGTCCAACAGTGAGCCGAACTTTCCACGATATTTCTGGCTCGTATGATTCATGCCTGAGAATACGCGAACCGTGCTGTACACAACCCGGTAAAATTTCAAATACCTTGGGCGACGTAGTTCGGTAATTAGGCGACACCCCAACAAGCGGTATAGTATTCGTGTGTTCGCGCCAGGTTCCGTTGAACTTTCCAGGGGCGTTAATAACAGTTTCGAGATCGATATTACCTTGTCGTGGTAACGATTAAGTACCTGTACACACGTGAACCACTTGGATTACGTAGCAACGTTCCACGAGGCCGTGCTTCAGAATGATTTCTCCCTTAATTGGACGATATGAACACCAACGCAGTGTTCTAATGGCAGAAATAATCAACGAGTGATGTTGAATTACAAACTTTCTTCACTCCAAACTACGTACATATGTACTCTCCCCCATTCGAGCCATTCGTTTTACTATGTGTACAGAGTCTTCTCTGCTAGAGGCCCTCATCGAGTTACTCGCCTCCTGGAAACCACAGCTTTAATGTCAGAGTAATAGCGTGAATCATAACACATGCCAGCATGATGAAACGCGCTGATCCTTTTAAGACTATTCCCGGGTAGAGTCTTCAATCGGTCGCGATCACGTGTTAAGTTTCCCTTTTACCCAAGAACCCTTTAGTAAACGGTATGCACCGTTTTGTAAACACTGCTTGGCAACCGCGCCTATGGCCCTTCTTTCTTCCTTGACGCGTTGTCCTCTTCCTCTGTGCGTTGCTTCTTCTTCTTTTTTCTCGGTGAAAAACCGGCAGCAACGTCAGCCGGTTGCATGTGCAGCGATCCAAAGATTCCACGCTCGGCGCGCGGTTAAAAAGATAGAACGCGACAGGGCTGACCAGTCGACACCAGAAAATTACTATGATTATACACACAGCTGTGCTTCGACTTCTTGCACAGCGTCTGGATGCTCACTGGAGAAATTGCGCGTGAAATCGATACATTACTACCCCTTTTCTCGATACTCGATTATAAGCAGGCAGAGAGAGAGAGAGGAAAAACAGGCAACGATTAAAAGTTTTCACAATGAACGATGATCTTTCATGGAGTACGTGGTTGCGCAGATCGAAATTTCCTGGTTGGTAGAAATATCGACTAACCGTACAGCAGTGGTTATTGGAGCGATCGATTATAAGGAGTGTATTACGGGGCAAATAAGTTAACTGTCGAGGCGATTAAAACGAGACGGCTGGGAATTATTTCACCAGTTATCGCGGAACATTATTTCCTCGATTTATCTCAGACGTTTTCATTTCTGACACGTTTTCTGCGACACTCTAATCAATTGTACACGAGAAACTATCGAAAAGCAAAAGGGAATCTTAGATATGAAATTTTTCTTCAATTACTAACACAGTGATTCCATTTTTCCCGCCACCGTTTCCAAAGTCTGTAGACATAAAGGTGGAACCCCAATTTGCTCACGAAGCGTGTACCTGTCGAACAAGTGATAGCGGCCGGGGCAAAAGGTTTCGAAATCCCTGCGCATTGTCCGTCCTGTCGATGACCCAGATAAAAAAGCAGTCTTAAAACCTAATTGTGCAGAATTTGCTGGCGCGGGCAAACGAAGGTACGGAGGTGTTTCAGACCGAGCGTCTGTAAACTTTTTCTCCTTGTTCCCCACTGTTCTTTAGTCTACATTAGGCTGCACGTTAGGTGCTCGTTCAGCGCGAATTACAGCCTCTCTCTGGAGTGCTTTTACCGCCACGAGCCCTCGAGGATGAGGCATTATGAATACGCAGCTGTCTCAATCCTATTGGCGTCTCGAGATTACCGGTGCGCAAAGACTCATGCATATGCGAGTGGCGTGTACCATTGCGTCTTAGCCAAATTTTTCTGCCGACGTAAATCGACCGGCTTCGAAAACAGGTACATTCAGCTACGGCGCGGAATCTCCGTTGTTTGTCGCGATAAGATCTTAATTCACGAGCTCAATGGAGCTCGCGTATCCACGGAATACAACGAAAGTGCATTCTGGAGGCGGGTATAAATTTAACAGGCTGGTTAGATCAACAGAATCGAGGGAAGTTAAGTCCGAGGAGGCTGCTTTGTACGAGTGTACTTTCACTCGTCCAGACTCATGTACGATCGCGGCTGATCTCGGCGTAGCATATCGTTATCTCGATTACGATGTAGATCGTGCGTTCTCTGCACACAGATCCCTCCGGCTCTTTCCTTACGCTCTCTCCCTCTGTCGTTCTTTACATAGGCGGTGTTACTCGTTGTTCGCTCGTCCGTCGCGTTGCAACGTTTAACAAACGACGCGACGCAACAATAGACGAACGGAATGCGACGGCAGATCTTATCGGGCGCGCGGCTGCAAGTGAAATGTTTCCAACGCTTTCGCGGCCTTAAGTGCCCATTTCCATCCCCCTCCGGTTTATATTCGACATCATTTATTTCAGTAGGAATAGATCTGTTCTGAGAGCCTGAGTAGCTTAACCGTGTGGGTTAGCTCGTTATCGTGGCTCAGGTTGTGTCGTTATCCTTCAGTCGGAACCGGCGAACTGGAGAAGGATGAGTCGAAAATGCAGAACGGAGGTTTATCTATCAGGGCAAGCGACATTAGTCAGAGTTCCTACTTCGTTCTGAGATTCTTGTCAAGGGTGTAGCATAGCTGGTATATCCAACACATCGAACGCATTGTTGACCACCTCGTCATACCTCGCTACCTTCGCTACCTTCGCCTTTATCTTTATGGTGGTTCGTGGCGGTGGGTGTCGGGAACTTTTGTCAACCGCCAGTTTTAACAGTTTCGGAATAGCGACCGTGGGACATGGCGTATAGGGACGAGGAACTGTCTCTCTCTTTCTCTCCCTCCATTTCTCCCTGTTTCTCTACCCCCGTGACAAGATTGTTTGTAGGCTTTTCGTAGCGCAGCATCGCCCACAAGTGTCTTCGGTTGCGCGTCTGTAATCGTTAAAACAGACCCAAGCAAAGGACCTACGTCCGTTGACAAGTAAAGCCTTCGTTTGCTCACATGCTGGAGGATTTATTATCAGTGTCACGGCGCAGGATAGGAAAACGGGAAGTAGACTAATAATGTTTGGGGGGGCGTATCCCCCCCTCGGCATACAGAACACGATTTCACCGTTTTTACTCGACTAACGAAGCATGCTTTCCTGCCCAGACGCGGTGCTTTCTTTAGTGAACGGAACGCGATTGGAATTCGTACGACGGTACAATGTTCGTTGCATTTTTGCGGTAAACAATTTTTCATCGATGCCGTTATATCGATACAGAACGAGGTCGCGACAGCAGTAAACGCACATTGTTATTTAAAACAGTTCGAACGCGGCGACCGGTGCCTTCGTACTTGGACTTTAATTACCCGCATTCATGTCGGCTCTTCGTCGCCGTCGCATATTCGTTTCGCCGGTTTCACTATTATACCCTCGCATTATGCAAATTCGCGGGGCATTTCACGCGTACGCGTCTTTCCAGAATTTGTTCATAAAGCGGAAGCGTGAGATTTCTTTGAACGAACGTTCCTTCATTATTCTACTTCGGCCATCGTATTTCGGTCCGCCAGAGTTATCTTCCAGTTATGTATTATGTCGCACGACAATTTTATTAAGGGTATCTTTTATTCAGTGTACACAAACGCAGATAAGGGACGATTTTTGGGACATGACAACAGTAACAGTATTATTTTGTTGCGCGAGTAGCCATTAGATAGCAAAAAACAGCGGTAACCCAAGTCGCTCTAAGCGACAAAACGTGTAGACAAGATTTATATCGCCTGGATGGTCAGATTTGTAGCATCGTATGCCGCAGAACACCAGAAGCTTCGAAAGTGTTGTACGCGATGAACAGCAATTAATTAGTTCGGGGTGGTACACTTGTGGGCCCTTTCCACCGGTAGGTATACACAGGTTCAGGTACGTTTAACCTGCTCGGACACCTGCTTGGAAGAATGCACGCTCGCTTCTTCTCCGGCTGGGATTTTTCAAAGCACCTGGCCATATTGTGTCATCAAGCCTCGGACGTACCTCGCCCTCTCGAGTTTACATTTTTGCGGCGGCATTCAATAACTCATCATCCTCCACCCTCCTTTGTGGCTCACAAGCCCCGGTATTAAATTTTTCTCACCATTGTGTCCGGTTTGCGGAGATCGTAAACGCGATAAAATCGGAAGACGACTCATTCTCTCGCAAGGAAGAACGTTCTTTTCATCTAAAAAAAAAAAGAAGTCTCGAGTTTCCCGATTTTTTTTCTCCTCTCTCTTTAAATGGCCCACAAAAGTGTGTTGCACAGCGTTCAAATCGATCGGGAACCGGCCCGTTCTCGTGCCGCTAAAGAGTGTTTTGCGATTTGAATTCTGCATCGGGACAGGCTGCAGCTTTGAATTGCAAATCCGTGTTCGGCACCGGTATTAAAATTAGCACGCCGTAATTTCCCGCGGGTACGCCGCTTATTATGTAAGGGGTAACGTGCACTTGGACCCGGACGAATCTGTTACCGATACTTATTCAAATCGGAACATCAGTATTCTCGATCTCTACGGTGTCGCAGCCCCGTTATGTATTTCGCTGGCTCCAAATATACGTGTGCACGAACCAGAGTGGCACGGTGACTGCGAATAACGATTATTATATTATACACGCGTGTCCATAACGGGCCATCGAATTGTCTCGCGACAAACTTGCCGCCCGTTCGACTCATTAAACTTCGTCACGAGCCGTGTCGCAACAGGCGCCACCCCGGAACAAGCCGGCTAAAGGCATGCAGGTCAGCGAAAAACGGAAATTGAAATATATCTCTCTACCTCCCCGCCGTTCTATAAAGTGGATCGCCCACGATGGTTAACGATACCGCCCCCGACGATCCACGATGAAGTGTGCTTTAGACGGAAATTGGTATCGCGTTACAAACGTTCCGGGTAAAAACTCATCGAGAATAAGAATGATCTTGATGGTGTTCAGCCGCGCGAGCAGCAGCTTCATAAATCATCAACGAACCGGGCTCCGCACTTGACATCGTTGTTCGCCTACATATTTCGTATCCACGTACACGCATACCTATACACACTGGTGACTCGGAGGGCCCCGGTGGTTGGGTTTGGCGACAGTGCGACCATTATTTCCAAGACGACGCCGTGCTGCAACAGCCAGGAGGATGCGGTGCATCGAGATCACGGGAAGACGGCGGAGACACCCAGGGCGTTGAACTGGCCGCGGCATTCCGTCGTCGTGCTGCTTCTTCTTCGTCTTCTTCCTCGTCTACCGCCTACTGCCCCCTCCGTCTGTCCTCGAGGACGCATAGATGAATTTTTAGGCGTAGACGATGGATCACCGAACGAATACAGAGCAGCCGTTTCTCCGGGTACGCGTGCACGTACACCGCGTGTACGCACGTGCTTGCTTCGGCCACGTGATACTAGGAAATGCTCGAGGATGCCTGTGGAACTTTGGCATAGGCTACTGCCAGACTTGACCGATGTTCTTGTTCACGGGCGATTCGTGAAACGGATCGTTGTTGGTCTATCGCGAGATCTTAGATATTATTTGGCCGCGGACTTCGATGAATCGTTTTATCGGCTAGTTTTATCGGGAGCATCTTTACGGGCGCAGCGGTTCGTGCACATTTTTTTAGTCTCGTAGGATATACAGGTGGTGTCGTTGGCAGGGAATAATCGTGCACTTGTAAGGGAAAATTGGATGATTTGTATGGGGACTTTAATTAAATATTGCAGGCATGTCCTCGGTAAGGAGCGCTTGGAAAATGGTGACATGGCGGCACGAAGAGGGTCGCTGGCACATTGAATATTTTAGCTGTTTCTGGGTCAGGGAAAATTATGTCAGCGGTGAATTAAAGCCGCTTTCGTTGCCGTATACTCAATGGTGTCGAAGTTAAATACATAGTAAACATGGGAATGCCGTCGACGGATATATTGCAGCTTGGTTTCGCTCGTCTTGCGAAAACCATATATTCCCGCCGATTGGCTTTAAGGTTGACGATGATATTTTATAATTAATATTATTAAAGCTCGATTATTAGAGCTCGAGTAACAATGATGGTATCTCGTACGGTTCCCCAATCTCTTCAGGAGTAATTACACGAAAGCTGCGATCCGTAGCTCGATCGGCACGCGCAATGAAAATGGCTAAGAATAATCCAAATCGCTGTCCGTCATCGAAATACAAAAGTTTTGGTTGGTCGTCGATGCACGGAAATTCGTGATAAGATTTATCAACGGGCCGAAGCGATAACGCGTTACTTCGTGCGTACCGAAATGATGTTTTACGGGAATTAGCACTTGCGTGTCGATTCACTGATATAATAATTTACACATTAATAGCGAGGACCGTCTGTTGGTCTCGTTCTAAAGTACACACCGGTCACGAATTAGGCCACAGCTGGATAAGGGCGATCTTTATGGCGGAAAAAAAGAGGTGGGGTCCCAATGTTGTTCCGGGCACCTGTCCAACCGATCACCCTCGCATCGCGTTCCTCATTTACCTGAACGATTCCCCAGGCCGTTAAACTTCGACTTAGGCCTGCTTAAAATTTCAGGCCTCGCCCGCGTATTGTCGCGCGAAACTATTCTTAGAATTGCTACCATGGAATCTCCGCTTACACGAACACCGGCCGCTGGCCGGTGCGTGTCTTCGCGAATACATAGTCCGGAGGTTCGGATAATTGAGATTTCCGTTGGCCTTTCATAAATATTGTCGCGTGTTGCGCGCTGATAGACGTTGACAAGAACATAGAGGCTGCAACATACCTCTTTATTGTCGAGAGTTATCGGCGAACGGAATGCTGTTGCAGTGAGAAAAAAAGCACTGCGTGGTGCGCCGAACGATTCAGTGTTGCATGCACGTATGTTGCGTTAAACACGACAGATATATCATAGAAGTGGTAATTGTGCGAGGGTCAATTTCGCGGCAACAAAATTGCAATACGAACGGAAATAGGTTAACGTTATCGTTACACGTACTCGATGCAATAACGTTCACCGGGAAACGTATACATATGTATATGTACAACAGGGTCTCGATTCAGGATAGCGCGTTACAAGAGTTTGCCCCGAGGATGCATTCGTGATAATACGTGGAACTATTACGGCTACTGAATTCCGGCATTGGCAAGGCAGGCATGGCAAGCATGCTCCCATTTGCATTATCGCCAGAGGTCTAAGTGCGCGCATAATTTACATAGACGCGCACGCAATAGCCGAGTCACTTTTGCCGGGAAATTTCTTCGCGAGCGTCGCCTACCAGCGCCTCGACCCCCCAATTAAGCAGATATCGTTGCTTTTCAGCAAAGCTAATTAACGATCTCGTCGAACGATCTTTCACTTTAAGGCTTGCCAATCGCGAGTCTCGATCGAGCTCTCTCGCGAAAGTGCACAGCGAGGTAAAAATGGCAAGGAGGCGAGCAACCAAAAAGAAGAGGGAAAAGATTCAATAATGTAATCCAGAGAGATAAACGGGAAACGCAATGGAAAAGGGACTTCCTCGTCGATGAAATCCGTTCGGAGCAGAATAACGTTAGTTGAACCGTGCAAACCTAATTAACGATCTCAGTGATCAATTACCGGTATTTCATCAGTCTCAGATTCGGATCGAAATCCCTCGCGCGGATGATTCGCAAGAATTAATTGCGAAATCAACGTCGGCGTGGCCGTCTGTGCGTGAAGCTTTCATTCGTTCGATCGTATCGATCATTTTTACCATTCGTTCCTTGAAAATCGCCGTATGTACGATCTTCCAGATTTCCCGACAAAACGTTTACGCGGCTATAAGCAGAGGATCCGGTTGTTTCACAGGAAATTTTCCTTGAAACGACATAACGTTAAACGCCAGAGGGGGTGGCCCCGCTCCCTTTGTTGTGAATTCTCCACCGTTTCTAATAATAGGGCCCAGTTCCACAAGCTTAACCGCGTAGCGGGTGTTAAAAATGCAGCTAACCTTCCACGATACACAAATGTACATCCGCGTATACGTATATACACACATTCATCCGTAAGCAATAGGAGAGACCCGGTATAGGGCGTTACGCATCGTGAGTTTTTCGATGCGCGCCCCCGCTTTTTGTGTTGGACGTAGCCGCCACGTGAAAACAAGGAAATCGACGTTGAAAGAGGCTCTTGTTCGAAACGTCCCATATCCGATTGTTGCTTGGTATCGTTTTATGCCGCTGCGTGCACGCCCGTGTTTAACGGTTTTCCCCTTACACATTTCTATGCCGATCAATTAAGGCCACCGTGCGTTTCTATTGTACGCCCTTTGTACCTTCGTCGAGTTCGGTATTTCGTCAAATTAATCAGGACTACTCCGCTATATCCCCATTTACTGTCCCATTTACTTTCCCATTTAACCTCGTGCCCCCCTACGATGACTCACTAATTGCGGATTAATCACGATTCTATACGTTGCCTTATCGGCGTCTACTAAATTCGAACAATTTTACTTGTCAGATATTTATTAGTGGAAATGGGTTAATGAAATTGGGAAACTCTTTTACAATGTACTTTATTTAACCACGCATTGGAAGTGATTTCCTTACTCTCTCGATGGTCTGAAGGAACTAACAGCATCCAAATTAACGGACAGACCCGATGACCTAAAGTCTAAAGCATCGACGACTAATCTCGTGTGGGTGCGTGGCCCTATCGCCTCATATATAAACAATAGATAAAACCTTTTAAATAGAGGAAGAAAAGAAACTGTATATAGTACCCTCTTTTACACCAGAATGAAGGATTAATTTTTCCACTGATTTTGAATGAAAATATATCATTTACCTCCTCCGAAATTGTCAATTTCGGACGCTTAAGGTTCGCCCATGTTTGGCGGTGCAAAACGATTTATTATTTTCTCGAAGTTCAGGTCGACGGCCTGTGGAACAACGAGCCGCGTGCAGTTACCATCGAAAATAACGTACAACCCCAGTATCCCAGATATAGCCGGCGTTATTATGCGATTCGTTTTTCTCCCGTAAACGTGTTTCTAGCAAGCACCATTTTCTCTACCCGCGGACGGAAGTAAGGACGGGCGGGATGAAAAAAAAAAATACGTCGATTTGTACTTCGCTTTTCTACTCGTATACATATACATTTCCTCCTGGGTCGACAGAATGGGTGGACTGAACACGTGGTCCAGGAACTCGTGCTGTACGCACGGCTGGATAGGGGAAACGTGTCGTGAAAATTGTCGGTAAGCCACTCGGAAGCTTGCACGAAGAGCGTTGACAGACCTAATCGGTGACGTAGACATTCGCTTAAGTAGGTTTGTCATAAATTCTTAGCGCCTCTATCAATTAGGGCTACGTGTACATATAGCCGTGAAGTCGTAACAACAACGAAACTCGCGAGCGCGAGAGTTGACAAATACATACCGTGCTACGCGTATATATTTCTGTGCAACCCGTTTGAAAGGTTTTATTGACCCACGGTGTACATGTATCTATTATCACGACCAACCCGTTATCGCAAAACTTTCTTATCGTACGATGACATTGGCAATTGAACGATAGCTTTTCTTCAGAACGAACAACTTGATAACATCGCAAAAAATGATTCTGTATCAGCGTTCCCAAACAGTGAATCTCGCATTGTGATGACGTATCAGCGAGTTCGAAGTGTAATCATTTCACTGACCGCGAGCGATGCAAAACATACCTTCCATCCGATATCGAGGCAAGGTTTTTCGTTGCCCGATCTTTAGCTGCAAGAAGGCTCTTTATCATCGGCTACGCTGGACCAATTAATCCGAGTCTAAATCGGAGCAACAGAGCAGTATGTACGGCGGATGCTTTTTTTTTTGTCGTATCGGATATCAGGATGACGCGACCCTCTATTCCGAGAGCGCATAACTTTCCTCCCTGTGGTTTATGGATACCGTACCAATGCTCGCCAACCGATACATGCGCCCATCGTCATACCGGCATGGTGTGCACGTTTCACGGAGCTTTTAGGATAGACGTCGTGTGTGGGATCGGAATAATAATAACGTCACCGTTATAAACAGTAGCCACGACGATAAGGCTGGTCGTTACATTCGCGAGGATAAAAAAGATTAGCACGATTCCCCTGTTAATGTCGCCCAATGAGTAATCAGCCCCTTGGAAATATTTCTAGACCTCGAACCACTGACCACATCTTCCCTTTCAAATAGAATATTAAACGACCATCTCTCGTTTAGCAGGTGCACACGCGTGTGCCAAGCGAAACTTCTCGGTTCGTCTGTCGTGAATCGCAGCATCGTTTCAACGGTGTACAACGAGCAACGGAAGTGCCCACGTGGAAATGTATGTTTGCCTTGGTGACTGGCTCCTTCGAGTTCCGAAATCATTTCGTATTTGCCGTACCTCTACCTGAACGGGCCGCGATGTTACGAGATACGTTGATGAAGAGCACTTAAAACCGCCCGGCAAATATTTGCCGGCTTTTAATGGCGAACCTTATCCATCGACAGGACGGACGAAAATTTCGAAAGGGTACGCGGGTGACGGACGTCCCTGCGAATATTGGCGTAGTGAAATTTCGAGAGACTCGCGCGATGGTCGACGGGGGTCTCGAACGGTTCGGTTAAAAATTATTTACAGAATGCTTTGCGCGGTGGAACTTTCGTTCGAAGAGCAAGCCCGGGCTGCCCACCATTCGAAGCCTGTGCACACAGAAGCTGTCCGGGCCTTTCAGCCGGACGAATTAAAGGAGCTCGTTGAACGAATTTACTTAAATGGAAGGGCGGGCAACTCGGTGCGAGATTTCCCTCGCGCGTAGCTTACAATAGAAATGAGTCGTTACATCGTTTAGCCTTCACGTTTCTCCGCGACGCGTTTCATTTTCTCCTCGTCAAGCTCGTGGAAACGTTGCCCGAGAAATTTCACGTGGTTTTCAATTGTCTTCGCGTATTTCGAGACGAGTCGAATAAAGGATACCAAAGTGTAAATTCAGTTACTAAAGTAATTCGTTCACGAGACTTCCTCCGGTATTTCGGCGATTAGTCTACACGTGACTGGAAAAATTCAATAGGTTTTTAGGCAAACAAAAGCAATATTACTAATAAGTTACTCATATTCGAAAAGGGAGAGGCGTGCTCCGGAATAACAAAACGATGAACGATTGAAACGGAAACATTAGAAAATATGTCTACCGAAAATAGCGGAAAATTTTGGAAACAAACCGATGCTTTATACACAGCGTGAAA
Organism: Nomada fabriciana; assembly: GCA_907165295.1. NCBI lineage: Eukaryota > Metazoa > Arthropoda > Insecta > Hymenoptera > Apidae > Nomada > Nomada fabriciana. Next base: position 7,902,468 of record OU015695.1, read on the forward strand.
ATGTTCCTGGAAAATCTGCATGCCTGAAATGGCGCTGGTGAAACCTTGAAGAACAATGAGCATCGGACACGTACCGGCAATCTTCCATAATTCAAGGCCAGGCTTGCGTAAATCTGAAACATATTAGGAAAGCGCGATCCATGAATGCGGCTCGTTTGTGTGCACCGTGAATGAGCTGGAAACTACGGGCGAATTCTCAAGATGCAAATGTGAACGACGGCACAATGGATCCGTCGCGTAAGCGCAACTGGTTGCATAAGCGGAAGCGCATTCGGCTGCAGTCGCATAATGTATGCACCGGAGTACGCCGGGGGTGATTTATAGCGGCGAATGGATACCGGGGTGAACAAAGAGGCTGTGAACCTTTTCGCCGCGGAAGGTGGACGAAAAACTGAACAAGTCCACCCGAGATTAAGATTTAAAGGAAGAAGGAAACCGGCCTTGCGCCACGAACCCTTGGCGCCATCGTGTTCCTTTCACGGAACGGGGCATATACGTACGCGCAAAGTGGTCCAGATTAACCAGTAACAATTTTTTCTACTCGTATCTTATAACCCGTCACTTCACGTCATTTTGTGTATTATCGGTCTTTTTTTGTCATCGCGCAGAGACGCGTAGTCTTATCGTTTCAGCTACGAGGCTAATAAAGCGCAACGTTTTAGACCTTACTATCGGCTGCAATAAACTTCCTCCACTATTGCCATGTTGACACTGTTTTCTTATCAGGAGAGAGGAACGCGAAAATATGTATGCTTGCTTGGTTATCTATTCTGTTTGAAAATATCGTAGTTTCGATATTGTCAAGTGTATATTCGCTCTGAGACGTAGAAGCGATTCGAACGAACGTGATGTACTTATGCATACTTCAAGACGGATCGACGAAACGATCACGACTCGACGACGAACGATCGCAAGGATTAACACGAAGGTCAATGTTAGCACACGATCGTACGTCGATAGGGACGCTGGCAATTTCGTCGAGATCTATTCGCTCGTGTGCAGCCTCGAGGAGATCTCACCGTGTACGTGACTCGACTGACCAGTCAATTAAACGTGGCCCGTATCCGGAGGAAGTCGAACACCTTTGGCACAGTAAAGAGGATTAAATAGTTCAATAAGAATCGCGAGTTATTCTCACGTTCGAATGGCACACGGGCCGCGTGCATCACCTGGATCAAGTTCAAAGCGTCCTGCACTGGTTTTGCACGGTTCGGCAAAGGTCAATGGTACTCTATACGATCCCAGTTACGATCGGTATCAGAACATCTTTTTATCCTTCCTCTTCGAAGACCGGACTTCTCCAATAAGGCTTGTTTCGCCATATACGAAACTCGACAAACTGGTCGATTGAGTCTTTGTGGTAGTGTCCGCGTAGCACAGTCCGGCTACCTGAATTAAAGGGGAATAAAAAAATAAACAAACTTCGATAAGAACCGAGTAAGATTTATGGGAGTAGTAAAAGCACGCTTTCCCGCGAAACCATGCTAGGTTAGACCTATGCCACGTTATTATAAACGATTTTACCAAATGTTTTCTCTGTACTCGAACTGGACTAGTTTCTAATCAATGTTTTACCCGGTCGTCGCGTGTAATAAGATCGATTGTAAATCACACCTTTCGCGCTAGGTAGCGCCCAGGACAAACGGGCTGGTTAATTAATACATAACCGATGTTCGCTCGCCTAAGCGGGTCGGAGTAAGTTACACACATCGATTCGCAGTGTCAAGGAACTGCGGTTGCTTATCTAAACGAGTCACGGCTCGTCGGCTTCATTGAGGATTCACGGAAATCCACCGCGTCGTACCTCGTGGCGTGCGTTGTCTCTTGCTCATGATTTACCTACCGACGACACTCGCAAGTGGGTCAACCGTGGCATACCGTGGGCTTAGTGAGTCGTGGTCGCCGCTATCCTTTTTTCCTCCCTTTTCTTCCACGATTTACATGCCGTTTCTGTTGCGGCGAGTGAAAAGTCACAAGCGTGCAGCGGAGTGATTCACTGGGGCTGCTGGGCCCGATGCTGCAATCGCGTATCGCCTCGGTCACGGTACACATACATGCTTCCTGTTTTCTTCGAAAACGAAATGTGCTCCACTTTGAACGATGATGGCCGAATAAGTATTTCGTAACGCGGCTGGTTTATCCGGATGAAATAACCCATTGTTCCTCGAATCAGAACGAGACTCTTTCAACGAAGAACGGTTTTGATAAGGTAGTACGTACGTACGTGATTTCGCAAGAAAATACAGAAGAGAGAGAGTCGAAATGAATTATGAATGGAGGATGGATAAAAAGAGTATAAAGGACGAAGAATTAGTTATCGCGAGGTAGACTGCGATGCGCCTGTTGCTTTAATTGTCACGTTAATTACCCGTTCGTTGTAATTGCGGATAACTGCACGAAGAAACGACGACTTCGCGATGACATCATACAGCAATGTAGCACGTGGACGAGATTCAGCGAGGTAGCGCAAATGAGTGTTACCGACGACTTGTCAATATCGCGCAGCGAAAAAGCACATCGGCGACTATTATCAACTACCGGCACTAATTTCTAGAGCAAAGGAATCTGTCTGTTCGTGTTTGCAGCCCGATCGCGATCCACGTCCACCACGAATGATTGCGTAGCCCCGATATGTGTTACGCGTGCACATAGGACAATCGTTGTCCTGAAAATAAGTGCACTATTACGGCTTTTTTGTTTAATTCGAATTTCAATGCGAACTTTGATTTTGGAGTAAGGTGTGCAGCATTGTTAACGCGATATTTGCACGACGCCAGTAATGCCAGGTATTAAATTTCGATTGCCAGGTAGGTGTGTAAAGTGTAATTCAACGCCGTGGGTGGAAAGCAACGGAAGATACGCTTCACAATAACTCGGCGTTGTGTTCCTCGCGATCCTTTATATCGGTGGCAATGAAGGAGATAATATAATGCCATTATACATACAATGCGATCGTGGTGTCAATGACGAATTCCTTTTAGATACGCCGACAACTCAAGATACTATGTGCATTTATAGAAATAGAATGAATGGACGTACTCTGACAAACAATTAATCGTATTCACGACTGGGCCCCGAACTTTCGACTTTCATTCAGCGAGGGGCACCATCCTCTGTTTAGCATAACGCGATCACCTTCTTCGCTTCAGCCGTGAGTCACCTTTTGACGACTGTTTAATCGTGTCCACGGAGGAAAACCTGTCATGGGAGGGATCTTTCGCATTGCTTGGATGATCCACGACCCGAGAATCGAGAATAGAAAACGCGCCGAAGGCTCTCCTGCGGCTTGCTTTCATGTAATTGCCGGTGTAAATCAAACGAACGACGATTTTTATGGATTTTTATTGGTTCACCCAGCCTCGTGGTTTACAGGAGATTTTTTCGAGATGCATGCGTAGGTTTCTACCGGCCGGCGACGATACCAAGGAACGTCGTTTCCAAACAAGGGAAAGCATTAGATACTGCACGGGGTACGTGCGTAGGGTTAAATGTCTACGTGACCGGATTACCCGATCGATTCTGTGGTTCAAGTTCGTCGTTCTTGCGAGGGCGAATATCGCTGGTGAAAACCCTTGATTGGTTTCCTTCTCGTATTTGTCGATATCGCGTTACCGAATCTTGCTTCTACAGCTTTAAAGAGGAAGGAAAGGGTTACGTAGTGTTGTGGCAGCCTCGTTCTTCGATGTGTGTATAATATTACAATTTTCTTGCGCTGGAAGAGAGGCATCAGTTGAATAAGCAAGAAGCGATAATGAGTTAGTACAAAGAATATATGTATAATGAATTAATTCTCGGGTCACAGATATTTCGGTAATGAAATGATTACATCAGATGGTGATATAAATTGCGTAAATTAATGAACACGATGGTTCGAAAACCGCTTGTGTTTAACACTTATTTTTCACTTCATTCGAAGGTTGTTAAAAGGGTATAAGGATAGGCGCGAGTATGGTTGTTACCTACATGCCTATGCTAACATTATCTATACGTTGAATAGTACTCGACCTCGTAAACATTCTTCAACTAGACGTCTCTAAATGTAAATTCCGATTGAGGCTCTCCTATATTCATCAGCTGTATGAGCAAGGTAGTCACCGTTTACATAAAGAATGATAAACTGTTGACATTCGCCTACTAACGCGGGACGAGTACGCGGGTAGCAAATAATTACCACATCCTGTTCGTGGGCATACCGAAGGCCCTGAGAACCGTGCTCGTTTTAAGCTACTAAGAAAGTTTTTACGCTTGACCCTCGAATGAGAGAGCTTTGTGCAAATGTGCGCTCTTCTACTGCCCATTAGGCAGTCTCCTTCAATGATAGTCTTGTCGTCTAATTTTGAATAAGGAAAACTTCAAAATTAAAGAATATTCGTAGTCAGCTCCTAAATTGGAGTTAATATGATATAAATAACAATTATGTTACACGAATATCATATGCCGTATTACTGCTTCATCGTACATTTCTATAAAAGAAGTATTACTACATAGGTGCATGTGCCTTATTAAGAATTCAAGCCATTAAATTTTAATCAAAATTGGTCAAATTCCGTCTACCTGGCCAATCATCTTATTGCACAGACTACGAAGATATGCATGTCAAGCTTAAAAAGAAACTCTGAAACTTCGTCGATCCATCTCACGAGTACTTCAAATCTGATCAATGTATCACCACATCTTTCCAAATCCAACTGATATATTACCAATAAACATTCATTCCCTCCACTCCCTACAACAAATAAACCCAGCACCTAAGAGACAAATTCACAAAGGAACCGACCGTTACTCTCTCGAAACGCCTACACTATCAACGACAAATCGACAGAAGCAAAATATCTGCTAATCCCCATTAAGGATACTCCCCCGCGGAATTTATCTTTCGGCGCACGGTGTAAATTATTCCACAGGCCAGGCAGTCCACAGAACGCGGTGCACCAGAGGCGAAATCGGAGCAGAGCAGAACCCCGCCGGAGGTTCCTGGAGCAGAGTGAAGTTCCGTGCACGCTCCGAGCTGCGTCTAAATCAGGCTTTGGACCTTATAAAAATCCGGGCGTTGCCGCGCATCTTCCTCGTGGTTCCGCTCCACTCTGCTCTGCTCTGCTCTGCTCTGCTCTGCTCCATTCGTCCGTGGTCCCACGCGTGTCCCTTCTTGTTAGATTCGAAATGGTAAAGGAGAGCAACTGCGATCCTATGTTATCTTCCCGTTTGGCAGCACGCCAGCCGCGACGTGTCTCGTCCCTTTTGCTATTTCACCGACCGCGGCGTTATATCCCTTGCAGCCGCGGACGGTTATTTTCGCGTAGCGAGAACCGGCTGCAATCTACGGATTATTTCGAATCGTTGCTCGTTCTCGGATGTGGCGGGGGTCTCCTCTTCGTGCACCGGTTGCGCAACCGGGCTACTCGTAGCTTCACGAGGAACAACGGGCGACAGCAGCGGCGAGTCGTGGCTTTTCTATTTCGTTCGGTAACCTGTGACGCAATTCATTAGCCGAGGAGAAAAAGGGAAAGACGGACTGTCGTAATACGTACTTGAAATATAACGCCGTGAGAACTGGATGGCTATTAGTCATCGGATGTAGGGGGGAATTAACCGTGGATCTCTCCCTTTTACGACTTTTTCGACGTTATCGCTGGGGGAGATTTGTATTAATCCGAGAAGCGCTGAGTCTCGAGTTCGCGTGCCCATTTCGATAGGAAAACTCCTTTTCTTATATAAATGTATGTATAGATGCGATTCTTTTCTTCATATAGTCGCGGCGTTCTCATGAATATCAGAGCTTAAGGGTGCATGAAACGACGGATTAATCTTTTGCAAGTTTATAGGGGTGTACATCGGTGTAATTTATACAATCGTTCGACTAACCCTGACGTGTCAAGTTCTAGGGTTCACTATCAGGGGATGTTCCTGTCTTTCGGTTATAAAGTTACCTTCCATGGCACGCGAAATATAATTGATCGGAGTGCATAGTAGTTATCCTACAAAAAATGATATTTCATTAACCCAGAGCATAGCGTGATACAGGTAATCAATCAATAACCTACCCCCTCTACGTGGATACCTTGCAACGTGTTGTTTTCACGTGAATCGATCGCGAACTACAGAACTCGTCGAACCGCTTTCGAGCCGCAGCTCGTTTCATACGAATCCTTTGCGATCACTGCGGTTAAGTCGTAGAACATTTTCGCGATCCACCGTATAAGGCGATGCAGGAGGAGGAACGGTGCATTCTCCTGATGAAACTCCACGCTCGAAAACATTGTCCCCGATATTTACGACGCAGCAACAACAGAACGAACGATACTCGCTGATCTCATGACACCCCACGTCTCTTCTTGGATAGCGAAGACTTTTTTGGCGGTCCGACACGTTATATCAATGCTGTACCAACAACGCGGGTCAATTCGGCCGATGGCACTCCCCGTTTTATTACCCACGTTCCCAACACTAATGTATACTGCACGTCGTGTTGCACATTCCACGGGGCACACATGTGCACAGAGATATGCGTGACTCCTGCCACGTTTCGTGGTATTTTACACGCACCCACAAGCAACGAGGCGATGTTTACAGACGCACACGTGATTGTTGCGGCATACGTGAAACGAGAAGGCTCCCTCTTGGAATAAGAGTGCGTGCCTCTTAGCAATAATAACCATTAAGGCGTGAGGGAATGCGTGGGGTGACGTCATATCATTCAACATTCGTGATCCATCGAACATTGTCAACCACAGCCTTCGAAGGATAAATTCTGAATCTTAAATATCGACGACCTTTATCGATCGATTCTTCAATAGCGTTCCCGCGTTTCACTCGCACGTACGTTTAGGCTTGGTGAGAACTTCTGCAATTGGGATCCGACTTCGTCTCGTTCTACCGTTCCACGTGATAAATTCGACAATTAACGAGCGCCGTTCGATTTCCAAATATGCATGCCCGATTCTAATAATTATTGTACCGCTACAGTGTTGGTCAACGCTGTGGATCGTGTATACGTGTACAGGAGTTCATCGATACCCATAGGTGGCCTCAAGTGAACGGAAAGTTTTCAACGAACACAACCGCCACGTTCGCCGGTTATGAAGCATTATGATAATTGAGCAGAGAGCGATCGTGTTTGCGTTACAAAAACGCCGACTGTATATAGATAACCGAGCACATAGAACACGCAGTGACTTTTCTACCCTATGGGGGCGACGATACTTCCGTCGGCGGAGGGAAAGTTTGCCGAGGCAAACAGACTTCGTTCCACGGGGGAGAGAAAGGAACGATCGATAAAGGGAGAACTTGAGATCGTTAGGCGATGTCTTCTTTGTATTCACCTCTCGGGCATGACTTTGTTTCAATCCGGATGAGAGGCAGGATACGTATATACACACATATACATATGTATCGCCGCTAGGATTGAAACGTATCGCGTATATGGCGCGTTTCTCATTGGTTGCACAACTGCACGGAAATTGAACGATTATTCATCGAAGCTAAATTTATACGCGAATTACACGAAGTGAGATATTGACAGAGGACAGAACCGACCACGCATTGACATTTCGAACATTTCTTAATGTTTACCACGCACCGTGGTCATACGTCCAATTTAGAGCGGCGTCATCTTCCTCGCGCAGACGGTCGGCTTTCCATTCGTGGAAGCAAGGGAAGTCCCGATTAAACGGTTCGTCTCGCGACGAATGCGAAGGGAGTCTTTTCTTGTAATTATGCCATTCGCCTGCTTTCTTCTAACGGGCCCCCTTAAAGGCAACCATATGCGTGCACATTGCAGTTCAAAAACATACAGCATTCTATTATTTTTTCCTCGGTGTAAGTATGGTACACGGTGTCGCGTAATTATAGAAGCAGTAAAAGATTTCTAATTCTCGTATGATTCTGCAGAAATGTCAAGATGCTTTTGTAGTTAGCATACGCAGTGTGTATTTCTGCTTATTGCGCATTATTCCTATCCATTAACACTAGAACTACCTGGCCAGTCAAAATGACTGATTGTAGATTTCTTGCTTTAAAGTTATTAACATATAGGTATTGCTGCAGCAATTTATGATGACTTTCAATAAGGCAAAATGACAATTACATCTTTATTTAATGTCCATTCTCTAACGTACACTGTCTAAATACATAGTATCAAAAGCTATCGGTAGTTCTAGTGTTAAATGAACACTGATAAGATGGGACCAAAGATTAAAATAATAATATAACGTTACAAATTGATTACCTATAAACGAACTGAAAAGCTGGCGAGTGGTAATGTATATACTATATTACTTGCTGCATTAGGCACATCGAATAAAGGAGCTGGTACACCATTTGAATTGAAAGCAATTTGTAAGCAAGAAAATGACGGCACGCGAGAGAATATAATACAATTACAACCGTTGCCGCTTGCGTACAAGCAATAGTTGCATGGCGCAAAGTGTGTATCGATAAATCTCAATTACTCGTTTCCCATATTCACTCCTCCTCTTCTGTACAAGAAAGGTCGTCACATTTCTAATTCACAGTTTCAACTAGCCTCCTTCAGATCGTATCGTTCCCCTTTTACAAACCGACAATGAAGTTCCTCGTCGCATACAGAAATCTCGCGTGGTCCCATCGATTTTGCGACAACGCCGTATTCGTTTGGCCGATCGGTTCCAAACGAATCTCTGTCGGCCGATTCGCAACCCCTTCGATTCGTAGAAGGGTGACGAACTGTGACTGACCGCGAAACGGAGCAGCGCGTATAATAAGAGGACGTGGTCACGTAAGGACAACAGCGGGGAACAGGATGACGTGTACTGTTAGGATGAATCGCGAGCATGAGGCGGGTCCTTTTTTTGGACATGTCGCCGGCATGACATCATCGTTTGCAGCGCGTGTACCTAATGCAAAACGGTTTTGCGGTTTTCAGGCACGTCCGTTATTCTTTCGTGTTTGTTACGCGTCGTTGCGGGAATCTCAATAGAAACCGACGGGGCGAAAGGGAGAGGTGTACGTTAACGACGAGGTGGGGATGTTGGGATTTCTTTTTTTTTTTTCTATTTCGCAATATGTACTTCCTCGATGGAGTTGTTCGCCGAGTTCTTAGCCGTGGCTTCATTGCGTTTACACGAATGCCTGGTTTATGATGCACTGCGTATTGCAGTCTCTTTCACCTTGGACACCGGATGTTCGGAGACTCGACGATAACGTATTCTCCTTTGTCGCGAAGAAATTCGAGAGAGGTCGGAGATTCAGAATTCGATAGAACCGCGATTCCCATTCGGTGATATTTCGATGCATTATTAAAATTGTAAAAATTGAAGCGGCAGATTTTTGGTAGATCGATAACCCTTTCAGTCTCTCAACAGGGTGAACACTGTTAACTCATTACCAGTGTTGTGTTTCAATATCTTTTATTTATTTAGAAATGTTTTGTCGGAAAATAATTATTGCCAGTCGCTATTAGGGCTAAAAGATTCAATCGACTTTCGTGTCCAACTGTCTAAGCGCAATATCGAGGGAAATTCACTTTGCGAGTTGACACGTGGGGTCATGGAAAAGGACGGAGGATCTGCAAGTATACATGGGGAGAGTAGATTGAGCAATGGGACATCGTGGCGTCTTTTCTAGGCCGTTGCCAAGGGAGGCCGACACGATGTGGTCGGGGGTTGCAGGCTAAGTACCAACAGAACTATCGGCACGCAGTGGTCAGCCATTAACCTAGATTCATGGGTCATTCGTGATCTAATCGCGCCTTTTCTTCCAAATATACTGCTTTCATTCAATAACATCCGTACAAATATTCCATCCAGCTCGACGTTCCCTGATAACTTCAAGGTGTTTAATCTAGCACAAACAGGCAGGTGTATATGCCCCGAATTCGTGTTTTAGTCTTGACGTTTCATATCGGACCTGGATTTTAATATCTCTCGTTATCTAGAATCACAGAGTTCCATTGAAGAGTAGCAAGTTTAAAGGTTCCTTTGAACGCGGCGAGAAATTAAATCACGCCACGGATTCGCTATCAAAGGGGGCGTTCCGTGCTCCCCGAGTTTCGAAAAGCTTTTTCGGGCACAGCAGACCGCGAATGGGGCAGCGTGAATTCGCGAAACCTGTAATAAAGGATACCACGATAATTTTCGAACGTCCGGAACGCGTGCACTCACGAGAATCGAGTATAATCAGAAAAATGGGGTTCCGGAAGTAGGTCAGCACCTCGTTGCTTTTATCTATCTTTCCGAGTTCTAGTAACGAAATCAAATCGTTCCAATGACACAGTAGATAGATATATCCCCGCGTGTATACGGTACAAGTATGCACGTCCGTGTTAATCTTCGGCACGGCCCACTTTTTCCCTTAATAAGGGTGCGGTGGTTTTCTGGTTAAAATCGAACCGGAGTGGACGGACATAATGTGAACGTGACTGGAAACGGGGTAAACTGGGTGTAGACACGACGCTCACGAGGGTGTGGGCCTCTTTATTTCGTTCGTTCTACCGTTTCATCGTTCTTTATTCGGTTTAACCGTGCCCTAAACGATACGAGCCGCGCGCAAGGTGCGCGCGAGGAAATACGTCGGAAAGACCATTGTTGAGAAAGACGAACGGATATGGGGTCGCTTATTATTAGAAAACGGTGTGCTTACATAGGCTGTCCTGAAATTAAGCTCATGTCGTGCACTAGAAATCTAATTTCAACTGTGCCGTGTCCTTCTTTCGATCGCGAGGCTCGAGGCATTTCACGGGGAAATAAATCTTCCGCGTTTTCCTCGGTGAAGGAATTGGTGTTTCTGCTGCCGGCCGACTTTCTGCAACGATTGACTTATTCTTTCTGGACGCAACGAAATTATTGTGCGAATAATCGTGGCCAACATGCTGGCTAACGTGTAATGCCACCTGGATTCTTAATAGCCGAGCAGCGACTAGTCGATTTCCTTCGCCGAATTGTAAATGACATTTGAATTTAAAGGTTCTTCCGTATCTACCTGGTCGATCGTGAACGCAAAAGATCATGGTTCTGTATATGTATTTTCGTGCCGAGTAAAAGTTCTCCTCGATTTTCCGGTTTCGCAACGTTCTCGGTAAGAAGACGCGCGTATTTCGTTGTGGGCGAACTTAGGGCCAGAAATTCGTGGAGTTTTTAAAGCATACTTGATTAATAATAATAATAATAATAATATATTTCATGAATCAACGGGCAAGGGAACCTTTAGTATACAGGGGATTGTGTCACACAGAGAATAATAGTATCATGTACAGTTTAAAGTAAATATAGAGACAAAGAAAAGATTAACAACTTAAATAAAATAACATAAAATAGAATGTAATACAAAAAAGAATAGGATTAATGTTAATTTAAGAACACGTTTATCAATGAGGCGCGATCGCTTCACGATTTGTAATAATTGAACGACAAATGTGATTTTCTTTTTTGTTGCTTTGCAGCTTGGTGCAAACCGGCTAAGAATTCCGAGGATGGAGAGTACAACGACGACGATCCTCAATCCGAATACAATGACGACGACACCGTCGACGACGAGGACGATCCCAGCGCGGTCGAGGAACCGCCGCAGATTATTTCGAAATCCGAAAGTGTGCATGTGAGGGACGGAAGTACGATCTGGTTGCATTGTCTCGTAAAAAATGCAGGTCTGTAGCGGCGAAAGGATGTTACGTTTTACTCGACATCTTTCTAAACAGTTGGAAAATTGAATGTGAACGTTGGCAATTTCGCAGAGAACTTCGCGATCACTTGGAAGAAGGACGACGCCTTTCTTTACTACGACGCGAACCCGATGAATGCGGACAAGAGGATTGTACGACTGCCGAACAACACTCTAGTGATCTACAATGCAACGACCAATGACACGTCGGATAATTACGAGTGCAGTATTCTTTACAAGCCGGTCATAACTATTAAGCACAGAGTGCTCGTCGATTCCGGAAGACCACCGGTTCCGCCGTCCCCGGCACCGTCACATAAACAGCCTCTTATACATGTCACCCCTGGAAAGAGGGTGGAAGTTAGCGCCGGCGAAAACATCACGCTCGGTTGTGAAACAAGGATGGAACCAGCACCCGTGATAAAGTGGTATCACGAGGTAAACATTCCATACAAACTTTTCTGTATTTTTTCAATTTAACTCTGTACTTCTGCAGGACGTCTGCGAGACCGCACGATATTTGCATTTATTTTTATATCTATACAGCACTGTAACTGTGTCATCAGTCTAATGATATTCTTTAATTTGCTTCTGGTCGAAACGATTAAATCAGTACGCTGATTAATTATTTTCTGTTCCCCTTGTTACAGAACAAGAGGGTTCGTAATAACGTGAACGTCTTCGGCAATTACATCACTATCACACAAGTTAACAGACACGACGGTGGTCGTTATCAGTGTTTGGCGGAGGACGATTCTGGCCAACCACCTGTAGAAGCCATCAACGTTATCGTTAACTGTAAGGATTCTAAAAATTCGTGGCAACGACACGATGCCCCACTGTTCTATATTTAAACGTTCCTCCAACGAACAAATCAACCATAACAAAAATATGGAATGCGTCCATTTGTTTTCATAGATGCTCCCGAAATAGAGACAAAGGGGAAGTGGGTGCATACCGGGCTTGGATTTGAATCACGTTTAACATGCATCGTGCACGCTCATCCGCATGCAAAGGTTGCGTGGTTCAAGGGGCAGGAAGAGGTGTTGCCGGTAAAAGGAAGCATCGAGATGAAAGGAAACAAAACGCGGCACGTCCTCGAGATTCTGCACACGGAAAAGAATGACTTCGGGGAGTATACGTGTACAGCTGAAAACCCAATGGGACGAGCTACGAAATCAATTTCCCTTGCTGGTAATTTTCTTAACTTTCATCATGGACGAAGATAATTCTGATCTCAGATTGAGCACGATGCAATAATGAAAAATAACTAAGCGAGCAAGCTGAGATTAATTCGAACAACGAGTAAATTTCATTTATCGTTCGTCAGGTACTCCGTCTCAAGCAACTATCATTGGCAATCAGATAACGAAGAGCTCATCGGGATTAACTTTGAAATGGGAATTGGAAAGCTACTCGCCAATTACCGAATACAGGGTAATTCGATGTTTGATAAATATTCCACAATATTAATATTTATTCTTGCTCGTTTTAATACGTGATTGATGTAATTGTAGCTGCAGTATCGCCGCAAGGGACAGGAGGAATGGACAGTCTTGAACCCAGCCGTGACAAACGGCAAGGGTAATCAATTCGTTGTTGAGCACACGATCGAGGATCTTCAGCTTCGACCGTACGAAGCGGTCCTTTTGGCCAGAAATGATCTCGGTTGGTCTCTACCGTCCAAACCGTACACGTTTATCGGAGGTACGTACACATATATGGACACCAAGATATATTTTGTAATCGTCTGTTACATAATAAGGTTTTACTATGTTTGCTAACGTTTCTCTTTTCTCTATTGCTTTTTGCAGAGCAAGGAAGCGAGGTAGCTGAGAATGGTAAATATCGTTATACGTTCAATAGAAACTTCGGTTTGTAAATGTTACGCGACTCTTACGAATATTTAATACGTTTGCAGTTAAAGGTTCGTCAGCTGCGTCTCAACCAGTGTTAACGATTGCAACACTAGTCCTAGTCGTTTCGTCCTGTGCCTTTACAAGTTTGTAAATCGGAGAAATTCTTAAACTATGTAGGTATGTATGGAGTATGAAAATTGTCCTTTCCTTTGCGTTTGTTTATATTTGATATTTCCATGAAAATTCTATACCATTATTCCTTATGCGCATTTCCAGGTAATTTGCTGCAGCCAAAGGTACACCAGCAGTTGCAATGGTGGGTTTAGTGAAACAAGAATGTCTAGGAGAACAGTACGTGGCTGGTGTAATATATTTTCTAGAATAACACCTTAGGTATACTTATTTTAAATCGATTTTAAACAATTCATGTGTTCGGTGTAGTAGGAGAACTGTACTCGCGCTGTTTGTATTACATAAATTTATTATATTCCTGTTTGTCGTCGGTGAAACGTTTAATTATGATAGGGAAGATAGTCGATATTGCATTGTATTTTTATTCTGACCAACAAACACGAATATAGTTTTCATCTTTTTCTATACCGTTTTATTCCAGAAATTTATCGATATTGACCTGTGGGCATTGTTAATGTATAAAAGAATTTTTGTCCTATTATACAGCATGCGTTTAATTAATTCTCCTGGATGTTCTGTTGCGTATTACTAAAAAGAAAGAGCATTTTAATTTTACTCCGAATCAGGAGTAACTATAAGGGATACTGTACTTTAAAATATATTTATATATATATATATACACGTCTACATAATATAGTATTCATTGTACATGTATAAGTTTCAGAGATACATGATTATTATTATAATTTATTTTTGTATGCTTAAGATAACTAGGTCCGTGTTCTCCGATGTTGCTTAGTGCCATGTACGCAAGTTTATTTTCCCCCGATCGTGTACAAAAGTGCGGCACTGACGAACAGTCTTTCGAACACAAACGAAGGATACGTAGGTACCTAATGTGTAATAGCAAAGAAGAAGTAATGTTACTAAGATATCGATGTAATAAATCGGCGGAACTCCGTGGATTGCAAGCATATGTACTAATTGAATCGTTGAAGGAATTCGAGAACCAAGAATTCACATTCTTGTACATGTGCTTTCAATTTAAATAACTATTATAATATTTTCATTTGACTTCAGTGCATAATGTGTGCGTGGATGCGAATGACTGTTGAGAGTGCAAGTGTGGGTGATGTATTGTTTTTCCGAAATAGCTTGGTAGCTTTAGTACAGATAAATGTACGTTATAATGATTTTTAACAACCGTTATGATCAATAGAATAACAAATAAATGTTGTACAAGAAGTAATCGGTCCCAACAAATTGTGCACATTATATAAATGTTACTTGTACAAATTTTTGTCACGCTTACCAGACGCCCTGTATATGACAACCAACAGCACACACACTTTGTATAGCGTTCGTTGCATTTATTCATTTGATAATAAATTCGTTGCATAATTTCAAATGAGAATTTTATAAATATTGTAAATATTAAACTAAAAGCTCCGCAATAGTTGTGCAAAAAATTATTTCTATTAATTTTCGAATTTTATTGTAAAAGGAAAGAAATTTGGCATCTGCCCATAATAATGACTTTAGTAGCGCCACGAATGTTTCTAATTCTGTTCTGATTCAATTTGTTTTAATGCAATATTTCACGTACGATCTATGTACTTTATTCTTTGTTACCGCAATTTATGTTCTTATTAGTAACAATAATTGGACCTAATACAGATTTGAATAACATTTATATCAACAGATATCTTTCTTTCCCATTCTTTGGATCTGTAGTCTATGTGCAATTAGTAGTATAGCGTG
This sequence comes from Nomada fabriciana, assembly GCA_907165295.1. Classification (NCBI taxonomy): domain Eukaryota; kingdom Metazoa; phylum Arthropoda; class Insecta; order Hymenoptera; family Apidae; genus Nomada; species Nomada fabriciana. The sequence goes on from OU015695.1 coordinate 7,917,851, forward strand.
GTCCATATTCTCGAGATATGTATCACTTTCTTGTACCACGAAAAGGACATTAGTAAAGTCTACAGCAGCTACTGTCGTTGCAGGTGTATTCTTTGCCGCCTTTGGTAGTTTAAATGAGAGTAACTAATTTTTTGCTTAATATAAAACTTTTAATTTTATTATAATATGCACTTCGAATAAAACTAAAAATTTGTTGTCATGGCTCCTCGTGGTTCAATTGTTTGTAATCTATGAGATGTCAAATGAAAGGGAAGAGAATAAGCTATTCGCCATTAATTATCTGGTTGCTATATCCTTGTCCAGTTTCACATTATTATTATTACTGTAACCGAATGTGAAACAAAATGCTATTGTATACAAAAATAAACAGATGATGCAAAAATTAAATCAGTTAAAAGGAGAATTGAATAAAAGTGAATAAACAAAAAATGTATGGTTACGCCTATGGAAAACTGGAGAATTAATGAGGAAACAGTAATTAATTTGGCATTACGACAATGCATCTACGTAGCCTTGCAAGGACGTTCCCACGCGTATCGTTTAGAAAACAGTAGTATTAGCGTACGCATTTCTAGGAATTTCTAAAGGTCACCGAAACAATCGTTATTCATTTTTGGGCGAAACTTTAAATGGCTGTAACTCGGCTGAGAATTATCGGATCACGCCCGAAAAAAACCAAATTAATCACCGCGATCTCCTCTACGCGGACGGATTGACATCCTTTAATTTCAATTAATATTTAAAATTATTTATAACTTCTAAACCACTGGACTTCTGGTTCTGACCCACTTTTACCTGATCCTGCTGGACTACGATTTCTGACCAAATTTTTGTCAAGTGTTTAACACATGCGCCAAATAAACTATAATTAACATTACTGTACTTAAATATCTAATTTTGTGATTTATGCAAGTTTCTAACATATTTTCATGAGCTCTTCAGTAATATTCTCGTTCGGCTTTATTTTACTTAATATACACATATGCATACCTATATATGTATAGTATCATCGACACAAATTGGCGCTGCCGAAAATCAGGACTTTGTGTCAGGAGAACATGAGAACATAATGATCGTGTGCTTCAAATGAAGGTAAAGGATGCTGCTACTCGACAATAAATGATTTACACATGCTTTATCCGCTGGTCATTTTTTATAAACAATTTAACAATTGTTTCGAGAATTCCACAATAACTATACACGGAAGCCGTTCCACAGGTGAATCATATTGTTCCTTAAACAGAGATCTTCAATTTGAGGTGTCGTTGTAAAAATCTGCCAGGTAGAAGCCGAGATAATTAAATTTGTTTAAAGAAATTATAAACGGATTGGTTTGTAAATTTAAGTTGCAACATTTTTGTAACTTGTATCTTCACTGATTACTTTAAATAAATGTTCAATGAAAAGAATTCCACGGCTCTTTTTACTTTTGCACCTTAACAATCCTTGAGAGAACCTAAGTCCAATTCCTTATATAAGAAGTACCGTGGACGAACTTTAAATGCAAAATCCTAAAGCGAGAAACTTGTCAAAATGATCCTATACGTTATTTAATTTGGTGCTAAGAAATTGTTGAAATACGACGTTATTTCATAGAATTGCTAAGGTTCGAATACCTCTTCCCATATCATATTCTCCCGATACAAATCCACGATTTTCATGGAGATATTTTTATTGGAAACTCAGAAATTCAGGCGCTCGGAAATAACTGGAATGGGACGTTACTTTCCAGCGTTCTCCAAATGTCAAGCATTTTAATAATGTGTGAAGATAATTGAAATTGTTTCAATAAATTATAAACAAAGGCGATTACTTCGACTTGCCGGCGAGCTACATCAATGACCAAACGACATAAATTAAAGCTAGGAGTATCAGCTAACGTCTCCAATAGGTGTGCATATTATTCCATGTACAGTTCATTTGTTATAAACAATTAAACAATTAAAATTGTTATTACGGTCAATCGGATATAGTTGCAGCACCGGGGTATTTTTTATCGTGTAGCTTATTCGTTTATCTTTCATTTGACACCCCATTTATTAAAAAACAACCACCAGGGGCCGAGATAACAATTTTTAAAAATTATGTCGGCAATTAGATGTCGATAACCGGACATGTGGCGCCATCTCGCGTTTGGGGGCATTTTCGCAGATTTGCGCACCGCCAAAACTGAAATCCTGGATTACATCGTTAATTTAAACAATTTCATTTTTCTCGGCTTCTAGTGTGTATTTTTTAACCGGACTTGTCTTAAATTAAAGCTACGTTCCATACCTATATTCTCCAACAGTTGCAACAATATGGCATTTGTTGTTTAAAAGTTATTAACAATTGAAAAATCAGCAAAAATGCACTCCGGGTCACTGCAATTATCTCGACTTCTGGAGGTGCTAGATTAATGATCGAGTGCTTATAATAAAGGTTAAGGATGCTACTATACTACTATACTACTTGACCTTCATTTTAAGCACTCGATCATTAGTCTAGCACCTCCAGAAGTCGAGATAATTGCAGTGACCCGGAGTGCATATTTGCTGATTTTTCAATTGTTAATAACTTTTAAACAACAAATGCCATATTGTTGCAACTGTTGGAGAATATAGCTATGGAACGTAGCTTTAATTTAAGACAAGTCCGGTTAAAAAATACGCACTAGAAGCCGAGAAAAATGAAATTGTTTAAATTAACGATGTAATCCGAGAATTCGGTTTTGGAGCCGCAGAAAGCTGCTCAAAAAGCCGCAAACGCGAGATGGCGCCACATACAATTTAATGTCGCGTTGGGGTTCCAGAGCCCCAGTGCCTCTCCCATGTCACTGGCAACGTTACCGACAGATTATAAAAAGCGATGTTAATTATACATTTTGTATATCGGTTCCAGGTGGTTATATTTTAATCTATAAGGTGTCAAATGAAAGGGGAAAAAATGAGAAAGAAAACAATTTAAATAATAATTATGGGCAACTGGATAGTCGCGTACAAAAGGGGCAAGAAGGGATGGAAGGGAGTAAAAGTGAATGCAGAGGAGCAACATAATTCCCAAGCTTCAATCTTAATTAATTTATTATACTAAGAAGAATAACAAAAATGTAGCTGCATGATTTTGAACCTGCACTACCTTGATTTTATAAATAAAAATGCAAATAAACCAATTTTTTAAGCTTGACGAAAAAGTAGTGTCTCGTAATCAAAATAAATAAATAAGCTACAAAAGCTATGCTTCAGTAAATAATAGTTCTTCAACTGAACATTGTTCATGAACAGAGGACGCTAAAATTAGTGTCGAATTTCTGTGCCACGAAATTCCATAAAGTGAATTCTCTATTCCTATCTCTCGTCGGCGGTAAAGGGATAGAAAAACAAAGCAAAAGAGAAAACTACGGCTCCAAACAGGAGTGCATTATAATTTTAAAAACCGATCTATTTTAGCAAAAAGTCTACCGAATCTTCACTTATGAAAGATACGAGGAGCTTGCCCTGAATTGTCGTGCTGGCCCAACCCCAAGTAGGTCTCGACCGGGGTCCACAACCCTGATGTAGTTTCGACTGGGTTCCACAACTCCAGGGGTCTGTATTCTTGTGGTACCAAGCCTAGAGTCAGGACTTATTAGATCCAAATTCAGCCTCAGCTGAATATTACTCTTTCCCCAAAGTAACTGTCATATTTAATATAATTTTTCCAGATATGCCAACCATATATGTATAAATGTACGTTTATCCAGATATCATTACGCGTTTCTAATTAATAATGCAAATAATATACATCTACTGCAACTTCCTTCATTTGAAAGCCAATAAAGAAAAAAATTATTATCATATGAAGACTCGAACCTGGACACACGATGGATATACAATCCCATTTCTAAGCAACCACTTCGTTAAATGCATCACAGTCTGAACTATTCAATATTTTCACATTACAAAAAACTACCGCCCACTGTAAATTCGAGTGCATAAATTTCCTTCCAAATGAAAAATCATTGACACCTAAAGTCTGTAACTTTTATCAATAAATCGAGTTGGGCAGTATCTAACATTCTGAAAAAGGTCATTAATCCGGATGGGACCTTTCGAGTAGGGACCTTTTCCTTCTATATAAATATGTTAAAATTAGATGCTGAAAATATCCACTGACCTTTAAGAATGAGGTCCCGTGGTCATCTCAAGGTAGATCATCGACCGTGAGAAGTTCTGTTCTCCAGCCTCCCCACTCTATACCCCTTGCAATCACCCCCATTTCCCCCCACTTCCACTCTCGCCAGCTAGTATCATACGCCGTCGTGACACACTTCTGACTGGAATTTTTTTCAAACGTGTTCCATACTTCAGGGTTCAACGATCCATCCAAGAGTATGATCTGTTACTTGGTAGGCACTGCTAGTAGGACACTGGTCTCGATAGCTCTTGGAACGCGTAGAAGGGCTACCTTGAAGGTAATGTCTACTTCGTCCACTCGTTCACCAATTTTTCGATCTGCATTTATCTTCAGCAATAGATTGAAACTGTAAAATCAAATTTCAAACTTTGTATCGTTTGCAATGAATTAATGCTGTTAGACGTTGATTTTCATTTGTAAGTAATGCAATGGCATTACATGTAGATGGCACACTTCTTTTTCTTTTTTTACCAAGTTGCTGTTATATGGTAATGCGAGTAGAAAAGTTGGAAATGTTTGGGGATGAAAAATCGATTTGATAGAAAGCTTGATTTTGGGAGGGATAAATACGTTTTTCTTTCGTCCAATGTTTTGGTAATACAGAAACGATAAGATAAAACGGTGCTCGCTTGAATATTCCGATTTACCCATTTTCCATCACAGGTGTGGCGAACAAAAAAAGCTTTCGTCGAATCGAAAATTTCCAGTTGAAATACCGATTACTTCGTTCACATTTACTTTCTTCCCGCACGTTTCTTGACCGTCATTATTTGAAGCAAACTCGTACAACCGTTTCTCGTATTTCCTGTTCTATTTTCATATTTCGTAAAGTAGGTTCCTCGCTTTGCGCCGGAATCGCTCGCGCATACGGGGCCACACGTGCGTAAAAAAAAAGAAGAATTGCCATCAAGATTTCGCTGACGTTAGACCGGAAACGAAATAATGATCGCAAGAGCGGAAAAAAAAAATTGGCGCACACACGGGAAACACCGCCCGACCTGTACTACTTCTCGTCTGAGAGTTATTCTTCTCTATGTTCAGGTATAAATATTGAAACGAAACAAAAATGTGGAAGAAAGCCGGAAGCGGCACCAACCACTCGAACGTTTCAACCAGAAACAAACGTAATCGTGGAAAAAAGACCACTTTATTCAACAACTTGTCCAATCCGCAGCAATTCGCTTATCAGAATCATTCCGTATCGACTCCAGGACCCGTTCAGGGCATCTAAATTACCGTGCGCCAGTGCACCGAGTGCACCGAGTGCACTCATCGGAATATTCATAGTTATTCAAAACGAACGCGTAAGTACGCGCGCCAACGCGATACAGGAAGAGGAAGAAAGCGCGTGCAGCGTTCACCATTTGAAATCTAGGCGACACGAAGACCGATATCGCACATTTCCTGAACCGTGGCCGTACCGATTTTTCATCAAACGTGTATCCGTTCACCGAGCTCGACTCGATGGAGAATCATCGAATAAAAGAGGGACCCTCGAATCGTTCGACGATCAACGTTTCGCACGTACAATTTTTCTCGTTTTTCTTTTTTCGGGACATTGCGATAGGCTCGTTGATGACGTGCAGGGATGAGAGGGGAAGGGAGGGGGAGGTTCGTCGAGGATGAAGAGTTGTCGAGGTACCGGAGAGGAGAGGCGAGAGAGAGAGAGAAGAGAAGAGAAAAGAAGAGAAGGGGCCAGAATGACACCGTTCGTGTGTTACTCATTGTTTTGCCGAAAGTGGTAGTAGTAGAGCGCAATGGTGTTAACCACGTATTTACTAAACGTCGAAGGTGGTAGTGGTGGCCGTTCTAGAACGTCGGATGCTAGCAACGAAGGAAGTGGCTTTCATTAGTAGTGGTGGAGTTGGTGGTAGTGAGCGCGCGGCACACTTCGCGCTTCTCTTTGTAAGTTCTCACAGTATCACGCACCTCGGGTTTGCTCTTGCAGGTGAAACAGAACTGTTCCTCCTCCGCTGCTCGTCGCCGTGCATCGTGGTCGCGATCACTGTCCCGTCTTTTTTTCTATCGGTATATACCTTGGTAACTGTGCTTTATAGAAGATCTGCCAACCAATGTGTTCAAACGCGAGGGACGGCCTCGGCCTTGCGACTGTTACCAGTGTACTATGTCATTGAGAGGATCGGCCTGAACGAACGAAGAGAATCCGATTTATCTTCGAGTGGGCTTCTCCTTTGTCCACGTGACTCTGGAGTTTTCGATCATTTTCGACCTTGTTCCTTTTTGCTCGGTTTTTGTTAGAACGAGAACGTTTCGGACGGCTGGTCCGGTTCCTCCAGTGTTACACCCACACGGACGTGACTAGCCAATCAGGTAAATTATGTGGCGTTTTGAACACTTTATTGTACGATTCTTTTTTTGTATTTTTTGGTTGGTTGGTTAGAAGTATTTGTAAGTTTGACGTGGTCGAGGGTTGTTTAATGTTTTAGATTAAATCGGTTTTCGCTTTGGCAATAGTCCTCGAAGGTGAAATGCAATTTAAAATAGCGCGATTTTTGGTAAAAATTTGATGCAGGCGTTATTTGTGTAGTCTAAAACGGAGAACACTTCCCAAAGTGCGCTACGTAGCAAACAGGTTTTAGACACACAGGAGAAAGTACACGGTCAAGTTGATTCGCGAGGACACCTCTCTGAAGTACGCTATTTTAATTCTCCACTATAGTTTTCTTTGTTATTGTTTGTCGCGCTGTTCTGAATGAGCAGAATATAAATATGTATTACAATCGGGAGAGATAAAAAATGCATGGCATGTGTTAAATCGAACATTTTTTTTGAGATAAATATAATTGGTATTAATTGTCGAGTGAATTCGATCAGTTTTAAAACCGTACCTTACAGTGCACAAATTTAGCAAGCTCTTTAATAAAAAAATATGAAAGAGAAACGATAAAGGTATACCACGTTCAGAGATTCGACAATTTTTACGGGCAATCCTTTAATGTGATGATTTCGTAATATTTTCCTTGTATTCCTTTCATATCAATGGAGGTATAATAATAGTACTATTATTATTATACTTATTATCAAGTATAAATGTGATAGGTATAAAAAGAATCTCCTATTCGCACAGATATAAAAACATCTGCCCCTTTTATTAATACTAATTAATTGCAGTTCAATCCAAATTGCAATGTAATTGAACATTAAAATTTGAATCGGTTAAGTTTTGCCATTCGCAATTATCGCTGGCCTCTGCAGTCATTTTATAGATGTGTTCGCCGATTGATCGACGACTAATTTCGTCCCAGCCCAATAGTTGTAACCCAATTTTTGTTTGCCCAAGTATTTTTAGATTGTCGCCGACTTCATTTAACACATAATTATTGTACCACGTTTGACGTAGGGCGCAGATTGATTTACGAACGAAAATAATGGAGAGGTGAAAAGAATAGTGCAAATAAAAAGTCGAATGTACACCTGTACGAAAAAAAATGCCAAATACCTGATTAAGAATAACGCGCGGGCAGTGTTCTGTAATTCATACTAATAGAATATAATATACATAAGCGGATATCAAACCTTGATCTGGTTTATGCACCGTGTGAGCGTGAAATGATACCATTTTAGTCTCATTTTATCTATTATGCACTACTTAAGTTATAAAACATAGTTCTGCAAAATCTGAGCGTGCCATGTACGACCATGAAAATATTCAACTTAATTTATATTAGATTCAACTGTAATTGAAGGCTGTGTTCTCGATAAATAATACACACATGTATGCATATGTATTACCGCATTCCATTCGAAATAATTCAAATAATAATAGGCGAAGTTTTCGAAACACGATTCAAATATCACTTTAACTCAAAGTAAATTAAATATGATCGCGTACGAAATAAACTACAATATATAAGCAGTCGCCAATAATAAGTGAAATAATTGGTGCACCTGAAAATAAAGAAGAGACATAAAACAGATGACAAGATAATGACAGTAACGTTTAAACATTCGTAACATGGGCGCGTAATATACATATAATTGTATTTACTTGTGCACGAAATCGAATGAAGATATTGTATAGTCGGAAAACATTCTAACGTGACATTTATATTAAGGATAATTGATTTCCGTCGAAAGGAATGGGTCATCGAAACTAATTAATTCTCGTTATTGGAATGTTGTTGTTGAGTGACCCTTTGTTTAATTCGCAGAATGTATAAGCTGATTTTCTTCCTCGTCTCCATTGTTGGAGGATTCCATGGAATTGCCGCTGCCTCGCAACACATTAACAAAGATCTCAACGGCCACTACAATTCTCGTTTCCACATTTATGATGAACCGTACAATATGGACTTCACGTATCATAATTACGACCAAATGAGTCGGCTTCTACGTACGACGTCTCGTCGTTATCAAAATCTCACTGCCTTGTACTCCATTGGAAAGTCTGTAAACGGTACGTGCTTAAAAAGAAAAAGACAAATCGTACGAATCATATTTTCCTATCATATATAAATGTCAATTACTATTTACTATTATAATTATTATTTAGTATTACCATTTCTTATCTTGTTAATATTTCTTAGGTTTTGAAATTTATTGACTGCTCGTTAATTTATTATTTGGAAAATTCTATTCAACGTACGAGAGATCGTAGTTTCGTAGTTTTTAAAATCCCAACATCTATCTATGTTTTATTAAAATATTACTAGCATTGTGTATTACAAACATAAAGTAGTTCATGAAAAATGTTCCACAGGTCGTGATCTATGGGTAATGGTTGTTTCTTCCTCACCTTACGAACATATGATCGGTAAACCTGATGTGAAATACGTGGCCAATATACATGGAAACGAAGCGGTTGGTCGTGAATTAATGTTGCATCTGATTCACGTAAGTAACCGTATAATACAGATGTGTCGCAACTTCATTAACCCTGAATTTATAATCCTTCTTACGGCGAATACAGTTAAACATTTCCATACAAAACACTTGTGTTTTAAATAAGAGTCCATACTCGCACTTAATAATCAACGCCAAAAATAATGCCTTGTTAGCTAATATTAGTACACATTTTTAATAATATAAAAACAGACGAGAAGAAGCAAATGCTGTTTAATTGTAATAATTATCATTACTAAATTGTTTTGTATGTAATTTTTACACGATATGCCTATGTTACATTTTACGTCTGAACGTGATTTGCAATTCTTACTTTTAGTTTCTCGTGACGAATTATGGATCGGATCCATATGTCACATGGCTTCTAGATAATACTAGAATTCATATTCTTCCATCAATGAATCCAGATGGCTTCGAAGTGTCGAAAGAAGGTCATTGCGAAGGTGGTCAGGGCAGGTAAGACTTTCTAAAACACATTTTATTAAAACCTTTTTATAGTTGCCCGAAACTGTAATACATATATAAATATATTATCATTTGCTCTCGTTATTACCGAGAGATCGTTATACAAAATCTATCATTAATTTGTCGAACATAACAAAATTAATTTTCCGATTGAACTTTAACGAAACATGAAATCTTCAGGTATAACGCACGAGGTTTCGATTTAAATCGAAACTTTCCCGACTACTTTAAACAGAATAATAAAAAGAGTCAACCGGAAACTGAAGCTGTGAAGGAATGGGTTTCGAAAATCCAGTTTGTCTTATCTGGAAGTCTACATGGAGGTGCATTGGTTGCCAGTTATCCATTCGACAACACACCAAATTCTCGTAAGTTCGTTAGTTAAGCATATTTATCTTCAAGATTATCAAAATAACACGTTCATAACTATAAAATAACATTTGGAGTTACTTTTGTATTTAGAGTAAGACAGTTACAAATTAATTGTATCTATTGCATATAATGTGACATAAGAATTTATTACAATTAGAAGGAAATATGACTAGTAGACTTTATTGCCTTATGAATTGTACTGTTTAATTAATATCATTGAAAGCAATCTCATAGTATTGTGTAACTTTTCATGCTATCAGGAATATGCCGGTCAGCACCATTATGTGCAGGTATAGTATATTTGCTAATCAGAAAATATGAGGTAGAAATAAGATAAAAAAATATTTTCATAAAGTATGTGGCTTGTCCGAAGCTTTAATCCAATATTATATTTTCAATATACAATAAACGTAGAAAACTATAAATAGTAGTAACATTTATCGACAATTTTTAGTCAATATTGTAATATTTAATTCTTCTATTTAAAGCTATCTACTTTTGAAAATATTATATTCACTCTTAAAGTAACAATTTTCACTGACCGGCTACATTACCTTTTTTTAAAACCTTTTTCATACATTTCTTGACAATCTTTTCTCCATACCATAATATTTATCATGTAATATTTAATAAAACCATCTATAGTATCGTTTAATTCGGATAAACTCACACCCTCTATATGATTAAGGCAGAGTAATAATTTAAAGGAATATAACAGAATTTATATATGTATCAACGTTTTGCAGGATATTCATTTACTTCTAATTTTGCAATTTCTACTTGCATTGCATAACTATTAATATGTACCTATGTTAAATTAATTACAATTTTGAATGCATTTGGTCGAAACAATTACGTTCTGACGACGTATTCTTGTCATTAGCAATACTTAAAATATAATTTAATATCGAGCAATCGAATATCATCAAAGATTTATACGAACCATTTAGTGTTTCAGAGTTATGCTTCAGCGCCGAGTGTTTCACCGGATGACGACGTGTTTCAACATTTGTCGCTGCTATATTCCCAAAATCACGGGTCCATGTACCGTGGGCTACCATGTTCGCCATCGCAACCAGGATTTAAAAATGGTATCACTAATGGCGCTCAATGGTATCCGCTTACTGGAGGAATGCAAGACTTTAATTACGTATGGAACGGATGTATGGAAATCACATTAGAACTTTCGTGCTGTAAATATCCACCCGCTTCAGATTTGCAATTTTACTGGGAAGAGAATCGCGTGGTAAGTTATTAAAACGAATTAAATTAAAAAAATATGAAAATAGTAAAATATCAAACATGTGGTTTATAATATTATCTTCGCATTTTATTTGATATCATTTTCTTCCATTCATTTGCCAGTGATTTAAATGTACTTAGATATTGCATTTGATATTGTGATTTTATAAGTGATAATGTGATACGTTTTTGAAGACAGACCTAAAGTTCTATGCTTCCTATTTTATATTTTTCAGGCTCTTATTAAGTTCTTGGCAGAAGCTCATAGAGGTGTGCGCGGATTTGTTCTCGATGAAAATGGTAATCCGATTGAAAGAGCATCGATTAAAGTGAAATCACGAGACGTCAGTTTCCTCACAACAAAATATGGTGAATTTTGGAGAATTTTACTGCCAGGAGTATACACATTAGAGGTAATATCATAAAAGCTAAATTCGAAACAAAATAGATATTTCTATGGGTCAGTTAGAATAATGCAATTAATAAATAATATATTGTATACCGGATATTACACCTTATACATTATATTTAAAAGCAGTTTAGCAATAAATAATACTTAGTAATCTAAAAATTATAACAAAACCAACAAAATTATTTTAAAATTATTTCAAAATTATGTAATTTCGATTATCTCGTGCCACAGGTATATGCAAATGGATATCTTCCACGTGAAGTTGAATTTAGAGTAGTAGAAAAAGATCCAACGTCTTTCAACGTAACATTACACAGAGCAAGCGTAAGTATACATTATTAAATTTGTTTAATTGTTCGCACGCGTGTTTCCCCAAATCATAATTCAAGTCTAAATAATATTTTATTATCTACTTAATTATTACCACCCATAACGCTGATCTTATCCTATACCCACATCCCTAATAGTATAATTAAATGTTATATACAATTGCAAAATGAAATGTATTATTATTTTAATAATAGAGATATCCAGATGAGGAAGAAGCTGCATCCAACTTTTACAATGGAAACAGGGACCATATTAATCATGCTGGTATGATACACTTTCGACCACATTCTGGATCCAAAACTTCAACCGACGCAAACAGCGGAATTTTGTCATCCCTTAGTAATGGATTCAACTCTTTCGTCAACAACTGGTTTGGGTGATTAATCCTAAGTTAGCGAACGGCTGACTTCGTGATATTAATATTGTTTCATTGTAATCTCGTAATGATAAACAGAAATGATGAAACATTGTTGAAGATATTTGTTATTACTTGTTATTCTATTCTATTATGAATGATAATAGGAGAATCGTGCGAATTTTCTTTTTTAGTCACAATGAAACAATTTATAAAATTTCGAGACCATACGAGGATTAACCGTTTAAGAATACGTATAAACGCATAGATATCACTTTAGTGAACGAACGCTTCTATTATATTTTTTAATTTTATAATTTATTTTTTATTTGTACTTTTAAATAACTTATTTACATTATTTAAAAATGTAACGATGTATTGGACATTTTGCTGTTAGTTTTATGCACCGTTTATAATTCGTTAAATAAGAATTTAATGTAATATTTATCAGTATCGGACGAATTATTTATATGCATACTCTCATCGTTACTTTCGAGAGGAATTCTGTTATATATTATATATTTATATTGAACATTTGAGGGCTGCACTTAATGATTCTGCAAGTAGAACAATTATTTCGAAACACTGCAAGCACTTGCTATATAATTTGCATTTTAAATAATTCTTGTCAGAGTTTATTTGGATGAATTTCTTTCTAGTCTTTCAACAGAAGAGATTCTAGTCCCTTAATTAAAGATGAATAAATATCACAAGTTTCACATGGACAAAGTTTTTATAAATTGATATTTGTTTCTTATGTCCATGTCATACGAAGTATTTATTCTTTAATGAAATGCACATTAACATGAACAATGTTGTTTACCAATCGGTATTCTGCAAAGAAAGAACCAAAAATTTCCCACCAATATACGATAAGTCAAAAACCACATTACTTATAAAGAACTAACATAGACTCTTTAAAAATGTATGTATCAGAATACAATTTATCTCCTCAAAGTAACAAACGTCGATTTACTTGTTATTATTATATAATAGAGCTTTCGATTGACTAATATATTTTTCTTAGCAGCAGTTAATAGGATAAACATTTAAAAACAGAAAAATGTCTTTTTATCATTTGTAATGTATCAAAATATGAATTATATTATAAATAATACGAAACTTCATTCAATATTTAATTACACCGTTTGAAGTGTAGGTAACAATATTTATAGCATTTATTCACATAACAGGGCATGTTAAAAATATAGTGCCTTCACTGTTCAGATGATCTTTCAGAAAAGTTCATAAGAATCCAGTAAAAAAAAGGCCTTAAAAGTTCTGTAATAGCCCTTCGATTGTTAGACGAAAAGTTATTCTGTTTAATCCGAATTCAATTATTGCTTTGTTTTTGCACTTGCGAAAAATCTCGAGTTAGTCTCACGAGTAAAATAAAATTACATAGCTAGAAATCGAGAATTCGCGTGAAGATGGAACCCTCTTTTTCCTTAAATATTAAACAGAAAATATATTTTTAAGAAACACGTGCTTTTGAGAAGTGAGAAGTTGGTAAACGGAAAAAATGCAGATCTAATCGTTCAGAATTGTACCATGACGAGACTTTCAATTGCAAAGTTCTGAACCGAGAAACTCGTAAAAATAAATCTGTCACAAATAATTAAAGTACTTTGAATTTACAGAAGACATCAATTTCTGTGCTTCTGGCAAAAATGTATATTTCTATATCTCGTCTCTAAAAGGTGTACAAGGTGATTGCTTTGATGATAGCCTTAGTTACAGCTATCATGACTTCTCTGCTCTTATTGTTATTAGTGCGAATTAAAGATCGCGATTATTTTGCTCTTTTTATATATATATATATGAAATAGTACAATAAATATAATGAAGGCCATACGCCATACGCGATTGATCTAGAAAGGACACATGAGGCGGAAACTGAGGTTCCGAAAAAAATATTATACGTTACCACTATTAGTAGAAAATGATGGTGAGCAATATTTTAACTTTTTTTATTTATAGTATAAAAAGTACCGTTTGTTACATTTTATTGCTTTTAAGTTACAAAATATATAGTTTGTAAAAATATAGTCATATGCATAGAATCTTATTTTCGACAAATAAATATGCAAAGCGGTATAAAGTGTTTTGATTAGCTAGTAACAAAGAACATTTCGTCTGAGTGCAAATAATGGTAATCATATTTATTTTTACCCGGGAACAATTTTTACAATGTTTTACCGCTACTAAAAAATAACTTACATTATTTTTGTTCTATGTCACATATAATACACCCATCATAATAGTATACATGTATTTCACATTGGTTTCAACAAAAAATTGTGACATGTAAATAAATATACCTCATGTATATTATTATAAAAACATTTCTTCTTTTCGTTCTTTACATGAATGTATTGTGTTGATATTTTCATAATTAATCAAAAATAAATGGATTACAGCCAATAATTTATTCACAAATATCAAAATTGTGTATAAAATGTCATTAGTTTACAATCCCTGATTTAAAAAAGAAAGTTTGCTGAATCATTTCTTTCATCTTAATCTATTATGATTTAATTAATAAAAAAAAAGTAGCTAAAAACTTTGATAGACTATTTAGTTTTCTATCATACACATAGAAAGCTCAATGTTAATTGTTAATTACTTTAACACATATCCAATTTATTGTTAGTAGGTGGTGCATTTAATCCACCAATATCACCAGATTCAAGTTGTTTAAGAAGACGGAAGAGAGCTGCAGCTTCTCTAATGCGGCTAAATTCTACGCAAAAGGCTTGCATTTCAATAAAAAGTTCTTTCACATTTATAATTTTGTTTCTAATTAGGGATTGTAGAAAAACGCAAACCAAACGTACTAGACGATTCTGCATATAACGATCTTTTATAGTTTCGCATGTAGAGATGCAGTTACTAATATATAAGTGAACGAATTCTGTTGGCAAATCGACAGTGGTTGTTAATCTGTTGACTACTTCCATAGAATGAAGAGACATCTCCATATTTACTAGAACGCTAAAATATTCTGTTATTTGGCTTGATTGCATCAACTTTAACAGAACTTCAATTGCAATCAGAGGATTGTTCTCTACCAAATCTGGTAGTTTTCCAGGTGTAAGGCCAATATGATATACCAATTTTGGATCTCTGTCCAATTCATTAACAAGATGCTGCTGTTGTTGTAACGTTAATACACTTTTGAATGCTTTTCCCATTAATCTACGAGCTTCTGCACCAGCACAATTTGACACGCACATATTAGTGTCATATTCAATCGTAAATTGGGAGGGTTCCGTAACATTGAACCATGGTAGCTCATCAACCGAACGGTATAGCGGAGGAGCTAATCTTAAGAACTCAGGTTGATAACTTTGACTACATAGCGGCGGATCATTAGCAATTAAAACTTCCATCATTGTCTTTGTTGCGTTCTTATCGATCTCTGTAACCTTGGAATGATCCATGTCTGGTAAGATCACAGGATTGCCGCACTTAGCAATGGAAGGTAGTTCTGAGTGACGTTCCGCTAATTGTACTTGTAAATTACTTAGATCAATGTGCGGTACAGATACGAAATACAATTCATCCACAATTTGCCTCGGAGTTTTCTTTATAATGTCCTTTTGATTGTATCCCAATAAATTTACTAAAAGATTTTTCTCACATTGTGACAAAACTGGTATATGTCCAGAGAAATTGGTCTTTGGTACACCACTGTTTGTATCCTCCTGTGGCTTTAATACCTGAACAAAAACAGGCGCGAACGGTGTTGAGGCCAGTGGTTCTCCTCTATAAAGATCGAATAATAATGCCACTGCTATTATACGTTGAACATTTTTTGGCAATAAGTCTATATGTTGCAAAAGGAGAACCAATGTCATTCCTACTTTAAACCGATCTTCTTTTGGAAACGCTTGATGCAATTGATTACATAGACTTTCCAAACTACTATCCAGATTTTCCTCTTCAAGGATATCGAGTAATTTTGTTAATTCTTTCGGCGTAAGCGTCATGTTGCTAAAGTAACAGATCGACCTAGGTTATAGCACCTCGATTACGTTTCGTTCGCACGATTATATTCATGAATATCGAGATACAAATACAGTAATTGATCTTTAAAATCAGTAATTACGTATAACATGTTAACTTGCAGTGTTTCAATATACGTATATTTACTCTTTGTTACATTTTGCAATTGTTGTTTTACAGGTTATGACTAGAATTCAAGTAGAATCAACTACCACACAAACTTACAAACTCAATTCTAGATTTCCAACTATACCGTGGAATCGATCGCAGTATACGAACCACATATGCAGATGTAAAAAAGAGTAGAAACATGCTATGCAATAATGGGATCCTCCTATGGCGCTGTGTAGTGGCGCGCTTATGTGCGCAAATTTAAAAATTTGCATACCTGAATCAGTACAAGCAATGTATTTTATTCCTTTTACTTTAACGTGGCATATATTTGTTCCTTTGTATATGTATACATAGAGGTAGTCTAATGAATTTTTAAATTAATTTATAAGTGAATATACAAGGGAACATTGTAGCCTACCCTCTATTTAGTAATAAATAATAAATAGTTAGTAATTCCTTTTAGCAAACTATCACTTATAGTCGACATCAATTCAGAAAATAGTATGTATATATGTGTAATATTTATAGTCACCGAAAATTTTATAAAACGTACAATTAATTGTGTATAAGTAATTCTATAATGAAAATGAAGTAATTTGTTATAATTAAATCTATTAATTTTCTTACAAATCTTTAATTATATATTTACGTTTGACTACATACAAACCATCAATGCATTTTGAATTGCAAATATTCAAAAATAGTAATTCGCAATAAAGAAGATAGCTCCGTAATAAGATTCTTATATTACTATTTATAATTTTATAGTTTAGGATTTCCGGTACATAGAAACTAGACCGAGATCTAATCCATATAAATTAGAAAGAATCGTGTGGAAAACGGCGCATTACGATACGCTTGAGGTAGTTAGGCTTGCTAAACGCGCATCTATAATAACTTCAATCATCAATAACTCCAAGAATTTATAGTTTACAATTATTTAATAACACCGGCAAACGCATCTAAAAATGGTAACATTGCCTGTCTTTCCTTTACGTCAACGTCCTAGCAAATTTTTGACTTTCATAGGCCTCTGTAGAAATGATTGCGCGCAATAAAAAGAATAATTAACTAAAAGTAACATAAGTAACATGAGAATTATATTTTGTTACTTTTCATTACCAAACATTTCCTATTCTCCTATAAAACAAATCCGAAAATATTTATTCCTTAACTACTTCCTTCATTGTTTAACTTGGCCCAGGTGGTGCATTAATTATCGAATCACTATCATCTTCATAAATAAACTTCTACCAAACCAAACGTTACTGGGACTAATTTATAATCAATTAAAGATTCTTTTCCAAGACTTTTCGTATCGGCAGATTGGCGCTTCCGCTTTACAGAAATTAATCCATATAGGAATCGTTGCTTTGCACGCCTACGGTTTACATTCACGCAGTGCTCCTAGGCCGGCTAGGTATATCAGAAATACGGTCAGCTCTGAAACGGTGAAGGAATGCCAGATTCCCCCACTATTCTTCGCATACTCGTTTCACTCCTGCCCCCGGCCCCCAGTAAATTGTTGGGAGATGGAATCCCCACCTCATAGGCAGAAGCACCTGTTGCGCAGCTACCTGTTTTACTCGATCCATGGGTCCGTTCTCTCTTTCCTTCTCTTTCTCCTTCTCTTTCTCTTCAGTATCGCGCACGGTGTCACGGCAGTAGAACGGTCTCCGATCGCGGTGGTGACTCTTCGGTAAAGGGCAACGACTCGCCAAGTGAAAATAATGTCTCCTTATGCACGTCGAACAGAGTCACGGTGAACAGTGCGGGGAGTCTATAGTTCAATCGAAGGTTTGCCACGGTTATTCAAAGAGGAGACACTAGAACGCCGTAGCAGCCAGATTGGAAATGCATCGCAGGAGAGTTTAAGAAGGAGCAATGGAGGACGAGCCACGGGATACCTGTTTCGGGGCAGGAAGCGTGGCAGGGGCTGTGATCGGTACTTTCCTCACAACGATTCTCCTGCTGTTGGTAGCTGCGCTTCTTTACAGACAGTGGCGTAGACATAAGGGTAAGTCTTAGCGTTCTCCCGGGGATTTCGAAACCTCAGCTACCGGGTACAGAGTGGCGCGTCTCTCTGCTTCTGGGGACATGCAATGACAGATCGTTGTGGCCTCTGCATTCGTGGTCCTGCATTCGCATGAGCGCGCTCTAGTTGCCGAGTTCAAGCTATCATAATGTACTTGCGCCAGTTAACTTGTTCTTTAGAAGAATGAATGGTATTTTATCATTGAGGACAACGATTTATCGTGCTTGCCTGTTCTACCGTTCTTTTGCGGCACCGGGCGTATAGTACATATGCAGATGCAAGCCCGATGGAATTTCTTGCACAATAAATCGGCGTTTATTCCTACGCGTTACTTCCCTGCAACTCCTCTGGAGGCACACCACAGTAGTAATACAAGATACTACGCCCCGGCACGCGGGACAATAGATAATTACGCATTTTCCACTGGATAAATTGAAACCTGACACAATTTCTAGTAGGCGAAGGTAACACACGATTATGTAATATAATTCCCGTGTTTCTTCAAACGGAATTCGTCGCGTGAAGTGTCCTGCAAATTAAAAATATCATGGAGGATTGAAGTTGCAATGGGGAATCGAAACGAATTGTTAGTAATGTTAGTTAATCCCTGCGGAAATTCCATGGAAATTTATATAGATAATTAGAAACTAGAAATTAATTACATATACATAATAACGAAAGTATTCTAGTATTAGTTATCGTTTCACGAAATTCATTGGTGAGCTTTACACGGCACCAAACTTTTCGCTATTGCGTCGCAATTGATGCGTATATCACGCAAAAGGTAGACCTTGGAGTGCCTCTCGAGAGACACGATGCGATGGGACACGAAAGTCTCTCTTGCTCGATACATTGGAATCTCTACCTGGTGAAATGATGTTTACGGGCTACAAGCATAAAATGTACCTATATTTCTTACAAGAGATACATTCCGTATGTTGGCTCGCTTTTCGGATGATCCGTATTATCATTGCGTCGCAACGGTGGAATGCATCGTATGTATGTGGAACGCTAAATAGGCATAGAGTCGGCTGCAACCAGCCATTAACGTTATTCTTCAAAAATGGGCAATCGTTAGAATTGTTGCCGGCTAAAGAGGACAAACCATATAGAGTTTTTTTTTTTCAAGCTTTCCTATATTTTTCTTCTTTTTTTTTTTGTTTTTCATGTGGAGACAGATAATTGCGATAAATGCTTATGCAATTGTGGCTACGTTCTTTAGCAGAAATCTAAATTGCAGATGAACAATGCAAATGTTTCTTCGAGATACGAAAAGTAAATTCCTCAACCTGTACAGTTGGAAACTTTTACAGTGTTTTAGCATCGAATATTTTTCACGGCCTGACAATTATCTCTTGTTAAATTAGTCCTCCTCGTTCCTACGTGCAAAAGGTTCACCTAAAGAATGAACATAATAATGAGCATAAAGTATTTGAGTGAAACGTGTTTAAAGCGCATTACTGCTGCGTACAACCGAAAGAATGTTTGCACCGGTAGGTAACGAGTTTGAAATTTTACGCCGCATGCAACAAATGCGCGGAAAATGTTTTCAGTTAGATTATGCAACGATCTGTACCTACCTGTTCCAACTGTTTTTTTTATGAGTCAAACTTGAATAATGAATATTCTTTGCTTTCTTAATTAGAAAAATAGAACGATCAGTCAGAAGTTTACCTTTACGGTTGCATAATCATCGTTAGTTAGAGAATTGGACTCCTGGGTTCTCTGCACGATCTGTCGTTTCCGTTTCTTGTTAATGGTTATTAATTTTTTTTTAATATAAATTAGGTATTGTACAGCGACTTGGTGAATCTAGTGACTTGAAATATTAAATAGTTATGGTCGCATCAGTAGAATCGGTACAATACATGATGCAAAATGCTGTATAAATATAGCAATTATTATCGAGAAATATGGGGAAAACGTGAACATATAAATACCGATTAATTATATTCATTAAAAATGATATTGCCGGTGTATCAAGTTACCGTTTAGCGGACAAATGGAACTTGAGATAAGCGGGACTCGCAATCAGATAATAAGTATTCTATTGTAATCGAAAATATTTGATACACGTATCGGATGTAAACAGTAAGTAAAGTAATAAACAGCACGTGTCGCATATTTTCAATATTGTGCAATTTCTAGGTGAATACGTAGGAAAAATGTATACGGTATTCCTTCAATGCTCAAACGCAATAACACTTTTCGATAATTAGTACCAATCATTGTTTCCCAAAGTGGAAAATAGATAACAAATGATGGACACAATGATAAGGTACTAAGCACTTCAAAGCAATGGAGTGTTTCTAATGGCATACAAATAAATGTTATTGACGTACCAAATATGTTTCCGAAATATTTATTAGTTATTTTGTTTTAATTTGTCTTTATTGAATTACTCAGAATAACAAATTATAAAGGGATTAATAAATAATGCCACGCTCGCATAAACTAATCTGTTTTGATTTCATTTGCTGTATAATTAAATATGTATATATTATATTGAATTAAAGTTTATTTGTATACCAATATGAATATTGCATATATAAAATTCAGGCTCATATTATATCAACAAACACGATCTTAATGTTGTTCATATTTTATGCATACAAATAATAAAAATATTTAACGTGATAGTGCATCGCAACTGTATCCAAGAAAAAAAAATACAATGTCAATTCGTCACGCAGTAGAAGTATGCACATTTGAAAAGATAGAATGGAATGTGTAATTCTTAATGCCTCTGCAGGCGTGTACGTGTATACGAATATGCTAAGCACACTAAATAAGCGTAAATCTGTAGGGTGATGTCACCATTGTAGTAACATAAATTACGCAATGAGGGTATCGTCGTCTTAAAAGTCGTTTCTCTGTTCTTTTTAAGCTTACCAACACCTTCAACATTTAGTTATGTAATCTCTGTGTATTACTTATGCAATCCATATTTTTCTGTAACATTGGCCCTATAGTTTATTCACCTGCAGATTAATTAAAACGTACCATTCATTTTTCTAACGTAATAAAAGTATTCTATAGTGTTATTAACGTATTTGCACAACATATATTTTCATAACGTGATGACAGTGAATAATAGTGCCAAATAAATCTTTTTAGGTAAACACTTAGTACTGGTAACAGATCCAGAAATCGTCGAAGAAGCCTATGCCTTCGATAATCCTTGTTTTAAGGATGTTACAATATCGTCAACTAATCGAACTCGAGATGGGACGGTATCTCCGACTCCTGGGGATACTCCAGGTAAAGATTCTGCACGATGGTCTACTTCTTGGACATCCTTGGGCCTGGGCTCGACTAACCGCAACGATAAGAGAAAAACTCTCGACGATTCTTGCCTTGGCGTAAGTACTTACTATGTCCTTTTTTACTTTTTGCTCTGACTATGGATTTCTGACATTATACGACAATGTTAATCACGATATCGTATTGCAAGTTGCGTATGAAACACGACGTATTTGTTAGTTAGAAGAATTTTTGCAAACGATATTAGTATGATTATAAAATATACACTCCGTTTCAATATTTCATACATATGTATGTACGAGCTATGGTTCATGGCCAAATTTGGATACATGTACAGTTAATCTAGCCATCTTTGATACGTGTCCTTATGTTCCTTGATGAAGAGGAAGTCTGCAGTGTATGATCCGAATGTTAAAGAAAATATTTATAAAACGAGTCTTCGATGTAACTTTTCTTTTAACTTACTACACAATACATTAAGATTTATGCGATTTCACGTTTTCCATTCCTCTGACTTTCTTTCTAGTCTACGTTCAAAAACTATTACGGGTGATAACTATTATTTCATAATAAATAATCGGGAATGTACTAAAAGATATTATCACGATACGATTACAATATTATTTCTTTTTCTGTATGCAGCCGAAAGCAACAAGGATCAGTGTAGTTGGTTTGAAAAGTCGAGATTTCACGGGATTGGGATTTAATATTTGTGGCAATATGAGAGAAGGTATCTTTGTTAAAGATCTTCTACACCGTGGACCTGCATCAGAGTCTGGCCGAATACATCCAGGTTAGTAAAGTAATTTAATTCTTTATTACAATTGATGTAACTAACACTTTCTACAATTCGAAGATTCCGCGCTAGTCATCAAAATTACTTCACCAGTTATTCGAATAACTCTATGTGCTTGATTTTATTAAATTGAACTTTCAACGACAATTTATGACGCGAATATAATAAATAGCAGAAAATATTAAGTTGTAACGTTTAATAATCGTTATATTTACAGGTGACCGTATAGCCAGTGTGAAAATCAGTTTTCGAAATATGGTTTACGAGGACGCGTTGACAATTTTAAGCTACGCTTCGCCATACGACGTTAAACTCGAAGTAGAGAGCGGAGGAACCGGATCGAAGCCAACGACTCTTTTGAAAAAAAGTGTTGGCCCTAGCGCGATAAGAATTTGCCATCCCCTATATAGAAGTCAATCGATTCCAGAGCTGTCACAGTCGAAAAGTGTCGCGAAAAGACTGTTCATAGTCGATCCAAACGAGTCCATGAACTCCAATTACTCGACAATGAATTCGACATTGAAATCCTCCAAGTCTACGCCAAGTACTCATGCATTTGATAAACGTCACGACGAATCCAAGAGCAATCACCAGAAATTTGGCATAAAGGTTTTGCCGGCCCTTGACGGCACCGTTCATCGTATTGAAAATCAAAATGAGCATAACACGAACCTCGAAAGAAGACACTCGAAAAAAATGGACACAGAGAAGCATTTATTAAATATGAACAAAGCACTTCTACTTACCGATAAGAAGGAAGAAGCGCAATGCCAACAGGCTTCGCACCACGTGTTCCACGGTTCTGAAGGTCCCGAAGGGAAGAATGATTTTTTCGAAACGCGCAACGTCGACACGCCGGACAAAGTCGGCAAAGTCAACGACACGACGATTCATATCCCATCAGAAGTGCCAACGGAAGTGCACAATGCAGCGATGGCCGCGCGTAGAAATCGAAGGAATAGTTCTGAATTGTTGAACCCTCAGAAAAGTAACGAGTCGATTGAGACAGAGGATTCGAGGAACCAACAGAAGAACAAAAGAAAAGCCCCACCACCCCCCAAAGGTAATAACTACGATGGCGAATACGTTTCCCCCGCGAAAAAAGATTCGACGTTCGCGAAAGGATACAGCAGCTCCAAGAAGGAGGACGAGATTAATAGTATCAATGATTATACCGAATCATTGTCCGACTATGTGAACAGAGTACGCGAAAACACGGACAAAGTTGATCCGCGTGCCGAGCAAAAAGTGGGGACATTAATAATCGACGGTAGACATTCTGAATCTGATACCGACAGCGAAATGCAGAACAGTTTCACCACTATTGAACTGAACTCGGCTGACATTACAATTCATCGTACACCTGTGCCAGAGGCAAACGACGACGAGGACGACGAGGACGATGTTTACAGGAAAGCAGCGAGCTTAGGTGATTTGTCGAAGTACGAATGTAGGACATCAGCAACTCTTGAAAGAGCGCAGAGTTTGGATATGACTGATACTGGAACCAAGAAACGTAAGGCGCCCCTTCCGCCAGAGGATATAAACGAATCCACTGAAGATTTGACTAAGCTCGATCAAATAGACACTTTCGATAGACGATTATTGAAGAAATCAAACGAATGGGGCAACTTGGACGACGTCGTCTGGCGGAAGAAACCGGATTCGGAGGATAAATCGAAGAAGACGAGGGTCAGAAAAAGGAGCAACGGATCGCTCGAACGATCAAAGTCGTCCGTTGAAATTAAATTGAAGAATGACGCCTCCGAATCAAGGGAGGATAACTCGGCAGACGATGAAACTAGTATTGAACTTTACAACCTCCCATTGAGCAAGAGGCTCACCGAAGAATTTATTCACACCGAAAGAATGTTCAATCCGGACGAAGACAATTCGCTGGCGAGAATTGTTAACGACGGAACGATTGTTAAAAGTCCCACTCTCGAGGAGGTCGAATTACAATTCAAAAAGGAGACACCATTACCGGACGATTTTAAGAACGACAATATAAGTGTGGACGAACAATGCTCGGATGAAGATGACAAAGTGGCGAAAAAGGATTTCGGAAAGGCTTTGAAACACTTTGAAACCTACTCGCAAAATATACCGCCCCCTTCGCACGCCTCTTCAAAGCAAGACCTGTTTCATTTTAAAAATTGGAAAGAAGATAACTCATTGGGAAACAACGAAACGAGTTTGTACATCGGTAAGAAACCGGTTAACGAAGAGCCGATGACAAAAATTAATGTCAAGAGAGGATGCCCCGGGTGCGACGAAAATTCTAGCCATCATGAAACCTGCAAGAAAAAAGCATTTTCGACGAAACGATCGTCTACACCGATACCTTTACACGACCATACGAACTCAACGTCGGGCAATGGTTCCGATTCGATAAGAGTGAACGACGAAGAAGAACCGTCATCGATGTCCCATACGCATGGACCAATGCTCAAAGACGCCGATGGCAAAAGTGAAAACTCATCGACGAAGCCGAAGCGAGTGATCGAGGTCCCTGTTGATCAAAGAATCGACCGTGAAAACGACGAAGATGAAGATGAATACGAGTTTGGTTCCGGTGTGACTTTGAATAACAGAGTTTTATTCGACCGCGAGGACCGTCGTAACATTAACAATATCAGTGTTTCTAGTGGTGAAAATAGTGAGGACAGCGGTTTAGTTGGTGAATCGATGGATTACAATCCACAGGACTTTGATAATCGGCCACCACTTCCAAACACGCCGATGCCACAAAAAATGACTTATATTACAGAGATCAAGCTCTCTGCTAACAGGGGGAAATTTCAGGAAGACGACGAAGAGAATGGCGGAGCTAATAAAAGATCGGTGCAAAACGACGTTAAAACAGCATCGAATGGAAAGACGAGTTCTAATAAGAAGCCGCCTGTACCTCCTAGAAGGACGGACATTACTAAGTCTAGTAAGAAGGGTAGTACAGATAAACAAGTTATTTATGTGTCTGAATATAAATCTAACGAGTCGAAGGAACCGCATGGTTCAGACGTGAGCGAAGGAATCAAACAAACTGATAACTGGCCCGCAGAAACATGATTTGTAAATGTTCTCAAGGGACAAAGGACAAAATCAATCCTGACAATAAGGTACCAGTGAATAACGAGTAATCGTCTAAATCCATCGACATGAATTCGATGACGTCATGGGAGTTGTAATGTGCAATTTGTAGTCGTATCGTCTTCATCTCAATTTCGATGACGAGTGGTAAATTTAGCAATAACTCTAGTTATGGTGAACTGTTAATATTTGATCTGTTAAATGTTTTGTTTACTTGAAAGATGAGCCAGATATTATAATCGATAATGGGAAATTAACCTGTATACCTAAAGAGCGTACTTTACTTAACTTTCTTTGCATGAACGAATCAAATGTTGATCCCTATTTGTATGTACTATGCTCATTCTAAATAGATCTGTCCGTGTACTAGTCGAGAAAAAAAACTTTATTTAGTAACTCCGATTACTAGAAAAGACTGGGCCTCGTTTAAAAACATGTTTTTTTTCTATGTTTTGATAAAAGTGCTTGTTGTTGTAAATAAATTGTATTTACTTTGCAACATGCTGCTTGCTTTAAAAATTATTACAACTTGAATTTGTATTATACATAAATCGCGTGTTTATAAGATAGTACAGTATTAAAAAGTATCATACATATCAAAAATCGTTATTTCGTTATGAAAATATTCTGCATGTACCTTTTCATGCATGATATTTTTATAACGATATTTTTAACACATTAAAAGGTTATTTAGACGCAATTTTTCATTGCCACTTGGATAAAAATGAATTTAATACACATATGGGTACAAAAGGACTGTAATCTATAATTGTAACATATACTATCTATTATAGTATATAAAATATATGTACAAAACAGATGAAAGTATTTTATAGTTCAATTAATGACTTATACTTAAATTCAAAGATTATCAACTGGTATTTTTATGTAATATGTGGTTGAATCTACTTGTGAAAGTTATAATACAATTTTCGGCGTAAAACTTTTATAATTTAACCGCACATATTCCTGGAAAACATTTGTAATGTTACAATTAAATTGGAAATATACATTTTGCGATACGAAATATAAGATATCATAAACATTTATACCTCGCCGGGTATAAAAATATTATCGCCACTTTTTAACAAAGATTGCATGTACATTTTAATATGTTATGATTCAATATAATTTTTATGTTTTATTCGTATTTTTACGTGGTATCGCTAATATAATTTGTAATTTGTATATATAGTTCAATATTTTGTATCTATATACAATGAAAGTCACTTAATTACATAGCATATTTTTATACACGTAAGTAATAAGAAAATTATGAAGCAATAAATTCAATATTGGTAGCCACGTATAACATGTAAAAATGTTACCAATAATACGATTTGCAAAATACCTATTGACCATACGATTATTGATATTAGATGATACTTTGCAATTTGATCAACGTGAACTCAATCTGAGACAATAGATGTGGAAAATTCGTCACGATCTTATTCACGTTATAGTAAAAGTTAATTGTGAGCTTTTTTTATGTTGTTCTTTATGTTATTGCAAAATTAGCAGTGATAAGGTAACATGGGGCAAAGCGAAGATGTCATAGACATGTGGCACAAACCATTTCGGTAAAAAAAAGGTGCCTAAAAGTAAAATAAGAAAGAAACATGTCTAAAAAATATAATTTTATATTTACCACATACTAGAATATCTTTAGTGAACGTCAGTCACAATTTCGTTTATAATGTATATATATATCTTTAATATTTTTCATCATTATTCATCCTCATATAGATTTCAAATTTAAATAACTAATAAGAACTAATGCATTGTTACAAATATAAATTAATTACATGAATTTTTGTACATATAAAAGTATGAACATTGTCATTAATATAAATAATAACTAATGGGAAAGTTGTAATGTTTATGCCAGAAGCATAAACGAAGTATAAATGAAATATCTGTATGTATATATGGTTAAACAGTAATCATTTAAATATAAATATAAAATAGTGCCAGGCAACATTTAGTAATTAATTCAATAATTGCAAATTTTAACATTATTTTTGCACATTAAATTTTATAATAAGTATACCTAAAACAAAATTATTATTCTCACTCTGTTGAGAGCTATTTTAAACTTTCTATATTAGAAAATAGATAACTAGAGATATCATACATTTATACTTTAGTTATAGGTTTCATTTTGTATTGAAATTCTCTTATAATGCAGATTTAATATTTCCAATTCAAAGCACTGCTTCACCGAATATGCAATTCTTCGTGTAATAACAAAATGAATGCATTACAATTCGAAGTTTTCATACAAAGGCAGTGAAATAATATGCATAAGAACGAATGCAATTAAAATTTGGATAAATATTTGTTTTCCTCATGTTACTCACTGTTTCACATTTATATACGCGTCGAATTTGAAGGGAATATCCAAGGTGTTCAGTAAATTACAATATAACTAAGGATCAAATGCAGCTGCTGCTAGAAAGTAAATTCATCAGTATCAATATAATAAACTATAAGATAATCTTTGTAATTACTTGAACAGCTTCCAAGAAAAATGTTTCTAAATATAAACCTATGACCTTTTGTCGACAGTGTCTACTTCTTTACAGTATCTTACATAAAACACGGTGCCTCCAACACGCGATTAAATTGTCCCATTTTAAAATAAAATTATATAATAGTTACTAATTAAAGTTTGCAATAAACTTATTTACTTATTAATTAACTGTAGCATATAGTAGGACATGAATTTCTCTATAGAAATTATTTTTCTCCGAGTTCGATCAATCAATAAAAAAAACAATGCGAACTATATTTTTTTGTTTACTTTTCGCAAAAAACCACGCTCATGCCAGTTTAGAACGATTGTGAACGATTGAGAACACTACATAATGTATACATATGTAAAATTGTATCACCCTCGTTTATGTGCTACGTTAATTATATGAAAGGTTCTATTTCTTGTTGAAATATCCGTCCACTGCTCCACTACTTGTTAGTATGAAAAAGTAATAAGAAATAATAAAATGTTAAATTATATGTATATGTATATAGAATAATGTTAAAATGGGTTGTCGAATTTCGAATGACTATACAAGATATAATAAAGAACTAACACAATTATTTTATTATACACATTTTTTGCATCTAAAATTATACCTTCGATATAACATGCTTAAAACCATCAATATTTAAAACGAACGGAAAGAAAATTTCATATTTTTGAAAACTGATGTTCGTAAAATATTATATGTGTTAAAACAAGTCATTGAACTTGTTATTATTTTATAGGTGATATACAACTTTGTGCCCTGTATTATATTTCCATATGCTTTCAAACCAGATATGAGCAATTGGAAGTGTTTTGTTGTAAATGGAGGCCAGTTACGAATATATTTATCTACACATGATTCTGTTATTGTATTTCTCTGACATTGGTACAGATCAAATAACATTTTTCAATTTCTGTGAATATCATTAACAAACAATTAAATGTAAGCAAGAATAAAGTTCAATATACACATGTTACAATAATGTATACGTACATGTATATATTTTTCTTATGCATTTCATTGACAGCGAGAATTACGTATTGCGTTCGTATTAGTATTAACATACATTTAACAAACAAGAAAAGCTCAACTCAGTGCTTTAAAACAAAAATTTGAATCTTAAAATAAAATAAAAAAAATTAAATTCGCTCAGAATGGCAAACTCTTGGTACGGACTATTTAATGTTAAATGCATACAATGTTTACGGACATCTCCGAGTCGACCTGTATATTTTAATTTTTTGCATTTCCTAAACATTATGCACTGTTGACGATTCTTATTATATAAAGAACTAAACTATAAGATTTTATCATATATATAACCGTAGACTGCAAATATTGTAATAAAATCTGCAAAATTAACGCCGAGTATTAAACAACAGATAAGTATTTACTAACAAACTGAATATAATAACGTGGAAGGTATAATATTAAGTATGTATTAAACAAAAATTGGTGTTTTATGTACACAAATATTTTTGTATAAAATAATGAAATTCCTTTAATCCCTTGATATATGTAAAGTTGTGTAAATATAACACGTTATTAAAACTTGTGCTTTGAAGTATATTGATTTTCTAATTACAAAGGCAAGCAAATACTTGAAAACAGTGAGCTTTAAAAAATATACATATTATGTAAATATGTACCATGAATACAGTGTTTCGCCGTGGGTATTGTAAAGGGTGTCCCAAAATTCACGCAAGATTTGAATTTTGCGCCATTTGTGCGATAAAATGTTGCCAAGGAAAAAAAGGACAGCGTGACAGCTGACAGTTCAGGGTTATTAAAAATGGAGCGCTACACGATAGGACAACATAAATATTATGCTAACCATTTAACATCGTTTAATATTTAATACAAAGGCACAGAGGGGAAAATTTCATTCAACGAAATTGTTAATTTATTATACAGTATAAGATATACAAAAAAAACGTTTCAATCTAATTACATCTATGTATTTGCAAACCAAATGTAAATGAATACATTTTTGAGACACACGTTTATAAAACTATCTAAGGTTTACAAATCTGCTATATGTACACTAAATATTCCATATGTTACAAAATACCAATTCCTTTATTATATGAAAAATATGAAATGTGATATCACCATATATTGAGATAATATTGATTTTTTATTACAGAATAATGGCAATGATGTTTAATGTGTTTTCGAAAAACATAGAAGTTACTAATGCGTACAAAGTTTATGCGTGAAACACAACATCACAATCCTATTTCATATGAAAAAAACACAACATTCTGCAATAGTATCTAACATCATAGATTTACATTCCATATTTTAGAACAGAAAAAAATGGTATTATTTCTGCAAAATTATTTGCTTAATTGTTGTGCATACTAATAGAATATTGAAATCAATAGTTTGTACTAATTTGACAATTACAATAACATCAATCCACGTACAAGCATTTGCTGCACTTTAAGTAGCAGACTGTTTATAGTTCTTTGTACTCATTAATTTTTTGCCGCACATTGCACATATGGCTTTCTTGTATGCACAGGATTGACAATAATGTGATCCAACTTGATGTACTTTCTGCCTGCATATTTTACACGTTGTGAACTTGGCAGTGTAAGGATTAAACCTGGCTTTTCCTGCGGAAAGTGCCTTGTTTTCGCCGACCTTACGTCCTCCACTTTCTACTGTATTCCTTGCTCCGCTTTTCCATGGATCTGGGGTTATGACCTTTCCCAGTTTCTTTTCGCACTTTTCACAAACCATTTTGAATCGCACTTGAAGTTTCCGTTCTAGCATAGAATATCATACAGTAAATATGTCATGAGCACATCGTGTAATATAAATATAAAATAATACTTTACGTTTAAATTAAACGAAAAATTTAGTTTACGACGCGATTCAGGAAAAATTGTTTTCGTAGCTAATAATCTAATATCATTCAACACTTTACGAAAAACTGTAAAACCGTGTGTAAATAATGAGGAATATATAAATCTAAGAAAGTTATATGTTTTAGCTCACCTGAACGATGTCTTTAACGTAATGTGTACTCAAGTACTAATTATTGACATTAGCCTCCTATCAAAAACAAATGACCATTAGTAAACAAGGGACATAAACCATGGAAAACAAGTCACAAAAGAAGCCTAACTTCACTAACCAAAATGTAGTATTATCAGAATCAACAGATTGAAGGTACAGGTACATACGGTTATATACACGTTGCTAACAGGGGGCGCTTGCAAGATTCGTTTAATATCAATAAAAACTACACATGCAGACATAAATATATGAATTCTACTTACGTATCAATGAATGCATATATGATACAGTCACAAAAGTACTTTTCTAACAAAATTATAATTTCATATTTTTTTTTATGTAGAAAACGTAATTTTTGTTGCAAAAAATTATAAGTGCATTTGTTAACAAAAACGATCATCGTCGTTTGCAAAGTTGACAATTAAACGAACAATAAAAATACTGTAAGTATGCAGAGAATGTAATTAAAACAAAATCCCTAGAGCAACCCCTTATAAATGAATTTCTTTCAAATGTTCAAATAGTTTATATTTGAAATATTAAACAGCGATAAAATAGAAATTTACAATATGAATACATATATGTGCTACATTGTTAACAAAAGAAAATATTCTCTCGCAATATTTAATTTCACTTTATATTTTAAGAAGATCAATATACCGAAATATTGGAGAATACCAATATAAGCTAAAATGTATTTTTAAAGAAATCAATACTTGCATACACAACGCTGTATATTTTCATTAGATATTTGCCAATTATATCCTTTTTTATGGTAAATCTTCTGTGTATACAAAGTCGATTTTTGAATAACAATATCATTGTCGTCATTTTCTTATTGAAACAAAAGGTAGACAGCTGAATACAATTAATTAAATTACCATCACAGTTTAAGTTCTTGTTATGTTTGAGTAGATTATTCCCTTGTATATATAAAAGTATACTGTCCATTAGAAATTATGTATAGCATATCTATACATATATGTTCATTTACGATCACAATTTATTTCTAATTTATAATGCACGAAACAAAAGTAATTGCACAAATCAACATAAACTCTCTACACGTATAAATAAGAAAATTTTCTTATCCATATCCATCGTATAATAAACATTTTAATTAAACATTAATTAAAATAGCAATTCAACATAGAACACGTTAGATTTTTACAGATTATACGCAATTACATATAAACAAATCCTTTACTTCATCCTGCCTCACTTATACTTTCAATATCCATTAAATTCCTAACGAACGAAATGAGTAAAAGCATAAAAGCACTATAGCTTTCCGCCATAGAGATTTTTGCACATTTAGAACTGCCGCTGACTTTCGGTAGTTTGATTAGAATCACACGATCAACCCTCTAGTCGAAAGCGGCGAGCAATGCTAGTGGGGGTAAGAGGGTTGAAGGAAAATTTGACGCTAGGGGTGGCGTACAAGTGCGGGCGCCATCTAGTCGCTCAGTGCCCGACTATCCTCTGAAGACCTGTGTACTCGCGATCGTATTACCAGATTATTGCGACATTTCGTGTGACAATTTAATTCAGTGCATCGTGCCATAACAAAGTGTCCAGTGTATGCTTTAAAACGGATACACCAAGGTAATTATAAGTATTAATAAAGATGTACTTTCTAAGAGACATAGTTTGTACGGGTGGCTGCCATCCTCGATACCAGACACGCGTTAACATGTTGGATCGATTCCTCTTTCTCGCAAGTCGTAATACGATGGGGACTCCAATAGAAGACCTGATTACGGTTCTTTTTACCCTCCTTTCACAATTCGAACGTGTACTTCGTTTCACGTTTCTTACATTTTACGTTGAATTTATTCGAAAATAAATAACTCGACGTTCGAAGTGATCCACTCACCCTTGAAATCTCCAGATAGAAAGACGCCTACAGCCAAAGCCCCTTTTCCCTTTCTTTCTCCTCTTTTTTCGCTCTTTCTTCGCGTCTTTATATGAAATATTAAGTTTGCGTAGAAGTTTGTGCGAATTTCAATCGTGCACATATACTTTGAAGATATGTGTAATTCGATTCCGTGCCCTCTTTCCAGGAATGCAAATAATGTCCTGCAATTCGATTTCCATTTGCGATATTTTTTTCTTTGCATATTATAGGGACCAAATTTCATTCTAATTGTCGAAGTATTCTTTGCATAGAGATTATATATTTACTACTTATTGTTAGACACCAGGCGACAGAGCTTGCAGTATTCAGGGTGCTCTCATTTTTAAACAGATGTATCTAGGAGTAATTCTGCGTCTCACTTTAATCGAATATGGTCATAAGAATAATCAGTAGAAGCTCGATCAGAAGTGGCCGATTTTCACAATTACATGAGTTTTATTCACGAATTGTGAGAATATTTCTTTCATGATGAAATTTCTGAAAGGTGAACATGGATGTAGATATATTTCGGTTGTTTGTTCGCAATGTTTAAAAGATTAATTTTAGATAAAACATTGCTTTATTGCGGTGAGAACTAAAGGGATACTGAAAAATATTTCTCAGTTCGTTAAAAAATAATTATAAATTATTCATTATTTCACTTTCGTATGGTCAGAAAGATTGAAACGAGGACATTGCTTATAACTATTACGAGCATATTCTTATCGTATATTAAGTGTTACAGTGTTTTATTCTGTTTAAATGTATATTTAACTTAAGTGATTATTTTTCGCGTATTTCGTTGCTTCTAATACTTTCTACTTATATCGTAGTCACAATATCATCTACTCTATTAAAAAGGAAAATATTTATATTTATATTACGAATATATTTATAGTACTAACGTATCGATTAAATTTCAATGTCTTTATTGAATTCCAAATAAAAGTGGAAAATTTTATATGTTGCAGTATATGCAAATAAACAGTACATTTAATCAAAAAATCATTCACCAATAACCATTACACGTTTTTTAAATACTGCGAGATGAAATATTTGATTGAATTATTGAATATAAAAATGCGGCAATATGCTGATACAAAATTTATAAAAACAGCAATATGCAGGTTTAATTCTAATTATTATTAAAAGATGATAAAAGTATGAGGAATATTAGCACAGGTATAAGAAACAATTCAAATTTTACGATTTAATATAGCTTTCTCTTTTCCGTTATTTCATTTCAGACTCATACCTTTTATTATAAAGAAAGAACAAGCACCACTGTTAAAAAGACACGCACGTTGCATAAAAATAGGAACAAAATTGAAACGGAAGAATAAAGGTCCCAAAGTAGTGCGATATTTTTTTCACGGTTCTTCTAATACTGTTTTATCGTGATTACTAAAATTAGTGTGCAAAACTAATCTGTTTACATCAATGTCTCTTTTCCAAATATACCATCTTTTTTCTATTTTCTTTAAGTAGTAAAAACAGAATACTGTAACATTTCTGTTCGATTATAGATAGTGCAATTTAATCGTCATTAATAATAATGTACTTCAGTTATAATTGCTGATACCTCTCCATTCACATAAACTGCTGCATTAATAATAAACATTTGATGCCAAGTGGAACATTCGTTATTCTCTATATCGAAAACTGAGCATTGTACGAGACAGAAACGTATGTCCATGTCCATGGCAACCTACACCGTAAGCTTATAGTTACCAGCAGTGGGGGAATTTGACATAGTACATCACAGGTGGACAATGCTATACTAGACCCACGAAAGCTGTGCTATTGAGGGTAAATGCGATTGTCTATTGAAGAGTAAATTGAATAAAAAACTTTGTATCGAAATCGTAGTTCTTCTAAAACGAATGTTTTGTTCCATTTTTATTTTTAATAGTTAATAACATGCGTCGTTAAATTATGTTGCATTCAGAACATACGTAATCATCTTCACATTTATAAACTATAGTAAAATATAACTATTATGTTTTGCTCTTTCAATTATAAAATATTTCATTATAGTTCGTTCCCATTATTTTGTTATTTGTCCACAATTATTAATATTACTTTGTAATTTCGTTTACTATACCGTAAGTCCCAAATATGTGTTTTAAACCCTCAGAGCAATACATAAAGTATTTTTTTATCCCGTACTGCTGACGTCAGTCGAAGCAAGCTTCTTGTTTTTAATAAATATCAACAGCATCATGGGAAATTAAAAGTAACTCGATTCCTTTATGTTTACATTAAACTTTTTTTTTATTTAAAAACATTAGAGGTTCATGAAATTAAGTAAATACATTACAATTACTAAATACCTTGAATAACTACGTACTTCACACCTTTTTTTAGATAATAATGATGATAACTTTAACTGAAGTGGGTACTTTGTAGGGGTGTTTTAATATCACAAAACCTTTTGAACCCCCTTCTACAGTTTACTCCCTTTTGTCCGTAATTGCAATACTTCACTTCTTCGTTGCGAAATACCTTCTCTAAATATTTTCAAAACTGAGAGCGCATACCTGCATGGTTAAAAGTAATCTTTGATAAAATCATTTAGTAAGAAACCCAATGGAGAAAACCAATTTCACGTATTTTTTGTTGTAAAAAGAATAAAAAGCATGTTTAAGCGCGAACGTAAAATGGACTTCGCCCTTCTAAAAATTTTTCGCTGTTTTTGGATAAATATTCAAACAGTACTCATAAACCACAACGCAGAGCGTTTCTAGCATGATTTATCTGACTGCGTGTTCCACGTCACACACATGTGAAAAGGTGGCCGCTGCCAACAAGC
Organism: Nomada fabriciana; assembly: GCA_907165295.1. NCBI lineage: Eukaryota > Metazoa > Arthropoda > Insecta > Hymenoptera > Apidae > Nomada > Nomada fabriciana. The sequence goes on from OU015695.1 coordinate 7,953,616, forward strand.
GAAAGGGGTGACGTAAGTGGATAGAAGAGAGGAAAGGATAACAGAGACAGGGAGGGCGAATTGTAATAATGACGAATATGCATATGTCCTAGAATTAATGATAAAAGGAAGCATGGTCAATACAGTAGCAAGCTGTGCAACACGGAGGTAGACTTAAAATGTGCCGATTGTATCTACTGGTGCCAGTGACCTCCTATTGATTCCATGCTCAACGAAGCACGGGCCAAACCCTCGTTCTCTCTCTCGCCCTATACACACTTTCTCGTCTTTCATCTTCTTTTCTTTATATTTCTCCTACTAGTGTCTTCATGTTTTCCTCAAATCCGCAACATTCTCATTTTGTTTGGCTTTGTTTCATTTCTGTTCGTTTGTTTTCGCTAGAACCCACCTTCCCCTACTATCGCTTTCACATTGTGCATCCCTTTTTACACCCTGACTTTCTTTTCTTCGTTTCCCACATTTTTCCTTCTTTTCGCCGATTTCCATACTTCCGTGACCTATTATTTCGTTCATTTTATTTTTAACACCAACTTGCTCCATTCATTGCTTTGTTTGATATTTTATCGTTCACTTATTTACTTGTTCCCTTTATGCAGCTTGCATAGAAGTGCGCACTAGAAAGTAATACAATTAAAATATAATTGAATGCATAATTAATAATTTTGCAAGCTGTATGTATTGTAAGGATACAGGCGGTAACCTTAATTATAATAGAGCATTAATGATATTGTTAAAATAGTACGCAATTATATGTAATTAATGTGATACATAAAATGTAAGTGACTGAAATGGCTGTCGTACCGAAAAGCAACAAAAGCGTCGCATACACCTGGCGGGGACAAAAACCATTGTCACCATTCGATAACGATGGCATATATGTAATACCATTTACGCGTCATGCTGAAATGAATGTGGTTTCAACGGAACTTGTCTCGAGCATTTTAGAGTGTTTCGAACAATAAATATAATAACGTATTCTGCCGTTAAAGACCGAAGTTAAGTGGACGGTACTATAAACTGAAAATATCGTATACAACACATGTATTTAACTATCAATAACTTGATCAATAACTCAGGCACCCGTTTATGTTTAGTTCAGAACTGTCCAACTTTTTATAAGTATTTGCTGCACTATAATAAGAGCATTATGGTAAACGCATGCCCCACGATTTTACAAAACATTCTTCGTTTTGGTTGTTTCTTATAAACGCTCTTTCGATATAATCGTTTGATGGGAAATATTCCTAAATTATTTAGTAAATCAAGTTTTCATTAGATTATATACGTTGATAAAATTGAGTAATTGTCGTTTAAGTCTTACTATTATTTCGCGTTAACATAAAAAAGGCTCTTAAGTGAAATATAAAAAACCTTCCTTTTCATTACTTAGTAAGTCAATAAAATAGTAAAATAAGCATATTGTATAATTATACGAAGTATTTTATTAACTAATAACAATCCAATAATTAACCAGTGTTCTTCAAACACTGCCCTTTCTATGCTCAGACTCTAATTATTCAAATCAATAAATAAACCAAGCTGGTAAAGTATCAAGGAATAAGAATGCTTAAAAAGAAAGATTATTACAAAAATTACACATACCAAAAGTATAATTATGCCTGCTACCTAAACGTTTCTACTTATTATGTGCATATCGTAATAAAACAATTGCTAATTCAAATATCCCACTTGTCTCGTACATGATTATGTTTTAGAATGGACAGGCTATTAAGGGACATGAATGTGGCGTGGCGATGACAAGCCTGATCTTGGAAAACGCAGACTTGAACCGACTTTTCCCGAAATGTCGGCCTAGGGGTGGCCCACCCCCGAGTCCGGGGGCCTCCACGCAGATCAGTCAGCCGCATGAAAGCCTCTGCCAGAAGGAGGCCGTCTCTGTTACCACCAGCTTCACGACTAGCCTCACGAGTACACTCGCGACTACGTTCGCAAACACTCTCACGACCACCTTTGCAATCACCTCCAAGAACATACATTCAACGCATTCACGCGCGATAGCGGGAGACATGATCGACTTAGAGCGCGATATCTCCGATAGGCAAGTTTATATTGATCTATCGATTAACGATTTAGAGCAATTTGTTTCTTCTTTTGTTGCCGAAATTATTGGGATTGAAACAATCAAGTTTTAACAATCGAGTTCCTGCAAATTGGAAAAGTATATGATATTTCACAAATTGATCTTTGTGATTTACTGATCAATTTCACTGAATTGTTTATCTTTAGAAATATCGAAATGGTCGCGAAACGAAAATTCAAATTAAATGTATATTTTTGATTTCAGCCGACACATTAAAACAATTTTTTATTTATACAAGAATTATATTAAAAAGAAAAAAAATATTGAATTATCCTATATTGAACGGATCCAAGCAAGCTTTCTAATTAAGGGATTAAAGTATGAAATTAAATACTATTTGTAATATTAAGACATTTGAGAATATATTCTGCTCAATTCTTTCATAAAGCTAAAAGTAGTATTAAAGCTTTTCATTCTTGATAAAAAAAAAATGTAATAAAACCTGTTATTTTTTTTATTTCTAGCCGAAAAGAATAATTATAATATAATTATACTAAAATGTAAGCAATTCAAATTAATCTAATGAAATTAATATAGTAGATGTAACTAATTGTAATAGTATCTATATTTGAATACCAACAATAATTATTTGACTTTTCTTATTCCTTTAGGACGACGAGCATGGTGTCTGGTTTTGGGGGTGAGAGTCAGCTATCCGTTGGGATCAGCGGTGGTAGCGGCAGTGTTGGTGGTCCACTTGGAACATTTAGCTCGCTTGGCACACTTAACACAAAACCGCTTTCTTCAAGCTCCTCATCTGCCTCTGGGCGAAGTGAGGATGCACAACAATATGGTAGCCTTCCAGGTAGTGATCATCAGAGTCACTCCCAACAGGATGATAGCGGACCCGAGGAAAGTCCCGTATACATTTTAACTTCTGCTAAGGGCGATCGCAGTTATAAACTAAGGGATTCCAGGTAAGTCATTCTCTTCCTCTTAAATGTACATTAGAGATGTCTTTGTGTTAAAGTATGATTTACAGAATTACTTGTGCCTATTAATCGTATTCAGAAATATTATAATATATATTAATATTCATAATATATACTTACACATCTGCACTAACTCTAAAAAATATAGTTATGGTAAAATATTGAACAATGTTGGGGATACCAAGGAATGTAAACAATTGGATGCAAAAACAGCTCTTTGAAATATTGAACAATTAATCTTTGAATTACACTACTGAAAAGTAAAAAGATATATATTATTTTCTGTGTCTCGCATAATTTGTTTAATTATTTAAAATATGTGATATACGTCCAGACGAACATTTGATTTATAAACTCAGTTAATTTTGATATCGTATATCTCAACACGAACATACAGCACCTTTCAGGACCTCTTTAATTTAAAAAAGAAGTGGTTGATATATCATTATTTTTGTAGTATCTTGGCATTTTAATATTTACTGTATACAGAGCAATAAATAGATAAAATGTTTAAGTACATATAACTATTTTCCGACCCTCTGAACAATCGATAAACTTGTCAATGACACAATCGAAGTGTAGTCGATAAACATTATGCAGCAATTTATGTTAGGTTAGATTATATCGTTCTTCTTCCCGAACTTTATTTGCAGTGATTAATGAGAAACATATGTCACATAAATTGTTTGTTGCAATGAAAATGAATTGTTGAATAAGTAAATTTGTTTATTGAAGTGTAAGTAATGGTTTTACGAGAAGCGATGCATTTAATATCGCAATAAAGCTTTCTATACTTTTTGTTTACACTGTCCTATGGACCTATTACCAGCAGATATTTACAAGTGACGATCTTAATTGAGATAAAATAATTCAAAGTGCACTCGGAAATTCATTTTAGTGAAATAATATATATATATGTATTACAAATTAATTGCATAATCTGTACGTGAGCAATGTGTTTGTATATTTCTATTGCTGGATGTAATACTATCTTATAAAAATGATTTAATGGCAGAATATTAATTGTTTGGAACAAAATCTAATTCTTCACTCCTCCGAAAATGTATAAATGATATTAATATAAGTTGTCATAACTATAATTCATTGATACTGAACATAGTGTGCGGATGAATTTTCATTATGCTTTGAACAACTATTTGATGATTATATACACTTACATTGCAATTATTATTATATACAGAATGTAAATTGATACACTGCTCCTTGTCTTCTACACTGTGTATTGATTATATTTTCATTATTTCAGAGTGTAAGGAATTTTTAATAACAATATTAGTAACAATTCATAAAAGATAAATAAATGACGAATTTATTTCGATCACATTTTTGTTGCATGTTTTATAGCATTATTAATACAATATTTGATATATAGTAATGGTTAATGATATGTGTAATTCATTTTTACATTTGGAAGAAAAGAAACAAAATATAATTATTCAATACCCAACACTTCTCTGCTTCACAAATATAGATTCATAAGAAACAGATACAATTTATTCGAAAACATATATAATAATTAGGTTCAGCTGTATAATAATTAGATATTCCTACAGTATTTCTGTATTCAGATTGTAAATAAAGGTAATTTAGAACATTGGATACCATTTATAATTGCTATAATATTGTTCTTTCTTTCTTCTAGAATTATAGAAATCGCTGGTGGAAGAGAAGTTTTTTCTCAAAGCCGAGGCAAAGTAGCAGCTAGAAAATCACGCTTTCTTGCTGCATCTAATTCAGTAAATAACGAAGATATTCAAACAGATAATAAGCTATCAGTTAAAAGAAATAATAAATCACCAAATACTCAAACTATATGGGAATTAAGAAGCCGGTAATTAAAGAGAATTTATTTATTCATTATCTATAGTGCTTATATTTTAGTATTTTTAATTAAGAAGCTGTTTGTTTAGTATTTTTAATTTCTAAATGATTATACATGACCGATTTTTAGATGCGGCGATGCAAGGAAGCAACGTTCCAATAGAGAGGTCACAGAAACTGTATTTTCTTCAGAGATACATTCAGTGCGACATAATCCAACAAAATCCATCCTCGATTATGATTCGCCGAAGAGCAATCACAGCAATCGTATTATTAATTATGATTCAATTTTGAATAGCAATAATGTAGAATATGGTGTATCGAAAAACACTACGGATCTTGATTATGGATTGACGAAGAGCTGCTTAGATTATCAATCAAATCACACAACGCCGGCAAGAAGCATGGCCATTGTCAGTGATGGTGAAGTGGTTGTCTTCGATGATATTGATGATAACTGGCAAAATTTGCGACTAGACTTATCTTCTAATAATACCAATCAAGTGACGTCTACTAATATAAATCTCGAGACTGAAGAGTCTCAAAGAGGTCGCATACCTCCTGAACCTCTTAGTTCTAGCATTGGAAGTACACCGAGCCCAACAACGGCATATCATCGTAATACTTCGGAATTTTTTAAGGTATTTTCCTTTGAATATTCTATCATCATATTTATTTTTTTGCAACTATATAGATAACTATAGGTAATTATAGCTTATGTATGAACTGGAAAAAAGCTTTTTGTACCAAAACGAATATATTTTTAGGGGATTACTCAAGCTAGTGATTGTGAAGTGGACTCGCCATCTTCAGAGCGCAATCATAAAGTTACAAGGGTAATTGGTGAATTACCAATAGCGCAGTATTCCGAAAGCCCTAGACGTTATGGAGTACGCGATACTCAACTTCCTTGTCTCCTGTCATCGCCATCTGTATACATGACTCCAAGACCTGGCTTTCCACAGAGAGTATTACCAACAACTCCAAGTCATAATGAGGTAATTCATATTTTTTCTGTATTATCTTATTGAAACGCCTTATGCATTCGCAAAATTCATCGTCCCTCTTATAAAAGTAAGTCCAATAAACGAGGGAAAAAATGTACATAACTGCTAATAAAAATGTATCAATTGAATTGAAATATTGTATGCATTATTTATTTATCAAATGTATTATAATATTTTTGTCTAGAAGGAGGATATTTCTGCAGAGATTATTCTCGAGAAGGCTGTGGTAGAAACAAGTGCGAATTATTCTGACGATGAAGCTGTAAACGCCACTCCTCCATCTCCTAAAATGGAAGACGACGAAGATATGTCTTTAAAACCATCTACTATAACCACAGATAACATAAGCAATTTGGTTTCCTCTGGTGGGAGTACATTCGATTATCTGTACGAATTCTCAGAAACTCGGAAAGTGCTTGAAGAATTTTTTAAATGTCCACCACCAACAAAGGAGAAGGAAAACAGTACCGAATCTTTCCCATTCCAGGTACAAACGTTTCGCTGATATTATTTTATTATATACAGCCACTAGTATGAACTTACACATTTTTTAAAATTACCTCTAAGTTAATCCATTCGTTTATATATTTCGCTTAAGGATCTCGACTACGAATTACGAAGACAAGGTGGAAGTGCTTATGTTGGTCAACGATTAGCTAGTGGTCTGCCGGCAACAGAGGAAGTCCTAGTACACGAATCACCGAAAAAACACAGATCAGATTTTACACAAAATGTAAGTGTATTGCTACAAAAATAATTTCTGTATATGGAGGTATGAAGAAATATTTTTAAATTTGATATACAATTATTTTCAATGTAACATTGAAACTCGTCATGCGAATTATCCGTACCACATAAAAACGAATTAAGTCTCATTAAGTCTTAAATCTTTAAGAAACATTTAAGTCTCATCTGTTTCCTTTTTTTAGGCTGGCGAGCACGAAAATAATTTCTTAGACCTGTCAGTGGGCACTGGTAGTAGCGAGGATCTCGGTGAAACGGAGGTCGGATTACAAGTCGGACACTCGCGCAATTTTACATTAAGTCCTGAAACGACTGATTGCGATAGCAATTGTGGTGATCTCGATAGCGAGGTTTCCTTAATGATGATGGATAACGAATTAATACCAGCTAGTGGACTTCTCGGATCGGTAGGAGATTTAGGAAATAATTCGGATTCGTTGAGAATATACACCAGTATGCCAGTTCTGGAAGACGGTTTATCTAGTGGTCATGCTAGTGACACTGATAATAATAACCCAACTGTGATGCTGATGAAGCGGCAAATTAATGAAATCGAGAAAGAGATTATTCAACGTAGCCGCGTTAATGATACAGTTCATTCAACTATGATGGATAACGATTCAATTGGAAACGATCTTTCTGGTTTATCTGTTAACAAAGATATTTTGCACTCTTTAAAATCTTCGTCGCCCGACTTGTTTGTTCCTAAAAAAGAAAATTCATACGATACAAACGAGCTGCAGCTCGATGGTCTGGATCCTCTTGGTACACCACCACCGCCAGCACCACAGGCCAGACAAAGCGTTAGTCTAGAAATAGGCGGCGAAGTTGAAGCAGCTATTAAAGATATTAGAATGGCTCTGCAGAGGACTAAAACGTTACCCGTGAAATCGTCAACAGAAGAACCACCTGAGCCTAACGTCAGTCCAATTTGGATACCAAGGTATTTCACTTTCCTTTTCCTACTCTCTATTCTTTCTTAACTTGTATTGTTTCACTTGTCTTAAATATCTATATGCTTGTAACATAAATCCAACCAAAAAGGAATTCGATTGTATTATTTTTAACATTTCTATTAATGCCGTGAAATTTTACACAGGCATCTTTTTAAATGAATAACGCAAACGATAAAAATTATTATAATTGAAAATATGTGTGTGATACCGCATGTCTCTATATTTACATACATATAAAAAGCATTAGAAATTCTGATACACAGTGTTTATTATTCCTTGGTTATTTTCGTAGCATAATATTAATATTATTGCAATACCCCTATTTTCTATTTATTGTAAAGCACATCTATATCAGTATTTTATACATTTTATTTGGTCGTAGTTACGAAGAATTCTATTAAAAAATACTCCCAAAATATTTTTTTTTAACGTTTTAGCATTTATATGACTATAAATATACTAAAAATATTTAAAAAAATATTCAGTTGCGTAATCAATTGATCATTTAATTACTCTTTGTTAAGAACATCTAACTAAAATGTAGTATATCGGATGGCAGGCGGAGAATTTGTGTAGAAAATAACAGCGAGGATGAAGTTCGTCGTGCGGGTGAAGAAGCAGATGTTGAAATCGAGGAGGGTCCAGATGAAGAGGAGGCAGATACTGACCTTGAAACGGATCGTTTACTCGGGCAGCAAAGAACAGACGACCAGGGTTTCTACGACGACAAGGTAGGATTGAATATAAATTAATAATTTATTATCTGTTTACTCGACCTTTCTTTAATAATATATTAAAAATAACATATAACACTGTTTCTCAAGTGCATGATGCGAATGACTGGCGAAATAACACAAATAAAAAAAAGGTCAGACACGTATCTGAAAGGAAATGAATTATTATACACATACATATGCAAAGAAAGAGATCGTTTTCCTGTGAAAGATGCGATTTATATTGCTGAAAAATACTTAATACCCATTATTTTTAAATGGGATTTATACACTGTACTGTTCACTTTGAATATTTTTTTTAAATACTGTTAATTTTAGTGGTAACTCTTGTGTTCATGAAATATTAATTTGTTGATTTATTATTTGAGACATTACTATTAAAGTATTGCAATTTTTCAATTGACATATTATTGCCGTAATTCTAATTAAAGATTAATTAGATATTTATACTTACTACGATCCACTATGATCGGTACACTCTGTTAAGCAATATTCGAGTCATTCTAATAAATAATATTACAGAAGCCCGATTAATTATTCAAAAAGCAATAATTCGCGCATAACAAACAGTTTGGTAACAACTGTTTCACAATTTTAATCCTTTATTTACTTAAACACGACCTACTAAATAATTAAAGTTAAAATAATCGAGCTAATTACCCACTCCTAAATACTCGGTATAATTCATAATTAACACCATTTTTTTTACAAAGTATCTTAGTTTACGTGATATACGTACGAGAATATTAAAAAGACAAACTAACTGAATAAACTATCATTTGGAGATTCCAATATTTGAGTTACGAGAGAAAATCGATTATTGTCTCTAATTAACGAACATCAATCGGCCAATACTACTGTTATGCTATCGATTAAAATAAATAAAGGATTAAAGTAGAAAAGAATGCGGTAAATCCTTCTAAAGGAGTCTTGGGTAATGCACGATTTGAGCAAGGGTACTTTATCGGTAAGCAGACTAATATAACAAATATAATTGGTGTTACATAGGGGTGGAGGAAGCCTAAAACTAGGACAATGTTACCACCGATGAGTGGAAAACTGTCGACTCCTAAGCAAACTCCCCCGAAAAGCCTGAGTGTTGCTCTGGTAGAAAGTCCGCTAGCACCCTCGGAACCCTTAGCTTCAACCTCTGCCTGTGTCTCCACTTCCGCTTCTGCCTCTATATCACCACCTCCAGTAGTTTCCGTTACACAACCACCGTCATCCGATCGAGATGTTACCACTCCCACGCAACCTGCGACGAGTCCACAGAAGACTCCAGCTAAAAATTCTCCCTCGTCCCCTCAGAGCCTCAAGGAATCCAGCAACAAGGTGAAAAAGGTGCCCTTTCAATTACATTACATCAACCTATTCTCTTCTTCTTCTGTTTCTGCCATGACACGTGCCGTGACTTAGTCGTCTTTCATAATGGTTTTCATTGTTCAAATTGGAAATTGATACGAGAGTTTGGTTTTTGTTTATATATTATATCTTTTTAAGCGTGACTTTTCAATTCTATTCTTTTCTACTATCTCTTTGTTATTTTCAAGATGTTCGACAAAATTAAAATGTCTTTCAAATGTTCGTGTTCACCCTTGCTGGCATTTATTGTTAATTTTGTGCTTGAATTTAGAATTTTAGGATAAATCATTGCGGTAGCATCGTGTTAGAATTTTTAGCGCTCATCCTTCTAGTCATTAACATCACTTTCAATAACATACATCCAGTTTAGGGAAACCTTAATGCATGATTTCCGCCTCTTCTTCCTTTTTAATATACTGTAATACTAATCTGATTTAACAGACTTACTAATTATATTAATGCAAAACATTAATAGATAGTGTAATATATACGCATGCAGAATAAATTGCTTCCTCTTCGTGAACAAAAGGTGCCTTCGAAAAATAATTTCTTGGTTCTCGAGTTCTTCTCAATTTGTAGTACTTACAGTTTCTCAAATTGATACTTTGAATGAATCGTAATGAATAAGTTTCATGATAATATTACGAATGCATGTAATAGTATTACGAATTTAAGCAAATTTTGTTATTATTGAAATTGCCTAAATTTGATTTTGCTGTCTTACGTGATTAAAAAGATATCGTTGTTAGCTTTTTTAATTCGATGTTTATATAAATGATGAGAAATGCTGGAAGACATTAAATAGGTCGAAGGAATTGAAAGTCTGCATTAGTTTAGCGATGGTTATAATTGTCAATTTTCTACCGCCATACTTTGGATACTACGTGAAATTATTAAGTATTTTATATAAAATTATTGCATGTGCAAAGCTTCGAGATGTCAAGCGTAATATATACATATGACTTGCAAAAGCACGTGATTATAAACTCATATGATCAGTTTTCATTTACTTCATTATACAAAGTACAGTGAAAATTTGATGTTTCACAGGAAAAAGAAGAGAAGAAGAAAAGCAGAAATAAAGAAGGTAAAGGACAAGTTTTCTATATTTTTCAATTACCAGAAAAGTATCTGTGATACCTTTATTATTTATTAGTACTTTCGACAAAAAATTTGGCTTTTTTTGCTCGTGACATCATATTTTTCTGAACTGTTTTTGAAAATCATTATCTATCCGTACGTAGTATGAATTATTTATTCAAATGTCAGACGCATTTCCATTTCGAACGTATAATATCAAAAGTTAATTTTCATTTGAACATTATTTGATACATTTTTCACAACTAAAAAAATAACTATGAAAAATTTCTTACTTATCTTTACACACACTTCATTCTTGCCATTAGATTTGAGTTGAGCTGCTTCAACTTTATCCATTAACTGAACTACTTTTCCGATTAGATTATGTGGATAAAATGTAGTTATCAGTTAAGAAGAGAAATTTGACCAAAGTCTAAACATATCATGAATATTAAACAAATATTCAGAAATATCGTTATTGAACCAGTTACGTACTAGCTCGTAATTATACGGCTTAATGTATTAAGTAATCTGCGATTTTTGAAGCGAAAAAGAGTCTTCATTGAGTACTCGTAAGAAACAAGTGCATATGTTTGTAGTCATGCAACTTAAATATTTTGTATGATGACGATTTAGTATAATTTTTAATTAATATGGATTGAAATCTTTTCAAATAATTGGCATTACGTTACATTACGACAAACACTTCCGATAAATATAATATATATTATATTATCGTGCCTAAATAATTATAATCAATTACTATACATTTCTAAAATGCATACTAACCAAAATATAAAATTACTATTTCCTCTTTTTTGCTGCACGTCTGTTGGACTTGTTCGGTAGGTAGACATCAATGCAATTTCATCGAAATTGTTATTAAACTACAAATTTAATATGTAACCAGTCAAGTACTTTTCGGAATATTAATCTGAAAATGATGGATTAATGGTTTAAATTAATATAGAAACTTATTACTTCAGCTCAAAATTGATATATTAGATATTGTGAAGATATAACCATTACACGAAAAATTTTGTTATTCACATTGCAACAAAATGAAAAAGTTAATCATTTTATCTAAAGGAATTAGATAATAACATTCTCTTAGACAATCACAGTTTTGTGTTCTACAAAACAATTTAGTGGCAAATTATTTGGCTGGTTAAGAAATATTATAATCATATTATTTTATTCATGTAAAACGTGAATCTGTATCTCTTTAAAAAGAAATGTTTCCACTCGTTCATCAAATAGGCACTCTTTGAGTTAATATATCCTGAAGTGAGACGCTCACATACGTCTTGATAAAATATATCCAGTATTTTCGTTGATAAGCGGTATGTTTGTACGTATTGTTTGAATACATTCATCGATGTTAGTCAGTACTCTTGGAACAATCGTCCCTAACGTACATAGTGTACGAATACAAAGTATAAACCATTGAGATTCGTGTGCATTCAAAACAATTATAGTGTTTTCGTTTGATTTGAAGCTATTCAATGTTTTTTTATCATCAGAGTGACTTTTTACATTCTCTGTACCATTCTTATCGGAGTACGAAAAAAGTGCAATGATGTGGATAATAATTTGATATGATAAGTGACAACTTGCAACGAAAGAGTTAATTCTAAAAAATGAAGATCGCAAGAAATACGAGGAGATGCGAAAAGATCACTGTGCAATTACGTTCAACAATTAAAACGAAAGGATTGACAATTACGTGTTAAAATAAAAAACAAAATCATAAAACAAATATGTATCCGCCAAGAGATATGGATGCCACGTTAATAATAGATGAAACAAAAAACGATGAAACACCTTTGGAAATCGCCCCCGTTTCCGTTTGTGTATCTTCGATTACACTTCTTCAATCACCCTTTGAATATTTCTCGGCATTCGGCACTTTGAACAATGCGAACTCTAAGTGGTATGTTTCTGTGGATATTTCAGCACTTCTCGACGATTCATCAGTTTTAATCGAAGGAGTGTTATTCCGAGCATGCTACCTTGGATCCACTCAGCTTGTCTGTGAAGGAGAGCCCACTAAATCTACTCGTATGTGCCAGGCAGAGGAAGCTGTTTCTAGGATAAAGGTACGCTCATCATTGTCTTACTCCATGTTTGCATTTTACACATACCCTCTACTCCCTACTATTTACTTTTTCTTTTACTTCTGAAGTTTTTATTTTTTGTGATTATTCGTTGAAAGATCTCATGAATAATCGTTCCACATTAAATTAATTAGTTTTTGAAAGGAAATCGCTTTGGCGAGAACATCTTGGCATTGCATTAATACATTACCTCGTATAATAATTATGTTGATACTTGTTTTTATATACTCTTATGGAGATATTATTTCATGGTTTTTTTTTGTAGAATTCGTAACTTTTGAAGACTTTTTTTTTATTGTACAGTATTACTGATTTCTTATATGAGAAAGGTTTAATATTGTTATATAAATATAACTATTCTGTGGGTCGTCAGCCTTAATCTTTAATATTTTTATCGAAATTCAAAGAAACATAAGATATTATTTTACTTATAATTCGTATTCGGTTAATTTTTCGAATGCTATGCACTGCTTTCGCCAAATTTGTAATTACAATTTATCTATCGACAGATGTATGTTTTAGCAGACTGTACATACTTTTTTAAAATTACTCGTGCAAAGGTTACACACCGTGATACTTGTATATAACGCATAAGTTAAAATATTACGCGCATCAAACATTATTCTAGCAAGCAAATGTTTTATCGTATATTTATATTATAATATTATTGATATATTTTAAGAACATGACAAAAAATTGCATGATACTATTTTAACAAATTTTTTCAGTATTTACTTTGCTACCAACATCTATTCTCCATTTTGATACCGTCTATGAAAAGTACGAATATATTAAATTGTAGATAATTTAAATACCTCATAAAAAATTATTGGTACTTTTACATTTCTTGTAGATAACATTCCTGATTTAATTTTCATTTTACTCAAGTATTATATTATTAGGTTTTAGCTTGCTATGTTATTAGATTTTACTTTACTATTCCAGTATCTTGTTTTAATATTGCAATGAATCTTAAAGCCCTTGCATTTTCATTTCAAATATAAAATCCCTTGCCCCGTAACTACGAATATTTATGCACAAATATTGAGAACATGAAATAGCAATATAAATATCGTTTCTACGTTATTATTAATTTAAAAGTATTAAAAACGTTTTATACAACCGAAGTCGGTAGTATCGACTTGACTAATTTGATGTGGAATTTTTTGTCTATATCTGATTTCGAGCGACTTGTTATATCTATCGCGTAACATTATGGTCTATGTTTCTGTTACCATATATGTATTTAAATATGTAATTAGGATTTACCAACGCACTTATGCTCTGTGTGTGCATTAAAAAACACTTGTACATACAACACATTTCGTAATTCTCACAATGCACTCGTCTATCATAACTTACTCATTTCATTTCGAACGATTTAATTTGCAGAATAAAAGTAGACTGTTCACACTTGGGCACTCGTATCTTTCGACCATTCGTAATGCATGACGAATCTTTAGTTTTTCTAGAATTTCGTAGGTGAAATCCTTATATACCCACTGAATGAATACCTATTCTGTTATTTTCCAAGTTTATTAATACAAACATGTTTGTACATATAAATGTTAACATATAAGGATTTGTGCTGTGAAAATAGTAACAATTAGAAGTTACATTGAATGCTTTGTAGAGTAGTTTGTGTCCGTTAAATGGGAAACTTTTAATCCGAAAAGAAAAGTGATCATTAATAATTTCATACGATCATTAGTTTTATTGGTACCGTGTATTGGATTCTGTAAAAAGAATTTATGTTAACTACTATGTTGAACTTACAACAAAGTAGACAATAAAGTACAGGGTATATACTTAATGTAATTAATCACCCTGATAACAATTATTGCAATACAATGTTCGTAAGAAAATGTGATCATTTTACTTTTTGACTTAATTATTTCTAATGCATCGCTAACACTCTGAATAAAATATATTGCTCAGAATTCAATAGGATCATGCCTGTCTAATAAATTTAATATACAGCAGGACTGAAAGTTTCGAGTTTGTTGTTCAATACATGTTAAATATAACTGTGAACCTATTGCATTTTCTATGCAGTACATTTAACTTACAAAACTTTCATGCTGATTTATTGAAATATATCGGCGAAGAGATGGTTTGAGGGAATTAATATTAATTGCACTCCGAATGTGTAATGTCCTATTTCTTATTAGTAGATCCATAAAACATGTACGACTTGTGTGCACAACAGTAATAGAATGCATTGGCACGTTCTTGCATGTATCATAAAACTTCAATTTACAAAAACGCAACATGAAATATCTTGATTTTGTAAACAAAAACATTTACATACTTTATCGGTAAATTTTTGCTTACCAATAGTCCAATATAAGATATTCTGTAACGAGAGAAAACTAAAGTTCTTATCGAGATGTATCGATTAAACCTGAGAGTTTTTCTAATGTAATAGGGAGATTACTGAACCGAGTAATTACACGTTTGAAGCTTACTTCCAGTTAGGGTATCATCATTTTTGTTTTAGTAATGTTTGATTAACATTTATTTATCAGTTATGTGCCTATATCTTAACTGCACATAATTATATTATAATACTGAATGAATATTTCTTTTTAGCAATATAATAACAAAAATATTGACCTATACTCAATAAAAAACCATGTAAAAAATTAGCGGTGAGTTGTGTCTCAATATTTTACTACAATGATTTAGCATGAATCTTTTAAATTTCCGCTAATGAACGTTGTATTAAATGAAAAAAGTACAGTTACAAATAAAATTTAAAAGATTCAAACGCTATTTTTTTTAAGAAACAGATGATTTAGCAAACACCGAGTTCCGTGAACATTTAATATCAAATGATACTAACTTTATTTTTTTTTAACAATTTGGTTCAAAGAATTAACATTTTTGAAAAACCAGAGAAACGGCCTGTCGTGCTGGTTGACAAAATCGTAATATTATTGTTTATGATATTTTTATTTGAATCAACTTTGCAAAGAAGTAAGCAGTTATATTGTTTTTAAGAAAATGAAGGTACGGTAACTTTGCATTTACTATTTTTCTCATAGATGAATTTGCTCGACGCTAAAAAGATTGTTAAATTATTAGCACTCGACTGTGCTTCTTCTACGCACACGCCTTGCTAAAAAAATTCTCTCCTGATAAAATAGTGATTGATTCATTTCTAAATGGTCTATCCAACATCTTATTTATTTTATTGCTACATCCCTCTTATAATCCGAATTTTCAGTATTCGAATTATTTTCTAATTATACATTGTTATAAAAGTCACATTAATACAAAAGTGTTGAACGAAATTACTCCCTATAATAACAATTGATACTTTGTTTCGTCTAATAGAAATGAATCGTTTAAATATTTCGAACAATAATATCAACATTAATATGAGTTTCAAAAGATAAGGATCAATATTTTATAACAAAACTTTCGTCAATTTTTGTTAATAATATAAATATCAATTATTGTATAGTATTGTGACGATATAATGTTTCTGCCTGTTGAGTGGAAAAATATTTATTAAATTTGTAATCAGTAATATTTGCATAAGCTATATAATACAATCTCTATAGCTTAAACGCTCTAGAATTATGTATACACCTACGATAACTTGTGGCTTTCATATATCTAGATAAGATATTTCTGAAATCAAAGTTTAATATCAAGAGTAATGTGTTTTTATAATGAAACCCAAATGACAACGAAAAGACGGTAAATCGCGTGAAGAATTTATTTTGCTAAATTGAGCAGAAAAATTCGCGATTTTTGAGCTGCTGTGATTGCGTGAAGAAAAAATCGTACAACAATCCACCTGCGTTCAGTTTAAAGAGTACAGCCTCTACCTTCACACACGCTGAATTGATTTTTTCCGACAACCCCTTTGTATTAAAAACTGGAGTGGAAAGTGAAGGTGATTCTGATAAAATTTTACTTGAACAAATTCAAAGTTCTAAATCTAAAAGATTATATTTACTTGCTATCATGATTACTCTGGATATTAAAAACTCTTATTTGAATACATTTTATCATTCTGTGTCGCGTAAAAGTTCTCCAATTTTGCTGTTACCCGTTCCTTGCATAAATTGCTAAACAATTCTATGACAGACTTTGTTAGAAAATATTCGAATACTTAATCATTCGATAGTACGAGATTAACTCGGGTATCTGTCTACAACAAATTGATTGATTACGCCAAAAGGTCTGAATGTTTTATAGTCACCCCATCCCCGTGTTTCTTACCACCACCACCTGACCAAACGAACACATTTTTTTATGCGACTTTGATGTTTCTCTGTATTGATTTGTCTCGGAATAGGAGCTGGATAAAATATCAAACTGTCCTTTGATTAAGCCCGTCCGTTTATCGATATTAAATTTCCAATGATCTTTAACGGTAACGTAATGGTAATTACGTATAATATAAGAATCGAAAAGTATTTATTTTCGTCGTAGATTATACAATTTTGTCATATACATTGTTAACAATAAATCTACCGGATGTTACGTTCAAAATATTGATTATATTTCGAAACGTAAAAATGTTTCTAGTGCAAGGTATTCACAAATGAAAATCTTTTATTCGGCTCCTTTACGACTACTATCTTGTGCATAGTTGTCTGCCCTTCTCTGCTTCGTAGATTGTACGCAGCACTATATCTCTTTCTGCACGATCGTGTATTATAAATACTTCGTGTAATATAAATCACATTATTGAACGAAAATGAAAGTATCACATTTATGTGAATAGGTTTGTGTGTTTTACATTAAGGTACGAAGTGATATGTCAATTAAAAAAACGACTTAATAGTTTAATTTCAACTGGCCTATGAGATTATTGGTGCAGTCCATCATTGCACGGCAATGTTTGTGTTGTCACAAAGAAAACGTTTTGCAACGGGAAACTTTCATGTTAAATAATCAATATTTGAATATTATATCGAGAGCGTGTGGAAATATTTTTGTTCCCGTAATACGAATTAATACCTATGCTCGCTCGACAATAAATTAAATTTAAAAATCTATTTTTATTACATGAAACAATGTAAACCGAAAATTTGTTTGGTATAAGAAGGATGGATAAAATATTTTTGTTCGTCCGAGGTGAACACTCTGTATCTGTTTAAAAGAATTCGTGATAAACGTAGTTATTCTCTGGCAACGAGGTTTGTCTGCTATTGAACGTACTTATTAAATTAAGTTGGTGATTTTGGTGCAACCACTAGTACGCAGGGTGTCCCTGAACTGCTGGTACAATGGTTATACTGTAACCCAAAGAGAGGTGACGAAGAAGGGGTCAAAAGTTTACAGTAATTTTGTTCTCCCAACTTCTATCATCAATTTATAAATACTCTGTGTAGTATAATGAATTTAAGCAACTTCAAACTTTTGACAAAACGCCGTAAAATGAAGGGATCTGCGAGAAAGAACTTGCACACTAACTAATTCAGACTTGTTTCTTTAAAGAAAAAAGAAATTGAATACATCTGATACAGTGATATCTTCCATCATTTGCAACTATATATAATTTTATCTTTAGAAACGTTCTAATGGTCAGCACTTCACTGTTAAATGTTTTATGCTCCCAGGAATCCATTGATTCATAAAAATGTGCACACAATACCCAAACTCGAACGATGAAACGATGCTTATGTCGAAGCATGACATAGTATACCAGCTTTTTGTTACGATTCGATGGTCTTGTACAGTTTCTCAGCCTGTACTTTAAACGCTTTTCACGAATCTCGATTCGAAATTGCGATCTCCGTCGCGTCGATACCAAGAACTTACCCTCCAACAGGCATCTCGCCATCTGAATCTCTAGCACACTCGTGAATCGTGAGAATAACGCAAGCACATCTTACCAATCGTTGTATTATATTAACTATACAGGCTTATTTCACGAAAAGAAAAAAAGAACAGCTAGTTAAATTAAACTATGCATCTTCGTTACTCCGAATCGTTCCACTTATATGTATACATATGTATATACATAATTCTGCGCAATGGGATAACGCTTGATTCTACCGTGCGATAGGGGATGAAGTAAACGAATGAAAAATAAGAATGAATAAAATAACAGCAACGTAGGAAAGAAATAGAGAAAAAAGAGACGCAAAAAGGAAGACCCCGCAGAAATTGTCCGCGTTTGCTCGTGGTATCGGTGGTGCGTGGTAATGTGACTAGCAAGAGCAATTTGTCTGTTTATCGTTACGAAAGGAGGGGCCAGTGGCTACGGGTATGCAGGCTACGCTGTTAAACTATGGGGGGCAGCATGGTTTTGGTCGGTGCAGCATTGCCTCGCAAGGAAGCCTCGATGAAGACGAGTGCGACTCGAGTGAAGAACTTATAGGGACCGCGTCTGGTGGGGGCCAGTCCGAGTCGCAGACTGTGGGGCTCCAACCGAAACTGGCCCCGATCAGTGGCTCTACGGAGCCCGCCACCGTTTTCAGGCTCCACTTTCTCGGATCGGTTGAAGTTGAAGAGGAAGGGAGACGTAAGCGCCTTAACAACCACATAGTGCGGGAGGCTGTGACTAAAATCAAGGTCCGCCCTCCAACCCTTAGATGTATCGTTATATTCTATTCTATAATCGTTGTTATGTTCGACTATCCTTATCTTCAAACAGATTTCATTTTATTTTGTGTCTGGTTTTTCTATGCATCACCCCTTCACTTTCTTTCACTGGCAACGAGCACTGACATCGGGCTTTTCTGCTCGAGAACTTAGATTGCTCCAATGTCAGTTGACATTAATGAGACGTTATGATTGAAAGAGACACTGCATATAGTGGATGGTTACAGCAACAGGCCAGACGTAATTAAATAGGCATTAATCGGATAAGAAGGAGTGGGTTTCTATGTTTTTCTTATTTGCTTTTAGAATTATTCGAATATTCCGCTCAGGTTCAATAGAATGATTTGAGACTTGTCTAAGATTAAGTTATTTGTTGTGTTGGACGTATTTGGGTAGCGTAGCACAATTCGCAGGTACCAGAATAATTATCACGTAAAAGATGCAAAGAAACAAAATTTCTCCCCAATTGAACAATAATTCTTCCAAGTAAAAATGATCGTAAAGGTACTCGTTGTCAATGGAAATGAGTGCGACAAAACATAATTATTTAAATGAAGCGTATTCTTAATGTATAGTACTTTTTATAGTCATAAATGGCACAATTTAATTAGGTTTTCTTGATAAACTCTCAGGTTTACAGAAGTTCTGCATTTCAAATTTTTCAATGTAAAAATAATATATATGGACATTCGTTTTTTTTTTTCACTCGATTTACTGACAATGCATTTTCAATGTTGCGCATCCTTTCATAGAATAATCTTACATTATAATCTGCAGTAAACTTTGCAGCATCATTTCTTACTGTTTTGTATTGTACGATAATACTTGTCTCGTTTAACTAATTAATTGCTTTCTTTATTTTATTCTACATGCTGCTTCGTCAATGATAGGCATTGGTACGTATAACTTTATAATAACTCTTCAACTGCTTACTAATAAAAATAAAATAACTAAATACAGAGAACACGATTTTATTATATTTTCCATACGAAAACTAGTCGCACCCGATTTCAATATTTTCTATATACAGTTTATTTATTAATTGCAAATCATATACCTTGATATAAAAGTATCTTCAGTATCTTCAAACACGATTAATAATATTAAAGTAACATCATATTTTTCATTTTCATCAAAGACAGTGTATACATGCGTACTTGTCAATATTTTCGAAAATAATCTATCTAATATGGTTCAAGTACTTAAAAACGATTATCGTTAATACTTGTTTAATCGTGTCTGCTTTCAAATGTATGCAGTCGTATCTTTTTAATTCCTTCGCAGCTTAATCATTTAATTACAAAACGATTGATAAATAATCCGCGATTCGCCTCGATTTATCATACATGTTATATATTTTTTAAGAAACTTTGAACACGCAAATGTAAATAAATAAATGTGTATGCGCACAGGCACCGGATGGCGAAACGCAACCGAGCACAGAAGTTGACTTATTCATCTCAACAGAAAAAATCATGGTCCTGAACACAGATCTAAAAGAGATCATGATGGATCACGCGTTAAGAACAATATCTTATATAGCAGATATTGGTGATGTGGTGGTGCTAATGGCACGAAGACGATTTGTGCCGCACGAAATGGAAGAGGCACCGAAAATCAACAGAACACCGAAGATGATTTGCCACGTGTTTGAAAGTGAAGAGGCTCGATTCATTGCACAAAGCATTGGACAAGCGTTTCAAGTAGCGTACATGGAGTTCCTCAAAGCGAATGGAATAGAAGATCATAGCTTTGTGAAAGAAATGGATTACCAGGAGGTACTCAATTCTCAAGAAATCTTCGGCGACGAACTGCAAATGTTTGCCAAAAAGGAAATGCAAAAAGAGGTGATTTAGTCATTATAATCGTTAGTCGACAAGCTATACAAATATACACAGGGTGCTTTGAAAAGTTGATGGAAAATTCGTACAAGATATTGACGAGGTGAAATAGATGAAAAACATATAATTCTGTATTTTCTGTTAACATTTAACTTTGATTGATAATCGTATCTTATCAATTGTACAACACTCTGTATATAACAAACAGATAGATGTTAAAAAATTCTGCATACAAACTAATAAATAGAAGAATAATTAATTCTCAGGTTCAAACCGAAACTAAGAACTATTGTTGTATATTCGCAGGTAGTGGTACCGAAGGCGAAGGGTGAAATTTTAGGGGTAGTGATTGTCGAATCTGGATGGGGCTCCATGCTACCGACAGTTGTAATCGCAAATTTAGCACCAGCTGGTGCCGCTGCTCGCTGTGGACAATTAAATATTGGCGATCAGATAATAGCCATTAATGGGGTTTCATTAGTCGGCTTGCCGCTCTCCACTTGTCAAACTTACATCAAGAATTCGAAGAATCAGACAGTTGTCAAATTAACTGTCGTTCCGTGCGCGCCAGTAGTCGAGGTGAAAATTAAACGACCCGACACCAAGTATCAATTAGGATTTAGTGTACAGAACGGAGTAATATGTAGTCTATTGAGAGGTGGCATCGCCGAGAGAGGTGGTGTTCGAGTGGGCCATAGGATTATCGAGATCAACAATCAGAGTGTCGTCGCAGTTCCACACGAAAAGATCGTGAATCTCCTTGCCACATCTGTCGGCGAGGTACGAAGAAGAATTATTTTTCATTCGATTTTTATTTTAAATTCTGCACCGTGATTTACATCTTGGTACGGTCCATCGATCCTTTGTGGTCCTGGTTCGAACTCAGTTACGACATTTTCTCCCGTCCCTACAAATTTTATGCTGGACTCAATACTTGACGATATTTACTAATAAATTAGTATCGGATCGAAATTTTGTAATCAGGACCCCTCGGTACTTTACTTGTTATCCACTACCCTTCTGTAAAATCGAATCGCATGCGAGAAGGTGCTTTAGTAAAAAAGAAAATGGACCTTGAAAACTGCTGTGCGGGTAACATATGAATACCGATAATGATTAGCATTTCTATTTTATTTCAGATATTAATGAAGACGATGCCCACATCGATGTTTAGGCTATTAACTGGCCAGGAATCTCCAGTGTACATATAAGCGTTTGGTTGCCTGGCTGATATGCGTAGTGAACAGACAATACATCCGCCATCCACTACCATATTATTCACTACTTTACTCTCTGTACAGATTATTCTACGCAAATTGCTTTGTGTTTCGATTCTTGTGGTACTCTATTCGTATATTCTCACCAGCTCCTGCTTAGCAAAGCAACAAAACTTACGTAAACACGTTGCGACAAATATTAATATATTGAATATTTACATAAAGCAAAAAAAAATATATATATACATAATATATACATAAACATTTTATTTATGAATGAGATTCTCTATGCCTGTTTTCCAGTCGACTGTTCGCATGATTTAGAAAGCAATACAAAGATAATGATGCGCTGCTTTGCTTTGCCGTTGAAATTATACGAATCGTTAGATAAAGCATTTTTCTTCTAGATTTTCATTTACTCCTCCTTTGTGTTCGATCTATTCGTCTTTTATTAAGGAAATGCGATGTATCTTAATGTTTATGCAAAATGCACTTCCTCAAACATTCTATATATATACATATATATATGTAATCTTAGCAGAGAATCCTGTATGACGTGAGACATGTCCCGATTGATGTACGTATTTTTAATGAGGATTGCACTTGTTGGGAAAGTAAAATGACGAATAGGTTGGCTAAGGTGTTGTTTTCACGAGAATAAATAGAAAAGAAAGAGGGGAAACGATTGAGAGTTCAATAGAACTATGTTTCATTTTATTTATTTATTTTTTGTCGTTGGTTCAAATGTTACACTTTGTGAAATCAGCATGGAGAATCGCATTCCATACGCGATAAGAAAGGCGAAATATGCAGTGCACACGATTATACATAGCACAAAGCTCTTTACCAACGTTTAGAGCAGGGCTGGAACTCTCTGTATATTACAAATAATTACGACGGAGTATGTTTCTACAAGGGCCTTCGTATGTTTTGTTGGCTCCGTGCAAATTATATCATTCATTTGATCTTTTTTAATCACGGGCTACGAGTCCCTCATTCTTCTTCTTTTCATTTCATTTTCATTTTTACTGAAATTAAGGTCTACTGTCTTATTGCATAATATCTTAAATACGTCATCTCGTGATAAATATCACGGTAGTTATACGGAAGAGTACTCCGTAGTATTCCGTTGTATGAACAATTTTACTTCACAGTGGTTCCATTTTACAGCCACAGTCGTCCAATGAGAAATTACATTTTCCTGCAATTAATAACTTCCGTCAGAACGAACGACACCTTAACAAAACTTGAAGTTCAGCATTTGTCTTTTGTTTATAACGATATTTTTCTGAACATCCAGCACTACGTAACAAGTTTTTAAAAAGGTGCTTATTACCTTACAGATATATTACAAATGTTCAATGTCGTTTCAAATTAGATTTCGCTGCAAGAGAACAAATTTCTAACAACAAAATTTATCATTAGTGTTAATGAATCTTACTAATAATTACTTTAGGAGTCGTCAGTTTTTCCGCTCTTTTTTTCAACGAATGATAATCATACTCTACGATTAGCTACTGAAACAAAATTCTACGATCTAAATATGCAACGTCTGTATGTAACATACTGCGCAAAAATGAGCGTACTTATTTTTATTACTGATGAGCGATGATACCATAGGACCGTCAGTGGTAAGCGACTTTTGTGGTGCAATATTGCTACATGATTTTTTCACCATTGATGTAACCAAGCGAGAGCAATCTCATTAAATAATTATACAAGCATTTACAATTATCACGATTAAAAGTATGCTCTTACTAAAACTATCTAGAAAATACTCTCTACCTATGGTATGTGGATTATGAAAATGAAGAACAAACGAAGCATTTAATCCCGATTTTCTGTAACATTGCGACTGAGAGATCATTAAAGTTTACAAAAATCGTAAGAAATAATATTAACGTCGGGAGGAGTTCTCTTCTATGTAAATACCGCGTATCATGTTAATTCTAAGTTTCATCTATTTTTCGCGGAGGATTTTCTCACTTTTTCGCTTCAAACAATGAGTGGTATGCGATACGCAAGCAAATCTTAAGACTTCTATGATGAAAGTTTGATAAAATTTCAATGCCAAAGTACATTGCGTAGCTGCATTGAGTATGATAACATGTCATATTGTATGATTTCTCCATCAGTGTACGGTAATATATAGAATAATAATTGTCCCTTTTGTGCATTTCATGAATTAAGTTCATAATGATTCCTACTCTATTTGTAAATTATTACAGTACACCCAGTTTGATCGTATATATATATCTTAAAATGACAAAGCTACTCAGATTTATAAGAATGGTTGACGATAATTAAACATTGAAATTTAGAAAAAAAGTATTATGCTACTTTTGCTTTTCGTGTAAATAACAGCGAAGAATTCATTGATAACGATGATTCATATATCTTTGCTTCTGCATTTTTTATTATTTCAGGGAAAATATTTTTTCTTCCCTTTTGTATGAAAAGACTTTGTTAATTTCTTTGTTTTCGACAAACTTGATTTCGTATTTTATTATTTACTATTTTATTCCTTTTTTGTTATGAAAATATTTAAAGAGCATATATAAATGTGTATATGTAAATACTTCAAGGCTCAATGAAATCCAGTATGTATATTCTAATTAATATTATACAAAATTGAACAAAGACTTGTAACGCCTCTAATATCATTTCAGTATTATCAGAATAATGTTATTAATTCGCAAATATTTTTTCGTCCGAAGAAGTACACATGTAACGAATAATGCAAACTTTATTATAATATGGTAGAACCTTGAAGTATCTATGTTATAGAATTTTTTAATTTATATATTACATCGCTTTTTTGTTATTGAACGGGTTTTATGATTTTTTTCAAACATAAAAACAAGAGATCGTAAAGGAGAAAGAAAGAGAACGGAGATGGGAATGAGTGTGAGAGAAAGTGTTTTAAAGGAATAATAGCTTCACCGCTTAAAGTGTTTTATGATATTAACTGATTTTATGTACAAACCTTTCCTAATCCGGTTTGTAGTAATATCAGGTGATATGTACAAAAAGGTACTTTATATTAATTTTATTTTGCCTGAATTTAGTTAGTGCCATTTATAATGCCCCGGAATTGAACATTATTTAGTTCTGGCTTGTGATATACAAATCTATACGCATACTTGTGTAACGTATTCGAGTGGAAAATTCTCTTGATTTGAATTTCACAGAATGATTTGAGAAATGCAAAATCAATTCTTTTTTTGCCATGTTAAACGATAGGGACATTATATTAAAAAAAGTCGCATAAAAGACATCGTTGAAAGCACACAAATATATAGGTAATACATTTTTATTAAAAAATATTTGTAAGAAAATTGCTACAACCAAAGAAATTATGTTATTCCCAGTGCATAAAAATTAAATACACCAAATTTACGTGCTTATACAAGTACAATATACAGATTTTGTGTAAATTTGTTAATATTTATTTAAATTTAAGTATATGTCTACAAAGAAATATAACTCTATTCGAAAAATACACTGTTATACAAAATTAATTTCTTCCACTTTATCTAAAATCTTACAATCCGACGTGAAAGAAATTTTAAGGTATTATTGCACCCATTATTCTCGAGAAATATAGTTAATTAATTCATGTTAAGCATAAGTAAATGTTTGAAGTAAGTACAGTAATAGATAACTTATCTATTCCTTATATTTGCGAAATTTATATATATATATTATAAAATAATTATAATTTTGCTATAAATGTTAACACCAAAAAGGATATCACACTTGCACTAATGTCGATTACAAATTTCTCCTTCGAATCGCAACATTGCAATTTCTTTAAAAAAACAACATAATTAATATCAGAGACAGATAACATTGCATTTATTGTGTAGACGATATAAAAATGAATATCCACTTCTACATTCATATCCTTATTTAAAAATTATTACTAATTTCATACAATGAAAATATCTGATTGGTATTAATATCTACTTGTTTAAAAATACGATATTTTAATCGAAATGTTCAACCTTTGAATAATTATACATAGAAATGTACAAAAGCTTCTAAAAATGCAAAACACATCCACTCGATACGTTTACCAAGAAATATTGCTTTTGCGTTGATCAGAAATATTTAATCCTGTTATCCTGCTTGTAATCTATTTAACACAAAATGATTCGCATTTATTTATTAGGATAATATTCTTAACAATACTTTAACTTTCTATAACATCAGTCATTTTTATATCATTGCTTTTGTTTCGAAACTTTTCGTATTCTTATGCATCTACATAATGTGTGTATTTTTGTATTTATAAATAAATGGTAATCATTTTGGATTAAATAGACCCAAACAGAACGATAGTCTTTAACGTATGCAAACTAGCAAAACAATAAAATACACTAATTGCTGCTTCTTTGAGTAAAAAAAATAGCACTATTTGCACGTTGAACGCCACTTATAAATTGTAAAGAAGATTTAATTGAAATATTTATCATACTTAATGTATCCATTCGAATATAACTAAGCCTTCCAAATAACATTAATGTTGTTTTAGAATATTTGTTATCATCACAGTAATTATCAATATCTATCATTAGCAAATACACTTATACTTGCTTCTTTCTTTAAATTTTATTAATCAAAAATTGCGTGCAAAATTTAACTTCGATAAAACTACAAATTCAATCATTTGCACAATTACTATTTTGTATTTTTGAATTTCTATGTCTTACGTTATGATACAAACAATGTATCATTCTTCGATAATATAAAAGAATAGTAGGGATAAACAAAATGTTAACAATTACAGTTTCAAGAGAACGCATTTCTTTTCCAAACCATGTTTATTAAATCAAAGAATTCGTCTATTGCACGCAATTGGTACGTTATTTTTCCAGCATTATTATTTTGCACGTTGATTATTCACACCTGTTGTATAGAACCGTAAAACTATACATGTCGTACATTCACATTCATTGACACATATTTCACTAGATAGAATAAATATATAAAATTCAAAAATTTCATGCTACGAAGGACCGATCTATAATTGACCTTCGTAGAAGTTTTCATGAACTAATAAAAAAAGAAGAAAGCCTTAAACAAATTTGAAAAGTTCAGGTTTGATCATAAAAACCGTAGGCAGCATATTACATATCGCATATCACATTAAATGTGTACACATTCATATAATATCGAACAGCACATGTCCCCTTCAATTGAAACTTCAATTTGAACACTTTCGGACTTCATATTTTTCCTTGTAGAAAATACAGAAAGTCTTGCACAATACTCGACTTCAATTTCGTTCAATAATGTAAGAAGGAAACGGATTTCAAGTTTCACGTAAATACTGAATTCCTTTGGTAAACATTCAGATAACATGATTCATTTGAAATATTCCAAAAAGATGAAGCTACGGAATCGTTTTCTCGATTTTTAAACGACCGCGTCCGAAATCGTTCAAAAAAAGAAAAGATGTTTAGGATATAAATATCGTATGCATAATAATGATAATATAAAATAATAATAAATGAATTTTGGCATGGAAATTTTTATCCATATATTTGGCGAACAAAGGAACGGTATGAATAAAATATATGGGATCAAACAACATGTTTATATTGGGTGGCCGAAACTTATCTAGTCATTACGCTAAGAGTAATATACGCATATGTATGTATATATATGTATGCATATAAATACGTATGTATGCAGGTATAGATACAAATATAAATATAAATGCAAATATGAATATAAATATAAATACATATATATAAATACAAAGGTAAAGATAAAGTAAAATATTGCAGCCACTGCGAGCCACCCTGACTGAACGTGTCTAGCCACATTTTAATAAGAACATTCGCAAATCGTGACATACGTGTCGATCTGACCTTGCGTGATTATTGATAGGACGTATTTTAAGCTGCATAATAATCGTTTATGTTTTATCATTTTAGATATGCTCGCCACATGTACCTATTTTACGTTTAAAATGGCATGTAACGTCCGTAAGCGAATTCGACAAATGTAACGCAAACATGTATCAATATAACATGAAACAGAAAAGAACAGAAAGAAATACCGCGGGTGTGCGGTATTCAAAACGTTATATCACACTGTTATATCGCCGTGCCCATATAATTAATTGATGAAAGAAAAAAATATAAAAGGAAAAAAATAATTCTTGCAACATCACAAATTAAGAAATTAAAACATACAGAGTTTCTTACGACTGCTTGTACAATAAACAATATATTATATATACACAGACACATGAAATTGCAAAGAATCATGATGCGCGTTACCAGTGCACAGAAATACGTAAAGTGAAAATAGTTGACGCGTCAAACTTGATCAACTCGAACAGAAGCAAGAGCTTGCTTTTTTACCATGCTTTCCAGTTTCTTCATTTATTATGAATGAAGAATTTCAGCGATTTCAGATCATTGTTATACAAATCAATTCGAATACAATGTATTGCAATTAACGTGCTCGTATTGTAGCAATTAGCGAAACGTCCGTGCGTTCGAGGTACAGCTATTCGAATGAATTCAAACGATACGCGACACGCGGCAAACGTGATACCAATTATCCGATACTGTTTGTACCAATAAGAAGTGGTGAATTAACGCACGAGAAGCCCGGAATGCACGACGGAAGTATCAGGATAATTTGTAGCTTTTATATAAAATCGAAAAGTTGAATTCGTCGGGGAAAAGTTCGCAGATGAACGTGAAGACAACGAGTTTTTATTTACCGAAGTATATTTACATTTTTATCAGATAACGTAAAGAAAACAACGTTGCCAATTAAATAATTAAATTTTGGAAAGCGTAAATTCTAAAGCGTCCGTGATAGAATATGTATCACGTTCGTTACATTTGATCTGTAATCTCAATTGTAACTATAGCGTTCGCTGCGTTCGATATATCGATAAAGAAAATTCAACTTGCTAGAACGATCTTAAGTATAATTAAGCCGACGCGCTTTCGGGGATTGTTACTGCGTATTTCATTGATTGCAGTGATTACTGATTAGTAGTAACGAAGGAAACAATTTTTATGATTTATCGCGGTCAATTTACCTCCTTGCAGGCGTATTCATTTGTTTATTCAATGTACAATGTTTCATTCTTTTTAAGGAGAATTTCGTAGAGGAAGGGAAGAAATCGCGTTTGAAAAGGGAAGCGCCACTTTCATAGTGATCACTGATCGTGCAAAGTCAGTGCGAGCGATAGACACAATATTACCTTAAACAAATCGTTGGTAAGATAATTTAAACGCAACCATTTGTAACGTCGATAAGTGATAAAATATACCTTATACATAAATAGAGCTTGCGCTGTAGCTTCTTCAGTCATGAACATGCTACACGATATCGTGACTGTCTTTATCAATGTTTGTGAATGTATTATAAGTTATAAATCATAAGTGAGCTACTGAATGTGTACATGGTATTAACTATACTAGTCCATATTAAGATAATAATAAAATGTAATTTTGAATTCAAAACCCATATGCATACAGATCGCTGTTCAACACGTCCATATATGATCTGTGTTAATATAAAAAGAAATGTTTATTATGCTGTTGCCCTCGGGTGCAACAGCACTCTCACAATTATTAATTAGATCTATGCCCTTGATAAAACTAACGATGTGCATCAAATTATCCCGGATATACTAATAATAAAATGAAATTCAAAATAGAAAACGTTATGGCATTAAAGATTGTATATTATGACAGTCATTTGTTACGAATCTAAAAGTCTTATGTTTAATTTTTCAACATAATTCTACGATCACAAGCTTTTTGTATTCATTTTATAAACAAGTACTCTACATTTATTATATTTATTAAAAGTTAAACAAGTATATTTTATGTAGTGTATATAGTATTTCCCATATATTAAGTAGAAGTTTAAAAAGGGAAAATAATTTTTAATTCAAATCGTAGTCATTGAATATATCTCTCTCAGAGCGGCAACCTTGCGTAAGAAATATTGTACTATCGCCAATCAAGTTTCAACAGTTTTGGCTAGTCTGTAATGTATACAGCCAATGGAATAACCTGGCTCATACTTTCAGTACACGGGTGTAGTGCTTGTAAAATGCAATATGTCTACCTCGCGGGAGAAGAGTCTGTTAATTAATAATTTTTTGGATTCCTTGCATAGGATTGTTAACTATATGAAAGTTCCTTTCTAACTTAGACATTTCTAAATTATTTGATATGTAAAATGAGCTTTTCCGTGAAAAAAACAGGTGGTAGGATGTGGCATGAAGCTCGAAAACAGGAGAAGAAAATTCGTGGAATGCTAGTAGATTATCGTCGCCGTGCTGAACGTCGACGTGATTACTATGAAAAAATCGTAAGAAGTCAAATGAAACAATGGTTTCTACAGAAAATTCCATGTTTCCAATGTAACATTGAATATTATTTTCTTCATATAATATGAACTTACATTCCCCTGTTGAAAGGTTAACCTTAACTTCCGCACTTACATTACTACGTTTCTATGTAATTATGGACAATTACACGAATATATTATGAATAATATCCCTTGCCTTAAGCAAATCCTTTTCTTCCGTTATACGCTATTATACGTTACATGTATGTATCAGGGTATTAGTGTCATATATGACATAGTTGCATATGTTGTTATGTATACATGTATTGGGTGCAAACGAATAGTTTCCGTTATTTTGCAAGAAATCATGTATTTTATTCTTCCCTCGTTTAGGTGCTAGACGAATCTTTTATTATAAAAAATATCTGACTTTTTCCTTTTTTAAATCGAATATTTCTGATTTCGGGCAACTACCTCCCACAAGTTTGGAATTTATAAAACAAACTTTCCAAACGTGTTACATATTTCTCCACACGATTTGTACTTTATACATATATTCCTTTTACTTTAGAAATCAGATCCCACGCAATTTCTTCAACTTCATGGCAGGCCTTGCAAAATACATTTGGATCCGGCAATTGCTACAGCAGGGGATAGTCCCGCGAATATGTAAATGCACAAATATGGAAATTATTTCTTATACAGTAACATATACATTTATATATATTATCTTTTGGATAATGAATCCTTTATGTTAACAGGATGCCATGGCAAGGAAATGAAGACAATCTTATTGATCGGTTTGATGTACGGGCTCATCTAGATTGGATACCCGAAGCTCCAGACTCTATTGATGTGGATATTGCTCTTACCAGCGAGGATAGACATATCAATTATGAACGTTATCGTATAATTGTCCAAAATGAATTTTTAGGCGGTGAGAGATTGCATTTATTTTTAAAATCTACATCTCATTTATACACTGCCGTTCATAACTATAGAACCAGGCAACATTTCCAATTCTTGTATGTTACCATTAAGTTTGTGTCGAATCAAGTATATAATATGTATGGGTGTATAATGAGAAATGATATGTCGATATTGTTTAATAAATATTTTTTTAATATAGTAACGGAGGAGAAATTTTTACATCAAATACATTTGGAAGAACAATTTGGATCGTCCACAAAGTTGGATGCTGCTAGAGATAAGAAAAAATCATCTAACAATGTAGCCATTGGATACAATTATGAAACAGAGGAACCAATACCGGAAACGGTAAAATCAATGGACACTGTTGTGTCTGATGAAAAAGGAGACGACGAAGATAGTGATATTGATTTAGGTACAAGATACACTTCGGAAGCATCTGTTATAGTATTCTGTGCCGAGTATATCATACATTACAAGTTAAATCTCTCCCTTTAGATATTTGCGTAGATGTATCTCAAATAGAGCCATCGCAAGCACACGAAATGAATTTAGTAGCTCAGAAGTATGGGCTTCTGGGGGCCGATTATTTTAGTTTCTTAACACAAGATTTCGAAGAAGCTGAAACATTAAGACAGGCACGTAAACAGGAAGAGGAGAAAGCAATGTACTCGGTAAGGCATTTGTTGTGTGTTCTTCTATTTTTTTACCATGAATATTAGATACACAACATGATGTACAATCTAAATAACACAATTCATAAGTAATTGTAAACTAAATGGTGCCTAAGATTTATTTTGCGTATGAGACCAAAAATGCATGCAAAAAGTACACGAAAAATAAAATGGTTCTTCCTTAATGAAAATTTGCTTTTTATTATAATATTTTTGGACTATTCTGAAAGAGTAATATTAATTATATCGTAATAATAAATGGATTGATATTACAGGGCAGAAGATCGCGTAGAGAAAGACGTGCATTTAGGGAGAAAAAAATGATCGGTCGAGTTATGAGTCCACCCAGGTAATTGTTCTGTTTTTATGAAATTTGTATAATGTTTTTAGAGTAAAATTATTTTCAGCTCGCGTCTTACTTGATTTGATAAAAATTGAACGAATCTATTTACAATATCTTTGTTGTTATTTGCCAGTTATGCAGCAAGAGAAAGTCCCGAATACAATCCATATAGAAAGTCTTCATCGAAATCTCGCTCGAGATCTGTATCGCCAGTAAATACTGGACAAATAACTTATATTACAAGTTTCGGCGGCGAAGAAGAAACCCATGGAAGTTCGTCTCACGTTTCATCTTCCAACTCGAGAAAAATGAATTATTCTCACCTTAGGCGTAGAAGATCTGACAGTCCGACAATTAATGAACGAACAATTAATAGAAAACTTACGAAATCAAGATCTAGGAGTTGCTCTCGATCTGTAAATAAATCTAAATCGTACAGAAACCGTGACAGAAGACGTAGTACATCCAGAACTAGGTGTGCTTCTTTATACATTATAATTTATATTCAAACTTATATTGATTTACATTTAAACTAATAATGTATCTATTAATACATCATTGCCAGATCAAGAGGGACACGATCAAGACATAGAAAAGTTAGTAGATCAAGAACAAGAAGTCGTTCAAGACGATCGCGAAGTCGAAGTGAATCCAGATCTCGATACAGAAGTTTCACTAGATCACGTTCACGTAGTATTTCAAGGTCGAAAACAAGATCTAGATCACGTTCTCGTCCAAAAAGATCTAGAAGTTCATCTGCCAGTAGTGCATCCAGATCAAAGTCAAAATCGAGATCGCGATCGAAATCGCCCAACAGAAGTCACTCAAGAGATAGTTATCGTCGGAGGCATTATTCACCGTCAAAGTCGGTATCGAAATCTCGATCCAGAAGTAAATCACAATCACGATCTAGATCAAGATCAAGAAGTCAATCCAGATGCAAACGATCTCGTAGCGTCGAAAATAAAATACCAACATTGCCAAGGTATGATATGTGTTTCTGGAAATACCGGGCATCCTAACAATTGCAGTGTAATTCACTTTAATATTAATTTTAAGTTAACATTTGCATGCAAAATTGTATTCTACAGCCTCGATTTGTTTTACCACTATTATCGTCATCTTAGTTGTACCACAATTACTGGGATCTCCTGTATAATATCTTAATTGCGTTTGTTATTATTTAATTGTGGCATTAGATACTATGGTCGACGTGGAAAATCGTCAAGCTTGGAATTAGAATTATCAGATAACGAGGACAAAATTTCTACATCAGCACCAAAACCAACGGTTACTAACTCCACGAGCATGTAAGATTGCAGTAAAAGTGGCAATATAAAGAAATGGAATCTTGTATTTAATCTAGAGACATTTCAATAAATTGGAATATTTCAGGAACAAGCCAAAAGCAGGGTTAAGTACAAATTCTGGTGGCGGACACAAAGTCAGTAAGAACCATAACGCTTACTTAGTCACTTAAAGCACAGAGAATAAAAGACAGTATATACTCTTTATATAACTACCGTCTCGACGAAGAACCTCAGCAAGTGCTACTTGTTTTCATTCTGCTGGGCAATATAAGGCGCTTGATTGCACTTTTTTTTATTACGTTAAATGCTTAAGAGTCTCATTTCGATCTGTTCCACATGGAAAAACAAAACAATGCACGAAGAATTTGAATTTCGCGTACTCAAAAAAACTGTCTGATCTAGATCTTTTTTTCCAATTTGTATTAAAATTTTTATATTCATTATAATAGTTATAACAACATGCATGAAATGTTTGTTGCAATAGCTACATATAATGAAAATTTGGACAAAATGATTCTACCGAATTTTCAATATCTTATTGCTACTGTTACCAAAATGAAAACATCAAATTTTTTGTGGTATAATATATTACTTTCATACAAATAGAAATACGATAAAGTTCTCCATTATAAGATATAATATTTGATATTAATTTTAATATATAGTAGCAACATGAATTTTCTGAAATTTTCATATAAATAATATATAAGAATACATAATATTATTTTCAATTGTCCTAAAGACACGCATTTTCTCATATTGGAAAAATCTAAATTTATTATAAGGTTGTCCCATTCAGCCAGTTTCTACCCTCAAGCACGTGTTAAATATCATAAAGCTTGTATTGAAATTTCAGAAACATTTTATTCTTTGCTACATATATTAGAAAAAGAGTCGAGCAATCGGTAACAGACTTTTAAGAGTTACAATTTTCAGTCACTGAAAATCACACCTCAAGAGCGGCTTAAGAAAAAAATGCAAGCTTTACTAAATAGGCAATGTAAGTAATCTTTATTTGACATTACAATTAGCCTGAAATTAGTCAAATATGAAAACTACATTTTTGCAATACAGATAAAGCAGACAAAAAGGCTGAACAACTTAGGATCGAAAAAATGGAACAACAAAGGCAAGATCGAGAAGATGAAATACGAGAAATGTCTTTGAAGCTCCGTAGAAAGTACGCTGCTATTATTATTTTATACACTTTTTATTTTAAACTCCCGCCTTTGTGTATATTTCGATTGATTTTCTGTTCGCGCCACGGAAATCAAAGTATAATCAAGGGAACTGATACAGTGAAATTGTAAACAAATCCTTTAAGTGATGGTACCCAAATTCGTATGTTGTCTATCGATTAGAGCACAAAGGAAATTCGATAAACTTTATAAACGCAATACATGTATTGGTTCCTCCAATTATATATAAGTACAGTAGTGCCATATTAGATATTAGATAAGTTTTCTGATGTGGTCCCGGGTTGCGAACAGTACTGTATATCATGTTGATATCAATCATCGGTGACTAATGTAGCATACAGAAAAAACATACTGACACTCATCAATGACCAACCTGGCAGTTAATGTATTAACGTACTACGTGTGTCAATGCATTGTTATTTATGCTTTAATATTTTTTAGGCAAAGAGAACGAAGACATCGTTACGAAGGTCATAGTTCTGATTCACATTCCTCCGTTTCGCGAACACCAAGTCCTGGTCGTAGTCCGCGAGTTGTGCGTCGAGATAGAAAAGACAGGGATATGAGAGATTTTGAGAATGATCGTGAACGAGAAAGAGATAGAGAACGAGATAGACGCGATGATCGAGAAAAATTTAGAACTGAATCTCGTAGGAGATACAAAGATTCACCGCTACGTTCTTTAAGTCCAAGAAATAGCCGGTAAAATTACAATTGATGTTTTTTATAGTATAATAAACTTAAAGTAACTGAATCTTATTCATACATGTTTTTTTCCACTATTTTTTTATTTTTTTTTTATTTTTTTTGTTATTCTTCTAGAGGCCTAGTTGATTATTAACACGAAAGTGCACGGTTAATCTTCCACTTGTTGGACTCAAAATTTTCTTAGACACCTCCTGTATTGCATTCCTTCCGTAAAATGCTACAAAAGTTCTAAGAAGTGCGATGAAGAATGATGTAACACATACGATCATTATAATTTACAATTATCCTTTACCATTAATTGATATTGTTTAATCTTACACCAGAAAATAAATACAGTTGTTTATTTACATGTTACCATTATTATTCGATGTTAGATTTTGTATCTAATTAAAACCAAATAGTACTATATAGTACGAGTTTATATTAATTTAAATAAAATATCACTTTTATTTCTGCCCTTTGTTTAATTACTTATCAAATATTTATTTTTACAAATAGTGTTTTTATTACAGACACAATACGTGCATGTAACAAAATGATCGAAACTACGACTAGTTAAAATATCTATAGCTGTTCATAATACTCCATTCAATTAAACAATATGAACACTAAACAACTTTCCATTCTTTCTATGAAATGTTTCGAGGTTGTAAGTATATTTTGTATATAACTGCCCATAAATACTTTATTGAAACATAAATTATTAGTATCCTCAATTACTGACATTGAATTACACAGTTTCATTCAGCTGCATACAATGTAAAAAGCAATAGTATTGCACGCAGATGGTATGTTATTTACATCGCATACCGCGGATATTGCTTATTTAATACAACTATTCGAACGTATGCTTACTACGAAGCTAATGATAAAAAAAGAAAATTTTTAAATATTAAGAATAAATACGCATATAATACGCAATTTCGAATTAATTCTTTTTATCAGTTTGGTTGTACTTGGAAATGATACAAGTGCGCCCTTGTTTTGTACTATATCTAAAATCTGTTAGTAACTAATATGGCGGAATAGGTAGATGTTGACTTGTGGGGTTCCGGATTTCTTGGATTCAAATATTTTCTACATAGTTGAATCGAAGAAGAAACAACTTTGCTGCTACTCATTTATATCATTATCGGTACGCGTTGCAAGTATCATTGAGGTCACGTGCTGTGTGCTTACTTGTACTAAGTATTATTAACAATAAGTGCGTATATTATCCATTAGAGAGCAGTGCTACCTGGCAAACTGTAATTTTCATTTCTTGGCGTGAATGTATTATAAACGTTATTTACAATGATCGAAAAAGAGATGCAAGATTTTTTTAGTTATTTTGATTTTGAATAAAGATAATACGACTTACGTAATGAGAGTGTTAATATAAATTTTGTATATTCCATTGAAAGGTTAAGAGATGCGTTTATTATTTGAAATTGGAGATGCGTTAAGGGACACTTGTATCTGTATTAAGTACATGATTAAAAAGAAGATAAATGTATATAATGAGGCAACAATTCGATAGAAAATAATTTGCCCGCAATATACATTTGTTAGATAAATATTTAATCGAAATGAATTTTTCATTACCATGTACATATATGTATGTTAGCCTTCGAAGTTAAGGTAATAACAGAATCCTGGTTGAACATTTTTTAAGTATATCGGTTTTTCCATCAAAATTGAAAAGCAGATTGTTCGAATTATTTACCATAAATCTATTTTTGTCGAGAAAAATATAAAATCTCGTACTTTATTATTGTTTATGGTATTTTTTTCCAATTAATTCAACAGTTTAGTTAATCTTTCAGAAAAATGTGTGATTCAACTAAAAACATGAAAGATTCAAGTGTTAAGAACAATGTGCGGAAAGAAACGAATCAGTTGTCAAAAAAACAAAGTGCTGATAAGAAAAAATCTACATTGAAAAGTACGAATGAAGATGTACAGCGTGCGATTGAAGGTTTGAAGGATATACCAGACGAAGAACTTCAAGAATTTCTGGACGATGAAGATTTTATGGAAGGTTTAGATGTTGTTGATGCTTGGGAAGGCGACGAAGAAAAAGGCCGTGAAGTTGAATTAAAAACTACCCACGTCAAAGATCACGAACAAAAACGTCCTTCTAGGTA
Source organism: Nomada fabriciana (assembly GCA_907165295.1). Classification (NCBI taxonomy): domain Eukaryota; kingdom Metazoa; phylum Arthropoda; class Insecta; order Hymenoptera; family Apidae; genus Nomada; species Nomada fabriciana. The sequence continues at coordinate 7,991,746 of OU015695.1, forward strand.
GCGTCAATGAAATAAAATTAATATATTGTTTTAATTGTTTATTACTCTATAGAAGGGACTTTTGCTATATAATATTCCATAATATTAAAATTCTGTACAGTCACTTATAATACTTTTACTAGCACATTTTATGATTTAATATATTTGGTAATTCGTTCTACAATTGATACATTTTACATTCAAGAATTTAAGCCCTTTCCTTTGAGTAATTTGTCACCTATAAGAAAGAATGATCACAAGCCTACTTATAGGGACAAACATCGTCGTGACCACAAAGGAACTCACAATCGTGATAAGCCAAAGAGAGAAGATAAAAAGCATGAAGAAACACGGCGTGATCCTTCCAAAAGCACGAAGGATATAGAAAGGGATAAAATACGTACGAAAAGGGATAACGAAAGCAAACTATTAGCAGAAAAAGAAAAAGCAATCAAGCATTTATTAGACTCCGATAATGTTGTGCCTCCAGGTACAGAAACTGAAGCCATTCAAAGTATAACGGAGAGACAAAATTTAGAACAAGCCCAGATACATACACGCAAAAGTCGAGAACGACGTCGAAGTTTAGACCGTCAAACAGGAAGTTCACTACGACGTAGATCACCGGATAGAATTCGACTGAATTCTCCTCGACGAAAATCACCACTAATATTAAGCCCAGATCGCTGTAAGAGTCCTTTCAAGATAACTAACGAAAGACATCGGAGTCCTGTAAGGTTTAGCCCTGATAAGAGACGAAGTCCAAGATTTAATTGCACGCGAAGGAGCCCGTTCGGATTTAGCCCAGAAAGACGAAGAAGTCCAATTAGACGACTCAGCTGGGAACGAAGACCAAGTACAGATAGAAGATGGAGTGCTGAGCGACACAGAAGACGTATCAATATACATGAACGGTGAGAAGAGAATATTTCTAAATGTATGCTACTGTTTCGATTTTTATTGTTAGAGTTTAAATAGAAAATGTTTTCTATACGTATACACATATATACATATAATTTTTCCTTTTAAAGAACCATTTTATATGTGAATGTAAAGTTTTATGTTATTAAAGTACAATGATAAAAGTTGTTAACGTTTTAAGTTGATAATAAAGTATCTTAATTTGCAAACTTTAAATTGTTAAGCCGAAGAAGTCGATCTCGTGATCGGCAACGAAGCCGCAGTATGGAACGTCCTAGAAGAAAAGTCAGCCGCTCACCAATTGCTAGACGTTACAGCCCCCGACGACGAAGTCGAACACGAAGTAGGTCAATGGAACGTAGAAGGAAACGATCACCTTTCATTAATGAACTTACAAGACAATTAAGAAATGAAGCTATAATGACGACGCATATGACCACTGGATATTCACACCCCTCGTCGTCTATGGAAGGCATAACACCTGTAATGAATAACGTGGTATATCAACAAGAGGCAGAACCTAGGCCACCAATGCCAATGGGTTCCTACATGCATCAAAGTGGATTACAACCATCAATGCCACCAAGTGTAACACCTGGTGGTCCGCCATTCATGAATTTTGAAAATTCATCTCAGACAATGAACTTCGATTCGGTACCATTACATCCTATACCACAAACTGAATATAGTTCTGGTCCAGTAATGTATAATCAGTCAAATACTACTTCGGTTCAACCTGCACGTCGGCCACCGCTTCTTCCAGCACCAGTTTCTTCACCACAGCAGGACTCTGCCACATCTTCGGTGGAACATGCACAAACATACAATTCATCGCACGGCATTCCTTCTTCTCGTCAGTCACCAATTCAGAACTTTGAATTCTCAAATAAATCTAAAGAGTCGATCTCTCAAAACTACAGGGAACATAGATTTAACGATTCTTATAACGGATACCGCCCTTCACAAGAGGAACGATTAAAGACACCAGAGCCACCGGTCATCTCTGATACAAAAGTAATTTTGTTATATATTGTAACGGAACATTCCTTTTTTTCTAGAGTCAAATATTTCGTTTTATGTTAACAAAACGACAAATGTTGCATTGAAGCTAATGTGTTCTATTTTTATGTGCCTTATCATGTAACGTTGCAATTACAATTACATTTAGGATTAATATTTGTTTTATGAATTCATTTTACAGCAGTTTGAAAAAACAAGCTTGTCCAGTCTACTGGAAGCATCTGTTTCTGCTAAAGGTGCGAATGTATTTTTTTATCTATTTGCCAAACATACATTACCACTTTTTATCAAACTCTCTTTAAGCTATCTCGATGTAACTAATGTAGCAGTCTGTATTTCATTTTTTATATATTTTTTAGATTCAGCTAGTCTACCAGTTTTGTACCCAGGTAAAGAATGTTTTAATCGTTTATTAGCTTACATTACATTACATTAGTATAGCATAATTGACTTAAAAATTATTACTATTAATTTAAGCACCGTATCTAAGAGAAGAAGAAACCCATTGTTCTATTAAATGTACGCAATTCTGTTTCACAATAGGATTCAAACCTGAAATATTACGACACTGTGAACATGCCCTGCGCGAGCTTCCTGCCGAAGATCTTCGCCTAAAAATGAAAGGTCGATTTTTCTTCGACCCAAAGAAGGATAATATACAGGATGAACAGGATGTATATTCGTCAAATTCAATACTTTTGCAAAAAAGCACAAGCAAGATACATTGGGAGGACGAAGAGGGACAATATACAACTACCACAAAGCCAAATGTACAAATGCACCAGAAAATTTGTCAAACTGACGAAGTGGAGACAAATACAAAATTTGTTCAAGCCAGTGTTACTATGGTAGACTTTGAAGTACAAGTGTATCCTCAAGACTTACAACACACCGTGAAGGAAGAAAAGAGACCCATTATGGATCGCTTAGATTGGAATGTGCGCGAGACATTTGATTACACACCCAAATTTCGTGAAGCCGATGACTTGAGGTGGAGTTTAAGTAATTCTTCTCAGAAAAGAAATTGGAATAGAACAGCATCTCCACCTAGAAGGGTTGACGATCGTGAACATCGTATAGATTCTGTATCTTCCTTGGATCATAACTCGAGGAATATAAAAGTAGGATCACCAATAAGAAATAGAGATAATTTCTCCAGTCAAAAAGGATCTATGCGAGATCATTACGTCCGTGAAAGATACTCGCCTAACTATAGGCATTCTTTAGACGAACGTGACGAGTTTCACGAAAGCAGAAGTGATCACAGTCGTGGTGAAAGTCCGATGATATTGGAAGATTCCGCAGAAGAAATAGAATTGGAACATACATTCCATAGGGGATCAGATTGGCATGGTAGAGGAAAATTGTCAAGAGGTAGATCAAGCCCTCTAATGAAGCCACATGTGTACAGAGGAAAATATTCAGGTGGAAGACCTTATCGCGGGCGTGGTGGTTTTCGTGGAAAATTCTAACATTATTTGTGTGAGGCACAAATTTAAAATGTAGGAATCATATAATCAAATATATCAATATTGAACAGAAAATTTTTACAATCTATTCTTGCAAACGATTTGGAAAGGAAAACACACAAAATATTAGTTTATTGTTTTATTTGCAAAGCAAAAATTGTCGTATCGCAAATTAACATTGTTGCAGAAATGTTTGAAACGGATTTTAAATACAGATTGAACTCTTAAATGTTATGACATAGTAGACGATCAAAAAAGTTTATAAATGCAAATGCTCTTTGCACAACTACAATAACGCTGCATCTGAAATGTAAATTACAAAATCATTTGTACGTAACGTTTGTTAAATAAACGTTTCATGCGACAATATGAAAATAGTGCAAAGAGAATGATTTTTTACAGTATTATTGCTTCGCGCGTGGTTAACTGTAAATGTGAAACAACTATAACTAATTTGTTATTTTACTTCATTTCAAAATTAATTACATAGAAGTAACTCGTCTGTTTATACTATACTATAAATACATTTTTACAAACAGTGAGAGCAATCGTTTCGGATATAACAGCACATCGTGAATTCTCTCGCTAACAGGTTGAAGGAGTAATATATTTAAATACAAGAAAATCTTTGACAGAAGTGGGAGCAAGTCGTCATCGTTTAAAAATTAAAGATCTTAAATTTTATTTGCATGTAAAAATAGTATAATGTGTTACAGAAGGAACTAAATACAGAATACTTGTTCTATATTTTTCATCACCCATCTTTATTTTATTTTGTAGATACTAATATAATTTAAACTATATACATAATATAACGTTAATGATTGAATTATTTAGTGAATATCGTCAACTTAAAAATGCAAGAGGCCTGATATATATACAAGTTGTTTCTAAATCGCTAAACAAAATGAGACAAACATCGTGTATTATATTCTAACTGTTACAATGATTAAAATAATATCGTGCAAAGATAAGCCTATAAGTGCTTTGTTTTTAAAATACTGTATTTAAAACCCATTTATTAAAAGAAATATTCAAAGTAATTATTTTAAATAAGATTATTCCATATTGGTTAAGACACAGTTTGGATATTTCTTTTTTATTGCCACAGGCAAAAAAAGCATTCTTTAACATTCTTTCAATTTCTACCATAGGGAACGTTTACAATCGATGGGAAATAGGAATAGACAAATCAGCCAATGTACTTTTTCGGCTCGAAATCCCGGGGATCAGAGGACCCCATACCATTTCCATGTCAGTCAGGACGTTACCAAAGATTATAGAAAACGATGTTAACGCTCTCCATCATAGACATTGAAATTAAATAATTTTAAAGATATGCTTTTGCCACCGACGAGATATAAGAATAGACAGGACATCTTATGGACTTTCGTGGCCCAACGTGACTGCCATACCGACTCTGAAATCCTACGCTGATTTGAGCGTCCTCTGCTCATGAACAGTGATCATTTGAAGAACTATTATTTATTGAAGTAGGGGAATACGTGATGTATATGATATGTGAATGCTATGGCGGGAATCAGGGAAGCAATTTCCACAGACGAGATATATGAATTCTTATATCTCGTCATTGCTGTGTCAAAAGATTCTACAAAATGATCTGAGCGTTCACTACGGTAGGAATTTAAACGGTAATTTAAATAAAGCTAAGGCGAGAAAAATATTAGTTTGACGGAAACATTTCACTTATTCTATAGTGCAACAAACATTACAAACATTTTATTACACAGATGTGTTTATGATGACTAGTAAATATATTTGTATCCCTCTATTCGACTAATATCCATACTGTAACGCCTGTAATAAAAAATATTCAGTTCGCAACGATATTGAATAACGCCAGAAGACCGCCACCCCCCACCATCCGCCCTGTTACCCGCCAATTAGCGCAATCTATTTCAAAAATCTCCCTCTTTCGCCCAACGGATCTCGTAGTGATTAGACGTGTGCAGAGTGTCCGTCGATTTAAGGTATGTCATAGTCTAATATATTCTTGAAGACAGGAAATTATATACACATTATTTTCATTACCCTGCCTTCCAAGTTTTCTGTGGTTTCTTTGTTACTTTTAATGAATATTTTGCAAGAAATTAAGAAAATATTGTGCAGTGAACGGAATCACACCGCGCGGCGTGCATTTTCAAATACCTATCACCTTTTACCTATGCGTATACATATTTTAGCTCTGAGTTCCATTATCTTGCAATATATTCTGCAGTGTCTAGCAATATTATTATAATATCGGCGATTTCTAATATATTTATATCTAATTTCAGTTGGATTCTTTTAAATGGGGTCTCTTTCGCTTGTTTCAAGAATCAATTCAAAATTGGCGGGAACGTGACGCCGAGAAGCGGGAATGCGCTTAGCATAATGGCGCCAAGCCATGCCGAAGTATCAAACGATCTGGTTGACAGGTAAAGATTTCACAAATTTCTTCTAGAACTAAGTAAAATTATTGTCAAGTATCAAATAATCTTTGATACTTGACAAATTCAAAAAGTATTGAAAATACAACGATTTTAATGTCTTCTGCTCTTTTTGAATGTTTCAGCATCTTCCATGGCTTCGATGGCGACGAGCTGGTCCCACCCCTGGTGAGTCTGCAACCGGTGAGTGGAATGCTTTAAAGTTCCTCTGGTCATTCAATCATGTCGCAGGACGAAAGATCCGAACCGACACGAGTGACTGGTTGTAATTACGTAGATTTTTCTGGCAAGTACTGTGACCATGGGTATATGGAAATATACTCATGAGTAGTAACTTCTTTATTGTTTTATATTATATGAGGATAGGTCTTCTTGTACAACGCGTTTTTAAATAGCTTGATAATTTTAAAAGAGGTCATATTCAGTATAAAATATATCACTATATATCTTTTTATAATAGAGTATTTCATTGAATACCTATGAAACGATATTGAAATAGTTATCAATTATTAAATGAATATAAAGTAACGTCCAGTATTATACGTGCATTAGTTTGTAGTGAAGAAGTCAAATACCCTTCGACTTCGTTTATTTTTCAATTGCAATTACTGCCCCGTTATAATAAATTGTTAGTAAGAGTAAAGTGTTTCCTCTATTTCTACTTTGATTATATATAAAGTAAAGGCATTTACTTACCGACAAACTGTCACTCAAGAGGGCAACTACTAATGGCTCGCCATTCTTTCTAAGAATGGGGAATCATTCTTTGTTACTACTTTGTCATTGTGCTTGCATTTTCAATTGTAGAATTTTTATTTGTACTTGGCCGACGCACATTCCGGCCCAACGATATAGCCCTCCCAAAAATATCGCGTTTTGTTAGAGTTGCGAAAACCTGGAGAACGGGTTGAATTAGAGTTGCGTTAAAAGAAGCGGGTTTTAAATGATGTCGCGTTTGTTCTTGCAATCTTATTGCTACTTAAATTATAGTATTTTATAATATATTTTACATACGAGTTTGTAATGTGGCGTAAATAATTTTCACGTCTTTAACTTTCAGTTAACTTTTCAAAGGATTTTCAATTAACTTGTTTTTTGATATTACAAATAATTTATTTGTTTGCTTTCTATTAGTCTTAATAAATAGTGTTGCGAAATGATTGCATCGCGAGTTCCAGTTAGTGTTGCGTTGATTAAATATCGCATCTTTAATTAGAGTTGCGAATACCAGTCCCCAACTGCTTCCAATTGGAAGTCTGTTCCTGAGCCACCCTGGAGGGTGGCCCACCATGGTCAGCCAAGGACCATGGCTGAATTTTCCGCGTTTAGTGTTGCGTTTAAAGAGAAAATTGGTGCATAGAGTATGGTGTCCATTCTTTTGTTAGTGTTGCGTCCCATCGTGATTTTGCTGATTTTTAATACTATTAACGATTAATTTGCTGAATTAGAGTTGCAGTTTGATATGTTGAGGCCCCACTCGCGTCTGATTCTTACGAAGTTTGTATTGCTATTGAACTTTTTAATATTTCAAAGTAGTATATTAACGTTGCGATACATAAATATTCTTTAATTAATAATAATTTTTTGGTGGCCCTTCTGGCCACCTATTTTACTTCAAGCATTCTTTTTTATTTCTTTTTTACTAGAGCCAATTCTTTGGCGATGGTTGTTCTATATTGTGTGTTTCTTCTTTTCATCGTCTTGTATTTGCCTTTCTTTTTCTTTTGTTTTTCTTAATAATAATACTACCTGGAAAGTCTGTTGATGGAAATACTGCTATAAACTTGTATAGCTTTGCTGTGTGTACGAAATAAAGATAACTAAAAGATATAATTTATACGAATCGTTAATAAATTTATAATAACTCGAGATAGTAGATTTCAATTAGAGACAATACTAGTGATTGTTCATTATTGGAGTTTAGCCCTTATGTTTTTCCTGTTAATCGTTGCAATTGTATTTTCACTTTTGTTTTTTAGTAGAGCCAATTTTTATACGTTTTCAAGCTTGCTTATCAAAGACACGATTGGAAACCACAAAATCCTACGTAAGTAACCACATTCCTACGTAAGTAGGATATTATTGAAATTATTCTTTTAATTGAACTCTTAGATGTTATATTAGGTAGGGTGATTCTAGTTTTAAGTTAGATCTTTAGTCAGGCAGTTCGTATTTGAATCAAATCTAGTATTTAAGAAGGGAAGATTTATTTTTAAGCTATGTCTTAGTTTTTAAGATGGCACTGTTCACCACTGCAATTATTTTTCGTTATCTAGTTTTTATGATAATAGGATCTACTTTTAAGAAACTTTTATTTCAGGAAATTTAGGTCACTTGCAGATTTTCTTTCAGATTCCTTTCTAATATTAAACGTTCTACAAATTGTCAGTCATAGGAGATTTTTTTGCCTCACAAATTGTAGTAGAATTAGTTTTCGCGAAATTAGAGGGTGGAAGGGCCGCGGCTAGGGTAGTTCTCTATTCGCAGTAACCTTCACGTGGTGAGACCCGGGCAATCAATTATTTATTGTATAATTATTAAACGACTCATTGCACAATCTCACAGAAGAGACAAGATACATTTGATAATTATGTGGAAAATAATTCAAGCGAATAGACTGCACATTATTTAGACAGAAATGTCACTGTTTAAGTTTTTTACTATTTTTTTAGGTGTATGTAATTCAGATTTTCGTGTCGTTACCTAGGCACGAACTTTCGAAGTTCTTTTCTTGATACGGACATCGGAACTGAAAAGTTAGCTATAAGCAAGACCAACTTTTAGTTGAACCTACGATCCTACGGTTATACCTACTGGACTTCTGCGGGTTCTGACCGACTTATAGCTGGTAACATTGTGACATGAAAATGGTAAAAAGGCGATCAGACGATAGGACTATTCTATATTTCGTCTAATATCAATATTCAACAAAAAAATAAAACAGTATAGATAGTAGTAGATTAGTTAAAATTTAAACGAGTAATTAATCAAAAGCTTTGTACAGGATGAAGATTACGTCCATAAATGGAAAAAAACTTAGAACAAAAATATTTCTTTTTTTATTTTCTTTATCAATTACATCAAAATCGATATTTGTATTCAAAGATTGCTTTATAAGAGATTAATACACATAAAGAAATAATACACTATTGTCAAAAGTGTAACTCCTATTAGTTTCACAAAATTACACATCATTGGTCCAGAATTACATGTTTAATATATTCACATTAGCCATACAATTTATTAACATTTGTTAAATTGTTGCATATACATTAATGTTCGTTCGATTATCTCATCTAGTTTACGTTTAGCATAGAATGCAAACTCATTGAAAATATAATTTTCACAATTTCTATTACACACGGTTAAAGTGATATAGGGGGGATTTTTCCAGTGAAATATACACGCAAAATCTAAATTTATTTTATTCGATGCATCGTCTTTATCGCAATTTTCTATCGTTTGATCTGAAATAAGAGCTTCCTTTTCCAAGCAACTCAGGCTTGGATCTAAAACAATATTACTACTGGTTCTATTGCGCCATACACAATGTGATCCAGTACAACGAAAGATGATATGTTGGAAGTTCTTCGTACGTATATCTGATAACACTTCGATCGTCCGTTGTTTTCCTCCTGCATCAGGCACTATGATTTCAACTTGAACTTTGAAAACCTTTTCAAAAATATCTTTTACCATGTTAAAAATAGGAAAATGCAAGTCATTCTTTGTTAAATCCTTTTTATCTGCAGTATCCGCAATGTGCTTAAAGTGTTTTGTAGAAACTTTAATTTTAAATTTACCTTCGATTGCTTTTTTTATAATTGTAGTGAATAAGTTTCGCATTAAATCCTTATAATCATTTTGACTACTGATCGTGCAAACCTCAGCGCCAAGTATGCAGTATTGTACAAAATCATTTAAAATAGAAAATGAAGTATTCAGTGTAACATTAGAATTTAATTCTATGGGATCTTGAATACACATCATTTTTCCAATATTTAATGTAAGATTTTCGTTTTCTCGTACGCATACTTTATACCTGTCCATGCACGGTGGCAAATTGTCTATATCTTTAAATTCTGATTCTGTATAGGACATTCCATTTATTGGACAGATTATATGCGATTTAAATTCAAACGTTGCATAGAAAAGGAAAAAACCATGTAGAAGTTGGGGAATGCTATTCTTATTTGCAATTGGTGGTAATACTACATTTTCGTTAATGTTAACTTGCCATCCATTTATAAGTTGCGGTTGAGAGGTATTTTGAATTACCATTAAAGGTGGAATAATATTAACAGATGGCTGCTGTAGATAAAAAATAATTAGTAGTACCAAAGCATGATTGCATATTCTTCCAGAACCTGATATCTTAAAATGGTTTCCCCAATATTTAATAAGCATTACTAACGGTCTCAATCTATCATCAAGAGAAATGCAATATTTTATTAAGTTACTTTTATATATACCCAAGGTGTTTTTAAATGAAATATCGCACGAAGTATTTGTTCGAACGTAGCAAAATTTTATAATAGGTATTTTAGCTTTGGGAATTGAAATTATGTTTGAAAATAGAAAATTCTTTCTGTACATTAATTTCCTTATTTCTTTCAATATTTTCGGCATTGTCCACGAATCAGTTGGCACACCTTTGGTTTCACATATTGGCTCACCTTGAATACAAAAAAATAATATGTCATATTATGGAATATTATAAATTTAATTTTATAGCATTATCATAATATAAATAGATTCATTACCAATATCCATACATATGTCTAAATCACATTCCTTAAAACCCAGACCTATTTGAGTTGAACCAAATTTATATGTTTTACAATTTGGAAATAGTAGTTGAAATATTTGATTTAATTGCGTACAAACAGAGTCATATTTTGCTTCTATTTCTTCGTCCGTAAGTTGTACTGCATTTAAAAATTTGACTAGTTGAATATCAAATGTAGTATCTTCTTCAAAAACGTGTTTAATATTATCATAACTTATTAAACTTTCATGTTTAACGCCTACTGTTCGTGGTTTTTTCGAGGCTGCAAAAAACGTACATACGATTAGGGAATATTAGATATATTATTTCTTTTATGTAGACCAAAAGTATTATTGCTGCGACACTTACCATTGCACGGTATTCTCGTTTTTATGTTCAGCTTCACATTTCTTATGCGAACTGGTTTATTTAGTAACATTTCTGTAGAACTTCTATAATGGTGAAATACAATAATTACAGTTTAATACAAATTATAATTTCTTTAATACAATTATAAACACATTTGTTGTAGCATGGCTATGTAAATACAACACACTAAAAGTTTATATTATTTATAATCAATAAAACAATTAACTACTTTACCTGTTGCAAAACTCAATTACAAGATCTTTTTGATTAAACTTATGCTTTTTAATTGGGCCATATTGTTGGAAAAACTCAATTAGACTATGAGCAGAAATAAATTTGGGAAACGGCGAAACAATGATTGATCTTTCTAAAATTTGTCTGTGTTCAAGGTTCTTTGTGTGTTTTTTCCCTGCAAGGTGACCTTGAAAGCTTTGCTCATCTTGAAAATACTTTGAACAGACATCACAATGTTTGGACATTGTTAGTTGTATGTCTCAAACCAAGTTATGTTCTTCAATCAAACCTCATAAAAAGGTTGTATTTCTTCTATATGTCAATTTTTGTGGTTCAATGAAATTTAGATACAACAATAGTTGAACCGATCACTGTAATCATAATGTGGAACTTAATTTTTTGTAATAAACATTGTTACAATATCATTTGGTTGAACAATGGAACTTACACTTGCCACAAAAGGTCCACTCCGTTTAATAAACAAATTATTGTTTTATAAGTCCTTTCACTTTCGCCACTTTTTAAGATAAAACTCTTTAGTTGAATCGTTTTTTGTATAATTCTTTCCAAGAACACTTGCCACTGTCTATTATTCTTCTACTTTGATTTATTTTCTTCTATACTTCAGTAGTTCCTCATAATGCGAGAATGTATGAAATAATCTGTTAAAAATACATCTCGAGGCCTGTAAATAATACAAATTATAACATAATACAATTGTAACATGATCACTGAATTTTCATCTCGCTATATTTCTAATTCAAAGTAACTTTACAAAACTATGATAGTTGTGAGAGACAGGCATTAGAATTAAATGCACTAACTGTGATAACCATATGAAATAACATTTTTACATTTATAAAAAAAAAGTATACAATATCGAACTCTAACCTAGAAACTTGTTTTTGTTGCTCACTTAAGTACACTCTCACTAGTATGAGAAGTAGAAGTATCGTATGTAACAATTACGCAGTTGTACTCCGAGATGTCGGGTATTAACTTTATGTCAATTTGTTACTGTTTTTTTCGAATTATATTTCTTACTTCAATTGTAAAATAATGTTTATCACTTCGCCGATAAAAAGTAAATATTAGAGTTAAAGTGGTATATATAGCTACATATAATCATCGAACGAATGGAGAAAATTCAATGATGAAATGTAACTTGAGGATATATCTTGTTAAATTACTATTCAATATTTTTATATATTCATTATTATTTTAAATAATAAAAGCGTAATTTATGAAATTTGTTACGATTCATGAAATTGAGTTTCGATTAAACATTTCGTATATACATATGTGACTTTTGAATCTACTTAGTACTTGCGAACACTTAATATAAATTAATTGGCTATTCTATCTTTAATTGTAATGGGCTTTTACTAAGACACTAGGAAATAATAATTTTGGAGGTAGCAATGGTTAGCTAAAAAATGAATTCTAATGCATCTACAAAGCCGCTGTAAGTCGAATTTTCGTGTACCAAAGATTTGTTACTCAAACACTTCGATAAAACGGTTTCTGCATAATTCAAAGATTTTAACTCTTTCTTTTAAGAATCGAGTTACTGAGGTTCGATTGTAATTTGCAATGCATATGAATGGGTATTAGTTACTATAATAATATAACAATTTCAAATTTATTAATTTTTTAATATGTATTTAGTATCGTAAATATAAAAGATAAGCCTTATAAAATAAGAAAAAGCCATTTAATTAAACATTTAAACAGCTTTGTTCTACATATTATAAAATAATTAGCGTCGTTTACGCACGGGATAGTTAGTAATATGACTAAAATTTTTTCTTAAAGTTTGGTCCGTTTTAAAAACAGTTCTGTATGATTGCCATAAGATCGACAGAATTTTTATGTTCCACTTGTATATATATAATTTTTTCATTTTCTGTCGGACTAAAAAATATAAATTAATATCATAACTACTTTTTTTATATTACCATATAACAATTAAAAATTAATATATCTTACACATTAGAGTTTTTAACACATGTTTTGCAATTTTGCTGTTGCTAATTACAATAATGTTATGTATATATTTAACATTTGCCTTAGTATTATTAAATAAGTCTTTTATTAAAAAGCAAGCTCGTTTTGCTTGTACTAAACCTGCTTCTTGTAATATCTTTATTATAGTTTCTTTAGAATTAATTCGACGATCTAAGATGAATCTCGATAGTCTCAAAGGAGCTATATTATTCAACCGTAGTTTCAGAGTTCTACGAAAAATACTTATAATTAAACATTGCATAAAACACTATGAAAGAAAAATATACATATAAATACTTACACAAAGGGGTTGAAATTATTTTTCTTAACATATGACATTGCATACCGTAAATCAGTACCCTGGTGGTTAGGTTCTACCTCTAAAGTAGTGCAATTAATCTTGTGACCAATATAAAGGATATGGTTAGCAATAGTATTTCCATCACATGTCAGGTTAGTTTGGGTTTTTAATTGTTTAAAGAAACAGTTATATTCGGGAATTCCTTTCTTTGTTAATTGTAAAAATCTACTCAATAAAAATAAATGCGTCAGTTAACGAAATAAGATTTTTGTCAGTCTCTTAATAAAATTATAAATGGTTCTGCATCTTACTGCTGTGCAATAATTTCATCCTCGGTTACATACAAAATATCATCCATGTATTTTATAATTTCACCAGCTGCCAAAAACATTGCCATCTCTTTGTGTACCACAAAATTGTAATATATGTCTGATAAAATGGGTGATAATATTGTACCCTGTACAATTCCTTTTCCTATGATATAATTTTTGTTTCGTACCCTTACCTGTTAATTAAAATATTCATTTTTATTGAAATTTTCAATTAGATTTATAACATTTTAACATATAAATTTGACTTCACTGTTTGGTAAAAGATATGCTTTTCAATTTCACTTAGAAGCCACTTTTTATTTATCAGTTTAGAGTATCCTTGATTTGAATGTGTGTAAAACGTTCCAGGTGCTAAAGATAATTTCAAATTTGGATCAAAAAAGTATTGCTTAGAAAAGACTCGACTCTGTTTAAATATTGTGCCTTTAACCATGTATTGTTTCAGAAGTATTGATTCAGGAAGCTTCTCACAAAATGATTGTATAATCTTATATAATTTATCTAAATATAAAATAAAAATTTTCAAAAAGTTATTAAATAGATGAGTAATTATTATAGTTGTGAATATAGTAATACTTAGTTGAAGAGTTTATACCTTGCTTTATAGAACCAAAAGCATCCGCTACATCGCAACATACAAAATACAATGGTTTTGCCTTTGAATTTTTCCTGCACTTAACAATTGATTGCCACTTCTCCTGAAAGCTACACGATCCATATTCGGACATGTGCAATTGTTTCAAAAACTGAAGAATTATGAGTAATTGACTCCTTTCACCACGTTGATACCTAATATAGATGAAATAGAAGAAAGTATTTTTCTAATACATTTTCTTTTGAGAGAATAAAACTACTTACTGTGGCGTAAATATAGGTCGAAACCCAGAAAGTTTAGGTACCAGTTTATATACACCTATTGGCGGGTCACGTCCCTTACATTTTACATCAGGCTGTAAAGTATACGAACATATTCTTTTCTTAATAAAATTGTGTTGTATTTTCTTCCATATGTAACGCGGAATAAATAATCTTTTGTTATTTGTTGACGAAACTGATGTTATGTGAAAATTTATGCGTAATATTTTTAAAAGATATCCCTCAAAAAACCATCTTATGAACTTTACTATAAGACACTGCTTGCCTCTATCATCTTTGATATCTTTTAGCCATACAATGCTGAAGATCTGAAATGTATAAAAACATACATCTTATTTTTCATTAAAATTATCAAATGTAATCAAGCTTACTTAAAAAATGCAATTACATACATCCAATTTAGCAACAAGGGGCATCAAACTGAAAGCTTTACAATGTGGTGCATACAATAAATGAAAGAAAGTTTTCTTTATTTTCTTCGTGTTATTCTTTTTTCCAAATAGATTTAAGGGAACTACTTTGGACAATATAAGATTAAAATATAATCCCAATTGCTTCTTACTAATGTTATAGCTACTTTCTGGACTTTTATTGGATTTTTGCTGTCGCATTAATGTTTTTAAAATACCATTATAAGGGAAGCAATTATGTTGCTCTTGAAATTGTTCTAACAGTGGTGTAATTATTGGAATAGGTACTTTATAATTTGGAACACTCAGATCTTGTATAGTCGTTCTTATGATAAATATGTATAATTGAATTCCATTCTTCTGTGAACGTAATAAATGTTTTACTGGGCTTGTGTTATCGAACACAACTGAAGATGTGCTACATAGGTAAATGCTTAATTGCGAATCTGTGAAGTACGTAGATGGTTGTTTAGCTTGCTTATTAAGCTTTATGCATTCCTTCTTACTAACTTTATATTGCTTTTGTAATCCTAAAATGATCATTTTAAATGAAAAATTTTGTATTGCTAGTGAAATGTTTAAAGCCAAGTATATTTCGTAATGTAGACCGTCCAAAAATATTAAAAGTATTAAACTATTAAAACTTGCTTCCAAGACAGATATATAGAACACAAATTGTTAAATATCATACTTTCCAAGAACTTGGTCCTATGAAGTGAACATCCCTCGGACAGTGAATGTCTTTGTAACTTTTGCAACGTCCTATTTATGTTTAATTTGATAATGTTAGAGACAAGCAGCCATTCTGATAAGACATTAGAATTAGCCATCAGAAAAGAACTCTGTTCATCTAGTTTAAGTAGTATTTTCTTACGTAAACAGTACCTAGTTCAATGGTAAAAAAGACAAAGATTAAATATATTAATACTTGGGTAAGCACTTAATACTATAATGAATTAATTAAAAAGAGTCCGAACTGTTGTAAATATAAGCCATGAAGTTCTTTGATACTATTTGCAGTAAAATCATCCATTATTTCTATCTTATGATTAGCATATAAGCACGTGCACTCGTAAATTAATTATTGAAGTATCCTTATATTTAGATGGCGCAACCTCCTAATAAGAGAACAAAGGACGATTTGAATATTTTTATCGCAATCATTCAATTATGGAGACGATATCTGCACATGCGTATTCAATTTTTGGGCAATATAACATTCAGAAAAGAATAATAGGAAAAATTTATTAAAAAATTGTTACGTTTAAAGCTAATCACGTGATTACACGGCGCGTAAAATTCGGTAAATCACAAAGAGAAAGTCTATAGTTACTTCTAGTTTTTAACTTATTTAGTCTCAACACAAGTATGAATTAGAGATTTATGACAATTGTATAATTTGATTACCAATTTTATGTGGTCATCACTTAGTGAAAACATTTAATACATTTTTTAAAAAGATTGTACTCCATATATATATTTTATACATCACCATATGAATCGTTTCAGTTTAATAAATTATTGGTCTCTGTGGAAAACAATTGCAATCAAAGTTATTGTAAGTTAATCTTTGTAGAATAAACAAGTAAACATGATATATGAATATATTTCATAACGACAAAGCATCACACAATTTAAAACCATTGATTTACACTACATATAAGTTGGTACACCTGGGTAGTGCTAAAACCCATATGGAAAAGGTAAAAGTATCGAGAGACAGAGGGGAACGACAGATCAAGAGCGCCACGGAACGGTAATGCGGACATTTCACAAAACACTCGGCATGGATCAAGCTCCATGTTCGCCCGTGAAAGTGATGCGGTATCTCCGCGATTAGGGGATACAAATCTCACGTCTAGTGGCAGGACGTTGAACAGTTCGCATGCATTATTTTGTGAATCGGTATTTCCAATCGGTTATCCGAAGGGTGGTAAGGTTAGTTTAAGGGTGTGTAATCTTAAAGTGTGTCAGAAAGTAGCGTGGCGAAACGATTCTTCGTCTCGTTTAAGTGCACAAGAAAATCCTCGTAAAGGCCGATCGCGACAATACGAAGATATACAATTTCGTCGTAAAAACATATCTAAAACATCAACGATAAGAACAATATTACAAACGGAGGTAAAAATAACAGCGTTAAAAGTGGTGGCTGCGACAGCGACAGTGACGGCGACGACAGCGGTGGCGCAAGGTGTGAGGACGAGGTGAATGCACGGCGGCCGCGGTGTGTGCCAGTGGTGTGCGCGCTCGTCGCTCGTGGAAACCCGCCAAAACCCGCGGCCGCGAACAACCACCAGCAAGAGCAGCAGCAATAGCAACAACAACAGTAGTAGAAGGAAAAGGAGAAGGAGGAGAAGAAGAAGGTGGAACAGCATTAGCAGTAGTAGTAGTAGTAGTAGTGGTAGCACCAACAGCAGCAGGAGCAGCAGCAGGAGCAGAAGTAGTAGTAGCGCGCGACGTTGTTCTGTTTTGACAACTTTCCGCCGCGTCGGGGCGTCGCGCCGTTTTTCTCGCGGCGGCGGCGGCAACGGCAGAAACAACGACAACAGCAAAGGGATCAGCAACGACTTGTTTTAAGAAGGTCGCTCGTGACGGCGGTAACGTCGGCGACGCTGCTGACCCCCCAGCCCACACGACGACGACGACGGCGGTGGCGACGACGACGGTGGTGGCGGCTGCGTTCTGTTATTATTTTGCCGCGGTGCTTTTGACCCTTCGAACCGGACGAGTTCATTGCAGTGCTTTCGCGGGGGTGTCAGCCAGTTTTATTACTCCGGCCTTCTCCGTCCGCAACAGCAGCGCCGACGGCGCCAGAACACGATGTGGTATATGCAGCATGTCTACTAGTGTACGTACTCGATCACACCAATAATCTGGACACGTTGAAGAAGCCCCTCTAATTCATAGGGCGAGAAGTCGCCGACAAGCATTGAACACTGACCTGGTGTATTACCCTAAGACAGTCAACTGAAAAAGACTATATCAGTGACGTTGCGACTTGAGAAAGGACGCGACAAAACCACGTGATATACCTGTCGTCGGGTCGCGTCATGCAAAGCATGCTCGACTCCCCGATGGCCATAACCTGAATTGAGCCGATTTGACCCGATTAAACCCGATTCAACGTATTCGTAGTTGAACTAACCAAGCAAACGAACGAATGAAAGAAAACAAAACGGTAGCCATTGACATTTTTCGTACGTTCCTCGTGTTTGTTATATTCAGTGCTGTTCTATGCTTGATACGAAATAACACGGCACCGCTTTTATTGCGAACAGAGACGCAAATGTACGTTTTGTGAAACAAGTAAGTGTATTGTGCCTCGATGGTATATTAGTCATCTAATGTGGAAAGGAAAGTAAAAAAAAATATAACCAGAAGAAGCCAGTCTGCTTGTTTGTAACAGGTGATTTTAACTGAACCGAATGGACGGATTTGTTCGTGATACGCGTGCTGTTTCTTATGCTTTCTGTTGTCCCGTAACGGTGATAACTGAAAAATAATTGTGCTATGGTGTATTTGGACACAGGAGTGTCATTGATACAATGTCGGTATAGTGTCAACCGTTACGTGTAATTGTCTGAAGGTGGTGGCGTGGGAGTCCGACATTTTAACCGCTCGCATTCACGAAAAGATACAAGTGTCCACGTGTGAAATACAGTCGGTAACTTCAGGGGCGTGAGGTTCAGATACGTCGAGCCTTACATATAAGAAGATTCTTTGGTGTCTTTTCTGATAGGAGTTTTATCATCGTGTGGTTAATATTTGATGTTCATGGTCACGATTTGTTTATTTTCCCATTATCACGGATACACTGTTGATTACCAAAGGAATAGGTGTCACAAGCATATCCTTTATTACGATTGAAGAACTTAAAGGAAAAATAATAAGTGATGGAAATTGTGTGAATCCATTAAATTGGACAAAGAAGGAGATTGAAATTTTTTATGAGTCAATGCATATACTGACAGTTTAACGGTATTGGTGTAAAAAAATATACGTGCTTTGTACTTTTTATTGTGAAGTGACAGTATTCGATCTAAGTGACCAACAATGAAAAATACCTGGTGAGTGGAAATTTTAATACACATGTCTTTTATATGATATTGTAATCGTTTGTTCTTGCAATGCATATATTTTAACCAGTTATTCGAGACAAAGAAAAGGAGAGAAAGGAAAGAAAACTGGACGATGGAGGGGGGAGTAGTACTAGTTGAAACGAAACAAGTATATTTTCCGTTTCTACTTTTTGCTAGCATTATTAACAAAAGGTTATTCGATGAAGTTTAGAAATTATCTTATTGTATTTTGAGTTCTTCAAATTGTAGACTATAGTTTCGAATGGTGGAAATATTGAATTGTGCACTCTGAAACGAATGTATTTGCATCAAAGAGGTAAATGGACTGAAAATAATGTCTAATAGATTTAATTATTTTTATTGCGTTTTTAATCAATTAATTGCATTTATATATTTTGCTAATTCATTTTTCATTGTTTTTTACGTCTTCTTCTAGAAATATTAGCATTTCTGTAAACGTTGTAGTTTCTACGACAAGTAAGCGTATGTTTCTAGGTTAGGTTACTGATCTTTACTACTTAACCTCAAACACCGTCGATTATCTTATTTCAATTTCTTGATTCCTCTTTACGTATATTGTTTACAATCAATTGTAAATATAAATACAACGATGAAAGAATTTATCTGAATTTAATTTTATTTAGTTTGGTAGATATTACATAAGTAGTTTTAAATCGAGAATTAAAATAACAAGTTTTAGAAAAGTGAACCTTTACATGCGTTATTTGTTTGTTATAAATATATCGAAACCAAGTTACTGGGTCAAAAATATCTTTAATAATTTGCAATGAAATGCGTTAAATTGATCTGTCTTCTGCCAAGTAATTTTTTTTTATAAACATATGTAAAGAGGAAGGTAAAAATCAAACAATGGATATATTCAAGGTCATTTTATTGTTTAGTTACCAAGATGGCAATTCATAAATGGAATTATATGTTACATTGAATAATTATATTATTGCACATAATATATAATGCAACTGTTACATACGTTGTGTAAAATGAATAATATTAAACAATGTCGTATAACAAAAGAAAAACGTCTTAATGTAATAGTCGGGTGCACTGTACGAATACTACCTTATGTTTTTTACATGGCACGTTTTAATTTCTTATCTTTGGATACGTATTAATCAATCGAAAGTTATTGTGCAGAATTTTAACAATCTTTTGCAGTAGCTTTTCCCTCATTTATGGTTAATTTTGATAAGTTTCCTATTATTATATCCAATGTGGTAAAAAGAACTACTTAGGAGAACAAAGCATAAATTATAATGAAAATGTATTTTCTTGGGTTCAAGGCTTTGGATTTCATTGCGATACATACGCTTTTGCCTTTTGTCAATATTGCAAAATGTTATGTTTCATATTCTTATTGTATTCAACATCGGATCTGTTTAACTTCAAAGGCTTTAATCAATATTCATTAACAATACTTTCTTATGAGTCTGAGTTTATTTGATCGAGGATAAAAGACAATTAAATAAAGATATTTAACGTGCTTAAATACAACTGATGTTTTGTACAAATTAGAAATAGATTATAGTCATATACATTCATTGAATATGAGTATATTTCTAATGTATTTGTTCAAAACTCTAAAATGCGTTTAAGCATAACGATTTAGATAGTGATTTAGACATATTATATTTTTTATTGTTACTGGTTAATGAGTAATGGCGTAGAATATGTTTCTTTTATCTGTTGATATAATTTAGTATTTATGTGGTTGGTTAACGTTATGTTGAGTCTAGAACAGTGCTATTTTATTATAACATCTGATTATTTGAAGGACCACAAAGATAATGTACTTTAACTATGGTATAAGCAAATTTCTTAGATTATTTAGCGTTATAGCATGTGAAGTTCAATGGATATGGAGAAAATTTGTCATACAACTGGCATATAGAATATCGAATATCTTTTCATATGAAATTGAACTTGCCTTGGGATTTGAAATGTTCTTTATGAATAATTGAAAATAAATGAATATTTTCCTTTGTATCCGAAGTATACTTTACAATTTCTGCTTGTTCTATAGTTTATGTTTACATTATACTTTGCACGATATTCACACATTCATATTTTACTCTGATTTCCATTTTGCATCTCAAAATTTAAATGCCAACTTATGAAATTTAAAGTTAGTTGTTACACATTTAAATTAATTTGTGTAAATGTGTAATGCACATTCTATTCATTAAATTAATACCCTATTTTATTAAAATATTCCAATATTAATTGCAATTTTAAGTAATCTCACACACAAACACAGATTAGTTCATAAATAATTTATTGTCTAACGTTTAATGCTATGCTGAGACCTGTTTTTATATGTCCCACAGTTTAATTGTGCATTGTATCCAGAATGTTGTGATTCTGCTTCAATTATATTACAAATCTAATTTTGATGTAGTTTTTAATTTGTATTTAGTATATTTTTACTTACATATATGACAGTGACGAGTTGCAAATGATTAATTTCCTTATAAATGCATGATATATTTCTTACTTTTTATTGTTAAATTTTATTGTCACGTTTGTTGTTAGTCTCAACCTTATCTATAAAATTGTGCAGAATTCTATTGGAACATTTCTAGGCAATTCTAGGTGGTTATTCTTTAGAATATATGGATGGGGTAGATTAGAGTTCGAAAATTCTAGTGCTCTAAGACGGCGGGAGTCAACAGGTGGAGTTAATGACTTACAATATATCGTTGGCATTTATAATTCGGGAACAACGGTGAAAGGTAGAATTCAGAGTTCCATTCATCTAAGATATTTTACTTTTCTTTTCATTAAATAAACTTGCATATAACGCATCCTACGTGCGCGTATGCGGAAACGACGCGTCTAATAATAGGTGACACGTTTACTGTCGACACTTATTGGGTAGCTTACTTACGAGATATATTTTGAAAGTAACGAGATTGCCGCTATAAGATGTTTAAGTAACTGCTTCAGCAATGATTTATCACACTACTTCATTAAAAAGAAAAAAAGTAAAGGAATGAAAAAGAAACAAAGAAAATTTATATAATTATATTATATTAGTTTAAAACAAAATTTGCTACTGTTTCATTAACAATGAAAGCACCACAATAATTTTAACTTTTTTATATCGTGCAATGTATTTATTCCAATTTTAATTTGTCAATGACAGTGTTATTAAAGTTCCTCATTTTTATTTGATATTTGTATTGTATATAGGAATGTGGTTTAGTTACAGTTGGATAGTTCAAGTTAAAGTTGGATGAATGTGGTAACAAATTTAATAAGAACTTTGTCTTGGATTATAAGCAAGTGCATCAGTTCCAAACGTAGTTTCAACATACCGGGTGGCTATTATAGTATACTGATTGGAAGCAAGTCGGAAAATTTTCTTTATCGATATATAACGATTAAAATCTCTGAAGAAATTGATCTATTACTCCCAATTACCAAACGTATCTGCGCAATGATTTATAAATGCATTTATGAAACAGGTGGTACACGTGGCTCCCGTATTCCCAACACTTAAAGACGTACGAATGATGATGCGTTGCAAGAACTTACGATTATTTTCTTAGAATATAAACATTAATAGTATAGTAAGATTAATAAGATATCGAATAACAGTACAATGATGCTGTAAACCGTAATGAATGTAATAATTAATAATGTTCATCGTATACTAAGCAAATGTTTATTGTTTGGTTACAGACACCAGCATCAAAAGGATCATGGGCGTTGACAGTGAAGCTGAATGAAAATCGTACTCTAGAAAAGTGGTGTTTACAGTGTAAGAAGACAAAGTGAACTGCCAATAAGCAATAGAAACAAAAGGAAAAGGGGACAAGGAAGGAAGGAACCGGAAACATTGTTGCCGAGAACTGGTAAAGTTAGCTAAAAGAACGGAAAGGGACTCAGTAACGGAAGGGATTGCACAAGAGAGGAGTAACGAAAAGCGGGTGCACGCATTCGTGGATTGCGTAATAAAAAGGGAGAGAGAGAGAGTGAAAAAGAAAAAGGCTCAGCGTGTCTGTAAATAAGAGTTATTTTTCGTATGAGGGAAAAGGAGATACATCTACGTCGAAAGGAGGAGAAACGAGTGAGAAGACGTTTAGAAGTCCTTGAACGGAAGAAGGTTCGGAGGACTTTCTCTCTCTCTCTCTCTCTCTCTCTTAGAAGAATATACGAAGAAGGTGATAGAACATTTTTGACGAAGGGCATAGAAGACTCAAGGGAAGAAAGAAGAAAGGATACAGTGTCACGATTATCTCGAGCCTTTTCTATAATCTTCATCCAAAATTCAATCGTGTTTCTCCCGCTTTTAGAATAATCTTATTCGTGAAGGGTGACTAGTTTAGATTTTAAAAAGACTGAAAATTTTTACCGAAGTTGAAAAAGAAAGAAACAGAGAGAGAGAGAGAGGGGGAGAGAGAGAACGTATAAACGGGTGTAATATAGAAAAAAATAGAAAGAAAGAGGGAGGGAGGCAGAGAGAGAGAAAGCTAGAAAGAATTGACGAAAGAAGTTGAAAAACGAGGGGTGTAGTGATTGAGAGAAGAAAGAAAAAAAGGAAAAAGACCGTGAAAAAGAACACCTGGAAAAGAAGGGCTGAAGAGAAAGGAAGAAGAGGAAAAAGGGAAGTGTGCGGTGAAGGAAGAAGGGAACGAGAGAGAAAGAGTGAGTGAGTGCGCGCTGTGAAGCGGTATTGAGAGGGCTGGCGTGCCCCATGTTGTGAGCGTCTGAAGACTGCCGGGGGCAGAAGTGAAAGGGAGGGAGGGAAGGGTAAGGGTGCCGCTGGTATGGAGTATGGAAGCGGCGGGGGCGGAGGCGGTGGGGGCCGTGGGGGTGTCCAACCACCCTCCGCAGGTGCGAGGGGTATGGTGGGCACAGACACTACTGATGCTGCATGGCACAAACACGAGCAAATGATCCTTATGGAATCCAGGCATAAGCAACAATGTAAGTATATCGAACGAAAATTATGCTTTTTTATTTTATGTTCGGACGTATTATACAACAGGTATTAGTCGAATTCGTTTGAACGGATCTATCGTGAAAATATGTATAATACCGATGATTCGTTCTGACTTCGTTTCGATATATTTCATATGATGGGAATTTGACGTGGACCCCTCTGTACTTCGTTCGTTGGAATGTAATAGAATTTGTGTGGGGAAAATTGAACAGACATTTGTGTATGTTAGTATCTCTTTTGGTGAGAAATGTTTATGGCACATTTATTAATCAGTTGATTTGGAGAGGCTGTTACGAATAGAAATGGGAATATTACTAGAACTATATGGATGTCGTGTCTTTGTTGTTATGGATCGATTAGTTAACGATTAACAATGTTCTTAGTTGGAAGGAAGAGTGGGTATTATTATATTAATTTCAAGCGACACTTTCATTTCCCTCTGTTTTAACTATAATTGGATCAGTACGTAATTATTTTAGTACTATATCACCTGTAAGTAATAGTTCAAGTGTAGTTTTCAATGGCAAGTCATAATGAAGAACCACGGTACAGCTAACAATATCAATTGAGCATCTTCAAATAGAAGAATGCAAGTACATAGTGAGAAAGAATGCGGAGAGAAACAGCGAATACAGCGATGTGCTGTTTTAAAATTCTGTACAAAATTATCATCAAACTTTTATACGATTTTACCCCGTCTGTATATTTATCTGAGCGTCGAAGTTGTATGCAAGTCATGCACATGCTTTTACGACATTTTTCCAAATATGAAATCTCCACTTTGAATTTGGCTGTTTGGTTTTGTCACGTGCACCCGTTGATTAAATGCCAGGTCAACTGGTTAGAGAAGTTGAATATCGGGTCTTCATGAACACATGTTGCTTCTTGATAACGTGATCGCTTTCAAACTTAATAAATTAAAAAAACAATTTAATTTTTACATAAGCTTGCCTTATTTTTAAGAACTGTTTCATTTTTTAGTTTCGGTTACCATAACTGTTTCAGTTATACAATACTTTTAAATAGTACTTAACATCATTATGGATTTATGATAAACATAACTAACTCACATACTTCATAATAAAATATAATTTAATGTCTTTCTTATAATAATAAATAACGTGAATTAGTAGTAAATTCACTTTGAATGAAAGGGAAGCAATATCAAGGGCCACGTGCACTGAATAAAGGGGGAGAATAACATTGAGGTCCACGTGTATCTCTGATGCTTAACACGTTGACTGCGGGACAACAAGAACATCAAAGTCCGATCGATATCCATATCGATCCCGCAGGCAACGTGCTAAAAGCAGAATATATCGCTACCTTCTTTTAACCAAAATCTGTCTACCCAGCTGGATGAACATTTATCAACATATATTACGAACAAGACTAGAGAAAGTCGAATTTATAAGCAGCGAAACAACGTTGGCAATAGTATAGTGGGATCCATTTTTGGACTGATGCCTGACCGGCGACTCTCGAAAAATTCAAAGACTTTAGAGTAGACTCTTCGGTCGGATACTGACTGATATGTATTTTTGACTTGGCACTCTACCCCTTAGCATTATCTTATTGTCTTATCTCTTTTACTTCGAACTTCATTATATGTATATCTATCGGTTAAAGAACCGACAGTAGCAGGCATTGAACCTGTGGAAGGAATTATAATTCTCTTCCTTTTTGAATGGAATATTTAAACAAGTAAATATAATTGACGTTTCCTTCAATAATTTTGAAGATAGTAAATACTGTTGGAAAATATAGTACTTTGAGAGTTAGTTAATTTTATGTATAATTCCCGCGGTTACGTAACTTATTTCAAAGTTAAGACTTAAGAGATCGGTCAAGTAATAATGATATCAAAATTTGCATGGAGGGGGATAGTAGTGTGTTAATAGAGTTCTTTACTACGTTGGTAGGTTGTGTATAATCAACATATAACTTGTAAAATAATTCTGATATTTGAAATGAAGCAACACGTAGCTGACTCGTTTGAGGATAACTACTTTCGTTTCACTTGAATAACTGTACGCAGAAATCAAGAAAAGCTAATAGTGTTGCAATTCACCTCAATCCAAAGAATTACATACATATCTTGCATTCAAATCTATCGAGAAGGAATCTTTATCTCGTAAAGTATTTTCTATATAATTTTTAAATAAATGTATTTATATCTTCTTATACATTTCTTTTCACTCAAAGACAATAAAGCAAATTAATTATTTCACTATGGCGGATGACCATCTCGACGGATCTCTAATTGATTAATACCATATTAATTATAAAAAAGGGTGTTTTAGTTCAAACTATTTGTCTTTTAGTGTGTGGTACAAAATTCGTTTTTAATCATTTCTCATCAGCCCTCAATTTATTTAACATGTCTCCCTTCCAATTAAGTTGGTTAATCGACACCTTGATGTATTAGATTATTAATTTAGTATGCCTGATAAAATATCATGCATTGAAGTTGAGAATTCCAGCATACCTACATACATTTCTGGAAGCACTATCTCGAATCGTTGCTTATCAAAGCCATCTCTATGAACAGGTTAAGTCCCAGATGTTTGAGATATGTACTTTTCATGCAGTATCTGTTAGTTCTGATTGAAATTTGAAGGCTTCAAGCTTATTAGAAATTAATTTAGTTTTAGTTTTTATTGTTTAGTACCTTACGTCCGACTAAGTTGCCCAGAAATGTAATGAAATAAATAAAATAAGGTTGCAATCCAAGTTAATAAACAAATTTCAAAACAATGAGTGTACATAAAAAAGCGAAAAGTTACATGGGAGGTTAATGTCGATTAATGTTGATCTTGTTAGAATTAATAAAAACCACTTCATTAATTTTTATATCAATCTTCTTTCTCGCATCTAAAAATATTTAAAACGTTGCGTAGACAGGGCGTTCAATTCCACAGGTAGTTTCAGGAAAGAACTTGGTAAGATTTATTGGTTCAATGAAAATCGATGTTGGTCCTACGTTCAAGGGTGTTAAAACGCAAACATTATGCAGCTCGTTTAAATATACATAGTTGTGTTCTTTGAATGGAAGCGTCTTATGACACATTAAAAACTTTTATTTCGAAAATTTGTTACTATAATGTTTTGTGCTGTACAGCCTTAGTAGGTTGACGCGCAAAAAATTCAAACAATTGTGTTGACATTATATTAGGCGCTAAAAATAGATATGTTGAATAAAAACATCAATGTTTTAATACTACGTAGTTGCAAAAGCAATAGGTAATAGAGATATCGTGAACGAGGAGTTATTATTATTTTTATTTCCGACAATTTCGCGCGCATGAATGTTAACGTCGTATTTATACGTTGATAATATCAATATTAAGAGTCTCCATTAACTGACATCGCGTGTAAGTGAATGAATCTAATAAAACGAAGAAAGTGAAAGAGTCAAGGTTAAGGGCGTTTATAGAAATATTTCACCAAAGTATTACACACTTTGCGAAAGTTTTTTATTGTAATATTGTTGAATTATTTTCAAATAAACATATTGCTATTTCAAACAACATTAAAATACTATTTTATAGTTTAAAGTTTATTAACAAATTTATTAAGATTTGTTAAATGGCTACATGGCTTGCAATGTTTATAATAGATTATTTAACATCTAGTAAATCAACTTTATCCAATATAAACCACCAACTCTCACTTTCTATTTTAGCCATAATCCCATGCGCACAACATATTTTTATTATTAACTCTATCTGTGGCTGGATTTGAAACATATGTAACTACAAAGAAAACTATTAAACTAAATTAAGCTACACATTAGCACGTTCCATTGCAATTTTCATATCCACCCATAGGGTAAGATCCCTACTTGTATTGAACACATTGCGATTTATTAGAAAGTCTCCAAGTACATACGTAATATTTTATACATGCTTAAATAAACAATTACCCCAATGAATGAAAATCGAATAATTATAACAAAAATAAATACAAATAATTATACACAAGGCTCCAACTATATGTATAAAGTACAAAGGTACGTGGAGCCGCGAGCGACAGGTAGCCGATGTACAATTTTGAATGGACGACATCAAGAGCACCCTACGTATCCATTCCGCATCGTTTTTTCCCCGAATTAAGTCAAGAAGCATCGAACTTCCCGATGTTGATTATCCAATTAGCTGTATCGTCTCCTGCATCCGTTTTCAATTCGACCAAAAGGACCAGGAGCTCATTCCCCCTCATTCGTCCGCAAGGAAATGCAAGGCAATGAAAAGTGTTTAAAAAAAAGCTCAACAAGAATGAAAATAACTGATGCAAGTCGCGGTCACCTGATTTCAAGGCGACGCACCGTCTTCTCTCGGTCGTCTTCGATACTTTTTATTATAGCTTATGGTGTTGATATACAGACGGAGGTCCTGTTCTCGAAGGGCTACTCTCTCTCCCTCTCTTTCTGTATCTCTCTTTTGCTTTATGCCTTTCCTTCTTTTCACATTTTCCATCTCATTCTCTCGACGCAACTCGCGCCGGTATAGAAGACAGACCAGCCAGTCGGTTGGCGGTTGCTCCACCCCCGTGCGACACGATCAATACGCGACTCTCCTCTTTTGCTATCGTGCTCACCCCCTATCTCATTCACACATACACGCGGAAACGTGCGCTCGTGCGCACACCACTTTCTCGTTTCCCTCTCTCCAACCCCTCTACTCTTTCCATGCACGTCGTACAGCAGAGGTCCGTAGTCAGTAACGGTAACAGCAAGAGCGAGAGCAACACCATCGGCAACAGCAGCAGAAGCGCTCAACTGTTCGTTTTGAAGCTGTCTTTCTGTTGCTATGCTGGCTGCCCTTATCCTCTCTTCTGTTTCCTCTACTCTCTCCCATCTCCTTCCTCCGGCCGGCTCTTTCCGTGCGCTGTCGTCCTGCAGGATAGTGATCCTGCGCCGCATCTCTCTTTCTCTCTCTCCATAATATTATTCTTTTCCATCGTTCTTTGCTAAACGATTTTTCGAAACGATTTTTTGTACCCCTTCATAGGCCAATCTTGCTTTTCATTCGACTTTTCCATCAATTTCCAGCGTTGCTAGTTTTTCTCTTTCTACTATCTTTGTTGCTGTCGAAATTAATGTTTTTAGTTATGGTCGATCCATGGTGTGTAGGAATCGAAGCAAGATCTGACGTTAACAGGTAGCAAATTGTTTTACGGATCCTTGTGCTCATTCTCGTTATACATAATTATGTATTTCAGATTTCGCGTAGAATAAATTTAGGATTAGGAAAATGCTAGTACAGCGAATGAGCTTGATTTGTAAGAATACACCTATGGATATAGTGCAAATAACAGGCACAATAGTTTAAGTTATATAATTTGTTCTGGTTTTTCTTTTTGAGGAAACTAATCTTTCCGACAAACTCATCTATTCACGCCTTACATAATAACAAATTCATCCATTCGGAGAGAAACGCAGTCTTACACAAACATATTTTTCATTGAAGAATGCTTATAGTGAAACGGTGCGCTAACGACGCAATTATCTGTGCAGCGGTACCGTTTCCGCAGTATATTTCAATACAGGAAACTTATTTGTTTCTTACGATAGTATTACAGCATGATTTATAACTATGCGTTGGCTAATACTGTGCAATACGATTTAATAATTGTACTAATAATGCACCAATTACGCTACGTCAATATTATTTAAATCTTATCATTTAAATTAGAGATATTTATAACTCGCGATATAAATAAACTTCTAAAATATTCTCTCGGATTATAGAGTCCGTAACATTTTACGTCTCATTTACAATTCCATAAGCATGCGAAATGAAATTCTCAACTTGTGTATATGTTTAATCGTTTTCTATCTTCTTCTGCAACTTGGAACTTCCAAAGTGGCGTCAAATTCGGAACGAAGTTTTACAGCTGAAAATGAAAGTAGATCATTATTGCGACAACGCTATTATAAAGTTAATTTTATTTTCTGGCCGATTCAAAGCCAATTATGAATGATATTCATATGCTTCCGCTTGTACAAGTATCTATTTTCTGCATGGTTTGTGACATGACAAAAATGAAGTTATCAAAATTAAGAACACCTTAAGTAACAGGTAGAAAGAATTGCGTTTTTAAAAAAATATGCAATCCATATTGCATTCGGCTAATTTATATTTCTCTCATATAGCAAATACTCTTTACTTCATTACATTTTCACGTAGTTTCACAAATGAATGGCAATGGCAATGCGCCAGAGGCACAAAAGAAAAGTTTCGAAGTTTATCAAGGTGTTTCAATCTATTCGTTTAGAAAGAGGTGGTCATTTGCCAGACGTCGATGACCGATCATCTATTTTTATATCTCATTCCACATTCATCGCCGTTGTATTACATCTACCTTTCAATCCTTAGCAAAGCAATTTCGCGATACTTATATTTCACTTGTAAAGCATATTTTACACTTTATAACCGATTGTCGTCTACATTTAAAACAACAGTTCAGTAAAGAGGTAATGAACGCCTGACGTACAGGTGTTATGTCCATGGAAATATGTACGCTAACCGGATATACGTCCAATGAACGTATCCACTTCTGGTATCTCAATAATAATAGTGTGTACGTAATATCGAATAGCTTGTACGTACATAATAACTGCGGTGGTCACTTTAAATGTGACGGATATTGTCCACTACCGCGTATAATAATAATAATTTCAAGGTCCCATTTTGTTCACTCATTTCATTCATAAATCTCAATATGAGCATAAAATAAGAAAGAAATCAATGACGATGACATGAATGAAACTTTGAACACACAGAGGCTTTCTTTTAAAAGGAATAACCGGAGGTTTGTTTTTACTTTTGATGTTTTTGATGTTTAATACTCCGTGAATGTTGATATTGAGTGATTCAGTGATATATTACTATTATCATCGATATAGCTCGCTTAATTTAAAATATACAGTTAAGCTTCGAACGTACAGTATTTATACTTGAGCACGTTCGAAGCAGAAAATAAATATTACAATGAGCTGCTTTTAACAGATATAAAAATACGGTTGATCTTTTTTGGGGAATTATTATTAAAAAATTATGATCGGAGTAATAGGTCAAAGGTAGCAGATGTAGGTGTTGATACTCGTATGAGGCAATTGCGTTAATCGCTGTTAACAGATTTCGATTCGATCCTTGCTTAGAAATTTTTATCGGAAACGGGTTAATATTTAATTCATTTAGAAATTTTTCAAATTTCTAAAGCACTTTTGGAAATCACTTTACATTTGTAATAGAGCATAACATTTGCTAAATAGCACAGAGATTACTTTTCAACAAGCTACTTATAAAAAAACGAATGTAATAAAATTAGGGCAAAGGTAAATAACAATAACTCTCTTTAGATGAACAAGACAATTATTTATATCCATTCCCATGTAATCAAGACTTTTTGTAAACGTACTTCCTATTACATAATTTTCTCCTGGAACATACTTAGAGCATCGACGATTGTAGCTTGCAACTTATTTCATATCTATATGTTTATGTAGAATTTGTAAACGATAGACATTTCGAAACATCTTATTTGTCCAACACAGACCGCGACTGGTTGTAGCTACTTGAGAAAGACGAGGTGGTGTGCATTTACGAATGCTCTCCAGGGGCAGTTTTAGAGAATGGTTGTATATGGGTGAAAGTCAGTCTATATCAAGAAACATGAATGAAGCGGAATGCGTGCTGGTTATCGCACGACCTATGTCAGTCTTCGTGACCCCGTTACGTGGATTCTCAATCACATGCATCGTAACAATGTGCATACGTGTTTGCGTATACCGTGACTAAACTACTTTTAAGTGGACTCTTCTGGCATTAAGCGCTAATTAAATTTTAACGATATCATTGTTATAAGATATACTGATTTAAATAATAATTAATTCTTCATAGGAGCGGACAGGTAGAATAGATCTATTCATAACAAATTATACCATATACTCTTTATTCATCATCTTCAAATTATCATTATAAAATTATGATATAAAATTCTCATATGAATAGTTACAAGTTATTATTAAACAGAATGCAACTCATCATACCTAGAATAATGCTTGCAGTTGTTAATTAATTAATAAACTCACTCTTAGTTTATATTCATTAAAAAAATGAATATAAATTAGACTGGAAAATTTTAGCAATAAATAAATGATACTTTATATATAGGTATGTTAATGATTCGTATTAATTTGATGGTGTTTGATTTTCAGTAAGCGGAAGGGCGGGCACTGGTGGAGGCGGTGGTGGTGGCGGTGGCGCACCCCTTTACGGTCGTCTGGTAGCGGAAGAGCCATTGCCCCCCACAGTATGCGGGGGTGCCGGTGCTGGTGGCGGTACCGGGGGGGTTCCGCAAGAAACCCCCGCGGATATTCACGCTATGCAAGCCAGGATACCCCATAGGTTTCGTGATCCAGCTACGGCGCCCCTTAGGAAACTCAGTGTCGATCTCATTAAAACTTACAAGCACATCAACGAGGTAAAAGATGTTTTCTATTTTACAGATTATACGTCGTTCATTCTTTTTTTTCATCTTGTTGAGATTGATGTGAAGATTTGAAATTACCATAAATCCACAGTAAATCCACAGTATATGTGTAAAATAGACATTGGTATACGAGGTACATAATCGTTTGTATATTTATCTTCCTTGTTGTTGATTGAATTAATTCTCCCTTGTTAATCTTCCCCTATTAGCGCACACTAATGGGTGTTATTTATAATATTTTGAAATGGGGTAAGAGAACAGAGGCGAGAGTTTTTCTCGCAGATTTTTATAATCAAGGGATGAATAAATGAATGTGTATTAAACTCTTCGAGAATTCTCAAAAATTATTGGTAATACTTAAATCGTGTATTGCTTTCCTTTCAAGATTTTATTTTGTCAGTAGCAATCATTTTCACATAATCTTGTTGAATTGGAAAACATAATTCATAAAACGAACATTTCCTAATAATGTGCAAGCCAGATAAGTTAAAAATAACATTTCATTATCTTCATTCGTATTAAAATTAACTTTATTATTACATTATTACATCGTTTCTATCAATTTTTTACAGAAATTCATTTCGTCCGATAAATTAATACCGTTAGAATAATTAACAATGTATATTTGTTATCGTTTAATTACGTTATACGATTTTCATACCTTACTGATAAATTAATTTGTTTGCAGGTTTATTATGCTAAGAAGAAGAGGAGAGCGCAACAGATGCAAGGAGAAGATGGTTCCCATAAAAAAGAAAGAAAATTGTACAACGATGGCTGGGATGACGATAATCATGATTATATTATCAAGAATGGGGAAAAGTTCCTCGATCGCTATGAGATCGATTCGCTAATAGGTAACAAAAAATCATATGGTATAAAAATACAAAAGTGTGCTATATTAAAAATATAATAGTAAGGAAATATTTTTCACGCGAAATATGCATTGAAAGGAGTATCTAAAGTATCGTGACACTATGATTATATGAACTTATTGTTTAATTCTATGATATTGTGCACAAGAAAACGAATACCTGCAATGTTGAATTTCTTTTTGCCATGTTCATTGAATCTCAAGACATTTGGCTAAATAAATTGTTCATCCTCCAATGCAAGAACGGATTTAATCTCGTAAAAATCAATATTAGTCGCTAAATAATTATTTGCCAAGCGTCCTACAATGATCTGCCTAGATGCAAAGTTTTATCAAAATTGTAAACGACCAATTAGGTAATATTCCCTTTTATATTTAACCGACATTAATGAGAATAGATATTACAATTTTCAACATCTTCTGCTTAATATATTTTATTAGATTTCTCTGAAGAAAAAAACTATTTGCTTTTAGGAGCACCATCTCTAAGAATAAGGAACTTTTAAGTACCCAATCCAATCAAAGCTTTAGCGCAATCATTAAAATGTTTAGTGCCTCGTAGGCCACCGATGTTCCATCGCAGTTAATAAAAGTAAAACTTTTAGTAGGCATACAAAAATATTCTGTTTTCTAAACCTTACATAGGCTAAACATTAAGGAATATTATTGTGACAAGAATTTAACAGTATCTTGAAACTTTGTTTTGTCTCCCACATGAATTTAAAACATTACCATATCCGCTACTTCTTTATCCCTGAATATAGAGCGTGTTAATACCCCACTTTGCATAAATAGTACAGTAAACCACTGTAGATACAATTTACGGTTTAAAAATGTTGTACTTTATAGGTAAAGGCAGTTTCGGCCAAGTAGTAAAAGCGTTTGATCACGAAGAACAAACGCAAGTGGCAATAAAAATTATCAAGAACAAAAAACCTTTTCTAAATCAAGCGCAAATCGAAGTGAGGCTATTGGAAATGATGAACAGGGCGGATACCGACAACAAATATTATATAGGTTCGTAATTATATGTTATGCACGATTTGTAAATATTTAAAAACATTGACAATGCTTTGCTATAATTCGTATATAAATTACTAAAATTCATGACCAAAATCTTTCAATTACAGTTAAGCTAAAGAGGCATTTTATGTGGCGAAATCACTTATGTCTGGTATTCGAACTGTTATCGTATAATCTATATGATCTACTTAGAAATACGAATTTTCGAGGAGTGTCATTGAACTTAACAAGGAAGTTTGCACAGCAACTGTGTACTGCCCTTTTGTTCCTGTCTACACCGGAATTGAACATCATTCACTGTGATCTGAAACCTGAAAACATACTTTTGTGCAATCCCAAACGAAGTGCGATAAAAATAGTAGACTTTGGTAGTTCGTGTCAACTTGGACAGAGGGTGAGTGTATATATAACAACGTTTTATTATTCGACATTGTATAGAAACTAATTTCTCTTTATATTATTTGCAGATATACCAATATATTCAATCCAGGTTTTACCGATCTCCTGAAGTCTTATTAGGAATACCTTACGACCTTGCGATAGACATGTGGAGTCTAGGATGTATTTTAGTTGAAATGCATACGGGAGAACCTCTGTTCAGTGGGGCCAATGAGGTAACCAAAATTCTTAATTCTTAAAGCTTTTGAATATATACTTCATTACAAAGGCCAACATACGTTGCGTTCTTGGTGTATGATTTATTATTTAAAATAAAGTGTCACACGTTTATCTGTTCTCGTATTTCATAGGTCGATCAAATGAATAAAATCGTAGAAGTACTAGGAATGCCACCGAAACATATATTGGACCAAGCGCACAAGGCGCGGAAATACTTTGACAAAGTCCCCACGGATGGCTCGTATGTGCTGAAAAAGTCGAAGGATGGTAAAAAGTACAAACCTCCTGGCACAAGACGCTTACATGATATCTTAGGTGTCGAAAGCGGAGGCCCTGGTGGTAGAAGGATAGGTGAACCTGGTCATTCAATTTCCGATTACCTCAAATTCAAAGACTTAATCCTACGGATGCTGGACTTTGATTCGAAAACAAGAGTGACACCGTATTATGCACTTCAGCACAATTTCTTTAAGCGTACAGCCGACGAGGGGACCAACACAAACATTGCTGCTGCCAACAGTGCTAACACGAGCCCGGCAGTGGTATCAATGAGCCAAGATCATGGTAAGTTATCAGAGTCTTCTCGATATTATAAGGCAACATTTTTGGCTTACTTGGATCGTTTTACACGCGTGACCAGAATAAAAGAATTTTCCTTTCAATCTAAGATGTTTACCTATTACCATTGGTTCTCATTCATCGTTCAAACAATTTCTATATACTACAGACGTGCTACTTTCAGCAATATTCTTATGCGTATACACTCGTTAAGTTATGCTACAATGGTTTGAAGTTTTTGATAACGAGAAAATTCGACAATTCACGGGTTCTGTATGATATGAAATATAAAAGAATTCAGCTGATTACGCAACAAGCACCGCAGACAAACGGATTTTTTAAAGCTATGCTATGCATTTCTTTACAAGTAGTACACAATCTTAACAAATACACAGCTATTAATCTCATAAACGTATCTTACATATGCAACTTTGTCTTCTTAATCGTTTCAGTACACAAGAAAAATAAATATATTTGTTTAATATAGTAACTTGCAAAACTAAACAAACTTTCAAAATGTTAATGGTGTCTCTCACTTGCTTTTCACACGGTGTATAGCAATTTTTGTCTTCATACAGCTAAATCGTATCTTACAGACAACATACATATGTGGTTCACAAATCAATGTTTGTAATTTAACATCCAATAAAAATATAAGTCTTTCGCAATCTTCCGGAATTGATAAATGCAAAAGTTAGTGAATTAGACCAGCACACTTATAATGCGCTGCAGTTCTCAAGGAATTGCTCCATTGTATTGAAGATTTAGGCAGGCTTTAATTTGTGCAGAAAATAAGACATTTATTCCCCCAAGCATTTATTAATAAAAAATGAACGTATTATAGTATACACTAGAGACTGGGCATTTTTAATGTATAATTAATTATATTTGCTGAAGATTTCTTCAGTCATGAAATATTAAGTAGAAGGGGTTATTTTATTCATTTTGTTCGTTTTCTAACAGACAAATTAATCGTAAAAAGAGTATTATTATAAATTATATGAATGACTATTATTTTCAATTATTATACGTTATTTATATCTTTTATTTTCTGCGCAAACTAAACGATACTTGTTGTTGCCCGTAGATATGATGGGGGGACAGTACGTGGCTCGATGACTGTCGTATCCGCGGGGCGGCGACGACCTGTCCTAGGCCCCAACCCTAATCTTACTTACTAACATAAGTAAGTTCTGTCTAACAAACAATCCTACAAGCTAAAAGACTAACAATGTCCCTGATAATCATATCCTGACCTCGGATGCAATATATAAAGCCTTGCTTGCTTGAACAAAAGAAACTCGCACTACTGTTTCCTCTAATTATAAGAATGGGACACGGATTTACATTGATTGCCCGTGTCTCTTAACTTCGATACAATGTGCTCCTACAAATTCCGTATTTGTTAGAAAATTACTATCCTAGTTACATGGGAAATATCTTTGTCGATATAAAAATTTATATTAGAATTGAAACGCAGTGGACATCGAAAATAGCATCGTGGGAATATGTTCTTTACAATGTTTGTATTTATGTTATAAGAATTGCAAGCACGATAGATGAATTTTGTTCTTCTTATTGCATACATAATATGTATATGTGTATTATATTTGATAATTATTTCGTTTTCAAAGGACATGTTCCCATTTAGATGAACATGAAATGCATAATCTGTGTTTAGTTTTCTTTATCCTGTAGAGCCGATATTTCATTGTCCTTACGAATTTATTTCGAGCATGCTTTAACCGCTTGCATACAGCACGTTTCGAAGTGCATTTTCGTTATAAGTATAATGTACGAGAGATTAGG
The DNA here is from genome assembly GCA_907165295.1 of Nomada fabriciana. Taxonomy (NCBI): domain Eukaryota; kingdom Metazoa; phylum Arthropoda; class Insecta; order Hymenoptera; family Apidae; genus Nomada; species Nomada fabriciana. Next base: position 8,029,308 of record OU015695.1, read on the forward strand.
TTTTTTGTCGTTACAGAGAGCATTTCGTCGATTTATAATATGCACACAATTTACATCACGCCCCACTTTTGGGGAACGCCTTCTTCTGCCTGCCTTGTTATATTTTTTTCACTTTAAACCCAGTATTTAAATGTGCATCAACATGGGTTATATTACACGTATAAGTCATTGTAATTTCATGTAGAAATATAAGGTGTCTACGGAAATACGCGTTTGTTATAGTATTGAATTTTAGAATTCAGACCAAGACCATTTTGAAGAGAAATTTTTGATTCTGTTGTATTTCTAATAATGTTAACCGGTGCCTATTATTGCTTGTTTTAGTAAAAGATGAGACTTGTGTAAGAAAGTGAATCTATAAGAGATGAACTCTTCAAAGTAGTCTTTCCAATTTGACGGTAGTTCTATATGCATGGATAGTTCAGATAAAATACTCTGTACAATACATTAAAGTAACAGCGTTACAATTTATTCAATATACTTATTGATCCTTGTCATTATTGAAAGATGAAGATAGGCATTCAGTTCTTGCTTAGACATTAATCATTTATCTTTTCACACGTTTAAGTGTTAAAAGAAAAGGCCAGTCGACGATTGATTGTCGAGAAAAAGTGAAGAACCATTAAGTTCAATGCCTGGAATGTGTCCCTGTAGCATTTTGTAATATTTTTTTTTATTCTGTTTTAACTATCCCATAGTGATGTTCTATTGTAAGAGCTAGTACTTTATTGGATGATTTTTTGCATTAGTGTGAAAATGATACATCCCATTTCGTGTCATTGTAAGTTTGTCTTTTCTTAATGTCTCAGGACTGGTAAACATGTCAGGACAGGGAAGCAACAACAGCGGCAATCCGATGCAAGTATCAAGTCTCCCTGGTGGCTATCAGCCAATGGAATGTGAGTCTTCGCCTCGACATTTGGGGAATCGACGTGTCGTAACAACAAGCTATCCGTCAACTTCGGCCACTGGGGTGTCTGCATCCGGGCCGATGTCCATGCAATCTGTAGACAGCTCCCTGATACAAAGCTCTCTTGGATCGTATAATAGCCTAATTCTCCCTGGTATACCCCATCTGCCTGCGATGATGACCTCACCGATGATTCAGCAGCAGAACTTTTACAATTACGGTTATTCGTCGACTGATGCGCACGGAATAGTCAGACAACCGTCGACAGTCTCGACTGGCAAGCAGAGAGACCCGGAAAGGGAAGATAGTCCTATGGTTGGAGTATGCGTCCAGCAGAGTCCAGTTGCTATTCACTGAAACGAATGAAAGAGAAAAAGTAAAGAAAAAGAAAAGAAACCAACGACGATGATCGATTATATGTACTGTCGCCGCGATCACGGTACCGTCAAAATATATTAGGTGATTATATATACTGTATATACAAAGTTCACGGCGATACCACAAAATCTATCGTACTGTTTATGAAGAGATGGTGAGAAAAAGGAGGGAAATGAGAACGGGCTGTAGGAAAGTTCGAGTCCTTCCCCGTTGCGTTGCTTTGCATTTCGTCGTTTCGTTAGCCCTGGACGAACATCCTGAATTAAAACAAACTCTGCGAATATGTAATGCCATTACTGTGTAAAGATGTTGAAAGAAAAGCTATCGACATTAGTAACAATACATTGCATCAACTTAAAAGCTTAAAGAATAATAATAATTAATAATAATAATAATAATAGAAAAAGAAGAGGAAGGAAACATATAAAAGCAGTAGTTAACAAAATGATTCATCTTACAAGAATTTCTTCGTTCGTTCATAAGAGAAGGCGGCTTGGAAAATATATGAGCAGCTCCGCAAAGGCAAGAAAGAATAAAAAACAGAGGCAAATCGAAGATGAACGACAAAATTCATATTGGAAGAGAACAGAAAAGATAGAGATAGGCGATGAGTTACGAAGGAATGCAAAGGAAAACACGAGGGAAGCTTCCTCTTTTCCGTTATTTTTTCTTTCCCTTCTTAGTTTTTCATTTGTCTATGTTAAGAAGCCGACTGGTCTTACATTGGGCACGGATACACCGCGTCCGGCACAGAAGCTTATGATACTTTGCTTATGAGCACGGACAGACAAATATGGTCTAGTGAGGATGAACCCAGCTGGCCTCTCGGGTCCTGCCCGATTCTGCAAACACTCCAAATGCTTTAGTCGCGTGCAACGTCGTTAACAAGTTTTGGCACCCAAACTGTGTGGCCTAGAGAGCGAAAAAGTGATAATTATTATTATTAAAAATGCATTAAACAGGATGAAAAGTAAGAATTACCAGTGTAAGCATATACTCCAATAGAGTTTTATACACAATGTCACGAATGTAAACGGTTTAGCAAGTAATTGCTAGCAAACAGTCGCGTCAAATGCTAGTTATTTGTACAATATACATAGATAAATGATAAGAGTGCAGCTTTAGGATTTAGCTTTTAAGTGTGAAAGATGAAGGCACTGACATTGTAAACTCGACTCTTTTATTTACTTTGATGAATAAAAAAGGAGGACGTTGCAAACGTCAGTTTGTTGCCCATAAACGACTTTAAACAAACGAGGTTTGCATGATTTAACAACAATACATATTTATACAGAAGACAGTAATAAGAAAGTTAAAAGGCAGTATACACGTAAGATTGATCAAGAATGATATAATCATACAAAAACCTAGATACTTTATAATAAACGATACGCGCGTACTCATATACATATGTTTCCAATGGCAGTCGTAATTGATTTTTGCCGTTTCACTTTGATAATTGTAACATTATTTATATTATATTAATATACCCTGGTAATAAGTTTATAATCGTTTTCTGGCATTTGCACTTTCCTTTTCAAACTGGGATTATCCAATCGTATCGATTAAATAAACTTCCAGCATTCATTTTATATTTGGTTTTACAGTGCAAAACAATTTGAAACGTAAACTTCAATGCCAGAATTCGAAAATATTAAATACAAATAAATTGTGTCAATAATGATAAGATAAATATGAAACGACACACGACGAACAATGTAAATTTTCGATACTTATTAATAACATATACTGCAACAAATAATTCTTGAGATACTTTGCATGTTTCTATTCTTTGTTGTGGCGTATAACATTAAACAGATTAACTTCTTTTTCTTTTCTTTTTTTAAATTATTTTATGCTATTTTATTGTCCGTTTTGTATCATTTTAAAGAAATGAAATATTACGAAACATAGATTCGAATGATACTTAAATATTTTATTGTATAAAGTATGTCGGCTTCTCTTATCGGCTTATTCGAAGCATGCGATGTATGACTTTTAGCATTGATTAATCAGATTTTAAATATCCTGTTTTTAATAATGCCGATTATGAATCTTTTTTTTCATTCGTAATATTATAATTTATATAGAAGGACCTCACCTTAAAATGCGGAACCGTCACGAACAGTTTTACGCCTTTCTATATATCGAGGGAAAGTTTTCCTGTAACAATACCTCGGAACAAAATTTCAAACTTGTATTAATTACCTTATTTTTCATTATGCGAATCATGAATGAGAATAGAATGTTTGAATTGTCGAGAATTGCTTGTTTAGGTAGGCTGTTTAAAATTTTGCATTTTTTAAATATTTGCATTGTGAAGATTTGCCGATAGACGTAATGACTCGCGAAACGACATTCGTTCGAATTCATAGACCTCTTAGATTTTCGATTAATGAAAATTTATATTTAGTATTTTTACTTCGCCCTAATGTATGACGATCATTGCTTATGTTACGTTAACTTTAAAAGGTATAACGAATTTTTTGTTTTAAGTGGAATAAATGAGAAATGATAAACGCAATGGTGTAAATTCGATCTAAACACGCAATTACTAACAACCACGATCAATTCAATTTTCTATGTTAACACGAAACATTTTACCGTAACGAATGATGCCTCTCGATAACTTTATAAAGAAAAGCCAGAGAAAGAAATAAAAATGGAGAGAAAGTGTGAGTAAGTGTGTGAGTGAACGAGAATATGGGGGTAAAGGTGAGAAAGAGATTTTTCGAGACGTATGATTTTTCAAAATAGAAACATGGTGTGTCAGATTTGGTCAAGATCTTTTCGTGACAAATTCTGACATTTCGATGATCCTGTTGAACGGCAAAAATCAGTGCGCACTATAAACGTAGACAAAATGTGTGACGGTTTTCACGCGTTGCCCTCTTCCGAATTCACGTAATTACGTGTTGTGCTCATTAGTCCTCCAAAGAACTGGTACTTTTGCTTCTTCTTTTTTATTTGGGATATTTTGGTACGAGAATGATCGTTATCGGTAAAATCGTAGCGCGAGAAACTATTGTAACTATAGGACACATTGTCTTTTAAATCTTTCCATCAATGAAAAGTAATCGGCGGAAGATTTAGGTGAAATATTGACTTTTGGGCACAATGCGGCCTTTTTCAACGTATCATCGAAGCATTTTCTCATCTGACGATTGTTGATTTTTAATAAAACGATTACGATTATGTTCTTCATATGAAACAAGAAGTGACAGACAATTATGTCACTTTTATCTATTTTTAACAAATTTTGTAAAATCGCCGCTTAACAATGGAAACGACGATCGTCTGGCAAGACAATGTTACGACGTTAAACAATCTTTTACTTAAATTCGTCCGATATTGACGGTAACTTTGTATACTTCAAAAAAATGGGAAAGAAGGGAATATGTTTTAAATGCAATTTCATTAACTACTACGAAGAACATCTTGAAGAAGTAATCGGAAGAGCGGCGGTCGGTTATTGGAAAAGGAAAAAAGCAAATTGGTAAAACAAGTATATGTCGGATAACAAGAAGAGATTGAAAAGTTTTCCGTTAGAGACTGGAATTCGTACATTAATACAGCAATAGATTGATTTCAAACGCGCCAATTAATTTTTCATATAAGAACTTTTTACACAGAGAATGCGTTTCAAAATATTTTCATATTTTTCCATTCATAATGTATACGTTTCTTATAGTTTTTGTACCCCGGAAAAATTTGTCCACTCAACAATTGTCGCAAAATGTAGAGTATTTATGCCAATTAGCAAACAACAGAGTTGTATACATTTAAATAGTATAAGAACCGATCACGATTTGTGTTTCAAATAATTTCTCGCCGCATAATTAAACTATTGAATAAAGTCTGTAAGCTTGTTATGCCATCATTAAAGACTTTTTGTATGTCTTTCATCAATCCAAAATAGGATATGTCATTTCTTCGTTTATATGTTAAAAAAAGAAATGGTATTGTACTGCACTACATTTTAGGGAGATTAAAAGATTTGTATAATGACAAAAAGTTGGCATTTTGTCTTTTTTATTCGAATTTGAATTGATGAATTAAAAAAATAAGCCACTTAATGACCAGCTAATATACATTTTGAATCAAATTCTTTGAAACACATTGTGACCGGATTAAAATAACATAAGTTTCCTAACGTCATGTGTAAAAACATTGTGTTCAGAAAATATACTATAATACGACTGATGTATGCCTGTTATGCAATGTGCGAGCATCTTCCGAGAAGAAATGGTAAAGGCACAGCCATTGTTTCTATTTCTTGTTTGATGATCGCATGCGCTAACCGACATAGAAATATAAGGAATGAATACAGAAAAACAAACTGAATTAAGAAAAAATCCGATTTATTAAGATGAAAATTAACAAACCTCCATACAAGATGAAAAAAAAAGTTGTATCTACCCTGTAAACATTTTCATATTATATTATATTATATTATATTACATTATATTATATTATTATTACTACTACTACTATTATTATCATTATTATTATTAACATTATTATTTTTATTATCATTCATCCTGCTATTACTTCTATGGTTATCATTATTGTTACTGTTATGATTACCAATCATATTTTTATCATTATCTTTATTATGATTATTATCATTAGGCTTATCGTTATTACCACTACACTGCTACACCCGCAACTACTACTACTACTACTAATACTACTACTACTGCTACTACTACTACCCTACTACTACACTACTACCTACTACTGTTACTGCTACTGCTACTGCTACTACTACTCCTACTACCACTACTTACTACTACTATTACTTACTATTATTATTATTACTACTACTATTACTACTACTACTACTACTATTACTACTACTATTACTACTACTATTACTACTATACTACTACTACTACCACCACCATCACAACCACCACTATTACTATTATAATTATTGCGGTTATTGCAATTATTGCGATTATTATTATTATTTTATTTTTATTTTTATTATATATAATAATGTAATTGAAGATTTGAGACGATATTACATAAGGTTAATAATAAACAAACGCATCTTCATTTTTGTCGTTATATATTCTCGTTGGTCTCCTAAAGTCCTAACTTTGAATCAATATTTTAAATTTTGCACATATACATATATTTAGTTTCATTCACTAAAAAAATGTAACAGAATTAGGTTTCTTGCATTCTTGTGAATACATTATAGTTATTTGTGGGAGCTATCTACTGAAAATATTGTAAGTACTATAAATTAAATTTGATTACCAGGTAGTGGAAATATAATCCCATCCTGCTTTCCTAATACGTAGCTAATTTTTTCATTCACACAAGTAGTAGAAAAGTATTGTTTGCTAGTAATTTATTGCACTTGAAACTTCTTGTGATAAATTAATTTCAGTTTAACCGAAGATGTTTTTTTTTATTTTTACATAGATAAATCATTGATATACTATGCGTTATTAAAGAAATGGTGTTGAAGTTATGGTGGTAAAATACCTAATAAGAACATTGTTATAAATTATTTATTTAAATGTTGCCATAAACTCAGTCCCTTAGTATAGAATATTAACGTAAATGTTAAAATGCCAATTCTTTAATCGAAACAAAAGGGTCACACTAATATTGAATTTTTGCGCCGTAATTTTATGGAAACTGTTTTATCTACATACGTTTCCTTAGCCAAGGAAGTGGTAGCCAATCAAACTTCAAAATGTAGTAAACACAACTTACTTCAAATAATTGAAAACTACAGTGCGAATTGAAATATCTTTCTTTAGGATATTGTACTTTAATTCCTGCAATAAAATCCAATTTTCTACAAGCATGACGTTCAATATAAATTTCTTTGTATTTTAACTGTATGACGTTCAATGTCTGTACAAAGTAGAAAGTAGACAATAAATTGTTCTTCTTATACATTTTTATTAACCCAAATATCGACAATGACAGAGCCAATTCCAACATGTGAAAAATCGAAAAAGATTAATGCAATAAGTAAACAAACCATTCATCAAATTTGTTCCGGCCAGGTAAAATTAACCATTAAACTATTTTTGATTGTTTATCTTCTATAACATATTTTTTACTTTTGTACAATAAATTGTCTGCAGCAGAAATATTATATACATAATTGTTAACGTATACTATCGTTTAACAAAAATATTGCCGACTTCATTATATAGTAATGTATTTGTATAATATTCAGTACAGCTTTTGCCCGGAAAAAAATATAGCAGGACACTTTCTACCACTATTTTAATATTAATAGAAGTTTATAACTTTTTTTTATTTATAAGTTTTTATTTGGTTTTGACTGGCATCGTATTATAACATTCTTGGAGAAATAAGTTAAACATTAAGCATTCTTCACTAATTTAACTTTGATTTTTTTGACTTTACTAACATACAATATATTTTTTTCCTAGGTGGTTCTTGATCTTGCGACAGCTGTGAAGGAACTTGTTGAAAATAGTTTAGATTGCGGGGCTACATCAATTGATATTAAATTGAAGGATTATGGAAAAACATATATCAGTGTGAGCGATAATGGAAGTGGAGTTCTGGAACAAGATTTTGAAGGATTAGGTATTGTATATGCAAAGATATCATAGTTAAAAGAAACAGAAATGTATTTTGGAGTAGATGCAAGGAATTATTTTCTATGCAAATCCTTTTTTTCAGGATTGAAACATCATACTTCTAAGCTCAGAGACTTTTCTGATCTAACGGAAGTGAATACTTTTGGTTTTCGCGGGGAAGCTCTTAGTTCACTTTGCTCTTTAGCCGAATTGAGCATTATTACAAGGCATTCTACGTCTGGGCATGGTTTTAAATTAGAATTTGATAATAATGGTCTGCTGCGAAAGAAGGAACCATGTGCAAGAGAAGTAGGAACAACTGTGCATGTAAAAAATATATTCAAGTGTCTTCCTGTAAGGGCAAAGGAATTTCAGAGAAATCTTAAAAAGGAATATGCTCGTGCTATTCAAGTATTATACAGTTATTGTTTGGTTTCCGTTGACACAAAAATAACATGTTCTAATTTATTGCATAGTAAATCTCCTAGTCTTATAGTTAACACGGCAAGCTCGAGTAATATTTTGAACAATATTAATATAGTTTTTGGGAAGAAATCAACAAATGGACTTATTAAATTTGATTTATTACCTCCCGACGAAGCAACGTTACAAGAATATAATTTACCAAATAACATAGTTGTGGATTTTGAATGGGATTGCTATGTGAGCAGTTGCGATCATAACATTGGACGCTCTTCCCCTGATAGACAATTTTTCTATATAAACGGTCGACCATGCGATTTGACAAAAGTCAGCAAATTAATCAATCAAACATATCACAAGTATAACAACAAACAGTATCCATTCATCTTTCTAAATTTAAAATTAAATAAACAATCGACTGATATTAATGTAACTCCGAATAAAAGGACCATATTCTGTACACAAGAACACTTGATACTAGCTACACTAAAATTCAGTTTAACATCAAAGTGGGATCCATTACAAGGTGTATTGAATGTAAAGCCTATATCGGAATTAAATTTCGGTGTAAAAAGGACAATTTCACCTACAAATATCAGTCCTCCAAAGAAAAGATTTCACAATTTAAATGTTTCATCAAATACAGAACATACAAAAAATGATAATGTACAGTGCGATAATGAACATGAAATTATTCAGCACGAAAGTGACAAAGTTCAATCTAATATAATAGGCCAAATAAAGATATTGGGTGATGCAGTAATGTCAATTAACATGTCCATGATAAAACAAAAGCTTAAAGACAAACAGAACGCTGTATCTAGATTCTCAACTACGAATACGAGAATCAAATTTAAAGCACAAATCGAATCGAATCAAAGTTCTGCTGAGAATGAACTGAAAATGCAATTAACAAAAGAGTCTTTTCTGAAGGTCGTAACGTTTGTATTTTACTAACTTAGTAAATCCCGTCTAATAATTTTATACAACTGTTAAAAGAGCAATAATTTGCAGATGGAGATAATAGGACAATTTAATCTCGGTTTCATTATAGCTCGTCTAGAAGAAGATCTCTTCATTATCGATCAGCATGCTACCGATGAAAAATATCGTTTTGAAAAGCTAAATAATGAAACACAATTAAAAACGCAAAAATTAATTATTCCAAAGCCTATGAGTATTTCTTCGCTTAATGAGACGATACTGATCGAACATCAAAAAACGTTTGAAGACAATGGTTTCTCTTTCAATATACATTCTGAAGGTAAATATACTACTGGCAAGGCTATTTAAATTGCAATCATAACTAATCAGTACTTCAACAGTTCACTGACGATGCTGGGTCAATTCTGACAATTCTAAACAAAACGAACAGCTTCAGTCCAATCATTATTCTGTATGGGTCAAAACTGATCCATCACCGACTCCCCGGCTTGCTATTCGATGCACCGGTATTGGTCATTCTAAAAAAAATGTCGATTTTATGTTTTAGCTGAACCAGGAGGTCGCGTACAACTCATAGGTATACCAGTTAGCGGAAACTGGCAATTTGGACAGGAAGATATAGAAGAATTAATTTTTCTCATTAGAGAAGGTGGTATAGAGAATAAAGAAAACAGTATGTATCGACCAAGTCGAATAAGACAAATGTTAGCATCTAGAGCTTGTAGAAGTGCAGTTATGATTGGCACTGCTCTTAATAGTAATGACATGCAAAAATTAGTTACGCAAATGGCACAAATGGAAAATCCATGGAGTTGTCCACATGGTAGACCAACTATAAGGCATTTATTATCATTAAACCTTATACGTAAATAAATCGTATTTTACGTGCCCTATGTTGTATATAAAAATAAAATATATATTTAGGACGGCCAAATATAATCGTATCAAAATTGAAAAATATACGATTAATATTAAACCTATCGGTATACAAATAAAAAAACATGAGGTTATTCGGAATAACTTTATAAACAGTGAATTAATAAAAAGATTGATTTATTATACACTAATTGTACGAAATACATTAAATCCTGAATGTGCCGTCGATATTATCACTCCAGGACATTGAGGATGCCAATGCAATTCTTTGATATCAGTTTGGCCTTGATGTACGAATAATAACTGTGGAGGCAAATCTTTAAGTTCATTACTTTCTGTTTCGTCCGACTGATCTGCTTCTACTGATAAATCCCACTGCGCAATTTGATCGTCGGCACCACCGGAAGCAAACACAGTTGCTTCCTCAGGGTGCCATTCTATTGTTGTAACAGGTGCAGTATGCTGCTTAAATACAGCTAATGGACTCGAACCATTTGGGCCAAATTGACGCAAGTCCCATACACAGATCAATCCATCGTCCCCGCCAGATACAAGAAACTGGCTTTCTTTACGATTCCATGAAATAACGTTAACGTCAGCGGTATGCGTACCAGATGCTGTTAACATACAGGCAGATTGCGGACTTGCTCTTGTATCCCAAACTTTGATACTGTTAAAGACAGATTTGAATAAAAATTGAGGATTAGATAGTTACAACAATGATTGTAGTAGGTACTAAAACAATTACAGATAGCGTGTATTTTGATAAGCTTAATCAGATTTATACCTTTTATCAACAGAGCATGAAGCAAGTACATGTCGCTCATTAGGAGACCATTGAATATCCTCGACGCTGTGAGGTGAATGTGAATTATAAGGCCTTTGATCTACATGCCAAGTGGCCGAGTTATTGCTATCGCTGAGACGCCATATGTGAATGTTGCCCTTGCAGTCACCAGAAGCTAAGGTGCCAGTTTCTGTTGGACACCAATCAAGTCCGTACCCTTCCGAGACATGACCTTTAAAGCTAAATAATGGTTTGACGGCGTCACTTTTATCACACTTCTTACGATACGCCCGAAGCAGTTCTTCATTCTCAAGTGCCTTTAACTGCTCGTCCAGGTTCCAAATATGTACACGTCCTAGTTCGCTCCAACTGGCTGCTAAAGGTGCGTCACCAATTTTGGTGTATCTGGTAAAGCAAACTAACATATTTTACTCTGCAATAAACTTTTTTTTCATAATTATTAACATAAATAGAGTCGTTAAACTAAATCTAGAACAACTCTATAAGATTACACATGTATTATTCACCTTACTCTGTTAATGCAACCTTGGTGCTTTATCGGCGCGACAGACATTATTGGCTTATTTGTACAGTCTTCATCGTCTAATTCTTCATCATCTGATTCATCGTCAGAATCATCTTTCATTCCATGCAAATTTCTCATTTTCATGACAAGCAAATTGTTAACGTGTGTTTTAGCTGCTTGTGTTCCAGAAACGAGGTACATACTCAAAGGGTAGTCTTCCCTTTTATTTCCTGTATTGTCTAAGATTACATCGAAACTGAGGCAGGGAGCTCCAGATTGTGCATGATGTAACATTCGATATGCTGTTTTATCAACAACAAGTTCTTCTCCAGGCTTCAATGATTTTCCAGGAAGATATACACTGGATTCATTATTCTGATCCTCTTCCTCTTCTGCGTCATCGCTCTCTATAGAATCTTCTTCGTCGCTATCACTGCTACTAGTTTCCATATCGTCATCGTCATTAGCTTCATTCGTTGGTTTACACTCCATATCTTTAGGAATTTCTTTATAAAATATAGTCATCTTAATAAGGGTACGTCTATAACGAGAAATAATAAGAAACCTAACCTCACATATGACTTAATCGTTGAATATAAAAGAAATGTAAGAGCTTGATGAAAAAAAGTAATTGAAACAATGTTAAAGATCAGTATACTACTTTAAAAAATTGAACATATGATTTTGAGAAACACTGATTACTAATGTAGAAGTTTTTGAAATAGAAATTACCTTCTGACACAGCTCGAACGCACGTGGTCGAACACTGTTCGAGAAACGCGCGCGCATAAAATCAGATAAATGTGTGCATTTAAAACATCGTAAAAGTGACCGCTACTGGTATTAAAATTTTGTCTGATTATTGTTTTCATTGTACTTTATTGGCAACTTTTTGTGCGAATCAAATCATTTCAATTTGAAATAATACAGGTTTAATAACATTGATGAATGTGAAATTACAATAATATTCGACTAATGACATTTGACGAAAAGTCATAGAAAATTTAAATACATAATTACAAAAAACGAAATCTACAAAAATTCATGGTATGCCCACGTAATCTATATTTCATTTTACATTAAATAGTTATGCTAATATTTTTGTCTGCTTTGCGATCTATAAGGAGGAAAATTTCATTTCTTCTTCTTTTAAAACACATATTCTAAGCAATCTCTACTTGCAATTATTGGAATATTTCAGTCTGTGAACTATATCGTGACTCATAATATGCAAAAGGCTGTAACTATTACACAAACAAATACAAAGCATTATCACATACCATCAAAAATCTTAAGAAAAGAAAAAAACTCTTGAGGTATAGATATGTTTCGTTATGACATTTGTAACATTCTTCAAGTATATTCAAACAACATGAGAAAAAACATTCTAATTGTGAAATTTCCTTTTGCTTCAAACACCATCCACTTTACGTATGAAACTTCTGTTATTTAAGTATGTATTAAGTATCATTTCCCCAACAAGATTGTGACAAACTGAAAAGAGATGAAAAAAAAACTGCTCCTTTAGGGACCAGTTTATTAACTAATTTATATGAATAAACATAATGTCGAAAATAGTATAGACAATGATAATGGTGATCACGTTGATTGCAATTATGATAATAGTAATAATAGTGTCTGTGGCAATAATAGTATGAATAGTAGAATAGCAGTATTAATGACAATAGTAATAGTAGTCATAGCAATAATGATAGTAATTATATTGTTATGATAACAAGACCTGCTGCAATTGTAATACAAATATCATTAAAAAAAAGACAAAAAGAGAAACAAGTATGAAGACTAAAGAAAAGAAAAAGGAATATACAAATAATGCTGTTTCCGGCATGAAATACAACTTTAGTATTTGTTGTAATTGTATGAAAGGAAAGGAGCAGCAACGAATATCTAACATTTGATGGCAATTTTTCACGCAAATGGATGGCATTTAATATTAGCTGTGTTTGTTCAGATGAGGATTGTTACTAGAATTATTCATTAACTCAATAGATGTCACAGTGGTATGCGAGTGATGCGATGGTGAAATATTAGGATTATGCCGAGGATTAGTATTGTGGAGGCTGTGTATGTAAGAACGCTGGACGGGCTTGTGCTGAGCAAGCTGAAGCAAGGCCTCCGGTATAGAGAACCACTTTCGCTTTCGGCCAATAGCACGTGAGTCTTCCCATTCTGGCAGCTCCTCGGTTACTCGCATAACCCATACTTGTGTTCTATGTTTGTGTTCCACATTCTAAAAAGAGAAATTACTATTTCTTTACATAGAATATTTAGTTTATACATACTTCTTTAAATGGGATCGTGCTTTTTATATATATATTTTTGCCAAACATTTGTATCCCGTATTTGATCAAAATAATACCTCAAATATGCCAAGACATCTGCCTAACTGTCCTAAGACACCAGCCTCTTCTCTAACTTCTCGTAGTGCTGTTACTGCAGGTTCTTCCTCTGGTTCAACACCTCCACCAGGTACGATCCAACTATCAGGTCTTCGACTGGATGTAACTAACAATACCTATGATGACATTATGTGTTATATAAAGGTTCCAACATATATTCAAACTCTAGAAAGGAATATAGTAATAGCTGTTAAGATAATACTTGCTGCAATAATGAAATGAATAATACTAACTGCCATCTGCTGGCTTACCTCATCCTCGAGATCGTTTTTGACGCAGATACATGCAGCTCTACGTCTATAACCTTCTGAATCGTAAATACGGATTGAATTTGGTTTTTCCTTGACCATGATCGATTACTAAAATTACAAAATTATGCCATAAATTCATATTTGTCAGACGGCCAGATAGGCCAAACTGTACGCCTGCATTGTTTTAACGTTGTTTGAAGCCGACATATCGACATAGAATTAATTAGCGAAATTTTATTCATCACATAATTGATTTAAATGTTCTTAATCTTCGTCCGTATAAAAGGACGACCTTTTGTCTGAGTAACGCTATATCACTTTAATACCACTAATGTTGTCCTTGCAGAAACTTATTATAACCTCAAAACTTTTAAAGTATTCACTAGGCAAGTAACTCCCCCTAGATTGCATTTTCATCGCAGGTTAAAGGGAGCATATTCAACGTAATCATTTCGCAAAGATTATATACAGTCATCATACATTTCATAATAAAATGGATTTAAGAAAATATATGATTGTTCAACAAGTTTGAACATGGATAACATATAGAAATTATATTTTCTACTGTTGCTTAAAATATATCAGTTATTATTGTTAACTTTATCTTCAACACAAGTTTGAAAATATAAAACTATTTAAATTAGTCTATCGTTAATATTAAATATTGTTCGTACTACGTATATTACTATGACCATAATCATCATCAACAATCTATGTATAATTACAGCGTATCTAATTGTAATTATATATTAAATAAGAACTGCTTTCCTCTCATTCCAATACGAAATTATAATAAATTCAGTATTACCAATGATTATTTGAACTATCTTTACGTTCTGTAACTTAATCTTCGAAAAAATAAAATTAATTTCTTTTTAATAATTAGTGGTGGCATCTAACAGAAAATTCACGAAACTACTAATGCTTCTGTCATATTTACACTCAAAAATATTGCACAAATTAAATTTCTGTTTTTAGTAAAATTGTAACGCGTGTTATGAGTTTGAAACTCGATTTCAAGAACTTTTAGTTTCTCTTAAATTCATTTTCTGTCAATTTATCTTACATTTCCAACTGTAAAAATTGACCACAGACAAGATGTAAGAGCCTACCTCACTCTCAACGTTACCAACAGAAAACGATATTTAGTTTAAATATTATTGTACCTTGCATAAGTTTCACAATGGCTGTAATTTGGATTGTAAAGTAAATTTTACGAACAGTTTGTAAGTATTACATTATCTCTATTGTACTTTTTAACTTACATAAATATTAATTTAAAACTAGCATTACATTTAGTTGTTTCATTATCTATGAAAATTACATTATAACGAAAATAGATTTGAAAGAATAGTTCTTACTAGCCACTTCTTATCTCTTTATTGTACTTTTATTATACATCTTTCCCTTTCCGAACCTATTCTGGTATCTTTTTATCAAGTCCTCTATGTTTCTCTACATACTTTTATTATGTTATTAATTATTAACTCCCCCATCTTTACTTGGGTACTCTGGTAGTGTTGCAGTTTTAATATATTTATAACTTTCTGCATTTCTTTGCCTTGTTCCTGCTGTTGTATTTCACAGTCTCTTCTTTTAATGCCAACCACTGCTTCCTTTACTTCGCTTCTCATCAAATTCACTTCTGTTTGATTTATTCCATTCTTTCTCAAATAATCCTCTCTTTTTCCTATGCTTCTAGTGCGCCCTATTTTTTTCCTCTAAACATCCCTTAAAATTTTTGTCTCCCCCGTTACATACTTACTAATATATTCTTTGTGTGTTCAGGTTTCTTGGGAACGATTGAGGATCATTGACCTTTCACAAAAGCAAGAAACAAGAAAGAATAACTTTTGTCATATACTTTAGTTATAGTAAATTGGTTTAATTTAGAACAATTGTGTAATTTACTGTTATGTATATCTATTATCTATTTTAGATTATATTCAGTTTATTCGGTATATCTTATATAAACTTTAATATTACTCCTACTACAAGTTCTACTGAATGTTCTTAATATAAAATGAAAGATATAATAAATAGCTTATACATGCACAAGTTACAGAATTGTTGTAATTTAAAACAAGCTTCAGCGTATAATGTAAAGTTTTATCTGTAAGATATATTTTAAATTAACTTCAATGAATAGTTTATAAGTATTAGATTATTTATGTTTATAGTATCTTTTATATTACACAATTGTTAGTTTAGAATTGATTGATGTATGTTACATATAAAAGAATAGTTCATAAGTATTAGCTTGTAGATTTAAATTACAATATTCTTGTAACTTGTATCTTCATTGTTAGTTTAAATAAATGTTCAATTAAAAGAATTCCACTGCTCTTTTTATTTTCACACCTTAACAATCCTTGAAAGAACCTAAATCCAATTCCTTATATAAGAAGTACCGTAGACGAACTTTAAATGGAGAGTTCTAAAGCGAGAAACTTGTCAAAATGTCCCTACACGTTCTTAAATTTGGCAGCAGGAAATTCTAAGTCTTCACTTCTTGCAGAATCTCAGAAATTTTGCGCTCTGAAATTCCTGGAACGTGACGTCATTTCCAAGAACTGCCGGGATCGGATACCTCCTTGCACATCATATTCTCCTAATACAAAACAACGATTTTCAACGGGATATTTTTCCCAAAAACTCAGAAATTTTGCGCTCGGAAATTCCTGGAACCTGACGTCATTTCCAAGAACTGCTGCGATGGAAGACCTCCTCGCATATCATATTCTCCTAATACAAATCCACGATTTTCAACGAGATATTTTTCCCAAAAACTCAGAAATTTTGCGCTCGGAAATTCCTGGAACGTGACGTCATTTCCAAGAACTGCCGGGATCGGATACCTCCTTGCACATCATGTTCTCCTAATACAAATCCACGATTTTCAACGGGATATTTTTCCCAAAAACTCAGAAATTTTGCGCTCGGAAATTCCTGGAACGTGACGTCATTTCCAAGAACTGCCGGGATCGGATACCTCCTTGCACATCATGTTCTCCTAATACAAATCCACGATTTTCAACGGGATATTTTTCCCAAAAACTCAGAAATTTTGCGCTCGGAAATTCCTGGAACGTGACGTCATTTCCAAGAACTGCCGGGATCGGATACCTCCTTGCACATCATGTTCTCCTAATACAAATCCACGATTTTCAACGGGATATTTTTCCCAAAAACTCAGAAATTTTGCGCTCGGAAATTCCTGGAACGTGACGTCATTTCCAAGAACTGCCGGGATCGGATACCTCCTTGCACATCATGTTCTCCTAATACAAATCCACGATTTTCAACGGGATATTTTTCCCAAAAACTCAGAAATTTTGCGCTCGGAAATTCCTGGAACGTGACGTCACTTCCAAGAACTGCCGGGATCGGATACCTCCTTGCACATCATGTTCTCCTAATACAAATCCACGATTTTCAACGGGATATTTTTCCCAAAAACTCAGAAATTTTGCGCTCGGAAATTCCTGGAACGTGACGACATTTCCAAGCACTGCCGGGATCGAATACCTCCCTGCATATCATATTCTCCTGATATAAATCCACGATTTTCAGCAGATATTTTTATCAGAAACCCAGATATTTAAGTGCTCGAACATTAGGACCATGGCGTCAGTTTCCACAATTCTCTACAGTTCAAGTACTTTAATTATTGGTGACGTAGGTTTATTTTTACAAGTTTCCCGCTTGTGAACTTTGCATTTAAAGTTCCTGCAGGGTAGTACTTGTTTAAGGAATGGGAATTGGGTCTTTTCAAGGATTGTTAAAGCGTGAAAATAAAAAGAGCAGTAGAATTCCTTATATTGAAGATTTATTTAAATTAATTAATGAAGATACAATAAGTCACATAAATATTGTGATTTAAATTTACAAGCTAATACTTATGACCTATTCTTTTATATCTATTTACAATACATCGTACAACTAAATCTTGTATGAAATCTAAATTAACATTTATGTAATATAAAAAATACAAAAAAAATGTAATACAAAAGGTGTGAATATTATTCCACGTACAGTTCATTTGTTATAAACAATTAAACAATTAAAATTGTTATTACGGTCAACTAGATATAGTTACAGCACCGAGATATTTTTTATCGTGTAGCTTATTCGTTTATCTTTCATTTGACACCCTATGTATTAAAAAACAACCACCAGCAGCCGAGAAATTTGTTACAAATTTATCGGTAACGTTATCTTACATGGAAATGGGCTGGAACACTAATGATTGGATAATCGAAATGATTGTCCAAGCATTATTAACATAAGTTTATAAATTAAAAGGTAAATAAACAATGTTACCTATAGTACAACTGTCAATGAAGAAGGGATTGAATCTAACCGTACTCCTGTTTTATCTACGTTTAGTCACAGACGAGATATAGTGAGTGGTTTAGTGGCTTTAGATTCGCCATCTATGAACAACTGCTTGAAACTACTCACTACTTTAAGTCGATATATGACAGAGGCACCAGTGTTACGTCCCGGCGCGGCTTTACAGAATTTACGCAGGGTTCTTCTTACCACGGCGCGAGACGATTTTCTCTACAATCTTATGATCCACGCGACACGTACGTTCGCGTCTGATCGGGCACCACGGCTAGATACGCGATCGCAATCTTATGAGTGTCACTCACCGGTCCTTCAGGTGTCCTCAGCTTCCAGGTGTAGTTCTCTTTTAGGCCTGAAGATCTTGTCGCACCTGAACGGTTGTCGTCTCTGAGGGTTTCCGTGGAGCGGGAAACGGAGTGGTTTCGGAATGAAGATCACTGACTCGACTTGCGTTAATTAAGTCTTTATATTATAAAATAAGATCACAGTTTCTTAACGTTTACTATACAGCTAACTAGATGTAATTAACTACTAAAATATACTTCTAATCTAAACTAGGTATAATTAAACTTAGCGAAACAATATTCTAAATTCGGCGCGTTGGTTTTAAGGCACACGGAGGTGTGTGCAATAGCTAGAGGTGCTATGCGTTGAGTGCGCTCCGTAAGGGAGGATTGAGTGGCCACCGGTGTCCTCGTGGTGTTATATAGGGTGTATTGCTCCTGGGTTGCCTATCTGCAGGCGCTGGGGCTGATGTCCGATCTTGGTGCGGGGTGGCTCCGTTGCGTTTGGTGGAGGTTTAAGGGGCGACTGCGGTCGGTATTGCAGTTTCCCCCTTAAACGGCTTATTTCTAGTTAAAGCTAACTTAAACCTAAGTCAAACGTCGTACGACGTCACACCAGTGGTTTGAAACACTTGTTTACAGATGACAGCACTATTGCCCCAACCTGACTGCCATACCGACTTAGAAATTTGACCACAGA
This sequence comes from Nomada fabriciana, assembly GCA_907165295.1. Classification (NCBI taxonomy): domain Eukaryota; kingdom Metazoa; phylum Arthropoda; class Insecta; order Hymenoptera; family Apidae; genus Nomada; species Nomada fabriciana. The sequence continues at coordinate 8,048,742 of OU015695.1, forward strand.
CGAGATACAGTAATAATGCCTCAACTACATTATAATGCCTCGAATTGCATGATTATGTGATTTTGAATGGTCGCTTTAGGTTAACGTCCAAATGTTGGACTACCGAACTCTTTAATGACACGTCGCAGGTATGAATAATCATGTAGTTTCTCAGTTAGTATTACATGATCTATTTAAATATTCAATTATTACTAGATCACTTAGAGATTATACAATAGACTATTTACGTATATTACAAATTATAAATCTGATCTAACACCAAATCCTGGCCCAGGTGGTGGGGATGTTAAAGATGTCAAACCACCCGCTGGGTCTGCTGCAAACCTGGGTGAGTTTTGTGGACCTGGTGGTGGCCTTTCTCCCTTTTTCAGAGCATTTATTATAGTTGTAGCACTTTCAGGAGTCAGGTCTTCCTACAAGATATATTTGCATTTGTATTAACAACATTGAAATGTATTAATCTATGATAGATATAAGATGTCATATTTGTAATATTAATCGAAGATATTTATCCTGTAATGATTTTGTGTTTCTAATACTAGACTGATGATTAGTTAATGTTACGGTAAAGTAATTTCTCTCCGCAATATCGAAAACAGCAATAATAATTAATTCTAATTGCACCATCATGCGACTACATTTCTATTACAAACATACTTACATAATAGTCGTCATTTACTTGAAACATGGGTGCGTTAGCGCAAGCACCAAGACATTCTACTTCAGAAATTGTAAACAATTTATCCGAAGACATTCCACCGATTTTACAATTCGTTGCTTTAGTTACAGCATCAACGATAGAGTCAGAGTCTCTTAACCAGCACGGTGTACAAGTACAAATTTGTACATGATATTTTCCCATTGGTCTCCTATTGAACATTGTATAAAATGTAGCCACCTCGTATACTCGCATATGCGGCAAGTTCAATATTTCTGCCACTTTATGCATAGCGGAAATAGGTAACCATCCATGTTGACGTTGAGCCAAATCCAACAAAGGTATCATTGCACCGCGTTTATGACCATCGGGATAAATTTTTAAAAGTGCGTTGATTCGTTTCTTATTTGCTTCATTGAACTCGAATGGTATACTGGGATTATCAACTTCGCTATCTCGATGCTGTTTAAATGAAAGTTAACAATTGTCAATTAATAACTTTAGTCCAAATGTACGTTACTGCCATATGTATTATTACATACGATATTGACTTACGACAAACAATTGATCCGATGATCGCACTGTTGAAGTTTGCAAACTCCTAACATTCTTGCAATTCTGTTTGGCAAAGAAAATAACATCAATCAGTGAAAGGTTCATTTAATTATTTAAGGCTTCTATCATTACTATCGTTAATAAATAAATAGTCGAGGAATAATGTCTATTATGCACGAAAAATAGTATCGGTAATGTAGATACCCGGTTGTTTGGAAAATATTTGACACTAACACTGTTCGTCAAGTTTCGAAACCTTTTCCCATTTTAGACAGGATAAAAATAGCGAAAGTAATTGAACAGTTTTGACGCGCAGTAATTTGGTTAATTTAATTAGAAATCTGTCTTGAAAGGATAATAATACGAGGTAAATATATATAAACAAATAAAGTTACATAAGATTATCGAAGAGGTTATGACGTTAACACCTTGTAGCATTTAACGCAAAAATGTCAATAAAAAATAACTTACATAAATAGCACGAATTGCACGCGAAGGTACAAACATGGTTACGACGTTACTGTTTTATTTATTGCTACTGCACTTCGTTACTTCTTGTACACTTTTGTAGCATTAACATTTACATCGCACTGTGAGGAATAGCAAGCCGAAGCGCCACCTGGTTGCCAATCTGTTACTTTACATTTACTGCATCTGTTTAAAGTTTAAACAATAGCACTATGTGCACAAGCATATGCAAGATGATTTGTTTATTATAATTTGAGAAAGATATCCTTGCATTTAGATTTCATGGTTTGGTTATAACTTCTAATAAAATATTCACGATCGTGTAAAGTTATGTGACGTCTATCAGAAATGCAATATGTACTTCTTTTGGCCTTCCTCACAGGTGTAAAATAGAAAAAGATATAAAATACTGAAGCATCATTTAATTTTGTATATCGATGAAATGCTCAATATATTTGCCAAATTACTTATATTCGATTATTTTTTATAGTTGACGTTTTAAGACAGGAACGTAATGAGTTCCAGTGTTCTTCGATTTATGTATTCTTTCCCAGTATAATGATATTAAATCGCAGTTAAGGATATTACGAAATAATATTAATTAAAGAATTCAGATCAACCTGTCTGCCTTATGCATTGTATTTTATTATTCATACAACTAATCACATTTATTACACCACAATACACAACGGTACACTTAATAATTTAATCGAATCTAAATCGTAATCATGGTACAACAGTAATCGATTAATAATGTGGAGGTATAAATAGCACACTTACTGTGACATCGTTTATACTTTATGATATACAACTGGTCAAGAATTTCGTAAAATATCGAGACCTGCATCGTTAATCTTTCATCTACAGTGTTACCTCGCGATTAATTCTTAATAAAACGGTACGATTTCTCGTTTCAACACCTCTTCAAGTAGAATCGACCAACGTAACTAAAAACCATTTTATCATTACACTGCAAACTACTTCCTTTACTGTATACGACACTGAAAGATCATTTAATTCTCACCTGTCTATTTTTTTGCAATCTGTTTTACGCATACATACATATATATTCGACAAAGAAAATCTCTTTCATTACTAACAATATCACTTTGTTAATTAATTAGAAAACAGATTTACCGTGAGGGTAAATGGTATCTTTATAAAAAAAACACCAGCTTAATAAATCGATTTCGCCGTGAAATTATCGTACAAGATAAAAAGAATGCAAAAAATGAAGGTGTTACATTGTTGTAAGTCTTAAGCCATTCACGGAAGAAAAGAAAAAGAATGATTGCAAGATGTGTGTTTTAATAAATTCGAGGCGACAAAAAGAAATGAAACACGCGTGTTCGGAACGCGTAATAAAATTCAGGTCGATCATCATCAATATCATCAACGATTTAATCGAAATAACAAGCCGAATTGGAACGGTCAAATCTTCGTCGTCTGTTCATCGTATCTGTAAAGTGTATCATTCCTCTCTAACACTCAAATATATGTACTAATTTTGCGTTATAGCTGATATATTTTTCACTTAATGCTAAAGCTCTATTTTACGTTGGTACATTTTATACACGTAATTGTAGCATAGGCGACGGAGACAGTTCAGAGTCTTCGATAGTTACATCCCGCGAACAATGAGATAGTAATAATTAAAGCACGATTCTCTCGGAAAACAAAAATTCCCCCGCCGTTGATGGTTAAACACAATGGTCTCTCAATTGAGTATTACAACATGTCCACAACCATTAATCTTCGCTTGCGCGGTCCTGTTTTTTATATTAAAAACAAGATTGTCAGATATGTTCTTAGTTAGCTCATTGATGAATTGGGTTTAAGTTAAATTAGGAATAATATTCAGACGGAAGGAATAGAACAAAAAATGTTTACTTTATTTATGTAACTGTATGTTGCAATAAAAGGTTTCTCGTTTTCTTAAGATTCGTCGAAAGGGTTGTTTCGCCAGGGCCACGTAAACCAAGACTTAAATAGTAAGGTGCACCATTCTATGCTAGCTTTTTTTCCCCTCGCAAGTCGGCTATTACGATCACATGAACACTTGCGTTCGATATTCATTAATATTGTAAGTACATAGATACATCGTTGATTGCGGTATATAAACCGCAGTTAATTGTCTTCTGTCGAGGAATTAAGTATACCGTTTTATAATCAGTCCGTTGATATTTCTGACGAAATTTGTAAACGATTATTTTGTAATTTCGCAATGAATGAAACTTCGATTGAATTCTGGTAAAGAGTTTGGCATTTTCAAAGTCCACCACAATTCCATTTTTACCTTCCACCCGCTCTGCTCGCGTCTCAGTAGAAAAATTACGAGTCAAGTCTTTTCTTTACAAAACGAATGAAGCGCTTTTTTGGTCGTGAAATTCAGGTGATAGGAAATATTGATATAAAATGATTATTTTTGAACGGTATTTTCGAAATTTATCTTTTCTGAATTTCGAGCCACACGGAGCTTATCTAATATGTTGCCGGTCATGTACCGAAGATATTATATTTTTCAAAGAACGCGTGGTTATTATTGAAAATCGTTTCGAAATAGAATTTGCGCGCTTCGAAATTGAACGAAAATTCTACCGAACGAATATAAATATATGTGTTTCAAGAAAGACAGGCACACAAAAATGCCACTTGATTAATACGACATAGAAAAATGAATAGAAATGCAATGATTTCTTCACATCTACATTTCGAATTTTTGGAATTAACGAATTTTGTTTTATTACTGAAGTTAGATATGCACCATAATACAAATATATAGAGACACTTTATTGCCAGACGGTTCTCGAAAGGTGTTCAATAATAGTCAGCCTCGCTTTATAATAAATCGGCAACGTAGCCAATTGTTGTGCTTTGTAACATTTCAATAAAGCGAGTAAAGAAAACTCGAACGAAAAGCTGCGCACGATGCACGCGTTCGACGCTGTTAGGAACATATGTATTTCTTGCTTTTTGTTTTTTTAAGCACATCATTACGGTGGTCAATCATTCGTTTAATTCATTACATTTGTATACGCGAGAGTCGTTCACAGTCAGTTTCGTTTAACCATTAACATTCTCCGTTTTATTTGTAAAATTCTCATAATCGGGCCTCGGGTTTTCTTTGTTTCCCTTTATTGTCGAAGCATTATACGAATAGTATATACGGGGGGAGTAAACAACCCCTACAACTTCGGAAGAACAATACATTGTGTGTCACGCAAACGCAGGATTGTTGAAAAGTTAATTGAATCACTTCTTTAACGCATATAATTCTTGATGCCGTACGATAGAGGGCAAGAAGGTATTATATGCCGTGTAAGTAAATGCCATTCCATTAATGTCTTGTCAAATACATTCGACGACAATTAGGGCAGTGGTATTTATCGTAATTATTTCACGCAACATGTGAATCACGATAATTCCTCTTGCGATAAGTAGAGACCGATCATTCGGACAGATCAATAATTATTTCGACGCGTTTCGAGCTTAGCCTCTATTTATTCCCTCGATATTATCTACCTCTATTTACTAACGCTACTGCTACCAATAATAATAGTAATACTAATAATAATAATATTAACTAGAAAAGAATCTTAATAATTTATATAGAAAATGTACAAGAAAATCTACATTCAACGTACGCGTATATCTTTATAAATGTGTATCGATTCGTATTGAACGAATGGGGAGGAGAATAAATAAATAAAAAAAAAGAGAAAAAAAAATGGAGGAAGGGTTGTGCGAGAAAGACGGGAAGTCCAAGGGCGGGGAAAATATCGTACCATTTACAACGCCGGAGAACCTTATATCTAGTTGATGGTACAGATGGTACGATAAGAGATACGCAATAGCGACAATTTTTCAGGAACGATTTGTAAACCTAAAAATCGTGGCGTACATTACTAAAATAAAATTCGTATATTCAACGAAGAATCCGCGTGTTTGCGATGCTCTTAGCGACGTTCAGTTCGATTTATAATGTATTTTGAATAAATAGGAAATTAACATTATTAAGTATAGAAAAACTTGTTTATCTAAAGTTTCGTTACAAATTGAAATAGTAAATTGTAAACTGTGTCGAGTGATAGCTGCGTTTTTGTACGTTCAATCATTATGTAAATAATACATAGATATATTTATTGTAATATATTGAATTTACGTAATAATATTTTCTTCTTTTAATTACAGAACACAGCACGTTCCTTTATATTTTTATATTATAAACTCTTCAATTTCAAAGGGAAATTATATATGTACCTTGTGAATTAGATAAACAAGTTTTTAGTGTTTATATACAGTCATTGGTATCAACGGATTACCAATTGTATAAAACAAACGCTTCTTCTTGAACTTTTTGACACAATTCACAGTCTGCGATAAATTTCACGAATACCCTCTTAGGTAAAGCCTTCACTAAAATCGAAGAAACATTCGAAACATAATTAGTTTACTAAAAAATGAATCGTCCCGTAGTATTTATCATTCGTTTACGTGCGATTAATATTGCATGTCTTTCGAATTCGGAACATACCAGTAGTAACAAACTATTAAAGTTACAAATTTGTACGAAACGGTAGTTACAGTTACAACTGATATGCAATGGGACTAATTCTACTTCTATCAAATACTGCACATTCGATTCGTATCAATACATTTAATGGAATATACTCGTTATCAACATGTTTCCTTCTGTATTAGGTAAAGGGGACTAAAAAACAACGTTGTACTCGCAAAAATTTCAGTGGCACTTGCTGCTCCAATAGAAAGCGTTTCAATCAATTTATAAAACGCAAATTTTCGTTCCTTCGTCGTAACGACAAGTTACAAATTGATAGGAAAATCGATATAAATTCTAAATCTACTTTCGTATAAGATATTGCATTTTTGGTACGATGAAATGCACACGAGAAATCAAGTTTTCGCAACGTTACGCGCAGTGTTCTTTAAATTCGCAAGCAAAGTACATATCGTACAATTTATTCACGTTAAACGATGAGTAATCGGACGAAGTGCGCGCAGCCATGTATTTGCTTATATCTCGCGGAATTTGGAAAAAATTTTCAACAAATTATTAAAATCGATCCGTCGAGGACGGTGCGTACAGTAGAATCTCGATTAACCGGTTCAATTCAACACACAGGCAGGTTGAGCAAATTAAAATCGACGGAGAAATGATTGAGAATAAATTCTTCTCCGACATGTTTTCACTAGGTGCCCGTAACTAACTGAAGAATCCAATGACACGAATGCAAATATATTATTAATAATTTCGGGACCTCGGATGAACGAAGCCACGGATTTATTGCAACCCGGTTAATTTAGATTATATAGAGTACATACGATCGATCAGCCAACGGCGAATTGACACTGGAACTACTTTTCTTTATGTCTTATGCGGAAGCTGAAGTTACACAAACTTAAAGCTTAAATGGGGATATAACTATTCTTCCGTCTCATTAACCCTTTCGCTACGTACTTCGAATATATACGTCCTCCTCGCATATTCAGAGACTGTTCGCCAAACATTTACATAAACGTTCTGCGCAACATGGTACCGCTATGGCAACTATTTATACCTATAATTTATACCATAGGTAATTGAACAGTGTATCTAAATGTTTATACGTATGAACCGGACATGAATCAAAACAATCACTTTGCGCACCCTAGCGAAAGGGTTGAAAATCATCGAAAATTCCTGCAACGAAACCTATGGGTACACGAGTAATTGTAAAACGAGGGGATCTAATAGGAAACCATTATATTTCGCAGACTTGGCAGTTCCAGTGTAAAAAATTTCTGCGAGCAGCGACGCATCAAAGAGTGCATATTAATTTCGCTTCATAATATATTCGCTTCACCTCGAGTTCCCTTTAGCATTTCATTTCGCATATTCGCCGTTATCGCACACGCCTTACATCTTTAATCGTAGGACGTCGTCGAGTATTTCATGCTAGAATTATTTATGTATGTACGGGAAAGTATACATAGGCTATTGGCAGTTTTGAAAATGAACGCGTGTACCTTTGCTATGCACGACGGGCAAAAAGGTATCTCTTTCGCTTCTATTCCACGTATCCGTCTTGTCTTGTTGTTTCCTCTGTTCCCACCTAATTCACCCCGCCGCTTCCACCCTATCTTCCCCTCTTTCTCTGTCTAATTTTCCTTGGTGTGACGTGAATTAGTTCAATGGCAGGATCTCGCCGCCCTTCGTTGGAAACGTCGCATTCGGCGATGCCACTCGTCCTGCCACTCGATCACGATCGACCTCTGCGTCACTGTCAGTCCACCTTGACCTCCGCCATCGCTCTCTTGGCCGAGAATCAGGTACAACCTGGAAATTTCAATCGTTTCTTTAATTAGTACTGATCAACCCTCGCCGTCCGCCATTCGTCTGAATCGTCTGAATCGTGGGGATCTTTATTTTACTCTAGTTTTATATTCACTTGTTCGCAAGATTGATGTGTATTGGCACGATAGAGAGGGGCTCGACTATGTTCGTGCGATATGTTTTTCATAATAGGTTTTCGTAAACGTTTGTTGTTACAGGGTGAGAAATCGGCGAAACAAGGGAACGGTAACGGCCACGTGTGCACGTACAATGAATAATGATATTTTCGCAGCATTTTCCAGTTATAAACTTCGAAATATAAGCGGGTGCAATGTGTTGCTTTTAGTTGGAACGTTCCATCGCCTCTTCCCCAGTTCTCAGATAATAATTGGTTGCCTTTTATACGTTTTCCTTTCAGGCAGAGCGAATTTTAATTCACCACTTTGGGAGTTGACGATGTTTTGTATTTATTGTTAGTCTGAGATAATTATTATAATGTACGATATCTTCCATCTGTATGACAAGTTTTATTGTAATTCTTCTGAATCCATGTGCAATGGATTCGACGATATTTGAATCACGTATTTATTATTACCACAATCGTAATATAGATGATGAACTTACTTGTTCGGTTTAATCTTCGGGCATCTGCACGCCAGGTCGGCCGAGTGCACGTAAAGAAACACGTCGCCACGACGAAGCCTCGAGTTCGAAGCTTTCTTGTAAATGAAGTCCACGTTCAGGGTGAAACGTACCCAAGCTGAACCGGAAACGCTTGTCCCAGCCGGAGAACCGTCGTTCTTTTTGTGCCTGTCCGTTATTCTACCAAGGATTGCTAAATGGGGAAGAATTCGATATTTAATCAATCCGTTCGGTTTTTCAATTTCGACGAATTATATTTGAAATTGTGTAACGATTTCTTATTTCTTAATTGAACCTGCACTCCGATCGTTTTCTTCATTAAGTAAGCGTAAAAGGAGTTCTGTACATTCGCAGTTTCTTCGATTACATATACGGCACAAACCGATACCACTTATGGTGCAAGGAACGACGTTCTACTGAAACCATATGGAGTAGTACACACCATCTATACATATATGATACACGTCGTTTCACTTGTAACCATGGGTGAAGAAATTAGTGCGAGTATTACCTGCTGATCTCGTGGGGATTTGCAAAGAACCGTATTTACAGGGAATCGCAGATAATTGATTTGTTAAAAGTCTTTTACGTTTCAAGTCTTATAGGCTTAGTATAATATGTGAAATTTGTATTCATCAAATTAGGCATCCAAACATAAAGTGTTGTCGTTCGGGCAGCAGTTATTTACCATCTGGTCCCTGTTCGAAAGTTTTCTGCGAGGGAAAACGTTTGATTGTACATACTGTAAGCAACTGCAAAGAACGTGACTAATCAACGGATGCACATTATCAAAAGATCAGAATTGAAATCCTATTACGTTCAATGGAGTCGTTAATACCCCCTTTTGGATTTCACTTTGACAGGATGTCAAACGTTTTAAAGGAATAGGGACACAGGGCACCCTTCGATAAAATGGTTTCAATAGCTCGAAGTTTTGTTTTATTATTGAGACGACTAATTATTATTATTCTAATGTTAATGTTTGGAAATAATCTCCTGCCAATCGAAAGAAAATAGCAAATTAAACGTACTGCTTCTTATAGTTACAAACTGTTATTAAAATGTTATTGCTTCACACTTACCGTAATCTCTTTTGCAGAACTTGTTCAGATTTAATCTCTTAGTGCTTGCTCGACACTTGCCGCATTGATCTGTAATAGATAAAGAACTAAATTATTATTGTATACACAATGCAAAATATTCGAGGATATAATCAATTAAACACCATAGAAGCATTTAGTTTCATTTTTGTCAATTCTTCCGTTACAATTGTGAACAGACGAGCTTCTTCGTATTGACACGATTTGTTCTCATTTAATGAATTAAAACACAGCCGAGTGTATGGGATCATCCTGATTTTCTACTTGATTGACATGCGCTACGCGAAGCTTAAGTGCTACAAATTATTATATTAGTCACACCATTTATAATTGCATCGTTCAGTGTTGGGTAGTTAAGGGTGACGTAACAACACTGATAGAAATTATTACATTCACAATGTTTTACTCTACGCGTACACGATTTTCCATGTTATGAATCAATAAATCTTTCATACTTTCATAACATGTGCTTCGAATATTTTATAAAATATAGCACATCTCTGAATTCGATTCGTTAAATTTAAATCATTCAATGGAATTGTATAAATTGGGCAAAGTTTAGAGGGATTTTAAAATATAATATCAATTTACAATGAAAAATTCAATTCAATAAACTTCAATATGACTAAAGTAACATTTATTTTAATATACTTCATATGAAGAATCTTTCCCATGAAATAAAGATATTATATTCTATCAATTTCAACAGTTCTTTTCTCGATTCTATTTGACACCTTCCTCCTCTAACACTTAGCGCAGCCCATTATTATCGGTGACAGCTGTGGGTGCATCTATCCATTTATTATCTAGACACTGGTATCCATCTATTATCTCAAACGGCATGGTCAGCATGTTACGCGTCCTCGTCTCGAAGTCGTGCAATTAATTTTCTCGTGAATACGTTTCAGTCCGGTGGCTCTTAACCTGGCCGTAACTAATAATCTCCATGATAGGCAAGCGTGACAGATTTCGAGGGCGCGATCTTATTAATCGACGGTACATTATTCCTAAAACACTCGAAATTGTGATAAAACAAATGGTAATTCCATATCGACCCAACACGCGCGAAAAATAAAGTGCGGCCTTATTTAATTTGAATATCACACGAAATGGTATATTATTTCTACTGTTTCCCTGCAACCATTTTTCTTTCTTGATTGAGCGTAAATCATAAATGAAATGTAGGAGAAATTGTAATAAAACATCGGCGAAATTACGGAAAACTATATTATTATACAACAATGAATGAAAAATAAATATGTAGCGAACAGCTAAATATGTAAGAAACATTTTTATTCGAACTTTTTCATACTTCCACGATATTGTTCCATCTGTTCGCCATTGTGAACAGCATATTTCCTTCCGCCCCAATATGTATATTCTTAAATTGGCCGCGTGTAACATCGTAATGTCGGGGGGATGAATTAATTGCCCGCGCCGCGACAGTGTTTTCGTTGGCTGCGGAGGTATTCGGCGAGGAACGAATTTTCGTAAATTTCGACCAACGTGTAGCACTTTTTTTAGTTGCCAAAGAAAACAGCGACCATGTAATATAGGTGTTATGCATACATCTACCTACGTCTTTTCATAAATTAGTCTGTGCACCGTCGCCATTCGTCTGCTGGTACGTGTTTCTATCTCACACAGAACTTCGAATCCGTCTGTCAGGGAAAATGTAATTCTTGAACGAAATATTCCTCCGATACCATCCTTTTTATGCAACTGAATCTTTCGTCACTTATATCGAATTATAGAGTTTATTGAACCGCAAATGTAAATTGTAAAAAACGAGGTCCCTAATTGAAATAGGAAGATATAATCTTTTTTATTACAGAACATTAAAAGCTATTATTGTATGCAATATAATATTCTGTGATAATATGATGATAATAATTCTAACGCATAATGTATTTAACATAAAGCTCGAAATGGCAGACAGGCCAAAAAGAATCGTCTGATTGTTCCATTGTTAAAATGTGCAAACGACACTGTTTGTAATAGAAAGAATTGGTTTAATATATCAAACAGAATTGAACGTGGTGGAAAGAATTTCAAATACACCAGGCCAGTGTATGCGCACGTATCAGACGGATTGATGGGGCAAACATAGAAGCAAAGATTGCATGTTTGGAGAAAGGATTGGAAGAAACACAAAGACTTCTGTTTGTAAATTTCATGCCGCTTTAATGAACCCTGGCTGCAGGTCGATAATAGAATCCGTACAACGCACCGAATCCCCCGAACTACGAATCCAAACTGCACGCAACCAGTACACACGCTCTTCGCTCCACTTCGCTTTTGCTCGTTCGTTGGCTAACCAAATTAAACGTAATTTGAATTTCGTTTGAAATTCAATCGATGCCCCGTTGGTAGACGGACGTTATCCAGCGAAAAATAATGAAAATTCTGCGCCCGTGCCGTGGCTACGTGGTCACGTTCGTCGATTGGGGGCAATCCTCCCCCCGTCTGTCAACATTTCGAAAATTTTGAATCCGCCGAAGTGAAAAAGAGAGGAAAAAAAAGAAATATCGCACCACAGACAGACGCTTTGAACACTGACATTTTTACAATCCTGACTTTCCATTCTATTTGCAGGTTTTCCTTTTAAAAAAAGGAAAACTCTCCTCAAATCAGAGAACAGTTACACTTTCTACTAACATCGAATATAAATAATTTCAATAATATATTAGAGAATGTTCATATAAATTTTCGTCGAACAGTTGCTGAATATCCGTTGGCGAAAGGGTTAAAAGTTAGCTTCACTGGATCAGTGGAAATGGTATCTCATGGGACGAGCTATTAAAATAAAATCGTCATTATCTGAACATCCTAATTTTCCAATCATTTTACCACCCAAACTTTTTCTCTTTCAAATCTGAGCCTTTGCATAATCCAAGAACATTTTGCTCGCGTTAATTTGTACAAAAGGGAGCGTATCGTTGCGCCACCATGGAAAAAAGCTCGCCAAGAAGAACAATCACTTAATCACGAATCTACCGGGGCAGAAAAATATTCGCAGGTAGTCCGACACGGCATACCGGCGAACCAATTAACCGAATTACGGGACAGGAAATACGAGTCGAAAAGCGGACCAGATATGCCGGTTACCTGCCACGAATCGATCGTGATGGCAGAGACCTCAGACCATAATCCGTTTAATTCCCGACTAACGAGACGTCCTTTGTGTCGATTAACCCATGCCAATCCGTATCAACCGAACGGGGCAATAGCTTTGCCATCGAACGTATCCAAACCGTAAGGCTCGCTTTCCGATCGAGCGATCCGATCGATCGAATAGTAGATGGGACGCGATACTGGTTTCCGTTGCTCCCTTAGCCGCAACGAGTTCACTGGTATATCGAAATCACCGTACAAACCACCAAAATCCAATGTTACGGGTTAAAAGTCAGCTCTGACCGCGATACCCCGTGACGTTTCTATCGATTACCATTTTAAGACTTCACGCGTGAAAATTATCTCGTAGTTGGAACGGCGTACAAGATGATGCAGATGCGGCGGACGTGGAAATTTTTCGTGCAAATTAAAAACAGACTTTTTGTGGATTTTATATTATAGTACTTGTCGTTTTATTATAGTTTATCGCTTTGAACAGATTGGAGGGAGACAAGTGGTGAAAATGGCATGGGTGGAATGTTCAACTTCTCCAGTGTGAATTATTGTTTTATTATTGTGTATGCTTACAATTGTTCGCGATTTGATCAATTTCCTGTTGGGTTTTTTTCAATCAAACCTTTTTCTAAAACCGTTTTGTTACAAATTATATGTACTGTTCAAAATGTTTGGTGTGCATTTGAAATTTTGCGAATCGTGTTTAGCAAATCGCTCTATATATTCACAATCTTGAGAACATACACATGTACACGAAGTCTTGATAATGTTGAAGCGTTATGCCTCTGGCTTGATCATTAAAATCCACTTTGTGGATCCATGGCAGCCGAGGTAGCCTCGATCTCTGTTGCTAGAAGGCTACACAACTTGCTCAGGGTTAAGTAGCTTTTTAAATAAATCTGATGCTCGTCGAAGTGCACAGGAGTGCAATTATTCAAATGGCAGCATTGAATTTCGTCGCGGTAATTTATTGCTCTTGTTAATAGGAAAATTCCAATTGAATTATCCAAACGCCAAGAGATTTGGGTATAATGATTACTCCAGCATTTACATATAAATAAAAATTGCCATGCATCTGTACGTACGAACGAAATCTTTAACCTGGACTAGTTCAACATATTTCCTAGATATGCTACATCTTTTAACGCTCTCGTATAGGATGCACGTGAGGTGTACTCGCGGTCGTAAAGTAACGTCTTAATTATAAAAGGGTCCTGGTGGTACGGTGCATGCCTTACGAGGCACCCTAAGTGTCTTACAGCGGCCGAGTGGGACTTTAATGGACGCGTGGGTGCTTGCCAGCCGTGACAGCATAGAGAATCTACGGTTTTTCGTGCGACTACCTTTTGAGACAGCCCCACCCTGCAAGGGTAAACGGTGTTCTTAATGCGAGGCGCTTTCGCGACGAAATTAAATGACTACGATCATAGTCTGCCGTTTAAAACGAAATTTACGTAGACATCCACTTGTCAGCGTTCCTCCTAACGAGTCACCGGTCGAACGTAACAAGAAATCATTGGGATTTTTGACGTATAATCATCGTAATCCATGTATGGTATTTGCAAACGTGTCGCGATGATATTTTGTTCAAAATATGCTTGGCTATGTATATGTGATTAATTTCTTACAATGAATGAAAACGAGAAATGACTCGTTAAATATTTCATGCTACGTATTCCATCGTAACGTTGGTAGGAAGAAATGTGCGAGAAATCTGCGGTCTGTTTGATATTAATATCCCCTCTGTTTAATATTAATTTATGAAATTAATACTAACGCTTTGATTAATATTAATATCAGTCTTATTATGATTAATCCGGGGATTTCGGCGACACGCGGATGAAATGGGACAAGTTTAGGGAAAGTTTCGTGATATTAGAAGCTGCTGCGCGACCTGGAGTAATGGAAGCAGGATCGGGGGGATGAGAGGCGGAGTCAATTAGTCTTGATTTAAATTAGCTACGGCGGCTGGTAATTAACTTTGGTTTAGGACCCAACCAGCAAGCCCGTGCGGTAATAATGAAGATAATTATTAGCATAGAAGGCATCATGTACAGGGTGGCGGAGTCTTCCGAGGATGCGCCGAATATTCCTCGACAAATAATTATTAGTTTCACGGATCGATCTACGAAAGCCTTTTTCCCCATTAATAAGTGAACTATACGTAAGTATTTGGTTTCACCTTTCCAGAACTTTGCTCGAGCTATAACCATTTAAAATGTAAAGGGGTAGGTGTTCATTCTGTAATCTTGATTAAATAAATCGATCAAATAGTAATATAAGTATACCTTTTATAAAACGAGAGACTAATTGTACAATTATACATTGCCTTGAATGTTGCATTAATTTAACATTATATTCAATAAAATTGAGAAAAATACAATTTCTTTGTGACATTCAATGGAGAATGGTCAATCTTATTCTTTACCCATTTTTCTATTCCAATTTCCTTTATATTAATTTTATATTATTATGCTGTAACATTGTTATTTATTATCAGGTATGTCGTATTAAAATCCAATTGCGATATCCTGTTGTTCTCAACGACTATCATACATTGGAAGATACAGAAAGTCATAGGCGACGCATTTTACTGTGCTAAATTGTGAAGGGGTAAAACAATGGCATTATCATTTTGTCAAAGTCTATGGAGAAATGCACGTTCAGCTTTAACAGTCCACGAAAAACAGATCGATTGCTCATCGTGAGCACGACGTACCGACGAAGCGAAAGGTCATTTCCTTCGAAGCATTCGTGCCCACGTTAAGCTCCAACAAATTATTTCTATACGGAGATACGTAATAAATAAAACAAGGATCAATATGAAATTAATAATGGACTGAAGATTCCAATGGGAATAAAAATGTATACATTACAATTGGGCAAACGAAGCAGCGATCGTTGCAGTTACTGCGTAAAACATATTTGTAAATGTACATCTGTTTCGTTATTTATTTTTAACTTATCTCCGACAAACGTTCACAACGTATATCACGGTTTCCAACGTTTTGTCCCTGTATTGCTTTTATTAAATTTTATTTATTAAACTGCGGGGATAATTGAAAATTTCACGGGATACATAAAATTCGATATGCTGAATAAATATTGTTCCTAGCAACAGCATGAAAATCATTTAGATCTCTATCAATATTGGCTGCAGGCATTTGTTAGACACAATGTGCTCTATGAAATTGAATCGTTTAAAAATATATACGTTTCTGTTAATAAAATCAGAGTCACATATAATTTTAACAGGCAGACTATCGGTAAATACAGTTTGCATATTTTTTACTTGCTACGTTGAGCTGTAAAACAGTACTAAATAACAACAACAAAATTCAACTATCCTTTAACTGCCTACCTTTCAGTCAGTCTATTACGTAATTCTAACATGGTTTACCATCAAGAGGAACAGACGTCCTTTTGTCACTAGCCTTTCAGCATTCATTTTCTTCCCTCTATATCACTTGCCTCTCAACTTAGAATAGAATACCATCTTGTTCCACAACCGTGCATTGTTTCAGTATGAAGGATTGCTGTTAAGCTTATTCTAAGCTGCGCACCTTTGGCAACGTGATAAGGATACTGTTCTAGCAAAGTGGCTTCAAAGCTAAAATATGCGCACCTACATTCCTTCTCTCTTAATAACGTAGATCCAAAATCTTCTCCCACCAATCTTTACAATACTGCTCTCCCAACGAGTAATAAATATCCGTTAAATTCATTGCGATTCAAGGGCTCTAAACAAAAAATTCTTTCGCAGGTATTTTAAACAAATCGTCTCGACGCGTTTGCGTATTTATTTCATCGTTCTTTTTCCACGTGTGGATAATCGAGTGATAACTGGAACGAGCCGGGGCAGCTTTGAAATGCAACCATGATTGTGGAAGAGGAAGAAAACGGGAAAGAGAACGAATCGATGCGGTGTGCAAACAGTGCCAGGGGTATGTTTCCTGAAATGGAAGGACCCTTAGTGGGCGTTTATCCGAGCGC
This sequence comes from Nomada fabriciana, assembly GCA_907165295.1. Lineage (NCBI taxonomy): Eukaryota > Metazoa > Arthropoda > Insecta > Hymenoptera > Apidae > Nomada > Nomada fabriciana. The sequence continues at coordinate 8,065,621 of OU015695.1, forward strand.
ATACGCACAAGCAATAAGTTCACGCGTCGGTACAGTAAGCGAACCGCAGATTAACTCGCCTTGTAAACCAGACAACACGTTTATTTCTGCTTCTTTCATACTAATGCTCCTTTGACGTGTTACATTTTTCTTCTTATTTTTTCAAGCACGACACCTGCGATTATATTAACAAAATCAGAGTTAAACGTCCACGCTAATGTTGAATTGATTTTATTCTTTTTGGTAATATATAAATAACTGTGGTATAAAATATGGCATAAGGGGATGGCAATAAAAGTTGGTAATATAAGAGATTAGAATTTTAATCGTCTTTTTAAGGGAATTCTAAAACCTGTGACGTTATTTGTAGTAGTATGGACCATCATTTTAAATGCATGCCATACACTTCTCAAGTTTCATCTTGTTAATGTAAAGTTTTATGCCAGTCGACGTCATCACTCACGGGCTTACTAAGCTTATAATTCCACTTGCTAGTGGAGAACGAACATGAGCACAGATAATATTTGGCGTTCGCGCGTAATTTAACTGAACACTATATTACCATAATGTATCATTATAGTATATAAGCTACCACTTTATTACCATTATACAGAATAATACCACGCATTAATACTATATAAAGTGGTATAATTTATTCTCAACTCGACGACAAGAATTTTCGCTAAGTTTTATCGATATCGCGAACAGAGATTTTGTAAGATATACATAATAAAATTTGCAAGCTTAATTATTTAATTTGAATCCTTATTTAATCAGCAATATATTGTACCCAATTTCCCTTTAAATAATAAATGACCCAGGCAAAAGCCTATCAGCTTAATTATTTAATTTCATACCTAACTCACCTATAAATAAATCGCAATAAAATTGTTAACCCAATGTTTCTGTTAGCTTTTATCTTTCCTATATTTATTATGGGTAGTGAAACAGGTAATTACATGTATGATTCTACGACACGTGCACATCTATTGGTTACTCTGTTTTACATAAGAGTAATCAAAGTTACACTTAAAGCAGACAATTGGGAAGCGCCAAAGCTTCCATGCAAGGAAGAAATAATGAAGAACAATATCGCGGTGTATTTAAACGTTCAATTCCAACAGTTTCAGTCACCAGTTCGATTATTCAATTACAATCGCGATCCAGAATCACCTCCAATCACTTCAATAAAAAATTCGCGATCCACAAACCATCGATCTCCAATAATCCATACCAAAATTCACTTCAAAACATCCCTAATCCTTCAACTCGTTTCCCAAGCCGAGAAATCTGAACGAAAATCCAGAAACATAAAAAAGTCAACCCCCTTAGCTAACTCGTGCCTCTATCCGCCTCTCGCGATAGCATTTTCGCCAATTCGCCCGTGTTTCCGGCAAAATTTACGAGCTGAACTCGCGACTCGTCGGCAAGCTGCCCCGATACGACGTACCAACGTGTTATTACGTTCAGTTGCATATACGCGAGGGGCAGAAAGCATCGATAGCCCCGGGCCATCCCCTTTTTAGCATAGCGCGGACATTGTTCATAAGCGTTGCAAACTAGTAGCTGGAGGGATACTTCGTCGCTCCTCCTCGGATGCTATTCTTGCAAGGAACAAGAGCATCTCGTATTCGCGTACGCAGGCGTGCATACATCGGCGTGTATGCATCTCGCGTCACGAATCGCATCTATATGTTAATGCTGCACGCAACCGCGCGCGTAATTCTCGTTGCACGCACCCACGCACTGGCTCCGTGCTTCGCTGCCGATGCATATGAACACGATTACGGAAATCCTGCGATCTGTCTGCCAGTTCGCCAGTTCCCCACCACCCTCGTGACAAATTGATATTAACGCCTTTTCTTTCCACGTGTAATTGTTAGCGATGGTGTTGCCGCGTTCCGATGGCGTTAATCATTTTTCCCCGACTGCACGGACCGTTTGGCTGACTGATTCGCTGTTGAGAGGAAGGAGAAACCGATGGCCTGTGCACATATTGGAAATGAAAGATAAAGGATCACCCTTCTCGTGGGATGTAAGGTATGATAGAAGTAATGCATTCATAAGCACGCGCGTTTGGTAAACTGTAATTCGCAAAGACATATTTTTATTTATGTGCGGAGCCTCGCGAACGACTAGGTGGAATATTATGATGGGCAGAAATTTGCTGAATATTTTCACGTGTAGGAAAGAAATAATAATCGTTGCAATTGAAAGACAATTGTCCTTGTATTACAATAATAATAAGAATAATTCAGAATTGTCGATCGAAATAAAATCCACCGCCTCTCTGCACGCTTAATACATCCTCCAATAAATGAATCAGCCCCCCGATAAGAACTTTTCCGACGACAGCACGCCAATATCCAAAAAGGAAAACAAACAGTTTCCTTCCACCCTTGAATTGGTATCGAACCCTGCGGTATCGATCACCGTATCCGCACACCTATCGTTACATCAATAAATGCTACGAAGAAGACAAAAGAAAATAAAGGAACAGGAAAAGCTTCTCATCAACAAGGCAGCGCAAACCCTTGCCTTCGTGCTTAGGATCCCATTAACTCGATTATAGCGTTTACGATCCTCCTCCGAGCTCGTGCTCCCTTGTCTTTCGTTTCGAAACGCATTGTACACGTATGCATGCATACGTCCACGTGTGCCCGTGTTTGCGCAGCCAGCCACCGGTTAGTTCTTCTGAAAACACTCGAACGTTATTGATTATCGAGTGTGGTGGCGACCGATTGTGAGCCCTCGCACAAAAATCCAACAATCGCGATCGGTGCGCACCGTACACGAGGCTGTGTGCACGGATATACGGTTTATATACACAGGCTTGTCATCGGCGAGAGTGCAATTCCACTTAGCCATGAAACCAGCAGGCACCCGCGTGACGGGTACGTTTTGGGTACTCGTAAGAGGCATTCAGTTGCCCCGTTGAGGGTTTTTTCTTTGCCCGTTCCTCTAGCAAGGCAGGGCCAAATAATAATTTGCGAATGGAGCCGCGTGTATGCGTGTACATCGTGGAGGTAAACGTCGGTCCATTAAAGGGACTCTCCCTCTCTTCCTCTCTCGCTGTACGAATGTATATCTGCGGCTAAATAATAATAACTTGGGAACCAACCCTCCTGAGCCGTCGCGTTCAACCACCAGCGGGAAGAGTAAGAAGGCGGTGGTGAAGAAGGAGGAGGATGAGGACATAGGGGGTATGAGAAGGTGGAAAGAGACTTTGAGACGCAGAGACGGGGAGAAACGCGAGGCAGAGTGAGAAAGACGCGAAGAGAGGGGGTGGAGACAAAGAGTAATAATTGCACAGAGAAGAAAAGGAGAAGGACAGAGGGAGTATTAATTTTGTACTGCGGCGAGGCGGGAAGAGGGAAACGTTTGTGCGAAAATTGCCGTTCGAAATATCATGCGTTCGACAGTTTAAACGTTGCGATCGTTCCGTTGGCGATAACTGGGCGGACAAAAATATGGAAGAATAAAGCACAGGAGGAGTGCTAATATTTTAAATAGACATTTATTGATTGGTATTAATGATTGGACAGAATACAGAAAAGAGAAGATGGAAATGCAACAACAATGCGACGGAAAGAGGAAAGAGGAAAGAAAATAGGGACGCGTTTGCGCGAAAATGCAAATTGCTAACGGGTGTTCGATATTTCAAGCAGTACCATCGGTTCGTTAGAAAAACGGTGTAAAGCAGAGTGTCGTTTCCTCTCATTTTTCAAAAAACCACGTTGCGTAAAAGCACATAGGTCGAGCCGCGTCGCCAGCTAATTTAAAAGGATGTTCACTCGATATCACGATTGAGAGGATAAAACGTCGTCGAAGAAAAATATTATATTGTTGGTAAACACGGGGATTACGTACGAAAAAAATGGTAAATTATATAGGGAGCTGCTCCTACGAGGATGCGTCCACGCTTCTTTGTTCGTTAATAATAATATTGTATCGTAAATGCGGCTGGAGATGTATATACATATATACACCGTGGTGATGTATCATTCATCAGCGACAATGACTGTATCTGCTCTTACAAAGTTAAGCTCGCCTTATCTGCAAATTATTACGTCGAGATAGTGTAATATGTAATAGAAGGAGTAACTGGAACCTCGGGGCAATGATATGATACTTGATCCAACTATCGAACATGTCCACGGACAGGATAATATGCACTTCGTTATTTATAGTTGCTGTTCACGAGCGTGCTCCTTTTGATAACAATACTCATAGTTCACATTGGTGGATGCTACCCCTCCATGGAATTCACTATTGTATCTATTGTAACTACAATATTAACGATATTAAATATTTCATGTTAAATCTGTACGTTTCATTTATTCTACTCCTGCCTGTGTACGTATCCTTTCCTATTTACTTATATTCACAAAGAATTCTTTACTCGACGGGGGTAAGGTACGTTTTCGCCACGTGCTATTTCTCCTTTGAATTTTAAAATGCTGCATTGTACAGACTTTGATCAAATATTTTCAAGAAATTCCATTAGAATTCTCCAAAGCGAGTACACATTTGGTCCTGTCGCGTTCACGTCGCAGAGTTTTCGATTAGAGACGGAACATCGTAAAAGGAGTAGAAAGTCGATGCGAACGTTAAAGCGGTGGCGAAGACAGGCTGGTTTGATGGCACGATTTATTGCTACGCACACGTGTGCGAATAAAAACGGTGAAGTTTATGCTCGTATGGTGGTACAAGTAGGCCGTTGGAAACTCTGAGCAAATGGGCAAGCCGCAAGTGAGGGTAGTTTTAATTAAGCCATTAGGGTGGCTGAGAGGCTGCGACCAAGCGGCTAGACATTCCAACCCTCTATTCCATCCAGCTTCTCATTTTCTCTCTCTCTCTCCTCTGGTTCCCTCCCTCTCTTTTCCGTTTGCCAAATTAATATTGTGCTTACATTCCATGCTGCCACGTGGCAAGCGAGTTTGTATCCGAATAAACTTTCTACATCCTCTGCAATTTCCCCACATACTAACGCGCGGGCATTTCCGTTTGCGGAAATTACGAATAAGTTAAATTCTTTTCCTATTCGGGGGTCGTGCTTCAATCTGCAATACTTTCCAGTGTGCGTTCGTCGTATCGCTTGTCTCTCGTGAGCAGAAAATAATGAAATGCCAAAGAGAGCAAGGTGTGAATATCGTGTTTATTTAATGGAGAAAACATTTAGTTGCCGCAATTTAGGTAAATTAATGTATGAGACATCTTGATCTTTAAAATGAAATGGAAGCGAAATTTTTACCTCTATATAACGCGCAAGCAATACATGTGGCAAGTAATAAGCAACATTTTCCAATAGCAAAGGCTGTGTTAAAGGCAGAAATGACTTCGGGCGATAGACCGTTAGTAACACCTATTACGAAATATATTTCTACTCCGAAGTCCATAACGAAAACTTCCTTATACGCCACGGTTTGTTACTTATTACATCCGAGCGAAATATGTTTCCCTCTATTTATCCGCGAATGTTTTCGACAGCAAGTAATACACGTTTCATCGGGTAATCGTCTTACCGTCGATCTTGCAAGGGGCCCATTGAAAAGGAGAAAAAGGTCCAAACAAAAAAAGAAGAAGAAAAAACCACCTCTCACAGTCGCGGTGTCATCTTCCATGGAACGTTAAGTATCGAGAGTCAAAGCAGCCACGTAGGACACGTCACATTGGTTTACTTGACATTTACTTACCGGCTCGTCCATCGTAACCACGCTCGTCGTCGTCGTCCTCGTGTTCACCGCTCTCCTCGCCGGCTGTGCCCTGCGTCTGCACAACCCTCGGTATTTCTGCGGGACGTAAGACAAACGTGAGATTGTTGGACGACGGGTTACACTAAATATGGCTCGTATCTCTTTTAAAACTGTACACGGTCCCGTCTCTCGTATTCGCAAATTTTGCCTAATTGGACGCGCGATCGAGCGATAAACCGCAACGGAACGTTCGCGTGTTCCGTTCGATTGATCGATGGATCGCTTATGGAAGCGGGACGGCCGCGGTCGAAATTTTCGTGCCGATCGTTCGTTTCCCTTGGTTCTTTATTTTCACGTTTCACGACCTATCCCTTTGCTGTCTGAGCTGTTAATGATACGTTCGAGGAACGAATGTTTCTCAATGGCGTTGTTCGATTTATTACTATTTCCTTTTCTTGCCCGTCTTTGAGGGGATTGCAATAATTTTCGTTCGTGTTTCTATGTTACACGTTGTTAACGCGAACCATTGCAATTTGCTATTTTGGAAGGAGATTTTATTAAAGGGCGCCGAATATAAATGGAGGAATGATAGTTGAAGCGTGAAGAAGAGTACAGGTGATCAGATGAAGGAATTCAATGTACGTGGTAAGCACAGTTTTTTTAGTATGACGTATGTTAATAAATAATTGTAGGCTATTTTGTTAAATGACGATGAAAAGTTTAAATATACAGCAAGCAATATTACTGCGATGTTCTTGTATATATGCACATTTAATTAACGAAGAAGCGATAAATACTTTTCGATTGCAGTGTGTATTGAAGTACGGCTCAGGTGTAATGAAATGATCATTGTATGCATAATAAGTCTGGACAAACTCTGTAGAAAACGGTGCAGTGTGATGTACTGGAAGTAATCAAGTCTGCTGGTGTACACCCAGTTAACTTCGATCACTAACATCGTGGTGAAAATTAAAATTGATTATCGTATAGTACGCAGACGTAATTTTGAACACGAACAAAAGTGATCGGGAAAAGTAAACGTGGAAATATTAAAATTTCAAACAGTAATACATACGGTAGGTGTTCTAAAATAAAATTCAATAACGCGTTACTTATTACGTTAAAAAGTTTGTGAAAATTATTGTTTTGTCACCACTGTTTATAAAACATAGTTGCTGCAAAAGCGTATATACATGACGTACATATTGCACGTCTTAAAATGCAATTATTCTGAACAGTACAGGTCTTATAATTTTTCAAGGTGATTAGTAATTACACACTACTCAACAAAATTAGAAGATCACTAAATTGTGTGACTTTTTATCATGAAATTACAAGAGTTCAGAGATTTTCGGTCACCATTTAGTGCACCTTCAATTTTGTTGAGTAGCGTATTATGAACGCAGTAAAATTGTATTTGCAAAACTGAACAATGTTCATCGTACGCGAATACTTAACCCTTTCGTGACTGAATTATCCTTTATTTTTAAGAGAAAGACTTTGTCGTTTGTCTATCAATTCTCGTGCCTTCGATGGATGTTAAATTGAGATAAATTTTGGTTGAAATGCTCAAGTGAGATATATGCTTCCTATTGATTAGGAAGGGGTTAAACTACCACAGACAACCCTCCTACAAAACCACTTAGAATTTCAGCGAAAAAGCAATACGAAACACTGGCCCTTTATCACTTTTATTAAACTGCGTTATATCGGATCTTTACTACAAATGCTACTACAAATGATGGCTCTATAAAACTTTCCCTTCACCACGCAATACGTTCAAACCGTGTACTCGAAATTCCGTGCTGCAGACAGGAAATTGAACAATTCCTTTCACCGTTTTATAGAGAAGCTGTCTGTATTAATCGAATTGCATGTTTTGAAACGATGAATAAGATTCGTGAGATGCATAGGTCACAAAACCTTAAGGAATTCGCGTACTTACTGATGCAAGGTGCAATGTGCGATCTACTCTGTTGGTAACCTCTGGCACATCTGTTACAAGTGGTACCGGTTACACCATCTTTACACGGGCATTGGCCTGTACTTTGGTTACATGTTTTTCCGGAGGCTCCAATCGGATGGCAGTCGCACGCTGTAACACGCAACATGCAAAATAAGGGATGGTTAGTTATAGTTATATTATTAGTTATATTAAGCAGTTAATATTAAGAAAATACGATTAATTGGTACGTGTACGTCTTAGTGTACGTCTTATTGAACGTCTTGGTAAACAAGAAAGAATTTGGTATAAAAGTGCACATATTTTTCTTATTCCCGTACATTTAACAGATATAATAAAATAGGTACCAATTCGACAGCAGGACTAATTTATCACAAGGGATACGAACACGTCTTACTTCCTCGACGGTTCACCGAATACTGGCAGCCAAGTGCACAACCCCGTACCGGGACAACAAGGTGAAATGTCGAACGACACAGGTGGCTAATGAAAATCCGCATGAAGGTAGTATTAGTTTGTAGCAAAGTTAGTGGTATTAAAACGATATAAAAACAATTAACCTTTGTATCTTGTACATTGACAGTCACTGCAATCATTTACACCTGTTATAATTCACCTCTCGCACAATGTAACAAACCAAATACAGTTTATACAATAATACAACCTGCAATTTTCTACGGGACCGTTAAATCTACGCAATTGCAAGCAGATCGAAATCATTTGAGAAAGGAAAAAAGAACGAATGCTTCTGTTTAAAATTTCATTACGCCCCGTCAATCCCTCCAACTTTCGTTCGTTAAATCAACATTTCTACTTCCGTTAATCGAACGTCCAACGAATCGTGCAGAGATTATAATTTCCGATATCACTCGTTCGTTCATCGATCGCTATGTTTTCTCTTCTCTCCTTTTCCCCCCCTCTCCTTTTTTGTCGCATTATACGCATTCGGGAATTAAGGGGCGGTTCGAAGTGGAAAGAGGCTGAAAGCAAAATTGAGGGAGAAACGTTCGCTCGGAAAGCCAGCTTGACACGTTCGTTTCACCCACTTACTTATGCAAGCTCGTATTTTTCATGCGAAAGAGACACTGAAAGGCGGTTAATTACGATTGCACTTCGTGCCGAGTGCATCGCCGCGAAAATCTAGAAGGAGACCCTCGAAAGCTGTGCTGGTCGTTGCTCGTCTGAATTTTCCCATTTTCCCGTCCCAAGCCCGCATCATTTTTCTTCTACTTCCACTTAGCTGTGCCGTTACTATTTCACGGCAGAGCCATCGTTGTATTTTTACACGGGGCTGACAGGTACGTACTTTACCTCGTTGCTCGTCCATGAACGCTTGGCGAATTGCTTCATTTTCTTTTCCGTTTCGAACGCGTTACGAGTAGAGTGCCGTCGGTACAGTCTCTGTCTAATTTCGTGACGACGTGAATGGACTATAAAGTGGATCGAATGAAATTTCAATTGAACGCGGATAAACGGGGGACGTGTAAATTGAATTCGTGGCAACGGAAGAACCTGTTGCATCTGAAATTGAATACTTTTGTACAGGGGACAATATGTTTTATTTTATAGAATTATTGTAAGTGTGCATATATTTATCGTATGGTACAGTGGAGAACGTAGAAGTTCGCGGGGTTGAGGTGTTCATGGTTCCCGCATTTTTAATTATAATTGCAGGTAACCGTGAAGAAAACGAATGCATAATAATACGAGAGAAATAACAGCGAAGGAACAATGAATGACGATGGTCAGCGGAGATAAGCATACAATCTCGACAACAGGAGTATGAGGTGACCATTTGCACTTCCGCGAAACGGATTAATCTTGAGGAGACTGCCGAAGGGACGAACAACCGGTTCACGCTTCTCCGGCATTCGTCCCACGAGCACACAGGAGAATTTTAATCGTGACCGAGTGGAAGTGAAATTTTTGCTCGCCCCTTTAAACCATCTTCCCTCCTTTTCGATTCCCCTGCTCAATTCATCGTTATTAGGTTCGCCAAGAAATAATGCAATACGTAGTAATTATTTTCATTTTGAAATAGTTCATTCGCAAGAGAAATTGTTAACACGCTTTCGAATCGATTTCAATTTTCATTGGAAATGTTCGAAGCTTGGGCCGAGTGGACAATATTAAACAAACCATGTACTCCATTGACAATTTTAAGCTGAAAATTTCAGAACAGATCAAAGAGAAGAACGTGTCGATGCAAAACGAATTTCCATCGGTATCTGTAAGATCAATTTCGAATCAGCAAATCGTTAACAAGCGATCAAACGTCTTTCCACCTAAGTTAAGTGGTCCTAAGCTCTTGGCAAACAGTGTATCTTGATTGCAATGGATACGTCGCTGTTGAAAATCGATACTAATTGAGAAGAGCCATGTCCCTCGCAGCAATTAACAATAACCACACGCGAGCATAAAACAATCGACGCGCGCCAGGGCGACTGTAAATTTCTGCCCGTTCCCCGGCGTATGAGCCATAAAACATTATTTCCTCGGTGTTCGCTTCTGTTGTTGCTTCGTGCCCGCACTTTTTCCCCCGGTTACGAGTTGCGAAACGTGAAACTTGCCGCGCACTGCCGCCACGTAGTCACAGGGGGACTCGATCTCCAGGAAAACCGGCGAAGTCGTGTCGGCCGTTTTTTTCCCCGGTCTTTTTTCACCTTTCCATTTTTCTTTCCCCTTTTTTCCATCGATCCTCTCAATTATCACGGGGTCATTTAAGCGCTCGCTGGTTCTGTGCATCGGCTGCAACAAGGCGTAACGCGAGTAAAATGTAAAATGCCCGTGATTTACGATCGGTGCATGTACTTTCTTTATCCTCGTGGGTGTCTTGGAGTCATGTTTATATTAGCTAGCAATAAGTGACACGCAGGTATGCTTGCTCATTTTACAGGCGTAAACGTGAGTTACGGTGCTCCGTTGTGCTTCCTGAGCACGCTGTTCGACCGAACATTTCGTGTGACCCCGGTAAAATGCTAGCGATGGGCACAATTCTGCTCAATTAATATCGATTTCTGATAGAGAAGAATCATTGCGCGGGAAAAGTATATAGGGCAAAAGCGACAAAATGCACTTTGGAATTTTGTTTTTTAATATTGCTACCCAAACACTTGAATCGTGCTCGATCTGTTCCATGCAAGATTTATTTAATTCTTTGTATGTCCTTGATAAAGTATCGCAAAACAGCTCTAGATCTCGACTCTTTGAACAATTTCACGTCAACTCACGTTTTGTGGAAACAAATTTATGCAAAATAATTCGAATAACTAAGCTTCGAACTTCTACTCCATTTTGTTTGCTAACGTAAGGGCTAATGGATAATTTACTTCGTAAGTGAATGCGATTAATTCAATTTCAATACGCTTTATTAAATCAGAAAATTCTAAGTGGAACACAAACGAACTTCGTTAATGAATTTATTAAAAAAGACATTGAAATTTATTATTAAAGGACATATTTTAATATCCACGCCGTGTCTACGTAACAAAACAAACAGAAGTAAAACATTAACATTGCAACAAGAGTAAAATCAGAAGAATACTTTTCTTATCAGCGCACCTTTCCAAACGCTAAGTATTTATTTGCTCGAAAATCCTGAGCATGATTTGGATCATTCCCATCGCTACGAAATGCGATCAGACAGTATGTATCGCGCCATAGATCGAACGTTGAGACGCGTGAAATCTATGTGCGAGGTTTCTCGATTTACCTTGCATCGCGTACATGGCGGAATTGTTCGCGTAATCCGGGACTCGAGAGACGCCCAGTCTCGTGCAATTTGCACGTACATGCGCGCTTGTAGCTTGTACATTTTTTTCTCCGTTCCTCTCCATGGGAAAAACGAGGAAATTTATTTTACCCGCGGACGTGCTATTTCAACGTAACGTTTGATTAAAGTCGCTTGCTAAGCCGGACGCGTATAGACTTCGGGGCTTTAATCGCCGGGGCCTTTAATCGAAAGGAAAATCAAACGCGTGCACTCTGGTCCAGACCACAGCAATCGTTTCGCTGCACCGTCGGGTCAAAGCGTTCCCTTTCCCCCGTTTAATGAGAATTCGCGTCTAATAAAACGAAAAATCTCGCGCGATGAAACACACCGATCTATCACACCTTTCTTCGGTTGGCCTTTACTCGACGTGCGTTTCTTTTTTTCCTCTACTTCTTATTTTCTCGGCCGGTCGTTTCGTTCGAAAACGAGAGTCGACGACGCGTATTCCATCGGGCTTTTACGTATTACAATATTGGGCACTTTCGCTCGTCACGTTGCACGGTGAAAGTAATTAATCCAGTGACTTATCGGTGCAGATTTTATCAGCGAAAGTGTGGTTTAATGCGACCGATGCGTGGGGTATCTTTACGACGATTATTTATAATCGAGATGCGTTTTTTACCTTTATTTCTGTCCACGAAGATTCCTTGCTAAACGATTACGGAAATTCGGTGTCGAATTATAATAATTCCAGGGGATTTATCATTAATTCTAGAGATTTCAATGTCTGTTATTCGAGTTATTGAATGTTATTCACTCATTCCGGGAAGTGATCTAAACAAACCCATGATTTCGCCAAACGAAAAGCAATAGTGGCAACATAAAATTATTTCCAACGATTGATAGCGAGTGATATTTCAATTACATACAAACTGTGCAAAATTTACAACGAACTCTGCCCGTCCAATTTTCCCCCAATGAATTAATTCAACAGAAAGCAGCAGGTTTATTGCGATTAATTGTACGCCGCAAATAAAGTTCCAATTAATTTTAGAACAATTGTCAAATTATTCCACAATCAGGGCTCGAATACGCGAGGACAAGAATTGAATTGCGTTTTGTGGAACATGTTCCATACGCTGCATTCGATACGATCGCCGTCGTTTACCTCAATGAAAAAGGCAAATAGGAGAAAAAGGCGACGGTATCGTCTCTAGAAAACGTTCATAAATTCAACTTAGCCGGCCAGCTCTGCAAAAGTGCGCGAGTATTTATATCCTTATATCTTGCTTGAAATTGTTAAGGCGTTTTAAGCGGATTACTAGGGAGGGTCAAGTTCACCTTGCTAGGTTTCTTCCACGTCGTTCCCGGCTCTCCACCGTTTTATTCTGTTCCTCCCCAGACGTTCGAAAGAAAAAAGAATGTTACGGTTCATTAACGGGTTGAGTGCGTCAACAAACTTACAAAAGGGTTCTAAGGGATTAACTAGAACGCCGGGTTATTAAGAATATCGATGCTCGAGGGGAAAGTACGTACGATAAAAACTGCGCTCTGCCGCTGGCCACGGCTTCCGGTTTGCTTTACGAAACGAAAAAGCAAAATGAGAACAGCGGAATGAAATGCGAGCAGTGGCCCGTCGGCAATCGTAAACTAACATTCTTTTAATTCTTTTTAAAATTCATTTGGTGGAACGACAGGCTTATCCAGGTTAATCGCGCGTGAAATTATAATAATAGGGTGTCATTATCATTATCATTATTGCCGTACGTAGGAGCGACGTTATAAAAATAGCGTAAATGGTCATGTGCCTTCACGATTCGGCCGAGTAGGAAGACGGGATAAATCTGGCAACGAATTTGCATACTGAAATCGCCCACTTGTTTTTGCTCGCAGCAGGTAGCACGTGGGTCGTTTGATGGTTACTCTTTACCTACGTCCTTCTTCAGCCTCGTAAGATCACAGCACCCTCCGTTTCGACAAACTGCCGTGTATCAACAACATCCGGTCCAAGATTCGGTTTCCAGCGAGCAGCACCCAGCTTTCGGTACACGAAAGGCTAACGAAAATACGTTTCACCGAAGTGCCCTTCCCGAAATAAAATAATTCGTCAAACGTTGGAATAATACATGGAGGAAAATTCTCAAGAAAGTTCTGCTGCACGGGAATTATTCATCAGAGGTTTCTGTTTGAAACGATTATTGCTTTAAATTATTGCTGATCATTTTACAGAATGCACGATATTCAGTAGAAAGTGTATTTAGTTCCTACGTTATATTCTTGTAACATTTTAGAACGACAGCAATTTCTTTTTTAGAAGACCATTTGAGGAAGGATGGCGATTGTATCAAATCAAAGTGTACGAGCTGGAATGGTCGATAAAAGATATGAAGGAGAAAATCTTGTTAAAATTCAAGGCTTAGGCGAATGAAAATCTTATAGCAAGGAGTATCAAGTTCGAACTAAACTGCGCCTAACTATCGTTCTTCTTGGATTTTCACAAAAATATTCCAGATACATACTCCTTCATTCTCTGAATCATCAAATGATTATCGACCACAAATATTAAAGTCGAACTGACACTTACGATTTCACGTTAATCTTACAAATCCCTGACCAGTCGACATTGTAAATTCTAAAAACCAATAAAAAGAAAGACACACTCGTCCCAATAAATACACGCCAAAGGCAAAGTGTGAATCGAAGAAAGGAAAGAAGGAAACAGAGCACAGGGAAAGACCATCAAGGCGTCCTAAAAAAAGACTGTACCTGTATATTTTTATTTTTCAATAAAACTGCAACACCGCGACGCTATATTGTGACACTAAAAAACGAGATGGAACTGGCCGTAAATTTTTCACGCCCACGAGATTAAAGCGCCTGAACGAATGAAGCACGCAATAGTGATGGAGTAATAAATGGATCGTAGAGAAAGATAGTCAATTAAATCGAGAACAACGATCGGTACATGTGGCGCGTGGATGCCAGCCAATTTATTAATCGGATTATCGGGCTGATTTCCCTCGAGTAAACCTGGACGCGGGTTGCTCGATAATGTCGATCCATCGAAGCCCGAACAGTTCACCCTTCTGTTGATCTTGCCCCTCTCCAACACCCTTTCAAGGAAATTCTCGACGCCTTTTACGGCGAGGATTCCCCCATTTCCTTTGCCCGTGGAGCAAAAGGGAAATGGCATGAGAAAATTCGGGGATTTTAGTTGCTGTTTGATCGAAGAACAATCTCTTTCACTTCGATGGCCAGAGCTGAGTCTTGGATTGAAGAAGCTTCGATCGGATCTACGTGTCACGGTTTTATTTATTAACCCGGATTTCATCTTGGAAATATTGGAGGGTAGAATTTTCGATACGTATTGTTCAGTGTCGTGACTGTGTCGGCGTTCAAACTTTGCGATTGTGCAACTTGAAATTGATTTTTGTCAAACGCGAAAACGTTTATGTTATTTTTAAGTATATATAATACAAATGAACAGTAAATGGATGAAGCCTTTAAATTATATTGGTCAATCAAATATTTCTGTAACCACCTGTACATAGAATAAATGGAGTACGATAAACGTGTTTTTTGTACAGTTAAAGGTGAAAGGGTTTTAATTGTGCGTCCTATAAAGTGAAACACATGTCCTGAATTCTATTCTCACCAATTCTTCGTTTAATAGTGCAACAGCATTTCGATAAAAACACTTTCGTTGTTGCTCGTAAAATTCGTATAATTTGTCGCGCTACCGTGGCAAATTGTGCAAACTTTTCCAATCGATCAAATCGACCCTCCGCGACTCACACGGTTCATTTCGCAGCCGAATTTTTCCGCAAATACCATACGATCGGAGAAGCATTGGCATTATTCAACCGTTGATATATCGAATATTAAATAAAGCAATCACCATAACATCGGACGAAATTGCGTCGTTATTCTCCAAGCCTGCCATCGAAGAGTGATTGAGCGATGTCATTGATAGACCCCGTGTACTTCGTCAAGATGATGGAAAAATAATTTCCTATCGGCTGACGCGTTTTCCTTATATCTAGACGGACGACAATTGCAGGGGATAAAAATTAATCTCATAGAAAACCGAGGGCACGTTGAACTAATTCAACTCTCGTTCAACATAACGCTCGATAAACGTAATTGACGTTTCAATTAACATATGCACGTTGAGACCTATCGTTTATCATAGTCGAATGACGACGTGACGTATATTAGTATTTGTCTGTCTCAATCGGGAAATAAATTAATAATTTTTCAGCAATTCTGGGAATTCCATTGAATTTTATTCATTACTCATTTAAAATTGTTAACACTCAAGAAAGAAATGTATAATAAAATTACTAATAGAATATGACAATTGCTTTCAGGAATAAACTGTTTTACAATCTATTGATAAGCCGTAATATAAAGTCGTAAAAAATGTAGTGCATCATTTATTGCTACATCTAATAATAATTTCAATAAATGCAATTTAGAAATAGAATGGACAGCAGGAAAGTTCAATCGAGTTCGTCTGAAAGAACATGTTTCGAATTCGCCGTTTCCAACGTAATCAGGCTGCTCCCTTTCTTTCTTTCTATCGATTTAAATCGTGTTTTCACATGACACAGACGAGGAAAACTTACGAATTGAATTCGAGACACGCTCGTAAACTAGCTGATATATTCGTGTCACGACGGAGCAGCATTTTCTTTCGATTCGATTCGTCTCGCGCTTCCAACCCCACGCCTAATCAGCCCCTTGCGTCGAAGAAATTCGGATTCATAATTCAGACTGGCTTTTTTCTTGCTTCTTTTTCTTCGCTCGTACTTCCATTTATTTCGTTCCCTTTTTCGTGGAACAGTGCGTACACAAGTTAGCGAAATTGCTATCCCTTTGTGTACACAGGACTCATCGAACTTTGTGAAAGTGTATCATCTTTATCTTTACCAGAATGTATTGCACGTCTGTCACTATACACACTTGATTGATAAATATTATTTTTGCAAAACGATACACGTTGAAAGTTTCGTTAATAACTTAGCCATTTCATCTGTGATAAGTGATAAGTGCCCTGGAAATTTCTGCACATTTCTGTCGTACGTTTTCCCATTCGATATTTCAGAATTGTTTAACTCCATGTAATTGTTTATCTTGTACGAACTTTAATAGATTCATTAATAAATTACGTGGATTTATCACTAGTAACGAGCTACATATATCGCCCACGATTTTTCCTCACGCTTATTAACAAAAGTTTTCATTATATCAAACTCTTTGCTACATAAATCAATGTAAATCTACCGTGAAAATTCTCAGGCTCAATAAGAATTATATTACCACGGTGTTTCTCTAATTATCGCCGTTTGCTCGCCAATAATCACGTGCTTCTACACGTGTAATTAACGAAGGAGCACCGAGTGTTTCCTCCATTACTCAGTGAATCGAAGTACGGTTCAGGTTCAAACGATCCTCAGGGCGTCTATTTATGACCCTTCGCTGTACGTAGTGTCTAGCTGAAAATTTGCATCGAAAAGTGGCCCGAAATGGGGGTGAGCAGTTCGTGTCCATCGCTGTTTAGCTCCCATTCTCTGCGTAATCTATACACGGCATAGTTCGCACGTGTATTGGTAAGGATACCCACCTGTGGCGGGAGTATGCAATAACGACGGGCCTGGTTCATCTTATGTAAACACGTTCGCGTGAGGAGGGCCCCTTAGCTGCTGCTGGAGAACTGTGGAGAACGGCGGATGCCTGCGAATACCTGTGTGGACCCACGGCACAGACGCATTATGCACTCGATTCCCTTCGCAAACTTACATCTTCGTGTGCGAGTCGTTATATCGTTGGAATGTACCCGTCTTTCCTTCTCCTAGATCGTCCGGCCACGATTTTTCCAGGTATGCGAAAACAATGGGTACAGCTCGCCGCGTCGCTGTCCTATTAGCATATTTTCACCTGGCACGCATTCCTACATTTCTTCGCGCATCAGTTTTTCATCGTCTTCTCCCCGCACGTTATCTTTTTGTTTCGTGTTCGTAGGTTGGTTGGAGCGATAAATATGGAACTGCTTCCTTTTTCGTTATTGCAGTACGACTTATGAATTTGAGTAAATCATCGTGGACGATTTGGAAAATAGGTTTTTTTTCATGATTTATTTAGAGACAATTATATATCCAACAACTGATTAGGAATGTCAGATTAAATACAGCTAGGTGGTACTTTATTTGACGAAAATTTGGGTTCGTAAAGATTCATTTCTGGAAGGTTTAAAATACCTGGCTAATTTTTAAACTATAGCTGTCGCGGGAATATAGTTTTAATAATATCGATGAAAATCTGTTGCGCGTGCTTTAAATGAAAGTGTATCCAATTTGTGTCGATAAGGTTCATAAATTGGCAATTAGGCTCTATGATCGCGTTACCTGCTTGCCCCTTACTTATCATCTTTACCCTATCACTTATGTAAATGTAGTGGAAGCGTTCGAGAACAGAAAAGGAAAGGCACACAAGGCTGAAGATGTGTATTCAGTCTTGCGGATGCCATTTCTGATAATATATACAGAGTGTTTCCGATATTCCCGTGCAACCGAAACAGCGAAGAATAGATTTCTCACGCAAAACTATCGTAGATATTAAATAACAATTAAAATAAATGCATACTAAAATACCTCCGAACCGAAAAATAGTATTACAAATACGTGTAATAAAATTATCGAGTGAAACGAGCAAATTATAATTAGCCAATATCTAATAGATATTCAATTTCGATATTCGCCAAAATATAATACAATTCTACACGAAACACAAATAAATTACATCCGTCACATTAAAAATAATGGAACCGTAACATTTAATATTATTTTTTACACGAACAGTTGGAGCACAGTACAATAATAAAACTGTGACCAAGAAACTTCAATCAGAACGCCCCATTATATCTCATACACAAGAGAAACCACATAATTAAAAAAAAAAATAAGAAAAGCAAAAGTCCAGGCATATCTGGACTAACATCATTTTACGATTTCAATCAAGGCAAATCCTCGACCTGTTAACGTAACTGTGCAAATGTTTCTCGGCGTCTATCCCACATTCGTACAAAGAGAAGAGTTATTGAACCAGATAGATGCAGATACCTTTGGCTGTCTGTCATTTAACATTACCAGCTTGGAATTATCGCATGACACGCATCGTCGATTACTGTCAATGTTTGACAAAGCCGGCTACTACTTAAGGCAGAATAATAATGTCTCTCTTAGATGTCCAACATAGCGAAAATATTCCGTTATCGTGTCAAGATGTCGTGCATACACGTTTCGAAGCCATCCATCGAATGTCGCATTCCGATTCGTGCGAGCGAATCGTTGGAAAGTAGAAGGAACAACAAAAATCAGGGCCGTGTATCATAATTAATACTCTCTCCTAATTGCTTTCAGGAGAAAATGGAACCGCGGTTAATTGAAAATTTCGTCGAACCAAGTTTCGTTTGAATGGAACTGAAAAAATTTTATGACGGTGACTCGAGGAACAGCAGTCGCTCGAATGTAATCAGAAAAGTGAAACACACATAGTGGCACGCTAATAATCCGTAACAGGTCACGTTATTTCAGATTAAACTCGGAAACTCGTCGCGCAAACCCGTTGCATACCTGTTGATTTTAACGCCGGTTAGTATGGCTCTTTTTAGAAAAATGATCAGTTAGGAAAAGTTCGTCGATGGTGGATTTTCTTCGGGGGGAAACTTAATTACTTCGGCCGCTGTCTTTATGGGGAAGCGATTTTATTTCCGTTCGTTTTGAATTTCGTCGAATTTGGGCACCGATTATTATTAATAAAGTTGAATGAAACAGTCGTATGCATCATTATGAGGTGCCTATAGTAGGTAACTGATCAAATTATTAAAATTGATTACACGTGTGCGGACAGATACACATCAAGTAAGTGTGTGTAAAATTAAAGAAAAATTTTGCAACGTGAATGCATAAAATACATCGTGCACCCGAAATTCAATGAACATATCAAAATATTAAAATTCAATGCAAACGCAAGAGGAATGTCTATTAGAAAATCGTGAAAACTGTCTTCCACACGCCAAATAAACAGAGTATCGAAAAATGTATCGTACATTAATTAGAACCACTTTTATTACAATATATTCCCCCAATATTCCACTTTATACGAACGGCACAATAACATTTCGTACACCCTGTACTTTTCATTATACCACGAGGCATGAACGTTTCGAGGCATGAACGTTTCGTGTTCCAAAATGTAATAAGAAAAAAGACAACACACGCTCGGTATACCATTTATCATTTTTAAACCTACATACATCGTTCCATGTATAATTATAGATATATCATCGAGGATATCTCCTTGACAAAACTTGTTTCCCGATCAGCCGTTACAATGTGAACAAGCAGTTGCACATTTTTGTCTAGACCGGCTCCCTTTGGGCCACGGACGTACGGCGCAGAGAATGGAATGATACAGGGAACGATAGAGCAGATTGCCCAAGGCTGCATTTACGTTTGACATTTATCGGAAACGACATTTGCGTTTCATATTCTTTCGCATTGAAGAGGCTAAGCTCTCCGTTACTTAACAAATTAAGCCGGGTACAAATTCGAGATCCGAGGAGGCGGATTAATGAATCCGAAATTCGTCGTGTGGAAAACGATCACGGGCGTTTCTAGCAACGGCGAAAGCGTAATGAACGGGACACATCTTGTATTTAAATTTCGATTCATATCGATGTCGTATTTATAATGGAACCTCATACGGGGTATTCAAAACGTGTTACTGCGTACTGGAATCTACTTGGCGATGCGCACACTGGAATATATTGTAAGAAGGGTGTTGGCTATTGTTCTCCAAACACCGATCACGGTACATTCATGGTATCATACATACGTACATACACACGTGAAACAACTTTACCTTATGGCAAGTTTTGGATCAGTGTATAGAATGGCGTAAAGGAAAATTATGGTAAATTCGTTTGTACAGCGATGGTGAAAAATATTTTATATTATTTAATTAAGCTATCGAATGTGAATGTTTGAAATTATTGATCATCGAGATAAGGTAATTAATTTTTGTTTTTACACATTGGCGATATTAAATTAAACGTTTATCAAAGTATCAGAAGATTCGAGGGATCAATTTACATAATTGCCCACATTCTACTAATCTATAATTGTGAAAAACCGTGGCGAACCGGATCTCAAATGTTAATGCAAGTGCAGTTATTATGCTGAAGTATGTAAAACACGAAAGTTCAACCTGTATATCTTTTATTGTTACAACCATAGAAATTAAAATTAAAATATATCACCAATAGTTAATTGAAACAATTTCTTGATTAAAATTTATTAAAATAGTTGAGAAACATGTATGTAATAGAAAATGTGTAACGCATAAAATAAAAAGAAATATACTTTCACAACGTCCTAATGACAAAACAAATTCCTGTCCTTCTTCTTTTTAAACTATTCCCTGTGAAAATAGCTGGTAACACCATTTGCCTAGACATCTGCTGTCCAGTGATGACTTTCTACTGCAGGTAAACGACTTTGTATTCAGGTTGGAAAAGCCGAATATGTATGTAAATATTCACACGTTTCATAGTGGGCCATGATTGCAAATCAATACCGACCGGACGGAAAGTATCAAACAGGTTTGAAATTAATCGATCTTTGCCAAGGGTTGTCATTTGTATCCACAGAGAGTCAATCACGATTGTCAGTCACATTTGCGGACAATTTTGAGTAATGACACGCGATCGGTTTCAGTCCAGCGATGTGAATATATGAGGTGTTCCGAGGAATTCGTACGACTATTAAAAAATAAGAAATTTTCACGTATCCTAGAAGCCACTTCAATGCTCAAGTTCATACATTAAACATGAATTATTATATTAATATTAATAATGATCGCCGGGACATTAAGAGGGAAGTGTCGTCAAAATAGGACAGTGTGATTAATACTCTGCGCGTAAATGATTAATATTCTTCGGTAATGCAAATTATGAAGTTCTTATAAAAAACAAACAAGGATTATAATAACGCAATCAAATTCATACAACAAATATTTTCCAATACTCGTACAATATTTTTCACGAATACCTTTCAGCCCTCGTCACATACATACCCGAACATTAACTATTTCCATTGAATAATAAAACAAAGTGTACCGTTCGTACACCGGAACATCCCGACGAAAATATTCGAATGCGAGGAATTTCACCATATCTACAATTTCGATGCCCACGTAAAGGGTTGACCGCCCCTCGTTCATGGAACACCGATCAAAGTCTCACGTGGTTAACTGACCAAAAACAAACGAAATTAAACGCAAGGTTGCGTAACTCGGTGTGCACTACCTTGAATCCATATCGTGACGTGTCCAACGTGTCCAATTCGATCGGCAGCTGAGTTAAAGAATTCGTACGGCCGATCTCGTATCAGAAGGAGACTGCTCGTCTTTATCTCTGTTCGAGAGACGGGGCCACAGGTCAAGTTCGATCCCGATGGACCCTCCCGTGTCTCTCGTACATCGTTCGTTGAATGAAAATCACCACGGAAGAAATTAACACGCAAGGGTGCGCGAAAGGTTATGGCTGGCTATTAGCGTAATAATATTCGTCCGTCCCGTGGGCAAGAAATGGCCAACTAGAAAGTGAGTCACCATAAACGACCGGCGAATTAAGGCCAGTGCACGCATAAGCGTACGCGTCAGGACAATCGAACAATTGCAAGCGTGAATACTTCGCGACTGGTCAATGCCCTTAAAAGACCAGTCCAGTCGTGTACAATGACCTTTATCCCCTTCTGCATTTCTGAATCATTGTTTTACGGAAACTTCGGCGCAGGTTCGTCGAGGCTATCGAGTGATTCGTTTAAAAGAAAGGGCGGATAAGGTCCTTGTGGTCAGTGGATTAAATGGACGGGTGTTCGTTAGCGAAGGAATTCACGATTCGATGTAAAATATACGCGGGCAATTGTGGATTATGTTGTTAGTGCTGGCAGAATTGAAACGATTCTCGACAGAGCACCCCCGATGATAAAATGGCTGATTAAACAATTTCTGTGCAATAATACGTATAAATGGAATAATAGAATTGCGCATTATCCGTGGAGAAATTTAATACCAGCCATGCTGTGATCGGAATTTCGTAAAGGAAATTTTTCCTGATAACACGTCGGGTACAGAAGAGTCGAAGGTGGAGAAGCAAAAAGGTGTGTCAGTCCTCAGAATTCAATCCGCAAAGGGGCGCGTTTCTGTACAATTCTCTACGCGTTGCAGGTGGAAAAGTTGAAATTCAAGCGAGCAGTAGGGAGATCACGTAGGAACAGGGCAGAGAGGATGGCGGGAATCAGGAATGCTTGGAAATTCTACGGCGCGCCGTTCGTCGAGGTAACTACTGGTCGGAAATGCTCGTTACACTTTTCCTACGGGATGGTCTCGAGCTTTGAGGCACGCCTATTGCTCCTTTTCTCTCGCGAGCCACGTACCTTTGCTTGCCGTCCAGGTAATCACGAATCAGGGACAAAGATAAAGTCTTTAATTCGCGGCGAACGAAATTAGTTTGGCTTTCCTTATAAACGCAGGCATAATAAAGTTCGATGCTTTAACGAAAGGAAGGTCTGTCTGATGGGGCATTTTCACCTGGATAAATAGATAACGTTGAAGCCCCAGGAATCAGATGGTAGCCAATAATAATTGTAAATAACTTCTGTCAATAATTTTCACGTATTTTATATAATTCGTTCGAATTAAATTGCGAATTCGTAAAGTAAAAGTAAAGTAAAAAGTAAGTGCTAATAAAATATTGTGCGTAACATATTATTATACAAAGAGTTTAAATATAATAACGATATGTTTTATGCAAATTTCTGCTCCTACCCGTCTGTAACATCGATCATTAACATCGAGTCTTTCAGGCAACTCTATTAATTCGTTCGAAACAAGACGGACGATTAATAATCTCTGGTTCTCATTCCGAGTTTTTTACTCGTCCAGGTACGCGCAGGCATTAAATGGGCCAGGTTATTTCTTCTATCAGTAACGCGGGGCATGAAGATATCTTGGTTTATTAAACAGCTTAATTTGACACGAACCTCGATCAATGGGCAGTATTAAATACGCCTAGGAAAAAATGCGCGAGACCTTCCCCCGGAATGCTAATTAACTCATTTCTCATCACTCGCAGCACGTTACTTCGGTTCTCATTAAGCGATGATCGATCGGCTGCCGAGTGTCTACGGAAATTGAACGACATAAATATCCCGCGGAGCAGTTCCACGAGCTTGTGCAAATTGTCTTGTTCACGGTTAACCTTTCAAAGCCGGACTCCTGGAGCCGATAAGATAGGAGTGATCCTTTATTTTCGCTTCTCGTTTTCTTTGTTTTCGCGTGCACGTGTGTGCAAGTGCCCCTCTCATTTTTCTTTCTCTGTCGAACGCTCGTTATTAATGCGTCGTGTAATCAAACACAGGCAAATCCTCGCATTCCGCGATTTAAATTGATTTAAAACTTGCGAGGCTGGTCGTGTACCTGTGTTACTGTAACACGTTGGCGCAGTCGACTATTAAGTTTAATTAAGGGGTGAACGTAAAATGAATACCGAACACGCTTCACAGTTTCGCGAGGCTGCGACAACGTTTCGTTACAAATTGTGCGATCGATATGTCATTTTCACGTATAATTCTTGTTTATTTCCCAGCGACTGAACATACACGTACGGTGTAATATTGTTGTTAAGTAGCTTGTCAACGAATGAAATGAATATTCCAGAGACCGACAATAATTAACAATGTTTCGACGTGTTATCCAATTTTTACCCCGTAAACTGCTCATCGATCATCAAATTTCTGTACTGCTCGAAATATGTCTGACGGTCTGAAACTTTTGGCTGGCAGTGTACATACGTGCATAATCCCGAAACACTATTAATCCACGAGATTACGACGGTTCACAGGTTAATTGTGGAAAGCCGTTTAATACGTTCAAGTGTGCGCAGAGATCACTCGTAATTTCGCAGTGGACTGCCTGAAACGACCAATCGATGGCCGAACTTATTGGATAGCGCCAATTAATCTACGATATTAACCTGCCACTTGTTCGCGTTTACGAGCGACCTGGCTCGCATACTATTGGCTTTATATGAATGGCCGCTCAGCAGGTGGTAGTCCACCACGATGAAAACTGCGACCAGGTTTCCGGTAAATACCGTGAATACACTTCTTATGCCTTGTACATACTATCCGGCCAGGCGTGGACTGGCCTCGTTCGGACAAACTTTCTCGCGAACAATTAGATAGGAGTACATACACTTATTTTGTAGATCAGTGTTATGCGATAGAAAATCGTACAAAAGCGGAGACATCGTTTCGCGATATGAAGCTACAGGTATATCGAAATTAAAATCAACAACAATTCAATATTACAGTACATAAAATATCAAATGAGGAATACAATTCTCATCAACGTTTGAAATCGAACAGTATTGATTTCTATCGTCACTGTCGTCCAAAAAGGTCTATTGGCCTAACTTTTTTTCCTCTTAATATCACTCCTCATATCTTCATCTTTATCTTGAAGTCCAGCTCAATTTCGATCGAAACGCTGCAACGGCAATGATTCGTGCTGCATCGAGCAAGTTGTTCAAGTTTGCTTGGAACGTATCTGAACTGACCAGAACCTGTCGCAATGGGCACACGCCGACCGAAGCTCATCTATGTTCGAACGAATAGTACAGACGGGCCTTTATGCGACTGCGACTACTGCGTTATCGTATAAACCGTTGATTATACCGTTTCATACTGCAACCGCCTTCGAAAACAGATTTAGCTGTAAAATATCGCGCCTCTCCCGCGTGCACCCTCGGTGGACCCACGATCTGGAACGGGTCTGGACATCGTCACGAGTCTCCTTTCACGAAAAAGATGTAAAGTACTGTAAACAAGTTCGCCCGGCGAAACATCCCGGGCGATTCGAAAATACATACGCACGCACGGTGAAGGAACTCTGTCTGACGGTAGACAAAGCGCAGGATACGCTTAAAAGGATCGTGTCAGTTATCACTTTGCAGTCCACTCTTTCCCTTTTTATCGTTGAACGTTGCACAGACCAGAGGGGAGTCGAGTTACGCTTTCGAAGCGTTCAGAGGGTTCCTTTTTCTTCCGTGGAAGTTCGTTTTACACTAACTTCGACGAGCTCTCCCGTCGCGAATTCTGGAATAACCAGAGTGAAATCGGCTTGCCGATAAAAGCTGAAGCGTTCTCGAACAGCGAGTTCAAGCACCTGGATTTTCCAACATTTCAAAGGGTTTACACGCGTAATCCTTCGCTCCATCCGTTTCTGCTCGTTATGGGGGTAAATGTCGGATGAAACGTGACCAGCGCAAGGTTTTCTTCCGCTTCGTCCGTTTTGCATGCCGATAGGCGGAATACGTATCAATTAATATCGATTTCTAATGGCCATGGATCGTCCCGGGGAATCCTTGTATTTTTCAATTACGACAAGAAACCTGTAAACCGACTCTCGCTCGTTACCACAAGCCAAGGTGTTAATTGTCCCGATCAATTTATCACACAAGAGTACCGTACGCGTCCGCACCAATAACAATTACCCTCGTTTCGCCTAACAAGCATCGCCGTCCTCTTCCACGCAATAATACATAACTCCATTCCCGTAACTTTCACACGCTTGTCCGAATGGCCGCGGAAGATTCGCAACAATAATCCGCCGAGAATTTCTCCACGAACGTCTTGCGCACGTGAATAAATTTCATCGATAAGCCGCGTAATCCACCGAAGAACGGAAACCGTGCGCAACAAAAACGGAAGGGGAAAAAATACTAAAAAGAAAAGGAAAAAGGAATATCACAGAACCCGATAAAACGGGCGAACTCGTGCATGTAACGATCGCGTACGTAGGTATCTATGTATGTACCTACGTGCAACGATACACGGATTTCAGGCTCGACGCTCGTAAATCACTGTTGAACCTAAACACAATGCCGCAACGATTCCCGTGGATCGTTTCAAATCTCCTTAGCGCAGCGCGAGCTATCGCGCGTTCCAACGCGCATGCATGCAGACGGAAAGGGACACGGTTAGAGAGATCGAGTGCAAGCCTGTGTTTTCTCATGGAAACGTTTCGCATGGAAAAGTGCACGCGGCTACGTACAAACAAATAACGGTTCCGCTGGACCGTGAGGAGTTGGCGAAAATATTTATGGCAGACGTTCGGCTTTGCTCCGTTCAAGTACCTCGGTCACGTACGCGGACAGGCTGATTTCGTTGATGGCGGCCCCGTCTGCCGCGTGAATATTCTCCCATGGGATCGTGCAAGTACGGAACAGCAGCACGCAGGAATCCATCGTACGCAGAAAGGGGTCTGCCTGTTCATCGATCATATCCAATTGAAACCCAACACCCGGCCAGGTATCCCTCTATAAATCTAGTTTCACTCTCGCAGGTATTTTCATGGGCGCTGTATACGCGCGCAACGTATCCCATGGACCGATGATCTAAAAGGGCACCGGGGAATTCCGCGTGTTGCTCGCAGCCGTTTGGTAGAATTTCATTTCTCCACTTGGAAATCGTCCCTTTTCGTCGCGGTGGTGAAATTGATTCTTTTAACAATTTGAGGCTTGGTTCGATTTCTCTTCTTTGTTTATGTCATATTGATTTACACCTTTGCACTTGAGAGATGCAGCCATGGCGCACAGTGGGACCATTTCTCGAGAAGCTGGCCAAAATTGAATTTTTGAAGTATATGGCAGCTTTTTTTAGTATAGCAGATTTGTTGTGTACATATCAATGCATCAAATGCCGCTTGAATTTTTTAAATATATCGATTGGTTACTGATATAGATCGTCCATTATGAATTTTGCGTTTTTTATAAGACATTTTAATTCAGCAACCCCAAAAACATAAGAATACCAATTTTTATGAAAATCGTGCGAAATTACGAATTGTGGCCAACTTTTCGAGAAATGGCACCACTGTGCGGCGCCCTTCTTGCCTATAAAGTTAAACTTTAAAATTGATTTCTTTTTTGCCCCAATGTCCGACGTTCCAATAGAGTCGCCCCACCGTTCGTCGTAGCTGCACCCCTCCAACGCAAAGGGTTAAATGTTACATCGCATTGAACTGAATTTTCCACGTCACATAAAACAACCTCCATGTTTTTCAATTTAGAAAAAGGATGATTATCGATCGTCCGATCAAAGCACCATTTCTAGTCCAAGAACGTAAATCATCCTCCCTCTGTATTCATCAATTTGTTTGAGGAAGTGCACCGCGAGTAAATCAATAGACAAAGGACAATAAAATTTCACGGAACGGACAAGTTCGTCGCGCCATGACCGTCGATCTTAATAATAATCAGCCACGTATCTCGCGCATACAATTGAAGTACTCTACACGGGACAGAGTTCTCGTAAGGCATTCGCAAGAATTGATCAATGACACTGCGCTCGTATAATACAATCTCTTAATGAATGAGGCGTTTGTTCCATCGTTAATGGTCAGCGATGGGAGTGATCCGAATCGTTCCCGCAGCAACCAAGCAAGAGAAGCACACGACCAGGTGATTTTCGACAGACAAACGGACAGATATCTTCACGGTTGTCCCCCGGTTTTCGAACCCCCGAATCGTTATGACAGTTTGCCACGCGACGCCATAGACACCGTGGCAGGTTGCTCGCCTATCGAATTTCGCCCCATTACACCTCCCATGCATTAGTTACGGTCTTTTCTCTGTCCTCGTCCCGCTTGGAGAACCGATGTCCGGGGGACAGAAGACAGGAGAGAATCTTCCCGGTCCCTTTTCATTCGTCAAACGTCTCGTGTTCCAGTCATTCTACGCGGGTACGATCAAAACTATGCGAGCGATGACGTCTTCATTCATAAGAGAACGGGAACCGAATCCCTCTTTTTACCTTCCTTTTTTTGCCCGGTGTTAATTGATCCAAAGTGGCCCTCTGAAAGGAACCCCAGCCCCTGGCGATACCGACACTGTGTATTGAATGAAATAAAGGTCCGGGGACACCGATGGCAATCTGGGACTAAAGGTCTGTGATATTGTGATATTGTGAAATGGTTGGTGATGGCTTGAATTTTGTATTTTTAGTGAAAGTTATAGAGGAGGTAGAGATTAATTAGTTTGGCGAGTTTAAAAGGAATTACACGAATATGCGTCAGATATACGAGTCTCTGATTTTTTGTGTTTATATATCTTATTCGTATAATATTTGGTATAAATAATTTAAGATACTAGGTAATATTTACTACTGAAAAAGAAAAGCAGAGTACGGAAAATGGTTTTTCTTTTTTGTATAGTAAACATTTGCAAATATTTTACGTTAGTATATCGTCGTAAACCAAAAGTTCATTACATTCAGCAATTCAATAAATTTATTATAATGAACGGCACGTTGTGTCATAAAACACTTGCCATTGTTGCGCGCAGTTAATTGGGAAATAAATTAAAGGTTTCAATTGAACAATCCAGACGCACGTAAATTATTGGAAGTTTCTATATTCGTAGCACCCGTGGAAAGTTAAATTCGTTGGTATTCTTGTTTAAAAGGAGCGACGCGCTTTCGCGTAGTACATACATCAAGTCTTTAAGGTCTAAATGCGCTTAAACTGGGAGCAACGTAAGCTATTAAGAGGTTAAGCCCAGCTGTTACATATTTGCATGCAGTATCGTTCCCTTAATTATTCCTAAATTACGACTTCGTGTCACGTACAATGGCGCCGTAACAAGAGCATTTAATTTGCCCGCGCTACGATTATAAGATCTTATGCCGGAACGAATCGAAATCGCACGTGCAGCGCAGAGTTTATATCGAGAAACAACTATCACGTTATGGGGGTCTATTACTGAGAAAGATATTACGAAGGTGAGTCAACAATTAGCCGCAATAGGGATATAACATTTTACTGATATTACACTGCCGGTGAAACGTAAACGGTTAGATATCATTCAATCTTTTTCAGGTTTCCATTCGAAATTTAGATTTGTTGGATCACTTTCTATTATTTATTTTCAATATATTTATATGAGACCATCGACTTCTGAAGTCAATTATTTATTACTATTATTAACACTTATGTTAGCAACCCATTTCTGTATTTGCTTGAATAATTTTTGTACGTTCTTCATAAAATATCGCAAAACGATATGCGAAATAATTTGAATAACTAAGCTCCGAATTTCTACTCCATTTTGGTTGCTAAAACAAGGGTTAAAAAGATATTTTAAACAGTAATGAAGTTATAATCACACGTCCAGAAAGTGGATCCTTGATAATACTCAAAATGTATAATAGATATACGAACCCCCCAAATAATAAATGTCAGCCAATAAAAAAGAACCTACTTGCCCACAATCTTCTTAAAACTCTTTGCCTTTGCATCCTGTCCCATACAAATTGCAAACTAAATAAAAATCGTAACTCGAGTCACAAAAAAAATATTTCTCTTCTCCACTTATGCACCTCTCTCTTCCCACCCATCAAACAGTCTGCCCTCCTTCCTCCCACAATGAACATCGAAAATCCACGATTGCACACAACGTTTAAACACCCGTGCGCATAAACATACGCGTGCTGCCATTCGGGCCCTGGCTCCGGCGACGACGCGATCAGATAAGCGAATCCGCGGGGTCAAGATAAAAACCGTCGACAGAGCAACGGTGGTTGTCATTAACATTTCACCGGCGGCAAATTTTTCCATCGTCGCTCTGCCAGACGCTCGTGGAAGAGGAACACCGCGAGTTAACAGCGAAACGGACAGCGTCAGTTGCTCGCGTGGTGGCTGGCTATCAATTTAATCGTTCCCCGATGAATGGACGGATCGGTTTTCTTAAAGTGCCGGGGTTTCTCCGCGAGGGCCGCATTTCTTGACCTCCCCTTCAGCTGGGCGCACGGTGAATCCCCGGTTTTGCGCCGCGCTCACGGAGGGTCATATATATCCGAGCCGCGGCGCGCCCTTAAATTATGCGCGCAATTACGCGTACCTGCATTCGCGTAAGTGCATCCTCGCACGGCGTTGTTTCATGCAGTCGCCGGGATCGGCCGGGGAGAAGAAGCGCGAGGAACGGCGGATAGAGATAGAGAATGGGCACGTCGAGGTAAAGGATTGAAGCGCTGAGAGAGAAGGGGGACAAGCAAACGCGCTCGATATCGCAACTTCTATATGTACGTACTCCGTGCAGCTCTCGACGATGCCTCTTTCTTCTCGTTTTTTCTTGTTCTTTTTCGCGAGGTGTTAATGACGAGCAGAAGTGGCTGTGTATCGGTCGGCCAAGTGCCCTCGAGTTAGCGAGACGCGCTTACTTATATACGGACTCGCGTATGCACTTGCGAACGAGCGTGTCGAGCTAGCAGCATCCCGAGACAAATTTCTCGGACAAATTCTTGATAAAAGCGACGCGCGTCGCCTGGTCTGCATAATGCATTTCGAAACGCAGACGCTGATAGCGCGACGCGGATTTATACATAGGTGGAAACGGAGAGCTGACCTTACCAGGGGGCAGGAAAGTGGGGAACGAGTTAATTTCTTTCTCGCGCCGCGTATGTACGCGAGTCGAGAGTGGCTTTCGGACACGCACAAATGTTTGTTAGGTACTTGTGTTGATTTTAACGCGGACGAGAGTGATAAATTGTCGCGGGTGTGTGGGGGGCGGGGGGCGAAACGAGTGAAATATGTAAGGTATGCGAAATAAATGGCACGTGGTTAAAATCGTGCACGAAGAGGAAATAAATGTCTATTCAGGTGCAGATGTATTATTGACGTGCTTTTCGTTGATGCGAATTTATTGTGATTCGTAGTGCAATGGGGGTTCTCGTTATTGGAATGATTAATTAATTCGGCGGGACTCCACGAATTAATTTGTATAAAATAGAGAAAGTGCAAAAACGCCGTCATCGTTGCCTGTTAATAATATTTCAACGAAATAACTACCACGAGTCTTTCCAAAATTACCCAAAACCGATATTCGTCCCAAAAAAACAAACTCGTCCGGCACATATAAATAAAAATGACCTAAAACCGATATTCATTACGAAAAAATAAACTCGTCCGGCACAAACTCCACGCACACCCCAAATTTCCTCGTTCAAAAAGAAAAACGGGCCGACGTCTACAATTTCCGATGTTCGCCAATTCAATTAAACCGACCCGTCCACTCCGCCCGATGAGCAGACAATATGGAAATCGCGCACGTATTGTATTCCAAACACCGGAGACCAGATATATAAGCGGGCCCCTATCGGCCACGAGCATCTCGAGCCTTTCAAATTCAATTTAAACTGTCCGGCGAAAGATTCGTGTAGCGAGCATCCTCGAGGAGAAAGAAAGGGTATCGAAAGGTGTCGATCGGCGAACGTGGACCCGACGGCCGTTCCGCCGAGCTGGTTGGGCACGGGACGGCAACAGTCCCCAAGAGCCTTCGAGATTTTCTTTGGAGAACGAAAATAGCTGGCCGCGGCGATACTTAGGCGGCCGGCTGGTACAGAGACGCTTTACAGATAGAGAAGTATCTCTGACACCGAGTGTGTACCGCGCGTATAAATTTCAACATGTACACACGCGCACACATAAATCGCGCGTAACCCTCGGGGTACGGGCGCGTATAATACGCGCGTGCACCGGCCTCGCGAGGAGGAAACACGTAGAAAGAAGCACGCGGCTAGAGGGAGAGAGAGAGAGAGAGTTGAGGAGGAATGGAGCGGGTCGGAGGAGGCAAAGAAGCGAGACGGGAAAGGTGAAAAAGAAGAGAGGCACGGGGGAAGGGCGAGAGAAGAAACGAGAGTCCTGCATGTTCAAACAAAGGTGAGTCTGCAAGTTGCACCTTGGCTGCAGGTACTCTGTACTCCTTGCTCCTCTCTTGTCTCACCGCTACCTTTCTCTTCTTTTTCTCGACCCCTTGCGCGCGTCCACGCTATGATTTTATCTTCCTTTTGCCAATGTTACACACCGCGAAGGTTACATCCGGCCGAATGTGTCTTGTTGCCAGGTGTATAAAGTGAACCTTCTTCTGATTATTCTCTTCCTGCTGCCTCTCTCCTTCTGCGCTTCGAGCTTTCCCCGGTGTTTTTCATTTTGCCGTGCGGTTCGTTCTTTCTATTTTCGTCGGCGTTGCGCAATCGGACGATCGTTGTTGCGCACGGAGAGGAATCGAGGTGAAAGGTGCGCGGCTTTTTTTTATTTTGTATTTACCAGTAAGCCAATGGGAATAAAATTGAAACGATCGTAGCCGCCTCATGCATGTATTTACGTAGTAACCTCTCGCAATATTTTCATTACATCCTTGTCAATTTTCCATTATTTTTCACAGCGGTTGCGTCCCTCGAAAGGCTGAACATTTGGAACCTCGAAGGATGGAAGGTGTTCGTACAGTGATCATATACTTTCTACGTCGTTAGGTGTATTTAAAATTATTTAATTTAATTTTTTCGATGTAACAGGTTGAACACTGCGGACGTTTTATTTTTGCTTGAAAATTCTCTGCTCTTTAACGACGTTGAGCACGATACATCTGAACGAAGAGTGGGCACAGAGCGAGTGCCAAATTAAATTTTCCTGCCAACCTTGTTATCATAAAGACGGCGAGTGCCAAATTGTATCACTGTAATTCCCTCCAGGGATTACGGAATTTATACATATACATACACCCTCGTACTTGTAGCATTATTTTACTCGAGGAAGGGTATTGTATTTCGTTTTAAAGGTGTCCTAAAATATAAAAAACCAAAGGCTAATTTAATTAATCTGAAACTGCAGCATCGAGTGAAAAATCTATCCAGAAAAATTGATTCAATGAATGCAAACCATTTGCATAATTCATCTCTAAAATATTAAAAGGAAAATGTAAAGAAAAATAAAAAATATTGCGGCGAAAAATAATTTGATACAATTTTAAACTGAAGCATCGAGTGAAAAAATATATTCAGAAAAATTGATTCAATGAATGCAAACCATTTGCATAATTCATCTTTAAAATATTAAAAGGAAAATGTAAAGAAAAATAAAAAATATTGGAGCGAAACATAATTTGATACAATTTTAAACTGAAGCATCGAGTGAAAAAATATATTCAGAAAAATTGATTCAATGAATGCAAACCATTTGCATAATTCATCTCTAAAATATTAAAAGGAAAATGTAAAGAAAAATAAAAAATATTGGGGCGAAAAATAATTTGATACAATTTTACAAATTACACGACCCAAATTTAAAAAATAACATACGTAAGTTTGGATAATATTTAAAGGGACGAGTAATGTACGTAGTGCCTGTACTTTTTAATCCGTTATCAAAATATTATATTGCACGTGAAAATCCATTACGATTTTTCATCAAACTCGGTAAGAAGATGTCGTTTCCTCAAAGCTAACGCCGAGTTTGTTATTCAAATTCTAATTGGCTCGGCAGTTTTTCCTCCGGCCTGTGATTATGCGAAATCTTGTATTCCGCGGGCGTATTTCGTTTCGGAGTCGCCCGTCGAGACTGGATAATTGGTTCAACGCCATTAAGGAAATCCTGTAGCAGGAGACCTGCTACAGCCCCGAAAATGCTACTCCCACATAATTTGTGTGAGCATTTATCAGAACCAGCTTTGCCTAATAGCTTTTTCATAGAGCTTGCTCGAAATGAATTAATCATTATATCTAGAAACTCGATAGAAACTTCATACCATCGAGACGGAATCATTTAAGATATGCACTGTTTAAAATGTTTGTAACTCTGTTTGATGTTTGAAAATTTTGCACTCTGTGCATTTGTTTAGACTTACGAAGAATTTCAGAAGTGCTCTTAATTTTTGAGAAATTATATCGACAGCAAGCATAGTACTTGTGCCTCAACAGTGAGAAAAACTTCGAATTTAAATAGTTTCCAACGAATGTGAAAAATTAATCGCTCCAAATACAGCTACATTGTCATTGTCAAGCAAGAGATTCAGCTGAATGATAGTACAATACTCCTTGAAATATAATATAATAAAATAAGACAAAAAATCAATCGTATCGTACTATAATTTCTTTATTTATTCCACAAACACACCGATATAGTATGTACATTAATTTAATACCAACGTCGCTGTGACAATCGACCGACTGCTTCACAGAAAGAAAGACAAAAAGAAAAACACGAAGCACGTCCGCGATTAATTTGTTGCATAAACACGATCCATTTTAATTTGATTTCCGTTCAAAAGAAAGGCTGAATTATTCTGTGGCAAAGGAAACCGAGCCGTTTTAACCGGGCGCAAACGAAATTGGATGCTCGCGCGTAATTACATGCGTACCGTGTATTTATCTGAACAAAGGGTATAACGAGGGTTGGCGAATTCGAGTGCACTTGATTTCTTTGCCTCGTTTTATGCCGTCTAGACGATCGATCATACCTACTGCATGTTTCGCTCGCCTCCGCAGGAAGAAACAAGTTAACGGGCACAAGAAAGAAAACGGCAAGATAACGCGCGCAGGTTATTACAAAAATGTGTCATATCGTGTTGTGTGTACCAGCCATTCCTGACAGCTCGTTTACAACAGATGAACGATAACGAAACTCGTTTTTGAGAAAATTCAAACCGATCTTCGGTCGACCGCGAAATCGCACGCTGAACAATTTCGCCCGTGGATCTTTGTTAATAATTACCGTTTGCAACATGGCCATTGATTGAACGATCGGAATTGTAGTCGCATGTGCAATAATATCTCTGTCAATTCAATTTGAATTTAGACGTCGCGGAGTAATTAATAATAGGTTTGTTTGTTTTTTTTCATTACATTATTCGTTGGTTTAAATTTGCGTGATTTCTGTTATGATGATCGAAAAATCATATTCATTGATATTTCAATTAAAACAAAACGATGATTTTTCCGTTACATTCAATTTATTAAACACGTTCGCGTTTGTTCGGGTTAGGTAGATTTTAAGAAAGTGGAGGGAACGTTACGAAGTCTTCGACAATTTTTATTAAGCCGCGGGGCCATTATGTATTGCACGTTTCGCTTGCATAAAATGTTCTGTTCAAATATTTTCCTTACGCGGTGTATTTGCATAATAACGTGATCAGGCAAAGTCCAGGGATTTGCAATTCAAATAGGGAATTTTAAAATAACATTAAAGCAAATTTGTAATAAGGTGATCAACGATATAGAGTGTGGCGGGATTACCTTATAGGAACAAATATAGCCGGCAGGCTATCTACTTGACCACCCTGATTCACAATCAGATAATAATAGCGACTCGATGTTTCCCTAATATTAAACTGTATCACTAAACCGTTTCTTTTTTAATTCACCCATCTTTATAAAACGTCCACTCACTTTTAACTATTGTAAATTTGTCCAATCCCACTCAAACATTTCTCAGCATCTCCTTTTTTACGAAAAAAAAGAAAAGAAGAATACTAACGACAATGATTCTAAAACCAATCGCAATAAAATATAAACAATAACCCATGGCCGTAGATATTAAATAAAATATCCGACAAAAAACATCCTATTTAAGAAAAGGAACAGTACAACAAAGAAAAATAAACCCTTCGTGTTCTCAAAATTGATGCACCACGTTTACCCAAACCGTGCGACAAATCGCAATACGACGACACCGCCGTGAAAATGCGGGAAAGAATTAACACGGGATGGAAAACGGGCGATTCAGAACAGCAAAGAGGTGCACGGGGGGAATGGATAACGATGGCGAATGGACGGTGAAGGAGTATACAGAGCGGGCTCGAGGGAAGTGAGCAAAGTATCGGTTCAGAAAGAAAAGAAAGGGTTGACGCGTGGGTAGAACGTGAAGCGGGTCGAAGGAAACGATAGCAAAAGCCGGCGAAGGACAGAGGGCAGAAGAAAGATGCAAAGGGAGTGAATGGTGCGGAGGAAGAGGGGGCGTGAGAGACTAATAGTGCTGATCCCACCGCAACCACCGCTGGTTTAAGACCCGGCTAAGTGGCGGATAATGAATATGCTAACGTGTGCCGAGTATGCGAGGAAAGCTTTGCACTTGGTATCGGGTTCAAGCACCTTCCGACTACTGTATACGTGTGCGACTTTATACCATTTCTGCCCGTGTGTCGCGGTTTTCACTAGCTTCGCTCTGAAACGAGCAACTGCGGCCACGAACGCCCGGCGAGATAGAAAAGTGTGGTGCATCGACGGAAATGCTCGATTCCACCCAGGTGTTCCATTAAAGCCGAATAACAGAATTAGTACTTGGACGTAGAATAATGCACGCACTGCCGACTAAGGTGTGGTCTGTAATGCATTCATTTGGAATGAATGAATTGTTAACGAGATATTTAATACATGTACCACCGAGGAAGCGGTGTCAAACGTTTGACCTGATTTGTACAAGATTGTCGTGTGGATAAGTTAAATATTATTACCCTTGAGAGAAGGATCGCGAGTACTGGGATATTTAATTGTTACTTAAGCGACGATTTATTAATGCTGCTGTATTCGTGATTTCTCGAGATACGTATTTATTGAATGCAATTGATTCCGCGGTTCGATTCATTTTGGAATCTCACGTCGAGAATCCAAGGGTATTTAGTGTGTACGTTATACTTGTAGTACTGGGAAAGAAAGATTTTGCAAAATTTCGGTACGAACGAACGTTCGAAGGCTTGGCAAAGTGGAAGGGCCAGTAAGGGTGCCTGAAGGGAAGCCGCGAATGTCTCGGTGACCGATTCTATTTGAGAGGCAACCCTTGCCGGAGGGTGTCACCGAGGTTAAAGTAAACACAGGGTGAAGCTTTCGGGGTAGAATACAGTTGAAACGTATCGTTCCGGTATGGCCACGCGTGCTATACAAACAGGGGAAGCTTCTAATATTACCAGCCACTGTGTGCACATACAGGGTGCTTCACGAACAGCATAACAATTCGTTCCTCAGCAATATTAAAACTAAAAAAAGGGTGAAAAATAATTCGTGAAATGGATGGATGAAATTTGGAGTACGTTCTAAAAAAAAATATAATTCTCTAAACGCTAGTTCACCGTGTCCAACTTTTTGCCAGCCCCTTACTGATCATAATATCCACAACCATAAAAATCCCATAAAAGTGCCATAAATATTTCCGCTTAAATGCGTCCCGATCCAAGCAACGGTATGCTTCCAAACAACCCAACATCTTCGAACGCCGAAACACAACAAAAAGAAAAGAAAAGAGAAATCCAACAGTTCGCGTACCTATTGCTCCAACGTGTTCCGTAACGACAACGGCGCAAAAGTGCAGAAAAATATCCCCCCCGGACGAACAGTCGATCCTTCCACGAACCATCGTCCTCCAGGTGCCAAAGGTAAATACTAAACGTTCCACGCCGTGTGCAACGAGTTTCGGGGGTAAATGGAAATTTCAAAAGATCCCGTGCAAGGCGGTTAAGCAATCCACGGGTCACCTCACAACGGCATTAGATACGGCTGTTGGCTCGTTGACGAGGCAACAAATTTCCCGGGCAATTCAGCGCGTGGCCGAGGGTAAGGGCGAGGCGGTGGCCCACGCGAGGAGGGAAAACGGAGAGCAGGGATAGAGCAGAAAGAGGTGATGCATAGAGAGCGACGCGAAACGGGGAGAAGAGAGGTCGTGAGCGCCGGGAAAGAGAGAAAGCGGGCGCGAGGCTCGTCGCCATTCGTCGCGGTGGAAATCTCGAAACGAGCAGCAGCGGTTGCCTGACCTGACGGTACGTAGCAGCCGACAGGGCCGTATTTTCCGTGGGCTGGAAACTCCGAGGACGAAATTGAGAGGGCTCGCCGTGGGAGCCATTCGGAGTTCACTAACCGTGCAAACGGCACGGCCACTCGATGGAACGTTGCGACGCGACGCCACAGAGCACGCGGACAAAAAGAAAAAGATGAAAATGGGGAGGGGGTGAGAACGTGGTGGCCCTTCGGTGATGCATCCCCCTGTTCGCTGCACTTCGTTCTCCGTTTTTCCCCCTATCCAGCGCCCGGTTACGGTCCTCAAGTGCCGTGGATTATTTCTTACGTACCCTCTTGCCTATTTATCCTCAACCCTCGCGGACGTTTTTCTTGCCGCTGCAGCTTTGTCGAATTTCGCGCTCGAGAAGAATTACATGCGTCTTCGTTGAATGGGTCAACGAAGACGATTGTCCGAGGGAGCACGCGGATCGTTGTTTCGGGGGGATGATTTTAATTTTCGTTGCTAGAATTCTGCGGGGAGAATAAAGTTTCGCATTAGTAGAATCGGTTCCACATTTAACCCCCTACGTCAACATGTATCCGAGTACTGTCACTGTTTTCTTCCACTTCAGAAATAAATATTTGACGCCAACGACGATCAAAATATCGATAGAATGTTGGTCCCCAGATAGCGACTTCGATATATCGCAACGGGAACACAATCAATTTGAAACGGAATCGGTGTTCGGATATCGACGAAAGGGTTGAAAAGTTGCAGCGCAATATTGCCGGCAAACATCCATTTCACCATTGCACACCAATAACGTCGAAAAGAAACGGAAAGATTTACGTAGCTTTAAACCGTTCACCTGCAGTTACGTTAATTAACCTGCCGTACAAAAGGGGGGGTCGGTTCCCCTTGTTGAACGATGAATTTAATTCGCGCCAGAGAGCCCGGGGTTACGTTTCATTGGAGTGAAATGGAATGACGGTCGTGATGCGTCCCACGCAATCCGCGTCTACGGTGGCTTCCACGCTCTGGGGACTAATTTATGAAAGTTCTACCATCCTAAGACGACTTTAAATCTTCTTTTCGTGCCGAGTGCTCGCGGTGAGTGTCGTGTCTCGTTGTTATCTTAACGGCTGCCATGGCCGCTAACGAGAATACAGACTGTTCGTTATCTTCGCAGCAAGAGCACGCGCAAGCCCTCGGCACGACACTTGTGTTTTATATGCGAGCCAGAGACACTGCCAACTGAGCACAAGGAAGCCACGATTGCACCATATCTGGGGCCATGAGTTGTTAGCTCAGAACGCGTTTAATTACGTTTAGTCTCGACCCCTCGGCGCGCCCTTTCGTTCACCGATCTTCAGAAAATCGGATCAGCCTAGTTCTCGCCTCAAATATTTCATCCTTGATCCGTGAGATCGCTGCTCGACGAAATCAATTGATCTCGCCGTAAGAATGTTTCACGAAATTCGCGCCTTTACACCCCCTAGCAAATGTCGACGATTGTGTAATAAAAGCCTCGATGGAAAAAGAAACAGCCAGTTGCAACCGTAGTCGAAATGGTTAAAATGGAAGGAAAAAACAATCCAGGACGAAACGCAAACTGAACCAGCCGAAACAATAGCTTCGATTACTATCGATCAGAGCGGAACTCTTTTAAATGTCTGCGCGGCTGAAGAATCGAATCGGTTCTATAGTTACTCGCGGACAGCTGTTAATTTAGTAGGTGCGGGGGAGGTTCACAAGTTGCGGCCGACTAGACAACAAATCCAGTGTGTTCCAATCAAACGAATGGAATGTATACGTACATATGTGTATATAGTATATAGTACAGTGAACGTGTACATATGGATGCAGAGTGGAGCATCCGTGTACCATGACACGATCGTGAATACGTTCCGGCTCACTCGCGTCAGGAGATCGTTATCCCCGTGGTGGTTTCTGTCCCTAGACAAACCGGCATACATAAATTGAATGTCTCGAGGCTGGAGGGAGGGAACAGGCGTTCTGTTGGTAGCCACTTGGTGGTAACAGTGCCGGGAAACAGATGAAATTAATGGTAATAAAAGGGTAATAACGAAATTCCGTTTGTGGCGCGACCATGGGGGCAGGCCTCAGTACCCATGGACCGTTTAAATGGTAGAAATCTCAAGAGTGATTGTTTCTGGCTTCGAACCATCAGGACGGATTGATGGACGGGAAGGAAACGAGGGTTAAATAATATTGTCTGTTAAAGAGACAGTTTTTTTTTCTTGCTGTACGTGCTGTAAACGATTGGATTGTACCGTGGCACTGAATCAATTTGATTGTACGTTCGGGACCGACGGTGTGCCTGTTTTTAATTCTTATACGTGGAATATTATTGGGGCGATTCGGTGTGTAATTGAAATACGAACATTCGTGGATGGCCAATTTTAATTGCTATATTGTTATTGGTCATATTTTATTGGAACGTTCAATTAATTTTTGTTTGTCTACTCTTCGACGGGGAAAATGTAATGTTTTTCGGCAGCGACGTTGATGTCTGTGGTAATATTGCTAGTATTATCGTTGCACGAGTTGAGCTAATGGAAGCGTAAAATGTAGCAGTAACACGAAGTACGATATCTCAGACCACGAACTATATTCTAGCCAATAAATGATTTTGCAAGTGCCACTTCTGGAATCAGGTAAGTGTACATTCGTAATTGATCCACCCGTACGAAAATGTATCGTTCATACTTCATAAAGCATCCGCTGCGAATTGTTTATTTAAACTTCCCAGGCGTTGGACGAGCACGGCAGAAACACGCGAAACAAATTCAATGGTTAATCCCCGATTAATAGATCAGTGGAAGCGGACTATTCTAAATTAGCAGTGATTAACGTCTGTCGGTGAGTACTTACGTTTGCAGGCCTTACGGTGCGTGATCGGTCTCGCCGGGTCCCTGTAGTAACCTTCTCGACAATAATGACAGTGTCTTCCTGCCGTAAAATGCCGGCACTGCAGACAAACGCCTCCGCTGACACGACCCGACAGCTTGTACAGTTCCATGTTGAATCTGCACTTTCTCGCATGAAGATTGCAGTTGCACTCTGAAACAGACACGCGTCCGATTATTCGACTGAACGGGACCCACACCTTTCGTCTGAAACGGTCCCTACCCCTTTTTGAGGCTGCTCAACTTTGCACATTGATTAAAATCACGTGAAATTAGTTTTTGCTTTATGGGAACTAGGTACGATCAATTTGAGTATACATTAATGAAGGGAAGGATTGGACATGTGGCTTAATATTGTTTAATTTTACTCGATGAATAATTTAATTTATATTTCTTATAAAACACCTGCAAGTCGTTTATCAGTATCTTATATAACGACAGTTAATATATACGTAATTGCTAATTGCAATTTTTCCATTGCACTGAGAATAAACGATTTGTTGTGCATCAAGTATTAGAATAATATACGGTAAAATTATCGATCGATAATGCAGGAGATGAAGCAACACTCTACACCATAGTAGGTGTAATAACAATGGGGTACAAACGTAGGAAGTAGTTGCGAAACAATCGATCAGAACACAGTAGTTCCATCATCAAAAGTAGCTGACAATTGATAGGCTGAATTATTCACGATCTCGACTTCAAGTCCAAGATGTGTTCATTGTATCATAACTTTAACTTGGCAGAGAGAGGAAAATATAAATGTACATATTCACGGACTGAAAATTATTTTAAACGTTAGACTGCGTACATTTCGGCAATAATGTCCGATGACGTTCAACATTTATAGATTGGTATATACGATTAGTAGTTTCTAACAGCAACTTTATTAATTAAATAAGAAAGAATTGGGATAAATAATATTTGTCGTATATTACCTGTGACGTATTATCTAAAAATCGAACACTGGGGGCGAGCATTAAGTGAAAATAATATTATCAATTAATACGTAGATTTATGGTCAAATTTTAAATTTTATAATTTACGCGGGATAAAATAGGGATTCGAAAATTTGCTTAACAATTGCGCAATGCATCGTATGTTAATTACCGGACGTAAATTTGCAAAATCAATTGCCGGGTTAATAATTAAG
The DNA here is from genome assembly GCA_907165295.1 of Nomada fabriciana. Lineage (NCBI taxonomy): Eukaryota > Metazoa > Arthropoda > Insecta > Hymenoptera > Apidae > Nomada > Nomada fabriciana. Next base: position 8,107,721 of record OU015695.1, read on the forward strand.
CGTGGAACCAATAATAATAACCAATGTACACCGTTGAAACGATTAATATTTCGCATACGAATAAAACAGTGAAGAAAACGTGGCCTTACTCAACCATTCTTTCCATATGCGTGATGTGCCTTTAGTACTTTATATACGTGCTATCTAGGTTGAGGTGGAAGGTATAGTCACCTTTTAAATAAAATCGATACGCCAGACATATTTTGCTTTGCGAAATATGAGCGTTTCCTGCTCATGGAGATTTTAAGCTTTGGGTTAAACCGATGGAAAAATGAAGGAAATTGGGAAAAAAATATGGGACATGGAAATATGTATCTACATGGTTTTAGCTTGATCCCATAGTCTGACGGAAAGTTATATTGTTTGAAAAAAAATGAGTCTTTGGGAAAACTGACCGGGTAATAAGAATAATAATAAGAAAAACAAGTAATGCTTTTTCCAGGCAAAGCTTGTTTCACGTATCCATTGACCAAATGATAAAGGCCATGAAAATCGTAAAATATTCCCACGAGTCATTTATGCAGATAGAAATAAAAAAAGGAGGCATTTCTTTTATAATTATTAAATAACTTAGAACTGAAATGAAAGGGTTGGTAAAAACAACTGTCTTCCTGTGCGCAGGCGGGATTGTACGTTAAAAGAAACTCGGCTGCCGAGAGGCCCACAGAATTCCTTCTTCCACTCGTTCTACAACGTTTCGTATCACCGTATTTTCCAAAGAATCACCGTCACACGTATACACCGCGAAAGAATTTTCCACGGGTTTATCGCGGTAATGAGTTTTCGAGTGCGTTGATTCGGCAACGAAAAGAAGAAGAAAATGAACCGAGGACAAAGCGGGGGCTGTCTTGTTTCGTTCACGATGACAGTTACACCCGTGGCCTCCTTGTTTCCGCTTTGTCTGCCGTTCGTTTTCCCTCGTTTCCTTCTTTCCCCGATTCTCCGGAAAGGTTCCGCGGCGGACGCCGTATCGAGCACGCTGCCGTCCATTGAATTCTCGAGAACCGTGCAGAGTATGTATCTCGAGAAGAATCGTGCCGCAGAGCTTCCTCTACTCGAGCACGCCGTTCTTCTTCGTGACTTCTTGAAAATAACGGAATAATTGAAAGGCAAGCCGGAAATAGGGGCGGGCCGGTGCGAAACAGACGGGCAAGATCAGCGGGGATGTTGCAATTTTAACAACCCTTCTGCCTCCACTCGTATACAATCACTCGACCCAATAATCCGTGTGCCGTATCGGGCCGAGCGTGACTTATTCCCCGTTTTCGCGTCAGACACACCGCCAACGCGGCGTGTGTATCTTCCCTCGAACACCGTGTTCCCGTGCGCCTCTCCGCGTCCGCGTTAACGTCTTCGGCAAACCGAAATAGAGTTTTATGGTCTCGGAACACCGCCGTGTGGCTTAAATTGATGGCTGCGTTCCAGTTACGAGAAATATCCGGGAAGAACGTTCATTCTTCGACATATTTTACGAGCCGGCTAAGTAGCGTAATTTCAACACTTCCTAGCTGTGTAGCGAGGAGAAAAGATTGAGTTACTTTCGCGCTTGTTCATAATTGGATGCGTGCTGCCGCATTACAGGCTGTCGTTGGTAATCTTTGCTGTGAAATTGTGCCAACGCCTGAACAGCGATGACGGCGGGATTTAATTTCGAACGATTGTGAAAATCATTGGATCTCTGGTTATATTAAAAAGCAAACTATTCAATTTATTTCAAGTATTCCATCTGGGTCCCATGTGTATACGAGATTCACGTAAAGCGAAACGTAGCTCAAGTGTTATAAATTATAAAGCGAGAGAAAATGTAAAACGTGTGTACTGATTTACGTTTGACGGATGGATAGGTTTTTTTGCTTGCTCGACGATTCCGCTATTATATTTAGCAAGTTTATGTCGGAAGCGTGTTCGAGGAAAGATAGAGAAATGTTGCCGATGATTGTTCTGTTGAAATGGTAATGGCCGGCGACGAAAGTATAATAGAAGGAACTATTCGAAGGTAGATTAAAAATTGGACGACGTAGAAAATTTCTGGATCAACTTTATCCTCGAGATTTATGCCGCGTACGTATTTTAAATTCGAGAATTGCTAGGATAATGCACGCGTTTGATCGCCGAGTTCGCGTAATTGCCTTCAGGTAAAAAGTGGTTGACGACCTGACAATTCTCTTATTATTGAATTCGATAGTTGATACGTATGTACACATTCCGTATGCGCATACACATGCACATTACCATAGTATTGCTTGTGGGTCGGGAATGTCGCCGTAAGAAAATGAAATAAAAATTGTAATCGCATTACCGAAGTACATATGCATTTTCGTGAAATCTAGCGCAATCTATTCTGGAATAAAACGGCACAGTGATACTTCGACATATAAACGCCAATTCTTATTCGCACACATAAAATTAAACGCGTTATTGCCAATTCTACAATTCGCATAACATAGCAGCAATGTATGCGTAATTGTAATACACGAATTTACATCCCGCGACAATTATCGGGCAATATTTTACAATTCCTCGTACCTGAATTATTCGCGTGGCAATTCAATTACTTATTGTCAAAGCAAGCTCGACCAGCAAATATTTTCCAAGCAAAGTATGCTTTTCGCAGAAACGGCGGGGAGCAGAAAACAGTGACACAATTTCCGTTTCACGCAATCGCAAACACCTTCGAACATCCCCGGCTCTCCGTGCTATTTAAACTTTTACTACCAGCCAGAGACGCGCAAGTTGCATTAACCTCCATATTTATTACCCGCGCCATAGGATTAGGTAACAAGGTTTGTTTCATTGCACAATCGAGAAATCAATTTTCGCCTATACCCGCATTCCGATACCGGACTCTCCTCTTCCTTTTTACCCCGCTCTTTTCAAACCGAAACTTTTATCGCCGAATGGAAATCGCGATACGAGAAGATTTAAGGACAGAGCCGCGACGGCGAAACGGGGGCGACGAGGGATAAGCACGGGAAATATTATCGTCGGGCCCGGATGGAAAAACTGAAATCGAATGCTTCGCGCGATATATCCCATTACTTACGAGATATGGGATTCGACGCAGGGAGGATGATCACGGTACATATAGCCGTTAAATGTGCACAGAATGTAGCGTGCCGGATCGATCGAATAAACCACTCGATAGTTAATAACCTTGTTCAGCCACCGTCTGAAATTTCTTGATCGATTCCTGTTATTAAGCCGCGGCTGGCCGTGGCTAGGGCCTCGGGTTGTTTTCGTAGAGGCAATGGCTGTAATTAGCGATTAACCGTCGTATAATCGATGTTCTGCGTCTTCTGGATTTTCCTTCGCTCCTCGAAACCGAACGGGGAGGGTTATGCTTTTAGCCTCGTTAAGATTTATCGCGCATCCCCGGGGGAATAGATTTACAAGCTTGCATCCCGTGGCATGCGAATCGATACTTCTTTTCGATACTACCTTACTTATGGCGGAAGCACTTTTCGTTCGTTATTCTGTTCCTTGTATTGTTGCGTGCGGGGGCTTACTTACTTATGGCCATTCGAGAGCAGCCAATTTGCAGGACGTTTAATAAACACATTATTTTTATTTTAAATACCCAGCGAATTAATCTTGTGCGAATTTTTCCTATTTATGTAGAATTACGAGAGGATTCTATGTATGTATGCAAAGGAAATAAGGTTTCTATTTAAAGAAAAATAGTGAAGCAGCTACTCGCACAAACATCATTGCACTTGTGAAAAAAAGATGGTCGTGATTATGCAGTGCACCTTGAACCAATCATCGTTTTTCTCGAACTTCAAGGAAAAAAGTTCTGGCTTCCTACAGCTGCGTGAATCATCTTGTACAAACAACTTTACCTGCTCTGCGTTATTAAAACGAATATTGACTTTATCCTCAGCATTCTACACCTTTCGACCGCATTTCGAGGAGATGGAGAGAAAAAGAATAATTCACCGCGTGATATTCATGATTGCTAATTCCACGTGAACCCGATCCCTCGAAAAACACACGTTTCGCCCACTAAAAACCATAATCTCCTCGGTAATAAGAAGAAAAGAAAGCACGAAGAGCCAAGGTGCAGTGTGAAAGTGTACGTTCCGAACTGATTGCGATGTAATAGCTCCCCCCTGCGATTGAAGTGTTAACAATGAGGAATCGAAGCGCAGAGGATCGATCCTGTTGATTCATATCACAGAAATTTCGCGTGGCCTCATAAATACTTGACCGGGCGGTTCGGCGCAATCGAGAAACTAATTGCAAGTACTCGCTGCACGCAGATGTTTCCACTAGTGATGGGCACGATTCATCTCAATTAGTATCGATTCCTAATAGCCAAGTGTGATTGTAGTGAGAATGCAATTGCTGTCCATGAATTTCAGATCATCTTGTTTGTTGCAGAAATATTGTACAGCTTGCTAACGATTCATCGATGAGAAAATAATATTATGGAAACGGATAAAAACTGACCTTATTTCGATGCATTCTTAAATGCTCAATTTTGAAATTATTAATCAGTCAGAAAATATTGATACGGCTTGGTAGCCTCAAATTTTTGACCGATAGTGTACATATAAATACATAAATATCAAATGGTATCGATTCTTTGTGCATACGTTTGGCTTGGATGTGTATTGGTATGGATAGTTCATAATTCATAAATAACAGTGGAGCATTGATGTTGAGTTTGTATTGCAATGCTTCCATTTATTTCTTTAGTATAGGAACACGGTTTGTGTGTGTGTTAGTTTTTGTTGCAACAGTATCGATTCATTTTGTGTCGTCACGATACCAATACTATTTACTATTAATTTTGGAATATCAAGTTGTTCAACTTTGAGTTGTTTAACGTTGAATTACTTGAAAATCGTGAGGAGAATTTGGATCATTCCCATCGCTAGATTCAACCCTTTGAGATACAGTCTTCCGAGAATGTCGATAATCGAGCGAACAGACACCACCAGATGCGTGATAAATATCGAGGCGATAATTTCATTACGAAATTACAAACGGATAATATCTGACAGGTAACGAAACTTAGTCGATACGGATCTTTGCAGCAAATGCAGCAAATGAGAGTTTAACAAAGGCAAAATTATAAAAACGATTGTCGATTGAGGCATCGATAATTATTATTATTATTGCCGATTATTTCATACTTTCTAGAGCTCGGTGAAAATAGTTGAGAATTTGGAGAAATTGTAAAGGTTCAGAAATATGTACAAAGGGAAAAGCAACGTCTATGTCGATTGCATTATTATCTATTATGATTAGTATTAAAATTATGACCGCATTAAATACACGTGTCCAACACGCTATTAATATTTCTTTCGTAACTGTTAATGTGAAACTGCAGCATTTATTTTATGTTTTGCCACCCATCCGTTTCCGTATTCTACGTATACACATCCACGAGTTCATACTAAAACTCGCATAACCATATATTCTACATGTTTTATTACTATGATATTGGATACGCGAATTGCAGATAATACGATAGAATCGTTTTCTTCAAAGACCCGAGGAATAAATGTCATATTATTACATCGTGCATCTATGGCTTTTCTCTCGTAGGAATTGTAACAGAAAATAAAATTGCTCACTTGTTTATAAAAAAAAAATCAAGTATAGGTAGTTGAAATAGAAATATCGACTTTGTATCGACAGTAAAAGATATCCTAGTATTCCTCAAAATTTGGTTTGTAAATCCTGATGGCAATTCACTATTATTATGATCATTCTAAATAATTTAAACTGACCATAGATAGGATTCATATAATCCAATAAATTACACGTTAATTACAAGCAGTCGTAAATTCCATTTGAACGTACGTGTTCAATTTAATTCCGAGGGAGACAGGTCCGTCGCGTTGAAAAATTTCAGACAAATTGGTCCATACAGAAAGAACGTTTAACTTTCCACGTTTTCCTCGCGATCATGGAGATTACCATGAAATGTCGTAAATGTCTAACCCTTAAGTAACGACCTACCCTATGTGGATATGAACGACGTCTTTGGGTGGTCTGTACCAGAAAAAAAATTCCGTACACGTCAAGTCTCATATTATTCTCGTGAAAAATAGAGATTAACGAAAAAAAGTCCGTGTCCCTACTAAATATCATTAATCGCTACTCTGACAGTCGTTTCAGATAAGGTGTAGCTTGTTCAACATATGAACACGGAAAACGAAAACCAGTAAGTACCATAACCATCTTTTATTTTTACTTGAACTTGATTGTTCTCAACAAGATAAGCTCTTCGTACAAAATGCAGCGACACGTATATTTGCTGCAATGTAAGTCTCACTTTAAACCAAACATTTTCTTTTACTTCAGTTGAATGTTATCTTGAACACTGATAATTAGTTTTTCGTGCAATCATTTTTTCCATTCACCAAACAATATACTTCGTACGATTGATTCATGTAACCCTCCGATTGTGAGAACGAACACCTGTAGTAAAGTTACGAGTTAATTTACGTCTGCAAGCGGATGTGGGCATGCGTCTCTCGTAATCGTTCTACAACAAACTTCCGGGGTGAAAGGGTAGAAAATCTCAGAAAATTGTTCAGCTCTCCACAGACGGCTATTCAACCTGCTTTTTGTGCTCCCCCCATAAAAGGAGCATTGTGCATTGTTTCCCAGAAATAGCGTTGTCAAGAATGGCATAAACAATGTTGCACGAACGACAATAATGTGTTACAATATAAAATCTGTATATTAAGTTCCTAATTTGTGTACGTCCAATCTTACCGAAAGAGACACAATAACATAGTCCCTTTGTTAACGATTTACTTAGGTGAAATATTCTACAAAAAAAAAATAAGTAAAAACAAATACAGCAATATTTTATTAAATTAAAGTTTCCAAAGATAAAGGTGCCACGTTACATTTTCCATAATAACTGAATTATTGTAATAAAAAGAAAACTGCATTCTTCTGCATCGAGGGAATATTTCTTTCCTGGAAGGTATTGCACCAAAAGGGTTAAAACAAGACACACGCTAAAATCTATCAACGTTTATCCGTCGTTTATTGCAGAATCAATTGCAGGGAAGAGAATCTTCGTCGCCACGAGTCTGTGGATAGTGCAGGAACGAATCACCTGAAGTGACTGTACCCTAGGTACCTATGCTGCGGAGTGCAATAAAGGTTCTCGAGGCAAAAGGTATTGTTCCTTCCAGACACGCCACTTTGCCGATAAATTAGGTCAAATGGTGCATTGTTTCGCACTTAGATCGAGCGACTAGAGCTTGATGATTGCTTTTAGGCGATAGAGCAGTAATTACAACTGTTCTCGGCATATCGCCTCTGACGATGGTCTATTGTCGCAGCAGACGTCGAGGACTGCGCCGCTCTATGAAATTTCAATATGAGCCAGTTGCCTCTGCACTTAGCTTCCTTAACCGAATTACAACACCTCTATACAACCTCGCTTTTATATCAAACGAAGGAGACGCTCCACGGATATTACCTGCCCGATGTGTTCTACTCAATTTTTTTTTGTATTATTCATTTTCTCTCGTGCATGACAATTTTGTGCACTGGTGACAAAATACATCGACGTGACGGCGTAATTGTTATTATTTTTACGTGTCGAGCGTATTCATGCTGATTGCGTATTTGATCTGCCAATGGAAATAATTAAAATGGTAATGCGAAATACACGATAGGATAGTAGTTCTGTTACAAGTGCAACGAGTATTAGTTAAATAGTGCATAACACTTAATATTGCGACAATATTAATTATTGCAAGTATTGAAAAAGTAGCACCGACTATAATATAATGTAGCATTGAGAATAATTCGAGGATTAATTAGCATCTGTTGCACGTAAAAGAAATCAGAAATTTTATCACACACTTCGTCGCTCTGATCTATTATGGGGCATTAAAACTAAACGAGGCAGGTTGCTCGATTTTTCTTCAAAGTAGGGAACATCCTCGAGGTTCCTTATCTCTCGAATCAGATATTTCGTAAGGTCTTAAAAATGATCCGTGCCCTCTTCCGAATAGACATTCTTGTCCTTTTCTAAATGTGCATACCTGTGGAAGTGTACATACTCGAACTTAACTGTCCCGGAGTAGTTAATTAAATCGAATTACACCACCGTTTGCTTGAGGCAATAACGAAACTCTAATGAACGAGAAGAGAATATTTCTCCTAATAAGAGACGGTGTAGACACCTCGATTCGATTTCCTTCAAACTTTTTCAAACGATCAGATCGCTGCTTGGAAAAGGAAAGGACAGGGTCAGTGTCCGGTTCACATTAAGCGAAGAAAACAACGTCACCGCTGATTGAAGGCGGTCGTAACTCGGTCTATCGGCAATCTGAACACCTTTAATCGACGCACAAGCAAATATTTCAAGACTAACGCTTCCAATTCCTTTCGAGAAAATTACTATCGACAATTTTTTTATCGTGTTTTTTTAAAATATGCTTGTATTCTCTTCTTTTCGTAATTGGGAATTTAACTAGATCGCAAAAAGAAAGGAAAAAACTGTGAATAAAAATTGCGACTGAACTAAAAAAATTTCGAACATTCCATAGAAAATGGAAATAAAATAAAGTAAAATAGCAAATGGCAATTAAACGAAAATCGAACAAAAAGAGAGGGAAAAAACGTTTGATGCACTTTCACGTGCTTCAATCACCGTTGAAGCGATTCGCGAACGTGGCCCCAACGCTAATGCATACATATTCTCCTTGCTGAGTGCTGGCGAGCTGATGTTCTCTTGGAAAGGGGGTTATATGGTTAAAATAAAACAGTCTAACGGGTTCGGCTACGAAAGTTAGCATGAAACCGATCCGCGGAACCTTCGCTACCGCGAATGGATCGTGCAAAGTATCACGATGCACACGAACGAAGAGTGGTTCGTGACCTTTCGCAGCCTCTGAAAACTCGGGTGTCTGTATCAGATCTTATCGATACAGCTGGCAATCAACGTTGAACTACTCTTTGGAGCCGATGATACCTGGGAGCCTGGGCCGGCGGATCTCTTTTGAAAGGTAGCACGATAGGGATCCTAACGTTTCGGTGTCTAGCAGTGGTTCCGTGTAACACATGATACGTCATGTTGCCCGGACCTTCGTTAACGAGCTTTAATTTAATGGGAATGGTTTCGGCTGCCCTCGCAAGTTCAACGAAATTCCGCTGGAAACCCGTCTTGATCGACCGTGTACGGGCTATCCAAATAAACGACACGAGCATCGAATTAGCTTTTCATTAGGCTACCTATGGAAACCCCCGGGAATTTTCCTGCTGCGAAGCGACCTTTCGAATTATGTTCTTCAAGTTTGATCTGTTCGAAATGTCGTTCGGCATTTAATTGAATCATCGGAGCACGTTATGGGGTAATTAGAAAATTCTGTGGAGTACCTTGTCGAAAATATTCGTAGCTGTAGATCGCCTTGGAAGCAGGACGAACAGTTGTGTGATTAATTGACAATGGGGTTTATTGGTTGATTGGAGAAATTAAAAGAAATTAAAGGGACCAATTTTGAACAACTTTTGGGGAAGAAAAGCTACTTCAGTTTTCTACTCCACTTTTTAATATAAAAGGGACGTTTGAACATTCTATTCAGGGATTTGATAGAAGAGGCTTCGTCCTTTACAAGGAGCCCAGGTAGACTGTTGTTTCATCATGTTTTAATTAAATATTAATAAAAAAGAATGGGGCAGTATCTACATTTTATCAATTTTCTATAATTTTCTTTAATCAGCTCTTTTGTCTATCTGCTACGAAATAGATGTACAGAAATGTACAGCACAGTAAACCAGTATATATATATATAAAACAGAATAAGAAAAAAAAGTTATTTTCTCACGTTGTGCTCACAATAGTAAATTCAAAATTTTTTCTGGAGTTGGTTCATATTTAATTTCGAAACTCGATCAGGGCAAGTTTGTTACGTAAATCCCGGCCAATAATTACATTTCAAAAGGCAATCTCGTCACGCACTTATTACATACGGTATCTTTAAAGTGACTCGGACACTTCGGATCGCCTATAATAAAGAGGAAATAATCTCACGACCGATTGAATTTTTTGCTCCCCGTTGAAATAGCCTCCTTCGGCGCGTACGTAATCACAAACTGTATTTTTTTACTCGCACCTTTTTACGAGATATATCCTAGGCATCGAAGATTGTACGTGTATAAATGTCTGTGTATACGATAACGAAGGTCGTAAAACAAATGAAATTTAAGTAAGAAAATTGAAGCCCTCTTTTTCTTTTTTATAGCAAATGAGTTGAGCTAATAGAAATTCTGTTTCGCAGTCAACAGCGTGTCCCTTTTAAATAAATAATTACTTCTGAAAGGAATACCTTAACATGATTTTACCTTGCTCACTTTATTTACGAGATATTCTAATGCACGTCGAAAAACTCGTTTATACATCACCGCTTTCTGTGTCTCTAATTTTTCTATCGCGATAATATTTTCATGAAAGTTTAATAATACACCATATAACAGCTTTGAAAAAACAAAGCAATCGCACAAGTGGTACGCGAACTTGAACAATCAATTATCAAATTGAACCGAGAAACGAAAAAATCAGCATGAAGATATCAACGAAATAATTAATACACCTCTCCAATTACTGTCTGCAATATATCTAAAAAATTCCAATTCATTAGAATCGTATTCCAAGCAAACATTTCCAATTAATTTCTACCTGAATCTCAACATTACTATGCAAAATCAAAAATAATTAAATAAAGCATTTAATCGTAATCCGTGTACTTAACAAATTACGCCCCTATGCTTAACGAAGGGATGACCGAACCCTTCGACAATTTTCACAGAGAAAAAGGGACCACGACTTCGTCCAACCGGAAGCCGCACAATTTCAATGACCGTACACATCTGTTCACCAGCGTACTTCTTCCTTCCGTCATCATTGGCCGCAATGCCTCCGTATAACACTCATCCGACAAATCGACCGCGGAAGCTGCATCGTTGTCTATCATCGTGCAGATCAGCCACGGACAGATATAGTACGTTGACGTCGAGTAAACACGTGCCCGTCTCCTGTATATTCGGGAAAGCGTAAATTTACGAGCCAATAAATTATCGCGGCACGCCTATCGTGACATCGCTTGCAAAATGCTAACAGGCCGTTAACGCCGTCGCGCGTCTCCCGACGTTAATGAGCAACGGCACGCGTGAAAACGGATCTACTGAAATTTCGACGTTACAAACTGTTCGATAACAAACGGCCGGAGATTAAAATTTCGACGTCCACGACAGGCGGTTTAATTGCAGCCCCGTTGGATCTGGCGGATAATTAACACGTGCCTCGACGGCAAGTATGATAATCGTCGAGGAGGAGTTTTTTGTAAGATTTGTATTTATTATGTGGAGATTCTGGATTTTTTTTTCGATTTCTATTTTTTTTTTTTAAATGCCGGATTATACGTAGATGGTGAATGGGAATTGGTTGCATGAATAATGTGAGTATGTAGTATAGTAGACTGACGTTGTTTGCCGTGTTTCACTTGTTCACGGGTATTTCTCAGGTAGAATAAGTCGGTTATAAATTAGGAGGTAGTAGCGTCAGGTATTTATTATGATCACTATATTACTTCGATTTCTGATATCCTCATGAATCATGTAATTATTCGAAATAAATACTTCTACAACCATAAAACATCTAGCCAAGCCCCTAATTTCCTTGGGAAAAAATTTCCTACTTAAACATACCCACATGTATTTCAAGAAAAAATAATGCTACCATTCACGTCACACGCGATGCGAGTCGAACTACAAAACAAAACCACCAAACTACCAAATTTTTTGTACTACCAAAAAAATCTGTCCCGCGACAGTGCTATAATTCTAAAATTCCCTTAAATCAGAATTGCCCACTTAATTACCCTCTGTCAGTGTCCAATTTAACACCGCGTTAACGCGTCCACGAAACTAACTCGAAATCCTTATCGTCGGATATCCGATTCCCCTCGACCTTCTACCACCAACCTTCCACCGCCCAAGGCCCAAGAAATCACAATCGGCCCGTCGGGCAACGACCAAAGAGCAAAGAGTTTGGGAGACGATGATATTCGGCCAATAAAGGACGAAACGAACCGGGGAACGATAAAGATAGAACGAAAAATATGCACGACTGCCGGGAATCGTGGCAACGACGTCCCAACGTGGAAAGGCTAACGAGAGAACCGAATGAATTGCAACGAGTTCTTTCGTAGCCGATTCGATGATGGGCTCCAGATTGTAAACCCTATAAACGACACGGTGCAGACTGGCGTCGGTTGTACCCCATTCTCATTACAAATGGTCTCATCTCGGGACACGTGTTTGTTTATGCCGTCATCAGTCGCGCACCGTCGTTGCTACTAGCTCCGAGCACTTACTGTAAATGTATTCCACGCGAGAGGTATGCGCAAGTGGAACGACTTTACTATCCACCGCCATTACAGCTCCTCTCCCTGGACTTATATTACGTCAAGAAGTTGTTTATTCGACAGCGACAAACACTTCGTACCCCGCGAAATATATCGCCGTTCTCCCTTGTCATCCCCTCTCTTTCTCTCTCTATCTCTGCCTCTTCCTGTTTTTCACGGCGTACCTGTGTGCCCCGTTCAATGAAACGAGAAAATGATGTTCGAACGCGTTCGTTTCGTTACGCTATCGGGTAATTTCCGTGTCGCCTGGAATTGGTGATCGGGGGGTGGTTTTTTTTTTAGTAGCGTCTTTTTTCGTTCGTTTGCGAATCGTTTGTATTGTTATCTTTTAAGCGTCGCGGGAAAATTCAAGCGATTACTATGTCACTTTCTAGTATTTCCTTGTTTTGCAGCTGTTATCTAATACATCAAGTTTGTCAGAATAAAGGAAACCCACAGTTAATCGAATTTGCTTATAATTCCAGTTAATTCGCGGGGAAATGCTGAGCGAAACATGTTACAATTGCATATCTCGAATAATATCTGTTGCGAGTGTTGATTCCTGAAATAATTAGCCGGATATAAAACTGTTCGCGCTGAAAAAGGCGAGGAAAAAATACCGAACTCTTTATCTTTAGAGTACCATTCTCCATGGCCAATAATTTTCTGTTAAAGTAAGAATCCGACACGGACTGGCGATCGGATATTTCGAAATATTCCACGCTTTTGCATATCAGGCGTTTAACAATTATCGTTAAGCCGAACTGTTCGCGTGTATTGTATTAATTTTAACGCTTCGGCCGCCTGGCGCCAAGGATTTCGCTTTGTTTTCTTTTGTTTCCTCCTTTTATACCTTTTTTTTGCTACAAGTTCGGAAAACCTCCCCGCGATCAAACCGTCACTGGCTTATCTGTCTCGAGACCGTAAATCCGTTACTTTATTTCTTCCCTTATCTCTGAAGATGGTGCAAAACTGGTGGGCCAGTAGTAAACCCCAAGGTACGTAGTAAAAAATAACAAGGTCATTCCATGGAACATTGGCGCGAGGCGAGGGTGAACCGGCGTGTACACTTTATTCTACCATTCTATGGACCGGCCTTTCACTGTATGATCCCGAAAAATCAGTCGGTCAAATGGCCCGGGATCTGAAATTGGTTCGTGTTCTTCATGGAATAACTATAACCTGTTTCGAATTCAATTCAAGGGACACGCGTTATTTTTCTCGGCCGATCGAAGCATCGTGCGACAAGGTGAGCAAATGGATATTGGAAAGTTGCAATAAACAAATTGTATAGAGCCGGGCAGAAATAATGTGCAAAGAAAATTTGTGCGCGCATTGTCATTGACAGTACATCGCATTGTCATTGGTGGATATTTATTACAACTGAACACGCGTGTACATTTTACTTATGTTAGATGAATTTGAACATATCAGTTCACCTTTGAACACATTGTTTGAAAAGAAAATTTATGTATGAACGGTGGGGGTACGAATACTTATAGGACTGCTTGTTTATTCGCGAATATTCTATGCAAGAATATTTAACGATAAATACAGTCTTTATTCCCCTGGCATGTTTAGAACTGTTGACTATCAATGAAAACACTATTGATCCCTCATTAACCCTTTATATTTAAGCTGTCGTTTACGATAATAGCGCAGCATCGTAGGGCAATTTGAGTCAAACGCACTGCCCGTCCGCTATTTCATGCGGCCGTTTAACAAGTTTAAACGCGTGTAACGCGGAAGTGAATTCTCCCGTAATTTCGATAAAATATTTCGACTACCTTTAACAAACTTAAATACCCGTCCGCGTTACCTGTTACACGGTGTGGGGCGTAAGTACACGATAATATTACCATGTAAATGGGCTAGATTACAATATTATGTAAAATGTCACCTGCCTGAGGGGTGTAATAAGGCTACGATCAAACGCGAACAAACGATTGCACTTCCGGCGTTGCTGCGTACAATTCACATGTTTCCAAGAAGTGCGCAAACGACACCAGGATAAGGATGAAACTGTTCGAGAATTAGCGCAGCTCATGAACTTATTTAATAAAAATAATTCCACCATCAATGGAGAATAAAATTGAAGCTAAAAATCATTCTTGCCCTCTTAAATAATGTCTACGCATCTTTCGGAAGGTCTTTAAATTTTATTACCAAAGACACTTGACTGACGTTCAACTTTCTATATTGAAAATAAATTTTCCCGATGATTGTATTCGACGGCACTAATTGTAAGTAATATACGGCAATTTTTGACGATTCATCAATTTTTGATTGATGAATAATTTACGTTGGAGAAATAATTTTGTTTACACTTTGCATTGCACGCCTCGTATAATATTATTCTTTCGAGGCGACGTAGAGAAATATTTTTCATCGACGTCACACGAATCACGGCCCACGACGCGACGTTGTTGGGATCGAACGATTTCGTCAACGATTTCGTTTCCTTGACACTGACAATGAGGAATCGATGCGCAATCGCGTTGCAACGCCCACGTGAACTCTCCTCTAGGACCTTTGTTTCCTCTGTCAGCTCTCTAGAAATAGTCAAACACGCTTCTCTACTTCACGAAACCTAAGCACACATCGTCGAGTGACGTTTTACAACGCGACGTACACCGTTCCCGTCGTTTATACGCCCTTCGAGATTGTAAGCCCTCGGAGGCTATCGTATTGTAACACAATCCGCGTGTTATAATTCGAGGGGTAACGTGCTACGCCTAGAAATCCGTGATCGTAGAGGTGTTTTACCTGCGTGGCCGTGCGTTCGTGTGGTTCGTTGCAGGTACGCGTGTTCGTCGACGAGGACTTTCTACGGCCGGCGTATGTTTACCTGATTGGAGCCCGCGAAGTACAGGTGACCCTTTTGCTACACGGATCACTCGGATAGCGTTTGCTTGATGCAACGCGAATGGAAGAAACTGTGGAATGTATTTTTCTGCAACGTTTCGGGACACAATTTTGGCAAAACTAAATGCGGCGCTTGTTAATTTAGCGAAAACGTTAATCACGGATGCTCAGGTGACAATGGAATCAATTACCGTGACGAGAGTTCTGCAGTGATAGAGAGCGGCGCATTAATATAATATGAGCTGCTCATTGGCCAAACCGATCAACTTCACTTCTTGAAGCTTTTTACATTTTATTGCCAAAGCGCTTGATTGACTCTTAACTTTCTACATTGAAAATAAATTTCTATATTTTCGTTTTGTGGAGTTAAATCGATTTGGCGAGCGAAGCATTCATATAAAGCTTAGTTGCGAAATAATAAATACACGTGAATTGTGTTTTAATTAAAAAATGGTACGAAGAATTGTAACGCGATTAATTCTTTCTGTATGTTACCTAAATTATCTTCTTTGGAGAACAGCGCAGGAAAAAATAAATCATCACGATCCCATGCAAATTAAATATCATAAATTTCATTTCAATACTTCGCCCGCACGGTTTCCATGCCAAAAAGAATAGAAATAATCAACCGTGTGCCGCTTCATAAACGGACGAAGCTTTAGAAATATCGATAGCTGCGATGGAAAAAAGATCCGTGAATTCTATACTCGCTACATACATACATGCATACGTATACATACATATACGCGAGGGGTTGTTCCTCGCTGGGGATAAACTGGAAATCGAAACGATCAATCGAGAATTCTTGGCATCCGTCCATTTATCCTCCCGGATTGAATCAAGCAGTGAACGAAAAAAAAGGAAAAAATATAAGGGGAGCAAGGAATCGATAGCAGCGACGCCTGATAGGGATGGGGGTTGTTCTAGGTATGCTTACAAGCATCCCTGTCGGACACCAGGGTGCTTTAATTAAGCAACTAATTTCGAGACACACTTGCACTCGAAGTTTGCCTGCCGGCAGACACGCGAGCCTAATGCGAACGCGCTGGAAATTTATTGGGAGGGGGTTGGGAGGGTTAAATCGAGCAGTCAAACCGTGCAGGCTACCCCTCGTGTTTCACCGGGGGCAAATAATGGTAAATATAATTCCCCGTGAAATTTCGTTGCTGTTTGATTCTCGTTTCTACTTAATTTCCTGCAATTTATCGGAATAATTAGAACGGGGTCATTTAACTTTGTCGGGGGTGGCTCCACAATTATTTAAAACATTCGAATAGAACGGACACGTCGGCCGTCAATTATACGAACGACAACGTGATTTAGGGGCGTAGCGAGCTCTCCTCTTTTCGTCGTTCTACCTGCAAGCAGAAATATCGTTTCGATATTGATACACGGTGCTCCATTGGAAAATATAAATTTCGACGCTGCGCCTCACTCGACAAGGAACGTATGTATTCGTTACCGGGACACACGGTGCTTGCAGTAATCGATTTATGTCTCTCGCGTAACGGAATGTCGCGAAATAAATATAGAGTTCACTCTTCGACTGGGATATAACAAAATTGCGCGTGAAATGAGCATCGGAAATGTTTCCCAGACGATATACACTGTCAGACGCTCGAAACCACCGGCTATTTAAATCTGCCATTTAGAAATTCGATGACCGATTAATAATTGCCAGTTGCACGCGTAAGAACGCATTCAGAACAAAACCCAATCACCCCCCTATCAGACTGTACGATATCAATGTCCAATAAGTATTCGCACCGCCATGGAAGTGGTCCACGCGAGTAGAATGAAAAAGTCGAAGAGGGAGACGTGCCAAGTGTTTCGCAATTAAAGCGAAATAACAGAGTAAAAAGACCCGCGAGCGCGATCCTCGCTGATCGAACGAAATCGCTCGCGCGGAAGGAAAAATAAAAGATATCGAGCCAGGTAACCCACGCGCACGCTAAGTGCAACGTTCATTACCCGATGCGCAAAACTGTCCGTATAATTTCCCATTCAGATTTCACGCTCCGCGGCGGAAGCCTCGATCAGAAACGCGCCTCGAGTTTTCGCGCGCGAAAAATCATCAAGGCTCGCTCTCGGCTACGAGCAGCAACGAGGAGACGTTGGTAAAAGAAGAAAAAGGGGAAAAAAAAGGCGAAGATCTCGCCCGGCTCCTGATGGTAGCTGCTCCCATCCCCCGAGGGTGTATATACTCTCCTTCAACCGACGAAGGGGAAAAAACGAAGGAGAAAAAACACGGGGGTGAGTCCGGCGAAGGAGAGACGGAGAAGGAGCGCTCGGGAGAGAAATAGGAAAGGAGCGAGATCGCGGAACGGGGAAAGAAAAAAAAGGAGAGGAAAGACGGGGAAAGAGGAAAAGGAGCGAACCGGCTGGCGGTTTATTTTAATGAGAGTTAAAGACCTTGAGTAAACGTCGAATAAATCATTTCGCCGGGGCGCTAAGTGCACGACGGAGGGGGAAAGTGCATCGTCGGACACCTCTCTTTATCCACGAGGATCGCAACGGACAGGCGCAGTTGCGATGGCACACGTTGCTGTTACACCGCCTACGCGCCATACGTCCACGTTTTCATACCGAAACAACGCACACCGATTCCGGCGTGCGCACGTCCGCCTACTACACGCGTTCGTCCACGCAATAAAATGTCGAACAACGGCCTACGAATATAAACGAACCCCTTGGCCACCCGCGACCACGGGCTACGAATATGCCGAAACGAGGGCTTATCAGTTTTATCGGCTGTCTAATTAATATGCATCCCCGGCGTCGTTATTCATAATGCTTCCGTCGTGTCCGCGACGAGAGACAAAGATATGTAGATAGGGGGGAGAAACAGCCTGAAGAAATTCTTTCGCGTTAGGTGGATGGAGGTATGAGCAGAAGTATTTATATTGCGGAGGGTCGGAGGGGGAAATAAAGTTCTTTATTGGAAAGAGGTGGTCTTTTTTGGAGGTGCATGGTTTTTAAGTGGCGAAGTTTTGGTGATAAGGGAGAACATATATTTCACAGACGACAATTGTTAGAGTATTGGAAACAGTGCTATGGTTTTTGATTACCTGGATAGGTCGTTGAACAAATTTTCAGACTACTTTACATCGAAGGGAGTGTATAGATTGTTTGGAAAATTTGGTTTTAATATCCAAAACATTCTGTTCAATTTGCCTCCGGTATTCTTCTTCTCGAATACAATGCACTTGAATGGCGCCCTAAAAATAAGCGAAGTAACCTTCCCCGATACGACAATTTTTTCTATGTTTACCGCAAAGATACTCGTATCTTGGATATCGAGCACGATTCACTTTGCGAAAGAAACATCTGTACGAGAAACGAGTCTGAACCGCGTGGTCTAACAAACGTTTCATCCGCGACACGCGTACGTACAATATTATGCATACACAGTGACGGCCACCCTAGCTTCACATACGTGTCTAGATATACTTCCAGGTACACGCGGGGCTATATACGCGGTGGAAGCACATATTCGTGGCAATAAATATTCTTCGCCCGAGTCAGCATCGGTTCGCTTGATCTTTCATGGCCGCTCGTAAAGCCCGTCGGGGTGGGCCGTAAAATTTGTCGGCTATCTGAAATATCTCAGGCCCTCCCCGAAAAACCCCTTTGCCGAAAAACTTCGTCTAATTTCCCGCTGAAAAATACGCGCCCGCCAATATTTCGTAAACGGCAACAGAGGAAGCAACGCGAGGGATCGTGCCCACCAATCGAAACGGAGAAAAGAGGAGAAAGTGAAAGAAGAAAGGGAGAAGAAGGAAGCAGAAGAAACAAGAGTAATTTTCGTTTGGTAAAAATTGGAATGAATGGCAGGGACGTTATTCGTTCGGCAAGAGGCAGTTGTTGCCCGAGGGTGAAACGGATAAAACTCTCTGGCCACGGCGAAGATCGTAACAAATGAAAAATACACTGAGCCATCTGAAGAGAGAAACGGTCACAACGGTGGAGCTTATTATATGTGGAGATTCGCTCGAGTTCCCCGACGTCAGGACAGAGAGAGAGGGAGAGAAGTTGAAAAGATTTCCCCGGTCAACTGGGCAAAGTTTTTCCAGTAACGAGGGAAAACTTTGTCCAGACGATATCACCTCGAGGATCAGACGATTTCTTTCTTCGAGTTCGCGTAACGTGACGTAGCCGCGGGGTTAAGTGGGTGATACTGGCTGCCGGGTGTTCAGTTGCTCGGGAAATTAGCGAAAACATGTCTGCGTCAGTTGCGAAGGGAGGAGAGTCTCTCGTCGAGAGTGCGGATTCCCCTTAGGGTCTACTTACGCGGTGCTCTCCCTTGAGAAAGATCTGTGAAATTTTGACCCCCGCATTTTCTTCAGACACCCCGCAGTCCGTTGGATATCAGCTGGATTTGACGTAGATTTTAAAGGCGATGGGCGTACAATTTGTGCACCGTGAGGAATTTGTTTGTAGTCGTTGAAAGTATCGTCGGGATTAATTATATTGAATGATTTAATAGAGTAATGTTATTAAACATTTTTAGAGAAATTCTTTTGAGGTAAAGATATACCTATGCACACTTTTAATTCACGATAGTACTTTGCCGTTTAATATATGTACATATGTACATATGGTGTACGATATCTTTTATGTGGTTTCTGTTTTCATCGATTCGATTTTAATACGCGCATTAAAATAGAACATTAATTATGAATCAAGTTGGATTTAAATCGTGGTCTTTTATGTTTGCAACCTGTGGCGGTCGCAAATAAATAAATTATTCTGTAAATTTAAATGGAACACGTGCATTTGAAATTATTATACGTTGCATCGAGCAACATTGCCCGACAAGAATGTTTCATTTCATTGCTTCACACGCATATAACTGGTCATTAAAACCAGTCGCGTTAGCGCCAATTTAAATTTCTGCGCATTCTAATAGCGAGACACAAAGTTTTATTATGTCGACTGATGCGTGAATTAGCAATGCATCCTGGTACACCCTCGATTAATCGAATTTATCAATCGTACAATTCTGAATCGGATCGTCTAACTCTAAAATTATGCACAACGGAATATTTACAGTTTTGATTCAAGCTTTAAAATGTTTGAAAAGTATTCCTTTTATTATATTTTATTCTATTATATTTTAATCACGATATTAATGTTAAAGCACAAACACCTTCTGTGCCGAAAGATCGAACTGATATTATTAAGAACAATAATAATTTGCAGGACACTGTGATCGTATAGATTACAGAAACGTAATAAAATTCCTATTCACCTTTGTTTCCGCCAAATGCTGCTCAATAAAAGATTCACGTGGCCAGATAAATTTTCTCCTCATCTTATTTCAGCCTGGGTGCCAGGCTTAAACTGTAAAGAGCAGTCAAATTTTCTGTTACAACGTTCCAGATTTCTCTTCACGTTTTTACGAGCCCAGGACCTCGATGGTATCGCGGCCTTACCTGCAGCCTCTTTATCCTTTGTGAACAATATCTTTTCCTTCGGCTGCGTAACTTCGTAAAGGCACGATATCCTGTCCGAAGATCCTTACAACTATTCACCGATGCATTTCAAACGAGTAGCCAACGTCACTCTGCTCGTTTCAAATTTAACTGTTCTAATCCTACATTGCACTACGTACAACTCACAAAGTAACCTATTACAATTTCTTTTATCAGTTAGTACCATTATTTAACTCGCGATTAATATTGTTTTTATCGTGACGTTACTCGGTAAATTTACCGAGTACCATAACAAATAAATTTTGTTACGTTTCTAATGACTCGCCTACAAAATTGGAATATAATATTTTGCGCGAAAAATCTAAGGAAACCAAAATCGATGTTTCGACCTTTCCCAATAGCTCGGCGTCTATTGGAATTTTCGTTCGCCGTAAAATCTGGCGACGGAGCCGTTTCCGTGCGGCTTCGTACCGGAAACGAATCATAAATAACGAAAACGCATTATCTCGAATGACTATCGTTTCGGTGGTCGGTAGCCCTAATTGCGACAAATCTGTCGTCTGTTCAGGTTTTTCTTTAACCAGCGGCGGCTTATTATCTGATTTCGCTACTTCTGGTACCTCATTACAGACGGAAATAAATCAGTGAACCCTCGGTCGAATCGTTTCCCTCCCGCGCCCCACGCCCTTAACCGTTCGGTGTCGTCGAACGTTTACCTGGTTTTTCCAATTTCACAGGTCGCCGAAGATTCCGGCTGTGATTTCGTTCCACCCTAATATCCCAAAGAAACGAACACTTTCTTCGCTCGAAGACAAACTACCCACCTGGGATTTATGGGCCACCGTATATAGCAGCATCGTTTCGTTCGATTCAAGAAATATACGACCAGCAGGATGGCTACTATTCAAGAAAATTCGGGAAACTTTCTAATACAGCTTTACATTTTCCACCTTCACACAGGGTGTCTGGCCTTTGGTCCGATAATAATATTAGATTCTGCGTTATTCGTTAATATAATATATCTCGCTGTTAGACTGTTTCGAGTGTTGCAATAATATTGCGCTCTTCTGTTTATTATTATTGATGATTTATCTTTTTTCGCAGTTGCTCAACTATTACACGAATTTGAGAAATGAGTATAACACCACGTTCAATAAAGAATTGGGAAGTGTCTCTTATATGACTATCAATTGAATTATAATTCATTATTTATAACTATTTGGAACGTAACAGAATTTTACTGTACAATGACCCGCACTTGTGTCGTTTATTTTTTGCAATTTTTACGCGTGATCTGTAACGGAAGTGTTTATTCGGTACTGTAAAATAACGGATGAACTGGAAAACTCTTTATAATCGCGCTGTGGAAACGCGAGATACGAAACGATTTTTCCTGTTTCGCCGGTTATCGAAACGCACCGGTCGAGTTGAATAAATTTGAAATACTTTTGGGCCGCGTCGATGCATTTCTGTTCCACGTGCAATAGTTTTACCTTTCTTTTTTTTCTCTTTTGTATTTTTACATTGGCTCTGTACATATGTACGATTTCGTACACGCCTGTATTACATCGTGCGCATAAAACGAATTCATTTGTACCATTTATCGCGAGATAAATTCGTGAAATAAAGTATCTTACGGTGATGTTGAAACATGCATCGAAGGATCAACGTTGCGGAATAAAATTGCGGTAAATTCGGTGCGATTTGTTCGCCGTTGCAGGAAGAAATCGATACAGGTGATCGTTCGAATGTTCCGTGTGAAAAATATCGCTGTGCCGAATATCCGGAAAGAAAGCAAGCGATTTAATTGTATTTTTCTGTGCAATGTGCAAAGCGCAAAACATACAAATGAAATAACACCAGTTCCTTTCCCTGCTCCCTGCAAGAATAATTCTAAAATATCTCGAATTATCATTGGCATCGACTATTCACTGACCTGCGCGTTAAATCAAAACACTGTACGTAGAGAGAAAAAAATCAGCAAATAATTTACCAACCAGATCCCAAATACATCCACCGAACTTCTTCTAAATGGCAATAAACGAGCATTATAAATCCGCAGCCTGCTCGCCATCGCTATTCTTACACGTGTCGCACTATAAATTTCGCTCGAACCACCCCCGTTGGATCCGAAAATATTTTTTACAGGACATACATGACACGCATTCCTCAGACGGACACATGGTCTACATTTGATCGGACGATAGGGTGGCATCGTCTATTTGTAAACACGAGAAGGAGAAAGCGTAGGAGTGTCGTAAATTCATCGGCACGTTTGCCATGTAAATTTACACGGTAAAGGCGCCTCCCCTGTAGGTAGCACCCACCTCGATATCTCTGAGGTATGGGGAAGAGAAGGTGGAAAGAAATCTGTTCGCCCCAATAATCGCTTCCGAGTTATTGCCCGCCGTTGAAAATTGAAAATTCGATTCCACGAGGAGACAAAAGTCGACCGAAATTCTTCGAGCCCTCGCGCGTACACGTGGCGAATAATTAGCTAAGTACAGCGAACGTATTCATTTCGAAGCCTAATATCAATTAGACATTCTTTACTCCTTTCTTGGGAGTACTGTAAGACCGTAAAATTTTCGATAATGTTCTTGACGCATTTCTACAATCATTAAGTATGTTTGGGAATAGAAATTCTATTGAATCAGCGCTAGTTCCCGCCTAAACGTGGACGCCATGTGCTCCTTTGTTTTTATAGATGTAGATTCTATATACTATTCTATATGTGTATATGTGCTTATTAGAACTACGCCACGCGAAAAGCGCAGAACGTAATATTATATTTCTTACTTAGGTATACATATGTGTATTTTGTATTCTTATAATAAAAATACCAAATTAAAATGAGAAGGCAATTTTTCTCGTAATATAATATTACGAAAACATGGATACCAGTGTCGAAACATCGATATCCTTTCTGTTCTCTGTTTTTTAAATTGCACTTGTCCAGTGATGTCTCACGTGGATATTTCGTACACCTACGAGAATCAAGCACTCCTCCGTTTTTCATTGTCGCGCGACACTTTTTGATCAGGAAACCTTCAACCATCGCGTCGTTCGAATATGGACAAACGTAGAACTCCGCTGCATACCCGGCACGGGATAACAAAAAACAAAAATAAAAGAAAAATGCAGCGGGAAAAAAAATGCGAAAGACGGATTGAGCGCGAAAAATAATTCACTATCTGCCGTTCGTGGAAAACGTACGCGGGCGGGATTGGCGATCCTCAACCCTCCGGCAGATTGACTCCAGCTATTTCCAATGCTGAAAATATTAATTAAAAAAACAAAAAGTTGAAAAAGAAAGGAACGAAATCTGTTAGCCGGGAATATTGGCGTTCCTCGAATAACCAAGCGCGAACGTATCCAACGATGTGTTATCGTTTCTATTTCAACGAAGATCCGTTGCACGCTCTTTCTTCATTCATTGCTAAACGGCAAATATACGGTCCGTGCTTTTATCAATATGCCGATTTCTCGCGGACCAATTGATCTTTCTTCGGAATTAACCCGGCGTTAGTAAGGTGGGGTATCACAGACCCCAACGATTTTAAATTTACTGTAACTTTTTAATAACGCGTTGCAGTGCGTCGTGCCTCAGGGTAGCTTCCCCTTTTGTAGCCTGCTATTTAACGCCATAGGCCACAGGTTGTTATCAACAGTGTGACTATATTTATGTAACAGTTTTCGATCTCCGTGCGCTCTAGCCGGGCATCTGGCCTATGCCACCGCGGGACCCGACAGCGCACCTACCCAACGAACGGATAAAAATAATAATAATTCTACAATAAAACGAAGGAACTTTCTAAAAGAAATAAGTAAATAGCTTACTGCAAGTCATATAAATAAAAGAAGTAGCGATCCTAGACTGGCAACTTCGCTGCGTGATAGCATCAAGCACCTGGCTGACACTCTTGAACCAAGCAGGTTCAGGGCCGAACCACCACAAAAAGAAGCGCAAAAGGCAGATGTAAAATTTGTCTCCGAAAACGGGATAGAAAAACCAGCTACTGTTGCCAAAAATGCTCAAAATATGTGTGCCTCGAAGACATAATCTCAAGGTGCAATTACAGAAAATAAATTTTTTAATTGGAATCTAAAGCCAAATGTTTATTATTGCATTAGTTCCTTTTGTGCGCCAATACTAAAGTGCCTAAAAAATAGTGATTTATTTAGTTCCCTCATTATATAAGCTAAGAAAAGTATATTTATGTTGAAATATAAAGATGTTTAGTTAATCAAGTATTTTTGGGTAATCAAAATTTAATTTTGAGGATCTGCGTTTTTATTTTGTTAAAGGACAGGACCCCTAAGCAAAACGTAATCTAATATTGAATAAAAAGATATGGATTTCTATAATACACTAGATTATTTGATGGGGTCTGTGAGACCCCACCTTACCATTCTTGTTACATTTTCCCACCTTACTAACGCCGGGTTAATAGACAATTGCAGATCCAGTTAATGCAAATATTCGCATTTAAATACGTACATGACTTTCCGTAATAATTGTGACATTTTATTATCGCGAAAGGGAATCGATATTATATGTTTATTTATGAACGTTTGAAAACTCGATATTCGTATCGTACGCATGCATGAAATATTCATTATTCCAATGATTTCAAATACGTGTACTCATTTCAGGTATCGTATATCAGACTATTGAATATATGTATAGGGTAGTTGTTAGTGATTTTATAATCATTTTGCTAAACTCGTTTTCTTGCAAATTCGCAAATTTACCAAATACTTCTCTAACATTACTTCTCTAAATCTAAACGTAAGAATAATTATATAATTAGAAGTGGAAGAATAAAGAACAATGTCCAACGAAATTTCGAACGGCATATTTAAATACGAAGGTATAAAAATTGAAGCAGTGCCGCACATCTTACCATTCCCACGGGGCGTATTAAAAGTTGAGGAACACTTTGCTGGGGGAAAAAATAACATTTCACAGAATTTTCTACGAAGCAATCTTTACGTCAGGCGCGAGTTATAAAGTTTAATATAGTCACTTGCACACACTTCACGATCCCCAGGAGACATATAAAACAGGATTTAGTTCATCTGTCAGGGGAAATTATTATTCGAGAACGCTGTGCCGAGCAATTTTTATATTTTAAATCAAATGTTCCATTCTTGGGAATGAAATACACACGAACGAGCGCAGAAGACGGTGCTCGTATAATGTTCGTTCCTTTTATCTTCTTTAATTACAATAATTATAATATATTTTACAAATGTTTCACCGTCGGTAATGATTCGGAAAGGTTTTCTTTCTCATCAAAGTATTATTTAACAGTATTTTCAGCCGTAATTAAAATTCACATTTATTGTAACTCCACTGTAATCTATGCGTTGTTTTATTTGCTCCGCATAAAACGTACCGAATTTGTTTATAATAAATTTCGCGAGAAAACGCTTCTAATAACTCAGTCATTTTGTTACTACGTTCGAGGTGGAATTTTAATTCACGGCGTGGTTCATTTAATACTTCAATACCGTTCCCATAATTATACGTAAACCAAGTAGCTAAGGTAAGCTGGCCAATGAAAATTTCACTACATTTTCGAAACCCTTCCACCAGGCGATGTTTATGCCAAGCTTCAAGATGAACTCTGCTTCGCGTTTCAAGGCAAATCATAAAATATTTCCTGCGCACTCTTGCTGGTTAATGAATCAAGTACATACATACACTCAATAGCAACGAAATATACTACTGCCTTTAACACCTCTAGCTAAACCCTCTCAGAAAAATTTGTTGACGCCAAATAATTTGCTCGACTGCGCTATTTAATTAAACGAAGAAAAAGAAAAATATGAAGATATAGTTTACAGCACTTTATATGGCTCACGCTTTATATATCAATCAATACCTTCCTATGCCCATCGATGAATTAAATTTCGTCAAACAAGCGTTTAGTTATTGTTAACGCACGCCAAGTACCGAATTAAAGGCTATGGCCGGATAAGGGAGTAACATGTGCCTCTAAACCAAATTCGACTTGTAAGGTGCCATTCGATGGCTTACCAAGAAAAACCAATTTGTACCAAGTTTCAACCCTGTAACTCGACTGGGAGGGTAATTTAAGCGAAAAAAACAAGAATCGAATTTTTCCTCAATATCTCCCATTTTAGCATTTCCCACAAAACATTTTGAAAGAAATCAGAGACATTTCTATTGTCGAGGCACATATTATACAATCTCATTCGAGTTTCCCGGGTCTCCAGTGATCCATTTCTGTATTTTTCTATATGCCTTGCGGAGTACGTCTAATAATATGAACATACAATACTGCGACTGTATTAAAATATTTCCAACTTCTGAATGAAGAAACAAAAAAAATTGAAAAAAGAAACACTAACCTCGCCCCTTCATTCTTCAAGCCCGGGTCGAGAGCAACGTTTCCAGAAGTCGAAGCGCCCGCCGGCGCATCGGAACAATGAAAAACAATCACAAGGGCGGAAGAATTATTCGAATCGAGCGATTACGAGTGCTGAGGCAGCTCGTTACAAACGCGTTGCGCGTTCCCTTGTACGCTGCCTGCGTGTTGGCCACGTTTACACAGTAAATATATCAATGAATTTATGATCCTGGCTGATCCCTAATGGCCTCACAAACAGATCTTCGTCGGGGAATGCGCGGTTCATGCTTTCGCTCCAGCCGGGAAGGTGCATTATAGCCGGAGTGTCGGGAAAATGGAGGGCCACGAATAAACCCACCGCCGACGATTTTTTATTTCATATTCTCTTTCCTTTTCCTTTCTTTTTTGTTTTTGAAGGGTGAAAGAGTTTCGCGGAGCTTCCTTGCACCCGTTAGACACCCTCAAAATCCTTTTTAATAGTACACCGTGGTACAGGAGGGTTGCAATTACGTAACTCGACGAGGTGAAAGATAATCGCGTGGACGACACGGGCGTAATTGCCGCTGCGTGAAGAATATTCATTAGTAATGCATCCTTCGCGATCCTCCTGGGATGTACTGCGCCCTGATTTCCACGAAGTTTTTCGAAAATTAATTCTGCTGGATAGAATTGTTGAAATCGTGTATGTGTGCATACTGGTTTTATGCCCGGCGGAGTTTTGTGCAAAGTATTTGTTGGGCGCGGTATTACCTTTATACAATATAATAATAATAATGATTAAGTACAGTGGAACACCGACTAAACGAGTCTTAGTTATTCGCAGACCCATTCACCCGCACAGTCGAAGAAAATAATAATTTCGTAAAGATTCGCACATCTTAAGGACGTTAATAAATAATATTTTTCTTGACAATTGCTTCGATTGGTTCAGCGTTCCTCTTTACCGCAGGCATAACCGTATCCTCTTGCGTTCAAATTATTTACAAGGAAGATGCTAAAGTTTCGAATCTTATCTCGGAATGTTTTTTTGTTTGGAGGGGAAATATTCTGTTTCTAATCTGTTTCCTTTCCACGGTTGTTGGGCGTACCGATGGTAATCCGAAATCACGCTCTATTATTTCCGACAGGCGACTACGGAATCGCCCTACTTTATTTCACAAAGTTTGCACAGACGAGAGAGCGCTCTGTTTGCCGGTGTAAGCTCGCTCGCGGAGGAAACGAAAATGGGTGAAAAAGGGGAAAGAAACGAGCGCAAAGTCGGCACTGGCGACCATTAGCTTTTAGCACGGTGCCGCGTGAATGTGAAAAAAAGGAAAACGAGAAAAAACAGGCTGCAGAGAAGGCGAAAAATCATTTGAAAATTACCATCTTTGGCCCATTAGCCGGCCTGTGGCCTGAATTCTTTAGCACTCGTCGCAGCGACGCTGAAACAGCCTGCTGCTTCACCCGTTAAGCCTTTTGAAACAGGGATAAAAACGTGCCGCAAGGTTTTTTGTCTTTACTAATTTTCCTCTCCTTTGTGCTTCCCCGCTTCTTCCGTTTGTGTTCCATCAAATCGACAAACGTCCTCCCCCCTCCCTATGAGGCTATGAAACTTGTGAAACGTACAGATTGAAATGATTGAAAATGCATCGGCGAAAATAGCTTTTAAACGATATCGATCCCCGTGAACGAGAATCGGATATCTTAATGCGCCCGAAATATTCATAAAAGGATGAAACGTTTCAGCGATAATAGCTCGTTGAAAGCGTTCGCGTATCGCTTTTTATTCTAATTTTACTGGGACATACTAATTTTCGCGTTGCATTATATTTCAAAGTGTTCGTTCTTCTGCCCCTGTTGTTCCCGTAGAAAAATATGCAATATTATCCCATACAGATAACAAATTCGAGATACCGCGATATATTTATATTTATATTTTAAATCAAGAAGTAAAATACAAATACGTAGGAATACGTAGAAGTAGAATACAAATACGTAATTGTCCCGCTAAACCTTTGGATAATTTATATTCGCTCGTGACCCACAATATATGCCACTGCTAGCAATGACGTAATGATTAATTGCAGAAATATAGATGAAACGTTGCGGATGAGAATAATATAAGCAGGAGTTGCGTTCAAATTTATCGTCGGGGCAAGTCTGTAGTGAAATAGCTTCACCTCCATGGGAAGCTCGTTTGCTACGTACCGAGTTAAATATTGCAATTTAATAAAGACACCTTGTAAACGACGTGTATGTGCGCTCGTACGTATCAGGGGAAACATAAACTACAATTATCGTGGTGCGAGATATTAACTTCGGTAACTGCACGGCTGTGAAATTACTTTCGGTTAATGTACATACTGCAATAACGAGGATCGCGATACAGGCTGTTATGACATTTGTCAATTTGCATACGCGTATAATGAGTCGGCTGTGTGTGAGAGATATAAAATATTGTGATGGGCATTAGGTAAGAAGGAAGTATTTTTCTAAAAATCAATATAAATCCTAAAGATGGAACAGACGTTATTAAATCAGCCCAACGGAGTCACTTTAATCGCTTTCGAAAGCCCATTCGCGTTTAACAACAATTTCTCTATCTTATCTTAATAGACTCTCAACGCGTGCAGAAGTAATGGGGAAAAAGGAATTTTAATTGCGTACTGTAACTTTATTACGGAGATAAATACGTGATGCGTTTGATGATGTTTAGAAAAAAGAAGGAAAAGGGGGGCAACGAGGGACACTGGATTTTATTTCCGTTTAGTGAGAAATTTAATGCGGATGGTAGAAAAAGGAACATAAATATTAGAGAAATGACAACTGTTTGTTATCTTTTTTTGTTGGAATCGTATATAAATAGTTACTTTTTCTGTGCAATTTCACTCCCGCTATAGAAAGGAAATTAAATATTTGAAAATTGCTGTTACTGAGGTATTTCACTCCGAAGAGCATAGAATTGTTTTGCGAACATTTTTTTCTCTTTTACTAAAAACAATACTCACAACTCTGTACAATGTGGAGCAATAAAAGCTTCGAAACTCGAACGTACAACAAAGTCATATTTTTCGACGCGTGCAACTGCTGTCTGCGTGTATTTTTTTTTTTCACGAGCCGTAGTTAAATAAGAAATATTGTGCCTGCCAATATGAAAGAGCGAAAATACAAACTGGAATAGCAAGAAGAAAAATTGTAAATGAACATATACATATAGTGAAACACCATATTATCATTTCATTATTATCTTACGGTGAGTTTCTTTTTTAATCCATCAATCGTGGAATGCTAACGAAGTTAATTGAACAGAAATACTTAATTTCGTTTAAAGTGCTCGCAAGAGGGCGTGAGAAAAGTAGTAATGAAAATTTGTGTCATCGCTAATAAGGGTGATAATGTATTTAATATTGCGGAAATGCCATTAAACATGATTACAGTTATGGCAGGTCAAAGGTAGCACGTGTCCCCTTTCAGGTTCACGCTAGGCAGTCGCACTAACAGCTCGTAACAAACCCTTCACCCTCGCTTATGGGGCAGTGATTTTTTTTACAGAAGCCCGATTCAACGACGCTGACATACCTGGCCCGTGTTTCCAATTATCGATCCCGCGTTCGTTCTGAGTAAAGAGTCGAAAACTGCGATTCGCGTTCAGTTGTGCAACAAAACAACCATCCATTTATTATATATTATTTCAACATTCTCATTCTGAACAAAATATATTATTGTAAACTTTAAAAATGAAATATATTCATTCTACTTATTTTCTTCGACAATCTAGAATAATATTTGCATAAACATCAGCTGTTCAGTTACGAGATTGAACGTAAGAATCGTATAATAATAATTGAATTTTTCACACGCTTTCACAAAGAAGCTGCGACGAAACGATTGGGGAAAAAAGTGGATACATCCTATTAAAAGGCCACCAAATTCAATGAAATATGTGTAACTTCCTATCTAACGGAGATAGCCAGGGGGAAATAAAATATAAGATACTGAACCACGAAAATAATAAGGTACTAAACAACGGTTGTGATATAATGGAAACACAGAAACACTTTACGCTCTAATCATGATCGTAAATAAATACGCTCGTGCATTTAAGCATCTTGCGTTCTTTTTTCCAGCAAACCGATTAAGAAATTTCAGTCTAGTTAAGATGATAATTAAAAACTACCGATGATAAGGACAGCTTTATTTTTTCGCCGCAAAAAATTCAATTTTCCTAAAAACAAAGTCTCTAAATCTTTCTATAGATTCTAAACAAATCAGCACGGTCTTCGCGTACCTGTTCTGTTCTCATACTAACTCACCTGCGCGAGATTTTTGAATTACGAGACTGGATACTCAAAGCTCGCGACAAATGACTCTTCGTTCTCGGCCATCGATTTTTTTTAATGGAACGTATCTGGGAAAACGAATTGGTCAGCCTATATGTGACGGGTTCCTTCAGCCTTTGTACTTGTACCTCGCTATGACTTATCGATACGAGGACTGTTGGAAAAGTGTCGACGTTGATAGACAGGGGGGGCTTGATATATTATATTAACGCATTATCGATCATTCTCCATCAAAGTGTTGACTTTTCAGCTGTGATATTTTTCACTTAATTTCAGTGGACGGTGAACCTACCATTTATATTCGAGGTTCAGTGGTAGAGAGAGAGAGAGAAGGTGAACAAAAATGTATGCACAAGTTGAATCCAGGTAAGCCTATATTTTTATTTCTCTCCACCTCTTCAAAAACAATATTCATTTTCCTCCTGCAGTAACAATGAGTGCTAAATAGTACCTTTTAATTAAATTTCTTTGTATTACCTCTATCATCCAACTGAATTACCGACTGTCCACTCATACGAAAGGCAACAACGTAAAGCATAAAATATCACGCGACCATAAACTTACAGAATGTTTGCAGACGGACTTGATTTTCAAACGATTTTTCTTCATGCATCGACTAAGAGTACCGAAAAGTGAAATTGCCTCGTTATCGCATGCAAACCGAGCAATTTCAAGGAATACTATTATATCTTATACATAAAATAAAGGTGTGCAAAAGAATCGAGCGGCAAATAAGGTCGAAATAACTCGGGAACAAATGTATCCCGTACACTCGTAGAAAGGAATCACGGATATTACCTGACATCCATCTGCAAGCTCTGTTCTGCCCCTATTGGGCCATGCATCGGCCCATTGTTGCCCGTGAATAACAGGCTTAATCGCCCCACAATTTGCCGGTATCGTCCCTTTGGCCTCTTCAACCGAACAAATTTCCCTCTCCACCTTTCCCTTTCTCAATAACTCCTCATCCCTTAGCTGTTTCTTTCTCTTACCGGCGAAGGTACAGAACACACGCGGGTGTCTGAAATTACGGGAGAATGGGAGGGATGGGGAGCAGACGCGAAAGAGAGTTCGTTCGTCTAGAAAATTGCGGCTTATTTTCGGCCGATCATCGAGACTGAAGCGTGCGCTCTTTCATTGGTAACGTTTCGACACGGCTTTGCAGCCCTGACGAATTACTAAACTCTCTCCCGACAGAACGAGCCCAGGAGGACACGTTTTTCCCCCCTTCGTACCTGCCAGGCACGACGGTGTTCTTATCGTCAGAATATCGTCAGACATCGTTTGACCAGTCGTTTCAATTAGCACGTCAGGCCAATGTTCCCTATCTTTCTTATCTTTCACGGATCGGGAGCCTTGCTTGATTGACAGATAGTCTCTACATTGGCAGAACTGCCGGTTGCGATGATAGGATGGGCATATTCATCTCGATGCCTCGAATTTATTCTCTCTGTCAGGGTTTTAGGTAGAGACGGCAGAGGAATGGGAAACAAAGTACATACCTACGTAATTATAGAATGACACTGCTGTACGATTTAGCAGACACTAGGAATAACAAATTTTTCTCGAGAGATACAAATTAATAGTTCGATCAGCGTTAAAGACGAGAAACTGTGAAACTATTTTAACCATACAGGTATCATTCTATAGGTAATTGATCATTTTCTCACAATTTAAAACATGATAGCGCACACCTGTTTTATATACGCGTTACGCAGCCTGTCGGTACAGGTCGCTCAAAGTTGTTTTAAATATAAATACGCACACACGCCTTTGGAATCACAGCTGAGAGCAGAAAGTTTAAAATATTGCCGCGTATTTAGAAGCGTAACGTTCTGGCGAATCGGGTTGCTAAGATTTTTATTTGTGGAGTTATTGAAACGCGAAGAATATCACAGAGAAGCCACTTCAGTACGCCTGCTAACTTGAAACGGAGAGGGCTTTCCGTTGCACGTCGACGTACATATTCCGAATCGGGCGGTCGACATGATCGACGGATCGTCAGGAATAAATCTTCCTCGCTCCAAAACGAAGGACATCTGTCCGAGCGTGAAGAAACTGCTGCATTTAATTAACGATATAACTTTCAACAGCCGTGACTAATAGAGGTAATCGCGACACTCGTTTATTTCTGTCGAAATTGTTACAGCGTATAATTCGAATCGATTACCTCGTTCGAAAGATCGCCAACGACTCTCGAATATGTAAAACGTATCTACGAAGATATTGTATACGCTAATATTTACATTGCGATGATTCCCCCTCGAAACTTTTCGAATTTTATTCATAATTCATTTCCACTGGAGGTCTGCCTGCCAGTTCATTGAAATAAATCTTACACGCGTGTAACAATACAAATAATCATTTTCACGGTTAATGTAATTTAAAGTACATACCATCTATTCGGATAGGTAGCAAAGAAAATAGATAAAGCAAATAAAGCATTGCACCGGGTAGGTACCAAAGTGTAACTGGAACTGCCGCATTATTTTTCTTTCATTTTTATTTTACAATTCGATCGTGCACCGCTGACGAATTGTTATGGAAATTATAATGCCCGGTACATGTATACCGTCGACGATCGCCTATCAAAGTTAATGAATCGTGCGTTCCGGTATTTAGATACGGCAGCATGCACAATGATTGTCACGGCATACTTGGAGGTGTGGCACCGTCCAAGACGATACTAATTTCTCGTCTCTTTAGACTTGTT
Organism: Nomada fabriciana; assembly: GCA_907165295.1. Lineage (NCBI taxonomy): Eukaryota > Metazoa > Arthropoda > Insecta > Hymenoptera > Apidae > Nomada > Nomada fabriciana. The sequence goes on from OU015695.1 coordinate 8,141,822, forward strand.
TCTTCTAACATTTCCTCTTCACGCATGGCAGACACAAAAATCCACATTGAACCGAGCGCTGTCGGCTGGCATGCCTCTCTATTATTATTTTCTTCCCTCCTTTCCATTCTTTCTCAACCTCACGGGAGACTACTCGAGTTAATCGAAGAAAAATAACGTTTATCCCTCGATAGAGGGGACGTGAAATCCCTGGGATTCGATACGACTCTCCCCTTCGTTCATGTTATGTTTCAATTTGTACGCGTTCGTTTAAATCCACACCCTTATCTTTTCGACGATGAAAAAACCATCGCGTAAAATCGTTACCGTTGTGCGTCAATTTGAATCGATCGAAAAAATCGACCCAGCAATATTTGCTAAAGATTTGTTGTAATTTATATTTTTTCGTCATCGTGTAACGACTGTAATTCATGCATTAAATAAATCTTTGAATTCTGTACGATATCTCCTTTCTCCTTTCTTATTTTTATATGAAAACCTAGGGTATCTCGTTCAGAATCGAATGCAAAAAAACTGTTCGACATTTACGAGATGCAAGAATAAATTACTAAACAAAATATTGAATACAAAAAAAAATAGAACGTGTAAAATTAAAAACAATGCAGTGCCTTTCAAAGCACGACCAAAACGGAGGAAAATGTCCTCGCGGAATTATTCTCTGATTGCTTGGAGAGTAATCGAACCGCAGTCATGCCCCAAACAGAAATATCAAAGTACACGTGTAAGTATGCATGTACTTACTTTCGTTCAGAAAAGAAACGAAAAGTATATACATAGCGACACGTATCAAAGTGGCGAATATCTCGAGAATTTTACGATACGGCATAAAGGAAATTTGCGAGCTATCCAACCGCGCCCTTTTTTTACCCCAAGTTATTATTATCTACTTCTGTTTTACGCGTGGAAACGCAAGCCGGACGTGCGTAGTGCCCGAATACCTATGCGTGGCCACCGTTTCTCGATGAGCTGGTGGACGGTGAAAGGGGTGTCGTAATTCACGTGCACTTCCACGACAATTCGACGCCTCTGTTCCTCCTGACGCCCACGCGGTACTCGCAGCGTGCATGCAGTTTCGTACAGCAATGTACAACAGTGTACAGACGGTTTCATGCATGGTTCACGATCGACAAGCCCGATTCGAGACGACAGTAATCCACCAAATAATGAGACAAAAGTTTCATGATCTGAGCGAAAAGTCTCGCGTTTCACAATAAACTTGACGTCTGCGAGGTTCGTTCATACAAACTCTACCGTGCGTGTTCATTTCGCCAGGAATTCACGCTACAGCAAGTTCGGAAAGAATGCGAAGAAGGAAATCGTCAATTGTATTGCGAATAATTGCACGAGGAGTGATGTGTTAAATAAATATGATTTCCAGTAAAACGTGTTTCACCCTTTATTGCCTGATGGCACCTTGTCGTATGTACCACTTATATTCAAATACTGCAATGAATTTAGAACCCGTATGAAATTTCCACGTATTTCTTCTCTCGTGTCATCCGACATGCTGACGATAACGATTAAATGGACAATTTAGTTAACGATTAAGTGTTTGGAAAATATTTGTAATCGGAACACGCCTTACTCGATCACGATTCAAGTACATAGAGCGCAAATTTCGTTCAGAAACAACGACAACATCAATCGGACCTTAAACGGTTAAGCTGATTCGAAGCCGATCGAACAGACACGCGTTGATCGAGACAACTCGTCCAATAGTCGAGCAACGTGGCTGTTGCATACATCATTCGTACCACTCTGCCATTCGTCAGCGGTTCTCTCCGAAGAACCTCGAATTTGCATGAATAGAACTCTCGAATTTGTACATAATACGCATTTGCATAGGAAAAAGTAGTAATTCCCGTCGGTGGTCGAGGCGAGAATATATCATTGAACCGTTAGACGGACAACTCCAAGGCAACGTGCACGTAGGTACACCTATGTATGTATATGTACGCTTGTCTCCTGTTGTACACCGACACGATTGCCGACGACGATTTCAACGCCGCGAATACGCCACGGCCACGAGCAGGTATATAATCGTAACATAAAGCAACGACAGAGGGAAGAACGATATACAGGTGAAAGTGGAACAATGCAGGCGTCGATTATTTCCATCGAAACTGTAGGAGCCGTTTCACCGTTACGACCACCTTTCTTCGCCTTTCCGGAGGAAAGGAAATTTCCCCCGTTCTTTTCCATGCGTGCATATAGAAAGGGGGACTCGATTCAAAGACCAAAGACCCGACGATCGTGTCGAGTAGAATCAACGTGAGTACAGAGGATAGTGGAGGTCGTCGAAACGAGAAGGTAAAATGCAGCGCGTGTACCGTAGGCATTCGTGCCGTCGCCGGCAGTAAAAGAAATTGGCTGAAATTCGGTGGAACAAATCGATGTTGCACTTCGAGAAATAAAGTGGTGTTCTATTTGTCAAGTGTTTAAATAATAACGTATCGGCGAGATATGTTCCGTCATTCCTCGTGCGTTGCTCGAATCCGATCCCAAACACTTCTTCCAACCGATTCCATCATTCCTTCGAGAACAGCTGCAATCTCATCTTTAACCCGCGCGCTTGATTGTGCAAACAGTGTACGTATTACCAGCAGCGGAAACAAGGTTAACGAAAGATGAGAGAAGATAGGAACGGAGGGGTGGTGGTGGTGGTTGGTTACCAAGGGGGTGGAGTAGCACTGCCGTGGTAGAACAGTGCAGAGCAGAGAGTGTACACGTGTCGAATACAAAGAGCATTTGAAAGACGAGTAAGAATCGCCCCTACAGCCGTGCCAACAACGGTAATCTAGTTTTGGCCCCGGGGGAAAAATGTGCCAGTGACGTACACATTGGGTCATCCTTGGTGGACGAGTGTGTACGTACCCTCTCGTCTAACAGCGTCGGGGGAGCTCTGCTGGTGCACGGTTACTGCTCCGGCTTCGAGAAGCCAGAAGCATCCCCGTGAATACGGACGAATCCTCGACCAACGCCAATCCGGATTAATCCGTCTCTAACTGTTATTAGGTTGCTGGGATATATAATGGCTGGCTGTGATACGTATGAATTATTCAGATTGCTCTCGCGAACGCGGACAATTGTTTCGGGGGAAATGTTTTTTAAGATCGCAGACGACAGGTCGGTGACGTATTGTCAATATTACAGAGTCCTCGAGTTTGTTGCACTCGTAAAGGGTACCACGGGTATTGTCAATAATGTTGACAGCTTTGAAATATTGATAGACAGTACGTATTGGACGTCTGAGCTACCTTTCCTCGGTATGGATCTCTTCGATATTGTTTTTTATTCGCAGACGGGTTTAAAGCTTCGGGCAGGTATTTTTGTTGACACTCGCTGCGACGAGATGGAAAAAAGACGAGGAAGAGAAATAATAAAGAAGAGGAGACTGGTGATTTATCGATTTAAGGATCGACCGCGTTAACTTTCGCGCCTCTTTAAATTCAAGATCGCTCCTGCTGCCAAGTCGGGTAAACGAAATTTGTAATTTCGGAGAAATCCTGCCGGATGAAAGCAAACAAAGGAGGATTTAAAGAAATATACTGTTCTACTCGGTTTCCAGAACTTTCGTTTACCTTGTGCAACCTGCTACGCAGAACAGCAATAATATATTATTCCTGGATCTTTAATTAAAATTCGCGTGGGATCCTTCTTTGGCCGGTTTCTGTTACCCAGATATTTATCTTTCAATATTCCGTTGAAGACCAAGATCGTTTTTTTACTTTTTCAACGAGGATAAATGTTAATATAAACAGGTATATATATTTGGTAAAGGGTTGGGCCTAAAACGGCGTGAACAGATATTTGCTGGCAAGTTATTTGTAGTAACTGCAAGCTTCTTCTTTAATATTTTAAGATTCAGACAGATTTTTTATGTGACATATACGGTATCACTATGGAAGCACCCCAGGGGGTGTAGGTGGCACCCTCATTTTTTTCAGCAGGAAATGGGTATTCGCTGAGCCAGATTTCAAATTTTATTTAAAGTACTTTTTCGTGCACTTTATATAGCCAAGAAATATCTCGTCTGAATGTTCCTTAACTACGCCGTCTTTTGCCGATAAAACGTCAAATAATGTAGACGAAATTGAAAAACAAAAAGTTCCACGTATAAAATATGTTCAGGAATTAACACTTACATTCCGTTCTTATATGTATTCAAGCTATTTCAAACTATAGTACCGAGAAAGTACTATACTGTTGGTAGATTTAAAAAAATCAGCATGGCTATTATGCACAAAAATTATTGAAAAAAAGCACGTGTCTACTACTCACAGTGTATGGCAGTGTATGAAAACTGATTACTCGTAACTTCGTCTTACCTGCAACAAAAGAAAAATATTTCTCATTATAGTATGAAGATATTAATTAAAAGGCTATCTCTACAAATAAGAACCACCGATACCAATCAATATCAATGCACACAAACATAAACATTTGAAAGTGGAACTAACAAATATTTAAAAAAGCATCCACCACATTATAGAAAAAATGATTATTTAAAGCGACAATTCTTTACCGCTCGCCAGTGATATCGCAGTGGAACCTTAATGCACCCAAAACATTCTGCACACTTCTAAACATCCCTCAATTTCTTCCTTCAATTACTAAAAAAGAAGGCATTCTTTTCACTCAATATACTACCCCACAAACTATCGCAAAGGCACCGCTCGTGCCAGCGTTCACCTGGCCCAGAAAGGTGGCCGGTCAGATTCGCCATGACTCTGTCGAATATTTTCTCGTTCGTTCATCTACCTGCGTCTGTTTCGAGCGTCTCGCACTGTTCTCTTTTTCCTCCTTTTTCTTCCTTCTCTTTTATCATTCTACGGAGGCTAGCCTCGACACGCGTTCACCGGCGCGCCCGGAATTCATTCGGCGAGGCTGCTGCCTTTCATCTTCCCGATTCCTGCCCGACATTCTTACGCCCGTGGCGTTCTGAATTACGCACAGAGGACCGGATAATAATTTCAGGTTCAATTACCCCTCGCGCATCGATACGCGTTATTTAAAATCCTGCGCGCCTCCCCTTCACGGAACCGGGCCTGTGTAAATTCAAGCTGTTTGCACGTGTCAAATTAAAATCTTCCACGGCCGCGCGTACACGTCTGCGGATTATATTTGCGTTTCGCGAACACGTCGATCCCGCGAATCTTCCTCCCGAACGGCCGCGAACCTCGGCGAATTTCGAGAAAGAGTGGATTTGTATATGCACGCGCGTATAGAAAGTATGAAGGAGAAGGGAGATGGAAATATGTATGTAATATGTAATTGGAGGCCGCTTTGGATTCGTTTGAACAAACATTTCAGACGGCACCCGGTTATTGAACGAACGTTTAGACAGAGTGCTGCGTAAATACCAATCAAATATTGACGTTCGGTGCTCGAATAATAGCAAAGCGAAACGTCGATTCTTTATGGAATGTACTTGACACTGTACCTGCGGATACTACGCGACCGCTTTCGAAGTGTGGGTCGTGCACGGATATGTGTACAGGTTGTTTTTTCGACGAGGCATGACAGTTTTTAGTGTGGTTGACTTTAACCAGTTCATACTACTAGCACGTTTCTATTCCGATTTTCTTATTTCCCGTTGGAGGCTTTGACCATAATGGGATCCGTAGTCCGGCGGATAAGATGGAGGAGAGCGATGGAAGAATAACGATGAATGTTACGATACGTATTTCATGCGTACCATATTTATTTCTAACTCGGTGACAAAGCGTTTATCGTCGATCTTTATATATATAATTTTTGTTCTCATTTACGCGTGTAGATTAAATCCACGGGGTTTGTCAGGACATACACGAGACTCCCTGTGTATTATAATAGATGCAGGAATGTGGACCATCGAAACGTGATTGGTTGCTGTGCATTTCGTTCGCCACGCAACTTTGTTAGCCCTTGAATAGACGTTTCAAATTACCTGCTGATCACTGCAGATTAATACGGATAATAATAACGCGAACCAATGCAAACAAGAGTGCACGTTTTCGAAGAATTGTAAATTGGACAGCGATGATTCGTACAGGTTCCAAAATATTGTAAAAGTACAACAACGACCATCACCGACCCTTTAAGGGTTACATAAAAATCGACCTCCGCTATTTCAAATAAATTCACCCCCTTTCACGAGCAAACAGCGACACAATGTGTCGGCCACAAATTATCCCGTACGAATTGGGCCCAGGATCAGTCCCGCCTCCTGCCCATATTCCGGTTAAGTCCACGAATTTCGTCGGTCGTAAACGACAGAAGCGGATCTATAACACCGATGCTTCTTGCGGGCCACGAACGTCCATTACCATTCCCGATCGCATTTATTCCACGCATCGAGCGGCTGGTTTATTTTCGTTAATTAATTCGTATTTATAGGGCGCCGATACGGCCGAACACCTGAAACGTCCCGCGCGTACCTGAGTCCCCGGGGATTTTCTACCGATTACCACCTCGCCGGGCCTAGATTTCTTTCCCACGATTCCCTGAAGCTTTTCTCTCTATTTATAACCCCCCTCACGGCGGTTGCCACACCGCCCGCTCGTTTTTCTCGACCGGCCGCCAAATCTCCCCCGGTGTATTTATTCGCCTCGTTTGTATTCGCAAATACAACAGGACAGGCCTGCCGACTCGAGGATGTATTTAAATTAAAAACTGTACCTTCGTGGAAAGTGCGTGCATGGCCGAGAGTTTCGAGAATACGTATGCATCTCGAATGGAACGTACGGTCGAAGTGAATTAAAGGTGGATGGTCGCTTCTATAAACATCCTTTGAACATCGTTCACGGTGGACGCGTGTTCGAGAGAGCAGACACTTATCTTCGCGGTCGAACATGTCCCAGAATTCGATATTGGTGTTCCTTTTTTCCTTTTTTGTCAAAATGACGCACGTTTTTGTGCGACAGAAGGTGCCGATGATTGATTGGGATTTGTTTGGAAAATTAATGATTTTACGATGAATAATGATTGCTGGAGAAAATGAATATCAATTTTTTTCAACACTATTTCTACCACGATTTTGTGTATACCTATTTCGACCAAAAGGTGTTGAAAGACACCTTTGGGTTTGTATGCAAATAATTGACAAAACTGTCGGGATATCAAATTATCAGTTAAATATAGATAATTTCAGCAATATATTTATTCATACGTTGATGCATATTTATTACGGATTATTTAATTCGGTTGTAAATTGTAGAATTAGTCACTGCAGTGATGTACACTAAAATGCAACACCTGTATTTTCCGTTACAATAGAAATCGGGATTCTCTAAACTGATTTGATATCATATCATATCTAGTTGATATGATGCAGTAAAATGGTGTTGATATTTATATGTAAAATGGCTTTCAATTAGAATTTGTTGCGAAATCCTTAAGGTGTCAAAGGACATCTGATGGTAGAAATAGTAACTTGGTAGAATTAGTCTTCGCGATCTAATTAAACGTGTAATTCCTTGCGAGTTTAATGCAGAAGCGAGAACAGGAAAAACGTAGCCAACAAAATAACAAGTAACAAAGTATGGGATGCTTTTGTATATTATAATTTTTCAGACGATAAATTCTTTATAAGAAAAAAAAACAATTTTGCGCACACTCTCACGAACAGCTTGCAGCAAGCATATAATTTTTAATCTTGTTTAACTTTCCAAGAATTCACTTAACCACATTTCGTTTATTTTCTCGGCCGTACTGTAAATTTGGCAATAGCAGTGGTGGTTTCCTCTTTACATGTACCGATGTATACATATATTAGGAGCTTAACAATTCAGATGTTAATACATCGAGTGTCGTTCACATGAATACTTGCAATTAAATATTCATGAGGGTACATGGTATATACGTGCAGTGCGATTCATTCAACGCCAGGAATAATTTACCGATGGATCCTGAAAACTTATTGGACAAGTCTGTTAACTAGTTGGAACATCCTATTTACAAGTGATCCATTGTTTTACATAACAAACGGGGGCTAATAGCCAGGCGAAAAAGGAAAGGTTCCTAGATGTACTTGTTAATCGAGGGGGATAGAAACATGCGAGGAATTGAGATATTGCCAAAATCCAATTCGATTGCACAATTTCATTTATCTAATTTAATAATAGCTATTTGAAAATTAGAAAATATAAGAATACGACTAATGACAGCTATCGCAGTCTCGAGTAAACGTGTTGAAAATCGAAGAATAAATATAAATTGAACAAATGATTAAATGAAAAAACATTTAACAAGAACCACTCGATTAATATATATATATATATACATATATTAAATAAATAGCATCAAATAGCAACACTGCTCTCAACAGTGACTAGAAAATAACTCCCGAAATATTTTCTTAAAAATAAATTTACGAACTCCCGTAAACCTATCAACGAGTCTAATAATTTCCACAGGTATGCTTACCTACCTGTAACGAGAAACATAGGCACAGTGAAACCGCGATACGCCACAAGCTAGTGTTAAAAGCGTTGATGCGATGGGCAGCTTTGCCACAAAGTTTCCGCTCGTAGCCAAAGTAATGGACAGTGTAATAACGCACCGCGGTGTAATTCGTAACCCTTTCGCCCGTTCCGTTGCATCGCCGGTGAGCTATTGAACGCGGATCTTGCATCGTTAGTCGTAAAGGATATCCTTTGCGATAAATTCTCAACTTTAACGACGCTTCATTCACGCTCGAACGAAACACGGAGGACAGATCATACAGTTTTACGTTCAACGATAGAATTCAGTGCTGATGTAACGCTATACGAGTGTAAAGGATTTAGGAAGATATCGGTGATACATTTATTTAATTTCGCAAAAACTTCGATTATTATAATATTAATATAGTTATTAATTCAGAACGAATGTTATTCTCCCTTGTGTCTTGTAATTTATACCACTGTACCGTAAGCAAGCAATTAATCATTGTTCGCTTACGTAATTGGAACTTTCTTATACCCTTGCGTAAGTCCCTCATTTCCATAATTTATAGCAGCTTTTCTTTTTATTTCAAATAAAGAAATGAGAGATGTGTCTCACTTAATCCCTTAACTGTTCCTCCACAGAAAAAACGACTTTCTTTTAATAACTCATTCGATCCCATCGTATTACGAAAATAGATGAACAATCGGGGGCTAATACTTACACGACAATTAAAGCCATTTCTGCCCAGCAGTCTCACGATCTAGTTCGATTTATGTTATTAAACGGTGCCGGTGAAAAGTTTGGAATCATTAGAAATGATTATAAGGAGGAATAGAAATTTATAGAAGCATCGGCAATTATTATAAATTGAGTATGTATTGAAAAACTCTTTCAAGTTCAAATTGCATTATATGGCATTTCGATAATTCAAGTTGTATTCTTAAAATAAAATTCGATATTGAGAGGAATGCGAATTTGAATATTGCCCCTATGTTATAATGGAGGACTATTGCAGCCTGCCCGTAGGACATTTTTCAAACCAGGGGGCACAAATACTTCCCAAATGACATACTGAGCCGATTGACTTGCACTTTTACACACGTCGTAAGAGGGTGCCCCCGCTGTGATCCCTGTCACTTACAAGTCACCATTCGAAAGACATTTTTTACAGCTCACCAAGTTTGGTAAACTGATGCTAAAACTTGAATTTCTGTAACCTGCACCATTTTCTTCAGTATTTGTTCAGGTTGACTCGTGGCCCGCAACAGTGTAGCATAAGGATATTTTAAATCACCCGTTATATTCACTGAACATAACACCGTCGTATAGCGTCATTTATTTATGTCAATGCAACAAGTTTTGCCCGGAAAATGTTTCGGAAATGTCGACGTGATAATAATAAAAATAAAATTGATGGCAAAGAAAAATAAATGTTTCCATTGAATCAAAATTTCGGGCACCATGAATCACGGAAACAGGTTTCAGGGGGATGAATTTCAATAATTTCAGTAATTTAATTTCAGTGTAATGAAATTCAAATATGTACAATTATTATATCAGAGACAGTTTTTCTAGCCATCAATTGAACTACAAATAATATCTTAGTACATAGCAGTTAAACATACTGTGTTTAACTACTTTTTAATTTTAATAATTTAAGAAGTTAAACTACTTTTAAATATTTCTTGACCAGATTGTCTTGAGATTATAATATGCATACTACAGATCATAATTTTGAATGTATTTCAACTCCTCTACTTTTCAATCACGTTCATCGTTTAATTACAATACGTATAACAATTTATCCAGGTGAAATTCATTTAATTCCAATGAATACGTAACACATGAAAAATGTTTTGTATTGAAGTACACCTGGAATAAGAATCTCAAAGCACACATACTCCATGAATCAGTCGCAAGTTCAAGAAATGCACAATAATAATACTTATCACGCCACCTAATACCATTTGAAAACCATCACCGAGATACATATTCATTCCTTTCCCGTTATCGATTCCCAAGGAAAATAATCTCCACTCTACCTGCCAGCCCAACAATATCACCCAACCAGTCATTTATTTTTCTAGGATCGTTCAGTACAATCGTCACACTATCGTAATTTCCGTGCAACGAGTATAAACGCCTCCCGACTGCACCTGTTTATTTCCACCCGAAGGAGAATGAAAAAAAATCAGTGTCAACCGTGAACGAGACTTGTTTAAACAGCGTCACAGATTCCTTTTCATTTCTGTCCGAGTAAAGGAGCGCAACGCAGGGTCTCCTCGGGCCCTGTCTTGGCTCTCCCACGCGTGTGCACGTGTGTGCCCCGGCATGGGTGGCGGCCGACACGTTTTCTAAGGGTGGACAACAGGACAATAGATTGGTAGGGTGCCTTCGCACCTTCGAGGCCGGCTTCCACTCAATTCCACGGTTCCTCCACACCTTGGAATTCCCTTAAACGTCCCTCGGCATTCGAGGACACCATCCACGACTATTTCTAGCGAGAGCCGACCGACCCAACGGATCCGACATACACACATTCAACCGTGGTGCGTATCCGTGAGCCACGGGTCGACACGAATTTTCCAACTTCGGATTTTCGTTGCGTGCGAGATGCAAGAAGATTGCCGCTGCAACGTGTACCTCGTGGACGAAACGGAAACACACCTGCGTATGGAGCTCGTAGGTCGACGAGGTCCCTTTTATGTATTATGCTTTACGACTGCTCGGTTATGTTGGTCATTTTATTTGCTGTCAATTATTTCGACTATTAATTTGTGCGATTCGTTTCTTCGTTTGGGACGCAACGACAGGATTTTTTGTGAAGATAGTCCACACCTCTATTTGAGGGTGGGTGTTACCTGTTGGACTCTGCCCATAAAGTAAATGTATCGAAAGATGGAACAACCGAAACCTTCAAGTTTTAATCTATCTTCTGTCCCGATAGCATTGAATTGAACAAAGTTATGGAAATATGAAATTAAATTTGTCCCGTACTGTATATTTAATGTATTTAATGCATTTTTCGATGGACATCTCTATTTCTCCTATCCAATGTATCTCTTTTACTTTATCCACCATCGAGTATTAATATTTCGAGCAAGAGAAAAACGCTTTAATCAAATTCCCCCGACGATCAGTGGCAAGGTGCGCGCTCATTTTTATCACCGTCCAGGTTATCAACACATGAAACGTTATTTATCATCCTTCATGCGGATAGGTTCATGCGCGGTCATGCGATAAAGAATCGAGTGCAGGCAGACAAACGTGAAAAGATTCTATTTATTTTCGGCCTCCTTCGTGCTCGCACACTGTCTCTGAACGGCCGTGCAAAAGAATCGCTAAGCGAACATTGCTGTACTTTTATCGCGTGCTCGAACAACGAATCAGCCTTGGAAGTGCAGGTACGGCTGGACATTCGTAGTTGCACTGATAAAACGAGCAAGAAGTTAAAGGTCGAGCGAGGAGGAGAGGAGATGCGCCCGTTGTCGAAAATTCGATCACGAGGACCACCATGATCGCACGGCGGACAGTTAGCAGAACGAGCATTTGTCATGGAGATCTTACTTTCCAGTGGCTGGACGAGGGATATAAAACAAAAAAAAGAAACCAGGGAGAAGAAGAGTAAGCTGCGAGATGGAAAGAAATCCTCGGTGGCATTGATAGCAAGCGTAAGCCAGTTCTTCCTTGAGGCTCTGTCATTCTGATGGAGATCGCTAGATTACTCTTGAAACGTGCATAGCACTCTCGCGTATATACATACACCTTTTGTCAGTAAATGAATCATGTTCGTAAACCGGAACAAGCAGCGAAGGTGTATTTATTGCGGGATCTCGTAGCTTTGTAGATTTCCTGATATTTAAAACGGCCGAGCAATTTTATTATATACTTCTATACTTATTCGCTCGAAACAATAGAAATTAAAAACACATGGAATTTCTGCAAAATAATATATGCACGAATTATTGAGTTGAGGAACAAGAGGATATTAATATAGAGAAGGTAATTGGAATAAAACAAAGCAGGCAAAATAAATTCCTCTTAACTACGCCGCTGATAACAACAGCAATGATAATTCAAACAATCTAAAATATAAGAGGAACTTTCCACAAGCCTCACGAGCAGAATATTTGTACAAATAAGGAGTTTGGCCCATACACTTGACCGGCGATCTACGTACTATCCATGCAATCATACTTTGCCATTAAGAATCGATACTAATGGAGAAGGATCACGCCTATCGCTGGCATGATCGCGGTATTTCAGAATCGAAAGAAACGACTCTCTGTTCAATTGTTCGACGTGGACGCGGGTGGTCCAAAGCGTAGAAATCGCCGGGACGCCTACGCGAGAGAGATTCCTGATGGTCGTGCCTACCTTTCACACACGTCTACGCCACGCAGAATCTGAATCCTTCCTAATTTCGCTCTGTTTATTTACCCCTCGTTTATTTCGTACAGTCGTTCCTTGGTGCGCAAATCACAAGTTGTTAGTGGCAACGTCCAAAACCCTCAACGCACTGAATACCACCCTCATTTGCCTGCGAACAACGCGGACTCGAGCCGCCATTACTTTACGAGTTGTTCAAAAAATGGCCCGCGAAGGGTGATCGTAAATTATTCAGGCGAGAATAAAATGATTTTTCACCGTGAATTCTATCCTGCGAGATGAACTGTTCGATTTTCACGCGTAACAATTGTTGAAGCGATAGTCTTGCGAAGGTTGCTGAAATATTATCATTATTCTTTATAATAGTAATAGTAGTAGTTATATTCGGGAAATACCCGAATTAAATACAGTTTTAATTCGGGATATATGTATTATATTTTTGTTAATGAATCGCTGTGAAATTTATTCGGGCTGGGCTGATTGACATTCATTATTATACACACTTGCATGAAATTGATCGCCAAGTTTTGATCGAAAAATTGTTTATGTTTAAAATGCTGCAACTTCGTGGGGGAAAATCGTACAACAGTTTACTCGGGTTTGTTTCAAGTGTGTTCCCGAATTTAATTCTTCGAAGAGTCTTTTACGTTAGAATACAGAGTGGAAAATTGAGACTGCTTTTATTTGCCCGCGTATACATCGCCATACCACTGGAAAGAGTTAATTAACACTAGAACTACCAAGCTAGGCAAAATAACTGGTTTTATATTCCTTGCTTTAAAGTTATTAACATATAGGTATTGCTGCAGCAATTTATGATGAATTTCAATAAGGCAAAATGACAATTACATATCTTTATTTAATAAGTATTACGTATTTCAAGAATTTCACTGGCTGTATCAACGAAAATTGTCCATCAAGCAGCAGACGCCAAGGAAAACATCGATAATTCTATCAACTACTTCACGCTGAAAGGAATTCCGAATACTCTGGCCAAAGAGTCCAAGACCCTGCCTCGAGTTGCTCTTTTCTCGGTTCAATCGCAAAACAGACAACCCTTTTCCTGCCAAATCGCCACGGCTCGCAAATCCCGCAGGATTGGAATGCAGCGAGCCAAAACTGTCTTTGCCCACAAATGATAAAAATAGTATACGCGCCGATGCTGCGTGCTTCAGCATCGTAGGAAGAAATGTGTACCCCCTTTCCTTCCACCCTCTTTCCGTGCAAAATCATTCGGTTTCTTGGTTTCAAAGTGATGCAGACGTTCCCCATTCATCGTGAATTCTCGCGACAAAAGCATTTCGATCCCTCGGAAGGATACATATGCTCGATTTCGTGGACGATTTGCGATGAAAAATTTCGCGACAAGGAAATGGAGCAATATATATAATAAAATGTATCGCAAACTGTACCTATGGAACTTTCAGAAAATAGAGGGAAAAGGTGAAGAGAGAAGATCAAGTCTTAATTGGTTGCGCAGCAGCGCTATGATAAGTAATCCTGTAATACGAACACAGTTCCATGGTGCCCTATTATTCCGTCCACTTGGTCTCGCAAACGCTGCCATTCTGAACAACTGAAAGCGTACGGTAACCCGAGCGTAACAGGTAAATGTCCTGTAAGAACGGTAGCGGGGCCAATTTGGGGAGATAGGACGCCGAGGGAACTTGATAGATGACGAGGAGCGGCTGATACAAGTCGCGTTCACTTCCACAAGGGTGGTCTTTATCATTATTATCGTGCCGTAAACGCTACTCCTTTTCATTTTTTCTCCCGACCGTTCTCCGAAGATTTCAGCTTGTTTAGGAATATCAAATATACAGAAACTCGAGCCAACACTGTCCACCGCAACAATTTACAGTTTTCAAGATTATTTACTTTAGCGTGGGTTCACGACACAGACATTCAGTTGACAAAAAAGAGAAAAGGGTTGGATTAGGTTTGTTAAGAAATAAGTATTGATTTATGTATTACACATGTATCAGCGTGCGGGAAACTTTTTAGACGGCAAGAACCGACTAGAATTTTCTTATGAAATTAATCAAATGAAACTGTAGTGAACTCTAATTGTTTCTAATGAAACGAAAACATGCTCTGTTAAACAAAGAAATCTATCACATGGAAAAGCAGAATTTTCTTCTCCTTCTAATTCATTGTCCAGTGTTTGAAATTGAATTATTAAGCACAATCTCATAGCTGACGGCATGACAATATCTGAGAGACAGGTAAGCCCGAGAAATTTCTATTTCTCGCGAATAATTTTCGCAAATTGGATGAAATGGATACATTATACTCGAACGAGCGTTCGTTAAGCGTAATTAATACAGACAGGCAAAATTCTCTGCACGAACCGTGGCCCAATTAATTCAATATTCAATATCAATTTCCAATACGTCTTTCCTCTCAGCGAACTCATAAATTTCATTTAATTGCCATCGTGTGCCCGCGAACGAGCCGTCGCGTCGCGTCGTGGCAAATAAAGTTAAAAACGATGTCTGTCGTACGTTCGGGGGGCCTAATCGAGATATGGAGGTACTTAAAATTTCAGCCCACCGATTAACGGGCGTTAAGTGATCGAAAGGTGATTCGATTATTAATGGCTGATAGCCAGCGGAATGCCGTGGCTCGATAATATCGTGATCCGTAACCTGCCACCTACGCTGCACGGGTTTCTCTTATCGTGCTGTGTCACCGTCTTCCTACAGGTACGAACCGATACTTTTGTACCTGCTTTCTTGACGATCAGATACGCGAAGATCGACAGCCACTCGGCGTATCGTATCGATCGTACTAACTGAATATATATTCTGCCATTGAGTTTAACTGATATAGAGATCTATAGTCGGTCACGAGTTTCTGAGTACGCCCCCTAAACTCTGAATGCACTCGAAATATATTTTTGCCTTCTAACTTCTCTTGCAAAAATTTGCAAAACTGCATCGCGTATATCCGCGATTTTGAGATTATTTGCATTGCACTAATAGTATGTTTTTAATCGTACTTTGTACCTGTACGATTCGCGATTAATTAAGGTGTTACAGTTTTGAGTCGAGGCCTTCAATTTTTTTTAGAAAAGTTTCTTTTTATAAAATTATTTGTGAAACGTTTCATCGAATTAAAAGAATTTCTAGATTATTCGAATGCTTAATAATAAATGTCAATATAAATTCGGAACACAAAAATATAAAATGTTTCCTCAATTTAAATCAATTGAGGGGAGAAGTAGAATTAAATGATATTTATATCCCTTTTGAGTAGCACATTGTTAAAACACGAGGATTACCAGAATATTTATGTAGTGATTTTCATTAGAAAACGAGGAAGCATTTCGAAAGTTAATCCTTTCTCGTACTAAAGTATGTATGTATATACCATAAAGGTTTGTCGAAACATTTCTTCGTTTCGAAGCACTTATCGAATAGCGTCGGCGAGGCCTAACCGCACTTAAACGCTCAGAGGTGAGAAAATAAATAGTGAACGAAACCGCTTCGAGGGGTCCAAAAGTCTGTTTATTTTTTTCGTTTCTGTACTCCCCCTCTTTGGAGCCCCGGATGTCCTAGAGATGTAACAAATGAAGGGAACTGTTTGCTCGTACAGCAGCTGGGCCACATGGTACACACGTATATACCAGTTCACTTTGCCAATACGAAATTCCAACACCTTACACCTATTCAATTTGTACGTCGTTACCTGTTATTGCTACTGTCAAGGGCCACTCGCGTTGCAAGTGCGACCTTCTTTCATAAAAGGTGTTTCTACATCCCCTTTTCTCATTCTACTGTCCTACGACTTCTACGACTTCTACGACTTCTGTTTCTATTTTCGTTCTCTTTTTAGTATTGCAACGTTTAAGATGTACCAATAGATATTGTCTCCTCTGTTTTCGCCAACACCTTGCAATAAATTAAATACTTTTCTTGACAATTGGAGAATCTTCTTTACTTTATTTTTATTTTATTTCTGGACAATTGGGGAATGCTAAATAAACCAAGACTTTCAACTAAACTCTTATCTTGTCAACCTTTCCTTCACCCACAAAAAAATACTTCGTTGCAAAAAAGAATAAAAATAAAATTCCAATTTAATAATGCTCCAGGAAATATATACACGAGACATTAATCTTAATGACGCTTTAACAAATCGAGCTGGTGTACAGCTTCGTGCACCATAAATATAAACGCGAATTAAAGCGATCAACAGGATTTTGACAAAGCAATAATTTAATAAGTCTACGAGGCCTAGCGAGACAAACGCTTATCAGAGAGGTCCATTTAACTTGTTCTGTCCGGTTGAAAGGTTAAAATGATGCTTTATATATGGGTTAGTTAACTGGCACCATGGGAATTATATTTCACCGATCGTTTGTACACGCGGGAGATCAACGATCAAGAAGAATATACGTGAAGGAGCATTGGTTATTCCCTTGGCCATTATTTCTCCGTGGCACTCAATGGCTCGCTTTAAGAGAATAAATCCTCCTCAAGAATGGATCTTCTTCAACTGTGAAAGACACGCTTGCCTTTGATCCCAGTTGGAAGAAAGCTCCACAGCCTTTTCTCTGCAGTGCGTGTCGGGCAATTAATTCCCGATTTTCAACCAACGAATCCGTTCCATTATATATTTTATCCAATCGTCATTATCCATCCGAGTGGTTCATTTATTTATTGACAAACGCCCGTGTATTTATTGCCGTAGGTGAGTTAAAAAGTATGCATATGATTTATTATCGAAATCGAACTGAATTATGCGACGTCAGAGTACGATGCCAAAAAGAAACATTATTATATATTTGCCTTAGTTATTTATTAGAAAAAAGAAAAGGTTGACACGCGTTACCTTTAAGTTATACGTTTCAAAGGTTTGTAAGAAGCGTCATGAAATTCAAAGGAGCAGTGAATAAAGTAAAACATTCTTGTACAAGTGTATATGTGTACGCACATATATACTGCGTTCCATAAACTCCAATTTGTACCTAGCTCTGGCAATTGTATTTTATTTTCTTCATTTTGTTCCCTGGCAACTCGACGAAAGAAATGGGCAAACAAACCCCACGCATTTTCTTTCATAAACGTCCATTAACGAACACTGCACAAAATTGATTACTCTCTGCCAACCGCGTTGCCTATAAAACGACCAGCCCGGGCAGAAGAACAAAAAAAATTGAAAAGGAAAACGTGGCACGAGTATGTATACACTGCCGCCTAACAAAAAATTGTTCACTGCCACTTTCTTAATTGTACGAACATCGAATGGTTCCTTAAACAAATTCATTGCCACGAAATTAATATCGCAGACTAGCAACAATTAACCTCGACTCAATGTATTCCAGCTTGGAAATGTTCTTCGACAGTCAACTGAAAATTATTAATCGGTCATCAAATGCCTCCAGAGCTTGAAATATGTCAGCTGATTGGCCCCAACCCTTTTAACCGGCAGTGTACATACGTCAAAACTGTTACACAGATAACAAGCCTGCTCTTTAATGCAGTTGTTAAAATAGCCCTTCTATTACGTTGGACTATCAATCGGAGTTGTCACGACGATTAAGAGCGACGATTAACTTAAATGTACAACTGTTGGAACGCAGACGTGAACCGTTTCACGTTCGTCCCCACAGTTTGTACCCGAACGGGCTGGGAAGGTGCGGGTTCACGCAGCCAGCTACCATTGTCGATTCCTCTGCTTCTCGAATCGTGGCCCATGCGATTAAGCGCTCAATCTACGCGAGACAATGCGACGTCTCAACCCGGCCAATTTATCGAACACCCACGTGGATACGTGACTCGTGTAAAGATAAGAAATAACCGAAGGTCAACCGGGTCGACCAGGTCTGCCGAAGACGAACCCTTTGCCCACCCTCTGTACACCCTATGCGTCCTCGTTACGAAGCCCTCCTCGAACGAGCAATCCTCGACTGTCGGCCAAATTTGGCTAAACTTAATCACACCGGTGGAAACGTTGGCGGCTTGTTAAGATTTATTTTGTTCCTTCTTCAAGCACCTTTGTACGCGTTATATTAATGACGTTCGTTGGTAATGGCTGTTTGGTTGGGGATTTCATTTCCAGGCGTGTGCGATTCAATTTGCTTCCGATAGTGGAAAGCTATGGTTATGCACGTTTTTGCTTCCTTTATTCTGATTTGAGAGGGAATAATTACGGTGTTACTTTTAGATTTTGAAAATTTTAAACCGAGTGCACTAATGGGGATGAGGGACAGCTTTCAACAGCATCCAAAGTGTTTGATAACGCCGTCGCGGTATCAGTTCGTGAAAGTAAAACCGGATTGACGGTGGACCACAAGCAACCTTGCTTTTCTTCCCCACGTTTCTTAACCTTTAGCATATCCCCCATATCAATTAAGGTAGGCATTCGTAAAAATTTTATGGGGATATTTCAATTACAAACCAGCCGACGGTACAAAGAGAAACAGTTACTCAAGTACAGTGGCAAAACGAAAATGAGGGACTTTTAATTTTACCAATAAATATTGCTATATATATTATACACCGTTGCGTATAAAACTTTACGTATACAATCATTCTTTTGCGCGAATAAGTAGTTTGAGATACTTCGAATGGAATAGCATTTGCAGAAGTTATGTATATCCGGACCAAGGAACATTACCTTCGTACAACAAATATATTCGTTCAATCGGATCGTGTTTTGCATAGAAGGAAACTCACCTCGATATCTACATTGGGCAAAAAGTTCGACAATACTGGGCGGAACCGTATTTTCCCTTTATTCCCCTTCTTCTTCTATTATTCCTTTCTTTTACGACTGGAGAATGCCCGCAGGCTATTCGAGCAATGCATCAGAAATTTTATAACAACCAGCACGCATTCGAACTTGTAAGCAGAATCAAAGATGGCCGTTCGAAAAGTTCAACCGAACCATTACCGATAAATGTAGTTTCATGAAACTGAACGAGAAAGCTTGGGTTATTTCCTTGTTAGAGAATTCATCTCGGAGATAGAGCATGATGGAACCAAGTTCTATAACGATTGCACGAAAATCTAGGGAACGATTCCACGGAATTTCATTTGTTTGGATGCAAATAATTGGAAAGAGATTTTAGTCAATTAATGCACCGTGTACTCAACAGTAAGTAAATTAATATCAAACTTACCATAAATACATTATTTACATACTATTATTATTATAGTATTCATAGTTCGTTTTATTGATTGATAATATATTATGTGAATAATAATTATATCATTAATATTAATGTTATTATTAAATAAACGGAAGAAACAAGAATATGATAATAATTTCGATCATATCAAGATTGTCTGTACAGGAAAAAAGCAAATTGTTTTCAGAATTTGTACTTTATCATAAATTCGTCGTCTCTTTCCTTTCATTGCATTATCCTTAATTCACAGAGGTCGTTCTCACGGCAACGAATTTCAGAAGAAGTTCGGGAGCAACAAATAAGAAGTGAACAAATTCGTCCATCCTTTCTTCCCCATCTCAACGCGAAACGAAGTTTCCAAAGTGAAAGCTCCCTTGGGTCGACTACTGAAAACGAACAGATAGCGGTACTACGAAGAATCCACTTGGTACAGTTTTATTTCCTTCGGTAGCGCATTTTTCCTTGGGTGACTGTCGCGTGTGAAAAGTTCTTCCTGAGTGGTGTTGGAAACGCGAGGTCTCTCCGGTCACAGGTAAAAATTCTGTGGACCGTACAGTCTCAAAAGTTTTCCCAGTTACGGGCCAACCTAATTTCCGTCGTCTTTATTTTATTTCGCGCGACTTTTACCCCTTCCTTCGCCAATATTCCTCACTACCTCTTTAACGTAATTTTTTCCCTGAATTAACGAGTTCAACATTACTCGACGCTATAAAAATTGTCAGTGCTATTGATAACGGCAAGGTTGATGTTCAAACAAAAAAATAAAGAAAAGTCCGTCCGATTTTCCATAAATGGCGTTCGATTAAATTTTTGTTTACTGCTGAAGTTAATTTCTATTCCGATCACTGGATCGTGTGGAACGTTAAGTATTTTTAAGGTGTCAGTCTTGTAAGTTTTTATAATAGATTCTTAACGAGGTTTTCCATTTGCTTCAATAATAGTAAAACTGGTGAATAATTATTTTTCTTGCCTCAAATGTGTTATAAACTGTGCAAACAGGAATGAATAATGTTACCGGTGTTAAAAATCCGATTAACTACGTATTTGCAATACAGGTTCCGTAACGCAATGCACATTGATAATTAATTTCTGAATCTGGTTCCAGCGAGTGCAAACTTCTGTATATACATTCGTTCTACGAATACGTAATTCTACTCTGTTACATATTTCCGACTGCCGAAAGCACTCTCTGTTTAGGAATGCTGAATTTATAATCCTCCGCCCCGTAATTAACTGCGTTTCGTTACCCAAGCGACTTTGGCTCATTCTATTCGGCCCGTTGTCCATTAGTCACACCGTGTGTAATTCTGTTTCTCTGTCGGGAATCCTTAAACAGAATTATTCGTCTAAATTTATCCGTGCGGTAAAGTTGAGTACTAATTTCTAAAAATAGCAAGCCAAGCCCTTTAATTCCGTGTACCTCGAGCAGCCCCCCAAATGAATTCGTTAAACGCCAGTGTTAAACGACAACGCAGCTCTACTAATTACAATGTTTGTTTCTTTTACACATACAAAAGGGTCCCCCTTCGACTGTAAATGCACACCGAATCATTAATCATTCCCCTCTATCGAATCGCCAAAATCATAATAATCCGGGATCTGTAATCTCTGCTGTAATCAGGTGAACTATATACACCTATGTATGTACCTAGTTCAGCAATGCTACGAAAGAGCAGGAGAAAAATGCGAGGCTGTTTCGTTCAATGGACTCGAGTGAAATGATAATAGAGTTAGCGAGCAGCGGGCAGAAACTTTTTCAACCCTTTCTACGTCGTGCACCGGCCACTTGATTAAAAGTTGCTGCTCGCGATTCACCTCTCGGGCGAAGTCTCTCGACCGAGAGTTGCTCAAACGGCAACTCGACCTATTCAGACCGCTAATAGCTCCAACTGTATCCAGAAGTGAGCGCATCTCGCGTTCTTCGAGCGAACGAACGAATGAAAAAGGGAAAGAGGACAAAAAGAAACGCACACGAAAGAAGGAAAGTTGAACCGCGTCACGTATAGACGTATAGGATCGCGAATCGGTCTCACGTAGAGACGTGCCACGGAAGGCGAGCTTCTTCAATCGAAGAAGCGGAGAAGAAGCGGAGAAGAAGCTGAGATTCAGTTGGCCCTGGCGGTAGATCGTACCTGGTTCCTCGGCACCGCGTTCGAGGACTAAACTTCTTCGTGCAGGAGGTTCTAGCGAACGATTCACGCCGAGCAACGATTACCAGGGGTTCCGATAGAGGAGCCCAAAAAATTCTGCTTCCTCCGCGGCCACTTTCGTTTCCTTTCCACCCTCGTTCCCCGTCTATTGAACGACGCTTACCGTCCGGTGTTCAATTATTTGAATCAGCTGAAACTGCTCGATTCTCGGTCGAAAATTTCGCCGAGGAATTTACGAAATCACGTCGGACGGCGTCGATCGGACGCGACGTCTAACGAAGGGATGCACAGGCCGTTTCAGTAATGACGGCGCGAAGAAGGAAGAAAAATACAAAAGTCTGCGCGAGCACCTAATGCTTAATCGTCTGACAGAATCAATTATTCCTGAAGGTTTTTAAGCTTCTTCTATCGTTTGCCCCGCGAACGTCGCGTCACTAACGGAGGAACGACAGGGACGGTGGGGTGAAGCAGGTAAAACGCGTAGGAGGCTGTCGACGGTCGAGAATGGCGCACAAGTTGGAATCATAGATCGTAAATAGCGATTTATTCGTGCGAGAGGAGCAAACAAATTCGATGACACTCCTACGGCCGTGAGGATCGTGCCGCTTTCTAAACCACGAGAGGCTTTATCTAAATCGACAGGACGATATCGGGAAGGCCCGTTGTCTCTACGATCGACTCGCCTCGAACGCAGACCGGCGATTTCGATACTTTCTACCGGTTAGATGTACTATCTTCTCCTGGCGTGTAATCTCGACACGCTTCGCTATAACAATCCACCGCCGCGCGGATGATAACAATGTGATAACGAGGCTTTTTTATTGAATAATAAAATACCGAGGGACCTTTCTTTTTAGAGATCCCCGTGGGATAATGTAACACGAATACCGTTCGATGCATCGCGCGAAATGATTGTAAGAAAAGAATCCTTCTATCCTCTCGGCAGGTGATTGAAAGATAGCGCAGCTCGAGAGGAGAGCCAAAGGTATTTCTACGCTTGCAAAATTGAATGCTTAACGGGCGGATGAATGCAGGCGGGTTTATTAGATAAGACGATGCGAAATCTGTGGAGGGAAATGATGGAAGGAATGAGAAGGATTTGGTTGAAGGTGATTGGAATGAAACGTGTGTTTCGATATCGAAGGGAGAAGATTTGTGGTAGTGTTTTCTATGCGCGATATATAAATGTTATAAATGTATTTCCATTGTAGCTTGGCGATTTTGGATTATACATATTGGTAGTTCAGTGAGGTTAAAAAGTATTTTGATTAAACCGCGAATAATGCGTCGAATTGTTTCCAGTGCGTGAAACCCTAATGTTGTCATATTGTTCTTTTTTCGTACTTTAAAATATATATTTGCATATTGCGAAACTCATTTCAGATTCAGCGAAACGTTTCGATAAATCTAGATACCTACTGCAGAATTCCAGACGTGTTTCGTGGCAATGTTTGCCTTACCATTCATTAAATCAATCTATTTCACGAAGATCGTAAAGCGTTCATTGATCCTGATTCATTCGGAGATCAAATGAAACGTACTATTTATTTTACCAAGAACTCGGTACGGATGTGCGTAATGCGCGACGACAGGGGAAGATGCAAAAAGAAAGAGAAAAAAAAAAGAAAAACAATTATACACAAATGGTAATGGTCGAAATGTACAGATCTTTAAAATAATTGGAAGAGAAAATCTGTTTTCTGTCCCACAATCAATTGGTAAAAGAAATACTTGGAAAATTCGCAGAAAACTCCACATAAAAATTCTAACCGAGAAAACCGAGGCTCCAATGTAAATTCGCACAGGTGACTAAAAAATAAGCATAGAAAAGCTGCATAATGCAGCGAATTAAATACACACAGGGCGGCCAACAGTTTGCCCCAGGTAGACACATTAAATATAATAATATAATGCAAGATAATAACGTTAATAACGCAACAATCATCCTCTACATTCCTGTTAAAAGTTTTCTTCGGCTGCGCGTGCGTTGGATTCGCAATACCGAGCCGTATCATTATCACCGCAAGAAAATAATCGCGCATTGAAAACGAAGGTGGAAAATTGGCATACATATTGCCCGTAATAAACGTTCCGAGACTACTGGAGCAATTCTCTAGCACGGTTCACGGCTTAACGTTTCCTTGAATGTGCTATCTTCGTCGCCAGACGATGAACATTCCCGATAATAATGTGCCAACATTTGCTTTTCCACGTAATTTCGCCGGCCCATTACGCACCACCTGCTCTCGGCCACCTAATTTTGACATTTCGATTTTCGCCAAGTAGAATTTCCAAACAGCAGACGATACCGTTTGTCCAGTTTATTGAATGGATGAAATCACAAGTGATATCGAATTTCGATTTAATCGACCCACGGGTTTCCACACTTTCTGATTTCTTGAAGATATGTAGTCTTGTTGGAAGGGACGTTCGATTCGGGAGAAATTGTGCAAAACAGTAGTTGGCAATAGCCTGATGATTTTTTAACGAGACATTTAATAATAATAATGATTTAACAAAGTTACGGGGGACCCCTTAACAATTCTTGAATAAAATATAAAAAACATTTCACAGCGACGACTCATCTGTCAAATTAATTTCACATTTCGAATCTCCCATAAAGCTACTGACTGAAAAAATTGCAAGGAAGACAGCCTCGCGCTGAAAACGCAAACGTTCGACGAAAATTAACACTAATGCTCGCATCTGTATTGTAACGTAAACAGAAAGCACCATTAAACCACAGACGGCGGCGCAAAATGGCAATGGAGTTAAACGCGACACGTAATTTCAAGATTGTGAAACTTCTCACGCCTCGGTAAGAGTTACACGACGGATAATGAAATTCTCGTGTGGAAACAAAGGTCGTTAAATGGGAAAAGGGGAGAGAACAGGTCAACGGAGAAACGAAGAAAGGCCAGCTGTACCGAAGGAAAAAAAGGAAGAAAAATTTGCACGACGTTGGTAAAGCGAAGCAAATCGAATCGAATCGAACGAAATCAAAACGAAGCAAAGCTAAACGAAACGAAACGCGACGCAACAAAGCAAATCTAAGCAAAGCAAAGGAAATCAAGGCAAAGCAAAGCAAAGCAAATCCAAGCATAGTAAAGTGAAGCAAAGTGAGGCGAGTCAAAGCAAAACAAAGCGACGCAGGGCAAAGCAAAGCAAAGTAAAAGTAAGTCAAAGCAAAAGCAAAGACAGGAAAGTCGAGCCGCGGTGACGAGACAAGTTCCATCGAGCAGTTTCTAAAAGGCGACTCCAAGCGGGGGCCATTTAAGGGAATCCTGGCCAAAGGTGCCGGTGACCTCGTTGATCCTCCAACTGGTTCCGAACGTATCCGCGGAGGAGATCTTTTGTCGCTTAACGCTTTGCAAATCGTGACAAAGGGTAACGATGGAAGGAACGAGAACGCGTAGCCGTGTCTTCGTCGATAAGAGGTGGCCGGCCCCGGGGAGACAGTTTAAGGTGTGCAAAAATAAAGAAGAAGAGCAGAGAGGAAGAAGGCTGGCTGTTTGGGACAAGGAGAAAAGAGAAAGGGTAAATCGGTGGATGGTGCGACGGGCGCATGCGTGCACGCGGGTATGCGGTCGACGTTTATTTCGGGATGAGCGCGAACGTTCTATCCTCCCCAAACGAACGCAACACCGTCTCGTTATTGTTGTTATTGTCGTTGACTCGGCACCGTCCTGGCTCGTCGTCTTCCGAGCCCAACCCCGAGTCGGTTAACGACATTCAAAACGCGTCCCCCCGGGGCCTTGCACTAACCTGGACCACTTTCATCCCTTCTTTGTCCCCTTTTTCTTCCTCTTGCCCCTCTTAACAATAAGGGAGAGTCGCTTCGTAAGAAGAAATTGTCTCGTAAGCGATAAACGCTCCACGACCCTTTTCGAGCCTCGCACTCGAGAGAATCTCCCTTTTCGTGTCTGTTATCCGTTCCATGTTTAGGTATTAAAGTATGCATTAACGCGAGAAGTATACGTGCAAGTAAATTGTAGTTTTTAGCAGATTAATAGTTAGAGACTCGGACGATAGATATTTGTACGCTCGTGTTTATTTTATTTATTTTCGAGCACGCTAATATAATTATCATTCCATCACAGCTATCTTGGAGCAATTAATATTATTGCAGTAAACGCGCACAATTTATTGGATCCGTTCTTGTCTCCCTTTAATCTTATTTTTAGGTTTGCTTGTGAATACCAGTTCAAGAAATGTGCACGATTTCGACAGAATTCATTCGAAGAAAGAGAAGACGTTAAATATGTCGTTCGAACATTCAGCGTGCTCGAGGGAGACGAATATTCGCCATGGAACGAGAAATACATCATGTCTCCGATTATTCAAGCAAATCGAATAAAATTAGCCACACAAAAATAATATTTTCATTTCACGCTTAATCCTTCAATATTACTGGGAGAAAAAAAAAAGAAATACTGGCCGCATTGAACTTTTATGGAATGCACGTTTCTCTGCACCGAGACGACATTGACCGCCGGCCACGTTTTATCGATTTATCGCTGATTTACACGTACATACCCCTTTATCGACCGCCTCGCGCGCAAGTCGCTCGAAGGAAACGCCACTTTTTAAACAAAAACCACCGCGAGGCGTTACAATTTCGCGTGCGGTCGAACTCGAAACACGACAGACCGAGCCGCAATATATATTACAAAATTTACACCGTACACAGTATCGCCATTTGCGATTAATATTTCGACGTTTATACTCGCGCACGCTTGAAGCACCGCGACATCGCTTTCCCATTATGCAAATACTGCGGGCTCGTCTTCAGAACGCGAAGCGAGCCAATAAAAACACGCAGGAAAAAGAAAGAGCGAAAATAATCACTCGAGAACGGGACTGCGACGGGCGACGAAATTAATAAAGCCACCGCAACGAAAATTTACCACACATTTCTCCTACTTCCGTGAAAATAAAATATCACGGGTCTTTACATCGGTCAATTACCAATCAGCCTTAAAAATCTCGAGCAATTAAACACCCTCGAAACAAATTCGACCCCTCGCAACCCCTTCGACCGCCATCGAATCCGGAACGAACGACCCCGATAATAAAGCAGCCGCGACTCGAGCTTATTTTCCCGGTGGAAGAGTTCCACGTCGCAGAGAAACGGCGGTCGAAAGCGACGAGGAGAATCCTCGCGGCGAGAATACCCGCGAATCGCGGAAGCACCTGTGCACCAAAAGAAAACGTGTCCACCGAGTACGCAGAACGAGATCGTGGCCGTGCGACAGTGTGCGTGATCACGCACACTCGCGGTGTGCGCGTCGCCACACGTGCGTGTGTACCTGTGCACGCGTACGAACCGAGAATCACGAAGAACGAAACGCGTTCGTAACAGTGAGCGCACGTAGACGGCAGGGGAGAGTGCGTGGTGCACTCTCGAGACACCGTGTTTCACGGCAGACCGCGTGGCAGCTCCTGGATTTATTTATACGTCTCGCGTACCTAGCTACATACGAGCGTGCCTGTGTACGGCCGGTTCGCGCTCGGATAAACACCCTGGGCACGCCGCGCCAACTATCGCCTGTATTTATGGACGTTCGGGCAACCTTTCGATTCGGACAACTAATGTGAATTCAAATTTATGCTCACCTGGGACGCACGGCTCGCTCTCTACGCCCGCGAGATTACCGTCGGATTTTCGTTGGTCGTTTTCATTCATTCGTTCGTTCATTCATTCATTCGTGCGGTGTATAGGCGCGCTCTGTGATCTTTCACGCGGCCGGGCATTTATGCGCGTACATTGTATGTGCCGTGCGCACTTACGTACATATATGTGCATATTATGTACAATATGCATCGTGAAGGGCTGCTAAGGAGGTGGGATTAGGGAGCACGGGGACCGATACTGGTTTCTAAAGAGAGGCCATGGGATCTGTGGATGTTATTCAATCGTACGGATTTGTATCTGGTTCGATTCTATGGGCGATGGTTAAGTCACGGGCGACGCTTGGACGAGGGTTTGTGAATGATTTTATATGGGCGGGTTATAAATGTTGTTTCTGGTGGGAAAAGCAAGCGGAAGGGTGTGATAAGTTAATGCGGGGGATAATCTGTTGGTTTCCTTTATCTGGTAAGTAGATTTGGATGGTGTGTGTATGTGTACGTAGCGAAAGTTTATAAGATCGTTATGTGTAGGAGGGTTAGAGACAGCTGGCCGCTGGGTTCTTTAACCCCTTCGACGTTCTTGGGGTATAGACCGATGCTTTAAAGTATTGGGACGTTTAACGTTTCTCTTTTCTGTTTCTTCCATTTATGTGTCGGTGGTGTGCTTTCGCTGCCGAATGTGACTTGTCGATGTGAGCAATCGTGTGGGTTATTTGAGTAATATATTACAGTAATGTGATAGAAAATAGAATGTATAAAATATATTGAGGTATCGTTAATGATTTCGTAAGTTGTTTAAATTCGACCCGTAAAGAACATCGAAAGATTATCTTCTAATTTAATTCACCTGTTTAGCTAAAGTCCATTTTATTGCAGACAGAATTTATAGCGCAATTATGTAGTTCTGTGATTCTTCGTGTGATAAGTGAAACGAGGCAGTGATATTTGAAACGTTAATACTTGCCAGTTTATCGATTTCTATTCTGAGAAATTTCTCCACTACACTTGGGACTGTATTGAACAAAAAAATAAAATGTGAAATAAGAAAGAAAAAAAGTGCACGTGTGTATACCATTTCCTGACACTTGCGGCAAACCTTCAATTATCCCTGCATAGTACAATTTCGATTGCCCAATTTAATTAAAATACAGACAAGCCGATTAAATTGAAATCTAAGCAAAACTGAGTGAGTAACAAATTTTTCTTAAACATTCACGATCGCAATCAGTTTAATCGAGGTTCTATTGTACTGTTACGTGTCATTTCCTTCAGTATGCAACAGAAAGAAACTGGAACAATAATCTCTCGTATCGATCTACCTGCAGTAATATTTTTCGCGATGAATTCTCAGAATCCTCGAAAGTTCTAGCATAATCGCAATCTCTTATGTAAGGTGTTACGAAACACCGTACGTACGTGGCAAGACCTGAAAGAATTCGGAATGCCAAGGAGGTTCATGCAGCTGCAATTTCGCGACAGTCTACAAGCTTCGCGAGAGACTGCACGGCGGATTCTAAATTTGTTTTTAACGCCCGGGAATATCCTCCTCATTTGACGATACTTTAAATTGCTTCAAGAAACATTAGCGCGGAGAAGGAAAGGGTGACATAAACGGCCCGAAAGTTGGGCACTTTCGGAGCAAACTTTTTTTCTGGAATATCTTAACCGATAGTTCAAAACGGAACGCAATTTTCTTATCCGTGCATGCAAAACAGGTGCCGCGAAGAATTGCAAATTGTCTAGCAGCAATATCGTTAAATATATTGAATATATTAAATGCAGCGAAGCAGAAGGTATGACGTTCTTTACTTTTCGTTTGTTCTTGATATTATTTATAAATGTCGGGAGGAAAGTTTCACGATTGCGCAGCTAACGTTTCGAGTGTAAAGGGTTCAAACATTTCTGAACGAACCACTGTGCGCCACCGCAGAACGTATATCATTAAAAGCGGAAACGCGAAAATCGAGCCAGTGGAAAGACCGTTCTCACGAACAGTATGTACCATTTCCTTTTCTCTTGGCAACGATTGCAACGACTACGTACACGCGTGTGCGCCATTTGTCCGGACAGCATCCAGGCTGGACCGAATTCAAATGGTCGAAAGCACAGCCTGTGGTTCCTAATATCGCCGACTCCGAATATCAACGACTCTGTTATCGACTCGAATCGAACGGCCCGCTGCGCTTAGCCAAGCCAAAGACTCCCTTATCGAGCCGATAAAAATAATGGATCGGACGAGCTTCAGATCTTAAAGCCTTCCATGGTGAAGCTTCTGCGTCGCGAGGACTGGTGGAGTGCACCGCGTGAAAGAGTGCAATTGCAGTAGCAATAACAGTGAAGGTAAAAAAGATTTACCGCAGTCGTGAGATTTTTGCATACCCTCTCGTCGTATCGATGGAAACGCGAACAGTCGAACAATTGGAAATTTTGAATAAGGATTAGTTTTTTTAGATTTTTTTAACAATAGAACTTAAGCCTGGAATACTATGTAGAGTAGTATCATTCCATTGATATGGTAACGAGGTACTGTATACTCCAATTATGAAAATAAGTGAAATTTAAATGATCGCAGAATATAAGCTTATTATTATGATAGAAGATGGTTATCAATGAAGCACTGAATAATACAAACCGCTGGAAATCAGGGCATAAGCATACCTAATGGCAATTGCAAATATATCGACGGTATTCTATTTTATGTTTTATTCTAACGTGCAACAAATATAGAACTAGCGATTAATTAAAATTTAACGTGAAACAATCGAGATTTGTTTTATCAATAAAAGCTTACCTCTTTTTAACTCAGAAAATTGCCAAGGTTACTTATTGGCAAGAGCTAGTTTTATTTTTAATGTAGTCGATATTATTCGTGGGTCAGACATGTATAATCTGTGCTATTATTTAAACAGTTGTCTAAAAGAATTATCATAATTATGTGCATTCTTGATATTATGTTTCCAACCGTTTGCGTGCCTCCTTCCTTCACTTTGGACTGTGTTTTTTAAAATATCTTATTTGAAAACGCTGTACGCGAAGTTGTCACAATTAAACGCAGCAGGAGAGATTCATTGAATCGATATAATACTCGCAATTAGAATAAAGAGGCATCGACTATAGTCAGTGGATGTGAACTCTTTGTTCACAACTTTGTTCGTTTGAACGTTTATCAACTATAAGCTGCGATTATAATGAAAGGGGCAAGAGAGATAATTGCGGATAAATTGATTGGAAATATAATACAAGGAATAATAAAAGTCTTTGATTTTGTATCTTCCATCATTTCGTGGCACTATAGTTTCTTCGATTTCCTTGACTGTGCTAAGCGTAACCGAGGGAAACGAGAAAAACTAAAGGAAGATTGAAGCAGGGGGCAAAAAGGAAACAGGAATAAGCACTGGAGTACGGAAGAATATAACAAGACGAAACAAGTGTCTCTGTTTTTTTACCGTTATCTCCAATCCTTGCTATCATTCAAGCAAATAAGAATGCTTTCCCCGCGGTTCACTTAAAAAATCCAAACCAATCGGAAAAACCTGCAAGCCCATATAAAACGATATTGAAAAAACTAAAACCTTCAAAATTGAAACCATGCACACGTCCAACTGGTCCATAATATTACAACATTAAGGATCTTTTCTCTAGCTCCTACTTAATCCTAATAATAAAATCCATTTCTGTCTCATCCCGCAGCAATTAATTCCGCTTGCGATACAACCTTTCTAACACCAACATCTTTTCAACCCCGCGATTATTCTTCACGAAAAAGAAAAAACAAATTCTTCAATCCCCGGGCCAACGAAGCCACACAATAACGATTAATACTTCACTGCTACGGAGCACTTACGCCTCGTGAAAGAAATAAAATGAATATTATCCAAAAACGAACTCCGACAAGCGTATGTATGCCTACGTAGATCGCTGCAGAGGTAGAAAGGACTATAAGAGAGCGAACAAGAAACGAGGAGGGAACAAGAGATCGAGGAAGGGCGAAAGAGATAGAAAGAGGAAGGAAGAGCCATTCATCCGAGAGGTCGCGACGACTTCCATTCATGCAAAGAGCGTCGGGGGCCTCGCATCACGAGGAAGAATAATCGTTGTACGAGCGTCGGCGGAACATCACGAGGAGAGAATAACAACCGTGCGGCTCCAAAACGTGTCAAGGGAATGGAGAAGGGGGATGAAAGAGGGGGGGAAAAGAAAAAGAAAGAGAGGCATCGAGGAATGAAAGCGATCCGTCATGCGGATCCCGTTTTGATTTTGGTCAAAAGAAACTTTTTCACTCCTGCATATTTGCGAGTCAGCAGAGCATTGTTGGCCTAAACGGACTATAGCATGGCAATTTCGTTTCGTCGGCCCACCAAAACTTTGTACCCCACTCGTTCCAAGTTTTCTTCATTTTGTTGCACACTGTACATGCTGGGAGAACTGATTGCGTCAATCGTGCAGGGTAGTGAAAATTTGTCGAATTTCGATGTCCCCTGATTTCGTTAAAATTCAGTTCTTTATCTGCTCGTTCGATTTCATTTACTAAAGACTAAAGAAAACTAAAGAAAACTAAAGAAAACACACGCCCCCGTCTCGCCGATAACATTACTTCAAAACCCTTAAGAGAAAGAAAAGAGAGGGGAGTCGCAGCGAATCTGCGGAAGAGGATAGATTGTCGTGGCAGAAGTGGAAACTCGGTTCCAGAGGTGCTGCGTAATTAAGTGGTTCGTCGGGACGAAATGTAGCGAAGGAAAATCAGGGAAATTTTCTCGCGGGAATTGAAATGTAGATGTAAAAAGTGGTCGCCCAATTACCCCTCGAAAAAGGCAAAAGGAACGGTCGAGGGGGAACGGGTTCCGCGGTGACCAGGCAATGCCCCGATGGTTTTTAGAAGAAATCAGCGTGCGCCGGGTGCGGTGAAGTTTCCATCTTCCTTTTCTCCCTACCCTTTCACAATCGCCGACAGACAGGGGTAAGCGTGCGAGCTTTTTACCAAAAACGTACAACAACCTAGCTAGACCGTTCTCCAAGCCACCGACGAGACCCTCGAATCGCTGCAAGAAGTGTCCAATTTAAAATGTAAATTGCGCCCGGATATTTGGCATATCGCAGGCGCACGCTGCGAAATGGCCGCGAAATTAAAATGTAATTTAATTCGAACACCAAACCAACCCTATTCCTTCCCCCCGCGTCGCGCCCTGCCTTTCCACGTTTCATCCGTCGTCTCGCTTCTCCTCTTCGCTTTTTGTTGCCCCCTTTTTTTTCTCTTAACCCCTCGGCCGTGACGCGTGTGTCGTTGTAAAGTCGAAGGAAAGCCGTTTTACCAAGAGTACGACCTCCTTTATCGATTCTTCGTCTCTCGAACGGTATTTCGTCTCTTCTTTAGGAGCGCATTTCAGAACGAGTATCTTCCGATTCGCCGTAAAACAACGTTGTTTAAATCGAACGCGAGGGACTATGATTTCTTGTACCTGTCTCGGTTCGTTCCACGCGATACGGAAACGCGGCAGCCTTCGCGAAAGGTAATGCAACGTGTCGCTGTGCCTATTATCATCAGCTGTTAATGATTAAGTGAATAGTTTCTGGGTGTACTTTTCTTAAATGCTCTCTAAAAGCTAAGAAGATCGATTAATAATTACAGTGACTCACTCACGCTCTTTGAAATTAAAAAATATTATTTACACCCTTGTTTAGAAATGCTTTCTCAGCATGGAACGCAAATATTGTTTCCTTGCTTGTTTAAAAACTTACGCTTGTCACTGTACATTTCATCCCCGCGTATTTGTAAACCAAGTTTAGCTCAATTCTACAAGGAAACGATGAACTACGTGGTCGTGCAATTAACGACAAAAATCTGCGAGGGCCTAAAGAAACGACACGAGCCGAATCTGTATTCGCACAGATACCATGAGTACTCGTAATCATCACCATAGCAACCGTTTAATTGGAAAAGGAACCCAGCAATAAAATCGTCGAGTGTCTCTGTTCCACGATGCGGAACAGAACCGACCGTCGTCGTTCACGTAATAATTGTTCAGAGAAGGGCGCGACGAATTTCGAGCTAAGCCACTTCACCGTTTTCTTCTTTGACTTGGATTTCCGTTGGCAGAGGCTGATCACAAATTGCTACAGAACGTATTGTCATGGAAATATGAAAGGCGAATGAGGGGTGGCGTTTGTGTAAGAATATGCGGGGGTGTGTATCAGCAATTGTCACAAATAATCTTCCAATCGTTAATTATTATGCATTTTCCAATTCCTCTTAATATAGTATCCAATGCAAACGCGACACGTGGAAACTGCATACACATTGCATCTTCCAAGATCCTCGAAGCTAAACCAAATGTCAAATTGCTAATGGAGGCGAGATTTCAATTGTGCGAAAGGTAAACAAGTTTGTGACGGGAGAGCATAGAAAACGTTCTGCAAGGGGACAGAAAAATCGAGACAAACTAAGCTAACGACGCGAAGCTTCGAAGAATGCATAGAAAAACGGCGGAGAAAAAAAGAAGAGGAGGGAAAGAATTGTAAGAAGAAAACTGTCGAGCAAGAATCGTGATGTACGTACGAGTATAACTACGCGTCGTATAAACGGACCCTTGAGAACATAATTCATTGCCGTAAACAGGCCGTACACGGCGTGCCGTGTCAAATTAACGGCGTGCCGCAACAAGAACCGCCCCTTGAACCTTTACAAAGAATGTTCACAGACACCTGAACCCCTTCGAGGTCTGATTTTCCACATTTCTTCTTCGTCGAAGGCATTCAAATCAATTTCGAGCGGAGCAGCAATGATCCGCGTCGGCGTGTAATAAAATTCAAGCAAAATGCCTTTTCAACCCTTCTGCGTCGCACAAACAATTGTCACGTGTGAACTAATCAAATTCACTCGTGTTAAAACATTCACTTGGGTGAATGCAGATATTTTGTCGAAAGATTAATTGGTGCTGAATATTGACTGACATAATTGCAATTGTCTTTCCTCGTTACTACCCCTTTTGTTCGTCCAGAGATAATAAAACGTGTTAATACGAATTATGCAAAGATGTAATTAAATGTAATATTGATTATTTATTTCTTCCATTTGAAATTTTTACCATTAATAAACGTTTCTTTTTTCACGTTTCTTTTAATTGGAATATTCACAATTATATTGCGAATATTCATATTAGCCGTACGATTTTCGTATCTTCGAGCAGTAATTGAAAAAAGAAAACGGTACGGAACTTCTGCCACCATGCAGCAATTCTAAAACGTTTAGGTGTGAAAATTCTACCACAGTACCCCGGGACGTATCATAAAAATGAAGGGGACAGAGAAAGTTCTACGACCGTGCCCTAAAAGGGTTTGACAGATTAAGAAAAACAATGACTGTAGACGAAAATTGACCACGAAAAAATTAACCCACTTGGGTGATCATAAATCATTATTGTCTAAACGTTTGGGAAACGAGAGAGCTACTACTAGATTGCCGGGTCGACAAGGAGAAACCTGGAAAATCCCATATTTCCACGGTGTACACCATAAATCGCATATGCCGCGGGTACCACTCGAAACGCAAACCCCTAGCATATGTTACTTAAGCTCTTAAACAGTGTTAGCTTGTGTGTTGCAAGAGCATAAAAGGAATCTATGTACGTTACATAGTTGAGAAACATTGAAAAGAAGTGGATATACTTTATACCGCGTTTGTGCATTGGTCAGAAAGGGCACAGACGGCATATACAATTCCAGGAGTGAAATTTACGGGCGTTGCTCAAGTGACAAGTGACACAGCCCCTTTTATTTGCCTTTCTTTTTCTATTCTTATTATTTTTTTTTCTTATTTTTCTTTTTCAACACAGATCCGTGCATGTACATTCTATTACTAAAGCGTTGCTTACCGCGCGTCGTGACATTTATGAATTCCACCCTTAGTGTACCTCGTATCTCATAAAATACCCCTCGTATATTATACGCACATGTGCCTGGAATACGGTAATTCGTGCTGGGATTGGGGATAAATGATTCCGTGCAAATAAACGACTCGGAAACGTTGAACACTATAGTTCTTTATAGGATATTTCATTGGCCGGGGAAATATTTGTAGATGTTTTATACACGTAACGCTCCAACAAAAAATTGGTCTACATTCTTCGATCAGAACGAGCAATTACAGCTGCAAAAATTTCTATAAAACTCGTGCAATTTGTCCGCTGTAAAAAGAGAAGGAGGAAAAAAAACCCAGAAAGTTAACTCTGATTGCAACAGAAAATTGGTATCGAACAATTTTTTTTCCCCCGTTCAAACATCCACGATATTAATCCGCGATATCATCGGAAAGAAATTAATTGACTCGCATTAGTATCCTTGGAAATAGTGCAAATAATTAACTTTATCTTATATAGATTGCTGCAACGAATGCATTTAACCGTGTAACGATAATTGGTTCTTACGCGAACGTTCGATTGCATTTTAAGAGTGTTCCAATCGTAGCCATAACGAGTTGCGAACAGCACGCCCACGTTTCGTGTCCATTTATTTATTTGCGATGGAATCAACGAACGATCAGTGAATTCTGTCCTAGAGATTCAATTTCATGGAGAATCACCGACATCTAACACGAGGCTAGCTAGCATCAATTGGCCAGGGTTGAGATAGAATGGTCCAGCAGCCTAAACCGGTCTTTTATCGTGAAATAATTGATTCAGAATTGATGCTAACAAACAAAACCTAACTGTTTCCGCCTATATGTTTAGAAACTTTGTCT
This sequence comes from Nomada fabriciana, assembly GCA_907165295.1. Classification (NCBI taxonomy): domain Eukaryota; kingdom Metazoa; phylum Arthropoda; class Insecta; order Hymenoptera; family Apidae; genus Nomada; species Nomada fabriciana. Next base: position 8,178,273 of record OU015695.1, read on the forward strand.
GTTCTAACGGTCCTCGAATGTGATAGATTGAAAGTATGTACGTACTCAACTTATCTGCCGTTCGAACGCGAATAAAATATTTATAAGAAGCAACAAAAAGCTATGGCGGAACAAAATTCGCTGTACAAAACGAGCACTGGTCTTAACTCGTTACGGGGACTATAAGAGGATGTTACCTTTCCGTTATCCCATTTAGATTACATATTTTAAGTGTCTCTGCGTGTATATTTATAATTATCCCGATGACAAAAAATATAACAGATTGATAATACATAGATTAATAAATCGCAACAACGATTTAAAATAAGATTGCGAAACAAATTTCAGGCCAATCACTTACTTGATTTCAATTCCACTGGATCAATTTTATAAATTTAATTAAGAGTTGTATCGTGCATACCCAGAACGGGTTATATTTCATTGGTACCATACATTGGTGAGTCGCGTGCAACAATCTTTACGGTACAGGTATGTACACGTTCGTCAATTAAGAATTCAGAAAAATGGGTTCAGAGTTAATTAGGATTACGCACATTTCTCTGATGATATTTTATAGCCGGCGCGGATCGCGGTTGCCGCGCGAAAAGGGCGCACTTTATCGATTCGAAACGATTTTAGAGGGTGGTTTGCCCCCGACGTTTTTGATTTGAGTATGCATCCTCGATACGAGTCTCGAGGCAACGCTTCGCCGCTTCGAATTAAGGGGTGAACCGAAAGGAGTGCCCTACCCCTGGGGTTGATCCACGAGCAAAACAGAGAAAGAGAATACGAGATGGAATCGCGAAGAGCAAAACGGTGAACGTAGAATCGAAACTCGTGAACGAAGAATGAGAGAGGTGTAGTGCTAAGGATAGAGGAACTCAGCCAACCAGTTACCAAAAACTGGTACAAGAGACGAACTTGCTATGATATTTAAGTTTTGTTGAATCAGCGAGAATAGAAACAACGCAAGTCAATTCCTATATACTAATGTAGCAATTGTATTTTTATATTTATATTTTTTATGAAATATTTATGTAGCTTATACTACATTACTTTTATTTTTAATTGACTTTTGTATTGAACCATGTTACTCGCATGTAAATGTAATGGATCAAGTAACTGCGAAAATAGCTCAAATCATATTAAAACAAATGTTACTGTCGTTTGTTTTTTTCAAGAAACAATTTTCCTTATTCCTGAGGAGCTACTTAAATTGAGACTTATGCTGTTTCTCGTCTCGACGATTCAATTACATACTTGGAATAATCAAGAAATATGTATGTACTGGGTATGATATTTCTCAATTAAATGTAAGGTACCTAGTAAGTACCATTGTAATGAAAATGTATTCCAATGTATGCATATGAATGCATAAGTGCAAAGGAGTATCAATTACCAAATTACTCAGTGACAAAATTACATCTAAAAGAATGATATTTCCAAAGCGGCGTTCCAAGGAAAGCGAATTAGTGAAATGACAATGATATCTATGTTATCTGAGACAGAAATCAAATCCCTCCTGGGTAATTTTGTTACACGGAAACTAGGCAGCCCGGAAAAATGCTTTCAATGAAATATTATACGCAAGTACGTAGAACCCGGGGCGAAAGCACTCGTAATGCTATACATATATACACGTGTAAATGAAAATGTTCACTTTGTTGGAATATGGGCACCCTTGCGCTTGAAACATGGGTATCCCCCATGTCCTTTGGGTTGTAGGTAATGCGGAGTCGATTTACACTTTCGAGACAATGCTCGACTCTTCAAACATCCCACGATGCACCAGAAATATTTACAAGAAACCGATACAGCAAATATTCTAATAAGATATATAGACTGTAAACAGCTTTGAAATGTTGTAACAAGATATCGTATCTGGCGTATCGTGCCGGCGATGCGAATCAACGTATTTATAAATGAAATAAGAAAATATATAGGAATTGACGATTCGATTGTTAATTGAATCGTGCTGGTAAAAATTCTTTCAACGAAATTTCTAAGAAGATTCGTAACGAAAGCAATTATAAACCGATATAAGATAAGATACTGTACTCTTATATTCGCCCTGCGTGCATGTATACACACAGAGGCCACGGGATACGAAAAGGGAAGCAAAAGGGGAAAAAAAAAGAAAACAAATAAAATCACGTCGAACGTGAGCAAGGCGTTCTAAAAGACCGGCCGGTTCCGAGTAATCGAAGAAGCCTGAACTGAAATTCGATTCGAAGTAAGCCTCGAATTAGTCCCGGAGCGGAGCAGAAATCGGCGCAAGCGTAAGCGGAAATCCGAGAAAGAAGATTCCAAGAGACTAACCTTTGCATTCGTTGGCATCTCTGGTGGTGGCTCGTGCCCAGGGTCGATCGAAGTGGAACGGTCGACACCTCTCGCAGTCCCTGCCCGCGGTGTTGTGCCTGCACTCGCAGGCGACCTCGCCGTCCTTGCCTTGGATACACCTTGCCGCGTGGCCGTTGCACTTACACCTGCCGCCGACAGCGAAGTCCGAAACGGCGTAGTGATGGGCGAGCGTGCTTGTACCAGAATTACTGGCCAGGCTGCTACTGGTCGTCGTCGATATGGTAACCACGGCGAAGCTGTTCTCGTCGTCGTCCACGGCGTCGTTCGATTGCATCTCTTGCGGCGCGATCACCTGATGCACCGACGGCAAAGCGGTCGCCAGTGGGTCCAACGGTCCACGATTGAAACTTTTCTGATTCTTCAGTCTCTCCTCGCGTTCCCTCTCGCGTTTCGCCATCTCTTCCAGACCGAGGCCGTGGTCACGTTCGTCACCGGTGCCAGCGAGCTGCGAGACCTGCCCCGGCGACGGTTGCTGGGGCATATGCAGCCGATTGAACACAACGCGAACATCGGTGGCGGTAACCCAATCTTGTAGAACGGGAGAATTCTCGACGTCAGCCGCCGACGGACGACCCTCGAGGGTGCTGAACGCGATCCTGCCGACGGGTGCCAGGCCGTTACCACCGGTGTATCGATGGCTGTCCGTGCATCTCGCTTCTTGCTCGTTCGCTTTCGTAATAGTCGCGCGGTTCGGCCTGCCGTATACGCGTCTACACTGAGACGAGTAGAACTGAAATGGCTGCCATGTTTTCCCGTAGTCCATTGACTTGTAAATGGCGATCGAGTCCGGCTTCGCGGCCTTGGGACAGAATTGTAGGCTGACGTAGGTCAGTTCGTATTTCTTTCCTAGGGAAAGGGTCAGGGTCACGTTGTCCGGCGGTGCAGCGAAACTCTGTGACGTGACGAGCGGCTCGCTTCTCCAGCATGTCACGTTATTAGGGTTGCTAACGTCTGTCAAGTAGCTGGCGGGAAATCGTCGCCGCGGCGTACTGTCGTCACAAATATGGCACTGACCTATGCCCGTGCTGCCTCCTGGTTGCTCGATTACGTCGCAGTATCTCGTTGGTCCGCCGCTTCCGCAAGTCGACGACGCTTCAACGGCCGCGCCAAACGCCGCGTTCACGAAATTCGGTATGCATCGTCGCGGTCGATCCTCGTCGTAGCATGGATCCGATGGGTGCTGTTGACTTGGAAATGTCTTCGCGTATATCTCGCTGCCCGCCAACGCGTTCCCGTAACAGTAGGGAATCACTCCGCAAAGGATTATTCCGAGTATCCGCGTAACCGTTTGACTCTTCATGTTTACCGGCGTTGGTTGACGGTGAGGCGTGAGTCGATGTCCCCTTGCTTCTTGTTTTCTTTCTTCACTCTCTCTCGGTTCTCTCTTTTGTTTCTCTACCGACTCGCCTTATACCCCTCCCCCCTCCCCCACGGCACCGTACTGTGTCACCTACGCACAAATTGTCCTTGCTCCGTACGAGAACTGTTTCCTTGGCTCTATTCTTCTTTCTCCGGTAAAAGGTAGAACGACAAGGGTGTCTAACGAACCTCGACGATCTTTTGGCACGATCTCGTTTTCCTTACAGTCCAGCGTGAAATGCAATGGTCGAGAGTCTTCTAAGATTCTACACCGTTCGTCATATCGGACGATCGACTAACCGTTCAACGCGGTACTGTCCTGGCCGGTTACAACGCTCCAGTCGGCATTTCCAACGGTTACATTATTTCGAATATCACGGGAATCAAAAACATCCGGCACGAGCCACGCGTTCTCATTCGGTTGGGTTAAAAAATTTCGGCACGACAGTGCTTCAATACGTCGCGGAAGAACGCTTACGGACGTTCGAACGATTCGCCGCGGCTCGGTTCAACCGGCTTCGATATATTTCATCGAGCACCTCAGGTGTATTCGATGTTCAAGTAGAACGAGCGTGACAGTTTCATCCCTTGATTGACCGGACAATTGCAACGAATTTGGGGGGCGCGTGCGCGTGTTACACGCGACGATTCTGTTTGAACGCGATGCGAATATCTCTGGATATGGACGTGGGGCGACGCGCGACACGCTGCTTGAAATCGAAGCGAAACGAAAGAGCGACAACAACGATCCTCCACCGACGGCGGCTCGCCGCTAACTGAATCACCGTCCTTGCACGGTGTGCATCCGAACTGTTCCGAGTCCCTCTCTGGTTCGCAGTTCCCCCCCACCACCGCTGTTCTCGCTCTCAGACCGTGTCTCCCTCTCTTTTCGCTTTGACCGTCGGCTCGCATCCTCTCATCCAAGAGCAATTCCTCTTCGGCCAATCCGGCCACGCCACTGCTCGCGACGACCCCACTACTCGCGTTCCGCCACACTGGATCGAGGATCCAGCAGCCACGCCGCGCTACCGGAAACCAGCCGACCACTGGACCAGCCGACGATATTTTCCTCTTCTTTTCGTTTCTCGTCGACGAACATTGGACTGACGGGATCTTCGAGGGTTGCAAGAATTATCGACGTGAATTGCAGTTAACCCCGAACGAGCCTCCATTTTGTTTTATGCCCGCGAGACCGTGGAGTTGGACAAGAACGCTATATTCGAGCGTTTTGCGGTCGAATGAGTTACCGATAATATGTACTGTGGGTGGTTGCAATTATGTTTAAGCGTTGCACTTGTATATTTGATTGTTCGAGTAATTGTTGGAATTTTAATGGAACCTCACTGCGAGCCGCGGATTCAAAATTCAATGGAAATTTGTGAAATTGGAATTAAATGTGGATGTATGTAGTACTTCGTTACTTTCCGAGGAGAGTTTTATCACTGGTATCTGCGTGGATAAAATGCAGTGCATTGCGGCTGAACGAATAAATGAAATGATGATTAATGTTATTCAAATCTTTTGCAGCAGGACACTTACGGAGAAACAGCATCGGGGAGATAGGAAATTGGTATCATTATTTTGATGTTTACCATGGAAGCACCAACACCGTCAACTCTACAAATCCAACAAATCCATGAACAACTACCAACAAATCCATGAACTCCCAAGGAAAAATCATAAATAGAATCAAGTATACCTACACGAATATATTCTACCCTCCCACAATTTACTCCTTTTAATCTCCATCATTAAATACCACAAATGCCGAGACTCTTATTTCCCCTCAAAAATATTTATCTACAGAATTCACCTGTTAATAATAATACACCGCTCGCAGAAAGTAGCAATTATCACCTTGCACCCAAGGAAAAAAATATGATGAGACATTCCACGTGATTATCTCCATAGGGCTAATTTGTCGCCCTATAAAGGAGACATGCTCGTCGAAAAATAAACTCCGCAGCGAAGCCGGGGAATAAAATTATAATTCAGATAGTCTGAAATTAAGAATGGAATTCGTGGAATTTAGCGCAGGGCTCGTTTCGCAATGGTTCTGCCAGAAAGGAGAGACGAAGGTTCCTTTTCCGTCGATTCGATGAGAAGACAGGTCCTGGTGCGTGCATGGATTATGGAGCGGGTTCGCCGAGGGTCTATCGGTCGAATTGGTGAGCAGAAAAAAGGCAGCACGGGAATGCAGGAGATACGACGTCGAAAAGCAAGAACGACAAGATAGAAGGGAGACAGAGAACGACCAAGAAGCTTCTGTAGAGCCGTCACGCGATCCCTGAACCGACCCTCGAAGAAGGCCTCTCGTTAGTTTGTACAATCACCACGAATTAAAGAGCCTCTAATTTTTGTTAAATATGTGTACTCGTAACCCTACGAAATCACCACTCAACACGATAGCCCTGCTTAAAAGATATCGTTTCCACTCCATTCTTCGTCTTGTGCATTCTTCCTGCGACTTCCTTGTTTCTTTGTGTATTCATTTATTGCACGTTTTATGTTGCAGTTCTGGAGACACTTATTATTTCGGATACAGGTACTGTTGCTGTTAATAAGTCTAACCGCAAGTGCAGCCCTTATTACGCACTGTTAATTCCTGTTTTTTCATCTAAATACAATTAATTAGCTTAGCTTTATTGTTGCTCATTTTCCTTATTGATTTACTGCTGTTGTTAAGATCTTTCAATGTTCGAGTGGCCCAAGTGATTCTGTTAAATAAGAAAATGCGTACTATTACAAGAGATCGTTGGAAAGCTTCACATTCTTCGTGTTATTTATTAACGAAATTGCAAAAGTACATAATGCCTTAATAATTTTATATAAAATGTTTACTAAATATTGTTGTTGGCTTCAATAAGTACAGGAAATTTGAAGGGGCGAATAAATCGTTTTAGAAATCGTTTCAAATACCTTCTAAAGATACCCCGTCGGGTTCCTCAACACTTCCCCATAAAGCTTTACCGAATCCACACCATGGAACCAGTGAAATTCTTACCAAAATGTGTCGGAAACATAATTATGGTATTCGAATTCAGCCCTCAAGAATGTTATTCAGTAGCAACCTTCAGCCTCTTTTCCAGCTTCTATCCTAACACCTTTTCCATCCTGTATCCCTTTTGAGGGGCCGATTTTCAACCGATTTATTGCTTCTAAAGATGTTACCCTGTAAGCACCTTTATGTAAACGCGGTATTTTGTATGTCGCATTAGAACGGAAAATTAATTTCTATCGAAGGAATTGTTTCCAATTACGAAACCCTGCTATTCAATCGTTAAATGTTTATTTGCCCAAGTACCGAGAAGTAATTTCTTATCGCGACCCGATTATATTAAATCACAAGGATATTTGTATCATTTCTTTACCGAACAAACGCTATACAATTAAATATCCCTCGTGGAAAGGAAAGGCTGAAATAAGACCCAGTCACGCGATAGCCCATTAAAACTTCATTCAAAATTCTTATATTAACACGCCACCTTGTGATTACTATGGAAAAACGTTGTCCTCCTATGCACACCTCAATCAAATAAAATAACAACCGATCGACGCAGATATTTTTGTAAGTCATTTTTTCTAGTTAAAATAGCGTGTAGAATTTCAAACGATTTCCACGTAAAAATCATTGCAATCTTTTTAAACAATTTCCTATCTATCTGAAACGTTGGAAGTTTTCTTTGAAAATTAACACCGTGTCCTCTCTGCGATAAAATCATCGTTTCCTATCGCGAAGATCTAGCTGCTTTACAAGCGACCGAATATCTCGAACGTTTGAACGAATTACGGCCTGGATGCCGACGATCAGTAAAAGAAGAAAAAAGTTCCGCAGGATCGTGGCGTGAACGATAAGCGGCATTCGTTAATCGAATTAATGTAATCTGAAGGAACAGCTAGACGAGCACGAGCGGGCGTGATGACATTCTGGGCTTTAGGCTTTACGGCTTAGGCCTCCTGCTTCAGATTAAAACTTTAGAACGACCGGCAAATGACCAATCCCAACTTTCGGAATGCCCTTTGTCTAGCCCTTTTCCCTCTTTCCGGGCGTCTTTCAGTGAACTTCCGGCGAACTAAATGCAACACCGCGACCATGTCTCCTTTTCTTCTTTGCACTTCGCCAACCTGCGTGCAAGGCTCCTCTGTAGCAGATTTGAAATATTATATTTCGATCGATTGGAGAGGAAGGATACAAGAACCGCACATTGTGCGAGTTTGTTGGTTTAATCTGTTATTTTTGCAACTTTCCTTTGTACTTGTTTTGCACTTGTATTTATTTTAAACAATCTGCTAAATATTATTCGATTGTTCGGTGCGACTGGAATATTCGGAAACCGAGTTCGTTTATCGTGTCATATTGTTATTGTAGAACATTTGATCAATTTTGAAACGTAAGAAACAATTTTGAATTTCTTTTTTTGCGTTATTTGTATAGGAGCTCATACTGCGAAATAATTGAAAGATTTAAGTGAAACAACATGTTTCATGTTACTTTAGAAAACAAACTTACCGTAACTCTTGTGAAGGAAGAAGCATAACTTTTGTATAAATAAAACGATGTTTCTTTTTTAGATTGGGTATTGAATAAATTCGACGAAAATTTAATTGAAAAATTTCTCGCCTTTATTTCTGCCATAGATCTTATTTATCATACGCTCCACACATTAAAGGTGGCAAACCCATACTTACCTTACATTGCAATTTACATAAATTAACTGTAGCAGTACTCTTAACGTTACGAAGCATGTTAAAACTCATATAATCACTTTAATGACTTTTATGTTTGCATTATATTTAACTCATTGATTCGTACTTGTCAAGCCAAGTGTAATAATGAAGGGAAGATATGTATCTGGAAAATTAAATTACGCAACAGCGCGTTCCGTTTGCTTAAATGCAAATAAATCAACGAAGCGCTCGCTATTATTCATTCGCCCAGTATATATGTGTATACTAATAAATTTGTATTTGCCGTTATTATTGCTATGACAATGTTCTCGGTGACAGTAATAAAAATAGTATTGCTGATCATTTCATACAATGTTTCTCTTTTTAATTCTGGCCCCAGCCGATAAATTTTACAAATAACAAACAATGGAAATGTCAACATATACAGAGTGTTTCATAACTCATAAATTGTCTGGCGATTACAAGTCCCCCATACATATGTGAAGATTGATCGAAACCACATTAATCCTCGAGCAAGTGAATATGGTATTGATTTAGCAATAATATTAACCATCGTTCTTTATCAATATTATAATTTACAATGCTTTTGTACACGTCATGCACGATTTCTACAATATGATAGGACAATAGAAATAGTAATAATAATAAATTAAACGTAGATTTATATACAAGATAATAAATAGTATAATAAATATAGAAATAAATAATAAAAAGTTGACAATTGTATCTTGTTCAAAATTGTCGATCAATCTGTAAATATTGTAACATGGATTTTGATTTTCCTCGCTAATTAAGGGTAGTTCATAGCGACATATTTACCGCGTTTGCACGCATGCTTGCATGGCGCAAATGGCATACCAACTCGAGGATTAATAGAACACCACCGTCGAGTTTTTCAAAGTGAATATAACATAAAGGAAACGTTGCGTTTTTTTTATGGAACAAAAGGTTTCTACACAACAATACGCTGCAGACATAAATGATTTTCCATTAAAATGTCCCACCGTATCGTGACAAGTATTTGTTCGTAATTTGTCCACGTACAATTACCTAGGCACATGCACAGAACACGGGAGAAAGGAACACAATCGGATAACCACAAAATATCTATTTATGACAAACTGTAAATAGTTAAACAGATATTAATATATCAAATTGCGAACGATTTCTGCGGCAGGTTATAATTTCATTAATGTAACGTAATATTAGTATTAAAATCAATAATCAAATTTCCTTAGGACCGACTAATTTACGACTCATGAAACACCCTGTATATAATGTGAACGTCAATTGTACTTCAACCAATCAGTTGCTAACATCATTTTTGTACAAGCCGAACATGATTCAAATGGAGTAGGAAATAATCCAAACAACAATTTCTTAAACATATCCCCTTTCGTGCGTTCAAATTTATTTGAAATTGTTGCTCGGCCTATTTGGTACGCTATCAAACGATACTCGATTTCAATTATATCGTTTGACACACGCGTGCACGGAATTAATGAAAATTAATATCCACCTCCCTCGCTGGGTGCCCGCAATCGTACAAGCAATATTGATAAATAAAAAAAAAATACTGCGAAGCACCGCGAAACGGAAAGTGAAACAGAAACGAACGAAACGAATGGAGAAATACCATCATTTCACGGCTTGGTGTTTAAAAGCCATTATTTTACACTAGTAAGAACCTCTGGATGCTATTTAAATCATGGAGTACGCAGTCTTTCCTATACAGAAAATACAAAAGGCATACAAATTCGCAAGGAATTCGGAGTCTGAGAAAATTAATATCGAGCGCTCCCTGTTGCAAGAAGAATCCGCGGAAATTAAACTCTGCCGGACCGATCGTTCTCGATTCGAACGGTTCCTATTTAATTGAAGCGAATTGAAAAGCTTAAAGTGCCTCGCACACGCAAATCGTACGTCCCCGTCGCCGGTTGGAACGATCCAATATTTCGAACACGCTCGATGAAAGTTTGCTGGTCGCGTTGAACGAACAAAGGATATGCAATGTGTTTTTGTTTCCTCGTTTGCTTTTTTCTTTTTTTTTTTATCTTTTTTTGTGCAATGTTCCCACATTAACCATCGTTAAAGTATATTTCTGTGTTTTGTTCTGCCCGCGCTACGGAGATTATATCCGTGAACTTGCACTACCTCCTGTCGAAGACGCCAGCGTAACGGAGAAACCGTGCTCAGATCTACACGAAAAATGCGAGTTACACACGACACCAACACGTCTCGGTTCGTCTGTCAAACGATTTCTATTATCCTCGATAAAATGCATCGGCGAATCGTGGTCGCATACGTGATACCGCTTATGCGATAAAAACGAATATAAAACTATTTTGTGAAAGATCGCAAGAACGATGTGTGACGTAGTACCTTACGTGCGCCGCGTAATCATTTGTCCTGCGATCGTTTTATTTAGGCATGATCGAACACCGATAAAACGGGATACAAAGTTAAAACGTGTGTATGTATTCTATTTCTTTCCTCTCGATATACGGGCGCACGGCGATACACCCATACATACATATTCGCCTACGTATACACACATAGGTGGCAATCACACAGTTTGTTACGAATGTATGACTCGTGTCTAATTAATTGATCGATTACAAATAAGATAATAAATATAAAATATATTAAATCGCCGTAAAAGGATTTTGAAGAAAAAAGAAAAAATAATATATGTTTTGGTATTATGTAGGTCCTTTCTTTAAATATGTTCCTAATCGCTTTTGCATTGTTCTATTATTTTTCTTTCCCTTTCTTTTTCTTTTTTTTTTTGTTACCTTCAATTTCCAGCAATTATTATTTCCGCATCGCACACACGCATACACAAGACAGGAACAATCATGGGCGCTCTCCCTTTCCCCTATCTATGCTACATATAATATTTCGTTCTATCGGAAATAACTTAGTACCTATATCCGATATATTAGATATTAAATAATAATCGTATCATCAATATATTAATTTTAAATAATATAATTTCTAACAAAACACCCGCCACTCAACAAATAATCAAAAATATACGCCGACGATATTCTTATTTGGAATTCCAGTAAACATAATTACGTTTCTAATGTTTCTACTCATTATTATAAACTATCGTTTAATATAATTATATTAGTGGCTAACGTAAAGTTCCTCGTAACTCACAAATACATTTTTGGCATACTACGATGCGATACATTGACTACGCGCTAATGAATAATATATGACTCAAAGTGATGGAGATACAAGGGATTATTATACAACCACTATTATCTCCGGTAAAATAGAGATTGTGATTTCAAGAAAGTTAAATAAAGCGGTAATATTCATCAATAGTGATGTACAGACACGTGACGGGCTTTTTTATACGATTAATGAGAAGTACTGTAAGAAATGTATAAGTTCATAAAAATCGACACAAAACGGCAAAAAAATACAAATTTATCCCATACGATAATCGAATATAAATAGTTCGAATCACGTTTCATTCCTCCGGTTTTAAAGAATGATTTAACGTACTCGGTAAAGTTCTGGCACCACTCAGAAGCATAAGGAGGAAATAAATAAATATTTATAAATTTACAACGAAAAGAATTGTTTAAATATTTATCAGTGATATGGCAGTTCGAAAAATTTGTAATTGGATATTGATCATTTCCAAGAAATCATTTTGTATTACCTGTCCGAATACCCGAAGGTTAACACGTCTGAGTGAATTTTTTTAATCGAATCAATTCCATTTCGCGACGCTTCGTTACCGACGATCCTTAATTAAAAAATGAAACTTTTTACTAGTTCTGTGTATTAAAATAATGCATGTGCATGGGTCTCATGAACCATCGCAAGACAATGGAAGTGTTCGTTCGTACTATTAGAACTGAATGCTCCTGTTTCGCTTTCACCTCCTCGCCTTATATCCACAGAACACAGCGCATACATTACTATTTTCACTAAATGGTCATATACTCCAGGCATTTGATTTCTATCTTGAAACTGTTCGAAGGTCCCCTCCAAAAGGGGCGCTCCATAGTTAATACACAGCATATATTAATTATTAGTCCCAATGTGAAAAATATTCATTTAAGTGTTGTAAATACTATCTCACAAAAAATATGACTCTCTCTATAAAATTGTCAAATTCTATTATCTCCCTAAAAAACGTGTTGCGTTAGCGATAAAACAACCCGTATTGATAAAACACTGATCACACCTTGGCTGCACTTTGATATATGAATATCAAACTCTTGTTAAATGGTATTTTCCATTTGCTACGATATCTATCAGCATTATAAATATTCATTGCTCGTTCGAATATAATCAATTCTATACATTTTTGGTTTTTCTTTTTCCATTACTATTTTCATCCCATTGATTTAGAAACATTATCCTTGAAAACGTTTATCGTCAGAATTAGTCAGCAATTCCAGACGTTTCTCGTATCGTAAGTTAGAAATGTAGAAAATGGGAAAAGCCGCGGTTTCTACCTTATAGGATAATTAGAGTTTAGTCGACAGTATTTTTAATTATCTTTGTATCAGCGAATTAAAAAATTCGTTTCCTTTTGCGTTCCTGTAACCTGCGAATCCTTCCACTTTTCGTTCTTCTTTGAATACGCAAAACTATATATATATATATGTATGTATATATATATACGCAATGAATTGTGTAGTCTGAAGTACCGTTGTACAAAATGCATAACATTCTAATAAGACAACATTCTGTGGATGCGGTGTAACCATTCCCCGTAACAAAAAAAAAATGAATCTATGCCTATAAAATGTACCTACACGTGTAAAGCTTTAAAAATTATTTAAAAAAGATAATGGAAATTCATTCACCTTTATGATCAAAGTAAATTGATTAAATATGTAGTTACGTTTGAAGGGAGACCTACGTCCAGTTTCAATTTATGCAGCAAACTTTGTGCATTCCATTGGTTCCTGTTCAAAGCGCTTTATAAAAAATCGAGTCATCCAGGATTCTTAACAAGTCTTTTACCGCGATAATCGTAAACGCGTCGGCAAAAGAGAACCATATCCGAGGGCACAGGTATCGGTGGCTGCCGATTTTCTCTTGGATATAGTTGATCTCCCGGTGGAACTATTAAACCGGGACTTTCTAATCCCTCCTCGATTCTTCGTAGATTTTTACGATACCTATAAATTGTGCGAACGTTGATATTTCATGTGCATCAACTGAATATATGAAAATTCTAGCCGTCCTAACATCAAATATTGACATGTGCAGCTTGAATTTCGTCCGATATGTTACAACGTAATGATTGTATCGCGGACGACGTACATTATTGACAGAAAATGTTATAAATAATAACCGTTAATAACTGAAAACTCACCGACAATATTCATTGAATGTCAAAATATAACATTTATCTTCTATACATGCTACACTGTTTGCATCACGATGCCGTGAAGCAAAAACTTCATCCTCGGTATCATACTGAGTTCTACCTTGCTCGGTATGTTCAGGTCTGTAGTACCATAACAATGAAAACATCATTTCACCTGTAATAAAATAAGCTTTTATTTCGTTCATCGTTAACTATCTTAACAAGAAATACAAGAAGAAATAACTAACCATCATCTGGATTTTCCCATAAGGCTGCAATTTTTGCTACGAATGGTAAATCCGCTTTACGTGGACCACTTTTTAATAAGACGCAGTCACGCGGTCTTAAAACATCACCACTTTCGTGTTTCATACTTGCATAACATCGACGTATAGCCGATTCTTCGTTCTGGAGAAAGTAACAAAATAAATATGATTGTTGAATAATATCTCCATTACGAGACAATATCTCCATAACGAGACAATATCCCCATAACTTTAGTTAAATCTTTACCGTTAAATAGACTTTGGCTTCAAATGGTTCACCTTCCCAGCTCCAACCATTACTCCATTTCGGTTTTAAAAATGTTTTTCTGGTTAATATCAAATTCTCGCTACCTACTAAACAATCTTCAATTTTAGTAGCTGACTTTTTTACGAGAGGCTTTTTCACGCTTTTTCGCTTCTTTTTTATCAAAGCTGGCTTCTTAATAGTCTCGTGAATATCGTTCACTTTAGACTTTGTTATACTCTCGTATTTCTTCCCATTATCTTTCGTTTTTGCCTCTTGTGTTTTGGATTTACCCTTCCCTTTACATTTATTTTTCTCCGGCGTTCTTGGCTTCGCGCGCGCGTCTATTTTCCCTTTAGATTGGCCGCTTTTCGCAATTACCTTCGACAATTTCTTTGCAGCTAATTCTTTTACCAAATCGACCTTCTTAACTACCTTCTTCACCGCTGAGAGTAAATGTGATTCTTTCTTTGCTTTCTCTGACTTGTCAACATTCTTACTTTTACGATCTCTCTTTTGAGTCATTTGCAAGCTTTGCTGAATAACATTATTAATAGTTTCCATAATAGAATTATCAGTGGCAGTATGCTTTAAACAATTTGGGATATTGTTACTTGTGCTCTGTTTAGAAGTCTTCGGCTTCTTCATCGCGATTTCCGAATTATTCGAATTTTCTACTTTACGTTTTTGATTTTGATTATCCTTTTTAGCCTGCTTCTTTTTCGAGACACTTTCATCGCCGTTGTTGTTATCGATCTTTTTTATAAGAGATAAGAATGGTATAGAAATTCTTGATGGAAAGTCGCTGTGATTCAAATCTTGCGAAGAGCCAACAGAAAGAGTCCTTTTGCTAATTTTCCTCTTTTTTCTACTATCGGACAAGCTATCTAAAGATAATTTTCTCTTCGACACTTTCTGACACTTGGGCTGCGCTTCTTCAGCCTCTGCATTTGTCGCACCATCCATTTCCATAGTTTCCTCGATGGTTTCTTGCACAGTCGCCTCATAATCTGGCTTCTTCCAATTCTCATTATCAATCGCAACAACGTCACCCAATTCTTCCTTAACATCCGGGTCTGTATCCAATTTATCATCAAGCAGTATTCCAGAATCTTTGTCGATCTCTAGAATCGCCATTTGACCCTCCTTCATACATTGTTCACATTTCATTATGTCGCATTTGTAATCCGACTCGCATTTGACATTACAATTTGCGACACACGACAAATTGTCACCCATTTCTACGCTACAGGATTCACATTTCACGTTATTATTCTCCGTCTTAAAATTATGAAATTTACTACTCTGACAGGCTGCAACTGCTAACTTCTCAGTAGGTGAAAGTGTTTCCATCTTGACTTCACAGGTTGATGTACAGGCACGTTTTTCGCAGCCACACTTCTGCAATTTGTCTTCTGGACAATCCTTTTCATCCTGAAAGTATCGCCGTTGCAAAATTATAAACGCAGAACATTTAATAACACAGTACGATGATTAACATTCTTATAAAGCAACGAGTACAAACTAAATTGACTCTATATACGATTAAATATATAAGACTATAACTGACTCGTTAAATTAAAGCTACGTAGGTATTCCCACTAGTTAGGCACTAGATGACGTAAGTTCGCAAATCGTAAAAATTTTATCACAAGGTTGAATAATAATTATTTCTAAAAAAAAAAATGAAGTCGCAATATTCAATCCTTTAAACGTTACTGTCCTCCGAATAACCCGTGGCAATTCAAAATCTGACAAATGAACGATTAATCAATTACTAGAGGAACGCAGAGCAAGTGATAAAACTGATAAGATAGCATGATTCAGTCCGAGTCATTCCAGAAATATAACACAAACCTTATTCTTACAATCCGAATTTTGCGGCCTATTATGTCCACCGACTAAATTGTGAGACGGAGGAGCAGAGGGTTGGTTCTGATTCAGGTTGCGATGGGTGTTGAGTTGGACGCGATCCGCATCCCAGGCGTTGGCACCGTGAGGCGGCGCTAGCCCGGCTAGCCCCCTCGCCGGCGAGGGCGGACCTACCAAAGCACTGGGCGGCAATGACAGACCGGGCCCCGATACCACTGGCGCTCCCTTACCATTACCAATAAGGGGCCCAGTATCCACGTTTTTTGGACAAGATTGCATCGGGCATGGACAACCCTGGAAGGCTGCATCTAAGATAGATTATTAAATATTAACCAGTGACTTATCTTCTAGTGCCATGGTAACAATCAAACTCTCTACACATAGTGTGACTACCATGGTCATTAGCGACTGCAATGAGATATTGGATGTTATCGTGGAAGAATGATGGATTCGAACGTGGATACATTCGGACCTAAGGGTTCTAGGTGGATTTAGAACTAACGAAACCACGGTGCAAAGCCTTGTCTATATTAATAGACATTGTCTGAAGATACCGTCTGGGAATTGTGCATTTTAATCGCGTGGACTTTGTGTTCACTGTCTGCAGACATGTGTCTGTCACTATGGACGGATGAAATCGGCAGTGCCAGGACACGAACAGAAGATCCTTCGATTACGAGTCCAGACCCGCAACTAACTGAGCAACCACGGCTTCCGTGTTATGTTATAAATATTAAATCGAGAGTAAACTGAGTTTCAGGGGTTTGGTGTTTTTTCCCCTGACTTGGTATGGAATAGCGACTTTGTTACATAGTTCTAAGTTAGGATAAAATGAAATAAGATTTTCCTTGGATGATTGGTACTAGGTGAAATAACATCTTTATTCGCTATCTTATTCGCTAAGGAAACAATTATTGCAAAAATGTTCTACAACTCGTCCTTCCTCTGAAGTATCCAATTATAACGTACTTTTATCTTCTGTTTCTTCAGCAAGATTAACTTCAACGCCATAATACACAGAGTGGTCATTGTAACAGTAATAACGTTTCTTTATCGCTTTTGGTGATGTAACAGGAGAATGCTGCGTAATCGATTTAATTGACTTCTGGCCGTAAATAAGTCATAGTCTGCACCATTAGCAAGACCATTTCTTTCGACAAGAAAATAGTGGATATCCTTACGATGAACACACTGTACTATTATCAAAATTTCGAGTAGTTATTTAAAACTCCGAGTGGGATACCAGACTCCCATACGTAATAACAAATTTTTATTAACAATCTGCCAATAAGGTAGAGATTTTGCGCGTACAGTGGTTTTTTGTAGACAGGAAATAAACTTCTTGTACAATCAAAATCCAAGATGAAACTTTTCCCCAGTCATAAACAAGTGAAACGAAAGCTCTACGTCAGGTATAAAACATTCCCTGACTTAGAGAATTAATGTAATACTACTTGCGATTGAACAGTCAGACTATTTGATGCACGAATAAGTATGCAGGGACGTTGTTAAATAATTCTCTACGATACTTACGATCTACGAAAGGTCTCCCCTGGGAGTGCAAATACGCCGGATTTGGCGGTGGTGGAGGAGGTGGTGGTGGCGGAGGATAAGCTCCATAATACGGTGGCAGTGGGTATTCACCAGGAGGCGGGGGAGGCGGCTGATAATCGACAACTGCTGGACCTCCACCTGCAGCACCACTACCAGGCCCGCCACCTCCACCGGATTCTTGATATCCATAATACTGCCTGAAAAAATATCTTTTTTTTACAGCAAATTAAAAATACTATAGATCTTCCGTGTTATAATTGTGTGAAAATACTACGTAACATAGTGAATATGTTTTACCTTCTATAGGTTGGCGCGTATTTATAATAAGGCGGCGGATGGGCGTGTGGATGAGAATATGTTGGTGGATAGCAAAGATCTGAATATTGTGGTGGTGTGCCGTAGTATTGGGGACAATATGCTCTATAAAATCCACCTCCTAAATAGAACAAGTAAATACTTATGTATTAATTGCGTGTAGAATTCGAAATCACTGTGTACAATTATTTGGCGTAATACACTGTTTAGCACGAATAAATGTTTAAATTGTATAACATTGTAGTAAGAATTAAAAAGTACTCTTACGGTTTCTATCAGCATTCGCAAATTTTGCGTACAAACTATTTGTTAGTTTGTAGGAAAAGAGCAAACGGTTTACGATACGTGAAAAACGTGGCAATTAAATATTTTATCGAACGTTGAAATATTTCATGTATGATCTTTAACATATGTCCATTTGTTAATATCAAAATATCCAGCTCAGACTGAATTGTATATCGATATAAGAATATTGAAATGATAACGCAATATAGTAATGTAAATATACCTGTACTGTTTGTTCCTCCCGAAGTTGTAGAAGTTGCAACTAAATCATCCGAGCCTTCCGAATTTTGTGGAGGTGTGGGGGTTGGTTCTGGAGGGGGCCCCTTAATAGGTGGCAACGTTGGTGGGTGTTGTATCAGTGGTCCAGCCGGCTGATAATACCCTAATGCGACAAAGTTGACAATATCGTTAATGTTAATCTAGGTTTATACATATTTATCTCATTATTTAACAGTGGACTGTAATGAATAGTTTGAGTTGTAATAATGCAATTATGTTACCATGTTGATGCGGTGCCGAAAATGCAGAGTGTCTCCGAGGTGACATATTCGGATGATTACCTTGACTACCTGGTGGTTGCATCGAAGATAACGCGCTCAAAGGCGTATATGATTTGCAAGGCTGCTCCAATTTTTGCTGCTTTGAGAAACGTACATTTTGTGTAACTAACATTTCCTTTTTACGTCGACCTTATTTAGATTAGAATGTACATTAGAAGAATGAGAAACTTCTCTAAACGGATGAGGAACACTGACCTGGTCATGAAGCTCAGTGGCAACAGCGGTAGCTGCAGTCTGAGTATGGCTTGTCGAACTTATTCTATATTGCATACCAGCAATGCTGCAAAAACCTTCATGGTGCGTAGATCGAGTTTGATTAACATAAACCCCTTAAAATATAATATTTCAGATTAATATACCGTACACGCGTGTAAAAAATACCGGTACAATTAATAAAACAGTTCTATACCAGTAATAGTAACATCTGTATCTTGATTCACGATAACAAGTTTATTGGGTGGTTTTAAATCTTGTTCGGAATTCTGCCTGGACTTTCGTTTGTCAATATCAGAATCATTTTGTTTCCGTTTTTTGATAATTTCCACTTCTGAATCACTAGATGAGTCAGAGCTACTGCCGCATCGATTCCTTTCATCCGAATACGATGCAGCCAGTATAGCTGTAGCGTTAAGGCTTGCCATTCTTTTGCAAACTACCATATCTTTCAAATCCATTACTTCCTCGTTTCTCTTTCTTCGCTTTACTACCTTCTTTTTATTGGGTTCCGTACTTTTCTCCGGCTCGCAGTCATCGTCGGAAGATGATGAAGATGAAGAGGTTTCTATCATATCCCAATGTTTCCCACGTAATCCTGGCACGTTCCTGAGCTTTCTTTTCGGAATAATTTCCTCCGGTTTACTTTCTACCTTTTTCTCTTTATCTTTACGAACCGGCGGTTCTTCCTTCTCTTCTTTAGCTTTTTTCTGCTTTTCCCGCTCCGGTTTTGGTTTACAGAAACCCCCAAGATATACTCCTCCAGATTCGTTTTCATACAAACAATGAACTTTGGCTAATGCATTCAAAGAAGCAACCCTATGTCGCTTGGGTCCGCTCCAAAAACCAAACAGTCTCATCCTTCTAACACGTTCGTCAGATGGAGAACTAGCTTGTTCTCTTTTCTTCATCTGCCTATTCTTTTTGGTTTCTTCGTCGCTATCATCTTCTGTATCCGACGTCAATGGATTACCACTTGTATTGTCTCCGTTAATTGGTTCATCTTTTAAATCTGTATCAACTATATTTTCGGTATCAATTTGCTCTTGCTTAGACGAAACATTATCGTTCGCGCTATCCTCGCAAACTTTGCTCTGTTTGCCACATTCCTCTGAAGATGTTTCTTCGGAAGAAGAGAACGTTTGATTACTATCCGTTTGTACTTTTACAGCCTTCTTTTTCATTATTTTCTTGCCCATCTTGGGGGCATTTTTAACTACTTTTTTTACATCTTGTGACTTCAAGTGCGATTGTTCTTCCTTGCCAGCTTTACAAAATTCTTTGTCATCCTCCAATTCTCTTTTTATGTTAGTCGATTCTACCTCCACATTTGCCTCATCCTTACTTGTAATCTTCTTCTGTTCATTTAGCATTTTCTCCGATTCTCTTGTATCCATTTTCTTTTTGGTTACAACCTTTTCTACAAGTTCTTTAAGCTTATCATCTTTCTTTAATGCAGTACTTACTTTATTATTTTTCGAAGGCAACTTAGCTTTCATATTCTTTGCTAACTTTGGTTTCTTCTCTTGAATAACTTTGCTCTTAGGAAGGTTACCATTTTTTCTCTTTGTCCTTTTCATTGCTTCATCCTCTTCGCTTATACATGTCTCTTCATCTTTCACCAATTTGTTTAATTTAATTTTCTTATCCACCAACTTTTGAACAACAGATAAACGAGCCTTTTTTGCTAAGACAGTTTTCTTAGAAATACCTTTCTTTTGTATTGATTTAGTTTTAGAATTCTTTTTAGTTCGCGTTAAAGAACCTTTAGCATTTATTGTACCTTTTTCCAGTAGCTTCTTGCGTTCAGATTTTTTATCTTTTATCACAGATATCTTTATGCCATCTTTGATGTCTGGTTTCGTTAATCGTGTATCCTTCTTTTTCTCTTCCTTACACTTTTTCTTAGCAATGGTACAAAGGGCATCTAACTTCTCCTCGTGTAAATCGTTCTCTTTTGTAGCATTCAAAAGTTTGGTCTGTTCTTCCATATTTTCAGCGTCAAGTTTGCCAACCTTCTTTTTCTCTTCTAATTTTTCAGGCTTCTTCTTATTCTCTGTAACTAACTTATCCAATTTGCCTTTCTCTTCTACTTTTTGTACTTTCTTCTTTTCTGCACCATCGTAAGTACACTCATCCGCAACTTTCTCCTCCGTTTTATCCAATTTCTTTTCTTCTACCTTTTCGCCCTTCTTCTCATTATCTTTAATACATTTTTTCTTTTCATCCACTTTCTCCGATTTATCCCTTCGTTTTTCTTCACCTTTTTTCTTGTCCTCTAGTTTCTTCTTTTCATCGGCTTTGTCCGATTTCTTCTTATCACTCTCCACCTTCTTTTTTGCATCCTCCACCTTATCAAGTTTCTTAGGCTTCTTATCCTTCCTTATATCAGTTATGGTTTTCTCTAAAAATGAGCGACGCTTTTTAGCAACTGATGGCATTTTTGTTGCCTTCCGGGCAACCGTTGCCTTTTTCTGTGGCTTCATTATAATTGTTTTCTTTTTTACATTTTCAGTTTGATAGAAATATCCTCAATGTTCACGAAAGCGCTGAGGAAACCATCAAAACTACCTAACTGCCATTGTAAAGTATTAGAAATTTGTTAACTTTGCGAGCTGACTATATCTGTAAATAATCAGGAAAACATACAAATTTATTAAATATTTGTCAGAGAAAAATACCACAACACAAATAAGTGCAAAGATGGGGAAACTATAGTCTACATCTTTGTTTTCTTTAAATTCTTCATTCTACTACTATTAAAGTAAGAGAAATTTATATTGCACACGAAAAATGTTTGTAATACAGAACTAATTCGACATATTCCTAACTTTTCTTTCATACGGAAAGGCCAAAATGACGACCAACTGACACTAATTCTTTGTAATGTTATTCGGAACGAAACACATTTTATAAACACAGAAAATTCAGGCGAAGTGAAAGAATTTATATTTCCAATAAAACGCAGCGTGTTCCAATATTACAGTGACAATAAAATGAAAAAGAATTACGATCGAGAGTGTCGGGAGCGCGACACTTTCATCGACTTGTTGACAAATCGATCCCTTTAAATCTCATTGCACCCATCATTCAACATGCATTAAACAAATTCGCCGTTCAAGATCACCTACCAGAAATCCCTCTATAATTTTGCAAGAATAAATTGTTCGATTTCACACAAATGAGAAAAAAAAGTGTAGGTTCCACGTTACAGATAGAGAAATTAAAAGGACAAGGACAACAGGATACCTTTTAAATGTATCCGTAGATGGCCACAAGTGGCTAACATAAACCTATTCTACTGATCGATGAATTTGTCACGTACAGACTTTTGCTAGCACTTGCACTCTGTTATGAACTATGGTCTTTAACAATAGATTCTCAATGAAATCACTCGTGCGGTGAAGATGTAAATGCTAACCGGAACGTACAGGAGTGAACGTAAAGCAGCGCATAATTTATGTTTACCTCTAGCGAGCCCTTCAGTTCCTACACACGGCCCGCGAACGCTTTTTTAAACGATAAATTAATCCAGCAGTAACAGTAGATTAGCCTGGCAATTTTCTGCTTCGATGCACCACCAATAGAAGGAATAACACAATCCCGTTAACAATATATTTCCTGTCTGGTTTCACGGGACCTAACACGGATTTCGCATTTCTCTCTTCCGAAACACGTATCTCACTCGACGTCCCTGCCCTTTTACCGTTGCCTTGTCGGCCATTTTCTTCCTCGCGCCGCTCCCCCACTACACCTCGTACACATTGCCAAATAGCAGATTCTTTCTTCCGTTTTCCTTTAGCTACCCGCTAGATGGAATCATGTCACCGTCTCTGTCACGGTGGTAAAGATTTTCATCTCTTATTTAAAGAGTTGGGAATCAAGATACGTCGCAAAAAAAAAAATGAAGGGTGACATTATATATAGAACATTATTTTAATGTATAGAAATAAGTACGAGTATCATCCTTGTACTAAACATATTGATGGTAATGCATATTTGTACAATCTTATTTGTGTATATTATTGTATGTTTTTTTATAAGCCTAATTATAACTAAAACTTCATTATGCTATTATACAGAAATATAACGAAAATGTATATACAAATATGGATTGTAACTTTGTAAAATGCCTTGTCTTTTATTTTATTAAACACACATGTTTGTACAAGTTCTGTACATTTATAAAACTAGAAGTAAAGTGAGAAAATTTACATGTTTCATTCTCTCCATTATATATACATATTACATATTATGTATAACGTGCAAATCCCAGCAACATTGCCTGCACTATATCTCCTGGTTGCATTACAGTTTTCTCCGGTGTACTTGCTGGTAATATTAACAATGCATTTGCATCTTTGCAGCTAAGCAATTTACTGCTAATCTGATTTCCAGTACTGTAAGCTAGTGGCAATGTATCTGTCTCTGTCCATTTTAAAATTGCTCGTGCATATTCGGGACGTGGATCCAAATTATACGACGACATTACCTATCGCGCAAACACACGGTAAACATTATACCCGTTTACTCACTTGAAATAGTGAAAATCGATTACGTACTTTCGTTCTCACAATTGTTGGTACCGAGATGTCCTTGCAAATTTGCTTTAGCAAAGGTAATGCAAACAAATTCATTGTAACCGTTGCAGAAACGGGATTACCTGGCAAACATAAGAAATACTTGTTTCTACCTTGAAACTCGCATGTTGCAAAAGTGGTTGGCTTCCCAGGTTTCATGTTCACACGCCCTAAATATACGCATATTTATTATTAGTTTTCGTTTAAACATTTGCAGAAACTGTAATTACATCGTTTCAATCGGTGTTACCGAAGTGTATTGTTGCATTGAAATAATGTTGCAAGATTGGTTTCAACATATCTCGATCACCCATTGACACAGAACCTGACGTTATAAGTACGTCCACCTGTCTTAAAGCATCTGTAATCTTGCGCATCATAATGGTTTCGCTGTAGCAATACATAACAATTAGATTTCAATATCCTAAATACATCTTCATATATAAAATAGTTGTACAAATATATTTACTCATCTACTGCAATACCCATATCTATAGGATTAAAGCCATTTTCCTTTAACATTGACATTAATGTCACTTTATTGCTATCGTAAATATGGCCTGGTTTTAAAGGTGTTCCGGGGCATTGCAATTCGTCTCCTGTAGACAGTATCCCAATGTTTGGAAGATTAGTAAGTAGTAATTTTTTGTAACCACATGCTGCAGCAAGGCCTAATTCTATTGCTCCAAGTTTTGTTCCAGTCTGTATGATTAACTCGCCTTTTTTTATATCAGAACCAATTGGTCTTAAGTAAATAAAAAAATAAATAAATATTATGTTTTAATTGTTATCATATTATGAAACAGGCATAAGATACCTTATGTCCTGCCCAGATTTTACTTCCGACATAATTTCAATTTCCATTTCTTCCATATTATCCGTGGTACTTTTTATTACCTTAGTATCTTCAACTTGAACAACAGCTGTGGCGTCTGTAAATTAAATATAATAAATTGGGTACGTTAAATTACGTTAATTGCGTACTCTTTCAAGTATGTGTGTATTAAACGTACCATCTGGAATTGGAGCACCCGTATTTACTCTTACACACGTGCCACGTTCAAGTTTAATTGCACTGGCCTACGAATTCATAAAAATCAAATCTTATAATTTTTATATTTACGTATGTGTGTATGTAAGTTACAAGATATTGCTTACCGTGTCACCTGCTTTTATACCACTCAATACTTTCCTCTTGCCTTTTCCATCAGATGCTAACACTGCGTAGCCATCTTTAATTGATGCTCGGAACGGTGGCAAGTCATACATAGAATGCAGATCACAGTCTAATATTCTACCATGAGCCGCTTCTAAATTCTCCTCTGAATGTGAAATGACACTTAATGGTTTTGTATGCTTTTGTATTAATTGTAAAGCTTCCTCCACAGAGACCATTGGATATGGTGATTGTCTATTACGTTGAACTATGTTCCCCAGACACGACTACAAAAAGAGGAAGCTACAGTCAGGCCTTCTTTTTGCCATCCTTTTCTTTCAAGTAAAAGGTTTTCCTTCTAAGCCTTGAATGCAACGACCAAAATAAAATCTCACCGTAGTTTTATTTTCAGATAAAGTAGTTTTTGGCACGATATCATTTTGTACAATTCTGTGTGTATCTTCTATGTTCTTGACATTATCTCTAAGTAAATCTACAGCATGCTGTATAACAGGAGCAACAACACTTAAGCATTCCTTCGCAGCTTTTGGTGATCCCGGTAAATTAATAATCAATGTTTTCTCTCTTATTCCACATACAGCCCTTAATAACACATATTCAAATATTGGTAAAAACGAAAGCGAAATTTATGAACAAGTCAAAGATGAAATTTGTAATTATTGTTTCAAGCAACTTCTATATTTCCTGTTACTCTAATATATCATTCAAAATAAGATTTTATGAATTTAACAGGTGAACTAACAATATTATGAAATGTAATAAAATTTCAGTTTCACAAAAAATAACTAATGGTATTTTAAATATAATTTTCTTTAGTTACTGATGTTCGCAGTTGATTCTGCTTGAACTATTCCCGTTTATATTTGTTTTTCAATTATCGTTTAGCTCGAACCTAAAAGGCAGGCTAACTATGTTGATAATTCAAAATGGGTGTTAAATATGATTTCTAAAACACTGTACCTAGATAACATAGCCTTCGGAGTGATGTTCAAGCTTGACATCAATATTGCTGAAGTTATGCCGGGAGCCTCTTTTTGAATAACTTCTTTGGTCGCTTCAGGAGTTACATCTCTTTTAGAAAAGCCTGTGCCGCCAATTGTTAAGATAACATCTATTTCTCTGTTATCGCTCCAAGAAGTTAAATATGTCTATATGCACGAGGTAAATATATGTGAAATGCTAATGAGAATTTTTGTTCTTATAAAGATAATAATATATAGAAATATGGTGGATTTAAAAAATGATATTTGTGGTATATATTTGAATTGGAAATTCTATGTAATAAATAACTACCTTGATCACATATTTTTCATCCGGAATAGTATACTTGCAATATACGTCAGCAGTGAAATGTTTCCCAATTTCAGATTCTTTATCAGTGATACATTTTTCTAATTCAAGCCCACTATGGTCCTCTTTTTCACCTTTGGAGCAACTGTCGCTAACTAAAAGTAGAGATCAAAGTTTTGTTATTGAAAATATGCCCTGTTCAAATATACATTTTCTAGATGAATTGGGTTATCATTATTCTGTAATAATATAACAAAAAAATTAAAAGGTTTAACATAAACAATTACGAGTTAACGAAAAAATAATTTGTATACAAGAAGGTGTTTTATTAACAATAAATAAATGTCTAGATGGACGGTAATATAATTAATCGTGCTATAAAATATTTACCTATTAATAATGCAAATCGTATTGTATCCATGTTTTTTTATAAGTGCTTAGGCATAGATAAGAAAGTAATTGTATGATTGATAATGCTGAAATTATGAACAATCATTAATAAATAAAACAGTAGAAAAATGGCAAAAAATGGAAGACGATTATAATAATTTTGCTGTTCGTATAATGATAATATAAAATTAATGTATTTACAACTTCTGTTTGAAGGGAAGTTACAATATTGTATTTTCCAGTGTTACCAATCGTGGTTTTTTCTCGTGATAACATAGCGCATGCTTGGTTGCAAAATGCACACACGCAAATGCATTATGTTCGGCATTGATAATGCTAAACACGAACCAAACTATGAAGAATGATTGCTAACGAAAACAAGGAATAAAATGTAGAAAATATAAGGATAAATATATTCAATTATTTTTCGACTGTGCGAATGCAAATATATACTTCTGTGTAATAAATAACAAACAGCGGCCTCAGTTTTCAGTATAACGGTATTATGTAGTCTAACTTGGGCATAGAAAAATATTATTTATGTGACCAATATATGTATATACAAGATTATTAAATTTCCGTGTTATTCTTAATAAACTGTATGAAAAAAAATATTAACGCACAACGTTACATTCATTTTTCCTTATACAGGGATACATAATATTAATTTATTTCACGCTTTTGACTGAGATAGTAACTGCGCATGCGCAAAAGCAATTATCCACTTCGTATTCTAATACACACATTCAGTTGCCGCCGTTGCCATCGCGTGGTGCAGTTGCGTACAAACTGTATTGTTTATATATGCAAGTCTATCAAACTTATTCCACGTACAGGATCTAGCAGTTTATAGTTCAGTTCAGCCAACAAGTTGGCACCTTGGTTGCTCAGTGCAGTTGTGAACATAAGAAGGGGAAGTTAAAAGCAGAGTGAATCGAATATTACGTACGAAGAAGTTACTCCGGCGGCAGTACAACTGGAGGTGTGTCAGAAACGAGGTATTTGAAGATTTAACGTTGTGCGTCAGTTCGTGAAGTATTTTTCTACGATAGAATTTCTTTTCGTAGACATCGAGGGGAATCTTGTTAATTCTAGGTAACGTTTTGATGGTTACATTACATTTATTCAGAAATGGAATTAACGCGTAAGAAAGTAGCGTTCTATTATTAGGGACTAAGTAGATTATTTTGGCCTACTTTACGTGTAAAAATCCAAGATGGGAGGCACGACCACACACACCCTCTGATACAACCAATCAGAACGCAGGTTTCAGTTCTTAAGGCTAATAACCTCTGACTTCCATTTTATTTATACATAGGAGACAAAATAGCACGTATACACCTTTGTCTAACAAAAGGTGACCATCATGATTACTATGCGTTACACAACGCAATGTAAAAGAGTACGTTCCAAATGTTAGTTTTCGTTTCATACAACTTTCAACTTAATATACGATGTAACTTGTAATTAATAGATTAGGTTAAATACCTTTCGCTAAAAATAATATAATTGCAACGTTTTCTAAATGCAAACGATTAATCGAAACTTGCAATTCTATACTAATAAGTTGATTGAAAATCCTTTTTAGAAAGTATTAGATTATTACTTCTGTTCGCCATATGGAATACTGTAAAATATTTTGTTTACTTATTGTAGTGTTCATCTTGTTTAAATTTCTATTATTTTTTCATTTACACATTTTATTTATGTCGTATTGCTATTTCTTTATTGGGACAATTTAGCAAGAAATAACTGAAAATACGTATTGCAATTGTAAAGTACTGTATAATACTTACCATGTTACAACATTTCATTAGTTATCATTGCCATCATTGCCATCAATGTTACTTGTTTCGTTTATTACGAATATCTGTTTAGTTACGTATGATTAATTCTTCATCAGATATGCTACTTTTATTTTTAACATTCAAAGATACTCATTTATTTCAACTAGTTTCAATCATAAACTTGTTTGTTGTATGAATAACTGTTAAAAAAGGCTTTCTCTCTTATTGTAATTTTACGTTGGCCCAACTCAGTATGCAATAAATAGCATAATATTCTTTTCGAATGCTCAATATTATTAACATTTTTTTTTAATCACTTGGCAGTATATGTAAAATACCAATAGCTGATTTATATATACATATTTTTCTATGTATAATATTTTTTGACATTAAAATGTTTTATTCGTGAATACAATTATTGTGTTCACAATTATTTTCGTTTTACTAGTTTTCTAATGACAAATATTCGGAAAAATGCATCAATAATTTTTGTTTATACCGAAGTGAATGTATGGCGTAATATAATTAAATACAGGGTTCCACATATGCTATAGATACCTTGACCCGATTTTTCCGGCTTTCATATAATCTGCTATTTTTTATTCTTGTTTTACTACGACTTATATCAAAATAAGTTTCATATGGAATGATGAAGGAAATATATACATAGTCTGTTCAATTGCGACATCGGTAATCGCTATCGATACGGTCTCCGTTAGAAATACTTGGTAAACAAAAAGTGCGTATTTACTTTTCGATAGATTTACAGTAGTTATTATTACATACTATCTTATATGATTCAATTGAAACTAATTCAAGTTAACGATACTCGATGTTTTTTCCCCGTCTTTCCCATTTATTATTACTATTATAAAGTCTGGAAATACTTATAATATTATACGTTAGAGTAGTTTTGCAATGAGTGCATACAATAGAAGATATATAACTTATTAAATTTGTTATTAATTCGACCTGTTGATGATACTGTTACATTTAAGTGGATGGATCTATTTCATACGAAAACTGCACTTCACCTTAGTGAATCAAATGTTTTCATTATCACAATTAACATGTTGACCTATGTACCCGGAATATATTTATGCTCAATAGTCCATTAATTTGAATACATTCTTATGCAAAGTATGTAGACTGGTTTGAACGTTATTTCACCAAATATGTATATATAATTATTCTTTGGCTTTAATGTCCTAAATACTTACGACGCGAATGATATAACGAATAAAATAAATGAACTATGAAAAATGCTCTACTTCTTACGAAAAGAAAAACCAATTGTAGAGTTTAATATATCGCACTAATATCCAAAGTAATGAAGTGAAAAAAACTTTTCTTTAGAACACCTTTATTTGTTAAAATATGGTATACAGAATGTCTTAGTTGAAAGAGACCATCTAAATATCTCGTTTGTTTTTAACGACATGAGAAATGTTCATTCATGGTATAATTTCATTGGCGTCGATGTAGGCACAATGGAAGAGAAATTATTTTGTATCTTCATTTTCCCACCTTTTTAGAGGTCACCGATCTTTCTTGGCGAGCAAAACATACTTTTTTTATTGAATCTGATATCCATGGCCAACGATACACAATGTTTGCCGAGCTGTTCACGGATGACTCAGTACCGAAAAGGAAATTTCCAAATTGTTGGGTTAGACGTAATTGACGTACATTTTGGCTAGCACGTCCAACCAATTTGACGTCATTAAGCATTTTGTTTTTGAGGAAAGATAAAAGAATATATTTACCAATATGAGCCTACCTTGCCACAAGACACAGTGCATCGCAGTACATTTAATACATTTTGGAACAAATTGCATACAAATTGGGACCTTTAATACATAAAAAAATGGATAACATAAACAGCAGAGTCCACTTATATTATCTCAACACTGTCTTACAATTTTATAACATTAGTATTTGGTATTCAAGGATATCTGGAATTTATAATTTAGTCATACTTTTATGCATTTTTTTACTATTGCAAGATGCAATAGAAGAAGTACATGCGTCGTACATGCATTGCTCTAAAAAAAAATACGGAAATAAAAACTTGTTTTCCATTGTATTTCTCCTTCGAACACATTCAAAATGTTCTATGAACATTTTTCAACTCGTTAAAACCAAAGGAGATACTTAGTTTGACCTCCTCAGTGATCTTCGACTAATGAAGGTTAAAAAAAAATATACATATTATTTATTGAACAATGGGTGTTTGAAATTAATAAATACTATGGCATGACCTTCATTATAATTGCTTTGCTATTCAAATAATTCCTTAAATACATTGTACACCACCATTCTTTATTCACAATAATTCATGATAATAGAAGGCAACGACAGTTCCTCAATTTAAAAAATGGCATTGTTATGAAAACATAAATTATAGGCGATATCGGTGGAATAAGTTTATATACAATTGTTGTAGTACGATTATTATGAAAACGTATCAAGCTAGAACGATGAAGTTTCGAATGTGATTCACGAAATACCGCATTAGACAGATACACCTATAAATATTAATTGTTGGACTTTAAAGTAGACCAATTATCTTTTAACTTTGGAATACTGCAAACTATGCCAAGGTTATCTCGCTTAATCTGCCATATAGATGTACAGAGTGTTCCCACTTTCAGTTGTCAATGTTTTCTCACCAATAGTAGTATGTACTTACATACTTATATCTCTTAAATGGGTTTGCAAAATAAACAGATGAGAGGATGATGTTTTACGATTTTTCCTATAAAATGCGCTGGATTATAGAAATATTTTGTGAATATAATAGATTTCACGCGATGACGATGATTAGAATTTGCTTTAATTGATAACAATAATTTTGTTCTATATCAAATAAAGCAAGCTGCTTAGACGTAACTTACAATATTGTTTGTTTAAAAAAAAAGTTTGACTCCTATTTACCACAATACACGGTGACAAATATTGCATTCGAATAGAAATGCATATAGAACTGATAAGGTGCAACGAAATGCAACACGTTGTCGATTGATAAATGAAACTGTTGGTTTTATTAGTAATCAATGAATATGTTTTTGATTCATTTTGGTAATCAGGTCAACGAACTGATTGATAATAATGGTTCAGAGAAATATTATCTTATCCATTAAATTCGGAAGCTTCGAACAGCTGTTATTTGGAATGTATCTACATATTACATACTCGTATTCTTGTCGATCAAAATAAACATGTCTGCTATTATTATCGAACGAACCTAAATTGATTAATGTTCTGGATTATAAAGTCATTTATTAATTTATTTGATCGAACTACATTAACCTGAAGATGAAGGATTGTTGGTCGCTTCCAAAATTTTGAAATGATAATAGTTTCAATTAACACACAATATCTGAAAGAGTTTACAAGAATTTTCTATAATCTATTGTTTTATATCAGCTATGATAAATTCACCTATATTAAATTGATCAAAATTTGCTAATTATGAACCATTGCAATGTTAATAGTAACTAATTGGATACAACAAACCTGTTGAAAATATTTCGTTTTATGATATGGTAATAATTATTACTGTGTATATAAACGTTGCAATATACATGTAGATGCATGTTTAACGAGTTTCACGTCACCCGATGAATCGCCGATGGCCTTTGATATTTAGGTATCCAAAGTAAATGTCTCATTGAAAACATGACGATATCCTACACTTTAACAATTTGTTGATCATTTTTAGAGGCGTTTAAAATCGTATTTCGTGTTATCACAGAGTACAGTGCAAAACGTTGATCTTTGTTTTAATCTAATTAAACATTTAAAAATTGTAATGAAAATTCAGTTTCATTGCTATAAAAAAAATGTCGATTTTCAAAAAATATTTGCTTCGAACTTATATGATTTGGTCTTCTGCATTGAATATCGGTGTTTATTGCATTAAGGAATTTAATATAATTAGAACCATTTATAGTTAATCATAATAAGTAACAACGGTCCTGATGAGCAAGTATCATTTGTTGTGTGTCAATTCATTAAGCAAAAATATGATTTTACGGTTCATTTGTGTGTACAGCATTCAAATATAATGCGAAATTTTGTTCATTAAACGTTATGAAATAATATATATAACTATGTATTAAAATTGTTTTAATTCCCACGTAAGCACATCAATTAAAATAATTGATTGCAGTGTCATTATTTTCAATCTGTCATCAAGCAATAAACATAGAAAAACATAAGAATACTGTCTTCACGAAAGATTTTTAATATTAGGCATCAGTATTATTGATGACACTTTCCGTTCTGACTTGTATGTAAAAAGTAGTTGCATAAATTAAATAGTTTATACTGGGTGAAATTATTGGAATCACATCTAACGTAGTACAATCATACTGGAATATGACTCAAATTATGCACACGATATGCACATATTCCATATGAAACTGATGCAATTAGAAGTTTTCCTGTTTACGAACTGAAAATATTTTTCTTTCAGATAACCGTTAAGTTATGCATTATTTTAAATCGATTTTTTATGAAACAATTCGGGGCATTTTCTGAATTAAGCTTCATTAAATACATACATAACAAAGTTAGTATTTCAGAAAAGACTTGAATGTAAAAAGAATGAATAAAATATATTTCCTCTTAATTTATTTACGGATTATTTAAAATACAATCCACTGAATACAATTCCACTGAAAATTTTTGGAAGCTTTACTTCAGTCAGATAATTTATATAAATCAACAAATAAAAGGTTTTAATATATACGATAAAGTTTAGTATAGATTCGGCAATACCATAAGTACGTAATGTATTAAATATATAAATTAAGTATTCGAATGCAAATCGTTTAGGTCATAAAAAGGGCGATAAATATGTATTTACATGAAATACTCATCTTTTACTTCCCATTAATTTATTCTATTCAAGAAGTACTTAGTATTGTGTAAAACATGATTAATGAACTAGGAATGTTAATATTATTGGTCTTCGAATTGTAGATATGTATATGCACCATAATATGGTGAGAACGAAATTGTAGAGCAGTAGGAAATGAGCTAGTTGACCTTACTTAAGAAGCTACAATTGCAGTGCACATACATTAATACGTGAATGCTCTCTATCCCCTATTGTAAATGAGAATTCCAAATTGTAATAGTATTGTAATAGTAGCCGTGATGTAATCACATACAAATATAATTTACTTATTGACACAAACGTAGGCAATCAATAATTGTATCGTAGTAATGGACGCATGGGTCTCATAAAAATGTATTTATGAGATACATACTACGATACGTATAATCATTTTCATGACGGTGTTTTGTCTACACTCATTACATTATCGTAAAGTACGTAATACTTATGTGCGTACTTCTGGTACAATAGAGTATAATAACGATTACAATGCAATTAGTAAACAATATTGACGTTATATACAAAGTATGACTACCTTATTGGCTCCTTCCATTAACCTACCAAAAAGAAAATTAATAATT
Source organism: Nomada fabriciana (assembly GCA_907165295.1). NCBI lineage: Eukaryota > Metazoa > Arthropoda > Insecta > Hymenoptera > Apidae > Nomada > Nomada fabriciana. The sequence goes on from OU015695.1 coordinate 8,212,028, forward strand.
TGCGAATCATCGTGTTGTATCAAATACGTAAATACTTCATAGAATTCATAGAAATCAGTGACCCTTTATAAGGGAATCATTTTCATTACAAAAAGTTAACATGTTTTGATATACTTGCTTCAACAGTAATATAATTAACTACATCTTATTTAACGGCATTTATTTCTAAAATGCCGTCTATACGTCATTCGATAACGTCATTTGCACTAACATTACATGTATGTAGTACATACTGCATATACATATTCATTTACGCACTATTAAGTGTTGTTTGTTGATCGTTTCACAATCAGAGAATGCGCGATGCTCGATGCATCCAAGTATGTATCTTTTTTAATCTTTCCATATGATTCTGGCCCAGTCTTATATTAAAGTGCTGGCTACAAGGAAATATAATTATTTATGTAAATCTGTTTTTTTGCGGTAAACGTGAAAGGGGCCATGATTATTTACTTCTTCTTATGAGCCACTGAAGCACGCATTGCTATTGCTACGTTGTACGATTGAGTAATTAGATTGTTAGTCGGTTCGTAATAGATTTTGTTGTCTCAGGGTAGACATACGATATGAGAATGAGCTTAGAATGTGCAGTGAGATGAAATAATTGTTTGCTAAAATTGTAGCCACTCTTCCAGCCAGACAAACGTCGTTCAAAGTCCAAGGTTATATAACTGAGGCATACAACTCGTAATCGTTTCCATCTGAAAGTGTACACATGCATACACGTTAATTTTCTACCTCATTTTTTTATATGAGAATGGATCGCATTTATCGTATTCGATCTGAAATTGGAAACAATTGAAAATAATATAGCTATTGTCTCTGATTACTGTATTATATCCTTACGTTAGGATGTTCTAGTTCTGTTTAACGGGATTGCTTTACCGATTGATCCAAGAGATTGTAATTCTCCCGTGTTATGTATGCTTGGAATTTAAGAAAAAATGAATTTACATTATACCTGTTTAAATTAAATATTCTTTTGCGATGCGTTACAAGATTTTTTTTAAAATTCGCATGCGGTTGAAGCATTGAAAAATTCATACTCTTTTATACGATATATTAAAATTCGAATTACACTCGATGGTTTTACTTATCATTACACATTTCTTAAATGCTATACCATCTTATATGTAGATTATCCTACTAAATAGATCATTTTTATTATTTCAATTTACTCATTTCAGGTTTTTAGTTCCTTGCCGATGCCATGGCAGAAGCTCATTCAGCTGTAGCATTTAGTTTCTCTATTACTCATGAAGGGTGGGACGTCAATTTTGACAGAGAAGTTCTAAATTTGGTATGGCAGTCGGGCATCCGTTCATACAAAAAACGATTCTTCAGATTCGTCGTAAGTAAATATAGACGTAAAATTACAATGTCATTCTTGGATTAACATTAACAAGACGATTCAAATTATTTTAGAACAATCTCAGAAGCGGCGTGTATCCGGCTTCTTTAGAGAGCCTATGGTTTACTATTGCTGTGGTCACTGCGATACATTTTGCAGGGTACAAAGTACCTTATGATCTTGTTGGGAAAGCGGCACCATATATATCAGGGTATGCTGCGTCATATTTTTTGCCATTAGTAAAATTCTTATGCGACTTTTCATTATAGGGTGATCCACTCGCTGATAGCCGCAAAGATAGTGCCGCCAGCAAAATTATTACGATAAATCCACGTCGGTATATTTGGATCCCAGAGTCGGAAAATATTTAAGCCACACTTTTTCAACTATAGTAAAGGTTCAAAGATGCAAAAACTTTGTAACATGATATAGATTTAATATATAATTTTCACGCAATTTATTTTAAAAGCTATACAAATTTGGAACGAAATAATTGTTGTCATCGGAGATTGTGCTAAAGTTGTTACGGGAAACATGTAAAATGTAATTTTCCGAAGAAAGTGGACTTTAATACGCCCTTGCTCTGGAACCCAGATCCCGGGGGTGTTTAGCGGCACTACCTTTGGGTTCATTAGCAAACAGATCGCCTTGTATAATATTTTTCCGTAAGTGTAAGCTGTTAACACTTAATGCTACTAATTTATTTTTGCTTCCATTGCATAAGATCTTCGGTCCTGGCGCATTTGGCTGGATCCATTGTTGTTGGCCTCTTCTTATGGCTAATTGTGATATACGTACTTCGATACACGTTAAAACTATTACTTATATACAAAGGATGGATGTATGAATCAAGAGAGAGGGGGTCTAGTGTATCAAGACTTACTAAAATATGGTTTACGTTAGTGAAGTTGTTCTTTGGATGGCACAAGCCGATGCTGTATAGTTTCCAAGGATCATTACCTCGACTTCCGTTGCCCCCAGTGGAAGATACAATGAGGCGGGTTAGATTATAGTCCTATACCTTATAATTCTATGGTTAAAAGCAATAGCCAGCTTCTGAAGCAGTTCACTTTGTTGCATTCTTTTTTTTTCATTACTGTATTAAAATCGTCACGGTAGTAATTAATTTTAATATTAATCACATAAATGGTTTTTAAACAGTACCTACGAAGCGTTCGACCACTGCTCGACGATCAAAATTATTCTCGAATGGAGACGTTAGCCAACGAGTTCCAAAAGGGCATTGGATTAAAACTACAACGTTATTTAATACTGAAATCTTGGTGGGCGACCAACTATGTGTCCGATTGGTGGGAGGAATATGTCTATCTACGTGGCAGATCACCTATTATGGTGAACTCGAACTTTTACGGTATCGATGCAATTCTTATGTATCCCACTAATGTGCAAGCTGCACGCGCCGCAAATGTTATTTACTCGTGTCTGCAGTACAGGCGACTGATTGAACGACAAGAATTGGAACCGGTCAGTATAATATGATGTATAAATAAAATATATTTTGTATTTAGTACGTATTCAACGAATTGGTAATTAACACTATAGACGCTAAATAATAATTCAAATTTTTCAGTTATCATTGTACGGGATAAAAATTGTACATATTATTTGAATGCGATACACGTATTGATAATCATTAAATAAAAATTATAAATTTTTAGATATTAATTCAAGGGCTGGTACCTCTCTGTTCTTGGCAGTACGAAAGATTATTCAATACTACCAGAGTACCAGGGCGTGAAACAGATAAAATTGTTCATTATCAAGATTCGAAACACATTGTTGTGTATCACAGTGGAAGATACTATAAGGTTCTGATTTATCATAAAAACAGAATACTTCAACCATGTGAAATCGAAATGTAAGCACATTTTTATATCGTTTTATCTTCTCGTATTTATAAGCATGTTTTGACGTACACTCTGATTCCTCTTCTGATAACCAGACGTATGAGATAATTTTTTCGGAAATGGAACTTCTTGCATGTTTATTTATTTTCTCGATGACGTGTATGGTGAAGTTGTTGTTATTATTAGAATTAGGCTGAGTTACATATTTTTTAAACTGCAAATCTATTTTTTTATAGTTCAATATTTCTTAAACAATTTTTTATTTATACTACATTTCAATCTTCCGCACTATTAAACTATTAGTTCTGTAGGAAAGTTTTGTTGCTTCTTTGTGTATGATTTCGAGCGCATTCCTAATTATTATCAAAAAGTCCTGAGATTTTCCCGATTCATAATAGGGAATAACGCTGTAAAAACGTTACAAATTGTTGAAAAAGAGGATGAATCAGTAATACTTATAAAGAATATCGTCCACGATTGGATAAGTTAAGCAGTTCTGTTAATGAAAATCAACAAGTATTTTGCAACAGAGAAGAGGTTGAAAAGGAATTGAATGGTATTAACGTTCGATTCACAGAACAATGCAAATGCCATGATTCGAGGTGAGAAATGATAAAGTTCAATTATCACATTTTCTAGGCTTGAACCATTCATAAGTGATCGTGGAGCGCATTTGTCCCTTCATTAGTTAATCGAAGTGTAATTCTACTGTATGAAATAAGCCTAAAAATATAAGTGGTACAAAATGCAAGCACTCATCCGAAAAGTACGATACTTTCCATTTATAAATGCGTTACTTGAGAAATGGCAAATAATAATTGATATATTATTTATTTATTGTATAATATTACGATACCATAAGGGAGTCAGTGCGTAGGCGTCAGAACTTTCCTACAAAACGAAACTAATCAAGCAATTTCAAGGGTGGAAAATTGTGAATAATTTAATGATAAATGATTTTCAAACAGATCGTCGCCACTGAAGACTATAATTCCTAATTGTCTTCACTTCTCTTTTTTTTTTATCAACATATTAGATTATTCATATATTCTATTTACGAGAATATTTATGGTATAATTATGCCAGATTAAGTATTACGAAATATGTACTTCTATTATATTATAACATTAACTATTACGTAATAATGGGAAGACAAATAATGTGTATGACAACGTAATAAATCGTATATCTTTCAGACAAATCCAACAAATTCTAGATGATAAATCACAGCCAGCAGAAGGTGAAGAAAGATTGGCCGCTTTAACAGCTGGCGAACGAACTGGATGGGCAAAGGCCAGGGAAGAATTTTTCTCGAAAGGAGTAAACAAAGCGTCTTTAGATCTTATTGAAAAATCTGCCTTTGTAGTAGCATTGGATGATGTACCATATATATATGATCCGGTAAGTGATATTAAAATTGATTTAAACTATATTTTCATTCATACAAATTGTTTATCATCTCTGTATTTTGTGCGCAGGAACAGCCAGATAAATTAGATCAATATGGTCGAACTCTATTGCATGGCAAAGGATACGATAGATGGTTCGATAAATCGTTTACACTGTGTATAGGCAGTAATGGAAGGGTATGTAATATTTTTGCGAATATTATATTTTTTCAATTTCTACGTGATTTATTGCATTAATGAACATTAATCGTACCTTACAGACTGGTTTCAACGCGGAACACTCGTGGTAAGTTTATATATTACAAAATTATAAAAACAGATGAAGATAGATTACTTAAACAGATAATATATAAGGCAAGAAGATGGTCAGAAAACAGGTATTATGCAATTGAGAAAAAAAGTAGTACGATACTATACGTTCAACAATTTTGTATGCCTTGTGAATATTAGAAGACAGTTCTATTAATCTGATATAAACTAGATATCTCCTTTAATACGAAGTACATCTACGTCACAAGTACGTGGAACATCTTTATCGAATTAAATTTGCATAGCATTTTTCGGTATAAATGATTTATGTACGACAAAAAACAAAGGATTAATAAGATTTTATTATTGCCATTATATCTTAAACTAAAAATATTTATATATAATATACATGTATTCAAATCAATACATAAAGAGTGTAATGAGCAGGGCAGATGCAGCGGTGATGTCACATTTGTGGGAGTACGTGATATCTCAGGAAAACAACAACGGAGTGTAAGAATTTAAAGTTACAGCTCTCATGGTGTTTTTCTTCACTATTCTTCTGCTTGGTCTGCCGGCTCTATCTTCCCGTTAATAGTTAATTATAGTGCATTATCTGTTATTGTAAGAATCTGTTAGAACCTTCAAAGAATTTATGCATATTTCGGAAGCTGGCTTTTAGTTAAAAATATGCTTAGTCTTGGACAATAGTGGTAAATAAAACAATGACGCCGCCTTAGCATGATGCAAGTGCATGAATTATACATTTAAAGGTGACGTAAATTAAACTAATTGTAAGCATACAATTATATTTTATTAGATCGTTTTTTTTTAGATCGATATTTTCGATTTTTAGTATCATTGATTTTTATGATATTTCTTATCACTGATCTCTATACAAAAAATAATATTTCCTTTTTTACAAATGGATAATCATTCACTTGCATTGGTATTTTGCATACTTCTCGCAAATAAATGGCATGCACTTTTGAAGGTATAAGAATTTCTACCATCTCTTTGTTTTATCTATATTTCTACTAGTGGTGATTTTACTCATTGGTAAAATTGCTACATTTTGTTTCACAATAACAATTTCAATAATGTTTTTATAATATGCTTATTAGGGCGGATGCACCTATTATGGGATCTCTATGGGAATATGTTATCGGTAATGAGGTGGCAATGGGGTAATGTTTTTCTTATATTTCTTTCTTTTCCATTATTACAAATTTTCTTTTCTATGTTTTTTCTTTATATTTAAAACTAACTTGTGTATAACAAATACTATTTTTTCCTTTTCTGTTTAATTGGCATTTATATACATGTAGTGTATTAATAGACCGATCGGAATGAAATTTTTATTTTATTCCACCTTATAATAAGAGACGCTTTGATACCATTCAATTTACCTATTTACTCTTCACTTTTTTCTAACTTTGTCTGATCGTAACTGCTATTCTTTTTTAATTACGTTGCTGTTACAGTTACATATTGTGGATAGCAAAATGAACATAATCAGTTAGCCGATTACAACTTACTTTAGACAGAGCGTAACAAAAATATTAATTAGTTACATTACACGCACTTCATACATTAATAGTTCTATTCCATAAGAAATAAGAAATATTCACTAGACGATTATGTTTATTGCATTTAATATAATTATAGTTTTCATTGCAATTATTGTTTGACGTTCCCGTGTTCATAATGTGATTGTGTAATTTTTTTTAATATGTAGTGTAAAATACATCATTGCTCAATTATAGATATAACGATGATGGACGTAACAAAGGGCAACCAGAATTCACACCCCCATCTCCTACTCGACTACAATGGGACTTAAATTCGAACTGCATAGCTGCAATCGAAGAATCAAATCAGGTAATATTTAACGACTTAAAATTACTTTTCCTGTATTTCGAGATGTTAGCAAAAATTAATTTCTAATATTAATAATAATTCAAGAACGATTTGCTAGGTGCAATAATTCTGATATCATAATATAAAATAAAATTTACTCCAAATGATGATTGTAATGAAAAATATTTAACACTCGTTTTGTGCTCCATAAAAATTGTCACACTAAATAAATTTTTAATTCTCAGGTAGCGCAAAACCTTCTGAATGACGTTGAACTACGTATTTATGTACACGATGCATATGGAAAAGGCTTCATGAAAATTAATTCTATGTCCCCGGATGCATATCTGCAAATGGCCTTACAATTGGCATATTATCGTGATTCTGGTAAATTCAATTTAACTTACGAAGCTTCTATGACAAGACTGTTTCGAGAAGGTAGAACTGAAACGGTCAGACCTTGCACAATTGAGTCTACAGAATGGGTAAAAGGAATGGAGGATAAAAATGCATCTGTAAGTCTCTTTCGTTTCTCATATGTTTTAAATACGCTGGCATAAATAGCGAATATTAGAACTAAGTTATTCTGCTTGTATTAGTACCGTATGGTTGACGTTATTTTCATTTCTATCGCAGGTAGAACATAAGTATAAATTAATGGTGGCAGCAGCGAAGCAACATCAAAAGGGTTACCAAGACGCCATGTGTGGCAGAGGAATAGACAGACATCTATTTTGTTTGTATGTAGTATCGAAATATTTAGAAGTGGACTCCCCCTTCTTGAAGGTAATGCTTCTTAAAATCATAAATATAATTGTACGATGTTTTTAAGAATACGATACAAAACCATCATGATTCCTTTTAGGAAGTTTTGAGTGAACCATGGAAGTTATCCACTTCGCAAACACCACACGGTCAGACCTCATTAATAAACTTGAAAAAGCATCCAAATTGCATTTCTGCAGGCGGCGGTTTTGGCCCTGTAGCTGATGACGGTTACGGTGTGTCTTACATTATTGCTGGAGAAGATTTACTCTTTTTCCATATTTCTTGCAAACGAAGTTCCCCGCAAACGGTAAGCATTTGCACAATTATAAAATAATTAATTATATGTATATGCATATTTATTGGTACTTGTAAATCTTCTACCATTGTGATTGTTTCCTTTTCTTCTTCTTTTTATTAGAATGCTGCCAGATTCGCGAAGCAAATAGAAAGGGCATTGGACGACATGAAAAACATGTTTCTTGAGAAAAAGAAACTGCTAGCGCAAAAAAATGGTTCTATGTAATCACGTCCCGAAAAGGAAGAGTAAGCAGTTAGAATGAATACGTGTGGCTTCTAAGTAATTCCTTTTTCAAATTTTTGGAAATTATCTCTTCATATAGCCGATAATGCATCTTTCGTATCATCGTAGAAGGAAACCACTTAAACGTGACACTATACAGAAGTACAAATTACAGAAAATATAAGCGGAAATCAGTCGAGATACAAAACAGTCGTACTACATTGTATGGAATATTAAAGTAACTTTGTAAACTAAGCGATAATATTACGTAACTCTTTAATGCGGCATACGTGAAATTAAAAAAAAGCACACACTTCAAGAATACTTATTTTTATATGAGATATTGGAGGAAAATATTTGTAGATAAGGAAAAAGGTGTCAATTACATTGCCGGTTATGAAATTCTATGACGAAACATTTAGTCAAATATTTGAAGCACATTGTTATTTTAATATTTTACGCTCTCAGGTAATTTCTTCCAGTTTAGATTACCTTAGAACCTATTATAAATCGAGCGTGTAAGTTTTAGAGCCCGGAACGATCGAGGAGGAGTTAAGCTAAGAACATAGCAATTATTAAGGTTGATATGAAAGGAAGTTTTTAAAGAGATTGTTATGGACATAGCAAATGTTTTCATTTAATGCCTAATGAGTGTAGTACTGATTATTACATAGTTTCAACATCTTAGTCTTTCTACAAACTTGAGAAAGTGAACTTTTAGCGAATTGTAATTGATTTTTTATGTAGGACATATATGTAGAGAAAAGAGACAAATAATTTTAACTTTTTATTAACTTTGTGGTATTCATTTTAAATTTGTTACGACAAATACTTATCAAATAATTCTTAGTGAAGTTTTTCAGAATTGCATACGCAACTATAAATCGTTAATCATTGTTATAATTAAAATGTTAAAATATAACAATATTTTCATGTATAATATTATGCGACTGCAAAGCGACTTTCGCGTGATTCTCAACAGCAGTTAGTGATCAGCAATTTATTGTTTATTATATTTTAGTTTACAAATGAAAGTATGTTAATTTATTGAAAATAAGTTTCATATTATTGATGCATTATTTTAAAAGAAAACTGTAATCACGTTAGTGTAGTGAATACTATGCCATAGAATATCTGCAACCTATCAATGCAAGATTTTAATATTATAGATAGTTTTATATATACTGTATAATGAATTACTCGGTTTACTATGTCTTTATTGAAATTATATCTCAAGGTATTGGTGCTTTTATAATTTTATTACTAGAATGTACGATGTTAAGATAGGTATATACATTTATCAGACTAAACCCAAAAACAAACAATGCAATGCCCGACAATAACATAAACTTGTTTCAATTTGTAACCATCGCGAAAACTTTACATCGATAATAATTATGTAATTTCTTAAGAAATACAGTGTGAAATCTTATATGAATGCATAAACCCTCGTTAAATACGCAATATTTGAAATAGTCCACTTTCAGATTGTACATAATTAAATTTCATGTAAAGACAAAATAAAAATAAAAGCTTTTCAGCAGGTTTGTAACATTAAACTATAGTATTCAAGTTTTATCAAATCTATAACTATAATTATATTAGAAGTGGTTCCGATCTGCTTGACAGAATCGCTTATTTAAAATTAAATCGAACATGCGATATCTCGACGCCCTCTTCAAAAAGCGAAATACAATTTTCCATGTTTAACAAGAATAGATATCATTGTTTCATATTCTATATGTATATATTATTCGTTTATAAAAAAGTTATAGCATATCATAAGCATGCTTTAATTTTATTCCATTTCTAAATAATTATTACTGACATTCTCAATTATTACTGAGAACTACACTATATGTATGTACATATGTATATACGCACTACATACGCCAGTTAATCTAAAATAGAAAGAGATTGTTCCTTGAACCAAGAGCTTTAAGATGACGTTGATTAAAAGCCGCCGAGTGGAAGGCGAGAGAATTGAATTTGTTTAAAGCAATTATAAACAAATGCGATTACTGGTACTTCCTGGCTAGGTACATCAATGACCAGAGGACATAAATTAAAGCTAAGAGTACCAGCTATAATCTCCAATAGGTGTGCATATTATTCCATGTGCAGTTCATTTGTTAGAAACAATTAAACAATTAAAATTGTTATTACGGCCAACTGCATATAGTTACAGCACCGGGGTATTTTTCATCGTGTAGCTTATCCTTCTTCCTTTCATTTGACACCCTATTTATTAAAAAACAACCACCAGGGGCTGAGATAAATTTTTTTAAAGATTATGTCGGCAATTAGATGTCGGTAACCGGACATATGGCGCCATCTCGCGTTTGGGGGCATTTTCGCAGATTTGCGCACCGCCAAAACCGAATTCCTGGATTACATCGTTAATTTAAACATTTGCATTTTTCTCGGCTCCTAGTGCGTATTTTTTAACCGGACTTGTCTTAAATTAAAGCTACGGACCATGCCTACCTCCTTTAACAGTTTCAACAATATGGCGTTTGTGGTTTAAAAGTTATTAACAATTGAAAAATCAGGAAAAATGTACACCTTTACACTGTACACTGCATGAATTATTAAATTGTTTATAAAAAATAAACAGCGCATGCAACATTTGTAAATTGTTTATTGGCGTATAGTAGCATCCTTAACCTTTAGTTTAAGTAACCGATCATTAATCTAGCGCCTCCAGAAGTCGAGATAATTGCAGTGACCCGGAGTGCATAATTGCTGATTTTTCAATTGTTAATAACTTTTAAACCACAAACGCCATATTGTTGCAACTGTTGAAGGAGGTAGGTGTGGTTCGTAGCTTTAATTTAAGACAAGCCCGGTTATAAAACACGCACTAGAAGCCGAGAAAAATGAAATTGTTTAAATTAACGATGTAATCCAAGAAATCGGTTTTGGCGGTTCGAAAATCTGCGAAAATGCCTCCAAACGCGAGATGGCGCCACATGTCTGATTACCGACTGTCTGTGCCGCACTAGTGCTCCATTACCAATTGCATGTAACACACAACGTTACCCATTAAATTTTAAAAAATTTGTATCTCTGCTTTTGGTGGTTATTGTTTAATAAATGGGGTGTCAAATGAATGGGAAACGAATAAACAACACGAAAAAAATACCCCGTTGCTTTAACTACAAACAGTTGGCCGTAATAACAATATTAATTGTTTATAAGAAATGAACCTTATATGGGTAAAAATAGTTTAAATTCTGGTTGGTAACATTATATTTCGTATAATAGCGTATTGTAAGGAGAAAAACAATGTGTAATTTTAAACGATTTGTGAGTGATGGAATAGCAAAGGCAGGAGTACTTTCAAGCACTACGTGCAGATGTCAGGGCTCCGAACGACAATAATTTCGAATTTTGTTTATGTATGAAATTAATTCATTAAAAAATATACATTGGCATGTGTAAGATGCATAGAAGCTAGGACAGACTAGAATAGTATTCTACTACTAACGATAGTCATCTACATCCATTAAATAGTATTAACTAACCTAATTAAAATTCAGTCTACATATGCATATTGGTTAGGTTCAAACATAAAAACAAATTATTCGTGAAGTAGCATTTGTACGAGTGTAACATCTATTAAAATATAATAAATTTGTATTAAAACTATTGCTGTACACGAAATAGCAATGCGCAACATAGAAATAAAAGCAAAAGTTGATAACCCAGAGAATAAGATTTCTTTAATTAAGCAATTGACTGAGGAAAACTGTACCATCATTAAGCAACACGATACTTTTTTTCAAGTACCCGAGGGAAGATTAAAATTACGAAAGTTTGAAGTAAGAAGGTTCTTCGTTTTACAATTCCAGTTATTAAAATATGAATGCTTCCCATCACACATCAATATTATGATACTATAAATAACTTACTAATAATATCATTATTGTTAAATAATAATTACTATTAAGTATCAATTAAATATCCATATCATTATTATTAAGAAAATAAAATCAGCAACTAAATCTCGCAATTAGAAAATGTATAAAATATAGAAATCGAAAATAAATATAATAATAATCAAATTATTTAAGAAACGGAAACTGTAATGTAACAGTCAATTGTGCAACTAAAATAGTTTTAATTCTGCAGGATGGTTCAGGAGAATTGCTGTATTACAAAAGGTCTGATACATTGGGTCCCAAACTTTGCAACTATGAAAAGGCAGTCTTAGATGCTAATGCCTGCACTGGCGTTAAGAACATTCTAACCGCCTCAAATGGTTGTCTAGGCATTGTTACAAAGATTAGAAAATTGTATATGGTTGGTCAGACTCGTGTACACATTGATGACGTTGAAAACTTGGGAAATTTTTTAGAACTGGAGGCACGTACTGCTATTATAATTGTACCATGGTCTACAGATTGTTAAAAAGTGTTACATCTCTAATAAATATTATAGGTGGTATTGACCGATGATCAAGATATAGAAACAGGAGAGAAGATTGCCCAGGATTTGATGACCAAGTTAGATGTGAAAAGCCCAGATTTAATAGCAAAAGCTTATATAGATCTACTTTCTGAATGAAATGAATAAACCCAATAAAACTCACATTTCGTGTTCTACAAATTGATAATATTGCATTCCGATTATTTTTTAAAATTATACATACATAAGAAAGGTTGTTTAAAACAAATGTCTTTTCGAATGTAGAATAATAAAGAACTATTTTTCAATATTAATGGCATTTATATTTTATTGTATTCCTTTGCGATCGTACTTTTCAGAAGCCGCTGAAGAATTTCGGTAAAAATAACGGTCAAATATAGACGGAGAAGTAAAGATGTATAAAAGAAAAAAGCAAGAATGAAAAGGCAATGGTACGATACTATCGTGACCGGGATACGTTTCAATGATAAGACTTCCCACGCATCTCTTCCTTCCTTTTCAATGATCACACTCGCTCGTCACATTTCGCGTGTACGAGTTCCAATTAATTTAGTGTCTTTCGGATGATGAAGGCATTGCAACTATTTCATTTCAATTTTATGCGTTGTGGTAATTGAAAGTAAAGTGGTAAATTGAAAATACTTTACACTGAAGACATAATACATAAATGAATAAAATTGTAGATCAAGGAAATTGATCAAAATCGTGCCCTAATCGTGAAGCAGCATTAATCCACGTTATAAAATTTGATCAAACGTGTACACTTCCCACATTTCTAAATTACAATATGCAAAATCTATTTTTTCGAACAAATAAATAATTAAAAGAAAAATCTATTCATTTTGCTTTTCTTTGTTAAGAAGTAATGGGGTAAGATTAAGGATTTTTGGGGTGGTTTACGATAGAAAGTTCTTTCATAAAGATGTTCGACTAATTAAAGTATAATTTTTATTATTCTGGTATAAAAAATTAAGATATTTTTTACGCGCATATAATTTTAAAGGGCAAGGTCCACGGTCTTCTGTGACCGTACTGAATTGCCACCATGGAAAGGTTCTTCGATTATGGTTAACAACCGTGGTATATACTGGCCAGTCTCAACTGTTTGACATGCCGTCTATAAACCATGGTGGAGAGGAGTAAAGGAAAACGAATACAAGTGTGCTGCACGTGTGTACTGCAACCAACTGGTTGACGCAATGGGTATATACTGTGGTACGATGGTTTACTCGCAAGAAAGTACATATATTTTGCTTACAAAATGTTTTAGATTACGTACATAATTTATGTTGCTATAAAGTTAAATCCACGACTGTAATTTTTGTTTTGCACTGTGATTTTTATCGAATTAAAAAAGATTAGAACATTAGAAAAGAGAAATATTGATAGTTATTTCAGATTTTTAATTATTCAAAGTAGATATTGTAATAATAAATGATATAAATATTCGACTATGAAAATAATCAAATGTAAATGGAACCTGGAACACCGTGACATTAAACAAATTACGCGGGATATTATATGCGTGAACAATGGCTTATTATACTGTAAGCTAATCATTTAAAACATTTTGTTATATTAAAGCTTTATTAATGTCGTACAGATGCGAACTTAATACGTGATACTTAAAACACGCATTATTGTGCATAATATTTGAATGTTCAATTAATATTAATATTTCAACTATGTTTAAGTTGCAGCAGTTCAAAGATAAGCCAATGTTCCTCACAAAATAACTAATAGTAGGGTATTTAATATTTTATTAAACTTTTACGATTGTCATAAGCATACCTAACAAGCAACTATAGCTACTATTAATTCTTTAATATTATACATATACTGAACATACAAAAAATCAACAATACATTATTGTCATTCACAGTAACAATGTAGTATACACGAATGCAAACAATAATGCAAGAAACCATCCAATTACAAAACATCTCGATTTGTCCAAACCATCTCCCATTTTACCCAACAGACAAATCCAATAATACTTGTCCATAAATTCCAGCATTTAATCACGTTCTCACAACTAACCTACTCAAAAAACAAATCACCGCGAACGCCACGAATGAAATCACCAAAGCGATAAACCACAAAAACAACGCCTCGTCTCGTTCAACCCTCTCAGTCCACCCCCTCGTTCAAATCTCCTCAATCATATCGATCGATCGATCGAACGATCAATCGAATTAGAAGAACGCAAACAGAAATGAGCCCCCGTAGATAAAATCGCAACAGGCTTATCCTCTTCGAAACCTTTTCTTCTTGCCTACCGCCCCCGCGTACATTCTCCCCCCTCTTTGCGCTCCTTAGAAATCTCCCTTTGCCCCTCTGCCTGTGTCAGCACCCTCGTCATCCGGTTAGCAAGAAAGGGACCTCATTCTATGTACGGCACTGGTCGCTGTCGGAGGCTCTCCTCGACAGAGAAACAGCACGGGAGAGACGCGTCACCAGGCGTCCACAGCGTAGCCTCTCGTTCATTCCTCATCTCGTGATCGACACGGTGTATCGCGTGGATCGAGAAGTGTCCCTGGATCATTCGCACCTCGTTCGGTTCTCGCGTATCGTTTGATTCTTACAGTGGACCCGACAAGACGTTTCACCAGGTCGTCGTGCGAGCGACTCTACCGAGGTAGATACACCGAGTTAGGTAAGACGTTTCTCGTTACATTCTGCTACTCTCTGTGCTTATCCTCGGTTTTTCTTGAACGCTGCTGAACGCCGATAGTACCGCCTGTCGGAAATTCTTGTACGCGTTTTGAACGACGCTCTTTTTGCTCCTTTACGGTTTCTCGATTTTGCAGGATTCGTCGTTGGTTACTTGTGTTACGTGCGCAGGTTGATTGCGATAAAGGTTCTTGTTGATCTGCGTATAGGGCGATCTTGATTAGACGCGTTTTTGAAAATCTTGTTGCCGATGGGAAGGGATTTTGTTCTGTGGGATCGGTGTGTTTTGCACGTGAGAATTTTTGACGTTTTGCGGCGTGTGTTGAATGAACGGGGAATTTCGAATTGGAAATTGTTTAGATAGAACTGTTCGGAGATAAGGTGTACGTATATAGTTGGGTGTATGTAGTTATATTAGGTTTTGGATTGTGACCGATGGTTGAGAGGGAATGGATGTTTGGTGCGAATATTTTTGGAGTAAGGAATAGTATTACGTATGTAGTACATCGTGGAAGCTGCTGGAGAGATAAAACATATGAAAATGTTTGAAGATTCAACGTGGGAGATAATATGTATTTTTGTATTTTGTTAATGCTGCAAGGAACGTGGAGATATTCTGTATTATGTCATCCGCAATGAAAAATTTGTGATATTTTGTTGTTGTTGTGAAACACACGTGGTCCGATGGTGTTAACAACCACGGGTATTTCTAGCAGGCGCAATAAATAATTTATCGGACGTTCCAGATCTATGAAATCATCGCTTTCCTTTGGTCATTGAACCAAGTGCGATAAACATTTGTTAACATGGAATTCGTTGGGAAGATTCGTTTACTATCATCCTTTTAACATTTGAAAATCATATAGTCAGGATATAATAATGCGTTTTACATTTTCTCGATGATAAAAGAATCGTGGCAGTTCGTGTAATTCGACGAATTGAAAATGCATCATAGATAAGTCGTGTACATATTTATTTGTTACTCCAATCAATTAATATTAGAAGAGTTAGTACGCTTTACACAGTATTTATTACATCTGAACATTGTACGACGATACAGTGGGATAGTATATTTGCGAAATATAATTGGATTAATATTTTATAATTTTTATTTAATTTTTCCTACAAAATAAATTTATTGAAAATTATATTCTAAAAGGATATTAGTAATCTCGATGATTCATTGTATGCTGCAGCAAATAGTAATCTGAATAAGCATAGTATTCACTTGTACCTGCAACTGCAACGTTGTGCTCGATTGAATGATTTATAGCACCCCTATTCTGCGGTACATAGAGGAACCTAATATTTGGAGTCCCAGCTTACCTTGGGTTAAGCCCAATGATTCATTGAATTTTAAGGACAAAATTTGAAGTATAGAGAAGGAAAATTAAGGGGAAAAATGCTGAACATTTGTAAAATCGCTTTACAGTTGTGATAAAATAATTAATTCAGGGTATTCAACAATTTTCTGCTTGGATAAATATTATTGTACATATTATTAAATAGTCTTGTTGAAGATCATTCTCGTATTTCAGATTTTCAATTGATTTCTTAATTACGTTAACATTATTTCTAATATTTTTCATTACAGCAATGATTATACGTCGGTATATAAAATATTTATTTTATTTCAGATGGAACGTAATGCCCATGGCTTAGATTCGATTCCGGAAATTTAAACGACTGTGGGGTGGAGAGAAAATGGCTCGAATATCTTGTCAAGCTATCCTTGCGATATTGTTATTTGCAATAACTATTGCATCAAGTAAGTGTTATGCAGCAACAAATTTTAATCGACACACGATCGTCACGGTTGTCGAAAAGTCCACGTTTACCATTCACATAGAGAATTGTAGCACTTGTCTACATAAATCTAATAAAACGTTGTCCTATATAACAACAAGGTTATAGATAACAATTTGTTCAAACGGATTTGAATAAAAAAATTCTGATATCGATTTTATAAATACTCTTTACAAAGTGATTACGGCTCCAACATAAATTGTTTCATTAAAAAAAGGGAGACATCCCTCTGCGGGATACTTTTGAACTATTTGAATTGTTGTTGAGTTTCATTGATCGGCGAGAAAAGAATTTTGTTCAAACGAAATAGTTATGCTCGTCTATCCGTAATCACAACGTGCTCTCCATTCATCGCTCTTACGAGAAGACATTTTATCCAGCATGATTAGATAGCGATTTGACCTCCCGACCCGGCTTCCTTCTGAACTTCTCAAGTTTATTTCGGTCTCCAAAATCTAAGCGCCCTAGAAATCTAAAGGCCAAAAAGGAAAAGCATTTACATCAATAACTTTCATAGGTTTTCAAGTAAAGGGTTTCACTTGGTTAAGTGCACCACATTTTTTAGATAACCACGTTCTAACTGTATTCAGAAAATGTATAAGATATTCGTATAGAAAATATGACATGGAATTTTATTGAGAGCATACAATAACAATTTATTCTGTGTAAAATTAATTTGTCTGTTGTAATAATTTCGTAAATATATTAAACATTGCAAAGTGTGAAAATAATACAAGTTCTTCGTTGGAAAATAAATATTTTCCCTTCAAGTTTAACAAATAGTTGTTTGCATAAATATAATATCTCCATACAAATTCGAGAACTGTTCCAATAAAACAGTAATTAAATCGAGTGTATCCAATATTCATATGATAGTATGTAGTTTCGAATTTCTCGTATTTTAAGGGGTTTCACTCATTTTTAACGATGATTTCCAGTGAAGCTACATCATAAACATCCGGTTGTCCCTTGCGATAGCCCCTACCGGTAGTAGAACGCCACTTGATAACTGCACATTCTAGCTCCGTTTGAAGTCTCCTCCCAGAAATTATATAGCCCAGCTTTTTCTTTACACGAAAAACTTCACCCAAAGATCAGCTTTATCGTAACATTTCTTATAGCAATCATTTTTATTTCCAGATACCGCAGATCCACAATATGCCAGGGATAGATCTCCAAATAGAGGTAAATTAAATTATACTCCTTAATTTCTGTTTCACAACGGTTATGCATAATACATAAATCGTAGCTCTCGTTCAGGTGAATTTTTTGACTGATCTTCTGGCCGGTTTTGCAAACGTGCCAAATAATATTTATCTCCACGAATCTAAATATGTACAGCATACTGAAAAGACTCACGTTCTTCGAAGTAAATCATAGAGACGTGTGCGATAGAATACGTAGAATTAAATATTAGTAAGCGTTCGAGATAAAAGAAAGCGGAGTGTTATAGGATCAATCCAGAGAGGAGATATGTCACCCACGGAGGTGGTCGAAGATCGCCCTTATTTGCCAAGGCTGACCGTTCCAAGTCCAGGAGGTAGCCCGTTCTTGCTGGTTTCACAGATCCTCGTTACCTTGCTATTATTAAATAATTAAAACCAGCATGGCAATGCTCCATTGGGAATTAATTTCCTCCGTGTTTAGAATAAACCATTTTACTGTTCAATAAACATAATCGTATATACGTATATGGTATATAATACCAATGTTACCTCTGGTTAATTAAAACAATAATTTTATTATCACATTTGTGACTTAACACAGATTTAACTTTCTTGTTAAACTTCAAGTCAATCCATGAACGGCCTTCAATTTCTTCTCTGGTACCTTTATATTCATTTTCTCGACTCTGGTTGAGGTGATACGCACCTGGGCGCGGCTACTTGGACCACTAACTTTTCGCCTCCAGGTGTCTCGTTAACCCAGTGTAAATAACAAATTGCCAAATGCCTAGGGCTGGTAGTTGGTGATGTAATGATACCCGGACCGGCTGAAGGGGCAGAGATAACTAAACTCGTTGCTAACCTGGGACGTTATTCGTGATGAAATGCTTCATTATTTTTGTACTCTTGTTCGACAGGCGCACAGGTGAAGAGGAAGCATCCCTGCGAGCAGAGCTCGTGTTATCCCGCGACGGGAAATCTACTGATTGGTCGAAAGGCTCGATTGAACGCGTCTTCCACTTGTGGCCTCAACGGGCCAGAAAGATATTGCATCGTTTCGCACTTGAAGGACCGAAAGAAGTGTTTCTTCTGCGATACGTCGTTGCAGAAACAGCAACATAACATCGAGAACATCGTCACCGAGTAAGCAACAATTTAACGAATTCAATTTTCCATAGAATTATTAATTATCCGCAGCGAGATACTTGATACAATATATGTAGTTTATTCGTTTCACGTTGAACGTAATTAATACTTGCAGTCTAAGATTTCCTTTTTTTCTGGAACTGCTCGTGAAATGCAAACGGGTATTGGATGATTAATTAGATTAAATCGAAATGGTACATCTCTGACGCACGAATTATTATTGAGGAATTATCCTTTAATGTTTGTCCCATTTTAATTCAACAGAAAGAATTGGTGGCAAGCAGAAAATGGGGTGGAGAACGTCACGATACGATTCGACTTGGAAGCGGAATTTCACTTCACCCACATAATTATCCGTTTCAAAACATTCAGACCAGCGGCTATGCTGATCGAGAGATCGTACGATTTTGGTAAAACCTGGAAGGTGTACAGATATTTCGCGCACAATTGCGAGCAATACTTCCCTGGGGTGTCTGTGGAGCAACCGCAGAGGCTGACCGACGTTATCTGCGAGACAAGATACTCCGGAGTGGCGCCATCGACAGGAGGCGATGTTATCTTCAGGTATGTAAACAGCGATAATCAGTGATCGTGTAATGTAAACGCATAAGAATGCACTTGGCGATTAACGTTGTCAAAGTGTTACCGACGCTTCGAATGTGTTGCAATTGGAAACCTACGGGGTGTGTTTTAATTGACGTTACAATTTCAGTTCTGATTTTCTCTATAAAAGTCTAGTCGCGAGAAATGTTTCTATTCTCCCTTTTATCGCCGATACACTGGAATATTTCCATATGAAATATTTCCATTGCAATTCGAAAGTACGCGCGTTAATTTTAACTCCGCCGTGTACTAAATTACCTGATTGTTATTTAAAAAAGAACCGCTCGATCCAAGAAGCTACCAAATACTTTCATATTATTTTGCCGAGGCGTATTATCATTCGTGATATCTGATATTAAAACTCTCGGCAATTCCAGAGTGTTACCACGAAACTTGGAGATAGACAATCCCTATTCAAAGGAGGTGCAGAACCTCTTGAAGATTACCAACCTGCGGATTATTATGACAAGATTGCACACACTGGGCGACGATCTCCTTGACGAGCGTGCGGAAATTCGGGAGAAATATTATTACGCTATCCAGAACATGGTGATTCGTGGATCGTGTTCGTGCTACGGCCACGCGTCCAGGTGTCTCCCGCTACCTGGCGTTTCCCACGAGGAAAATATGGTGCACGGTAGATGCGAATGTACACACAACACCACGGGATTGAACTGCGAAAAATGTCAAGACTTTTACAACGATCTACCGTGGAAGCCGGCCGTGGGCAAGCAAACTAACGCCTGCAGGCCTTGCAATTGCAACAAGCACTCGTCTTCCTGCCACTTCGATGAAGCGGTTTACGAGCGATCCGGAAGAGTGTCTGGCGGCGTTTGCGACGATTGTCAGCACAACACCAGGGGACAAAACTGCGAACAGTGCAAGCCATTTTATTATCACGACGTCAGGATAGATATATCGCATCCCGAAGCTTGCCTGCGTAAGTTGTTCTTCTTAATTTAACTAGACTGTACGTCAATTAATATGTCTATATTTTTGTTCGTATTCACCGATTGTTCAAGAATTCTGTATTTTGTAGCCAAGATTTTTAAGCTGTTATTTATTTTATTTTCATTCACTTCGCGTGGCAAGGACGGGGCAGACAATATTAGAGTCTTTGCCGATTACTTCAATTTAATATACAATCTACTTTAGCGTGAATTAATATATTGGTCCTAAGATTTTTTTTGTTATCTTTTTCCAGCTTGCGATTGTGATCTCGGGGGTTCTTTGGACGACGGTATATGCGATTCGAGAACTGATCTTCTTAGCGGAGACGAGTCTGGTCGTTGCCACTGTAAACCAAACGTGGAAGGTCGCCGTTGCGATCGTTGCAAGAATGGTTTCTGGAATTTCGATCGGGAAAGCCCAGAAGGATGTCAAGGTATCGATAAGAATTTCCAAATATTTGTGACCGAATAAAAGCCGATCATCCTCGAACTACTTCGTTGGATATTGGACAAAACTTTAAAGATGATCGTAATCATCATCGTTCCGTAAGAAAGAAAATTAACATTGCTCTTTATTTAGCTTGTACTTGCAACACTTTGGGAACTGTCGATAATCGTGGATGCAACACGGACACTGGCGAATGTACCTGCAAGCGTTTCGTCACCGCTCGTGACTGTAACCAATGTCTTCCGGAATATTGGGGGCTGTCGGAAGATCCGGACGGTTGTAAACCGTGCGAGTGCGATCCTGGTGGTTCATACGAGAATTCTTGCGACGTGATAACCGGCCAATGTCGCTGCAGACCTCACATCAGTGGCAGAACGTGTAATCAACCTGAACAAAGTTATTACACCGGATCGTTAGACTTCCTTATCTACGAGGGCGAATTGGCCAGAGCCAGCGATGTAATTATCTTTCATTTCCTAAATATCTTAATTTAAATTTGCACTTTTCACTATCGAAGGATATTAGAAATTACGCGATACAATATGTAAGTAATCGGGTGGAAGATGAAAAGGGTTTCATTCGTGATCAAGGTGTTAAATATAATTAGGGTTAACAGGAAATAAAATATTGTCCCAAATTTCCTGATGATTAATCATTTTTCTTCACAGAATTGTCAAGTAGTAATCAGAGAACCTTATCGTGATGGACGAAACAGTACGTGGACGGGAACTGGATTTATGAAGGCCCTGGAGGGTTCTGTTCTGAATTTCACGATCGACGATATTCGGAAGAGCTTGTTCTACGATATAATCGTACGATACGAACCGGTTCAGGTAGGGTCCTGGGAGAACGTTCAAATAATCATCGAGAGGGACGGTCCAGTGGATCCAAATGGACCATGCGCCGAGTGGACACCAGAGGATGATCAATTATCGGCGCAACTTCCTTTGAGATCGAGAAGCGTTGTCCTGCAGCCATCGGTTTGCTTCGAAGCTGGAAAACGATATAACGTTTTGTTGAAATTCCGTAAATTCAGTAACTACGTGGACACACCTTCTGCATCCATTTTGGTTGATTCCGTGAGTAATATTTAAGAAATATGTAATCTTAATACAGTTTTCTTTTATCTGTATAAAATAGAAACTATTCCGAGTATAAATATCGAAATATTTGCATGCTATAAATGGAAGGAGTGTTACGTGAATTGAATTCTGCTTAGATTGTTCTAAAACCGAGAATCGATGCTATACCTTTCTTCAAATCACCTGGAATTGGCGAGCTTCGCCGTCAAGAATACGAGAGATACCATTGCAATGAATTCTTCAACGATATCAATAGCATATGGAATGATGTCCCGGACGTTTGCAAGAAGTATCAGAATAGTATTGGCTATTACGTCTACGATGGTGCACATTGTGAGTAATAGCTGGAGCAATATCAGAAATATAGCATATAGCAAACATTATAAGTTTTCGAATAATCTACATTTCATTACTTCTTTTCAATTTTCTCACTTTCATACTCTCGCTCGTGAACCGAGATTATTATGAATAGAAATTGGAAAGATAAATCAACATTAAAATATCAAAAGTTTAAATAAAAGAAAAAAATACGCGAGCCTACGAGCATTATTAAATAAATTCAAACCCACTAGTTTTGTACTCATTCCTATACTTATGTTCAGCACTATGCACCAAACAAATTACTCAAAAATATTTAACACATACGAGATGGCTCTAAATTTCCTGAAAGAAAAATATATATCTGTATCAATGTTCTTCTAGCTTGTGAATGTAACCCAACTGGATCGCACAGTTTACTCTGCGAAAATTATGGAGGCATTTGCCCTTGCAAACCAAACGTCGTCGGCAGACGATGCGATCGTTGCGCTCCTGGAACTTATGGTTTCGGGCCAGAGGGTTGCATCTCCTGTGATTGCGACGGCGTAGGAGCTCTGGACAATTTCTGCGACGTGGAAACAGGACGGTGCAAATGCCGACCAAATACTTACGGCAGGACCTGCGGCCAGTGTGAGCCTGGCTTCTGGAATTTCCCGCATTGCCAGCGTTGCGAGTGCAATGGTCATGCTGAGAGCTGCGATTCGAGAACCGGTGCTTGTATCAATTGCCGGGATTCTACAACTGGGCACAACTGTGATCGATGCATCGAAACTTATTACGGTGATCCACGAATCGGCGTTGATATTCCGTGCAGAGCGTGCCCCTGTCCAGGTGAGCTAAACGAAATTTTGTTATACATACGTATGTACTTATTTTGTGAGTTTGGCTATAAGAATATACATATGTCTAACATTATTTAACAACATTATTCTTATTAACAATTGGCGGATATATCTTGTCTTTTATGTATACTTAAATCCTGCGTTTAATATCAATCATAATAATACAATTTATTAATTATTGTTCGTTCTTTAACAGGAACAATAGACTCTGGACACTCCTATGCTGAGAGCTGCTCCTTGGACTCGGTTACCCAGGACGTTATCTGTGAGTGTTTCGACGGCTACACTGGTCCCCGTTGTGAAAATTGTGCCGAAAATTATTTCGGCAATCCCGAGATTCCTGGCGGCAGCTGCGAGCCTTGCAACTGCAACAACAACACCGATTTACGTCGACCTGGAAACTGCGATCCTCACGCGGGTCGCTGTCTACAGTGTCTGTACAATACCGATGGGGGGAATTGTCAGATTTGTAAAGCAGGATTCTACGGAAATGCCCTTGAACAAGATTGTCAGGATTGCCGTTGCGACGTCTTGGGAACAGACAGAAATGCTGGACCCTGTGATCACAGAACCGGGCAGTGTCCTTGTCTACCACACGTTATTGGTCAACTTTGCGATACTTGCGAAGAGAATCACTGGAGAATTGCCAGCGGACAAGGCTGCGACCCTTGCGAGTGCGACGCGGTTGGAAGCATTTCTGACAGGTTTGTATATTATGTTTTGCTTGAAAAGTATGCCTTGATGCGATGCCAGGCTGCCGAGAAATTTTCTATTTCATAGATTATGCATCGCTGTTGCTACAAATTTATAAAATAGAGGAGAATAATGAATAATTCACTGTCTGATAGTAAAAGTGAAGAAGACTTGAATTGGTGGAACTGTTAAATACCTTCATTTACATTACAATTTACTTCCTACCTTCACAGATGTAATCCATTCGATGGTACCTGCGAGTGCAGAGCGGGATTCGGTGGAAGACGTTGCAACGAGTGTCAGACCAATTACTGGGGCAATCCAAACGTCGAGTGTTATCCATGCGATTGCGATCTGATCGGTTCTGCCAGTCAACAGTGCGACAGGGAAACCGGTATGTGCGTCTGTCACAAAGGTATCGGCGGCGAGAAATGCGACCAGTGTGACCGTGGCTATCATGGGAACGCCCCTCAATGCAACACCTGCGGAGAATGCTTCGACAACTGGGACTTCACTCTGTCGGGCCTGAGGAACAAGACGAACCTCGTGATCGAGGAGGCGTCGAGGATTCAAAAGGTTGGAACAACGGGTGTCTATAGTCAAGAATTCGACGACATGGTTGAATCCTTGGACCAAGTGAAAGCATTGATCAGCAACGCCTCTATCAGAAGCCAGGATCTTGACGAACTGAACGATCTGGCCATCGATTTGAACAACAACGTGTCCATGTCTACCAAGCAATTGGAGGAAGTGAACAATCTGTTGGAAAATGTCAGTCAGAGAGTGAACTTGGGTGATGCAGCTCTTAAGAACTTGAAGAACAGAACGAATAATCTGCACCAGGCTGCTGCTGATCTGAAGGAAAACGCGACGAGACTGCAGGAGGAAAACGTGCAAGGAGCGCTTAATGTTACCCAACAAATGGCTGAACAGTCTAGACAGGCGGAGAAAATGGCGAACGACACTAGCAACGTTCTGGCCGATGCTGAGAGATTCCGCAAACACACCGAAAGCCTTCTGGCTAAGAATCGCGGTTTCGTCGAAGAAGCACAGAAGAGGAACAAAGATGCTCTCGGGGCGATAAACGAGAAACTGAAGACGTTCGATGGAATTATGCCCGGATTGAATTTGAAAATGTGCGGGGACAATGTGACGGATTGCAGTAGCGTATGCGGTGGTGCCGGGTGTGGATTTTGCGGGGCTCTGTCCTGCGACGCGGGTGCTGTGACGAAGGCCAATCAAGCTTTGGACGTAGCCAAAAAGCAGGCTGCCAAAATGAAGTCTCACAAGGATGAAGCTGAACAGCTACTTCGTAATGTACGTTTCGATATTTCTTCCTTTCTCGTATTTTTCCAAGGATTTCTTTTCTGGTATCGAAATATTGAGGACGTGGAGCTATCTATTATTACAATTATTTATAAATTTTCTGTAATTGTGATATAAATTACTTGATTAATTATTTCCAATAATCATTTTTTAACTGAAGATTCCATTTTCCTTTCAGATGATTCAAGTGAAACGAGACGCGACCGCAGCCAGGTCCAACGCTCAAGACGCCTTCAACTACGCCTTAAAGGCTCGAAATCTCTCGGACAACGTCACCAAAGATCTCTCCGACATAAACAAGCGAATTCGTAGCACCCTAGACGAGGATCAACCGACCCCAGCGATGGTCCGAGATCTCGCCAACGAGGTTCTGGCCAAGAACATCCAATTGAAGCCCGACGAAATCACAGAACTGGCGGATCGCATTGAGAGCATCGTTGGTTCTCTAACCGATTCTGAGAAAATTCTCGCGGACACCAAGAGCGATCTCCAATTAGCCGAGGAATTGAAGCAACGAGCAAACAGAACCAAGGAAATCGCCATCGAGAAGCAAAATTTAGCCAGCAAAGTGGTCGTTCTATTGACCGACGCTCAGAGGGCGCAAGATCTCGCTGAATTGGCGATCGACCAGGCTGAACGTGACGTTGGCAGATCCGAGAAGGACCTAGAAGAGATCGCCGAGGTGACCATAGGCGCCCAGATGCAAACGAACAGCACAACAAGAACAGTGGACATATTGGATGCCCGTTTGAAGCAACTGCAAACGCAGTCGGTGAAAAACGACTTTGTCCTGAATCAGGAAATCGGCGTGGAGGCTAAGAAAGTCGCGAAGGAGGCACAGAACGTCGATTCAATGACCAAGAGGCTCGCCACGGAATACATAAGGGCAGACGAAGCGTTGGATGAGAGGGTGAACAAGAGTAAGGGGAACATATTCAGGACGAAGAAACTTTTGCAGAAGGCCTCTGAGTTGACTGCCGGCACCTCGACGAAATTTAAAGATCTCGATGGAATGGAGAGTGTGTACAGGGATAACGAGAGAATGTTATCCGACTTGATGGCAGAGGTTGATTCCCTGGCTGGGGAAATGGAGAAGCATTTGGGGGAAATCGAGCAGAAGGCTCAACAGTACCGGCAGTGCACTTCGTGAATGAGTAGAGGGAGTTTGATGTTGATGTCATGATTGCTTGATTTCTTCTACAGGGCATGAATGATCTGCGACGTTCCGTTTCCATTTTTCAAACTATCCAGGATTTTTGGAGAATGTTCTCATACTTTTTCTTTCTTATAGATTTTCATTTAGAATATCATAGGTTGTTTTTCGTTTTGTTGATTTGACCGGAGTACATTGGAAATACAGTTTGATGTAATTTTATTAATTGATTGTTGTTGAATAGACAATTTTTGTGCTCGATGGAAATTTGGAAAAAGTGATTAGCTGAAACGGTTAGGAAATTTTCTATACGGAGGAAAAGGATATTTAGATTGTAGTAATTTGCAGTTGCTTATATCGGTAGTTTAAGATACAGTTCTGTGTAACGATGGAGGGAAAGATTTCTTTTTCAACGGAACGTTGCAATGATCAAATGAATTGAGTTAATGGAAAAAAGGAAAAGGTATAGACAAGTTTTAAGAAGAGATCGCGAGAATTCAAGTCGATTTGTTACCGTATGCAAGAATTTAGATGATTCGATCGATATTGAATTTTGAGAGATATTTGCGAAATTTTTCCAGTGCCATAATTGCAAACGGAGGGGCCACTTATTCGTTAATTATTATATTGCATCTTATATGTATATTTGTACGAAACTTCTTAAAAGTTTAACGAACAGTGTTTTAAATTGTCTTCCAAATATCCATGTAGCAATGAAAAGTGCCAAAAATGAAAAAAAAAGATCTAATTCCCTTATTGCATTTATTCTAGTGACCTTATTGCATTTATCATAGGTCAATCGTTGTGGGGTGAACTGAAATATGTACAGAATTAATAGGAAACCCTAATGATCTTTTACATACCGACAATTATGCATATAAGAATTACGAAACTGTTGTTTCGTAGTTTGAGAACCACTTTCAAAGTGAAACAGAATTGTGCAAAGTGTATCATTGATCTGATGAGTCAGAGATGTGTTCAGAACGCATTGATAAGGATGTAGATGCCTTTTCACTGCGAATATTTCACGCTGTTTGTATTTCAGAGACGATTTTAATATAACATATTATATATATAGTATAAGAAAATATATTAAACGTTGTTCTGCCACGATTCTAGTAATTTTTACTCATTTAAGAGATCAAGATATATAAAAGTCAATAACGAGTTAGAATTTTAATTATATAGTAATTTCCCGTAGCTTCAATAGCGATTGATGAAATAGCAAAGTTGCTTGATAAACTTTGTTAATGAATTTCTTTGTAATCGATTCAATAAAATGGAGGAGCATTTGAATTATTGACAATACAATTTGACCGCATGTTCTGATGAAAATGTAATGATGAAACATATTGTAAAAATTGTTTACCCTCCGAGGAAAATGACTGAACTAGTTTTATAGTGCAGATATAAGGTATCGGTATCGATACATAATTTACAATAGATACGATTGATATTACGTACACGTCGCAAAATCAATTTTTGTACTTACAGAATGTGTTTACGATGCATTTATGATAAAACGCGGTGCAATAGATAGATAGAAATTTTTTCTTTTATCAACAGTTTGTAAATATACCATTATCCTCGTGAAACTGCATTCTTCCATTTACCACGAATTTTTAATATATAAAGTACATACATTACTTAGAGACTTAGAGAATAACAAGTACCAGTGTTTGAGTTCAAACTCACCAAAAAAAGAATTGAAAATTTTTAATATTAGATCGCGTATATTCTTTAGGATAAAATAATTCAATAAACAAATAGAATATTAAACGCTTGTAAAAAATACGATACATTATGAAAGTCAAGTGATTTGAAATTAGTGGGAGGAAAAAGAGGCGAGGGAGTTGTTGAAAACATGACAAAGAGAATTCCTTGGTGAAAGAGGATTTTACTTATTTATAGGTCGATATTTTAGGACAACAACCGACCCATTGATATTGTCAGCAATGGCTATTATAGGGCATCTGCTTTTTTTGGGGGCGAGAAATGGAACAACGCTCTGATACAAACCAAAAGTTTTTATTTGTATTTAATTGATAGTTATGTTTATACGACGATAGAAAATTATATGGTAATAAAATAAATGAAATTGAAAAATCAACCAAGCTATTGGTACATATCCCTCTACCTATTTCTACCTTTTACATATTTGATTGTCGAAAATGCGCATATATTTATTATTAAATTGATGTCTTTATATTCGTCAATATTCCTATTTAATGGATTTTACTTTTATGTCTTGTTTCAATGAGGAGTAACGCAATTTTCCAAATAGAGATATAATTCTTAAGCTTATAAAAAATCCCAGAAAGGGAATCTTATCTGACACGAAACGATAACTTTTTGATAGAAGAAAATACGAAACTTCGTGGGTTTCGGTACGATAACAGTATTTCCTTAACTCGTGGCTTTATCGTTGGTAAAAAGACGGAAGGACTTGCCGGAAATGTGAAATCCCAAGCGATAAACTATTCTCCTTATTACAATACAAGCTTTCTTTCAAAAAATACTGTTATGTTAAAATATATTCGTTTCAGACTTGATATCATTTCATCGTCTTTTTAATTGACTATATTTCACATTAAAACTGAATTATATTGAATATATGGAATATCTAAAATCAGCAAATGCTGATAAGAAACATATTAATCCAGCTAAGGATTATAATAAAAATAACGATAATCAATATCGTGCGTGAAATAACAATGCAATTTATTAGTGTTATGCGCACAAATAATTTGTATAATGCTAGTGTCGAGCCAGGTTCATTGCACCGCATTTCTCAGGAAAAAACAAAATATCGGCAGCTTTGAACTGTTCTTATAGCATGTTTCTTGAATGGTTCTAATCAGAAAGGGCTGTGTAGAGAAGAAGCAAGAATGTCTCAGTGTATTTTGTTTCGGTCGATACATATGTAACACGGCTCCCTTATAAAAATAGTGTTTGTAGTTTATTATCGTAGAGTCTGGTTTCGATCTACACGTGTGCCCTACCGTTCGGAGTCCCTGTCAAAAATCATCGTGCTCCATCTATCAGCATGTGAACTTCCTGAACCAGCATCCGTGCTGAATTGAACAGAGATCCTCATTCAATGAATTCGTATGCAATTGGAATGATCTTCTTCCCTTTCGACGAAACGATGCTCGATAACGTTGTACAAAGTGAAATTAAAATGTAGGAATTTATGATACATTAATTAAAATTGTATTTGTGCATGGATCTATATAAAAATATGTCGATTAAAAAATGTTCATCTAGTTGTTCAAGGCAGGATAGAACAGAATAGAGAAGAATTGAGTTTGTGGAATGAATAGAGCGATGTTTAAGTAATGAATCAACACGGGAATTTCAATGGACAAATATGAAACACTTGCGATGCTGGAAAGCTGGTTGCTTTTCAAAATATATTAAATGTTGAAGGCCCCTGTTCCCGTTGCAGATGAATTTTTTTGTCATTTGTTACTTCGACACACCTCTCCCTTAAGTCGCCCTTTTGGGTTTCAGAATCGAGTTCAGAGGCTGTAGTATGTATTTCGTGAATAGGCAGCACTGTTGAATTGAAATGGTGTATGGGCTCGTGGGACTATGCATAATGAGTTCATTCAGAACGCGAGTCAGTGGTTGTCCGGGTTTACGATTAGAAACAGGAGTTATGCATAGCAATTGAAAACTATATGTATACCAACGATGTTAAAATGGTTGTCTAATATTGAACAAATAAACATTTGATAGATTTAATGCAAAAGGTAGCAAATTGTACACTAAGGTGTCTCAGGAATCTGAAATTACAGAGCGTAATTATTTTGTTGTTATTATGTTATAAATATTATTTTAATGCATTTCTCATATTTTCTATTATTTAGTTTTCGTCTCGGTTTAATTATATTTATTCATATGTAAAACATTACTTGTTACAAATACTCCGATTGTCCCTATTTTACAGTGAATAATAAATTTTATTTAAATTACCGAAATGGTACGAGTATTTAGTGCAGGATGAATTGTAAAGTTGAATTATATAGAGAAAAGTATCTTGTTGTCAGTCTGATGGCGATTTATCGAGAAGAAAGAATTTTTCAATGCACAACTCTTAACCTTTATCATTGTTAGTGCTTGCTTGTGAGACATATTACCACCGATCATTTATTTTCCATTGATTGTGACTATCTATGGAAACGTTCTTGTACGCTTTATGCGTGGGTCAGATTCTTTTGTTAGTCCAGTCGTGTTGTAAAATTACAATCGGTTTAAATAAAGGAATTCGCTAATTACTTTACTTACACTAAAGCCAGTGAAACTATCTTCTTTCATTGCCTCATTGTACATATTCGTTTTAACTATTTGAATCATATTTCAACACAAGCGTGTCCCGTTTTAATAAAGAAATAAAACTTGAATGAAAATCAAGATGAATATTTTTCTTAATAATGTACTATTTTCATTTGTTACAGAATGTTGTAAAGCTTTCAATGAATGTACAATATTTCAATCAATACTTAAATGTATGCATTGTTTTAAAATTTGCATACAGAGTTACAGTTATAAAAAGTGTTACTGTTTTAATGCAAGATGTAACACTATTTTCTATGTATAGTAGCACCACTGCTAATTGAATTATAAAAGATCTGTGTGAATGCATATAAGATGAGGCCTGGTTTCGAGCCTCCTATCGTAGATAACATATCGGTGATAAATATAGAAAGCGGAATTCCGGCATTCTTACCCCTATATTATATTATCTGTACGCCTAATTTAAATATTCCTGATGCTCCGAACATCTGATAAACATTTTATCACCAGCAACGAAATAATAAACACATAATAAATCCATAAGCACAAGCGTTCAGAAAGTTCAGTTCAAATCCAATATTTTTCATCTCAAATATATTTGCCCTTAAAAGAATTGCAATTAAATTGAAAAATAATATCTGACAATAATAAAAATGCAACACAGCGGCCCATTAATGATAACGTTCGTACCCACGATAAAAGTCTTTGTTTGAGGAACGTCGTACATATTACGTAAATGAAAAGAATTGTTTTCGAACGGACGAACGTCACGATAACGAGATATATTCTTCTTTCTAAAAAAGATGAAATATTGCCGTAACGATAGCGAAGGGTCCAGGTAAAAGGACCACTGTGTGCGCAGTCCGATTACGTGAACCCTTCGTCCCAGGAAGCGTTTGGCCTCCGTTGTCCTGAAAACGTCCAGAAGAATACTCTTATTCTCACGATGCATTCATCCTCTAGGCAGGTTACCTGAACCGGTATTATCGGGGTTGGTTATGCAAAAGAGCTTGCACGAAGCACGTTCGAGACGCGAGAAAACATTTGGACCTTTTTGTACAATTTTATGAAAACAAGCGAATCTGTTTGGATCTTTCGTGACAAAAGAGGAGAAGAATAATTGTATTAAAACGCAGAAATGTTTAAGTGTATAGAATTAGTTATAGGAACGAAGTTAAGATTATTCTTAATAAAAAGCAGTTGGCAGTATGAAATATTAAAAAGACATGTTGGTCCATTGGTAAAATGTAACGATAAAGCAATATGCATAACAGGAAAGACAAAATAAGACGATGAGTAATAATTGAAACAAATTAATGCCGATGATTATGAAACTTACTTAATGGATCATGTAATATTTGCAAGCGTGGTGTACAAGGTAATATAAAAGAAGAACCTAACGGTCCCGACTGAATTTAGTTTCAAAATTTTCAAGCGAGCAAATATAAAGAAAAGAGAAAAAGGAAGAGGGAAGTGACGAAGGAGATATTTCTGTTGGTTTTAACGGTCTAAAAATTCTTCCAGTTCGGGAACAAGGAGCCGACGAGCATTTTCCAAGATTACCTTTAATCGCAGGGTAAGAGAGCCAGGTGAAACGTATCGTGGGGATGAAACGGGACCCGGAGGGTGAGTTTTGTTTGTTAGACCGCTCCTTCCGATTGTTGGGTTTCGCCTTTGTGCCGAGTCTACCGACAGCTGGCCTACACGGTAGTAAGTCGTCCCTTTAGCTATCTTTTGGCATCAACGGGGGGTTAACTTGCATTGAAATCCGCCATGAGAAAGTCGACGCATAATTACGTTTACTGCGCTTGAAAGGAGTCATGATGCAAATGCAATAATAAGAGAATTAATACCGACCGTGTGCGATTGAATTGAAATTTGTACAGCTTAGGGCTTTGTTTCAAACCATATTTTTCCATTGCTCTGTCATTATTTCTTATTTTATTTATATCACAGCTATTTCAGTGTACGATTTTGTAAATTTTATTATCATCCGCTATTTTACTAACGAATTATTTAGTTTACAATAGGAATAGTAGGCAAGTAATAATCGAATGTGTCTGCATAAACATTGTTTACTTGGCACTATATTCGCGAGCATACAAAGTGGTTTACAATCGGAACGAATACAAGACGAATAACCGAATAAAAATAAATAAATCTTTAAAATTAAATATAAACATACAGACGTCAATGACAGAAAACTGGATATTTTCAATTGAATTAATCTCATAAAATTACTGCCAATTTTACATCTTTTTCAGCTGCATCTTTGCGCGTTAATTTATTATATTTTCATCCGATAATCAAAAGGTAGACCAAGTCGATACTCAGTAACCCATTGCCAATAATGTCTAATCGATACACCCAACCAATCGAGGAATTAATGACCCGTAGAGGGAGAGGAGTACGCGAATGTTGTCGTTCGTTTCAACCCCCTTGCGCCCCACTCGCTCAGTTAATTCTAGCGCGTGCCTATGGTGTCTCGATCACCGATCCCTCGACCGTTTTCACCACCGGCCCGTGCTCACTATGAGAAACGGCCGGCAGTACGAGAAAAGCGTGTCTCGTGGAACGATCGAGGCGTAAAACGCCAGGTCCAAGCGCATAGATCGTGGTTTGCCACAAGTTTTTCACATACGCGAAATATTCGAGATTATGTTTATTGCAACGGGGGCAAGGTTAAATTAATTGAGCTCAAATGTAAGAAAATTCATTTGCTTATTTTCGTGCGTTATATATATTGAGTTTTATATTGAATATTGAACGAGAATGAAAGACGAACGTATAGCGTACAGTGTGATTTTTCGGGGGTGCGTAAAGATTCGAGTGTGATATGATTCAGCGATGCAGCGATGCTTGGGATTGCTATTTTTGAAGTTCGTGATAATCTCCAGTTCTATTTTGAGAAATAAGTGATACCTGTGGGAATTGGACGAGGGGCACTTAATCAGGGGAATTTCCATTCTGCTTGGAGGTAATTTTGGAAATATTATAAAGATCTTTCTTTTATCATTGTTAATGGAATTATTACATTCCTATTATAATTATTTATAATGATTATGTAAGTTTACGAATGTAAAATTGATGCGAAATTAACGTTCGTAGATGTCAAGAAATAATATTTCTACCTTTCATCTTTTTGGTTTATCCTTTTAAAATTTCACGTGTGTTTGACTGTGTAGACATTTGCTGATATTCAAAGCAGGAGTACTACAAAGTAAAGGAAGGTGCGGCTTAAATCATATATGAAATTTCAATCAGGAGGTGTAAACAATACGAAGAAGGACGAATGCCGAACGGGATGGAACAGGTTGGATAAGATTGGCTTCCCAAAGACAAATTCTGCATATGGAATTAATGTAGGTCCACTATATTCACTCATTAGGCATGCAAAACTTTTCTACAAATTTCTTCTAGTTTTGTAAAAGTTCCTTCAAAATCACAATTTTTTTTAAATCTATCATTTTGTTAATTTGTAATATCTGTATATAATATATATTAAATTAACAAGACCTACATTAGTTATTTTATATTTTATGTTTCTTCGTTTTCTGTTTTTATATAATGTGATGAATAATTTATATCTCAACATTTACGCGCTGCAAAAAGTTCTGCCGCGTGATAATGTAATCCTTGATGTATTAGTAACGACGACGAAGAAAAACAGAATTAGAATATAAAATTCTACTATCTGCTGTACAGCCTTCTGATCACGTATCTTATATCTTTGCGTTACGAAACATGTATATGTATAATAAACATTGAATACCCTAATAAAAAGAAGCATGTGCAGCAAGTGGATGAGCAATTTCCAAATGCTTACGAAACAATAAATCGAATGATAAAATAATGAATAAAACCAACGAATTCGCGACCAGATAAGACAATAATACAAAAACGAATGAAAGAAACATATTCTTCATATGTATATATGTACCACGCTGCAACGGAAGGGTAGACATTTGCAAGGTGTACCATATGATTCAAAAATTCTCACGACGTCCGTCAGCTCAGAGGGGTATCATTTCGCTCGATTGCACTTGAACGTCGCTCGACGGCCTAACAATGATCTCCAAAGAGAGTATTAATTAATTACGATTCCTTGGCGGCAGTGGTGCTCCGGTGAAAGAAGCAAGGGACCCGGGAGAAAGAGAAAGAAGAACAGAGGAATACGAAAGAACCGAAAAAAAGGCTGCGACGGAGGAAGTGAGAGAGTTAAATGAAGAAGTGGCAGATAAGGAGGTGCCGTGTATTCATCGTAAAAGGGGAGTAACGCGTCGACGAACTTCGTCAGTCGACGAATGGTCGTCGCGCTAGTTAGATCAAAAGAGTACACGATTCTTCTTTCCGCGATACCCCATAAACAAAAAACAGTCTTGCGAATAAGAAAGGTCTTAATTAAAATTTTTGTATCAAACACGCCGCGGATAATATTTATTTTTGATTTCAATCTTTCGTGAACAGAATCGAACAGGACACTGTCAAATGTATTTAGAACTAAAACGGAAAGATAACACTACCGTGTACAATTTTCGGAGCACTTTTTCTTGATGGTTAAAAAAACGTATATGAATTTTGTGAAGCGGTGTACATATTGTCGGGAGGCTGTGTTTGCTACTGAATGCAAGTCTTTGTGAAACGTTATCGGTGGTGATTTAATTTGAAAAGAAGAATAAGAAGCAGCTAAAGCCTCTGAATGAGATAGTGGCGGATCTTGCGAAATAATTACTACCGATTACTATAATAGTTCCATCGCTGTCGGATTAAACAAGAATATTCGTCGAATATCTAATACGTACAATCTGTACATTCTGCACAATGGTACACAGGCGAGGATATAAAAGATCACTAATCAACAATAACAATAAGTTCACCTAGACACGGCATAAACGTTTGTTTCCGCGAACGAAGAAAGACAGAGTTATCTAAATGAAAATGGTAGCTCGATATCGGCGAGTGTTTACGGGAAAGCAGTGAAAATCAATTATTTTCAATAAGAGAGGGTCGAAGTTCATCGGACTTCGATAGTCTCGAGAGCCGGTTATAAAAAGTTCAAAGCCCGCGGTGTACTCAAGACGGAAGGGTTAAGACTGGAAGCTCTTTTTTCGAAGGTCGACGCTTAGACTCTAAAGGACCCACGGTTCGTTTTTTCCACGACTTTTGCGGCGACAAGTAAAATCCAAGGAAGATACAGACGGAACGAGTTAGAGGTCGTTAACAAATGGATAAAAAGAAGAAACGAAGAGAGTTGGATTCAAGTGGCTGATCGGATAAGGAGCCCCCGTGCGTTTAATCGTTCCAGACACTGTCGAGGGTCGACGGAGAAACGACGACTGTCGGACGCATATGCAAATCGAGTGGCAATCGTGTCGTTGAAACAATAAGAAATGCGGTGTTCGATCGAACCATCGATTTTTCTTAATAGATCACCCAGGTTTCTGTGCGGCGGCAATGAACGATCGTAGAAATGTGACGCCGGTATGTGTGTACGGTTAAATTTAAATTATTGTATTTATATTGCAGTGTAACTTTGCAAATTTTATTCATTTTTTGTTATCATGAATTAATGATGATAATTTGAGTGCCTTTTAGTGGAAAAAGAATTGCGATCCTGGAGTAGATTGGTGAATTCTTTAAAGGGGTTTTATTTATTGTTTTTAAAGATTGTTTTTGAAGATTCAGTGAGTACTGTCAATTGGAAATGAGTCTTGAAAGGTTGTTAATCAAACCTGGTGTCATTGCTTCGGCTATTAGATGCTCCGTGCTACGTGGATAAGGTGTAATTAATTTGCTTCTGTCAACTTATGTTCGTTGCTGTTTTTTGTTTCAGACGAGGCTATTTTAACAGAGCCGCTGGATATTGAAAAATGCTTCAGCGATACGTGTAAGATTCATGAAGACTTGTTGGACTCTGCGAAGACTGGAATTAACATAAAATTTGGGAAATTGTTCTCATTGGAAATAATTGTACTCGAAATATGGAAGATAACAAAAGTGTAAATGATTTGCACTTGTAAATACGACGAGATATATGATATAGAATATTGAACGTAAGTTAATTATTTAACACTGTTATTATACATATCGCAATTTATCATTAAAAAAAAATAATCCGTGTAAAAGTAATATTCATGAAATTTATCGAACGACCATTTAGTTACTTAAAAATGTTATTAGCTTCACTTGAAACGGAAAGATAAAAGTTTTCGAGCGTCGTATAATCGTAAGGGAACGTATTGTAAAAATGTGTTTTCACCGGTCAGTGCAGGTGTTCTTTAATGACATCATTTTTCTTCACTCAAGGGCTATTCACTCCGTTTTGCGTTTCACATTTTGAGACTATGCAACGAGGAACGGGCACATAAAGACGATACAAAATGGGTGATTCTGTAACAAACGGCACGATTTTCGGCCTCGAGGCGGAAGGTGAGAGTCTGAAGCACTTTCCACGACCAGTCACTATCGCAGCCGCAGTTTGCGCGATAATTTTCAGTGTCGTTGGAGTCGCAGGTAAATTCCGTTTCTTTCATATTATTTTTGCAATGGATGGAATCACGAACGAATAAGAATATCAATTTGAAAAAGAATCGCACACTTATCATTAAAATAGAATTGTAAATCGAAAACTACTAACGTAAACATTGTATCACAATATTAATATTCTTGTATAAGTCTGAAAATTAATATTTTTTCATTGTGGCATATATATTGATTCGTAGACCAACAAAATTCTATAATATAAGTAATAATATATTATATGTCCAATAAGAATTCAAATGAATCAAATTAAACAAAAATGACGAATATTGCGTGAATATCAAATTTGCGCAGGAAGTTTGTGAAATAAAATATCTGCAAATGTATTTCGTAATATTGCCATGATTAAATATGGGTTGCGATGACCAATCTCCGACAAAAGTGGTGTACAGTTGTGAGTTCGCAGTGAAGGAATTCTTAATTGTACGTTCAAATTCTTTAGTTAAGTTCTTGTTGACCCATGCATGGTTTCACTTGGGTAACGACAGTTAACGCCTTTAATTTATGCGAGAGGGTGTCAAGTATTAGAATAATTAATAGCTTTTCTTAATTATCCACTTGCTTCCATGCTTATTGCACAAGCCCAAATGGCCTACGTTTAAATTGCAATCACGAGAATTATTGCAATCAAATACTTTCATTATTTTCTAACAAATTCTTGTTCTATTCGTGTTTCCATAAATACGGAATTATTTAATATAAGTTTGCGAACGCAATAATTTCATTTAAATAAATCTCCAGTATATCCATACAATTGTGTTATTTTTAAGATTAAAATGAAATGTTTTTGTTCATTATTTGTTTGCATGAAAGACAGTTTAACTGTCATTTAAATGAATTATTGTTAAAACATTATACATATATGACTTGTACTGATCTTACAAGTGCAATGCAATTCTTTTTCTTGCGCAAAGAAACAAAATAAACGCAATTTTAATATTTCTTTGTGTACATTTCAGGCAATTTGGTAACAGTAATAGCGCTGTTAAAATATACGAGGCTGAGGCGACATGCCACGACCGCTTTTGTAATAAGTCTCAGTATTTCTGACTTAATATTTTCTGCAGTGAATTTACCATTAACAGCCAGCAGATATTTAAACGAGGCGTGGTTGCTGGGTGAAACTTTATGCAAAATATTTCCCCTCTTTTTTTATGGAAATGTGGCAGTGTCGCTGCTCAGTATGGTGGCGATCACGCTCAATAGGTTTGTAATTTCAATCATACCTCATACATTGTTCCATTATTATAAATATCTTCCTTAGTCTTCCTAATGTTTTGATACTTAATAAGATATCTGTTTGAACAAATCGTCATATTTATGTTATTGTATACCATCTGATTCTTTTTTGAGAAACGCTGACCAAGTATACTAATCAGCTGACAAACTCATTACGCTTCTACGGAACGTAATCATCTATTACTCATCTCAATAGGACTAAATGCACGCACGATAAATTCAATACCAACAGCTGCACTTGACATTGCATTAAATTAAATAAGCCCGATCGAGTTTGTATCAATATCGTTGTCAGTAAATCAGAAGCGAAGTACACACAATCAATTGCATTGGTATAAGTGAATTCTAAAGTTCATAAGAACGACAATTAATATTACGACGAATGGGCGCAATACTTATTTACACAATTAATTATTACCTCCAATTTAACGTTCCCCGAGTCCGAATATTAACGAAAACATAAATCAAAAAGCAGTCGATATAAATAGAAAAGGAAAATATATCAATATACACTCTCGTAACATGATAATTAAATTTTCAAAAGAGGGAAAGGGTTAATTGCAACGACGAAAATACGTCCCAAAATTTTCATACGATTAATTCACCAAATTTTTCAGGTATATACTAATCTCTAGGTCGGATATATACGCTCAACTATACACCACGCAACGAATCATCCTGATGCTGATCGCCATTTGGACACTGAGTTTCTCCTTACTTTTGCCACCACTGCTCGAATTTTGGGGAACATTGGGCCTAGAACCGACCACATTCTCCTGCACGATTTTAAAGAAAAACGGGACCAGCCCAAAGAAATTTCTATTCGTGCTGGGTTTCGTCGTGCCGTGCGTTGTGATAAGTGTCTCTTATCTTTGCATATATTGGCGTGTGCGAAAGAGTAGGAAGAATCTCGAGGCACACGCGGGTGTCTCGAGGAAGAAAGCTGGAGGATTTCAGCGAAGGGAGGATTCCAGAGTGACCAGACTGATGTTGACGATATTTTTATGTTTCCTTCTGTGTTTCATGCCGTTGATGCTGGCGAACGTGATCGACGATAAACTAAAAATACCGATTCTACACGTGATAGGTTCTGTACTGGCCTGGGCATCCTCGGTAATCAATCCTTTCATTTATGCTGGCACTAATAAGCTTTACAGAGAGGCCTACAAACAGATTTTGTGCCCAACTTCTAGCAAAACACCGACTATTTGCCCGAAGCCTACTCACTCGCATTCGAGTAAAGTTTCGTCGCCTCAGGCCAGTTGAAGTTCCATGATTTGAATAATTTTTGGTTTTCGGTTTGGAAGCGTTCGCGCGATTCTATTAAATGATGGCATTATTTTATTATTTATGTACAATGGAGTTTATTTGAGTATTTAAGTATTTAAAGCAGAGGCGATGTAAGGAATCTAAGTTTAAACATTTATTTTTTTACTTGTTCTTTTTATTTTAATAACTAGTGGTAGAACAGAATGTAGAACAGCGACTTTTCAAATTATTGAACATCGTTTATTAAGTTTCGTTGTTTGGTATTTATATTTAGATGGTTTTTCTTCAATTATTGTTCACTTTTTCAAATGATATAGACAAACATGTGTCGGTAAGCAGTAAGGTGTCTGCATATGCAGTTTTTATGAAAAACTTGTACTTTAACTCGTTGGCCATTTGTTTAAATAATTTGAAACAAATGATTTTATAAGTTTCCTTCGTACCACGGTGAGTTACCATTTTAAATTAATATTAACTATATTTTTATACGTAAATAATATGAAAGAGTATACGTACACGTTTCCTATACTGCAAGTATCATACTTATCAGCTGCCAAAAGAATTGATGATAATTGATAATATTAAATTATTATGTTTACATTTACTATATTATTTAAGCATTGCGAGACAAAATGTACAGAAAATATAGTCTTCTATAATCTTATAACGATACTCAATGTAAATATCTTGTATACGATAAATGATAGTAAATAATCATATTATTTAGAGTGAAATATTTTTTAGGAAAGGTATTAGTTCGCAATCTATTTCAATTTAATATTCGATATTTTCAAATATCTGTCACTGATGTAACTTCTAATTCCAATTACCACATTCACCGTGAGAACCAGTTAATTATTTCCCTAACATAAGAAATTTCACCCCCCTCCCAAATTTACATATGTCCACCAAATTCTCCGAATATTTCAGTTATTCAGTTACAATCGAAAATAAAAATACTCAAAATACTCCCGAATTTGATTAACGTCGAGGAGCTATGACGTATAAACAATTGCATACTCAATTCAATTACCCAATGTATGATTTAGCATATAAATAATTGCACCGAGAGTCCATTACCGTACGGAACGTTTGTATAAACTGTTGGCGAACATTTGCTAAATGTCTGAGGGCACATACAGAGAAACGACATTTCCCCGTGCATCAACCTAATACCCGTCTAACCTGTCCGATCGAATAATACATTTCACCTGGCCGCGAACCAGGAAGAATCTGAAACTGCTGGAACACGAGGAGATCGTGGTGGGATCGGTACAGTTTTCATTCTGGCTCGGTGCCTGTATCCGCGAAACAAGCATTCGTCTTTGGCCGATCGAGCTCACCGATAACAGGACCATACGATTTACTGTCATTCGCGCGCGAACACAGGCCGCAGATAGAGACTCCTCTTCTCTGAATCGTATCACCGATATAGGCGCACGGTTGCGTTATGTTGCCGCTAATTTGGATTTATGTTCGCATTCGCACGTAGCTGCACCGACATCTCGTGCCGCGTGTCGACAGAATCTTCGATCGAACCCCTTTTTCGTGCTTGCGCAGAAAATTCTGCCGGCCGCTGAGATTCGTTCCAGTGGTCTTATGAGAACGGAGGAATTGGTGAGGTGTGCGGCGAAGGTGAAGAAACATATTGTACAGTCGCATAATTTCCTCCAATCATTAATTTGGAGGGAATGTATTATTGGAATAGAAGAGACTTGATATTGAAATAATTATTTATTACTTTCGCGGATGGTACATGTACGATCTGGTG
Source organism: Nomada fabriciana (assembly GCA_907165295.1). Lineage (NCBI taxonomy): Eukaryota > Metazoa > Arthropoda > Insecta > Hymenoptera > Apidae > Nomada > Nomada fabriciana. Next base: position 8,253,808 of record OU015695.1, read on the forward strand.
GTAGATTCAATGTACTTCATTAATGTTTATCTCCAATGTTATTAACTGTACGTTAATAACATCATAGCCATGAGTTCACTAAAAAATAAAGGAGCAATTCGTATCGTTAAACGGCGGGCAAATTGGTCGCGGGAACGCGCGTTAAAGCGTCGACGACGAGGACAAATCGGTAACCCTATATCGGTTGGAACGAGCCCCATCGACGACAATATTGTGGCGGGTAACCCTGTACGAAAATTGCGGATCCATCGGCGACAAGAAGATGGCACGCAAGCAAGCGGGGGCGGGCGTGAAAAAATAGCAAATCCGATGCGGACAGCGGCGTGGTAGCGAGGGTACAGGCCGAGGTCATCATTACCTGTCATTATCGTGGCTCAGCCAACCACTGTAATCCGTATTTCATTTTCTGCCAGTTTTTTGTCCTCCTCCGCCCGACAGTCTCTCCCGACGGCAAGTGGTTACGGCCCTAGATTACAGGCGTTGCTGGACGACGACCGATAGTTTCGCGATAGACCTCTCCCCGGATTCACTATATACTCGGCGGTTTGCACCTTCCTCCCTTTTGGGCCCTCGCCTTTTCCGCGGCTTGTCGCCGCTGCAATCAGGTGTGGTTGACGGGACGATTTGCATTGAAAAATTTTGCGGAGAAACGAGCGAGACGCGGGTGCAGATTTAGGGGCGGAATGTACCCGATCAAGATTGGGGCGAGATATTACTGTTTTCAATTTTGGAAATTATTTCAAGAATTTCAGTCGACACGTGGATTGTTGATGTAATGCGTGGGTGATACTTTTAACACTTATTATCTGACGAGTAATGTATTTTTATTAGGTTTATTGGGTAATGAGACTTTATTTTCTAGTTCTGAGAGAAATGGGAAATTATCTGTCTGGTCTTTGTTTTACGTCGAACGAGGTACGTTATTAAATTTAAATCTTTCAATAACTGTGTTAATATTCTATATTTGTTACGTGTTAATGTTAAATGTTTGAACGCTCGTCGTGTAACATTTGATAACTGTATGACTTGGGAGTTTGTTCTTGTGTTAAGAAATACATAAAGTGTAAGTACCCAGAGAGTGTACGGAAAGTTATTTGAAGGCGCATAATGTTCCAGAGGAACACTCCAGATTTGCATAAAAAGTTTGCACGCTGACCATAAAATTGTTATTAAACTTGCAATTTATTAACTGTGCTTCAACACCCAAGTGAATTGCGTACCTGCGCGTCTGCAAAGAGCATAACTTGTTTCAAGGTCGATGATAATCCAAAGAAAGGCGATAATTGCAGGTCGGGGCTACGGTGGTCCTTTCTCTTTTATCGTCGACCAAAGCCAAATAGAAACAAAGGCGCGAATTATAATTTATTACAGTCTTTCCTTTCTTACCTGTATATTGCACATACACATCGACGTACTTTCTAGACGCCCACAAATTTTCTTCAAGTTTTGGACACACCAAAACCATAATATTGCATTCGAAAAAACAATGGAAAGAATACTTGCCGATCATTTTCAGATAATTATGATATGTTCATTATTTTTTTAACATTTAAATTATAATAATTTGAATGAACTAAACGATTTACTAAAATTATTTGGAATTTTTATACTATTTTAACATTTTACATTTTGTACTAAGATTTTATTATTGTCACAAACGTGCTCCGTTTTCCCGATCAAATTATATTCCAAAAAATAACACACACAATCATCGTTCATGCATTTACGTATCGAGCTACGATCGATCTCCGAATCGGCGCGACAATGCTTGTTGCCCGTAATGAATCTCGGTTGTCGCATAATGAGAGCATAAATTATGCGCTCTCGAACGAGTATTCTTTACTCTGTTGCACTACAACGAGGTACCAACAGGGACCAACGTGGACCAACCCGGTTCTCGCAATAAATTCTGAGCTCTATAGACTATACTTCGGTTCTGTCTCTCTTTTTCTTTCACTTCTATCCTGACTCTCTCATTGTATATCACCTTCGTCCCTATTCTTGTATTTTTCTACCTCTCCCCTACAATTTTTCTTTAGCCCCCTATTTTATCTAAACAACCTTTCCTGGGTCTTCTTTGGTTTCATATATGTGTAGCTACTTGACAAATTTATTATAATAGTTTATTATTTTATTTAATTGGGTCAATTGTAGTTATTTCTTTGTTCATTCATTTCTCTTGAGTTTTAAGCCTGTTGTTTCCTTTCGTTTCTCTACGATTTTTGTGTACCTCATGCATATTCATTTTTCATTTGCTTGCAATTTTTTTAGTGGCACTTGATTTTATAACTCTCTCCTTATGTGCTTGATGTATACATACATACATGTACTTGAATTTTCACTTTTGGCCTGTTTTCCTTTCCGCAGTTTTCTCTATTTTTCCATTTTATTGTCTTTTCGATATAATTTTCATTCCTTTGTAATTTCGTTGCAGTTACTGTTAGTACATTGTCTCTTAATTCATGTATAACCCATCGCCGCCTCTGGAATATTTTCTTTTATTGCTTCTTCCATATGTCCCTCATGGTGGTCCCATAATTCACCTTCAGTCTTCTCAACATTTTCATTCTTATTAATTTCGCTGCCCATACTACACTGTTCTTACCTCCTGTGTTAATATTTCACTGTTGACATTTGAATTTTTCCCTCATATATCATTCCTAAAGAGTTCCTCTTTAACTACAGTGATATTCACTTTGCCAATAATATTTCCTGATTATCCACTTCTTATTTAGTTTTGGTCGATTTCTACCCTTATGCATTTTCTACCTTATTTTCCTCATTTCATTCATCTATCCTCCCACAATCTTTCCAAAACGTAACGCAGTATCATTATCATAATAGAGACAATACAAATTAAAGGTGAAGAAGATAAATAATAAAAGATAAAGAATTTCTCAATTAATAAAGAAGAAAAGGTAAAAAGGTACTAATGTTAGCACCTCCGTTACCTTTAAACTTTACTATCACAATCATTCTCCTTTCACTCTATCCACCTTCCCCTTTCTCAATAAGAATTCCTCAATAAGAACTGCACAACCTCCAAATTATATTATATTATATTAATATTACTACATAATTATATATTACATTAATTTTTCCAGCGACACTACTTAACTTCTCCCAATCATTACCATCCTCTCTATTTTATCTCTCGAAATCCACCTCGTCCTCGCCTAATTGTAAGCTTTTCCACGTTTTCCCCCTCGTTCAGCTTCTTCTCTTATACCTATCTTCCCAAGCATCTCATTGTTCGTCCCCGTTCTTCTCGTTTGCGCCTCCGCCAGAGCCACGTTCACGTGAAGGTGTATCGGCGCGTGTTCAGCCGCGCTCGAGCGGGCTCGTCGCTCGTATATACTTACCTGGCAATTAGTTTTGCGGAGAATGTTGTTGTCCTTGGTCGTACGGACACACGAGCGATCCGCTTGTTTGCGGGGGTGTCCCCGTGCACACAGCAGTCTCTATATCGGCGTGGAACAACGCCGCGGACGGCTTCTACTCGCGGCTCCTCCAGGAGGTGCAAAACGACCCTGCAGGTGCAACTCGTCGGTTCCACGCTTCTACGTGCCTGGAATTTTCGCAGATTTGCCTTCGTTACTCGGCACACCTCGTCCCTGTCGACAGGTCGTTATATTGGATAGGAGGTGCATACGAATAGCTTGTTTCTTATCTGTGAACAATTTTAACACATGCAGTATAGCTACCTTTGATATCACGTCTTTAACAGGCGAAGATCAACGATTTCAAATTTTTCCAATAATTAATTAGCTTCACTATTATGGATCTGTACTGATTTCTGGTTTTAGAATTAAATCATTTCTGGCATGCTTTCGTTTGAAAGTTGTTTAAGAGATATTCGGGAAAAGTGTTTATCTTATTAATCTTGTTTTTGAAGTTCTAAATGCTCAAGCAAGTTTGTAATGGGATGAGTAAAATGATAAGTAAACGAGCAGAAGAATAATCAATTACGTATCCTTTATACCTCCACCGTAAAAAAAAAGGGAAAGGCTATAAATTTTATTCGAGATAATATAACACGTGTAGCAAGAAAAGCTATACATGGTACTTTCAATGATATCTGTGCCTAATCATTTTTAAATTCGCCCCAACTATCGACTCGTTATCTCGTGGCGCGTTAAAACAGGCACGATACCAATTTTTCCCGATCTGGAGCGAAACACATCCACGTTTAAATTACATCTGCTTAAGAGTGTCGGCCACAGGACTGCTCTCAGATCGCAAAACAATGGCGGGCTGATAAAATAACTGGAGGATTCATTTACTCTACGGAACTATACGTGCCTACACTCTCATAAGAATACGAACTACCCCATGGATCAGTGATGCACAATCATTGGCTGCACATGACCCCCATAAATCTTTGAACGTTGATTTCTTTTGCATTTGAAGAATATACTTGAAAATATTTTTGATATGTATCGTAATATTTCCATTGGTGTGCATCAAACAGTTGAGCCTGTTACATATTTGTTTTTTTTTAAATGAGTATGCAGTAAAGCAATAAAATTGCTAGATTAAAATTACTTTACTGTAGCCGCGTTGGCTGTTTTTAATATGAAAATATTTTCGTGAGTACTGCATTTGATATATAGAATCGCAACGTTAGTGAAGGTTTATTTATATTAAAATTGATTTATGTGAAAGCCATTTTACGAAGCGCACAGGAAACATAGACAAAGACACTAGCTCAATTAAACGCAGAAACTGAGAAAGTATTCTCATCAATCGTAAAATGAGCAGTTTATTTCGAGACGCAGATCCTACGTTAATTGTTTTTTCCTACCATTTACGAGGAACGAAAGTATTCAAGGTGGTCGAGTTAAGTTGGAACGTGGCAAACATCCGCTACGAGCGTTAAGTTTTCAGCGATTTCTATAATTGCCATTAAATTCGAAGCACTTCAAATACAAAGTTCGAAATTAATTGCATGAAACCATAATGAACACATAAGACGAAGGAAAAATCTAATGAACGATTTCCTCGATTTATAGATATTTTCTGGTCATTCCTCGACGTCTTTTGCGACCTACATGTATTTAATGGCGTCATCAAAAAACCACAACACCATCGAAGTAAATTACTAAAGGCACGTGGCAATGATTATAGAAATATAAATTGGATTCATAATTTTTCATTTACGCGTTTTTGTCTTGTCTACTGTTTATACAATAGTTTATTTTTCACTATCATTCATTATCTATAGCTTCGTAAAGGTGTATTATTAAGTATTAAGTATTATTTAACGGTTTAACTTAAGTTGAGTATATTGAATGACAATAAGACTCTTCAGGTATAAGCTTATTACTTAAACGACCGAACACGGTATTTTATTAACGCCTATTCTTAAATAAAATTTACTTCGAATAATAACAAATAGTTTGCTATTCACGCTATTTACGCAATTCATATTCTTAACCAGACAAATTATTAGCAACCGAATTATCATATGAGCTGCTCATTAGCCAAATCGATTAACTCCACTTCTTGAAGCTTTTTAAATTTTATTGCCAAAGCGCTTGATTGACTCTTAACTGTCTACATTTAAAATAAATTTCCATATTTTCGTTTTGTAGACCTAATCGATCTGGCAAGTGAAGCATTCATATACTGTTGATCTTCCTTAGAAATTCTCAAGCACAGCAATTATCCAAAATAGAATATCCAGTTTTACACATCACTATACAAACCTTTCTCAACACACTTCGATCATGGAAAACGAATCTTGCACACCACTGGCCTGTCCAATATCTCCAATAAAAAATCCATCTCTATCCCTCTCCCTCTCTTCTCTATTTCCCTTCTTCCTCTTCGTACACCCTTGTCCGTTCGCATCGGTTAGTTACTCCCCTTTAACACCGCGGTACTCCTTTTCTGCCAGCGATTCAACCACGATAGATCGAAGAGAAGAGGCAAAGCTTCTCCGCCGATCCGTCCATCGTTCTCTCTTCACCTCTTCGCCGCTATTTCTTCCTTCCCTCCTTCCTTCTTTCCTTCCTTCCTTCCTTCCTTCCTGGAGCAGACGGCTGAATTTTTTCCCCTGGAATCGTGGAGTGTCGGAGGTAAGGGAGATACGCGGTACGAGGTGTTGTTGCAACAAGGTGTTAGATTAATTGTACGATTAAATCGTCGTAAATCTCGAAAAGGGACGCCCATTGCCCTCGTGCCCGCCCTCTTCGCTCCGTGCAGGGATGATCGTTGCAGGAGAAACGAAGGAAACGAACAGAAATGAGGTGAAGAGGGAGGTGGGCAGATAGAAGAGAGGAGGCCGACGTTTCCAGAGCGATACAAATCTTTATGGCAGAGAGATTCTCGCCATCCTATAGAGTTCAACCCTTTTGCTTTTGTTTATTGTTGCCGTCGCTGCTTTGCCGGGCTTGTTTCTCTTCGTTTGTGTGACCGCGCTGCTCACGTCTGCTTGCTATTCCGTGGATTTGTAGAATTTGTGCTAATTGGAATCGGATTTGCATTTCGGGGGAATTCGACGATTCTTTTGTTTGTTCGCATTTGTTAAGTGGACGAGAATCCAGAGTGGAAGAGGAAGGGAGAATGAAAATAAATTGTTGGATTATTGTTTGCGTTGCATTTGTTTCGAATGTGTCGAACTGTGTTTGTCGAGCAACAAGAAATTTTGGAACGATTGGATAGCTATTATCGAAATACAGCGGAGGAATATTTTTTCCTGGTCACATTTCCCTGGAAAATTTCTGCTGGTCAATAAATCCTGACGACCGGGATAAAATTCGCGCTCCAGTTGCCGTGCATCTCCCCGTTAATTGGCGTAATTGCACCGATGTAGCAGGGGCCAATTAAAACGCTGTAATTGAAATTGTTAGACCGTGGTGGCATTAAAGCGACACGTTATTGCCGTATTTGTTGCTGGTCCTTTCAATGCCATTATGGATTCTATTTAATGCCACCGTGTTCATTCTGTTTAATTTCCACGGCGTAAACGTACGATTCGAACGCGTGAAAATTCGTACGAAAGTCTCGTCGACCTTCGATTTAATTTTTGCGTTTTGTATTTCTTTCCCCGAAGCAAGCGTGCGTGAAATTAATGATTGACTTTAATCGATTACACCATATTGCTGCTTATAATTATTATATACTTTGATATAACGAATGTGTACGATCGATCTTAATAATTTCGCTTGATGTATATACTTTTTCTTTAAATGCACAGCAAATATTTGATTATACTTTTCGTCGCAGCGCCGGCCGCAACTTCTTATACGATTTTTAATTCAATCGCGAACTGTGCATCACTGTTGTGAGCGTAGAAAATTGAATCGGGATGAGTCACTCGAATTTAACGTCGATTGGGATTCGCATAATTCCAAAACTTTCACTCGCCCACGATCGCGAATTGCTTTCGCCCCTTTTTTACGTGACTGCCTTTTGGCTATGAAAATAAGTAGGTCCTCGAGCTTCAATCTTTGTAACTTTGATATTTTTCGACGATACTGCGACAATAGTTCGGGCCACTGAATTTTCATTGTTAATCGATACTTCTTATCGTACTTCAAAAATGTTTGGTCTATTAATACAATTTATTATTTAATATACCTGATCGTGTCAGTTACAAATCCCATTTTCTCGAAGGATATTACTTTATTGCAATTGAGAGCCAGCTTTTTAACTATACATATGGCAAATTTAACTATAAGAATTGAAATAGGGATTGCAAAAAATTAATTTACCCATGCACATTGAAATTGATTTCCGTGATCCGAATTTTCGATCCTTGAATTCGAATTTCGCATGAAGGATTTCAATAAAATTCATTGTTTGGTGGTTTTGCAGCATTTTTCTTTATTTTTTTTCTTTTTATCTTTGCTTCGTGTTAGTATCTCGCTTCGAAATCGTGACAGCAAGAACGCCGGCATACAATAAAAAATAATAATGTATATAAATATGCGTGTGGTTTTATGAAAATACGTTATTGTCGTTTGTTAATTACGATTCGATGTATCTGTTACTGTGTGCGATCAGTTTAATCTCATTTTAATGAAAACAGCAGAAAGACACAATGATCGAGGATGATATAAATAATAGGTACGTAACAATGTGTTTCGCTGTAAGACCGTTCATCTTAAGTAGCAATGAAACAACGCTTAAGCATAATTAAATAAACTCGTTAACGCTAATTAACATATCAAATGAATGGCAGTCACACCACCATGGATAAATAATACGTTCGCACGCGGTTTCGCGATTATGTACAAGTTTAGATCGACGGTTCGTTTCGCGATCTTGAGAATCACCGGTGAAAAAAATGGAAGCACGCCTTTCTTCTTCTACCCTATTTTCTTTTCTTATTCGTGAACCTTTCACGCTTCAGGAACGGTACTAATTCGAACGCCATAAGTTTGACGTAAATTCGAGCCGGCTGATTTAGAAATTATGCTTACTCTTATTATATGCTTTCACAGTACTTTTGGAGCAAGGTGAAATGATAGATTGTGCAGATCATTAAATTAGTTCCATTTTATGGTTGCTTGAACTTTTCTTTCTTATTCGCCCCGTTGAAACTATTATTATTGTTTCAGATGTTCATTTCATGGAACACTTTGCTCAATTGGTAAACAGTTGAGTATTTTATTGTTCGATTGTATCGATTGGAAATTTCGTAATTGTTTGAATATTCGTTCGATTTATTATTCTTATAAAAATATATTAATCTCTTCCAGAGTGGCTTCAACTTCGATCAAAAGTTGTGTGGTCGATCGAGGTACATAAATAGAATAATACAGAGTATCAGAAAACTTTCACCTCGGTGTATTTAAATATGTACATTATATATACTCCGTCACACCTTCGCGTTTATCAGCTTTTGTAACAGACCTGCTTCCTTTATCAACATTTTAATTTCCATCGTAGATTTCGCTTTTCTTTTATAAAAATATAACAGGTACACTGCAAACACCTGACTATTTTTGTCCAAAAATATAACAATTCTCGTTTGAAAGCTTTTAAATCATTTTCGAAACACCACAGACTCCCTTGGTAACACAAACAAAAAAAGAGGCAAAATTCTGAGGAATTTTTAATTTAAAGTTATCAGATTATTTTTGCATTGCACATCCATTGTTGCCTACTTCCTGAACCGTCCAATTATCAATTTCTGAATCGATTTTACGGCAACGAGACTCCTCTAATTGTCACGCCCCAGATAGTTCATGTACAACTCTGCTCTAGCAATTACGTTATCGACATTGTTCGCTTCGTTCGTATTCGTTTCATCTGTTGTCATCTCGATGAAATCTCGCTGAGCAGCTGCAACTGAAAAGCGAGCTGCCATTGCCTCGACCACAAAAGACTACCTGGATTCTTGAATGTAACCTCTAAGAATAATTGAGTCACAACTTTTTACGCTGCTCCGTGATAGCCGACAGCAGATTATTTTTAACGCAATAACGAAATCATTACGACCGTCGCGATTTGTTTGAAAATGTTCAGGTATTGCACTTTACTTGCCCCTGGATCTTTCCTTCGATATTCTTAACCGATAAATCATTTACAACAGTTACTGTACATTAACGAATCAATTATTAAATAATGGCGTATCTCATGACAAATTTCTCAATTTCTATTCCTTGGTGTCTCTAAAAATAAATCACTATGGTATATTCTATTCAAGCAATAAATACTGCCGAACAATATTTCGCAGATGATACAATTTGCACAGATAAAAAATTAAATACCATCGTCTCCAAGTTACCATACGATATTGAAAACCAAATAACATCCTCTAAAAAATATCTACCTCTGTCAAGTAAAATATTTCTTATTCCCGCCTCAGGTAACCGTTTCCATTCTAACAAAAAAAATATTCATTCCCCACCACTCCAATAAACCCTTCGCCATATCAAAGCCCAAGAAAATCTTCTCCCCGCTCAAAATCTCCGCAAACGTATGTATTTACAAATCCGTCGCATAACGCTATCTTTCAACGATTTAAAATCCTGCAACTCTCAACCGAACAATATCCACCCGTTTTGTCTGCAAAATATCCCACCGCTAAAAGGGATGCAGATAAATTCACGTGCCGGTCGATTGAAATCGCGCAGGCCGCCGAACGAAAACTGATAATCTGCCATGGTTTACGATTACGACCGATCATTGCAGCGCACTGAAACTTGCGACGAAATCATTTTTTCCTTTCCGTTCCGAAACCGACTGTCCGAGTTGTTGGGACTCGGGGGACAGGTATTTTCAAACGTAATCCCGATAAGAGACTCCTCGAGGCACTCGTCGTATCGTCACCTCAAGATTTCCTATTAACGCCAACTTTATGGCGATTATTAAACGCGCGAGTCGCGAATGGTGGAACGTTCGCTTCGGATTTTCCTCGTCGAACATTCTGTTCCGTTCTGCGATTTTACGAGAATCGCGGGGCTGGCTTGTGCGCGATAATTTACCTGGTATCGTCGGAATCGAACGTGCACAGAAACGCGGCCGAATTTACATTTCAATCGCGACAAGGCTCGTCGAAAGAGGAAAGGTGCTTCCTGTTGCGTTTCAAGTGGTCCCGTGATTGCTCCGCTCGGTGATTGTTCGATAATGAAACGAGCACCTGCGTTGTTGGCAATTCATATCGAGATGATTAATTTAACAGTAATGTAAAATAGAATAATAGTAATTATAAGTACATATTACAAATTATAAGTTGGCCGAGATTGAATTTAAAAGACTGATTTCATGTTTATGATATTTTCAATATCCCTCACGCCGATTGGACGCATTTACTTCTGTTTATCGGACGCTGTTTATCAGTTTCGCGACGACGAAGAAGTGCAGAATTTGTGAAAATAAAAAAAACTGGAATGTTGTTTTTGGGATGTGTTTATTGGTAACTGAAATTTTGAGACATGTCGGATCATTTTCTACGAATAAATGGTTTTATAGATTCGATTAACAAATTGTAACTGTAATCTCATTCGCGATTTTTCAACAATACCATAATCGTATAATCATTGCTGTGTCGGCGCAATTATTTTTATCACAAGGGAGTATCTCTTTCAACGAACCTTGCGGTCATTTTCGAATCGTCACGAGTAATTAAAAAAAAAATGTGCAGATCTTTCTGTCAGATAATTTCGAGGACGTAATCGAGCTCATCGCCATGTTCTTTGGCTTAACGATCAATTTTCAGACTTCTCGAGATTCCGATTTTTTTATCCATTCTTTTGGCGGTAACTGCACATCCAGGACACGAGTAAGATCCGTTCTCTTTCACGTGAAATTTCGATCGCAATGATTTCATCATTTAAATTATTACAATTCTTCCCGTTTGCAAGTTGCATTTTTTTTCCTGTCGTTCAATTCGGAACTGAAACTAGTCCAACGGTATGTTACGTCACGAAGACGTCGACGTTCCACGTGGAACAGCTATCTAACAGTGTAACGTATGCATATAAAATATATTAATACGATTACGAACGAACTCAGTTAAATAAATAATTATTAAAAAATAATAATAATAACATAAAACGAACGTACAAAATGATTACATGTTGAGTATTATGTACAACCGATATCGATGAGCGAAACGATTGGGATGTTAGTAGAAACTAGCAACGATTTCACCTGGGTGAGTTCTTAAATAAACATAGAATAAAATCGCATTAAATAAACGTACAGGTAAATCGAGATGAATTCCAGCAGTTCACTCGCCGATCGATCGAAGTATTCTCATCGTAACAATAAGTATCGAGCGAAGAATATTCATCGACTATACTTCGTTCGATATTTATGTCCAGAATTGAGCACTGGAAATAAAGAGAAAACATGGAATATAATATAACTGATCGAACGCCAATGATCGCCAGGAATTTCTCAAGTATTTCAGCGAAAGATCGAAAGAAATCTTAGAGGAAAATTGTGGTTATTAAATAGTAAAGGCTAGCACGGCGATTAATTGTATTAATCGTCCTTGGTTAGAAGATTGGAAACGAATGGGAAGGAGGAATACATAGACGGAAATCTCTTCGAGTAACTTAACGGACGACTCACGTGAGACGCCACGATACTTATCCGCCTAAAGTGAAACTTACACGCTATATCGTTCATGGAACATACAACTTTTAATATATCATAGATATATGGGACCAAAATCACCAGAACCAGCCGCACAGTTTGCTTCGAGCCAACCACGATCGCCATTTTTTTCTTTCCATTTTTCTTTTCTTCCCTTTTCCCCCATTTTTTCCACCTCGTTGAATTCTTCTCATTTGTTTCCCAACGAAACTCTGCAATACCGTATCCGTCGAGAGAAGGAAGGCGTTACCGCGTATCCTAGGACGAATCGATCGTTGCGTCGATCCTTTCACGCCGGGCGAGTGAAATTTTCCGCTCGGCCCGCCGCGTCAAGTGGCACGCATCCTCAAAAGGACGCGTGGAAAATCGAAAGGATTTTTGTGGCAGGCGACGAACGATCGACTACGAATGTGAACGAAGGCACTTTTCGAAGCTTTTAAATATTTAAAGGCACGAAAGATATGCACTTTTGCACTTGTATAGTATCAAAAATATATTTTGCATATAAGTGTATACTATCTAAAAAAATATTCGACGTAGAAAGTAGAGGATTGCACACCTACATAATACTTTCGTAACGAACGAGGTTCATTTTCGTTTCAATGAAAACACCTTTGCTTGCTGAGCGTTCACGAACATCTGAGCCCGTCAGATTAAATTATAATCACGCAGTTGTTACAGATTTGTGATTGGAGTTCAATTGAAACCAACAATACTGTTTTTATCGAAGTGAAATTACAACTCGAGATAAGGAACTTGCGATAATAATAACAATAATCATTTCAAACGACGACTGTCATAAATTGCAAAACGATTGCGCATAAAAGAATTCCAAAATGTTTAATACCCTTCCGAATCTCACGAAAACAAAATATCTGATTTAAAATATATTTTATTCGACAGGATTTGAAAAATTTCATTCTCAGTCGTTCCCCTCCCACAATGTTATACATTATATATAAATATGAACAGGACTTTCCCCATCTTACCCGTTCGACTTTCTTCGAAAATAAAAAAAATGGCAGAACGGACCAAGCAGAGGCGAATAGTTCCGCCCGCGCCGGATCGTCTATCGATCGTGGATCCATAGATCGGATGCAACTCGAGGCATTGGCGACCGGTGCTGGTAAGCAATCGTGAGAACAGAGAGGAAAGATTCGTTTCTTCCCTTTTCTCCAACGAAATCTCCACTGACTCGCTTCTTCCTCGTTGTTTTTTTTATTTTTCCATCCTCGAACAAACATCTTGGATGTGGCACGCTCGAAACTCGCAGGACGTACCTCCAAGGAAAGTTTCGAACGCTGCGATCCTGTAAACCACCTTTCGACTGCTACACTTCACGATCGTATGAGAATCACGCGTGCCAACACAACGGCGCGCCAAATGTGCATGGTTAACGTACTGATAATAGTACAACGATATATAATACCGATTTAATACCACCACTAGTACGTTGAGAACATTAACATTACTGTTAGTACATGATTAATAGCATCGTAGCAGTATTACCGATACTACGCGAACACAGTAACAATACTATCCGTATCATCGTACATTATCGTTATCGTTAAATTAGTAGAACGTTAGTATTAGTACGTGCGTGTGATATAAATATTGGTGGTCGGTTGGCGCCGTTACGTTGGCACGCTATAAATCATTTGACATGCCTATAGAGGCCTATCGATCGCAAAGATCATCAAGATCACAGAGATCGAAATTAATTGTGAATTTTATCTCGAGAAATAGAGTGAAGTGAAAATTCTGTGTATGTAATCGTAATTTCGTACGATGAATAGAATAGACAGTGTATCAGTCGAAAGATATCCAAATCGATCGTACAATCGATTCCGACGTATTCCACGATCAGAACGCGATTCGCACCGTCCGGTGTAAATCGTGGATCGCTAAACGAAGGAAGGACCTACCGTTTGCCGGGCAATTCTTTATATTACGAGAGAAAAGCCGGGATAGAAAATGTAAAAAAGGATTTTCGGGGTTACTGGACAGGGAAGAATAATCGGGTTCGGGGAGGAGGAAAAAAAATGGGGATCGCCCAAATCGGGCGTACTAAATGGTACCCAACCGTGTCACGGTGTTATCCTCGAAGAATAATAACACCAGACACGGCGGATCATATTCTTTATCTTCGACCTCCTTACTGATTCTCCGTCATTTTTTTTTCTTCATTTTCTTGTTTTTTCTTCATCAAAAGATCAGGCACACGAAAAGAGGCACACACGCACACGCACACGCGAGACAAACAGACAGACAGACAGGCACGCACACGGTCACGTTCAATCGTGACGAGTGTTCACGAGGAAAAGATTGCACGTAGAAAGAGTCGGAAGCCCTTCGTCGCAACTCCCTTCGGAAACGAACGCCAGTTTCAAGGTAATCAGCCTGGAGGACCTTGAATCTGGAAATCGGTGGAGAGGTGTTAACCCTTTGCGCTTGGCCAGGTACCGCGACGTGATACGATACTCGGGAAAACCACGACGAACTTATTTATCACTGGATGCATCATCTGACAGATACAGGATCCGCCAGTGTGCCGATAAAAAAAAGAAAAGAAAAACAAACAATCCACGAGTTTACGCAACGAGAATAAAATAAAACAACGGCGGCCAAGACGTATGTACATCGATGTTCCCCCGACACGTAGCGCGTTTACAAATAAATACTCGAATATTACAAACACGCTCGCGAAAACAGGAACGAGGCTCAGCTCTTCGTCCCGCCGTTGCTCGCGGCTGCACCGCGAATAATAAATACACGAATATCTTTCGTTTGTTCCCATCTTTTGTTTCATTCGAACGCGTCGAGGTAACACCATCGAAGTCCGCGAGCGCAAAGGCTTAACATCACCTGGCTTACAGGCAATAAGGATGGCAGAACTGATAGACCAGCCTCTGGCTACGCTCCGTCTTCTTCATGATCCCCTTCTTGTAGTACTGTCTTATGCTACGGCTCAGCTTGTCGTAGTTCATGGCCGGCCGATTCTTTCGTTTACCCCAGAGCCTGGCCACGCGGACCGAGTCCTCGATCTTGAACACACCCTTGCCGCGATCCAGCCAACGTATACAGGAACCGTGGACACCTGGACTCTGCAGCAGCTCCTTCAGGAACTGCCAGAGGTGAATGTGCGAGCCGCTGTTCCGCATTTTACCACCGCCGCCGCCACCGCCGCCACCGGCTGTCGCTGTTCCAGTTTGGGATGAGGCGGAATCCTCGTCCTCGTCTGGAAGCACAAGCGTGGTCCAGCCGGGATTTACGGCTTTTTATCACGAATGATCCGGAAGTTACGCGGGAGTAGTCGACGAGACGATAGCGATCTTGCGACGCGTGCGATGGCGCGCTGCTCGTTTTTTTTTTTGTTTTAATTAGTTATTCGACAGGCGTGTTGTACAATAATTTGTTTCTGATTGGGTTAATTTTGGTGCTTCTTTGAGTTTCTCGCATGATCCGTGCTAATATTTGTTATTTTAGCTGAATTAGATTTTTCTGTTAGTTGCTTGTCTTGTGGACGAAGTCCTGCTTTCGAGTTTAATTGTTGGGTGCATGCGTGGACATGTTCGTGGTTAGTATATTGATATTTTATTTGTAATTAGAGGCGATTCATCCGTGAATTACGTTGCGATATCGTTGATTGATTGGCGTCGTGGATAATTGTTAGGTACACGCAATTTATTGGGATCGAAAGGTACAATGTTAAATTGGTGGAGGTAAACCATCCTCGAATTGCCATATTAGTTCTTGCTTTTATATCTAACTGTTTCGTCTGGTTGTCAGAGATTAGCATTATTTATTAGTCCCAGCGAAACGTGTTATTGCTACAGTAATAATAACTTGATATATTGGCATACTGATCGAACGTGTTTTTAATTATACCTATGCTTGATTATTAAATGAATGCAAGTTGTGATAGAGAATTTTTTATTTCCCATAGGACTTCGTAAATCTATGTTTACCTGCGTTTATCATTTATTTTCAAGTATTCCAATACTTGCGGGTGAATTTAATTAAGCTGAACAGTTCGAATATCAAATTTGGTTCGCATCTGAGCATTTGTGTTGCACGAATTAAAAATGTAATTAAACAATATTTCAATGATAAATGAGTAATATGACTTTTATTAAAATATCCCTTATTTAGCGTAATTAAAATACAATAATATAAAACAAGCGTGATTCTGAGATCAATTTAAGACATTCCCGTGTTATTTATAATTATTTGAAATTGCATGCGGTATTTAAACGTCGACTCACCATCAGAGAAATCCACGCTGCAAGTGGAGCCTTTAACACTAACCGGGGTTGTATTTGTAATATTGGACGTTGTATTGCTGTTGCTGTTAGGTGTCTGAGCAACAGCTGGACCCCAGGAAGCTGCAAGTGTGTTACGCGGAGATTCTTCAACTGCTGCCTTCCAAATTTCCAGCTGTGCATGAAGAATGCTTCCACACTGAAACAAGAAAATTGCATTCTCATCAATTACTGAAATAAGTCGCACCTGATTATCGCTGATACCAAATTGCCAACATTTCTTTGTCCATGTATTAAAAATGCTTTACTGTTTCATCGATGAAAATTATTGCCCCCATTACTAATTATGTGGATCCAATTAAAACATACGCAGCTTCGTACCGTAATTATTGGTAGCGTTATTTTCACATATTATAAATGAAACAAGAACGAAGTCTGGGAAAAATGTTTAAAAAAATATGAATTCCAATTGCGTAAACGGGTTAAGCGATCAATTAAAATTCCTGAAACTGTCTTTCTCTAGTTTCCGTTATCTAAAGGAAACAGTTCATTAGAAGTTTATTATTTCATACGAGTATTACCATTTACCCGAGGATTTTCTCGACGAAAATGTAATTACCCTCGACTTCCTTGCGAGAGTCGTTTTCTCTTGCACTCTTGCAAAAAATAACAAAATTACGTTATCTCTGATGACTCCATATGGAGTCCATTTGCATGGATACCCCGTCCCTCGTCACGGCAAGAAGCTTTAAGAATGTATAATGTTTGGTACATTTAGCGGTTCGAATTTTGGCGAATGGGGGGAATGGGATAACGGTGGGAAGCGGAGGGGACCAGGAAGAGACAGGTAGACAAATTTATCACAACCTGAGATTAATCACGGCAAGAATTCTATGGTAATGCGAAGCAATTAAGCTTCGCGTTAATCCTGAGGAAGAAAGTCAACTAGTGGATGAAAGGAAATGCAAACTGGAATCGGTCGACAAAGTTGTGCAGCGAAAAAAAGAAATCAGAGCAGCTGATAGTAACTGTACATTCTTGAACGAATAATTTTGAAGAAACGGCCGAGCAATTAAGAAAATTCTTGAGGGTAATGGGGAGGCGTACAACTGATAAAAGGTATAATTAAAAGAGGAACGCTCTTCTAGAAACTAATAGGAACGTATGCAACCTGAATGCATATAAGTAACCTAAATAAATGTTTCAATGGACGCAACAAATTTCTCCCGACGTTCCCCACAATTTTATTCCCACACGCATCTATTCGTAATAATAAAAAGCCCCGCGCAAAAATCCGCACCTAACGAGCGTTGCAACAATTCATTGAACCGCGGGGCAAATCCTTCGCAACAATTTTTGATCAACGATCCAGTCGTGCCTTTTCAACCAGTCTTCAAGGTTCCGCCGGAAACCTTAAACTTCACGCACGCGCTGCTCAACGAGCTACCTTACGAAGGTCGTCGAGCAACACTTCGCAAAGTTGCACGATCTTTCACGAAACAACATTCTCTTTTTAATTAACCGGACCAAGACCCATCTAGTCATCGAATTCGTACGAGGAAAATGCAGACAATAGAATGAAATGCAATTGGAAACGTATCAAGCGTAACTCGGCGACGGCGAAACGCCAAATGAATAACAGATGATGAGGAGGAGGAAGAAGAAGAAGAGTAAAGTGGGATGTGGATACGTAAGCGTTAGAATTCCTGCGACGGTGTCGTTGCGCCGCAAGAGAAGAGAAAGCGGCTCCGTTGAGACGCAACAAGCAGCCGAGCAAGTCAGGCATTCAGCCAGCCGTTGACCCACTTTTCGATCGTTTCTGCCGGGCAAATAGCGCGTTCCGTGCACATATGCGCGTGAACAACAGTTTTGTTGCTCGACTGCATGGATGCTGGAACATGGGACACCGTAGAGAACACGGGTGAACCGATCGGCGGATACCTTAGATGCAGAACACCTTGAATGCAATTACACTCGATATGGTACCAATATGGCGGCGTCGTAAATTAACACGTTCGCTATTACGGTTCGAGGGGGGAAAAATGACTGCCATAGATTACGATTTGTTTTTTCCTTCTTGCCTTTTTTATTCATGCGATTGACTGCAGATTTTCAATTACACGTATAAATACATATATATGCTTATATGCAGGAGAACTGCATTTGTTGAAGGGAAATTTTAATTGGCGACATTTATTGGTTGTTTCAGTTTCATTCTTTTGCTTGTGATTACTTTCGGTGAGGATTTTCCATTGGTCCGATGTTAATAAAATTGTATGCAGATGAAAGTTATGAATCATCAAAGGTATGAAACTATTTTTGTGATCCGGCATTGATTGTAAGTCGCCTGGGGAAATACGTTAAGAAAATATGAAAGTTTTCCACGTATTAACTTATCTGCTTTCTCGCAATTACGTTTTTCCTTTGGCTATATATAATGAATCAGCTTGTTGCATCATATGGCGAGTCAAGGAACTCTGTTTCATTCTGACATTTATAGATACACATATACTTCTTTGCAATTGTTATTTTAAAATACCCATTTCCATATTACGATCACCTGATCGTGCAGCCAGTTTCCCATTAATACTCTAATACTGGCCATTAACGAGATGAAGATTCAATTACTCCCAAATATCTCTCACCTCTCCAATAACAGGTATATATGATACGATACACGTACCACCCCCATAGAAGAGGTCTAACCAGCGGTCATCTCCTACAACTCTTTCGTCCCTTCGCTGAAAGTGCTCCGTAACAGCTCATCCATCGAATGCATCGATATTGCCCAGAGAGAGAAGGGGCAAATTGCACATTCGCGAAATGCAAATGCGCGTTCGTAATAAACTGGCCGCGCATTTTCGACTCTGATGCAACTGTTCGCCACGGCCGCACGTTTCGTGATGAACACGCGAGCCTGTTCCCGTGTAATTTTCATCGGGCAGGTATCGTGTCGCGGGCAATGGGAACGTGGCGCGGTTCGATCCGCAGAAACGTTCGAGGAATCGAATTCCCAGCGTTCGATTATACTGCGCCGGCTCGCACGCCTCGCCGAACATCCATAACGAATGCGGAATACGTTAATGACTTCTTCATGATTCGCCGCGGCGCCGTATAAATTATTTAACCCGCGGTGAACCGCGTTCAGTTTCAGGTCAAAGGCAAAAACGGCGTTCGTTCGCCCTCGCGGGATGATCATCCGCATTTTCCTAGACGTGGAACAATGAACGCTCGGAGCGGCTGCGAAGATGGCTATCGGCGAATTCGTGTGAGCGCGCTTTGATCGAAGCGGGGTGTGAAATTTATACCTGTAACGGTGCGCGGTTTGATAAGGACGAACTTTTGTATGGGATGGCATAACGAGGTAGACATTGGGCGATAAAATCTTTGATGGAGAGGAAGGTGGGAGCGGCAGGTGTGGATGTACACGTATGTAAGTTTCGTTGCAGGTATTTAGGGTGCAATCGGAATTTATTTATTAGCGGGTGACTGGTTTGGCGGGGAGTTTTTTGGTAAAATTCGTGGGTATTTTTATTTTTGTTTTATAGAGAGAATGCGCAAAGCTACGAAATTGGTTCAAGGTTCATCATTCAAGGTATTGTTATTGATGGCACGTTTCCTTTTATCATGAATTATTATTTTCATTTCGCGAATTCAATTACTGATTGCCAGTAATAGTTGTCGCCCATGTTTTATTGTTTATTAACCGAATTTAGAAAACGAATGGATATTTTAGTGCGAGTCAAATGTTATTATTACTGTTACACTTCACGCTAAAGGAAATTAATTTTTTATTTCACCTGGATAATAGTGGTGGCGGATCGTAAAAAAGGGGAGTTCGATTCAATTAATTTTATTGCGGATACTGTTATCGCGTTAACGAAATCGTTTCCTCTTAAACTACAATATAAAGGATTTTACGATCAAGGAAATTATTCGACGGCTCATAATATGGGCTATCTAAACAGTTATTAAATTAGCAATACTTATTGTTGTTATCTCAATAAAGGGTAACCCGTAAAATATATTGCTTGTTTACTTAAAAAAAAAAGGAACATTAGTACATCATTGTACGTTCCTTTGGAAAATGACCACAAGGGTGATCGAATGATTAAGGAATTGAGGAGGAAAATATAGCATCACATTTCACCCCAAAGTGCACGCGGTTAAAGGAGAAATTAACAAAATTGTACACAGCACCTGACCACGTGTGCTCGATCATGATTTTACGTTAGCGAGTCAGCCATGGATAGAGCACAGTGTAATTATCCAATTACAAGACGTAAAGCTGAATCCATTATACATGACTCCTTATAACTCTGCGATGGGCCGGGTACATATATCGTCTGTTCGCCATTAATATCAAATGGGTTCTGCATGTACGATTTTTAAGAGACAGAGATCGTCCGCGTAACGAGAGCGCCGGTTCCCGTGTTACGAACTAGACCGTTAACCTTCGCTAACTTTTGCATCGCAAAATTGCACCACGTCTCATCGCGAGCGTGACCATTATTCAGTTCAACTTCGATCGATCGTTCGAGGCACTAAACGGAAGATACTGACACCTTGCAGTAAGCTGCGAACGCCGTTGGTAATGTGTGACGTTTTGAGAAGTTCTTGGAACTTATTACAATTTTATTATCCGTAAATTATTCGAACGACATCATATACTTGTCGCAGAGAAATATACTACTCTGGCCAGACAACAAATTCGGTCCCTTTAAAAATAAAATCAAAAACTTGTATTTCTCTCCCCATTCATGAAACATTTTTACCCAGTTCAATCGTTGTGTCGCGTTCCAAAAATGTCCAAAACAATTCTTTAACCGCTCCGCGCAGGTAATATCCTGCAATACAAACGGCCGTCTCTAGCTTGCAGTGTTTGCATTCGTGCTTCCATTCGACGACCCTCGGTTTAAGGCTCGTCGAGTCCACTCAATAACGGTCTATCGAGCGGAGTACAGAAATCTGCAATCGGCGAGCGGCTAAGAGCACGTATTCCGACGACGTGCAAAAGGTATATCGGGAGAATCCTGGTTCCGTTAAGCGGCGCAAACCGTATTATTACGCCAGTTGCTTACTCATGCCGACGTTCCTTCTGGCCCGACCAGTATGGATTACGAGGAATGAACGTGGACGCACAACGATTTCCAGGAAATTCACTTTCACCGGACCTTGTCCGCGAGTGTTTCTCGAGTGACTCCCGCCATTAGTTTCTTTATCGAACGAGTGTCGGCTACGGCCTCTATTTCTTTATTTTCGTTTATTCCTTTAATTTTCTTATTGTTTTTGTTTTGTTTTGCCTCATTTCTACTTGCAACGAGAATGAAACCACAATGCTGCGTGTACAGGACGTAGATGGTGGAAGATAAAACGGAAGTGGATGCGTGTACCAGTTTGCACAGGCGTGTCTTAGGATTGTTGGGGCTTTGATCGATGATTGGAAATATCGTGTTTGGCAGATCCGAAAATTGTTACCTCCTGTTACATTAATTTGACAGACTGGTAATTAACGGTTGAAATTGTATTTCGTTAATGAAATTGGGATAGCCCAACTTGGTATTAATAAGTGCATTGTTTAGTTAGTAGAGAGAGGTTTCAACAATGATAAACCGCTAAAAACGAAAGCTGTTGTAAATTCTTGGGTTGACATTAGATAACCTTTTTTTTTACAAATGTTGGCAAGAACGGCAAGCAGATAACGCGCAAGAATATTGCACGCTATAATCGTAATACTTTGCAGCGGTTCGAATTCGTTATTCGCCTCTCCACTTAGTTATGAACAATTTTAATTTTTCTGTATGCTTCTGCACACAGCGATAGCGGAGGTAATGCGGGTTTGGCATAACGAATAATTCGTAGTTGCAGTAGTTTAAACTAGTTTTACTATTAGTACTCTGCAATACTAGTAGTATTAGCGTATCATTCAATATCTGTTATTTGCTACGCGGTTGACGGTGCTAAAACATTCAGTAAAGCAATTGAAATCAAATCTTCTTCGCAATATATGTATATGATTGCAAAGCATTTCTTTTCATATTTCGGACGGCCAAATTGCAATTCGTCGCAATGAAAAATTGAGCCGACCTGCCACCAAGTGCAGCCACTTTTTCAACGAAACGGACGGCTTGCAATAAATTTTCCATAGCCTATCCAAGTCCCCGTTTTCCAAACCCGCCACTCCTATGCTCTCGCCAATAATTATGTCCCCGACAAAGAAAAAAAAAAACTTAATTTAATGACTTCCACTCAGTCACCGAGAGCAATTTTACTACCTGACGTAATTATAATTAACTAAGTTCTAACAGCAACGAAACTTCCTCGTCTCTCAGCATGATTCTCTCATCCAATTATTCAACGTCATCCTACGGATGACGTCAGTTCATCTTCAACGGCAATCATCGTTCAATCGAATGTTTGCACCGACAATTTATCGAAACACCACGAAATTCCATCGACTAATTGCTTCGTTAAAACGGTCCACGAATAATCGTCGCTGCCTCCGACAGCATTGCGTAACGGTACCTCGTTGAAGGTGCGACTTACGCGTTGACCGATTTCGTGCAGACGAGTCCAGAATGGGCATCGTTCGAGTGATTATTCTGTACTCACCTGTGGGGCTCGTTGACAGAACTCCTCTTCCGTAAGGGAAGCCAACGTAGCGCCGTCGACGTTGAAACTCTCCAATGGCACCGAGGGCAATTGCAGTTGCCTCCTGGCCCATTGGATCCAGGCTGCTACATCGGCAGCACTCCAACGTCGTGGTTCTGTAATTGATTAAATTGTTTCGATCGCTTAATTGCACTTATCGGTGTGTTTAGGAAATGTTTTAAATAATCCACAGGATAATCATTTGTATGCGGTGAGATATCTAGTATAATTCTAGAAGAATTCCTGCATTCCCCAAACTTTCGTTCATATTATTCCACTCCAAAGGCGGCATAATAAAAACCAAATATGTATACGCGTCCATGCACTTTCCTCGAGACCCGCCTGTTCGACTTAAACCCCTCTGAATTCTAAATCCACCCCCAAAAACACCCCCGCGCAAACAGCCTAACTAATGCGATTTTGCCAGGCGCAATTAAAACTATTCGAGCCAAATTTTTCACACGTTCCACAGCAATGTCAGCCTATATTATTTCATCGAGCCGCGCGTACCGCGAGGCACAGTTACTTTCGATTTCACCGTCAAACTTTCTACACCCGATTACGTCGTTCGTTCCCGCACTTTGCCAATTCCCCTCGTGCCTCGTCATCGACGTCTCGAGACGGAAGCAAAACGACCCTGCGCAACGAAATCGCGGCAGCGCGAAAATATTAGAAAAGCGAAGCGGAAGCTCGCCAGGCGACCTTGAGCTCAGCCTCGAAATTTCGTAATTTGCTCGTGAAAGGACGATGTAACTTCGTAACTTATTCTGAGCATGACATCATGCCACCAACTAATAGTCGAACCGGTCGCTCCTACGTCCACGAAGATAACGTTGAACGGTCGCCCGCGGCAAGGTAGCGCAAGAAGGTCTAAGAGTCTAATGGACACTCACGCACTTTCTTATTGGCACCGGCCACGTTCTATCGCGATTTATCCGTTTATTATGCTACAATTTGTCGATCCATTGGCAGTGCCGGTGGCGTTTTTTTCCCCGTGCTTTCGTGTGCTTTGGAGAGAAAAGAACGCAACGGTTCACTGCATAAGTAACCGCCAAATGATTCAGTGGACACATTCTTTAGCACTTTTTATCCTAGGTCATTGAATGTCTGATCGGATTGTTGAGTTAGAGTTACGACATTTTTTTCTTTCTCGCGCGAGCCACTTGCACGCTTTTTATGCTGAATTATTTGACATGGTGTCGGTCAGGTATGCGAGGTTACCCATTTATGAATATCGCCGAACTTTATTAAGATTGTACCGCACCTCCACCGAAATGATAATCTATCTCGGGTGAATATTCAATATTTCAATTTTGCTGACTTCGTTTCAGTCGCTATAAAGTTTGGTTAACTATCAACCCCTATCTTGTATTAAAATCTGCCTGACCAATCCAGCCCTCGGATTAATACACAATCTTTAATTTGATTCTAGGGTAAATTAAAATTGTTTCAACGTTTAAAAAAGTCGCGCAAGAAAGTTAGGCTAATGCAAAACCAGGATCGACATGAAGGCTAATATCGCCGTTATCATTACTACCGAAGTCTGTTTAAAAGACTGCAAAATCATTCCCGAACAGACAATTCCTTACAAATTCCGCAGCGCGCAAGACCCAATTATCAAACTGTCCACATGCGAAAATAGAATACCGCTCACCTGGATGGATGTCAAGCGCCACACAGGTATTATCAAAGTCCTTCTGCAGCTGTTGGATAGCGAGGCTCAGGACAGGCTCGATTTGCTCCCTGGTCAGGTCACCGACGCACTCGCCGGCTTCCATGTCTTCCACGAACCCGGTCCCGACGCTCCCCAGATCCACAGGTCTCAGATTGTACTTCCTTTGAAAGCTTGTATCCCTCAGAACCTCCCTGAGCAACTGGTGATCGCTCTTTTGCCCGTCCTTGAACAGCTCCTCCTCCTTTTGCAAAGGATTCCTGACTTCGTCCTGTATTCTCTCAAGTTTCAGAACATTTGTTCTCGCGGCGTCCGCGAAATCTTTTCGTGCGCCCTTGAATAACAAATTCCTCAAGGGTGAACTGTTCTCGAGTTCCACAGGATCTGGCGTGGAGGAAGTGGTCGACGAAGAGGACGACAACGCGGAGGATGAATTGCTGCTGACGCTACTGTTGCTGCTACAGCTGGATCGTGGCTCCTCCTTGAATAGGATTTCCTTCAGCAACGGGTGTCCTTGCACTGCGGTATCCTCTTTCTTGGCGAAGAAGTCCGCGTCAAGGCTGTTGTAAATGTCCTCCTCTGTTCTAGGAGGCGTGCACGGAACTGTGCAATCGGTCGAGTCCTCTCTGTACCCCAGACTCTCGGCCAGGAGTCTGGAAACAGGGTTAAGGGGGATGTTTCTCATTGGAGGGTTTGATATTCGCGGATTGGCAAATCGGTCGATTGGCGTGCGCTTGTGAATAGAGACTCAAAAGTTCAAGATATGCAGTTAATATGATCTATTGAGTAGCTGTCTTATAGTTACCTTTGCACGAGAGGGTATATTGTTATTATTAAAATGAATAAATATTTCAAGAACGCAGGCCCCGTTCATTCTTTAATAATACTTAATTGATTTAGTAATGACATTAACTTTGTTACATACTTAATTGTACACTTCGACATCAATAACATTTCAGTAAAAGCTCTGATAAGTATTAATTAAATAAATGCTTGCCTTGTGATTACTGGGAAAAATAATAGGATATTTTCTAAGTCTTAAAAGAGGAAATTATGCAAGCGAACAAAAATTTACCTGGACTCATGCAGAATGGCTAGAAGATCGAGGCTCTTTTCCCTTTTCACCGGCTGTTTCGCGGGTGGTTCTGGACTGGTTGGGTAAAATTGTGCACTCTGAGGGCTCCTGGGGACGTAGTACGGACTCGTTGGATATCCTGGAGAACCTTCGTGCGAGTAGTTAGGGGAAAGTTCACCACCAGCACCGGGGTAAGGTGGACTGGGGTAAGTGGTCGGTGAACCAGGTCGCGGTGACTGCGCTTCCTGTTTGATTTGCGCTGGTTTCAACGTGTTCTGCGCGTTCGGCGCGCCATAATCGTCCGAAAGAAGGGACAAGTCGAATTGGAATGTGCTGTAATCGAAGGACGGCGAATAGCCGGCTGCGGTAGGTACTGTTTGTGGCATCTGAAACAAAGATTTGAAGTTTGGTCAGATTCTCTAAAAAAATGTAATTATTTTGTAATGCGATACAGATATTTTACAAGATATCACGTTAAAAAATATTACCCATGACCGATAATAATTACGATTGAAACACTTAAAGATGTGCAAGCGAACAGGGTATTATTATCAACTGGTGCAACCGTGTTTCCTTTATAAATAATGCACACAGCAACAGAAATACACGTAACTTTAGGAAACAGGGAAATTTTGTCAACACAATATGTACATTGATATATTTAATAATGGAATCCCTTCCAGTATATAAATAGCCAACTGATCAGCCAATTTATTTTTAGTAACAAACTAAGAATATTTGGAATGTTTCGAGGACCATTGATATTGTTTATGGCCCGAGAGAATACAAAATGAACTGTACGTCAGGCTAGTTGCAATCGCAATGCTGGAATATTCTCGTTGTTCATGGCCAACGATCCACGATTTATTTCGCGAAAAGATCTAGACGAAATGATACACTTTCTTCGTGGCCGCAACAATGGACCGCGAGTCCATTTATCTTTTCCCGTGTTTATTGCCCGTCCTGTGCTTAAACTCGCGTCAGTTTGTTACGCTCCGTAAGTCACTTATGGCTTAAGGCGATCTCCATGCTCATCTCTGAAACTCAGCGAGCGTCCGAGGTCGCGATATCGTTCTGTCAACTGTCTAATTCGAACGTTAACGTCATGATCATTTCGATATAAACGTGTAATTGCGCCGAGTAACGCGTTATCTTTCGTATTTATCCCGAAGTATTGAAACTGTTTGGAGAAAACGATAAAACAGGGACACATGTACATTGTGCAACGCTGTAAGTTATAAGTAGTATCAGTTTTGTCAATAGAATAAAAATATACAGCAAAACTGAATGACTCATTTAAATCCGGACATTATGTCTGTCGTCAATGAAAATGGTTAAACATAAACAACAAAAGAAAGATACATTTTGACGTGTATTTTTTATTTTAGACGTTCAAAAGCGTTTCAAATATTCATCGATTATTATTGCTCCATCCGCTGTATCTTGCACCCCTTTGCCCCATTAGTACCATCGAAGCAGAATACAAGAGAAATTATACTATATAACAACTCTTGCGCACGTGTCGACCATCTTCCCTCTCCTTTGTATTTCTCATCATCTTCACGCACCGCAAAAGAGACTAACTCAACAAAAAAACCCATCGATTCGAAGCAGCATTCCGGCGATACTCGACTCTCTCATTACTCGCGCTATTAGCGCGGCGTAATTAAAACTTCATCGTACCGCTCCGTTTAGCGGCGGTGGTAGAGGGGTTGGCGGGTTCACCGGATCAAAGGGTTCGATCGCGGAATATCGTAGCGCGAAAATATCACGGCCGGTACGATCGTCGGCGCAACAATAAATATCTGCCTTGCTTTCCCTCTAAATAATCGCTAACGACTCGCTATTATCTTCGCTGCGGCCGAAGGAACACGACGAAAGAAGAGAAGGAGACCGAAAAGAGGAGAAAACTAAATGTATAGAAGAAGGGTAGCCGTGGTGGCCGAGCCGAAACGAAACGAAACGGAACGAAAGGAAACGAAACGAAACACTTTCCCCGACGCGGTGTGCCCGTGCACCTTAAGGGCCCATTTATCTTTCCGTGTGTTTATTGCCCGTCGTGTGTTTGACCTCGCATCAGTTTGTTACGCTTTGTAAGCCCATTACAACGTTCCCAGTGCATCTTCCCTACGCTCAGGCGGGGTCGCGTCTGACATTTTGACGTAGTGCACCGCAAAGGTCGACGCGAAATAAACGATTATACCTATACACGAGGCCGCGGATTTGCACGCTTACGGTGTATATACCAACGTAGAGACACAATACCCGTTCCCTTCCTGCGCATCGGTGCCGTGTACATCGAGTACACGTTGCAACGGCTAGAGTGAAAAGGATAGACAGGTAAAAAAAGAGGGGACGAGAGCTAGGAGAAGAGATACGGGTAGAGCGAGGCACAAAAGAGAACCGCTTATTTCTCGACTTCGCCTAGCCTCCCGCGAAAGGTCCCGGGCAAAAGAAAGAGAATGTTTATCTATGCTGATGGGATCTATGGGCGATGGAATTCTTGGACGGGGGTTTTCCTTGTGTCGCTCGCGCGAAAGAACGGGACGCTTTAACCCTTCCACTGTCAGATATTTTTTTTAGATCCTTACCTGCAGAGGAAGTGGTGCGAGGACGATTGCAAATGGGGTGGCTGTGGAGAGTGGTGGTTTCGGTGGGTGTGTATAATTTTGTAATTAATCCTTTCGCTGTTAAGAGCTATTACAGGTATAAGTGTGTAGATAGACTGTTTAATTACGCAAGGTGTAATTTATGTAAATAATTGCGATAATAGTGCACTGTTGTGAACGAGAGCACGTTTAAATAATATACAGGCGCCTACAGTAGGGAGAGGATTAAAGACTCTTCTGGATAAACTATTCTGTACTTTTGATATTTGGTGTGCGCAGTTGTGACGACAGTGTTCACCGTCAAACCAATTTATTTCTCAAGCTTTATGTTGATGTTACAAAAAATTCTACCTCGATACGTAAATGAATTTCGGCCGGCGATAAAGTTAATTCATTCTTTGACCACCTAATTATCGTAAACGCTTATTTGCTTACACACTCCAATTATATCGTCATCGTTTCAATTAATCAGTTCTCGTTCTCCGTTACCTAAACATCGTTGTACTTCTTTTTTTTTTTACAGCCAATTAAATTCGCCATAATGAAGCATTTTATTAATAGAAACAGGAGCTATCGTTCGAATCGCTCAATTAAACCAGCGCGTACTCCTTCCGATGAAATTCTCGTTATTTGCTTTTTCTTTTCTTTTCGCTTCTTTGCCGACCAGGCGGTTACCACAAAAACGTCCCCGCAACGACGAGTTTTTACGGCTTCCACGGTTTCCTGCTATCTCCTTGGCCTTTCCTAAGGACCAGCCATTGACGTCACTGCATCGAGCGATCAACGGTGCAGCTGCATTCTCTTTCCTTTCGTGCATTAAACAAGGAATTCCAGCCGTGCCGCGAATCGACCTCATCATTTTCGAGAAATCGACACCTCTTACGCGGATCAGCAGGCCAGAAAAACGCTCGCTCCTGATGAACCGCGATTTAAGAGCCCGATAGGTCGATATACAGTCCCGTGGATGTGATTAATTTTGCTTAAGAGGCAAGTTTTTGCACGCAGAACCGGGTGTCTCCGCGAGGGTTAACGATAAAATGTCATTTTAATGGCTCGTGCTCGACCATGCATCGACTCGTGGGAGTGTTTCTTCCATTGGTCTTTTTGTTCCGCTGAATTCGTTTGGGATATTAATTGGGATGGTTGGCCGGCTGAAATATTTGCCTCGATATAATTGGACAAAAATAGTGGGACTAAACGTTGTATACGGCTTTTTAGTTTTGATAATAAACGGAGATACGGAAGGTAGACAGTGAGATGTGGAAGAAATATGGATGAGAATATTTTAACGAAAGCTAAGCTCGATCATAAATTTGGATCCTTTATTTATGATCGAACCAATCAGTATTCGGTCTGGAAGGGAATATTTCTTGACTTCGAGATTATTCTATTTTTTCCCCTTCCTTCTTGGCGCAATAAAAAGTAAATGCTTCTGCTGAGCGTGTGTTTCCATCGAGTACAATTAAGTAGTTGATCAAGTACTAACGAAGTGGGATATTGCAAATCAATGAAATTCGAGACAGGGGTGGGGACAGACTTTTTTGAATTCGCGATCTGAAAGGTGGTACCAGTGTTTTCGTATTACGCAAGCATTACGGTCTTTGGTGATTAGTTTGTGTTTACGATTCATGAACGCTGCGATAAGACGACTGTGATTCATTAATTCGCGATGATTCATTAATTTAATCGGGACAAGCGAAATAATTAATTACTCTTAATGTCTGTCAGTAATTCACTGTTATACAATTTATTTCGTCAACGTAATAGTAAGAATCGTCGATGAATTGTGTTATTTCATTTAAACAGAAGAACAATTGCGTTCCACGTTCCAATAGCTTTCTTTTTCGTTGTCAAACGTTTGTTTGAATATTTATTTTCAACCATTCTTGGTTCATGAACATAGCATCGGCAAGATGTAAAATGAACTGAGAAATTGCTCGATAAAATTCTAACATATCAAAGTCCAGTTTCGAATCGAACAAGATCGTTTCATGCAGATATGCACCTTCGAAGAAACAGAGTTCCCAGAGGATACGAGTTTGCAACATTGTACGATAGTCATGGGATTATCACGACCATGGTTACATAATAATCAAAGTCTGGTCCAAGCAAACTTTGCACGTGATCGATAATACTTTCAGCTAAAGGTCGAATTTTGTTGCGCTTCTTTAACTTTTTAATTGATTACTATGTGGAATTTTTGGGGGTACGATATTAAAAATGATATGTAGGTGTGCAAAAATAATAAACTGATGGAATTGATTTTAATTGTAAGCAAAGTCCAAGTTAGAAATACCAAAAATAGAAATACATGAGTAGTATTCAAAATCTATTATCATAAAAATCAGGAAGAAATTCTTGACACACTTACTTGCCTCGGAGCATAGTTCAAAATTGAATTAGTTATACCTAAGACTTAGTTATACCTAAGGATGGCCTGATTAGTAGCTGTTTCTTTTTAAATGAAGTTGCGTAACACAGTATCAAGGAGAAATTGTACAACATTTCGTTTTATTTGCGTGCCTCGATACAGTTCTCGTACTTTAAACCGGCGCGAAATCGTGTCTGAAAATCTTAAGATAGGATTCGAGAGAAGTTCAGTGGCCCGAGAAGAGAACAAGAGGCAGGTTCAAGGGCAATAATTCTACGGTTCACAGGACCATCCACCTCGGATGATCCCTAATCTGTCATGACGTAACGAAATTAGAAAGGAATACGACGTCAAGGACCAGCCTCGTCAGCCTCTAACAATACTTCCCCGTCTCCTTTTCACTGTCACTACTTGTACCTTCGAGAATTAAATTTGCTGGCTTCAATAAGTCCCACTTCATTTATTTTTGACTTTGTTGCATTTCGGATAGTAGCTCGGTTAATCGAGTAGCAGATTAAACGTTCGAGTCGACATTGATACACGATTTCTTTTTTTTTGCGCGCGAAGCAACAAGTACTCTTTTTGCCTGATCTTTGTATCTTCAAATATGTTGAAAATGTGGGCGGTTTTTTAATTATCTCGGTTCGATGAATAAATGTAGTACATTTTTTGTTAAGTCGGTGATAATTTTTTACCCATATATATTGCATATAAAGAATTTATGGGTGGGTTAATAAGATAATTTATATTTATCTTTATTAAATTACAAGTTGAGTAGGCACTCTTAAATAAACTGCGAGGATCCTTTTTTCCTGCGATTAAATGCTAAAAACAAAATTAGCAAAACTGTCGAACAAAACATATAAATTCCCTCCATTCATAGAAATACATCATTTCCATATGTATCTAAAAATCATAATCACTCGTGAATTTCTGCAACCCTTGACATTTACCCATTTCGTTTTCCCGTTTAATTCGAATACCGCCATCACTATGTGTCGCATAAACGCTGAAAATATATCGACTCGCACCCAAACTGCTCCACATTTTACTCGATAGAGCATTCACAATATCAATATTATCTTTAAACACCGAAATCCAGAAGATTTCCAACGCGACAGCTTCCCACGTTATTCTCATCTCGCTCAATCAGTCGCTCATCCGTTCACGCACGTCTTTCACAGACTTCTGCCACAATCTTATCCTCAACCATTCCCCCGAGTGAAGTTATAAACAATTAAAACCTCCTGTCCGCCTATTTGCCAACCTTGAGCCGTGCACGAAGGAAAACTGACTCGAAAACCTTCGTAGCATCTTCACGCGAAACGAAACGATCTCGGCGAGGCGAGCCACGCGTATAAATAAGCAATAAACGATCATTATTCGCACGATTTAATCTCCACGCCGTTTACCGACTCGATCTTGGTAAAGTGATTCAAGTGTTAAATCCATTCTGCTCCATTACAGTTCCCCGCGACGGTGCCTACTTTTTCCCTTTCCCCGTTTCTTTCCCGACCGGAACACACTGTGCAAGATTATGAATCGAGCAAGGGAAAAAGAAAAGTCAATACATACGATTGCAGCTTTTTTTATCGCAATAGAGTCGCTAAAGGCGAGATCTCGGCCGCACGATCGTTCGCGTATATTTACGACAGGTATTTCCCTGCGAATTATCGTCATTGTGACAACACACGAGCCGCTATTCTAGCGAACGTCGATTATCGCCGATTCATCGACGACGTGCCTGTTCACCGACGGCGTTCACTGTAATTAATTCCAGTTATGTTAAATACGGACAAATGATGTCAGCTACCTCGGCTCGCGCGTCTATATAAATCATATCTCGACGTCACCGCGCTGAACGCCACTTTGGAAATCTGATTATCGGTTCGTTGACTGGGTGGTATAAATTTCATTAGATGCATCGCAATACGGTGAACAATCGAGCGATTAATTTTATCATCTAAGGAAGTCAGATTCAATCGGATCGTAATACTGTTACGCTTCAGTTTTGCAAACTTTCGTTCAAAACCGTCTAGTTCATTGTCCCCGCGCGATTAATTTCCCCCGTGATCCACTGTTATTTGTACGACATTTTTCACTGTAATTGCGTACAGTTTTTTTAGTATTGGTTAATTACGCAGAAATTAATTAGAGGACAGAATAATGAAACTTTCAAATGCAATCTCACGTTAAAACAATTTCGATGCTCGAACGTCTCTGGATGCTTCTTTCAATTTCTCTCAAATAACCTTTATCTTCCTTTCCAATGCCTCTCACCCTATTTCCTTTTTTTTTAAATAGAAATCCTTTTACAGACGCCATGATTTACAGGTCGCAGACATAAAACTGATAGTCGATAAGGGGCAAATCCATCGGAATTGCTTTCAACTTTCATCGCGTCTGTGTCTTTTTGTTCTCTTTTTCTTTTTACTTCTTTTTTCAATGGAAAACGTCTCCCGGCGTCGCGACGGAGGACGATTTCGCATTCAGGAATCCAGTTTGATACACTTCCATGAACGAACGAAACGCGCGGCAATATTAATACGCTCGAATGTCACAGGATTGTACCGTTACCTGTCATGACATTCTGCGCCGATCCGCATACTTCTCGCCGGGATAATTACCATCCCAGGTGTACGTGGAACGAGCCGCGAGCATACAACTCATCGGGGACAACCTAACGAAGCCAATCGAATCCCATTCGACACCGTTTGTCTGGCCACGACAATGCAAGGGAAGATTCTACTGCGATTAATGCTTCGCTTTGCCTTTCACGTTTCGTTTTCTTCAATTTGAAATAAATAGTTTAAATTTGAGACGGACGGCCCAAAATTCATTATCATTGACCTGAAATTCAATATAAGTAGTTTAAAATTGAAGATAAAAGAATTTAACTTGAAGATAGAATTAGAAATGATTAGCATGACATTTTAAAATAAATGGTTGACAAATTAGAATCGAAGCTAATAAACAAAATATTTTTCATTTTGATTTTACTGCAATATAGGGGCGATAATATTATGTGTAATGTCTGCCTGTAACGGTAGACGCGTAATTTTTAATTTGCAATTGGCGATCGGTCGTTGTTTAAATTCGTTCAATGGTTTCGAGGAACGACGACGAGCCGACAGACTGGTTGTTACCGGATTGTGTAATAGGTGATGCAGAGAGAAACAAATAGTGGGATCGATCTTTTTTTTCTTGAACGCAAAGTCCATTATGTAACGTGCATGTCGAGTGTTTGTTTAATCGTTTCGCGAAGAAGTGATGGATTATATAGAGGCACGGGAACAACAAAGGGCGGAATAAATAGCATTATATTTATACTTAATTGATGCTCGTACGCTTTTTAACGAATCATTGATGGAAGTTGTGTTTCACGTTTGAGGTGGGTAATTATAGTTGATCGGACAATTAAAAGTAATAGGAAGATGACCTAAATGGATTAAGTTTAATCCACGTCCTACGTCTGTGATTCGTTTGTGTCCTGACTTCTTTTTCATGTACGATACGAAGCATTGCAATATTTTGTTAACTCGAGCATTGGGAAAAATCTGGCGTTTTTAAAAACTGTATCACATTGTTCGAAAAATTGAAGTAATATCATGCATGCATATATATATATTACAATACTTTGGTAGTTGTATAATATATTTCCACGTAATTGAAAAATTTTAAAAAAAAGAGTATTGTAGTACTATCTGAAACGCAACGTTAGTGGGAAGCGTAAATCAGACAAGTAATGGAAAACTAAACAAATGCCAACGAGAATGACTTAGATCTTTTTGGAATAAAATTATGGGAAGTAACAGGGAAACGTCAGTCACAAAGATGTTTCTCTGGAATCACGTAACTGTTGAAATAAATTATGTCGTCGAATGGAATCGATTATCTGTCGATGTATCTGTAACCAGGAAGATATGCTCAATGCAAGATTTAATTGCCTCCACCTTGGCAATCGATAGTAAATTTCAATAATAATATCAATTCGTAGAATCCACTTAACAGTATTCGCTCCATCAAAGAAAATACTAGATACTAATTACAAATAATGAAAGCTCGCTAGGTATCGCATTCTTCTCGAACATTACGCAGGATTCAAAGTTTCAATTTCAAACACACTATCGCGCAAATGTTTCCTAATTCCTTCTTTTTCACCGAGTAATTAATTATAGCACGCCAACAAAATTTAACACTATTCAACCAACATCAAATTAACTCGAGAAATTGATTGCCTTAAATGTTTGTAGCAAGGTATATGTATTATCTCCATAATAAAAAAAGTACGCAGAACATCAAATTTCTTTCCATTCATCACGGAGCGCTTTCAATTTGGAGTACGATCGGGGTGCAATTATCTTTCATTAGCAGCATTCAGAACGGAAATATCGTTCACGCCCAGAATGCTTTGGAATTATGAAAATGCTCACTTTAAACACTGAACATTCACATTGAAATCTCACGTGACTACGCGGGCGGTCGAGTACCTGAACTGGACGTGAACGACCGCTGCCCTGAAACACGTGTACCATCCATGACAGTTGCGTACTATCTAAGACCATCGTCCCTTGAAATCATCCCACCTTCTATTTTTTTTAGAAGGAGTATAATTTGTCACGCCCATGATCGACATGATTCAGATACTATATCGTGTCTTATTCCTCGACTTGAATAAAATTGATTACTATAAACAATATGTTATTGGTTATATATTTTATTATCATAGAGTTTGCTATTACAATTTGATAGTATATTATAATCCTTTGATTGCATTAATTGTTGAAAAGGTTCCTCGATGATACATAGACGATATTCAAATTTTAAATAAAATAAAATAGAACTTTGAATTCAAGAAAGTTAGTGTTGTATTTAGGTGATTCCTTTGCCTCGATAATAAAAAACGGTTGAAATTTATGATAATTTCAGAATGCGTACTTATAGTGCCTCCTCGTTGTGTCTATTAGATCATCGATTTGTATAAATTCAATCGTTGTTTCCAAGAAAAATTTTTACCTTTCTCGCGTCTTTTCCCAGAAATGGATCTTGTGTTAGAGATTATGTAATTGACGATTTCCATGAGTTTCATTTGATTACTCCCGCACAATGATTATCATCATGTTAAGATTATTATTGATTTATGCTCGCAATATTAGTTGAGTGTACATATAAAAATGACGAATAAATTTTGAACGACGTTTTTTCTCTTTTTTACTGAAATTTACATACATTCCTGCATAAATTTTCCTTTACAATGCTGGGCTTCAAAATGAATTTGCAATTAAATTCTAATTGGTAGTTAATCTAATTTGACAACGATAATATAATGCACATTTCTGTTTCCATTCTTTCCAACTAATCTTTTTGTTTTCTATACCACCAAGGACAGAAAGATTCTCCGTTTTACAAAATACCTTATGAAAATTACTTGTCAGATTTGACCTTGATTATTTTCAACTACCACAAGCATTACAGGATACCTTGTAAACTCAATTACGATCGAAACCCTCGATACGTCTCGATTATCGATACATTGCAATCTATAACGCACGAACCTTGATGACCTTATAATGAAACACCTGACATTTTTATTGATGAAATCCTAAAACTGATATTAAATTCAGATTTGAATACTATATATGGTTTTTTATTAATATTATAAAACCAAGAGTAACCATACTTTTTAATGAAAATTATCACAGATTTCTTTATTTAAAATGTACTTTAAAATCACATTGCAAATTATTTCCATATCTAATAAAAGAAAATAAAAAAAAATAGAAATAAAATTCTATAAAAGGACGCGAATAAAAGTATCAAGAAGAAAGTGCCATCGATGTATCACTGTAAATAAAAATTTTAATGGGACTCGTATCCTTATACGGTGCTGGATTCAGCGATTAAAATCAAGACAGGAAAAAGAAATGTATAGAGGGTACGCAGGTGCATATGAACCAAGTGTTAATCTAGAACATATTTGAATACTTGTATCGTGTTGAAGAGTAACGGTATACGTACTTTAATTTATAACATTTATATGTAAAATCCCGGCTACCAACAAAAAGGAAGAAGAACATCGCAATTTCACTACGTTAATTCTGCACTGTAACAACGAGTTATTTTACCTTCCGTAAAATTCACCCCCAGAAGAACTGGCAAATTTGTATTCTTCCATTACACAAATATCTATTCTCTCAACAATTGTCCACGAAAGTCCAACATTTACATTCACAAATTAAACCCATTGTTAATTCCACCGTAATTCCACACTCGAATATCGCGTTTGTCCAAAGCAAGACGATTCGAAAATTTCCTGCACATTCCCATATACAAAAATCGTTCACAAAAACCGAAATCAAAGATACGAGTGTGAAACGCAATGAAAAGGTAAACGGGGAATATGGGGTACGAGGGAGAACCGAGGGGATCAGGTCGACGGACGCGAAGAATAAGAAGAAAGGGAGGCGAGAGAAAAAGGCGCAGGGGGATGCAGCAACGGGGAAAAAGAAACTGAAATCAGAGTTCCTAAGTAACGTGCGCCGGCCTGGCGCGTGTGTACGAACCACTTGAGAGCAGAAATTATGCTCGAACTGGCGCACAACGATAATGTGCATAACTTATGCGCGTATAAATGCGAGTACGCCGCGCGAACCATCGACGTTGCACCTTCGTGGCGTTTGCTATATGGAATGCCGGCACGGTAAACTAGCTAAAGATTTCGAATGGCAATAATGTTGACTAAACACGGTCGCGGGAACGGGCCCCCTTATTCCCGTACCTTTCTTCGCTGAATAAGGTATGCACACCTGTACAGGCGATAGTTAAACGTGCATTATAGCGATAGCGCATTTGAACTATACGATAAACGTGATTTTATTCGAGGCGATTTCATTGTTAACCCGTTGCGCTCAAAACTATTTTCACACTCGAAGCAATGCCAAATGAGTTATTTGCATGAAGGAAACTTGCGACTTGTTTGTAATATGTGGACGAGGCGAGACAAGCGCATCGGTTTTGGAATAGAATGGTACAATTGCGTAACACTGCGGATAAATTGGTTGAAGTATTGAAATAAGATTAGCAGAACACGTAATATCGAGTATGCGATTTGAAAGCTGATTGAAGTAATCGTGTTGCGATGTTTGTATGTTAATTGCTTTAATTTGCAACGTTGAGTATTATAGATCGTAATTGTCGGTGATAATTTTATTCAGGTGGTCTTGAAATTTTTGTATAAATTGCATTTATCGCTTTCGGGAGATTATCTATTGATAGTGACAAATAGTATCTAAGTACTTACACGTGCGTATGCTTGGCGAAGTAAAATCGGTGTAATAAAGTGTCGTGCGAAGTTTAAGAGAAATTTATGAACCGCGTGACACCTGTCTGATAAAGTGGCTGAAGCTTATGCGCGATGAGTGAATGGAAATTCTTCTGGAACTCTCGACGAGTGTCAGTGGTATCATTGATCTAACAATTGCATGGCAAATTGATAAACAATCATTTCTATTAACTACTACATTCACTCTGTTAACTTTGCCGAGTTTGGTAACTCGATAAATAGTACCGCAAGCTTTACCAATTACTGATTCAACGTTTCTAACTTACTGTACGGAGTAACATAGTGCGGAAGTACCGAAAAGCCGAGTTTAAATTCCGCAAATTAGATGCGATGCAACGTCCCCATCCTAAAGTGTCTTATAACGCAAAACGAAAAGTCCACGTGGCAAGTTGAAGATGCGAGATAACAAGACGATACCCGCGCACTTAGAACTGTAAACCGTTGCATGTTCTCCGCGTACGAATAGTTAAACGATGTTGTTGCGGACATTAATGACTAAACGCAATTGCGAGCCCATGCCTGTTCCTTATTCTCACGCTTGTCTTTCGTCGAGCTCTCCGGAGAGACTTCATTACGATGCTGCTTCTCCCCGACAAACAAATTAATAAGACGATCGCACAATTTCGACAATTCGACAATTTCGACGATCGCACAAATCCAGTCATAAACGCAATTCACTGCACGTAACGTAAATCTCCTTCGCGAAACCCCGTGTCAGATTTATCTGAACTCCTGTGTCCCGCAAAATATTGTCATTCGTCTCTTTTTTCTTTTACTTAAATTCGATACCGTTAAAACGGGATTCCAGAGAAAAATGGATGGAATCTGGAGGAAGATGGAACGACGAACATGGAAGGCGAGACGGAACGAATAAATAGGCAGTCACGATAGTGTAAATAGTAACGTAATACTGTATAATATTCGCATAATGCTGGCCGGTAATGACGTCAGTGCATCAAAGTGAAGTTACCGCAGGTCTTGCTTTGTACGCCATGAGCAACCCT
The DNA here is from genome assembly GCA_907165295.1 of Nomada fabriciana. Lineage (NCBI taxonomy): Eukaryota > Metazoa > Arthropoda > Insecta > Hymenoptera > Apidae > Nomada > Nomada fabriciana. The sequence continues at coordinate 8,292,851 of OU015695.1, forward strand.
TAAGGCCGCGTTATTAAGCGTTTTATAGGGCTCGCAGGATATTCGCAGGATATTCGCTTGTCCTAGAGGAGCACTTCGTATAACCCCGTGGACGTTATAACTTCGACCTGCTGCCGGTACGAACACCTGGACGACCGTGTTAACCGGTTCAAGTAGAACTCGTCAACGATCGCCCCGAGTTTTTGCCACGAAAAGTTTTAACAGATACCGTTTCGCGCGATGGCTTTTTACATTAGTGTTTGCCACGTTCGATTGTTCAATTTGTTATAAGATTGGGGCTTGATTGGGTAGAAATTATGGTTCGAGAATTTGTCGAGTGTTTAGGAAGGCTTAGATAGTAAGAGTTTTAATGGATTTCTCTTTAGAAGGCTAAATTAGATTTGTAAGTAAATGCTTTGAAATAAACTGAAAGAAATTGTGGCAATTGCGGTATTTCAGTGGCAATAGTTCGTTTGCTGAAATGCAGCTGACATCGTTACAGAATAATGATGTGTTCATTTTAAAACTGATGCGGGCTGGAGATTGACTCTTGGTCTTTTTAAGAAGTCAATGCGAGGGTATTTTTTGTTTGAGTGCATGTTTAAAGGAAATTCCTTTTCTTAGTAATATATATGCACAATTGTAGTATAGAATTATATGTAAGTAATTGTTAAAAAGAATTTCGATTGTGTAAAGAACTCGAACGTTTATTGCAACTAATTCTGTCAACAGGAATAATGCATACCAATGGGAGGTACTTTGCATAAGAAATTAAGCAAACGAACAGTCTATCTTTCATCGGAGTATTATATGTTTTCTCAAGAAACAGGATGACGTGAAACTTCAAAGCTAGAAGAATCAAACACTTCTTCCGTTTCTATATCTAGTAACCTTCGATCCCGTCATCCTTATACTAAAACTGTAACCACACACATTGAGCTTTAAATGAATTTTTAAAACACGGAAATTAAAGTAAAATTATTTCGCAATTGTCGCGAATAAGATCGAAAATAATCATAAATGTTATAACATTCAGTACAGTGGATAATGAAATCATCGTATAGGTACACGAATTGCACAACTTTGTAAGAATTTTTAAAACCTGAACGTATTTAATATCGTACGCAAAAAACGTCACGTAACACACACAATGCGGCTGGAATATTAATTAGAATCAAAACCCAGCGTATATAAAAGGAGGGGTCAATTGACTCTGAAATCTCGTGGAAAAGCGAGCAACGTAATTTGGAAGGTGTACAAGGCAGAGATGGAGTAACAGTTATTTAGAAATAAATTTTGGGTAAAAGTAATTGATGAAAAGTTGATTTTTATTTTATCATTCAATCTTCGAAAAAATGTTTGACAAAATGATATTTATCAGGAATTTTCATTTTCAACTTTTCTGGTTACGAATAACGATTAAAAATGACTAAAATGTTGTTGGTCATAACCATATATTAATGACCAAAATTGTGATCGATTATAAATAATTGTCATTGAGCGTCAGGAATTTTTTGGTTATGAATGATCATTATTCAAGACGAACATTACAGATGACGGAAATTTTCTTGATACGTGTGACCAATATCGAGTTTTTGTTTTGATTACATCAGATATAAAATTGTAGCCTCGCATATTTATTAGATTCTGAGATACTGATAAAAAGAATTTCGGTGCTATACATGCCTTGAAAGCTGCAGAGTCACATATTACTAACACTGCCGTCTTCGCTATAGTAGGTGTCGGCGTTGAGTATCGAGAGAAATTTTGTTTGTAAACATAGCTTACGAGTATGAACGACACAGAGTCATGTTGTACGATCTCTATTTACCTGATTTATAATGCTGTCACAGTTCGTAAACATCTTTTAATCATGAATGTACATACATTGTGAAGAAAGTTCAATGAAACGCAGTCGTCGAAATACGACTTACTATCCGTCTTTTCCTTCCGCTACCGGACATTTGAAGACGCGACTTGAGAGCAGGGTAACCAACGCAACAATGTATCAAAAATCAGAAATAGGAACAGTGTTCACGTCATTAGCATGCACTGATTGGATACGATTGATCACTTTGCCTTGATTGGCTGTCGTCGTCTAATCCCGCGCAAAGAAGGATCAAGGAATGAAATAGTTTTTTCGTTATAAAATAAATAATATAATGTAGAACAAAGTTAATATATATTATAGAAGCAGACGTCTTAGGGATTCTAATGACAATGAAAATGTATTATTAGAAGATTAAATATAGTGTTAACAGAAGTAAATTGTTTGATTGGTGGCATTGTTGGTCAGATGGACCAATGAACGAATCACATTTTAAACGTACTTTTTAAAATTAAGGAGGAAGGACGGCATTGAAGAAGTAGTAGTGTGGTGACAAGTGACGTTGATCAAAGTTCTTCAATCGAAACAACGAAGGTAATGATTTTCATGACTATTTATCGCAATCTGGTCATTTTAAAATACTTCGGACTTCAATTCAATATTGTCGCGACGGTTTTCTTGTGTTCGCAAGCTTAAATGGTAGATGCAAAACGATACGCGACTGAAAGTAGAACGGGCTGTCCGTTTTCTAGAAAGCATAGGCGGGACGCCATGATGTACGTAGTAGCCCTTTGACTTGATGTGCGATTACCGAGAGAAATTAGCTTTTTGAAATAAGCCAGGTGTGTTATTGGCTAGTGAGTGTCGTGTCATGTTCAGGGTTCGTTGTTTCAGTCGTATCGCGTGTGAATGTGATTGTGCTAATAGTTCAAAGTGCCATGGATACCTAGCAATGGATACTGTTCGACGCAAAAGCTACATGGATTATGTACATGGATTACAATCGGACCTCCGTCTTGATCAGGCGTCTTCTCGGTGTCCATTCCAAGGTGTCATCGTCAACGAACGGTGAGTCCTATCATATTTGAAGAAGCTTTTTTCATTTCGAACACGCATCCAGCGTCGAAACATTTTTACAATATTATCGCACACACAAAGTGAATTTCGTCCGAAAGAACAAGTTCGATACGCGAAATAATTAACCGACATACGAAATCAGTAGTATTGACTATAAGCGTTCGAAACAATCTGCAAGCGCATTTTTATTCATTTTTATTAATAAAAATCAATAACATGAATATTTAGTTCGTAAAATTTTCGAATTATTTATATATTTCGCAATTTATTTTTCGCAATCGGGATTGTTAGATTAAAAAACGCCCGGTCTCGTTAAAAATTACATTCTTCGCGTTCTCGTTTAATTTTTATTCGGCTGTGTATCCGCGTCTCTCATAATATAAAATGCCGGGAACCTTGTGATGTGCACGCGTATCGAACTGAGCATCAACGGAATATACACGCACTGCCAACAGGTACACTAATCACGGAGCCTGCTGTTTTTGAATATTATTAAAATCGTCAAAGTTTCAAAGTACTCAAAGGATTAATTACCCTACGGGATATGTATGGCTTGCTCCCTTCCCTCGTTTTCCAGAGAACAAAAAATTTGTTTGTTGGAAAAAATTGGGGTAAAAATTAGTAAATTTCGATTGCACTTCGCGAGGTTTAATATTAATACCTCCTACTAGGAAACGAATTTTGCCAAGTCGAAACGGTTGTTGTCATGCAAAGGTTGTAATTTTTCCTCAAAATACTTATTGTTGAGAAGAATGTTCAATTGTATACTACAGTTTCCATCCACCATTATATTCTAGAATATATTCTTCAATAAGTCTATCTTTTTCCTAGCCCATTAGGATCGTTTCGTAACTTATGTACTGAATTTACAAAGAAAGGTTCCTACTATTTACTCCATCTGGGTAATGAGTTTTTGGCGGATGGCAAATACTATCCTACTGAAGTTCATTATATTGGGTGCCTACAGTTATTTGTTTAAATTAAATTATTCACTCAGTAGACGGTTTACGTTAAATTAGTTTGCACTAAAAATTAGAGCCATGAAAAAGTTATAACTTTATACCTTGCAAACACGAAATAAAAAACGTAGCCCCGTACCTTGGGGTCCACCTTATCATAATAGACAATTTCCAAACGCTCTGTGGCAAATGAAATCAAAACAACAAAAATCGTAAAAGAAAGGCATTCTCCTCAGTAGTGTCCACAAGGCAAACCTGCTATTACTTAACACGAATCAGTTCTAAGTCTTCTTTGCCGTGGAAACGGGGCTCCGTGCTCGCTACCTCGACCGCATAATCGAGTCTCGTTAATAATTGCCTCATTATTGCGCACCGTTGCGCCGCATCGCTTGTAGCCGAGATATTGGCAGTGTTCGCTATTAATAACACTTTGCCGCCCACGCATCGCCATTGTTGCGAGTGGGTACCGCGCGTTACACGTGTGCACGCCGCGATCTCGGCGCATACATTACGATGCACAGCCGTGGATGCACGTTGCATCGGTCCAACAATGGCGCGAAAAGCCCGCGTTTCGCATAATCGAACGATTCAATTCGGCCGATGAGGGGCCCTTCGATCGGAACAGTATTCATTGGTCGTGGGTCTTTTTACCTTCTTTCTTCTCTTTTTGCTTGCGATTCTCTTCGGCAATCGAATCGATCGTCGAGGAATGCGAGAAATCTCGAGGGACCCGCGAATGGTTGAACGATGAAATCGGGGTGAGCGTGTAATGGAAGAAATTGTACAGTGCTTCGAAGTATCTTGTATGGGAGGCGGCACAACTGCTGAACGTTATGAGATAATTGATCTTCGAATCGGCAAAAAAAAGAAAAAACGCAACGATTCTATTATAATAAACATCCTGCCTATTAATTGTATTGCACGACCAACGATGAAGCATTCGAAGGCGACCCTCTTACGAGACAATGGAAACGATTCAGGGAAATATTGCAATTTCCACGACGCTATCTTCGCAGTTTGCTCGTACATAAACTCTCCTAGTTTCATAGAAAAACGGCGAACAAACGCTACTTAAACATCACGTCGGACAATCTTGTTCGCCGCACGCGAATATAAATACACGACACGACCATTAATTTTCTGAAATGGAGCAGCAGTTTGTATCTCGTAGCCGGCCGATCGTGGCCGACTGTAAATCGTTGCTAAGTTCGCGATACGTATCGGTCTTGACGATCTTTAAATAAGAAAATCAGCTAACAAAGATTTGTATCGGGGAAAACCGTCTCGCGAAGTCATGACGCGTATATCGATTGTTAAAGAACCACGAGCCGCGGCAAGATACGATCTTCTAGGTTTTATGCGTTTACCGGCGTGATACAGGGGTTTTTTTTTACAACTGAAGGAACATACAGGTGATTCCTGAAAAATGATTCGCCCGCTCGGTTCCATGTTTCTTTCTTTCCTCTCGATTTAGCCGATTAATTTAAAACGAAGGGAAACGCGATTATGATTGAATATGTATATTTGAAACGCGGCAACAAGTTTTTTTTACATATCAATTTCTTGTATTGGTGGAACAAATCTTTCCTCGGGATAAAACAAAGCCTTGCTCCGCTCTCGAATTAACAACCCGGAAGAATGTCAATCACCTACGTTCTCAATGAAAAAAAAAGCCATGGACACAAGGGTACAGCGATCGATATCTATCGAACGAACGTGACTACTAAACGATCGTTCGATCTTGATGCGAAAAAAACAGAGAAAAAAATGGTCGACGGGTGTTCCGGTATTTGTAAAATGACTGGTACTGATAGTCAGCAGATTTTTTTTCCTCGGCCTGGCTTGTAGAATGGTATTAGTCATGTGCTCCAGGTGAATTGCGATATCAATCTTTTATAGTTCGCTTCTTTCCGTGATACATTTATATGTATTTCGTAACGCAAGGTTACATTTCTAATGATTGATTTGAATTTTGATCTCGTTAATTGAATCTCCACGATGTTGCCCGAGTAAGTCGTATTGAAAAAAATTCATGGTGAAATTCGCCTAATGGCAAAATAAATTAACAGAAGAAGTAAGAAAAAGACAAAAAGGAAACAAATAAAGAATGTTAAAGAATGTAAGAATAAAGAATGTTAACGTTCTTTTCTAGTATAAGTAGCTGCTGAAATATAGATAAGGTGATTAAATATATCCATTCGTTTGCACCTGTGAGGTCAGATTTGAAAATATACATACGTACATATAATCTTTACCATTCCTTCTTAATGAATTTTAATATCAACTTCTGTCCATTCAATTTCATATACGAATTATGCTATGCTGCATTGGAAGAACGTATCCTAGAGTCTTTCCTATTAAACAATCCTTTTGCTTGAATATTAATCACGTATATCAAACGAACCGAACACAGTGACCAAATAAGTGCCAGCTTCGACACTCAGCACCGATAGAAATCGAAATCACTGGAACATTTACTATTCCATCGATACACAACTGCCTCGTTTTTCATTTAAATATCCGTATCAACCTCGCTTGGTAGGCTGACATTAAAACATACATTCTTGTTTTATGCTCCCATCAATCCATATCGGTCGAGTGGTAATAGATCAATCGATTTAATGTACTTACACGGCCTCGATCGTTAGTGCCATCGTAACGTCATGCGCGTCAATTTTCATGGCAAGAACAAAAAAGAGAGCAGGCGTGAATCGCAATCGCAGGTGAGACAGTCACTCTTTCTGACTCACCCTGTACATCGGGCACGCGTTTCTTTTTTATTATATACTCTTCCCTCGTTCACGGTTACGTCGACGTGCATCTCTCACTTCTTCACTCTTTTTTTTTATTCACCCTCCTCACACGTATTCCGTCTCGCTCCGTCTGATTCGTAATTTCGATCCGTGGAACAGAGATAGAGTTAGGAAGTCGGTCTCGTCATGTGGGACCGCGATTTGGAAAACCCGGAGTGGCCGACCTTGAAGGTGCTAGGCCGTTCTCCAGGTGAGAGAAGGACAATCGTCTCTGACGTCCTTTCTTTTCTCCTCCTTTATCACTGGTTCTCATTCTCGCTCTTTGCTCCTTTTCTCTCTCTCTTTTTCTGATGCATCGTTCTATAGTATTTCGTTTTGGCGTTCCTTGTCTTTCGTTGTGCATTTTGCACAGGTATTTTTTACTTTGGGACTTTGCTCTTTGTTTTGTATTAGTGTGTTGCGTTGCTCTCTTTTCTTGCTTGTTTTGTGGTTGCTTTAATGGATCTTTTTTTTCATGTTCTATATACATATTCAAATGATTGTGTTCATTGTCATTATACATTGTAACAATACTCATTATAACAATATCAGCTATAAGCAAATTCTTTTCATTTGAAGTAAAACTTGAATATCGAATTCTTTTGTCGAACACTTACTTTCCAATTAAAACAGTGAAACACGAATTTACAAAGGTTGTAAAACTGTGTATACACAAAAATGGAATTGCAAAGGAAAACAAGAAATAGATGCTCCTATCACGATTATCTAAGGAGAAATTTCACGCCGCAAATAAATCAACCTTGCGCCGAGGTTCGTGCAAACGCAATTGCACTGTACGTGAATTTTCACACGACACAGAACTCATTATCGTTCGAATCGTGGACGTTTCAATTTCCGATCGCGAACAGGCACGGCTGTCTAAAATAATTCCAAAGCCAGTTAACCAGCCGGCAGAACTTGTATAAAAGATTAGACAGCGTTTCTTTTCCTTTATTCAAGGAGGCATCGTGCGGCGCCTTTCTCTTTGCGCAACCGTTCCATTTCCAGACAACAAAAGCCAGTCGATGCTTCACGTATCGCCGTGAAAAAGGTTTAATAGGATTTGCTAGGCAGGTAAATGTCGAACTACATACTTGAATAATTTATTTCGACCCGTGAACCGTGTCTGGCTGGCTTGATTGAAAAACTTCACGTTCGACCTAGCCACCGGGGGAATCGATCTGAATAATTAACAGCTTTTCCGCGAGCGTGCAAATCGTTCTGCACGTGATAAACAGTTAATTACTGGACGTGTTCACGCGACGTAAAAGCGTCGACAGCCTCGTAAATATCATCCCGCGATAAGTAATCGGTTTAATAAGTAACATTTTTCACGCCTCGGCTATCCATAAGCCACCGTTATTCCATTATTTCGCACGATTTTATCGTTTTCTTAATAGCGCCCGATCGATACGATATACATAATTATTCGTAGCTCGGCTCAATACCAACCTGCCGCACACGAATCGCTTCAAGACCAAAATGTGTTATATTATACAATTTGCGTTCACTTCTAAGCGACTTCGCCGATTGAAATATTTATACGACACTTTTAGAACTTTCTCTTCGAGCCGTGTCCCATTCGGTTTAAATAGCCGGAGCTTCGCTGCTTTCCAACTTAATTACCGTTTCAGGTGCAAATCCGATGGCGACGATTGGAAGATTTAGAAGTGCAAAAGGGATCGGAGTCGAGGCGTGTCGCATGGTGAATTCTTGTTGAAAGGAATTCGCACGAACATGTTCGTTGAATTCGATCCGCCTGGAAATGCTACGACAGCGTAATTGAACGTTCTCGGGTAATCGTCCTTCGGCCATTGTCGTCACGAAGATTCAGGATAAGAGTCACAAAAGGCGGATTATAAATTCAAGAACATTGTACGACACAAGAAACGCAGTAAAGTAGAGGCTGTAATATAAAGTTTCGTGGTTTCTCGATTTTCGATTTGTCGAGATTCAATGGCTCGTCATAAATATCAGGAATATAAAGTAGTTGCTATCCTGCATTCCACTATTTTCCAAGGACGAAGAGGATTTTTTGAAACGTATGATACATCGCGGGGAACACGTAGTATTCGAACAATAAAAAGGTGAAAATGAAGGAATTTTTTATTTCCCACGTTATTAAATACAATATACACAATTCCCTGTAATTCTAAATTATGAATCGACATTACTGAAAAGAAATAATGATAATGCACTATAGTTCATAACAATTACAAATTTTACTCAATGATAGCATGGAATTTTCACATTTTAATTGCTACGAAAATCTGTCGCCCTCCCTATATGCTACAGTAGATAATTTTATTAATAAATTATTCTCCTCGAAAGGAAATAATAATAATTACCTTCTTTTTTTTTAATAAAGCGAATGTTATTGAATCGGGTTAAATTCCTACGTTTCCTATAGAGTTGCACAATTTTTGCCCCATTTGTAAGAGTAAATTGTATCGTTATTTTATGTTCCCCTATTATTATTGAACCGGGAATAAATTGATGAAGGTGCAATCACCTGGATATACATATTTCACTTGAGAAGCCCATTTTACGCGATGTGTTGATCGTGCCGGCTCGTTTCGCGCCAGTTTTCAGAGCGGCACGATAAATCGCAGCATCGAGCAATTGCGCGTGTATACCGCAAGAAAATACACGTTGCTCAATCCCTTGATAGTTTTCGCGAGGTTCGACCGCAAGAAATTGCGCCCTGTTTATTCTGATCTTCGCCGGAGAGTTAGGGTCAAGAAATTCACTTTGCATTATTAGGCATTCTACTTCCTCGATAAGTTACTTCACGAAGGAAAAAGAGAAAGAAAATAGAAGCATAGATCTTTCGATAGTAGAACAAGCTTTATTCTATTTTTCCAGAAGTTGCAAAATACATTAGAAATTTCTTTCGGTTTCTGACCCCGCTTAACAATAGAAATAAATTTGTTGTTTACACACTTAAACCCGTCTTGCATATGTTGCACACATTGTTCTTTTGCATTTTAATGTATAAAAACTTCCATACATGATTACATAAATCAGCTCCGCGTAATAACTGTAAATATAGCTACTTATTTTACAATTGAATAATCTCTTTCAAATCACCTATTGTGCCGAAAACTCTCACAAACATCTTTCGGACACACATTCGAGACAATGCACCCGGACCCGAATCAGGACACTCGAATAAATTAAAATCCATTACTCGATTACCATCGAAAACTCAATAATTCGGAATCGCGGTTAACGAGTCATTCAATTACTCATTTTTACAACGCGTCGAATCGCCAGGGAATCTGACAAATGAATAATAGCCGATTTGTTGCTCAGGGCCAGCTTCATTTAGCGCGGTTCATAAATGGATTCAATTAAAGGAACGCGGCGGCTCTATTAGCGGTACGAAATTCATTGCCGTACGGTTTTCTCTTCTTTTTTTTCCAAACCGTACCTCGTTTATTACATGAATGTGATATGTCCAAGGAAATCTGCGGTGAATTGTTACCCCGGGGTATTTATCGTAATTAGTGTGCCATCTATTGATAGATACGTTTGTTTCCAAAGATATCGTTCTAGGTTTTCGTAAAAAATGGCAATTATTGTGTCGGGGGGTCCTCAGGACGCCCTCAATTTAGTGGCAAAAAAAAAAGTTTTGGACGGTTAATCTCGGTACATAATTGTGACTTGTCTATGGGGTCTTCAAGGCCCCATGAATTCGGTGAGAAAAAAAACCGCTTTAGACGGTTAGTCTTGGTATGTATATACTTGTATTGTACTCGGCACGGTTCGACGCTGAAACGTACGAACGAAGAAACAAATATTTCCGGGGACAATCATTTGTCAAAATGTGTGCGATACTCTCCGTATCGGCTGGACCGTCCTGGAAGTATATCGAATTAAGAACTGTATCGCGTACTAATAATTTATGAGCCGGACGAAATTTTTCTTCAACGCTTCGTGCTTCGGCGGATTCGAATGTAGGCAAGTAGATTTGGGTGGGTGCACATGGACACGTATGTGTGCAAGGGGCTAAATATGTGGCGTGAGCACGCCGGTACTTAATAAGCCGCATGAATTACGTGATTTTATGCTGCGTTGCGCGTTAAAAATGTCTGATATGTGGAATACGTATAAAGTAAGTGCGGAGAATATTACATGTAATGTAATATCGTTAAGTGTGGCGGACGTTTGTTTTCGCGAAAGGTATTGGAAATAACGCGGATAGAAATTTAATATTGTCACGGAGGTATGAATTGAAAGTTAAATGTATAATTGTAGTTGAAATGGAGTAGGATAAAATTTGTAGATATTTATATTTTTAAATATTGTGCATTCATTTCTTTAAATATGAAATCTATGAATCTATGAATTGTTTCCGACACGAAAAGTGGTATGATTATTTTTGTTACAATTTGTATAGAAGCTGAAGCAGTTTATAAATTTCAATATAGAATCTATCTGGTTTAATATTGAAGACAATTGAACAAACGCAATATAGAAACGTGCTAAGTATCTTGTGAATGAATGGAAATTATATATTCACAAAATATTTGCTATAAAGAAGTTAGCCTCTTACATATTTCTTATACATTAAATTTAACAGAACAATATTTATCACCTCCACTTAAACTATAATTTGGAAAATTGTGAAATAAGTTGTGGAAATATCTATATGTATATCTATATCTGTATAATATAAAATATAAATTAACTTACTGCACAAAAAAAGAGCAATGATGACAAGCTAACGTTGCATGTTTCAAATTACTCTTCACAATTTTAGACCAAGATTGCCTTGCACACGTGAAACTCAATACACCGATAACTGTACCATTAAAACGAAGGATTTGTTCCCTTCTTTATCATAATTGTTATTATTATGCGCCGAAGACTACTCGTCACTACATCAAGCTTAAGGTTATCAGGTAACTTTTAGCCGCGAGCATTAACTTAGCTAGGGTGGAATTATAATAAAATTAACGATGGGCGGCGAATAATTTATATTAATACCTGAAGATGGTTATGCCGCACGCTTTTTGCACATATGATTTCGTTCTGTTCGCTCCCACGATGCACCATAATTCAACAGACTTATTAAAACCTGTACGATATTCGATTAAAACCACGGTAAGCTGCGTGTTTCCATGTTAAGAAAGCCGTTCGAATCGTATCTTTCCCTCGAATTACGAGGGGCTTCATAAAGTACAGAATGAGATGATTTTTTAAAAACTTTTCTAAGGAAAAATTAGTTACAAATTGACACACGTATTTCTCATGTTTTAAATAGTTCTCCTTTTTATATTGATATTAGTGAAAACTACGTACGATAACAAAGTCTTAAATAAAATATTCAAATAGTATGTTTATTAATTATCAACAATATATTGCCTACTGGTACTCCGGGCAATCGATGACGAACAAAACGCATAGAAAATGTGTACGAAAACGTCGATACGCGTTGCCACGTATTATTAATAACAATTGAAGTTATTAAATTGTATGCTTAATTGAGGATACAGAGAGCAACGGTACGGCCAACGAAATAAACAGGTACATATGTACAAGCTGGACAGATCTTGAATATTCTCGAATCGTTGTTGTTCAATGAATACGTAACTTTTTGGATGCGAAACGACGATCGGTATTCGTGATGCATGCGGAGGATCCGCTGCTCGCTGAGCGAACATACGTAATTAGGTTGTACGTTTCAGCTGACGAACGTCGGGTCATGCAGGGTTGAGTTGATTGACAGAAACTTCCGATTCGAATTTTTGTTTCCATTATGTATTTGAGAATTTCGATGGATTTCATTGGAATAAAGAGGAGGGATGACAATTATTTTTTAGATATTTTGGATCGAAGATAATATTGTACAATATCATGCAGAGGAAGTTTCTTTTTTGGTTTTTGGATCTTAGAATTAATGTAATTTCGGTGGGTAGAAGTTTTGGTAAATCGAGAGAAATGCGTGACAACGAGATTGTTTAAGTAAATTATTTATATTTTTATTGTTATTATTTTTCAGAAACGTTGAGAGCTATATCAAATGTTTGATTAAGTTAATTATAGAAATTGGCGAAAATATTCAGCTTTAATATTTTCAGATAAAATGAACATTCTATTTTATTACAGAATTTAAATTTAGAAAAAACGACTGCGGAAGTATTCGCTCGAGATTGCAAAAAACTTGTAAACAAAAAACCGAGGGTACCTACCTTATTTTCTATTTGTTCGAGCTTGAACACAACTTATACGTATATGTATATCTCACTAACTTCTGCTTCGCTTTATACTAGACAGAAACACAAGCTCCATGCAAATGAATGCTTATAAATGCACATATATTTAAAATACCTCATTCGAATATCTGACTTGAAAACTTCGCCTGTGATTAAAATTCCAAAATGTTGCCATTCCTCCAAAAGAATCGAATATTTTTATAGCGATCGATACTTATTATAAAACTCGTCGCTATTATTACAAAAAGCAAACAAAATACACTAATAATCCCTCAATTATCTACAAATACACAGATATAACTTTAATTTATTGCGAGGCTGGTACCATGAGTACCGTTTAATATCATGGTAATAAAGAAACTTGAAGTATACACTTATGCATACTGGGTAGGTACTGCTTTACATATTTTCAATGGAGGAACGCGTTTCTGCAAACAGCGGGAAAAAATCCTGAAACCCTTCGCGATAAATAAGACGAATTTTTCCCTCGGCCAATGCTTATAGAACCAAAAAAGAAAAACATCCACTCTCAACGTCTTCCAAAATTTTCTCCTGATAATAACCGACCGATCATTTTGATATTCAACAAAACGCTTTCTACTGCAAAGAAAAAATGCCACGATTTCCGCAGGTTCACGGCTACATTGTAGTTCACCGTTCGAGGCAGATCGATCTGGCGTTTTTCGGTGGAATTCAAAGTTTTCCTCGTGCGGAGGGTAGAAAGGGGTAGGTGGTCCGCGCATTCCACGGATGCACGTGGCACGTACGTATATACACCTACCCAACAGTCGCGTTTTATATCTGCCTGGTAACGTTCGCGGCATATTTTATACTCGCTGACTTATGTTTAATTCAGCGGAACACCGTGGCTCCGTAGCTCGCATACGGACAGAGAGAGGATCGGCGAATGCGGGAAGATTGAGCGTAGATTGGCCGGGTCGAGGGAGCAAACGTCGTGAAAAAAAGAACGGTCGGGAACGGCTTAAAAATTGAAAACGCGGCAATAATTTATTTTCGCTAACATCCGAGCGCGCCTTCCATGTCGACCTGTTCCACGCCTCGAGCATTTCGATGCGCGATCGCCTTTACTGTTTTGCCTTTCATCCACCACCCCCCCTCTTGGTACCCCTTTTCTGTTTCTCCTATTTGCGTTTGAAAACAGTCCGCGGGGAAGTCCATCGAAATTTTCTTTTTTGACACGGTCGATCATTGTGGTGGTAAAAAAATGTCGAGACGTTGAGGACATTTATAATACAAGATATATTTTTGAAAGGATATACTCCTGATATCTTCTTAGGAAATTCAGTGCCCAGAAATCGTCGCTTCATTCGATTATGATATTTAATTTGATGTACCATTTGGTAACTGTAATATTCTTCTCAAGTAAGTGCGTATTGAAACAGCCTCGTGTGTAATGCCACAATTACGTGCAATATGTAAAGTTCAGCGTCTATGATAAACTCAGACGCAAATATTATCAGAATAAGTAATGGCCGCAGATGTTATTCCGAAGCATTTCTATACTCGTCAACATAAACTTCACTCTCAAACATTCTTCTTCAATATCCTACAAATGAATAAATAACGGCCGCTCGAGTCCATCCCTGGCGACATTAACATACATCGATTCGTAATTTCCAGTGATATTTCAAAGCGTCTGCCCTTGTACTGTGCCATTTCATCGAAATGATCAAACCACTCCCTCGATTTTATCCACCGTCTGGCCAACGTATCGATACGCGCGCACGATCCAGCCGAAGATTCGCGATCCTTGGTTTATGACATTTTCGTGTCGCACTTCTCCAGCTAGCTCGCCATATTTGCGCTCGACCAACGCTTCGATACCCGATAAAGGGACCACGCCGCCCCGGGAGAAAAGCGATTCACGGGCTGGGAAAAGAATTTACGCGATATGCTCTCGAAAACGTCTGGCCGTAGCAGAAAATTGCAAAGCCGTGGTCGCGTAGGTGTCCGGCCACAGTTTTCTCCTGTTCGTCCCACGAACGTTTCGCCGACTGTCGTCACACCCGCGCTTCGCGAAACACCGGTGGGCGGACTATGCTATTTACTATATCGTCCTGTGCGTGCCGCTTTAAATATAACGCGCGATGCACACACGGCAAGCTGGACACACTGTGCCGTGGCGTGAACTCATGCACGGATGATATAGTAACGTTGCCTCGAAAGGTACGGATGATGAATTGACGACGACGGACGACAGTGGTTTTATGCGACACGATCGTGTCGCGTCGTTTGGATCGAAGTTCACGTTGAATCTCTGGGGACACCGCGGTTCAAGTATGGATTCCGTGGCTGTTGCACTTGGAAAGATTTTTCGGTCAGGTTTTAGGGAAATTGTTTGTAATTGTTTTAATCGTTTCGTTGAGGTACATCTGTGGTTAAAAGTATGAGATGGATACTTGGGTGTGAGTCAAGTATGTTTGGCTGAGTGATTCGTGTATGCATTGTTTTGTAACGAAAGGGTCGTGGGAGTTTCATTGGTAGGGATCAAGTTATTCACTGGCAATTTTGATCGAAACAACGTAGCAGCTAATTATTATATTAGCAGTTGGGCGTGATTAAGATTAAACTGAAATAATTACTAATTGGAATTCATCTTCTTCTCCGGACAGTTTCGCATAACTGTACAGGGTGTAAAGAAATGTTTGGTCTTGGCAATCATAGGCGTGTTCTACACCTTCTGATCGGTGAAGATCTGTAAAAAAAAGTTGCCGCAAAATTGTCCTTGACCTTGAACTTCCAGGTCAAATTTTTTTTTAAGTGCATTGTATTCTACGCATCATGAGGATAAAAAGTGTCAAAGGAACCATGGGCCAAAACTCGACCGTTCTCATAGAAAATAGTAGCAGAGTCATTTCTCATAAAGCAAGTCGTTACTATTGTTGTTTATCTGCTGTTTATCGGAAATCTAACATAATCGATCATAATCAACATTACCTTCTAAGTCTTGAAAGATGTTCATCTTCTATTTCTTCTTCTAAGCCAAAGAACCGATCCATTCTGATGAATATTTCTTAATAGCCGAGCTTGAACGCCAGCTTCAATATGGCCACCATTGTTTTGCAAACACGTCTCTAATCTGTTCTGAATATTGTTTCTAATTCGCTGATGTAAATTTGGAATATTTCGTAAATGTTGGAAGGCAACCTCTATTCGCATTTTCAATTCTTCCACAGTTCGAATTTCGTGCCCCGATCTATATATCTGCGCCTTTACCGCTCCCCATAAGAAAAAATCTAATGGATTTAGATGGCGCGATTCGCTATGCCTGTGTTCATGTCAGCAGCTAGCATTTCAATTTGAAATGTCTAACTTCTATGAATAAAATTCATCTTACAGCCGACCAAACTTCCGCATCAATTTCTGGGGAAACGGTCGTGTTTTGACCCATGGCTCCTTTGACACTTTCTATCCCCATGATGCGTAGACTACAATGCACTTAAAAAAAAATTTGACCTGGAAATTCAAGGTCAAGGACAATTTTGCGGCAACTTTTTTTTACAGATCTTCACCGATCAGAAGGTGTAGAACACGCCTATGGTTGCCAAGACCAAACATTTCTTTACACCCTGTACAAATACTTTATTTAACTTCCGCTCAAACAAACAACCACAAACAGTTCCAGTTTATCTCCTATCTATAATTATAAACCGCTTCAAGAACTCCTGATTTACATACATGTAACAATTTTATCTAACCATCAACGTATACGAATAATGGCGAATCTCCTTAAAAATCGCATACATTTCCAGTTTTAAATTTCTCTGTACAGAGCGATTCATAACTGCAAACGCTTCAAGGAGTAAATCTACGTGTTAATATAAGTAAAAAGCGTCAGGTGAACGCACATATTATATTCTATTCTATTCATTGATATTGCTGCACAGATTTACCCCCTGAAGTATCGACATGCACTTATGAGTCGCCCAGTATGTATAACTATTCCCAGATCGAAGCGTAAAATTCCAAACTCAACCAAGAGAAATATAAAGCAAACCATCATCGATAACAGTGAAATCGACCACGGGGCTTTCTACGATCACCAGACGATCCTCGTCCTCTTTCGACATTCTTTCCCTCCCACCACCCTACTCGTTACCACCAAGGAAATTACGCGCGCAATATCGAACACGCTCCAATGGGACGTCTCGCCGTCGTATTTTCTATCGTAAAATCGCGGCGGGCACTGTCGCAAGAACGCTCTCGTTTCGAACGGCGACAATACTTAAAGAGGAGAACAAGAGGTTCGATCTACGATTGCATCGACACTGCGGAGGCGAATGTCCCCGCGATTGGACTATCGTTCCACCGAGAACGATGCAATCGAGGGCACCGATCGATGTTTCCTGCGAGGCTGCTAAAGACATAACGTTCTCATGTTTACGATACTCCGGCGAGACGATAATTCGCTCTGCGAGGGCGTGCGTGGCCCCGCGAACGTATTACTCGCCGCTCGCGGGAATGCACAAGCGGCTTTACTCTCTGTTTTTCGCGTCTTTGCTTTTCTTTTCTGTTACGGGACGGGAGTGTTCCGTACGCGGTTGGAAAATTTCATGCTTCGTTTCGGGATCGATTTTCCGCGCGAGCTGGCTAGGTCGAGAGTGACTTGCTCTTCTCGAGCCGCGATTGAAAGGTCAGGCGAGATTCCGACGGAGAATCATGAAGATATTATTCGAAGGAAATGCATTTTCTTAATATGATTGTAGTATTTGAGAGAATTCGATTTTTTTAAACATTTCTCTAGTATTGGCGTAGTTGAGTAATTCAATTATGCGCTAAATGATTAACAAGTTTACCATCGCTATTCGATTCACGAGGTTCACTGTATGTAATAGATCTGTATTGCACAGAAATTGTCATACAAATTGTGAAAGTAGAAGCAGTCCATGAATGAATAGTTTTTCTAAAGAAATTGAAAGCCGTGCGAAATTTTGAATTGCAGTGAATTAAAACTTCTGAAGAAGTAGAAACTGTAAAATAAAATTATACAATGCTTTATTACCTGTCCGAAATTAAAACTATACAGAGCAATACAAAAAATTGCTTAATTGCATAATTTTGAATGCAGCCATTTCTGGTATACGATATTTCTGGCACACGTTCGAAACAATATTAATTGTACTCGTTTTCCATATTTCATGTAGGTATGTAGGTTGGCAACAAGGTGGCAGAGAAAGGCGAGGAGGATAAATTGATATGGCAAACGCGATAAGGGTGTGAAGAAACAATAAAGGTTAGAGGAGGTGTTTCTGAAATATGATAGGCTAATAACACCTTTCGATTGGGTATTCGCGGTTTCTAACGTATGTACAAAGTACGAGTTGAACGAGAGAAAGGTATTCGAAAAGGTCAATACGAAATTTCTGTTGGAATAACGAAAGGGGTAAATGTAAGAAAACTCCAAGTAACGTGATACATTCCGTACACGTAAAAATAAATTAAATGTCACACCGTTCCAGACATTCCCATCATTTCGTGGTATATATAAATCGAAGAGCTTTGTACACGTGCAGGTATTCAAAGAAATCGCAGTGAAATTTGTAACTGCATTAACTGGTACGATTCACCTTTCCTATAAACTAGAAAATTAACAAGAAAACTAGAAAAGGAGCGATAACACGTAGCAACATCAAATAATATGCGAATATATAATAATTGGCAATAAATGATTGAACATGCGAGTGGATGTTTCTCCTCACCGTGGAGCTTAATTAATCGGGTGTCGACGCAATGAAACCGTGGCATGCACGAAACAAACGGAAAGGTAAACGCGAGAGAATTCATGCCTAGGAAAGAGAAAGGGTTCCATGCAGGCGTTCCTGGAACGTGGTATGGATGGCATCCTCGCAGGATAATACTGTATAGTCGCATACGTGGACGAGTACACGACGCGACGATTGTGCTCGCGTAGCCCGGCATTATAATGGATTCAAACTAAGGGTTTGTATTGAGATATCAGTATGTGGCCGGGCACCGGTAATGGCCTCCTGTTCTAAGAACCCGCCTCCTGTGTATCCAGAGCAGATAGGATATGCACGGTACTCTCTCTTTCTGCATGTGCAATGCAGGGTATAACTATCTATATATGTTACCGTGTAGCTGTAATCAGATTTCACCCCCTCTTTCCCTTTCGAACGATGCAAGTGGGATTTCAATGTCGCGGCTGAAAAGTATTATAATTGAATTGTTCGAAAACCACGTGGAATTTCCATTAATATTATCGACCCTACTGTAGCTATGGGATGCGTGACACTCGTCGTTTGACGTTGAAATTGCGTAGCTTATTTTCACACCGTGTACAGATTTGGTTGTGCGGATTTTTTAATATCATTGGTAGTGCAGCTATATTTAAATTTCACTTAATTTCCAAGCAATTACTTGCGTCGAGCAAATTCAAATAAATACCCGTCCATCGAAATTTCATTTCCCTTCGGTACGCAATACCCGCAGCAAACGATCCGTTTAAACGAGGAACGTACATAAACTTTGCGCGAAGGGAGTTCGGGTGAAAAGTTTAGCAGCTGGCCAGGTGGTCATAGATCGCGCGGGGGATCAGAGTACGGAATCAGAGTAGATCGAAATCGAGGATCCTTATTGAGATATCAGTGGGTGACGCCAGGTAATGGTCCGCCTTGATTCTCAGAAGTCGTTCGTGCAGTAGAGCAACCCTTCTCGCTCCTGATAGGCTGCGTCGCTCTCTATCGCGGCATCATAACTTACAAACTTGCATTCATGAACGAAAAGGTGAGAGAGGAAGAACGTGGCGTCGTAAATTCTGCCCGCGACTCCGTGTACGCGAGCGTGTAGAATTAAAAGGCGATACTATAACTCCTCGATGAATATTTTTTTCTCCTTCTTTCGCCTCGCTAACGGCTCTGACGTTTACGCGTCGACCCGGCGTTTAACTCAACTTTGATAAATACGAGACGAAGCCGGCGCGTAGCGTTGGCCACAGGTGTGAACTCCTTCAGGATGCATTAAATCTTGGCTGGCGGAAGGCGTCGGAGAGACACAACGATGGACTTGCGGCGCAGCCGGACGAAGGAAATGAATTTCAGATGGGATTTATTGAGACTGCGGGGAACGATCGCTTTAAGGGAACGTTGCGGAAGCGTCGGTATCAATGGATGTACTAGGAGCTGCTTTTGGTTGGGCCTGTAGGGCGAAGATTGAGATACAACGTCGGTGAAATCGCGGAGAAAGTGAATCGAATATTGTACATTTAATATTGATGCAGTGGATTTTCTGTTTATTCGTTCTTCCTCGGTAGTAATTTTGCTCAATTTCTTTAGACGAAGGGTCTATCCTGTAGATATATTACTAAGCGTTATTATTAACGTAGAACAGATAATGCTGAATATTCGTGTCAGATCGATGATACAGCGAAGTTTCTATTTAAAACATTAAAACGATAAGGAAGCTAATTTATATAATATTACAGAATCATGCAGTTTTAAAACGCAAACTGTAAATGAAAAATCTAAAGATCATTTTTCGATTGCGTTACCTTGAATATGATAAAAAGAAATGTGGAAGGTACGTGTAAGTAAAACTCTATAGGGACCTTAGGGAATCGTAAAAAAGAATTATATTCAAAACCGATCTTAAGCAACGAATAAATAGATCCACGTACTACAAACTTATTGCCAGTCTATTTGGTACAGTATTATCTCTACTTACCAGGCGACGGAAGGCAAAGTTGGAAGAGACAGGCGCATACGAATTTTGTAATGTCATTAAAAGCAGAGGTCGCGGCGAAAGGTGTAGCGTCGGGGGAAAAAAGATAAAAAAAGAAGCGGAAAACAGTCACGAGCGGACGAGCCTCGGGTATCGTAAATCACTATCGACCTATTCTATTCAAATGAAACTCGTGTTCTCCCTCTGTGCAACGTATTTTGCCTCCCCCTTCAGTTATTTCTTTCTCTGTCCGTACAATGTGTCCGGAGATTTTGTTTTACTCGGAATTCCTCCGTTAACGAAAGTATTAGGGACTTATCTGGTATTCCCGGCCGGCCGATTAAATTTCCGATTAAATTGAAGCCGTTTGTATTCATTAAGAGGGAGAGGACTGAACTATGCTGGACCACTGCTAATGAAATCGCATGACCCTTGCAAACTGGCCCGTGCAAACGAAAGCAGCATATGAAGGAACACTCTCGGCACGTTTTATATGTATCATACGTAATTCATTAAAGTCCATCTCCGTGTTTCTGTGTACTCTACCGAAACAAAATAATCGTCACGCAGAGCCAAAAACTTTGCGAAACAAGAGCGAAAAACGAGATCGAGGAACCTGGCGGACAATAATAGTCGATTCCACGACTGGGAGAAAACATCCTCTGAAGACTCTCCGTTTAATCCAAAAAGCGTGCTCGATTTTGATCGTTTCGGAACGAAGAAACGCGTTCCGCGCGTACTCGAATTCCCGTCACCGCTGGATCATTCGAGCGTGAGTCCAAAAAAAACGAAAAGTGCGTGGAAAAAGCTTTGAAAACCCGTCCATTAAACGTGCGTAAAGGCCGGGCCGTATGTAGGCGAGTTGCGGACAAGAGTATCAAGCGGCTAACGGTAAAGCCACGTACCGAAGAAACTCGGTTGCTGCACGACTGCCTACGTACCAGAGACACGTATGTACGTGCCAGCAAGACAGTGCACGTGTGTGAGTGCATGCACGTACACGCGCGAGAACTTGCGCGTAGAAGAAAACTCGGGTAAATGAAAAAGCTAATTAGCGCGAACGTTGAATCTTCGCAGGCGATGCGCTATCGCGCGTTTGCGATATTTTATGCTGTTCATAAAATAGTA
Source organism: Nomada fabriciana (assembly GCA_907165295.1). Taxonomy (NCBI): domain Eukaryota; kingdom Metazoa; phylum Arthropoda; class Insecta; order Hymenoptera; family Apidae; genus Nomada; species Nomada fabriciana. The sequence goes on from OU015695.1 coordinate 8,314,533, forward strand.
CACCTTCGTAACTGTATGTGCGTGCACGATTGATATTTATTTGCGCACCAGTACAGCTCGGGATGTATCCAGTATCTTAGGGCTTGCTAAATTTCATGTTTGATCGAGACATTTTTGAAACTCTTCTAATTTCCACTTTGCACTGCTTTAACGAGCGGTGAGATTTTTCGTGATTGACAGCAAGCGATGCTGCAATTTAAATTTGCCGTAGGTGTAATACGCTCTTCTTAAGTTCAACCATGTGATTAAAATGGTTAGTATAAAGGAGTATTTTTTTTATCGTTGATGTCATGGAATTTGCCTCGGTAACTTGGAATTTAAAAATTGCCATGAAGATTTGACGGATACTTTTTAGGAATTTTTTTTAGAAATTAATTATATTATTGTTTCTAGTATAATGTGATTTCAAGTATGCTCATGTTTTCTACGATTGTCAGTTGCCCATTAATGCAAAGTGCACGGATTAAATCCATTTTTTGTCCATCGATGATCTTATATTCTCAGACCAATTTATGCGTTTACGTACAGTAGACTGTAAATGTGTTTGAATAATCAATATTAATGGCGAGCTAATTAGCACCGGTTGCGTGATTAACAAGCATTTAATGTCTGTAGTTTCGTGTTTAAGTGGAAAACGCGTGCATTCGCGGGTATAAAAGTAGAACAAGGGGAAAGCCAATTACTGCAAGAGTTTCATTCGCACAAGCGTGAACATCCTGATTGGGTTAGTGCACTATCGCGAAAATTAACAAACAATTTCGTCAGGAGATCCAGATTCGGCAATGGATAGAATGGAATCAACAAAGTCCAATGTAATTGGGCCTAGAAATATTTTAAACAATATTCCCGATATAAATAGCGTTAATCATTCTCATGCTAATAATTCTATCGAAACATTCTACGAAATGCCTTTATTTGACTGCAGAAAATGCGATTGTACTCAATAATCTAGGATTCAGTTGTATTTTCAACACAGTGTGAGCACGTTAGGAACTGTTATAGTAGACAGCACAGTACATCTGAACCAGAGTAAAACAATAATAGATCGTCGTTAAAAAAATATTACTAGTGTGCAAAACACACTTTACATTGTATAAATGCGTTCAGTGATGTGCCATTATTATTATTACTATTATCACATGCATTGTTGGATATAAGTGGCGAATGCAAATACGAATGATAATATCCGTAATAAGAAGTCTTGCAAGGTTTGTGTAACAACAGAAAAGTTTACGCAATATTAAGCGGTGATCGTAATCGTTTGTACTTAGTAATTACCTTGACTAAATGCCTGTGAGACTTGTCGCGTTTATCGCAGGGGGAAAAAACGCGATCTCTAGTGGAGACTTTCATAATAATAGTTGGCAATTATCGTAAATAAAAATTAAACGTTGCCATGAAGATAAACGAATTTTTTTATCGACTTTTATTATCCAGCTTTCCATCGAGCTATACTCGAAAATAGGATTTACAGTGAATGTCCACGCATTTGCGTTTCACGCGTTTAGGCGTGGAGAAGGAGGGACTAATTATAATTGTTAGAGGCTAGTACTGTGTAAGAGGGAATAGGATTTTAACTGTGCGCGCAAAATGTTGCCAGGGAAACATCTTGAGATCGTCATAAAACTACGATTCTCGCAAATTCTTATGAGATTTTATCGCGCGAAAGGACAAATAAATGACTGCAACCTTTTTTATTCTTCATTCTGCTTTTTCATTTCTATTTTTTCGTCGTATAATTGGCTTAAGACGTTAATCTTTGTGTACGATAATTTTCATAGCAGCGAGTCGTAGTCATTCTTAATGTGCTTATAAATTAATGTCTTTTCTCCCTGAATTACTCATTACATAAATAATTGGAGAGTTTTATGCATCCCTTACTTAATTACTTCGCTGATTGTGAGTAAGCCAGAAATTATTTTTCGCGGCTTCTTAACGAGCACTGTTTAGTTGCAAAATTTGGGAACAAAGTCCAAGGAAAATTAAACCAACATTAAATGTCTCAGTACGTTTGGCGTGATAAGAAAAGGACAGTAGCCATTGATGGGTTGTTAAAAGCATGTGCATTTCTGAATGGCGAAAAATGCCGTCGTGGTAGAATATACTGAACGGAAACTTTCTTTCATGGAAACGGTACTCGCGCGAGGAAAACCGTTTTAATGAAAGCAGCTCAGCGTAATAAAGTAGTAGAACCACGACAGACTGCGGTAACTATGAAAATAGTATAACAGTACAGTCCTCACAGTAACAATAATGCAGTAAGAAAACAAATTGAGCTAATCGATTTAATCATCCAAATCAGCCACCCAATCTCACAATCCAATTAATAATTACTCAAAAACTACAATGCCACGATAAACGTCCTCTGATCCTTTCAAACATTTCCAAATCATACTTTCCCCGGCTCCAGAAAAAGCGTGGACACTTTTTCAGAATTTAGAAAGTCCTGCATTCTTCCGTGCAACGACCGTCGTCCGTCTATCGCGAAGAAAGCAAAGAAAAAAGGCAAGAAAGAGAAAAATGCCCTGTCCTATCCCCTCAAGCACGCTAATTTCAAAGCAAACGTTGCACGCCGATCGCCAACCTGTGTTCAACTAATAATACCGCCTATTAGTATTCCGTTCAAGTATCGTTCGAAACGTTCGTCTCCGCGAGCACGATGGAGAATGTGAAAAGAAAATGAAACGAGGCGAGAACGAGAAACAAAAGGGGCAGGATGAAAGGAGAAGAATGTTCAATTTTCAAGCGTGCGCGGCAGAGGCATGAATGGACGAACGGTCCCGCGACGATTCTTAATTGCGTGAACACCGTCGACGGCCGTGCAAGTAGTCACGGATAACGTTAGAGCAGGCTTTAGAGGCGCGGATAATTGGAATGCACCACTGTGCAACACGGCGCGACTCAGAGCTGCTTATTGTTTGTCGCAGACGTGCGAATTTTTGCTCCGTCTTCTATCTCCCTCATCCGGATGTGCGCGAAACGGTCGTTGGTATCGCGGAATCTGGTCGCACTTGGACGTCTTACGTTCGAACGTCACAGAACATTAACCGTAAGTATTACTCACCGATCTGTTCGTGCACGCGTGTGCGCCGCTGGTTATTTACCTGTGTATGCTTTCTAAAGATGATACGGACCGCGAGAAGGCTGTTGCACGCGCGTTGCACGATGAAACCATTCGTTCGATCGATTAATTGATTTCCAACGTTATTAATGGGCCCGCTCTAATGCTTGTAAATTTGTACGAGGGCCGCTCATTAACCTCGTTCGCGTGCTGTGCCTTATATCGGTTTCGTGTATGGTGTGCGAATGCTCGTTCCGCGGTAATTGACGATGGTGGTGCGAGTGATTTGTTAGTTGCCGGTGGAATTTTACTTCCAGGTATTTTTCCTTCAGATTAATTGTTGGCTCAAGGGAAACGTGGAAATGTATTTTTAATTGTACAGGTGGTATGGAAGATGAATGAATAGCAATAGTGTTTCTTTTTGTCCCCTTTGTTAATCGCGCCGAAGAAATTTTTATTTTACGTGGAATACCGAGCAGGAAACAATACCGAGCAGCTATTGTTGAAACATTTTTTTTGTACGTTTAATCTCCCGTGGGATATTCCACCGTTTCCAGTTAAATGGAACACCCTGTAGAAGCGTATAATATAGGGGAGTATTACATAGTATATAAAATATGTAGCAGACGCTCCACTTGAGATAGCAAGTAAGGAGTGACTTCTCGTAATTATTTAGAAAGTAATATCAAATCGTTCCGAGAACAGAAATTATCCTGTTACATATGAAGTATAGTTTCTCCATCGAGAAATTTATCACTGGAAACACGTATGTAAAATTATAGATAGACTGATCAAACGCTTCTCTATTATAGAAACCAGTATGGAAATTAAAATACATTTTGTTTAGAGAAAAACAATTTTGATGAATTTCTCACAATCAGTATAGAAAAAGTCAATATGAATTGAAGATAACAGTATAGCATATAATTTCAAGCAATCGATATTCCTTCACGATTCTTTAAATTACAAAAATATAAATTAGAATAGAAAAATATCTGACAAAGTCGAGGCCGAACTTAGAAACATTTCCATTACCAGATGAATGAAAACTAACAAAATACAAATGTACACGGCAACAATAAATATCTGAGACTTAAAAAGTATTGAAAAATAATATTTTTCGTAGCAAAATATAAAATGAAATTGAATCGAACGACAAATTAATCCCCTCATACGAAGATCACGCGAAATGGATGTAGGAACGCTGCCAGTTACGTCCAGCTGCGAATAGATTTGTTAACATCGTATTAACAACTGAAATCCGTTTACGAGTTCGCATCCACGAGTACACGAGCATTTTACTCGGGTCAATTGTCGGCAAGAATCCCGTGTAATCGCATAAGATGAAAAGGTGTACGTGTAACAAACGAGGTGAAAGTAAGAGACGGGCGCCAGTGCAGTCTAGATCGAAACGACGAAACCTTGAGTGTATCACGGAGCCGACGAGCCACGGCGACGTTTCGTAAATGATCGCGAGTTGCATTGGACGCTATCTTATCGTCGTTGATTCCTGTAATTCCCGAATTAATAACACGTCTATTTCATTGACTCGCGTAAACGGCCGACCGACACGCGAAAAAAACTACTGAATGAAGCGTTTACCATGAATGAACGCTAGAACTATAATCGTAGACGTTGTAATAACAAAAAAACGAATTTACAGCATGATATAAATTTCGAAAATTGTCACGCAATTAATCTTACGTCACGTACAAAAATCTGTTTACTGTACCGTGAATAACTTGGCCACAAATTAATTTCCAACATTTCCTTCATATTACAACTCCCATTATAACTCATCCTTAATTTATAATAACTACAATCATTAATTAAATACCGTCCACATTTCTTCCGCGAAATCATCTATAATATATTCACGAATTACTTACCATTGCACAAGCTGCGTTACATTCCTTCTATCAAATGAAACTCTATTCGGTGAACTATGCGCGGACCCTAACCACTTAAACCCGTCGACAGTAGTATAGGTCAGTGAAAAATGCTCGTTCGTTAAAGGGAAGTCAAGACACCGAACGCCGCGTCACAGAAAACTAACCGCGCTGTCTATGATATCTCCGAGCGTGTAAAACGAAGTCAAACGATGATACATTCTCACGGGTCACACATTAGGGACACGCATACGATGCGAGCAAATCGTTCTGGCGAAATCCCCAGGTGGTAAGAGCGTTCTTCGCGCGGTAACAGAGTACGTTTTAAAGGCGAATCGTACGGCCCGATTCGAGGGAAGAGAAACGGCCGCGGTTGAGCGACAAGACAAAGAATATCAGCTCGTAATGGCCGCTGTAAATTTCGCGTTACCGAGGCCAAAACGATACACCGGTCGACGGACAGACGGATGAACGTTCAGGTACGACACAACGTGCAAAGGGTCTCGGGCAGCACCAGAGGGGAGGAGATTGTGAGGGACGCGAGTCAATCGACGACCTCTTCGTAAGTTCTCCCGTGAAGCGAGATCGAGTGAAGATCCAGGCTACGGTGGACGATCAAATTTAATGGAGTCCCAGTTCGAAAATTCTTTGTTATCTTTACGTTGAAATCGAATCACGGTATGGAGGCTTTTGTATTCGATGATTTGTAATCGGCAATTGCTCGTTAAAAATCGCAGCAAAAAATGACACCCTGCTTACGCAATTGTGAAGGGTACAGGTAAAAAGTAGGAATAAAGTCAGTATGTATTTGGTAACGCCGCCATTTACTGCGATTACCGCCACAATTCTTTTTGGGCATACCTTCGTCTCATTTGAGGCGGTTTACATTCATTGCTTCACACGTGTGCCGTACTTCAATTAAATGTTCGTTTAATTTGGGCCTCTTGGTAACAAGTACTTTGTCAGTTTTCACAGGTTCTCCGTGGAGTTGAGATCGATGGCACTTGCAGGCCAGTCGACAACCTTCACTTCTTTTCCTTTTAGGAATTTAACAGGCATTTTGTTTTTTACTACAACAGTGGATCACGATTTGGAACCACACACCCTGTTTTAATGTGAAATCGTCAATTCAGGCAGGTGACTCTAATTATCTGAACACCCGTAATGGAGTATATGCAACGGCGTTGCACGAATGGCGTTAATTCCACGGCGAAGGACAACCGCGAGAGACAGGTTCATAGAATATTTTTTTTTCATTTGAACAAGTGTCGTATGGACGTTTTGCGGTTTGCTGGCCTCTGTTGTGGATATATTAATTTATATGATATTAAATTGATGGACGATATTGCACGCCGAACCTTCGGAATGATTATTGCACTGGTAAGGACAAAATTAAGTGGGTAGTTGGTAGGAACGATTATAAAAAATATTACTCTTGTTGATTTACATATTATTTTTATGATTTTACGTTCATGATTAACGTTTCACGGAGATAAAGGGAGTAAATAAAATTTGGAATAGAAGCACACGTTTTTTGGGTGGATATACACGCGAATAAAAATCATTTACCCTACTTGTACACGTAAAATTTTTTTTTACGCGAGCAAGTGCGACGAAAGAGTTAGGCGAAATGTCTAAATATCCGCGTAAAATTAAAGCCTATCGATATTACAGTGATTGAAACTGCATATCTATTTAAAGTGCTGCATGGTAACTTAATTAATGCCTCGCGTATAATAGCGCTCGGAATTGATAAATCGGCTGCTCAGCTGGCGTTGGTAAAATAAATTCCTCGTTAAAGTAAATTGGCGCGTATCTTAAATATGCAATACAAATATCTCATTTCATTAATGATATATCATTTATACGCGACCCTTGGTTTAGTACTAATAACCGTTCAATCACGTGTACGTAAACTATTGAAGCAAAATACAACTTACCCTTTACGATTGCGTAATTATTACTCTGCCGACTAATCTCAATCTGAACCTGCAAATTGTACTCCACACTAGTAACCGTAAATTGTATTCAAGACGACTGCCGAAACCGGGCCGATCGGTGCAAAGAAAATATTCATTTATACACCATTAAATGCTGTTCATCTTATTCATCGCATCGAATCGCGATGAAAAATATATTACCACGCTCCCGATTCACGTTTCATCTTCATCTCTGCCAACCTCGTCTCTCCGAGACAGCTCAGATACCGTTCGTATAATTTATGCTACTCGCGTTTCAATTACATTTCACACGCAGAGGATCGTGAGAACTCGCCTGTTTTTTTTAAACACCTCACCAAAATTACTCGGTGCTTTCTTTCTTTTCCGTCTCGTTTTTTTTCGCCCTTTTTTTCCCATATTTTTCACCCCCCTCCCTGCACATCGAACGCCGGCGTTACTTTCTCGGCGCGACGCCGGTGAAATATCAAGGGGCGATCGACCTTTGTAAAGTTGCCTTTCGAAAATCGGCGCGCTCTCGCCTGAACGAAGCCTCGGCCTCGCTCGATTTATCTCCGCTCCGTAGGAAATAAAACGCGTGTATTGATCATTACCACGATTTGCGTCAATGCTGACCACCCACGTGCACGCACCGTGCGCTGATTAATGCCCCCGATTTCGGCCCCTGGATCGTTCCTAGATCGTTGTAGATCGCGGTGGACCGTCACGCGAACCGGCGTCACTTTTGCTACACGTACCGCTCGATCGTAACGGTTGTGCAACGCCTCGTGCCACGACTTTTCAGGCCTCCGCTAAACGGCCTTTCTATTGGTATTTAGAGATTCCATTGATATTCGTCAGTCGTTGTACCTAGCGATAGAAGTGGTCGTCGACGGCCACGATTAGTGCAAGGAATAAGATGGAATCTTTATGAATCCACTGATTAATTAGGGTCCGAATGGCTTGGACATCATTTTATCGAGATAAGATATTCTTCAACGATTTAACCAGAAAATCGTGTGTCATAGTGTGTGATAAATGAAATACATTCTTTCACTAATTTTTATGAATTCTGTGAAATTGTAAATTCTAGGCGGAGGACGAAGGTGCTGCGAAAATTATGTGACGCAAATCCCTGCAGTTCAGTTTTATAATCACTGAGAATGATGGAAAAACGATAAAAAATGAAGGCTTGAATGAGTCAGTAGGTTTTGGCGAAATATGCAGATAAAGGTTTAACAGATTTGATTTTTATTTTAGGTCCTCGATATTTGCTATTGATATTGGATCGATTATAAACATCGGCAAATCTGTCACATCTTTATGTAGGAACTAGTGTTACTGTAATCCAGTTTTGAAATATGGGACTGACTTTCGTTGGTCAGTGTTGTAAAAATAAGGCCGCGCTAAATCTCACCTGACCACTCATTTAACCTTGGCAAAATTAACTTTGTATCGTTGAATAGAGGTGCGATTGATCTTCAGTGCGGTTAATACCACAAACTCGAACAGTATTTTATTGGGTCTATTAATAGCCTTAAAGTCAATGAGATCGTTCGGTTTTCCCGCCGCTTAAGCTGTTGATTTATTAATTTCGCAAGGAGTGCCCGGGAACAAATGTAATTTCTGTTTATTACACCGTGCAACAGTAAATTGAATGATAAATCCGTCAATTATTCGAGGCATCGTCTGAAGAACATAAAATTCAGTTCAGTTGCAGTTTCAACTGAGTTTCAGTTGCTCAAAGTCAATTAAAAAAACCGCGCCGATAAATTGAGACGATAAATTTATATCGCTGGACGCAATCGCAGGGTAATATTAAAAAACGTAGTGGTGACAAAAAATTACTAATTTTCCACGGTATATAATGTTCTGAAAATATTTGCAAGAAACAAATAATTTCCGCAGGTCTCATCTATCTAATCAATATCATGTGCTGAAAGAATAATCATAGAAATCTACGTTCGTAATTATTATCCACCGCACCGTAGCGCAAGACTGACGAAAGAAATAATATTAGAACCAGTCCCGTATCTCCCGTAACATTAATAAGAAAATGAAGTTCAATTCTTCCTCGCGATTCATTGTTCCAATCGTTTCTGGTAGCGAAAGAAAGAGTCACGACGACCTTCTCGACTTTCCTGGAACCGCATCGCGTCTGTCCCCTTTCGCCCGTTCACCACCCTCCGTCCTTTGCGTTACTTCGGGGCCATGCGGACCAAAGAATTCACCGGTATTATTCCGGTGGAAAAAATGTTTAAGTACGCCGACGGAACCGTTCGTTCGAGCGTTACTCAGGTGTCTACCCCCTTTGTTCCACGGCGAACTTTTCAACCGAACTGCCCAGATTTACACGCACGCGGTACAATACGATCATTGCAATGTTTCGCGAACAATGCCGATTTACATACACGATATTTGTCGATTTTTCGTTGCTTCGGGGTGCCGTATATATTGTGCATACATTCGTCAACGTATTTATATGTATAGCTGTAGAATGCGGCGGGAAGATGTCGACGACACAAGAACAGATGTAGGTAAATACAATTCAGTTCAATCGATTAAACGTTGAATGAAACGTTATTTGCTTTTCCCCCGCGCCCTTTTTCTCGTCTGTATCGCGTATTCCAGAGATACACGATTCTGGGTAGGATTTCTATGGTTGCCGTCATCGAACGGTTCGTGGCGATCGCGCTGACGAAAAGCGTGTACACCTTAGAATTATATCACTTCTACCTGAGAAAGTGACGCTCGCGGCTCTACCCGCTTCCACTTGTAGAATTAGGCAATACTTGAGAGTTATATTTCACGGGGAATTATCTGACAACTGTTGCACTGTTTAGAAACAACAAGCAACGAGGTTGGAAAGGATTTACACTTTCTGATGATTTTATCTATCCATTTTTCCATTTTCTCACGCAAAGAACACACGAAATCATGATAATTCATTAACAGCGTTCTCGAAACAGTGATCTTATTAAAATCATAATGATCCCTTGCCAATGCGTCGCGAAATAATCATCCTACAAAAATGAAAGCCCTGCATCCTTACTATTCAAAGTAGATGATAACTCTTCTCGCTCCTTAATTAATAATTCATCGATTCCCGTAACGAATCATCCACCACGACCCTGCGCATCAAAATCGTTCGAATACACCGTTCGAATTCGGTCCACGTTCAGCTAGATGCAACTCGTTCAAGGACTCCAGTTATATCATTTATCAACGCGACTCGGGAGTGTTCTATTAATAATCACCTCGATTTTCTTTTCCCGTGTCCCGGCAACGGTACTCCTCCGCGGCCAATACTGTGATCGTAATTACAATCTCGCGAGTCCAGTTATATAACAAACGCTCCTATCGTCTCGACGCCGCGGGTCTACTGTACGCACAGTACACTTCCATTGGGCGCTATCAGCTCGCCGCTAAATCCTTAAGCAAAGATTGAATAAAGAGACGAGCTGTCGTTTCTCGGGTCGTTCACGAGGTTCGCGGTGCTGGTGGAAAGTAACGATCGCCGACGACAGAAGGAAGAGGCGAGAAGTCGGATCCGTAAAAGTCGAGTTGCTGAAACGAGTCCGGTGCAATTACCACGAGGCTGTTATCCTCGGACCAGGAACGAACGACCAACCACGCCCTCGCTAATGCGAGACACGGGACAGGATTTCGAATTGCCTCGGCAAGGACATCAACTACACGCACAGCACAACCGACACAAAGACCGGCTAGTGAGATTTTTTAATTACACCCTGTTTACGCGGTCAGCCGCGGGTAAGCCCGCGCCTCCTGGTTGTCTGCCTCGGCCAGGCTGTGAACGTCCGATCTCCGGCGATCAGATTTACGATGCGCGAAACTTGCTGTCGACGCGATGCTCAAGTTTCGTGAATCCCGCTGCATTTCTTGCGATTCCTCGTGTCAATATGCGGACGTGGAATTTCACCCGGGCGAAAATGTAATGGATATGGCAAGGTGTGTTGAATCATCACATTGCTCTGCCGAGGTAAATGGAATATTCTCGTATTGCGTTTCGAACAACTGGGCGAGTGTAATTGAATTAATTCAGGATAGTTGGATTCGGCGGGAGGATTTAGAATTGTTTTGTTCCTTCTATTGTTTCGGGTTGGGAAATAATCGAATTCGTCAGAGGAACATCAGAGGAAGATTGCAAGGGCAACGAAGGAATTCGAGCGTTTAAAAGAAATAGATTATGGATTAATATTGCAATCAAAATATGGGCATCGTCGTCAACATTATCCTGGATTAAAAAGTGTAGAAAATAACTCGTGGGAAATTAAATAGAAATATCATTCCGAAGCTCGAAAGATCGAGATCCAACATTCTGGTTATTAAAGAAATGATTAAAAAAATCAACTCAGGATATTGTCAATTACGCAATAAATAGAGATCACAGTCTAATCCTATTAAATATTAATGAACTAGCATAAATAATAATGTAATTGTAACGGAAAATCCAGTACTCGAAGGATCGATGAATCGCGGCAAGTAGATAGCTAGTGGTTAATTATTCTTGGGAATTCCACGACAAGTGTATGCATTGATCGATCGAGTGCAGACATCGAAAGGAATGGAGAACAAAATATCCCGCGCTAAGAAAGGGAATGTTTTAATAAAAATAGATCGTGAGTGATGTAACACGAACCTGTTAAATGACAAAAAAACTTAAAGAAGGTCGAAGGCATCGATATTCCGGCGCCTAGGCGATAACAAAGAAAAGAAAATGGATCGAAGGACGTACGCGACAGAATAGCAGAATTTTCGACACATCTAATACGTGATTATGGTAATGTTAAAATCATGTCGTCGGGTCTTGTACAGCCTTTTCATGAATATATAATTCTATTGCAAAGCGCACGCATTAACTACTCCACAAGATGAATAAAAAGGCAAGCTAGCGGGTCGAGATAAAGTTACCCTGTTCGCGGGGTAATTTATTATTATTTGTGAACAATAGTCAGCAGTTTAAAAGCTAAACAGTGTATACCTGTTCGTGCAAATTTCTTATGAGCATCGCACCGATAATGAATTGTAAAGCAGAAATAGGTGGAATGTATCGGTTTCGCGTTACACGTGAACAGTTATACATGGTACGAGGAAGATATTCAAAGAACAAGTACATATAATCCCTTCCTTGTCGAGTAGGATAACAGTAAGTTGTAAAAACGAAATTTTCGTACATTTTAACGTGCAGTAAACAATTTTACCACCTAAATAAAAGTTCGTCTGGTAAATGAATTCAATGAAATTAGGCATTATAATTGCAACCTAAAACAGCAACGAGAACGTTACCATTGGTCGAACGTTTCCCAATTAACAAATCAAATAAAAATCTGTTGCATCGTAAAACAAAAAGTGCGTTCCCTATCGAGATTTTTTGTATAAGAAATAACGCATCTCGCTTCCGGTTTTACTGCAAAATTTTCCATTACGTATCAGCCGCGCGAATTTCTCGTACCAGACTACCGGCAGTTTAGTGGTAGTAGATTCGAAAGTTAGCCTTCTGCGCGACCGTCTCTGACTGTTTCTGTCTTTCTACGACAGGGCCGTATCTACTTAAACAAACTGGGACAATGCGTTCATAACAGTAAAACTGTGTATCCATCGATCCACCACAAGATAAACAGATTGAATAATTTCACTGATAGTCAGCCTCGATTACACGATGGAAGAAAATTGACTGATACGAGATTACAAGACAGAAACTGGGATTTATTTGCACGGGAATGAACAAAAAATTGCATAACGTACGTCGAGTCAAAGATATTCTACATAAGTGGAAAGAACTTTCATTAAAATTTTTGATTTTATTAAAACTGTTGATTGCTAAACAATATTGACTATATAAGTATATCAAACATTGTATTGTTTCTCGACTGCGTCACAAGGCCACATGCAACGTGTAAATAAATTATCGAAAACTTTGATTAAAAGGTTACATACACGCATACTACTAAGGTGCACATCACTTGTTGCACCTTTCAATCAAAGTTTTCGATAATTTATTCACGTCAGTGATTCGAAAAGAAACAATGCAATTAGCACGCGGTCTATTACATTTGATTCTAGCAATGTAATTCTAATTTTAACGATCGCCATTCGAAACCGATAAACGAGTATACTTTTCATTATGCCCAAGCACATCCCACAACAATTAACAAGAAAACGTTGCTGCCAGACAAAAATCTTATGCAAGGTTGTTTCTTAGAATTCTGTCTTTATCCATCGGCATAGATATTCAAGGCAGATAAATTTATCGCGCTGATTTGCAAATACGCCACGGGAAACGGAATTTTCGCGACGACTCTTAACAAAAGGACAGATGGCCACAAGCGTTCACGATTTCAATCCGAATGGAAAAATCATCCGGGCCCTCGTCGACCAGGTCGACGTACGTTTTTGCTCATTATCGTCAACCAGCAGGCATAGAATTGCATTTCACTTGTAAAACACCCGTTGCTTTTAAAGCGGCTCGGTCAAATTAATTCTAACTCCAATGCGTACGCTTCGCGTGTAAATAAGTGTAAATAAGCCGCAGCTCGAGTACTTTTCTTGGGTTTTGTTAAGGGTGACATTAAAGACGCGTGAAAACCGCTAGCTTATTGTCGATGTGTCGCTGAGGACATCGTGGACTTTCGAGGAAACAATTGCTTGGCGGGAATAGATGTTGCGGGATAAATAGTATTATGGATTCGTGAATTCATTACGTTAACTGGTTAGTGAACATTAACATAATACGTAATGGTATTGTCAATATTCAATTCTTTCCGCGCATTAAACTAATTGAGATATATTAATGTGAATGGTAGAAGACAACATATTAAACTCGCGAAATATTTTAAGGGGTGAACGATTTTAACTTATGCATTTTATTCTGTACCAATATGTCGTCTATGCTGTTGTACCTTATTCCTGATGTTTTTCAAATATTTTACCTTAATTGTTATTATAAAAATTCAAGAGTAATGCAAATTTAGAGTGAGGCTTCGGTGAACAGAATTTGTGTCACGCGCAATGCTAACTATTTCAAATAGCGCAGTTCAAAGCCAGCGGCTAATTTAAATCGTACTAGCGTCGTGCGTAACGCGTGTTTAAATGGTGACAACTTTCGCGCCATTTGTTTCCGCCCTATATACTACTAGCATATGAATACCAGCTTCTTATTTAACACAATTTCTTCATAAGCAGTTTTGAAATTCTTACTTCGATGCGATAGTATGTACCTGCATTCATTTGCAATTGATTAATACAGTTATGCAACGTTTATCTATATAAACAATGCAAGAACAGTCTGTAAAACTTGTGTAACAACATCTCAAACGAATTCGAATAAAAACAGAAGGAAATTATCACCGATATTACGACCGTAGGATGCCTCCATTTCAATGGAATGCAACGGTACACGCGTATATTGTATAAACGGGCTAGCCTCTCGTTTCCTTCGACGCAAACATATCCACACTTTTATATCACGAGGAAAATAAACAAAGCCAAATGTGACTCACCGTTTCCACCATATCGAAGCCTCCTCCGTACACCATCTCGTCTATCTCGATGGTTCCCCGTGCGATCACACTTTTTGACAATTTCTCTCCTCCGTCCCTCTTCACGGGCCACCTCGAAGGATGGCAGTCGATCTCTCGAATCGAGAAGAGAGATCGACTCCACGTTAGAGTAACTCCAGGCTTCGCGTTAAGGTAACGCGCGATACAAAAGGTCCCGCTCTATCTCCAGCACTCTTTACTTATATTTTGATTTCTCTTCGTTGTCACTGTTATCGGTCGTTTCCTCCACCTTCATTCAATTGCTGCCTCTTCCCTTCGTACGTCTCTCGTACGGTACGCTTTCTCGCGCGTGTTTTCGAACCTTCCTCGACTTCTCGAGGCCTTCGTGTGCCGCGTGCGACTGACTGACTGACTGAACGAGCGGCAAGCGCGCGACTCGCCGCGAACTTCGAATTCGAGCGCGCCGAGCACCCGCGAGCTGTGCCGATGATTGCCGAACGCGGCGCGACCTACTATCAGACGTGCGCCTTCCCTCGCTAAACCTTCAGACAATCCTTGCGCGCTGACACCTTCCCCGGAACCGATATTACCTGTGGGTCATTCGAACGATTGTGTGGAAAAGTTTCCTCTTCCTTCGCGAACGATAACCGATTCCTACGGGGCACCTGTCCGCGAACTTCCGGCGCGATAAATGCGAGAAAGTTGCGACAACGGTACCACTCACTGTAGCACGGCCGCGTGGCTTGGAACGTGCATCAAATCACGTGCCGCTGGAGACGGAGATTCTCTTCGAGTTACATTTCATGGATTCGGAGATGCACGATGGAACTTCCTTCGTCGATTATGGCGATTTGTACGCGACGCGTATCTCGTGTCACCTTTGTATGACTGGTCTGAACGGTCCGCGCGGGACCAGTTCGTTCAAGCCGTTGACGCGACCTACTAAGGATTCAAGCGCGTGCGCAGTTTGCTCGTCGTTTTTATCGATGATACGATCAACGCGCAGAATTGTTTAATCATTTGCAATTGCAAATGAACGGGCGGAACGATAGACGAAATGTGGATATAATAATTACGAAGAAATGAATGCTATGAAATTACTTTATATTTCCATATGGCCTGACTTGCGAATATGTATTCCGGTTTGTCTGAAAGGTGGAACAATTGAATTCAAGTAAAAGTAGCGGGATAATATTGAAACAAATAAACCCTTACCCATCCTCTATGTTTCCGTTGAAATACGGTTCAATTATGATAACAATATTTCACTTATTTGTGGGGCGTACTGTAATTTATCTGTTAGAAGAATCGATAATCGTTTTCAACGAGTTCTAAATAACGTATAAGTTCAACTTTGTGAAACGCTATAAGTAACAATTCTTCGCACCAGGACGATGTTCCATCTCGCATCGCGCAAGTTAACACACTTGTTACGAAACGATTCGCTCGCGGTGCAAGACAGGACGAAATAAAAAAAAGGACCGAGGGATGTTATCGCAACGGACGAAAATAGCCGATGAAAAGCTTTGTTACGGCATTCTTCTTGCACGGGACTCCGCGTAGAATCCGCTACCAACCTTGATCCGACAGTAAATATCCCGGTACACGCATAGCGGGGCTCCTTGGAAACGCACTCTAACGATTCGCGCGAGAGCACGCAGGTATTTGCGTGGGCGATTAGTCGGCGATTAGATCCGCGACACGCTTTATGGAGGAAAAGTGGACACAATGGCCCTTTCTGACTTATGGCGATTCAGGACGATGGCGCCGTTCTGGAGGATTGTGAAACGGATTCCAGGCCACACTTTTCCGGCTTCGATGATAAAACTTTCGAGAGATTGAGCTGCCCGCGAAAAACCCGGAAGTTATAGATCACCGTTGCAGTGCATCGCTGTGACAATTATATGTAGTCGAAGATAGTAAAACATTGCGCACGGACGTGAGTAATAGGAAGAGTATTTTAATGGTTGCATAAAACAATCGGAGAGTCGTGCATATAAAAGGACAGAAATAATCATAATAATGTACATTTGATAACACGGGAGCTTTATTGGATAACAGATGTTGTGTTATAGATTTTCAAATATTTTCTTCACTTAGGTAAAACATATTTTTATAAGGAAATGGAAGAATGAAAACGAAGAAGATCAATTGATCCCGTGGTGTATCTCATGAAAAATGTTGTTACAAGATTGGTACTGTGACGCACTTTCTAACATTATATGTTGCATCGACGAAACGAGAAATGCTCAGGATTCTTCAAATGTTCCGTGGCAACAGTAGCAAAGACGCGTGCCAACACGCATTGCAGATCACGAGTACGCTGACTAATCCAATCGAACGAAGAAAACTCGCAAGAAAAAGAGAAGTATGTGCTCCGAAAAAAAATAAAGGAGGACGGAAATCGCAGATTATAGTCAGCGTTTATTTAAAAAAAAAATGATTAGCAACTCCACCAACGTCGAAGATAGATGTAAACTCTCAATCATATCGTTTGTAATCTAGCCCTGATTAGAGGAAACTATCAATCATGAGGCAATAATCGCAATCAATGGTTTTTATGCCCAAGTGCGTCATATACATATGCAAATTCTTATTTCATCTTCCTAAAAAGAGAAAAATATTTACGCATGTATGTAAACAGTTGCGTGTACATTTCCCTTAAATGTTAGTATTCGTTCCTTTCCTTTTTCTATTAGATATATATATTCCTGAATGTTACGTCAGAAATAATTTTCGCTTTTTGCTCGGATGAATCATCCTGTAGTGTGTTCAATGTAATCTCGATTAATCAAAGATAATATATATTACGATAATGTCGTAATCTATTATTCCTATTTTTTGCACAGCAATTATTCTATACAATTTACGACATAATTCCGTCGACCAATTGATAAAACACGAGAAGAATTTTCAACACAATTAAGTCTATTACAAATACAAATGTGTAGACTTCTAATGTTTATGTTAATTTAAAATTGCATATAACTGATTAAGCGAATCACAAGTCAAGGCCTACGCAATAAATATTACAGTAGAAACTATTGATTAATATTATAGTTCGATGTAACACAACTGATGCTCAATTCCAGTAGTATTGAAAAATGTTTAATTATCAGAATGACTAAATTCGATAAATTAAGAGCACCTGGGGTGAAACGTGTTCGTGATTATTTCAGCTATGGCTCCATTTTGATCGAGCAAAAAAATTCTTATGCAAATCAGTGGGATACGTACAAAGTGCGATGATAAATTTTACTGCTCTATTGATCTATCGATTTCAATGCCTCTTATTACCCAATAAAAACACTTCGAACGTTATTGTTGAACCGTTCACAGGCTAACGATCGAGTCTACCACTCCGGCACATGGTTTACGTGGTCGTGCATGAATCGGTCTTTCCCCGTTGCGAAAGCCTGTATCCGGCTGGGAAATTAATTCGTTTATACGTAGAAAAAATCGATTTACGTCCATTGAAGTAAATTATGACACGTGGATACACTTTTCTTCTCGCCATTTCATATAGACTGTGTCATTGGAACGATATTTTGCTTTCAACATAACTAAAATTATTTGTTTCGATTTAAATAATATCTGCAACTGGATCAAGTTTGACGAACGAATGGACAGAAATATTTGTTCAATGATGCTGCGAAAGTAGCTCCGTTCGAAGAATATTCTATATGTATTTTTTTTAAGCTTACTAGCAATCTGAAAATATAGTTTCCGAGGATTATTTAATTTTTACAGAAAGAAGAGTTTTATATCAAAATAATGTGTATTGAAGTGTGCATATACAATCTTGTCACTGCTACCATGAAACTATGTTTAATCATCACATTCTGATTACCAGGAGCTATCTGTAATTTTAATTTCTAAAGCAATAATTCCTCGACGTCTTTAAACGCAATCCTCGAAACTAAACAATATTACAACAATAATCAACCATGCACAAGCAACACGAAATCATGCCCTCCCATTTATGTCCCACCAAAAATATACAAAGCAGACTGCAAGGTATAATTTCTTTCCGCGCCGTGCACCCGCAAAAACCTTAAAGGGTGAACGCCTCTTTCAAGCGATCATCTCGCACACGATCGTCTTATCGTTCATCTGATTGGATAGACAGAATTGCGTCACTGGAACGGAAATCGGGGGAGCTTGATTCAGTGAAAACAGTCTGAACCGTCTACCAGCCTGTTTTGTGCACCCCGTTTCGCAGGGGACGATCGTGTGAGAATCGCAGAGGCGAGCAGAAAATAAAAGCGGTCGACTCGCAGTGACGTCGATGTTCGCCGCGTTAACGTCGTTCAGCTGTGAGAAAGCACGAGAGAATAAAAAAAGGAACGAGGATTTATGTCGGGAAGGAAAGAAACGCGGCTCTTATGCGGCTGCCCAAGTGCAAGGGCACGAACGCCCTTTTCGAAATCTGCGACATTCGTGGCGGATATGCGGTATAAGATGACGTCGAGCACACTTTCTGTTCTCCTTTTTGGCAAGGGACGATTGGAAAAACTGCACGAACCGGACTAGCTTTGACGTTGTACTCTGTTCTTTTTTTCTTCCTTTCTTCGTTTACTTGTTTCTGTAGGTACTTACGATACGCGATTATTTGATTTAGAAGCTTCAAGTGGCGAACAGTAGAGTTGAAGAAATATGATTGGAAATTTACTATTTACCGCGACGATCATCGCCTGGGGATTAGATAGAGAAATTAAGTAATAGAATTTTCATGCAGATCTCGTGCGAAACAGAATATTTAAAAACGAAGTCATCGAGTAGTACATGTTATTAATATACAAGATCAATGCCAAATAATTTATCTTTTACATAGCACTTTTTACTTGTTTAAAATAATACATTATTCCTAATTGATATAAAAGTTTCAAACTTAAAAATAAATCGCATACCTTATATACGCAAGTTGGCACATTTATTACTCAGTTCAAAATCGAATTACCTCAAAGCTTTTAAATCAAAATACACGAAAGACAATAAATATTGTATTTCATAGCAGTCCGGCAAAAAACATCCGGGAAAAAAAATTCAGCAACCCTTTTCATTAGCTTGCCGATGCATTTACCCATAGTTATTCGATTAAAGTTCGATGCAAGCCATAAAGCAAAAGCTGCGAGACGTTACCGTGCATCGGGTGCAGACAAGGATCAAGATGAAAGTGAACCAGATCACTTTTCCTTTCTTCAAAATTTATCGAGCGCCGGTTATCTCTTAGTACCGTGGTATCCAATTATCGTGATGCCATCGGTAACCGGGGACAGAAATAATTTACGGTCGCTATTATCGAGGAATTTTCACATGTTTTCGTCCGGCCGAAAGAAAATCATTATTTCATCCACGATGAAACATTATCTTCCGGCAATCGAGCAATAATTGTCCACCGTAACCGAGTCGGTCCCGAAGATATCCCATTGTTCGAGGGATCTTGGCTTGAGATACCAGAGATTTTTCATCGTCCCGCATCTTCGTAACGTTCGCGTATTGCGACCACCCCGTGGTATCTTGCATGAGGTCTCCGGAGCATCTTTAGGCCCCGTACACACTCGTCCACCGACGAACAATTTGAAGAAGCAAAGATTTCAGGCAGATTTCAGAAAGCTCGCCAGTACTAAATTGGATTCTTTTCCATCGCGACAGGGATACGTAAACTATTTTCATACGTTTTACTAAAACATCGAGATTTCGATCACCCTTGACCGAGTACTCGAACGTGAATTACATAAATGCTTCAAATTAAACATTAAATAAGACAAACACACTACCGCTTTAAATTCTGCGTAATAAATATTCCATTCGAAACCTACTGTATGTAAAACCTTAACGAATCTTAACAAGAATGTTCGTAACTGTCGAAAGATTCGCGTCTCGCGTAACAACTGTTCAATAAACCAAACACCCCGCTGTAAGTAATTCCCGCTTGGAAAGAAAATTCCTATCAATCTCCATAAAACGATCGTCCCGCGAGCGGCTGAAAACGCTTCGCTTTTTGCCACCACCTGTAATCGCCTCGCACAAAAGACCATTCCCTTTCACCGCGGCTAAGCGTTCTATCTTCTTTTTCAGGCGAGTTTAATAGCCGACGCCGCGCTTAACAACCATCTCGCTAGATAGTATTGCAATGATCGTCGCGTCTAGCCTCGCTTAAAGCGGCTAATTAACAGGCTTGTTACGCCCAGCGGATTCGCGTTTCGCGCCGTTCATTAAGGCGTTTACGTGTTTCAGAGGCCGATGGTTCATCGGGTGTGCGCAACGCACACGCCGGAAACCGAACGACAGGTCGTTTCACGGTGATATTTCACGCCCGTAGAACGGGTTGAAACGTGGCCACCGATGACGCCAAACAGCTTCGAAAGTTATTTGTTTCGCACCTGCACGCGATGACGTAGATCAATGGCGAAACCCGCGAGCCAGCTTTCGTTAGATACAATCACGAACGAACGACATGGCGCAGGTCGAAAAATTGTGTTGCACGGCCGCCGGTATCGGTATAACGCAATTACAATTCGAACAGATAATACCAGCCATTATCCGGCGTGTCCGCCGGCGTACGATGAGATTCGCGAAAGGTTACGACACGCGGCATTGCAATTCGTATCGTAACCTTTCGTAGGTACTGTTGCAACCTTTTAGCACACGCGTTCCCGCCGACGATAGACGGTTTATCATAGAAATTAATGCTCCGCGGAGTTTTAACATTCACCTTGATTTATAGTACGATGTTGTGCAACCAGGCATTCATCGCATCTTCTTTCCGTTCATCCCTTCGCGAATTCTTGCTTTCCCGCGGTTGACGAGATTTCTTGGGCGTTGAAGTGTTACGGTAGAATCGATGGCGAAGTTTGCTTTTAGAAATTGATTTGAATTGGAAAATCTTGTTTTATATCGGGCAAATTGTGCAGTACTGATTCAATGTTACCCATCGTTCTTCTATGGAAGTATATACGGACGTATAAATATTATACGTGTTTAATATTATAGAACAATAAATGACTAAAACGAGTTCGGGCCTGATATACTTTTAATCGAATCTTGTGCAATTATCAATGCAGCATGGACTATTAAAACTGTCTACATCTATCTACGCGTGAGTCACTAAGGTACTTGCACATAGCCCCCCGAGTTACGACTTTCTCAACGGGTAGCCGACGTAAAAGCGCAAATCACAGGAAACACTGTAGCTTTACCTTCGCGTGGTTCCATTAACGATGAATTTATCACCGGTTTGCCGTACACCTTCAACGATCATTCCCTTGCCAATCCGAACACTGGGGCAAAAATTGGACCTCGCATCGACTCTGAACCACGGAATTTTCCCATCATCCCGGCAAATCCTTTCAGGAAAATACTAAATCTGAATCAAAGCCGAGGGAACGTGCCATTCGAATGATTGTTGTGAGTCGATCTTAAGGCGATCGACGCTTATTGAGGAGCAACCTGAGTAGAGGGTGGAGAAAAAAGGTGGAGGGAGGACTGCAAGAAGCAGAAGAAAGAAAAAGGGTGAACAAGGAAGAAGAGGAGGAAGAAGTATCCAGCAACATACCGGACGAAGACAACGAAGAAGAGAAAAGAGTGAACGAGGAGGAAAGGGACAGAGAGAAGTGACCACCTCCTCTCTTCAGGGTGCTCTTACCGTGCGTAAATATAGGGCACACCACGTAGCCGAGTGCACCGCGGAGGGTGACCTCGATGACCCTTGGTACCCGAAGGCAGCAGTACGATGAAGAGGAGGCTGAAGAAACGGGCGAAGGAGGACGAGCGGGAGGGTAAGACGAACGGTAGAGAAACAAGTCGCCGAGCTGGGCTGAACGGAGGAAAAAGGAAGGCCAAGCAGGGAAGCTCGACCCGTCGAGTCGTGCGAGAAAAGGACCACGCGAGAACGAACGAGGATAAAAAGGAGTAAGGCGAAGGAGGTGGTGGGAGGGGAGGAGAGGTACGCTAAAGAGACGTACGTTCCCACACGAACCCCCCAAGATGCGTCCTGGCATCGTCGGGCCTGAACCCCCGATGCCCAGAAGCTGATAAAAACAGCTACAAAACTGCCTACCGGTGTTTTCTGCCTTTTGCTCCTGCATTACTCCCACCAATGCTTCACCTCCTCTATCCTCACTCCTGCCCAGTGCCTTTCTTCGCCACCTTCCTACTCTCCTTTACTCCTCTTTCTCGCCTTTCGGTAAAACGTCGGCCAAGGGGAGAAGTCCGATACCCGTTCGGCCCCAAACTACGGGCCCTTCCCAACTTATGCGCCCTACTACCTCGATTGACTCGTTTTCCAAATGACCACGCGATGCTAATTTCCTGGTTGCTCGGTCGACCGTCGCGTCGCGTTGCTTCGTTGGAATATTTTGTTGCTGCGCGTGTTCTCCAGCTGATTTTCTGATAATTAGATTTCGCTTCTTCGCGGGATATCGACAGGCTGCTTTGGTTTCGGCTGCTTCGATGGTTCGAGCATTGACCACTTGCTTTGCAATTCTATTCGATACTTTTCTATTTTGTGCTCATGCAGCAAGGCAATTCTACAATCTACCTTGCATCATAATATATAATATTGCGTATGTAAATCTGTGTAGCGCAAAGGATAAAGTACTCGAAGATCCCGTTAGTTCTCGTTGAAATGCAGGCCGTTGGAAGAGCAGAGGTTCGATACGCAAATGAAAACGAGGAACAAATCTGACAGTACATATGCCGAGCTCCAAAACGATCGTCTCGCAGATCGACGGGCACAACTATATTTCCGAACTGTTCGTATTGCGAAATCGGTCATCCCATACATAGCAAACTGATGCATAGAGTTGCATCGATCGATTCGCGATGCATAAAGAAAGGAGCCCCCGATTGGAACAGTTTCGACGCTGAAATCGCATTTATCGGCGCATCGAATCTGGTATCGCGTAACATCGAACAAGAAACCACGGGTTTCCCCCTCGCTGCGATTCCAAACTCCCTCTCTTTCTCTCTCTCTCCATCCATACAGAATTATGGCGATCGATCTCGACCGCGAGATACGATAAATATATACAAGCAAGGACGTCCTTAATTATCCGCCGATCGGACAGCTCACCGAGCCAATTTGCGGTTCGCCGTGTGCACCGAATCCTTTCCGCACTGAATCATAGAAAATGTGTAGCAACACACACGGGGCTGAGTCAGTTCTGTCATCTCTGGAATCGTTGGCTAAAAGAAATCGCCGTGCTGCGCTGTTCCCGTGCATTCCCACGATAGATCGGTGTCGCAATCGCGACAATGTGCAGAACGATTGCGCACACGTGGGGAATCGAATCGCAATTGCACGGTCTCCACGCGATCGTCCCCTTGCCACTGTATCGCGGGCTTTTGCGAAAAGTTGTCTGTTGATCGATTGAACGATAAATCGATTCCGATGGATACCGTCGGAGGATACATTCGTTCCTCGTCGACGTGCAGCGTCTTCAGGCTTGCTGCTCGATGAACAATGCGGGGAAATTGGAATTTCGTTGCAGCGAAATTAATATTTAATAACAATTGATTATGTGAACAGTATCGAATGAATGGGACGACTTTTGTACACAATTCTTGGACATTGCGCGCGGTTTGCATTTACTTGTTACTTTGTTTCGGTGGGTTTTCGGTGGGTTCTCGGTTTATATTCGATTATTTCCACTGTTCTCGACGCTCTTTTAATGTGAAATTGGAATGTGTATATCTGCAGTTGCTTGATTAAAGGGAATTTGTATTTGCATGTCCACGATGGTTTATTCAAGTTTGCTGGAGCTCTCAACTTCTTCTCATTCTTTCTCGCTATAGAATTAATTAAGCATCCAAAACTCTAATCTGCCTAATGCAATCTAATGAAGAGGGAACACCAATGACTCTGGTCTAGAAACACAAAATCAACCCCGAAATTCACCTTTCTACGTCATCCCCTAGCGACTGATTCATTGAAACCCTACCTCTCCTATAAATTACACGCCGCTTCAACACTCGGTTAAGTTCCAGCCGTTAACGCGGAGAACAAATACGTAGCAAACTACGGGGCTATTGGTTCGCGAGAAGAAACGTGTACAGCACACAACTGTCGGCGTGGTAAGCACGTGCTGCTGCTGCTGGTGTACGCCGCGAAACAATGAGCACCGAGAACACAGAGTCACGAAAATAAATCTTAACCTCGAGACGTCGGAAAATCGCCGTTTAGAGGCATGCCTCTTCATTTTCCTCCTCCGTGGATCTTCCGTATTGATTAAACGTCGATCGATCCTATCGCGGCCGTCGTCGATCGTTGCAAGTGAGTGACCACTTAAAGATTCAATCAATAAATTAAATATCGAAGGAGACGTGAAGTGAAGGAACGTTATCGACGAGCTTGCAGCGCCAGTGGCGCAGTGCACGCACGCAGATCGGTACGCATCTCGCATTCTCGATGACTGCCATTAGCTGTAATTATCCTCGGGGGTAAGAAAAAAATAAGACAAAAAAGAATGAAATAAATAAAAACCGCAGAGGCATCGCGAGCACGCGTGGGTGTTCCAGTCTTACAATCGTTCGATGCGTACACGTGAGCTTCTTCTCTCTCCTTTCCTTTTTCTTCGTCGATTTCTTCGTCCTCCCGTTTCTTTTGTCCCTTCTGTGCTTCTTCTTCTTATGCTGCTGCTGTTGCTGCTGCCGTTTCACCTCCGCAGAGGAAGCGAGCCTGGATACGCTTGCTCTCCGTTAATTTATTTAAATTGCCCGAGTACCAAGTGGCATGTGGTACCAAACGATTCGAGCCGGTATTGTCGGTGAGCTCTCTTGTTATTTATCGGCGCGAAATTCCGTTTCAGGGATTTTCGTGGCGAGCCTGCTGCGGCGATACCCTGTACAACGATTCGTTCTCCCCTTTTATCCTCGAGCATGCCTCGCGTTTTCAGTGAAACTATGTTGAACGTCGCTGTCGGCGACGGTGATCGTGGTGGTGGTAGAGTGTAAACAGTGGTTTGATATCGGAGGTGGTAGTGGATGTGTTACCTTGCTGGTTTATTTTGTTCGGTATTAATTAGGGGGGATGGGATCGTAAAAAGTAGAAAAATGTTGAGATTTAATTTGATTCGATTTATGGTAACGCCTGAGAGGTATTATCGTCGTGTGTGTAGAATTGAAGGGTTCCTTTGTTACAACAAATTATACCTCCGTTAAAATATGGTAATTATCATCGGTCATTCTTCAGATATTAACGACGTAACATATTGGGATAATAATTTCTCCAACTATATATACCACTCTGCATATGTAATTATCAAACTCGCGATAATTTATTTTAACTTGTTCAGGGATGCTGTTATCGGATGACCGTGTATTACGTGGATATAAAATCGTGTTCAATTAACTACTGTGTTCTTTGATTGGATTGAATTTTTCACGTAGTATCCGTGGAAAAATAATCGTCTTCGCTTAACAAGGAAATTCCGCGATTCTTCTTCATCGATGCTCAGTGAATCGTGATACTTTGCAACTCTTTCGTCATTGCTCAGAAAAGTTTCGAATTCCAATTTTCTACAAACAACTGAATGACGTAAATTTTGTAGAATTTTTACTGGAGCCTATCGCATTGTCGCGTGACATTTTTCCATACGAAAATAGTTCCGGGAAAAATAATAACTGAAACCAAATACGAATGAGTTACACACATTGTAAAAAAAAAACGATTCATTCCGAAATGTAATAGATATTTTAAAAGTATCATTGACGTTGCATACGGCATTAAACACGCGTCAAACAATCACGCACATATGAGCGAAACTTAACTGTATAACGATAGTAACGTTATACGAATACCACATTTATCTTGGAATGCAACGTCGTACCTTGTGCACACTCACAGAGGCACAAACGAAGGAAGACGAAACGCAGTTAAAGTCTATTAATTATTACAGTTAAAGCCGCTCAATGGATTCGGATAAATTACATTTTCGTATCAAACACGGAGGAACAGCTTCTTCTACTTTTTTTTCCACCGGTACGTCGGAATGATTTATCCTCCCCGTGTAAACATGCTGCTAATTTAAAAGTGCCCAGTCATTATTATAATAGCACGTGACTACTATTTGCAAGAATTTCTCGATAAAATTAAACGACGCTGCCACGGTATAACTATAATCGTTTTGCGGCTTATCACGTATAGGCGATCAACCAGTGGGAACAACAATGATTCACTCTTAGGAAATAAGAACAAAATGTACTTTCAGATTATCAAATTAAATGCGTAATTAAAATCAGAATTAATTGCCGTTTTGTAAACGAAAATATCCATGACGATCGGCGAAAGCTATTTCTACGCAGTGAGATTGTTACAAAAACAGTGGAAATTTAGCAAAACAGGTTGAATTGCACGAAATGCACGCAAGAATCCACGTGATTCACTTCGTTCTCATAAAAATCCTGTTGAAAATGATCGGTACTCTTGAAGTAGAAGAAACGTGCGTCGAATTAATTCGCCAGTCTATTTTACGTTCCATTACCCCGCCTTCGACTTGTCCAACTGCACAGCAAAAAAATCTACATAAAAGACATTGTACCTGTAAATACTTCGTAATTACATTGTACGACCTGAATGGATTATTTATTATTTCTGTGAATGCGTGCAAGAGAGGAAGGTCCCCTGTCACTTTCTACTTCTTCATACTTTGCATCCTATACAGTCAGCTGTCCCTAATGACTGTTAAATACGTCATAGCGTGTGATTAATATTCCAGTCCGACCCTCGACGTTGTTCTTGCCGAGGAACAGCAAAAAAGAAGCGAGAAATGCAGTCGCGTACAATTTACCACTACTGTTCCATTTTCTTCGACTTGTTTTTTCTTGTTCCAATTTTTTTTTTTCTTATTTGCACCTTTTTCACCTTAGTAATTGAAACGAACGCCACTTTTCGCTAATTGTTACGCGCAGACAAGTTCTAGCTGGCGCGTATTAATATATTTTTAATGACGTTCCATATTGTATCTCATGCAAGCCAGTCAAGCTAGTAAAACTAGTTTATTTTCACACTCCGATTATACCACGATGACGGACGTCATATCTGGAGCTATTTTGAATAAGAATTTTCTGTTCCGATCCGAGTGGACATGAGTACACGATTGCGGTAATAATCGCGTCGAACAGACGTCACCAGTTGTTGGAAGATAAATTTATTAAACAGATCCTTGTTGCTCAAGACTGCCATTTAATTATCCATTAACAGAAAAACACCCATTATTAAGTAATAAAATGACATTTTTATAATTCCCAACCAATCCAGCGTCTCTTATATATTTTACAATACCAGACGAAGGACATGAAATATTATAATACACAATTAATTAAACAAGAGGAAGATGGAAGGTAGGGGAACTAAAAGAAACAAGAAACGACCGACTTTCGCATCTACGTTTCCCGAAACGTTTATTATATCATCCATTTACAAGCGACGCTTCGTGAGTTTTACAATTAACGATACAGCTGAGTCGGAAAAAGCAGATAGACAGATCTCGGGGAAATTGGAATTCCCTCGTGCCACTACGACCAATCGACACTCTCGCGTTCTACAAAAATAAAATAAAAATAAAGAGGAAGAAAATAACGAAAGAGGCGCAGTACAACAACGTTCTGCCACGGCACA
Source organism: Nomada fabriciana (assembly GCA_907165295.1). Taxonomy (NCBI): domain Eukaryota; kingdom Metazoa; phylum Arthropoda; class Insecta; order Hymenoptera; family Apidae; genus Nomada; species Nomada fabriciana. The sequence continues at coordinate 8,342,561 of OU015695.1, forward strand.
GGCAATATCGCTAAATTCCCGATAGCAAAGTACCCGTCAAACGTTTCAACCCTTAACGCGGTAGTTAAATAACCAAGCTTATTACACAGCGCCACCATTACCACCGAGCTACTATACATACAAACGAAAGACGAAACAAAGGCCCGAAGAATCGTGCACCGTGCACACGCTTGCAGCTTTATTATATAAAAAGGGGGGGGGGGGGAAAGAAAAAATGTTACGCGACGCACCGAACGGCGAAAGGTGCTCGCTAACTGTACACACAATGCTCCCTTCGCGCTCCTCTTCATTTACCCCTGTCTTTTTCTCTCCCTTTGTATTCTCTCTGACACACTGTTCCTTTCACGTACATACACTCGCTCACACACAACACATTCACGCGTCCGTCCTTATACCCGCTCTCATTCAAAGGTACACGTCTAAGTTACCACCTTAAGCAGCACCGCCGACCAGGTCGTGGTTAAAGTCGATCTTTGTGGGTGGGCCTCGCAAATCGATCCGCGCTTCACACGTGGGCCGTCGCGAATCGTCACTGTCTCGCGAGTCGTGACGAGGCGCGTCGCCACCGATTAATTACCTTAATTGCGACGAACGTTACAAATGTCTCAAAGAGGTATGGAACCGTCGACAGAGACAAGGCCTGTTGTACCTCGTGAAACGTTTGCAAGGCGTCGAACCGATACTCGCGTCGTAACTCGCATCACTGGACACATCGAGTACGTTTCGTCATCGGTGTGTCGTACCTCTCTAGGTGAGAGGGATTTTTAATGCTTAATATACGAGGAGCCGGGGATATTGATTGGTATTCATTACGATTGTTAAATGTGATTTTACATTGCTTTAAGCAAAGAAATTGAATAGGAATGTGCTTTAATTAATTTTTTTTCTTCTATTTATTGTAGTTGCTTCTTAACTTCCGATTCTTTTGTTCATCATTGAAAAAGTTATTGATGAAGTTGAGAAACCTTACAATTTTTTAGAATATTATACATTCAGTATTTCTTTTCGGAATAAAATTGTTTTCAGGCTCTTCGTATTAAGAATTAAGAATCTAATCACGCTTATATCGTTATGCCCGCTATTTGCTAGATTGATTAAAACAAAATTATTGTAATCACCCGACAACTATTGCACACAATACTACAGCTTGCATATGAGAAGGGCTAGTTCAATTCAAGTTTTTCTCCTTCTCTTCAGTAACGAGTGAACATTAATTTGTTGATCAGATTCTTCGGAAATCTTTTAAATTAATCGAATTGATAGTGAATACTTATCCGATGTATCGCTACCACCGTATCCTTCGAAGCAACAGTATTTCTGTGCAAATTCACACATGCATGATTCTAAATTCTCACAATGCTGAAGTAATTTGTTATTCTATTATATAAATTTGCGACCCTCTCGATTAGATTGATCCCACTGCTTCAGACACGATTCTAGTCCCGTTTCTGACGAACGATTGCAACTGCTGCGCCGCACCCTGGAACATAAAAATCGAAACACCGTGCAACTTGTGGATTGTTCAGAAAGTGGCGTATAAAATGTTCCAAAATTTTGGGCCTAACCACGATCCTATAAAAATACTATTGCCAAAATGACAGTCTTTAAAATTAAATAAAAAAAATGCCCAAATTGGTTTAGAATTTCTACTATCTCCAGAATAAATATTAAAAATTTTGTTCGATATATTATTTCACGGGTGGCAAATATTATGAAAAATATTTTTTCTTAATTTAAAACAAAATAAAACTGATTTAATCATTCTAGTACTCGTATCAACACTAATGGAACAGGATTATACTACTTTATTCTTACAAACTCTTGATCAACCTGTTTGATCAACCAAGTGATCAATTAAGATTAGTAAACGTCACTCACAATTCCACTACAAATCTCACTTTAACAACAATTAAACATTTTCCAAAACGTAGAACTAACTTTTCCAAATGTAGAATTAAATGCACAAGAAACCTATCGCGAAACTAATTACATTTACATACATTGCCAATTACGCCAATCATCATTCCCCTCTATCATTTGTCACAATCGACCGTGAAACACGAGCGACGAATAATTCAATAAATAAAAATAATCGGAAAGCAACTTACGCTTATCGCAGCACCGAGAAACTGGCTGAACGCTCTAGTAGCGCCAAATAATGCGCCATTTCCAGAATTATCGTTACTTCCGTAATTGGCGAAGGAGCTGAACAGAGGTGGTGGGTACGTCGAGCTCGGCGACCAGGTTGTAGTGCGTACCTCCGGTCTCGAGGTTGGTCTCGGTGTCACTGTCTTTTTCGTGGTGTCCGCGGGTCGAGTTGTAGCCGATGCCGGCCTTGTCGTAATTGTCGTAGACTTGCCGGCCGGGGACGCAGCCGGAGCAGAGGTGACGCTTTGCCCGAGGCTCTGTTACAAAACGAGCAATTATTTTCTTTCATCGTGTACCGCCTCTTTGTTGCATTGCGCTTCAGCACTGTGCTTCGATAGCGGATTGTCGGGCAGAAATAACCGAAACTCCAAACTTAATGGTAATTTTTTTTCTTTTTTTTCGAGTGATAAGGATGGTTCCTAAGGATAGTTTTATGTGTGTACGGTGTATGTGAGATAATTTGGAAGTATTCGTTGTTTATGGGCGCGTGGGACGAATATGTGAAGCAAGATAAATTATGCAATATTTGTAGCATAATTGCATACCATTAATCAATCGGTATTAATTGCTAATCCATAACCCTTCCTTTCAGTAAGCTACAAATAATATTTATTTCCTAGTTACTACTTACCGCTAATAGCAGTTGTTCCCTGATGTTCGTAGAAGGGCTAGGTGGTTCTATTCCACCAGCTTTCAACAATGCCGCCAACAAGGCAGCGTTATTAATATCCCTTGTCGGTGCTGGTGTCGTGGTCGTAAGAGCTTGTCCGCTTAAGATCGCTCTTAAAAACGATTCGTCGTCTTGAGGTAATCCGGGAACCTGTTTCGATGCACCATTTTTACCATCTGTAACATAACAGAACAAACGCAATGTCACTCGAGATGCAATAGTAATAAATAATTTTAATCAATTTCACCAGAAATGAATATAAATTGATTATTTCATGCTCCAATTAAAAATACTATTCATCCGTGTTCCTCTTAAATTCACTGGCACGTTTTATCCGAATATTACATACCCCGTTGAACAGCGCGCAGAAGTTCCGCCAGGAACATCGCGTCCTCTTCAGGAGAATAGGTCGACGTTGCGACGTTAGCCAGCCTTGGATTAGGATTATTCAACAAGGGCTGCGTAGTCGTGGATATTGAATTCGATATGGCCGCCAATTTATTTTCCTGTATAATCGAATTCGGAGTGTTCACTTGGATCTTCGACACGTCCACGGTTCGAAGAGTCGTTGTTGTCGTCTCTGGCTTCTCTGTAGCTCGAATTGGCTTTGGAGTAATGTTCACTGATTTTGCCACAGTTTTCACTGGTCTAGCTCTCACGGGCTTCACGGTTGTCGGTGCTCCGAAGAAGTTTCCTCCAAGAAGAGCTTGGAAGAGCAGACCACCTAAACCTAATGGTGCTTGAGTGGTAGTCCTAGGTCGCGGCGTAGTCACTGATTTAGTCTTCGCAGTCGCTGGTGCTTTAGTTGTGCTTATGAAGGCTGTTTTGGCTGTGACCGGTGGAGAAGTTACGCTCAGTTCGATGTTTTTCACTGCGGTGGTGGTTGCAAGTGGTTTGCTGGTCGCTTGGCCAGGTGTAGAGCTACTTGTTTTCGGAGTGGTCGGCTTCTGAATTTCTGGCGATTCCCACGAGGCCGGTGCTGCTGTAGACGACGGAGACAAATCGATCACTATTGGCTCGGAGGGAGATCTTGGCGATGATTGGAAAATCGAGTTGGGCGATGCATTTTTTTCGGCGTTAATAGCTTTTGGTGCTCGTGTTGGTCCTGGGTTATTCAAGGCTAGGGATAGGATCTGTAAATCAAATGTGACAATGTTATTTAAAAATCGACATAATATTCTGTATTTTACGTATGGGAATAGAAATGTAATTTAACAAAATATCGTTAGGAACAACAACACTACAGAAATCCTCCTAATACGTGAAATATTGGTCGAAACAATACTCTCTCCGTTCCCAGTTGAAAAAAGGAAACTACATAATTCCCATCGATTCGTTCGATACATTACGTATCTACCTACGCAATGTTATCGTCCAAATGGCGATACGAACGTATTTACTGCTATTACATCGATGCCGTCCATTTGCGCGCATTAAGCACTATCGTCGAGCAATGTTATCGAGAGATGACAAATCGAACAACTGTTGCGCGGAATAGAGAAGGCCGTTGGCAAGGCTGTTCCAGTCCGTTCACCGGGACTGCTTGACCATGCGATCGCGATCGTCGCAAATCCGTCATTATGTGTTTCAAAGAAAGGCGTGACTAACGATAATCTCCGATCTGCCGAAATTTTTCTTCTCGCCTGACTCGCCTCGTTGCGATTTTATTTATATCGCCGTGCAGAAACACGAGAATGGAGTTCAGCTGGGAAAGAAAATGTACCGACGAGCGCCCGGTTTCCAGCACGATCGCATTAGAAACGGAATACAGTTTGTTGCTCAGTTGTGCAAAGGAGTGAAAGGATCGTTTAGCGTCCGCATCGCGACTCGTTCCACGGTTTTGCACGTCGTCGATCGAACGATAATTGCACCCAGTTTACGCCGAGGATCGCCATACTCGTTCAATCGACGCCTTAGTTCTGGAATCTGTTGTATCGCGAAGCGAATAATTCGGGAATCATAGCATCGTAGGTAACAGTCCAATAAATATTTAAACGTATCGCCACGAAGGGACTCAAACATTTATGGATATACGTAATATTGGAGATTGTGTTGCGCGGTGTTTATGGGAATGAGAATATGCAGGGATTATTTGAATAAAGTTGTTAATTTGTTAGAAAGTATATGGTTCAAGGTGTCGGTATGTTGCCTGATAAAATGTCAATTTCGTGGAAAAAAGTAAATTCTAGGATTGCATGACTTTTCCAGGATACCTAAATGAAGGCAGAATTTTTCTGCAGGAAAATTTCTAGAGTTATAATATTACGTTTGGCAAGCTGTATACATATACGCTTACCTTATTTGCCAGGAGCTGCTCGACTTCAGTCAGTGTCTTCTGTGTCGTACCACGTGAATTACTCTGTAACTATATTAGAAATATAAACTTTGAACGTCAAGTGAAGTATCATCAAATTGTTATTACAATTATTATGGGTCATAAACGAAAGTTTGGATCGCGTTAATATTCTTATTTTATCCCGAGAATTATTCGTATTTGTGATTTAAAATATTTACATCTGAAATGTAAGGCCTGTCAAAAGTGATTAAAAGAAAAACAAACTCAACCACATCTTATATATTATACAGCCTAAACTACTGTAATCATAGATAATCTATTACACTTGCCAACGAATTGAGGAAAGCTAAGTCATCGAACGTAGCTCCAAATGGATTCTGTTGCTGAAGATTCAACAAAGTTTGCGGTGAACCACCCGACGTTGTACGTGGGGTAGGAACTGTCGTTGTTCCAGAAGCAGTTGTTGTTTGCAAATCAATATTTTCCCTCTGTGCCGTTGTTACAGGTTGCGAAGTTGTTGTGGTTGTTGTAGTCGTTGGTGCCATTGTAGTTGTGGTTGTGGTTGTAGTTGTAGTTGTTGTGGTAGGGGCCATCGTAGTTGTAGTTGTTGTCGTGGGTGCCATCGTGGTTGTAGTCGTTGTAGTAGGTGCCATCGTGGTTGTAGTTGTTGTCGTTGGTGTTGTAATAGTAGTAGTACTTGTAGCAATAAATGCAGCTGACATAGATGAAGGTGTGCCAGGTGTAGTTACTGGTGGCGGAGGAATGGAGCCAACATTGCCACCTGGGACACCGATGGCACTGGAAAATGGAGTGAAGACCTCGACATAGGGGTTGATCGGGCGTGGCAATATTTGAGAACCTTGATCTGATGAATCGTCCTGGAGAAAAATGAAATTTACTTTGATGAACTCCATTTATACGAATGAATTCCAGTCGACTGAACGAAAAATTATATAAACTTGTCCCCGACAGGTTGTATACCCGTCCAAAAAACCTTAAAAGGAAAATTATATTTTCGAAGGATCTCAATTCGCTTGATTTCTTGAACAATTTAAACAATTTATATAATTGTATTGCAAAATGTAATTAAGCCATTCTATTGGAAGTAGATCAGAGACCTCGTTACGTCCATTTCTAATATAATCGATGATTATGCAACACGACGACTATTAATAATACAAACAGTTCTTTTCAAAGAAAAAGTTTAAAATATATAGTTTAGCTTCGTTATACGATGAAATTTATTTTTCCCCCGTACAAAGTGACATTAATAGACGTCCCAATGAAGCATGGAAAACTTGGCAAATTATAAATTTTATCATGGACGTTATCGATTTAAAAAAGTAATAAGGCCTGTCGAATACGAACCAGCATGTTCGATGCAACTGAAGCTGTTATTACCGGCGACGAGGTAGTAATACCAAAGATTTGGTCCAAAGGATCCCTCCATGGGAATCCAGGCGGTGCTGTAACTTGACCTCCTGGCTGGCTGTTCAGAAGATTTTCAAACGATGGGACGGACGGTGATGGACCCTCGTTTGCTGCAGTCTGCATCGGACAATTAATTTACCGATTATATAAATCAAAATTTTCTTCCTCAAATAATGAATCATGCTGCACAAACTTTCAAGAAATTCAAACTAAACTATATTTCAAATAAAAAAGACCATCTTATCTATAATTGCAAGAAACCTTAAGTTAAAACCACTACAAATTTCCAGCATAGATATCACATTGAATTAATCTGAGATACAATCGAATAATTAATTACTTACGGCTACTGAATTTATTCTCACACTGAGAACGGTTGGGCTAGCGGTGGAAGCTCCATCGGTCCAGTAATTGACGAACTTGTCCTGAAACATTCGACGTTGCCCTTTTTTCTTTTCTTTTTTTTTGTAATCCTTACAGAGATATGTTGCGGCGCTGAAAGAATCAGCTGCGGCGTCGTTGTAAATCATGTTCTGTCTCTCTTGCTTTCTTACCTGTCCGATGTACACGGAGCTGCGTTGACCTCCGGCCTCTTTCGTCCTGGTGGCCTCGTCCCTCTCTCGATCTTGGACGATACGACCGCCCTGCGAATCGGTCGGCGGTCGACCGGTACTTACTATCGGCGTCACCGACCCTGTCCCCAATCGCGTATTCACCATGGCATTGCTCTAAACAATTTTAAATTGAACCAGTTCTTGAATTCTTTGCAAACAGATGATCTCTAGATAACGATACGTGAGATTGTTTAACAGCGAACGGTTCATCGATTGTTCCGGTATATTTAGAAGAAAGTATTCTTTGCATCTTTTTTAGATTGAAAGATAGTTAATGGCATAGTTTTACTTTGATTTGCGGACAAATTATGAATTCATACTTCATTTTGCATTTAGTGTAATGGAAGATAGAATTGTAGAGAATAATCGATTGAGGATTCACTGTTCTCGATGGGCCACGCTGAATCGATCGTCGGGAATGGATGATGAATGATAATGAAATACTTCGTAATTCCTATTCCGAAGATTTTATCGAATACCATTTATGAAGTTACTCCTTTTCTTCAGTTCGATCTTCGTATGTTTCTGTTTAATACATGTTCGATATTCTAGACGTGGAATTAAAATTTCAAGCGTCGGAGAATCAAAAGAAAATTCAATATAACACGTCTCCCTTTAATAAACAAAAATGTGGAAAAATTCAAAATACCTTCAATTCTACTAAACATTGAGTGCATACCAAAGTGCGTTGTGCATAAAAATAACAAACGTGCCGAATACACACAAAAATTATTTACAATGTACAATGAAATTATGTACAGTTCGAATGTATTGCAACTGAATAAATTGAAATGGCATAGAAAGAATTTCAATTGAAAAAAATACATTGAAGTAGGCATTTGATAAATTCTTTGTACGACGAACCGTATGAAAGAAATAATAAGAAAGAAAGTAGAAAAAGATCGTTCATATAGTATCATTAATTAAAATGAAATTGGAAGATTAGTATACTACCAAAGATTCTACTTCAACGCAACCAAAGCATTAAATGAGTAGCAAGTACACTGTGTCATTGTCAGTATAAAATAATCATATCAATCAATAATAAATAAAAGTTATAAATATTTATACCCGTTAAAAAAATATATACATATAATTGAAAATTAAAATGCAATTCATTTAACCATGAAATATAAACACTCGTTAATTCTACAACTAATTATGCATTGCAATCCAACTAACAAAACAACCATAATTTTTACCGCAATGTCTACTGAGCTGACTATATCACATCTTCTTAACTTATCCATATGTAAATACTTTACATAGTTTATTTGATTTCATATTAAAAAAAAATGTCACCATTAATCTTTCATCTATCATCAAAATATCACAAAAATTACGAGTATTTATATCCCAAATAATGCAATCATTATCCTCCCTCGAATATTCCCAAAAAATTCTCCCCTATCCCTATATCTTATACAACAACGACACGTTCATGAAACAGAACCAAAAGTAACACGTGAGATGAAGAAACAGAGACGACCCGCCCTCAAGCGGATCGTTTTCTCTCATGGACGCAATCGACGCACGAACAGCTAACGATCGATGATGATGAACAGGTCGAATAAGAGATACCATTTCGTTGGTGCTCGGGACGCTACCAGGGGTACCAAGTGGCCCCGTGTTATCGGGTCCACCTCCATTAGGGCCGACGATCGCGTTGCCAGTAAGGCCAAGATCAACGGTGCCGGGGCTTTGGACGTTTCTCATCGGCTCAGGTCTACCGTTATTATTGTACACCGGGCCTCGATACAGATTGTAAGTGCCTTGGTTAGCCTGGTTATAGTACGGCAGTGGCCTGTTAGTGGTAGTGGTAGTGCTAAGTGAGAACACAACCTCGACCGGGTTCCTAGGTGGATCCGGGATTATCGTTCCGTTCGGGAATTTCCGGACCAGCCTGCCGTCCGGGAAGATACCGAATATCACGTACGGGCTGTCCACGTTCCTTGCGTCGATCAGGTTGTCCTCTGGCCGCTTCCTGACGATCGTTTTGTTCGGATAAATTCCGTACACCAGGTAGTCCCGTAAGGGAGCTTTCGTGGTGGAGCTGGGACTGAAACGTGGAGCAGGTGTCAATCGACTGGCACCGAAACGACCTAGATATTGTGTCGTAGGATTCTGTGAGGGCGGTGATGCTGTCGGTCTCGTGGTTGGTGGCATGGTTATTGCAGGGGTGGTTGGCATCGACGTGGTTGTTGATTCGCTTGTAATGGTACTTGCAGGGGTAGTAGTGGTGGACTCGCTAAGAGAACCTTGTCTGCCGTCTATTCTTATCGTCGTGCTCTCAGACGAAGACATCGTTGTCCCAGCTTCGGTCGACACCAGATTTTCTTCTATATTGACACTGGTGACCGGCGTTGGGACTGTTGTTTCGGTCATCGGTGTGACAGTGAAGACGTCCGTTCTTGCTGACTGTGTCGTCGTTCGAGGAGTCGATGTCTCACCGTCGGGAACGCGTCCTGTAGTTGTCGATGTCGTGGTCGCTTCAGTCGTCGTCGTCGCTGTCGTCGTTTCGACCGAAGACGAAGCAGTTGTGACGGGGGTGGAATTAGGAGTGGACGAGGTTGAGGACTCGGGGGATGAAGATGCTATTGTCGAGGACTCTGGGATCATGGATGTACTGGTGTCGGTGGTTTGGCCGATTCCCGAACCTGCCGTCCTTTGGGCGGTTGCTGATGACGTATCCTGGAAACGGGCAACAACAGTTGGAGTAACGTTCTCGAGGCTTGGAGTTGTTTGGGGGGAGCTTGTGGTTTCGTTGGACGTATTAGTAGTGCTTTCCATGGTGGATGATTCTGTAGTCGATGTTAGCGAGGACGGGTTAGTGGAGGATCCCGTGTCATCCGTGATATTAACATCCAGAGACGCAGTGGTAGTGATCGATGACGTGGTGGCCTCGAGTGTTTCGATACCAGTGGTTTCAGTGCTCAAGGGTGTTAACAGAGTCGTTGACTCTGTTTCTGGGTTAGTTGCCACGTCTACATTTACACGTTGAACCAACTCTGCAGTGGGCACCACCGTGGTAATCTGAGCGTTCGTTTCTGAGGATGTTGGTGGCGTGGTTTCGATTCTATTTACAAGGGAGGGGGTGGTTTCGGGAGCTGCTGTAGTTACATCGGGCTGATTAGTGCTGGTGTCTGTCACGAGCTGTGGTGTTACACTTGTGATATTGGTTACTGATAAAGTGGTGCTTGCGAATTCGGTGACACTCTCTGTAATTTGTTCAGAAGCTGGTTGAGATTCGGTTGTGGTAGTGGAATTAGATGAGGAGAAGTCGAACGTGTTAGTAGTTAGTTCGAAATTCGTGGCTGGTGTGCTTGTCGTTTCTGTGCTTTCTGTGGTGGTAGTGGTTGTCTGTGATGGAGTCGATGTGTCGGAGCTGGCAGTGTCTGCTCTATTAGATAGCGTAACTTGTGATCCGATTTCTGTCGTGAACGAGGGGGTAGTCGATTGTACGATATCGGCGAGGGGTTCTAACGCTAAGGGCGTGGTTTCTGTCTGCAGGATTTGCACTTCGTTATCGGGCACGTTATTTTGAGGGGTGCCAACGGTAGTAGTGTCTGTCGAGCTTTCTGGCGACACGATTGTAGTGGGGTCTGTGGGGTCTATCTCGTTCTGCGAAGAATCAACCGAGAAAGTAGAAAACTCTGACGCAGCTAGAACAGTCGATGTCGGTTCTACGCTTTCTGTGGTAGCATCTGGGGGAACGGACGATGACTCTGCTGCTTGAGCCGTGCCTAATGCGTCGTCCGATAAACTCGGTCGATCTATCTCGTTTTCTATTAACTTTCCTACTCTAGATGTGACGTTCAAGTTTTCGCCGGGTATCACAGATTCGGTGTCGTTCATCTCTTCCGAAAGAAGTGTCTTGGCAATGGACATTAGCTCTGTTAATAAAGTGTCATCGGTGGAAGTAATCATAGACTTTGTGGTTACTTCAACGTCTGACTGGGGACTGGACGAATCGCTTGAATCGCCTACGATTTCTGAATCTGTGCCCGAAACTGTCTGAGAGTCTTGTGTAGCTGTTGTTGATGTTGTGGTTGTTACTGTAGTTGGTGTGGTGGTTGTGAATGCATTTATTTCGTCCTGTGTGCTGGCTTCTTGAGTAGATACTATAGAGGGTGGCGAAGTAGTAATTGAACCTACTGCGCTCTGGGTAGTCACTTCTTCAGTCATTCTTAAAGTAGACTGATCCATCGTGACTGGCGAGAGAGTGGTCGTTCCTGAATCTCCCTGATTCGACGTCGTTTCCTCTCTCAGCTGTGACAGACTTTCCAAACTATTGTTATTACTCGAACCTGGTATTCCGTTCGATAATTCAGTCGTGGGAGCTATGGTGGTTGTGAAATCTTGACTGGATACTGTGGTTGTAGTATAACCAGCTTGTAATCGAGACAAAATATCTTGGGCAAAGTCTATTAGCCTGTTCCGAATCGTAGCTGTAGGTACCATCGTGGTGGTTTCTACATCTATCAGATTACTCGATACTGTTTCAGTTGTGGGAGCATCTGACGCACTGATATCGGTCGTCTGAGTGGCGTCAGTTTCAGAGAGTGGTATGGTATTACTCTCTGGACTTTCAGAGGTGTTAATAGTAGGAGATTCGCTAACAGTCGTTGAGGCAGCGGTACTAGTCTCGGTAGACGTAGCGGTAGACCCACTGGTTACACTCTGAGCTTCTGTCGTCTGCGTCTCATTGTTATTAAAAGTTGAACTCGTGTTTTCGTCAAGATCAATCCTGGTATCGATCGCAAAAATCGTAGCAAAGCTCGTTGCGTTCGCGGACGAAATCGCAAGACTTCGATTCATGGAACCGTTATCTATGGGCGACACCGTCTGAACGTCTTCCATGCCTCTCGAGCTGATCGTCGTAGTATCTGCAATCCCTGGAAGTGACTCTGTACTGGTCTGCTCCGTCGTGGACGTGGAAACAACGTTCGTGGAAATCTGTTCCGTTGTCGTGGACGAATCTGTGCTCGTGGACACTTGCTCGGTACTGGAGGACACGTCTGTGCTGGTGGACACTTGCTCTGTACTGGGGGGCAATTCTACGCTGGTGGAAGCTTGTTCTGTACTGGAGGACAATTCTGTGCTGGTGGACACTTGCTCGGTACTGGAGGAAAATTCTGTGCTCGTGGAAGCCTGTTCTGTACTGAAGGACAATTCTGTGCTGGTGGACACTTGCTCGGTACTGGAGGGCAATTCTGTGCTGGTGGACACTTGTTCGGTACTTGAGGGCAATTCTGTGCTGGTGGACACTTGTTCAGTACTTGAGGGCAATTCTGTAGTGGTAGAAACTTGTTCGGTACTGGAGGGCGATACTGTGCTTGTGGAAACTGGTTCAGTCGTCGAAGGGGTTTCAGGGGCTCCTGTGGTAACCGCGAGGGTGGAGTTCTCCGTGTCCTCGGATAATCTCGGGGTCAGTGTGCTATCTTGAATAGTGTTCGCGATGGTGTCTGGGGTCTGAGGGCTGGTGATCTCTACAGTGGGACTTGTGGTGTCATTGTTAGGATTATCGCCGGCACCATCCGCAACAGTGGCGTTTGAGTCTACCTGGAGGACCCTGCTAACTAGTTCTTGCTGGGCGTTAGTGTTTCCCTGTAATTGTTCGTTCTTGACGCTGACCGTCTCCAATGCCTGATAAAAGGTCAAGTATTTCGGCTCGCCGGGACTCGAGACATCGATCGGTGGTGCCAAACCAGAGTTCTAGAAACAGAAATTTCGTGCGTGCAGGGTGCTATACATTGAACTCGGTGCGGAGTGTTTTGCCATGTTCTCTTATGCACAGTTCGGCGATGTGTTTTCTATGTACAGTTTCTAGGCACTCACGCTCATTTCTACGTGTATTTACATAAATAGAAGTACCAATAATGCTAATGTTCGTTCTTATTTTAATAGACGTCGAGAGTGTATGAATGAAGATCAATGAGATAAGAGAGTTCGATTAATTGAACTCATAATTGAGTGAGCATACACCATCTCTTGGTAGAGGTACGAACTAGTTAAAGAAGAAGAGAAACCGCGAGTGTTTTAATATGCTAAGAAACACAGGTACCAGTAAAATAGCGGTCTACTAGAAACTAGTTCCCCGAGAGAAGGATCGCTGATACGGGCAACGGCGACTGGTTGCCCGCTCACTTTGATTTTTTTCTCTTTCTCATCGAGATTTCTCACAGCTGTTATTCCTCTCTCACAGAGGTCTCCAGCGATATGTCTTACTGCAAGATTGAATTCAAATAACAGCGAAACGTGATTCCCTATAACAACGAATCAATATTTTTTCGCAACCGTGAAACGTTAAAAAATGAAATATAGTGTCCAATGGACTTAATTCAAGAGCAACGTGTAGTACGTGATATTGAGAAATTTTAATAAGCAAACTGGTAATGATATTTAGTAACCAGCCCCGAAACTTGTTTAAAGCTCGCACTAAGAAAAAATTGACACCGCGGAATGAAGTCGAGGTTGCACGATGAGAAAAATAATTTCGTAAGGTTGAATCGCGTATCATTATTTTCGTTTGCCCGCAATGATACAGACCCGCCCACGTGCTCCAGATACCATCACAGTTTTAACGCGTAATCGTTACGCAGAGTCAATTTACTTTCACTCGTTACCATGTCGAACTCTGCGAAACGGACGAGTCACGAAAATTTACCTAGATAATCGGAATGCGCTCGTAATAGAAAGTAGTCTCGTTGCGTTGAGTGTAAATGAAACATTGTTTCGATTTGAAGCAAATACACGTTACGTTTATTTCATTTTCCAATAATGGTGAACATAGAAACAAAATTATTCATTCAAGGCGATTTAATAAAATTACTTACGCTACAATTAGTATAATAATATTGTTCAAGGATGGTGTATACTCCATTATCTTTGACTTATTCAATTTGAAATTACTATGACGCCGTGAGTGTACGTTTCGAATAAAAATTGATACAACAGGATCTTTGAGAGAATTATTTAATGCTTCTCAACTCTTGTATTTTTATGGGCTAATATAATAATTACGAACGCTGTTAAATAAGAACGAACAACTGCATGTCGCGGGCGATTAAAAAACCAATACATTTATTACAAAAAATATGTATATAGTAGGTACGTATGGATGTGTATAATCTTGTATAACAGAATATGTGCATTACGGTGATAGCAAGAATGTATCTACCTGTACACATTAGTAAATGCAAACCCAAAATAAAAAATAACAGAAATCACAGAACCAAACGTTAATTGCAAATTAGTTATATATTTTTGTTCTTTTTTCTTGTGTTACTTTATGATCTATTTATTTTCAACGTAGTCGTAGATTTATATTTTTCGTCTGCAATGTTTGGGGCAATATGCATTGCCTATGTGTGACGAATAAAAGAAACTGAAAATCTGGTAATGTTATTAATAATGATGTAGCAAGAGCAAAATTATGACAATCCTGCAACGGCAATGGGTCACTAAAATATTAGTAGAGGAAAATAACTGATTAATAATTATTAGTCGAACATATATGTATGTATATAATTTGAACGATTAGGTCAACGCAGATAATTTGTATTGATGTCATTAGAATTGAGACTTCCAGATGGAGTTGTGATGATACCAATGTGATCGGTCCACGATGGTGGTGCAACTGCTTCTGTCTCCTCGGGTACATTCGTGGTGAAAACCTTTTAAGCACACAAAAAACGACCACTCTGACTCACTGTTAATCAGCCACAACTTTCTTGTGCCACGTAATCTTACCTCGGTAATCGTCGTCACGATCCATTTCTTTCACATACGACCTTTCATCATTTCCTAACGCTACTTTATTGCTTTCTTTTCTTGAGAATAAACTGTACGGAGTTCTTAATTTTTTGAAAAAATATTTTTTTTTGGTTTTTCATCTCATCACTTCAATCTAATGATAACGGATAAACTTTTTGTGATAAACAAAAAATTCCTGTCGTGATGAAATCTGATAAAGAATTTGAAATTTAGAAATTTTCAAATATTAAGTGTTGCATCGAACAACAGAGTTATTTGAGTGAATGGTTATCGAATTAATGTGAATCTTGTGAAAAATGATGAAATATGCTTTATTAATTTAGCGTTATTGTGCCAACATTTCACTCATATTTGTGTTACTATAAATTGTTTGTTTAATGCCTCGTGAGTGCTTTATGGTAGCGATTATTTGATGAATTTGTGAAATATTCGATGAAATTATAGTTACGATTTTTCAAAGGTAGTTTAATAATCTTACCTCCACGGGTGTGACCGGTGTAGTGGATGAGCTAGTGATCGATGGCACAGTAGGCTGATAGCCATTGTTTTGCTTTCGAACAAACAATTCGGCTCCTTTGTATCTGGCGCTAAATCGAGGTGGTTGCCCGCTAGGTGTGATTCTAGGAGGCAAATTCTGTTCACAAATTTCACGATTAGTTGCACTTGAGTCGAGTAAATAATATTTTTCGAAATAAAATGAAAAGCGTTAAATAGGTAAACCGAAAAATTATTATTATTCAATAATCAATCTAATACTGAACTGCACAAAGGTCCATTGACTTAATTATTATGCATTATAATAACTCCATTATTTAATTATATGAATGTACTTTCTACGTTTTCAGCGTAAACGCAATCTTAAATGAAATTAAGCCTTTTCCCAATGATTATCTACCATTTGCTTCATTGCAATTTAGCTTTGCTTTAATTTTAATTTCCTAACCACAAAAATGAAAGACATTTTCCAACGAATTTTCCAATTACAAAACTGAAAAAAGTGCTATTACAAAAAATTCATATTTACCGCGCTATTAACGCTGCTGTAAGATCCAGAGAACACAGGTGTCTTGTTACCAAGGGAGCCCAATAACGGTGCTACCGTACTTCGTAGTTGCTCCATCAGTGTACTATTTCCACTGAGGAATACGCTTCTAGTAGGATTGAAGATATTCGTGTTACCGCTGTCGCCGTTGCTGCTGCCGGTAATGCCAGGTGTCTCAGCTGTTGACTCGTTCGCGATCTTCAGATTTACCTGTGCTTCCTGCGCTACCGATCGAGGAATCGGCGTCGAGGTCTTCAACGTAGAGTGGAACTTCGGTACTCTAGGAGTAATGGCGACCTTAGCGGTAGATTCAGCCAAGGTTGTGGAAACCTCAGAGTGTCTTCGATAGGTCGCGGTTCGAGGTCGAAACTCTAGCTTCTTAGTGTGCGTCACTGGCCCCTCTGTGGTCCCCAATTTAAGCTTCTCATTGATCGATTTTGCCGCGGATTTTTTCCTAGAGTATCTACTGGTAGCTAGGGGACGTTTAGTAGTGTGTGTATTTTCAGTGTCACTGGTCTTCACGTTAAATGACTTCTGTTTAGTTCGTTTGCTATAGCGAGGTCTGAAGGTGGGTTTGGTAACGCCGTTACCGAATTTCGTTTCCTTAACAATATTCTCCTCCTGAGATGTCTGCGATTTTTGTTGGTCCGCGTTGTATTTGCTGCTTTGCAAGGAATGATAGGATTTCTTCAGCGATTCCGTCGTATAGTCCTGTTCCGTAGACTGGTTCGGCAATTTGTTACGCGGCTGATAGACATAAGGTTTCTTCGGTTTAAACGTGGTAATGGTGTCGCTGTTTGCGGCGCGTCGGCTGGTGCTCGCCGAGACTTTTGCACCCTTGCCAGGCGTCGAGTCCTCCTCCTTGGCCTTCTTGCCCCCTCGACCACCGGCCAGGTAAATTCTCGTGGTGTCGATGGTCGTCTCTGACCCCTCCTCGGCGAACGTAGAGGTGATCACGGACGGTTTCGTGGACGACACGTACGGCCTGGTGGTTTCCTCCGCGGGGGATCTCTCTTCGACCGAGATGGAAGTGACCATTCTCTCAGCAATGATCCTCCCTTTCTTCGTACCAGACGATCTTCCATTGACCTTAGCAGATTGCTCGAGACCTTTCCTCAAAGTAGAAAGTTTCGAGGCTTTCACGCTCACCTCTTCCGGCGAGCTCTCCGCGGAAGACGAAGCTCTACGTCCTAACAATGTCGCAGCTTGCTTAGAATACCTTGCGACCTTGCTCGCCCCATCGACCACCGGCGCACCGGTTGCTGGCGTCGGTTTACTGAAAGAGGACGCCGTGGTTGCGTCGAGATCATTCTCCTCGATGTTCAACTCTGGCTTCACTAACCTCCTAGCCAGCTCCAGCTTCATCCTCGATCTTTCGGCGAACAGAGCGGCCGACGATCTTTTCACCTGAAAGGGTCGTTCAAACAGCTCCGTTTTAGGATAGTGGAAAATCGGTGTCGAGAGAAAAGCCGGCCCCGGAAGCTCGAGCGGGGACTCTGTTAGTGTGCCACGGTCCCGACGTGTTTTCCATCGACAGGAGGAGACGTTCTCAAGGTCGGTCGGAAAGTGTACACTCACGACAGATCGGGAAACGAACGACATTGGTTCGATTAAGGGAAGACGACATCGCGCGCGGACGACTTTTTCCTACATGAAGAATAGAAGCCCGAGGAAGCGTAGAAACGAGACGATCCAGGCGGCCATTTGGCTCGTAACGAGCTCGAGCCACGATTTCACTGTACTGGACAACAACTGGAAAGTTCAATCACTATTAACAGATACGCAGGGTCCAGTATTTTTTTTTTTCATTGTGAGTTGGAGTAGAGATAGAGACAGAGGTAGAGACAGTGAGAGATAGAGAGAGAGAGAGATAAAGAGAGAGATAGAGAGAGAGGTGTGATCACGAACCATGTGAACGATCCATGGAAACAGTGACACGGGGACAGGTAATCGATGCACAACAACGCAAGCCTGACTCCGATTGAAGCTCGTACTTCTATTATGTACGCTACGGGATAAAATGTTGCTCTCTACTACGGTGTGACACTATCTATCGTTTCTGTGTGAATAAATGTACACGTGTTATACAACGAACCATCCGACAGGGGTTTTTCGAAGCGTCGATCAAGCGATTAGCTGCGGTGAACAGGTGTACGATTGAACTTTTGGAATTGCTCGACAATGTAATAATATGTTGCTGTTCGTTTAGTTTGGTATCTCTGGACACAATTCTTATTCGTGAATGCATGGAAGTAATCCTGATGTAGTATTACGAGAAGGGAAATTATTCATTCATTCGCAATGCCAAATGGAGACAGTATGTCTCCTAAGGTAGAACATTCACCGTCTTGCGACAAAACATTTTTACCTTCCCTTTCATTCCCTTTCTACTATGTTCATTTCCTTCTTTACTTTCCCGGTGACCTAAAAAATCAGTTCGTGAACTTTCGTCCTGCTACTGAAATGGAGAACCATGACAATTCATTACGGTGCAAAATATCCGCTTAGCATAAATAGAAGAGAAATTATTGCTTCGAATACTGACACCAAAAGTAAAAAAAAAAGAACTAAGATTGCGAATATTTGCAATTTTTTTTTCAAGATTCTCTATACATATTTTCACGCAGCATTATTACCTCGTCAATTACTCAACGCGGAATAATATCAAAATTAAAAATAACTGTAATGCTTCTGTAGCAAGCCGGCAATTGAGAAATGTCAAACTCAACGAGATAAATGAATTTCCGTATCTACAAGACACCTATTGAGACAGAGAAATGAAGCTACAACGATAAGCTAGATCGACCAACGTTATCCGTCCGGAATACGTCAGAACTTACGTTCAGGTAGGCCAAACAAACCTTCACTTTCTCCATCGAGGTTCCAAAATAAAAGCAAGTGGACGAAAAACGAAAACCAGTTTGCAGACTGCGTACTGCACATGACCCGGCTATGTCGAGCTCTTGTGTAAGTGAAACAGATTAATTTCACGAAGAGCTAAAGGAGATACGTAATTTTCCTTTCCTCTGTACGAAAGGGATTACTTAAGTGGAAGTTTAATAAATGCAAATTCGTCTGGACCTTGAGAGAACTCCTCGTCGAGGATTCGTCGTTCCTCGTGTTAGAAAGATATCGTTCAATCCAATTGTGTTTGGGAGTCGACGATATCTTCGAAGCTGTCGATCGGATATGATGTACCCTAGATATTTAAAGCATCCAAATTTTTACAAAATCATCTGAACAATGTTGACTTATACCAACCACCAAGAGGAAGCTTGTATTGTATTTCAATCGGCGTTCCTTTTTGTTTGTTAATCACCACCCATCATTGTCCAGTCTCGATTGGTAATCAATGATGTTAAAAGCAATGTATTACGCAGTTTGTTGCCCCTACCTCGCCACCAGATTGATGAATGTTCATTTTATGATGAATCCTGCGTCGGGGTTTTATTACATGGGTATTCGATCTAGACGTTTAATATTTCGTTTGTTTGAAAATAGCAAGAATTGTTTTTTTCGAGACACATATAATATCTACTTATTACATTACACAGTGTATGTACTGCAGACGTACACGTACAGTATAATACAATCATTTTATCCAGAATTGATAAACGAAGCTTTAAATAAAATGAACATGTCCGTGCAACTTCGATTTAATTGCATTCATAATTACTGTTATATTTTGCGATAGAAGTAATGATTTAGCGAAAATGCAAACACGATAGATTGCTATTTTCTCTCATCGACTTCTACGTGAACACTTAGTTGTCATAGATACATTTCGTAACAGGGAATAATTAAGCGTTTAAATCTACCAATTTCTGGCTATACACTTTTATCCACAGATCTATTCTTTTCGAAGAATTTTCAAACGCGAATGATGTCGACGGAAAAAAACTACAAGCACTTCAATCTAAAGATGACTGACGAGACGGTGATTGAAAGCCGACACGAATTTTCCTAAAAGCACGTGGAAAGCTCTACGAACGCTACGATGAGGGCGAAAAAAAAGCGTTCGCGCAATGCTACTGATTTGTCAGAACTCTTACGCGACGCAATCCTGGGCCGTATATCAACGTAAATGGATTCGAGACTAAACTATCGTCCGTCAAAATATATCCTGATGGCTCGGCTTCGAGATCGTCTGTCTCGATCGCCTTCGAGTTGACCCTAGAGCTTCGACCAAAGATACTCTCCCGTTGTTCCTACACGAATTAATTCGACTGCAGGTTACATTACGATAAGAACATGACGGTAAGAATAATAACAATAATAATTCTATTCCGCGGGGCTGTTGTAAAATAGCTTGGTCGAGAAAAAATGGCGAATGGTAAATTGGTAATTGTGTGTTTTGCTACGTGCATACTGATTAAATATTGTTCAGTGTTAGAGAATGTATCATACATTGTACACGTTCCATCCAGTCCCAGTCAATTATTTAGCGATTTATTGATTCGTTTCTTTTTTTTAGTTTCGATTTAGTTTTTCATGGCAAACGCAGTCAATGTAAACGGTTACGTATACG
This sequence comes from Nomada fabriciana, assembly GCA_907165295.1. Lineage (NCBI taxonomy): Eukaryota > Metazoa > Arthropoda > Insecta > Hymenoptera > Apidae > Nomada > Nomada fabriciana. Next base: position 8,363,066 of record OU015695.1, read on the forward strand.
TATTAAATATGTATAATTGTTGAGACGGAAAGCTGTAGACTGTTGAACTAGAATAGAAGCATAGAAACATATGTTACGACTTATTAATTAGAGAGTGAGATAGATGTTTATTCGGTTGATGAAAGCTGTTTCGAAGTGGCGCTCTGAAATCTTACCTCCAACGGTGCTCTAGAAGTGGTTTTTGGGGCTGGTATTTTCGTGTTGGTATTCTTCTGAAATCATACTTCCTTGATTAGTATAAAGACACGGTATTCGTTTTGGAATTTTACGGAACAGCGTTGAAATACAAAACTTTATGTACGATTGATAAGTGATTCGAGTACCGAGAGAAAAATATATCAGAATAATAGGAGAATAATTTAATACAAAGAAATGAAGGACACGAAACGCAAAACTGTAAATAGATGTGAAATTGCTTTCGAAGAATAACAACGAGAAGAATATGTGAATTCTGTGCAACCTGATTAAAGCAACGTCTTACTAAAAAATTAACAAAATGAATAAAAAAAGAAATTCGCCCAAAAATATCACGCTCCTCGAATAACTTGAATTCTGAAATTTTATTTTAAGCAATAACATGTTTGCCACTCGGAACCTCCGGTACACTCCATCAATTTGCGCGAACGAAAAAAATTATTACATCACGGCACAAACTGGATATTGCCTCTTATAGAAAAAATATTCAAAAACTTCTATGCAAATCGGCAAGCATATATGTACATATTCACCGTTGCATAAAGATCCAACAATAAGCACACTTTTTTTCCATCCACCGAATTTTCATACATACCGAACAACTTCCGCATTAAGACGGCACAGAAATTTTTCTCAAAATTAAACAAAATAGCTCACCAGCTGAGTCAATCTCGCCTTAAAATCGGGCGGATAATTATCGCTTTCCTCGAGTACGGATGTCGTCTTTCCGGGCCCGAAAGTTTTACTGCCTCTTCTGTAACTTTTAGTAGTGACGTCGACCGTGCTGTTTTCTTCGGTCGTTTGCACCTTCTTGGAGCCCCTTCTGGAGCTTGACGTGGAACTTTCCACGCTCGTTACGATTTCTGTGCTCGTCGATTGCTCGTTCGGAGGGATCACCTCGTTCGTTTGATCCTTTTGAGAGGGTTGGATCGTCTTCGTGGGACCTTCAGAGTTGTTCAAAAGAGCCGGGCGCCTTCTGAGAGTCCATCCCGCGTGTCCATGTGACTGAGAATCGTTTTTCGATGGGGTAACTTTCCTCGAGTCTACTGTATTCGATGAGGACCCCTCGTGCACAGTTTTACGACCCCTGAATCCCAATCCCTGATTAAAGAAGTCTTCTTTCTGTTTTCGTCCTTGATTTCCACCTCTACCCCTTCCTCTACCTCGGCCAGATGATTCGGATGTGGAAGATATGGTGGTGGACGGTCTTGTCGTAGGTCTGGGACTCGTGGTAATCGAGGCTGCAGTCGTTGGCCTTATGGTGGTGCTCGCAATTTCGGAGTCCGAAGTTGTTACATCGCTGACAACTGTTGTATCCGGGGCAGCAGTTGTGGTAGCATCTGTTTAAAAAGTAGAAGGGGTTAAAGTGGATTTCTCATTAAAGGCTATGCTCTGGAAGAATAGAAAGAAATATCGTCTATTGGATGTAGAAAATGGAACGGGGAGTTCGAAAGTATTCGCAAAAATTCTGTACACTAACGAAGGAGTTTTTGGCGAGGGAGATTTTTGGTAAAATTGAATAAAGCCGAAAAACTCGATTTTCGTGAAAGAATTATTCTCAAATTTTTCAGTAGGAGACATACCTAACTAGATAAGTCAATTATTATGGAAATTCTATTTTTGTACAATATGTAAAAACTGTTCATCATTTCAGTTTCATCTTTAAAGCGTGTTAATAATATTGAGTAATATAATATGAACAATATTATCATTTCTTTGCCAGCAATTTTATAATCAAATCTTTAATCCATAATTCGCAAACGAATACTTCAGTATAGAAGATAATATTCCAATGTTCAAATTGGTACACTTAAAAATCAATTCATCAGTCTTATATAATATTCTTATGAAGCATTGGTAATTTTTCACCAGGAATCATTTCAATACATTAAATAACACAACTTATAAAAAGACAATAACGAAACTACACCACCAGCAAAGTTAAATATAATTGCGAAATTTCAAACGGGTAGAAAATTGATCCACCTACCTGCTGCGACAGGCGTGGTAGTATCCGATCTAGATCTGCTTCTCGATTTCCCACGCGAGTCCTGAGTATCCTGTCCACGACCTTCCACAGATCTAGGAGAAACATCTAGAACCCTCGATCTTCTGTCCCCAATCGCCTTACGTTTCGCATCCCTTTCCAAATTACCGCTCGAACTAGCCTTCACACTATTCTCCAAATTTCTACCTTTAGACCTTGACCGAGATTCGTTCGCAGCACCCTTCTTGGCTTCAAAACCTCTCGTACGATCCCTCGAGGCAGTATTTCTTCTCGGGCTGACAACCTGTTCGCTGGCTTCCGTCGTGCCATAATTATTGAACTTAGAGGAACCTCTTCGAGAACTCGATTTCGATAACCCAGCCGCCTCAGAATCGTTCGATCGTCCGCGACTCTTTGATCTGTCGGATCCAGTTCTTGTACTGGGCCTGGTCGACTCCTTGATGTCCGATCTTCTCTGAGAGGCTGCACTCAATGGAGTAGTTGTATCAGGAAGTGGACTCTCAGTTTGGTCGACAGTTAAAGGAATGTCGACACGAACACTCTCCGATTCGGATAAAACAGTATCCTGTCCTCGTCGATTAATCGAATTGTTCTCTCTATAGCTCAATTTCGATCTGCCAGATGTGGTACTCCTTTCGACCCTTTCAGTCGTCGATCTACCTCGACCCTCTCTCCGAAGCGACACGGTGGTGGTTTCACCTTCGACCTTTTTGTTATTGTACCTCCTCGAGGCAGGCACCTGATTCTTGATATCCTTCATGGAATAAGTCGTCTGAATCTTCCTTCCGGTTCTGGATCTCGATGATTCGGTTGTTGCTTGAAATACGGACGGCCCTCTGTTCTCCAACCGTCCAGTGACGTCTGTGTTACTTGCTCTTCCATTGTTTGTTCTTCGGGAGAATTTATTCGACGTTTCAGTAGCGAGCTTTTGATTATTCTCCTTTAATTTTGTCCCGTCGTTAGTTTCCGGAGAGTATGTCCTGCCGTTTCTTCTATTGACGGCTGGTTCGATTCTTTTAGTTTCCTCGACGTTCCTTCCTGGGAAGGTTCTCTTCGAATCGTTCGTGGCCTCTGTTGTAGTGCTGACGCTATTTTTTTCGGTGATTCCAGACGTTCTGATGAAGGAATTTTTGTTGGAATCGAGTTTTGATTCTGAGTTGAGTAGCGAAGCTACTGTTGTCCCTTCATTGTGTCTGCCGTTAGTCGATTGCTTTGCTCTATCTCGATTCGATCTGGATCTCGATAGAGAAGTAGATGACGCGGTGGTTGGTTCTTCCAGTGATTTGGAATTGAATCTCAGGACACCACGATTTGTAGTTTTGTGGTCGTCGACCTGGAAAGAGAATTGGGTTACGTTGTTATTAAATAGAGAACAGTATTCCGTCGTTTGTTTCAGTAACAGTAATGATAATAATAATCATTTATAAGACACAGTAAAGTATTTAAATGTACGTAGTAAATTGTAATGCATAACCATCTATACTACTGAAAATATTTCTGTACGGCTGGGACACATGTATTTCTATTTCAGGTATAGATTCCACTTTACTTTCGAAGGACATAGGATCACGGAAATATACCTGCTGGTCCACTGTTGCTATCTGTGCACCTGTACAGTTGTTTGCCCGTGGCAACCTTTTTTACCTGACTTAATTTTTTGGCCGAGGCCCTCTCGGTCATTTTATTTCGTTCTATTTTGGTGACTCGTAATTTTTTGTTTAAATATCGTGTCCTAGTATTAATACTTTACGCTTATTGAAATTGCTATACAATATCTAATTCACCTAATATAACTGTCCTTGTTTCACCCAGTGCAATTTACTTGAAATAATAATAATTGAGAAGCATACAAACATCGTGCACATTAAATAAATTAATGCACGATAATAATAGGACAATAAATAACACAGAACAGTTATTATCAGAGCAGAAAATGCTACTCTGAATAAAACATCTGCCCAGAGAAATATCCATTCATAATCTGGCTCCCAATCGAACAACTTTCGGTTTCAATTGAATCATTCAAATTTATTCAAATATATTCGCTGCGGTCTCTCCACTTTCGTTGTCAAACTTCGTAATAACCATTCCATTTATCGCTCACAAATGGAAATGCGCACAAAATTGCGGTTTAGTGCGATATATTATTATCTGTCACCTACCGAATCGTGGGTCGATCGATTCAAAACCCACGACTTTAACATTCATTCAAATAGGACGATTCTCGTTGCCTACTTTCATAATGCAACGATAGCTCGTCAATTCTACAGGTGAACGTATTTGCATCGGCGTTTCTAATCCAAACGCAATTGATGCCTCTTTCGTAAGCCATAGCATGAAGACGTTCAACATCATCGTTGAAGAAATATACTTGTCACGATAAAGATCAATTCACATGAAACATTCAAGTAATTTAATTCAATAGTTGATGCACGGTCAATAAAACGAAATTAATTTATTTAATATTTCGATAAACGGTTATCGTAACTCTCGTACATGCTTATTTTTACTTATTATTCTATCATAGATTTTTATTTATAACATTTATAAATTCATTTTTCTATTATTAACACTATCTACCAATTCTAATATCCAATCACTTGTTAATTCTTGGACTACTTAAAACTAACACCGCACGAGATTCATACAAGTTTATTACACTTTTCTTCGATATGTTTCTGCATTGTTAAACTTCACAAATTATTTGAATTAATTGCATGAATTTTTTGATTAACCATAAACTGAGCTACGATAGAAGAACGCTAGGTTCTAGTACACCTTGAGAAACCGGGAAAGAATACTAATTGGACCATTATTCGCGGTACCTGTGATTAACTTAAATAGCAGTAACAAGTTTCGATGGACGAACTTATGAATCGATAATCGCATACAATGGCTAAGAAAGCTAACTAAGCAACGTTCAATTATTAAGGCAGCGCTTAAGTAACCGATACTCATCATAGATTATAGTCCTTCCGTGTCTGCGAACAATAAACGACGTAATAAATAGAGTCATGATCTCAGTTTTCAATCATGAACTGGCAATTTATTAATTCTACAAAAAGAATATCACTCTGGCCAACCTATTATGTACTTTCCGAACTCTATAAATCTGAGACCCGTTCATCGGATCCGTTCTATGCAAAAGAAGTGCAAACAAAGGATTTCTTTACTCTCCCCCTGTTTTGAAATTTACAAAAAATCAATTAACTGAAAGAAACGAAGAAATTTCACGAAGTAAAATCCTGCGCTGTTGCTGCTATTATTTTCTTTCCGAGTAGTTGAACATAATGTTTCGAATGGGAACAGCGATTATAATTTTCTACTACGTTGCCCGTGGTACTAGGAATTTTATCTATTACTTACACTCTTTCAATTCCAACAACAAAGCGAAACTGTTTCCTGAAAATGTTTCTTAAGATACATAGAAGTCAAACAATGAACTTGCTTCCCGCTTCTATCGCGATATTCATTTAAGGGGAATCAATACGTTAAGACAGATAATTGAAAAGTCTAGAACAATTGCAATTTCCTGATTGTATCGCAATTTAGTTGATAACCACTTCTTCGGTGTATCAATCGTGTTGCGGACACTATTAAATTGATTTTCTTCGATTCTTTAAAGTCTTGAAATCGAGTGCTTTACCGTACTCGGATCAGAAGTGAAACTACTGTGTTACTATCAAGAGCAGTTGTGTCATAATGTGATAACGGTGTGCTGAGTATAATTGGAGCAAAAGTTTATGGTGCATTGGTACATTATAGCGCAGTTGCAATCATTTAACTGGTACCATGTGGAATATAATAATAATAATTATTATTATTACTACCACAGAAACCGAACAATACATTCCAGATAGACAAGAATATATATTTTAATTTAAATACATATAATAATAATTATTATTATTTATTTTAAATATATATTTTTTAAATATAGGTTCCATTCAGTCGTGTATGCAATTACATTTAATTACCTTATTACCGAGGATTCAATGTACTAGTTTCTTCATCTTCATTACTCCTAATCTACTTCATTTCTCCTTTATAATTTCACCTCGACATGAAGGCAAGATAAACTTGTCTTCCAGTAGGGAAATTAAACGCGACGTTTACAAAAAAAAACTGTTGTGAGAGTTCGCTTTCAAAATTATATCTTCTCTCTTCCCTTTCCCATTTCTAATCCCTTTCTAACCAAGTCAGGTTGAACAGCAATCAAATTTAACATTCAGAGTTCGCTCCACTTATGAAACCATCATGCCATCCTACACAATTAACCCTTTATGTACGTGCTCGTTATCCGTATTCTATATCTTATCGCATTTCTTTAAATAATTCGTAAGATTACCAGATCTCTTGCAAAATATTAATTATCCCCTCGTATATCGCTTTTCCTATTTACATATAAACAATGTTGCAACAAATATTGTTACAGTATTGTATTATTCCCATAGCATCCTTTTAATACTAATCACAAACAAATTTTTATATTTTCCATCGGTTAGTACACTAAATGCTAAAGCAACTTGATCTTCAAGCATTATCACAGATCAAGTTGGTATAGTTTTGTCCGTACCTGGCGTACTGTACGTAGTCTGACGCGAATGAACCCAACGGGTCAAGAGGCCGTATTTACCTAAGAATTTTTCAAAAGGTAATAAGACCAAGGAACTAGCTGTCGCGGCAGTATGCCTTGGCGTTCCAGTTTCGGTTATCCTTATCTGCCCGTGAGACACACGTAGCGTAGAATCGACTCTGAAAGTAAAAGTCGATGTTTCACGTCACGTTACTTAGTCAAGCATGCAGCCGTACTCGAGTGTAGCCTTAAACATGCCTGGCTGAATGCGCGACTAACTACTGTAAATAGTCCTGCAAAATAACGTTTTCCAAACGCGATTTTCCAAACACTCTTTCGCGACATATTTACCTGGCAGCACCAAACCGACCAGAACGAATAATAAACATCGCGTTTAATAATCGCGAGACTATTTCTTTCTTCGAAGGATCGCAATAGAACGACTATCGATGAGGAAGAGTGGCGATGAAAGGCGGTATCGGTATGATGATATGATGATATCAATACAGTCCTGTCCAAATAATTGGCAGCAACCTGTGGCTTTTCTGAACGATTATATGGGGTGATGTATTCTGAAAATTCAGCTGTGCGGGGGAAACAGAAAAGGTGTGACCGAGATATGTAATGGAATATCTCGAGTTATCGATAAGGGATCGATGTTTGATCGACACTCAAGTGAGGATCACGGACAGGACTCTACTTTCAAGAGTCAGTGATATACAAAATCATAGCAGAATTTGCCACATAGTTATAAATTAAAGGACAGTAATTAGACACCGAGAGGTAACAGAAGGGATAGAAATCTCATCTTTCAACATTTTGTATAATTATAGTGAAAGTATTGTGCACCATTTAAAAAAGCAATCAGTAGCTTTAACTACATTTAACCCTTATATTGTATTTAGATCTACATAAACCAATCCTGATTTTACATCAGTATAATTAAAACCTTTCGAATTTAAACTTCTAAATTCTGAAACAAAATCACCGGCAACGTTGTCTTGCGAATTTTAATTATAGAATAACGTATCGCGCGAGACCTTTCCATACGGTTATACTGTAATATCATAAAGAGGATACAACGATCGCTTCGTACGATCGTGAAAGGACTTTTCACGTTCACTGATAAAAACGAGGATGATTATTGAAGGCTGCGATCGCACTTTCGCTGGATGACACTTTTAATTCACGACGAACTCTTCCTATTCACGCTCAACTACTTCGCTCGAGTATGAAAGAGCCATGATTGCTTGTTAAATCTGACGACTGGTTTGGGCTGTTGTTAATAAAATGCCAGGTAGCTTCATGTCCATTGGTTTCTTTTTGGATGAAGACTAGCAGTTTCATTATTGAAACACACGAACTAACATATATCAAGCTAGATGATGAATATTTATTAAGCTAGATTGAAGTTTATTTAACCGTTTTAAGTGTTCGAAGATTGGCTTGTTCAGAATGAGGATAGTTTTGAAAGTTGTTCTACATCGTGTATTCACAGATGGACTATAGTAACTATGGACTACACTTGCTAAATGGCCTAAAGTCGAAAAATCGCGTGCATCGTAGGATATTTAATTCTGAATATTCAGAATATTAGCATTGCTTCCTACGTCGCAATGACGTCCGTCGATCGATTTCGAAATATCGAACAACGCTTTCCTGTATTCGGCACAAGCCAGTCGCAATGGTACTACAGATCGAATCTGCATATTCGTGAAAAAGTGCATCTGGCTGGCAGCAGTGAGAGGTTCACCCAGTACCTTCCAACCCGAGGTTGTTATCGGTACCATCTGTTCGACGAAAAAGCATCGGGTACCTGCACCGGTGGGCAATTCCGCCGCGTTCACCTCGATCTCGAAACGGAGAACCTGATTGCAATTGCAATGTCGAGACGTTGCGACATTTCTCGCGTATCGTCGCGTGGTTTATCAGCCCCTCTTCGAAACACCTTGCAGTGATTCGAGAGGTGTGAGTAAAAAAAGTGGAGTGGATGGATTTTTGTTTGAATGCCTGTCGATGAAGAAATGGCGAAATGAATAATGTTCAAATAATATTTTCTTGGAAATAAATTGGGAGAGGACGAGGATCGTTATTTTTATTTTTGCCACTCATCGCGATTTTGTTTTCTGGACAGACGCAAACTTGTGTCGCACGATTATATTATTATTTAAGTCATTGGAAGTTTAGTGTTTTCTTTGAGGAATTTTTTGTTAATTAGACTTTTCATCATTGGCATTAGAATTGTTCTTTTCATGTGCAATGCAATTATTTTCTAATGTGTTTCTTGTTGTCCTTATTGATTCAATTTATTGACATCTGTCAAATTGCATTTCGTGCACAGCGTGGTTGGAAAAAAACAAGTTTAACCACGTATTACAATAATGCGTTGATCTTTCAATTATATAGTTTATTTTGACACGTGAAATATCATGCAACCTTTAAATCGAGAGACAAAATTTCATAATTTTCGCAGTTCCTATTTTAGAATACCTGTTATTAAACGGTGCTTTTGTATAATTTAATAGTCTCGTTAAAATAATTATACAATCGCCTTGAAACGACGTTAAGAGCCCACGCATGGCATGATTATATAACTCTATATCATTACACAGCCTTTGCACTTCAATAATCGTTATTAAAACGCAAACAAATAATTTCTTCGGAGTTAAATAAACTGAAACAATCATTACCTGTGCAATATCGGAATAAAAATAATTCTTTCGTTATCGACAAACCCTTTGTCATTTTTCTGCCAAAATACAGCATTTATAAAGTAACATTCAAAATATCCACGGCCGTGATTTCTTTTAATATATTATTTCTAACATAAGTGCTGCACTTGATTATTTCCTTCTAATTTGATAAGAAAGTCTGCCGTCAATCCTGCACTTTTTCCACCTGGAAGAGTACACGTAACAATGCCACCTCCTTCTTGCAACACTGCTACCTCCTCTATGTAATTGCAAATTGCCCGTTTATTCGCGTAATTGGAAGACACGAACGAGGAATCGTTGCTAGTTTGGGGAATCTTCGAGTGAACTCTCGTCATTCGCAATTGCAAATACATCTCCTGCGATTATGTCCATGCAACAGGGCCTGTGGCTATTTTGCAACCTCAAATGGTTATTGTAATTAGGGTACCACGATTTTTCAAATACATGAGAAAAATACTACCGCAAAGATCTGAAAGGTCGAATCCATTCATGTGTTTAATCGCAACGTTGTTATGCAATTAATAGATTATTTGATTGATTTATTGCTGGTTAAAGAAAATAGATTATATAACATACTGCACAGGCTAATTAATCAACTTCGAAAGCAGATATAAAGAACAGGAGAAAATATTAGTCTACAAATCTGCCACGGAATATTCAGAATAAAGAACTAAACTAATTTAGTTTCTGCCTGTATAGACAAATCTTCCCCCATCGTAATACCAGATGCAATTATCGACAACTCCCTGCAACGATTTAATCAATATGAATAAACGTATACTCCAACAATAATCAACCTCCTTTTTCGCGATTTGTCCCAAGATTATTGTATCACGTCATCGATAACACCTACGTTATTCGCCATATTTTTCTCACAAAATCTTTCACAAGCATTCAGACGGATTTTGCATAATCAGCCACGTGGAAGGTTAAGAAATGATAAAATGCATAAATCTCGATCGTCCACCATCCGTGTCATCCGCGTCGTTATCCTTGCAAGAATAAAAACGATCCTCGCGAATCGTGACGATTTCTAATCGAACTTTCCTCCGCACCGAATATTCCTTTTGTTCGATGGCTGTTCCCCGATCAATACACTTACGTCTCGTGCATAAAGTGAGGCAGTCGTGCGTAATATCACGAGCTGCAGATTATTGAAAAAGCGTGTTACACTGACAGCGGTGAGAGGCCGATACAAATCCCCGAAGGTAGACCGCTTCACCGGCGTTAAAGTGAGTCGCGAGGGGCTTGATTCGGTTCTCCTTGGAAACGTGTCACTGTCCGTTAAAATATAAATTATATATAAGTCCTTTTTTTAATTCAGTCGAATATTAAATCCGGATAATAGAAATATAAATGGATAAAAGGATTGAATTTATTTTAATTGTTATAATACCTTTTAATTTTTACTGAAATTTCTAAGCCTATGGAATACAGGAAAGTAGAAATATGATTATCTTCATTTAGTTCGTAACTTTTTGCTGCGAGTATCATATTCCTTTTTGTGATAACTTATGTTGCTCTAACATGTATCAACTCTTGAGAATTCTGTAAAGAATTAATAGAATAATGAACAGCTTACGAATTCTTGTTACTCTATTGTTCCTAGCAAATTGTTGAATGAATATTCCGCTAAAAACTACAAAATATTCCTAGTCTCGTATATGTCTTCCAAGTTACCTGAAACGAAATTCCATCATTCGCGTAATAAGAATTCCCAACATCCGATCTAACTGTTACCACCTTCTTTCAGTGTAAAAAAATTTGGCGCGCAAAAAAAGTATCATTTCCATTTCACCGGTGGACAAGGTAATTCAAGGAGAACAAAATCGATCGTTCCTCACCACTGACCAATACCTCATCGGCGCATTGTCCTTGGATTTCGACAGAATTCCGTTTGGTCAATTTGCATTTCGATTTCGACCGAAGGATCACTTTCACCGCCTAAACTTCCGACATCGGTGGATCCTTCGATCGACCGATTACTCGCCTACCAACCAGAACTACGAAATCGCCGTGCACCTAGAGCCAGTGGAACGATTATCGCCGATCCAGCAATCTACTTGATCAGTAAGGACTCTCCCCAAAGAATGGTGAATTATTCATGGGGTTATTAGTGATTTTTCACGTCGTCCAACTCCGCGAATCAAGGCATACCTTCGATTTTACTTAACCAGTGCTTCTCGCTGCAACAATCATCCAAAGATAAATAGATGCTGGTCTTGCGGAGCCTCGTAGCAATTAATCGAATTTCTGGGAAGATCCGAGATAGGGTCAAGTAGGATCTCGTGGATAATATTAACCCCGTGATCTTCTTGTTGCATACGATTTCCATTTCGTGAGATAGGCGGTGAAGGTATACCTTGTTACGTGATACGGGGGACTTTGCTTCAAAGAATTGTTCGGCCTATTACGAAATTAAATATCGTTCTGTCACCTGGCGTGGCGAAAATCGAAATAAAACAAAGGGAATGATAATGGACATCAATAATAGGCTTGGACAGAGGGGACAGCCTGTGTCGCAAGGAACTAATTGACAAAATGAGAAACGCATTAATGTATTGCATAAATACAATACAATCACTTATGTATAATAACAATCATAATAGATACAACAAGAAGTAGGCGGATTATGCAAGGACGATATGGTAAATTCAAACACTTTCATTGATAAGGCTTCAATGTGTGACAATCATCGATAAGTAGAAGAGACAGTAAAAAAAACTGGTTCGAAAAATTCAAGGTGCGGCTTGATGGAACCCGTAAGACGATCCACGAGGTCCTTTCGCGCGAATTCCTCCGCATCTGTTTCGTAAGAAAGTTTTCGGTAATATCCGACTATATATGCACACAAGCATACACCTGTGCCATACCCATGCACAGGTATCCTCTCTAAAATTCTACACAGTCCTTCAATGACGCGTCAGGTTTCTGGAATTATAGTGATGATGCTTCCTGGTTTAGTCCATTCTCTTTAGACTCACTTTCGAATCTCGAAGGATCGAAATATTTTTAAACGCCTGGATAGAAGAGTCATGCAGAAACGAAGGAGAAATTTGCTGAAATAATTTAAACATTGGCAAGGTATTTAAAGAACGAGTTTCTTGTACTCGAATCGTCGCGATTTCTATATAATTCCCATTCTTCGCGCGCGCACGATCCGCGGTCTATAAGTTGCAGAATGGATTTCTAGAACGATGGAAAATCTAAAAATTCTGCACGCAACGTGAAATTGACTGTCTCAAATATTGAGTAGCGACGACAACTAAAGAAATTACCTATACATACGGTTATACACTTGCTCTACTTTCCTCGACAGAAATGTAGATTGTAGGCAATCATTAGTGGAAGGAAATTTTATTAACACGTGGTATAGTATCTCGACTTCAGCAGGATTGTTTGCTGAACTTTTTCTTTGGCCTGTTTCATTTTAAGGACATTGAGTAAGAATTCACGGGATGATGGAACTGTAACGTGAATCCGATCGAACAAGGTTTTCAGTTGGCCGCATTCGATTGAAATCCTGTCGACCTTTAGCACAATTTCGAACCGCAAAACCGAACGGCGCCAACTTTCTACGAGGCTCCAGGCAACAGGAGTTCACAGTCACCTTCGTCATTTCACGAAAAATTTATGAATCGTAAAACCACCAACGCTTCTATTATGTCCTTTCGAGTGTGCAATAGCCAAGCTAACAAAGGACATATATGTTAAGGGACTGTGGGAAATGTGGTGTTTGATGCAAGGTGTTTCAATGAACTTCCATTTGGTTGTTTAAAATGTGCATATTAATTTTGCAGGTACTAGCTCTGTAATGTTGTTAATAATTGTACTGCGAACTGTTTCATTTGCGAATGAGTGTTTCATAGAGGCTGTTCGATCAATCTTGCAACCAGTGCAATCGATATATCAATCAAGTTTCGTGCCGAATGGCGTTCGTTTCCAGAGTAAAGAATTTAGCAAGGTGTGAATAGTGGACGAAGTGGCACGATTTAATAAAGCATGGTAAAGATTTTCGTTCGCACGCGTTTCAAAAACGTTGATAACACATGTGAAGTTTTATTTAACGCAGTGACCAATCAAGTTATTGAACAAAGATCTCTCAACGAGTTTTTAGACAAGACTCCTTGACATTTATTTCTTATTGCCACATCGCACATTTCAATCACGATGTGTACCCAAAATCGTCCTCTTTATGCAAGCATTCATTCACAGCGGAAACACGAATAGGGAAAGCAATATTTGCATTCGCGTTTCTTTTTTTTAATTACTTATAAATGTCGGGGTTAGCTCTTTACGATCATAAAAATTGTCAAAAAGGAATAACTCCAGCACAAAATAAGGAAGCGATCGATTAAGACGCGACATTATGTGATCACTTTCGACTTCACTATCTCTTCCGACAGGTGACTTCCGTACACTTCTTCGAAATTATAGCAAACCATCATCGAATAGAGAAGATTTTCCAGATTTATTTCTTATCAATATTCCATTTCTTTCATTTCATCCGTGCATATTTAAATGGTAGATCCTCTGATCTAATTTCTGATCCCGTAAAATCGGACTATGCATAATATGTGATCATCGAGCTTGAATTGCTAATGCACGCAACATCGTTGTCAACTCGATGTTGAAATCGACAATTAACCTGATTATGTACAGAAGAATGTATGTCGTCTTTAGAGGGCAAAAAAAGAAACGAGAAAACTCTCTGAATACCTGTATTACAATTGGCAATCAACCAATTATAATTATTTATGAAGAACTACGCAAAAAGTTTGGCGTTTCTTCTACATAAATAGAAGAAAAGAAAACATTGAATAACCACATTTTATTACAAATTTTTTAATTAACGGCAAAGAACATTTATCAGGGAAAAAGAACTGTTATGTTAAAACCGAATGAAAAGTGCAATTTGAAATTAATGAGTTATGGAATAACCAATATGTTGTGGACAGAAGTGTGCCTTCCATTGATAAATCTCCTGAGAATGAAAGAAAACAATTTTTTGAAAAAAGTGTATACATTCGCATATGGACATATTCCACTTGCAATGCGTAATTGCATAAGACCTCGAGACCGTGGTACGCGCGTTACCAATCGAGCTGACTTAATTACAGACAGAACGGTCATCGAGAAAATGGTGGCAAAGAAAAATGAATAATTAACACCATCACGAACAAGAAATAAATAATTATCTTGGCACACAGCAGCTTTCTAAAGACTTATACCGATTTCCATAATTCCCCGATCCCCCTCTCATTACTACCATTATTTTACAATTGATTAAGATTTATACGACGACGAAAAAAAGAATAGGGATGAAATTAAAGGTGGTAATAATATCCTGCGCCCGAAGACAAGTAGTCGCGTGGACAGTGAAAAGCCCATGCTCGTAAGAAACCTGTATGCAATGAAATAAAAGAGAGTGCTGACAATGATGAAAGAAAAGTAAGGAAAATTGAAGCCTGGAGAAATTAAGTGTCAAGACGTTGAAACGTGGACTGCTTTTACATCGGCCAACTGAAGGGAAATCGGACAGAAATTTGTTGGATTGTATGAGGCAGGAAATAATTGCAGGGGTTGTTTCGTTATTTCACTCTGCATTCGCTACTCACTGTTGCATGATTTCTGTGAAGTTACCAAGGAATGCGGAAACAACGGCGTGTCTCTTCTGGAATAGAGGTGTGCGTTTCGGTCGAATCGTCGTGATTTAACGTGACGTACGTGCCAGCAGCAATTTCGACGACAATAACGAAGAAAGTACATACGTTTCAGTGTGAACAAATAATGCCAAAATACGGGCACGCTTGTGGCGTAATATTGCGAAATAATGCAACGCTACCTGTCTCATATCAAACAATCGTGAATGAAACATATTCTCCGAAGAGATTTGCATCCTTCGTGGAGCCTATTGAATGGAGAAAATTGCACTTGCATTGTGTTAACAGGAATAGAATTTCTAAATGATGCACCGATTACTGAAATGGGATAAACCGTCTATCTAAATGTTCAATAGGAAGTCCATTATAAAATAACTGACAAATTATTCATTTTCCATTTCTGCTATCCAGTTCGATAATCAATATCTCTGTTTATTTCTCTCTAAGTATTATCAATGTAACAGTAACTTCCAATAATTGTATCAGAATGGAAAAAGGTAATTTGTGAACATCAAGGGAAAAATAGAAGATTAATGCAAACGAATCTTCGTCCAAGAGGATTGAACAAATAAACTGTGAACGCTATTGCCTGTGCGAATTATAATACTCATGCCTGATTGGCCCAACGCAACGGTGACTATGGATAAATGATGAAAATTAATGAAAACTAAATGCAGCCAGAATTTCAGGAAGTTAACCAAGCTAGACGACGCAGAAGAGCCGCTTTCTCCGAATGGAAAACCCGATTTATACATATTACGCTTATGCATAGTGTGGAAGGTGCAACATCCACCGATTTACACGCATGCACATATCTACACACTTTTATGGGACTAATAAGCAGACTTGCATCGATGCATCTGCATATGCCTTTGCTTGGATGAGATGGTTCGACAAGCGCATCGTGTCAAGCAAATGCATTTACGATCCGGTGCACTTGTAACGGTGGAACGATTACGAATGTATATACACGATACGTAGATGGAAACATACACGTGGAATTTATAAGCGTATCGTACATATTATAGATTTATTGCAATCTTTTAAGAAATAATCATCTACGCAATAATGTAGGGAATAAATCTGTACTGCGTCTGAATTTTATATAAACATTTTTTCGAATAGATAATTACACAATAATATGCAAGGAATACGAGAATTATAATTAAATTATATGAACATGATGAATTTTATTAGCGTGTAAAGCTTTCTTTTAATAAAGAAAATACTTGAATTTATTGTCAGTTATATTCAATTATATTGAAGACGTAAATTATTCTAAATATAATTTTACAAAAATGGAAGTTTCATAATGGAAGTTCACGAACTCACTAACGATAGTTAATAATACCTTCCATATTATAATCGTGCCGATAACTGCGTTTAAACCACAAAATAACCCACTTGGACGCGTTAATAGCAAACAATGGTTCAACGGTGATGCAATAGAACGCATGAATGCAACAGGTTAACACAGTGAGACACATTCAACGTAACTCCGCTTGCAACAGGATTAAAGGTAAGCAAGTACAGGTGAGCATTTGCTTTTGGTTTCCATCGTCAACTAGTCTTCTGTAATGGATGTGACGGGTAAAAGTTTTCCTTTGAAGGAATTGTAATCATTGTTTCGGTAACACCTGTATTTCTAGTTGGAGTTGTTAATGAAAACAACTTTCTTTAAAATAGAACGTCTGAGATCTTAATTAACAGACCATAAAGAAGATCGTATTTAGATTAGATAATAAAGTGGTTACTCGGATGAAATGAAAAGTATGAAGTTGAAAGATGAGCAATTTGAAATAATTACTCTCCATAATTTTTTTAATCAGATATTAATATTCGTAACGCATATCTATAGAACAGTATGTATTTGCATGATTATAACAGAAAATTGAATGAATAAGCAGGTAATTTTCGACACAATACGCAGCGTTTTTAATATTTACATTTGCAGATTGGTAGGGCAAGTTTTGATCCGTATCCTTTTACCTTTCACTCGTTCTTGATTGCTTCATAGTTAATTTCTATGATTGTATGTTTCCGTATCGAGCCATTACTTAACCATATACATTAATTAAAATATTCTAATGGTGAATGCTGCAACATTGTAACGAGCAATCGAATAAAATATTAAAAAACGATTGTGGCGAGATACGGAAAGAAAATGTACCTGCATTTCGTTTGCTAACTGAAACTGCAACAATGCAAGACAAGCTGCTCTGTTCCTCTAAATAATTTCAAAGGAATTCTTCCCAGAAAAAATTCACAAGTGTTGCTACAATTTCGTAATGTATTTACTTTTATATATCTGTCGACCTATTTCCCAATGACTGAAAGTATAAAATGCAGGATTCGTAATAGAAGTAACTATTTATGTAGACAAGAATTCATCAACTATTTCCGTTATGCAAGTAACGTGTTCTCAAAGTAAATTAAAGCCCCGTGAATCGTGCAGCGAATACCACATTATGATACTTTTACTTTACCATGTAAATTGCTCGACTCGCTGTATGACTTAATAAGTTGCTCGATTAATATTCCTGTGATTTCAGTTACACGCTCGGACGTATTGTGTTAAATAGAGATTCGAGGAAACTAGAATTCATAACTCTGCATCTGTATACATGTAAGACAAATTAGTAAAAATGGGGCACGACGAATAGCTCCATTGTGTTTTATTTAAATACATGACCCCAGGTCTCTCCTGATTTTCTCTTAACTTCAGTCCCTTCACTTTTACAGACCATCCTAAACACGTACCACTTCGTTTCACCGGCATATAAAACCTCCAAACAACTGTAAAATCCGAAAGGAACATTTCCTTAGTTATCCAAAAAAGGGAAGAACAAAAAAGAGTATTCGGCCATGAAATTATACGCCATTATATTTTTGCATCCTTAACTAACACCGATCTCCTGTTATACCACAATGGTGCACGATTATACCTACCTGAATTTTAAAAACATCGATCGACGATTCAGAATAATCGTTGGTCAACCTACGATAAAGAAATCAACGCTCGTCGGATTGCAAAATTCTTGACACGCTCCAATTTTTTTTCCCCTCATCCGAAAATAATCCATCAAGGATACGCGTATCCTTCTGATGAGACTGATAAGGATACTAGAAGTCCCGTAGCAAGAGTAGGCGACCTTGGACAGTGCACCTTATTCCGCAAGACGATCTACAGATCTACAGATCTACGGATCGTATGGAATTGGCAAGATGTCTAATAAACGGGATGTTGCGAAGCATCGACGAGAAATATAAAAACTGTTCTAGATTAAATAAACGATACTCACTTTGCGACATAATGTTTACCTCATTCTGAATACTATGTCTACGGCTCTATGAAAAACTAACGACTGCATACAATTTTACGTTTTAATAACAGATTAGTGAATTGTAATATAATTACGCGACACTTGTACTGTTTTATCTATAGAAATACAATTGTTGATACTCGGGTTAGTCTTTCATATTTGGAAAATGATGATACAATATCGCGGTCACTGCGATAAACAAATTTATCGTGCATCAATTTTCGGTAAATGCCTCTTCACAATTTTTAACGGTAACACATGCAATAGTTACTATTATGTAAAAAAAGAAACTGCATACTTCGATTCGATGTAATGCAAATTCTGTTGCAAATACTGCAATGTTACAATAAACACACTATTCATGAATTGAGTCGTAGATACAATTGTCTACAAACATTTATGCAATACACCAGATGTACAAGTAGAAAATGCTCCTTGCACAATTTTGAGATAGTAAAACAAATCTGATAGATGACGGGACGCGGCGAGCTTTCGCCGCAAATAATTTTACGCGCAATTTTGATTCGGCCTACCGCGAATCATCATTAGTAATGACTGCGCGTGTCCATAATTATTTGACTTTCATTATCCAAGGTTTCGCGGCCGCGCTCATACACAGAATGGCTGTAACAAAGATCCACGTTTTTCCGCGTTTTCACGTTGAATCTCTC
This sequence comes from Nomada fabriciana, assembly GCA_907165295.1. Lineage (NCBI taxonomy): Eukaryota > Metazoa > Arthropoda > Insecta > Hymenoptera > Apidae > Nomada > Nomada fabriciana. The sequence continues at coordinate 8,382,216 of OU015695.1, forward strand.
GAGTATCCCGCAAATTGCGCGTACACTGCATAAAATCTAACAACATCTGTGTCCTAACAGCAAAATCGCAATCAACAATCTAAACTGGCAGACTGAACAATCTTCCCCGTCCTCCGTTTATTGTACGCAGGTAAATTTCTAAATTTTTAAACATAACACGTAATCATGTTCGCGCCATGTATTACGCTGCCTTTCAAAAGTTTTCCACCACTTACTTGCAATTAATTGCACAAACTATTGAATGTGTCCTTAACGAATTCGTAAAATATCAGCGACGAAATTTCTGTAATCTTGAAACATCTGGTTTCAATCAACTTTCAATCGACACCGTATTCAGTATGTACATCCAATCTTGTTGCATCCAATCGATACATTCGATAATATAATTAGACTACGATATTTCTTCCAAATCTTTCCCTCTATCAATTAATTCATGACGAACACAATTTGGTATAGTGGAAAACGTACTATTATTATTCACTTGTTATTAATACAGCCCATTCGTTGATGAAACGAAATCCGCTGACCCCATACAGTGCTGCGTCTTCTTTTCACGTTGCGATTCGATTACGCAAAACCGAGAAAAGGAGTACGAAGTGCCGTAACACGGGAAGCAACGCCGGTACTAGATGTGTAATTTAGATTGAGGATCGTGGATGATCGTACATTAACTTTAGCAAGATCGGTCTCTCGACCTTTTCCTCGAAGCTTCATTAACGAACGGCCAACAGAATCATTAATATTTCTACACGTACAGGGCATTTTACAATTCTTACCAAAGATTCGATAAACACCGTAACTGTGCTATTTTTCTCGACGAGATGCACTTGAAGACTGACGCCACATTTACGAAATACGAAACGCACTTTCTATTTGCCGCCGATGCTTGGAGAATTGAAAGATCGAATTGAATTTGAGGCTGTCGTCGATTGCTCTTGTGCAATAAATAATATTTTACTGTTACTCGATGTACGTGATACGGTGGCAAAGATATATTTCATGGGTTAGCATTGACGATTTTAAAGAACACACAATGATATTCGGAGTGATGGATTTGAATGCAATTCTGTGTATTTTTGTGAGAATGTGTTACAAATTTTCTGCAAGGGGAAAAATCTTTTATGATGGAAGCAAAAATGTGGTCAACAGTTGCACGTTAATGTGAAACAGGTTTCTGAAACGTAACTAAATTGCACAACCAGGAACTTTCGTTTAGATAGAAAGATATGCTACATAAATGTGTGTGTAATTTCGTAATTTCAAAAAGATCTAAAATCTATAATAATATGAAAAAGAACTGTTAAATCGTGCGAATTGACTTTGTGCGCGCAGATTTGAATTACCAATTTATTACTTCTAATAATTATAATAATTCTGCCATAAAAGCCTTGCGTGATACAATACGAAAACGAAATCCCATGCGAAACAGAAATACAGCGCGTCGGGATTGCAATTGCATTTCACAATGCGGGGCAGGTACCACGATTCGTAAAAATATTGACAAGAAATTATTTTAAAAGTAGATTTCACATTTGTCTAAATTTTAATTCCAACGTTTATTTAAAACTGTATCCTGTCACGCGAAATTAAACGGCCAGTAACAAGCAAATATTTGTATTGTTTGCAAGCGAAACGCGAGTGAAAACAATCACGATATCACGCTACGCGAGCTGTCCCACATTTCACTATTAAATGAAACACTGTTTGCTTCTAGAAAGACGTAAGTGCTTTTTACCGCAAAGAAAGTCGGTCATCGTTTATTTTTGGTCGATTACTGTCCCGGATGAAATATCGTATATTTATTATGAAGCATTGAATTCCATGCTAAACTTTCGCAACGTGCATAATAAGTACTGCTAAAAAAAAAAGAAATCCACATAAAAGTATTGTGACATTTAATTAATTATGCGCGATGCAATGACAATTAATGCCTCTGTAATCACGTTTCTTTCTCTTTTTGGTGGGCAGTTTCTCTGGATAACAGGTTTTCCACAATTTCCATAAATTACGGAAAAAATCATAATGCCCCGAGTGCTTCAATTATCAAGTAGAAAACAACTGCGTATCAATTCGTGCCAAATTAATTAGTCCTGTGCTAGAGTAATTAAATGCGAGTAACGAGTCGCTTTAAGCTAACTCTTGGCTGTTTTCGCCGACCTAACGTATCTAACGAGCACCAGAGACACCGTATCGAAATTTAGACCGGATAATCCTGGAAAATGCGAGCTCGCCGCAACGTATAAAGTTTAATAAACGAGTGATATCTGAGCACTTGCTGCAACGGGTGGTTAAAGTAGAATTTGCTTGTTTTAAACGTACTGTACCATTTCGGGCGAAATTGCCATTTGGTTGCAAAGTAATTCCCGGTATAAATATATAATTTACCAAGCTAATTTTAATTGATAGACGATCTGGAATTACTGTTAATTGGTGTGAATATTTTGTTATAGTAACAATAAGTAAAAGATTTATCTGTCGCCTAAAGTGATTAACTACGCAAAATAAAAGACGCGCGAAATTTATTTCACGTATAATTATTTTACATTATTTAACAGTAAAATGAAAGAAGAAACGATTCGAAACTCAGATTTAGCCTTTTTCCCTTTGACCTGTGTACGACCTGTCTACAATTCTCGGTCCGCCAACGAAGCTCGAGCTTTTAACGCTACACAAATGCCAAGCTCGGACCAACCACTTTTTCATCATACTTAGAACAATAACGCCGTTCAATGACACGCATAATCGTGTCCGGCTTGAACCCTACCCGCGCCCCATTCCTCTGTCGAGCAAGACCAGCTCGGGCAAAGCACAGGCTGCCGCGCAACTCGTCCCATGAAAATATCTAGAGCAGTTGGAAAAGCGCAAAAATTTACGACCACCCGTTGCATTATTCGCCACGAGAGATCGGCGCACGACTAGGTGTGGTCCACGCGGACCTGCAGAACTCTTTCCGTCCTTTCTTTTTCCATCACGTCCATTTCTGTTCATATCTCTCGGCCATCTACTATCCAGCCACTTCAACGACACGATAGACACTCGCTGGCTCGTTCGAAACCGCGAGAAACGAATGCAACCAGCAACGCGGACGATTTTCGGTGGAAACTTCGAAGCAATGCGATCCCGGTACCGTAATGGAACGAGAACGCGTCGTCGAACGGTGTTCTTGTACGCGTGAGGCGATTCGAAACGTTTCAGAAACGTTCCAGCAATGCTTCGCGGCGGAGGCGGGCACAGGGAAGTAATTACGAAAGAAAATGAAAGGACAAAATATCGGTGTCGAACTCGAGCCACGGAGCGTGTACGTACTTTGATCGATGAATTATATTATTATGTAGAGTGGTTTTGATGTGGAGCAACGATTTTCAACCGTTTCTTTTTTGGCGCGATGCACGCGAGTTAATTGTTGCTTGGAGTTTATTACTAGTCATTAACGCAGCGTCGCGTTAACTTGTATCAAAATATCTTGAACACACCTGTGAACCTCTCGCGGCCAGCCGGTTGAAAATCGCTGATCCAGAGGAATATCGTAAGGGGATATCAAATAGGGTTAGGGTGTACGATAGACACGTGTAATAGTGTTAATGACAGTGTATGGAAATTCGAGACACCTGGTGAACGATACGAGTAAGCTGATTCAGAGTCATGATTCATTATTTGTTGCGATTAACGAGGCATAGAGGAGAGACAAAAGAAATGAAGATCCAGAAGTGCATTTAGTATTTAGAATTCGGATTTGATTAATGAATTTAAATATTCCTAAAAATATAGCGTAATGCATAGGTGTATAAACTCCTTCGTCAGTGACGTAACGAACACCTGAAACGCAACGTTTGGTTCCTGTTACTTTTATTGACGATTACAACTTTCCAACTGCTGCCACGTGGCTTTTAGCCACGCTTGTAACTTTGCAGAACGATGAAAGGATTTCGCGATGATCAGTTTTTTTTGTCGCGGAACACGTTTCGATAACCTTTGGGATGCGATGGGGGAATCGAAGTCTTCTTCGTGATTGCTGCAGGGATAATATCGAGGAATCGATACAACGACTGAATAACCGTGATGTTTATCTCGATTTCATCTAATTTTTATTAGTTCAATCAACTATTCATATGCGATTCGCAACGTGGCAGAAATTAATAGAAATCTTTGATTAAATGCCATTTATGCTTGTATCATAAAATAGCGCACAGTTCAAATTTATTGTAAAGTGAAGTAACATTTTCACTTTGTACACATTGAGATTTTATTCAGATCATTTTATTCAGAAGAAAGTTGAATTTAAATGTGAATCGATTTTTATAATAAAGTAGCACAGGATATTGGATTCTCGTTATAGTTGATTTATTATGTGTTCTGTAATCATTCGAAAGTAAGCTACGATATACCGACGTTATGCGTCGATTCTAGGCAAGTATTATAACAACTTTGTAAGTCAGAATGCTGTTACTTTCTATGCTACATGTGCATAGAACTGGTACACGTGCACCTTCCTTTCAACTTGTATTTTCATAAGAAATATTAACAAGCTGCATTAAACTGCAATTTTTTCTTCACGTTCTCGAGTACAAAGTTTTGTCCTCATTATTTTCTTAGTTTTATTATTGGAAATAGACTATTACTAAAAATTGCTATTCGAAACGAAGCCACGAACGAAATTTGAATCTGTTATTATAAATATTATGAGGTTCCCTCGGACGAATAACGTGAAATGAAAATCACAGTTCGATTAACACTCATTTTATGGAAAGTGAATTCGAGAATTCCAGTCGCTTTCTATGGAGAAACGAACGCCACGTTCGTGTATCGAGTAGTGTTCATCTATCGACTAATGTAATTAATTTCTTTCGCTATCACAATTTTCCTGTCGGTTTGCCGCTTCTCAACCGATGTCTGTCGATTATTCTCTTTATTTTGCGTGTAAATAATTTCAAGGTAGTGGCTGCCGACTCTGTGGAAGTTCCGCAGTGAAAACTACTAATTTCAGATAGCGATTTATTAGCATGGCGTGTGTTTCTGTACATTCGTGTATTACAAAGGCCGGGATTAAATAAAATATACATATTAAATGTTTCTTTAACTCAACAACGGAACAATACTCTGTACACATTCAATGCTTATAATCTTAATTGAAATTAATATTCTGTTCGGGGCTATTCGTAAAATACTTGTAGCACGGTTCTACTTTGAAATGTAATACATTATATTTGTGGTACACCTAGTAAAAAGTAGTGTCTCCGTTAAATGGAAATTGAAAAATTCTTTCACCGGAACATGGCAAATTTTGGATTCGCTTTTTCTATTTAAAATTCTACCTTATCTGAAGTCTCTATGCCATTTTTTATTGAAAATAAACTATAAAATATTGCTCCCTTAAATTTTTTCCAACTCTAATAATAATTTCTACTCATATCTTTGCTAAATCGTACGGCACTAGATTCTGTAGCATCACGTTCATTTCGCGTATACGACGAAGGGGTGCACAGTGAATCAGTGGAACAAGCAGGTCGAAGGTGCGACTTAACAGCAGGAAACGAAGAACCGCGTCGAATTCCCGACAGTAGAGCCGACGAGGATGTCCCTTTCAAAACATAATTGTCGTACGCTATTCATACAAATAACTCGCTTCCTCGATCGTTAAGAAGTTCGTCTGCATGGAAGTTCGATTACGAGATTTATATAAATTATAAGGATTAAACCGTTCCACTGCCGTGGTAGCCTTCGCGAAATATGAAAGAAAAAAAAAAAATTAACGCCACCGCCACACTAAATGCAACACTGCCTCCTTGACACAGAATCGACGCACTCGTGGATCAGGTTTTGAAGGGAACAATCACGTTACCAAAGCTTCGCGTGCCAGGATAACGGGCAATTGCAATGTCGATTAACAATTTGGGTAAACGTGGGAAGAAAATCTCAATCTATGACTTTATAACGTAGACTCGTGAACTTGATAATTATCACAATCCCTGCGATAAGCACGAATAATTGTGCAACGATTAACATCGTTTACAAATTGTACAGAATTTAAATAATAGAAATTCACCGCATCAATATAAACGTGTTGAGCAAAGAAAATCTTTGTTCTTCGGTAGAATCAAAGGATGGCATGAATAATATTAACCACTTTCATCCATACTTAAATGTATTTTATATGAATCTAAAATCCAATTAAATTTAGTCAAGGACCTTTATTTGGCGTCCGTGAAACTCTTGTTCATTCGCCAAATGCAATCGTTAAAATATAATTGATTCGTTCAGGAACTTCTTCATCGCGTCCTTCGCATTTATTTCGTAATGTAATATGAAGAATGTAAGATTTCGGATCAAAATTTTCAAGGAATAACGTAACATTGTATCAAGTGATTCATATTCACAATGGGCAGCACAGAACTACGGAGTAAGATTCATGAAACATTGAAGGTATATTAAGATGTACATAATACTTGTCTACATCTAAATGTCGTCTTTGTCTTCGATTATTTTTTTTGAAATAATAATTCACTTACCTGAGTGCTACGTTCGCGAAGACCTTCGGCTGTGACGAAAAGCAGCACCACCAATGACACCACCATGCACCTCGAAAATGTCCGCGCCATTCTGCAATAATGAAGAAGAAATATGATATTACATAATAACAAAAAGGTCAAGCAGAGAGAGAGAGGAAGTTCTGTTGAACAACTTCAATACACAGCAATAACAACAAACTTCTAAATCAAATTAAATTACCTAATAAGAAAAGTTTGTTACCAGTTTTTAATTTTTTAACATTTAACAATTTCAAATACATTTTGGAACCGTTGAATATCTAATGTCAATGTTCTAAGATTTACGAATTACTATTCTGTACTTTTATCATTATCATACATCGTTTCACAGTTTACTTAATGCCGCTAAATGTGAAACGCCTGAGGATAATTTATATCAATTGTATAACGGAGAGAATAATTACTTTGTCTCATTAAATGCTATTGGTTATCAACTATATCTACGAGTACCTAATCTTGTTATCCTCGTTCCTTTTTAGCGGTCACCCTGTACACGAAAGGCCGCGATGCCTGCGTGTGTGAAAGTCGAGCACCGCCTTCTACATTTAAATTTACTCTTACTTGTATAATTCGCAAGCTAACCAGCGCGTATAATTCTCGGCAGCCAGCACGTACAACAACCTATGAAATCATACGTTTCTGTCCAGAATTATTTAACGCGCCACAACGAAAGTTTCGCGTAATTTCCGCGGCAACCCCGTACGAACGACGAGTTTATGTATCTTCGAAATTATCTCGGATATTAAACTATATCAACAGCCTGTCCCGTCTCGCGTACGCTTATTTTTACACCGTCAAGGATGGATACGCGATTACACCCTTTGTTTCTATATGAAAACGAATCGATCGAGGCATTATTTTTATCGCGAAACACGTCGCTGCGGAACGCTTTCGCGTCTCTCTAGTCGTTCCATTAAAAATAACAACAACCGACACGCCGTCGTTTAATAATATCGCGATCGTTATTCCTTGATACTCCGCGAAACGATGAATTCCGCTTTCAATTTCCGTTTACGCATGTGCAAACATCGTCGTACTCAAGTTGAGCCCGCGCAATTGAATTCGTTATTACTCCAAATGATCTGGTTGCTTGTAATGAAAAATAAAAAGTGGCATCCTGAAAACGGTGCCAAGGTTCTCGTCTCGTGCCAGGTGGAAAGGTTTTTAAAAAATTCCTGTGGCTCGCACCCCACCCCTTTGAATTCAATGGGAACCAGAATCGACCACGGCGATATCACTCAGAGCTCCAGCATACGCGATACCGGTTTTGCGAAAACTGCAATGGTTCCCAAAAATAATTTAATTATTCGATTTCGCCTCTCTTTGCAGTTAACTTGTCGCTGACTTTCGAATTTCGATTCCCCTACAACTATATGTCTATGTATTAAATTATTTATTTTTCACACACTTCTTAGTATTGAAATTGGAATGCTTGAATACACCTGCTAACATATCGTCGTATACATTTTCAAGAAATCATCGTATAGATTCACATGAGGCCAACTGGCATACAGTGGTTGATCAAGATCAATAAAGTCACAGTAAAAATATGTATACACATTCTTTGTACCCGTATGGAAATAAAATCGCAATACATATCGAGGCTTTCGCGTTGGATAATTCTTAATTAACAGTCGTCTGTTAAGAATATACGAAAACGTTCGAACTTGGCTCATGTGTTACAATTATAGAAAATTAATTGGAATCGCCACTTTATGCAAGCAGCCCTAAGTACTTGATCGTCCGCTGTGTATGAGGCGAATCGTTAGAATTGGCAACGAAGAACCGGTTTCCAGATGCGGAGGATTTAACAAATAGCGAATCCACCTAGGCCGTCTCAAGTACGCGGGCAATCGTGATGATCGTGAGCTCTCTCGATCCTCTTTCCTCCGTTGCCGCGAAGATCGACAAGGAGAGGAGGAAGATCAAGATCAGCCACGGATCGACGACCGTACTCGAAATACCGTTAGACTCAATCGCATTGTACTACGATTCATCAGCATCGTCCATTCAACTTTTGCCTTCTCAGTTTTCTACCATGAATCGCCTCAATCTTTTCACCCCAATATGCCTCATATTTTCAATGAACACTGTAAGGACACTGTACGAAATAGCTAAGTTGATTAAGTAAATATACTCAATTAATTGATTAATATGAATAAATAAAATTCCCGTACGAACGCGGCGAGAAACTCGGTGGAATGTACCGTTACACTTTTATAACGAACCACCAACGAAACAGAGAAAGTTTCAATTGTCACGTGAAATCTAAATGAAAATCTGCCGGCGATGTGCTCTAACAAGTAGAAGTAAGTAGAAGCATCTTTCTTATCAATTAGAGGCGGCCTCGCAATTATAAAACGCTCGGGGGAAAAACGAGATCCATTAATTTCGTTCGTAACGTATTACGGCTCGCCAGGTAAAAACGATCTCGAGAGAACAGTGTTCCCAGTGTCGGCTCCTTTCCACGATCGTTCGTGCGCACGAATCGGTTACGCGCCAATCGAAAGTAAATTCTCTGAGACGGTGTATGCAACTGCACGTATCGTGTTCCAACCGCGATTGTAAAGCATATTCCGTAGAGAATATGGTCCTGGTATAATATCAGATACTTCTACGATAGGTACTGCCGATTGTTCGATTCAAACTGTTCGACAATTTCTCACAAGTCAGTAAGACGTTGAACAAAATTATGTACGTCGCAGTGATTCCAACGAAAAGAAATCAACGCAATGTTTGCTACTTATTCGAGAAAAATATATATATATAGATATAATAATCACATTGAAGTATATAATTATTCAAGAAGAAAGGTGTATAAGAAATATACATGTAGAAATAAAATAGACACGAGAACGAATTTCTCCGAGACATTTACTCATGCACCGTTGATTCCCAGCCCAATTTTCAGCATTATTGTTCGATTTAAGGCCCCGTGACCGATTCGACGAACGAACCGTGGGTCCCCGTCACAGTGGAAAGATCATTTCGGCACGGTCCGCCCAGGTAACCGTGTTTTACGTAAGTAAAGCCGGGAACATCTGGAAGTTTGCGCGCGTGAAAGTGGACTACCAAGTTACAGAGGCAACGGTCAGTTAATTCCGCGGCGGCTCGGTTAATATTCTCGCAACACTAGCCGGTTCCCGTGGCGATCGCGGAACCAAGCAGACTGATTTCGACCGACTATTTCACCAGCCAATCGTCGTTGAAAGAAACTGTTCCAAAATGTCTATCACTCCAAATTTCCATCTCGGCCGTCGTTTGAACGAGACTGCCAAAACGAATTTGAATCATTGGCAGCGTTGAGTAACGTGAGAGGGACAAACATTGGGGAAAATCTAATCGCCAATTAAACGTATCCGACCGGTTGCACAAGTGGTTTAAGGACGACGATGATTCATTCAAGATGAAACAATCAAGGGAACCGGCCACTACAATAAACGGAATCGTCGTGAAAAAAATAGAACACTATCTAGAAGACGCATCTTTGTTCCCTCGCGCTAACTGCAACGACGACCTTCGCGGCTTTACGTTACGATAAAGGAAAGGAATCGCGATGTTCCCATGCGCAGACAAAAGAGTGCCGGTGTTCCGGTCGCACTTGAATCACACTCACCTTGCAGCTTCTTAGACAGGCCCGATCCAATGTTTCATTTCAGTTCACCTGACTTCGCCGCAAGGGTCCTCCCACGCGTTCGGTCGGCACCCTTTCTTAGCTGGTGCACAGATCGGCGGTGTCAGTCGCACAAGTGTCACGGGGTTATACGGGGAGAACGGGTCGAGAACTTGTTAAGTAATATGTAATCCTTCGCGGCGTCGAAGTGCCTTTGGATCGTCACTGGAGGAAAACTATAAGGAGGCGGTCGAAAAGGTTCGACGAACGTTCACGGATACACGAGGCTCGATCAAGTTTGATGGAAATGATCGTCACGCATTTTCACGAGGTAAACCGTTCCCGCAGTTCGGCGGCAGCGCGTATAACAGTCGCGGACCTTAGTGCACGGAATGCTCGGAGACAAATGGAAGTCGATCGAACGACCGTCGTGTCAAAAAACCTGCCTCTAAATGGGGGAGAAAAAAAGTGTTCGCGAGACCATTTTCCCTTTCGCTCGACCCAACGCCACCACCACCGCGGCCACCACCACCATCGTCGCCACACCACCCAGGTATTGCTGTTCACTTCGTGCCACACGCTGCCCCTACCCCAATGCACAGGTACAACGATGCCCGTCCCCTCCCACGATACTAAGCCTCGTCCCTCTTACTGACTGATAGCTACTTTGATATGCGTGACTTCCTGCGATCCGAGAACACATTCGCGGACGTCTGTGTGCGTATAGAGCGTGCGTGTGTGCACGGACATGTGGGCTCGATCGTGGACCATTTTCCACGGCGAGCCGGACCGACGAGGAAAGAGGTCGAAATTAAAAGTTGCTGGGCCAGCTGACTTTCGAGATGCAATTTCCAGCGATGCTGAAAGTTTGTTTGACGGGGATTTCGTGCGAGATTGTTGTTTAGATTTGGTGGCGATCGATCTGTGACGATTTAACAACGTGGAATTGATTTCGTGAATGCGTCCTTGGATGGTTGAGAATTTGCGGCATCGTAACGTTTTAGTTATTTGTTAATTAACATTGTTATTTAACATTGTTAGACTGAGCTTGGAGTTGCGTTGCGCGTAATATAGTTAGTGAAATTGAATTATTGAAAAGCTTGTCTATGTATGCACTTGTTGTACCTGCAGTGCGTGTAGTACCTGTATTAATTGGAAGAGTGACGGATAAAGAGAGCGAACAAATAATATCATTCAGTTAATTGTGTGAGAGAGAAATGAACTGTGAGACTGTAAATTCTACTGAAAGAGAGATAATAATGGAGAAATATTTATTAAATGAGTAATGCTGTAAACGAATGTTAAGTAAGAAATATGCGGTGGATAGAATATTTTGTCATTTATAAAATACCTTGAACATTATCTGACTATAAATATTGTTGTTCTGACAATATCTACGAAAGGATTACTAAACTTTCAATATTTACGATTATGAAATGTAAGAAAAAGTGGCAACAGTACCGGGATGAAATAAATCTTTATTAAGTGTATAAATCTACTTAAACAGATGCATCGCAAATAAGTTACAACACCTTCTTCGTTCTTTTTTTTTATAAACCGCAGGATGGTTATCCAACTGTATGAACAAACAGTTGATGTAATCAATGATCTAGAATCTAAATCACATCCACCAATGCGTTGATCCACCAACCGGAGTATCTGGGTCTATATTTTGCATACAATTTTGCATCTGCTACATTTAAACATCATAATATAAGCATCATCTTTCCATAAATTAGAATTTACATATTACATTACATACATCTGTATACGACTATTGCTGGTAGAACTCAAAAGCGATTCACTAAATCATTTCCATTTCTTTATTTTGAAAGTAGCGCTTCTTGCATCGAATTGAATATCACTAAAGATATTATATAATTTAGAGCACAGTGTTTCGTCACTCGTTCCAGATCAATTGTCCAAATTTCGTCAAGCTTGCTGATCTACATCCTATTATTGAAGACCACTTAGCACTGTATTAATTATCATCGATCTATCTGTAATCGTACTTGCGAAAGAATATTATCATATGAATACGTGCTAGTAGAAGAACAAAATCCACAACACTGTTAGGAACACCAAAAATTAGCCAGCGATTCCTAAATCAAGGACGAGACAATAAAACATTATTCCTTTTGTGTTAACGTTTCATTACGCGTGCATTACGTCGCTTTCCCTTGACATTCTAATCAAAGAACAAAATCGATCGTTGGCGTTCCAATTCGAAAGTAGTTCGCAAAACCGAACAATTACCCTTTCTAATAATTGTACGCCTGTAATTTCCCGTGGGCTCTCCATAATATGAGACATATGCAGAGTTCTGCAGTTGCAAACGCAACGAATGCGTAGCCTCAACACAAAACTGGGTTACTAGACATCGAACCCTTTTATAATGCGTTCTAGTTTTCTTTATGCCCCATACTGATTCCACCCATGCATATGTGCATTAAAAGGCGATTGTTCAAAAATAACAATGAGAATTCGTATTCGCTTTTTAGACTGTATAGTAAACGTGTACTTGCCATTAGAATTATAATATTTAAAATGCCATATATTGGAATATATTTTTGATTGAAGATAAACTTTCCTTGTAGACAATAGAAAACTTCAATGAAAGGACTCATATCAAGGTTTGCGTGTTATAAGTTATATTTGAATCGATTTAAGTTATTTGTTATTATTTTTTCGCATTGACATATGTGTATATTGATGAATATCAGTAACAAGAAATCATCGATAAGATATCTCTGGTACTACTATATGTATACATATGTATATATTTTCAAGGAATTCTTCTACATGATAGCAATTACTATTGAGTTGATCATAGATTTACAAAAATTCCTGTTATTTTCATCTTTATCTCTTATAATGTAATTACTGTTACCCAGTAATAAATAAGTATTAAATTAAACTATTTCTTTTGTTGTTTTCCCGGAACTTTTACGTCGGTTGATAAAACAGAATGATCGAACGTGGATCATCGACGTATAACAAAAAAATATATAATACAAAGCGGGGTATACTTCATTATACTCAATTATATTAATGTCAATAAATTTTATCAATATCCAAACAAAAACAAACAATTGAAAATATTGTTCTGAAGAAGTCTAAACTATCTACTGTATCGATAGTTTCGCTATCGACCTGATCTATGGTAGACAAATTTCAGCTGTCATGCAATGAACACAGATCACATCGTATGTGTAATCAATTGCCACGACAATTTCCTACGATAATGGGATTATCTGAGATATGTATATCAAATTTCTGCGATGCTATGTACAAGCCATTATCTTGAACCTGTTTATTGTAGGTGGAATCTTAATTTTTATAACCTTAAAAGTGGTGACATGTGACACTTGGGCATAAATAAACTGTATCCTTTTACAGTTACATTTCATTTCTAATATTAATATCGTGCTTGTATCTTAATTGAATTGACAACTGATTACCATAAATAAAGAAATTCACGGGAATATAAATATCGTAAGAAAAATATGGAGACTACGCGAAGTATTAATAGTATTAATAGTAGTCTTAGTCCGATCATGGTAAATTGCATTTATGTGTAATTTATAGTTAGCATTTCAAATCCCCACCTTCTTGTATTAGATCATTCTCTGAGTCAAGCATATCCATTACTCCTTTGTTACTTCCATGTCATAAATCATTCTTTTTTTGCAATTCTACCTTTATCTATTTAGACATGTCTACATATGTTCAAATTTCTGTAATGTTTTGACACATCGATTTCTAGTGTAACTTGAAGGTATCGAAAAACTGGGCGTTATGAAATTTATTTGACTTAATTCCATATACCTAGTCGATTTTTTTGACCATTTTTTAATAAACTAGCAACAATGTCCGATACCATGTCGAATGATGGAAAAACGGAAAATTATACTGTGGAACATTTAGTCTCTCATGACTCAGAATTCGACGATGCACTAGGTGTATCCGATTCTTTAGAAGTTACAATCAACGATAATGATGGCACTATAAACGTTGAATGCAAAGAGGACACCGATAATAAGGGTAAGTTGATTAGTTTGGCACACTAATATTCCGACTTCTGTTTTCTCCGTCAACTTTTAATTTCCTCGATCACGTATTAATAATGTGTATTTATATCTTGTCTTTGTCCGTTAGAATGCCCTGGTGTGATCCCCTTCTCTGCTGTACACAATTTGTCCAAAAACTTGAAAAGCCAACACCGTAACGTTTTCATTCCTGGCGAACAAGTGCATGTGAATGTAATAGATATCGAACGTAGCGTAATAACACATCCCCTGAACCCAAACTTGTACACCATAGAATTTAGGCATGGTCCCTTTACTTGGGTGATTAAGAAAAGATACATCCACGTTCAGAACCTGCATAATCAATTGAAACTATACCGTGCCAGCTTGAACATACCATTCCCTACTAAAAGTCACAAAGAAAGGCGGAGCAGTTTGAAAAGTTTAGGGGAGACAAAGGAAGGTAAAGGACGTCGCGGTGCATTGCCTAGGTACGAGAAATATTTACTTAAATACTTTTCTTTCTAATAAACGATTGAATAATAAAATAAACAATTCCTTTCAGGTTTCCAAATAAGCCTGACGTTCTAGTACCTTATGAGCAATTAGATCATAGGAAAAAAGTATTAGAAGAGTATTTAACTAATTTATTAAAAATAAAGATTTATTTACGCCATCCGGAGACTGTGAGTAAAGATATTCATTTATAATAACCGTACACGCGATATGCACTAATCCGTGTGAAAATTTTCAGATTAATTTTTTAGAAATTTCACATTTATCATTTATCGAAGATTTAGGAATGAAAGGTAAAGAGGGGCTGGTCTTAAAACGAACTGGTTCGGGAGCTAGAACTAGGTGTAATTTCTGTGGCCTCGTTGAAGGCGTGTGTTGTATTAGATGTAATCATTTTTGCTCGTCGCTATGCGGAAAATGGCATTCCCGACATCTAATAGTTAAAGATACTTTCGTTGCCTATATTAGGCCCAAAGATGGTACCATAAAATCGGTCATTTTAATGGACAGCGGTTTTGGAATTAGTTTCGGCATATATACAACCGGCTTAAGAAATGGCATACAGATAGTCAATCTCAGTAGGCATATAGTAATTAAATGTTCAACGAGAAGGAACACGAAAGAATGGATGGAATTTATTCAAGAAATTAGTAACACGAAAGGTAAGCTCTTTGGTTAACGCAAAAGTGAAAATTTAAAAACGGGAAACAATAAATCATGACATTGCAGGTCGAGATTTTATTCAAACAAATCCTCATCACTCGTTCGCACCTTATCGTTCACCAATCCCAGCTACGTGGTTCGTCGATGGATCGAGTTATATGTCCGCTGTTGCGGACGCATTGGAGAATGCCAAGGAAGAAATTTTTATTGCAGACTGGTGGCTATCACCTGAGATTTATATGAAGAGGCCGGCGATTAATAGCGATTATTGGCGTTTAGATAAGATCCTGGAAAGAAAAGCTGTAAGTATTCGAATAATTTGTCTCGATTAATTTGCACCCATTTACGATCTTCTATTACTTTGTTAATGCTGACGTGAAAATTCAGGAAATTCGGTGAGATCAGTATAATCAACTATTGGCATTTGCTTGATATAATCGGACACTATGTATTTGTAATGATTCGTATTTTTAGTTCGAAGGTGTAAAAATATTTATTATGATCTACAAAGAAGTGGAAGTCGCACTGGGGATAAACAGTTTCTATAGCAAGCAAAGACTAGTCGAAAAGTGCCCTGAAAATATAAAAGTACTGCGCCATCCAGATCACGCAAGGGTAGGAGTTTTTCTTTGGGCTCATCATGAAAAAATAGTGGTGATTGATCAAAGCATTGCCTTTCTCGGTGGCATCGATCTATGTTACGGTCGATGGGACAATAATGAACACCGATTGATAGATTTAGGTGAGTCAAACGAAGAAATTCAATATTTCTTGTTACCGACGTGAATTTGAATTAATTGCATTATTTTCAATCGCAGGCAGCACTCATCATTCTAGCATTTATATTTCATCCAAAGGGAAATTTACTAATACCAGCAGTAAAAAAGTATCAAATGTAAATGTAAATAAGCATGTTTTGCTATCACTGGCGATTGCAACTAACACAGTCGCAATGGCTACTACAAAGTCGATACCTGTATTGTAGGTTTATTTTCGTTATACATTGTTATAAAATTCGTATGCTAAAATTTTAAATACTTCTAAAATTGACCATAATTTGAGTTATATTACATATTTTGCATTTCCTAGACCTATGGTAAGCAACAAATCGTCAATTTCTCCGGCATTGCCGCAATTAAGTCCTGGAGACTTGCTATTGATGCAATCTGGAGAGGAAATAGACACTATGAAATGCGACACACCAAACACAGAACGGAGAAATCTATTCGGAATGGCGAGAAATACTATGGGCAAGATGAAACAAAATATAAAGTTGAAAAAGCAAGAGTTAATTAACATGGTGTATAATCCACACGAAATAAGTAGCGACGAAGAAGATGATATAGATAAGTTAGTTCAACGCTTAGCAATATCTTCAGAATGTATCAAGTAATTTATTTATGACTAAAGATCTATTGGCATATTTTGCAGCGGTACATTAGAAACACGAATTGAAACTCGTGACTCAATATATACAGAAGAAGACGAATGTTCAGACTACTCAGGAGTAGCTAAACTGTGGCTAGGAAAGGATTATACAAATTTTATTGTTAAAGACTTTAACGATCTCGAAAAACCTTACCGAGATTTAGTAGATAGAAGCACTACTCCTAGAATGCCATGGCACGATATGGGAGTCATGGTGCAAGGTGCATCGGCTAGAGATATTGCTAGACACTTTATTCAACGGTGGAATGCAATTAAAGTAATTGCTTTATAAGCTTCCAATAGCATGGTTATTAAATAATACTCAACAAATTTATATCTACAGATGGAGAAGGCAAAATTAAATTCCTGTTATCCATTCTTGCTACCAAAATCGTACAAAGATTGCAGAAGCTATGTGCCATTTATCGAAAGGGCTGCTATACACAATGTTAAATGCCAAGTATTAAGATCAGTCAGCTCTTGGTCAGCTGGTTTCCTCGATTCGGAAACATTGGAGCAAAGTATACAAGAAGCTTATATTCAAGCTATTAGCAAAGCAGAAAGGTAGGATTAATTTTCGCGAATATAAATTAACTAGTACACGAATGTTAATTGGATTGTTTGGTTCCAAGGTACATATATATAGAGAATCAGTTCTTTATAACGCTTGCATCGATGGAAAAAACCGCAGTTAAAAATCGTATAGGAGAAACATTATTGAAACGAATTTTGAGAGCGCACAGAGAGGGAGCGGTATTCAGAGTATTTGTAGTAATGCCTTTGTTACCAGGTTTTGAAGGTGAAGTTGGTGGGCCAACTGGTACTGCTTTACGCGCAATTACGCACTGGAATTATGCTTCTATATCGAGGTAAAAATTGTATACGAAATTAAATTCCAATTGAATATGAAAAATCTATATTAATTTGATAAAATTACGAATTTTTCTTGTATTGAATAAATATATAGGGGTAAAGACGCTATTTTAAATCGACTGATCGAAGCAGGAATAGAGGATCCAAGCGAGTACATTACATTCCATGGTTTACGAGCGCATGCTATGCTGAACGGCACATTGGTTACAGAATTAATTTACGTTCACAGTAAGCTTTTAATTGTGGATGACAATACGGTCATTTGTGGTTCAGCTAATATTAATGACAGAAGCATGATTGCGACACGGGACAGTGAGATTGCAGTAATAATTCATGTAAGTATTACTAAACTCACAAATATAATTTCTTTTTACAGTCTTTAATGCTTAGTAAGTATCAATTATTATTCCATTATAGGATCTAGAGTACGAAGAAGGAAGAATGAATGATATACCGTTCCCTTGCGGTAAATTTGCAGGATCGTTAAGGAAACAATTAATGTCCGAGCATTTAGGATTGCTTAAAACGAACGAAGATATTGGTGTCGGCGATATAATTAAAAAATCGTTCTACAGAGATGTATGGTGTGCTAGGAGTAACCAGAACACCGAAATCTATGAAGAAGTATTTCATTGCATACCCACAAACAAAGTTATTAATTTTTCTATGCTAAGGCAGTATCAGGCTGAAGAGCCGCTTTATTTGTCCGATCCACTTTTGGCTCAAGAAATGGTCGAACAGATTAAGGTACATGCAATTGGAATATTGCGTAAGAAACATTTATTCCAAACACTTTATTTAACGTCTGCTTTAATTTATATTTAGGGTCATCTGGTGAATACGCCTTTGAATTTCTTATGCAACGAGGATTTGAAACCAGCTGCCGCCACTGTGGAGGGTATTATGCCAACAGCGTTGTGGACATAGGTTCTTGATATTTGAGCATGAATACTGAAGAAACTAACATCAGTATTTTCAATATTATCCCCAATTTAACGTTACATGTTCGGTTGACTAAAGTACAAAGGATAACTCTCTGTTTGTGATTAACTTTATCAATTTCTTCGAGAAAAATAGGAACGTGGTATAAATTCAGGCTACTTCGAACTGCTATTTGAAATAGCCTATTCCTATGATGAAAAGTTCAACTATAGTAGTGGTGTGAATTTATACATAAGTAAGGGACATTCTGTTTGATTATGTGTACCTGTATTTTTTCTATTCGGATTTTTATTATAAATACGAAATAAGATCACTATCGCAAAATACTTAATAGCATATCCAGTGGTAACGAATCGAATATTAATTAAAGTCCGAGATGTAGTAAATATTTTAGATTGTTAATACTACTAGATACAGTTTATGATCGTACTTCAACATTCCATGAAATCTACCTCTTTGAAGAAAAGAAAATATGATATTAATATTGTTCCGACAGTCATTATTATTTTATAACAAATTTTATTATACATCGACTGACTGGTAAATGTGCTTAGAAAAATCTTATAGCAATAATAATTTAATATGCCTTTTAACTGATCGATTTTTCTATTATAAATTCTATTTTATAATGCCGTTTATTTGTACTGGAACGTGCATGAAATAAAAATGGTACATGAAGTTAAGATTTATTAATCGTTCATTCAATACTCCTGTTCGGTATTATAATATAATATTTATCATTATCGTGATAAAATTGGGTTCGCTAGGCAGCCCCGAATCAGCGAACATTAAGCGGGCTTTATTGCCCACTGTAGTTATTTCAGCAGACAGAGTCTTAAAGTACTTATTACAATTACTTTTGAATTTTAGTTTCTATTTTTTTATCTATTTGTAGTTCTAAATATTATGTATTATCTATTGTCCTGCTTCTTATGTAACATCTTCTGTTTTCTGACGCTCTAGAGATCATTCTTTAGTAAGATATATCATATATGTTTCCCCTTGAGAATTACATTTTCTTAATCCTCAAGAAGCCTTCTTTTTATAAATAAAATACCCATGTATATATTTGAATTCGTAAATTAATTGATATCTGCTAAGATATGCTTGAATCTACGCGGGTCTCTGCCATATCTACAGCGCCGGCTATGGTTTCGCCATCTATACAAAACTCCTTGAAACTACTCGCGCTTCTTACTTACCTTAAGTGTAGATAAGGTAGAGGGTCGGTAGTTTCATTCAGATCTGTAGAGATGGCGATACAAATGACTCTGGATAAAGCAGACATACATTTAGTTTCGAGCCATCCCTTCTTTCTTTTTCCTCTAAATAGCCCTTAACAATCTTTCTGTCTCCTGTTACTTACTTACTAATATATTTTCTGTGTGTGCAGGTTTCGCAGGCAAAGAGTAAGGAGCATTGAGCGGCACTCCTTATCTCGCATAAAAGAAACAAAGAAGAAACTACTTCTACTACAGAAGATACTTTAGTTATAATACGTTTAATTCCAAACAATTGTGTAATTAACTGTGATGTATATTTAGTATATATTTTATTTTATATTCAGTTTATTCGGTAGATCTTATATAAACATTAATATTACTTTTACTACAGATACTACTGAATGCCCTAAATATAAAATGAATGATATAATAAATACTTTCCAGATGCACAATTTTTGTAATTTAAAATAAGCTTCAGCATATAAAGTACGTGCATTTTAGTATAGGTTTAATCTTTAAGATATATTGTAAATTAACTTCAAAGACTAGTTCATAAGTATTAGCTTGTAAAGTTGAATTATAAAATTTTTGTGATGTAAAAACTTGTATCTTCGTTGATTAGTTTAAATAAATATTTAATGAAACGAATTCTACTGCTCTATTTATTTTCACACCCTAACAATCCTTGAGAAGACCTAATTCCAGTTCCTTAAGCAAGTACGACCGTGCAGGAACTTTAAATGCAAAGTTCTCAAGCGAACAACTTGTAAAAATAGTCCCGCACATGATTAAATTTGGAGCTAATTATCCACGAATTAATAGTACAACGACTTGATAGGAGCCTCGGAAATTCCTGGAACATGACGTCACTTCCAAGAATTGCTGAGATCGAATACCTCCTCGCATATCATATTTTCCTAATACAAATCCACGATTTTCAGCGAGATATTTTGGGAGAATCTCAGAAATTTTGGTCTCGGAAATTCCTGGAACTTGACGTCATTTCCAAGAATTACTGAGCTCGGATACCTCCTCGCATATCATATTCTCCTAGTACAAATCCACGATTTTCAGCGAGATATTTTTGCCAGAAACTCAGAAAATTTGGTCTCGGAAATTCCTGGAACTTGACGTCATTTCCAAGAATTACTGAGCTCGGATACCTCCTCGCATATCATATTCTCCTAGTACAAATTCACGATTTTCAGCGAGATATTTTTGGCAGAATCTCAGAAATTTTGGTCTCGGAAATTCCTGGAATGTGACGTCATTTCCAAGAATTGCTGTTATTGAATACCTCCTCGCATATCATATTCTCCTAATACAAAACCACGATTTTCAGCAGATATTTTTGCCAGAATCTCAGAAAATATGTGCTGAAAATCATGGATTTGTATCAGGAGAATATGATATGAGAGGAGGTATTTGATCCAGGCAGTTCTTGGAAAATGACTTCACGTTCCTGGAATTTCCGAGCGCAATATTTCTGAGATTCTGGCAAAAATATCTCGCTGAAAATCGTGGATTTGTATTAGGAGAATATGATATGCGAGGAGGTCTTTCATTGCAGCAATTCTTGGAAATGACGTCACGTTCCTGGAATTTCCGAGCGCAATATTTCTGAGATTCTGGCAAAAATATCTCGCTGAAAATCGTGGATTTGTATTAGGAGAATATGATATGCGAGGAGGTATCCGATATCGGCAGTTCTTGGAAATGACGTCACGTTCCTGGAATTTCCGAGAGCAAAATTTCTGCGTTTCTGGCAAAAATATCTCGCTGAAAATCGTGGATTTGTATTAGGAGAATATGATGTGCGAAGAGGTATCCGATATCGGCACTTCTTGGAAATGACGTCAACTTCCAGGAATTTCCAAGCGCTTAATTTTCTAGACTTTGACCAACCAATTGACCCATAAATAAAGACTTTGAAGATGATGTATTTTTCGAATTTGCTGCTGCCAAGTTTAATTAACGTATGGGGCCATTTTGACAAGTTTCTCGTTTTAGGACGGCAATTAAAGTTCGTCCACGGTACTTCTTGTATAAGGAATTGGAATTAGGTTCTCTCAAGGATTGTGAAGGTGTGAAAGTAAAAATAGCAGTGGAATTCTTTTCATTGAACATTTATTCAAACTATTCAATGAAGATACAAGGTACAGAAATGTTGTAATTCAAAACATGCTAATACTTATGACCTATTCTTTTATATCTATTTAGCATACATTCTAAAACTTAATCTTGTATCAATTCTAAACTAACATTTATGTAATATGGAAAGTACGATAAACATAAACAATCTAAAACTATTATAAACTATTCTTTAAAGTTAATTTTCAATATACATTACAGAAAAAACATATACTAGAATTTATGTACTTTAAATGCAGAAGCTTCTAAATTCAAATTACAGAAAATGTCTAGCTTCTGCATATGTAAAATATTTATTATATCTTTCATTTTAAATCTTGCACATTCAGTAGAACTTGTAGTAAAAGTAATATTAAACTTTCTTTATATAACATCTACAGAACAAACTAAATATAAAATAAAATATATAATTACACAATTGTTTTAAATTAAACTTATGGGTTTATAGTTACAAACTATTTTTATAAATCAACGTAGTATAACTAAAGTATCTTCTTTAGTAGAAATAGTTTCTTCTTTCTTTCTTTTATGCAAGAAGGGAAATGCCAGTCAATGCTCCTCACACTTTGCCTGCGAAACCTGCACATACAAATAATATATTATATATTAATAATATATTAATTTCCAAAGTTAATATGATGCACATCGTTCCGCTCTTTATAAACAAGTGCTTGAAATCACGTACCACTCGCATCCCTGTCTTACCTACATCCAACGTGTCTTTCGTTCCGCCATCTATGGCGGAGTGCTCGAAACTACCAGTATGTCTACTTTATCCAGAGTCATTTGTATCGCCATCTCTACAGTTGTGAATGAAACTACCGAGCCTCTGCCATATCTACACTTGAGGTAAGTAAGAAGCGTGAGTAGTTTCAAGGAGTTCTGCACAGATGGCGAAACCATAGCACGCACTGTAGATATGGCAGAGACCCGCGTAGTTTAGAGCATATTTGTATGGCAGTACCGATAAAGAAGAAACAAAGAAATAAAGAAGTACTATAAACAAGTACTTAAAAGTGTCAGCATCGTTTTCTATAATTTGTTGGGAACGTTGTGGGTGACACGAATTATTTTATTATTGGTAAAAATGACATATTTAAGTTCGTGGGAGGAGTTTGAGAAAGGTGCTGAGAGGTTATATCTTCAGGATCCAATGAAGGTATACTTCAATTAATTTAATAAGAATTTCATTATTTCTTCTTTACGAAATACTTAAAATTTTCATAGTCTTTGAATTACGCTACCTTATAAATATGTTTCATTCAATACTTTTGCACAAATTTTGTAGGTTGGAAATCGTCAGTGACGTTAGCACAGACAGCTCACGTAAATACAGAAATCCCAGTTCTATTTGATCAAATTTTACGTATAGAAAACTAATATTCTCGAATCGAAGTTCATATTAAATAATATATACACTTATTTCAGTGTTAGATTACAGGTAAAATGGAAGACATTTGCAGATAGTTGTATTTATAAATAGTTTAATAAGTTTATAATTTATTGTTTTCTTGTTTCAGGCCCGGTATACAATGAAATATTGCCATAACAAGGGTGTTCTATGTCTAAAACTTACAGATAATCGAACGGTAAGCATTCGCCCTTATACAACTTACCTTATAAATTTGTTAAAGTTCTATTTAAATAGTTACACACTGACAATATTCTTTTACAGTGCTTACAATACAAAACGGAGATAGCACAGGACTTAAAGAAGATGGAAAAGTTTATAGGAAACTTGATGAGGCATATGGCGTCCAAAGAGAGCTAAATGAAGGACTAGATAAGATTAGGGGACACTGGTTTTTTCATCGAGGAATGAAAGTGCTGGCGCATTTTAATTCATTGTATATGTTGTTCCATTTCATAAGATTCACTGACTGATGGGATTATAGATATTTAATTTGAATGAGGTATAAAAAACTTTCTTAAATATACAATATGTGCATAAATGTCTATTTTGTATTTATTTAAAGCTTCATGCTCATTTCGGGCGGTTCCGTTGCCTCCTTGTTAAAGTTCTAAAACAGTACAAGAAGAAAATGTATTACTGCATTTGCAAATATTCGGATTAAAAGTTCATTTACAATATTATACAATACATGACGATATGGAAATGTGGTGTAATAGAATTTATTGCAGAAATACTGATACTTCTCGGCAAAGTGTAATTATGTATGAGTCATAGCAGCAACTAGTGCATTAGTTATTAATAAAGCCAAACTTGATTCGAACTTCTTACTGTATATTATTCTAAAAGAAAGAAGCACAAAGCAACGAAAAGAAGCACTTACGATATAATGGGCTGAAGGACAGCATCCAGAGTAGTATCAACAGGAGGGTAGATTTCTTGATTTGAAGACAGTTCATAGCGTACCTCTCCCCCTAATTGCATTTGCGGCTATACCAAACAAAACTATTTTACTAATTTACTACGCAGAAAATCGTACGATACAACACACTACATTCTAGCGGCAGCATTTCATCAAAACAATTTCCCTTTCGTTTTCTCTTTTTTTTCGTTTATTTCATTAAACGAAAGCGAAATCGATATAAAAAATACTGCGACCAGAAGAGGAGAAAGTAGCAAGCCTCAACCACATGTATTTATAATAAAAAAAGCGCCAGGTGTGCCTAAAAGATTTTTGTATAATATGTGCAATTTTAATAAAGACAATTGTATCTGTGATTAAACTTTTCTCTCTCTTAATAAAGCAATAAGCTTGAACTACTTGAAGCAACAGTGTCACCCATTACTTTCCGATACTAATACTTCCGAGTGATGTGACAAACAGCAACGGACGAATAAAAAGTAATGAGAGCCACGTGAAACGCTAATTGTTGACCAAAAATGAACGAACGATATATGGATGACTTTGTTATAAATGAGCAAGCGGCGAAAAAAAAAGTTAAAATAATAATAATACGTACAACACGGGCAGGTTTAGCGCTGTCGGCGGAGCTTGAGCAGCAACTTGAAAATTCCTGCGGTGTACTTTCCCCAAGACCACTGTCCACGTTACTGCCTATTAATATTCTGTTGTTACGAGTATAATAAAAGTCCTTCCTCATATTGCACTCGTTCCTACTACCAACGTAGTACTTTGTCTCGACTTGGCCCGGCCTGGTCGGCGGCAAGTTATAACTTCCGTCGCGATTATGTTGTATCATTCTTCTGTTTCGTTTGCCAATGGAGCCGATCGTTCTGAAAGTGATTCCTTGACAATCTTGGGATACCACGGCAAATTTTTCTAAGCATATCCCTGATCGGACACCATTACGACATCGATGCGTATGTAATGCGTTTTTAGTTTGCTAAACGTTCATAACATTGTTAATACACTACTACGAGCTATATTGCATTCCTTAGCGATACACATTTTCTTTTTTATTCACAATACAGTACTAATTATCATGGAACACTTTTTATCCATTCGTCGATGAGTTTTTGCTTTTCTATTCTTTTTATCCTTTTTACATACGCCAATGCAATTTAAGAGGTCTACAAATACTTTGAGGAGAAACAATAATTACCGGCTACCTAAAAGAGGAGGATTCAGAAATACAAAATACACTGACACGAATCACGATCTTGTCGATCGTTGACGATAATTATGTCTACCAGAATTTCGACACTCCCAAATACCAATCACGCGTATATATATATTATATATTACTTAACAATTAATACAATGCATAATACCGCAGAGAATTACACAGAGACATTAACACAACAGACAGAACACGCAACGAGCAAAATGCTTTGTTTCTAGGACGTGATTCCACAGAACGGAATGTGTACTGTTCCATGGACTAGCGAGAAGCATCAGTATAGGTGCCAGCCAGGAAATAAATAAAACAGGTGCGACAAGCTGTTAATCTCATCGATTTATTAAGGACCTGTCATGCTTTAAATAAATAATAGGGGGCATGCTTATAGTAGATCATGTACATGCTCTGAATAAATAAAAAAAAGGGTAGGGTAATAATAATAATAATAAAAACATATAAAAAAACACCGCATGCAAGGGGAAAGTGTTAAACAATCACTACGGATCCCGTCTCATCCTCCAGTTGCGGAGGATGACTGTGGACGTTGCTGGCCGTCTTGAGATCATCGTACCTAGGTAGGGACGACGAGTCTGGGTCGTCCAATCGGGAATTGCTAGACTGTAATGTACATTGCTGTACGGTCGATTGTGATTGTACCACCGTGTATGGTATTTCTCGACGTTGCTGTTCGCTCATTCCGGTGGTATCGATTAGCCCAAACTCCAAGTGTCTGGAAAATCAGCCATTGTTTCATTGTTGTTGCGTTACGGTATATCGTGTAAGGAAATTTCGTTAAATTACGCGGAAAACCGCATTGTGCGAGCTACTGTGCGAACCCGTTTTTGTGCAAACTATTCGGGGATCACCGTATGCACAGCAGAAATGAAATTAGTAATAGTAGATCCTTCGTTTCTTTTTACACATACATATGTACACGGGATACGGTTGCTTAATTTGGAGGAAGTTTTGTGCAAGTAATTGGTGCGTTTACTTTTTACATTAATATTTACAGGGTTACAAGTGTCAACACCATGTCCGACAAGGTAGATAAAGTTTCATTCATTTAATAAACACAATAAACGAACGCGAGCATTGTACAAAAATGTAACGCTACAAAAGTTACAGTAGAGAATTAAATACCATACTTACCCCTCCAAATTAAACAATCAACCTTCGCGCCTTCACGCTTAAACCGAATATAGAATACAACCACGGCTATTATATGTAATATGCGAATTAAAGAAACCATTATTTTACTACTGCTACAATCTCATAAAGAAAGCGTACTTCCTAAGCTCGTCCGAGAATGGTTGCTTCTGTGAAGGACTCCGGTGTCGACTCCTGTGCCTTCTTCTCGGTTCCGTGTGGCTCACCTATTGAAACGTTCAACCCGTTAACGATATGTTATGTTTCAACAAAAAGCGTCGTATTAAAAACAAATGCTCGCGAGTACGTATCACTCGAGCAAAATGTGTTCCAGGGCAACGGTTTCGAATGTTGCGAGGAGAGAAAATGATGTTTCATTCAAACTTACGACAGCCCGTTGAACTCCTTCGCCCTTTCGCTTCTGTGCTTCTCGCCATTGCGGTTCGGAATCTACCAATTCGTGTCTGAAAGAATTTACACGCGTACATGTAGCACAGTTCAACGGCAAAACAGTCGTGCCCGTTTTAATGCGTGCACCGCGAATTAAATGAAGATTGAATCGTTCTGCTTCGTTCTGATTTCTTCATTGGGAATATGAACTCGCGCCGCGTTGGAAGATTTCGTTGGCCACGGTTGATACTTCCCATGCGCGTCGTCATTAAAATAATTATCACCTTTACGCGGTCTATGTACCCTACCGTGAGAGTATAATGAGTACAGGGGTTTCTTTACCGTCCTTACGGTCGACGAACTCGTCCAAGACGTTCCGGCGAGCTATTTCGTTTTCACATCACCGTGCTTTATCACGTCAATTAATTACCAATTACACCGCCTAGCACGTCTTCCACGTTTAATTGCCTTAATAGTCTTAATACAGAATTCATTTTTCCTTTTCCCGATTCTGTTGCGCAATTTTCTTACAGTTAGTCAGACTTGTACAGTAAATATCGCGCGGTAAGTACGAGATAAGGAGTAACGATTGAAAGATATACAAAAGGGAAACAGGAATCTTTGAATGAAATTAATTGACCGACAAAACATAAGCTCGTAAATAAGATACGAATATATGTAATTTTTGATGGGCACAGTGATCGAAATTGTTCGCATTGAGTCACTATACCTAGAAGAACGAGAGCTTCTGTGCTTCCTGCGGTGCTTGCGGTGACCCGACCTGGTGTCAGAACCCCTCGAAAGCTCAGACTCGCAGTCAGAATGACGGCTGTGTCTTCGATGACTATGACTATGACTCCTTCTGCGATGACCACCGCGACTATGGCTGTCCCCTGAACTTTGGCTCTCCACGGAGCTGCTCCTTCGCTGGAGTCTGCTCAAGAGCTGAAAACCGATTAAAACGTAATAAATCTCACGGTTCTTTTAACTTTTTAGAGTAAGCTTTAAACTAAAATGTCAACGCAAAAATTTAAATCGTACTATTAAATAGAATTCAAATTGAACAGCCTCCCCGAGATCATGAATTGTGCAATTTAATCCTAGTACGCGTTCCCGTTTGCATGCGAGCACTGGCAAAGGTTTAAATATTTCCAATTAGAACAGTATAGAGTAACAAACACCACAGACAGCCCTTTCGCGAAGCAAGCATACTTTTGAAAGAACAACATGCGAATAAATGACAGTCGAAAGCGATTTAACGAATCGAAGCGAAACAATCGCAGTCTCGGCTACGCTATTGCATCCACGGATAGGTGTATATCGTTTGTGCAGGTAATGTTTTGCTCTGCCCGAGGGTCACGCGCGTTTGCCACAAGGACCAAGCTGTAACGGACCGTGTCTGAAATTAATTTAATGAAGTCTGAAACAACGTACTGCCGGCGCCGTTCCCGCGGAGCGGACGGACCGAGGACTAGACGAAGTATAAAGGCCTCGTGGTTGGCTCTGCGTCCACGGGGCGCTTCTGGTACTTCTAGGACTCGAGTTATTCACCTGTCTCGCGTTCTGCGTATTACACAAAACATTGCTACCAGCTGGATTGCTGTTCGGATTCGAGTTGACCGTCGCCGGTGTTTCGATGAAAGGGCCAACCATCTCTTGCCCCTCTACCACTCGTCGCTGAGCCCGACGGCTCGGTGTCCTTTGGAATATCGGGGGTGGATTCCGTCTGATCACAGTGTGCTTCTCGGAGCCGGACGGAGGACTGTACGAACGGAAACGGGAGTAAGGACTCAGAGGCGGCGGTCCCGTGGCCATCAACCGGAAGAACGATTGGTGCTCCAGACAACATTTCCATAGATGTCTACAGGCACCTTTGGAGGGTGTCTCGAAACCGTGCGTCCTCTCCTCGGAGTTCTTCTCGCTGACTCTCAGCATGAAGTATCTACCCTGGAATAGCAAGTGGTGGATAGTTTATTTGTTTTGGAAATTTCAGAGGGTCCTGTGGTCATTGTTCAGGTTGTAATTTTATATTGTCGATTGTTCGCGGCGTTACAGCACCGCCAGAAATGTTATAGCGTGGGATATAAGTCAGCTGAGTGTCACGAACACAGTTTAAATATATTAATAAACTTATGAATCGCTATTTTAGTGAATTAAAATATGGTGGATTGTTGATTGTTAATATAAATAGAATATTTATAAATAAGTATAATTGTACCAATGCATATGAAACGGTAAAATTCTCCACGATGGTTCCAGTTATAATGGACACGAAAATTCCGAAAAATGGTGCAAGAGATCGATATATCATTGGTAACGTTTACCAAGCTAAGTTTATTCAACGTGAATCAAATTCCTTGACAATTCTAACGTTAGTTCGCCTACCTTATAATAGATCTTATTGATTCGGGGCCAGTAATAATTTCCCACTTTGGTCTTGTTGCGCAACAGAATTATCCCGCTCGGCGTCAAGCCCAAAAAGTATTCCACGCTATCTTCGCCCTACGGATCGAGATTATGGGGTTTTCAGAGATTGCCGTGCCTTATTGCGACACCGCCAGTCGATTCGAGAAACGTATACCTACCAATACGGGATGCAAATCGACCCCGTACATTTCCAGCCATTTCACTTTGTCTAGATAATTCAGCTCTGCTGCGGAGGGTAATTGTCCTCTGGAAAATTGGGTCATTGTTACTCTAAATTAACGTCATTATTACTTGAACGAATTGCGTAATCGATACAGATAAATACATTTTACGTAGAGCGGCTGTGAAAAGTTTCTGGGCAAATAGCAATTTCAATAATTACCTTTTGTCACTTCATATTTTACTGCGAATTAAAAATTTGTTATACTAACTATACTTATTCAACGAGTCGTTGCTTTTAAGAACCTTTAGGATTAGAAGTGGAAGAAAATCATATTTCGGCTGGAAACTTTTGGCGGCCAGTTTTGTATATCTCGCAAGATATCAATGAAAGTGGATTTGATTTTTGTTAAAAAGAATATGGATTGATTAAATATTGATAGCGAGGAAAATCCGTTCAATTTGTAATGGGAATAAATAATTTTATTTTGAAGAAGTACATTGATTGCCGGCATCTGTTTTATAGATAATGGTAATTAAAATTATTTTTGTGAATTTGAAGTAATGTAATTTAAAGGATCGACTTACACGAGAGTTTTGTGAAGTTCCACTATACGATTCTCCAATTCCGTGGTCTGATTCGCTAAAAATCGAAATTCGGTCACGTAGCCCACGGAATGTCGTCTTGGATCGTAATCACCGAGCTCCGCTGTAAAATTAACAAAAAAATCTCATGAAATTAGATTACACAACCCGACAAATATGCAAATATTTAAATATTAAAATATACCAAAAAATTCCTGAATGCCTTCCTTATTTATATGAATCCCATTCCTTTTTCATTAAGGAAAAGTCTATCTATCTATTTATACATGTGCATACATACATATATATGAAAATGTGAAGCAATTTGCGACGAGATTTTATAAATTTATCGTGAAAATAAATTGCTTATCATATATGTAACGGTTCACAAATGTTTAATGCCTACTTGTTACGCAATTCTAGTTGGTCCCTTCGCCTGAACATATTGCTACATACGGCCATAATGAGGATATAGGATGCATATATGTATACATACGTGGAACACGATCACGATTTATTTTCAAGGTATTAAGCAAATCGTCCCGTAACACGCATTCCGCCAGCCGGATGCTCACACGCATTATCTACGCTAGGAAGAGGACGAGGTGCACTCATCCTGCAATCTGTGTACGCACAACTTCTATGTACCATCCTTTTTTTTCGTGCCCTCGTTCTCCCTTCATTTCCTTGGTTTCTTTCTTTGTATGATTTAAACACGCGCAAGATTGCAGATTAACGTGCCTGCATGAATAAATTGTGTTAGTTAAGAAGGAGTGACTTTTTTTAAGGATCGTCTTCAGAGTTCTAATGCGATACTATCCTAATATTATTATGTCATAGATCAGTTATCGGTTTCTATATTGGAGAAATGTAACATTCATTTTAAACTGATGGGAAAGTATGATATCGAAAAACTACGTGCTTCTTACAGTTCAAAGAAATTCTGCATACAAGAAACGCATAGGTGGATAAATTCGGAAATAATAAATTGAATATGATACGACACTGATACATCTTTGAATTATTACTTGCTCGTCTCCATTCTCCAAAAGTCAGACTGAAATATAATATATGGTATACCATAAAACTTCGAAAACTCTACAAACTATGAAGAGAAATATCTTTCCACAACTTCACCATTCTCGCAAAGTCCGACCACGTTTACTCCAATTAACCCAAACTTATCTTGATTGCCCGTTTTCCATAACGTTTACCCAAGCCAGGAAAAACCGCCCCCTAAACGAATTAAAACACCGTTCCGTAACCAGCCGAAGAATCGAGATTTCAACATCCACGCGACTAATCCCATAAACACAATTTGCATGGAGGAATCCATGCTCGACGGAATTTCGCTCCTTTCGCCGTGTCTCCGGGTTCAGCCCCTCGATACCCGTCACCGTCAATTCCCATAGGGTGCAAGCACAGAAATGCCCTCCAGAAATCATCCTGGTCGCTTAATTGAATCACTGACTTTGATGAATATCTGCTCCGACCGGCGTTAGGGGCACTTTATTTTCTCGCTGCTTCCGCCTCTTTCTCATCGGTTGTTCACGCAGAACAGAATTCGGCGCCTTGTCGCGGCCGCCTCCTTGTATGGTGAAATTCGATTAACTGGATTATTTAATCACTTGTAATTCGATGACGACGCCGGTTAAACGTGTTTGCAAATGCCTCGAATTCCGCGAAGCAAATTGTTTAGAACGAAAGCAGCATCATGTTGCTGATTGACAAATCGATAAAGTACGGAACGATGGAGCATATTTCTTGTTATTGACCTAATCGATAATACGTTTCTGACATGCTAATAAGAAACGTTAATAGGAATGCAATATCATTTGGATTGTACATTTATAATACCGGTCTAGTAGTTTTTATTAATTTATCTCTAAAACGTTATCCTGGTCCTAGGTTTCAAATAAAATATCCTATCATATTAGTTTGGAAAAAGTGCAATATTTTTTCCACTCCTTTCTATCGGCAAAATTGAAATCATATTCCGTGAAAAGATACGCCTATCTTTTTAAATCGCATCTCGCTCACTGGACTTGTGTTCGTCTTCCATTTCCGTCCACGAGCCAAAGGTTTCCCTGTCCCCTCCTCTGCTGTCCCTTTCCCTGTTTCCAATGAAAGAACTGATCAAATTCCTTCTAACGACACAATTACCTCGCTGACATCTCCCTTCACCGAAAATTCCTCATCCGTGATAAAAATCAAATATCAACGACAAAAGACCCCATCAGATTTATTTCTCCTATATTCTTATCGTACAATGAAATGCACATAGACGATTCCATCGTCATTTTAAAACGTCGTCAAGAAAAATAAAATAAAATTGGAAATGGACACGAATAAGACAACGCTCGCACTAACATTGACATCAAACGACAAGAAGAATTAAAAACAATGTCTCCGAGTAAAAATCATTCGAAACGGTAATTTTATTCATTTGCATACCGGCGAATCGTTCGCTCTGAAAGCGTGCATAGTTAAGAGACAAAGGGTAGCAACAAAGAACAGCCTGAACGTATGAAACAATTAAGTTTCCAGATACGATTCCATTGTTTGCGTTTCAATGGGACTTCCTTGGGCATCTTCTTCCCCGTCTTCGGTGCAGACACGAAATGGGGCGAGCGAAACAACGATGGGGCAGGGACTAAATTAATTTACGAAACGAAGTCTCGTAGGAAAGAAACAGCACGAAAAATCAGAATCCATTCGAATGAAAGAGCCCGGACAGAGGCAAGAAGTAACGCTCCCGGCAATAATAATAGAACTCGGCCCGGTCTAAATGTCCAAAGAAGAACGAACCCCCAAAGGTGTTTTCGTCGCCATTGTGATGGCATTGCATGCTCAAAAGCTTCCTGGCTATCCGTATTTGTGATCTCCGCGAAGATGGACAACGTTTTTCGTTCGTAATACGAGACGGTCCACTTTATTTCCACAGCAACTCCAATATTTGCGGACGAGGAGCGCGAAAAGGCTCATAGCCGGACGGTTCATTGCGGGAAAGAAAAACGCGTTACCAGAAGAGTGACATGCTTCAAGCACGAGAAAGGAAAACAGGGAGGGGGAGATAAAAATCGTGTACCCACTGGTGACTATCCCGGTTGGTGAGTTGATTAATATTCGTCGTTAAACTGTCCTCCTCGCGAAATTACTTTCCGACGTTGAACAAGCGCGTAATTGCGTATGCTATGCATATAACGATGAAGTTTTCGTTTTCCTTTTCCCCGTTTTTATTTCCCGTTCGGAGGTGAATGAGGTTTCCTTAATTGCTGCGCTGAACAGGGCAAGGAAAACGTGGAAATTTCTGCGGAGCAACAGCGTGGGCTGGAGGTTAGACACGGTGCTAGTTATTTTGGCATGCAACCGGTGGGTTTTTTAAATTCAAGAAATTTGGAAATTTTTATTACTGATTTACCGATCGCGTTCCAAAAATGTGCATTGAATGCGAATATTTGTTAAACGAATTTTGTTTAAACGGAGGGTTATTTAAATTGTTAAAAATACGGAATAAATGTATGTGGCAAACAATTATGTCGAGTATTAAACAATGAATACAAAAATATGGCATTCCACTTGTTTCTCCTATTCTTGTACCTCGAAAAAATATGCTCAAAAAAGACACTCGTGGAAGCATTATAAAATTATCATTTTCACGCCTTTGCTGTTGAAGAAAACAATATTAATTTTTTTCCCGATGATAAATCGAGAACATTTTAAATTGTGCTTCTTTCAATAAGCAAGTATAGTATGACTTGCGGGTAAATCGCGTTTGGAAACGTTTCTGGCCCGTTGGTACCGAGGGAAAGAGGGTGAAAGGGGTGAAAGGGCGCGACAGAAAGTCGAACACGCGACATTCTGTGGCTCAAGATGTCGCAATCCACTGTCACGCGGTGATCTCATCCGCGGCGGACCGCACGCGCATTCAGAGGAAGTTTTATCTCCATTTCGCGAGGCAGAACCCGTGGCCGTGTCCTCTTCTCGGCTCTTCCTCGCCACCTTTACGCCTCTCTGCCTGTTTCACGTTTCGTTGTCAACGGGCAGAGAGACTGAACAAGAAGAAAGGGCATTCATTTCGTCCCTTTTGACGGCGATGAGACGCAAACACGACCGTATCTTTTTCTCCCGTTCTCCGTCGCACTTTCTCTGTATCCACCCTTTCTCTATTTGCATGACTTTGAATCTCAGCAGCAGATAACTAACGCGCGGAGCTGCAGCCTCCTTCTGCCGGTACTCGCCAACGTCTTTGCGCCGTTCGTTCATTCGGGTACAAATGGAAACGTGTAATGATGTGTATTTTGACATTTTTCTTCTTTTTTTTGTAAGCTTTAAGAGCAAGTGAGTATGTAAGAACAGTTTAATCTCTATTTGTGGGAGTCGATTGGGTTGGCGGATCTCGTGGACAAATGTATCGAATTAATGTTTGATCATTTTCGTTATGTCACAGCTAATGAATTGAAATACAAAATAAAAGATATGTTAGCCGTATAATTGTTCAAATATTCGGTATTAAAAATATTAAGAACATGAAGTAATACGAGACAGAAAAGGAAGTACGATTTTTGATCATTTCAATTACTATCGATAATCCTTGTTCACTTTTAATAGCGCTTCCAATTCTTCTTCTTACTTCTTCCCAGCGATATACAAATAAACAACAGCGTATAAAGGAAAACTTCTACTCAAAGATACGCACAAACGAGGAAAAGCGAAACTCTTTCACGGAGATTGGTTCCTATCGCGATTCCATCAATGTTGTAAAACGGAAGTATTTCGAAATAGAAATAACTGTCTGCGAAGGGAGAAAAGTTCGAAGTTCTTCACAAAAGTTTAACACGTTACACGGGCGTCTCTTTTTCGTGGGCTGAAATTGAAATCACATGGCGTTCAAAGGTTCCGAGAATCTTTTTAAATCGCTTTTCTTGGACCGTGCGTTTGCCGAATACTTTATCTGTGCTCGCATGGCAAGGGATTCTAAAACTCTTCCCTTTTAAAGAAACTTCGCTTTCTCTTCAAAATGTTTTACTAAATGTAACTCAAATGTCAATTATTCCAATTATTCACAGGTACTCGAATCATTTTATTAAATAGCTATAATTTATTGGCAAATTTTTTCGTTCACTGTGATCAATTACTTCATATGAAAAAATACGATAAATGCCAAATACGTGGGCTATTAGCAAGCTTCCTTTGACATAAAATTTGTCCAATAAAAAATAATCCTTGGAATGACAAATAAATAGTCTGAAACTGAAGGTTGACTTATACATAGAATGATCGTTTCCAGGTAAAGTTATAATTCCATGGCGGCGTTTACGATTAAAATATCCACGATTAAACGAGCGGGAGAACGTGGCGATTTTTCATTTCGCCATATTTTCACCACCGGTAAAAGTACTCTTGTAGAACCTCTTGATTTTCCGCTATGGACTAAAAGTATACCTTATCCTGCTTCCGCCATCTACGTTTCACCTTTTTTAAAGCGTGTTAAGGAGTGCAGAAAAATATAACCACATGTACTTTTTTATTCCCTCGAATCCAATCTACAAATCTCTATTACGTTTTACGGTACCTTACGCAAATTAAAAACACAGCCCGATGATTCAACGAAAACATATATAATTATAACAGAAGTGAAATTTATTAATGAAATAATATACTACAATAGTAACCTTCATTTAATCGTTTAGTTGATTCTAACAGACGATCGTGATAATTATTAAATAGTAATGCGAATAAATGTGATCGCCAATTGACAGCAATTTTAAACGGAAAAACTATATTTTACATTCACTGATCATTAATTCACTTCCAATTCGTATGTTTACCGATTCGTTCAATCGTTTCCAATTTCTCTCAAATCAGCACCACAAAGTTGGTGTTCTTTAACGCATTAATAATTTCTTTAAAAATACCGTACACTTTCTTTATCGATCACCGTAAAGTGTGCGTCAACACAAGCCCGCAATAAAGAAGAAACTTAAGAAGAATAATAACTTAAGAATGTTTGTCTAATAATATAATTAAATCACAATATTTGTGCAACTTCGATACAGTCAATAGTACATACACGCCACCTCTACCGTTCAATCACTCTCGCCACACACTGCGTATACTCCAACAAAAATTGCGCTGAAATTTCAATTCCACGTTCCCCGTTCTCCAAGCGCAACAAAAAAAAAACAAACCCCGGTTATCGAACAAAACAATGTCCGCGGAAAATATAGAGATACAAGCTCCGTGGCTGTCGCAGTTGGGGCAGAAAAATTCGATAGAACGTCGCACCACGTCGCGTCGCTTTACGTTGCCCGTTCGCCGGAAACGCGACGAAAAAAGAATCGACCGCCAAGTGTAATTTCGACGTGGCGGCTTCGAGCAGCGTGGGCGCATAATGTAGCTAGCACCCACCATGCAATTTTGTTTAGACTCTCTCTCGGAAATAAGCGTGCCCCGGCGCTGGGCGTTGTCCCGTGAAATTTCCACACCGCTGTGCCCTGGTCGTCCGGCGTTCCGCCACGAGGTCGGGACCGAGGCTTTGTTATCGCGATAAAAATTGCACGCGTATCGAGCACCCCCTTTCCACCGGGTGTGTTTCGTCTCGCATACTTCGACGCGACCACAGGGACCGCTGATTCTCGCCGCGTAAAACCTTATCGGGAATCGCGCGACCCCATTGCGAGGGGGTAACCCGGCGAAAAAGAGGTGAAGGGCAATGAGGATAGTCCGACGACCCTTTGTTTCGAGGGATGCTGTTAGGTTGGCGCACGTGAGACGGCTTATTTTATTTCGCGAAGCTTTCAAATCGGTCGGCTGCGTGGATCGGGTAATATTATAATTTTGCTCGATTGTTGGTTGTTACTGTGTTAAATGGTATTAAATTTAATGGACATTAAATGGATCTATTTTGATAGGGTAGCGTGGTATTCTGGGATAGTTTGCGAGATATTTATTTTGGGTAGGAGGGGGTGGTATTGTGAATTATTGGGATATTTGTGTAATATTTGGCGTAGATTTTACGTTGGGAAAGATTCTGTAATCGTTTCTGTTTGAGATATGAAAGTGGCATTTAGGAAGACTTGTCTATGAAGTGTAGTAAAGGATTGTTATGGAAAGAGTGATTTCCATGTATGTATTTTTTGCAGAAACGGGCTGAGGCTGAGCTTATTCCCGTTTAAAACTCTGAATGCGATACCGCGGTACCTACGCAAAGGCAGAAATATTCTATGATAATTAAAGTTTCTATCCAATTAATTACACGCGAAATCGTACGCGTTGAGTGAATTATTACATTAAGCTAATTAAACCGGGTAATGTAATATTCGTATAAATTGAGTCCACGTCCGGAAATGGACTGTGTCTGAAAATCGGTGGCCGCTAAATTAAATTAAAGCCTCTTTCATGGAGAACCCTGGATTGTCGATAATTAATCTGCGAATCATTTCATCCATCTGATAAATTAATTTGCATGGAAACATGTGCGATACATTAATTAAACGGGTCGTACTAAAAATAGAACAAAACAGAACCTCGTCGAAAAAATTCTTAAAAATCTATTATCGGTATTTCGCTGTAAGGCACCCTTCGCGATATACATACCATGTTCACGTGCACACTTATAAAACACGTCCATTGCATGCTGTCGTTTAATGAGAATGAAAACAAACCGAGACGCAATCTTCTAAAATATAAGCTCCCGTTTAATTTAGATCTAATCGTTAGCCGGTGCATCCTAAATTTATATAATCATGAAGCCCTTTGAAACCTGTACGAACGAAACAACACCGACATAATTATCGACTGTCTATCATTGATAATTACGTGAAACCAGTTTTGCAAGATCGAGCATTACACAAGCTCTATACTGTCGATTTTTCATATAATACTGTTCGCAAGCGACGTAAACCAGAACAATCACTTCTTTGCATGCTGGCATTCAAGGACAGTTGCGGCAAGAATCGTAACCGGAAGATGATGCCGGACCGGTCGAGTCGTTGGCAGTGAAACAAAAGGAGTTACGCCTCATTTTCAGAATTATAGTGGCATCTGTAATGAGGGACGAGCGCCTCCAGGCAATTCGAGGCTCACGTTGGTAATTGTCCCACCGAGATTACTTGTTTAAACGATTTTCCTTTACGCCTGTATCGCCGTCCGCCGTTTGCACGTTCCCCGCGAAGAACGAACCCTTTCTCCGAATTGTTCTTCCTCAATTGGCCGTGACGCTCGGTTTCAATTAGCGCCGTTTTCTTCGCGACAATTACGAAAGCGTTTGTGTTTATCCCCGGAATTATTTCTATCAGCATCCCCTGTGCCTCTTAAAATCTCCGCCAGCGGGTCTAGTTTGCCGTTGATAAAAGATTAAAAACAATGGGCGGACGTGATATTTGAAAGCTTTGGAGTTTATGATATTTTCGAATACGAATTGGAATTAAACGATGCGAGGAAGCGTGCAATAATATTGAAACTATCCTGTTTAATAATCCCTACTTTCCCAGGTAACAGCTCTGAATTATTTCGTTCGACTCGCCGAGCCTCTGAAGAAGCTTCTCCTTCGAAAAAATTGTCTCGTTACTCCAAGTGGTAGAAAGAATTTAATCCAGCTTTTCGACGGACACGTTTGTGAACGAACGTTAATGCCACAATGCTATTACAAGCCCCACCCGCTCTTTCGTGTCTAGCCAGCTTTCTTTGGCCTTGAAAAGATTAATATCACGGGGTTTAATTAAAGCCACCAGTTTTAATCATAACGTTCATTAGAAGCGGTAATAATCTTTGTGCTCAGCCGGCTGACGGTAGCCCCGTTGCAAAAAGAAATCGAGCGAGCACTGACCGTCTGATTGATCGCGTTCGCCGTGCACACTCACGTGATGCATACTTTGCAACGATATATTTCCTTTCGAGAATCATAACTCTGCCGCATTGAAAGATATTTCCTATGGCGAGGAACGAAAAGGGAAAGAAATGGGAATTTTATTCGTTTCAGAGGGGCGACCCTCGTTTCTACTTTACATAATTGAATGATATCATTTGTTTGTCCGGCGTGTGCCATCCGCTTCCGCAGAAGAAACGGTAAAAATTATTTATTGTTCTTTAATACGCTTTAAAAATAATGTGCCGTATAATTTAATTAACCCGCCAATTTTACGCGGGAATATCAATATATCGCGTTTTAGTGTTCGCAAATGCTTTCTCTTTACGTTTCTTTAAAAAGAATGTTTGGAAGGTTTTTCTCGTATTAAGTTATATGTATACTTGCTCATAAAAAGAATATCGCACGTATTGTAAATAATTCCCACATGGAAAGTAACTAAGAACTTGGCAAATTTCATTATGACTACTTACCTTTCGTGCCCAATAAATCCCATAAAAGATTCTTACTGTGTAAAAAAAACTTCCTCAAATCTATCTAATAAAAATCTAACATATAACAATAATAAATGTCGTATACTCACATTGCACCACGTAGGCTCCCAATTCCGCTGCCAGATCGAACGATACCGGAAGTCTTCCTTGCAGAATATCCTGCTTGACCTGCAGGAAGAACTGGTACCTGTAAACCCAGGCAACGGACCATCATTTCTGTGAAACTTTGAAAGGACGAACCAGAAAACACCGTAAAATTTGCCCGTCGACTAAGTCAAGCGATATATTTTTCTACAAGTACGGTTAATGGCGTATGACGAGTATGAACGTTGCCCGCGCAGGCTGGACAAGAGGAGCAAACCGGACGACGGGAGGGAAGAGGAGAGGACGATGACGAAGAAGAAGCAGCGGCTGAAAAGAAAAAGGGAGAAGTTACGATGGGGTCAACTTGCGGCTCGTCTCGCCGCGAACTTCGGTTTTAGCATCGTTGCTCTCGCGGTTTCTCCTCTTGTAAAGTCATCGTTAAAGGATTTCGCAGTTGCTATCTTTTTGTTTTTCTCCATTCTCGCTTTTGCCATTCATTGCCGCGGCCTTTCTCTGCCGATGTCACTTGCCGTCCCCTTTTCTCCCCGGCCCGTTCTCCCTTTCGCGCATACCTCTCCCCGTGCACGCAGATTCCTTTTCGCCAGCACACTCTTTCCCTTTTTTCCCTCTTCTTCCACCTTGCTTTTTCTTCACTTTCTGCCTGCCAATCTCTGGCGTCGTCTCTTTCCCTTGCCCAGCCAGCAGACTCGTTTTCACCTCGCCGTCTTATATCCCCGGGGATATTTCACGTTCGCCTCGTCTGTCTGTTCGCCCGCTCTTCCGTTGCCCCGTTCGCGAACGCGATCTATCACCTGGCGAAACGGAGCAATATTGTTCCTCGAGTCTGGCAGAATCGGTATGAAACGGTTTGGATCCTGTTTTACATCGGCAAATGGAAGCAGCTTGTACACGAATTCTACTTTGCGTGCATATCGCCTTGGGTGTACAGTAGTTCAAATAAATTCGAGGTGTTCTTGTAGGGCCAGGTAACATTCTGTTAGATTTATTACTGAGGAAGGAATTGATTATTGATAAAAGAGTTGTTGGATCTTATTCTCAGTTTTAAACAAATAATGATTGGACTGCTCAAATAGCTCGGTCGCCTATCCTTTCGTAACTTTGTAATTTAACGATTCTATTAAATATTTCACGAACAACAGCACTCTTCTACTTTTCATTGTTCAGGTACACACGACCGAAGCTTAGCAAATAAAAATGAACACCTTATTACAATTCTACCGACCCGACCAGTCTTAAACTCTAGTGAAACACTGGCAGGGGATAAGTTCTCAAATTCTAATATAATACCTCCACGCATTCACATCCCGCACAATATCTCTCCCCTTTAAATCCAGCCATCCCCCCATACCAAACGACATTCCCGCTTAAAGCACCTCTTGCCTTCTTGCTCGTAGCGCGATAAACTCTCTTTCTATTTCATTTTCTTGATATACACGATCCCCGAACGCTGTTTATTAACGCATGAATAATTCCCCGGCCGTCTGTGAATCCTTTGCATCCTCTGAAGCCAGACCGAATCCCCGAGGGACTTTTCCCTCCTTCGAATTCTGTTTCCTCTCCCTCCTTTCTTATCTCCTTTTCCCCACCTCCCCAGCGGTCCGCTGATGCAAGGATTACCTGTGAAATTCCTTCTAGGGTAATTCCGTAAGATTTACCATCGCTATTTCGTTTTTTCCCGCTTCGTTCCGAGCGGAGTACCTGGCGAGCGCGTGGACGCACGCCAGCCTTGTCCCTTTCGTTCCGTATCAACGAAGTTCGGAAAGAAATTTCATTTATTATCGCGGGATCATTAAAATCTCATTCATCGGCTTCAGCATGTTTCGCCAGGGGACTGCCCTCTTCTCTTTCGTTCCCAGTCGTCGCCTCAATTACCGTTCTCTCGTTTCTCGCGTTCCCTCTCGTTCAACCGCGTCTTCCTCTTCCATTTGCACTGTTCTTGCCCCCGTATTCGCGCCACGTTTTCTTTCCACCCCCCTCTGTTGCTCGTCCGTGCCACGCTTCTTTTCGTCCTCCTTTCTCTCTCGACGCACCGTTTCCCCGTTTCTTTTTCCCGCTTCCCGTTCGGGAAGTACGATCCACGAAGAGTGCCGCTTATTAACAGCGCCACGTCATCCCTCCTCGACGATAAATCGACCCGCGTTATTCAGGAATTGTCAATTTAGTTATTCGAACGGGTTCGTGATTTTCAGAGGTAAGAAGAGGTAGAAACGTCTTCGGCGTGTTTTCACTCGTATCACATTATTCGTGAATTCCCGCGAAATTGCCCGGGTGATTCGCCTCTTCGTGCACTTCCTCCGTTTGCATCGCGTTTCCAAGCGTAGCTGGCTGCGCCAGCTTTTTTTCTTTTTCTTACGTTTCCGAGCAAGCTATGCAAAGTAAACGACGCGGCGCGTCACGGCGCTCGCACGCGACGCCAAAAGACCTGGTTACTTCGAAGTGCTTCGAGGATAGGTAACGAAGTTTTTGTCCGACGTCGTCGATTTTTCTCCCGTTCTTTCCTCTAGGTATTTTCCGCGTCGCCGTTCCCCCTTTGCTGCCTGGTACCCACTTTTTATTTCACTCGAGATTTCCCCTATGCTGCGCGCATTTGTTTTATTGTACGCCGTTTTACAGATTTTTCGTTTCGAAGAAGACGGTGTGGATGTATACGTACTTATGTTCACACGTGGACTAATATTCCTTATATTTGAATTTATCAGTACCATTGTCAATTTTTATATAAAATCATTTTTATTTTCTTCGTTGAATTTTCTGAATTTTTTTGCATTTATAAGTAGGCGTGACATGTGTATAATCTGACGAGTTTATCTCGATAAAGGATGTCTGGAAAAGATTTCCAGAAAGCACCGATACTTCTTCGTTCCTAGTCTCGCTTCCTTCTTCGTGAACTTCGGTTTTTGTACAAAAAAAAGGGGGGGCGAGCGATATCACAACAGGAGACGCACGCACGCACAGGTGAGCGTAGAAACGTACAATTTCAACGCAGACGGAATTCTCAAACGCTACTGACAACTCTGGAATTCCCTGGAATTTCAAAGCTCGTGGTCGACCACGGATCGTCTCGCATGCAGACGTGACGTCGAGCGAAAATTGCCGGCATTATCGGTGCTCGCGCTAAATTTCACAGCAAACGGCACGTTTTCGCGTTCACCGGAAATCGATGATCGCATGCCACCCTGAGTGAGAAACGAAGCTTTTCTGGAGACGTGCCGCAGAGCGATTGAAAGGGAAATTTAAAGGGAAACTGCTGCTCAGTGATTTCTTGCGAAAAGAAATTCCATTTGAAAGATATTCGACACTTTTTTCTCCGTTGAAGAAAGATTCGGTTCCCTCGATTAATTTTTCTGGGACTCATTTTGGTTACGAAAAGTTTATATCTGTAATACAATGTCGTTATTTCACTCTATTGTTCCTCTTTTAATTTCGCACGTACGTATAGAAATGATTAAATAATTATACACGCGTCCATTCGGTGCATTTTTATTTGCTTCAGATGTATGTCACAGAAGAAGTGGGAGTAGTTTACTAAATTCTGTCACTTTAATTTTGTCTAAATATAAAAATAGCCCTAATAATATCAAAAGAAGTCTGTTTAATCTAACCCCCATTGATAAATCAGCAAACTCC
Organism: Nomada fabriciana; assembly: GCA_907165295.1. NCBI lineage: Eukaryota > Metazoa > Arthropoda > Insecta > Hymenoptera > Apidae > Nomada > Nomada fabriciana. Next base: position 8,425,552 of record OU015695.1, read on the forward strand.
GCCTGCTTTTATTCATACACAAATACATAATAAAATAGAGCATAAATATAGAAGATTGTTTAACCCATTTAAAACACACACACATTAGCCAGCAAACTTTTCTAGATTGAAATAAATAAACCCAACAGGTACTCAAAACGGACTCCACCAGAACTCTCATCACCCGACACATCTTTTAACAAATTTGTTTTACAACATAAAAAACGTAAGACTTTAAGATTCAACAAAACGAAGTTAAAAACAAGAATATTGACACTCCGAATTTACCTACAGCATAAATATAGTATCGTTCATCCCACTTAATTGCTTCGTGCGCCCACGATTATCCTCAGGTGCATATACCTACATATGTACATACGTATCCAGGTAAGCACCTTGCCGCACAGTGTCTGGATGCCGCGTATTCCGTATTCCGCGTGTTGCGAGCTCGTGACGGGTCTTTTTGCATTTGCACGCGGCCACGTGAGCACGTGCAGGCAAAAGTGGAGGATCGCCGATACGACAAGCGCGTTATCCTTTTAACCCGTTCGGCTCGCGCTATATGTACCTCGAGCCACGGTTTTATGTCTCGTGGTCCAGTCGTACTGTTTGCATCGCGTATCCTGTTATATCGTGCAGAGGAGCACAACCAAGTGTGTATGTACGTATTTCTATAGTGCGTTAAGGAGCATCCACATTGGCGGAGAATTTGTCAACCCAAAGGTGTACCACTGTAGTCTCGGTAGTCACTGTCGTATCAGTATCATCCGTGGCTGGCAGGGGGATCGTGATTTTTCATTGATAGACTGTGCAAACTTTGTCTAATACCAATAACTAGTGAAAGTCAATATTTTTTTGCAAGAATCTTTTTCTGATTTTTAAGTATCTCAACGGGAACATATTTGAAAAGTCGCTAAGAGTGTAAAATGAATTGAATTTGATCCCGTTTTGTTTACTACGGTGGTACGAATTCTTTTTGTGACGGTTTTGCATCGTTTTAAATATTATACGGATAGAAAATGATTTTTCTTGGATTATAATGGTAAATATCTTCATTAATCAAACCATATTCAACGAACATTTCAAAAGCAAAGTCAGAAACACTGTCGGCGACAATTTCGAAGTGCAACCCGTATTATTTATTATTCTTGCTACCCTACTTATCGTACCAAATATAATTTAAATATGGAAAACTCAGGATCAATAGCATTACTTGGAAAACACTTTTCGCTGAAACTTCTATCGGTCCCATCTCGTTCGTCACTTTTATTTAATCTGAAACTCCGCCAAACTCAATTGCCTGCATACGCCGCAAGATCCAACGAGTCAGGAGACTACTTTGCCAACTTTCGCGCCATCGATTTCCATATTGCGCTGGCAATTACCAGAGATTGCATCGGCGAATATCGAAAATGGAACCGTGTAAACTGATATATACAGAATGCCAAGCGCATAAAACGATTCCACTTGTGTGCCCGCGTGTGTACGCGAATGGTGGCTAGACACACAGGTAGACAGACAGAGGAGGTACGTATTGCAACGTCAATGAAACGTCGTCGAAGGCCCCTGGAACTCGGCGAAGAAGGAAGTTACGATCTTCACGTGAATCGTGGGCGGACATTAGTAACGACAGGCAGCAGTACGAGTCCCCTCATAACGTTTCTGAGCTACCGCGATGAAGGAAAGCCTCGTAACGCGATTTTGTGGGCTTAAACGATCGTAAACCGACACGGAGGAATTATCAATTAAAGCAGAATTGCTGCTTCGGGAAAACGAAATGGACAGTACATAGAAACTTCAATTTATAATAGTAGTTTTATTGTCTATGCAAGGCTCAATCGGATTTTTTATATTTTAAGTTGCATTGAATTCGTCACTTGTCAAAAAATTGAATAAAAATTATTTTTCATATAGCAAATATTTGTGTTTGTATAAATCTTAAATGTGACGATGCCAGGCTCACCTGCGATTATTAATATCCAATAAAATAAGCATTAATAATTCGCCGAACAATATTTATATTTATATGGAAATAAAAATACTTATCCCGAAGTCGAATTTTGAAATACTATTCAACGTCACCTGGATGAATTACATAGTAGAAATTTATACTTTCGCCTTTTGAAATGAACCAAGGCATCGCATTAAATACAATCTCAATCAATTTTAGTCAGAATTACGTATAGATAGCACGAGCGAATGTTTCCCCTATTATTTCATCGTTAGGATTTTAAATCAGCAAGATAATTTGATCCCTTTCATCCCTTCGCCCGACCGAGGGCGAAAGTTTACGAAAAAGAAACGCAAAGGTGAAACGCACGAGCAGAATGGCCTACCGAAACGCCTACCGTTTAGACCGAACAATGCTCTATAATTTTCATTTTCGGTAGATAATTGCCGGTCAGTGGTTAATTGCTACGGGCCGGCGAGAAGCTCTCTGCCTAAGGCTAAACACACGCTAATCTATAGTCAAGGATCCGAACTTACTTGTTGGAAGGGAAACGAGAGGTGTTTCCGTTTCGATCACCGGGGGGTCAATACTCTCGTCTGCTACACCGATACAGACGCTATCAGACGTTCCGTGAACTTCGCACAGTTTTACCAATTTCGATCCCGAAGCTGCTACGAATACGAAGCTGATTGATATCAGGCTCGTCTATTAATTTTGCGGAAGGCCTTTGCGTCTACCACTCGGTGGAAATTAGGAAAATTTTGTACCATCATAGATACAATCCTCGCGGTAAGTATCACAAATTGTAATAAAGATTATACATTCCCAATTGTTGATAACGATTAAATTTACATTTATTGGGTTCTTTTATTGCGTGCAAATAATACTTTAATATTTTTCATGATTGCCTCACTGAACTGAAAGATAATAATATTTTTCGAAGCTTTTGATCTTAACAATGTACCTATCATAGAAAATCCTATAGTAAAGAAGGGTGGACAATAAAGCTGCGTATATCCTGAGACAATTACTCCAAGAAATCTCTGAACGTACTACCTACGGAGGAGAAGTAAGCCGCGCCAGTTTTTCGCGACATTCTCGATAATTTCACTCAGAATGCATCGATCACCTCGATTACTCTGAGCAACTTTTCATCTAACTGCTCTACAGCTTCATCCAAACGACACGAACGATTTTTCCAGCAGAACTGCCATCACGTTTCCCTCGTTAATCCTCCCAGGCAACCACAAGATGGAATTGAAACGTCCACGTTTCTGCCTCGCCGTACAAGCGGAACGACTGCACGGTAACAGTCCCATAAATTTCCTCGGTTCACGTTTTAACGCCCGTGAATGCTGGCTATAATATCCTGAAACTGAACCCTACAGTCCTTACCGTTCCCCATATTCGTGGCAGAAGCGGTTAAACCGACGCTGCAGACACGTAAAACGTGTCCAATCAGCAGACTTTTCCGCGAATCGCGTGGGCCCGTCGACGATGATCGTGACAAAGATAGACAGTGAAAGTATTTAGCCGAGCATAAAATTAATTTGATCTCTCGGCCTATTAGTCTCGGCCAGCCTTCACTTTCTATGAAAGCGAATAATAATAACAGACGTACGAGAAAGGAGAGGAGTACCTGCATCTCATTACCGTTATTATTTATACGTTGCACGCAGACCTTAGGCCTCTTTCACACGGTGATACCAGTATCGCGATGGCAGCGTAACGGATAACGAACCACGGTGCACCCTGGCCGTTTAATCGGGACGGCGTAAAGATTTGAATATTTCTCGTGCATTTAATAAAATTGAAAGAACCGAGGGAAGTTTAACGAGGAAGTTTATTAACGTCCGAGATTTCACACGTGAACGTGTTAATATTTCTCTCCCTCCCTCCTCTCGTGTTGATTGTAGTTTTTATTGGTTACAGGCGGAATTATAGACTTTCACGGTCGTAGTAAATTAATTGCTGCCTCCTAAGGGCGATTTATATCCATGCAACAATTTACAGCCGGTTTCGCAAGTATTCGTACCCTCGCTGTTCATGCAAGACATTCGTCGTAATTCAATTTTTAACACCTTTGTCAGTAGTTGTGTCTACGTTTCTTCAAATTTCCGCGTTTCTTTGCAGCAAAAAGATTCATTGGAGAACTTCTACGCTGCGGGGGTACGGATACTTAAATTGCTTAATTAAACGCACGTGGCCCTAATTCGACGACCAGGTGCTGTTTGTCAATGGAACCGTTATCACCGCGATTCTCTTGTCGTAAGGTATCGCCATACCGACTTCGTCTCGCCTTGATATATACCTCAGTCACCTGCAACACTTTGACCTCTTCCACGCGGCGATACCGTGCAATGCAACACCAGTATCGCCGTGTGGAAGAGGTCTCATTGTTAGATCCCGATGTCCCGCGGTTCGTTCATTGTGCAATGGAGTCGAAGGTGCAACCGCGTCGGGCGTCTCGACAAGCGTCCATCGATTGCTCATACTCGAGATAAAAGATGAACACATTTGCATATAGATTGAGTTCGTCCGTTTCCAGAGACGTCGCTTTTTTATTCGTTTCCCCGGTGCGTAGGGCGATGTGGCTTTGCTAGGCACTGGATCAAATGGACGGGCCCGTTCGTCGAGCTCTCGCTATACCGCGAAATTTTGAATAATGGACGACAAGCTCGATGCCAGGGTTCGTACGAATTTGTGTGTACACGCGATGTCGACAAATTTAGTTAGTGATAGATCGTTCTTTATTTCTTTTTTATTTTAAATTGACCACCCTTACGGACATGTTAGTCGTAGGATGTAATATTTGTGAGTTATGGTAATAGATGTGAGATGAATGTGAGTGAAACGTTTGTCTCTCGCGATTTGATAGATAGAAATTAATTTTCGAATAATATCAATTTGTTGACCAGTTATTTAACGAATCAATAGTTTTTACTTCTATTAATTTGTGTATAATTATGAACAAAATTTTATTCCAATTTGTTAAAAAGTTTGAGCTGAACTTCTGTAGCGTTCATTATATTGCAGTGATTCGATTCATTGCTTGATTTCAATTGAAACATGGAGAAGTTGAGTTCGTGTTGGGACTGAGTGTATCATTTGCAACGTGCCGTATAATTATGTAAAAAAGTTATGGAGTGAAATAACTTTAAGGAATCTTGCGTATACGTACATGCGAACCCTTGAAGCTTTACAGATTCCGTAAAGTTCAGGAAATATTTAAGATATTAAAAATTGGATTAAATGAGAAACTGCGGGAACTAGACCAATTTGAGTTACAGAACTGATATATATTCGCAGGCAATTTTCGTATACGTGAATACATGCATGTAGCGATAGCATATTTTTAATAAAAGGAATATTATTTCTGACATGCATATATTTAGAACGGTGAGAAGCTAAAGATTATGTTCAATTCTAACGAGGACCCGAACAATTCCGTCTAGAAAATGCGCCGCTTAAGAGAACGGGTTTCTTCGAAATTACTGAAAATGCAGCACTGATATTCATTGCCCTCAAAATATTTCCATACAGCAAGACGTTTTGTATAAAAATTGGAACGATGCCTCCCCAAAGATTATCATAATTTCAAATGCACAATTTTTAAATTTCCATAAGGGAGCGATACTTTGCATTCAAATACGTAATAACAAAATTGCCCCCGGTTTCCACGAGGACGTTTTCTCGTGGAGGCACTCAAACGAGTCGACGAGTTTTATCGCTTATGGCTTTCCACGGTAGATACACGCAATGTTCATGTACGTGCGTACACTCGATGCACAAAAACGAACTACGTACTAGGACACTCCTGACAAGATTTTTGAGAACGGCAGCGTAAAGTCGATTCAAGTAAACAATTACAAATAAAACATTTCATTTCCAAACCTAATGAAATGTACAGCTTTTATCGTATCGATAATAAAATTCGTTCGGCAAACTCATCCGTTTCGTATAAAACATCGAGAAATGTTCCGGCCCATGTCAAACAGCTCGTGCGACTGAACCGTCAAACATAATACGAAACAAAACGACCACAAAAGTCCATTCATTCTACGAACATTCAGATATATCAACGCCAATAGAAATCTGTGAAACGAGCATCAAAGTACTATACGAAAAAAGGTACGCTAACAAATTCTCTTGAAAAAAAGGTCATTACTACAGAATTTTCAGTTGAATCATTTTTCAGTAAAATAAAACCAACAAGAATCAAGATATAAAAGGGAATTGTACGCAAACTATACTTATAAAAATCTCCCCTATTCTCTGTCTAACAAAAAATAACTTTATTCTATCGCGATACATAGAGCCAAATCGACAGAAGCGTATCTACACGGTTGTACCTCGATCACCCGGAAGCGGATCTCGAATATTCCAGATGCGTACAGACGATAGCCGTCTTTCTTAACTTCGCATACAGTCTCGAGCACGAGAATAGAAAGCATCGTGGCTGATCGATACCGGCCACGGTAAAGTCGACGTTCTCGAAAAAATGCCGCCTTATCATCGCAACTGGAACTTAAAGGGAAATTGTAGGCGCGGCGACGGGAAAAAAGCTGTGCCCGATCGCTGAGGGCGAAAGCGGCAATCGCGTGAAAGGGTTGAGACACTCCCTGGAGCGAGAAGCGAATCAATCGAGCCGGTTTATCGTCGGTGGAACCCAACAATTTTTCCCCGGCTTTCCATTTAAAGCGCCGCAACACACCGAGCACGAGCGTCTACTGTCGAACGGTGGCGACGATCGATCGGCTAAATCGACTGCTCTCGGTTATCAGTCGCCCACCAGAGTGATACGAAGCCGCGAGAAATGATAGTGATTCGTTTGGAAGAGCGTAATACCGTTCGCCGGTTGCGAAGTGTCGATGACTCTTCGAAACAATCGATCTTTCTATTATTCTCTAGAGATCGTCGTTACTATCTTCCACGTGAAACTTCCATTTTCTAGCTAAGTACCGGAATATCAAAAGAATACAATTTTTAATCTTATTATTAAAAAAGATGACGCATTGAACGATTTAGAATTATCTGAGGCAATAAGAATGATTTGAAGAAAAATAAATTAATTGCAAAGATGAAGGACGCGAGAAAATGAGAGTGTAATGAATGCCATGAGAGGGAACGATTTGTCTACAAAAATCGCAGTTGTTTGAAACTCGCGTTTCCGGAATGAGTGCAATGCCGGGGAAGGAGTATTTTAAATTCTCTTAACTCCTTCGTCGCGCAGGAATGGCGCTGAGGTAAAAAGATTTTCAGGCGTGCTTTGAGAATCTTAAGCCCAACTCATTAGGATAACGAGACAGGCATCCACTGCCTGTGATACGAGACCTATACGCGCGCAAAAGTACCTGTTTCGTATTCACAATGCACAGAACTGACAGTTCGTTTGTATGTGTGTGTCTGTGTGTGTGTTTTCTTTTGCGTAGGCGCAAAATACACAGGACACGTGGTACGTTGCGTTAACTCTATATTGGAATTGATTGAGCGATTTCGAAACTTCGTTCCTCCATTAATTCAAGGATCACGATGAAATAATAAATGAAGATGAAAATTTTCGTCGATGTTGATTACAGAATCGAATTCCTCCCTTTCGATTATAATAATATTACAGAAGACTGAAAAGACGCTGACGATAATAACTGTCCTTCATTCCTGCTGTTATAATTAATCATTAATCCTTTAGCGAAGAGAGATAAAATAGTGCGTGAAAAAGTGTGTGAATTTATATATACATGCCATTGTTATTTCTTGATCGAACAATGAATAGTGCAAGACGATTATGTGGTAATAAATGAAGACACAAGAGAATAAATGAATATAGCATGCTTCTGTTAATCCGGTGATCAAGTTTAATAGCAGTGCAGGCGATAAATGTAAACTGCGCGAAATAATCATTAGTAAGGGGAAAAAAATGTACAAAGAAATGGCTAAAATAGCTATTATACCGTCACGTTTACTTATCATTGTTCGATCATTTCAAGTGTATCATTGTAATGAGCATTGCAAGTTTTCGCACGTTCATATGAATATGAGAATTCAGTGAACTGAACCTTCTCCTTTTTAAATACAGTATCCCACAGATATTTCCACGAGACAACATTATTCAATATTCTAGTGGATACGAAATCATTCGTTAAACCAGCGTTCTTAATTCATCGTTGTTTAAGTATCAAATCAATTTTACATCACTCGTCGCGTCCCCTTTCAATGTCCCGTCCGCCTTCTCAAATTTAAATCTCAATCGTTCGAGATCTACGTTTCAATACAATTAACATATCGCGTTGCCATAAAAGAGATACGTACACAGCAAAAATATCGGAATCAACGATCGCGAAATATTTCTTATTCATAACAACCCGTGATGCAAACCCAGACGCGACAAAGGATATTACGCAAGACATTAATTATAATATTATATAATGTCACGTACCCTCTCATCTTTCTCTCCCTTCGTTTCCCCCTTCAGAATAACACGCCAGGGGACAAGGATCTCTGTCGTGCACCGTCGTTCACGACGTTCGAACGATTGAATTATTTGTAACGAGACGTGTATACACCGTCGCGGCGTCGCTGCGTGTTAGCGGACTACTTGCTGCAAGATAAATTCAATCTGCTCACCTTGTGATCTCCTCGATGAGCTTGCAGGGGTCCGCGGCGTAGAATTTCACACCGAAGTAGAGGGTGTGGACATCCGAGCTTGGATCTCCTTTTTGGACTTTCAGCTGTTTTCCGATCTTCTTGCTCGGGTCGAGCCATTGCTGTAAGGGTGTGCGAACAACACGGTCGAGAATTACTTCTAAATAATTAATCTCTGGATAGGAGGCGCGTTACGACGGAGCTGTTGATCAAGCAGACCGGAAATTGCAGGCAGCTCGACATTTCCCGTGGATAATAATCCTATCCTCTTATGGCCCGAGGCCCGATGCAATCGCCCCTCCTCCCCAAACCCCGTTCGCGTCGTCGTTTCCCCATGAATTTTTCATCGCAGAAATCTAATTAACGGTAAACTGCACGTTATCTCGCCGCGCTGCATTGAACGTGCTCCCGTTCGCGCAAAATCACGCCGGCGACGGATCACTGACGCTATGTGCATGCAACTCGGCTTTGAATTATGACTGCAGAAGGTCCGCCGGGTCTGTCGCTTCTGCGGTAATTGGAGAAGCTTTTTGCACAAACGCCAACTGAATTTTCAACTGATGCTACTTTGATTTGAAAGGGGGGTGGAAAATTTGGACGACTCTCGAAATGCTGGCAATTTTGATGGATGCCTGTGGAAAATCGCCATCGGATTTTGCGAACGACTTGACGTTCATGGAAGTTTGAACTATTTTTCATTTTTCTTTTCGTGGGAAATATATCAATGGGAATGCATTGGCAAGGTTTCTTTAAGTAAAAGTATTTTTCGAAGAAGCACAATTTGAATACACTTCGAATTATACTAAAATCAAACTTGTTGCCTGAATATTGTGCCACATGGAGAGATACAAGGAATTGCAGAAGTTATTTGCATACGCATCTATTTTTTATAATATTTTCCAACAGCAACGAATATCTTGCGCGTGTCTGAGCCTAATTAATTGACACGCGTGTACCAAAATAAAACATATTGCATGTTAAAAAAGAAGATATTACAGTATAAGAAATTCGGCATATTAATCTAAAAAATTCAATAATCAGTTTTCGGATACTTCTTTGAAATACCGAAAACACGATGCAAATGCATTCCACGCACATCCTAAGCCCAGCGAAATATTCATTTATACAATCGGAAGCAACAACCTTACCGTCTGACTGCCGTGATCCAGGTAACGCAGCCCGAAGTAAGCGGTCTCCAATAAATTCAGGTGCCTGAACACCCTATCCAATAATTCCTGGCCGAGGTTCGAGCTCTGCGAACAAAAAAAATCGTAGTTTGATTCACCGGCTCAATAGCATCGAGGACGATCGCGACACAGGCAAAATTACTTCCTGCACCAAGAGCAACATTGGTATCGAAGCGACGACTTTCGATCCCCGCTCGATCGAGCACGTCGATTTAAAACGCGATGCGCACGCGTCATTGAGCACGTCGTTTCAACTGCATTACAATACGCGTTTCTATGCATTTGCTATCGCGGGCCCAACTGTACACCGATGCTTTTATTCGATGGAGGTTCACGCGACACGTTTCATAACGGTTCCATTTATGGCCCCCGAACCGATTTCCATCTGCTGCAATCGTAGAACACGCGCAATATGTCATTACGCCCGGCGGATTTGCACCTTTCGTACATTCACGATAATTAACTTCACCTCGCAGTCGGAGGAACGACAGGAAATATGTACATATTGGTGTGTATTGATGTACACGTAATGGAAATACAGATCGAGTAACGTCGATGTTCTCGGTATCGCGATGACGCGTGACTCGTTTTTCCATGATAAATCGCAGCCTAGGTAGATTGGAACATTTCTTCTGCCGATCAATCTTTCTTTCTTATCGATTCGCCGTGCTTCCCATAGGGTTGCCTATATCTTCGGAGCGTTCCCCATTGCTATGAATCATGTACTTTTATGAGAAGTAGAAAATGGTTTACTGGGAATATCGATGGCAGAGTGGAGATTAATCCCGTTTGTATATTCGTTAAATTTTGATTTCGTGCTCTTGCTATTAACCCTTTCGCTCCGGTACTCTGAAAACTAACGAAATTCCTAAAACTGTTGTATTGATATCGAAGAGCTCATACGTATAAGCACTTCGATACTCGAGGTATAATTTATATAAATAATTGTAACAATAATATATTATTGCAGGGAATGTTTATATAGATTTTTGGCGAACAATTTCTGACTATTTTAAAACGTACATGTACGTTCGAGAAAAACGAGAAAAAATGGAAAGGAAAAATCAGTGAAAAGCCCGAGAAGGCAGGAAAATCTCAAGCACAGAAAAGAAGAGGGAAAAATCGGTGAAAAAGCACCGAAGGAAAAATTGGGGCGAACCAAAGAAGAAAAATCTCACTGAAAGGGCAGAGAAGGATGTGGAGAACTCGAGCGATCAAAGAAGAAAAGGAAAAATCAGTGAAAATCCAGCGGAGGAAGAAAAAACTCGAGCAAGCGACGAAGAAAAGGAAAAATCAATGAAAATGCAGAGAAGGAGGGAAAAACTCGTGCAAGCAAGATCGAAGAAGAAATGAACGCGAAGGCAAAGGGGCAAGGGAAAACGCGAGGCAAGATAGTCGGTGGATAATAATACGAGTAGGTTCGCGATACTTTGCAATATCGACTCGGCGTCGATTTAACCGCGGGACATCCAGCCGGCGAACTGAGATTGAAATCGCTGGTTTCCGGTTCCCAGTTCGCTCCGTGGCGAGCCGTGACGCTCGTTCGTTCCCCCATGGGGGAAACTAACGGATAGATCCACGATGCGTGTTTTCGTGGCCGATCGTTTGTTCCTTCGAGATACAGCCTGCGTATACGCGTTCCCGTGCGCCCGTGAATATACGAACAGGGAAGAATATCGTCGAGTTTGCTCGTAATTAGCGTAGCCGCGTTACTACCTCTCATCCTTTACCCGACACTAACACCCTTCGCTCTGTATTCCGTGCCTCTGTCTTTCTTCGTCCAAGTTGCACACGCCGAATGGAAGTTCTCTCTGTCCCCCGTACGAGAGACGTTTCTTGCGGCTGGCTTCTCTGCCTCCCTCGATCGGCTCGTCACGACACAGAGGGCCGTTGGAATTCGAGGATGATAATTGAAGCTGTGGCTGATGTCCCTAACGATCTTGCGGTCGCTCGACTTTGACAAGTTGCTCGCGATATGTATTGATCATCGCCACGCTGTGCACGTATCCAGGGACAATTGTTAGTTTGCGCTGGCTGCGACACGCTCCCGTGATTTGTCGAGGGGGAAAGTGTTTCGGAATCTCTAGACGAAGATACGGGGTGGAGTCTTGGTTGGTGCCCGTTGAATAATTGCCGGAACGATGGTAGATTTTGATGTCGCGGTGCTGAAGGACGTATATATGGCAAGGGAGCAAGGATTTTTGGGTTGCACGTAGAAGGTGTGGAAGCAGAGTATTGGATATGGTACGTTAAATAAAATAACTATTATATTTTACTCAATCCTGTATTTAAGATGGCTCTGAAGGAATGTCTTCTCTCTATGAAATGTTCTTTAGAACTGAACGAAAACACCCAAAGAACTGGGGTTCACTTATACCTACGAATGCGCATTGCCTCATTTTACAACCTAGGCTCTTTTGACTCTCCAAGTCCAGACCCATCTGGTTTTCTTACTATCTGTGTTAGTGAGACCTTTCAAAGAACGTTGAGACAATTTTGCCACAGCATGATATATTATATTTACTATCACTAGTAAATATACAACACAGAGTTTAAATGGGGTTGTTGTATCCGGGAAAAATTCGGGGATGTTTGCATTTACTTGCAGCTTTGAATGTTTTTGAAATATATGCGTAGACTGGTTGGTATTTTTAGTATTATTTTTTTCGTGGCTCTGTAATTTGTTCTGGCAATGGCTACTTATGGGGATTTGTTAGAATTAATTGTTTATTACTTAGGTGGAATTTTCTGTTTTCTCTTTTTGGATGAAATGTTTGATCAGGTATCGCTTTGTTATAATAACCATATAATCTTTGCTAAGTGTCTTACTTAAAGCATTGCGTAAGTTGCTAAACGACATAGTCATTTGCGTATCATCATCTTCGCCACTCCTTGCGTATCATTTCCGCTTCAACTGCTTGCTATAGCACGAACGTTTCAAGGAGCTGCACGACACGTAGTGAACACGTTGTGAACATGAAAACTTATTTACTTTATTAATTGCTGCAGCTACTTCATTATACTTAAAATAAATTTGTTTTAATACCTAAGGGAAATGAGAATTTTCTGTGGAAAAGACGACGCTATATTTTATAAATAAAGAGACGAGAATAATCAAAAATGGATCTATCTGCAACGAAAAAAGCTGGTGGAAGCTGATATATCATTTTAAATAAATTACGTATAATATGGATTAATTTTCGTAGACATACAAAATGCTGCACTCAATAATACACCAGATGCAACAAAAAGTTTAAATGTGCATCTAACGGAGCACAAACTAACACCGCATAATAACGCACCGAAGTTCAAGAAAATATTAACCTGCCAAGAAACCCGTAGGTACGTAATTAACGACCCTGTGCCAGGCGCCGTTGGTCAACCAAATAAATAATGCAGCACTGAGAGAAATTTGAACTGCTTGAAAAATCGGAAAATACCACCCTGCCAAGAATCCATCGCCATATAATAGATGAAACATGAAGTCGTCTTCTGTTCTCGCGCAACTTTAACCCTTCTTAACAAGAACGTAAAAACCTCGCCCCGTTCACCGCCGCGAACGATTACCTTAAAGAAAAATCGATCAACAACATCGAACTAAAACGCCGACTAAAATATAATAAAATACCGTTGTGGAATATTAAAATAGAACTCCTCCGAACAGAATTATACCTATCCGTTAGCTCTTAAATGCCAGCTCTAATAATCAGGAAAACAATGACCAGGCCCGAAAATTTTTCTGCGCATTTCATAAAATGTTCGCCCGTCGATAACAGGAGGAACCGTACAAAAGGCTCTGGCCGGCGAATGGCCAACAAAAGAATTCATTAGGCAAAATGAAGTAATGATTTTCGATAGCCCCCTTTTCATCCCTACGGGTTTAACGACAAAGCTCTCCTAGGTATATTCGGGCAGCGAACAGGGGAAAAGGGAGGGCAGAGATTTAGAACGGGGCCGTGGCGTTCAAAAGTTTTGCTCCAATTTTTCTTCCCTTCCTTCTACTTCTTCTTCTTCCTCTTTCCCTTTCGACTCTGCCCACCTCTCGTATCTGGATCGTGGCGTCATGAAATTTATTGTAGGTGCCGTGAACCCATCCATGGCTCTGGCATCTATTCTTACCTGCTGCACCTGCACTTTTACCGCGACGAGAGGTGGTTTGCGCCTTCCACGGAACGGGCCAGTTCTTCTCCTGCCAGGGACAGGCGTAATGACATTGGAATCGGTGCAACGAACGAATGCACAACGTTGCTGCGTAATTTGTTGCAAGGACAGGGCCGTATTTCTAGCGAAAAATCGCTATTACTGCTTCGCCATGCTTTCCCTAGTAGGCAGTCGATTTATTAAGGGACAGGGATCGGAATTAATCTTTCGTCGTCAACGGTGCAATTTTACCGGGGATGAGTTAATAAATGTTGTGAATTCGCTGGAAGGAACGACACGACTGTCATATTCTCGTAGACGAATTTGGAGTTATCGGGGCGGGATCTGTTATCAATTGTACCGTTTAAATGAATCAGTCGGTGTTCAGTAGTTTAGAAAATTTCGTTTGGTTGGTCCTCGTTATTTCAAAAATCTATACAGCAATAAATTTTTATTACGTCAGTTAATGAAGCAACGCGAAATGAATAATACATTAACGTATCTGTCTCACATATATCTGTGTATATATTTGACAGAGCAGAAGCTCCATTTGCGAAATTGAATCAGAAGGGACAAAACTCTAATACGGCCGAAATGAAAGGTTTCACTAATTGAAAGATAAAACTTCAATTTATGAAAAATCCGTTCCAACAGAACCCGTAAACTTCAACTCCAATTAAAAACGGAACCAGTACACAGGGCCTGCTCCTTTTTCCCTTTATTAAAATCTGAACGCAGACAGAAGTAATTCCCTTTACGACGCGCTACTCGCGTCGAATAGAACGAGTAATTTTATTAAAATGTTCCCTTATCTTCCGGCACACTCGTTGAATCTCCCGCAACGAGTATGAACGCGCGATCCAAATGAAATATAGCGTTCGCTGATCAACGGAGTGCATCGCGATTTTATCGACCAAAATAAAGGAAGAAGGAGGGAAAAAAAGAAACGAAAACGCTACCACTATGCACGGCAACCGGAACAATGTTATCATAGGAACAGAACGAAACAGAGACGTAATCTGTGCACGTGAAAGGGACAGAAGTTCCAGAAGAGGAAGAAGAGCAAGAAGAAGAAGAAGAAGGTGGAAAGCAACAGAAAAGAAACGTTCAACGTCGATGGTCCAAGGTTTACTGCCCATCTCGACCGGTTACTCTCGCGAGTCCTTTTAAATCTCGATAATCTATATGGCCGGCACCGCAAACAACGAAACTTTTCGAAAACAGTGCCCATTGTGGAAACAAGGAACCAACCAACCAACGATTGCTTGCAGTCGAGAAAGCTTTCGCTGTGTCCACCGTCTACGTGATCCGTGGCGAGCACTCATGGCTTCTGAATATTTCGGATTTCGTGAATCAACCGATGCCTCCGTGGAATCGCAAACGAGGAAAATAAGGGGCTGCATTTCTCAGCGAGATTTATGTACCCCCCCGTGTAACGTGGCCCTCGAACGAAACAGCCGATGTCTGAGGCTGATGAACCCGAGTTACGATATTATACAGTATTTCCCTTTCACGTTCTTATGAAAATGGTCAATTTCTGTGGAAAATTTGATTGGAATGAATATGAGCTTTTGTTGAAAATTCATTCGGTCGTAGGGTATTTACTTGTTTAACTATATCATTTGTTGTTTTCGGTAATTTTGTCACGAAGCGTGGACTTATGTTAATGCAGTGTAACCCCGTTTATTCGAACATCGTGAGGGCAACGGTTCTGATAATAAAGACTCAGTAGCTCTTCTCTCTGCCTGTACTTACGAGTTTCCATAAAAAGAGGCGAAATTAAAAACAACTGAGGACCAGCAGGTTTATGCAATTTATATGTATCGCATTTTAACTGTTCTTGCCTCGAGGCATATGTATGTGTTCCTACAACGAACAGAGGTTCGTTTGTATGAATTATAAAAGTGAATTCGAATAACTGTATCGCAATTCCAATAACAAGACCACAGCTACATGCTGTTAAATTACTTGTACACCAGCTTCACAGTAACACGGAAGAATTAGAAATTTTATACTCATTTTATAATCATGCACATATATTTGGAATCGAGCATTAACTAATTGGGATAAATGGAGAACAAGCGAAACAAGTTCTACCGTAGATATCTTCACGAGTTACCGATATTGTAAATTCTGAAAATATTATACTCCACTGATATATTATTAGATAGATTGTTCAACAATGCCCCAATTCCAAATCGGTAAATCGATAGAAGGAAGGGGTATCGTTTCAATGTCCGCAAGAAGGATTGACTGAAATTCTCTTTGATTTCTTTCTGTCCCAGATCGTCAGAGAAGTTCGTCCAGTCGCTTCCAGGATGCATTGTCTTCACCTTCTTTTTTTTATACTCCGACATCCCTTCCCGCAGCTTTCGAACGCCAACGGCTCAGTTTTGATGCACATTCGACGAGGCGTCGGATTCGGTGGATTCTTATACTGGGTGTTCTGTGACCGTAGCAAATGTACGAAAATTCGCCCGTCGTTTCGAAGGATGATTCCCGATACAAATCCCCTATGGCGTTTTAATCTAACCTAGATATTTCAAAATATATGTTTATAGAAAAGCTAGTAATTCAGACGCGTTTCGTAATCTTGGAATTACAAGGTGTAAATCACACCGGTACAATTATTTCTCTCATTTGAATAAAAAAAGAAGCATTACACATTATTTTTCCACATTATTTTTATAATACGCACGAAATATTTGCGGCGCAACTTCAATTATTCATTACTATGTAAAACATTCTGCACCTCTCATTGATTTACGAGTACCTGTGCACTTCGTTTTTTCGACGAAAAGTTCACCAAACCAATGTAAACCCGAGTAATGTAAAACAAATAAAACGCTACAACGTGCCAATAATAATTTCCAAGATCAAAAATTCGCACGTCTAAAACGCGCAAGAATCAATCGACTTTCCTCGCCAATACCTCCTCAACTATTGAACCATCGATAAAATCGCAACCGGGACTTTTCTATCGCCCCACAGAGTCCACCCAAAATTTTCTTAAACTCGTCAGAAGGCACACTCCATGCGTCTGTATGTACATACGTGTACGTATAACAGAGCGAAGGTCTATGCCCTGATGCTGCTCGCCCGATGTTCGGGCTCGGGGGTACAGGAACACGGGGCAGTCAGAGGAGCAACAGAAGAAGAGGAACGCGCGGGAAGAGAGTAGAACGAAGGGACGCGGCTCGATAGAATCTGGTGGGGCTTATTCCACAAGCCTTTTTTCACCTTTTGCTTACATAATGTATTCTCAAACGTACATACGGGTCTGGGTACTCTGCTACCAGTGAACCTTTACGTATGGCATCCGCATGGTCCCTGTCGAGCAATCTGTGTCCGTGTGCATGCTTTCTAAGTATTACGCTGCGCAAATGTACACACTGTGCATTGGTACAAGCGTCCACGTACGCGCACTCTCTCTCTCTTTCTCTTACCATGATCGTGTGGGTGTACGTGTGAGTACACCACAACGGGAGACACTTTTATCGTTGTCCACCAATACGTCCACCTAGAGCTCGTTGGGCCGTGGTCGACGTTGTCGTCGTTGTTGTACGGCCGTAAACGTGACGGAGGCGTGTCACATCGGAATACAAAAGGTATAATACCCACATACCGATGCCGCTAACTCATACCTACCGGGGAATACCAATTTTCGAGCTACGAGCTGCTCGAAGCAGCGGCCTCGACGCGTCGTCGATCGCCCGCGATCCGACCGCATGCGTCAAGCCACAGGTGAATTAAAGGGTTAAATACGCTTGGGAGCGGCGAGGAAAATCGTCCTTTCTTTGTCACTAAAAGCGTTAAATATTTGCTCCTTCTTCGCTTCGTACAAATATGCGTGCTTTTTAGGCAATTTTTTAAATATTTTTAAATATTTTTTAAAGCTTTTAATCTGGCTAACGTACGAACCGTGGATGAAATAGGTGAACGATCAGTGAAAATCAATGTAAATCGGTCGCCGGTGACGAAAGGGTTAATAAACTTTACACGACCGTATATATTCAAATGATCCCTCATAAATTCCGCAAATTTCTTTTTACCCCCTCAGCCTAATTTACTCGTCAGCTTTACTGAAGGAGAAAAAGGGAAATAAATAACGCGATCTCCACTGAAACTTCAGTATCAATACAATAAATTGCCAACCGGCCGACCTTCGTAATAACCAGCAATTTCTCTTTCATGTCACGTAACCGGGCAACGCGTCCCCGCCAAAAACACCACTCATCGGTAATAATCCACACGGAAGCCCTCGAAATCAATCAATTACCGCGATCGATCACAATTAACGGGCCGCATCGCTTCTTCGTTCGAAAAGACAGACGGGCACGAGGCAGGGCGCGTGCAATCAGCAAAACGAAATAAACGGGGGATCGCATCGGCTCGTTACGCGGCGACAATAAATTACACGTTTTCGTGTCGGGCAAGGTAATCGTTAAGCAATTAGATAAATTAGTTAATTAAACGGGCGCGAGAGAGAAGCAGGTAAACGCCGACGGCGGTATATGCACTAATGCGCTTCTTGCCGTTCGTGGAACGGTTCGCCCGCGAGGACGATACCTCTCCAGGGTTGTTTGTCACTTTTTCCAAGCGTTATGCCGCGCGGCGAACGGAGCCTGGCCGCCATACGATCGACGCGTCTCGTGTAACTTATTGCTGGAAAGAAGCAACGCTTCGGTAGTCCCTTGGTTCGCGTACACGTGAGCCATGCAATCGCGTGTGTGCTATTGCTCCTTCGCTTTGGTTCTTGTCAGCCAGCCAACAGGCGGCTATTACCATTTTTCATGCACAAATCTATGGTTACATTAACTCGATATTCTCGTCGGGCACGGAATTATGAAAGATTCATTCGCCGTTCGGACAAGCGACGGTTGATTAGCACGGGCCGGCGGTTCTATTTGGTTCGTTCGCAAGGAAAGGGTGGAGGACGGCAGGGAAAAGAATGGACAGAGGTTTTCATTCTCCGTGGAAGCATTTCTATCACGACCGGTTGGCCTGTTGTCTATAAATAGTTGCATGGTGGAGGTGGCCCATGGAGAGAATGCGCGGCACATACTTAATATGCCTATGGTCGAGGGGGGAGGTTTCGATGACCGCAAGGACAAGCACTTCGTCAGGCCATTTGTCACATTTTTTCTAAGCCACGCAGCTGAGCTAGACGCGAAACGTTGGGCAACTTTGCTGTTTATGCCCCGCGGTGTGCTTAGGATCGATTGTAACCGAGAGTTACTTAAGTGGATGCAACGCTTCTATAGCTATTACGTGGGGAAGGAGATAGTTCTCTAGTTCTTGTCCCTTCCCCTCGTTGTTCGGGCAGCCTTCTCTTCTCTCACTCGCGAGGGTGTTAAAGAGTTCTCCGCTGTCTCGTATACTGTGTTTCATTTGCTGGAAGCTCTCGTCCAACGCTTGATAGGTTTTGAAGGTATTGTAGAAGAGCCAGGCACAGCGATCGGCGAGGTAAAAAGAGAATCGAAAGTAACGTGGATTCGAAATGAAATCAGAGAAGTCTTCCAAGCTTTTCACCCACCTTTGCTTTCATTATCGTCAGACTGAAACTATCGCTTGCCCCAACCACTACGCGATCCGCGCTGTGTTAAATTAAATAGCCCACAATCCTGATCCCCCGGCGAATCTCAAGCAATACACCTAATAGCCGAACGCTATCAAGTCCCTCGTCTGTTTCGAACATCCACTCTTCCACGAGCTACCCAAGGAAACTTCGCCTCTCAACCCGTCACTCCGCGAGCAGAGCAATCGTCCAGAAATTCGTCTATCGATGAATGCAGATCGCGCCAAATCCTAGATCGAAAGAACGAATTGGCGGAACAACAAGGTTTCTCTACGCGAGACGATAAGCGGAAACGCGAAAGGAAGTTTTCAACGCTATCTCCAACGGGGAGCTATTGTGCAACTTCGACGGCTCGTACCATTTTAGAAATGGCAGTGGGTAACTGTTAGAGACGGGGTAGCTAATGGATGGAACGAAATGAGAACGGGCGCCGAATGCAGCCGGGTAAATCGAGAGGCCCGCGGAAAGAAAATTGCACTCTTAGAGAAAGTCACGTTGCCATTGCAAGGGCAACACGGCGAGCCAGCGAACTGGCATTCCTCGCGTACAAAAGATACGCGCCGCAGCAACGTTTCACCTGCAACAGCCCCGCGCGCGTAGGCTTTCAACGGAAAATGCATCCCCCGTTGCACGAGGAACACCATCGACGTCCACGGGGGTTGAGGCGAGGAGCGAGGGGAACGCCGACGATTTTACTACGCTGGGTAGTAATGAACAGTGGGAGAATTGGTTTAAGTTTACCGATATTTTATTGATATTCTTGTGCATCATTTTTGCATTATTTCTGGGTAGAAATGCAGCAATAATTGCTATCAAATTTTGCGATCGTACTGGGGAATATTTTTAGTACAATTCTTCAGTTGTAATATGTTCGATCAATTGTTCGAGAATGTGAACTATTGTGGAAAATAGTAAATCTCTGTGGAAATAAATTCAAAAATATCAATGTAGGTAGCGTACTGTCCAAACATTTGTAGCATTCGATCTTGTCTTAGAATTTATTAACCGGCGTACAAATTGAAAAACGTTACGCTTCCTTAAATCAGTCACGGTTAGTTGAAAAGATGCTGCATTGTGATTGTGGAGTTTCTCAGCTACAATTTTATAAGATTTCAAGGTAATCAGCGGGGCTATTTATCGCACAAGATGCAAAACGGTATGCAAAAAGTAAATATGTAAATATCATTCATGCGGGGACTTACTTCGCTGATTGCTGGTTATTCCAAATGGAAGCAGCCATCGACCAACTCAGCACACGATTCAAGGGAGTGCTTTGAAGATAAAGCAGAAGAAATATACGTGATGTGAAAAAAAAACGAGCCGGTACGCTGGTTACAGAACGGTTGAAAAGCGGGGCTAAAATAGAGTCGTAATATAATCAAACGAGGAGGAAAGAATTCAATGCCTCGAAATCAAAGGAATACGTAAAACTGTATTTGAATAACACAGTAACGAAAACTTTATGCTAAACGCGAAGGGGAACGAATATATATATTAAAATAAGAAAACAGGAAAGCACGATTACAGGCACAAGTGCATGCACATTCTCGCCGAGCTACAGAGAAAAGGATATAAACGAAACAGTAAAACATTATTAAATGACAAGCCTCGCGATACCACGTCCCGCAAAGTTCCACCGCTCGGCTAGACCATTTGCCAGCTAAATAACACCCCTTCAGCCTCGAAAACGCGAAAAATAACAGCAACAAAAAAGACAGAAAACAGAAGAAGAAGCAACTCTGCCTGATCTCTCATTTTCCTACCGGCTCCCTTGAACCGCAACGAAGTCGAGACAGCTCAACGCGATTAATAATTGTGGTCCAACGTCGTCCTACCGTGCGGCGGTACCCAGTGCACGACAGCGTGGACTTACACGATAAGCACTTAAAAGCTTGCTGCGTCACGAGCCCTAGAGAAAGCGAAAGATCGAGCAGAATGTGCAACGAGTACAGACTGTGGACGGTGTAATAAAAGTACAGAACGACCAACGTCAAACTTAGGAGCGAACGAGAAGCAAACACTCGTCGAAGATCGTCGAAGAGGAAGATACCAACAGAACAAGAGGAACGTCCACGTCCCACCGCGTGCTCTTCCCGTCTCATCTCTCTTCTGTTCTGGCCCGAGGCCGAATGGACCCGGGTATAGGTCCAGGAGGTAGGTAATCATCTTTAGGTTGCGTGCACCGAACGACCTCTCTCTGTCTTGGCCCGTATCCTTTCCTCCTCGCCCGTTCACCGGTCACTACGATCGTGTTTCTTTCATTTTTCATATACGGTGCAGGCAAACCGTTTATTTAGGCATACCGCCCTTCTTTCCTGCCTTCTCGTAGCGGCGCTACTTTTCAGCACCCGGGGGCTAGGGTTTGTCGTGGGAATCGGAACAACGCACACCGTGAATCAGGGTCCATCGAAATCGGCTGCTCTGCGAGCGGGTAGCCCGCGTTTCGACCACGAAGGCGATACCCACGGGGTTCGAACGTTCGTATGGGGGGATTGAAGAGGCCCGATATGGTTTTATATCTATGGAGCAATATAAAGACTGCCAGTATAGAGAAAGTAGTGACCACAGCAGCAGACGATAGGATACGTTTAAAAACCACATTTTTTTCTATAGCCTTCTCGTCCCGATTAAGGAACACACGCAATTTCTGCAACCGAGTTCTCCTCTTTAACGAATTCTCAAGCTTTTAGCCTGCTGCATTTTGTCAGTCATATGCGATCAGTTGCATCGAATCGATCATTAAATGTATACACACGACCAGCAGAAAAGTCTTTCTGCTTGCAACAACACAGTGTATAAGTAAAACTATTTTTTTTATTTGACTGTACGAGAAGATTGAGCCACTGTATGTGCTAGAACCAACAAGGGCCGACT
Organism: Nomada fabriciana; assembly: GCA_907165295.1. Lineage (NCBI taxonomy): Eukaryota > Metazoa > Arthropoda > Insecta > Hymenoptera > Apidae > Nomada > Nomada fabriciana. Next base: position 8,447,903 of record OU015695.1, read on the forward strand.
GCCATCTTCTTGGCTCTCAAGTATACCTGTTCGTTTAAACTACTCGAAGGATCGGTATTCCCTCGGATCTATAGCCGATGGGCGAAAGAAGACATTCGTTCCAACGCCGACTGGTCGAGATAATTCTACCACGGCGATAATTGACCCCAGCGAGCATCGGCCGCGCTGTGTTACAGTTCGTTGGGGATCATTGACGGTGCCCCGAGAAAAAGTGCTGAACGCTGCCCCCTCGCCTCTGGCCAGGTCCAGAAAACGAGCAGGTAAGAAGAGGGACAGAGGTATCTTCGGAGAAAACAACGGATCACCAATGGCCAACGGGCCATGAAGATTATTAGAGGATTTAATTGTGTTCGAGGCTGACAATTAGACTCCTCGTCGATACTTTTTTGATTGCTTCGCTTCGGTGAACTCTACTTGCTGGAAGACACGTCGCGGTTTGTTAGGATATCCTCGATATTATTGGGTCTCGAACTCGACGGTATCGGGATATAAGAGGAAGATGCAGAAAGGACTGGAGAGAATATTTTTCGTGCCTTTTCCCCCAGGTTTCTTCGGAATTGGATACTTGTTGGAATTATGGGAACGAGAGTATCGATATTACGGCAAGGACAAGATTGTAGGGTTGAATTATCCTCGAGAATCGCGAGTTAAATTTAAGGACGAGGAATTTTGGTAGATTTTGATTTCTAAAAGAAATAATAATATTATATGGTAGCTGTATCGAAAGTACGTGGATTCTTTCTTAATGTAATACACAATTAAAGACGATAAAAATGAAACAACTTGTTAATCCATTTTAAACTATCTGTAGTAACATGAATGTTTTTCCTTTTTCTCGCTGTGATCTTATGGGTGTCGAGAGAAATTTTTGGAGTCTAAAAAAAAATCTCTCTCCCTCTGCGAATGGAGTAGAAGCTCGCAGAAGGCTTGTCACGCTTGAAAATACTGCCCGCGACTGTCATTTGACACCTTTATAGAGCGACGGTTTCAAAGGTATCAAAGAGCTCAAGGGAGGAATGGCAAGTAAAGCTGATAGTACTTCGAGGCACGGTTCAACCTTTCTTTTGCTTGGATATTCATTCTCATCTAGAGGACGATCTTTCATCGGCAAAAAAGGCCATTCGACTATAGCACCCCTTTTCTGACGAAGTACCGCGCTCCGAAAGAATATTAATTCGGTCATAAATTGTGAAAAAATAATCGCGGCAATTATACATAACATTTCATTTTCACATTAACGGTGCTGTAGTCATTAATGAAAGTATCACGTTAACTAATTAGTCCCTTCTCCAAATTTAGATGAACAAATGTAATGCTTATCAAGGATTAACGAAGAACGACCAAGGATAAATGAGAAATGATTTGTAATATAATGAAATATCAGTTTTTATACATTTCAAAATGTTGGCCTGCTTTCCGAGAGAATAATACCCTCTAATTATGCTACAATGGAATTCAATAGACACACTTCGCAGTATACTTTTGCTAATGACTCTATGATATCACGAAGAAAAAAGGCAAAACCGATAGGATCCCAATGTTCGAGTGCTTCGTTACAGTTTGTTGCGTCCCAGAGAAAGAGAATTTTCGTTAACGACCAAACTTTCCCCGCTGCTTAACGGCAGAAATAAAGATCGGAAACTTTGAAAACACTCGAGCAACGAGTGCTGTCCCGTAAACGGCGGAGTTTACTCGGATGTGATCTTTATTCATAACGAATCGGAATCTGAATAATCAATACGACGTCCCCATGAAAAGAAAGAACAAGGCTACGAGCGAAACGGAGGTAGAATGGAAGGAGTACAAAAAAAAGGGGGGAAGTCTTTTTACAGGCTGTTGTAAAAACTATCCGAGGCAACGATACTGCTATCGTTTGTCAGCAAAAGAGACAAAAATAAATAAAAGCCTCCGGCAGCAAAGTAGAAAATTCGAAACTGGTTTCTCTCTCTCGGTTGCCTTCCTGCTACCGGTTGCAAATAACCACGGGACCGTGACCGATAAGCGCTACACCAAAACTACCTGTTAAAATATTGCACCCCTGGTTAATGAGATTAATAAACGCTATTCATGTCCAATTGGCTGGACAAAGAAAGAAAAGAAAAAGAATCAAAGGGGATACAAAGTTAAGTGGGAAAGTGAAAATTACGAGGGATCGTTCGCAAGAGAAAACACTGCTTTCAGAAATGTAACTGGCGTTCGTTCTTTTCATCATTCGCGTTTCATCTTCGTGAATTTCTTCGCCCGTTTTGCGGCAGGGACTTGCCGCGAAGTGGACGCAGCTCTTCTAATCAGGTCTCGTTGAAGGCATGCCTTCTACGGATGCCACAGAACGCGGTCGTAAATTGCAGATGGATGTCGTAGGAGGTAATTGGTCGAAGCCTCGGAATGCTTGAACTTTATTATAACAGGCGAACGAAATTTCTCTTGAACGGACGTGCCTCATAGAAATGTAATGGGCGTTTGTAAAATACTTCCACTTCCTTCATCGAGAACATTAAATTGATATAATCGTCCCTTTCGTTACTCATTTCATTGATATTCTCAACATTTCATTACGAAGAATAAAGTGTACTCGTGTTTTCATTTTACCCCAAATTATTTTTAACATCCACGATATTTTGATTACCATTTCTACAAGGTGTAACTTGTTTACATGCCTGTACAGGCAGTATCGTTTTTGCATGAATAAAAATTACGATGCTATATACATCAAGAACGATTCACGAGCAGCGTTTCAAACGGTTTAAACGTGTTGCTTCTCCCTTTCGTTCATAAACAGTCTACATCGGCAGACAAATTTATAGAGGCTTAAGCTCAATCCACTGGAAGTGATACAAACCAAGATACGCCGAGACAGGATTTGCCACGCAGCTTTCTATACCTTTAAATAATACCTCGCCAACCTTGCGCACACCGTGCAGAAAATTATATCCGAAATACATACATACATGTATATCCAGTCCAAAGTAAATTGAATGGCGCGATACTCCAACACGTTGTACAAACCTCCACCATCGCCTCCGTGTCCAACAATAAAAGAACCGGTCAACCGTTAAACGATATCCAACCGTGAAACACCATGAAAGCCAAGCTTCCCGACAATTTTCCAACAAAGTTGGCCGCGTGAAATCCATCTAACAGTCCCGCCAATGAAATCACGATCATCGGGAAACAACGTAACTCGTATTACGTCCGATTCTATCGCCGTAGACGTTCCTCTACAACCTTCGATCAAGATCACGAAATTCGCCGGCCGCTTATTAACCGTCGCTAATCCCCTGACAATCGATGAATAATCGCAGGCAAATTCCGTGGAATCGAGGCACTAGAAGAAGACGACGCTAGCCGAGCGGGTTATCGGCGATATCTGGTTCTGCCGGAAAGGGTTACGTTTATCCGGTCGCATTATCTTGACGCATGGCCATTCTTCCAGGCTGTTCGGTTACGCGAGACTGGTTCTATGACCGACGATATAAAACCGGGAAGATACTGGGCCGTATACCGGTATATCGATGGCGAGAAATAGTGGCTATAAGTATCGTGGTTACTAACCGAACAAGTCGGCCGTTCCGCTTCTAATAATCTCTGATATCGCTGCCACCCTTTTCTCAGTCTTGTCCCCCACCAACCCCCATGCCTCCCCTTAACTTTCGTCCTTTTGCTCACGCTCTTGATTCTTGCCCCCCTTCCTCTTCCTCCCTCTTTCTCTGCGGTGTATTTTCTCTCGTGCGTCGAGTTTGTAAATCGTCGAACGTTCCACGCGGAACAGAAACTACTTTGCAAACGCAACAACGACGCACGATAATTGATACTGATGAAATCGGAGTGGCGCTCCGGGCAACGAGACTTTTCCAACCTGCCCCGAGTGGAGCTCTATTAATACACGCAAGCGTTTTAACCCCCGACGACTATGAGCGAGATGAAGACGGAGGCAGGATACGCGTGTCGAGGTTTTTCATGGGACGTACAGTAGGTTGGTGTGTTCCGGCGACATACTGCGAGTTCCATCGCGTTCGACGCTCGCTGCGCATCGTGAGTAAGCACGAATATAAGCTCGTAAATTGATTGCGGCGGCATGGCAACGACGGAATCCCGATTGGCTGGATCGTTCCTTTCTTAGGACAGATGTCAAGATAGCCGCGGGTTGAATGATGAGTGGTAAAACGATCGATTTCAGGAAGTGCTAGGTGATTCAGAGATTCTCCTTCGTTTGCTCGATGTGCGATTTTTATTACTATTTTCTTCGTTTATCCTTTTGTTGTTTTTCTTTTGCCGTTCTATATCTGCTTTGCGCGGTGTTCGCCTCGGTCGTTGATTACACCCCGGCGACCGATAACGACCGTTTTGATTTGAAGCCCCTTTAACAGTAGAATTACCGATAGGTTTGCGTACTATTTAGACAGTACAAGTTGGACAGATCATGAACACGAAAGTGGTTAATAAATTGCTGCAACAATACCTATATGTTAATAATTTTAAAGCAAGACAATTTTAAAGTACTGTGTACAGTGAGTAATGAAATTATTAGAGCCACGACTGCAATGCATCGGACAACATCCGATTAACAATCGTCGATTATACAACAAAATAATCAATTATACAAAAAATAATCGTTTCACTCTGTAATCGTCAATTGATACAGGTGGCTATTGTTCAATATCGTCTATACTCGAATTGAACGAATTTCCGTGCGCATATCACTGTATCGGCTTCGATTAATCCTCAGAATTTTCATCCTCGACCAGCTATCGGACGGAGGCCATCTATGGGTTAGTTAAAAGGAGAAGAACGGGGGTGGGGATGGAAATCGCTAACTCGATTTCACCCCGAGCATCGCTCAATCAAGTAATTCAACTTTAAAATTCATCCGGCATGTATAATATAACAGTCCAGGGACGGCGTGGGCGTAACGAAGGAATTTTTATTTAACGACCCTCTCCCCTACCACGACAAATTCAGTCGGAAAACAGTGAATTTCCTATAGATTGTATACGTATAACCGTGCATCGATAGCGAAAGGGAAAGGAGAGAGGATAACGGAGCGTGATGAGGGTCCCGACTCTCCAGATTGAAAGGGAGACGAGAAAACGAACGATCTACGGTATAATTAGACTGGTTTCAATTTCACCGTGGAGAGGAACTTTTATCGGGATCGTCGCTCCAGACGTCACCCGGAAACGGAAAGGGACGAACGAGAGAATCGCATCGAAAGTTCGGCCCGAGAACGGCCGCGCACCGTCGCGATTTCAGAAACGACGTCTCCCATTGTCCCTAATTCGCTTCGCGCTTCGTGCACCCCTATCCCGCCTCTTTCCCTCGCCTCACCCCTCCCCAAATTCTCTATTGCTACAGTTGCGACGGTGGTTCGCGTGAGAGTCGCGACGGAACTTCCGTTTTCTGCTGAAACGCGACTCCTCGATGACTTTCGCCAGCCGGGCCGGCTTAACGCAGTCAAATTGAACCCGAATCGCGACTGATTAAATTATGCCTCACCCTCTACTTCCACCGCCACCCCACCGTCAGGCGAAAGTCGATTCTATTATCAGACCGATCCCCTCGGTCGAATTTTCTCTTGTTGACCGTCGCTGAGCGGCGAAGGGTGAATGCTCACGGCTTGGCGGGGGGATGTGAGCTGGAGGATGATAATAATTGTCGAACGGAGCAAATAACGTCGCGATGGTTCCGCTCGATTCCGCCCGTCCCGAGGCGGAACCAGCGCACAGTGGTCCCAAAGCTCGAAAACGTGGTCAAAACCCAAAAATAATTTTTTCCGTATGGTCATTTTAACAGTTGATTGGGGTACTTTATTCATGTCCCCGGAGGGGTGTAAGTTAAAAACGTCTCATTTTTATACCTGTCCAGCAGTTGCAATGCAAACGTTGGTCTTTTTAGTGAAGCATTTGTCGTGAAGGTGAAGGTAAGTGTGCACCGTTCAGTGTAAAGCGTATAACTTCTGTTAGCATAGAGTAATTTAAATTCTGCGAAATGGATGTTGTTTGGGAAGTAAGTACAATGTTTTATAGTAGTTGTATTTTAAAAATTGATAACTATTAAATGTGTAAATCAGTAAGTCTGTTGAACAAAATAAGGTATAAAGTATGACGAGTAAATAGTTTTCATGGAGGCAAAAAGATGTATATCCCGCAATATACCGCCAAAATTTTTTAGGCATTTAGTTTGTACTCTTATCTTGCAATGTGGGCAAAAATTAGCTGCAGATATTTGCAGATTTACTCGTGGCGCCATTTTCCTTACCGTACTTTACTTTATACATAATTCTTTAATTCTTGTAATAAACGTATTTAGATAAGAGATGTACCCACTCTTTATTCATACACATTCCAAAACACCCAATTACTACGAATTATTCCAAAAATTAGAATGAACCATTTGTTTTTTTCAATTTTTCAATTATATTCGTAATTTGAGACAATGGTCTCCGGTATGGAGTAATAAAAATGATTTAACAAAAAACTGTTTCAGACAAAACTTAATCAGTATTCAGCCTTCTACAAATATCAATATAAAAAACCGTACAAAATCTTTTTTTTAATAACAAATTAAAGGCCACCTTCAATTTTTAAATATTATTGTATATTTTTGACAATGGAATATGATACCTGACATCAATAGGAATTCAACGACCTACTGCACTATTACCACAAGTGTTCAAATCACGCTACAATAATTTTCTCCACGTTTTCGGGATTCGGGACCACTGTGCAGCGGCACGAAACTTCATTTTCTTCGCCCGCGGCGGCTGTTTGCGCAAACGGCGCAAACAATGCCGCGAAACAAACGGGAACGCTGTCTGCGTTTGCCGCGCGCCGTTTTCGATCTCCATTATTCGCGTTCACCGCGGCGGAAAAAACGTTGACGACTGTGGTGCGGGTGCGAGGAGGGTGTATGATAAGTTGCGCGGAATTTCGCACGACGCGCAGCAATTAAGGAGTTTCGAAGGGAAATCGCACACGGGGTTGCACCGGGTGTGTTTGCTGGCGAAAGGAGGGTCTCGCGTTGTATTGCTGTTGGATAAGATATTGGCGTAGCTTGTTCGTGCGTAATTATAAACGGGCGCTTGTTACGCTGCTGGTTTCAGCTGACGAGCACGGAAACATCGTATAGTAACTATAGTTCGAATTAGCGGCGAGGGAAAACTTTGTTCAGGGTGCTCGCGATAGGTGTAGATTTTTCCGGAAAGAAGGGGCTAAGGGTCGCAGGGAACTGAAGATGTTTATTTTTCTGTAACGCTAAAGAACGTTGTGAAAATCGAATCTGTAATAACTAAGATGATTTCAGAGCGACGTTGCTCGACGTAAGAAAATTATTTGATTATTTCCGACAGAAACACCGGTTGAGGTTTTTTTCAAAAGCAAATATTTCACACCAGTCGCACACGGCTGTGCAGTGGTCTTCTTTAAAACTTTATAAGCAGTCGTCGTCCTCGGAAACGAACGTGGGAATAAGATGATAAAAATCCCATAAAATAGTATAAAAAGTACAATGGGTGTTTAGTCTTCCGCGCACTTCACGCTTGGAGTAGCCGACGAATGCAGAGATACACAGGGGTAATGAAATATTCATGAAACTCGATGTAACGCATAATATAACGTATTTATCCCGTGTAACGTTTAAATTAGCCGTATTTCCCACTCGAGAGTGAAGCTGCTTCGGTTCACATAAATTATCGCCGGCAAATACGTGAAACTTGTTCACCCGGTACCTATCCAGTTGTAAGCGCCTTCTAGAACTTCTTACCATCGCACGTCAGATCAGACTGTCCTTTTATTATCTACGTATGACTCAATATGCATGTAAACTCCTAGCAAGAACATTTCCTCAAAACAGACGAATCACGCTCGCTTCATTTTCTTGCTCCGTCCGAAAAATTGTCGACCTTTCAACTGAAGTGACTTCGCGGGAAAAAATATGAAGCGCGTCGTTAAACGAAAGTGAAAATCGCCAAAAATTGCATCGAGAAACCGGTGCGCCAAAAATATCGCGGGACACGTTAAAACAAAGTCGCCCCGGATATTTTTAACCGATCCGAATTCCGCCTTCATGTTATACGTCCCGTAATTGAGGAGGCCGTTTCAAGGTAGAATCGTTCGCTCGCGGGAGAAAGAGGGAAAGGAAGAAAAAATCAAGAACGAAACGAGGCAGAAAGTTAAGGCGGGGAGAAAAACGTTCGAAAGCGTCCTACCCCCTTGCCGCCTGGTAGTGGAAGTTTCGTGCCGGTCACGGGACTTTATTCCCGAAAAATTAGCTGGCCGAACGACAAGATTACCCTTTCGAGTCGGGGATCGCCGGTCGTACGGGTGTTTCATTCTAACAGCCCGAGGGTTCAGGCATTCCAAGGGATCCCTCCTTCAGCGGGGCATTCCGAAAGTTTTCACGGTCGCCGTTAATCGCCACCGGCCCCCGTAGACGGCGAATTCCCTCTCTAGGCAATAATTTCCATCGTCCTTAATGTTTGGCGGTGGACTCTGCTCTCGCTCGCGCATGTCCGTGTTGGAATCCGCGCCGGTTACACGAGAACAGGATGTTCGCCAGGAGGAGCAGAAAAGGACGAGTCCAAGGGAAGGAGCAAGAAGGGCGAAGTTAAAAGCCGCGTGAATTAGTGTGCGCAGGGTGGTTGGGGGAGTTACGGGGTTACCCCCATGGGGAAGTGGCCCGCCAATTTTGGTATATCGCCTAATAACAGAGCAGCCGGAGCAAGGTACCCCCACGATACGTACGCCCCTTGTCTGTGCATCGCCACTCATAACCCACCACCGACGTAGCCTCCGGTCACGAAAAGCTCGTCGCTCGATTCGAAGGGATCCGCTGGGAAACGATACGTTGTTTAAATTATAACGCGGCGAGGATTGAGGCCCCCGCGATATATTCACGATCTGTTGAACTTGTTGCTAATGGATGTGACAGCGGAACGGGGGACGCAAAGAGATTTTCGAAGTTGTTTCTAATTTGTATGGTATGGCGTGCTTGTTACTTACAGCTCTTCCCGCACATTTTTGTGCGCGCAGAAACAATATTATTTGCGCAATATTCAATAGACTGATCTTCCATTTTGTACTGCCTTACTGTTTTATATATTATTATTTGTAGTTTCCGCGTGATACCGTACCGTTTATGGGACCGTACAACGATAATTCGCGTCTCCCTTCCCCAACAGTTAAAAAATGTAGGACGCGAATTCGGGTGTCCTGTACGCAATGTGTTAAACGGTGGGGGGTCTGTTTTGGGGTTGCGAGAAAAAAATAAATCGTAGCATGCGTGCCTTGGTATCTCTATTGATAAAAGACGTAAATATTAGTTACTATCCGAAGTTGAAATTATGTGAGTATGAATTTTTACTTTCACACGAGCCACTTTGATCAATTGTGGATCAAAACCATTGATCAAATCGGTTAACTGCGCAAAACAGAAATATGAAAATTTATTTAAAATGTAGAGAGTCAAGAGTCAATCAAGCGCTTTGGCAATCAAATTTGAAAAGCTTCAAAAAGTGGAGTTAAGCGATTTGGCTAATTAATTTATGAATACTATACAAGATACGAGGGGGCGAAATGTAAAGAATAATACCTATATTTAAAATCGTATCTTCGCACTCTATAATTGTTCATAGAAAAAAGGGTGGTAGTGTTTTTGGTTAAGCTTTTCATTGCACAATCGGGAAATATTGCTTTCAATTATTTCTCTTCGGATATTGATATCATCCACGTGTATGGGTCGCGATTAATTTTTTATCCTCCAACAGTCTGTTCTACGTTGCAAGTGAAGTTGCTTCGGTTAATTCTAGACAGGTTTTTATGCCCATGTAAAATTTCAACTCGTACGCGTGTCTACATGTTACACGTGCGTGTAGGTGCACTCGATAGACGGCATTTCTGTTCTGGCGAGACGCGATTAAACTTGTGAACGGCAGACAGAGTAGAACAACTTTATTATCTCCCAACGAAGGAAACTGAGAAGAGAGTTGCACTGGCCCCAATGTAAAACCGATTAAACCGAACGTCGATGGGGAATAAGAAATTTGTGCAATTGCAAATAATTGTGTGAAATTCCAGAAAAAGTATTATGCTTGAATCCACAAACATTCCAGTCGCGTAATTAAACGTGCGATTAACTACCGCGTAATTATTTACCGCAGAAGAAGAGGGTGATTAATTCGTCGAATTATTATTCATTCATTTCCTTCCACCATGATAAGACCCGTCCCATAATGCAAATTTCATTTTACCCGCTGCATAATTCCCACGATTACCAATTCCCTTATCATTAAAATGCATCGTCCCAGCGTTTCCCCATTTCTTGCTTTATTTATCGTCTCGATCATGGAGACGCAGTTAAATCGTCTCCCCGTGTAGAAATAGAGGAACGCGGACTCGTTCGTTTCATCCGGTCGCACCGCATTACGCAATATTTTCAAGATGTTCAGAACACCCTACCCGTTCCCGCGAGGAACGCGTTTCTTTCCTGACCTTCTTGGAACCGCACGCGAGTTCAATGAAACTGCACGTCTTATCCCGCCAACCGCGACTATCCACTAGTAATTATAGGTACAAACTTGCGCGCCTACGATTCTCACTTGCACAGACGTCAACTACAAAAAATAAAACCGATCGCGATGAAAAATCTACTTTCTACCGCACGAGACACTACGAGCCCTTGTGTAACAATACTATTTCGCATCGAATTTAAATACATCCCCGATTCCCCTTTCAGAGCAATATGAACTTTCACAGATTAAAACGCTGCGCCGAGTATCAACTGTTCGCGGGCTGGAAGCTTGTCATTGATTACGATAATAGAAGCGACCAGAATTTTACCATTCCCACCCACTGTAAATGACCGTTTCCAAGTCATACGTACGTTCACCTCTAATCAATTTACCGTTCGTTCGAGAATTCAATCGATACACTCGATACCATAAATACCCCGTGACAAAATCTCGTCCTCATAATACAATTTCCATCGCGTGCGACGCAAACGTGGAAGATTCGCGCCGTCACGAAGGCACCGCCGCAAGAAAGGGCGGCCTGGTAATAGATAGCAGGCACATACGGCTTGAACCGCTGGTAATTGGAATTAATTAGAGGCGTTTCGCGGGCCGCGGCCTAGCAGATCCTTTATACGGGACCAGTGGAATCCTCCCCCGAGCAGCAACTGCGAATATCGATCTTCGAGCTGGACGATTTAATGCGGCTCGCTACCTGCGAGATACCGGTCACGGTCGCTTGGCCAGAAGCGGGAAAAGCATCGCAGGCGTTCCGGCTATTTCGCGTCAAATTCCATCGGATCTGACGCAGCGCAGAAGGTTGATTTAGTTGCGAGCTCGGGGCGTTTAACGGGAGTACGCATTCACGTATGTACAACCCATTCCGGTGTTTAATTGATGCGATTCCTTTTTTTGATAAATCGCAGGTAGAATGTAAGATCGGCTGGAGCGGCGAGTAGTCTCGTTGGAACAGTTTTCAAAGTGGAGAATGGAAACGAGTGGAATAATCGAGCGGGGCTCGAATGTTGCTTTGACTAGCGGGGAATCCGCAGTGTTGGATATATAAATTGTAATTATGCTCCTTTTACAATTGTTACGTGTTTCTTTTATTTTAATCGGGTTCGTGGATCGGGATCAAACGGATTTGTTATTGCGAATGGCGTAATGTAATTGGCGCCGTGAAAAGTTTTACAATCTCGTAAATATAGGTATCAACGTGTTTTCTGGTGGATGATTCCAGGGTTTATAATGGTTTAGAACTGAACAATAATTAGCAAGCCTGTCTGCTGGAGGAATGGTGAAAATAAGGGGGCAGTAATTGTATCATAAGTTGGATATAAAATTGCTGCTGGAATAATTCAATAAACTTTTTTCGGTAATACAATTACGGAATGCTGCACGATCAGCGTGCCCGATTTCTTTTTTCTCCTTCTAAGACGCGGCAGAGTCTCAAGATAAAACTAAGTTCAATGCGAACCATTTTATTCGGGAGAATTTATTAAATCAAAAGCGACGGCTTCGAGTCAATGGAAAATGAAGCACGCTTCCTGAAATTGTTTGCAAACGAAGAGAAAGTTACAAATGAAATTTCCATATATTTTAAACTGGCCGCCGAACTGGTTTGTGCTCGATATCAACGTGCTCGAAGGGATTGATTTTCGGTGAACGTTACAATGACATTCCCTTCGCATGTCCAAGGTTCGAACGTGGGTGTTGCGCAAGTATTCGAGGAATCGAGAGAAAGTTGAAAACTCGTGTGAAGAAGTTGTCCGATTCACCGTTGTAAAGTTAATTGCCCTGGCGTTTAGCATGGAATAAAAATGTTGAATTAGGAGGAACTATGCGCGTGTATGTTTAACTCTACAGAGGAGTTCCATTTAAAAAAATAGACACAAACGACCGGGCCACAATTAATTTACCCGAAAGTTTCTTTCAGACGAAGCTTACTATAGAATTAGAAGTACAATGCAAGAAGAACACTTTGTGTGTTTCGTATTAAAAGAACGAGAGATTTCTTATTATTTTATTTTCAAATCGCTAATATTACTGAATATGATCGAAGATATAGATGATGTTAAACTCATGCGCCTCGCTGTCTATTTAACGCATCCATCTTTTTTATGGTAGCCAACTAAACCCTTCCTTTGACGTTCCTTTTAAAACGTCCATATACAGAACGAACCTTTCCATATTCAGAAGGGCATCCTTGTAATCATCTTTGCTCAGAAGCGAGACACAGAGAAAAAGAGGTCTGGTAGAAAGTGGAGTTAATTACTTCTAGATTTTATATACGTCGCGTCGTATCGCTTTCGAGTAACCAGAGATGGAAAGTCAGAAGTCGGTCTTTACGCGAGTGAATAATGAAGCGCGTAGGCTGGTGGATTTTTTCCTCATAATTGCACCGTAATACACCGCGGTGTAACGTAGTACTTCCGGCTGGTAAGTAAGTAACAGTTTGTCCGTAGCAGCCGGTGTATTAGTGGTAGTGCAATACGTGTTTGCGCCGTCGTAAAATGCTCGATTACTGTTGATTGCTAAGAGCTGGTTAATTCGTGGTATAAGCGCGCCCCCTTTGAAGAATGTCGATGCACGCGCCCTGAATTGCTGAATATCAATTTGAGGATGCTCGCTTACGCCAGCCAGCAATTAGCCGACATCAATGACGACAAATTCCTCTCTATATATTATAAATACTGAGCCACTTATCAACCGGCCGTTGCCATCGCGGAAACCCCTCTGAAATCCTAATTAACGGAACTCCCTGTCATAATATTCATCGTTGCCGAGTGAATATCTGCCGCGACTGTCGGACGATTCGCTTGATCTGTCAATCAAACGTTGTCCTCCGCGTGGAAATAATTGCACGGTGTTCGAAACAAGCGTGCAGAAGTATCGATATGAAATCGTTCAGCGGGACGAGTAGCAGCCACTTGATGCTTCGGAGTACGCCTTTCACGTTTCGAAGACATTCGTTTCTAACACTTTGGCGATTACACCGTAGACTTTACGATACACTATCTGTCCAACGATAAATCGTCACGAATATATTGAACCGACAGATACCTCGGGGTGGCGAATAAATCTGGCCAGTTCTAAACCCGTCGCGTCATTACAAATTGTCCGGCCGTTGTATTTCGACGTTGGTCTACTCGGGACGGACGTTTGGCCATCCGCGATGCCCCACGACCGACGATCATTCCACTATCGACGTTTCGTTCCGCGACATCTAATTAAAGGTAGTCGCGACCACGAGGATAATTTACAAGCTACGCAATTCCCTTTGGTAAACCGAGCTCAACGGCTGATAGACAGCACCGGCTAGAATGAATAATAGGGCCGTTATAGTGCGCAAAGTGTCTTGGACTTAATGACCCGGCCGTATGGCCGTGATGCCGCGAGCTACACCGTGTTTCACATTTACATTACGCGAACGACGCGTCGAAGTATCGACGTATGTACATGTTACGGTCGATTCACATTGAAAGGACCGCGTATATTTAACTGGAGCAGTGAAATCGATTTTCCGTACCTTTCATTAATCCTAGCTTTATTTATAAGTGTGAAGATTGTCAAATTTCGTACCCACGAGATTGTATCATGCAATTGAATAAGATAGTAAATCGTGTTATCCGATTTCCCCAGAAATCTTCTTGGACGATAAAAAAAGAATCGAAATCAAACAGAACTAAAGACATCAGGCGCAGAGTCGCGCGGGATAAAAGTAGAATTGAAATCGCGAAACGAGATCACCTCGTACAATATAAATCTATTTACACGGCAGCAACGAAATCCGCGGGACGTACCTGCACCTGGCTCGAGTAAGTACCTGCGCAGAAAATTGCTGCACGGCAACGTAAATCGGCACGTAGCAAGATCACTTACGGTGGAATATCCACACCCGACGGAATATCCAATCGCGGGCTCCCTTTCAAATCAATTTTCGCGAGACAAGGAAATTGCCCTCGTTGCCGACCAGGGTATATCCTTTTTGTCAGCATCGTCGAACAAGCCGTTGCGAAATCGGACTTACGGCTCGAGCATCGATCAGTCGCAAAGTAATAGGCAGTTCTACAGTTGCCGTGATCAAAGGGGGGCCACGAGTGTCTCGCGTGCGTCTAATAGCTGACGAGATGAGAAATTGCGATCGCAGGGTCATGGAATCGCCGCGAAGACAAAAGGGGAAAAAAGAAAGGCTTGCGTCCAATACCGTGTAAGTTGGTAGAGTTGCTCTGACATCGCGTGATAGCATCGTCGAAAATATGCCGGTACCGGGAAGCAATGGGAATGCTTTAAGGGGAAACGTGGGCGAAAGGGTGTCCTTTTGAATGCAAATCATCGGTCTGGCGGATATCTGGCATAGATTGGGGCGTATGAATGAATTTCGCAAGCGGCCATATCTTCCAACGACGAAGGCCACCGCTTATTATTATTGAACGAAACCTTTGTGCGTTAAACCTTTGTGCGTTACGTGATGCAATATATCTGTGCGGTCCGTTCTACAATATTACTGGCGGCCCTAAATCGTCGGGGGGAACAAACAACGAATTGCCAGAAGCTTCGCGGAAGTTATCATCGTTACATGGCATCGCGATAGTTACTTGTGGACTGGTGAACAGCGAACAAATTGAGGGGTTACTATTGTCTGGCCCACTAACTTAAAGTTCTCCGGCTTTCAACTAAATTTGAACTCTGTACTGGGGCTCGTGGTTGAATGGTACTACATATATTTGAAATTAATTTTGGAGTGAATGGATTACAAAATATGTTCGAATGAAAATGAACAGTTGCAGTTGAGCGGAAAGTATTATTCGACTTATTGTTAGTGAAACTTGATAGATCCACCTGGCTGTATCTCAATTGTGATTTTCATAGAAAAAGGCAAGATGTATCATTGGAAGATGACAACTATTTGCATCAAAAGTAACTATTATATAAAATATCTGAAAATGTTATCTAATATAATAAAAAAGGAATTCACAAATCATATTTACACAGTTCGTTGACTGTTCCAAGCAGTAATAATAAAAAAGAATCAACCCTGACCCGTACCTACAGTAACACAAACGTGAACACAAAACGTGCACACCGTGTGTACTGCGACTAAATGTAAAAGCAGCCCTGTCAAAGCATCCGTCACTTAAAAATTAAAACCTACTCCACTTTACATTGGACCTGGGCAAACTTCTTCCGCGACGTAGTTCCATCTTGATCAATCGCAAAATCAACGTTCGAAAGGCGTACGGAACCGGGCAACCCCCGGTCACCAATTTGAATCACAAAGCCGAGCCAAAGGGAGGCGGCAGTTCGTTCGAGATTAACCATGAATATTTAACCGGTCTGAAAGGCGTAAATGAAAAAGTCTAACGTCCGGCTATATGGCTGCGGCGCGACGTGCTCGCCGATACAGACATCAATGAACCTGTAACCGTCAATAATCGAGATCGATCGCGGCGATCTTCATAGCAATTAAGAAGCATATCACGGTGCGTCATTAAATCATAAACCTTCGTCGGCCAGTGTATCCGCGGGATTTTACTCTCCCACGCGCCAAACAGCCGTTAATTTGCCACCGAATAAAACCGAGGTTGGCCGTCGGGCCTTCGCTCTCGATCGATCTACCGCGAGCACACCAACGAACAACGATCCTAACTGCCCACCGTGGCCTTCCATTAAGCCCACAGAGATGGCCAATTACGATCGGTAATTTCACATTTTCTTTGCGTACAATCGACGGCGGTTCGTTGCCTTGCCCCTTTGATACCGGGGCACGAGACGCTCGTTGCACGGAGAACGGATGGGATTTAAGGGGAATACGAATATGTACTTTGAATATAGCTGAAGTAAATGTTTCCAGAAATTTTTGGGCAAGGATAGGCTCCAGACGCGAGGCGGGGGATTTTAGAATTTCTAGGGTAGTAAATGAAAGTCTAAGGTTGCGGAATTTCTGCGAGGCGATTATTACTTTTTAATGCTGCACTTTGTAAACCTATGAAGTATTTCCTCCTATCTACGGTTCCTAAGTGAAATAAGGTTTGACAAGTGAAGCGCAATATGACGTTTCTTCGCAAAGTTCCGTGGTAATTGAGACATTATTAAATGGACGTGCTCTGTCGAAAGATGCGCCAGTCATTTCGCTCCCCTTAATGAGCGTACGTGATGAGCATGTCGATAATTATCGATACAACGCACGCAACGCGATATTTAATCACACTAGACGCTTGTACGTTCTTGTTAAGCTATAACGGAATATCAATTTCCAATATTACTACACGTAACGAAAGATTGACGAGCAACTAAATAAGGGGAGACTAAGTAAAATAATTTTGCGAAATTCATCTTACGACTAACACGATAATACAAGCTTTTGATGGATACATGCCATTTAATTTTTATGAAACAATATATATATGCATATAGATGTGTGTACCATTGAGACTTTATATTATTACGTGGAGAAACAGTTAAATAGCAAAATATCTAGCAGATGCAATACTGTTAAATTCCTTTCTAATCATTAAATGCGGTTATAAAGATAAGAATAGTTACGTTGAACGCTAATACCAATAAATTTATGTCGGGTAGTGTGTACAACTCTTTTATGACTACTCATGCAATTAAAGTAATCTGCACAGGCAGTAAGACATCTGTTGGCTACTTAATAATCTTGACCTTTTGCAAGATAACATTAAGGTCTTCAGATACCTGCAGAGCACAATACTCACTGGTATTCACCTTCATAGTTACTTAAAAATTGACGAACCAGTCAATTGCATGATGAAGAATTATCTCAAACCATATAACAGGAAATAAATATTTTCATTTCCCCGCCGGTGCATTGAAGAAATTGAAAGAATCATTATCCAAATGATTCTACATCGACTGCAACTATCCTAATTTGCAACATTTATCCTAACAGAACAATAAATAAATTTTATCACATATTTCAGATCCTTTTCTTCCTATCAACATTTCTTCCCCGGTAGAATTTGCAAGCAATCGTACTAAAAAATATTCCCACCAATATTTATTTCCTCAAACGAACAATTTGGTTGTCGCGATGAATGCGTCGACGGAAGATGTTCGGAGCAGATAAACAATTACGAAGACAACAATGAAAAACCTACGGGCAAGAGCAATTAACAGGATGCTCGTTACGGGACGCGACTACACGAAATTGCCCAACGAACCGATAATCATTCTAAGACAGACGATCATCGTCCACTTTCGGTAATGGCAGTCTCAACTGCCCGGCGAAAGTGAGGCGTTGTGAAAATCATTTACCAATTTTGTTTTAAACGCACACGCGTCGCCGTGTACGCGTAGCACGCGAGAGAAATGGAAACGGGAAATGCGCGGACGGCAAATGAAATTCCGTTCTGGCTTTCGGAAATTCGTGCAATTTGCTTGAAGCATTCCGCGTAATATTAAGGAGATAGGTAACATGAAGCAACGTAATTTCATCATGTTACGTGGAATGTTTCGTTTCGGGCCTTGTCGAAAGATTAATATTATACAGAACTTCCCTCGCTCGTATCAATCGTAAACAAAGTCGTGGATAATTTCGATATTTGGTATTTGGAAATGAACTAAAACGAAATCAGGTGTGCATCATTTCGTCTGCAACGTACTATCGTTACTTTAAAACAGATAGAACGAATACTCCGCGTGTACGTAACTTTTTAGGAATAAGGCAATTACTATGTTTCGAAGGCTCATAAAATACGTAGTCAAAGAACGTGGCAATTATGTATATACAATTATTATTATGTGTCTATCGCAATAATTTCACTAAGTACGCGAATTTAACTGGTGTTACACGCAACAATTTTGTTGTATAAGAATAAAAGCTCGCTAAGAGCGTTTGAACAGCCCGAAAAGTCTTCTATTTACCATAAAATTATTGTTAAGGGTACGCGTGCACGGAAACACACGTTCGCGACACAAGTTCGCCCACATCGCCTGCCCACCTTTTATATTCTTGATTTCTGTAGCCAGAAAAGGCCTAGGCGTGGGCGTGCAAAATTTCAGCTCGTTGTTAGTAGGCCGTGCATAAAAAAAAAGCGAAATCGATTTCACGCAAAAATGTCTTAACGATTGTGTTGCAACACGTGCGAAACAATAGAACATATGTTCACTATCGCAAGTGGTTTAAATCCAGGAACGTGGATCTTGAAGCGTTTATTATTAGCCAACAATGGTACTACCATTTAAAACTATCCTTTCCAGGGATACATTTTACGTTTTGGCGTCAGAAAATTTAATGGAGCAATGCGAATCTGTGCAATTAAATCGTAGAAAATAATTTTATTCGCAGGGTACTTCGAGTCCCTCAATGAAATTCCTACACTTCCGTGGAATGCAATTAACAATAACGTGTGCCACGCTTCTGAATTAAACAAAAATTTCAACATTCTTACGGAAAAAGATATATGACTTAACTCGAGTACAAATTAAGTTCATAAACAGTATTGAATATACCAGCATAGTTTATATAAAATCTGTACTTTTGCCCTGTTCTGTGCCAAACATTAAATTACAAGAAATTGAGCTTCGTGACTCACCAAGACATCCTGCAACAGTTCGTGCTCGTCGAGAAGTATCACCTTGCAATGAAGAAGACGAGGCCTACGGCTTCCGGTCGGCCTAAGTCCTGGACAGAGCCACTCTACCACCATCTCTTCCTTCAGCAGCCCTCGTTTCCCTTGTGATTCCTTCCTGGCTTTACTCGTTCATCCGCTCATCGGTTTCAGTCATCCTGAAAGATGAGGACGACACTGTAATCCGATCAAAACTGTCGCCGTTCCTGCCTGTGCATAGTGATACAGGCGAACTCGATCTAGACACAAGCTTGTCGATGGCTAACAAAGACGAAACCTGGTACACCCCTTTTACATAACGCAATTTATCTTTTTTCATTCAAAAAATTAACGAAATTTCAGTGAAATATAAGTTTCACCTCGAAAGAGGTATAGGGCTATGCATAATTTTCTATTTAATTAATGCCGAATAATTATGGATAATATAGAATGCATCGTATATGTTCTAAAATTGTTAATTAAGTGTTGAACATTTATTGTACTCCAATGTTTTATGGTATGCGAGATAGTACGTACATTTCTCAATTATTAAATAATTGTAAGTAGAAAAAGACTGATGTGTGCCTGTGATATTTTTAAATGAGTAATGTAATCTAATAGATTATCCACGTACGTGTTCACTAATTTAATTAATGACAGCTACCTATCTTGAGTATATTGTTTCATACTATTACACCTATTTACACGCGTATTTACAAGCATATTAAACTCACAAAAGCAATGAACGTCACATAATTCGTGTTCCAATAAATTGCTTTACCATGAAATTCAATCTCTCTCCTCTACCAGCTTCCTCTGTCATAAATCTCTACCATATTAATATCCAACCCTCGAACAACTAAATCCGCCACGTTCGCCTAGCCGATCTGCCAAGTAACAACCTAATTACCGGCAACGTAAACTGTACACGTCCCACGGCACTTTTCGAACCGCCACCCGTATAAGAAAAGCGAAATTAATCAGCGAAACAAAGTATCGTCATTAATCCAGTGTCCCACGAACGACTTGCCCCGACCCTGAACAGTGAATGGAGTAAACCTGAACACATTTCGAGTTCCCCGAATGCCGGTTCAATGGGACCAATTAAAATAGCCCTGCACAATAGCCGAATAAACGGCTGAATTAGCCAATGTCTTGGAGCCTAAGGGAGTTATGCATCCGTCGCGGTAATAGAGCAATGAAACGCTATAAAAGAATCGCGAAAGCAACAGGCTGCGTATAATGGTTCAACGATTCGTGCAATAGACCGATCGAAAAAACAAAAGTGCCTCGCTAATCAGTCAACAGGAGGATACCCCTGGATCTGATCGTTAATCAGACAGATATCTATCTCGTGTCTTGCACGAGATCCACGGACGGGACACGCTTGTGCGACTAATAGAGTGGACTCTCTGTCAACAACAAGAAGCAAAAGGCGGAAAAACTGGCGGTGGAGGAGGAGGTGAAGGAGAGGAAGGAAGGGCACGAAACGAGGGTGAATTATCTGGATCTCAGGCCAGACCGTCGTCGACAAACATACGTAAAAGAGTAGAACGATTGGCTTGGCACAATTGATTTTGTGATTTATGATGTCTAGCGCAGCGAGACGGATTGACAGTTGCTGGAAGAGTTGCTTTTTAATCGATCCCACGTTCGATCGGCGACTTTTCGATCCGGATCTAACCATCGCGCTCGTCGGTGCCTTTTTTTAAACATTGCGACCAGCTGGAATCCCGAAGAGCCCTTCCGAGAAAACGATATCGAGAGCGTAATGAAAACATGACGTGCAGATTCGAAGAGGTTACTTCTTCCACTCTGTTGGACGCGAGAATTACCCACGCGTTTTACGCGACAGATTACGAAAATGAAGGTGGTCGAATAGAAAGTGATTAGGGGTACGGTCAGTCGCCGTGAAGAAATCGTGCGGATTGTATCTGTTATATTAATGCTGATTATAAATGAAATGAAAGAAATACAGTAATTTTGTAATACCATCAATATTTTCTCTTTATCGCCCTTGTCAAATTTGCCATAGCTTACATCAGAGGGACGGGGGTTTGAAAGTTATTCGATTATTATAAAAAGGCCTCGCGACTCAGAGAAGATTGGGAAATATTGCTCTGGCGTTAAGTTGTACAGATATGTACCAGCAGCGCGTGCTAAGCACGATAAATTATACACGACGCGAAATTCCTCTGGTGCACAATTGCCAAAACAGCCCGGTCCATCGACGCGTACATTTTAACCGTGCTTTAAGTAAAATCAAGAAAATTTATGCACGCCCCTTTCCCGCGCATAATTACCACGCTATGAGCATTATTTACATAACGAGTTTAAGGAACAAACAGCGCGACGACGAGCTCGCGAAATCCGCGCAGCGGGCGTACGCTTAATTTCCTGGCGGCACATGTCTCGTCGACGGTTTCAGTTACCAAATGAACGAAGTGCCGAAACACACCTGTAGAGAGTCGTACACGTCGCTTCGCGGTGTCTTAACGGGAACGACCGAATCACCGACACGCCCGACGTCTTCGTTGCGTTACAATTCACCAGCAACGAGCCGAGCAAAGTGAGAAAACGAAAGCGTCGCTCAGGTGGAAAGAAATTTGGTCGCGAACCGTCCTGGGATTCCTATCGCGAGCTCGTTCAGAATGTTTCGCTAATCGACCAGACGGTCACCAATTTATTTCCAACGCCCCGGGCAATCGAGCACGTTTCCTGATGGAGTTTGAAAAATCGTGAACAGCTAGCCTGCTACCCGCTGCTCGGTTACTCACCTGTACCGTTAGCTCATAGTTCGGACGTAACATCTCCAATACGATTGCCTGACTTCTATTCGACGTACGCCTGTCCGTGTGCTAACGCAGTTACGTATGTGTATGCGAGTGCTACCTGCCACTTAAAATACCTTCGCTCGGGACCTGTTGGTATGCATCTAAGCTGTGGCCGATGGGGGACAAAAAAGGGTAAGGGCGAGGAAAGTTTCGTCGAGACAATGAAATCGATATGCAGATGCTTGCGGGAAGCTGCGTGAACGAGATGCAGGTGATATATATATATATTTATTTATCGATGCAGCACGTTTAATTGAAGATGCTAATGTACAAGTAGTAGAGGTATATACTTGAGTGAACAGTAGATAGGGATGCAGGTGTTACATGTATGCGTCCGACTGTGCGATAGAGAGAAGCAAATTTTTGGCAAAGCCATGTTCAGGGGTACAGGTGTAGCGTGACTGATCGGTTGCTCGTGTTTGAATATGATATGATTCGTTTCAGCAGGAAAGTTTTGTCATACTTTCAGGTGAATTGATGGAGAATGGTGTTAGGTTAATGGAACACGGATGACCCATCTCCTTTTCATTGTCTTGTTTTAATTTATAGATATTCATGAATCCTTGGGGATAGTATATGCGGTCTTTTATTCGTTCCCCCAGTACCTCTGGAGTTTCGCGTATAATAAATTGTTCGAATCATTTAATTATTAATCTTGGTAGGAAACTTCGGCCACTCCAAATAATTTTCTAAGCTTTCAAATATTCGTCTAAGTAAACTCGAGAAGAAGGCAGGGCACACTGGATGGTATTTATATTTCAACAAAATCATATTAACTTAAAAAAGTACGAATTGCTATTCTACGAAATTGAATCTTCCGCAGAACGCAATAGCTATATCGAATAATCGGTAGCCCCGATTACAGTGAAACAATAAATTGTATTTCAACAAGTTTCTGACCACATCAATGTTATCATCTAAACAAAAATATTCCTTCACCTCTTACAAGAGTCTTCTAAAATCCCGCCCAACAAGAACCCCCGTGCTTTCTCAACCCTTTTTAAAACCCACACGCTCCGTCAAATCTTATCCCCATTAAAAGGACTGCGTATTCAGAACGAAAGTCGCACCACCAATAACCCTAAACCGCAGACTATTGTCGCAGTTCTTACAGAATATATTCACGATACGGTATCTCATTGTCTCCGGCTATTTATAACGCGACGCGATTCGTGTAGGTCACGGCGAAGCACGGCCGAACGAACCGATTAAAAAGTGAAGGTAGCCGAGAGTGCGTGCGAGAGCGCCGCGAGAAGGATTCAAGGGTGTACTGATAAATGCGCCGGTATATAGGCGAGAGTAAATCATCGAGGGACTTATTTCCCGTCCGTCCAAGCCCGTCGGTGCAATTTAAATATTTAAACTCATTAGCCGACGCGAAATTACGGAGCGCCGCGAGCTCAGACCATTTTACAATTCGCCGGGCGTACATAAGTACTTCGATCACGGCGATCCGCAATTGAATATTCGGCGGTTTATTTCACGCATAATATCCGAGTGTCTGGCTAGAATTTTGCGGGCGAAACATAATAGCGACGGAATGCAACACGTTCTCGGGATTTTGAAGCAATTTGACGGGAGGATAATTGTTCAGAATTGCGGGGTATTCGAGCTGCATTTAAAGTTGTGCAATATTTGCGAAACATTGGGAAGGGTCTGCCGATTTTGTATAGGCGAATGGGGATATTTATCGAATTATTTCCATGGCATTCAGAGCGCCGTTGCGGCGTATTCGTTTCACGTGAAATCCATCAAAAAAGGGAAACATGAATATAGTACTGCGAACTATCCACAGTTAGCAACTCCGCGAGTGCCGATCTAATTTTTAGAACCACCGCTATACGGTTAATTAACAAGTGCATCGTTAGAAAAGACTCTCGTTGCCTCTACAAGGGCTATCCCCATTCCTCCCCCTTATCCAACCCCACCGCGAGGCCGGACACAAATAAAAATCGCGCATAAACGTTGGACGGCGAGGCGTGCAATATATCAAGTCTTGAAAAGAATGTCCCTACGCTCGACGAATCGCTAAGAAAATTAATGGCTCGTGCTTTGCATTCTCCGGAGAAGCTTTGAATGCCGAAGGTATCCTTGTCTGGAGAGTAGCCTTCCAGGTTCTGGCAGCGCGAACGCTGAGTCTCGATTCCTGGACGCTACACCCCCGACGCGTCCACCTCCTGGTGCACAAACCGCGCCGCTCGTCGCGGTTTTGTGAACGTGTTCACGTTTTATTCATTAGCCGACGCCGTTCACCGATGTCACACTGTCTGATAAATTATTTTATTCGTTCGTACACGCCGCGCGTACGCGCGCCACTATGTCGAATCCTAATCGAACACGTCTGAAACTTGGCGTGGAGCTCGAACGCGATAAATTGTTGCGCCTTGCGAAGGTACCTTTTGTACAGGTGCAACGACAGGGTTGTTGCCGTTTCGCTATGTTTCGGGCGAAACTTCGGGGAAGATTATTTTCGATGCAACATTTTTTCAGAGCCGTCAATTTTAATAGAGCCTTCAGGCGATATTCGTCGAGATATTGATTTTAAATATTTCGCGTGTGACATCATTGATAAATATAAGTGAAGATTATAAACCGCTAGTCGAACATCCTTGACAACTGGCTATTCTCATTCTAGCAACTCCTTCGCCAATGATTCAGAGATGAACAAACCGTTCCGAGCCATTAAAATTCCTATCAAGAAGGCAGCCTATTAATTTTGATACTATCGCGATCTACCCTAATCAATCAGCCATCGTTCACTATTGACACCCAGCTATCTCGACTATCCAGATCGCCGTCTCTCTCTCAAGGAACTCGCCCAAGCTACCGTATAAAAGCCATCTTCATTTTCTCCAGGCACCATTCGGCGATCGAACTCCTTCGCACAGCCTCTAATCACTTCCCCGTGTTTAGACGTCCATCGTTCCGCCCACGGAGGACAAACGTAATTCTTTCTCCCCGCGTAGAAGACCGAAGTTTCGACCGATAGACGGGGGCGTGTCGATCCAGCAGGAGGTCAGGGGACCAAGTACACGTACATACACATTTTGTCCTCGTGCCGTTGTGAAAAATGTGTCTGCTCAATGTGCCGAACTGTGGCGAGTGCCGTTGAACTCGCGAAAGCGAGTACGAGCAGCGGCTGCTCGGTGCATCGGTGAAACAGGTTTCGTCTCCAGAATCCCTGAATCTGACCCGGGATAATAGAAACCGACGGGGCTTAGCAAATTGCCATACGGTTGGCTCTTATTGCGGAATTAATTGCAGACAAGTCTGCCTTGCTCGATTAACGCGTTCGTTTGCTATTCGACCGTGACACGAAACGATACCCATCGAGAGGTACGAAAGAGAAAAGGTAAGGAGGAGAAGAAAGAGGGAAAAAAAGGGGGAGACGAAAGAGGTAACGAGCGTTCGAATCGCTCGTTCTCCTTCTCGATTCGCGAAACTCTGCCCGGCCAGTAATGCACCGCCAGCGAACACCACGGTCACCATTACTTTGTCCCATGGTTACGTCGTCAGACGTGCCGCGGAGTAGTTAAACGAAACAAGCTTCTCGAGACCGATACAGTTAACCGATATCGGGGCAGCAATTTCCTTGTGCAAATATCAACCACCATCGTGCTGTCCCCGATTCACTTTTCATGGCCTCTCTGAATTCGCGACCGCGCCGTAGAGGAACGTTCGTACAGTGATCCTGGATGATCAACGTATGAATACCGAGAGTAATTTTCGTAACACGATGATAGGCGTACTATTAATCCTGGTACGACAACCTGGGGTTGTTGGTTACCCCGTAACCTTTCTGTCTGACCTGCAGATGTGGCACTGACATTTGCATTTAAAAGTAACTTGACAGTATAAGTTTCCAAGAAGAATGAATTTTCCTAAAATCTTAGACAATGTTTAACGTATTACGATTTCTTTTCAAATATCCCGTGGTGTCATGTTATTGGTGCAGAAAATGGAAAGATGTTGCCGGGTTAAACAAAAATGAAATTTAAGTAGAGTGCTCCAAAGAAAGTGGCTGGTCTAACGAGTACAACAGGTAGAACCAAGGCATCTAATTAATCCAAGGGTCTACGCGACAGTATCCTTACGTGACAGCACGAACGAATCGAATACCTTTGAGCCTCCTTTGAGCCTGGTTTCCGGTTTCGTCCGTGCCGCATCCCTTACGGCCGTCGACGGAGGACCCGACTCCCGTCTACCCGGCTCATTTTATTCGCGTACAACTATCCGGGAAAAGAAGTGCACCCGTACAGTCCCATAATTGGTGCTTACAGCTAATAGCCCATTGTCTGCCGTAAAGAAGCAGGAAAAATGTTTCATTTATCTGAGACGTTTACAGAGGCAACCATCGGAAGAAACACGATCGTCGACGATGCGTTTCGGAATACAATACAAAGTGCGCTCTCGTCCCACATTAAGCATTCGTCGATCGGCTATAAGGAGGCATTAAATTATACCGACGATAAAGTTTTCCCATTGCCCGCGCGTCGAGCCCTCTATCTCTCTTTCACGTCGACGATACAAATGCCACAAGAACGCTCTCCGTCCAAACGGTAAAAGAATAAATATCGCAACGACGAATAAAACGATCACCAATTATTTCTGGCGCCGATCGAAATCAACCATCGGAATTTCCGCAGACGGAAACGTGTCTGATTGTAAACACTAAACAATCTGTTTACACTCCCGAGATATAAATTACTCCATCGAATGCCGATGATAAATCAAATCCGTCCAAGCACCGTGCATATAAACAAACGAAGCAAACAAAAAAAGAAGGAAAAGAGACCGAGAAAAGATCATAGACACAGACAGCGAGAAGAAAGTTCAATGGTACGCACCTTGACCGCGAAACTCAGATCCCAGATCGAAGGCACGTTGTCGCCGCGTTGATCGTTGCAGCACGTCTCGCTGGAAGGGTCATCACACTTCCGGTGTGGCGTCGTGCAAACGATGGATCCACAGAAATTCTTCCCCGTTCCACGGTGTTTACCACGAGTATACCACGCGCACGGGTCACGAATCGAAAATACCAGTCGCCGCTGCGATATCTACCGAACGGGCGGGCAGCGGGACGAAAATAAAACCGAACAAAAACTGTGCCGTGCAGTGCCGATGAAAAACTTGCTACGAGTGAAACCGAACGGCGGTGGAGTCCCGTGCGTGTTCGCCAGCTCACTGGACGAGAGTGTACCGATCGGCACGGTGCTGTGGCGTGCAGTGTGACATGTCAGGTGGTGATTTTCGTCTGTCGGGTAGAACACGACGGGAACGGAGACTCGCCGCGACTTGAACTGACCGCGCAGCGTGAACCGACGCGGAGGAAGGAAGTCGGATCGGCGATCGATGACACCGCTTGGATTAGAGCGGTGTCAGGAGCAAGAAGAAAGAGGAACGGATCCGAACGCGGAGAGAACGAGGAACGCCGGATCAGGGCAGTGGCTTGGCTCGGATCAGACTGAGCCGAGTCAACCGAAGGATTCAGATGTGCCTTTACCTTGCGCGCCTTCCTTTCCTTTCCTTTACCTTTCCTTCGTCGCACGCTCCGTCCCGCTCGCGCCCCCGGACGTCTCGTGCTGTTCACTCTGTTAATCGTGATAGTGTGGACAGTGGCGTATCATGCTATTCGGAACACTCTTCCTTCGCATGCGCTCTCCTCGTTGAATTTGCGGCGCGTCAGGACGATAAATGGAATCGTGGGAAGTTGATTTTTCGCCGGGCATATCGATGGGATTTTTGGTTGAGGCCTGTTGAGAGGAAATGACGGATTGCTTATTAAAGATTGTTCGTTTATCTGTGATGGTATTGCTGTTTTTATTTAACACATCGTTCTTTTTTAATCCTTTCGGAGTGCTCGCGGGTTTCTTTGTTATTCAAGGTAATCGTATGATTATTGATAATTATGTATCTACTGAATTCGTCGTGTCAATGTGCGTTTGTTTTAATAAGTTTTCGATTGTATTAATTAATCATTTACCCTATTCGAATGAAAAATGTTGTTTTTTTCAAACGTGCGGGTCATATGAGGATTAAGCTTAACAGTATGTAAGGCACTTCTTTAAAATGTGAATAATGAAGAGAATTGATGGGTCGATTTAAAATACGGAAAATAAATTTATCTAAACTATGCACGATAAAAACTTATATTTCATGAGACGACTTAAATATCATCTCACTAAATATTCTATTTAACCCTAGATAAATATGTCTCTTTTACTGACAAACATTCTTCCTTGTTACTTCCTCGCGAATAAAATTGAATTGGAGCCAGATACCTTTTTATCCCCGAGTATGTATACCTTAAAAAGAGAGGATACGGCCCTGCGTGTAAGCACAGTATAGCCAAGCGTCTGTCCCTCTCTTAGCCACTACTCACCTTCCTCTATTGAGGAGGACCCCGGCCTCGTGCCCACCATTCTTCCTAATGCTTTCGTACACGCCACAGAGAAAGAAGTCCCGTAAAAAGGTGCTGCCCCATAATGCCCATGCAATCGAGTTGACTTCCTAAAAATAAAAGGAAACGCGCGACACGAATTAAGAGGACGAATACAAAAAGAAGGGGGAGGGAGAAAAGAGCAAAGCAAAAGATGGTCCCCGTTGAATCACCTCCTCGGTGGACATTTAAGCCAGTTTTCTGAATGATGTGCCACCGCTCCTGTTTCAAAGGGTTTTTTATTCTCGAATTACAAGTCACGAGAGAGGATAGAGAAAACCGGGCAATTTATTTGCTTCGGCGCAGGGAGTAAATTGACGCGAGAGCGTCCCATTTAAAACAGGTGTTACAGGTGCGTGTTTCGATGAACAACCGTGGCGTTTTCAAACAACGTCCACGATTATTCGCTAGTGTCTATTATGATTTAGTGTATTACTGTCGAATTACTTCTGTTGATACGTTCGACTACGCGTTTGTAGCGTACGTGAATCGTTTTAATGGGCACTTTAGTGACTTGTGAATAGTAGGTACATATTTAAAAATGTATGTTTGATAGGCTAAGTTCGTAACCGAAATTGTCGCTTTGGTCCTGACAGTGCATGCATAGCGTTAGAAATGGACATTCAATTTTTGTCGCGACTCATTTATAATTTTGACGAATTGTAAGATATTAAGTTTTTAATCACCTTGTAAGTATTTGAGATTACGTTGTTAAATACGCTACGCCGCCAATTTGAAATCTTGCGGGCCAAAACCGTTCGAAACGATCACTGTTCTTCAGAACATAATGGCGGCCTAAAGTTATCAGGGCTGCCATCTGGTGGAGTGTTGTATAGTTAAAAATACATCAGCACCGAGGATAAGAAAGCAATCTATTCAATTACGTTCAAGTGAAATTAAATAACTGCGGTTAGATTTAAATGAGCTCCATATAAAGTCACTTGGATCAAATGTACTGTAAATTTTAGTAGCAGTTGCTTTCTCTTACCAGCATCTGGTATAGAAACGTATGAACGGAAAAAAGTCCCGGGAAATCTAGTAATCTTTTTTATATAATGTTGCCCACAATGCTCACAACTAAACTTGTATATTTTGTGAAGGTTACTACGTGGTTCCTGTTAGTTCATGTTTTGATATTTTTATGCTGTTGACGTGTGTAGTTTTGCCAAAATATGCAGTGCGTGTAACCTCAAAAAACAGTGCTCAAATAGTCATTAAAATACAACGTTCAGCGATACGTGTCGACGTGTAAAATGGCGTGGTTCGGTGACGGCCTGCCCAGTTTGTCGAATTTAAAGGGACAGATAACAAGTTTTACAAAAGAAGTCCTATCTGAAGGAATCGTTGAAGAAATAGGTAAGTACCAATATCTCTGAAACGCACAATCAACGCGAACCTGTGTATATTGTCGCATAACACAAATTACTGTCGACTGTCAATATAAGGGTCTGTTTTATCCACGAAGCATTACAAAGTGGCGGGAAATTTGAAACGATAGTGCGCTCCATATGAGACTTTACATTCGATTGCATGCAATGGCTTGAATATTGTTTTGTGTGCAGATGAACGATCGAAATCATTGAAGGAAGCGAACCAAAAGTGCGTTGAATTGCAAGAAATACTTAACTCAAAAGATGCTGAGGTAAGTATGATTTTAACTTCGAAAACGTTAATTAATAATTTATTAACCTTCAGTTTTCATTGTTTCATCTTGTATAGTAACGCCGTTGAAAATATCATTCTAGATATTTGCATTTCAATGATCACATATGTACCGTAATATTTTCCGCTAACGAATTACTTTCGTGGTACCTTTACTTGTTGATTTGCAAAATATGCCTCGGTCCTACCAGTTTCTAGGCTTTATTACATTTATTTCTCCCGTGATATTTTTCCACTTGTACAAACCATTCTATTAATCGTGTATCACACCTTATTGCAAATTGTCGTCACACACGCAGATGTCCACTGCTTCGATAAGGATAGAGTTGCCCTGCGGTCAGGAATGATTTTAACAGATGTTGCTTTCCATAATAAACGTTATTGAGTGTAATGCAAACACGTTTACCTTATCTCGTGTGACACCAACCCCGAATCCTTTCAACCCTCGGTAAGGAGCGATAGGAATCGGTCCTTTATTACATAAGCCATCAATCATACGTTCAACATAATCAACCGATATCACTTACATAAAAGTTTCCCGGAACAAATCTCAATGTTTCAACTTTGCTTTAATAATTGAAATAAAAAACGAGACATACCTACCGATCATTCAATTTTGTCGCCGAACCATTTCGTAGTTCATTTTCTGCGTTAAAAAATCAATGAACAGTGTTCCATCAAAAGTTTCGAAAACCAATGGATCGTTTAAGTGTATCCCATTTTCACCGATATCGCAAAACGCTTCGTTCATAAAATATTGCGCGCTCGACCTTCGGATGTGCAATCGTTCCACCGTGCAAAAATAGTTCCATCGGGGGCGGAAGGAGTAGGAGAGAGGAGGGTCATTGAAGTCTGCACGGTCACGTCGTTCCGGTTTGTTATCGCGGACAATTTGTGGAAGCATAAGAGACCGAAAGCGTACGCCACGTTTGTTCGTGCTTTTGTGGTGCACCTCAGTAACGTGCCCGCCGTTGTTCTATGAACCGATAGATAGCGATATCAAAGCCTTTCGGTTTCTGCATTAACAATGGGTATACGCTCGACCCTGCCTCCCTTAGAAATGCATATAACATTGCAGTGTTAAGGGACCAATTGACTTTCGCCCCACCCCGTCAGAGATATCGTGTATTTGCCACGAAACGCGAGCATTCCGTAAATTGATCGAGGTATTATGTACATATATAAAAGCTTTAAAGGGGGTAAGATTTGCTAGGGGCGGAATGAATTATGTAATTAATCATTCGTAGACAGAAAGAATTTGATCATGGATTAAATTTGTATGTTAATCCCGGTTAGAATTTATCATGGTTGATAAAAATATCGATGATTTCATCTGTGTGGTATATATTTTCCGAGATGAAAATAAATGCATATCAGTCGAAAGTAGTGATTTCTCTTTGTGGCAATTGTTTAAATGTCACTATAAGGGATGGTTCGTTTCGAATGAAGTAGTTTCAGATAGTCCTATCTTGGCTTTGTATTAATATCGTACTATCGTCATAGTTGGACCAATAAAATTGGACAAATTTTCAAGGACATCTGTTAATCGTGCTATCAACCTGTTAGAATCAGAATATCGTTCTCCAATATGAACGTTCGATATCCGTGCCAAAATTCTTGGAATATAAATCGCACGATATAGCAGGAATCTGTGATCGAATCTAATATGAATCTCAAGACCCGATCACGAATTTTCTGTCATCATTTTTTCACCATCTTTTATGAAACTTTATAGCGCTGTAGGGCGTCAGTGGTCGAACACTCATTAAAAGTTTCACCGAGTTTTTCTCTTAAAAATACCCTTCACTGCTTCCGCAGTATTTTCTGAAATTGGTTCTTTCGTACAGGAAATTATTCATCAATTCATCATTTCATCATTTCATCGAATATAAAAATCACTCAGAACTTTGCTTACAAGATATTCAAATATAAAACCCAAACAACAATCAACAATTACTAAAACTTTCTAATACATTCGTCCAATTTTCCACCTCATCACACTTAAGATATCCAACTATGTACTGAGAATAATAAAAACAATAAAAATACTCCACTCCCATCCAGGGTATTGAACAATATTTTATTCCACAAGCCTGTAACTTATCCCCCTCGACCCCCATCTGCATCGCCTCATTATCTCTTTCAAAGTAATCCACCCTAGGGACCGTTACCGATCCGAAAGTTTACAAAGGTTCCAAAAAAAAGGTGCCTGGTCAAATATTCAGCCGTATTATCGGTGGTGGATCTAGGTAGAACGTTTCGAATCGTTTCGCTTTCGTTGCACCCAACGTCCGTGGCAAGATGGTGAACCGTATACATAAGTGGAATTACGTTTGGAGCAAGGGAAGGGCGGTTATCGCAGCGCAAACCTGAGATAAGGAAGACAAACAGAAACGCGCATCGTACGGTCCGTATGCCCACGGCGTACCACCGGACTTCCTTCTGATTATGCTTACCAATATTTAAGCCCGTGGCATGATTACCGCGTTCCCCGTGTCAACGTTCATTTTTTTCCTCCCGCTATTTTTTTTTTTGTCACTCCCTTCACCTTTTAGTAGATACCGATATTTCGTTACCGTCCCGACCAAAATCGCCGACTTCCAGGAACACTGTCAACGCCATCGTAACTATCGCAAACCTCCATGATTCCGACTGCTTACAGTTTCTTGGAAATTTCAGCTTTCTATTTTATAAGTATAAAATCGGAGTTCTATAGATCGTACATGGTATCCAATTTATTGGACTGTTTTATGTTCTAGTTAATTACTTTTAGTAGCGTAGTAGAAGTTTTCTTTTATGTTGTACAGATTTCGTTGCTACGCCGTCAGAACTGTGAGCTCCAGAAGGTTGTCGTTGAGCTAAATGCGAAACCAAAGGATTCGGTAAGTTTTCAACGTTTCATATTCCTTCTAATACGAATCACCATACGTTATGCAACAGTCGTGCATGTTATACATGCAATGAAAAGAACGGGAAGGAACGCTTGTTTTTCTTTTATCCAAACGTGAATATTCAACGCTCATACAATGGTAGAATTTTATACAGGTACGCTCATGACTCAGTAATGGCACGTTGTTATTTTAGTTTTAAAAAAGTAGAACACGATAAGGCTGAATACCAGTCCTGAGCGCTATGAACGTTAATTAAGTACTCACTGTGCATAGGCAATTGCAATGTTAGATAGGGGAAAAATTGATTCCATTGTGCGGAATTAAATTTTACGGTGGAGGAAGTTTTTCGAAAATTTTTTACTCCAAATTAAAGAAAGTCATTAAAAGAATGGAAAAGATAATTATATGAAGGATAATATACTGTGGTGAGTCACGACACGTTCATGGTACATTTACGTACTCTGATAGATTGCAATTATCCTCTAATGTTTAAAAATATATTATCTATTTTTTCCAGCTTTTGTATATAGGTAAGTGTGCTATAAAATGATTTTATCTTTAAGTAATCTAGGAGTAAAAACAGGGCGTAGTATATTTTCAAACTGGACGATACAATTTTTATTAAAAATAAGCAGCGCTGTAGTTCGCCCCGAAGAACACTGTCTTCGACATTAAATATTTTTAAACTTTATTTAGGAAAAGATCAAACATTTATTTGATTGCAAGCAGATATATTGACACGAAACCGTTGTGATCAAAAATCGGGATATGTTCACCCCATTTATCATTTTCAACGAGTGCCCATAAGTATATCCCAAATTTACAGGATATTATGGAAGAATCCTCTGTGATCGTAACATAAAATATCCCGAAGCCCATGCGTATGTAAATTTCGTTCCCATTTCGAGGTACAATATCAATTTGTCACGGTCGTAAGATATCATATCGTTTAGGAGAATAGAATTCTTTCAAAGTTGAACATTCTTGGAGCTATTGTTACAGTTGAAATATATTTTCGTGGACTTCCGTCCCGTGTAATTAACCGGTCGCGATTGGTTCTCTTTCATAGCCGTGCACGCTGTAGAATGCTGAGTAGCAGCTGATGAGGCAGATACAAAACTGCTAAACACTCTTTCCTCCTCGCGTCGCGTTGTTATAACGCTTGCACGCATTGCCAGTAATATACAACTCTTAAAACCTCGCTAAGTATGTACTTTGACTTACGGACACCGCTCACACACGCGAATAATCTCCTATCTGCTGTATTAACAAACGAAGAGCCAGCGGTTGTGCCAGCTTTTATTTTAGCACCTTCCACAGGGAGCTTTCTATTTCCATTGTGACCATGTATTGTACATACCTTTTTATGTCTTGACGGAAGTATTCAACAAAAATATTGGGCCATAAATTGAGATGATCACAGAGGAAGCATATTTAACTAAACATCGGCACAAATATTAAACCACGACTGATTCAAATTTGTTGTCGCCTCGAACGTGTTAAACTTTATTTTAAGCGACTCCAAAAAGTTTGGCACTATCGCCGTTTTTCACACCACCGCATATCTAACATAAAACTCTCAGCCTTAACTCGCAGTAAGACCGTCTATGCAGAACCATGGAAATAGCATTTCACGCATCCGAATGTTGCTCACCGTCTCATCTATCAATGGAATAGCAGGCGGTGCACGGGTTCCGTTTTCAAACGAATTCCTGAATAATATTCATTAGCTTCCTGGTGCGACGTTCCACGACGATCGACCCGTAACAAACAAAAAATTGCGTTGCAATAGTAAACGCAATTTCACGTGGTTTTCGCGGCAGCTGTTGGCCGCAGTACCATTTCATTCCGAGCTCGCCAGAGAGTCGAGTTCCCTGAACCCTGGCGACCACCGCGTTACGTAGAAACGAGCGTGCACTTACGGACACGTTTCTCGGGCGTTCACGCTTTGACAAAATGGAAACAAAAGGGTCGAAAGAGAAAAAGTTTCATCTATAACAAAGAACACATCGTGAAGAATTGGCCGCACGATCCGCGAGGCACGTAGGTACGTACGTACGTACCCTGCCCCGACGAGCAACTTTTACCCTGTTAACATTCGAGAGGCGATAACTCATTGTTAGGTCATCGCAATAATAATCCGCGATCGAGTGTCATTAAATTGCTTGTCGCGGTGCGTTATTAAGTTTCGAAAGTGACGCAAGCATTTAGAAGCGAGTGCAGCGCGTCGCTGCAACCTGAATGGAGGAGCATCAGCCTTGTGCTATCGTTTTCATATGGCAGTTTCGATTTTTCTTTCTTCCTCGTTTTCTCTCCCGCGTGTCGTTTTTTTCTGCAGCGAAACGTGGATCGAACGTCGCAAGTGGCAGTAGGGAAGTCGTGGTTCACTTGTTGCTTTTATGGAACGGAAGTTACTGTATGCGCATGTATTTCTTCCTCTTTTCTTTCTGTCGGGGCTTAGCTGTCGCACGGTGTTTAGAGAAATTGGAGCACAGGGTTTGTGAATTCTATTCTGGTAAAGAAATTAATAGTCAATCTGTGTATGTAATTAATTATTTTAGCTACTTCTCAGATTAGAACCCCGAAATCAGAGGCTTCGTAGGAGGCTTGGGGCACAGGTAGCCTCTTACGCAATTTCTTTCCACGAAGTTACAGCAAATTGAACAACTCCACAATTTTATCGCCAAAGATTTAGTGACCCTCCAATTTTGTCGAGCAGTGTATGTCAATTCTCGATCGTAATATCAAAATTACAAATAGAACAATCTAAATCCTCATTCATCCAGACATCGGTACAAGTAAAAGCATTGCATCCGATCATCCTTCAAAATAAAAAACACCCCCGCAATTCCCATGCCGCATCATTTTACCGAGCAGCGCAATAGAACCGTCCAAAGCAAGAATAACGAAACGAATAAAAAATGGAAAGGCGAAAAAGAACGACGAATCCGCGTGCGAGTAGACAAGACGATCAAAAAGCAAAATGTCGTCGAAGGAAATAGCTGAAGAAAAGGCTGTTTCGATATTCCACCGTGTATCGTGATAGGAACGTTCTCTAGGAATTCGAGATAAGCTCGCCAACCATAGCCTCGCACTTTATTTCATATCTTCGACCAACAAAGGATCGGTCCAATATCTTCCCTCCTTCCCTTCGTCGCATCGTCGTTGGACACCGTTCAACCAAACGTTTTTCCCCCGCTTTCCCGAAGCATTTAACAAATTCGTCCCCAAAAGCGTCCATTCGAATTTGAAAGTAACCGTTCAACGTGGCGACACGTGACACATGCACCTTCGACGGAAGACATTGTGACATTCATGAGCCTCTGCACCGGATGTAACCGGTGACCTCCGCCACTGCAGCTTTTAATAGCTAATCAGGTGCTGGAGAGTCGCGCAAGTACTCGCCTCGAGTGAGATAAAATTCATTGGAATGACTCGATTCATCGATGACTGGAGAAACTAAATGGGCAGAAGCGTCGTTTTTCTTTCTTCACGCTCACGAGTCCTTGGTGAGCATCGTTGTTAATGGATCGAAAATTACTTAATGCACTGCTTATCGATGGCTCGTTGGAAATTGTTCGCGTTTTAAGCGCACAAGACGCGTTGGGAACGGATTTTCATTTCGCTGTTTTATGTTTGCAATTGCATAATTTCAGGCCGTTTAAGAGCATTTACTTAGGTCGTGCTTAGGCTAATTCCACCGAATATTGGATAACGAAACTGAATATTGTTAGTTGAACTGGAAATTAAACGTGAATGTTAATAGTTTTTAAAAGATGTTCAAGGAATATCAACCCTTTCGCTACGGTAGTATGAAAAATGAAACTGTCCTGGATGTACGTAATTGTACAGATTTTATTAATACGAGGGGCTATATGTGTGAACACTTAGATACTCTGCTTAGTTACCTAACGTTCAATTTACATATATGAATCGTTCAAGCAATGATACACTGTTGCACAGAACGTTTGCATAAATTTTTCATTCGCAGCGAAAGGGCTAAAGGTAAAATATGTTACAAAAATATAGCTATTCGACGGCGTATAAAATAATTCGTTGATTACCATTACAGCCACGGGCCTTATTTTGTTGACCGTGATATACTTTGTGGCAGTCACGTTTGTGCTAACTAAATATTAACTCAATAAGATCGCGTTAATTGCCCCGCCACGGTGTCATTTGAACTTACATTTAGCGGCTATGTGTTTTCAAACGAAGTTCGATAAATAGCCTCGTCCCACAATAGCTTTGCGAAATAGAAGTATGCGTTATCGTAACGTGACGTTGAGAAAAGCAACGATTGGTGTTGTTGTGTAAGTGGTCCGATGAATAGCGTTTAGATTCGATCGTACAAGATTTTCGAAGACAAAAATTAGGTAGCACTTCGTAGACGATAAATATTGAAAATGGTATGTGCATATTCCACGATTATATTATCATGAAATAATTTCGCGCTGACGAAAATTAAATGGAAGCAAAACATTCAATGCTGAATGAAAAGTTAATTTGCAAGCAACAAAGACTTTCGCGTTACATACTCCAAAAGCTTGCGTTATGAAATTCTTATTGAATGGAGCGGGCAACCTGCATCGTACACGAAATATTATACATGGTGCTGGAAAGTAAATGGCCGAGGGAAGCATATCTAAATTTAGATTATTAATGTGGTTTCTATATCGCAAGGTAAAATATATTTCGTAGTATAGCACAGCGTAGCGTTGTAATTTTATTGTACTCTGTTCATTTCTCCTAATTCATCTCCTAGTTCATTTCTTCTTTTATAATCTCCTAAAGTGCTATTAGACAATACCCAACAGAATTAAAATGTTTAATTTACATATCCTTCTCTTTCTGGTCTTACACGAGCTGATGCCCTTTTTAAACAATTAACCACTTTTCTGCAGTTGATATTTCCTGCTCGTCGACCAAATTAATTTAAAAGAAGAAAACCAAAAGTTTTACCTCCCCACCGAGAAGAATGCATCGATACGATTTAACCAGCATGTGCGATCATTACTGCTTCATTTTCACTGATAACGCATCGGAATATTATAGGCTGAATAAAGGGTGCGCTTAGTGCTCGGGGGTGATAGTGTCTATGGCTACCCCCCACGAATGGCTATAAATGTAGGTCGAGCGAGCCGTCACTCCGCTTACGTGTCTGCTGCTACATTGTTCGTCTAATTAAGAATTTCGCCGAAAGGTCAGTAGAACAAACCCTTAAACGTTATTTTTATTCGTTACTGTATAGAACCTTCCACCTACCCCGTCTCTTTAACGTCGTTTTACTTCATAGCTTTTAACAATACCATCGTCGTGACACTTTATATGACAGCTCCGTGTTAAATCGAACGATTGCTTCCCTTGGTTCGCGTAATTAGTCGGTGGCTTGTAATACAATTTTTTAAAGTGACTGGCACGGATTTCTTAAACGAACTTGAACAAGAAAATTGCTGGCGAAACCGCGATAACGTTTATCGTAATTGTATCGATAAAGTTGAACGAAAGTCAGGCAAGGTAACAGTCACGAGCGAATGTGCTGGGAAACATCAATTGTAGGGCTAATTCAATTCAGTGATAAAAAAGAAAATCAATCGGCGCATGGCACTTGTGCAGTGGCACGAAGATTCTAAGTTAACCGCTGATGCACTTGCTGACCTTCATTCATTTGATTCGCGGCAAATCTTTCAATCCATAATGCACATTAACAATCCAGATTTTATTCAAATCTTATTCATGCATCGCCTGCTACTCTGCAGCGTAGCTGCAATAACTATCGCAGATAACGTTCGCAACATATCAACGCGATCGATTTGTTCCATACATCATTCACGGCATACGAGTGTCCGCCTCGTGTCCACTATTTTGGAGCACCGAAGTACGTATTTAATAATTATTGCCAGTGTGATCGAAACATCGAACGTAGTTACTGCGCGTACAAAAATATGTACATTTATATAGTTTTATCGTTTGAGTAATACCTACTTCGACGCGACTCAACCAAATTCTCGTAGGTGGGCTCGTGCCCACAAAATATATGGCGCTGGTTACGTTTACGGTCGTGACGGGGGAGGAAGAAGCTGAAGAGGGCAGCCCTGCGATTACCATAATGTCACCGGTAATGTACCTTTTCCACTCTGGTTTCCTTCAGCTGCGCCCGCAGCACCCGTTCGCATGGGGGCCGATAAAAATGTCCTGTCGTTAACAGCGACGCGTTGTACATTCGTACACAAACATGTCCCAGCGGAAAAGGCGGCAGCCTAGCCTAATTACATTATTCATGACCGTGTCTGACGATGTTTCTCTGTTCGAACGACGCGTTTTGCTCGGCGAACGGAGAAAGAGTGGCGTTCCTTTCTCGGCTTCTTCTTCATTTTTTTTTTTTTTTCAAATCGGTCTTTCCGCGCTCGGCAGATTTCAATCGTGAATCTTGTCCGGAACGCGAAAAGCCTGAGTGTCGGCCAGGGTGCGCGTTTCGTGAAATTTTGGCCTGTGGGTTCATCACTTTTCTGTCGATTCCATTTCGTTGGTAACCGACAGTGTTTCGCGTGGTGGACGTACATTTTCCTCTTTTCTCTTTCTATGCGTGAAGGAAATGTTTGTGTGAATCTTGTTCCCCGGATAGAAAGACGGGAAGGGAGGTTTTAGCGAGAGAAGTTATGCTTAAGGTGGTTGGCTTGAAGAATGCCTTCGAAGTTTTACAATAGACTAACAGTGAACTTGTTCAGAATTCTTTAACAGGGAAGTGTGTATAATGTCGTAATTCGTGGTGAATTTATGGGGCGCATAAAGTTCATTCAAAGTGGTAATAACGTGCATTCGTCGCGAAGTTCATTTCGCGGGGAGACATTTCGATATAATTTTTCCGCTCGAAAATTACTTCTTTTTTTTTGTTTTACCTTCAAGTGCAACCTGTTTACATTTTTCACGCGGGCATGATTTGTGCTGCCGTATTCTTCCGCTGTTTCTCCCGTGTCATTGTAATTTATGAAATCTTGGCATTTCAGTAGTGGATCTTTCTTCGTGAACTTGGATATATTGGAGTTAAGTAAGTCGTTAAGTAAGTGCTTTCGTTAAGTGTGTTAATTATGAGGTTACCACACGTTAAGAGAGAAATCGGAAGCTCCATAGGCGATCGTTATTATGATCTCTTTTTTACAACTGTAACGTCAATAAAAACGAAAGGGAAATATTTTATGCGCACGAGCTATTAATACTTAATTGCTTATTGACACGTTCATTTTGTCTAATAATTATTCTTCGAACTATACTTCCAATATATTGACTGCGAACTCCATAATACTCCAATTATAGTTACAATTTAGATACTGAAAATCGACTTCAAAGTTGCTCAAACGTGTAGGGCTTTTATATATAATAATATATTGTATTTGAACCTACAAGAAATAGGCAGACTGTAAAAAGTTTGGTTTTGAATAAAGAGTGTCGTTTATACTGTCCATGCCTCGACTCCTGCAATTGACTTATTCAATTAATTTAAGGGTTCTATAGCAATTTAATCAATCGATAGGAAATAAAGCTAAATTAATAACGATTGTAATTCGTAGCAGTAAATTTTCCAAGTACAGACAACTCTCAAGGATTACAAAACACTAATTAGCGTGAGGCATTAGCAGTACCATACGTTTCTATTAAATAGAAGCCATAAACTGAACACATAGACTCGCTACAGTATAGTCATTAAAGCAGCTCAAATTTTCAAAGAGATCCGAGTCATTTCTTTCAGTTCAAATCGAGCTGTTCAAACATCCAAGTCGTTACTACTTAGAATATATTTACAATTCTATCCTCCTACTCTGAAATTATTTATTGAACAAAATAGACGGTACTCTTTGCATGTCAATTTGTCTAGCCCGGCTGTCTACCGATTAAACCGATTAATCAAGGTCCTGCTGTACTCGAATACTTCAAGTTCTTGCCCAACTTCAACCGTACTCCGAACGATCTTTATCAGAGTGCCCGCAGAAAACTTTCCAAGTATGGATTCTCGCGTGCATACGCGACAAGTCATTCATCTCCTCGATACGCTTGCGTTTGTCGCAGAAAATTAGATTAATCGTTTCACGGCTCAATATCCTATTCGTTGCATTAACACTAAAATTATAAAGCTGGTCAAACGGACGGTTTTCAGACTTCTTACGTTGAAACTATTAACAGTTTTACAGAGTGTCCCGCATTACTATCGCCATTAAATTGTAGAGCTTCCCTTAAACTCGACAAGAAATGTTGTTAATTGTAAAGTTAAGGTTCATATAAGCAGCAGAACTTCTATTAACCACAACATTGTAATCCTAATTTTTCAAGAGACACCGATGCTAACTTCTGCGTTTGACATGCAACTAATAACATCCGTTTAATATTTTTGCTTTACCTCCATTTAATCGAACAAATTCAGCATCCACGTCTACAAAAATAAAAAGCTGAAACAATTCATTTAAGACAATTTCCTACAAAACATAAGAAGAGCCGACTTGTGCCAAAATATAGTAAAACCCATCACTAGTACTACTATCGGCGTCCATATAAAAAAAAAAACGCAATACACTTAAAGGCAACGTTTTTCGTAGCCAAAATTTGCCTGGAACACGTGCCCGCCGGTGTGCGCATGCATGTGCGTTCTATACCTGCATTTCTTCTTGTTTCCCTCCTCCCTGCCCGGTACTGCGCTCTTCATTTACACATGGCCCGGCTGTGTGCAACGGAGGAGCGTGTACGCACACCGGTATCTACCTGTACACATAGGTGTAGGTAGAGGAACACGGGTCAGCCGTATGTGCATACGTATCTTTGATATCTGCCTGCCTGCGTTCGCGGCTGGCGCGAGCGTTTGTGTGTCAGCAGTAGAACGTGGCCTCTTGGTGCGTATGCCCTCCACTCCGCCCCGCCGCGAGGGTTGCTAGGTGGTAGGAGGTAGAGTAGCCGTGAACGCACAGTCGCTTCTCGACGGTCGGATGGTGAACGTGGTCTGGTTCGTCTGGCACGTGACGGCCGCCTTCCTCTGGTCGTGAACTCATCCGCGCCTCACAACCCTAGGCTTTCGCATCGTCGTTCTACCCCTAAGGATTCGTGTGTGGTTCCAGTCGGCTAGAATCCATCGAAGAACGCTCTACACCCACTGTCGGTAGGGCTAGTACCACTTGAACAAGTAAGAGAACTCACCTTGTTTCCTTTTTCTTTCTTCTTTTTTTTATATACGACTTTTATAGACCACTTTTTTCGTGGCCCTTTTACTTCGGCCAAGTTTCGTAGATCTAGTAGGGGTAGTTGCCGGACGATTCTATCAGAAACGAGTTGTCTCGTGTCGTGTACCTGTCCGTCTGATAGAAGATTGAACGGACGGGTTTAAAAGACTGCCGTGCATTTGCGCGCGGACTGTATGCAATACGTGCACGTATTCCCGGTAAAAAGATACCCGATAGGTGATGTATTTTGTCGGAGCGGATTAAGCGAACGGACGGGGCACACCGTGACAAGATTATCGTAGCGAGCAACGGCTGTAATATTTGTAACGCTCCGCGATAAGACTCGCGTTACAATGTTACGTATCGTTGATTCCCGGCGCGTTTAACTAGCTGCAAAAAAGAATACGCGCGACACACGAGACGGCGGAATATTGCGAACTTGCAGTATATTACGTTTCCTTGAACGGTGTACCCCGTGAACACCGCGTTCACGCACGTTAGTAACGACTCCGTTCATCCGCGATGCTCCATTCGAGAAACGTCCAGGCACAATAAGGAAAGCGCCGCGTGATTTGTAAATATTTTACTTCTGCTCGTCACCCGGCGAGAAAAATTCATATCGCACTGGAGACTGGCTCGATGCTCGGGGTGCGCAACAAGTTTCCACGCGGGGCGTAATTTAACATCGCCCGGTTTAAATTGGCAAACACTCTCCCGCAATAATCCCCGGCTGATTGCGAACTTTTCCAAGCGACTCGCACCGACGCAGACTATTCGTCAACTATCCCTCGTTCTCCCATGAACGCTCTGACGAATTTGCGTCCCACTTCTAATCGAACGTTGGAAATTCTTCGTCGAACCTTGTACGTCCTTCGTTCTCGGCTTAAACGAAATTCATGGAGATTGGACCTTTAGAAACGAGAATAAACGAAAAGAATGGATTGCCGCCGCTTTATGTACACGAATGCAAATCATGGCTGTAGACGGCGACATTTTTCACCGGGGTACACTGTTTCTCTGTCTCTGAAAATTGCTCTGGCAAACGACCCGCAGTACATTCGCCGCGACGACATTG
Source organism: Nomada fabriciana (assembly GCA_907165295.1). Taxonomy (NCBI): domain Eukaryota; kingdom Metazoa; phylum Arthropoda; class Insecta; order Hymenoptera; family Apidae; genus Nomada; species Nomada fabriciana. The sequence continues at coordinate 8,491,084 of OU015695.1, forward strand.
CTCGTCACGGCGTAACAATCCGCTCGCAACACGTCGCGAATATTATGAACAGAATTAACATTCGTCGTGCAGATGATCCTGCGAAACGATTTTCCGTAAACGCGTCTCGAAACGCGAACGATGGTGCATCATGGCAATTGAATAATTTTTTATGAAGGGTAGCGAGATTAGTTAATGAGCATTGGATCGGCTACCTGCTTTATAATTGTGGAGTAATCGAGGGGGAGAAAGTGGGAAAATGAAAATATAGTGGGGTGGTGGAGAGATTGTTAGTAAAGGATCAAATTTAATTGAATATTATTTTGCACGAGTTTCATGGAAAGTTTCGTCCATCTCTGATTATTAACTTACACTCACACCCACATTTATTTTGTGAAAATTTCTGGATATACTAGATTCGTTTCTTTAGAGCGGATATTCATTTGATGGAAATATTCTCAAGGAATTTAATTTCGAGCTGATAAAAATTATCGCGCAGTGGCCATTTAAATTGCACGCGAAGGGAAAACGAATTTTCTTAAGCAAACATTTTAACTACCTGATATTTATGTGCAATTAACAGGTCGAAAGATAAACGATATTAGCGCATTATATTTTCTGGACTGGGTGAATACGACATTGAAATTTCATAGCTTCGCATAAGTAACGAATTCGAGGAATTTCGCAGAGTCGAGGTGAACAAAAATATATGGAAACGGGCACACAATCGTTGAAACGCTAAGTCGTTCCATTATCGGTAGATAATAGACGAAGGACGAATTTACCTATGATTACTTAACGAACATGCCGAACGATTAGCCGCATGAGCATATATACCTGCGACGTTCGTTAACGTCGTTCCCGTTGTAAAACTCGGTGTGTCGTTTGCGGTGTGATAAAAATTCGCGTTGCAAGCTTATCTGAACGCGGTATTGCTCGCGTGCAGCAATACGTATCTCGAAATTTTGCATTCTTCGACTTTTGAGTCCAAGCGTTTCAATTATTTTGCGAATCAAATTTTCACAGGATCCGGCATGATTGCTCGGGCCAAAGGATGATACTAATTTTCGTGACAACGCTAACGGGGAATACGAACGAATTTAATCTGCAACTAATTATCAATTAAGTGACACGCGCATCCAGATTGAGGATTATTAAAGCAAGAAGGGGTGGAGTGATTGGAAATGTATGAAAAAAAAAATGCGGTTCTCGATTCACGATAATTAACACAACGGAGAAAAAATGGAACAAGCTGCGTGACGCCAGAACACGATGTAGTATTTTTCTGCTCGGCTTGCCATCGCGTCGCTACGCTCTTATAAGCTGCGACTAAGATTGCGTATCGTATGATCGATAGATTATCGCACAGGGCCCAATTTATCAAAGATTTATATAGACGTGACATTATTTTCGTCGTGCTTGAATCGACGATTTTTCTTCTTATCGCGAAGTAGGAAATGTATTTAAAAAAAAAATGATAATCCTTCGAATATGACGATATACTCGATATGATGATCAGGATGCAATGTTTTGTTCTCGTTCGAACAAAAGTAGATAGCTAAAAATCGCCCTCTGACGGATGAGACGTCTTTTTTTACATTCTCACCTATCGATTAATAATAATTAATGAATAATATCGCCGCGGTCTCGGTATGCTTAAACGCAGCAGATGTAATAACTATAAAAACATACCAGCTGCTCGTTGCACACATGTATTACTTGCCGTTAATTAAATCGAGCCTTGTACTTTGACCTTAGAAACAATGCTTCTGGATCCTTGGTGGCATGCAGTTTTACCTGTGTACGTGTTTTGCTTATCTATCTTATGCTCGTCGCGTTTCAAATATATTATGCGTTTGCAAACTGATAATAAACTCGTCAATTACCCGAAGTTACATGAATTGTCGTTTCCTGTTTTCATTCGATCTTTGATTCTGCATTCATTGCGTCAGCTTTCTTCCACATGCCGACGAATCGATCGAACGAAACAACTGTTATCAACGATTATCCAACGAAACAATCGGACGAGCTGCGTCTCTGAATGAAAAGGAAAAATTTGTGCACAGTTGCATGCCGGGAAACTAAAAATATCCGTAAAGGTGCAAGCGCGATCAAGGCCTGCGTTCACCGATCGAGTTGCGCAACACGAGTTTCCAGAATTGCAGTACCTACATTCAATTTTTCTTCTCCTCTTTTTTTTTCAAGTTTCACTACTCCAAAAGATCTTTCCAACTGCGCGAAGCTATGCCATACAATAATACCTATGTGAAACCGATCAGAGATTTGTTACTTTACCATTAAACTGCTCTGCATTTATCATCGGCGTTTCTTTAACGAGTTTCCCACTTTTCAACGAGAAACGACTGAAACAACCTCATTGTGAAAGGAACAGGAACCCCCAGCCGTGAAAACACTGTGCTCCAATTACTAAATGGACATTTCTGCGATTCCAGTATTTTTCTCTCCGACAGTTACACGTTCGTGGAAAATACCTTCTCGCATGCTCCCGTCGTCATTCTTCTCGGTTACGTAAATCGGTGGCAACAAGTAACATCAATAGACTGTAAACTATTGCATCTACTGATTACAATAAAAATTCCGCTCTAACATCGGAACCCCGCGGGAGTTCCATTGATTGCAGAACAATAGAAGAAAACGAACACGTGTCGTAGGATAAATGAAAGAAAAATGAACGCCGCGACCTGCTCCTCGTGGAACGACGAAAACCGGAGTCTCTAAGAAGGTGCAATCGCAATCAAGGTCCCCGTCCAGCGATCCAGTTGCGCAATAAAAAACGTCACGTGATTGCCGTGCTATATGGTCCACAGTTGCGAGCCACGGCAACGTAACGAGACGATCCGAGATTCGCAGATTTGGAGTAACGATAGGTGAGCGCAGGATTCAGCGTAATTTTTCCCGTTCGTTTAATTCAAGAAGCCACGATGCAACGGTGTGTCACGGCTTTACGTAACTAACGGCTGACAATCGCGTCCAAAGTTCAGAACGACGATAAAGAAGAAAGGGAAACACGGGTCAGGTCTGTGCAGGAAACTATCCGTCCCTTTGCGAATTTTCACGGGGTCTCCGTGACTGGGAAAACGAATGACAAGTGTAATGCATGCTGATTAAAATCTGAATAGACGTTAATATGTTCCGTGGTGGTGTGTTTGGATTTCTCGATGGCTTGAATGGAGAAATATGGTTTAACAGTGTTTCTACCAAGAGGTGTCGAAAGGCTATTTTTCAATTTTATCTTTAAATTATTCTCTAAGTATAGTCATTTGCCCGCAACTAATTTGATGACTTTTAGTACAACAGTTGTTTTAATTCAGCGATATAATTTTCCTCCAGCTCATCCTGGATCTAAATACATACAGGTATATGCAGATGGTATACCTATTTCCACCATGAGGTGTCCTTTGACACCTTAAAAATTTCATAACAAATTCTAATTTTAATCATATCAATTATAATCAGTTTAGAGAATCCCGATTTCTGTTGTAACGAAAAACACAGGTGGAGATTAGTTGAAGATTTATTGTAGGAACATCAAATTCATTGATAAATTCAATTTACTCATTCGCGATAGGTTTAGAAGAATATTTTCTATCGTTTTTTTTTTAAATATTCTGTCGAAAATTCTGTTTACCCGAAAGGCTACTAACGTTTAATATATTTCGCTTCCGATAGAAGTCCCGTACACTTGTTTTATTTCATGCTCTGATATTTCTAATACAAACTTCATACTTCGCGATTAAAACACGTTCCTTTCAATTAAAATTTAATTAAACATCCTTCCCTAATCGCGAGCCTCCTTAAAATCTTATTGCTTCCCTATCAAAAACTAATCGGAACGCTGAAGGTGGAACGAATATTCGCACGCTCGCACACCAATAATAATATTCTCTGAATTCACGGTTTACGACGTCGCGAACACGCGCACGGTTCGCCGATATCTCGATTCTAAAATCCACTGTTATCAAATATAATTACAAAATCGCACCGCTCATTCCAATCAGAGACCATCACCTTTTACGAATAAACAATTTATACGAACCACGGAGAAAACCACTGAGCAACGATCGTGCAAAATAGAGCGTGTCGAGTCTTCGAAATATCATCGGGCATACGAATGAAATCGTTGAATTTACCGAAGTAAAATTTTACACTGGCACTTCTGTAGCATACTGCAGAAAAGAAAACGCGCACCGTGTACACTCAAGCGTGTTCTGTCGTTTTCGATGCTCGTTGAACGTCAGTTCGTAGGGGAGAAGCTTAGGCGTGAATTGAAACACACAACCCGAGGAATGTTGCAAACTCGAGTAAATTAACGCCGACCGTATTTTCACTCTACCAAGAAAAAGCAAAAAAAAAAGAAGCAGCACAAAAATGCAGAACGTAGAAAACGAAAGATGTAACGAGAGGGAGAGAGAGAAATTGTGAAATATTTTCGGTTTCGAGGTGTTGACAGCATGTTGCATTGTGCGCGAACACCAACGTCGACCAGCTAAATGAGAAGTGACAGGATGCATGATTTTTCAGTTGTTTTTGTACTTTGAAGATAACGCTAATGCGCCATTATGGTGCACGTAATCTTGGGTGGGGATCAAACCATCGTACCATTGCAGAGTACCATGTACACATGTGTACGTGGTACACAGAAGGATGGCCAAGGGAAGCAAACTTTTGAAGCACGAATTTCTAACCAAACACAATCGCCCTTATAAAAATCATTCACTTTAATATTGTACGATAATAAACAGTCGTGGATACAACTACGAACGATTAAAAGCTCTTGAGAAAACCTAAACTTTGTTCACACTTTTCCCCATGGATTACGCAAAAGAACAGAGCGCATAAACGAATCGGTGTCCGGTATCTGGTACACGCGAAAAGACTACGAAACTCCGTAAAAAGTTGAGGCCATCGAAGAAAAGGAACTTGTTCAATTGCTCGCCGCGTATGGAACTCGTAAAATATCAAACAAATCGTCTCCTTTTCTGTACTACACCGCACCTTTCGCGATCCACGAGGTGTCTAAGTCGCGCCATAACCGAAACGATTCCCCCCGTACGGATAAAAATACCAACCGCGCGAGCCCATAGAAAAGATACAACGAACAAGTTCTAAGGAAAAACGAATGCAATATTCCTCGCGTACGTGCAATTTCGATACTAATCACCTCTCAGTCTTCATCGGCAATCTTTGTTCAACGATAATAACGACAGCACATCATCACTATTAATAACAATAATCCATACCGATTGAATCCGTCTAAACTGATCGACGTTTCAGACCGACATAAGAAGTTTCAATCGGGCGTCTGTTCGCCGCGACGAATTAATTGGATCGGGGCCCGATAGAAAACGGGATTCGCTGGAAATTCTCCGTGAAACAGCGAAACGTTGCTGCAATTATCGCAGATTTTCCCTGGCGAACGAGCCACCGATCGTCGAGTACAGCCGGAAACCTGGTTTAACGAATTCTCGTGAAAACGAAACTTCAGCTGCCGGCTCGTTTCAATTTCCCGGGTGTTTCGGCGTATGGGTCGTTTAAGTTGGAAACTTTCGTTTTCACGGGAAGCCTGGGGCACGAAATCGACGGGAGTTCGAACGAACGCGAGTCAGAATCGACCTGAAACGGGTGGTCAGGTGTAGGCAGAGCGACGTTACGATTTCACGGTAGCGGAACAGAGAATGAGATTACCAATGTACCGCGAACCGCAAATGCGGCCTGTGGGCTCGTCGTTGCTCTCGATGAAGTCGATTTTTAACGACGCGACGCGTAATGCGCGGCCTGATTTACTGGTGGATGACTAAAGATCGATAGGTGACCGTGTATAATTGATACCGGAGAAAGTATCACGCTAGCAGTCCGGTGTAAGCATTATGTTTTGTCCCGAAGTCTCCTGGAAAATGTACAGTGGGCCAAAAGAGTCTGCAAAAGTGTAATTGATGTGCTTCATATCCATGTATATTGTTTTAAGAGTAATTGTCTCAATGCCAAAATCATGAAGTTGCAAGTGAATGCACTTTTGCATGAATACTTTTTAATCCACCTTGGTCCCACTTTTTTCTTTCTTGTTGATTAAATGATTTGATCTGGAAGTATTCCACACATTGTAGATGCACAGAAGTTGCAAATGCAGATTTTAGACTATTACACTTAGCTCTGTCAGTCCCAACCCCTTTCTGGTCGTATACGTTCGTCCCAGAGAAAGTGCAAAGCGTCTTACCAATACACTTCCCAGTAAGATGTCTTTAAATCTTCTTCGGGACGTATATGATACATTGTGAACGAAAGGTGTTAAGTTTTGGAGGATACCACATTTATTCTCTGTGATAGATTTATTAAGTTTTCAATAACTTCGTCAGCAATAATCACTGCATGTTGCTGGGTTTCGATTTGTACCTAATCGTAAAGCGTTAAAGGTGAGTTTGTATACGCCAGTCTTCGTTGTACGAAAGAACTGAGGGAATTTTTTTGGACCGTATCAATTCGTTCTAATGTAAATTATTGCAGAACAATAATTGTACGGTACAACTACCTTCAACAATACGAACGACCATTTCTTTTCATAAATTCAAAAACAACCTCGCATGTAACTAGAATATCCGCCGAAACTTCGCGTACCATAATAATTGACAATTTTCCATCGTCTCGTTGAGCATACTTGCGCACAATAGTTTTCATTGCTGTCCAAGCTGGCTCGATCATTGCAAATCAATTACGCGCGACAATCATAAACATCGGCGCAGGTAATCACGCAAGTTCCAGCTCGCCCCTCGTTTGAATCAGTCTCAGATGACCGTTTCAACTTCGATAAACATCATAAACTGCACCGTGCGGGAGGTTTGCAATAACAGGAATTGCATACCTGCGTCGCAAAAGGGTTCGTTGCGATTGAGTTCTACAGAAGTTGCCAAAGTTATCCGGTGAATTCGCTGGTTGCACCTCTACACGGGAGAGCGATAATTCATTATTACGTGATTGCGACGACATAATAATTAAGCATGGCCGGAAATTAGTCGGTATTCTGCAGCAACGTTTACCTTGGATATGAACGAAGAATGTTGTTTCTTTTCGAATACTTTAACGGCAACCTCGATTCTTCACTTGTCATGCAATCGTAGCAATCATATTGCCACCGTGGTTATAAAATTGTAGTTATAGAACAACCTTTACTTGTACATCGTGTACAACGAATACGAAATTGTAGAATTTCAAGTAAACCATTCTAAATCCATCAAAGATTAAGAATAGTTCGGTTATATTCATCTTTTTCTGTTTAATCGTTGCGAATAGACAGTAGAAACGATAGAAATGTTGACTTCGTCCTTGCTGCTGTATGCTCTTGTTACAGTGTCGTGAATAATAAACCGACAGTTCCCCTTTAACGGCTAAAATCTCGCTGTTTAATATTTCAAGCATGGCAAATAAAGAATTCATAGCAATCGATAGTTTCCTGCATAGAAACGCGTCCGAGTCCGAGAAGCTTGAACGCTCGACACGGTTCAAGTGAACTCGGTTCTACTAATTTTCGTTCATTTCTTCTCCTTTTTTACTTTTCTAACCAAGGACGATACTACGGCCGGTTTAGTGTTATCAGTTCTATGCATTCGTCTGCACCGAATGACTAATGCCTGGCTAGGCCGCCGATTCTAGAATATATCTAAAGGTTTCATAGATAGCGATTATCACTGGCGACTGAATTTTTTATTGTCGAACGGTTTAGATAGGGATATATCGCAGATCGCGCGTAACCACTAATAAATGTGCATACGAAAAATGTGCCGACCGCTATTCACGGCTTTTGCAATCGTCCTCATTATCGGGAAATAACGTTAAGCCTCGACGTCCTCGCGTTAACAGCAAGAACGATTGTTTGCGCTTACGTACCGGCTCGTGGAAGCTTCTATTTGTCGTTCAAATTTTTTGCACTTTGTTGTTCGTCAAAACTTTCGTGATGGCTGTTCCAGAACTTCGGCGTGGAACTTTAATCATAGATAGAAGTGAGTTGTTTGATGCGATTTTGGAAATATCGTTGTTTTCGTCCGTCCGAGTTATGGAAGCGTGAATTTTTCCCTGATGCGTTCCGAAAACTGTAACATCCTTGTAAAATTGTTAGACGAACTTGGAAGTTTTATGGAAATATCCTGGAAACGATATAGCGCCTTGTTTATTAAACCTTTCGTCTGAAAAATGATAATAGAAATTAATACAAAATCTGTTACCACTTCGTAATACTAAATATACTTTGTCTAATGTTAACATTGAAAAAGACAATTTTATATTATTTCTTCTGTGAGAATCATAAACGCTGCAAGTCATATTGATGCAAAGAGCATGAGAATTTTTTGTAGTAAGGTATACTTGTTCCTGACATTGAAGTATCGCTTACGTTCCTAGTGCATTGATAATCAGATGGAGAAAAAACAGTAAATTTTCAATCATTTCAGCAACCGCCACTGTTACTGGAATCCGTATTGGCACTAAACATTTTCCTAACGTCACCTTGTACTATTTACACTTTCTCATTAATAGAGAGAGAATCTTTTTTTAGGGCGACCGGGTATACCAAAGATCAAGAACAACCAGTAAGACGTTTGCCCGTTATGAAACGACTCTTGCATCAATAATTTGCATTCAGGCACACTTTTTGCACGGGAAGTTAAGAAACTGCTATTTTATAAGTACCTGTAGATGACGAGCGTCACGGAAAGTGGAAATACTGTATCCCCGTGTTTAAGCATTCATCGTGATCGACTAGATATAACATTTTAAAGGTATAACGTGAACATGCGAACGAGCTAAATCAATCGCTTTTTAGAGCACCGGAATTAATATTCAAACGAGGCCTCATTCTGTATTTTTAGAAGAAAATTCGATTGGTTTTACTTTAAGGTATCTCAAGTACAAGATTGAATGAAGGAAATAATGTTAAGGATAGTTGCAGGGCGCAATGATTGCGCTCCGAAAAAATTGGAACGTACATATATTAATTAATATAAACGAACATTGAAAATCGTGAAGTAGGAATTTATGTTTAAAATTTCTTTGGGAATTGAATGAGTAGTATAAATTGAATTTACTTGCATGGACTAAAAAAGATGCTTATCGAGAATCGTTCTACCACTCAGAAAATCAAAGAAATTCAAACCAAAGAAAATACAAAATGGTACTTACTTCTGTATGAAAGCAGTACAATAAATATTGATCTAATCAATTGAAATTAAAAATGAATTAGAAATGCATGAAGTATCATTAGAATACCGCAATTTACATATTTTTCAAAGGGCAGCTCATAATTAAGCTGGTTCCAAAGGTCCACTTTATTTGAACCCACAACGCTCCAAGATCCTATGATACCAGGTTCTTTACCAAAACCCATTCGAAACCTTTTATCGAGTTCGACCGAACACCGCGGTGTGAATTTCCAAGTCGTTCATTGTTTAAGGTTTTACGAATTCCATGAACTGGATGTGGAGTTTCTTTAAGCTCTTTCACACATGTCAGTGTGTATTTTCGGTGCTATTATTTGCCCAAGAATTACGAAACGAGAAGAGGACTCTCCTCTCGGGCAGAAGACGGAGAAGTAGAAGAAGAAGAAGAACCATCCTTCCGGCGGTACTTGGATATCGTTGGCGAGGAACTCGCTTGGAGTTTCAACTTGTACCGAATTTCTTTCAAACAGTTTCGCGACGGTGCACGACATATGAGATTTTTCCGTTCGCGTTACGTGACGTGAAACACAATGGCACGTGTCGAATGAGTAATACACTTTCTGGAACGGGCACCATTCTTTCTTTCTTTCCTCGATTTTTCGATGCGTCACACCGGGAACGTTCTGTTTGCAAATGTGCCAGAGAAATATGCATTCGATGAAACGGAACTTAAGTGGTTTAAACGAGAGCGTGCAAACATTCGTGAGTGAATATAGAAATGAAGAGGATATAGGAAATGTATTCCCGTTGCCATTGTTGTTAAGCATTTAACATGCAGGCAGATTCCATTGGGAAGTTAAGAAACGTCGAGATTCTGGGATCGAAAATTCCTTGGTATTTTGGAAAACCTACCCCGAATTTCTTTATATCGCTTCACCAACCGACCTCTTAATTAAAACAAAATCGAGGTGGTCTCGAAGTAGGCAGCTTTAAAAATTGTTGTTAGTCAACCTTCCTTATATTTCAATATCGTTGAAGTTGCCATTTGCACAACAGATTCAAACAAACAAACAGAAATACTAGAATACCAAAAGGACACCGCGAAATGATTCGCGAGCGCTAAGGGTTGATTACACAAACCGTAACCAAAAAAATCCATTTTCTACATTTCTCCAAGAAATTCGATTATGTGTCAGACATTTATTTCTCAAGCAAACTGACAGTAAGTCAAAAATAAAAACTGCCTCGTCGACAGGGTGGTGAAAAAAATGCGATCCCGTGGCTGTGGCCGCGAATCCAATTCCCTTATCACGCAAAGGAACTCGCTGAATGTTAACTTCTCGGTATCTAACGCGAGATACGGTGTACCTTTTCTGCCCTGCTCGATAGTATAGCGACAAGAGGGCGAAGACACCGGTGGACTACCCAGAACGAGCTGTGATGGCAGTAGAAAACGAAGAACAGGAAGAACGCGACGATGGGAACGACGAGTCTCGTCGCAAACACACTTGTCGCTTTGCTGACTAATCGTCGCCTGGCTTCTAGCTCTGATCCTCTATTTCGCGATCGTGTGACCTGAATGGGAATATTCCCGCATCCGTTCGCGAAATATAAGAGTTCGAATTCGCTTGTGTGCCCACTGATAAAACGAAACGTCGAAAGTGATAAGGAATTGAAAAAAGTCTGGAACGCTGTGGAAATGTATAATTCGTCTTCTCGGCGGATAGTTTTTGCTGGACGATTGTTGTTTATTAATTTCCATTGATGTACAGTTGAACAATTTTCAGTGAGATACACTTCTTTGGATAGTGATATACAGAATTTTATACACTTGTCCCGATAGTCTTAGATGTTAAGGTTTTTCAAGTTCTTTTGTAATTTGTTGTTCATTTGTGTTCTCCTTTTGAATTGGCCGCTTTACTGTAGGTTAACATTTAATTTGATACTATATTATACGCGTGGAATTGATTCTATATTAATTGGAAATTATTTTACATCATGGACTTGCATTCGATTGTAAAATTTAATTCAGGGATACTTTTAATTTTTTTTTACATATTTTTACTTTTCTATTTTTCATTTACAATAAGAAACATAAAATCGTGTACGTATAAGAAACCAGTCGAACTTGAATAATTACATTTAGAAAGTATCGAGCCCTCGCTGCAGAAGAATAAAGAGAACCGTGCAATTATTTTGAAACGGACATTCATGAAGTTTGTTGCTGCAGAGAGAGGGTTCAGAAGTGAACAAAGCGTAAAACTTCCTCTTTGTGACTCGATTCATCGAAGACGATAGAACACTGCAGTGCTGACGCAACTTGGTGACCAACATTTATTATTATTATTCAGTGAACCTTAAACCGTCATTGTGGCACTTACGGCTACGCTCTGTTCTGTACGCGGTGTCTGCATTTTAAACGTGCAGTTTTCGACATCGCATTTATCTGTTATGGAAAGCAATGAGACTAATAATCATTACATTACGAAAAAGAATTATACTAAAGTAAAGCGTAACAATGTTTGAAAAACATGTAAATTTAGGTAGTATTATTGTATTATTTTGCCAAAGGGTTAAGAGCATGTGCTACATGAACCTAAAGTATCCTTTTTGTTCAAAATACTTTGCCTGCTGAGTACTGTGCATAACAATCAAATCTATTCTAAAAGTTTGAATAATTTCGAGAAAACAATATACAAAAGCAAAACGTTTTTATAATGAAAATTTTGTTACCATTTTGCGCTTTATTTTTCGTAATTGTATACATTTCAATTTAAAGTCAGTACAAAATTTTCCCTCTCGTGCTATTTACAAATATGACCGATTAAAATTCAAACACCCTGTAGAAACGTGTATGGTGGCCATCATTGAGTTACGTCATTGGCGTCGTGCGACATTATTACGTCCCGTGCCGGTACAGGTACAATGTACCTGGCAGGGTATTAGGGCAGCCCGTGTTAACCTGAAATATTGTACACGTACACGCACACCACGACACCGGAGCGCTAAGTCTGTTTCATAACGTTGCAAAACTTGATAATTCGTGAAACGCTTTGTACAGCGGTGTCCTTCTTGAAAATTACACTCGCAGAAATTACCAAGCATTCCTGGGTCCCGAAGATAGCATACTTTTACGGAACTCTTTTTATTATTTCAAACGCACAGTATAAAACAAGTATAATACCTGACATTATTCAAAGCAGTACAAACTTTGGGCATTAAGGACCAACGAGAGAGGAGTTATTAACACGAACGAAATGAAACGAAACACAGGATTTAAAAAACTGAGATGATTGGTAACTTAAAATTATTACTAAAAATAATCTTACTTTTTGCCGTATATTTTGATAGACAGTTTTCTTCTCATAGCAATATTCTCATATTGGAAAATTCGTCGACAATTCCTGTCACTTCGCTTCGCAATTCAAGGAACAATCGTATTGTATAATTCCTGTTGAAAATTATTCCAGTGCATAATATTCTTTCGTAGTGCTTGATGGTAAGTTTTGATTTGAATTGATAACACAGTAGCCCACGTCTAAAAACAGCATAGCGGTATAAAGGTCGTTGAATAGTTTTTACTTAAATTCACCGATTTCTGCAATTTCCAACAAGCAATCACATCGCGGTTCATATGTTCCACGCACTGTCGATACAGGATGGACGGCATCAGAATTCCTTGACGATACTGTGCCGCACGTTCATGCACTAGCTGCATTTTAATTAAAGAGCTTAATGCAACGCGATCGATCCGCCAAAGGGGAGCAATTTCACTGATGTAGATGTTTGCGTTGCCCATTGTTTCGCTTTTACAATAAGCCTCTTACCTGGCGCTTTTTAGTTTCGAACATGTATTGTGTCACCTTACGGACACGTGTTTTCGATATGTACCCTGTTACGCAATACAATTAACCTACATCCACGACCATGAATAATAAAATTTTGCGCGTTTCATTTTAGAAATAATTAGTTAGGTAATAACTAATAACCCGTTCGATTATCGTCACGAACCGTGCATTAGCATTTACGTTTGTTTTATCCTTATTTTTCGACACCAGCATTTCACATCGTTGCGCATCGACTACGCTAATTTATTCACCTGCTTGACTTTTCATCTTTCATCGCACGCACTCGTCGCGTATAAATAATTTGTCTTTTTTTCAGAGTATAGCAACAAACCCGCATTGTGTGTCGTATAAATTCCCTTCATTTTGCAATCTGCCTCCCGCGTATCCTTTCAGTTTCAACGATTTCACGGTTTCTACCCGGCTTCTCTAGTAATTCTGTATTAATGCTCGTGCCGAATCGCTGCTGTTCGAATAGACAATATACTATCGAGTATAACGTATTTTTGCATAAATTTCCATCCACCGACAGCATCCACTGTGTTTACGAGCAACAACTCAGTAAATACGGATATGTTTTACGCCCTCTTCGAAAACGTTCAAACGTTATCCGGAACCTTGCGACAGTCTGAATATTATTTAAATTAACGTCGTCCATCGTTGCGCCAATTTATTTCCTTCGCCTATTTTGCACAATTTTATTCTTTTCCCACCTTTCCTCTGTTAATTCTAATTGCCGTAATATTAAAATGAAGTTAATGTTGCCAGCTATAGTTTTCAAGGCGATTTCCATCCCCCGAACGTAAATAATTCCTAATAAAGAAGGGGTAGAATATCTATATGTCGTATATTTTCTGGATTTTAATCAAAATTTAATTGAAGGAGTCAGTTGTCACTTTGTAATGGTTAATTATTAGGATTCTAATTTAATATTGCGAATCAATGCAGAAGATTCATTAGAATCACGATTTGTCAGAAGATTTCACGAGAAAAACTAGGTTTCTAAAGCAGATCTACGCGAAGACCACCAGCAGATTGAAATATCACGAGAGGCACTCGAGACTGCAGCTAATATTTGCAGTGTGAACAATGCATCGAGTGGTTGAATGCTCGAACGTTCGTTATTCCTAATAGTGCCTGGACTGACATATCTAGGTGGAGGGAACGGGGAACCTTTGGTTAGTTACCTGCTTCTTATCGTGACCTCCTTGCGTTGCTCGTCCAGTCGTTCGGTTGGTAATTCCCTTTCCTTTCCATTTTTTATTCGATACCGTTGCCAGCAGCAAGGTGTCTCGTTTCCTTGACAAACGCACTTCCACTTTGTAAGTTCAATCTAAAACGTATTCCAATTTTGCGGAAATTTTGTACAGTTTTGTGCTGCATTCCGATGAAGACTTTTTGTATTAGAAACTATAGGTTATCAAATTTTGATTTGGTGTAGTGCCAATATTTAAAAAGTGTGATATATTTTATTATCGTTTCTGTATATTTATTTCACGTCAATAATGAACAAATCGTAAAAGAGTGGCAGACGAAATAAATACCAAGAAATGGTCGCTCAAACAGTGTTTAATATCATTTCCATAGATTCCATAGATAATTAAATTGACGAACGTTAGCATTCACCTAAAATGCAGCTCACGAGAGAGGTAATTGCTCCTTCAGTGGCAATCAATGAATGCAATTTCTAACCCGACTAACATGTTGCTCCAATCACATTGCGCAAGAGATAACCATTTATTATCAACTGATTACACAATTTAATTTTCAATTAGCTTTGTCCATAATAAAACAGCTTGAGAAGTAAACTATTATAGGTCTGTACAAGAGTACTATTCATTCCTATATTGAAAATATCATAACTCATACTTAATAGACGATGCAATTATAATTTTAATCTACAGCCACTTATCCCTTTCTACTTAAATTCATTTTTTATATAAAAATCAGATTAAAATAGTGATACCACGAAATTGTAATATCATGGCAATTTCACGAAATAGAACGATTCGGTATAAATAAAGTCATGCTTAAATACAAAAAGTATCCATACAAGTAATAGTGGACTTAACCACTTCGAATGCACCTATAAATCTGAAATAATATCGAAAAATGGCAGTGCATCTCGTTACGATTGCGCGTGTATATTGAATTACGAAATATTTAAACGATAAGTATGAAGGCACACATCGTTGATTCCTATAGCCGTATCGAACCACGCTATTTCCCACGGGGTCGTCAAAATTTTTATTTTTCAACCAGGCGAAGAATCACCCGTGACGTAACACGGTGTAAATCCGCTGCAAACCGAACGATTGCTATTGACAGATTGAAAGGAAGAGCAAAGGAGTCAAACGGGGTGTGGACTTAACGAAATCTAGCGTTGCAAAACTGATATTGATTTACGTGTATAAATACGCAGTCGCTGATTTCATAGAATCGTCCTTATCCACGGCGTAAAGTTTCGATTTATTTGTATCGCCAAATATTTCAATTTTCATCCGATCCACGACGAAGATGTGCAATTAATAATTCGCATCGTATTGGATTACGAAAACTTTTCAATTCATCAAAATGACAATCTTCATTCTGAAGACCTTCATTTTTCTCTGCGCACAGGAGCGAATCGAATGAGTTACCTTTAATTAATTCCGTATTCAGATATTTCGACGACTACACGAGCATTTCAACCGTTCTAGCATTCCACCGATTAGACCGATCTTTTAGGCATACGACCACATCCTGGAACTTTTTACGCAACCACATCCTGACACTTTGTTTCCCTACTTTTCTTTTTCAAATCGATGCACATAATCGTCCGCCTTTAATTTTATCTTCGCCGTTTTTGTCCTTCTCTATTTTTACCCTCTTTTTCTTCCGATTGCACGGAATAATTCTCCACGTGTCCACCGTTAATCCAAGGATAACTCGATCCTTCGAGTTAATAACAATATATTTGCCAAAACTTGCTTGCATCGAGTCGAGCAATAACAAACGAACTCGCTTAGCCGTCAACGTGGAGCATAATAAGTTTCTATCTATCATTCATTATACAGGTTGAGAAAGAATTTTCACAACTGCCAATTCTTGTCTGACGTTCGATCGGCTGCATCGAATAGAATCCGTTCGTATTGCACAAAGATGCGCGCGGTGCAGTTCCGTGCGATTAAAACAAAGCACGTGTACACGTATGTACAAACGTTGTAACGCAAGTTTTATTGCAGCCAGTGTTGACATAGCTACCGTTTGAATATCGAGTAGCATCTGCGTGGTCTAAACGTCTCGGTTCAATCGCCTCTCGGCTGTTCTCGTCTCGGCAACATCGAAACTGAATTGATTATTATTCCATCAAAGTTCTGGTGGCCTGGAATTTTAAACGCTCTTTTCTCGACACCTGGACACCTTTTTCATCACGATTGATCTCCGTTCGCGACGATATCATTGGACGGCGAGACACGCCTAATTCCTCGACGCACACCGATACATCCGCATCGAACTAATTAACGAAGATATTAATATATTCCGTCTGGTCGAGATTAGGATAAAACTACGTTTCTGCCAGCAAGCTGATAGTAACTTCCTTTCCCACGGTTGCTATCAGTACCTGCAGCATATAGTTCCAGCACGTCACTTCGATAAGATGGCACGGTTCCACGTGAACCATTTCGAAATAGGACTGCAGGGGGTATTCGTATTCTCGTTACGAACGGATATTCAGGGATACGTCGGGAGCGGTGTAAGCTTTTTATGAAAATTAATTTTTCTCCGCGAGCGCAGTTTCGTTCAATCTGTATGTACTCGTTTGCGAGCTTCCGTTCCATTCGAACTGTTCAGTGCTATATTCTGATTAGTTAACTTCGATGCAATTACTGGTAGGATTTCAATTCTTTCTAATAGATTTTACATTCGTAAAAATAGTTTTCCTACCAGGTATAGGAAATGTGAAAAAACAATGGTGTTTCGTGTGTTTCCACAGATATTCTACATTATCGTATCTCGTGATTGGTGTAACAGAAATACTGTGGTGATTAAATTTCGATTGCTGTTAATTTTGTCCATGTACGTTCTGTTCAATTATCTTGAATCGAAGCTTCAAGATACCATACTTGCCTATTTAGATTGCTTACGTTGAACTATATTTCATGTTCTACAAAACAGAATGTAAATTATTCATTAAAAATTCAATCTGCAAAGTCCTCGAGGAGGAATGCCGCTTCTTATGCAATGAACAATGTGAAGATTGATTGTGTTTGGTAATAATCCATATTAGCATCGAACAATTATTATTTGTAGAGTAAGTTAGGATACACGTGTCCTTGCTTCACGTGATTCATTGCTAGTGTGGTGATCAATAACCATTTAGTGGTGCTCGAATGACTCGTCACCATGTTTGAATTTCTATGACGTCATTTATCTTTGCAAGATTGTAATTAATGCTTAGAGGCCTCGGAGTATATCTACAAACCGTGTAAAACAAGGTTTCATTCTCCGCGTTGGACATATTTGTTTATAATCCTTCGATAGACGATCTTGGCTTATTTCTAACGAGCAAGTTTACTTAGATTCGTACGCCACTGCCGATACAATAAATCGACGAACAAATGAAATGCAATTGCAATACGAACCTTTAAGCAACACTTAATAGTTTTAATTTGACTCCAATTAATTATACAAAATTCATTGCAGATTTATTAAACCAAAACCATTATGTCAAATGAGAGCAAATTTTAATTAATTAAAACTTCGATAAGCGTGCAGAACATTCATGTAAATGGTATTACATATTTGGTATTCACTTCTCCACTTTTTTCTATCTTTCTTAACTCGCGTGAAGTAATTAATGTTAATTCGAGAAATAAGCAATAACAGGGGCAAGATTGTTAGACTGAACTGGAAAATGTTCACAACTAAAATATATTCTATAAGGAATGCACATAATCTGTATCCGCCATATGATGCAATCAGCTATTCCTTATCACTGTGCACAGAATTATACATGCATATGTGTAGTATGCTCTCCGTACTGTTTCAATAAGAAATGCATGCGATATATGATTAACTAGATAACACAATTAATATTTATAAAATTCGAATAGGCGTCGAATTAAATTGGGAAATTATTTCAATCTATAAAAGATCCGAAAAACTATTACATATCGCGATAATACATGCCCTTCCATAATTTGATTATCGACTGCACATTGTCGAAACTTATTACATTTAATAACAATTATAAAAAAGAAAAGGAAAAAGAAAATTATTCCTATAAAAATCTATTGTCCATTTCTATATTTTTATTAAAGACAAAGTGCTGGATTTATTTTTATCTAAATCTTCAGGTAATCCTTCGCCTATCAACAGATTTCGTTATCTCGATCTGTCAAAGTAAGGACAGGAAATTTACCGAAGGATATGAGTACAAAAGTGCTTACTGAAAAATCCTATTTTCTTATCCGAAAAGGCGCGGCAAATGCAATACGTTCATACTCGCTGATAATTTCTTCAATGTGTTTATCGTTTCAGATAAATTACTGATTTCTGTTCCACTCTTTTTTTGTTTTGCTATTAATTGCTGTGCTCGAAAGAAACAAACATCGTAGCAAATAGTGCAGGAAATCTCTCGTATCGGTCTGCACACATGTATCAACAATTGCGTATATTTTGCAACTTAAACGCATTTAAACATTCCATTCCTACCATTTGCAACTGTACGTTCTTACGCTTCATAATTTCGAATATTATTATTCGAATTATTACAGTGAAGCATTTCGACTCGACCAATAAATTTCAGATTTACCAATTTCCAAATTCATGGAGCTCCGCTTCTAGCAAGAGAGCTCCTTGTCATTTTTGCTGCCTCGATTTATATTAATTATCAATAATCACCATCCCCTCCTTTGGAGCGTGCACATTTATATATCTGTGTCATTGTAAGCATATATTCTCGCCCTGTGTTAGGAACTGACACAATAGATAGTAACCATTTTGTTCGAAACATATATACAGCGAATAGATTGTCAGCCAGTGCCACGGTGACGGAAAGCAAAAAAGCGTTTATCGCAATTGTGCCAAGAATGCGGACAGTTTGGTAGAATCAAAGAATTATTACTTCCTCTTGTGATATCGCGACGAATAATGTGAAAATTGTTTTCAGGTACGCGCACAGTGTGATATTTCTTTTTGCATGTCTTCGCTTACGTTTAACGACGAGCCTTCTGTTATAACACCTTTACCCCTTTACGTTCACACCAAACTCTATCTCTGGTAGCATGATATACTTAGCTGCAATGAAACAAAAAGATTACCTACTTGGTATCCTTGTCTTACTTACAAATTAAGCAGTGTTTTATTCCTTAGCCCCGAAGCAATCATTTCGCCCGTGAATCGAAGAAGGAAACTTTAGTAACGCATTAGCAATTTCATGCATGTTTCATTTAATTTTTATTATCCGGCTAATTAAAATCAGCTTAATTGCGGAACTAAAGTGTTAACAAGAGCTTGCTGGAGAGCTTGGACGACGGTCGCAAGTCAATCAACGTGCAATCTCGATCAGCAATATCAGCGATCTCTTTCCATGTACCTTGTAACTTCGTAGGCAACATGAAGCAAGTGTCGTGCGATCGTATCGGGACACCGCGTTCATTTCCTCCGCTTTCAGTACGCGAACGATACACGCTAACGTTTTTAATGGATTACACGCGAAGCATCTTTCCGCAAAGACGAGGCCTTTCATTTGTAGTCGTGTGTTTGCAGTCGTACGAAAGACGTGCAGAGAATAAGCTTCGTCTGGGTGTTCTTTATTAACATTTCACAGTATTCTCTGTTTTGCTGGTGGAAGCGTGCCATTTTTGTTTATTACGCTAAGCTTTTAATAAAGAACTAATAGCTTGACGAATTGTATTATCGAGAAATTAATAATCGCATTGAGAAACGACATTTATTTCTTAGATATTGAATATCTAAAAGTTTTAGATTCGAGAAAACTAACAACTGCCGTAAGATTTTTATTCTGTTCAATATTATTTGTTTATATTTATGTCTTAATAAGACCGACCAGTGCAATTCGGTACCATTCATTTCAGTTTCGTTCCGGATTATCGAGACTCGTTCGGACTCTTATTGTACATCGAAGAATGCAAAATATACAAATGCATCCGTCAAAGTTTATGTGACACTTTATCGGCAGCTCGAATGCTTCGCGTTATCATAAGCAATTTTTACGGCAGCGTGATAAATAACGATATGAATAATACAATGACCTTAAAATTAACATGTAATGAATTTCGTTACTTATTCGGGTGTTAGATAAACTTGCTTATAAACGACCTACATTTCCCGCATACAGCGTTGCTTTTTATAGAATTTGGACATTGACCATCTTTTTCACCGATATTGCACCGGGCGGGCGAAATTTAAAAGTGTAAAAATACAATCTACCTTCGTTGTAATACATGCGGCTTAACCCGCGTTCAAATGTCGTACAGAATAACAAAAACCCCGGCGGAAAATTATACGATAATAATTACCATTTCCCTTTCAGCTCGAATAGAAACGATATTATTTAAAATTCAGACACCAGAACGGGGTTCTAGTAATTCCAGGGAAGTAGGAAGGCTTTTCGTTAATAGACGTATATTAAATACGGTACACTGAAGAATTTATGCAAATTCGCAGTGATCAAATAGGGGTCACAGTCGTTTCCCTTTCAACCCTTTCATATTTATTCAACGAAATCAAACAGAGGCTCCGCTCCCTGTTCGAATGTTCTGCAAACCCACGTGAACGCATCGTTCCGAACGGAATGCTGATCTCTTTCGACGTAAATAGAAAATTGTGTTAATCGTGGTCGATCGAAAACGAACAGTCCTGAAAAGGAAAGGTGTAAGACCAATAATATGGCGGGCTGTCGCATTAATTTCTTTTGCTTTCGAATGACCCTGGGATCGTGAACCTTCTCCGTGTCAGTCCTAAGATATCCGAGTGTCCAAGGTGAAGTAAACGTATAAGCAGGCCGCCAATGGAAGAAAGAAAGAAGGAAACTTTTGTCGTTCAAGCCTGTATGCAAGTCAAACGATGCATTATTCCTTGACCTGACCTAACGGAGGCTCCTTTCATATTCATTAGAATTGCCCCCTCTTGGACCACGAAAGGCACACGCACACACACGCACGCCTCAAACCGAATTCTTTTTCTCAAACTCTCTACATATTTATCATCGTCCACCCTATATAAGCGTTTTCCATATTTTCTTTACAATTCAGTTGCTTAATATTTGTGAAACTACTTTTGGAGAGGATTAATCGTAACGCACGTCGAGTTCTAAACAATTAATGCGAATGAACACAGTAATACGGCATGATTGAAGAAGTTTCTCATAGAGTATTCAAGGAACAAACCATTTAACCATGACAAACATTTTAATATTTTTGATCCCCTCGTGTTAATAATATTATATAGTACATGTATCCTTCTTTATTTATATTTAATCTCGTCGCAACATAGAAATTGTACACCAGCCGTTCATATTTCGCTGACGCTCCTGAATGTGTATTAATCTTGACGAAGCAGAGAGGAGAATAATTGATCACCAGGGTGTGCAAGAGTAATGAACGGGCGAATAATTCTGCGATTTTTCCCCTTTTCGTTCGTCTGCTACTTCTTTTCAGTAGAAAGTTCTTCAAAGTCGATGTTGCCGAACATCGAGAAAAGAAGGACTGTTTATCGCGGGTAAGATCGATTGGGAAGAAGAAGAAGAAAAAAGCAAAAAATGTCAGCCGGGTCCGGAAACAGGCAGATGCATAACCCGCGTGCATCGATTAGCATTTGGACACTGTGCATCGAAAGCTTTTCGGTATCGATCGTATATCTGAAGGGGTCGAATGAATAATATGGTACGATACCAAATCTGGCCGACCCATGCGTCAACCGGTGAATTTTTCTTCGTCTCGTTCGAGCTGTCCCGCGATAGAAATTTGAAGAGATTTTTATTATTCATTATCCATTGCGCTATCCAAGAGACATTTTATATTAGTGTCCGCGAAGCACTAGGATACGATGATAGGTAACTGTTACAGCAACACGTGGAACGAATTTCAATTGAAGGGGGTGTCGTGAAATTTGCCAAATAATGGGTCTTCTTCATAATCGTTCTGTCAACTGGTATAAAAACCGAATCTTGTACTCCGCGGCTTTAAATTGTGCTTCCTTTCTTTTCCCTTCGTCGAAAGCGACGACTGTGGCTGGATGAATTTTAATATGCGCGAGAAGAATTAAAAGGATGCACCTCCGTCAGAACAGAATCGTAAAGTTGACACATTTGTTTGTCTTTTTCGTATTATTTGTCACGAAAAGGAAGTGGACGATCTGTTTGGAATAAGCGAACAATTGACTTTTAGATGAAAGAACTTTGGACGAGAATAAAGCCTGGTCGAAAGGTGAAACCCCCCCACCATCCCCCATCAGGTGAAACTTATGGCAGATTAAAAACCTATATTTGTAGTCTTTTGTGGGAACGATACGTGTGACCACAATAACAGCTCATTGAATAATTTGTATAGAAATTATGGTAATGGGTAACGAGGGGCTATCGAATCGATTGATAGGCCAGAAAGTTATTTCTTTATTGACACAGACCCAGAAGTATTTTTACGTTTTCGGAACTATTCTTTCTCAGGTGTGTAGAATTCTTCTTTTGTTGTTGTTGCTTTTTGACGCATAGAACCTGTTCTTCTATTTGCACTTCATGTATATACCATTTACTGGTTAAACTGCCATGGGCAAAAGAAAGCTTTCCTTCGAAAGAGTAAATTTAGCTATTGCTTCCTTACGAATATTCTTGAATAAGTGTTTTATTAACTATGAAACTGTTTGTTCCCCCTTTTGTAGCAGGTATTTACAATTATTCTGTGAGCAAATACATAACTGTAATACAAACAGGTGTGCACAAGAATATACTTCAATGAAAGTGTAACGCAAATATTCAAAATTCGTTGATTTTATGAGAAATATTTAAAAAACTTTACGTTTCATAATTACATTGAGATAGATTTTAAATAATTCATTAACAACAGATTATGAGTTAACTTCCCCTTTACCCCTGTATAATTTTCTGCATAAATGTTCGGGTACTCTCCTGACCAACGTAATTGGCGTTTCTTCTAACGGATCTCTACAAAGTCGTTTCAGTTGCAACACTGCAATCGTACAAATTTCAAGCCATCAACCTCCGGATAACGAAGCGGAAAAAGTATATGTAACAAAAAAAAATGAAGAAACAACAAAAAATATAAAGGAGACAAGATTGCAATTTATCCAAGCTCGCGTTTCAATACGAAATTCAATTTACTCTTCCGTATCAACGGCGCGAATTGAATTGAATTGAATTGAGATATCCGAGCCGGCTCGTCCCCGGGTCGGCCCGCTTTTGCATCGATAAAAACAACAGGCGAAATACGCACGGAACACGTGAGAGAGCCCACGAAGGGGTTGCATAATCCATGCAATTTCTATGGAATGACAAGGCTTTTATAAGGTCTCAATTCACCGTAAAATCTTGACATCCTTTCCATCGGGCGCGTGCAATTCGAAAACCGAATATGCCGACGAGCCTTCAATACCGTTTTCTTTCCCTTCCTCAAAGTGAACCGCAGCCAGTCGTATTTTCGATTGCGCAAGTGCCAACCGTCCCTTCCACTCGCTGGTTTTCCACGTTTTTTTCCTTTTTCTTTTCTTTTTTTCCTTCCTTTCGCGCTCGTGCGAGCCCGCGTTGAAACATCGCCACGCTAGGTGCATTGTTCACGGCGCACGGGATACTTATGTAAACGTGCATAACAATACTAAGTTACTAATCATACACTTACCAGTCGGTCGCATCCTGCTTACAACTCCACTCGAACTTCGAAGGAACGACAACGATGCACGCGTGTTTCGCTGCGAATCGCCATTCAGTCTGATTTAGTTTAAACGTGCATAATCTTTCGGTTTTTCTTTTGGAAACTGATAGTTTTACAGGGAAGTAAATGGTTTGGGGGGAATTAATATATTTGGGGACTTGTAATTCATTTACGGCGGGGGATGAATATATTTGTGCGGTTGGAATGTTTCAAAGGATACGTCAGTCATAATATTGATTGGAGATGATTTATTAATTTAGTTTATAATGAATGAAAATTTGGAATGAGTTTTGGACGGTAATATCTACTTACTGTGATATTTTCATTCAATTAACTTCTGTGTGCTGATTTTTAATATCAGTCTAGTCCCGTGGAATTTGTTTAACAATTTAAGAAACGTCTCGTATATATGTAGATTTATATATTCGTTATAATCGACAATTCGATTCCCGCCAGCCTAACATTTTATTCAAATAACGCAACTTTCTTCCTCAACGTTGAACAAATTTAGTCGCGACCCTTTCAACAACCTCCTCGCATGAATCAAATCGATTAACAGTGCCTGAATTTTCCTCTCTGCAAAGGCAGCTGACACCTAGATTAACAACTGAATCCTTGTCGCACGATGATTGAATTTACCAGCTCAATTTATTTCTCAATTCGAAAAAATCAACGCTGTGTAACCGAATAATCGTAAGTTTCCTCTCCAGCGAAAATTACCCGCATCCGACATGGCTATTGAAACGACAGGACACGTTGCGTATTTGCCGACACTCGTTCCGATAAATAATATTTTTCCTACGCGAAAATATCGCCTTTTCCTTTGCTGTATGAACGATGATTCCCTCTGGTATCTCGGCCATTGTAACGAAAGTAATCGTCCAAGGAATTTACCATTGAACGGAGGTTTTTCCTTTTTTTTCTCTCGCCACGATTCCTACCGCCCGTATAATTTTATTATATCGATACTTCACGTAATAAAGGGTAAACACATGATAAAATTGCTACCAACGAACGCCCGTCGAGCCGCTTGCAACTCGTGTACGAGCGTGACGAGTGTAAAATAAGTTTCGCCCGGCAGAAGGTACGGTATTTACGAATTTAACGCGCCGAGAATCGCGGTGAAAGTGGAAGCTTTGCTTATTATTTTTCATTTCATATTTCACGGTAATTGCCGTGCGCAACAAAATTTCTCGCCCAGTGTTTTCACGTCGGAATGATTCAGTTTCGTTGATCCGCTTGTTGCAGAGCGACAAGAATCACGATGACGAGGGCGAAGTGTTCTTCTGGGATCCACCGAGCGCAAAAAGTCGAAGTTCGAGAAGCCAAAACCAGGCGAAACAGCTGCAAGAACAATTGGCACAAGCCACCGTGAAGATACGCGATTTGGAGACCGAGCTTAAACGTATTCAAAAGGTAAAGTATTGTTCCTCTTTTATGGTGTAGGTAAATAAATTCAATTCAGATCACGTTTCAAATTTATGTGTATTTATTTTTAGAGTTGCAATGCAGTATTACATTTTTTGCTCGTACAACGAGTTTATATTATATGTATATTTTTCATCAAAGAATTCGTTCATACAAATAAAGCACTATTATTAATAATAATTAAATATACAATAACAGAACGATAATGCTACTACTACCAATAATAATAATAATAATGATAATAGCTTGGCGTTCTTTTCATATTAGTTCAAAGCAGAGCGAAGATCTCTTCGATAGAAATTCCATATAATGATAGTAATGTGTAAATTTGATTTCGCGTCTCTGCATTAATAATAATTGCGAATATTACGATGCAATAGGCTAATTGACGAAAAGAAACAGCCTATTAGCGCGTTCTTCGAATATCGTTGCCGCTACATGCACGTAATATTTTCGTCCGTTCGTGTACCTAATTATCTTCTCTGTCCCACTGAGCATAAAAGGGATAATCACCGATGCAATTGTTTTCAGCTAATTGCCTTTAATTTTAACTGCACCGGCCGTCAGTTTCACGCACATATACACGTGACAGCACGTGTCATTACGCGTTATATCCGATCAATATTCTATCACAGCCATCTTACCGGTTCAAATTTACGCGTAACGTAATCAATCTGATATTACCGTTTACTCTTTTTCCAAATTACGTAACATAGATGTTAACGAATTATTACGAGCCTTGCGGGATAATCGACATTTTCCCGCTACGTCGCTCATAATGTACAATGACATTTCACGATTTCACGACCTTCCTTCTAAGGAAATATTTCTTACAAAATCGCAGAATTTTCGTGACATCTCACAAGTATAAATGTTTGCAACCGATGAAGCTCGAACAAACAATTTGTTTAAACACAAAGAAAAGAGATGAAAAATCATCATTTCTATTGACTACAGGTTAACAGTTCATCATTGAAGGAAGAACTTACCGATGGACACCAGAAAGCAGAGTTTCTGAGGGCCAAGCAAGATATGGTGAACCGTATAATACAGATGGAAGAAAAGGTATGAAATTGTTTCCTCGTAGAAATGAAACGAAAGGAAAGCTTGTTTGTCAAGAATTGCATAAATGGTTGGAAAATGATACCACTACGCGGAGTGTGTACTTTGATCTCGAAGTGCGATAGTGTGATAGATTGTATAAAAAAGTCTTCCAAGTGAATCACCGTGTTTAATTGAACAAATCCGAGATTACCGAGACAATCGGCCGATGCAACAGATGGCCGCGAAAATGAAACGTTTCGAGCATCGTAAAAGCCATTCGTCATGGCAAAAACGATTTATCGTGAAATTTAATTCGAGAGCCTTTGTACTACCTGGCGTACTTTATTTTAAACGACAGAGTGTATTTAAAGATTTCTACCTGTGCAAATACCGCAAACGATCACGCGGTAAGATACTTATTTTTGTCAACAGTTAACGCTATACTAATGAATATTGCACACTACGGGCATCAAATTCGAAAGTCAAACATGCGTGGACGTTCTAGTAGGCGATTGCATGATACTCTCGTGAAATAAAAAAAATCCCCTTTAAAATTCCTCTTAATATTTCGCAGCTCTCTTAAAAAAAAAATTTGCCCATCTTGATAAAGCGATCAATAAATTTTCTCTCTCCGCGTTAAATGAGAGAATTAATTTAAGAAGTAACATCAGTGGTAACAGATTTTCTAGAGCGCGTGATCTTTATCTTTCGAAAGATTGAAGATATTTTAGAATTGAGTCACTTCAAGTTTCTCTGCCTTTAATTAGAATCGAGAAGCAGAAAGGAACACCAGACGTTTACAATCGGATGAAAGCGCGTTGGTCAGCGATTTTCGCACAGTGCTGTCCAAATTGAACTCGCTCGAGAAACTGGACATAGTTCGAGGCGCCTTAAAAGCATTGGAAACCGAGAACGAAATATACAGCGAGGCCAATAAGCAAGAAAAGTCTGACTTCGATGAAAAATTGAAGAGTCACGGCAACGACGAAGACGAATCTATTCCGTTGGAGCCTAAACTCGAGATAAACTCGGAGAATCACAACGATGGTTTCCATGAAGTATCAAGCCACAGAGAGTCCAAATTGTTGGAAAAGATCGAGGAGCTCCAGGAAGAGAATAAAAGACTGTTCACCAGCATCGAAGAATTGGATCAACAGCACGAGGAGTCGCTAGGTAAATTAAAACAATGATGTGTCATTTAAAATAAATGATCGTTTCTATGTTCCCTTATTTTTGAAAAGAATATTTAGTGGTTAATGAACTGAGAGTTTTTAAGATATTGTAATAAAAACATATTCGCCCATATATAGTATTATAGAAAAACGATACAGAAACGTTTCAAATACATTGATAGAATATTTGGAGATTTCCTTGTTGGCTTAATAATTATACACGTAGAACTTGTGCCGAAAAAGAAGAAGTACTATTCTAAAGAAAAAACATGTACGTTTCCATAGTATACAAAACTTTTGGAAAAAAATTGTTCCAAGAAGATTACAAAAGTCGTCTCTTGATTCCATTCTTTCCATCGAAACGTTCTCCCCGATTGCGTTCAGAGAACTGGCGCAACTTAATCCAGCCGCAAGAACCTTTAGCAAACTATAATCCCACCCGATTATTCTTTCCAATAAAGATCAGACGGTAAAAAAAAGTTGCTTTCGAATTCGCAGACAAACTGTTGTCCCTGAAGGAGGAGAGCGAGAAGAAACACCAGTGCCTTCAAAGCGCCTACGAGCAACTCTACGTAGACTACAACCAGGCTCAAGATAAAGTCGTCCAATTGGAAGGTAAACTCACGGAAACCGCGACGCGAACGCGCGCAGAAATTCTCTCCTGTTCCGTGCAAACCGACACATCCGGAGTCGTGGACAAGCACGCGCAGACGAATGATGCAGAAGCAGCCACGGAAGAGAAAACCGAGAGCAACAACGTCGACGAACTGACCGACAGGGTTAAAGATATTCTGAAGGGCACCGCCGTGGAAACGGAACCGAACGAGACGATCGTCGAGGCGGTCGCGAAGCAGTACGTCGACGCGAAATGGAAGAAGGACGTGCTGGAGAAAAGAGTGACAGAGCTGACCAGAGATCTGAACGGCGCCGTGGAGATGAAGGAAAACCTGCAGGTAGAGTGCGACGTGATGCAGTCGCACATCGACTCGCTGTTACTCGAGATACAAGATTTGAAATTGAATCTGCCGTCCATACCGGAGGCGAGCGAGGAGCGCGTCGCCTCCTTGGAAACAGAAACGGAGACGTTGCACGAGGAGGTGAAACGTCTGGAAGCGGAGAACTCGGCGTTGCGAAAGGAAAACGGTGTGCTGCGCGACGAGGACCTGGGGGAAACGCGATCAGAGAATCGAGGTGCCTTGGGCGTTGCTGGTCGGTGTAGAAAACCGACGAGATTGGAGGACATCCCCGAGGATATCGAGGACGTCGACGGCTCGCCAGAGAGTTTCAGTCGAAGGTTCCGCACGGTCCTGGACGAGAACGAGGAGCTACGGAAGAAGATCGATTTACTGGAGAACTCGCAGCGGGAGATGCAAGAGCAGCTGACGATGTCGCTGGAGAAGTGCAAGGGGTTGGACGAGAACATCGAATTCATCGAAGAACTGAAGCTCGACCTTGAGAACGTGAAACTGAAGCTGAAGACGTCCACGTCGAACGCGAAACAGCTGGAGAACAGCCTGGCGGCTGCGCGGGACGAGAACAACGAGGTCCAGAAGGAGAACGAGGAGCTCTGTCAGAGGAACGAGCAATTGGAGGATGAAATATCGAAGTGGCTGGAGAGGTATTCGGAGGCGGAGGGCAACGACGCGTTGAGGAATCTACAGGAACAGCTGAATAAGATCACGCGAGAGAAGAACGACTTGGAGTATGATTTGCTGAACATGAGGAAGGGATTGGACGAGGCTATCGATCAGATCGACGAGAAAGAGATTTATATAGCGAAGCTAAGCCAGGAGAATGATGGTTTAACGAAAGAGAAGGGTTCCTTGATGGAACAGTTGACTGCCATTCAGGACGAGTCCAATGATAAAATAGACCTGGTGAGCACGGAGAAGTCTTTGCTGGAGCAAGAGCAGACGGAATTGAAGGAAAAGGTAACGAACAATGAAAAGGAGCTGAATGAAATGCTGGAACGATTACGGGAGACGGAAGAGAGGTACGGTAATTTGGAGAGAGAATTTCTTGGCGCAAGTGAGAGAACTGAGGAACTGCGATCGGAGAACGAGAGTCTTAAGAACGAAATAAGGAAGCACGAAGAATCGAGGGACGAGTTAGAGCTCAGCCGTTTAACCGAGCGATTGAGCTCCATGCAAAACGATCACGCTCAGCTGTCGAACGAGGTGGAGACTTTACGTTTAAGGGAACGAGAATTGGCCCAGGTGCGAGAGAATCTTTCAAAAGTTTCAGAAGAGAACAATATTTTAAGGAACGAATATGTAGTTGCTCAGGATAGTTGTAAAAAATTGGAACGCGATCTGGCGTGCTTAGAAGAGGAGAAGAGGGAATTACTGAATCGTGTGAACGAAGACGTCTGTGATAATGAAAAGCAAAAAATTGTAGCCCTCTTGGAGGCAAAGACGCGAGAGAAGGATGCCTTGGAATCGGACAACGGTAAACTGATGGCGGAGGTTGTTAATTCGCAAAAGAAACTGCAAGAAGCGATCGATGGCAACACAGAATCGTCCCACATGGCTAAAGAAACAATAGAAAGCCTGTCTCACCTTATCAGAGAAAAGGACGAAGAAATCGGTGTTCTGAGAAAGGACTTGGATCTTGCGAAAAGTAGTATCGAAACGTCGGACCATTTTGCGACTGTGAAGAACGAAAGGGACGAGCTCGTAAAGCTTGTCACAATTAAGCACAACGAAAGTCTCCAATACCACGGAGAGATTCAAAGGTTGACGCGTCTTTTGGACGGCCAGACGTCGCAGTTGCAAAGTATGATGGCCGAGAAAGACGTGAAGCTGTCCGAATTGAGGGAGAAAGATGCTGAACTTTTGTGGGCCAGGAACGAATTGCTCGCGGCACAGCAGCGTTTGAGAAACGTCGAGGAATCGAGCAACCGTGAAACATGCGGGATCGTGGATCATTCGACGCAGAAGGCCGAACTTGCGATTCTTCGCGAAAAATGCGACGCTTTGGAGGCAGCTCTGATACAAGAGCAATCGAACAATAGAATGTTACAGAACCAGCTCGGCGAGAGCCAAAACAAAGAAGGGAACGCGGCGAAAGAATTGGAAAGGCTACGAACGCACCTGGTCGAAATGGAATCGAGCTACACCGAAGAGGCCTTGCTTGCTGAAGAAACGAGGAAAGAATTGGAAGCAAAGTTGCTGCAGGCTGAAGAAAAAATGAAGAGCAGCTCTACCGCGTATACGTCTGCGAATATAAGGACGAATCAGCAAGTGGAAACGTTGCAGCAACAAGTGGCACTAATTGTGCAACAAAGGGGTGATATACAGGGCAAGTTGGCTGCCGCTGAGGATAAGATCTTGTCGCAGACCTCGTCGTTGACTAATTTGCAGATTGTCTTGGAACAATTCCAGCGAGGTAATTAGAAGTGTTTCATTCTGGATTTTTTTAGGAACAGAACAATTTTTTGGAAAATACTGACCAGTGTTTAACACTTGCAGATAAGGAGAAAGATATCGTTGCTGCAACAGAAAGAATTCGGTCGAAGCTGGCCGAGTCGTATAAGCATCGTGAGCAATTGGCCAATGATATTGCAATTACTAGGGTACGTTTATATTCAATGTGCAGATGTTAAAAGCAAGAATTTTTCTTACGGTGAAACTGTATTTGACGAATTTTCGACGATGCTTGTTAACAGGAGGAGTTATGCGAAGCAAGAGAATGCTTGCAAGCGGCGTCCAGATTAAGCGAGGAGCTTGATAAAAAAACAGAACGTATCGAGCAACTAACGCAAGAAGGTATTCAATTGAATAATTTTCTTCTACTTTTATATTTGCCTGCATCTTGTTCCTTTTATCTCTCGCATGACTGGCGTTTATTTATATACCATTTTGTTTGTTTTTCCATTGCAATTAAAATATTTCTTGGATCATTAAATATCGGACGCAGGTTCATGCAGTTTTAATACATTCACGAGGTATATCAAGATTCTCGAAACGTCATGTTGTATATCATTAATTTTAAAACACGTCGGCTAATGTCATTTTCGACACGTGTCGCTGAACGTAAAGTAATTAATATCCGCACGTGCTTCCTTTGGTGTGGTTACAAGTATCGGGGGTGTTTATGTGTTACTTTTCATACGCCATATTTTAATGAAACTAGAGAATGGTAATAAGCCAAGGATATTTTGAATATTTTTACTTTTTTACTCGCAAC
Source organism: Nomada fabriciana (assembly GCA_907165295.1). Classification (NCBI taxonomy): domain Eukaryota; kingdom Metazoa; phylum Arthropoda; class Insecta; order Hymenoptera; family Apidae; genus Nomada; species Nomada fabriciana. The sequence continues at coordinate 8,522,796 of OU015695.1, forward strand.
TTAATTATCGAGTTTCGCGACATACGTTTGCTATGTAACATTGTATACTAAATATCATTATGCTGAGAATAATTCATTCGTTTTTGTACTTCCTACTTTTCTTTAACTGAATACTTTACTCTCATTGATACATTGTCGCTCATAACAGTTACAATGTATTAAACAGGAAAATGAATTATTCCAGTGTGCATCCTATATATTTCATAGAATAAAGCATCTCTCAGATTTAATAATAAATATTGCGTAGTGTGTTCTGGTATATTGACTAATATATATACAAGTTTGGGACTAATTTGCATAAAGTTTGCATCATTCTGCAGTGTGGAAAATGTACGGAGCATTAAGTACATCGACATTCCGCAAACATATTATATTGGATCGCTTAACATTGCCCCTCGTGTATAAAGTATTTATGAAAGAACATGCGATGAATATTTGCAAAAATGAATTTGGTGCAGTAACAGCTTGCCTATTTATATACTTATATATCAATACACGAATGATATCACACGTTATAATTGACAATTTGTGCACTGGTGAAATGGTTAAATCTATAATCATCAATTTTAAGTGTGACCTGTGACTAATCTGCAAAAGCAAAACACATAGACAATCCGGTTGCGTAGTCAAATATCAGCTGGTAATTCTGGGATTTTGACAATAGCCCAGGATTCTTGCTGGTATCCGGCTACGAACTGGACGATCGCCTTAGCGCACTAAATCACATCTTCGTTGGCTCATGCATTGCCACTGGTGCTGGTACTATCTCCTCCTATTTTTGTTTTTTCTGAATACGAAATCCACTTAACTGACATAAAGTACTGCTAGACAGCACAGCAGCTCACAGGATTTAGTTGTATCATTGTCTTCCTTATTAGTGTTATACAATTAAATTTCCCTTTTTTTTCCTTTTTTTCTATCCGTCAGGTCCCAATTGTTGAAACATTATTAAAAATTGCATTGACACTGTTGCCGCTCTTTTATATGCTGGGTTTATTCATGCAACTCACACTTCCGAGTTTTTGTATGTATGCACAGTAGGAAAATTGTATGCTAGATAACATTACGAATGTTTCGTGATCCTATAAGGGGGAAAAAAGAATGCTAGTCAGTAAAGATTTGCAATGCTACTGATACGATAAACTGAAGCTGCTATTACGTATGTATTTGTGAGAATGAGTTTAACTGCATCCGAAATAACTATGTTAACGATACGTAAACGTGGAACAACTGGCCCCGTGTATTCCTCTAATCTTTATTATAATATGCCTGTGGAGTTTGACTAAAAGATATATGTACATATCGCAACTGATAGACGAATATATTTAATTTCGCGATATATTTCCATTAATATGTAACGCATATTATTAGCAGTAGAGAAATAAAATTTGGTAGCGTTAGAGTGGGTAATCTCATGCGGTAACTGTGAGCGTGTAAATTGTAAAAGCTCATATTACCTCGTGGGGTTTCCCACCCGTTACCATTATCCTTCAAGAATGAAAGTATGTACGTAGTTGGAAATTTTACATTTTCTTATCCGCGACATATACTTTTGTTTCGCCCGTTGCCATTCATAGTCATTGAATCGTGAATTGTTTGATTCGTGCGAGAGTGTCGGATTCAAAATTGGTATCGCATTTTTGCCTCTCGTTGTACGCCATTATTGTAATACCCTGTGTATCAAATGATACCACTTTGCGCCTATTGTAGAGCAATTTCGAACTACTTTAATTCGTGAAAAATGAAATAGACAATTTAATTTGTAAGCAATCACAGGAATGTGATACTAGGATTTTACCTATTACACTTCAATGCAACTTATTGTAACATACTAAAGTACTTTGTTACTATTATTAATATAGCTTTCTTACTTCTAGTGGCATGTGTCATAGTTTGCTAGTATGGCATGATAAACGAAGAATGCAGCATGAGCAATTAAGACATGGGTGTGAGTATTGCATCAGGTACTGGTGTGATATTCGGACAACCAGTACTTGTGTTATACTTACGCTCATATCTTTTCAGCCTTCGAATCTGCCGACTTTGCAACGCTGGAATGCACATATTAAAAAAGAAAGAAAAGAAAATAAATACGAGCCATCCAATACGCTAAACTTTTTCTGAAAGACTTAGCAATCCCTATTGCAGTACAATTTTCAATCATGATACTATTGAATGATAATATTGTACAAATTGCTCTTCCACATTATTCTTACCGGTTCCTCTTTATTCCTCTGTTCTTTACATGTTTTATTATATATTTCTAGTTGACCGATTAACGAATCTTGCAAACACCGCCGATCGCAGGATAGAGGAAGCGAAACAAAGTGGAGAAGGAAAAGTTGACAAGTTAGTATGTTAAATGATTCCCTCTACATGATATGATTTCCAAATTTACATTTCCAAGTGTAGCGAACCTTTTTTTTTATTAGATAAATGTTGCAGTAAACGAAAACAAGAAAAATCGTTTTGATGTTTCAGAACTCTGATTAAGAATCTTGTACTGGGTTACCTGTGCTCGTCGGCAGCGGACAAATCTTCGGTCCTCAGAGTATTCTCCACAGTGTTGGATTTCACGGAACCAGAGAAGGATAAAGCCGGATTGAACAACGCAGCGGCTCAAAATAGTTGGTTCTCGCGTTTAAGTAGTGGATCTATCGTTCCTAACAAGGTAATCCAATTATTCTTCTTCCCCGTAATTAAGCTTGGCGCACCTCCCTGATGCACCATGTGCAGGTATTTTAAATGATTGTGCTTCTTAGGATCAAGAAACGTCCTTGTCAGCTGCGTTTGTAAGGTTTTTGGAAACGGAATCGAAACCCAAGCCACAGTTACCCGCATTACCGATGCAAACATCGGTGAGAACATCTCCTTTCCATTGTTATTTAAAACTCGAAAAATTCGCCGCTTAACAAATATTTCCACTTTGCAGCCTTTGCCCCGACCAGGACACAGTAGACAGCATTCTACGTCATCGACGCAATCTACTTTATTGCTGTCCAATGTTAATTTGCCGACATTCCCGGACTTCGTTCCAGCTAGAAACACAGGATCTATTCTAAAGGAAGTGTTAAAGGATAGCTGATATTAAAATTTCCCATATATTATATGTTTTGTAAATTCGAAGACTGTAGCGAAAAGCAATGTCTAAGTGACCCGTCTGTTTATTCCGTTCTCTCCAACAGGAGTACAGAAAGTAAACTACCGTGAGATTAAATCAAGTTAATTATGCTTTTATATATATATTAAGAACAAAAACAGTGACATCCTAAAAATTGGATATTTACAGTGAATTCATCGTTGTATTATCATTTATATTCATACTATTTTCCACGAAATGATCAAAATACAGCATGTACTATTTTATAGTGTTTACAATAGACGTAACGAATGTTCATTTAAAGAATTGAACTTTTCGCCTCGACAATAACTGAGAAATGTAAGTTTAAAAGACACATTATAATAGTAACCGCAAAGGGTAAAAAGTTTCATCGATTCGATATAATCGGCAACTACACTGTTTTCTTAGAAGTATTAAGGCCAAGAATATTTTATGTCAAATTGTATAACGAATGAAATAGTAAATAGGATATGTTTGCAGTATTACAATCTTTCGCACATGTTCGTGCTATTTAATGAGATCGTGTTCTTATATGGTTGCAGTTTTTCGTTCCCCCATCAAAATATCGCAATTTGGATATAAACGAATTAGGTGGTGATTAAGTATTATCCGCAAATTTGATTTACCTGTTTAATTTTAAATATGTTAAAAAAATATGACATGCTCCGGAAAATAAAATATCTATACTCTATACTATTTCATTTTGTTTTACATGAAATGTATATAAAATAATGTACGAATAATAAACACAAAGTGGTGGGCTAGCAATAAATAATAAATTAAAAATTAATATTAAATATAATGTATTCCTTCAATTGTATTGACTACCTATTTTTAATAAAAATTGATGACTACGATTCTCGCGTCAGAGTTGTCCGTTTGTCCATTGGACTTGTCCGTTTTCTCACCAACTTTTAGCTGGACTTACGACTTTAGGCACAGCCATTAGAATTAAGTTAAAGTATACAATGCCCCCGTAATATTTGAGAGCGGTATAACAACGACTCGTATAGGGCACAAAAACATTCGCGTTCTTTATTGTCCAGTTTTGTGTGATGGACGATATTCTGGAGGCATTGGTTTTCCAAGAAAAACCTATTCATAGTACGCCTAGAGTCGGGGAGCTTCGCAGATATTTTGAAATTGCGAATACCACCGAGCTCTCTCGAAGATTACAGCGACGCGACGCGTCGCGACGCGGCGGCGCGTTGCATAGTGGGGATGGCTCGTGGCGCGGCGCCGCATCAGTATCAGTTCGAGCGTCGGAGTGTAAGGGTCGTCCGTGTTGTCGAAGGTACTCGAAAGGGAGTAGTTTCTTTCATATCTGTATAGATGGCGATACTAAACCCCACTATGGGTGTAGGAAAGACAGGGATTCTAGTGGTACGAAATTTCAAGCAGTTGTTTATAAAGAACGGTGCGATAAACTTCATAAAATTTTGTTACTTATGTCTTCATTTATAAAATTAAATTAATAATGCTTGAAAATCGTTTCATACTCTCCTTTACATATCAATAAAGTATTGGCTAACACAGTATTACAATCTACATGCAGCTATGACTTTGCCGAGAAATATTGGTATTTCTCCAGTAAATTCTATTACACCACATTTCTATATCGTCATGTATTGTATAATATTGTAAATGAACTCTTAAACCGAATGTTCGCAAATGCAGTAATGCATTTCCTGCTTGTACTGTTTTAGAACTTTAACAAGGAGTCAACGGAACCACCCGAAATGAGCATGAAGCTTTAAATAACTACAAAATAGACATTTATTGTATATTGTATATTTAAGAAAGTTTTTTATACCTCATTCAAATTAAACATCTATAATTCCATCAGTCAGTGAATCTTATGAAATGGAACAACATAAACAATGGATTAAAATGCGCAGCACTTTCATTCCTCGATCAAACAACAAGTGTCCCCTAATCTTATCTAGCCCTTCATTTAGCCCTCTTTGGACGCCATATGCCTCATCAAGTTTCCTATAAACTTTTCCATCTTCTTTAAGTCCTGTGCTATCTCCGTTTTGTATTGTAAGCACTGTAAAAGAAAATTGTCAGTGTGCTATTTCAATAGAACTTTAACAAATTTATAAGGTAAGTTGTATAAGGGCGAATGCTTACCGTTTGATTATCTGTAAGTTTTAGACATAGAACACCCTTGTTATGGCAATATTTCATTGTATACCGGGCCTGAAACAAGAAAACAATAAATTATAAACTTATTAACCTATTTATAAATACAACTGTCTGCAAATGTCTTTTATTTTACCTGTAATCGAACACTGAAATAAGTGTATATATTATTTAATATGAACTCCGCTTACTCATATACTATTCATGTTGTTGAAATTTAAGATCTGAAATTTCTTTTGCACATAGTATAGAATATTAGTTTTCAATGCATAAAATTTGTTCAATGAGAATTTGGATTTCGATATTTACGTGATCTGTCATGTGCTAATGTCAATGAAGCTTTTTACAAAATTTGTGCAAGAGTATTGAATAAAACATATTTATAGGGTAGCGTAGTTCAAAGACTATGAAAATTTTAAGTATTTCGTAAAGAAGAAATTATGAAATTCTTATTAATTTAATTGAAGTATACCTTCATTGGATCCTGAAGATATAACCTCTCAGCACCTTTCTCAAACTCCTCCCATGAACTTAAATATGTCATTTTTGCCAATAATAAAATAAATATTATGTAAAGAAATTTTCACTATGCTAATGTGCCTATTATAAATGGTAAATTGCACCTAACACATAATTGTAAGGGGCTTTACTTATCAAAACATAAGACACGTAGGAAAGACAGGCAGATGGTGCGTTCAAACCGAATGAATTGATTAGAAAAATGTTTTCTTTGTGGCGACACCTAAGGTTCGATTAGTATACAATATGTGAATGCTTTGGGGGATTCGGGAAAGCTATTTCTCGGTCAACGTTTTCATTGTGCGGCAAAGAAGAAAAGAATTTTGGAACGAAAATCATAAGTTCAATCGTAGGTGGAAGGGCCGTGGCTAGGGCGGGTCTCCATTCGCAGTAATCTCCACGTGGTGAGACCTGGGCAATCAATTATTTATTGTATAATTATTAAACGTTTAGGAGACGTTTGATAATTATGTGGAAAATAATTCGAGCTAATTGACTGCATATTGCACTGCGGATGCAATCTACAATAATGGCCGCTTAATGTTCGTTTTTTTCCACAATTAATGCTCGGGGAGTCATCCCTGCCGATTTTCCTTTCATCCGGATTTTCCGATCATCCTTACCTCCACCCAAAATGGGCTTTACTTTCGCCATCTATAAAGAGCTGCTCGAAACTGTATGTATATCTGCTTTATCTAGAGTCATTAGTATCGCCATCTATACAGATGAGAATGAAACCACTCGGGCCTCTGCCATATCTACACGTAAGGTAAGCAAGAGGCGCGAGTGGTTTTAAGGAGTTCTGTATAGATGGCGAAACCATAGCAAGCACAGAGACCCGCGTAGTTTCAAATATATCTTTCCAGACATTAATCAATTTAAGAATTGAAAGATATATACATGGGTATTTCAATTATAAAAAAGAAGGCTTCTTGAGGCATAATAAAATGTAATTCTCTAGGCGAAGCATATGATTGATGTTACTAACAAATTATCTCGAAAGCGTCAGAAAACAGAGGCGTCTACATAAGAAGCAGGGCAATAAATAATACACAATATTTACATTTATAAATAAATCTTCAATGAAAAGAATTCTACTGCTCTTTTTTAATTCATACCTTACCAATCCTTGAGAGAACCTAACTCCAATTCCTTATACAAGAAGTATCGTGGACGAACTTTAAATGCAAAGTCCTAAAGCGAGAAACTTGTCAAAATGGCCCTATACGTTATTAAACTTGGCAGCAGGAAATTCTTAAAAATACATCACTTTCAAAGTCTTCATTTCACAATTGGAAGGCCAAAGTCTAGCAAATTAAGCGCCCGCAAATTCCTGGAACGTGACGTCATTTCCAAGAATTGTTGCTATCGAATACCTCCTCGCACATCATATTCTCCTAATACAAATCCACGATTTTCAGTGAGATATTTTTGCCAGAAACTCAGAAATTTTTGGCGCTCAGAAATTCCTGGAACGTGACGTCATTTCCAAGAACTGTTCAACTTGGATACCTCCTCGCATATCATATTCTCCTAATACAAATCCACGATTTTCAGCGAGATATTTTTGCCAGAAACTCAGAAATTTTTGGCGCTCAGAAATTCCTGGAACGTGACGTCATTTCCAAGAACTGTTCAACTCGGATACCTCCTCGCATATCATATTCTCCTAATACAAATCCACGATTTTCAGCGAGATATTTTCGCCAGAAACTCAGAAACTTTTGGCGCTAAGAAATTCCTGGAACGTGACGTCATTTCCAAGAAGTGTTCAACTCGGATACCTCCTCGAATATCATATTCTCCTAATACAAATCCACGATTTTCAGCGAGATATTTTTGCCAGAAACTCAGAAATTTTTGGCGCTCAGAAATTCCTGGAACGTGGCGTCATTTCCAAGAACTGTTCAACTCGGATACCTCCTCGCATATCATATTCTCCTAATACAAATCCACGATTTTCAGCGAGATATTTTTGCCAGAAACTCAGAAATTTTTGGCGCTCAGAAATTCCTGGAACGTGGCGTCATTTCCAAGAACTGTTCAACTCGGATACCTCCTCGCATATCATATTCTCCTAATACAAATCCACGATTTTCAGCGAGATATTTTTGCCAGAAACTCAGAAATTTTTGGCGCTCAGAAATTCCTGGAACGTTACGTCATTTCCAAGAATTGTTGCTATCGAATACCTCCTCGCACATCATATTCTCCTAATACAAATCCACGATTTTCAGTGAGATATTTTTGCCACAAACTCAGAAACTTTTGGCGCTCAGAAATTCCTGGAACGTGACGTCATTTCCAAGAAGTGTTCAACTCGGATACCTCCTCGAATATCATATTCTCCTAATACAAATCCACGATTTTCAGCGAGATATTTTTGCCAGAAACTCAGAAATTTTTGGCGCTCAGAAATTCCTGGAACGTGACGTCATTTCCAAGAACTGCCTGGATCGAAAACCTCCTTGCACATCATATTCTCCTAATACAAATCCTCGATTTTCAGAGAGATATTTTGCCAGAATTTCAGCCATTTTGTGCTCGAAAATTCCCGGAACGTAACGTCATTTTAAAGAATTACTAAGCTCGGATACCTTCTCGCATACCATATTCTCCTGATACAAATCTACGATTTGCAGCTGCAATTTTTAGCAGGAACCCAGAGAACCAAGTCCTCTACATTTTTTAAAATTTAAGCACTTTAATTATTTGTGACGTAGGTTTATTTTTACAAGTTTCCCGCTCTAGAACATTGCATTGACGGTCCAGTTACGGTAAAACTTGTTTAAGGAATAGGAATCGGACACTGTAGTATCAAAGGAATCGTTAAAAAAAAGGCAGTCAATTTGCTTCATCGAATATTTATTCAAACTAGTTCAGAAAGCACAAATTACAAAATTATTTAAATCACACACTTGGAAGCTAAGCTAAAATAAAAAATACAATAAAAGAAGTAGTGTAATAATTCGAAATTATTGCAGATAATACTTATACTAAGATTTACATAGTTTACAAGTAGAAGCTAATAAATTTAATCTGCCGCAATTGTGCAACTTATGTATATGTAAATTATTTTCACAAGGGGGACACAAAAGTCCATAAGGTGATAGGTCTATTCTATATCTCGTCTGTGACACTAGTAAAAACTTGGGAACAGTGGTGTTGCACCTCTAGGTAAGCTACGAGATTCATGGTTATAGTTAAGCTTGCTTGCGCGCCGCAAATTCGTGACACGAGCGTGACGAACGCGGAGTGAGTGCGTACTGAAAATAAACAGAGAGTAGTGGTGTGGTGACAAGAGCGCGGGTCGAACGATGGCTTCGCCGAACAAGAAAGCCAAGGAATTAGAGGATCCAGGTTCGGGTGAGGGTGTTGAATCACGAGATTACGACATTGAAATACAGAAGACACTCGAAGAGATTGACGGGTGTCAGAATCAAATCGATGGCCTCAATGAGAAAGCTAGCGACGAAATCCTCGAAGTCGAGAAAAAGTATAATAAGTTGCGGAAGCCGTATTTCCAAAAACGGAATGACATTATTAAGAGGATACCTAATTTTTGGGTCACCGCTGTATCCTTTTGCACGTTGACATTACGTTCACGTTAACAACAGTCGTTAATATACCTTTGACGTTTCTCGGCAATGCCGGCGTCCACCGGCGCTTGCCGCCATCTTGCTTACTTGTATACGTATATGAGCATGTATAAACTACATGCGGTCACGCGGAATGCAATATAAATTTATTTTCATGAAAATTGCTTGACAAAAGCATCGTTCTAGCAACGCGGCATAGTGCCTTTTATTCAGGCATATCTTATTTTTTCTCTTTAGCAGATCTTTCGTGCACGTTACAAAATCGTACACCACGTTACTCGGATAACGTGAATCTCTGCTCCATTCCATATTATTTGCCTATTTAGTTACGATCGGTACGTGTTGAACAGTCGTTCATTTGAATCCCTTTCTCTATTTTCATTACGTATGGTACATGACATATTACACGTTTTAAATATCGGTACAAATGTTAAAACAATATTTAGTATTTGCAGTATCGATAGACGTAACTGATTGATGTAATTAAGTGGCGAGACCGCAATGCATTTTTATGCATTCCAATTGTAGTTGTACGCAAGGTATACTGATTGTCGTATGATATTAATCGTTGAGGGCTATGTATAATGTTTGAAATAATCGTTACCATTTATCACGTGAAATTTTCTTAACGTACCTGTAGTTTGTAAACAATAAAGAAATAGCAGAAATACTGGAAGAAGACGAAGAGGATGCGCTTCGATTTTTAAACAAACTAGAAGTTGAGGAATTTGAGGACATCAAATCTGGTTATAGAATTAATTTTCATTTCGATGAAAATCCTTACTTCGAGAATGATGTTCTTACAAAAGAATTTCATTTAGGTTCTTCTGGTGAGCACATTTCTGAATGTAAATGCTATGTGGTAAATTGTAGTTATATTAGCTAGTTTATTGTAAATTGTATTATAAATTACATTATATATTTAAAATAGCAATATCAAAATATAAATTGCATGCGCATGTAAGTACATGCATTTATCTCTTATATACAAATTATATATATAAGCGATAATTACATATACTGAGAGGATAATTTTTAATAATCCCTGCTTCATGTATGTTTCTAATGTTATAATTTGTTGGAAGTATTTCCGGATAAAGATCAAACTATTTGTTGGATAATCATAGTTTTGATGTATCTCCTGCTGTTTTTGCAGGAGATCCAGCATCTCAAAGTACATCTATACGTTGGAAGGATGGTGCAGATTTAACGAAAAGAGCAAAAACCAAAGCCCCATTAAAAGGCCGTAAAAGGCCATTAAAACACAGGTCATTTTTTGACTGGTTTACGGATCATGGTGATCCCAGTTCAGATGAAATAGCAGAGTTAATTAAAGATGATATGTGGCCTAATCCATTGCAGGTAGAGGCATTATTATTATTCTGTACTATTCGAGTCTCAATATAATAACATTACGGTTCGTTTTTATTAAAAAAGTAATTTGTTTGCAGTATTATTTAGCACCAGATATGGATGTTGAGAATGGTATTGAGGGGGATGGTGAAGATTGCGATACAGAAGAAGAGGAAGAAGAGGAAGACGGCGGTGCAGATGACGGCGATGAGGCGGGTGATGGTGATGAAGGCGACGATAGTATAGTTGTTGTCGAAGACGATGTAGATGAAGACGAAGAGGAGGAAGAGGCTGTGAACGATGAAGACGATGGGGTAAACGAAGAGGATGATTTATTGGTCGATGATGAAGTGGATCGCGAAGGTAGGCATAGTTTTTCCACTCACTTGCCGTTTGTTCGTTTTGCTATATTAGAATTCATTTCTGCAAGAGTATGGCAAACAAAAAGAGATTATTATGTTACAGATGGCGAAGGAGAGGAGCCAGAATAGAATCTAAAACTGGTTTTCCATAACATGGGTCACAGTCATAAACGTGGAGAAGGAATCGCTGGGAATACACATCAGATTGATCGAAAATAGCTGAAGTTTGCAGGACTGAAAACATTGGAGCCATATGAATAAACCTCAGGACAATTTTGGGAAAATAAAGTAGGAAACAGAATTTTAGCAGACCTAATCCCTTTAGGCACAGAAGGGTAAATTGTGTGTATAAAAGTACAATGTTTGTTCGATCGTGCTGGAATGAAATGGGAGACGGTCTGAGACAAATTAGATAGGAGGTTGCGTGCTGCACTTCGTTTTAAAACAGTGCCAGAATACAGTACGAAATCCTTAGTTGTATTCATATGGCCTAGTCATTCGCTAAATAGTAGGTATACGATGAAGAACACCTGCTCAGCTTCATCGTGTTACAATTACATTAAGAGGAAAATAAATTATAAGGTACGGCGGGATAGTGAACAGGTGTTCTTTGCGTCTTGTTTCGTGTCACGATAAGCTATTCCATCGCATTACTTCCAGAACGAGGTCTTTTAAGTACTTTTGAGGGTGACAGTAGGGTAATTGTATGTTCGAATATGCATTTGATTCTTGTCCCAGAGAATTATTTTTTCAGAAAAAGAAGGAAAAAAGAGTGAAATTGTACATTTATAAGGAATCGTAACTTATTGCTAGAATACGTTTGTGAACTACAGTCGCACGTTTCAGTTATACTTTACGAATTGTTTAGTATCTTGAAAATGCAAAAGAGGTGAAAACATATCGCAACACTTAATGTGTATAAAAATTATATAAAATTCGGCCAATTAATTTATATTTTTTACAATAACTTTATTACAATTTTGTTACCTTCACGATGTAACATCACGGGCGTCTATTTTACTAAATAATCTATTTTTTGTTTTTTCAGTTTTATAATAATATTGACATGTACGATACATTTAACATTCTGTATATTATGTTTAATACTATCGATTAAATTGAACAAACATTTTAAGTTCAGTCTGAAATTTTTACTTTCTTCATCATATGGATAGATATCGTTTCTATTCTTTTAAAATGTACCATATTGTAGTGATGTTACATGGTATAGTAAATCGCATTCTATTTTGTTAAATACATAAGTATGTGTATTAAAGTGCGATTGTCATTAAACTCGGTGCGATCTAATGACTTGGTAAATATAAAACAAACAAAAATCATTTCAACGATTACTTATTTCTATTTCATCTGTATAAAGATTTATTAATATTTGCACAGTAGAGTTCGCCGTGCATCTAATATGAATATTACAATTGGAAACTTGTCACGCTCAAAATGAAGATCGACTAATGAAAGTCACCTCGTTCTCATTCTTCCAGATTTTACATCGCAAGCGTTTCTCATTCGTAATTTCGACATACGCTTTTAATTCTAACGCCACTTTTTTGGATTACTGTTGCGCGTCAAAGGTGATGTTCGAATTAAGAGTAATCATATAACTCTGTTATATCTAACGCGATGTGCCAATGAAGAACACATTGCGATCGATTTTAGATTTCGGTGCAAATAAAGGTTCCATTCAAAAAACAAAACAAAAAAATAAGATCTGGTCAAGCATTTCCTCTGGAGTCTAGGAAAAATCAAATAATTACGTCGCTCAAAATAGATAACGTTTATAATCTGATTTAATTACACAGAACTATCGAAGCCACATGTTTTTTAAATAAAACCTGTCTGTCAGCTCTTGGATAAAACAGTTTCGAATTTAGGGAACGATCTTTCGATTAACGTGAAAAATTATTATGATATTGAAATGGTCTTAGTGTAAGATTCCTATTTTTCTACTGAATATTTAGCAAACTAAAACAGATTATTTGATTCCTCCTAGAAAATAACAAGAGGTAGGCTCATCCATCGACGTATTCTGTCATCATTAATATTTACCAAACCACTGTCCTGAAGTGAAATATTCAAATGCGAAATGAAAGATAAAGAAATATGTGTATTGGGCGTGACGTATTAGTCCTGCGTCGAAATTTGCATGCGTTCGCACAAAGAGGGACACCGGTGGTGTCCGAGTTGAAGTGAGTGAACATATTAAGAAGACGGGGGTTGCACAACAACTGGGTGTAAGAACTTTTTCGAATCGATCGACGTAACTCGTGTCACGCAATCATACAGCAAATGATTGAAATAAAGTTGTCAGTTTTGAGATAGGAATGAGTTTTTATATTTGAAACTACTTATAAATATAAATACGCGAATATAAGACATTTTAATACGAAAAAGAAACCGATTAAACATTTTACCCCGAAAGTTTTACTTTATACAAGACGTCGTCTGAACGAAACACATGCAGCATTGTTATATCAATTTTTATGTATAGTCTTTGCACCAATTATCGTTCTATGTTTCGTCATTAAATTCTTCACGACGAAGGTCCTTTGGGATGAATTTCGATTCGTAGTCTTCGTCAAACATCCCTGATTTTCTTTTTTTCGTGTGAGATCGAATCTCGAGCTTTTTTGTTTTGGTGAAGTTATATAATTATTTTGTAACCACATAGTTCGAGAATCTTACGTTTGCAACTTACTGCGTCCTTTTCTATTATCCTTTTTACGACATGAAAAATTGTGGAGATTGAAAATTGATATGACAAAGGAATATGATGAAACGATCGTAAAAATATAATGGTTACCGTCAATGTAAGACTCAAGTACCCATTACTCTATTCTATATGATACTTGTAAGATGTAAAGAAAATTCGTTGAGAAAGTTTTAACGGCATAAAGTTTTATTGGTGCAGGGGAATCAGGGATGTGAATCAAAACGACGATTATCCGAACTAATTTCGGAAATTATTTTCGACAATGAACGTCTTGAGTATTCGATACGAAAGTGAACAGGGTTCAAGAAGCATATTATCTTTGACAAAATGCAAAAAAGATAGAAAAAAGTTCCATTATAAACGTTATTTATATTTTTCGTTACTATACGTATAGTAATTATTTTATGTAGCGAGACATAGTTAAAGAAATTCAGTCAGATAATACACTTTTATTACATAGAGACTTGCATACAAATAATATAAGTATTTAAACGAAACAAACAGAAAAGAATAAACCTGACACAGTGAATAAAACAAAGTTCAGATATTTTTATTAGGTGTATGTCTTCGTATATATTTTTGTACATTTCTCTTTTGTTTTTTTCAATACAATTTAAGATATTTTTCATTCCGTTAATGAAAAAGAAAACAAAATATCTCCCATAGATTACGATTGACCTCAATTGTATGTCGATGTCACATTTTTAACTATAATTGTTGCGTTCAGAAAGTGGGTTTAACTGTGCAACAATGATTTTTTCCCTCGTGTACTTATCAATTCTCAATACTTAACGATCCAACTATAATTTATTCTTATTTTGGATTCGAAATAGCGCCGAATAAAATGTTTAACAGGAACGTTATAACGCCCAATAGAAGACGTTATGTTATTAAACAAAATACAGTAGGAAAACTAGATTCTTGATATAAATAAGTCAGGTCGTTTATAAACGCTGTATATAATTATCACAAATGCTGTATTAAAGTAATATTGGAACATTTTGTTTGGATAATCGACGTTTTTTTTATATCGTATGAAAATGTCTCAATTTTCAGTCAGGTTTACCATTTATTTAGGTAAGTTAGGTTAAACAATACTTTCGATTTAATTATTACATTTCTGTAACAACTTGAGGACGATTGCTAAGCTAAATTTAAAATGTATTTAATGTTATTATGTAATTTTTATAAGGCTAAACAGGTCTCGTTTTATTTTCCTAGCAATTATACTGTACAAAGGATCCTCTAAAATTATGTTCCCCAAATGGTAATAATTATTATTACGATACAAAAACTCCACCGTAATTCGTTTGTCATGTTGTTCTCTTCCCAAATATCTTTTAATTTAGCTGTGTATATAAAGTAATATTTTATTATCTATTAAATTATCGATTTAAAATGAAATCGAAAACGATGGTTGCATTTATCATTATAGTATAGCGAATTTAATAGCAATTAAATTAATTATTTCTTTTAAGCAATTGTATCGAAATTTAAAAATTATATAATATTTTACAAGTAACAAATTAGTTTTTATTGCAGTACGTAGTAAAATCTGGAAAACAAATATTCTTATAGTTCAATTCTTCTTTTGAAAAGTATCCGCACGTTTTGCTATACCAAGTCTGTTACTTAAATTCAATTAATTAAACCAAATAAAAGAACGTACTTAAAGTGTGCTCGTTTTAAATATACATATGCAAATTATGCTGCTCATCATATCCACAAAATATAATTATCATAAAATAACATGGAAACGTTGAAAAATATCGAAAAATTAACAAATAACGGATCTGAAAAAGCTGATGTTTACAAATGATGGAAAGAAATTCCTTACCTTCCCCATGTTATATCATCGTTGCGTACAGTTTGTCTCGACTTCTTGGTTCTTTCGTATGGCATAAGTAGATCATCCACATGTTGCCATTCAGCAGGGCGCAAAAAAGGTACTTCAGGTTCGACGACGAATCGTAAGCACGCAGACGGTCGACGTGGATGGCGAAATATTCGATTTTTTTACAACACAAGACACTGTGACCTGGGTGTTACACGATCATCACGATGTTACGCGTGTCACGGTCACATCGCAACCTCGTTATCCCGTTCACGGTTCTCGGTCTACTGACTGTTGTGCCCCTGTTGTATGCTTCTCCTCTCTGCTGCTACTGAAATCCAATTCAAAGTCATTAATAAGAAAAAGGCTATAATCATTTCTAATTATAACATCCTCGATTTTATTACAACATTCCAACTCTGCTTAATGAATGCATTTAACTTGGCATATCTTAGTATTTCCCGTAAAAATTGTTTCCATACGCTTTTGTATTTAGTTAACAATTCGCCGGTCATAGTTTCGCGACTAAAGTTTTGGTAAATGTGTAGGGAGAGTGAACGTAACAATGCGGTGGAATGTATTCATCATAATACTGTGCTTTCTGTTTCATTGACAATTGTTTTGCTTGAAAAATATTTCAATAATAAATAAGGTGGAACGAAGAGATACTGAAAATGATTTTAAACTGGACGAAGAGTGAATGGAATCAGCCCCCTGCGGGTTGTACGGAAATTCGCGAGATCAACAAGGCGGCTACTGTCCATGGAGCGCCAGTAAAAAAAAGGATCTTTCGCTGACATCGAGCAGGGAACACATGCCACGGAAGAAGTCACCAGTCCTATGATCACATGCCCTCGAAACTCCTGGAGGGGATTTTCTTTTGAGACCAGAAAGAAGTACATACATACATACACATACGCATTGCGCAGTAGCGATGGCAATAACGTTCTCTAACGTGCTATCAATGTTTAAACACGTATGCATCATGTATATTTGAACGTAAAATAGTTTTATAATTGTTTGAAATAAACAAATAATATTGTACACAATATATTTTTCGCCGATATATTAAATAGCTTTATATTATCTTGGTAACCGAACTGTACGAATATTTACATTGTTTCAATAATAAAAATATTATATTAAAACAAGCTTGCAATTTCTATTGACCCTTCTGTCAAATTTACGACACATCGCGCTCCATATAAAACTGTATCAATAATTATTATTACCAATGCCTGCGACTAGTACTCGTCCCAAATAAACCCATCAAACATCTCCAATCCTTTCGATCAGACAACTTGAAATATTTGGTTTTGAAACAAATCTGGCCAGCAGTAGCATTCATGTCTCTTCCAAGTATATTAAATGATAAATAATCAGCGACCGCACGCGATACGTACAAATGGAATGAATCATTCGTCACGTGTGATGTAATTTAGGCAATGCCCTGCGTGAATAAAGGCAAAAAGACTCAAGTGCGGGGCATGAAAGTCCAAGGACCTTATCGGGGTTGTGCTTTAATAAGCGAGTTTCGGATCGGTGCCATTGCTGATCGTGAGATCGTTCTAATATCTATGCGCGCGCACGCCAGAGATGGACAGAGCGTTCGAGGGTAATGGAAACGGGTCGTTGGATGGACAAGGACAATTCGAGAAATGAGATGCAGATAGAAAGGTGCAGAAGAGAAAAGCGGAGTACCGGCAAACCGAACGTTTTAATGCACGCTGAGCGCTCGAACGGAGCGCAGCTTACAAAAGGGAGAGACGATCTTTCGTGAACGGTTCCCCTGTTTGCACGTTTTCATTCTGTCTGCTACGGGGCCCGATCGGGACGAGTAACCGATCTTCCGGGTAATCGCGTGGAAAAACTATTGTGATATTCGTACGCAATTTGTTGTTCGCCACACGGATGCTTTTAGACCGAAGATGATCCGATTCAACGATCCCCGTTCGATATTCGTCCTGCTACTGGTCACCCAGTTGGATCAGTTGTATCTCCACAGACGAGGTATTTCTTTTTATTTTACAATAGAACATAATTTGCATACATTTTAAGTGAAAAAATGGCAGTTTCGGGAAATAGAAAAGTATGTTTGTTGCGCGGTTCGTGTTGGCTTTATTATGTACCGTAGAGAGGCGGAGAGTTG
Organism: Nomada fabriciana; assembly: GCA_907165295.1. Taxonomy (NCBI): domain Eukaryota; kingdom Metazoa; phylum Arthropoda; class Insecta; order Hymenoptera; family Apidae; genus Nomada; species Nomada fabriciana. The sequence goes on from OU015695.1 coordinate 8,540,606, forward strand.
AGTACGAATTAGAGGAATCGGTTTCGTAGAATTGATAATTGAAGTTGGTACGCATAAATCAATATATGTTTGTTAGTGCTTGGTAATTTGTTGCTCGAGAGATTGCGTAAGGATTGAATAATTAGTTTGAAGTTATTAAATGTTTAAATGAATGTAGTATATTTCCAACGGGTAGAATTATGGAATTTCTTCTTATGTTAATTTATCAATTTTTCATTAAACACTTTCAGCTTCTATTGTCAAACTGTTGAGTTTGTTTTTTTAACAATGAGAATATAAATCGGGGGAAAATAAATAGTAATTATTTGCTGTATTCATTTATAATATATTAAAATACGCTCACTGTTAAACAGAGTTCAATTTCTTTGTTAATTAAAGCTGTATCAATTACTTGAATGGGTTTTAAATTAGCGACTTAATTCCATGTTTAAACGTTTCAACTTATGGAACAGATTGATATGCTTTAAGTAATACACTTCACTAGTTTTTTTAATTAATGCATCATCCATGCGATTGTCACTTAACAGAAATTAAATGCAGGAGAACAGTTTTTCATCTCTCATGCGAGAAATAATTAATTAGAAATTCAATAATGCTGCGTGTAAAACAATTTTATTTCCCTTACGAGCTGATTATTGTTTATTTCAATGCAGCCGCTCCATATTATTAAAATTACAATCGGTTAAGTAGAATTATTTGCTTGCTCGCATTCGAATTTGCACATTCATTTATATTTATACAGTTTCTAATAATTGAAAAGGGTTGCGTAGATTTTGAATTGAACAATATTGCATACGTGTTTGTCTCGTCCTTATCGTTTAATCAAATATCGTTTTCCGTTTAACTACTCGACATGCACACTCTTTACTGATTTATAGTAGGCACTTCTAGTTAAACGTTGCAGCAAAATCACTGCTACAGATACCCTGTATGTACGTATATTAGTGCACATACTAGTCTCTTATATCACCATATTACATTACTTCTCCTTTGAAACTGTCACATTTTTATTAGATAAATCGGTCTTGTCGATTGATCTTTGTCAAGGATTAAAATTATTTAAAGGTGCAACAGAACAGAGAACCCTCGTCTACTCTTTACATATCATAATGTTAATAATGCATGAATAGTTTAATGAACAATATAAGTGTGCGAGGAAAGAAACTGGTGCGCAGATAATAGCAAAAAATTGTAAAAAAAATTTAACGGTACTACGTTTTAAGGGCACGGGAGACGCGGATGAAAGTGGAATAACAAATATTATTTAAAAAACAACTATCTGCAAACGTTCTTATCGCGAACAGCGACAGGAAGGATTTCACGAGGGATTTAAATTCTGCCGAGAGTTTGTTAAAACGACAAATGCAAATAAGATATAACTTTGCGTCACACAGGTTTATCGTTAGAAATAGCTAGTTTTTATGTCCTTGCTCCGTTTCTATTCCATTGTAATTGTAAAACGTGCGCCACCAAATATGATACAGTAACACAGTAATAAAAGAAAATGTTGTACGTGAAAAATCGCACTGTTTACTTTCTAATCAGTTCTTTCGTTACAACGTGTAATCGAAAGAACAAACTACTCGCCAAGCGCGATTAGAGGAAGGATTGAAAACGTTATGCAATTGTTTAACAGGAGTATTGTTCAGCGAGGCCAGAATGGAGGCGCAGTTTGAAAAATGCTGTGGGCTTGGTACTTCGTGGGCCCTGGAGGGTCTCGGTTGTGAAAAGTTCACGGGGCCTGTGTCCGGGGTGCCCACGGTGGAGCAAGGTCTTTGCTTGGAAGCTGTGGACATTTGTTGCGTGAGAGCGTATCACGAGCAACAATGCAAGAAAGGGAAATCGGATGCACGTGCTGGTTTAGCGTGTGTTACCGGTAGCAAAAGTCGACGTTTGGGACCAGGCGATTACCATCGTGACTGTTGCGAAGCTTGCAAATTGGGTAATTCTCACAGTATTTAATAACAATTCCTTCCATCCGCGTTTTTCAAAGAATGCAATAATTATTTATCTATTATATGCAATATAATGGAATGAAAAAAGGGTCTTTGAAGTAGCAAAATGCTGTTATAATACTTGTATTTAACTGCACCTTCCAGTCAGCTTGGAACATTAATTATGTGTTTTAGTTAAAATTATTATAACAATCGTATATCGATTTGAACCATTTAAATTTCCCGAATGTTTAATGCAAGACATTTTGTATAATGGCTAAAAGATGAAATAGAAATTAAACGAATTAAATAAGACGCCGAAAGTATTGTTCTTGATATTAAGTAAAATATTGTAAATGAATGTATTTTCGAAGATGAATAAATTTTCTATGTTTCTCCTTTTTTTAGGAACTTCGATGAACAAATGAGTAATGTGAAACTCTGTTTAAGGTATTTTAACTGGTTCTATGGGTCAAGGGTGCGCTTTTAAGACATTCACCTTTGGAAATCCGTGGGATCCAGCATTTTTGGAGTGCTGTCACGAAGCTTCGCCGAGTACAACACCATCACTTACTACAGACTCCACGAATGCTACTTCCAGCGAAACAACCGAAACTGACTCGACACTTTCGACCTCGTCGTCATCGTCTTCCTCGTCGGCTACTGACACGGCAACGTCAACGTCCTCTTCTCCATCCTTACCTACTCCTCGTAAGTAGTAATCGAGTCCAAATAATTCTTTGTTAAAATAACCATCCAAAGTTACGGTTTGATGTTAACGTTGCAAGTGTCACAAAGTATAATATGATTAAGTAAAATGCCAGTTTAATACTCTAACATCAGGTGTAATCTTGTTTTCTGAATAACAATTTGCAGCTTTAGATGACATCTGCCAACTAATGAAAGGTATGCTCTGCTCGGATATTTGTGTCCCTACGCCAGGATCTTATTACTGCAAATGCCGGGAAGGTTTCACCCTGTTAGAGGATGGAAAAACTTGCACACAAGATCTGCCGACAGATAGGTATAGCAAATATTTTTGTAACACTGACAGATAATTCTTATTAATACTGTGTATAATTCTATAAGTAATGTTGTTTTATTATTCTATTCATTGTGATTTAATTGTTCAAATGAATTGAACATCAAGCATTCTCGATAATTGATTAAACACGTGCAAAAAATAAAAAACAAAGAGAATGCAAAGTGATAAATGCAGTGTGTAAATAATAAAAAATATTTGCTTACAACATTTCCATTGGAAAATAAAAGGCTGTCTAGAATTCCCCTGTATTTCTTTGCAAAGAGCAATATGATAATAACGAAATTCTACATACACCGCTATAATGTAAGTCTTTGCTGACAATCCAAATATAACATCGTCTTGTACAATTCAGGTGCAAGTCAACTAATCCCTGTGAGCAACGTTGCACGGACAACGGGGTTGCAGTTACATGCAGTTGCAATCCCGGTTATGTATTGGCGAACGACAAACGTACCTGCACCCCCAAATCACCTGAAAACAAGAGCACCGTTCCAGAAGAAGAAGACGAATTTGCACCGCTCTGTCCAGCTGGTTATCGTTATAATGCTACCAACCAGGTTTGCGATGGTGAGTAATTGAAACAATATCAAGTATATCTGAGCCGCACATTAGCCAATTCGGATAACGCCACCATTTTAACTTTCTTAAATTTCAATTTGACTTCAGCTTTTTATATTTCAAATAAATTCCCTTATTCTCGTTTCTTGGAGTTAACCGATTTAGCCAATGGACGGCTCATATATCGTCACGATGGAGGAGAACAAAAATGGAATAAACAGAAACCTTCATCCTCTCCTTACACAAGACTCTTGAAAAACTATGCAATGAACGATAGAATAAATCGTCATGGCTCGATTCAAGCCCTTTTATATCCTCGATTGTTTTCTTCCACCATGTCTTATCGACGAGGAATTTGTTTGGCCTACCGATACGACCAAACTATGGTAACAATATATGTATAATAAATAGTTTACGCATGTGACACTGAAAGTGTTTCGTCGGCTAATTAATAGCGTATCAGGTTGTTGCATATGAAGCAGATGAGACTTGTTGGTGTACAGTAATTTAAAGCTAAAAGAATCCGATGGATTTTAATTATACAAATATTGTTCTTTACAAAAAGGAAGCCACTTCTTCTGCGACAGCCTAGTACATATGTACATATTTCTTATACGATGCATGTTAACACTGTTAATTCTGTTAAAAATCGATGACTATGCATTCGACTAGCTCAATTGCCTCCAACACTTCGTTTTCGAAACGTTCCAATATCATCGAAACAATATTTATTCATTATTATTTATAATTTTGTCTCAAGTCTGCTTTTCCAGCATTTATTGTACCTGCTTTACGACACAAGCTTCATTCTTGAGCCTCGCGTTGCTTTATGATTTTGCGCTGCAATTTCGCTTACGTCTGTTGTTACCTTTGTTGGCATTGTGTGTCCCACTGCTTAGACGTGAACGAGTGTGTAGAAAAAGAAGTTTGTCCTGATCGTTGCGAGAATACCATAGGATCCTATATATGCACGTCGAAGGATAATCTGAAAGCTATTCCCTACGACCACTGTCCACCTGGATACCAATGGGAACCTGCCACGGGCCTTTGTACAGGTACGCGATTTTATTCGAATCTACATTTTTATAATATTTAGTTGATTTACTTTATATCGCTCATTTTCTTCTAATGTAACTACTTGGATTACGCCTGATCGTGTTTGGAGCCTCTGTTTAACCCTTTAAGTATTTTTAAAAGATCACGATTAGTAAGATAGTTCACGCACAAATTCCATAGTCTCATTATCAATAATGATTAAGTAGTTATCGTTAATAGAAGATGTATGTAACGTTATTCTAAATATAATTTCCCATTAAATTTCAAGTATAGTTATTCTAGTTGCAGCATTAGATTTTATTATACGATAGATAAGCATTTATGATGTCAAGAAACAACTAATGGATGCTGGGAACTTCGATCGATTTAGATTATCATTATTCATTTGAATTGTTTATGTCGTTGCATTTCAATCCATTTCTAGATATCGATGAATGTCTGACGCTAACCGAACCGTGCCATGGGAGGACAAATTTTTGCGTGAATACACAGGGCAGTTTCAGTTGCCTCGAAACGAATGGAATAAAATCTTGTCCGGCTGGATTTAAATTCAACAAACTCGCGCAACAATGTGAAGGTACTTACTTGTTATGGATTTTAAGTAATAATTACCATAATAATCATTAATTGCATCAATAAATTATCTAGAAACAATATCGATTATGGAACGGCTTGACATTTACAAAGAATTTCAATGCAACGAATTTTACAAAAACGGTTTACTTTTTATTCCTATCTAGATGTGGACGAATGCGAGGAAGATATTCACAGTTGTTTAAAGGACACGGAGGAATGTCGCAATACCGAAGGTGCTTATGAGTGTGACGTGAAATGCGGCAAAGGGTTTACGTACAATGTTAATTTTGGTACCTGTATAGGTAAATATATTCGAATATTGCTTAACGATTGATTGAAATCACTGTTATTGAAGAATTTTCTATATAAATATGTTTTACACGTCTAATGACGATTAGAATTGCCTGTTAAAGTAACCGAAATTTGTATTCCTTATTTTCTGATATTCTATACTTCTTCTATAGGTATGTGCATGCATAAGAGTATGCTTATGATTGAATACACTCGTAATATTTCAACTAGTTTGCCGAATGTTCGGAAATAATTTAATTTAAATGTTTCGCAAGTGAGTCTACGTCGAGCCAGCATGTATTCTTATCTGCATGTGAGTAAGAAGACCTCTGAATTTTCTTCCTTATACATATATGTCATATCTCGAAATTACGTATTTGTTTGTTAACTATTTCTAAATGGAACTTTACACGAATAATCGACTACTCAATAACTTTCACGTTTCTGCGTTACATGTATCATTATTGCGCTGCACGTGTCACTATTCTTTTATATATTTTAAAATAACTATCCGTACATTTACATGCGTGTACATCGTGATAATTCCACATATATTAAGCCCGTTAATAGAATATAAATAATTCATATTCGTAGACGTGGATGAATGCATCGGGCCAAACAATCCTTGCCAAGGCTTAAATAGCACGTGCAGAAATTTAATAGACGGTTACGAGTGCTTACCCCCGAATAATTCGACAACTCAATTCTCGATTGACAAGAAGATCTCGACACAGACGTGTCCTGCTGGATACAAGCCTATGACTGATTCGATAGACGCGTGCATCGACGTAGACGAGTGCAAAGAGCAATTGCACTCGTGCGAGGCAAACGAAGGATGCGTAAATGAAATTGGTAGTTACAGGTGTGTCTTGATAAAGTCCAAATAAACGTGGTAGTATTAATTTTGTTTCGCTGCATTTACTTATTTATGTTTATTTGCCTGCATTTGAAACGTGGTACTCAATTATTCGATACCATTATACGCGGGTATGTCAGATTCATATTACGTGTTATTAAACTAGGTGCGACCCGGTGAGTGACAGAGATATCGGTTTGGATCGAAAGATCGAAGACAATTCCGATTACGCCTATAATACTGAATACAAGACACAAGCATCGATATCTCCTGCTGTCAATCGATCGGTGATATGCGAGGAGGGATTTATCTTTGATCACCGAACTTCCGGCTGCATTGGTACGATAGTAATTTAAATAAAATGTTAAATATTTATAATTGTTCCTAATTTATTTGCAACCTCTATTTCTACCAAACTTTCTTTGTTTCTTCCGAGGAATTGCTTTTCTTTTTCGTTTTCTTTTAATGGCTATTTCAGGGCGCATCAATTGTATCCTCCCCCAATTTATTTAGTCATTACTTTCGGTAGATATCGACGAATGCAGCCTTGGTTTGTCAAATTGCGGTGCCGGTGAACAGTGCACAAATTTCGAGGGTGGATACAGTTGTTCTCCGGTATGCCCACCTGGCTTCCATTTACGCAATATTAGCTACATCAACAGAATTGAAACACCCTGCCATGATATAGACGAGTGTTCACTTGGATTACATACTTGCAATATATCGACGCATTATTGCGCCAATACGAATGGATCGTATTCCTGTGAAAAATTGATTACCAGCACAAGCGCTTCGACGAGCAACAGACCCTTAACTGATAAGAGGAACAGTAAAATGCAGGTACTAAAACGTATATATACGATCTGCCTATTTAATACTGATAGTTACTGATAAATACCGACATATAAAATATAATAAAATAGAATTCATGAGAGACCACTAATAATCGATACAACTTCCATTACACTTGCCAATCGACTTGATTAACGTTATAATCCCAAATTAAAATAATAACAAATGTAAGCAGAAATTTCGCTATATTTTATATTCAATCGCATTCCAATTGAATAATGGTTTCCACTTTATAATTTTCTCAGTAGCAATATCAAGAATTATTTCATCTCCTCTATCCTCTATATACTCGTCCCTGTTCTATCATTAGAGGAACAATAATGAAAATATTCATATAGAACAACAATTAAAATAACGCGTGCATTACCATTTCTATCGCAGAGTATCGATCGTTACCTGCTCCTGGAGCCCTGTAACCAAGGATACAAAAGAGATTCGAGAAGTGGCGAATGCCTAGACATCGACGAATGCGCGGCTGGCCCAGGTTGCCGGGACCACGAACAATGTCACAATGTTCCAGGTGGTTTCGAGTGTTCGCCGCTTTGCACCTCCGGCTGGTATTTTAATACGGCGACCAGGGGTTGCCAGGACGTCGACGAATGTCTTCTGGGAAGGCACGATTGTCCACAGGGTACTCATCAATGCGTGAACACGAACGGTTCCTTCTTATGCGAGGTGATACGACCATGTACCAGTGGTTACAAACGTTCCTTCAACGGTAGCTGTATCGATATCGACGAGTGTTTAGAAAATTTGCACACCTGTCGATTGGACTTGCATCAGTATTGCGCGAATAAAAACGGCACCTTCGAATGCCTGACCAGATTACCCTCTTGCCAGTCAGGCTACGAATATTCCTTGGCTACGAAACGTTGCGAGGATATCGATGAATGTCTGACTGGCCAATACAAATGCGACTCCAGATTTCCTGAAAAGTGTGTCAATCTACCTGGCACCTACAGGTATTAATCATTTAATTAATAGTTTGTTTTATTTGATTTTGATTAATGTTCTGATAATTGCTCGGTTGAAGTTTCTTCTCCTTTTTCATACTTTTACGTGTTTAGATGCGAAAGACCTGCAGCACACGGGCAACGTCAACGTCAGAGACCTGCTTGTCCTTCGGGATTTCGATATCATCCTCGACTAAGGAAATGCACGGGTACGTTTTTGCTAATTTGTTATTTTCAATCGGAAATGTATTTATCAGGTAGCAATAATTGCAGCGGTATTTCAATGTAGCATTAACTTTGAAACTATTTAGAATGGAATATGTATGTTTAATCGAAGTATCTGCACTTTAATTCTCAACAGTTTGTAATATTTCTTTCCAGGATGGAATCGAACGATTATTAATCAAACACTTATATAATGAACAATTGATTGTGACATGTAATATACTGTTTGTCATAGCGTGTATGCTGGTTTATTGCATGCGAGATGTATTGTATCAATTGTATGCATTTTGTTCTCGTTGTTTTGTTTCCTTTTTTTGCTAATAAGCACTTGCTGCTTAAATGTTTTCCTTGTTGTTGCAGTAAGGCGTGCTACGTTTTTTGTTCTTGTGCAAATGCTGTATATATAACACATTGAATATCATTTTAAAATTGGAATTACAATATTTAAACGAAAAACGCCGAAAAATCACTTATGCGTTCGCAAACAAAATTATGTTTTGTCTAAGATTATTAAAAACTTTTCTCATGCAAAAATTACAATTTGAAAGCTCCTAACGCCGCTTGAATTAAACAAAGTTCAATTGATATTATATCAATTATAGATTTTAATCTTTGTTTAAAGATTGATTAACACTTTCCACAGATATCGACGAGTGCGCGGAAGGTCTGGACAGTTGCGAAGGTGAAATCTGTTACAATCAACCAGGTGGTTATAGCTGCGTAAAACCACCGAAACCAGTTACCAGAAAGCCGTCCACGACGTCCCTAGTGCCGTCGTCGAATCAGAAATGCCTTGCTGGAACGAAATTCGTGAGGAATCGTGGCTGCGTCGACATAGACGAATGTCGTGAAATCGAAGATGCGTGTAGCAGTAACGAGGAATGCGTTAATACTGTGGGAAGCTACACGTGCAACTGCAAAATTGGATTCAGACGAGAGAATTTAACGCAGGCTTGCGTGGATATTAACGAGTGTCAAACACAGGTAAAGAACAATTTTTACGCTCACTTCTCTTTCTGGCAGGTTTTGTTACACTCTTGCCGCCGACCTGTTGCGATAGCCTTCCTAGAGATCCTGCTGCAAATCTGTAGCCATACTGTGTACAAAACCTGCAAGGAGGAATTGGACGTTGCAGGTTTGGCTGACTTGGAATATCATTGGCAATAATTAGATAGTAATTTATTGCTGTTCAAATAATGGGAACGGGAAATTTTTCTGTAAAAATTTCCTGTAGAAACTAAATCGATCTTCTGATTTGGGTTCATTAAACATATCTGCGCGTTTAAATGTAAATGCTGTTTCTTACAGACAGACAGTTGCACACACGGTCAGAGGTGCGACAACACTATAGGCAGTTACACCTGTACTCGTTACCTACCCTGTGGCACCGGGTACACACTAAACGCCGCCACTGAGATTTGCGAAGACGACGACGAGTGCCTGCTCGGTACACATGATTGCGGGGGTGGTTATCACTGCAGGAACACCCTGGGCTCTTATCGATGCGATCGTAATCGTGCATCAACGCCGCAAGCCAGAACTAGCGTTACAACAACTACAACAACAACGACGACCACAGTACCAACGCCCACGTCCGCTGTTTCTACTTCGTTAACTTCACAAGATCCTTACAATAATTGTCCACGTGGATTCGAGATCGGTTCTGGAGGAAGATGCTCGGATTTGGACGAGTGTCAAATGAATCCTAATCCATGCGGCAGAACGATGCGGTGCATGAACACCCTCGGATCTTACAGGTACGTGGTTGGGATTTTCTCAAGTGGCAGTACGATAATTGGCCAGTGGCGTAAGTTTAAAATTATGGAAAATGAATTAGGATGGTAATTATAGTAAGTGTTAGGAATATCTGTTTCATTTAACAATTCAATTTAATTTTGTTTGATGAAAATCGGGATGGCCTCGTAGTGCAGTTTTGCCGATTTTTTTAATTGTTGGAAACTGTTGGGAAACAAAGCTAAGGTTCTCAGCTTTAATTTAAGACCAGTTTAGTTAAAAAATACCCGCTGGAAGCCGAGAAATACGGGATTACTTAAATTAAAAATGCAATCCGGATGTGTAGTTAGTTTTGAAGCTGCTCGAGGTGCGGCAAACGCGAGATGCCGCCAGGTGTTTTCTTCTTTGAATAAAATTATACATTTTTTATCTCGGCTCCTGGTGGTTATTTTTTAATCCAAGAAGTATCAAATGAAAGGGTAAAGAACAAGCTGGTCACCTGTAATTATCTCGTTGCTGTAACTTTATCCAGTTTGGCGTATTTATGAAGACCGTATAATAGTTTCTAGTTTTGGGACGCGTAAATGAAAGACGTTTCAAATGAAGAAGTACTAAGTTGTTGTTCAAAGCAGGTAGCAGGTAGCAGGAAAGGTGGCAAAATTGTCACGAAGATTGCCAGGTGTAGGTGGTCTTTTATTGTTCTATTGTAAGGTATCCTCGTGCTAACTTTCACCGGCTGTAACATCTGTGGACCATTCAGAGTTAGTCGTTTCACTTTGGTCCCATGGCTTTATGACTCTTAGGGTCACATCTGCGGCTAAACGTGGAGGCAAATTAGTTTGAATCATTACAATCAAGTAAATCATAGTTGCAAGCACAACTTACGATAATTCTAATTTTAATGAACATTTGATAGGAGATATGTTCATTTTGTCATAAAATCAAACTACCCGGCTAAAGTATTTACTAAAAGTTCTGCTAATTAAAGTAGTCAAAGTAAAAAGTAGACTATTATACACTGCTATACATTTTTACCCTTAACATAAATATCAGCCAACTAATCTTCGTTCCACATAATTTTGAATATTTCTGAATATGAATTTATTTACGTATCAGTTAAATCTTTCAAGGTAGCGCAATGACGATATTCGTATTCCTATGATACTTCGTAAAATAATTAATATTAGTTTAATTACCTTTTGAAAATTTGAATAATTGAAAATTAACAATTGAGAATTTGCATAATTGGAAATTAGCAATTGAAAATTTGAATACCTGAAACTTAACAATTGAATATTATTTCGTTAGATGCGTGTCCAGAGTGTTATGCAGCAATGGATACACTTTGGATCCAGTATCTGGACAATACTGTGTTGACATCGATGAGTGTTCAGACGGTACTCACAAGTGCACTTCTGATCAAACTTGTGAGAATAGATTAGGTGGTTACGTTTGCACATGTCCACCGGGATATGTCCCTGGACCGAATAAGGACTGTGTCGATATTGACGAGTGTAGCCTGTATGGTAACGTATGTGGACCAAATAGTAAATGCGAGAATACCGTTGGCTCTTTTCGATGCATCTGCCAAGAGGGTTTTGAAAATATTGGTGGCAGTGCTGGTGGTAGTTGTCAGGTAGAACTTGATTAAATATTTCATTTCCATCGAGTATTTTCTTTTCATAATCTTTTCAGCATTAACCCTTTTTTCTCACTCATTTCTTTCGATACATTTTAGGATGTCGACGAGTGCAAACGAACACCTGGTTTGTGCCAGCATACGTGTCACAACGTATGGGGTAGTTACAGGTGTAGCTGCAAGCCCGGATTCAGACTGAACTCTGATAATCGATCCTGCACAGACGTCGACGAGTGCACGGAATATAAAGAGAATAATTTGTGCGTAGGAATATGCGAGAATACGCCAGGAAGTTATGCTTGCAGGTGTCCCGAAGGTTACAAACTTGGAGTAAGCGGCCGTACCTGCGAAGGTATGCATGATTATTTTGTACAAGAACTTGTTATATTATAATCATTTACTTATTTCTTGATTCTAAACATAGATATGTGTATATTGAATTTTCGCTAGAATGCAAATATTTCTTTCGAATGTAATAATATATTTTATTATTTGAAGTTAACGTTGTTATTATTATTATTATTATTATTATTACATTCTATATTATTGGTGCACTCGTTACATTCAGTTTCACTGTATTAACAATGCGAGAATCGTTTAGCTTCTGCCTTGCCTGATTTAAGTGGTAAAACGTATAACATAAACTGCAGTCGCTGTTAGAAATTGGATAACTGGCGCTCCACCTCCACTATCCTTCAATTATGTAGTACAATCTGTACTTGACCCGGTCTTCGAAAATCCAGGCCATTGCTTGACTATTAACCGTGCCTCGTGCACTTGACTCTCTTATGATCATACTGCAGGCCAGGTGTTATTATTTTCCCTTTCTTTTTATTTCGTCAACGTAACGATCCTTTTTCTTTCGAAGATATCGACGAATGCAAGGCAGGAAATGTCTGCAGAGGGTCGGACGAAATTTGTCAGAACACCAGAGGCGGTTTCCGGTGCAACAGGATAAACTGTCCCGCCGGATATCAAAACGATCACGAGAGAAAGAAGTAAGTTTTATTATCGATCTCTTCTCCCTTCGAATGTTTATTTCTCGACAAACTTGTGCAGAGAAAGCCTCGAGTAGCCCTTCGAAAAAGTGTCAAACAAAGATCAGAGCTCTTTACACAAAAGTCGTGTCCCGATTGCGAGTTCTCCTGAACCGAACGACAAACACCGAATTACCGGAATACTAAAAATATTGAGACACTAAAATACCGAAGCACTAAATTCCTGAACATTTCAGCCGATGCGTGAGATCGTGGCCTTGTCACATCAGCGATTCAGGCTGCTTCAGGCAACCGTCCCATTATTCCTACAACTTTATCACCCTTGTGAGCATGCTACCAATTGCCCCTAATAAGCCGGAGGAGCTGTTCAAAATGAAAGGATACCACATGTCAGGCTCGACGATGCAATTCAGCATGGCCTTCTTGGAAGCACGTGCACCACCTGGGATACAACGCGCCACGGAATCATGTTTCGCTTTGAGAAGGCCTGCACCTACGCAAGCCGTTTTGGTAATGACACGAGGTATACAAGGGCCGCAAGAAATCGAGCTCGATTTGAACATGGAAGTATATCACAATAACATATTCGCCGGAAGCGCAGTTGCGAAGATTTTGATTTTCGTCTCGCAATACGAGTTTTAAGAGGCGCGGAAGAAATTTGGAGCGGCTGGCGTTGATGAAAAAAATGATTCGACGCCAATTTCAAGGGAACTAGAATCTTTTCTGTTGTAAATAGAACGCAGAAATTATCACACGATATGCGTATTTAGGCGGACAAGTTACTGTGGCTCATGCAACGAGATTTTCAATGTCCTATTTTCAATTGTGTTGACACTAGAACTACCGATACATTTTGGCATTATTCAGATAGCATTCGTTAGACAGATTACGAACACGAAAGTCGTTGAATGGACATTAAATCGAGATATATAATTGTCATTCTGTCTTATTAAAACTAATCATAAATTGCTACAACGATACGTATATATTAATAATTCTAAAGCAAGAAATCTGAGACAAGTCATTTTGACCCCCTTGGTAGTTCTAGTGTTAAGAGCCGATCGTGCCCTTCGTTGGTATTTTTTGAATGTACAATGTAGGAATAGAGTTAACGAATTGCAATGACAGTGTCAGCAACGCAAATTCTCTCCGGAACGAACAGGTAACATCCGTGAACGAGTTTAAACAATATTTAAACTGCGGATGGAGCAATTAACTTTTACATTGTATTTTCGGCAGATAAGTCGATTAATATGTACATAGGGTATATTTGTGTGTGTACACGTGAGAAAATGAAATAAAATCGCATTAATCGTTTTAAATTAACGTCCCACGGGTTATTGCGTTCCGTGAACGTGTTACCCTTATCGAAACGGATCGCAGCTCTACGAGACGCTTCCATAACGAAACGTTCGTTTCCAACTGGATCCAAGTCTATTGCCAAAGGCCATGCTTCGTGTATGTATACAATTTTTTCGATAGTATCCATCGTTATTGTTTTATTGGTACAATGAACAGTATTCATGCGACCATTGCAAGGCTTAAGAACAAAAATTCTGCATAGATACACAGGATGAATATATGTATACGTAAATGTACGTGTATTTTCGATGAGTATCTAAATATTTTATTTTTTATTTTTTTATTTTATAATATATATAATATATATAATATATATGTATATATGCCTATATACTTATATATAACTTAACGAATTTGAGATCCTTAGCATCGATTGCCGTCTAGTTGCACAATAATTAATCGCAGCGCACATTGCGATCGAAAATATCGATTACAATAAAAATATAAACTAACAGAAAATAAGTCGCGTCGATCTACTCTACACGTGCAACGTCCTTTCGCTGGAGAATCGATTTTCTCACGAACATGCCTGTTCGCCTAAGTAATCGTCTTATGGTCATTGCACTAACAATTAATTATACGATCGAACAAGTACAAATGGCGTTATAACAAAGCCGAACGCATCGAGATTCGCCGCGGGGCTAATCAATAATTATAATTAGAAAAACAGAAAGTAACTACTAATAATCTTGGCAGCTTGGTTATAATGTGCATCACAATTAGTCGTACAATTTTTTGCGATGATATTGTAGACTATTCATCGCTTACTCGTATCGCCCAACAAAACAAGCCATCGAAGAGTAACGTGAACAATTTATTAACGATAAGAACCGTCGTACAAGCAGCTGAGCACGGTAGAAATATTCGAATTTCGAAATGATTTCAATCAGGGGAACTGATTGGTCGAAGGGCTTGAAGCGAACGAAAATATTGTGACTGAAAAGGCAGATAACTTTGTCTCAAATTTAATTTCCAGCCTGTACTCGGTTCGTTTATCACCGTTGCTGGTGATTTGACGATGAATAATATTGTACAGACTTGGAATTACTGAAAGGAGTATTGAAAGTTCTTTGCCCATTTCATCGAATCATAGAATGTCGTGACGGTGAGCCAAATGGGCTCTCATTCATTGCGAACACGAGTTGCCTTACAATATCAACCACACATCGATAACACGAAATATTTAATATAATATATTATATATCTGGTGAGCTATTAAATGAGAAATGAGGTGTGCGTGTTCCATTTAACACGCCACGTCATGGAAGTCGTTTTTCGAGCCGCAATACATCGTACATTTCCTGAAAATTTCCATATTGGAAAAATCATCTCTCCTCGCAACATCGCTCGCTTTCTTTCTTTTTCTTTATTCTACGATTATTAACATTGTTTATGAGATCCGTATCTGACGAGTTTCTACGACAGTGATAGATGCTTTCCATTATAATTGAAATAATGTTCGTCAAGATATTCTCATGATATTTAAAGACGAACTTCGGTTGGAGGTTTGCGTTGAATTATGAAATCGTAACGCGTTTTCGTTTCGCTGTGTAACATGCTTTTCATGTAACGTTTAAACAATTCGTTTTTATACAAAAATTCTTGAAGCGTTCATACATCTATTGCGTAATTAATTCCGCATCGAACATTTTCTGTGCCTTTTATTTAAATGTATCTTCTGTTATTCTTAATGTCGCTGTTTTTCATAAATGCATGGTTCTTCGTGGTTCATTGGTCGACGAATTCAGTGGGAAATATAGACTTCCAAGGAAAGCATCCGACGAAAGTCTTTACAGATATTGCCAATAATAATATTAGCGCGTGACGATATTATTAACCCTTGCACCGAATTTGAAAGTGTGCCGCGGATGAGAAATATTTGGGTAAAATTTCCCACGACCTCGCATAGTTACGGGAAATGTAAGTAAAATGAAAAATATAATTGATCTCAAAGACTTTCGTAAAACATCCCGAAGAATGTTTCCAAATTAATTAATTCGGTTTGCAATAAAAAGAATGAAAGAGTACACTCTTTCCAAGAAATTGTAATTTCTTGTCTCGCTTTATGAATCACGGATTCATCCAAATTTTTGTGCAAGGGTTGACAAGTACACTTGCAATAAAAATTAAAATATTATTACGCTACTGGAGTATTACCACTACGATTAATAAATAGCGTTTTCTAACGTAACAGCCTGGATACGGCAACAGTGACAGTGATTCGTAGATACTTTTTCTTTCGTTCCTGTGCTATCGAAACGAAAATTGAGCTTGACTAGGATTACCGAAGAACTTTAGACCTCTTAATTAAACAGATGCGAATAATTCGAAACTTCCGGTGCTTCGGAATAGTGGGTATTTTTCTCGATTAGATTGGCCCAGGTACTTTAGAAGGGTGAAATGTGGCGATGCAAGGGAATGCGTGCTGACATACAGTTAGTTTGGTAATTTCAAAATAAGTTTATAAATTTATAATAAATATATTAGGACTCTGCTGTGCCTGAATTGTGAATAACTTCTACAATTATCGGTAGAATAAACGTTGAATGTATTAAGGAAGAACTTGAAGACTTTGGCACAATTCATGGGATTGAAGACTTGGAAGGAAGTTGATAGTAAGATGTTTGATATAAACGATGATATCGTTCCTTTTCGCAAAAGACCATGAATGCGCGCATTATTAACGTTTTTTTTCTTTAATAAATAAATCGGTCGAATATCTTCTCTCCAATAAAGAATTGTGCAATAATTACATTTTGAACTCGAATGTTTGTTAACTAACCACAGTCTCCATTCGATTTACTCCAATAAATTTATCGAATCGTACTTTCATGTTATCAGCACAAAACGAACGATATCACAGTAGCAGCAGTTAACTAATTCCCTTATGATCTTAAGTGAAATTAAATATGATCGTGAAAATTCATCGGAATATTGTTTGGTACGTTAACTAAATTCCATATTTAATTCGCAATAACTTGCTTCTTTCTTCCAATTAATTGAAGAGGCGTTAAACGTTAGCCGATTACGAACAGTTAAGTATCGAACCGTATCAAAAACATGTCAAAACGGCACTGTATAAATATTGTTCATATTTATATATATATATATCATATACGCAACTATATATTCGCTATAATTTAAACGTGTACCGCGAAAAGTTTTCGTTTTCATCGAATACAGTCTATGAATCCAACGTTTCTATTTCTCGTATAGTAACGAAATTTTTACAAATCAGCTTTACACTCTTTTTCCTCGTAAAATATCTCCAAGATTATGTTGACAACATAAATCGTACACTTTCAATCGATCTTCGAAACAATATATCGTGGGCGTGAAGGGCAATTCTAACGACCATTCTTTCGGCGAACGAAACACATTAATGGAATAGACAGCGTGGCAATTATTCATTAATTCACGAAATTATATTAACTATTCCGCATTTGTCCGCTCAAATCGGATAATATAAATGCGCGGGAAAACGCGGGAAATGCGGTATCAGTCGGTCAGACGGTAAAACGAAGCATGTAGATGTACAACAATGTTTAAACAATCGCACGGTCTACGATTGTTAAGCGAATTAACAAACGTGCTGCAGATTTCAATGAAGATATTGTTGTGACAACGATAAGTGGGACAAAATAATTCACCGTTAAAGTTATCAAAATCAATGCTGCTATTTTTATGGACACTTGGATCCTGTAATTGTTTAAACCAGTACCGAATAGATGGACGTTTGTTAATGATCCTATAATTATTGAAACGATGTGTATACTCAGGGGAATAGATACTAAAATATTTAACAATGGAAACAGTCTACTAGACTAATTAATAGAAACGTATAACAGCTATGTAAGGTTTAAACTAATTTTTGTCGGAGAACAAACAATGCGCGCAAGATCGTTTGGAAGCCAATTGAATTGGTCCACTTGACGTTATACTCTAATTGCCAACAACATCGAACGATAGATTCAATTTGAAACATTTACGTCAGGGTTGTCCAACCGGTGCTCTATTTTATCTGCACTAATTCACGGTTTCTCGATAAATCAAACACTTTTACAACGGATCAATCCAATCGCTTGATTTACATTACAAACAGACTTGTTTTACTTATTATAGGCACTTAGAATGTGAACGTTTGGCATTTTGCTGTTTCATTCAATGTAACGCGTTTGCACTTGACAATGCACTCGTCCTCCCTTTTCATTTTTTTTCTCCATTTTTTTGGTCGTTTAATTTTTCATTATCACAAACTATTTCATTATTGCAATGTGTATTAAAATAAATTCTTATTACTTTTCATTTTCATACAACTCGGGCATAGTTTTCCGTTATTTCATATTTATAGGTGATATTTATTCAAAAATAGTAGCGCAGAGCACAAAAGTTGACCAATCCTGATTTCATTTCATCGCAAAGCTAACGTTACTTGCACTATAATTTTGTCGTTCATTTCAGGGGCAAGTTATCCCCAAAATGCTTACGGTATATCATCGATGGACAAAGGTATTTTGGAAGCATATCAACTACTTTGTTTTCCATTATTAGATTATCTAGATTAATTAACACCGATATACAAAATAATGTTCAGGCGTTATCACACAAATTCAGCGTTTTCATTCGTCGTATTTGACAAGACAAATAAAAACAAACTTTCGTGCCATGAACACGGATCTAAAATAAAATATTTATAATTACATCTGATATCGAGTTTAGTTAATGCAGAAAATAATATTAACAGCATATGAATAGTATTAAAAAGGTATTGCGGCAATTTCCGTTTACGTAAAGAGATTATTATACTGAAGTATTTTTGGAAATAAATATTAACTATTTTGTAAACTACTTGCATGTTTATACATTGTTTACTTGAATGTTAACACTCGAGTATTCCCGGTGCAGTAATTCCTCTAACAATAATAATAATAATAATATCAGTCACGGAATTTGTTAAACTAACACGTGACTCTAACAAGAGTATACACAGTAATTCGTCTGACTTTACATTCGCCGACCGTTTTTTAATATAATTTTAATCTACATGTGCGTACGTCGTCAACAATAGAATAGTGAATACGATTCGAATAAAATATAAATAACGCGAATGTTTGAAATAAAACGTCGCGTTTATTGTTTCTACAGCTTGCTCGCAGCTAGAAGTGTACGAAAAATTTCTACGGTGCTTGTAAAAATTTGATGGATTGAAAAAATGAGGTGATAATCGTGGACCTCATTTTTTCTAGTCTGTATCAACGTTTCTATATGCGATCTACATACCCATTTTATCTACCCATATACAAAACCTAATATATCACAACTTCGTTATATCTTGTAAATAAAAAGATAAGGTAAAGAAAAAAAAAGAGATAATCAATCGCAGCTATTCAAACATGGTACACCATCCACGTTCATAAATCGAATTAACAATTGCCTTCCGTTTAGCTGCACTCGAAACAAATTGCGTGCTAATTCTGCTAATCGAATTGATTAAAAATGACAAATATAAACATTGCATACGTGAAACGATTTAATAATTGCTCCAACCTCTTTTGTACAACAAGAAACGAGCTTGTTTAAAATTCTAACACTTTTCTTTTTTCCTTTTCAATTCTTCAATTTCGCGCCTCTAATCGCTATTTCTTTACTTTAGCGAATTTTATTCATGAAAAAATATCGGCTACAATGTAAAATTAGTGTTCGTTATTTTTATATGTTTTTCTCGTTAACATTATGCACTAATATACTTCGAGTAAGTCGTTCAATAGTCGTGCACGGTAGGAAAACAGAATTTCCTACGATTCAATTCTAATTATAACGTTTGCACAAGAAAATAGAAATACCCGAAAACGTATATTCTTTTTCAACTTTCTATATCCACTAACTCCCCTCCCCCCCGATTCCCTACAAAAAAATTACTAACAGAACATTTTGTACACACGTATATTCATGTAAAAATGAAATTCTTACTGAGTATGTATCGTAAAGCTTTACCTACGTACTTTTACATACAAAAATAAATGTACTAAAATAACATCGTGATCCTTACGAAAGAAATTAACATACTTACACTGAATATTACTATACGCGACGGATTCGCGTATCTATTCGTTACCATTAAGTTCGCTAATAACAGAAACGTAAGTTGCATGAAGATTTATGTCCGAATGTATACCTATTCTACATTCAGCTTCTACAACTTACAACGAAATCAACGTTGTAAAACGAGTTACATATTCTACAAGTGAATAATAAAGATACGAGTGACGAATTGTACGAGTACAGCTAACGAAACGGGCGTAGATTTCTGCGTGAAACGGGAACTCCAATCCTTAACCGTGCAGTACACTTTGTTTGCCTTCGATGGTCAAGCAATAGTGTTACTATGCATTTCGGCGAACTCTCTGGACACTTTGTAAACATAATACAAACGTTCATAGAGATCCGCTGTGCAGCCGAAGTCACGTATATCGTTCAACCAGTACGACGATGTACGCCTGCTGGTGTCGATATACGTAAGTAGGTATCCTTTGTTAGGGGACTCTTGAGAGACAACCAATTTCGTGTGATCCTCGAAGAAATTCACTTGCAGAAGGGGTACAGTCAGTTCCATCACGATGGTTTTATCAGTTCTTAACCATCGTCTCATTCGTGGTACACAAACGTTCTTTGTGTTCTTTGGGGCCGCACGGAATTTCTTAATCTCACCACCTTAAACAGAATAGAGAAAGGATCCTCAAAATGGGGTTAATTAAGCCCTGGAATCGTACGAATGGCCGAGACTATTTTACGTATGGTCTTGGCTTTGTTCTTCAGCTCGAACAGTAGTACGGATTAGTGTGTTTAATGAATGTGTTATTATATAGAACGTGTTGGACATTAAAATGGCACGTGAAATTTACTTACCCTCCGTCATAAATTTATCCATGTACTGAGTGAAACGTTGCAGTAATACAAGTTTCTTCTGCAAGGCTGCGGGGACATCTTCTTCCTTTTGATATCTCGTTACTTCATCCTCTGTTGTCACATACTCCACCCTTCTTTGCAAATGTAAACACGTTTGAAATATATTAAGGCAGAAGCAGGCAATGAAATTGTTAACCATTTGCAGTGTGGCTCTGTACATTATCGAAATATTGAACCTCGTGTATCTTTTAAATTAAAGATTCAGTTAAACAGAAGTTTTAGTTGATGCAACGTTTCGCTATATAAAGATTTATTTCGAAATATAGGCGCCACTCCAAAAGATTAAGAAAACATAGATGCATATAACATTTTATACCGACCTTCTATCGTGTGTGTAACTAATTTTCGTGTGATCGTTGAAGAGTATGCCGACAGATTTGTCAGAGAGTTGAAAACCTAGGCCGTACTTGTTCGAATAATCGATCCATTTAGTGATGAACAGAGGCACAACATCCTTCACAGGCGGGTGATTCCGTAACTTGTTCTTGCATTTTATTTCCCGAATACAGGTTTCTAACGCTTGGTGCATCTGCATGCTCTGAGCCACGTATCCCATTTTCTTGTGATCCGGGCATAGAACGCTGCTCAGCCTGTGCCGAAATTTTGGAACCTTCCTAAGTTTTCTGGCCAACCAGCTGATCACTCTCGATTCTTTTCGCAAGCTTTTCTCGGACAGGTTGGTTGGACAGTTTTGCTGCTGTTGCTGGTGTTGCTGCTGCTGTTGGTCTGCAGCTGGTTGTTGAGATTGTTGAATGGCATTAACCTGCGATGACAAACGAAAGATAGATAACTTTTTGCAGTACAAATTTAAAAGATTTTTTTACTGATGTAGATTCGTCTGGTAGGTAAACTAAGTTTTATAAGATATCGATAGATAATAGGAGAAATACTGCAATTAATAAATAAATATTGCAAAATATCATTTAACATACTCGTCTTATTTATATTTTGGTACGTTCGTCTCAAATAACGTATAAGCGAGACTTGAAGCATATGGATTTTTTTAAATGTAGTAGTATGTAGTGTACAAACAATGTTTGCCTCGGTTCGAAATCATTTAAAGTACACACTCGTGAACTTTTTGCGAACGCTATCGTACTGCGGTCAAATCTATGCGACTGGTGGCATGAAATCGCTGGTTTTATTTTACACGTAAAATAGAACCTCGATTTACTAGCTGAATCGGGCAACGAATAGGCAGCGAATAAATTAAGATTCATGGAGATGCGATCGATACCTTTACGGTTTTAATTTATGTCAGCGATTTTATAATTGAAAAATAGGACTGTAAATATTTCTAAACTTGCACCGCCAACATATAGGCGGATGAAAAATTAATAATTTTTCTTCGCTCGCTACCAAAGTTCATGTACCTTCTCTTATTGAATATTTGTTAATAAAATTCGATATATAATAACTGACAGTTATCTACGCTTGACATGACACCCTGCACGACTATAATTCAAGCCTCTAATACAGCCGGATCAACCTTTCGAAACGCCCCTGTACCTACATCTCCGTTTTAAAAATAGACAAGAATTATCGATCGGCGACCCACCTGAGCTTTATTAAGCTTCTGGTTCCTGGAGATTGTAGAATTCGAGGACGGGGACGACACGGGGTCGATTATGGAGGCACGTGGCATTTGGAAGCAAGAGATACGAGGCAATGTGACTGGTACGTATTCCTTGGCGAGATAAGCGTGCCCTTTCACCCTTTCCAGAGACGGCCTCAGCTCCGGATTCGGTTGTAACAACCATCTGATCAGATCCTGCCCGCTTTTCGTTGCCAACGAATCGTCCGGCTCTCGATAATGATTGTTACATATCCTTGCGTATGTCTCCTTCAGTGTGGCCGTGTCGAAAGGTGGTTGCCCTACGAGCAGGGCGTAAAGTATGCATCCGAGTGCCCAAACATCCGCTTCGTAACTGTACGCTTGCTTATACAACACTTCCGGCGCGATGTAATTCGGTGTACCGCATATTGTCCTGTGCATACAAACGAATTCACTGAGATTCTGTATGTTTCGAAGTCGAAACTCGTTTCTATCATTTGTCAGGGGTGTTGAAGTACGTGCACGTACTATGTGTGCGTATACATTAAACAAAAACTATTGGCACGTTGAGGACGGCCAAAGGTTTTGTGGAAATCTATAGTACAGCTGTACATATTTACGGTACACTATTACAGTTTACTATACATATGTATTATATTATTGGAAACGTCGAGCATTTTTTGTTTATGCAATTTTTAAAGCGGCTTTCAGCAAATACGTTCGAAAACGAGATCTTTCATTTCCCGGTGGCAATTTGTTCATTGTATGGTAGAGAAATAGTAGGTTGCTTAATGGTGCACGTAATTGTAGAATAATTACTCGGTAACGATGAAGGGAAACTTACACTCGTCTGCACTGGCCGTCGAGTCTGGTCGCCAGGCCGAAGTCACCGATCTTGACGATCATATGGTCCGACAGGAACATGTTACCTGGCTTCAAATCCCGATGAACCACCTTCTGGGAGTGAATGTACGCCACACCGGTTACCATTTGTTTCATATAATACCGTGCTTCCGGCTCCGTGACTTTGCCACGGTACTTCAGCACGTGCATCAAGCTCTGCCAAATAAAAGGGACACAGTTTCACAGTTGATTCCCCTAAACGGGATAAGTTATACAGAATACAGAGCCCTACGAAGTCTGGATACATCTGCGGATATTGAACGTGTCATACTGCTGAGAAAAACTTTTCTAGATTTATTTCTTATTCTCCTTTTTCGTTTTCTAATAATACTCGAAGGTGCGATACGTATATTTCGTACGCAGTCGAATCTGAATATTATTATACACAATTTGATATCGGACAAGTGTTAATGAAAATGATCTGATTGTTGCATAACGTGGAATGAAAATATTTTAATTTATACCTTATTAGAAATCGCAATTAAATAAGGAAATTGGTGTGGCTCCTTTGAAAACAGTAGTTGCACCTTCTTATTATTAATTTAAATTAATCAGTATACTGTTTCATCTGAATTATTCCAATCATCGTAATTTGCCCGAGAACCTGATTTAACTCACGGTGTGTATTAATTGGAGGGATACTCTTCAAAGAATTTAGCAATAAGGATTGCGAGAATGATGATCGTTATCAGGCTATTGTTCCTCGAAAGCGCATAAACGAAACACGTATATATACACATATGTGCACGAAACTAATTCCCATTAACCGTTCGAGGAAACAATATTACAAAGATGTAAGAGCACGTCAGTTCGTGTTACGCTTAACGACGCCCGGCAGAGGTGTAAATTAATTTAAAAGTGGCAATTCCGGGGGAATAAAGAAGATTCACTTAACCCTTTAGAGTCAGGCTCGAGAATTTACGACTCGTCGTTGTTCTGTTTCAAAGGGAATGTCGACGTACACATCGGGAGCAATTATTGCTCCAATCAAGGTTGTAAATTTCTTGCAAATCTGCTGCTTTATTTTTATCTGCCTGCAGAAATTAATTTATTGCGAATTTTCGAACGGTTTTCTCAGAAGTACGATACGTTATTTATTCTCTTTTTGCACCTTGCAACATTTATATACATACAATATATTATATATATGGCAATCTATAATACAATTATATATTTTTGTATTCAATATTTTTTGGAGCGAAATAAGGGGGTGTCGTGTAATTTTTCAAGATTATTTCAGTGACATCCGTGGTATGCATGTAAGAATTTTCGAATGATTTATCGAATGAAGAAATTACTGGAAGCAGTGCTAACGACTCCAGAAGCTTTGGATAATCGAGGGATTAGTTGCTGGACCAGCACATCCTAACGGTACAACGAGTGGACGATCAGTCATGGAGAGTGCAAGTGCTCGTTCTCTTTTCCGGTCGCACGAAAATGTGTTGCCGTGATTTCATCACCAACCAACTTATAACATTACGTGATAGAAAGGCTAGGAAAAGTAACAGTACCTCAGATCTTCCTTATCGAAAACAGGGAAACATATCTTTCATTCCTCCCAAAACTCACGTCGTAATTTCTACTTAATATTCGTGCAGCATCACTTTCGTTTCATTTACAACATCACGATATTACCGGCGTCTCAAACACGGAACCAAATTTCCATTCAAAATGAACCTCGATTAAAAATGATCTGATCTCGGTGGAAAGACAAAAAGCATCCAATAATTCGTTTCAAACGTGACGTTGACGAAGGTCTAACGGGAAACGCGATGATTCGGAGCGATTCTCTTTCGTAGAAACTACCTGTACGTTATTGCAGGATCGGACGTGAAAATCTTAAGAGTGAAAGAGCTCTTGGGTGATCTCTCTGACGGTGTTTCCTGAGAATAGCGAAGGCTTTATCCAACAGGTAAGCGAGCTTCTCTCCATTCTTCGAATACAACGGGAATCGGCTAGACTCGAAAGGGGACGGCTGGGAAATTCTTGCGAACGCACCGAGAGAATGTATCGTAGGAAATTGTGCAGGCAGGTAGATACGAGACACACGATACCTTTCGAGGACAGGCTTCCAGAAGCATGTAGACGTTAAGGTTATCCTCGAAGTAGTGATGCAGCTGGACAACGTTCACGTGATTCAACTCTTTATGGATCATGATCTCACGTGCGATCTATGGAAGAAACAGATTATTATTGTATTAGCAACGATCGATTCAGGCCACCTGTGAAATCCTTCGAACCATGCATCTTACAATCGATACCAAGAATCTTCGTGTTTTGAACTATTCATTCGTTGTTCTTTGACTACTATATATTTTTTTTTTTATTGACACATATTATTACTTATTGGACAATGAGTAGTATTTGGCAGGATAGGTACTTTCGTAAGTATGACTTTCTAAAAAGTGAAAATTAGGATCTTGATATGTTTGTGCAATAATACTGGGTGGAAAATTATTGTTCATTTTGCGACAGGAATGCTATTATCACTTTCGTAATTGAACGACCGACTACACGTGTATTTGCTTGAGAGGTGTTCAGTGGACTCGAAAGAATACTTTGAAGCGAAATCGAACCGCACTTTTACGCATGTGCGATCCCTCCGAAGGCATTTCAATTTCTTTGGGGTGAAAATCTGAATTTTCGAACGGGGGATGTTAAATTGAATAATTGCAGCAAACTGCGGAAATTGGTTTAATTTGTGTAATTACTGAAGGTGTGAATAAGGTGTCAAGTTGAACAAGAATTTTGTCGTGGAAATAGGGGTATTGGTAATAACAAAAAATTAACGAAATGGTATTCGTCACCGGTGATCAATTAATAAATACACACCTTTTGCATGTGAATTTTCTGCATTCGATTCTTCCGAATAATCTTGCATGCATACTCGCTTCCATTACTAACGTCAGTCATCAGGAACACTTTTGCAAAGCCACCCTGAAAAAGACATGAAAACATATAAACAACAATTTCTCCTGCCACTTATTATTTAATAATCATTATTGTTCTCTCATTTTTCCGCGAGGAAAATTTGTCAAGCTTTATCTCTGGATTATAATTGATAATAAGAGAACTCGACGACTTTGTTACGAGCACACAATTATTGGAGGAACGGAAAGACGCTGCAAAAAGTGGGCAGAAGAAAGCAAACTAGGATTGTAATGATACGTTTGAAAAAGGAAAAATCTCGTAACTAGTTTCCACAATTTCTCCGGCAATACATGCACGTACACACATATGTAAGTGCGAGCTTGGCAGAGTGAAAGGTTCCCTCTTTTACCATTGATTGCTTTCGTTTTTCGAGGGCATCTTTAAATTGTCGTTTACTGCTTTGCCCTGGTAGATTCAACGAGGACGAAAGTAAAAAAGAAACAGCTTCCACGACTTTTACTGTCTTTCATTGCTTCTGCAAATCATTTTCCTTCCCTCCGGGAAACTTTTACTTCGATCGAACAAGACTGCGGCTACAACTCTGGCCTACAACTCTCCATTCATCCTTTGCTTTTTAGACTTTCAACAATGCAAACGACGCGTTTGAATCTTTTGAAAAATGAAAATATTATGTTAGTTGTATTAATTTACGAAATCATTAATTTTCTTTTTGTGATTTCCCTGACATCCCTTATTCCTCCAATTATGCAATATCATTCCCCCAAGCTGAGTTCCCACGATAATTCTGTTAGAATTCTAGCCACAATCTTGTCTCTTCTACAGTTCATCGCTTCTTTCAGAAGAAATCACGTCAGGTGCAGATAAAATCGATAGAACGTCCAAAGACGAAAAGAGAAACGAGGACTGTTATGCGGTACCTCGTAAATATGCGGGGCATCGTTGATGTTTTCCCGGTTGGGAAGGGCTCGCGTATTGGGCTGGCTGCCAGAATAAACTCGCTCGAAAATATCCCCGACATTACGAAAACTTCGTTTGACGCGTCTATGTCGTCACAGGATTGGAAGCATGTGCAGAGTGGAATGCAATACGTGGTCGAATCGAGGGGGTCGCGGATAAGGGGATGATACGTCAAATGAAAATCAATGAAACATTAAGTTAAAGACTTTCCTGTACGGAACTTCGTCTTCGTGGAAATCGATTTAAAAGTTCTACTCGACTGATTCTATTACTGAATACTTACTGAGCACTGAGTACTTACGTCTGTGATAATGTTCACGATACTGCAACCATTCAGCGATTGTTAGTAAAAAAAATGGATATTTCTGAACCAACGTATATATTTTTAGCAAATAATATTGCAAAGAAAAGTTGCCAGCTATGGGGAAAACCTTTTCTCTGATGAATGTTGCGAAATTACTTTCACGGCTCTTTGCAATAACAATTAACTAAGGCGTTTCTTATCACGCAAATATTACGAGAATCGAATGTACATATGTACTTGCTTATGTGCAGAACTGAAATTATATCGTATGTACGTCACATTGCTGTACGTACGGTAAGCATTTTGCACTTACAATTAGAATCCTTTCTTCTTGGTTTGCGTAGAAACGACTGAACGAACTGGGCGACAATGAGCAAAAGTGAAAATGCTTTGATAAAGGAAGAAAGGCAAACAGTTTTGATAAATTCGCGGCCGGGAACGAATTTGACAAATGCCATGGGATGTCTAGGCGGCGCAGTAGGGAAACGAAGAAATAGCGCGGGAGCAAAAAGCTGGAAACGTGAGAATCAAATGCACGAGAAATTCACGTAGCGTCTAGCCACGAACGTCACGCGATTTAAATTATCTTAAGCGTGTCTGCTGACGTACATATACATATATCTACGTGATATTTGGTCTTTGTTCACGGTCACAAAACGAAACGGTTTCGACGTCGTGAATTCTTGCCTCTTTCTTTTTTTTCATTTCGTTATCTGGCTACGTCGGATCGGGGCGAAGACGAAGCGAGGCGAATTGAATTTTCGAAGCCGCGACAGATACGGGTCTATTTCAATTTTTCATTCGTCGTCCGCACACCTGTGTACGCATTTCGAAGAATTTCTGGGAAAATTAAAGAACGCCGACAGGGAAGGTCGGGGCACGTTTACCTCGTGGAATTTGCTTTTCCCTTTCGAGTTGCAGACGCGCTTCTTTATTTTATATCTGTGTTTATTCGTCGGTTTCGGGAAACCGAAGCAAACGGTTGGAATTCTTTTCGATCTCCGTGATATCTCAGGTGTCTGTTGAGCATTGAACGCGCGAATTACTTTGGAGCAACAATCACGGGAGCGGTTATTCTGATCGATGTACGAAATTAAATTGTCTGGTTATCTTTAATGCAAATTTTCCGCGAAAGGACGTGTTTCACATTCATAGAGAATTCGATATTTTATTAAAAACAAAGAAAACAAAGATGCCCCATTTTAATATACGTATTGTCCCACTTTTCAAGGGCCGGAAATATTTTTTCCCGATATTTAATTAGTTCAATACTATTTCCATCCAATTTCAATGCCAGACGTTGTATAAGAGAGGACAGAAATTGTATTTTTATCGGAACAATGTTCACGAGAAATGATCTCCGCGAAAAGCTTCTATATTAATTTAGTGCTCCATTAACCCAGATAAGCCGCATATCATACTTCTTTCGCGATTTCGCAATGTTTCGTTAGCCCTGCTCATATTTAATATCGGTGCTGCTTTTTTTTGTGTAGGACAGATGAAGCGTATATGTATATACAAAAATTCCATAAAGATACTCCATTTAAACCCGGAGCAAAAGGAAAATGGTGGTACTTTGGGGAAAAAAACAAATGTCAGATGAATAAAAATTCAAACGAATCTGGGTTAATATCCATCCGATATAAAAGGCATTTAAACACCGAGGACAGGTTTCGTGCACTAAGGTGTACGCCTGCAAATTACAGAAATTTAGGTCGAATAGATGCACTCTTTTTTAGTCACTCTTCGATCTCGAATTGCAGGTAAAAGCGTCTGTAAATGAGCAAACGAAAATAAACGGTCCACTATTCTAGTTTAAACGGGCGGCTTTGCTATTCAAAGGGGTAGGTATTTTTGAAAACAACAGGTCCGATTCGTTGTTCGGTATATATTGTCCGGAAAGGAAAAAGAAAAACGAGAACCTAATAATAAGTGCCGGGGAACGATATTTGACTATACCTTGAATGTTAATAAATTTCTTACAAGAAAATGAAATTATATTATTTCAGACATTACCGAACACATATTACGTGTACATATTTAGAAGTTTCTTTTTAGGTGGACACTGTTCAGTCCATCGTGAGGGAACGAAATTCGGTTTTTAAACCGAATGACTAACCTGCATTAAGGTGAGCCAAAAATTCTTAAACGACCCCACACCCCTTCTAGTCTATCTTTCTAGCAAGCCTAAGATCTTTATGGGAAACTCCGACACCGTTTCGAGAATAATTCACTATAAATACCAGGCCAGACTAAACGGTGTGCAGCATTTATAGTTAGTACACAGGGGCACGTTTATTTTCGAGTATCCCCAGCAGTCTGTTAAAAGTATATTCTCTATGTGTTTTACACAACCGTAGTAAATCCGTTGCCTTTGAAAATGGCTCATTGTCTCCAATTTCCGTTTAGCCAAATGGACCACCATGAATTTAAAAATACGTTACCGCATAACTTGTGTTAGACAACGTGTGCAACAGCTGCACGAAAACGGATGCGATGTTTGCTGCAGTAAAAATAAACACTAACGTGCTTTTCTCTGAGTGTTCTTTATATTGAGATTTTTTGTTGCAATTACAATATAAGAGTTTTTGAAGGAATTTGCAAAAGAACAGTCTTAGCAATGAATATATCTTATAGACAGATGCAGAGTTATTTTTTTGTAATTTTGTTATGTACAAGCAGGTACTTGATGAAATTTGCAGAATATAGTGCTGTTACAATTAGAGTAGTGAAACGATACACCTTGCATAAGTGCATAAGTACATCGTAAAATAATCATAAAATGTGAGTTTCAATACTCTACTATGAATCTTTTTTCTTAATTATTTTCTTTCATTCTCTTCTTGATTATGCGCCTCATACTTTTCTTTCATAATTTTATATTTACATAGAATCATAGGAGTAGGTGGAAGAGGTTCACGTGAATAAAACAAAATTGTAAATTGTTTCGAAGATATCAGTGCCTTTTACATTGAGATAAGCCTGTGGGCAACGTTTCCTCTTGTATAGTTATCTAAATATACGTATTCATTTGACAAGCTGCCAGAACAGTTTCTATTTACTGCTAAATAAGAGCAGTACAAGACCACGATCGCATCCTGTCTACCTCGTATATTGGAAATGCCCTAATTTTCTATCCTCGTCTTCGTTTTACCTTGGCCCGATTTTCACCTTGACTTTCATCTCAAAATTACCTTTTCCTCTCTCATGATAACGTCCATGATAATTAATGTATCCATCCGATGGTTGAATTCTGTATTATCACGAATTTCATTATCAGTGAGTCCACTTTTCCAGACAGTATGCACTTTCTAATTGTAAGTTGTGCAATTATTAATCTAACACCATGTGCATTTGTATACGATAGAAAGTAATAATCTTATTTACTTTCGTTTTATAATTCGAATCTTTAAAAATACTTAAATATACTTTGATCATATATCTTTTTATATACAAATAATTTACAATCATATCATTGTTCGCTTCAATGAATACATGATCTTCTTTAAAGTAACACGAAGTCGAACTTCATTGATTCTGAATTAATGTATCGTATTAACCTGCTAGATAGAACTTTATTTATATTCCCATAAATAATGTTCTGAACAAAAATGTCGCGCAATTACCCAGAAATCGAACAGCTTTAACGAAATCGACTCGTATTGCAAAATTCTGTTTTAATTAAGTAATATAACCAATGTTATATGATTTCAATCTCTTGCATATCTATATACCACTGTTTACCAAATTTGCAATCGCTTAAACGAAGAACCATCCAACCTTTTATTTTAACAGACCAAAACACGTTCCCCACGCATTGCATGGAAAGTTTACATCTACAACTTGCTTACGCTTCTGTTAAAATGTATGCACATTCGTCCGTTCAAAAAACGAAGCAGTTTTTACTGAACAGTCAAGGTACAAAGGCAAAGGGAAATATCGTATAGCAAAACGATATAGAAAAAGTGAATGGACCGTGGATGAAGTGATTTCTTTACAATCGAATCAATGAGGTACACGCATTCCATAGAAACCGGTCGCGGCGATTTTCTCCTTGTGGCTCGGTGCATATAAACGCTGATCGGCATCTAAAACCTTTGCACCATCGATAGAAACCGCGACTTACCAAGTGGACACATGAAGCCAAATTGGCTTCATATGACAACTTGTCGCCCCAGAAATCGAACAAGGTTAACGAATCACGATCCTCTTTGCATTACGCAACACAGTCTGTACGTTCTACGTAACATCTATCACACGAATATCATATGATTGTTATAATTAAACTTTATAATCGAATAAGTGCAAGGAACCGTTGCTATGAAAAGGGAATTATCGTGAACAAAGTTGTTTTACCGTAATACAGATTATCGTTAAGAAAAGAGATATACATGTATCATCTCTGGCAGAAAGTAATTTGATTAAACAAAATTACAGGATATTGATTTAAAAAACACAGACACATAACGTGTTCGTTGTATTATATGTTATTTTATATATTGAACAAAATAGCGTAGCATAGTCATTGGTATCTCAGAATACATCTTCAATAATACATTGAAAAATATACAATTTAAATTTGTATAAAAACATCGACGATCGAAATACGACGTGATTCCATTGCAAAGGAGGGTTCAAAATCTTAATTGATATATTTTTAAAAATCTCCCCAATATAAAATACAGATCTACGAAAGTTAATTCCTACTTCGTCGCTAGATCCTCCTAAAGGTTAATAAACGCAAATGGCTCGGGTTCGTTTCATATCTCCTCCAACGTGTACCGAAATTTGGCATGGTTGCGTGCTTGTATTTAAATGAAACGACCCAAACAAAGCCTAAAAACAGGTCGTTTTATATATATCTGGCAGTATTAAACGTCGTGTACATTTACGTTTGAAATTAGAGTCCGACTTATTGTTTCATTGCATGCCCGTGGTATTATGAAATCGTGCTCGATTATTGTCCGCATTGATTCTAATGCCGTGTTGTCCATCGCGAAGATTCACTTTCGAGCGAACTTGGGGAAATGAGAATTAAATGCCGATTAAATTTCATCGCCGTTGATAGCATACGTAGGACAAAAGTCTGTGTACTTAAACGTTTCGAAACGGTCCATGTTCGTGGTCCATTTAATATTCCAACGGTCTTTTAACGATCCTTCTTCTTCTACATTTTCTTACATTTGCATCGTTTTCTGCGCAGATTTTTCACTTTCTTCATGAAATACATCAAAAAGCACAATGCGAATGTCACGGTTAAGGTTATCATAAATTCCATGCAATTGGCATTCGTCCGAACATGAAACAACGCCCACAGAATTTTCATACGAACTTCAAGCCGAGACCGTGCGGCGTCATGTATTATTAAACGCACCAAAAGCGCTTTTCATTTTTACAATTATCGATCGTAATAGCCAATATGGGGCAGACGTTTACGTAATTGGAGCAGAATATATTACGTTCAACGCGAGCTCTATCGTTAATAGCTGAGAAGATCGCGCGATCGTTTTAGACATACTATTATTATTCCTTTCGCTCATATTTGTTTAAACTGGGCAGTTTATTAATGTACACGAGAACCGACTTAAGACTGGCCTCCAGATTCTCTATGGTTTTTCTTTTCTCGTTTTTTTTGTGTGCGTTGAAATAGTGTACGTGGACACCTTTGGAAAATTATGTGAAGGGTTATTCCTTTCTTTTTTTTAATATTTTGGTGTTTTTCAAAATAGTAACGGGTTCAACTTTTTATGAAAAAAACTAGATATGTGTAGTCTTGTGATGTAAATCATATACAAAAGTGAAGAATAAATATATACACTAACTAGAAGTACGAAGCGTGAATCACAAAGACAACTTGGCATCTAGTAGCTTGCCGACTGAACTGGTTGTCATTTTATGAATCAGACAATGTCGAATGTAGCTTTACAGCTTAATTATAACATTTATTACGAAAAAGTAAAAGGGGAATAGAAATGGAAAGTGCATTTCCTCGAGGATAAATTTCATAACTGAATAATACCATACAGGAATGACATTAACATACCACTTAGATAATAAACTGTAGCAAATTTAATTGGATAATATACGTTTGTACCCTTTGTACAATTTAAAGTGGAAAATGAATTCCCAAGGAAGTACCATCTATGAAATTAATTTAATAGACACGTGGAACTCCATCTTGCATAGAAATTATGTGAACCGCATATTTTATCCATGTGAATCGCCTATGAATAAAAAAAGGGAAGCACACGAGAAAGGGAGGAACAGGGAGGGACAGAGAAAGGAGAGGAAGAGGCCCATCCGTTGAACTTATCCTCATGGTTGCGCTGTACACACGAGCACACAGCCAATCAGTGAAAGGGACAAGATACCATTGACACGTGTACGTACGTACATACGTATGCTGGTGTGTACGCGTAGACAAAGGGTTATATGCATGGTTACAAATAATTACTATGATTTGTACTTTAGAAATGGAACGCAATAAAAGTAGGCAGAATTTTCTGCAGCTAGGTGATTTGTCTGAGAAAAATGTGGCAGGGATCATAGAAGTGATAATATGTTTGCAATATAATTGTCAGAAAAATGCTGACACGTTTATAAATATTTGTTATAAATATTTGTCTTGCTAAAAATTGTACTCTCATTTGTCTGAAATCATTCTTAATTTATTCTAGTTGAACCTGATTTTTCCCTTAATTTTTCACGCCTTGTATTTTACATTTCCAATAGTAGAAAAGAGCGAAAGACAATTACCAATGATTCTACAGGGATATTTATACTGCTGGCGCATTTATACGTGCATACAAATATGAAATATAAATGATCGTATCTGAAAGAATTCAAGAGATACCTAAAATATGCAATTATTACCTAAC
Organism: Nomada fabriciana; assembly: GCA_907165295.1. Lineage (NCBI taxonomy): Eukaryota > Metazoa > Arthropoda > Insecta > Hymenoptera > Apidae > Nomada > Nomada fabriciana. Next base: position 8,575,140 of record OU015695.1, read on the forward strand.
ATAAGTGAGCAATTTCCAATATCCTTAAATAAAAAAAGCTACGCCACACCGTTAACTCGAGCAGACCTATAAATCAAACATGCAAAATCTTTGATAAACCATTTCACCTACGTACCAGCTCCAACGATCAAATAAAATGAACCGAGATCGTGAATCTATGAAACCTGCCAATCGTATGAGATTAAGTTTCGTATGCACATAACTACCGTAACAAACCATATAAACTCTGGAGCCCTGAACCGGCCTGTTAATTCGTAGTCGATCGAAAATACTCGCAACACTTGTTAGCATAACGATACAGACTCTCTTACGGGCAGACAGGCGCAGGTAAACGTGGAATTATCAGAGGTGAGTTTTCGACGGAGCATCTATCGTTGAGCGTGTATAACGGAAAGCTCGATTTCTAACATAAAATGCAAGTCAGAAGGAGTAACGTCCGAGCAACCTGGTGCGGATAATCGGGATGACGAAACGACGACCGGTTTTCTCGAGCAGAGGATACAGTTTGAGAGTACATCCTCTGAAATTATCCATCTCTCTCTCTACCTTTTACTTATATACTGACGAGAAGCCCCGCATCTTGCTACCGATCGATCGAGCCAGCCAAAGACAGAGAATACTTCCTACGAGCCGTGAATCGATACCGATCGATACGCGTCGATGCCTCTGAGATATTTCTGGAATCTCTACGAAAATGTCGCTTGCCAAATGTCACGAAAACATTTCACCAGGCAAACGAGAAGGATCGTGTTGCGTAAGGAAACGATCCGTACAGTGGATGCAATGCGAAAAAGAAGCCTGTTTAATTAACTTTTTTCGGCTGTAGGTATAGCGACACATTTTTACAGCGATTTGTATACATACTTTCATTTTATCGCGGTGAATCGTATTTGCAATTTGTTATTTTAACGACGTTGCGGTTAATTCTGAACGAAGAATCTTTTTTGCGTGATCTGCCTTACAGGGGCGCGTGTATACACGTGTATGGTTGCGATACCTTTGTATCATCGAGGAAATACGTGAACGTCTTTCGTCGTATAATTATGTAGGGGGATGTGCTGCGGATGAAAGTGCAATAAGTTTGTTCCAATAATTCTTTGAAGATCATTATTTATTTTTACATAACCGGGAATTTTCTAAGATCCAATGTTCTCCTTTGCAAGGCTGTGTAAGAATTGTTTGGATACTGTTATTATCATCACCGAAATGTTTATTCCATTAATATCAGGTTCGAATTTATAACTGTATTCAATATTACAAGAAGTTCTGCGTTTGCAGATGAATATGAATGAAAATTAAATCGAACTTTCTTTTGCGATTATGATTAACTGTTAATATAGGCAACGGGTAAATATTACCTCACATTATTACACGCTCGAATGATAATGTTTATCGCGTGAGGTTTCTCTTTGTCTGTACGCCCGTTGATAATTGGTATCGTTTCTTCGTTAAACGAAAGGGAAAGAAAAAAAAAAGGAATGCATTGATAACGCATTGTAATTAAAGATACCGCGCTTCCTCAACAAAGTCTCATGGGAAACATTTTATTGTTAATTTAACTGTTACAGATTTCATTCCCTCTTTCCCACGATCCATTGTTAAGCCGTAACATTTCTTCGAAATTGACATGACTATGGCGACAGAACATTCCCTGAACGTTTCACATCAGAATTCGCGGTATGCGAAAACGAATGGCAAGTGATTCACTTCCTACACTTTGATTTCCACGGGCGTTACAAATGCTATTATACGCCAGTAAACAGGCGCGCAGCTGCGTTATTCGTTATAACTATTGCATAAAACGAAGCAATAAATAAAACAGCTTCACGACAATCGTAAGACTCGTTCTGTTCTAAATGGATCAAATTATAATGACTGGCTTTGTTACTAAATATTACCATTAATGTGAAAGATAAGAATGATAGCAGTTAATAAAAAGGGATTCTGCAAAGAGTTTAGAAAAATAATAATAATAATAATTGTACTAGTACTAAGAGTGAAAGTAACGTGAAAATACTTTCGACTATGCAAGCAATTTCCATTTTCATTTAGAAACAGTGGTGTAATAATACCGATGAGTTAACCGGAACAAATTCTGTTGTTTACAAGTAGATAAAAGATGGAACAAATGGTGGACTGCTAACCGTCTTGGCAACGCAAGAAATTAGTACAAAAAGGGACGAGGAAAATAGAGGTATAAGGGTAAGATTGAGTCACCAGATGTGCAAGATGTTCGTGCTTAAGTACATGAAGCTTATTTGAAATGACTAATACAATCTGTACACTTGGTACCGCGGTAGGTCGTAAATCAACATTTCTCAGGTAATTTCTCCTGCTTTTTCAGGTATTGCTCAGTGTTTTCTAGTAGTTTGAATGATAGCAATGAATTTTTGGACGCGCAACTTAGGTAGTATAAAAGGTTGATAAATTATAAATCACTTAGGTAATTTTTCTGTTCCATTGGCTGTTACTTCTGGTGCTTGCGATCAATCTAACATAATTGTAACTAAATTTTTGCATTACAGAAGCAGCGTAAAATGTTGATGATACGTTTAGAAATGATTTGGTTTATAAAATAAAAGGTTGAAATTATACGACAGGCGAATATTTCGAAATCAATCGATTCGAGTAAGAGTTATTATTGACAAATCAATATCGTATCATATTTATGTACTTATTATCGTAATAAAGGATAAACCGTGAACGTTGAGCATAACTTTCATACCAATTAGAGCAAATAGCGCAGGTAAACAGTGGCTAACCTTAATATCACATGAATTAAATTTAAATATAATAATAGCTGAGAAGAAAGCCTATACATACAATTAGTTCATAGTTTGGCTGTTACTGAACAGTAACAAGTGTTATGACACGAAATATATTTTCGCGCGTGAAATCATTACTAGAAGTTTCTAGCTGCATAAAAATATCCACATCATCTTCTTTACAAAATTATGAATTGCATCTTAATCCGTTTCCCTTTACCTTGCACAAATCCTTAATCATTCTTAAATTACGTCGAACAACTTAGATTGTCGATATTATATTCCCAAATACGACTTGAGATAAAAACGATTTACGGAAACAGATGTTTCTCAATTTGGAATTTCTAATAATATCATTAATACCATTGCATTATGTCCCCAAAAAAAATCTACAACCTTTAATCATTAGAAATATGTAATGTTATCACGAACACAATACAATTATCTTATTAAACGTACAGAATACAAGTATTCCACACGTAGCATAATAATTTTCCAAACTGTAAATATTGTATAACTTTAAATACGTTTCATTACATTTACATATTCAAACTAACGCCCGTTCACTCTTGCACGAATTATTACAGCATATAAGCGCTATGGCCAGCAATTAACAGGGTTATCAAGCTGAGCAATAAAGTTCATTAAACGTAGAGATATTATAACTATTGTGAATAGCGTTGAACGTTCAGAAAGCTAGCAAAAACAAAAATAATTGAATAAATATCCCATTGGCCTCGATTTATTCGTTCGTATGGGCAATAGCAAAGTTGTATTGGTAACGTATCGGCAATCATTTTTGTAGAAAGGCAAATGAAATGTTTCATGCGATAGGATAACAACACGGTAAATCTTCGATTATCTGAACACCAATTATCATTCATAGCGTTCGATAGTTTGAACGTGGATTGTTGGAAATGACAAAATAATGTAATATAACAAAATAATAAAATCAACGAGATCATCCAAATTAATAAAGGATCTCCACAAAAAAGAAAGGATTGACGGAAAGGAATACAAAAATAAATGTATGCAAGATTTCCAAATTTTTGGAAACATTTTATTTTAATTATAACGCGAATCATTCCATCGTACGAAAAATTCGACTATCCGACAATTCTGTATCTACGTTAGTTAAGATAATCGAGATCCCATTGCAACATCGGGCAAGTAAAAAAATCTTTAATAAGTCTGCAGATCTCGGGTTCTCGGATGGCATTCCTGCTGCGAAAAACGGGACCTCCGGGTGACTCTATAAACTTCACTCACGCTAATGCGAATTTTAGCGCGTATACAGTGACCCGTTTAAATATACGAAACCAGGCAAATATGCAATGTATAATATAATATAATTGTTCGATATGATTAGTGATTTACAATTTCGATATTGCGAGCAGGTATATGTGTTAAACGCTGGCTGAATATGACAAACGATGTAGATACGTATTGTAATCTACTTTCTTGTTAGGAGATATGTATATTTAAACCAACTATCGTTGCATAGAATTCTAATATCTCGCGATTTGAATATATTTTAGAAAACCATGATTGAATGATTTAACCTGCGTAATATTGATCAATGGTATTGTAGTATTATTATTTTCATTATCAAAGAATAATGTTAACTTCGTTTATTTTCAGTACGAATAACGATCAGGTATTAAGGGCCGAATTATATTATTATATTGTATTATTTTCGACCGAATTCCTTATCATATAATTCTTACGATACGGCCTGTGCGATTTGCCCTGTATATAAGTAACTATGCATCTGAATCTCGTTTCCCGCAATTCCATCAACATCATTACACCTCGTCCCAATGCCAAAAACTTGGTCACCAAACGACAGGTGGCCGTCTATTAGCTTACGTATCTTACCTTGCCAAGTAGTTGTCCCTTGTAATAAGCATTTCCTTGAACCGGATCGACGACGTAATCCAGCTCCTCCTCCGTGGAATTGTTCCACGAGGACGTAGACGGTCCTGCCGTGATCACGCTTGTAGTCCTTATCAAAGAAGTGGCGGTATTAGGGTAGCGGCTTCCGTTCATCGATGACGTAACATTGCTAGCACTATTGGCTGTGGTAACGGTCGTGGCGACATTATTAGTCGACGAAGATATATCCTGTGCATTATGTTCTCCTCGAGACGATAGTTGCGCGGATGAAGCGTAAATAAGCGTAGACGTACGCGTGGTCATACAAGCATTAGGTTCTTCGTCGTTCCTATAAACGCTGCTAACACAGTTCTCCTTCGGTGGGTCCAGAACGCAGCTAGGGTGCGACGAGTACGAAGAGATGTCTACGTCCAGGGGTAACGACGAACCACCGTGTTTTCGGCTCTTTCGGCGCACGAGACTCTGCAGGGACGCAGAACTCTTCGAAAAACTTTGTCGCGGTCGATCGTTCGCCGATCTGGTACTGCTACCAGCCGAATCGATCTTCCTTTTCGTGCATTCCGATTCTGGATAGAAAATTCTACTCGTCTCGTTACCCTCCTCGCCGTAACACCGACCAACGGCCACCGTTTCTAACAGGCAAGATGCCGTTTCCGTACGCGACTCACCGGGCATCAATTCCAAAAGGAAATTCTTGCCGGTCGTTCCATATTCCCTAGGCGGTGACGAACTACCAACATCCATCTCCAATGTATTCGTAGGTAACATCTCTGATTCTATATTCATGTGACGAGAGGCACGGGAATGTATCGTGTATCTTAGTGGGATATAATTCTACTTCCCTTCGAGAAATCAATTATTTAGCGCACCCTGAAATAGAGTAACACTCGACTCCAACCACTCCTGCTCCTTTTCCCGTGACTTGCTCCACCGACGACTTATACACTATGATCCCGCGTTTCGTCGTCTCGCGGGATGTCATGTTCTAGCTAGCGAGACTTTAGCATTTGACACAGACGACGCCTACCACTTGACATCCATCACACATGTGCACCCCGCGAGATCGTTCGATAAAGGCGTCGTGATTATTAAACGCTCCTTCGGGTTTAATTTCAGTCATTTGTTGTCACAGAAGAAACGGAGTTCCTTCGTCTTTAGTTGAACTGTACGAACGGGTGTAACGTGATTGCAGAGTTTGAGGAAGAAAACGCAGGTATCAGTGTGTAAATGTTTAACGGTGAAACAAAATGAACACGTTCCCTTATCGTCGATAAAACAGAAACATTCACTAACCCCTACCGCACGACCAGTCGAATCGTCACTGTTCCGCGCGCACAAGTTCGAGCGACCGACACCCTCGGTCTCTATCCTCCCCACCACTTCCACCACCTGAGCTCTCAGTGCCGTCGATAAAGATTATTATTCGGCATTCTGTTGGCGACAGGCGAATTTTCAAATTTTTCCTCTGCATTCATGTATACATTTCTGTACGCAATAGAATGGTCTTATATATTTCGATTGCAATTAATGGAGTATGAAATTATTTTGTAATAATTTTAATTAAACATACTCCAATCGATATTAGCATTTTTGTTTGTATCCATCGATAATTTTTCCTACAAATTCTGTATTCTAATAATATAAAACTTTGTAAGTAACAAAATGCATGAAATTTTTATATCTTTTAATGTAAATCGTTTTTCGTAAGAGCCTCGTTTACGAACTGACTACCGATGGAACAGTAAAATTGGAATATCCAACAAGAGATTGAAATATTTCTAACGCCGATGAAGAAATGTAAATGAACTTGGATAGTTTTTATCGAGGTGTTTCATGTGAAAGTATGTGTCGTATGCAACACGTTTTTCAATTTATATATCACGATGTAGATAAGGAGATAGTATACTGTACGGGGAGTAAAATGACGATCTTTTTACGCTGTTTATTCGTGGTGTGCATGTAGACGTATTGAAAAGGACGATAATGGCTATTCTATGCAGCGGTAAATCGTGGGAAAGAGTATTGTTTCTAATGTCGTGTAAAAAAGAAACGCGAGCGTTGTTACACGGTTCTTTACTTGCAGAAAGGAAGTCGCCTAATTCATAATACATACACATTCTCATGGATGTCTGAATCATTAATTACTTTTCTTCGATTTCCCACAACATTTCCGGCGTTTCTCCAAAAAATATGAATTTAAAGAACAATAATTTTAAGGAACAGAGTATAGATCGTCGCCGATTAACATTACACAATATTTATTATACGGATAACACCCTTTGGCAAAGTGTTTAGAAGTACAAAGAATTTGCGTAGAAATTGAAACAGCTGTAACTTTGTAAACAGCTGAGCTGCAGTAAGGATGATAATCATTGGTGACGTGCTACGGCCCTGATTCTACTATTTGCTTCGTTGTCCTCGTGTTCAATCTGCCTACTTCTTTCCGCCCGTTTGCTTCTGTTGTACTTTCTCCGTCTCTCCTCTCTTCCATACCAGAACTCTATCGCCGTCAAACGGGGAACACGCATCGTCCCATCATGCGTATTCGGTCATTCACACAAGGTATACCTGTTCCAACATTTGAGATGCGTTAAGTGCATATCTAAATATAGGAACGGTATAGCAAGGAAGACTTGCTCGTAGAATCCAAAGCAACAACTGTCATGTATTTCACAAATTGTTTCCCTTCTAGGATGTACAATTTAACGCTTCCTTGGTACATATTTCAAAAATTTGCCCCGATCACACGGAAGTAAATGGCAATCGTAAGGATGGAACGCGAAGAAAATTGTGAAAATAATTTGCGTAACGCGAGTGATTTTATATATAGCTACCAAATGCAACAAATTTATTCTGTAATTGCTAATTTTGTATAGGTGTATTAGTTATTTATTACGATATTATTTTGTTTTATAGGAAAATATATTTGTTTGATGGATCACAAACTGTTTTACAATTCATTAATATTTATCCACAATTGGAAGATTTCAATTTTATTTAGGGATTGTAATTGAAATGGAGTATGTATATTCAGTTTAAGAAACAATTTCAATTTAAGCTTTATATGTATATTCACGATGAAGCTTGAAAAAGCATAGACAACTGAAGCATATATGTATATTTAGTCAATTATATCTTTATCAAATTGTATACGTGATAAATGTGAATAATGGTATGTTATTAGTGGACTGTGTGTAACAAATTATTGATAACACGAGTTTAAGTAACCAAAAAAAAACTTGCCGCGATAACTAATTGAAAGATATCGCTCATCTCATTGCTCTTCATTTTTGTCAATTAGCAAACTTTGAGATTACATACTTCTTTTTTCTGTTTGTTTGACCGTACGTTGTTAGCAATTAATTAATTTGTATATTTCACGTTTTAGGTACGCATACAAAATAAATAAAAATTAAATGTATACATATATGAAAAATTATATGTTTAATTTCAAACTATGGGCCAGACAATGTCTATTAAATGCCTTATAATGTAAAAGGGTCAAACTATCTTTGATCTAATAATTCACGATGTAATATTAATACAATTATTTACAATATTATATGACTGACACAAAGTCTATTTATAATCACACTTGTCTGACCATCTAAAATAGTACCATAATGAATGTCTGGAAGGCATAAAAAATCAAACTTATTCTCTTTCCTGAGTGATGTGTTACGCTTCGAATTTGTAATGAAGCTACACGGAAAAAGTGTGCATATGTTTAAAACATTTATGGAAGTAAATCGGCATTGTCCAAGCTATTTCCAATCGTTGACAACGTAGACACAATAATAGTATACTTTACTACTTTACTTTATCGCTGACAGAAAGTGCATGCATCACGTTACACATGTGCATTGAACAAAGAAAATACATACGGTACAAATCGAAATTGTATCTACTTATTGAAATCAATAAACGTAAAAGCAAACGCATAAGTCCTTTCAGTACTTAACACGCTTATATATTATAAAGCGCAAGATTGAATATAAATTTCTAATAAAAAAAATAATTCAGTAGTTAAAATATTTAAAAGTATAACTACTTATGAAATCATCAATTTAGATAAAAGATTATACCACAACTATTTCTACATACGAATTCTCTTAATATTGCAGAATACCATTTAAAATTGGATCGAACTAAATAAATTGTATAGTATTATTTAACAACAAGTAATCAAACATCTGATAGCGCCTTTTGCATCGATATATATCGCAGCGCGATCTATCGTTTCGATATGTACTAATCTCGTGGAAAAATTGTAAGATTAGATTTACGGACATGCTGTTGGATTGTAGACTACGTGTAAGGGAGGGAGTGTTACGAGTGTCAAAAATGACAGTCATTTCTTCATTGACAGAATCGAAGAATTCGAATTTTTCGTTAATTTAGGTTTACGTAAACGTTCAAAAATATTAAAGTTACATCCATTATTAAGGTGGTTCGAATGTTCTATTTCTCTGTAATGTAACCTATTTCACGCTAGTTAAACCAGAGAGAGAGATAACATAACGTTGACATGCATCGTTACTGGTTCGAAGTTCGCATGCCTTTCTTATCGCGTCGTAATTTATATTCCATCTCGCTGTACTTCCTTGTTTCTTTGTCAGTATCAGCGTAATGTTCGAATCGTGCGAACGTGATTTACATAATAGTACCTTCTACGTCTTGACAAAACTGTTAGCGATCGAAACGAGTTACCTTGAGAAATTTAGGTAACTCCATTTTAATTAGAATCACGAAGATGCTGGAAAGAAGAGACTATAATAAAGCGACTGTAGCACTTGCGAGACATCAAATTCGGAAGGATGAATTCGTTTTTGAAAACGGTAAACTCCATGACGGGCAAGAGGAACGTGTTGATCAGAGACTCGCTGCAGAAGCAGTTAAGTACCAGTGTAATGGAAATGCAAGGTGCGCCAGGCGTGGAAGCGAACAGTGCAATAGGTGTTTGCGAGGAAAGCATGACTCTGTGTTCAGTTTTGGAAGCAATTTTTCTACACGGCTTGAAAGACAGCCTTTTAAATCGAGTAACGGAAGCTCTAAGTGGTCCAGACTTCGACGCCGTTCCTCAACCAAGCTTCTGGGGCCCTTTGCTGGTGTTCTCCCATCGACAAATCATAGATCAGATACAAGCGTTCACGCAGCTTACCACGGAAGTTGGGTATTGCAGAGCTTGGATACGATTAGCTTTAAACGAAGGTCTTCTAGCTAGCTATCTGTGTTCTATAGGGAGGGACAATTCGGCATTGAAGCTGTATTACAATCGGTCTGCATTTATCAGAGACTCAGACCTCGTAGAAGTTACGCAGAGACTGATTGAGAGCTTAGAGTACAGCAATATACGCTTTGAACTTGTGTGCAATACAAGTTTATTAAATTTTTGGTCCAACACTCCCCTTCTATTGGCTGGTATATGGTCACCGCCCATGAAATCCTGCCCGGTATTTAGTGCAGTAGATATTGCGAAAACCATAACTACAGAGCTAACAAACGGCGAAAGCTTCGATGAAGTTGAAACTGCTAGTTCTATTGGTAGTTTAGGATCGTTCAATTCGTCACAGTCTGCCCTTAATAATATAGCTTCTATCTCGGAAGACGATGCTTTGAAAATTATTTTAGCTAACAAAAAATCGAATAATATTGATATAGGTCATTTAAAGAGTAACTCAAGAGATATACATCCTTCAAAGGAGGAAGAACGGCATAATGTACAAGACAGGGAAGGAGAGAGTAAAGTACTACAAAGTAGCAGTCCAAAAAAGGATACAGGGCTTGATGCAATATGTGATAACGAAGACACAGCATTCGAAAATATTGTACAAAATAATGAGGCTTCCAAAGATGGAGCTGTACCAGCTGTAGGAAATTCATTGATTGGAAGACTAGGGTGGTCTACATCTTTTGAAGATTGCGATTCTTCTTTAATTTCATCCGTAATATCTCACGATTCTGGAGCAGATGCACCTCGTACACCAGGTGACGGGCCTACGTACGATTCGATCATTCAAAGCTATCACAATGCTGGAAACACATCGGTCACAGACCTTCAAGAGTTTTTAAAAAGGTACCCCAAAAAAGAGCCAGCTGATGATGGAATTAAAGTTCAGTCAGAAAATAAGGTATACTTTAACTAAATATTATAAATTTTCTTGGACTTCTTGTTCGTTTATATGTAACAACTAATCTACTCTATTTTTATAATATTCTATTTCTTATTCAATTCTAGGCTGTAATAAATTTTGATGAGCAACTAGGAAAGCTTCCTAGAGAGGAAGGTTTAGATGTACAAAATTATAGTTGCTTTGAATGTGGACACGCAATTGGTATGACATTTTCTAAAGCACACGTTTGTTCATTTTCTGGAAAAAGCTACTGTTCAAAGTGCATGTCGGAAAATGAATGTATTATTCCATCGAGGATCATTCATAATTGGGATTTAAAGAGTTACCCTGTTTGCAATAAGGCTGCAGCATACTTGCAGGATTGTTCTACATTATTGGACCTAAAAGTTTTGAATCCACGAATTTATATGGCTGTTGATAATATGGCTCAATTGCAATCATTAAGAATTCAATTGAATTTATTGAGAGCATACTTGTTCACATGTCGTGAGCCTATAATTGAATCTTTACAAAAAAAAGTTGCACCTAGAGATTATTTGTACGAACATGTACACCAATATTCGGTTACCGATCTGCTCGATATACCTAATGGAATCCTTGCTCAACAACTACAGAAAGTAGTTGAATTTGCAAAAAATCATGTTATGAACTGTTGGCTTTGCAGCCAGAAAGGTTTTATATGCGAAATTTGCAATAATCCAAAAGTCATTTATCCATTTAATATGGAGTCGACGTACAGAGTAAGTTAATTATTTTTCTTTTTAAACCGAATATTCATTAGTTATATGATAATTCTTCAAACTTAATTCCATTATTTATTTCATTATAACTGATTTTAGTGTGGAGCCTGTAATGCAGTATTTCATGGGGCCTGTTTAAATGCCAACAAACCATGTCCAAAATGTGAACGCAAACGTAAACGAATGGACCTCCCACTTTTATATGTGGGATGTACAGATTTATCATTAAATGATGAACCAACACCTTCAGTAAATGAAAAATAAATAACAAAAAAATTCGCAATAAATGGAATATTTGTAAAGTATTCATGATATCCGTTTCTTATAAATCTATTATTTTAACGGAGCTATATTTTTATTATAACTTATTTTTATAAAATTTGACAATTAGAGATTTCACAAACACACATAAACCTTAAATTATGTAATATTTACATGTAAATAACTGTTTTTGTTTTATAAATATTTCTGTATCGTTACGTTTATAGTAGCCAATAATGTATATTGTATAATCAATCTCAATTTCTTGTTTGTATATCTCTGTAACACGTTAAAATTACAGAGTTTTTATTTTGCGAGGACGAATCTTTAAATTTGTATAAGAAATACATATATTTATGTAACATACATTTTATTAAAATTTTATGTACAAAAGATAGCAAAATATATAAATCATTCATCAATTTACGCAATATTTATTGTACTTAATACTGTTTTTAGATCTATGTAATGTCGTACATCACTATACTTTATATCCAATAGGCACACAAATTTGCACGTACAAATTCCAAAACTTACTTCTATTGTCTTAAAACTGTAAATAGAAATTGAAAGTTGTATATACTGGCTTGCTGTTTCTCTGAGATTATATTTTCATTAATGATGTTCGAACACTGGTATTTTACTTATGAAAATTTAGTATTTTACGAACTAAATAGCTACAGTTACTGTTACCTATAACCAGTATATGCAAAAATTTACTTTATATTAATGAAATTTGATCATTATATTATTAATGGAAATATATATCAAGTACCTTTTAGACTAGAGATAATTCGTGTATCTAAAAAGTCTAGTTCAAATTTGTACAAAAAAGGCATGCAAGTAAAATAAAACAGGAAGTTAAACATATTTGAGAACAATACATTGTGCAAACTTATAATTCCTACATGTTTATAATATATTTACATATGTAACTGTCAAAATTGTATAAATTTGCTAAAGCTTCTCGTTTATATTGTCTGAACTAATACCTTGATATTAAAATAAAGTAGCTCTAAATTAAGAATGTGTAAATATACGAAATATTCTGCTAATAAACCATATCTTCGATATATCTAAAAAAATAGTTTATGGAAAATGCGCACATATTATTCTTACTTATAAGATCTATTCTAACAATAAGAAAACATTGTCACCTTTGTTAACTATAAAGAAGTTTTCCAAATCAACTTCGTTAGAAAAATATGTTGATTTCTTTGACTTCAACCTTTTAATACTATCGTTTATTTTATCAAAGTTTTAGTCAAGTAATTAAAATATTTATATATTAACGTGTATAATACGATAATTTCCAGGTACTTATTAAAACAATATTGTAATCTTATAATCTGTGATAATAAATTTCAAGCAATATTTTTTATAATTTATAGATCATTGTGCCGATTGAATCTTCATATGGCATTTGACACGTTCAAATTTTAAAAAGCATAATGAAATTACGCGATAATCTATTGGCAAGTTTAAAGTTACACAAATACAACGACCATTAAATTGACATTATATTGTCAAAAATATTATGTACATGTAATGGTAAACGTAAAGTTCCATAAATTTTTTATAAGAGTATCGAATTTGTAGATTTACATCCTTCGAATTTGATAATATTATCATAGTAAACCACACGAACAAATCATTTGTAGAAACGTACACTAATTATCATTAATACTAATTTATTTAGCAGTCCAAATTAGTAGTTATTGTGTGAAAGAGTATTACGTTTTTCACAATTACTACTAATATGAATGTTGCCTGTAATATTTAAATGTGAAATGAAAAATTTAAATATACTTATCATGCTCCTACAATACATGCACATAATTCGTAAAAGCAATACTTCATAAATGTATAATTAAGTCTTATTAACGCTACTTATTATTTTGCATAGCTACTTTGTACTATGTTTGACCATCAAAGTTGAATTATTAACCCCTTGGACTGGAAAGGCCGACTCTTACTCGCCACTTGGTTTAACACAAAAACACGAATGGGGACTGAGAGGTGACCATAACTTTTCTATCAACGGATATCTTTCCCTTTATATTTTAGACGTTTAGTCTTTGTGCAACTCATAGTACGGCGTGGTCATTAATATTATTATTTTAAAATTTTTCTCTATTTCGAGTTAACACTTTCTTATACCAGAAAAACGACCCTCGAGTGCAAAGGATTAACGATTTGTTTTCCATACAAAGTTTCTTACTTTGATATGTTTTGTACGACATTAATACAACTTCAATGTTTATACGTTACTATTTTGTGCTGAACTGGCAATCTCACTCGTATATATATATATATGTAAAATTAATGTAATGTTTTGGGAAAGTATGCAGATGGCAAAATTGGTTTATCAGACAAACCTGCCCTTCTTAATCCACCCTGTAGCGTAAGATTTGCATTCTTTGCCTTTATACCATTTGATGGTATACCTGAATTATTATTTTCAATAATCGCTGGCATTGATGAGGAACCTGCGACACTTACAGGCAATTTATTCAACGAATTAATACGCTCCATAGGTGTGCTGGTGCTTGAAATTTGTCCACTCTTATTAAACGTTGATGCACCCATTGTACTATCGGTGATACCAACACCCATTGATCGTGGTGTCATGCGTGTAGTTTGATTAATATTCGGATTTTGTACGATGGGATTTCTCAGTGGCAGCCCAGATAATGTACTGTTTTGTACTGTATTCGGTGCGGGTGTGCGTGTTTCATACTTATTAGTCATAAACTTATTCGTTCTCGGTAATGTTAATTGGATTGACGATGGTACAGTAATTGGCGCTGCTACAACAGCATTTTGTGCAGGCGATTGATTGTCCGCTAATCGTCTATTTAGCCAACTGATCACTGTAAACGTATAAGATAAGAAGATGAATTAGAAAAGAATAAATTTTAAAATATCTTTGTTACTTAAAATTTGTAACAAAAAGAATTATACGAACTATCAGCAATTAAAACTTTTATAATAATATACACTGAATGTATTCTATTACCATTATCATTATTTTTAATAAGTTTCTCCTTCTCCTCTAATTGATTTTGTTGAGATCTGACTTGTTCCTTCATATGTTCCACTTCGGTTTTTGCATCTTTCGTCTCTTTCATTAGATTATCCATTTTACTTTCTAATTGACCAACTTCCTTTTGCTTAGTATCTAACAACCTTTCTTGTTCGAGTGCTATGCTAGTTCTTAATTTTAACTTGGATTTCGTCGAAGCAAGTTCGTTCTGCAATTTTGTCAGTATTTCATTAGCTTTGACCAGCTCGTCGCTTAAATTTCTCAAAGAATTTTGTTTACGTTGTAACTGGCCATCCTTATCAGTTAAGAGATCTTCAAGATGCTGTTTCTGTTCTTTTGCAGTTTTTAACATTTCTGTATGTTTGCCGATAAGTACAGTTTTATCCTTCAATTCTTGTTCGAGAACAGCAACCTTTGTTCTTAAACTGTTTACCGTATCATCCTTTTCGTGGTAATCTGTATCCAGTTTGGAATTTTGTTTCTTTAATAAATTCAGATCTCTTTGAGCAACGCTAAGTTCCTTCTCGAGATTTTGTAACTGTTTGATTTGTTCAATATTCGTTGCTTCTAAAAGGGATAATTTATCTTTGTATGTTAAGTTCTGCGTTCGTAATTCTGCAAGCTCTGTATGGAGCTGCTTTACAATTTCGGTGTGTCTACGTTCTACTTCTAACTTTTCCTTTTCATTCTGGCACTGCCACTCGAAGCGAGCTTTGGAAAATCTACGGAATATTAATACTATATAGAAAAAAATTTATACACCAGATGTTATACAATGTAAATAATCTACGTACCTGTCTTTTTCAATACTCATTTGCTCCGTGGAAGATATTTGCATTTGACTTTTTTCTGTCATGTACTTTTGCTCCAATTGTTCCAATTCTCTAGTCTTCGTTTCTACTTTACTCGATAAATCAGTCAATCTTGTTTCAAGCGCGACCGCATCCCTATTCTGTTGCAAAATATTTTCCTTCAACTGCTTTATTTTCATCGCCATATGTGTTTTCAAATCTGAATCGCACGCAGGCGATATGTTCAAACTTAAATGGCATAAATGCTTGAAATTATTCGTTTCAACTAATTTGAAAATCCATTCTCCGCCTTCTTCTGCCAGCAGCAGCAAAAATTTCGGCGGAGTTTTCGATAAGTTTGCAAGAGGTATTTGGCATTGTTCCAACAAACATATTAATTGAGTCGCGAAATTATCGAAATCGACTAACAATCCTTGCTGCGATTTTAAAACTTTAAAATCATCCTCTGTGATAAATAAAGAGTATAGAAAACAGGGATCATTGTCATCCGCTAACAAAACGCATAAACTCTGTAACGTAAACATGTGACATATTATTAAATTATCGAATAATTGTCGAGAACATCGTAAACGTAGATTTTGAACCATTTAATGTATACTATTATCCGAATGAGAAACGTAAACGTAAAAACGAATATAGTCAATAAAACGAAAAAAGGATTAATTATAAATATAGTTGCGCATAGTATTTAATGTCAACAGATCATAGGTTAATGGAAATACAGGAACTTACCTTGCGACACACAGGGCTAATGCCCGCATGAACTTCCACGTTAACCCTTAATTCACGTTGACGTTCTTCCTTATGTTGCGGCTTAATATAAACTCTTTGCACTTTTGTATATAACACCTCGACATTGTTCAATTGGAGACCAGTATCACCAGTCACTCCGCTGCCTATTGAATTATTCAAATAATTCATTATTTTGCTATACGTTTAACAATCATCTGTCAGTCTTTGATCACCCGACACATCGGAAAGTGACAGTGACGTCTCAATTTTCGTTTCATTTGTCAATCTTTTGGTAATTACAAAAAGTATACGCGAAAACTTTCAAATTCTGTAATCTATACATGTTACTCTCAAAGCACGCGTCCATCAAGTGCTGCCATCTTAGCGTCTTGCGTTACTATTAATGCCCCTCCATCGAACAAGTTTTTAAAATACGTGCTACCAGTTCTTTTTATCCGACTTATAATAACTGATTGATTTATGCAGATCAAATCGAATATATTATGGGTGAGAAGTTTTTTTTACTACGTACTGTTGATTAAAGATATAGTAATTATATCTATTTGTATTAATTATAGTCTATCCATATCTTGCAAGGTATGAAAATCATAATGGAATTATTCGCTTTGCTCGTCTTCGAAACAATTAATGTAATTCTTATTATAATGTGACATAACATTGTACGCATTCAAGTTTTTACTATATGATTGATGGGGGGGAGAATAAGTATGGATAAATTTGAGAATTCACGAAACAGTAAGAAATATGTAATCCCATTCTTCCTAAGTATTTGTCAAAAGTGTTTTGTTTCAATCATATTCTATTTCGATATAAATATATATTTTAAAAACGGATAAATAAATCTTGTTAAATTATATATCTTTCTTTAACTGTTATCGGTTTCCATGCTTTATTTGATTGATGACAATTGAACTTTGCTAAATCGAATTAAACAGAATTATAATTAATGTAGGTCTTGATATGATAGCGGTTTGAATCCAGTAGAGAGCAATGGCGGTGATAATTTGCAAGTGTGTGCGTGTTCATTATTCCATTTCTGCTAACGTCTGTCACGTCTGCATTCAGCTTTTGCAATAACCATTTTGTTTGTATGGTTATATTTTATTTTTCATTGAATTTCTTTAAACATTTCAGTAAAATCAGCATAAAATCCTTGCGATATATGGTTAATATGTCTAATAGAATTTACTTTAGTTTCCCGCGTAGTAAGAATTGCATCGAGCCAATTGGTCGATATCTTCGTCGTTAGCCAATAGTATTCGAGATCAAGGACGTGACGTACCATTTAAAACACCGTATATGTCGAGTTGTAACCGCGGTCGCCATGCCATGCGGTTGTTTCGCGATTGACAATTTCGTTCCTGAATATGTCGTCGGCAAAGTGTTTGAGAAATCGTTGTCTTTGCTTTCGAAGGAAAAATTCGCGAGGTGACAGTGTCGAGAAAGTGAGTGTACAATTATTATGAGGCGACAAGTGATGTTCCCTTGAAAATTAAAACCTCGAACCCGCACTTTGTCGGTTAGAGGTTTGGATGCGACAGTTGCAGTTTGAATTTGATGATGCATTCCGTGCATAAGCGGGGAAAGGTAAGCTTTCATTGTTTCATCGTATGCACTCTGTGCAATATCTTTGTCATTTTTACTATGTCGATTTCCAAAAATAATTTTTTTTCTATTAAAAGTCTCGTGTCAAGAACACGTCGACCGGTTTTGCTTGCAGCGCTACTTTCGTTCATTCTATCATTCCACTCTCTGTCTTGTGCTGCCCTCTAATCTCTGCATGCAAACCTCTTAATGCAATTTCAACATATGTATTTATTCGAATCGATAGTGATTATGATAACAATTATTTATCAGAATTAATATTATAAACTTTGGATACCTTTCGTGTTTGTAGTTCGTATAATCTACAATATTTCAAAATGAGTTGTCAAAGTCGATCTTGACTTAATATAATCAGGAAAGTGCATTCGTTAATGAATGTACATCTTATAGTTCGTCTATTGGACACATGAGTACATGTACTTTTAATTATTTTAGTAGTCTCAAGTAAAATTTTTATATGTTCTATCTGAAATATTATTTTGCCTTTTGGCAATAATTTCCAAAATGTTCCTTCGTTGCTAGTGCAAAAAAATTCGACTGAAATAGGAGTTGTATTTACCTGGAAACGTATGTATGTACATAATATATGTACACAGACCGGTTTGACAAAAGGGTTACTTGCTTCATTGTCATAAATGCTATCACTTTCTTATGTTACTGTATCTTGCACGGCAAGTAGAGTTCACTGCACTCCATATTTTACGCCATACATACGCTAGGTGCACAATTCGTGCAATATTTTACTACTTTTTCTAATCTTATTATAAGTACACAAATGTCTGTTTAAAAATATAATAGTTATTCAATAAGCATGCGTTTATACATATGCCAAAGATAGATAACAAATTAAATTATATCAATCAATTAAATTGCAATCTATTCTATATTATCGATTTGTCAATCTAAAGTCCGATTCGGACCATACAAAAACCTGAAGCCACAACATGTATAAAGTTTAATTAAGTTTAAATTCCATATCGTGACAAATATTACGTCCACTCCAAAATATAAAATATCCACTTTCCACGGAATCATTCTTACGTTTTTACGAAACTATGAATCATCCAGACTTAATGCAACATAACTGCAAGAGTAAGCTTCTTTTACGGGTATTTCGTAAAATACAAAAGTACTTTGTGAAGACGTTATTGCGTTGGCTATTTTCGCTTCACGCCATTTTCTAAGTTGTCGTTGAAGTGCACTCCATCATTGGCGAATAACACGTAGAAAGATTTACAAGAAACACTTTAGTCTGAGGAAATCGTGTTTGTTCGGAAGCAGAACATTGCCATTTCCTTCGTAGTTTTCCTCTTGAGTTTCGTCACGCATTTTTTTCTTTATCCTTCCGTGTTTGAGCGTCCACTCCTGCAACCACCTGCCCTTCTCACAAAAGGGAAGGAGACAGGCAAGTGGACAGGTTTTACCTGGCGCAGCTTCCTTTGGATGCCGAGAACCTATGCTTGCCAGTCTTAGCTTCTGAGAATTTTCTTTTTCTTCAGTCGTGGCTTGAAAATTCATCGTATTTTTAAATGATTTGTTATATATATCGCAGTAATTGAACTATTATTTTATTCAACTATATTTAGAAATAATTATCTGCAAAACATTTTTTCTGAATACTAAGATTTTCAACGAGATTTATTAATCAAACTTACTGAACATTTCACTTGCCCACACAAGGGTTAAAGGTTAATAGCGAATAATGTTTGCTCGATTTATGTATGTATGTATGTACTCTAGTACGTATATCTAGTTTTGACCACTTGCTAGGCCATGTTGTTCTCTGGCTTAAAGAGATATGCTCATATCTCTGACGTCGCCTTAAGATCTGGCAGTGGTGTACTATACATATAGCCATGAATTCGTTGTTGTAAACGTATTTGGCCGCTGTATATGTACATATACACTGAATCAAAATGTGGCAACAGAGTATCTGCATACACTACACGTACAGATATATACATCTTTCATGCGAGAGGCCACGGCATTGTAAAATTGTCGATTGGCTTCGAGGTCATCACGCTATCGACCTCCATTTCGTACAGGCTCCTTTTTTCTCTCTTTCTTTTTTTCCTCAACATTGATTTGCAGAAACTGGCCACCGCATCGTTCTGTATTGCTCCATCGATATTCTTGTCTCGATATGCCAACGACATTAACAGCGAACAGTCGTTCGCGTTCAGCCCTCCTTTTTATAGCACCATTGTTGTGTCGACGTCACATTGATTTCTCTTTACGTAAAAATCGTCACGAACAAATTCCGCAAAGTTGAGTGGTCTACGCTATTTTCTATCTAAGAGACACATAGGTTGACGTCACTGGCTATTCTTTTCCCTTCGGGCGAGGATATACGACTGCGCAATGTATATAACTCCGAAATGGATGTTTTTATGGGGGAAAAAATAAAGAAAACAATTCTTGTATTTAAGGCTGTGTTCGAGAAAAATTAGATGTAAATATATTTAACCTTAGTTGATTGAAAATGTAACGTGTAATGATAGAGCAATGAGTAAATTGACTGAGTATTTAATTCGAGTTCGAGTCGCAAATCAATTTTACGCTTTCAAATTTTACTTCGCAATTCAGTGTGCATGAACCAACGGAGAATAATAAGGTGCTGTATTGCTCGTTGCTTATTTGGACCTTGGAGATATACGGGAACTGGCATTGATTTTCATTTATTGATGGAATACAATTTATCTTGGGAGTGCCCTTTCATGCGACATACACGTGCGCAGGAAAAAGAATTCCCATTGTTCTCTTGGTGTTTTATTTCTTCGACGAAAATAACCAGCGTAGATTCGTGGTTTTATATTTGTTTTCTAAAATTCTTTACAGATACATTGTATTTTGGTACACTATTTCTGAACGACGTGCACATTTACCTATAAAATACTGTTCATGTGCAGCCTTAATTGTTAAATATTTATCCTTCGAAACGTTTCCGACAGCTGTTGCTTTTAGTGTCCTGCAGTGACCTTATGTTCGCATAGGAAGCGAAATAACATTTCTGATGGTTTAAACTTTTCAAAGGAATACTTTTACGGAAATGAATTTATGAAATTTTTCTTTTAACTCCAATTTTTTCTCTGTAAGCAACCTTTTTCTAAATATTTATAGTCTTCGTGCTTGATTTTTGTATGTTTTGTATATTTACATTTTTGTATTTTTTTGTATATTTATATTTTTGAATGTTCTGTCTTGTAATGTTCCTAACATTTATAAACGTATTTTAATTTATTCGCTCGTTAGGATGTGGTTTCGTTAAAATCCTACTCTCACTGGCTTCAACGTGTATCAAATAACGAACACGAGGAAGTCCGGCTATTATTTTTGCACAGTTGAAATTCTAATCACTTCCTACGAAACTTGGTTCCGCACGCATTCTTCTTAACATCAATGGAACATAAGGAAACATGAAACAATTGTTGTAGACTATTAAAGAAAACTGTTCACTAGTATAATCCAATTGATTGGGCTGACAAAAGCATTATTTCACATGTGCATTGTTAAATATTTATAATAATTGAAATTTCTAATTTGACGGAGATTGAATTCACTTTTATTGAGTCATGAATATAGTGGAGAACGTGTAGATGTGGTAATTGGGAATATTTTATTCATCTTAGAAAATTGTTTAACGATTTTCACACTATTTGTAATTAAAACTTTTCTTCGTTATCACGAAAACGTAATATTGATGGATTAACCGTTCAATATTTCCATTATTATTTTATTATCATACATGTTGCCTTGTTATCGATAGGACGAACAATGTAAAATTTCTTTATTACAATTGTTTGCCAATGTAAAAAACAACATTTACAATTTAATCATTACAATTTCCCTGGACTCTTGTAAATCGAGTCGTTTATCAATATCACAGTAGCAACAGTGAAAGTGTTAGTAAATATTACTTTCAAATTTCTGTTATTCCTGAATTTCACTTTTTACGTTGGATCGATTAACGAAAGCAAATTCAGTTCATATTGTACAGTGTTTCAGTGCTCCACTACACTCCATATACGTTGATATCAAAATATCAATAAAACTATATAAATCCATTTCATTAAAGAAAAACTACGCTAAAATGGTTCATAATCATTTTATACAAATTCAAAACAATACACATGATGCTTCTTCTGAAATCGGAGTAAAATTGTTTTCGAGATACAGTCAATTATTATTGACTTTATAAATAGCAGTGCATTCATTATAAATATCGCAATCAATTAACACTGTAGTTACTTTAATTAATTTTTGTGTATAAATTTTACACGGTAAGGGAACGAAACGTGTCTTCATGGAGGAAGAAAATGCCGCAGGTCTGTGATTTCCGCTTGGCAACAGCGCAGCTGGTTGTTCGTGCTGCCTCGCTGGGTCGAGCCAGTGGCGTAATCAGTAGAGGGGAGCGTACGGTCGCTCGGTCCCCTTCTCGAGCATTCACAAAAAAAACCCTCGCAGCAGGATGAACGAGGACTTCTTTTCAGTAGCACATACATACGTATACATACATACACTTTTAATCTGTGAAGAACAGTCCGCTCGCAGCTATATGCATACGTGAAATCTATACAAACGAAACTTTGATCTTTAGAAATAGTTGTCGATTTTGAACCATCATGCTGGTAAATCTTTTGCTAATAATATGGCTTATCCATATGCGCCGTTACAAAAGATATTGTTGAAAATCTTATGAATTATAGGCTTGCGAATACATTGTCATTTGAATACATTGAATTGAAACGTTGGCGTACACAAGTATTATATTGACAAGGTGTTGGGAGAATACGTTCTATATGATAATATAATTAATTCGAACACTTTTGTTGAGTTCGGTATACGACCTTAGTACGGACGAATTATATTGAACGTTAATGTTGCATTCATGAAATAAATTCATATTGAGAATAGTTTTCTGTTCCATGGGGATATTCTAAATTTAATTTAGAAGGTGGGAATTGTTTCAAGAACAGTACTCTTTCTGCGTACATGTTCGTGTTACCTTCGTCATTACTAATTGTACATCGTTTAATCAGAAACTAGATTTGCTAGATTCCATTACGTCTCCTGTATTCTTGCTCCGAGGTTACGCTACTGGGTCGAGTATCCTCCCCTTTCATCTTCCCCCCTCCTTTGCACACAGTATCAGTGGCTTTCACGCGTCTCTCTCACAGCTGCTTTCGTCTCTTTTCTTTTTTCATCTCTCCCTTCTTTTCTCTTCGTATCTCTCTTTCCTCTCTTTATGCTTGTCTCTTTTTACCCCCTGGTTTCCTGAGTCCCTGTACGACGGCCATTTTTCTCTACATGATAGAAATTCGGCAACGCTGTATATACGGCATACTCACGTTACACACACACATGTATGCATACAGAGGGTGCCGAAAACATTGATACTTAAATTTTGCTTGATAGCGAGCAAGCCTTGAGATGGATAGAAGTATGTATGCATCTCTTCGTCACGAAACGTCTGTGCGAATCGGTAATGAAAGTTGGTCATCGCTAGAATTTCTCTGTTTTATGGAGCGAACACGAAGATCTAGTAACATGGGTAAAAGCTGTCCCACTGTTGGTTCTGTATTCAGAATTTACACATGCATCTTCTTTATGCTAGCCATGATTCGTACTTACGAAGATATGTGACGACAGATGTTAATGATACATACCTGTGCTAACGATGTTGATACAGTAATAAAGTATCTGGGCTTATGTTAACAATATTTTCCAGTTTCGAGTGTACAATATGATTTCGATTTCTTCTTTTAATGTATTGGGTCACATCTGACGAGAGTACTTTAATTTTGTTAAACAATCTCGTTTCGAGGTTGAACAAATTAAAGTGACTCCAAAATCGCCTGTTCCGTATTAGGAATAATTTACTCCAAATTCGTAAATCCAAATGTTTAAGTAAGCAAAATTCAAAATGCAAACAGTATATAATTAAAAAAACATATTTGCAGAACTTCGTAATCCACAAAACAAGTTCCTGCGTAGGTTCCTCTTCATCTATGTATATTCTGCCATAAAACAGTCTCTAGTAATGTTCGCATAAATATCCGCAGTCTAGACACAAACTTTCAGTTCCAAATTCGCAAATGATATTCTTTCTGATATTTCCATTATTCGGTTCACGAAGGTTATAAGTTCACCTGAAGCCATAATGCATACATAACGTATGCACAATATTTCTGAACTTTATTACCCATGCGCAGTTTCTCAACGGTATTACTTAATGTTAATTCGAGACGCAGCGAAATTGAAACGATGTTGCCCTAGCGAAGCGTTCAACCTGATAGCCGATCAATAGATTTTATAGTAAACGCAATAAAACCGTATATAATGTAAACACGAGGAAAAAAAAGATAAAAAGTCGTTAGTGCCGTGTTTTAATATTTTATACTGATACTTGTACGATTTATGCAATTTTGTGTCGACTTTCCGACTGGTTTGCGAGCGGACGATGTTTTTTTTTGGAACAAAAAAGTCATGGGGTTATTACGTTGCGTAACGGGCCTTAACCCTCAAGCGCTTGGAGGTAGCACAGGCCTGGCCCGTATCCCCACCATGCATCTTTCGCTCCATGGTGTTCGCCATCTCTATGGTGCCCCACTCATCGTGAAAGACCCTTCGATTCCCGACCCAGCTAGCCTCTCTTCGCTTCAGCCAAGCGTCCAACGACTCGACGTTCCCTTCTGTCCCTAGTTTCCCCTCCAGCTGTGAGTCTGGGTCCTTCTGCGCAATTTTCCCATGCCTTCCCACGCTGCGCCTATATACCTACGACCAGGCACACACGCTTGTATATATGTATATGCAAGTTGCACATCGCATACGAAACAAGTTTTGCGCGTGGTTGATGATATTTTTGTGACTTGTTGCAGGTATTTTAAAATGTTTGGTTGTATATTTAATTGCGCGTGGCTGGTACAGGATATCATTAGTTTCACTTTGATACTTTGACTTCTATGATTCTTTTCTTTTACACTTTTAGTTTATAACAATTGGGTGTGTAGCTAAAAGTAATCTCGACTTTGTATGTAATACGAGCGCGAGATTTTAGTTTTTACTTGAAATCTATAGCACAAGTGTCTTTGGTTTATCGAGGCAGGGGGTTAGAAAGAAGAATTACCCACTTACGGTGCGTGGAGGACTTACTAATTGAGCAAAAAATGCTTGGTAAAAAGGGGGTAATCCTTTTTTTTCAACACACCGTATGTGCAGGGCAGTACTCTGATGATTTCTGTCAATAGACTCCGTGAATACTAATTTGAGGTTTAATTATGATTAAAAGCGGGTCACAGGTGCAAATAATATTTCATGTTCAGTTTTAATTTAAGATCAAGCGTCAAATTTAAGAACAAAATTAGATGAAATAACCAGTGTGAAAAAATGAGTAGAAAAATTGTTTGATGGTAAACTCAACGAGAAATCAAATTAAGTCCAACGCAAAACATTAACAAAATAATATTGTTTCAACGTTAGAAATATCTTTACGCTGAAATTTTTTTTGCCGGACTATATTACTTCTGTAAATTTGTTTTTCATGAAACGAAATATTTGTTTGCAAAAAAAAATATGAAAGGTTTACGTTGATTGATCGATGCGTTCCACAGACGTCGTGCTTGCCTGTTTCAAACGTGAAATGTGAGTCGCGAAGAGAATCACGTTTCAAATTTGAAATGTACATTTTTCACACTAGAGCATATATACAGTTCTACCAAAAAGCTTGCAATACAATCAATCTTTTAGATTTCCAAAAATCCTTTCACTGCGATATTTCATAGTTCTCGGAGTGCAAAAACAAACATACAAAAAAATTCCCAACCTTTTCAATTGAAAAGAACGAAACCTCATCTTAATCATTTCAATTCATGTTTAATTGCATGCTATTTACGATACACGAACATGAATCAGCTCACTCATTATCCAAAATTAAAAACGGTAATCTACACGATGGCACATTATAAAAACGAATATACAAGTTATATGTATACATGCGCACAGATATTTTGCTAATTATTAAACAAATTAATGATACGTCCGTCGCTGGAAAGTAATTGGAATGAGTTTAATATGCACCGGATAGGAAAAATGATTATCGGTGTGAAATGTTTCACGGTGTCGATCACGAAGAAACTAGTTTCAAAGTCCTGTTCCTTTGATCAGATTAGAGAGCGACGGTAAGATTCGCGGTCGATTTGATTGAAATGAGCTATTGAATGGATAGGAAGTACATAGATGTATATGAAGAACCGGTTTGTTCGTAGCGTGGGTGTGTGATAAATCGGCGAACCTCTTCGTTCTGCCCGGCTTTTCCTCGTTATTATCGGCTAAGATCACAAAATGGATTCGCGGAAATAACGCTACCGTGTCGGTTACACTATGATGAATCATTGTAACACGTAACGTTGTTCTATCATGAACTTTATATGTTACCAGCATAATGTACCATGCATCCCTTAACCCTTTTTTCAGTTCAAATCTGCTTCGCTGGTTTCCAATAATCTTTACGGAATTAATATTTAAATATCGACGATTTAAATGCGTATGTTGCATACATGTACGAGAGAAGAAGTGTAGCGAGGGAAAAGTGATTTAATTATATTAATTTTGTGAGCATTGACAACAATATCGAATCGATAGTGATTGTGAGCTCCAATGGATTAATTGGTATTTTAAAGAGTCAATGGGCTTAGTATGAAATGCAATTGAACGAGTACTTTTTTCGCCGCGTTCCCTTATATGATTACACAATATAATTAACACTTCAGTTCGGATTGATTGATTAAAATTACTCGAATATAAAAAAATGAAAATATTAACTGAGACGTTTGACGAATCTGTAAGTCGAATAATTTAAAATTAGAAAGTTTTCCCTTCGTATGGAAGACTTGCAGAAAATTATTTATTGTCTGTACACTCTCGAGTTTGTTATTTCATATATTGCTGTTTCTACGTGGGAAAAAACAGGTGTATAAGAAAATGAAAACGAACTACGCGTTGCGATTCCAGCGATCACGCGAACTCTGTGCATTTGTACGCGGTCTTTCTAGGATTAAAGTGTAATTGTGCAAAAATAGCGGACGGTATAATAGAAACCTTTGATGAAAAATTGAGAAAGCAAAGGTGATTCATATTGACGCGCTGGTAACATTACCTGTGACGAGTTCGTTTTAGAAAACGTAGTAGTGAGCTGGCATTGCGTTAAAAAAAGGGGAATGAAGTACTTTAATCTTACGATTACATTATTTCTATTCTCCGAATTATAACTTTCTCTAGGTCTCTTGTACAATTTCCAGCAGTTTATAGTATTGTACTTAACACGTTTGAACGGAATAGTTTGGCTTATAAATATTATATTGATTGCAATTTGCTATGGTAGATGAAAGCTTCTTGCTAATATATCTTATATTTGAATGATCACAAGTGTTTTATTTAAAGCATAATAATTCCTATTACATGGTTCGACAGTATGATCGCTGGAAAGAAAGCCCCATGGGTATTTACTTATTTCTAGCAAAATCACCGAAAATACATGTCTAATAATATGTGCTTGAAAGTCTCAAGCTGAGAATGAGCACAGAGGATGTGCTCAGTGGGAGAGATACGTGTACCAAAAAAATTCTGATCCTTCCTCTAGCAGATATTTTTTGCATACAATTATTATAGATATCCTTATTACAAATTACTATAGAGTGATATTGAAACTGAAATTTTTCTGCATTATGTTATTTATGCTCTCTGAAATCGTATGTTACATTATTGGTGTTGATTCCAGTTTCACCATATCCGAAACTTGATGCAAAATTGAAAACAAGTATAGTTGAAAGAGTAGAACTTCGATATCTGCATGCTTGTGGTATAAGGTATATTATATTTAGAGAGATTGCATTACATTGCAACTTTAAGTTACCGAAGCGTACCTGTGTACTATGTACTCTTAACTTATCCTCATACATGAAAATAATTTATTTTATACGCCATCTTTTTAATTTAATGGGAGATGTGTTTTTCCACTTTGCCGGTATCAGATGCAACGTGCATAATTGTAAATATTTTTTATGAGCATCAGTTATTAATCGATAGGGGAACGAAACCAATTTCGTAACCGTATTTATCTTCAAGGAAATTAACACATCGAAGTATTCTACGTAAAAATTTCTTCGTAATTTTATAATATTCAGCATAATCCATTCCAGTTATTGCAAATAAATGGATTGTGCAAATAATGTTTTTCGACTAACTCTATGTTATTTCTCATAGTATTGAGTTTTCTCTGGGATACTAGTTTTCTTTGTTTCATATTTCTATAAATAGTATATTATTTACCATCAACTCATCTAAAATAATTTATTTGCGCTTAAAGCATTCGCGTTGCTGTAACGCTATTATCAGACTTACATATTGCCTTGGCAGATTTATTACCTAACGTTATAAATAGAGACTGGTTGTTTATGGCGAAACACCGTGAGAAAGTATTGTGTGATGTTCAATAAATGCTGATAAAAAATCGAAAGGTTGGATTCGTGGAGAGGAAAGGCACGTTTGTAGAGCATACCTCTGATTATGAAACTCTGTAATTAAGTAATTGAATAACGTATGTGTTCTGGCAACAATGCACAATTGATAGGAATTGAAGGAACTTTTATCACTCGTATCAATACATCTACTGATTTTTAAAGAACGTTGTTTTGGACAGCATGTGAGATTATATTACAATCAATGGTCAAACAGTAATAATCTGATATGTGAAAAAAAGTGCTGTTCTATATATGGCAACAAATTACAATTAATCTCATTCGTATGAACACTAAGTCTTATTGAAATTGAAAATCGGTATGATCGCAGAAACTTAATAAATTTTAAATACTTAAGTAATATTTTTAATATTGAAGGTATATGTAGTGAGCCTTGTAGAACAGCATTGGTGAGTTTAGTTACCAGCGTTTTTTTAACCTAAAATATTATTACACACATTGCTGTCGAAAGATGATTTTCATTTCCATCTTTTTTCATTCCCTTTAAACATTTCAATTGATTTATGTATTGATGTTGCCATTATGAGAAGGAAGATGTGATAAATATATGGACTATTATATGCAGATAAAATGAGGAGAAAATAAATGAATTTATGTGAACTGGGTTCGGTTAGATACTACTGTATAGAGTTTCATGTGAGTGAAAGCGACGGAATGAACTGGTGGTATTGTAAAAGAACTAGAGTGATTTTGATAATTGACGTAATTTTAGTTTTCTCTTTTGAAATTAATTCTCATAACAAGACGCATGATACGCTGGCTTGAACTAAAGAAAAAAAAAGTAGAAAATTAAACTGGATTCATAACGATCTCTAATTGTAGGATAAAGAATTGGTAGCTGTAGCTTGGAATTAAATTGCTAATGTCAGTAGATCGTATAGATGTTTCAGTGCAGTTTTTACATTGCAATTAGTACTGCGAGCATATCACTTATCAATTTTACACTCTTTCTTTGTCTTGAACTACTATATAATCTAGTAACTTAATTCATGTAACTCGTTCTTAAAAATTTAGTTATCTTTATTGTCTATATTTGTCTATATTGTCTTTATTGTCTTTATTGTCTATATTGTTTTCACTTTCGTCATCTTTTAATTGTGTATTTATTACACGATGAACTGCATCTTCAACCCTGTAACTATTTATGCTCATTCACGTTGGGTCCATACAAGATTTCAATCATGCGTTATGTCTACTCGTCAGCCGACTAACTTCTACGAAAACATACCTTCAATCGAAGTTCATCAAAGTCCACCGATTTTCTATGTATAGACTTGATTGATTCGTTAAACGCTTCTTTATGTAACAATTGTGTTACGAAATATGCTTTCAAGTGCTGTTTGCTCCATTGAGAGTAAAAGTATTCCATTTTCTATTCTACAATACAAGTGGTTTCGTATCAGTAAATTGGAGTTGTTTTGTGTTTTTAATCAGCTCATCGAACAAAGAAAGGTGCAAAGATTCGAACTTGAAATACGCATATTCTGAACCACAAGCTACGAAGTACAAACATGGATGAAATATGCATATGCACCGATTGCGAATTAAATGAACTGTATGCAGTTGGAGATATCGAGAAATTATTTTTACCGAAGTTGCTATACGAAATAACAAAAAAAAGGACGAAAATGAAATAAAAGTTGTCGGAATTGAATAGAGCTACTCCAAAATATGAGAATGTATGCAACACTGCGTTTAAGAAAATAGGGGTACCCATTTTGTCGCACCCCATAGGGGTTTCAATTTCAATAGTCCATTGTCAAGTATCCATTGTTAAATGTGTACTGAAAAAGCAACGAGGAATAAGAATTTAATCAAAAATTCTTGCTGCCATCTGTAATAGTGTCGGTGGAAACTGGTTGTTGAACGAAACTGGCTGTAACTAAAAAAAGCACTTTGCGCAGCCCACCCTGTAGAATATTTTCGAAATCTCGCGGTTTGACCCCGTTCCATTACACCATTACTCATGCGCATGGCGCGTCCTCGTTCCCCGTGTTTTCTTGTTTTCTGTCCAAAAAGAAAAGAAATAAAACTTCGCCAGACACTTTTCCCCCCTTTTCAAGACGTTGTGGGTTTTAAGCTCTTAAAGCGATGGAAACGGAAGCCATTCAGCGGCGATCGAAGCCTGACTCGCACTTAAAACATCTACCGTATTAGTGGTTTGCCTACTACATACATACTTGGACGGTTTTAATACCAGCCAGACGTACGATTGTAACGTAAATTAGTGTACTTTAGCGGAGACAGTAATTCCTGGGTTAATGTGACATCATTCAGGACAGCAAAGTTACGTTCAATTGGGTTAAAGTTAATTCCGCGGATTAAAAATCGATTTGAAGGTGTAGAAGTAATTTTTTGTACTACTCAATGCCGCTTTATATGCGACAATGCTGAACTACAGCTTCTGTGGTTGTGCGAGTCTTTCTTTCTTTTATTAAAATGTTACCATGTTACTTAATTACCAGTAAGACTATATTTTCATTTCTGTTCATTTCACACCTATTTCATAAGAATTGAATAAACCAGTTACAATTTTCTCATTTTTCTTTATAATTAACTCAGGGAAAAGAACATCTCTTACTTAAACACTGATATAACAATTCCTTTCCCAAGAGGGAAACACAGTTACGTGAAGAAGTAACAAAATGATTCACGAGAACAATTACTTTTATTACATCATAAATCAGCCCAAATACCTAAGGAAAAGAGGAAATCTCATATTTTTCTCGGAGCCCCTACCGAAGAGACTTCCCAGTCTCTTTTTACTCTCGGTTCTAGGGCAAAACTTCAACCGACGTGCAACAAGAGACATACCCTCCCGTCCTCTTTCATCCCTGCCGCGTTTCAACAGTTTTTCGGTGTCCGACAAAAAGGTCGCCTATCTTGCCACGCATTTATGATATCCTGAAACGATTCACATGGGTCGTTTCCACCATTTTCGTTAACGCAGATCCCCTGTCTGAAACGGACAAAGGGACGGTCGTAACGAAAGAGTATAAGCGGGGCAAACTCGGTCAATTTTCATGATCAACGGTGTATCAGTTGCGCTTGTGCGTCATGGAACGGTGGCCGCGAGAAGCCTGAACACGATATGACTAGGGTGAAGCGACTGATGCGCATGCGGATCACCACTTTCGTCATTCTATGATAGTGTGCATTCGTGCGTGCGTCATATGGGCCCTGTTGTTCGCCGTCACGTCCCTGGTGAGGGGTAGAGCCCCAGAGACCAGCTGTCTCTGCAGTCTAGTTTTATTTGTTCCCTTCGACTCCCTTTCCTCCGTTCCCGCTTCTCCCTAGTCTTCTCTCTTTGGCAACGAGTCGCGCGGCGATCGTTCATGCGTTCATACATAGACGCTCGTGTAAGTCTTCTTCCACTTGTTCAAAGGGCGCGCACTTAAAAAGCGTCCTATCTGGTATTGCTAAAAATAGGAGGAAGCTTGTGCTTATCGGCCTGGTCTAGCCACCAGCTGCACACGCCTTTGATGTTTAATTATACCTTGTTTATTTCCACAGGGTTAGATCAACACGGGACGTGACTTACGATCGGCGAATTTGTAAAATCGTAATGTTGTTGTATGCATATGCATGTATGTTAAAGTTGACGCTCTGTCGTACTCTTTTTCTATTGGAGTAACCGTGTAGATAAAATTGGGACTGAATTTACAGGCGGAGGGAATTCGTTGCAATTTGTTATTATAGTCTTGTGCATAGTATTTGGGAGGTGCAATTTATTTTTTAATTTTCAAATAAAGAGGGTGGTGAGCGATTTATATTGAAAGTGCATGTCCTTAACAATTTTATAAAGCACACAAAAATTAGTAAATCGTTAGTTGCATACGTTTAACACTAACCTTTAGGGATTATTTTCACTCTGCAGAATCAGGAAAATATCAGAAAAAGAGTTGCTGTATGTTAGAGTTCTTGCTGCTTTTAGTATAAGTACTATAGGTTAACAACAAACTTCAAAGAAGGTAGAATCGATGTTATAGTGTCCTATTTTTTTTTGGCCATCAGTACGTACTGGTAGCCTTTGCCAAACACCTGGAGCATGTAATGCAATAAGCGAACCCTCATCGTGATATCAGCTGCAGTTAATCTTGTATTTTCGACGGAACTGAATACACGCTGTTCTAATAAAAATTCACTTCTGAGAATAGCATTAATAAACAATAGAATCGTATACAGGAGGGGAGGGGGTGATAATGGAATTACTCAAATATTACAGTCACCATTAATATTTCACAACTCTATCGTGAAATATTTTCTATAAATGCGATAAATGCGATTTTAAAATCCTCTTCAGTTCTAGGATCTCGGTTTTTTCCAATAAATATTTAATAAATAGAGCAGAAGGGAAATACAATAATTTCTTTAATAGAGGATACAGCCATTCGTATATTTACCTTGAAAATATGAGAAAGGTATAGGTGATGTATATACAAGGATAAGGAATAGACAGGAATGCTTCTAAGGAAGGATTGAACAGACGGCGAGCGTTTCACCTTACTCACAGAGAGGTAAAAAAAATGTGGGAAAGAAAGCTTGGCCGTAGGTAGTAAAGATCAAGGGGCGAGAAAGGTTCCCCATGCTTTTTGTATCCTTCATTTGCTTCCTCTGTAGAACCTTTACGATTCTTCGTTCTCGCGCTGTATTTGTTAGAAACTGTAATAATTTTAAAGCAGGTACGGCGTGAAATCCCCTATCAATAATGTTAGTAGAGTTATTTTTAATCATATTACTTTTAATCAACTATATCTGTCCAATAAGTTTCAGTTATGGCAAATATTCCTAATGCCTCGAAACGCATGAAAATTTCGCTTTTCGTTGCATCTCCTTTGCGCTACTCGTTATTTTATCAAAATCAATAATTGTTTTATTGTACGTTTTTCGATATCCCGTGAATTTTTTCCGTGAATTTTGTACAAGAACTTTTTAACTCCATGCTATACGTGTTTGGTAGAATTTAGTTGTGGCCAATGCATCTCATTAAAGATCAACATCTGGCCTTCGCCAGCTGCTCCTTGGCAAAAGGCAACTGCTAATGTATTATATTTACTCGTTGCATATTTCGGCTTCCTTTCAGTCCCGTTTCACGGTTTTTCCATGCTGCCCCCTAATTATTTCAGAATTTCATTCTCTTCCCTCGGATTCATTTCCTCTCAGAGCTAGGCGTCACTCGTTTTCTTTTTGTTTTCAATTCCGCGCGATGTGAGAGTGCATTCTTGTAATCAAATTTCTCGCATTCTTCGCATTTCGTGTTGGATGTTTAATTATGGTGCTTCTCAAAACGGTTCCTTCATTTAATTGTAGCGCAATATCATTCGTGATAGACGGGAGAAGAAAAATTTCATATAGAGTTTACTTTTCCATCGCAGTGCTCTCAGTTTTACTCCATTATAATTTAATGCGCCCTGTAGATACTTAAATAAATGTTGAAATGTTGCGCAGCTATATATGGTTATAATTATTTTTGTATACAAATTGATTTTTACACAGTAGTGTAGAATTTGATATTTTTATTCCCACCAAGATAAATCAAATATTTGAGCAATTTTAATGTATAATAACTCATCACGATTGGAAATTGCTATTATTCAGGTTCATTCAAAATGGTCCTATTAGCTTTGACTATCGAAATCATTTTTCAGAGATTATCTAAATAACGTATACATGTACCCAGCAATTAAACCGATCACACCGATGCAGCTGGTTTAATGAAGTCGACAAAATAATCACTTCGACTGGTGTGGTCCATTTAATTTTATCACTGGCTGCATTGCACCGGCGGATCTTTATCTGTTTTGAAGGACAACAATCAGATAAATGGAAATGTTAAGTAAATATGAGATGATCGTACTAGCTCTGTTATTCTGCATTAAATACACATGTGGCCCTGTAACTGTTCTATCGATGCAACTATGTACATTGTAATAGCTTTTCTGGGTACTGGTAGAACAGAAGGGAGAAAATATAGAGCGTGTCTTCTCGAGTTTATGAAATAGAAGAGTGCATCTAATTGAATACACGTACACAGATTTTGCTCTGCACATAGGCATTGTGCGTAATCTCTACCTAAACCGGTTGCACTGAAATAAGAGTAGAACGAGCTGTATTGTATGCCAGTAACTCATGGAAACTCTGCATCGTTACTAAATATGCTTCGTCTGCGCTGCTTAATAATACTATTAACATGGTGTTACTCATCCTTACCATCTTCTATGCTTTTAATGCGAGGTATGTAGATCGTTTTTATGTGACACTGTCCGATCACGTCATTTGCATGGAATAAATATGCAATAAACGTCATTGTCGAATTTGGGTTTAACCTTTTCAGTTCCAAATTATTCAGTAATTGATGAGCATGATATATTTTCCACAGTAAACTATCACGTGCAAATTTTCTTGTATACATAACTTGACAATAATAGTGCTTAAAGAATATAAACGCTGAATATTTTAATTTTTAATCAAGTATTTACGGTCACTTTTAAATAGAAAATATAATGATTCTTAACAGTACGATATATCTGCATATGTACATCGTATTCATTGAAAGAAATAAACGTTAAGTATTTTCTTTTTTTAAGTAACAATTTATAGTCAATTTGAAACTGTGAGAAAAATTACAATCTGTAAGCGAGAAATGTATTTATACAGTTGCTTCGATTGGCTTTCCATTTCAATGACTTCGATTTGATAAAGTTGCACGATAATCACTGTGAAAATCAGATAAAAATCGGCATGGGGTGTGAAAGATTAGGAAGCTAGCGTTCCGTTCCGGTCTGCCATATGGTGTACCACCAGTTATGAAACTGAAATCTGTTGTTTCGGAGACTCGATTCAATTCGAATCTCGTCATGTGAAGTGGAGATGATGACGAATCAGACGGGTACTCATGCCACTGATTGCACAATATCCAATCGATATCTGCCAAAGAAGCGGGGGACAATGGAAATTGCATCTGAAAACGCAAACGACCAGCGCTCGTCCATGTTCAATGCAGACAATTACTTGCCAGAGATGCAATATGCACTTGCAGATGTTTCTGTAGATAGTTGGTTACTTTTCGTATTATTAAACATACCTTTTATATCGAAAGTATTTGTTATAAATGTAACTTTAATTAATACTTTACTCTCTTCACCATCAATAGAATCATTCCTTTTTTTTCTTTTACACTTTTAACCGTATTGTCATCAATGTCCGTATTTACGATGTGAATACATTTGACTCTATCTGTTGCACTGCTAACAATTTGTTTAATGCAATCTAAAGAAATTGAATAACAACTGTGGAATAGGCAAGGCTTAACTACTCGCTGGACAAATTGAGTCGAATACAGTATGGAGGGAGAAAGAGAGACAATCACCTGGATTTGACGTTATCAGCATATCTTGGTTGTCAAATTCAGGCACTGACTACTGTGAAAAGATTCAAACGACGCTTTACGTACTCGTTCAATCACATTCAAGGTCTGTCCATTGTAAATTCAGTCAATTTTATTAAGTTAATCAAGTTTGCCCATAAATTATATTCGTTACAAAAGGAACCCCAACCCAATAAGATATTTTTGTGAAACTACAATCAGCTCGATTCTTAAAGGAAACTAAAAAAGAATAGAATTTTGATTATATAAATTTCATTAGAGAGTGATCACAGGACGGGCGGTTATATTGTACATAGATGGTAGTATAATACAGCAGTATGTATATAAGAAATATAGTAGTACAACGCGGTTATACATGTATAAATGTAGTTAAATAATATTGCTAAGAAATTTTTTCAAGTGATCTCGATACAGGAAAGACACTCGAGTGTTATCTGAGACACATATATCCGCTCTGCTACCCGAAACTATGCATCTGCAATTTCAGCAGACCCGACAGATGTTACAGCACACTATGCGCTGATCCAGTGATATCCCGGTTTTTCATCTTACAAAATGTATTTTTATAATTTATCAGGAAACAGAGCTCCAGTATACCTAAATATGAATGGGGTTGTTTAATTGTGAGTATGGTCCCTGGGTAGTGGGTCGCATTCAGTTTCAGGGTTCTAAAATAAATTAATAGTAGCATGTGTTTTCGTGCTTCAATTAATTATTAAATATTAATTCCTATCTGAAATGTACTAGTGATGGCTTTAAAATAACCCTGCCTACAAAATCAATAACGAATACTCGTACTAACATTTGATAATGTATCTATCGCAAATATCTGTTATCATTTATTTTTTCGACCGACGGACTAATCCTGGTAGGAGTGTATTTTTTACCAGTGACTGATTAATATAATAAAACGTGCATGGCTACGTTCAACTATAGTTTCCTTATCGTACGCCATATATTTTATTTTGGAACAAATTTTCGATACTCGAATTACACAGGGGCTTAAAATATTTAAAGAAAAATCTAATTATCATACAGAATAGTAGCAATTTTCCGTCCATTATAATTCATTTACAAGGGGCAAAAGTCATCGGTAGAGGGGGTGCAGAAGAAGACAGAATTCTTTATTTTCCTCGTCGAGCAGCTTGTTTCGATGTTTTCATGCATATCCTATCTCGATGTGCATATGCACCCTCATGAATATGAATGATTTTTCGTTCTGTTATCTAATCAAAGTGCCATGTATGTACAATGCCTCCGTGCCGTTAAGTGATGGCGCCGAACGTTTTTCCCCGTTACCAAATTTATTGTCTGCAATAAATAACGTGAGGCGTGCATCGGGAATAACATAGGCCACCTACACTCCCAGCAGATGTTGTCCAACAGTGTACACATCCACAGTGGAGGATAAACGCAGAAGGATCGGTGCAGGGTGAAAGTAGAAAAGGGTAGGGGTAGGTTGTAGGAGGGGCGCTCCAGTTCCTCGCTTCTACCCACGCTCCTGACCCACAAGAAATCGAGTGGAGGTACCACTTCCTGTCGTACTTCGATTTAACTACCTGGGTCGGTCGTTCGATAGTATATTGCCCACGTTTCTTGTCCCTTCCTTTCTTTTTGTAATTTTCCTTTTCTTGGTCATTTATTTATTTATTAAATTCGAGGCAAAATTTGTTGGGCAACTTTGCTTTTAGATGCACAGTAATAGAGTAGTGGACAGATTATATTGTAACTTGTAACAATGCGGGGGGGGTTCAAAATGAAATTTTTTGCAAACAAAAATAATCGAAATGGATTCATAGTTTATATACCATAAAATATTGAAATCTGACAAGTTTCATTCTTTTTTAAGCATTCTTTACTACTATCCATGTTCATTATTCTGTTTAATGATAACTG
This sequence comes from Nomada fabriciana, assembly GCA_907165295.1. Classification (NCBI taxonomy): domain Eukaryota; kingdom Metazoa; phylum Arthropoda; class Insecta; order Hymenoptera; family Apidae; genus Nomada; species Nomada fabriciana. The sequence continues at coordinate 8,612,970 of OU015695.1, forward strand.
ACACTCTTATTTGCTACTTTAAGTTCTAAAATGATAAACCAGCTTTTGTATCGCGCATGCTGACAGTTACCGCAATAAATCCTCTGAAACGAATTATGCATCTTGATTTGCAACGGGCCATAATATTTAAGCGTTTCACACTTCGTCGTAACGAAGTTATAAAATGAAAATGTCATCTACTGCAGAAGAAAATCGAAAGCTGCAAAGATTTCGAGTTGCAGAGGTTTTTACAGCAGAGCCCAAGGGAATAAACGAAATTCTAGTCTTAAGAATTTTCTCGGAGTTATCGACGTAGGACTGTATTGCCAGAAAAAAAACGGAATAAGGGAAAATTCAGGCAAGAAGGACGAGACTTTGGAGTTTCATTGACCATGATCAATGAATTAGGCTTCAGGGCAGTTCATATAGTTTTTGTACAGCTTTTCCTTCGTAGTACCACCCTCTGTATCCACGGATGCCCAACCTCTTGTCCACGTCCCGATAGGCCATGGATTTTCCATTGTAAGGTTCCGACCTTTCCTCCGCTTACCGCGTAGAATGTCTATTGCTCAATGAATGCGAGGTCCTAGAATAAATTCGTTTTGAAGTTTCGCGGACTTGGCTTGATCTATGCTTTGGTCGTGCTCGGTGCTTCAGGTCACGGCTCACAGGTTTATGCACCAGACTCCTTTCTACTGCAACCATTGTACAGCACCGTTGGCACCTGGCCTTCTTGGCGACACAAAACTTTCAATGGTTCATTCGTGTGCATTTGAGATTTCAAGATACCTGTACGTATACCATTATGAGGATATTGGATACTTGTGAGCGTTAGATTCATCGAGTTGATGAAGAGCTACGAATTGTCACTGTGTACATTTTGTTTCGCCAAGTAAAGTAGTGCTATGATTAATCGGTCAGGGATAATCCACGGTTTTGATCATTTGGGATATTTAGTTCACCAGTGATATACGTGTGTGCAAGGTGTAGGGTAATTATGCAGGTGTAATTTCCGTGGTTCTTTTATTACTGCAAACAGTAATAAATGTTTGTTTCGCACCAGTTTGCTTTTCACCTGCGTACCCAGAAATATCTCGAAGTAATATACCACCTTCGTCTTGGATTGTCAACAACCTTCAACTAATTAAAATAACTATTACAATCTTCGTGCCGGATGCTTGCTCCAACGAAGCTTGAATCGTCTTCCTCCATTTTAACCCTGGAAAATCCTTATCGATATAATACACCTTCTACGTTAAAATTACATTTCATTCCGCAACTGTAATTCAACCCTTTCCCCGTTTAATTAATTCGACATAATTGAATGCAATTAAATTAAACTAAACCAAACTAAATTCAATTAAGTTAAATACCGATAGAAATAAATAAGTTAAAATAAATTTCCTAAAATAATTGAACGAACTTTCATGATATCGATGAAACGTTCATTCCATAACACAGATATACACTTTGCTCCACAAAATGGTTCGAAATATGAAGTTTCAACTTAAGAGGTTGGAAGATGGTGGTGTCGAATTTACCTGGATTTTCAGGCGGTCCAGGTTTTTCAGTGAATAGCTTTGAACAGTGGTATTTCCCGTGGCATACAACCGCCACCACCGAAGAAAGAAAGAACGAACGAACGTGCTCTTAGGATGGTCTGTGTTCCGACAGATGTTTTTTGGAGGGTGGAGGCATCATGCTTGGCAACCACCACCGCCTCCATGGTGTATCCTTTCGGAAAGGTTTCCCTTGTTGCCAGATCTCAGATCCTTTCCTTTGTTCGTGTCTCGACCGAAAAGACGCCATGGATCCTTTGGATATGAACCTTGTTAAACCGACCCTGACTTCCTTCCCCTCCACCTCCACCCCTGAAGAGTAATCATCATTGTGGTTGTTCGTTTTTTTGTGTTTCTTACTGCAGCTCGAAATATATCTTGAAATATAACTTTTCCGCTTTCTTGGGAACGCCTTTGCGTATCGTGCCTGTGCACTTTGCACAAATCTTTTTGGATCCGTTCGCCAGTAAATTATATTCGTGGGTGAAGGTAGGAATAAAGAACGAGTGAGTATGAACTTCTTTTTCTGTTTACTATTGATGCAATTCGAGTTTTGTTTACAGATAAGTGTGAAGGTATATTAGTACGAGTAGATTTTAAAATGAAAATGAAAGTGGTAAATGGGAATTATAGAATTGTTATCAGAATGTTGGTATTTAAAGTATTTTCTGGATTATAGCTTTATTATAAGGTGATCTGATTGTTTTAAAGGACACTGATATTTGTAAAAAGCCTTATCACCTGTCCTCGTATGTTTATGAAGTGAAGTTTTTACTTACAAGTTTCAAGACCTGAACTGACTCATACGCTATTACGTCGACGAAAATTTAATCACCTGTATCTAATGCATTTGAGTCAAGGTGTGTTGTGCGAAACGGCTAAACGCAATAAGTGACAATGGCGATTTTACCGCTGTTAAATGAATTTGCTGAAATCCGTAGTATTCTTTAGAAATGTATACATGCAGATTTAGAACTTGATTCTCTTCGAAATGTTGGAAATATTCAGCAACCGCTCGTTAAAAAATTATATAAAAGTTCTCTATGGCCATATTCATTTTTCTAGCTACCGAAGTGAAATGATTAATTAATATCTATCTAGTCCACGTGTAATTAATCTCAATAAATCGCCACCTTCCATGTAATTTATATAACACTGCAAATATTAGAAGTACCGTCCTGTACGAATTTCTGTAACCTTTTGTTACTCGCCGCATTTTACGATATTTTATTATTCCGAAATAGTATAAAGTTATACTATATTAGTTATACTGTTTAAAGTTATATGTTGCAACCAACCATCAATAGGTCATACAGCCCATTTTCAGTAGAAGACGTACTCGAATGAATCTGTACATGTATGTACACATACATATACATGTAAATACGTCCGTATGCTTCGACGAGAGAGAAGGGGAGAGAAAAGAGAGAAGGAAGGAACGCAGGAAATTGGAAATGCAAACGTTGCGAGGAGCCGACGACACGAGCCGGGAAATTGATATTTTTCCATCCGCCGTAGCTCGTGCCTCTTTTCCTTTTAACTTCTACCTTTCTCTTTGGCTGGTTCGACCCGACGCCGATCCGTCCCGACGGTTCTGGCGGAAGTGAAATTTTCGCCTGGACTTCCTCTCTGCCCTTCTACTCCGAAACGGCGTCGCTATTACCACGGGCAATTTAATTATGCCCATTGAACGACGCACCAGAGTATATATTCTGGGTCGTGATATTTCTAACACCTGTCCAGTTAGGTATTCATGAGCTCGTATGTGGAAATCATTTCCATTTCGGTGCTCGGTGTTGCAATTGTTGCGTTTCAGATTTACCAAGCTCGCTCGCAGGTGAAATATTCTTTCGGCGGTTTTTATTTTGTTTAATTAATTTAATTTAATTTAATTTAATTGTTTAAGGTCGCATACACCTTTGTGGTTATTAGCGACCACTGTCGTTACCTTGGTTTTTCCTTTGTTGTAAATTGCGGGGGGGGGGGGCTTTGTACCGTATCAGGTGGCTATATAGAGTTACACAATTCAATGTCTTTTAGAAAATTTACTGCTGAACGCAAAATTGATATATTATTTAGTTTCCAATTTTTTCTTCTCTTCGAGCGAATCAATGTATGCGTTCTCTAATTTTGAACAACTTGTACAATTTGATGTGCTCGTCATATTTAATGACACTACGTTCATTATGCTTCAAGTAAGTTTATAGTTAGTGGAATATTTCTCATAGGCACCTTAGAAATTTATTTCATTTCTATGTTTTATGCAGCGTGGGACGGATCTGAAATTTTGTGAACGAAGAGAATTTCTTCCATAGACTTTATTGATATCGTCGAATAGAATCTATTGTCGACTACGATTCGATCAATGTAAGCATCGAATGCCGCGATACGAAATGTGAAGTGTTCCCGCGACGATGCAGGATAATGCTATCTATTTGGCAATGTACGTATAGCGGAACCAATAGAGTCATTGGCGTTGTCGCGCGAAAATATATTTTCGATGCATTGACACCGAATGGAAAACAATGAAAATCTATACGTATTCTTTACACAACGAATACATTCTACTACGTTGGCAGTGCCATTCAAAAACTCGTCCATTTTATTCCGCATTTCTTAAAATACTAACATTCTCACCAGTAACGTTCGTCAACGAATCGCTCAATAATAATAATTCTGCAATCAATTTTCTTCAAATCGTTATTCGAAACGTGGCAACAAAATATAGTTCCCCGAAATTTCATCCATCCAAAATTTTCACAACACTAATCCAAATGACACTTTGAATTTTCCGTTCGACTCTACCACGGTCGATGTATCGATTTGAACCGTCGCGCCGTGTTATTTACATACATACATACACAGTTTTTTCGTAGCTTGAGTGAACTAAAAAGGCGGAGGTCGCGATAAGTCGAGCATTCGCAAAGGCGTTCTCTTTTCTCCTGTCGGGCCGTAAAAGATGATTGCACCGATAAAAACAACCTCTCTTCCAGTCTATTTGTCTTGCGCCGAGGATATCGGAAATGCGAGTCTTAGGCGCGATTTCCGCTCGACCTGACGCGATATGAAAGAAGGCAATGCATACTCGGCATATGTAATCGGTGTCAGTAGTGAATGAAGCCGTTGTAATGCTTTCGATTTTCTTCGTATGGGGTGGTTCGTGAGTTGGCACACGTCAGCTGCTGTCATTTTCATGTGGGCCAGACAATTCACACGCACACACTTTTTTTTAAATTATATGTACATATAAGATGGATGTACAGTAGTGACGAGTTGGGTCTCTTTTAAACGACACCTTTATCGCGGTACCAGTATGTTGGACAGCTGGATACGAAACGTTCATGTGTATCTACCAATGGGAGCATTCCACGGCGATTTTTGTGACATACAGGATCGCGGTAGTATGTACTGATTTCGTGTCACCTAGGAACCTTGTTATCAGACATCTGTGATACCTCGACCTCTTCCACGCGGCAATACCTGTTTGCGATACCAGTATAACTGTATAGAAGAGGTCTTCTATATGTATGTATGTATACTATATACTACGTATAGTACGTATAGTACTACGTATGTATAGTACATATGTATGTACTTGGTAGTGACCTGGGCTTAGATTTGGTCAGCTATCAAGGGAGATAGAGTTCAAAGAAACCCAGAGTGTTTGTCGTTTCTATTCAGTTGCGAGTGAAACACAGAGATATGTACAGTATGTATATATGTATATATACTTAACACGAGCCCTAAGGTCGGATAATTTTTAATTGGGTATCGTACAAGTGTAATGACATAAGTATTGGAAGATAGCACCTCGACCTTCTTCAGAACTAAAGACAGAAGCTACGTTTTCAATAAGAGGTCTCTAATATGTTTACTTATTTTAGATACGCACATAACATAGCTCGCTAAGTGTTAACCAGACTTTGTACTCGTTCACTGAACAGGTTCACATCGTTAGACATTTTTCCGTGCCATTGGGACTCAAAAAGCGAGGAAAGAAAAAAGAAAGTTAGAAAAGCGTTTCGTGCTCGCCAAACTGTATCTTCGAAACGGGACACCGTGTATTTGTAAAACACTTCTCCGGCATAGCTTGTGTTTACGCACGTGAACCATGAAATTATACGAATCGGTATCGGGATCGAGATTTTCGAGCGATCGAATAAGGCGAATTACCATTTCAAAATCGTCGTTAAAATGCATGAACGCTTTGAGCGCGACGGTGACGTCCGTGATGTCGCATCGCGTGAAAAATCCAAGAGTTTCTATTATAGATGCTAAAAATTTGTTTTCTTCGTCGTAAAAATCCAGCGTCTATGTATTATTGTACAGGTGTATTTATTATTATTATAGTGACAGTAACGTAGGATATATCTGCAGTAAAAAAAATTTTCTCCAATCTTTGAGCTGCTTAACAGGTTTGCTAGCATCATTTGTTATCATCGCATTATGCGACGGTGAATGAATTTCAAATTATGATGACACGAAGTATATATGTGCGCATCACTGAAAATTTATTGTATATTTTGTAAAAAATGCAAAGAACAAACCATTGTCTGTGACGAATAATTTTATCCAACTCAGTTCATATAGATTCGATGCGAAGAAATTGATAGATAGATGATTCAATTTTTTTTTTTCTAATCTTCGAATTTACCATCATCGTTCTATTCTGCATTTCCATTATTTCGTGTATTACACCTGCAATTTTTTGCTAGTACGACGATAATAATAATTCATACATCATTCTATGATTACCTGCGTTACATGAAATTATCTTAATATAATCTTTATGTAATGTTATGAACTCGCGTAAATTTTGATTTCAATTCATTTCAATTCACGTTGTTTTTTTCTCATTATTAAACGAGGTAAATAGTAATGTTTCTTACAAAAAGAGTACTATCGAAATGAAATAGTCCAGTGCTAAAACTAGTAAAGTAAAACTCTTTTTGCGCAGCTCGACGTTACGAAATTTCTGTTTACCTATCAGAATACACGAAGATTAAGGCTATCGCACTGCACGATAACAATTATGAATTAAAAATGTTTTGATAATTATAGCCGTGCCAGCGTCAATATTTTCCACGCTCTTATCGATTGTGCAACTATTATAGTTCCTAAACAATAAATTCATTGTACGAATTTGTCACCTATATGGGTAGGCCTCTTATTAAATATTATAGAAGAATCATGGAACGTTAGATAATGCATGCCAGATTCGATGGAAAACCTGTAAAAAGTACATGAATATTTTTTATGTTGTGACATATGGTTTGCTGTATGTATACAGCAAATAATAGCTGGTGTACGGTTACAAATTTTTATGCGTGTGTATTAATAGTTGGCGTAATATTAGTTAATTAACTTGGCCCTCTTTACATTTTATAATTATAATATAATGAATGAACAGTTGTGTAAATTATAAAATTATAATTCGAGTTCCCAATATTTTTATATCGCGCAGTGATAATAGTTAATAATTAATTTACCATAAAATTCCCAATATGTCTAATATTTATTAGAAAATTGGACAAGTTTGGACTTTCGATGTTTTCGATTTTGCAATTGAAGATAGAACAGAATCATATTATTATCGTTTATTACACATCTATTTTGTCATACATATTTAGCCACGTGTTTTAAAGCTCCAGAGCAGATATATTTCATCAGCAGATTTACATTTAAAATTGTCCATGATCTCAGAGCGTCGAATTTACATTGTACCTTAAACAATTTTTACTTGTAATACAATTTTAATATCGAAAAGCGTCTTTCCTCTTGCGCAGAATTTGGTCAGCGTAGTTTGAAGTTCGGTGATAAATATCAAAGGAAAACGTCAAATAAAAATTGCAAGAACTTGAAAATGATTACATGGCGCTGGATGAAATTTAAATAGTCGCCGTCCTTCGTGAGTTTCTTCGTATCTCGTAACCATAGCTAGCATAAATTCTTGCTGACCAATTCAATTTCTATGTCAACTGCGTAAAACACTTTATTCTCTTTTATGCCCACCTATATACATACGTTCAATCGACTTACAATTTCTTTCTGTCTTGTGTTTCAGGAACGGGGAAACTTCAAACTTTCCATTACAATCGGTGAGTTTTTACTTTTTACCCCAACCGTTTTCAATATCTCCCAGGAAAGTCAAAATGAATGAATAGTTTATCAAAAGTGCTGGCTTCGCACTTTAAATAAAGTAGCCTTAGTTTTCGAATTGCAAAGCGTAATTCTCGAAACTATACTTTCTGCAGTTTATTCCTTCATCTTTTCCGTGCAAATTACTATATCCACCCTTTTCGCAAGAGAAATGCAATGGACTTGGACGTGCCGAAAGAATAAAATGAAGGAAAGTAGAAAATATGAAATTAAGACATTAATTCAATTCGAAATATTTTGCACAAAGTTGTATAGATATATAATCTTTACTCACCTGCAGCTATTACCTATACATTACTAGACAATGTCTCGTTTAAAGAAACGACAATCGATAGCTGTTGTGCATTAAATTATTACGTACGTATATGCATATGTAGCAGCGAGGAAAAATATTTTAACGAAAGCCAGACAAACAGTATGTGATATATTATTAGACTATTGGATAATCACCTCGTACCTGTAAACAGGTACCTATGTATACCTACGATTATCGCAGGTAATTACGACGCTGAGTTTCGTGTTCTTGCTATTAGGTGTCCCATCAGCGATTAATTCGAGTGACGTTCAACGAAAAACAAGCCGAGCGATAAACTTTTTGCTGTTGGCAAATAACACGCGTTGCTCTTCCATCGTCGTGTAATGTTATAAGGTTTTACGTGGCGATAGCAACGTGGTAGCAGCAATACCATTACGATTGTTTATCTTTCCTGGAAATTTGCACAGTGGCTCGCGAAAGTACGTAATTCGGGACGTTTTCATTCCCGAAATAGTTTAACACTTGCCGGTGACATGTCACCAGTACAAAATGAGTCACACGACATATGTGTTGCAAGCTGCATTTTTGAAATCTATTCGAAACGGAGATGTAACTTTTGCATAGAATTATTTAGTGCTGGATGCTCCATTGTATACAGTCGACGATGGATTGCACTTGTACTCCCCAAAGGGTGAAGGGGTGTGATCATCTTTAGTTTCTCGAATAGTTATGATACATTTTTATAAACCTGTTCCTTCAATTCTGTGAAAAATATAATTTCGGAGCTTCTCATGAGATCCCAGAAAATTTTTACAAGAATCAATCAATTAAATTAACGCCGAAACGAAGTGACAATACGAAAAGTATCACGCACGTGTAATTCTTCTAGAATTGCGCAACAAGTTTAAAACGGCAATCATAAATCCAACAGTATCGTCGCAATCACTTGGTACGAAATCATTTTCGTCCGTGTCTATCGTTTAAACAAGAAAAAAGAAACGAAGAAGGAGTAGGTTAAAAAATACAACTACGATCGAGAGTTCTTCAGGTTCCGCGAAATCCGACGAACGAGATTTCCATTTACATCCAGAAATCGTGAAACAGAACATTTACGTAGTCCGTCCCGGCGTGGCATCATATTATCAGCGAAATAAAACGAGCCGGATGAAAAATTTATGAGCGAAACAGGCCGGAATATTTGAATATCAAGCGGAGAGCCAAGTGGAATACGCTCGTGGATCCAGGCTTTTCCTTCGTGACAGTCATTCAGTCGATCCTCGAGTGCGAACATTTTCTCGCCGAAACGCGCCACAGGTTTTCCCGGGGAAACGAGAGATATTCCCTTGGCAACGACGGACCACGAAAATCACGGAGATCGCGATGTGAAACCATCGATCCACGATTTTACGCAGCCCGCTGAGAACCGAGAATGCTCGTTTTCCAGGAAGGAGAACGCCGTTCCCTGCCCCGTCTCGCAGCTTCTTTCCTGGTTAGGGTCGGGGGAAGAAAATCGTTTCTACGAACAGGAGAAGAGCCTCTCTGTACCCCGGGGATCCGTGGCTCACGCATTTTTCGAAGGGTATATTTCTCCCATCCTCGACCTGTTTCGTCAAGAAACGAAGAGGGGCCTTCTTATGTATTTGGCGAACAGGAGATACGCGCGACGTCTAAGAAACGGCTCGCGTTCCCCACTGCGAGACGCTTTCATGAAATCCGATTCGAAATCCGGCGAAACTTTTTAATATCAACGAAACGCAGGCTGCTTACCTGCGACGCGCCAACGGAGACGATTTTCTTCTCTGAAACTGCATGCGCGCAAGTGGTGACGGTAATTTTCTTTTATTCTTGGCGTGGAATATGTATAAGTTTGTAATTCGAACCCCAAATATTCGATTATTACTTTCTTCCAGGCACTTTTATTTGCTTGCTCAAATTACTTATGTTTTATAGCGTTTCATAGCGATCGGAGTAAATGAAAATTCGCTACTGTTAGCTCTGGAGAATTGGGTAGATGGAGTAATAATTCTCAGTTACGTTATTTTTATTACTTTATAACTAATTACAATCTTTTTCTCATTTATCTAACGGCGGTTCTATCGAACATCGCCCGCTTTCCACCGAACTTCGCCGGCCAAATCCACATTTTAATGCTAAAAAAAAAGAAAAAAAAACTGTCTGAGGATAAAAACGAGGGGAAAATCGTGCACACTTTTCTTGGTCGATTTCATCGTTTTCACAGGTCTAGCCGGTAACACATACCGTTGACCTTATTTCCGTCTGACTGATCCGAAGACGAAAGGCGCGTGTTAACGCGTCCATGCGAACGATCACGCCTTCGGTTTTTCTCGTAAACGCGCAATAACGAGCCATCGTGGTGGCACGTTGTTCCGTTGATAAACGATCGTGAACGATACGCACGAGTGAAAGATACGAGCGGAGTGGCAAATCGAAGAAAAAAACAACAAAAAAAAACACACGATTGAGCAATACGTGACAAAGGTTTCGTATACTTTGTGCAAGGAAACAGGCGCTTAGCGGGGGCGATTCACGCCGAGACGTTCGTGTGAGTGATCACGTAAACCGAAATTCTCACGTGGGCAGAACAATTTCCTACGAGTCGACGTTTTATCAGACATGCGAAGTTAGAATTTTGATTAATTGACTATAACCCACGTGATTATAATATTTACGATCTCGATTATCCAGGTTTGCTGAATTTGGTAACTATATATGTATATATTTTCCAAGTGTAGAATTATTAAAACGGAGCAGGGGTACATATACACTGCTTTGAATGAAGACTTTCAAGTTTCGGGAAAAGTTAGTTGTCGATCATTTCTCCACGTGATCTAAATTTCTAATTTTAATTCTAATTCTGTTATATCTATGCATGTATAGGCACAGTGACGAACGAAAGAAAGTTGAAAGCGTAATTAATACGACAAAGTAGCACAATTTTACAACAAGGAAATACAGACTGTCTACGTGTTGTACTGTGAACAGATACCTCGGTATAAATGAGTGGCGACCAACAAGAAATTAAATATTTATTATGGAAATTACTGATGCACGGTCATATATATTTGTGTATACAAATATATGTATTAAACTTTCTTTTGTATGTCGCTGTATGCTTGAAAATTCGAATATCATTCTTCTTTATCCATTTTCTTATTTCATCTCAATTTCGTGAATTGTTATATTTTTAACACGCCGTACGGTTTCGAATAAGTGCCAGCATGGACAAATAAAAATGTTATCGTGTTCCGGATCGGAGTCATTCGAAATACGGGAGGAAAGTTCGTGAAATCACTGTTATCACTTGCTTTTAGGGCAATGCACGTTTTATTTCTCGCTCGACTTATATTTACCTTCCTTAAAATCACGTTACTTTGGTTGGCCGCTCTGGTTTATCGAAATCGTGAGGGAGCAGCGAACGTGAGATGAAGAGAAAGAAAGAGAGAAAGAGGGAGAAAGGAGAAAAAATATCGTAGGAAGCAAGATGAGAGAGGGTGGAAAACTTACGGTAGCTATATCGACGACGCGACGCTTAAACGAAAATAAACTGAATCTCGCCGATGTCTGTTTGTAATTCTTGTTCCGGAACTTGGAATAACTCTGTGGCGCCACGTGTTGCTCGAAAATATATTTCTATTAACAATCTTGTATATGGAAGAAAACAATATTTCTGTTACTAAATGTATGAAACTGCGTGGACGTTTGAAAAGATCACAATTCGAGTTTCGTCGGGTTTTACTACTTGTGAGATAATCGATGGATCCTCTGTCGTGCCGAGCTTTTTGACTGATTTTCTTTCTGGGTCACGCGGGGTGTATTATAAATTATTTAAAGCGATGCAACAAGTTTCGGTAATGTTTATTTATTTTACAAATTTCACGTGTAAACGAAACGTGGTTCACTATGTATGTACTTGGTAAATTATTTGTTACAAATTATCGTCAACGTAAGACACTTTTGATTTCTCGAATGATTGCATTCGTGATTAACATTGATTGATAATATCAGTCATTTTGGGTGATTACTTTGCATGCTGCTCAACGTGGTACCTTTATTTTCTATCTTGGCCTTTATGTGTGCAAAATTCCACGTGACCTACTATCGTGATCACTAAACATTTTTCGCTCTATCGAGAAAGGAGGTCGTATTTGTTAGCAACAAAGTCTTCTTAAAAAAACAATGTCTCGACAATGAAATTTCGTTATTTTATTTACCTTTTTTCCGTTGCACTTTTATTTAATTTAACTAAAAATTTATTCAATACCAAATTATCATTGATTGTACAAAGTACCATTACATTCGAGTATATCAGCGAAGTTTAATTAACTAAGTGATACAAATTGTGAAATATATCGTTATCCACGTTGCAGCTTCTTGATGCACAAGAATTAACAAATATTCCACCGCGATTGCAGAAAGAAAAGTGTATATATATTCGCCATTGTAGAATAATTTTTGTATTCAGCTATAACATCTTAGTACACGCTGTGAGAGAATTCATAGTAATTTATAATACATAAAATATTGTTCATAACTTGGCATCGGTGCACCTACCTTTCTCGAACAGTTATCCCTCATTTCTTTATGCAATCGTAATGCGATTTTAATAACAAGCTATGGAAGCATTTTTTATGCCTCAAATAACTTACAATAGCTGTGCCCTACAATTACTGGCACGTGTGTAATCATTTTTATCATATTCTTTTGAAACATCGCTGATAACGTATGCAATTCCTCGATGAGTTATTTCACAAAACAAAATCTCGTTTGAATTAATACGTGAGAATATTCTTCAATTGTGCCGCATCGGTGCACGTGTGCACAGCTTGTCGGCTAAAAATCCAGCTTCATACGTGCATCCTTGGACGAAATGCGACTTGTACGTATGTATTTCACGAGAAACGATATGCAGGAGTGTATTATCGTGGAGCGAATGATACTGCAAGTTCGTCACATGAAAATGAGCGGTCACAATTGCGCCATTGTTGAATATATCAATAATTTATCACACATCCATAGCGTGCTTTTTTGTAATGAATTATCAACTCTCACAAATCATTTTCAATTTCAAGAATACTTTTCGACGCGTCCAATTAATAATTCGCGCGTGTTTTCATTATAATTTAACCAACGTTAAAATAATAAAATATTCATAGTTCATGCAACCAGCTGTGCTGAAGTAATGATACCTTTCTTTTTCAATTTAAAAGAATTTCGTATTTATATATAATCGAGGTCGCCATGGTTTTACTAAATTTACATGATCTTGTGTTCGAGTAATCACGCGATATATATAGCCCCCATTGACCGCGAAAGGGTTAATTATGGCGCGGAAGAAACCGAATTTCCTTCGATAATTCAACGACTCCCAATATCAACAGGTTTCACTTGAGAAAGCGATACGCACAATTTATTGCTGTAAACACACAGATACATTTAAATGCGTAACGTTTCAAGGTACAATCGGTTCGCGCGGACATTCGCGATTGGTCGTAAATTAAGCCCGATAATAAACGAGAAAGATCAGCGATACGATAATTAGAAAGTGTTAAAGCGTTAGAACGACGTGCGCAGAAACGTAACGTTTAATTTTTCATTTAATTACTTTATAACAGCAGGAACGTGCGAATTGAACCCCTTAACTCCAGTCATTTCCATTTAACCACCCTAACGCTCGAGGCGAAAAGATAAGAAAAAGAAATATCGTACGCGCGAAGCAGTAAAACAGTGATATAAATAGCTAGTCCACCCGTAAATGCCATTTTACGACGGAAGGAATTCTGCAAATAACTTTCACCGGTATTATCAAGAACCGCTCTGCGCATACGTCCATCGACAGTTTCCGAGAGAGCTTCTTCGCGTACCCGTATGTACACATACATACGTAAGTACTTATATACATACTTACGTGCGTATCCCCAGTTCTCTGTGCAACAAAGTTCTAGGCTGTTCCCGTCGAAAAGAACGCGTTAACGTGTATCCCGTACTTGCTCTGTTAATTTAGCACGAAAAGTTCATATGACACACCGTGACGCGAATATCCGGACGTTTAAAAGGCGTCGTATTTGCAGTTCGCGCCACATGGACAACGATGGTACAATTTACAGGCGACGTTACAATGTGATACGGAGTTTTAATGGCCGTTTCAATTTTCTCTTTATCGCGCCATTATCGGCGGGGTCCTTTTTCGTACGAAATCGTCTGGGCCGAGTCGACCGAGAGAAAGTGGCCTGTAGAACTTGAAAAGGGGGGCCACGGTGCACGTATTTCTGCATGAATCTCTGATTGTATCTATGATTCACGACGTGTACGTATTGTATACCTTTGACGATCAATCTTGCCCGCCTCGAAGAGAACCATTTGGGTCAGAGTTGAAAGCATCGAGACAATGAACGATACCTTGTAAATAGTAACGTGTTTTTACGCGTGCACGAAATACTCGCGATCGTTATCGTTTATGCATACACGTGCGTGCGTATGCGCGGGACTCGTCAACGTGTGTTCACGTGGAAATATAGGGTTATATATTATGCAGGATTTCGATTGTAATGAGCGCGTAAATCACTTTTAGCGAGAGAAAGCGAGCGAGCGTAATAAAGGAAGGTTGTTGATATTCTTTTTGTTTTTTATGTTTATAGCGTGATTTAGGTGAATGGAATCGTATTGTGCTTCGTTTCGAACGATTGAGGAGAAAATGGTAATGAGGATTTAATATTGGTAACGCAAGGACATATCCATGGAAAAATGTTAGCCCTATGCATGCTTCGTCAAAAATGATTTGCCTCGGAAAAATAATATTTTTCGAGGTACCGTGGATGAATTTATCCTTTCGTTTGTCACAATCGTGTAATAAACATAAATCGTCTCGTTAGAAAATACGTTTGTATACTTGATATTGCAGAACTAAGTATGTACATATAACTGCGAGGAAAACATCTGTTCTGTCATAGTTTTCCTCCTTTACATAAATGCGTCCATCCACATTTTCCCCATTATGTCTTAAACGAGGAAATTTTAAGGTTCAATCTTTTTGAACTCACACGTGTACAGAGTATAAAATAGGTGATTAGTTGTGGAAAAATAAAGCCGAAAATGTGGAACTGATATATACTTTTGCTGTTAAATAAGGTTTATTATCGATGGGACCGTTAACTAAAGAAATATCTAAACAACAGTCCCACACTCCAGAAATTATCAGTAGCTATTGTCGGTAACACGTGGACACCTATGGGCACTTTCGTTTCCACTGTATCACACGTGCCACACGCAAACGGAGACAAAATTTCACTTATCTCGAAACGTGTAAACGGTGTAGTTATTTTTTTGTTGTCATGGTTAACGCTACGCGAGACTATTTCGATAAGACAAATCGTTGCGTGGTGCAACCGAATCATTGCAGTTGTCGGCGCTGTAAGATTCCAGACGCAAATGAGTTCCGTGACTTGCTTGTTCGTGAACAAAATCTGGCGTAATGAAACACGATGTACGGCTGGTAAAATAGCGTAGCCATGTTCCATTTCACGACATCCCGTTATAGCTGGTAATCAATTTTTTTTATTATGAGACTACAATCTTCGTACCGGATTTCGAGTTTCGTGGAATCGTTAATGGGAAATTTGTTGAATATCAGTGACACGTGTTGTACTTGCCACACCACTTGCATTGTAAATAAAATAATTTCTATATATCGTATTTTTACAAGATATAAATAATTCGTGATGTCCATTGAATGAAAAAGATCCTGTCGTTTATTAATAATAGTCGATCTACATGTATATTTTGGGTGGTCTTCGTTACTCGATGCTGAGGCTTTTTTTCCATCCCCCGGAAGTGCCTGAATCCATGAGAAAGTAACGCCTAGAGCACACGAGATCAATCGGGTAACGATAAAACGAACCCCAGGTCGTCTGAAATATAAATGGAAAGTATAATGGGCAGGTCCCCTTCTGCTACTTCCAAATACGTATTAGGAGCTTTTGTCTACCTTCGTACAATTTCCTTTCACAATTCTGTCTATGGTAGACGGGGCCTTAAAAATCTTATTGGCTAAAAGTTCCAACTATCATCGTTTCTTTAATCGTTTTATTGTAGGTACCTTCAAATGTTCAACTGTGTACGGTTTACTCTTATCAAGGATTCATGATTATTAATTATAACGTTATAGGAACGCGACGAAATCCTTTGTTTTAGACTGACGAGATATTATATTTGAAAAAAACACGTAGAATTTTAAATGCAGATACTCTCATTTAACTGGAGCATTATAAATATCTTACTTGTTTTCGATAATAGGAATAAATGCTAATGGAAAACATCGCATTCGCTTGAAAACAGCATTGAGCAATAATTTTGAAGTAAACGATAATGTCTTTCATGACAGGCTTGTTTCTCGCATCGAAATAGTAAGTGTTGTAAAAAAGTAAATATGAAAAAGTGATCCAACGTAGAACATCTCGTCTATTTATGTTAACCAACACTCAATCGAAGATCAAACACGCGTTTGAAAGCGTATATGTACTTATAATTCTGTTTACTTCAGCTACCAAGAGAACGTCAATAAATTATTTTGCATGAACAAACAAAAATTACCCGCGCACCATCCAAGGTTCGTAACCAATAAAATGACAATTGATATTTTTCCAATTTCCATCGAACGTATAATAATCTATAGTTGGAGATTTCACTCAAGATTTCACTTTCAAATATCCTGCCATAAAATTTAATTACGCGGGTTCGCTTGAAGTAAAGCTCATGAAATAGTTATCTTCTTTATTGTTATCAGAAAATCCTTGGGAAGCAAGGCAGTCCCCGTGCGTTCACTATCCTTTCCCTCCTCAGACGCTTACGTTAATGTTAGATTTAACTACGGCTATAAAATAACCGAGCTTATCCTCGTGTAAAAAATTACTCGCGTATTATGTTAAGTCTAGCATCGAACAGATTGTGCCAGATGTTTATTATTATTTTAAAGCAGCGGCAATTGGATCGTAAAGATTCGAATTATTTATTTAATCGAAGATAAATGTATGATTATTTTAATGACACCTGGTACGTTGAATAGATTGCAAACCGACAAGCTGCCAATAAATACTTTCCAATTTCGCATTGTTTAATCAAATTATTCGCTACGACTTGGATTACTTTAGTCCATTCAATAGGATCGATTGTTTGACCAGTAATAGTGCAGTTCAAATGGCAACAATAATAATAATAACGTAGAAATTCGTAGTATGGAGTTTGAAATTTCATCGGGCCATAATGCAATATAATTCAGCAATTCAATCGTAAAATAAAACGTAGAATTTTCACAAAAATATATTCCCCACGGTTTCGATTCTGTTGCGTTTAAAACTTAGTGTGAGCACGGGCACAATTCCACGGCTCGTTATATTTCATTACAAATTGCATTTAAACGGTCCGTGCAGCGAAAGCATTGAAATTTTTCCCTCGTCGACAGATGCAAACAGACAAATTAAGTAAAAATAACGTGTTCGCGATCGAGGACGCTGTACGTTCTGAAAAAAAACGGAAAAAAATAGCACAAAGCAATAATAACGAAACGACATTCTGCCTCGAATCAACGAGCACGAATGAAAGGAGTCTCCAGTGTACTTTCTCGTTCGAGTCGTAAAACTATAACGATTCGTTGACGTCAGCACAGAATTTTGCTTGCTTCTTGTCTTCGGGAACAGGATGAAAAAAACGCTCTGTCGTTGGATACCGATTTATTTAGCTTATCGTTCTCTCCTGTCACGTGCATACGCACACCTCCAGATTCCCATCCCCTCTGCCGATCATTCTAAGATCCTTCTCTCTGCTCTCGACTTGCAGATGCCCGCTCGTGAATTTGAAATTTCGTTTGTCTTTCAGGACGAAGTAGAAACGGGACGATTTACGAATAACATCTGAAAATACACCGGTCGACCGTGTACAAAATCAGGTCGCAGTTACAGAAATATAGAAAATATTTATTTTTCATTTTTATATTTTTAAACAGGAAATGCAGCATTACGTTTGCGACAGAGCAACAAAATATTGTCCCTTAACAAAGGAACCAAACCGCAGTCGAAGTATTGGTTATCTTAAAAAAAAAAAGTAGAAAAATGTACGACACCTTGTAAAAATTTCAAGTTTCCCCGTTGATACAAATTCTCAACGTAGACCATTTTATACGGACCGCGGTACAACAGCGGCCATAGTCAATTCGAATCACATCCGACACAGATAGCCGGGTCGAATTGCGCGTCGACTTTGACAGTAAAAAGGGGAAACAAGAAAAAGGGGGAAAAAACAAGAAGGAAAACACAATGTTTATAACATCACGGTTCGAATATTCCGTTTCTTCGGCCGGAACTCCCCTTCCTGAACTATTGTTGTAGTCTCGAATAGGCTAACTGTTCCCGACACGGTTCCATTGAGCTACGCTTCCATCGAATTCCGGAATTACGATAGAACGCCGGTTATCCGAATAGCGATTATCCGGACGTTGATTCCCCGGCTGCTGATTATTCGAATACGTAATCGGAAATTCTTCAACGTGAAATATTAGAACGATATACGTGAAATAGCCCTCCAGGTTCTATCGTTTATCATCGATTCACGGTGCCAAATGGTAATGGCGGTTATTCGAATAAATCAGCTCGAGGCACCAATGAGTAACGAAAGTATGCGAACAGCTGACAATGCGTGTTAGTTAACCCCCCTTAACGATCGAAGAGTTTTGTTGTTTCCAGTGCAGAGGAGTGATAATTGTTTATTCATACGAGCAGTACACCCTTTAATATACAACGATTATAAAGTTGCAAGTATACTTAAGTATATATCCAATTCGTTTCATCAAATCAAAAAACAATTTCGTACAATTTATATACAGTAAATGTCTACCACGAAACTACCACTGCGTTCGAATACACTTGTCACCTACTGTACGTATATACACTGTATGTATGTATGTAGCTTATTCGAAAAGCCATTTCCTCCTAGAGGGACACGGCAGAGGGACTAGTCGACGAGAGAATTTCGCAGGTAGGAAATGATCCCTGGCAAATACGGTCCCAGCTTGGCTAGTCGTAAAGGAAAATCAATTTCTGTTCACACGAAATTTCCTAGAACGTGCCCAATTAACAGGAGAAGGTCACAGTGGGGAGGGTTGGTCTTTCCTCGAGCGAACACGCGAGCAAAAAGCCGACGTCAACGAGTATCGTCGAGCAGAGAGACATTGGAGAGGACGAGGTCCTGTTATCAGGATGGATAACGGTGATAATAAGCGGCCTCTCCTCTGCCTCTCGTCCTGAGCTTTACTGTTCATTAAACCGCTATATTTGGATCGAATAGCCTGATGTGACGATGAACGATTGGTAAGGAAAAACCGATTCTTCATCGTGGAAAATCTTCGACAATTTTTTTTCTTTTTTCTATTTGCCTTTCGTTCTTGCTCTTCGGTCGATTAATCTTCTTTTTTTCGCACGACGACGTATCGCGTCTGAAAATATGTGTGCATCTATACTTGTTTTAGTGAATTCTGGGCCGGGGTCAATTTGTACTTGTTTGAACGGTGCGCAAAGGGTTAAGTAACTAAATAAGAACTGTTGAGCGGTAGACTTAATATAGAGTGCTGGACAATAGGATTGATGAAGTTGTATTAAATATTTGTGGATGTTAAAGAGTTTACTACAAACTGTTATTTCTTTTCTCTGTACAGATGTAATGTTACATTTATTTTCGAATAAAAACAGAGCTGCACGAACGATGCGGGTAATACGCATTCGTGAAGAAAAATATTATTTCAGTGCGGCCTTTGGGGTCAGGCAACTTTTCATTAATCAGGAATGATTGTTCCATATGATTATGATATTATGCTTATCGAATTGCAGCGGCCCGATGCGTTTGCCCGACGCTGTAAATTTAGCAAAACAATTCGATTACGGTGGATTTTATTAAAGCATTCTACTATGAAACATTAATTTCCACTTGAACATGGCATGTGCCTGTCTTGATCAATTATGGACACGTAATCCCGAATACGCGAGCAGCATGCAAACGGCTGTGATCAATACTTGAAGCGTGATAGTTGAATATTCGTTAAATCAATCTAAAATTTAACCAATATTCGATGGACGAGAGCCAAATATCGTGCAGTTTCTGACGAGGCTGGCCAGTAAATTGTGCCGATAATAAATGGGATATATTGCAGCGACGGATACAGTGAACAATTTTTTCATAATAAAGTAAAGAGGTGTTATTTAATCGAATAAATGGCGTCAAATTAATTTCTATATGTGGCCGCAGCTTTGCACAATAAATAATAAATATTACAAAATGAACAGCTAATATTTAATCGAATATAAAATTATGAATCAAAGCAGAATAAAATAAACTAAATGAACATACATATTTCTTATATTTTCTTTTTCATCGTTTCACTCAGGAACGGGGATTTGCGTACAAAGAAAAAATTGTTCCTCTATCATTTCGTTATATGTATATCCTCGTTAAAAAACATCTTTCGCCTTTCCAATTCTACCATGATCAAATGAATCACCTCGTATACGCGCCATTATGATTATTCCGACCTTGCCTTAGACTCGTTTCAAACGAGCTTCAAAGTAACAAAGATTTAATAATCCCTTTTTGATCCACCTCGCTTAGTACGTGTTTCGATTGTTCACTTGTGAAAATAGTGATAAGCGTAAGCCTTTCATTATCTACCCTGATCCAGGCCGTTACATGTTTACACGCACATTGTATCGTGCGTTTTCGTTTTTCGACACCGAAAACACGTTTCTTTTAATATACAACTCGGCGATGCATAATATTTTTGTTGCGCTGTCGTATACTTGTCCATTCACGACAATAGTTTATCTTCTGCGGTAGTATAAATAGGCGCACAGAAATATTTGCTTGCGCGAAGTAACCACGGCAGTGCGTTATTGCGAAAATAAAGTCGAAAGTCATCTGATCGCAATCTGCGGAGGCGAAGCGAATCGAGGAGCTTTTAACTTTTCGGGCCGAGAAAATATTTTTCTCAGAACATCGTTATAGGTGTGCATACCTGATGCTTTACTTTACGGTTAACGAGGGCCAATTCCAAACACTCCGTGCTCTCGCCGAAAAAGATTTTTATCCGACCGGGGCTAAGGCGAAGATAATTAAAATCACAAAGGTACTGAGCGCGTTGAACAGTTTTTGCAATTTTCTGAATTTCAACACTGAAGTATTTCATTGGCGCATTGCTTTTCGCCAACGAAATAAATTATCTTCGCAATTCTATTTATCATCGTGTATCTGGCAATGCTTTGTGCAACTGCTAAATAATAAATAATACATTCCAAAAGTCATTCCTATTATAATTAACTGGAATTTAAAGTGATTTCTTTGCGTGTAATAATTGTGATGCTTTTAAATACTCATTAATATACTTGGCAACATTTGTTTATTCCAAAGGAAATTTTAGAAACCAATATTTCTGAGTTTCACCATTTTTCCTACCTGTGGTTTTATGAAGGTGGTCAATTTGGTTTCCAGATTGGACAGGTTTCACTCTTTTGCATAGCTTCAAATGATCTGGTGGTAAAAAATTATTTATCGGTAGTGCATAATATTACATTGTGTCGTCTGTTGGAATGTAATCGACGATTGCACGGTGAAAAATTTGTGCTCGGCAGATAGGAGTCGGTGAACGTTTCAACGATTCGATCGGGCGCAAGCCTTGAAAATTGACTGAAACGAGCCATCGTTCGGGGCAATCAATTTTTATTATTAATAATTCGCCATTCACACCCCACGTGAGCCCATGACCTATTACGAACCCTTCTCTTCCCTCATTTGCGTCACGTGTCTATTTTATACAGCCTACGCTCCTGTAAAATCAATCTCCAGTCGGTTTATTTTTAAACAAATATTTAAGCGACGTTCTCTCTAGCTGAGACCAAGAAGCTAAGCCGTTGGCAAATATTCTACATGATCGGTTTTGTCGCTTACCAACGTCAGCACTGTACAAAGAGAGAAAAATATAATTAAAATACATCTGAAAATTTATTGTAGAAAAGAACCTTTGAAATAAAAGAAGATATATTACAAAATTACGAATTACGAGTAAATATATTGAATATTATAAAACATATAAATGGAGGGATATTAAAAACGTAGCTCATTGAAGTTCTGATATTCGGTAAAAAAAAATCGTATAAATATTCATATTAATTTTTAAGATGCAATACTTCTTTCCCGCCCGAAGCATTTCGAACTAAAAATATAATAACCTTGCTAGTCCGTTCCATGGTCTTCGATTCAACGAACTCGGGGATCAATCTTTTTCGAGTTAAGTCACGAGAAACTCCTTCTAGCAATGCACCCGTTCTAAAAGCCTTACCTTCTATCCTAACTCACTTCCAGCGTGATGGCCAAAGAAACTGACAATGTGCAACGTGAGCAAATAAACGTCCAGACTTCCGTAGGTAGAAATAGCCAGAAATACAAGACCAGCAAGGCTACACTCGGGAGACTTGAATTTTACTCGTGCACGAAACACAGGGAAACTTCATTCACTTCTTGAATGTGTACCTGGGGTGGAAACGGCACAGGAAACGCTTAACATTAATCGAGAAATCAAAAGAAAAGAACACATGCTTCGAGTGTCAGAATAGTAACTATTAGGCGACGATAAAATTGATATAAAACTGATGATAAGATTGACAAAATCATTAGAGTCACGCTGGAAAGATGTATGTTTTTTGTATTTCTGTAGAGATAAAATCGCAACGTCAACATTTTTACATGGAATAATTTTTAATTAACAATAAATTGCACAAAATAAAATTAAACTTAGATTATGTAATTATAAAACATTAATTATTTATGCAAAATCGTCAATTTGTGACTCTTGTGACTCTAACAATTTTAATCCCTTACTGTATAATTCAGTAGATCGGGATGACTAAATATTATACAAGCTGCTATTTAAAGCATGGTATACACAAGCGAACAGAAGGTGATCCCTTGTGCTAAAACTAAATGTGTGTAAAAAGTGTAAGAAGAAAATTGTCTCTGCCAGTTCGATGTACATATCTATCGTTTCCACAAACTATACGGCCTCGTGCTTCCCACGCTCTTGTTCTTTACTGCCTGTTGTAACGATTCGCCGTGGCAGAAGGAGGCCGTAGCTGTTTCGACGAAGAAAAACCACCGGTACACGTTGGCGATCCGGTCGATTGTTGAAAAACGCAACGGGGAACAATAAACGGCGGTCGACGGGAATTATTAAACGGTATGGATCGCTCGACCAAGCCCACCGATCGCTCGTTTAATTGTCAGGAAACCTTCCAACTGAAATTTCAACAAGACTTTCTTCTATACGTTTTTCTGTAACTAAACATACCCACACCAATCTTTTCCCACTCGTTTAATTCCAACAATTTTATTCCGATAAACTGAACTCGGAATCAGTATTAAATGAGTCTTTTACATACACGTGGCTATATAGAAATCGTTAACATAATCAGCCTTAGACACGAAACTGAGCCCGCCTTCTACATTCTATTGATAGACAGTGTCGAAACGAATCTGCGTTACATCGTCGCGTCATGGACAACTCCTGGATCCGAAATCTCTAGAAATCTTTAGTTAATATAGCCAGCCGGACTTTCCAACTAAAGGACCGTCTGAAATGAAGGCGGCAAACGAAAGAAAAACGACAGAAAGTTCCATCGCTGCAGAAATTGGAAAACTATTTTCTGTCTCGTTATCGGTCATCTTTCTTCACTGTAAATTCTTCTTTACCCCCGGCTAACTGTCTCCATTTGCATACTTTGAAATAGAGTTACGTTTTCGAGTGACGCGATTTCGTCCGGATGCTTCTGGAGGTTTACTTTTCGTAATTTTGTGCTTGATTTGATGATTTAATAGGAATATTACAGGAACGTGTCGAACTATTGGTACGAAAGAATAAATAAGGGAAGAGAGGGCGTAGATTATTTCTATCTATCGGTTTAGTTAACATTTACGATAAATACAGCCGTGCGTCATCCGGCAGAATTCGGCAGGGTAATCGTTTGGTTTTAGGAGAATAATAGTAGATCTGATAGTAGGGCAAACTTCGAGGCAAATAATTGGATAAAGATTACGTTCCGCTAGAGTCGCAATTTCCGTAAGTCTCTGAAGGTTTTTAGCGTTTCTGAATCTTGCCTCGTTCGTACCAATTTAATTATGCACTGATATCATATTTCGTTATTATTGTATTTTGTCGCGAGTTCTAATTATATTCTTGAGGTGTTTAATTTTCAATTTCGAGACAAGAATAGATATGAAGTTGTATGATATTAAATCGATACTTTCAAATTGTTTGTTTTTTGTGAATATGCGGAACATTTAAGTCTCGTACAAGAATTGACGTAACAGTTATAAGTAACGCTACATATCATATCGAAGATTAATTAGTGAAAGCTCCATTTTAAAAGGACTTAATGGAAAATTAAAAATTCAACATTCCTTGGTCCTACAAAATAACTTCACTCCGTGTAGCGCAAATATAGTTCAACTCCTTTTTATATAATTATTGTGTTACTCGTACCATTCACATTTTAAACTTTCCTTTGTCCCTCACCACGTATCAAAAGAATAGGCACCAGTTGTCCAATTATTTAAATGCTGCCTAATTAAAAGAGATTGAGCCTGTCGATGCAAAACTGGTTTGTTTCGTTAACTTTATTCAGTTAAGAAACCGGTGAAATTTTAGTTAGCCAACGTAGGAAAGGAATCAAGTTTGCAAAGTGCCCCCCGCGTTCTTTGTCTAAGGTTTGATTGAAAGGAATCCGATTTGGGCGCACATGATGATATTAACATAAGGAAAGTGTAAACGTCTCCCACACAGGTCAGTTGATAGACATAAACTTTCTTCTGCGTCTGATTCGGTTCATACGAATAGATAGAATCTGTTTAGTGAAACGACGCGACGTAAGTTCTTCATTGAAATTGTGCAACCCAAATTTCAACGCTCTGAGGAAACCCGAAAGTTAGTCAACGAGATAGATTTGCTTTAGTGAGCAGCAAAAACCGATTGATTCCGAAATGGAATAGATATTTCGAAATAGCTAATCCGATACAGAATTGAATTCAATCAACGAATAGCCATCCGTTAAAAATACAAAATAAAATGAAACTCTGCTTACCAAATTATAAAAAATTATAAAAAATGGTTTCCACGTGAAATGATCAAGTTACACCAGCTGGTTGTAATAATTCGATCACTATACTAACGTCGAGATGTTCGTACAAACTGAGCACCGCTTGTGATCCACCGCAAGGGTCAAAAAGAAGGGGAAGAAAAAAAGTAGAACGAAGAGTTTCCTTCCAGTGGAGGGAGGTTCCACCTAACAGTTAGCCGGCTCTGATGCTGGACTCCTTCGACCGTCTGGTACACATTCACACACCTGTACACACACATATTACGCAGTGGACAGGTATGCACGTACATCTATATGTACATATACGCGTGCAAGTGCGCACACGAGTTCCATTTTCAATCGCACGACCGGTTAAGAGTTCGAGATCTTGTTTTCTCCCAGCCTTCCACTCCTTTGGTCTGTCATTTAACTTCGTCCACACCTATTTTTACTATACAGGATAGTAGGAACGAGTACTATAGTGGGAACTGTCTATCGATTATATCGCAAGCAAAGCAACAGGATTGGAGTTCTAATGCGTATACGGGTGCACAGAGTACATATTCTGATTTATTTGCTATTCGTTGACCAATATTACTGAAAGATCTTTCTGTCGCATTGGCGTATGACGTACGTACGTATGTACACATGCAGTCAGACTTGTTAGTCATTGCCTATATGTATTCGTACCCATACTGTCTTCGAAAGAAATTGATTGAAATTAGACAAGTGTTTAAAAGTAAAGTATTTATTGCAAAATCACAAACGCGTCACTCAATTCTCACAAATTTCTTTTATTAACAACGAAGGTGCCGATTACTTATGGAACTAATTGTATACGTATACAGACAAGTGTTGGACAAAATAATGGAAACGTTACTTATAAGGTTTACGATATTTATAAAGAATTATCGTAATGTATAAAGTGTTTCTATTATTTGGACCAATCACTGTTACATGTACATATATAGAGTTCTGTTGACGGAAGAAACTGAATAAAAATTTGACGCTTCACCTTCCCGTATACCTGTCGGCCATGTTGATAGAACGTGTTCTGCGCCGTGAAGGCAGTAAGTTCGTAGATTTACGTGGAAACCAGTTTCTACCTTACAGTTTTAACGACACCAGCGTTCGTGTCATTAATGATACGACCGTTGCTTCAAAATTATCGTTTTGCGTTGAAAACCAGGTACGAATACTTCAAAATGCAAATTCCCCTCGAGTGCAACTTCTGAAACCATATATGTGTGGAACTTCCTTCACGGAAATTACCTTTACCTGTAACTTCCTGTCAGTCACGTGGCTCAACGGTAGTTGATGCACCTTGGAAAAGTACTATCAATTATTGGAAATATTTATGGTATCATTGGGTGAGACTTTTGCGATACTAAAATACCATCGAATTAAGCATTCAATTTATTATAGTATGCATCAACTTTCGAATAAAGTATTATTAAAACACAACTTCCTTTGCTACACCCTCGAGTTATCTATTTCTGATTAGAAAAACAAATCAATTTAACAACGACCATTTTGTCAGAATTCTACTCCAAAAATTGTACAATTCCACGTACATTGTTGAGCGATAAAATTAATTTTTCCAGTAGCTAGTGTGCCCAGTAATATTATAAAACATCTATCATAGGCCTCATTTCGGTTTTTTTGAAAGACATTATTATTATTATTGAACATTCGGACGATAGTAACGCGGCGTTGAAAGTTCATTTCAAAATACAGATAGGGAATGACGATTTTGTTTTTTGAGTCTTCTTTCGATTGTCGCGTTATTTCACAAGCTCACCTTGGGCTATACCATTTCCAAATGGAACGGCCCACCGTTTCGTGATTCGAGTTGAGCACCTGAAGAGCTTCGAAAGAAAAGTAGGATGGATCTACAAAACAGTTAGATGGCACTGATGTTAGTAAATCGCCAAGCCTTCACGCCTCCTTTCGCCTCCTCATACATACAGACACACACACGCACACCTATATACTCCTTTCTTATCTATTCGTCGAGTACGCTCGTGTCGCTATATCTCCATAATTTCCTCTATTTTCCTAGCACTTAGTAATATGAAAGTTGACTTCAAGCGATGTACTCGAAAGATGTTAATTAAACTACTTATCACAATTTCTTTTTCCTCTTTCCATTTTATGCTTTTCCTTTTTCTTTCAAAAAATGCATAGCTTCAACTTGTATAAAATTTCCAATCGATTCTGTATAATCAAGATTACGTACGACAGAATGATTGTCGAGGTGGAAATTATGTTGAACGAAAGTTCGGCGAGGCGGAAAATGCTAGATAAATGGTGTACTGTATGTACGTATTTAATGAGTTTCCTTTCTTATCATTTGTTTCGTACAATAGGATTGTTAATTAATGTGTTCGAGTAATAACGTACCTACGTACACGCATTAATTTTCATCATGTTCGTAATTTCTTCAGTAGTATCGAATTATGTATAACTGAATATCGCCATTTCAATTCGGCGAAATGTTTTAATAAGCATAATGGAAATTTGTGAATAGGTTGATGATTTTTTGCACGTTCCTATCGTGGAAATACGTATTGCTGAAATGCATTTTACCGTAGAGAGTATCCTTTGATCGTTGCACTGGTTTGTGTTGACGCGTGAACGAAAAAGAATAAAAATAAAAAATGGGGGAGACAAAACAAGTACGCGTTTACAAAGCGCGCGTGGCGCAAAATAAAATATCGCAGAATTTCGAATTTTCCCTTTGACCTTATTAACAGGGCAAACGATGCAGCTCCGCGAAGCCTTTGTTGATTAATGAAATGAAAGATTTGGAAGTAGTACGTCATAGCAATTTTGGAAAATGTACAAGCTGCCTGCCGCGTAAGGAAATAATTAATAAACCATCAAAACGTTCATTGCAGCCTATCCCTTCTTTCACCCCATCTCGAATTTATAATATCATTAACGATGTCCAATAAATACAGAACAAAATTAACCGAAAAAACACGGAACAAGAATACCGAATGTGTCGCAATTGTTAGAAGATCTGGGAGCACAAAGTTATTCAAGATGCTGGTGCACGTTCGTTGCATGGGAAGAAGTGTACTATGTATTATATGTATATGTATTTGTACATACATATACGTATATATATGTAGATTGTTTGAACGTGATGATGTTGGCCCGGCCGACCGGTCCGGGAGATCGAGATCGTCGGTTTCTCCAGACTGTCGATCTTTGGCCTCTCGCTTCTACTCCGCCTTCTTGCCTCTTGACATGTTTAGATGTAAGCTCAGATATACACCGTCTAGATTCTAGAACGTAGCGAGAAACTCGCGGGCCCAGTCGTTGCTCGGGCCTAACAATTTCTCGTTACGCCGTTCCAAAACTTGCTTTTGTTACTTTAAGCGGAACAATGCTGTCGCAATGGGCAGCTTTCGCTAGCGTCGCGACGTATGCTCGCTTCTACCACTTTTGTCTATGCAGAGTGGCCCAGTTAACGGCACAGAACCGCGGGTTTAACAATACAGAAGAAATAAAAGATAACGACGTTCATCCATACCAACTTCGCCAGCTTGCTCTGTGGGTATAAAAAGGAAAGCAACATTTCGCGAGACAAACGTTCCATTGCTATAATATATTAAAGGACACCGATAGCAAAGTGAAATCACTCACAATCTGTGAGTACGTAGATGCTGTGTGTACCTCGGACTTCGATATAGTTGTAGATGTATACATATACATAGTTTGGTATTAGAGACTTCCTATACTATTCTTCGACAAATTATTCTCGAGCGACCGAACCATTTTTGCCTATACACATTTTACAATAGTTACGCATTGGCGAACTATTAGCAGAACCATTTGACAAGCAACACACCGTGCGTTCGACCAGTGTTTGCTCGTTTAAATTCATCGAAGCAACGATGGATGCTGCTAAGCTGATAACAGGTACTCAGGTAGCCCTGTGCCTCGGGCTCGATATCTCTTTGACGATTGCACCCTGTTTCGCGTAGGGGTCGATCCCAAGGTGGCCGATTCGCGGAAGGAAATTTGAAAATTCACCGCTCGAAGCAAAACGATTACAGTATTCCTCTGGATCGCGTGAAACTGCTTCTGTGAGTTGTGTATCGCCGTTGCTTTTACGGGGCGATCCGTCGTAAAGTGAAACGGCACACAAAGGTGCAGGAAGAGACGATGACGACGATGAAGAAGGACAAGAGGAAGAAGATGAAAATGATGATGAAGAAGGAGCCAGACTCGTAGCAACTACGAGAAAACTGCCCTCCTTGGCGAGATCCTTCTTCGACAAACCTGTTCGTGGCTGGCTGATACCTGGGATCGTGTATGCTTGGCCAACGGAAAAAAAAGGAAAAAAGCGCAGGCCTTTATGTGTTTCCATATGCGGAACCTGGCTCGACTTTTTTCTACGATCGTGTGGCCCCTTTTTGGCGATGGAAGTCCCACTTCTACTTTGATTTTTAATGATCCTAGCTTTTGTGCGATTTGCTACTCTTCCACATTGCAAAAATTGCTTAACCCGTACGTTTCTGCGTTACTTAACAATTGCGCATGATCATTTTTACTGCTGTACTTCGGTTTATGTTACAATGTTGTTGTATGGACAAACTCGTGTGTATTTTAGGTCTGTTGAAGTATCATGTTCGATAGAGATGTTCGGGCTCTGTAATAATTATCGGTTTGTTATATTAACCTGACTACGTGGGTTAATCATGTTTATTTATTATTTCGTTTCCACGTTTCTGTATTTAGTTATGTAGCACTGCAGGTAACAAACGTTGGGTGGTACATAAATTCGAGGCGAGCGTGAAATTTTCAGCGCGAGTTTTGCAAGTTGAGCTCAGTGTGCACGAGGTTGAAGCGGCCCTATTGATTTTAGAGTAGCAAGCCTGCTGGCTTGCACGCGGTAATTTCCCCTTTCCCCTTCGCCAAGTTTTCGAGAAGGGTCACCCCATAATTTGAATATACGGCACCCCTTTATACCCCTTCCGGCGAATTTCGAGTTTGCTATATTTGGCCGACCATACGGCTCGTTCTGCCCTAGGGTTGCAAGCATTCCATTCGTTTTCAGTTTTCCCGCGCCACCGTGATTAGGCATCGCTAAAGAATTCTTCGAATTTTTCCGTTTTCAAATATACTGACGAATAGTAACCCATTATATTGAAACAGTTATATCATTCGAACGGGAGTCACCAGTTACCGAGTAGGTTGCATAATTATTCATGAGAGCGAGCATAATTTTCTTCAAATCGTTTTCCTATTTATTTTTTTTCTATGGTGCATGGATGAAATCTTTATGGGACACACTACAATGTACAACGCATTTACCGTTTTTCCAAACCGATTATAGTATTGCATATATTATTGATTTATTTTGTTATTGTCGCGGTTTTCTGATGATAAATATTATCAACAGGCTACAGTCAACCTTGGTGAGTGTAATGCTCTTTCCCCCCTTTTCCTTTTATCGAAGCACGCAGCAACCGAAGGGTTAACCAGTCCAGGAACGGAAATGTTTCATACATTCTAGGTTTAGGGACCTAGGTATAATTTCTATTGAATCTTCCCTTCCGATAACTTTTCCAACAAACGCTCCATCAACGTTGTCTCGTACAGCTGTTGCGTAGCGTGCTGGAGCATCATCGTGTTGAAAGCAAAGATAGTTGAAATTCTTGTACTTTGCCTGTAGCCACGAACGATCTGTAGTATGTAGTCAGCATTACTGTCGTAAGTAGTTGCCCGCAGCGACTATAGGATAAAATATAAAACAAAAAATTAACGACAGTCCGTGGACACTTTGGAGTGATGCATTACCACCCTAAATATTGGACATATAGCAAAGGATTGATTAAAAATTTCTTTGCAATTGTTACAAATTTTCCAATTTTCTTTGTTTCCAATCCATCTAATATTTTTGTATACCTTTACATAAAAAATGTATGTATATATTTATATATTATATTTAAAAAAGTTTAAACACCTTTTGCAAATTCTGTTCAGAAAAATGATATACGATTTGTATTCATTATGTATAGTAACACTATTAAATGGATCATCTTTAAGTGCGTTAAACGAGAAATAGAAAATGTTTCAACGTTAATAGGGCAATCCGGAAATTGCTTGTTGCTACTGTGCTCGATTGCCGCGTATAAATGTATTCAGGATAAGTTGCATCTTTATGCATCGTAATATTGTCATTATATTAGAACGTTGTAATATACGCACGAAGTGCACGGTATGTTGCACGCGGTAAATGTCATATTAATTATGTAGCGAAACTGCGGAATGGAATTCCGGAAAAGAAATGGATATGGAAAGCCGGAAATTGGTAACGTATGATATATCGTTAAGGTGCCACGAGTTCTTCCTAGTAACAGGAAATATTATTTTATTCAACAAATTAACCTGCTGGTGCCGAAATTATTATTTCTCCATTTTAATTCGTTTACACAGCGCAACATAATGTCATTTCGAATCATTGAAATGATCATTTCTTCGAAATCAGACGCCAGGATTCGATCTTCGATATTAATGAAAACTGATCGATTGCGTAAATTGCGTCCAACTACTCTGCATATTAATATTTTCGAGCTCATGCATAAATATATAAATAACATGCAGATAAATTCAATTTCTAACGACACTTCACTTTTCCGGTACTATCGAGGAGCGATATTTTGTGTCTCCCACGATGAAAATCGATTTTCTATTATCCTTCCAAGAAATTTATAGGCCAATTTTTTATTGATAACTCTGCGAGGAAGGCGTATTAGACAGGCGATCCGCTAATTTATTTTTAAATCGACTGTACAGCTGATCATGTGTTCGTGGATATTTGCCAAGGGAACGAAGGAACTGTAGTTCAAACCCCAACGGGTGTAGAACAGTAGAACGAGGAACAGCCTTCGATAAACACTTAACGATAATAGCAGCAATGGCAAGTGCTTCTAAATCTTTCTTGTATTCAGCCATGAAACTGTGAGAGACCCACGTATACATGTATGTACATATATACTATCAGTGTTGCTCAAAAGTTCGAAACATTTGGTTACTCAATATTTTAGTGCGTGTACGTATATACAGCGGCGGACGGAAGAAAATTCCAAAGGTAAGCGAGACAGGAAAACACATCGTAATTTTATAAAAAGGTTCATTAGAATACCTGCGTCGTACGGAGACACAAATGAGTAATTTAGTTTTCACAAAATTATATAAAACGCTTAATCCAGAAATTGTCCGATAGTCATATAATGTGCTGGAGATATTTATTACGTCGCTTTCAAAGTCACGTAATATGCAGAATTTCCATAGGAATATGACTGACAGAATACATAGTTCCTATCTAATTTAGTTTTGATCAGGATAGTAGGCAACACATTTTCAAGTAAACGTCTGTT
This sequence comes from Nomada fabriciana, assembly GCA_907165295.1. Lineage (NCBI taxonomy): Eukaryota > Metazoa > Arthropoda > Insecta > Hymenoptera > Apidae > Nomada > Nomada fabriciana. The sequence continues at coordinate 8,645,497 of OU015695.1, forward strand.
ATTATTAATTTAGGAGTTACTTCGAACAATGTGTTTTATACAAAAATATAAAGAAGTATTGTATAATAATAAATTCGAAAGACTAATCCTTCTAGTAGTTTTTTAGAAGCAACAGGAATGCAATGAAACATTAGTAATGAAATCTTTTCCAATTGATTTTAATTATGAAATGTTAAATATCATTTATCGCGGTCGGCGTTACTAAAATCCGGAAAATCATAAAAAAAAGATGGAGTTGACCAATTAAGTTTTCGAGCTGGGCTCGTATAGGAATACCAATTTGAAACTTTCATTTATGGTTTGAAAACCACTCTGAGCTCGACTAAATGGCGCAAAACTACTATGCGGCAAATCTTACTCGTTTCTGGTATTTCTCATGATGTTTGCCGTAGATTTGTGGCCGGTAACTTGTTTCACAACAGAATCCTTAACCGACGAAGGCCTACGTAATCGAGGTTTGTTTTTAGTGTCAAAAGACCCATCACGAAACTTGTTAAATCAACATTGGCACATACGTACATATATGCATGTTCACTCACTACATCTATCGCCCAATAATCAGAAATATTTTCTGTACAGTCAGCATTTATATTATTTACGTTAAAGTTCCTTCGAATTCACCCAAAAAGATTAATAAACGTATTCTGCGTACTAGAAGAAAATCTCTTAACTTAAATAAACTTATCAATGTGATAAATCTGATATATCCAACGAATCAAAAAGTTTGGTGATATTTTAATGTCGATTTTTTATTTTAAAAACCGTCCTTGAACGTGAAGGATGAAACATCTATTTTGGGGGTTGAGGAGAAAATTGGTAGGTGATAAAACTTGTTTTCCTCATCTTTAATATATAGATTTGACATCAGTTCAACTAGGTACAGATTGCGACTGATTGTCAATAATGTGGTCGTCATCTTTGCGTGTAGTATTAACGATAATAGTATACAAATGCAGATGAATACAAAGGCATACAAATTGCAAGGAGCTTAATGGGAGGAATATGTCTTGGAACTCCATTGGATCCTGTTTTTTTTTTGCATACGACTGGTTTTGTAATATCATCAAATTCTGGGGGAAGGGGGCGGGAGCGTCCTCGTCGAACAATTACGACTTACAATCAGTGTGCCGCAACAATCTTGCATACATGCTATTACGTTATAATAATAGATACTACTATGTTGCTCCGCCACTGATGCACAAGAAGTAGAATGAATAGAAATCTGCAATAAAATTCTATACAATAACGAGAATAGTGACTTCTCAATTCAGTTTATTGTCACATGGTTTCTTCGTTCACCGAGATCCGACCAATTGTGAATTAAATATATACAAATTCAATCGGTATCGGTGAAAAGTTACTCCGAATTATTAGACGAAAGGGACAGAAATGAAAGCGACGTTCAAATAATTTTATCCAATTTCCTGTTTACGAGTGATGTTCAAGTACTCGTGTCAGTTCCGGCCAGGTAAAGGTTATCCCACGGGGTGGGGGAGGTGGGTGAATTTGTGAAAACCGGTAAGTGCATCGGTTAAGTTCATGAAGAATGCAGAACCGTCGGTATTACGCGAATTTTCAATGTGTACGCGAAGTTTACCGGAGACCTGTGCATGTACGCAGGGAACGAAGCCAGCCAGAATAATCTGAGTTTATCGATCGGCTCTTTAGTTGCCAACTTGGCAACGGCAAACTCCCGGAATTACGAATGAAATGTTCTACATAGCGAAACGGTTGGCAAATCAGGTCTGCTTTCGTACCTTTTGGAAAGGGGGGTCCACCGAATTCCACCCCCTTCTACCTGGTCGTTTCCTGTTTAAACTATTTCTATGAAAAAGCGTTGATTGGCAATTAACGTTAGTTTGCTCTGTATGAATAATAATCGACATTACGCGGGAGACATTTTTAAGATTCGAGCATAATTTTTCCATTCAGGTGGCATTTGTATGTGTATATGTTATTTTATGGTTTTCATTTTTGCCAAGGAGTTTCGATAATTTCGTGTGAAATTATACTTTAAGTATTATCGTGTAGGTCGAGAAAGTGATGCCTGCAAACGATTGAGTATGTTCTTCTTTTTGTAAAATTTAGTTACTACGTATATACATATGATCATTTTCTTACTAGTGTTTATTAAATAATTGCACAGCTTGTATTCAATTTTTTTTACCACATTACTTGTAGATGCCTCATTTCATGAAGTATTTAGTCGTAGAAGATAATTAATCATCTCATTTACTATCATTTTATACGCACACCTGCCGACAACAGTGTAGAAACAAATGAATTCCGCATAGTTCAATAAATATTCCAGCGTTAAATAACGGGAGTAACTTAGTATTACTTAAACTACAGAGAACGATATGGCTTCGTAGATTAAAGAACTACAAAAATGATTTCAAACCCACCACGTAGTGATAAAAACGCAGTGAAAACATTTATTATTTAATTTCCGCGTAACTGCTTCGTGCCTCAATGTTCCTCACCCAATGATGATAAATTACGTATACAAGGTATCTAATCAATTTTTTACTTTTCCAATAATTGTCTACAATAATTCTACACGTACAAACGTTTTCATCCAGAATCGCATAGACACCGTGGCAAGATCTTTTTCCCCGTCGTCCGCCGTCAGTTACATATTGCTCTGTAGAGACGTGGACAAGTTTCATGACAGACGACGACCACGGTAATGCGTGAAACGCGTTTCTCTATGTACGTGCCAGAGGCCATAACAGAATCGGCTCGTTTACGCCTTTGGTTGTCGACCGTTGACTCATTCTAACTAGCGTTAATTACAGCCAAGACGATACGATACACCAGGACGGAAATGTCTCGATATAACTCGTGAAACTACGAGTACCGAGTCGGGCTTGAACGCAGTCGTAACACGCGTTACACAATATCGCCAGTTTGCTCGTACACTCGCGGCCGATGCGTGCAACGGAAATCCAAGTCGGTAGCCTATTGTGCTTGCGCGGTGCTTCTCTACGTGCATACAAACAAGCAACGCATTAACCTGGCCGAAGTTCCACCGGTTGATGGAAACGTGACAGCGAATCGTGTATTATTTTTTTTTTCTTTTTCTTTGGAACAGGCTGGATTTAAAAATTTAGAATTGATGGAATTGAAGAGCTTGGTGGAGAAACCGGGTGAATTGAGATTTTGAAAGCTGTCTGATTCTTGAAATATATGAAACTTCAACGGGTACCATTTTAGTAACTGGACTTGTTTAGTTTTTGTACCGACATCTTGGGTTTTATTAATATTGCGATCGTTATGAATCAATGGTAGTCGCTTGTAGGCAATACAATAGTTTTTTTAATGAAATTAATTTCCTTGATACACATGTTTATCAGTAATAAATGAATGAGTATGAAATGTGTAGGGTCCATTTTGGATAATTATTTTGATCGAATTGGTTCGAATATGATATCTCTGTTTTTGATAAACTTGCGATGGTTCGGTGTGTTTAACAATGTATTTCAAGCGTTTGTAGGTTTATCAATTTTTGTTGTACTTATTGCTTAATAGACTTGGAACGTTTTTCGTTCGAGTGACACGCATGAAAACCCGTTGCCCGCTTTGTGAATATGAAATCGAGGAAAAATGTTTGGAATTAGTAATCGCCGGTCGAAACTTTAATTATCATCGAAAATACAATAGGTCCTCTGTTTCAGAAATACGAAGGTTCACCCATTGTATCTCTCGAAAGAATGCGATTTATAGATCAAGTTTATAGTACCGTAATCCTCCCTTCAATATTTACAAAAGCTATTTCAGGTAGTACCCTCCCGTTTCTGCATAAGCAATTTTGCCTTTTTCCCAATGCTATTTAATACCTGAACAATAGCCAGCTATTACACGCCACCAGTTATTTCAACTGAAGTTTAAAAAAATGTCTTTAATATAGGTTTACTGCAATGTCCGTAGGCATACCTGTAAATTGTTTCTATATCCGGCAATATAAACGTTTTATTGCCCACAATCGGTTTAGCGTGTAATGTATACGTTTTCAAAGAGGGTACACCGTTTTACTTTAATACCTTGGATATCGCAGCGAAGAGTACGAAGATAGGCATTGTTATCATGCTGTCATAAAAATTATGTTTGTTCAATTTAGCCTTCAGCCGCGTGATTATTAGTCATATATGCATACAGGGCTCGTCGGTCCCTTATCAGTCGGCCCTGCGCCCAACATTCATTATCAAACCGACACGAATCGTCCTCTTCTATACATCGCTAGGTATTCTATTCACCCTGAAACCTCTCAGCCATTACTCAATTTTAATGAAATAAATATTAGTTCTCACACAGTTTCGCATACTCCTAACTTGCATTTCAAATCATTGCAATCGCAATTGAAGCTATTCGACAACCAATGAGAAATATCATACACGGTGAATCGACGTCGATTCCATTGATAGCTGTACATCGATTTACTCCTAGCTTCCTGAATGTCCCTCTCTGATTATTATCTATGTCAGTGGTACGCGATTAGGACATTGGAAATAACCCTCAGTTTCGTTAATTTCATATCTTTATACCACTTCTAATACCCCCTTCAATTATCTCGATTATTCATCAAATATCAAAGCACGAGCATAGTCCAACTAGACCATGACAGCAAGATTTTTAAAATCCAAAAAATCATTATAGAAATCCTATATAAGCATGAACGTTTCATGATTATAGCGTGTCAGGAACGGTGAACGCTTTGAGAATCGCCGATTCAAATAATATGAGTAGAAGCGCTTCGATGGTATTCATGAAACGCGGAGGGCGGTTTCTGAAAGGGGTCGAAAGGGTTGTAAAGTAGGTAGGCAAGTCTTTTCTTCTTTTTCGCATCAATAGGCTCGCACACAATTGTCGAAATCAGTGTTGCAGTCGCTATTATTGCGAAAAACAGGGTGACTGGTGACACGCGGCCACGCTTTGTACGGTTTGCATTTTTAGGCGGGCTGCGATAGTTTTATGTTCGATCTGGTCGCCGGCCTTGGGTAGCTAAACCAGAAGAGGGTTCGGTAATGCCCATTGGGGGATCATGGATCGCGAATCACCCTTGGCCATCAGGTATGTAGACTCTGCGTATCCTTTTATCAAGCTCGACAGGAGGGGAGAAGAAGGATAATCCAGCGCTGGCAGAATGAAATAAACGGGGGGAAATTGTGGGAAAATCGATACGCGAAACTCCGCTTATATTAATGAAAGGAAATGCTGGGCAAATGAACTTGGCGAATTTCGTACCGAGTAAATCTAATTTATTTTAAGGCATACTAATTTCTTCCTACGTAATCCTTTTATGCTATTCTATTAGATTTGGCAGGAACGTAATGGTCGTTCAATAGTGACAACGCGCAATTTTATTTCGTTGAAATGATCTTCCATGTTGCCCGTGGTGTTTTGCTATTTTTCAAACGATGGTATAATAAGCCGGAAATTGTACGAGGAAAAGTATGATTTTGAATTATGTGCAATGGCCATTACTAATGGTAGTAAAAGTTCTGTGTTTTCATATCAGTGCCTGGATCTGTAAGAAATTGACCTTCTTATTCGTTTTGTGATACATGCTTTATTCGATTTTGCTGTTTAGTCGGCGGTTGCGTAAGAAATGTATTAAATGCAATGAAATAAGAGAATTCGCATTGGTAATATTTTTAAATTGAGGTTGCTCTCTTAAATATTTTATTTTCTCCAAGGTCAGAAGTGTATTATTTCTGTCGTAATTTGCATTGTATGTTTTGAAAATAAAGAGGAAAAATTTTATTGAATAATTGATGTTCTTTTTTTGAAGTACATGCTTCGGGTACGAATGTATTCTGCGTTTCATAATTGTTGTTCCAGTGTTACTTGGTCTGTATTACTTTAATTTGAGGAAATATGTTAGTGAATAATATTTAGACTAAATGTTTGCTGTATTTACTCTTTCTTGATCCTGTAGTGAACAAACTTTCGTATAAAAAGGAATATATTTTATGTCGTGAAAAAATGATCGCAATTAAACAGAAACGAAGCGTTATCCTACATATTGGAGGACAAATAATTTTAGGCTAAACAGGCATGAAGCATTTTACATAAATATCACAGATCATAAACCTTTTAAAATAACTTTAACCAATCATCTTTGTATAATAGTTTATATGATTGTAAAACAAAGCAGTGACGAAGAGACATGCAAATAAAAGCAAAAATGACGAATTGCTGATTTCATGAATGCATTTAAAATTTCCTCCGCATTTGTATAAATTACTGTCAGAGGTCAGGCTATTCAAATTATTGTACAAAAGAAACTAGTACAGGGTAGGGTTAATCCGGAAAATATACAGGGATGGTTGAACAGTAATACTATGTAAGACAATAAGAAATCAGTCAGTGAATATACAGCCGATATTCGCATATCTAGCGACGGAAAAATGACAAATAAGGCATAGATGATGAATTCGGTCCTCTGCTCTTTCTTGATGAAAGTTTGCATAATTGATGCGCATGAAATTGCGCTAAACGTATCGGTCATTATCGTCTCGAGATAGACTTCATTCATGAATCATTCTTCGAATCGACATTTCTTTTATTATTTCTCTTTACGAAAAACAGGTATGAATATCGGGAAACCCAATATTTTGCTTATACTCGCAGAAATTTACTATCAATAACGTTGTACGTGACATATATTCAGTTTGATATTGTACGGATATTGGACGCCACATATGTATGTTTGTTTTTCGCGACGTGCGAAATTATCGGCGGAAATTGTAATGTTAAGGCTTCTCATTGTATCACAAACATTGAATTACATTATGTTTTCAAGGAAGAGTCTAGAAGTCATAAAACGTTGAATAGATAATGGTGTCCATTGTGTTTATGCATTAGAATATTTCCAAGACCAGTACTTTGACCTGCTATTGTCCACCGTTCGCATCACCCCATCGTATTAATTGTTCTTTATATTGGAAACTTTTAAGTCCATTGAAACTTTTGGAAAAGCAGTCGCAATAAAATAGAAATTGCCGATTCTAAATGTACTCCGATATTAATGGCACCAGCAATGCTCTGTGGAACAGCTGGCATATACTTTAATGAGTCTATAATACGCCTTCTAAAATGTTTCAATATACAGGGTAAGTCAGCCAATTCGACTACCTGAAATTACTCATAAACCGTTTGCCATTTGCAAAGCTGTTTCAAATAGAAGTTTTGCGACGTTAAGGGGTATATTGGGAACAGCAATATTTTGCTGATTTTTTTTTCTTTTTAGTTAACCTTAAATTTTTTAAACGGAGCACACAACGTTTGATCCTGCAGGTCGAAAGGATATTGAACGGCGAGTAAATAATTACACTTATAGTATATCGGTTCGAAAATCAATAATTATTTAGGTACTTTTTAAAAAGATTTTTCATGCAAGTGATGAAATTGTTGTTTATTCGGGCATTACAGTACACGGTCAGATAAAAAGATATTTCGTATCTTGAAGCATTGTTGGTGGCTTAACTTCATTCCGCAGGTAGCCCCAGGAAAAATCTGGTCAAGTCTGCAGAACGAGTGGGCAACGAAACTTGTCCTTTACATCCAATCTATGGATCAGGAAATAGTAAATAGTCTTTGCAAAGCCTGTCGGGTTTCTTGTGCATAAATTTATTTTACATAACAATCATTTCGATTACACTTTGTGCTTACAGGCGAGAATTGGTTAGATAAGTATTTATGCGCCGTTCTTAGAAATGGCATTTTTTTTGTTTCTTTCATTCATTGATATGAAAAATTGTTTTCAGACTATCTCGGTAATTATTGATTTTTCAACCCATGTACATTATTACAGTTATTTACTCAGCGTTCGGTACTTTTTCGAACTAGAAGGTGGAATGCAGCACGTTTTGTTTACACAATTTGGGGCGATCGTTACTTATCTTAATAAAAAAAAAGGAAAATAAAAGAAAATTGTTTACCGTGGCATAAGTACCCTATGATGCCATGAAATATTCTGAAATAATTTTGTCCATGGATTACTATTAATTTCAGTACTTTTTAGAGCGTTAGTTTTTCTAAGAAATTAATGTTTATCGGTTGAAGAATAATTAAATCCTCATAAGTAAATATATGCTTGTTATTTGTTTAAACTTAGATGTTTATTTTACGATATACATTTTTTAAAGGAAGTGGAGCGGAAGTATTATATTGAAATATTGACAATATTTTCACTCGTGAAATATGCTTCACAATTTTTACATTAATTCATCTGTATACCTGGCTCATATAACTGAAATTTCGTAGAAATGTTTTGTGAGCATCGAAAATTATCGACGCCCAGCATGTTGTCGTCGTAAAACGACTGAGAACCCCTATTCACGCAGCGATCCGTATTCGGGACGCAGCTGCAGACATGTGCGCAAGTAAGTACGCGCAGCTTGTGGTCACGTGGCCAATTCCAGTAGTGGGAATCGGAGCGGCCGAATGAGTGCGCGAGGTCTATCCCCACTCCAAGCTGCGTGAACAAAGAGGCAAAGCTACTTCGCCTGCGTCGACGGTCGGTGCCACTAGAAAGTCGTTGGCAGTTGTTGGGTGCGGTTGCTCCGGGAGTCAGAGGAAGGTCCGTCGGTTAGCGTTGCGCGAGAAAGTTTTTCACGGTTGTATCGCATTCGGAGTGAAACAGCGTGGGAGAGAAGAAGAATAACCGTGGTCGATAAATCGAGTCTTACATATTTTGTGATCTTACCAATTCTCATTTGCCATCCAAGGTATCACAGGTAAACGGTTTGGAGCGCGTTTACATACCGAGAAAAGAAAGTCAGTTACGATCGCGACACCTCTGACTAACGCAGGATTGATCTTTGCCCGTTCAACGAGACGATCCAAACGAATTCGAAAAACTCCATCTAAATCGGAGTACTTACACAACGCAAAGGCTTTCCGAATCGGTAGAACTGCATTGTGCTGCATCGTTGTCGATATTCGCGAAAGAAATTATCGAACATCGCTCGGTGTATTTCTTTTCGCGCTGGAGCGTCGACGAACGACTATTAAGCGCGATCGTGCGACGTGGCGCCGACGCCATTTTGTGAAGACTCTTGTGTGCGTTCCGCGAACAACAACGGCCTCTATCGTGCCGTGACCCCGCAAATCACGGAAGAAATAGTGTTGTCTTCAGTACGCGTCGAACCACGGCTGTATTGGGCGGAGAAAAAACGACGGAAGAAGAAAGTTGGTGGTGTATCGTTGAGGAAAGTTATCATAGACCGTTCGTCCTGGGTCGAATTGCATAGCAACCATGAGACTGGAAATTGTGTCAGCGGCCGATTTTTTGGTGCATCTACTCCGTCTCCAGTCGGGCCAGCTGTCTGATCGTCAGCTGGAGATGTTCAAGTCTTCTTTAACGGAGGTCCTGCGCCATCGCTACAGGGATCACTGGTTCCCAGATCGCCCAAACCGTGGTTCCGGTTATCGTTGTCTACGTATCAACGGTAAAATGGATCCGGTGATTGCGCAGGCCGGTGCAAACGTTGGTTTGCTGCCGACGAGATTGCACAGCTTGTTTCCAAGCGAGCTCACCATGTGGATCGATCCTGCGGAAGTGTCGTACAGAATCGGAGAAAATGGATCCATTTGCGTACTGTACGAGCGCACGGAGCCCGACCCAGAGGAATCCCAGCAACATCTACACCAGCATCAACATGTGCACCAACATCAGCATCAGCACGCGCACCAGCATCAACATGTACACCAACATCAACACCAACATCTACTCCACCAACAACAGCAACAACAATTCGAGAGTTGCAAAGATTCGCTGCTATTGGAGCATTCGCAGTTCAGCGAGCAAATCGCTGCATTCGTTTCCAGTTGAATCGTTTCCCGACAAAAGTTCACCGATGCGACGACGCTAGCGTCTCGCTTCATTTATATTGGACGTGCATCACGCTCTCGGACTGATCAAAAGCACACGCGTTTCGTGATTATGTGATCGCACCTCCTCTCTCTGGCCGGGTAAATTATATCATACTCGTGCACACGAACGCGCAAAAGAAAATATTATTTCCTACACGAGACGAGTTCTATAACGAAGATACCAAGTGCAACAATCCCTTTTCACCGTGCGTCTCGTTTGCGAAGCAGACGTCCAAAGGTGCATGTAAAACAAACGACGTACGTGAACAACCGAAATTATTTCCCCCCTGGTCAAATCTGGTCTCACCGAAGAATATTCGTCCAATATGTGTCGTCCGACGGATCGCTTAAACGATTTCAACCACACAACTTTGACTCTAGTCCAACCGTGTGTATATGAGTCATCCCTGAAATGTTTTTTTTCGTCATCCATACGAGAAGGAGAGAGACGATACTCATAACGGAAACTCACCATCGTCGATGGAATATTCGAGAGAAGAATACTGCGCGTTCGAGTAACGACCTCTGTAATACTTATAAGACCACCAAGCGGGGTCCCCTAGCGTCCTGGCGCATCTCGCAACAAGATCCGGCTTCTTATTTCCAACTACGTACATAGATATATCTCAGATGGATATCCTGGCCCCGCGGGACACAGCACGCTTGCATCATAAGTGAGAGAACCTGCAGAAAAGAAAATGGGCGGGCTCCGGCTAGGATCCCCCTCAGCCCGACAAATTGATCTCAGCTCTCCCTCCTCCTGTGCGTACTTCCGTTAATCCCGAAGGAAGCTACACCAGGGGGGTTGGGAACAACGAACCAGTCTGACCCTCTCCTCTGTTCTCGAGAGAAGAAAAAGGGAAACAAGCCTCTCTCCCTCCAGGAGGATCTAACAACGTGTTTTTATCGCCGCAAAAAAATCTCCTTTCTTCCACGAACGTCTCTTATGTATCAGTCTAATTGATTATTATCTACTCTCTCGTGTTCCGATGTTCTTGGTACTCTCCTCCCTCTACGCCACCTCCCCCCAGAAGAAGAACACAGCGTCGAGGACGAGAACGAAAAGGGAAGGAAAAAAGAGAACAAGCTCCTCGCCAATCGGTAAAAGGATCGACGAAACCATCATCCATCCGCTGCATTCACTTTTCTGTGCGTTACGGCCGTATAGTCGTCATGGCCGTGAAGGATCTTTCATTTCTCCCCAAACCTCGCACTTTATCATCGCAAATTACCACCGAGTCGCACATAGACACACCGAATACCAAGCTTATAATAGTAAAGCAGGAGCAGCCGCCTCTGCGCAAGGAGAACAACAACCGAGATGTATATTCTTTTTCGCGGTGTCGGATATACGGGAGAAATTTGTTGCAGTCAGAGAGCTATTTTGTTGTGTGATCTGTCGATATCTGATTAATTTACCACATTGATTTTCGGAGCTTCCCTTATGGAACGTGTACGAACGAGCCCGAAGTTGGAAGATGGAAGACGCTTATCGAGCAACCGTTGGCGTTATCTGTACCATAGCAGTGTGTGGCCCACTTACCGTTCTTGGATCGTCCATTGCCATTAATCCGATTGGTCCGTCGGCTGCCGAGCGGTCCCCGAGCTCGATCCACACGTTTGACATCGTTGACACGAAAAGAAAACACACGTTTACACTTCATACGTACAAACCTTTAACGAAATGCGTGAGTTTATATGTACATATATGTAGGTATTATGTATGTAGGCGCATGTGCGCGCGTCAGCTGGCGAGAGCCAAGCTTCCGTGTATATGTTTGTGTCGAATTGTATATTAATTTCGTGCGTAGTAGAGTATTAGAGCGGGAGAATACACGTTCGAATGAAAGATGGTAGTATGTATGATAAGAGAGCAAGTAGAGTGCGCGTGTGAATATGTATGCATGTGGTGCGTGTAGCTTGATTGAATAGGAGGCGGGCAAACGAAATAAATATGAAATAAATAACTGTGATTTTCTTCGCATGAAAAGAGCGTTTGATCGTGTATAAATCGTACCAATTGTCTTTTCTGGTGTTTCGAACGTGACAGAGAGCGATTCATGTTGAATGAAGGATGCATGTATGGTACTGTATGGTGTTTCGAATGGAGAAAAGATGAACGTTGGTCACGCGACTATCCTTTCTAGTTCTATAAGTTTTTGCATTTCGACAACATCGTCAGCGAATCGTTGATCATTGCTACGAATTTGTTCTCCTCTTTTTTTTTTGCGAGTGTATTTTTTTTGTTTAAATTAGACGATCGATAATATCTGTCCACCGCTCGTTCTCGCAAATTATCGATATTTAACTTTTAATGTTTATTTCGTTAAACGATTTTTGTTTAATTGGCGGATTCTCTTGAATACAGCTGCAAAGATATACCGTTGCAATTGTTGCAATAAATGGTAAATGCAATTAGTGAACTGTAAACGATGCAATAGAAATTTGAAGCGGGAATCGAGGAATAAAGTATATATATTTATATCTATATATGGAAGTGAGAATTTCAATTTGCAATTCCTTTGTCCCAAAGTAAAATCGTTCTAATTATATATAAATATATAATTTACTCATAATACGTATATATATGTAGATATTCGAAAGCTTCGTCAATAGTTTATCCGGTGGCGCATCCTCAATGAAACAGAATTCGATTTAAAAAGAGATAATCTAGTGCAACTTGAAATATACCATTGGCCAATGATATGGCTGCATGACGATATACAATTTTTTTTTTCGCGTATACTATACAGTTGTTTTTCAAAGTGGATAGATTGTGCAGTCGTGTGCAAGAACTTGTGAGAGAATGTCGATTCGTTTGCGATAACAATGATACAGGATCGTGTGAAAGGTAAGAGTAAAAGGGAGAAATAGTGGGAGCGTGTTTGGGGGAAAAGAACGAAACAGAGGGAAAGATGTGGTAAAGTTGTCGCGTTCGGTGTCGAATCAGAAGACTCTGCATTGTAGCAGTTATATAGAAACCGTGTCTGTGATTATATTAAAAATATAGAGACAATATGAGCAATCTCTGTGCGTGAACGACCTAATTAGAGGCGCGGGTACTCGTTGATCCGCGTGATCGCAAAATACACGCGCCGTATTGTACCGATATGTAAAAGTATATATGTATAAATATGTCTATATCGAGAAATATGCGTGGCAATTTTAAACGAATCATTAGATTAGTCGCGTTAGGCGACCAACCCTTCCGGATTGTGCATTACGTATCTATACGAATAATTTTTCTTTTTTATCGCGCTCGTTTCCACTCTATTTTCCTAATGTCTGTCTATTTCCGACGAGCAAAAGTAATATTACGTTGAATTTTTGGTCGTTCCGGCCTCTCGAGTCTTTAAGTATTCTTTAAGCCTTTCGAATCTATCTCCAACGGATATGTCGTATTTTCCGTAACACTCGTTTCGATCCTTTTACATAATTAAAAGCGTACCTGTGCAAAAGTGTAATTGTTCGATTAAAATTGCTAAACATGTTACACCGCTTGCGAAATTGCGACCGAGCGCGCAAACCCATATACATACATACAAACAAACAAACAAGCGAAAAGAAAGAATAACCGAATCCGCTCTTTCGTTTCGATGATCAGAAATCGCAAACGGATTCTCTCTTTTCAACGGCGACCGTTGAAAAGTTTATGGAAAGTCAAGTTAGACGAAACAGGAGAAAGTGCGGAGAGTCGAACGGCACCGTAGAAAATTCTCGCACACAGTAAATACAGTCTCTTCGATCGATATTATCCTATAGATGAAACAGGTAGCGGAGTCACCGTTCCTTTTTTCCGTTTTTTTTCTTCGTTTCTTATTTTTCTTTTGTGCAGAGCCATCGGAAAACGAAAATCCGACGGTACAATACATTGGGCGAGAGGCACTCTTTCGATGTACCGTTGCACTCGCGTACCTAGAACTTATATGTGCACCACGATCAGCGACCGAGAACACGTGCACGCATAGATACACAAAATGTATGAGTGAAAAGAAACACACGTAAACACAAGAGAACAAACAGGAACACAGCGAGACAAATTTGCGAGTATGAGAGCGCGAGAGGTGCAAAACACTATTTCATGAGTGAATTGTAATTACTATATATACATATATATACATGTGTATATATATATACGCATATATTATATATATATGTATGTATATATATCTATACATCTTGTAACTATACATAGAGTCCTTCAGGAAGAATTTGTACAAACCCGCTGGAATAAGGCACCAGCAAGTCTGTGATTTTAGCTTGGTTAATTCAGTATTTTTTTAAATAAAACGAGACAAAATCAAGATAAACGATATAAAAAAAAAATATGCAAGATTCGAACCGCGAGAGAACTCGTGAGTGAGACGTGAGTGAAAGAAACTTCTGCATGTTGTGTAAGGGAGGGGGATGAAAGGGTTACAAGCGTCGAATGCGGAATAAACGCGTTTGCAGGATGGCGAAAAGGAGAAGGTGGGGGAAAGTAAGAAAGAATTATTCCAAAGGGCAAACTGAGAATGATAGGTCTATCATGTGTATATTTAATATACGGAACTTGTACAAAAAAAAGAACAAGACAGAAGATGCACCGCTTACACGCAACGCTGCGTACAAAATAATTTAGAATTCGAAATTTTTCTATGCGGACGTCGGCAAATCGTTTGCGATCAGTTATTGTATCGACGATCTTCGCTGAAATTGTAAATACGATGATGATAATGTGTATATGTGATGTATTTCGATCGTGTAGAACGTTCGCGGAAACAGGCGGGTTATACGAGATGCGGGCGCGAGATTTATTTTCTCTCTCTTTGCACTTGCACGAATAAAATTCATACATTCAACGCGAGATTGTCGTTTGCCAATTTAGCATCTCGCACTGTCGCCTGGTGATTATTTCAACGGTTCGTTGGCAAGCTCGTGCTAATAATTGTACATTTTCATTTTGCGAGACGCGCGATACAAAGTTCATTGTACAGCTATAAAAATACATATATATTTTTGTTTAATAACAATATAGTCTCGCTTCGCGTATCACACGCAGTTCTGTGAACGTTTAAAACAAAAAACCAAATTGTACAAATTATTGCATACGTATTCCGTTCGCATTTTCCGTATATGGTCCCTCCGCTTTCTCTATCGACGTACGATGGACGAACAAAAGGGAGTGATAGCGTGAGAGAGAGGGAGAGAAAGAGATTGATTGATTGATCGATAGAGAGAGAGAAAGATATAGAAGTCGAAGTCACAAATCCAAGATGTACATGAAACGCGAAATTAGAGTATATGCCGTGTGTCCTTCTTTTCTGTGAAGTTTATTTTTTGGTTGGGACACCAGGAAGGAGAATGCACGAGAGGGAAAGAGATGGTTTATAGAGGTTTAAAGCAGAACAATGTTGAAGCATTTTTTCGCGAGCATGAACACGAGAGATAGATAGTATGGAAGGAAGAAAGAAAGAGAGAGAGAGGGGGAGAAAACCGAGCGCGTGTTGGTAAAGAGTTAAAAACGTGGGTGGAAAAGAAAGGGGTTGAACAGTAAGAGAGCGTGAGGCCCGGCAGGGGTGCTCGACTCGGGTGAAGTGGGCCGTGGGTCCCATTGTGGTAATATTATTGTGATGCCGAATTATTGTACTGATTAGAGAGACCTCATAGTGATTTTAATGCGCATTCAAGATAGAAACGTAAACGATAAAAAAAGACACCGACCCAACGTCATCTAGATCCGAATTCGGCGGCCCTGTTGGCCAGTGCACATGGAAAAAAATACATTCGTATACAGACAGCCGCGTTGAATACAGGAACAGAATTCACGTACAGACACTACACACAGAAGAACATACACACAAATCAACAGTACACACGTGCAAGTTCATAGCAAAAGAAATGATCCATTCGATGAGTATTGTATAAAAGAAAATTTGCTTTACCGATGTTTATCACAGTCATGCAAAAACACACGGGTAAATACATGTGGGAGAAGCAAATGCACGTACACATGCACACGGAATACACATTTGACGAGATACATGGAACAGACACGAGGAACACGTTACGTACACTCTCGAATCTGTAGACTGTAGGTTTACTATTAATTATTATGGATTATAATTATTATATCTATTATTATATCAATGTATAATTATATTTAGTTTTTAGGTTACTATGTTTATCATTTCCCGCTTGTACATATGCCGTGAGCTCGAAAAAATTAAATCTTTATCAAAAGAAATCTATAATTTTTTCGACTGTTTTTGTACAGAGATAATAAAAACAAAGGCCTCGTGCTTATGAAATTTCATGAATATAAAATATCTATCGTCTGGCGTTCTGATTTTTCCCCAATGTTAATAACATAGTTCCCTCTTGCAAAAGTTTGCAACTCTATGAATAATGTACAGTCGGAGTTAAATTCTCAAGATCGATATTCTGATTATAGTACATCGAACGATATTGAACATTTACAAACATCTGACCAATCATTTGTACGCGTGTATATGTGTTAAACATTGTAAAAAATGCCCTCTGTAATTTCGCGTTTTGTTTAAAAGCAAATTCAATTTAGACCAACTTCTATTGTGCTAAGAAACTGTGGAAGCAATAGGAACATTGCTGTGACAAAAATATGACAATAGAAACTAACATAATAGTGCAAAAATTCTGGACTCGTCAAACCACCTTTTATTACAATACGCCCGTGTATTCTTAGTAATCTTATCGAATAAACAATGGAATATAAATAAGAGACAATAAAACCGGATGGCAGCGGGATATTAAAAATTATGTTATCAAAAAGAAGGTTTATTATCATTTGTCATAATAAAGCAAATTCTCGTCCCACCGATAAATGAAAAAAGAAATAAGACTCACCTTTGGAACACAGGCTCTTGCAAGAACTCACACCGCAGACCACTGCAAGGGTTAGTCGACCTTTATTCATATTTCTTTTTAGTTTGCGCCCAGGACGAGTTTCTAATGGACCAGCGACTCAGTTACCAGGTCAAATTGTCCGTAGTATCGGAATGGCAGGAGAAAGGGTATCGTGTATTGCCGCCGGAATACGATACGCTATTTTTTTCATTGGCAATCGAACTTTCAAGTTGAAGATCAGCCTCGATCCACCTCGAATGGAGAGTGCGTCGATCGCCGCACGGATATTAAAACGTATCTAGGCGAAAAAATACATACCGGCTAACGACACGACAAAACCTGTCTTTCCGTTCGCGATATCGCGGCGGGACAACAAAAATTCCGCCACGGTGTGGCATCGATAAGAGTTACCTTGAATGCAATGAAATTAATACGTAGCGATTGGAAAAAGAAATTTTTTTTATCTTCTCGTTTTGACGCACGATATTCAGAACGATGTTATGAACGTATGTACGCGCTACCTGTTTACGATATCAAATGATATATTTCACGTTGAAACAAGTAGGATAATATTTTAATTGAAGTTCCAGTGTATCGAATCTTAGCTGCGAGAATGTTTTTTGTCTTTGCAGTTGTTCTGTTTTTCGTTTCGTTTAATTTTTAATTAGTTGCGACTGACCATGGACCGTTATTGAGTCGATTTTTCGTAGCTTTTATTTGATTGCTTCAATTTAGTAGGCAAGGGGATTTCATTGGGAATTCTTGCAATTGTACGGCAGAGATTGCTTTATTTCGCAACTTTATTTTGTACAATTGTAATTAAAGTGACGAAAATATTACATAGTTAATGCTCGAGTTCTACTTTAATCCTATACTTTATAGGATTTGTGTTATCCTATTACACAATAGGATATTCGCTTTGTGTTATACTTTAATCCTATTTCAGCACCAAGTAATTGCGCAATAGTATAACGATAATTCGGTTTACGCTGCGCAATACTTCATAAAATAAGACGAACTTTGCATTCCATTCGATTATTCTATTCGATTCATCGAATTCTCTGATATACACTGATTATCAGTTTTGCCCTACTATATTAAATACAGCTACCTCTCTCGACCCCCAACGCACACAAGAACGAATTAATCCTCTTTTACCGAGGACGAAATTTTCATTCCCGCATCTTCGTTCCTTCAGCGATGAAATTAATTCACAACGGAAGGGGTTAAATCCCATCGACAAGAAACGACATCACGGTTCAACAACCCGTTTCCCGAGCGTTGTTAAGGTTTCTCGCGTTCAGGCCGTGACGATGTGGGACAAATACGAGAGACGGTCCCTCGTGAAGAGGTGAGGTCTGTGGCGTGCGAAATGACGGCGAATTATTGTGCCGCGGAGGATGAGGAGCCACAAAAGGTGTTGTTGCGGGGGACGGACTGTTCGTTCGGAGGAGAAAGAGGGCACACGATGGTACAGGTAAGGGGCGAAGGGGTTTAGAGACGTAGCAAGCTGTCGCGAGAGGGGAGAAAGAGATGGCGAACGATGGTTTGTCGTAGAGGTCAGCCTCGGTTGTTGCCCTGGCCCCCTGACGTTGCTTGGCCCGCTCGGTTGCTGCCCCCCTTTATGCCTTAGAATCGCGATTCCACTCCGTTCAACATATGTATGTACTTATATACATATGTTACGACATACACCGCCACCGTGGTTACTTGTATGATTTTTGTGTTTTCTTTCTATAGTGCACTGCGAACCCTGTTCGTCAACCCCTGCCCTAGCGATGACTGGAGCGATTGAAATCTTCGTTTGGATCCTCGGGCAACTCGATGTTGAAATACATATGAGCTGCTCATTAGCCGAATCGATTAACTCCACTTCTTGAAGCTTTTTAATTTTGATCGCCAAAGCGCTTGATTGACTCTTAACTTTCTACATTTAAAATAAATTTCCATATTTTTGTTTTGCGGAGTTCATCGATTTGGCAAGTGAAGCATTCGTATGTACAGTAGAGCCCCTGTATTTGAACTATTTAATTGGTGGATGCCTATAATATTAATCTGTATAACATTCACTTTGACTCGATGTTTCTTTAACAAGTCATTCAATATTTCTACAACTATTGAAGTAATAAAGCAACTCTTAATGAGCTACCTTCAATACAATCATACTTATATGGTATGTTTTAGGTGAAATTTTTCGGAGGAATTTGTTTTATTGGAGTATCGTCGACAGAGCCGATTAGATGACCAGACCTCGTGCATTCTTATTGTTTATTCTTATTAGGGACCAATAATAAGAGTCCTGGCGTTAAGTCTCACTACGAGGACTAATCTTGGGTACACTCGACCCCTTATTCTACAAGGTTCAATTCTTTCGTGAATTGAAGGCTGGGTTGTTATAAACCTCGACCTTTATTTAAGGTCCACAAGGTATAGATATTTTCAGACGGCTAGAATCCAGCGTCCGGGTAGTTAACACTGGGGATCGGTACCAGTTGCAATAAAAGTCGAGTCCTCGTTCGGGAAAAGTTAACAACTTACGTGGAACCCTAATTCGATTATATACGGTGTTCCGTTAGCGTACCTGTTGGAAAGCCACGGATCGAGTATTTATTATATACCATGGCAATTTAGCATGTGTACAAAATGTGGCGTTGTGAATGGGATTATTACTTTGCTATCCGGTAGTTGTAAATTGTAGGACTGTGTACCAATAAAAAGTGATATCTACCTGGCAGTTGATAGTTTCAATGGTTGGGGTGGAAAATAGAGAAAAGAATTATTGCTTGATTGGGGGACAAGAATCGTTTCTGCTTAAATTAATATCTTTCGGTTAGAACTAATTTTTAACTTAAACAGTTTGCCTTAATTTATTTCGTTTGCTTTATTCAAGTCGCGTTCATTGCCTGCTGCGTACTTCGCTGTTTCCATGTCGTTATTCGTTGTTGACATTTTCATACATACGTACACGCTTTCTTTTCTTTCCATTTTACCTTGTTCTCGTTTACGTGTGATTGTGCCTCTGGTCGGGCGAAGAGTAACATTTTTTTATCTTACGTCAGAGCTTACAAGGATTTCGTTTATGTTTGCAATTTAATAAACGTAACGATTTTTCTCCGTGGAAAAAGCTTTTTACAAGGCTCAATGTATTATCGTGCTGCGTTTAGTGAATAATATTGTAACATTTGGTTTTTCGATAACTTAGTATTTATAATAGAAGAACTGTGGACGTTCTTGAAAATTAAAAAAAAATACGAGACAGGATATTGTTTCTTTCATCTGTTTTTTTCTATATTCCTGTAAATCGATACTGTGTTCCACGTTTATATAATGCGATTACTTGTGAAAGCTATTATTGTCCCACAGCACATGCGTAGATAATAACGAGTAAATCACTGTGACTCACTGTCCAAGGTAATTTTAAATTGGTAGTAATTTGCAATCGGTTAACTGACATGCAGTAACGAGTGCGTGATAACGCGATGAGAAATCATCAATAAATTCAATTAATGAACTTCCAGTCACTGGGAAAGTTCTGCGTAAGTTTTCTGAAATTGAAGGGGACCTTAGGAAAACCGATAATCTTGCGGCATCTGATAACGTTGCCTTCGTTACAAGGTATCGCTTTTAATTTGTGCCTCCCTAACGTATTCGTTGCATCTGACGGTAGGAATAATTGTCAAGGGAGAAAATGAGTTTTTTCGCAGAGGCAAAATATTCTTATGATCTTTGGAATCCAGTATTTTATCGCATTCGTCATTTTTATTATTTTATTTGCTTTAAAATATTGGATAGTACGCGGGACAAATTTTTATATTATTCATTGAATTCTCTATTTCTTGATGTGTATGCATACATATATATATATATATATATATCTAATTGTGTCCCAAATTTGAATACTTGCTGATACAGGAAAATGCACAGTCAGGGTTTTCGATCTTTCTATTTCTACGAAAGGTTTCGTTTAAATTAGTGTGCCGGGCGAGAACTGTTTCTTGCAAGAATTGCTGAAACGATCACGTCTCGACTCGTCGATACCTGCTTGAACCCGTTGAGTCTCTATTCACTGTCGTTCATCGTCGAGTTGCATCGTTCCCTTTTCTACATTCCTACTTCCTACAAGTAGAGCATCGATTGCATAAAAAGTTTCAATATTTTTTCATCGCTGAGTGTTGGGTTTATGATATTACAATCGGAGAGCTTTTGTAATGAAGTATTAAAATATCCTATTTAAATGACAGTACATAGCGTAAGAGTTTTTGATTGAGAAAAGGGAAATTAATTTGAAACAACTCGAGGAAAATATTTTCATTTCATTGAAAAATTTCAGTCCCGTTCAAAAAAAAATTAACCTGACTTCGATATTTCCACCGTCGCTTCACCTGCCGAAAAATCATTACATAAGTCTGTGTCCGCTATATTGCGTACATAAAACTAGCCATTAAATTTCCTTTACAATTCATCACCGATAACTCACGACAACGACGAAAAATGAAATCATTCGTATCACACTAGAATGATCGTTTATAGTCGATCGGTGGGTCCCTGGGTCACCGTCGAAACCATTTTAGAAACGGGAGAATCATATTTAAGGAGCGTCGCGGAACATCCGTTGTACGCCAATTAATCATTGTCTGAGCTACTTATTTTTAATAGCCACGAATTAACGTCGTGCACTGGCGCGCCGCGACGCGACTAACACAATGCGTCGCAGTTTCGCGAATGGAAATGTTTGTAGATCATAATGGTGGGACACGGTCGGTGCACAATCCTGTCAGTGGAAACTAGGCTCGTTTCAGTGAACACGCATACACACCTTTTGTCTCGGCAAAGTTGGAGAAGCGGCAGATTGTCTGCGACGATGGTCCCGTAACGGTGTGTCGCGAGCCGCACAATATGCCGCCTTTCATATATGCATGTATGTATGTAAATATATCTATGCATATATTCGACGCGTGTAATGACAATAAACATTTGTTTCTCAGACGGTGGTATAGGCGTTAACGCGGCTGAGAAAATTACGCCGGCTTACCGTTCCACGTCGGTGTTGCGTTGTAAATGAGTATTTTCCTGCCATTGCATTGCCACTATCATACGCACACGTTCTAAGATTTCCGTCGTTTAACTGCTTCGTGAACTTCGCGAGCTTGAAATCCGTGAATCTCGCGACCCACATTGCTGCACGTATATATTTATATGTATGCATACGTGGATGATAAACTATCTTGTATATGAACGTTTCCGCAGATTTTCTGCTTCGCGTGGAATACGATTAGTATGATTTCACCCTTTCTCGGTCACGATCTACGTATCCCGTGGCGAGCATATGAATAAGAAGAAAAAATGCTTGTTTATGCTTACAGGGCTGGACTTGTGTCAGTCATTTATAGTGAAAATCGTGCAGATCGTGCCGTGAGAAGTATTGACACAGTAGAAATCTAATTGTAAGATAAGGAGTTTGGTCGAAAATACAAGGTCTGTTCAGAAAGGTCGGGGACTGTATCGTTTGCAGGGAATCGTACAAACGCAGATTACATGAAAAACAGAGCAGAAACATTTCAGTGGTCTGAATATTTGCTTGTTGGTACTGTTTACTGAATGATTGTGAAATGGTGTGAAAAGTGTAGTTGAACGAACAAAAGCGTCCAGTGTAAATAAATTATGAGTAAATCACTCGAAATGCATGGATTGTAATTTCTGTTGAACGTTGCGTGTGAACGTACATGCATACACGTTCAATTGATCCCATGCTTCGCGGGTATGGGATTAGTAAAACCTTTTGAAAAACGTTCGGGAAAAAGGGATGGCTTGTGCAACTCACAATTTCGCGTTACGTCACATTAACTGGAGCCAGTTCATCGTGGGCTTATTGAAAAGTACCCGTTGCGTAATTTATATTACGGATCGAAGGTAATAATGGCTTTTCTTTCATTACGCAACCGAGTTGCGTAACTTGCGTTATCACGATATCAAATAGTTTCGATGCTTGTCCTACAGCACGTAATTTGCGTTCACATAAAATTTCCATATTGTCTATTACTGGGCGGGGCAAATAAAGTGTCCCACGGAAATATTAAAGATAGCCGTCAAAATTATTTTTTGTTTCTTCTGGATAAAGTAGTTTGGATGATCTGTATTTTCGAGTAGCTCTGTTCATCCCTATCGATTTTTGTCGAAAATAGTTTTACGCTTTACTTTGCATACCAAAGGAGATGTGTTAATAAATGTGAAATTATTATGAATCTAGAAAATGATATTTTATAATAGCGTAAAAGTATATCGCGTTACGGGTTACTTTTGTTTACTCCTCGCTGCTGATGGACACAAGACAAGAACAAATTTAACAAGAACAAAGATAAAATTGATCTGTTGGTTGTGCAACGTGTCTAAAATTGATGTGCCTTCTTTGAGAATTTCGAAATCTGATGTCCGAGATCATTTGAATTTCAAATACAGAAAATCGTAGTCGCTGGCATGTTTATAAAGCTAAAAATCCACGTCTTTCCTTAAAAGGCAATAGGAAATGTCTGTCAGGCGACGACTGTGAAACACATATTGGGTTTGACTTTCACTTCTACCAGTTGTCGAATAAAAGATACGTGACTGTCATTTCGTTATAAAAACCGCATGCAGTATCTAGCCGCCAGAACCCTTTCGTCGAATGTTAGCTGAAATTGATTAGCTATTTATAATTCAGTGCACGTTGCTGTTATCTTCTGAAAAGTTCCCTCAATCAAATGACGAGTAGAGGTAATGAGAAAGAAAATACAGTAGCTGGAAACTTATTGTCAACAAACGTGAAACGTCTAGCTTCGACCGATTATTAACCATTATTTTTAGACGTACAATATGAGTGAACGATAAATAAATGGTGATCTCTAATTTTGCCAAGCAACCGGATACTTTTGTGTTCACCTGTACATAGTTTTCATTTACTGTCTATGCATGTGCTGTAGTGGGAGTATGGGAATTTTCTAATTTCGCGTGGATTATACTTTGCGTGTATCCAAGGGGAAGGGGGAAAAAAGAAATTGTAAGTCAACCTGTCGACAACTCGTTAAGCAATATCGGTCCACTAAAAATAGTTTTCTTAAGTTCCTTTCTATTTTACTTTCACAATGAGATTCGAAACGTGGCTTTTACGTACACTCAGACGTGTTTATTTCGCGAAAGGAAACACGGCCATATTTTCAATTTTATTACAGATTGATATGATAGTAGAAAATTTCAGAATGAATAGAGAAAATATTATATTACAGTTTATAACAAATATATATTACACTTTAATCCTTGTCTCGCCATTTGAATCTTTTTATTATGTGTATTAAAATGCCTATTCTCATGTTAGTCGCTTTCCACGCTTCTCACTTTTCTTCTAGCCAACGTCGTTGTCAAATCGTCGAAAGACTCCGATCGTTAAAAATGTTGTAAACTGGGTAAGAGAACTTCGTACATCCATAAGGGTGGCAAATGTTACCGATAGTACGTGTACAGTATCTGCAACTAAACGTATGGCCTTATTTTCTTCTTTTTTTTTTCTTGAGCTACAAAAGTTTTCAGATGTTCGGAGAAATTAATGGTCTTGTTCTAAATCATTGCCTGTTCTTTTTGTTCCGACCTATCTTGAGCACTTGCTCCTTGGGACGCACATCTGCTCCTACAATTTTACACTTTTATTTTCTCCGCCGGCCCCTTTCTGTGACGTATGGCCTTTGTCCCTTGGCAAGTGCACATTCGAGTGCAGTTAGTGGAACCGATATAGTGCAGCCAGAAAATTTCTGAGATTATAGAAAGTTTTCGAAATAATTGGTAGAGGGTATGTACTTGCCAGGTAGCGTGGAATGGTAATTGTTTTATTTTTTGTCTGTTATTTGAATTAGGAGATCGATCCTAACATAAATCTGAGGACACCGTTTTAGGACGAAATCTACTCCATTCTGCACTTTTAACAGGATGGAACGATATGCCTGAAAGGTGTTTTCGAATTGACATTAACGAGGTTCCGAACAATTGTCGAGATTTTTATTTCCATTATTATTTCCAAACTTCCAAAGTACTGTTCTAACAACGGAAACACATGTTCTCCGTCGCTCGATTTATTTTACAATCGTACTTTCCCACACGTTCCTCGTATTCCGTTGACTTTTGCCCCATCTCACAATTCCTTTCACTTGAAATTGACGCAATGACTGCACGCTGTTTTTAATGACACAGAGTCGCATTTATTACAATCCATTGTTCAATTACCATTATTGCGCTCTTAGTACCATTTATTTCCTGTACCTACATACTTCCTAGATCGTTGGTTTTATAATTTTCTTTTCTGTTTACTTTTTACTTCTCCGTTTGGAAGTGCATTCATCCTTCTTCAGCTGCCTGTTACAATTATGTACTTGTAACGAAGTTACCGCTTCGTTTTCCATTCCTTTTACGCTGATACCTTTAATGATTTACGGTGTATGTACTGCTGCCTTGTACGCCTCGTTTCACTTCGGCCGAAGCCACCTGGAAAAAAGTTAAAAAGTCAAACACCCATTGCGTAAGTCAAGGAAGATTTCCATGAAATTATTCAAATTCTACAGCTATTCGAATCACTAAAATTCAACAGCTGGCCAAAAAATAAATTGCGTCTTTTCGCCAATCTAACAGAAAAGTGTAAGTGCATTCGTTTCAAGAAAAATCTTCTTAAAACCCCATTTACATATATACGACACTTTGCAATAAAAAAGAGAAACGATACTACCACATCCACCGCGTTAGCTTCGATTAAAAAATTCAGACGGCATCTGTTCTGCACAAGTATACGATTAGTATCGAACTGCTTGAAAAACGTGATAAAATATTGGATCATACCTCTCGCCAGTTCAAATAATAATCGAGGTTCTACTGTACTCATTGTTCCACGACTCTTCTGGGTCTTTGAACTTCCGTAATTACCAGCATATTGGCGCAGCGGCCCGGTGTAATAAATTCAGGTAATCTTCGTGGCACACGTTTGCCCCGTGTTTTTCAGCGTGCACGTTATCTTATCCGAATAGCGCGGGCGTTAGGGAACAATTAATGCGCGGTACCCGCGAGGTTCGTTTGTTATCGGTATCGTTCCGTCGACGACGGATACTAAATTCCACGAATGCGGGGCTCGATCTTAACGGATTGGCCGTGTCCTCTCCGGAGACGGAAAGAGAAAGAGCAAAGAGAGAGAGAGAAAGAGGGGGGCACGAAAGTCTTCGATTAAATTTATCGATTGCACCGCAAAAGGAAGCAGACTCTCCTTTCTTGGCGTTCGTTCTTTCTTCGTTCGTCTCTTATCGTCGAATTGCCCGCCTCTCCTCTAGCACCTTCCTCTCGGTCCATCCCCCCGTTGCCGTGCATTGTCTCTCGTTCGAGTGTGCTTAGCCTCACGGAGTCGTTTGTGCACGTCGCTCGAGTGTTCGAGGACCCGCGAAAAAATGACGCCTTGCACGTTCCTCCGCGTCCAACACAAGGGCGGCCCTTTTCTTCTCCCCCTCCTTCTACTCATTTCCTTTTCTTTCTGCATTTTCTTTTTCGGCCGTGGAACGAGACACGTACCTTGTGCATTGTACGTTGTATGTACATATAATACACGCACCAGTAATAGGATTTCTAGGGATCGACAGTGAACTCGTTAGTTGCAGATTCCTTTCTTCTGACTCCGAATGAAAATTGCTGTACGGAAGTTCGACGTCGATGTGTGTAAATCTCGTGCGTGTAGATTTTCCCTGTTTTTTTTTTTTTTAATATTTTGCGTCGGAAAATGGGAGTGCACTGTCTTTTGTTCGAAGAGGCAATTTAAGCTCCAGAAGATCAACGTTTTATTTTAGAAGTATTTAGCGTATGTGAAATACGTTTCTAAATCAATTACCTGCTGAATCTCGATTTAACCGGCCTGTCTGTCTCCCAATTGAGCCGATTAATCGAGTTCGTACTGTGTTACACTTGAGTACTAAGTCGTAGTCAAGTACCCACACGAGAAATAAAGGCGAAGCAGTAGGTACGTATTTATCTGAAAATATTCAATTTGCGATTCCATTGACTAGACTAATTACTATTCCATTATCATTTCATTCAGGACATTACATAATAGAAAAATTCGATCTGTCCTCGGCGGCTTACTATAAGCATTAGAACCTAGCAAATTTATTTCAAATAAAACGCGGGTTCAATTAAAGTCTTGCAGCTTCCATAATACCTACGTATTTAAATGCGAATTTACATCTTCAACGTCGAAGCACTGAAAGCAATTACGTCTGCGATTCCCTATCAAGCGAAATCCCTATAATACAGCTGTTATCAAAGAAAAGAATTGGACGTCTATAAAGATTTATCACAGAGACTATTTTCTCCGCCGTTTCTCAGCTTGCTCCCCTTTTAGACATAAACATACGGGTCTAATATATTGCATATTGCGTAAATGTATTTTTCGGACGAACCGAGAGCACGTTTTCGGCACCGTGGTACATATTCAGCAAGTATTACTATATACATACATAGTTGCATATGGGACAATATACAAAACCTTGTGGCCCCGCAAAACGGCGTGCGTCCTTCGTAAATGAAAATACAAACAAACTTGCATCAATTGCTATCGAAACGACTGAATAACCTTTAGTTGTCTCCAAGCCTCTATCCAGCTCAGACACAAGTGCGTCGTCAGCGGGCCGCAAAAGGCCAATCTAGAAAAACTGCAAACAAGCTCTGAACGCGGATCACGGATCCTACTCATCCTGTTGTCGTAAGCTCCAGCTCTAAAGTGATCATAGTGGCGTAACCAAAAACGGCCCAACCGGCTCCGCGTTTCTGTAACCGAGTCACGGAAATTTCCGAGCTTTTTTAAGCGGTCCACGCACGCTCGTACCATTCCGCGATGTATGCACTCCGGCGCAGTGCGAACGTGCCCATTTCGAATTGCACAAATACATCATGCCGGTGTACGATATAGGCGGACTCTCAGCAGACGCTCGTACTTGCACGCTGCGCGTTGCCGCCGTGTTTCGCAAAGCAGCCGGTCGTTAACCTTACGGGAAAATGAATAAGACAGTTCGACGGTGGCAACGTGTGTGTATATGCGCGTATGCACGTAGGTACGTACGTTTGAACACGTAAGCGTGTGCACCACCTCTTTTCGGTGCATTTCGTGGCATTGATGCAGCCAACGAACCATTTCGGTCGCACTCGGCCTCGCCTCGAAGCAGCTCCGTTTCGACAAATTACGCTTGCCCGTCCGATAGCGCGCCACCGAAATTAGAAAGCGTACCCTTTCACCGTTTTTCCTTCTCTCCTTCTGTTCGTTGACAATGAAGTATGGCAGTTTTGGTCAATTTCTGCATCGCTCGATCGTTGCGTCGTCGCACGTTTCGCGAACGATAAGATCGCCGTGTGCCGAGGAATAATTTCTCGCGTGGAAACAGAAATCTTCGCTTGGAGCATTTTTGTTAATCAGCATCGAGCCACGTCTAAACGTAACGTAGGATATGTATCTGTCTCCGACGAGACTCGTAATCTACAGCTATAAATGGCATGAAAGGACATAAACGTTACATGCATTCATAAATGCTTGAAGACCTTTGTAAGCAGAGATAAGACTTCTTCTACGGTATCGCGCAAGTGTACCGTCTCGCGAAACTATCATGCGTTTCAGATATGTAATATTCTACGGTTATGCGAGTGGTGTTTCTTGTGTTCCTTCTGAGAAGGAGATAGACGAAAAACGAAAGCAATAGAAGTAACGCGAGGACGACGAGTGTACAGATAAGAAACGCGATAGACGGATAAAGAGAATAAATCAAATTTAACCCGATAAACGTCAGACATGTGCTATTCGTTTGTCGATCTAACTGCTTCTGCTCCGGGCGAATTTTTATAAAACATTTAACAACGTTAGAAACATTATAATCATCAATCGTTGAAATTATTTACCGAACGATTGCAATTATAATGGCAGATCAGTGACATGATTAAATAATTAGAATGATGTAATAAGTAATTCAAGAATACTGTCATGTTACAATGTTGCGATTTGTAATAACAATAACTCGAGTATTGTTGTCTGGCGTGATGTATACACAATGGTAAGAGTCTGCACGAACTGAAGGTGGCGTGAACGATAAATGGCAATTATATTTTCAGCTCAGTGCAATGCTAGTACAGTTATTACGAATAAAACGTTGTATGGCACCAATTGATATTACTCATCAGAAACTTCACATAGAAAATGGATACAAACTGTTCTCCAATTTTAGCATGGGTATACTTCTTAGCAACCACATAATTTCTTCTTACGTTTTCTCGACAAACAAGATACATACAGATATGTTTCAGAAATTACAGATATAAGCTGTGCTGTCTTCGCATCAAGTTTATCACGTTCTATCTTTGTCGGATCGTACATTTCCCAGAATATCTGTCTCGCCATAAAACGACACAATTTCTTTCGCGATCATTATTGAAATGGTTCGTACGTTTTATTAACCCTTGCATTGTATTCGAATCAGTATGACCCGACCCAGTCTCTAAATTAATGCAACTTTATTTCATTTACAATTTTTATACAAAAGAATAATTGTTCTCTCAGTCTTCAGTTAAATACGAAGGTCGTACTAATCTAAACTATCAGGATCGAGTTACGATAGAATCGAGTGAAATATCAGCACTCAAAAATCCCGTAAAAAAGTTGCTTCTCGAATTTGCTCTACATCGAAACAAAAATTCCTCGTCTAAATTAGACCCAGAGTGACGACACAGATTGTCCAGTCTTGCTTCGGCTAATATCTCAACTATCCTCGCGTGTTTCTACAGATCGTCACGCGTTCCATCCATTCGTATAGTTCGTAGAGAATTTTCCATTATCTAGTGTAGCTGGTATTTCAACGTTACAAACACGGCAGACAAATCCTGGTGAGAGGCGCACGCAGAAACACAGGAATGTGTGCACCGAGCTTGGTTACGATAAAAAACGATCGTTCGGAGTAAAGATACGGGTGAAGACGACGCTGGATCGGATACGATCGTAAATTAAGAGAAAATTCTGGCTTACAACATCCTTTGATATTTCATAGCAGCGTTATGTGTGCGTGTGCATGTGGATCGGACGAGAATCTATCTAGATGCATTTGCAAATGGTTCGGCTGAGGACGGTAGCGTATGGCGCATAAATACGTGATCCGGTATTGTTCTACACGTGTATCCAATGCGACACTCGCTTTTCCGTTCAGGTCGCACACAGGTGTGTACGTAGGTTCACGCGCTACATAAGTTCACGTACTGGTTATATACACACGTGAAATTTATGAGGCGCGATCGATGCGGGAAACAAGACCGCGGTTAAATAAAAGATAAACCACAAGGCCTTGTTTCCTTTTTCTTCTTTTTTTTCATTTTTTTTATCCAATACGACCTAGCCAGTTTGAAAAACAGTCCTACAAGAGTGGGTTGCAATTTGTCCATCCGTTTACACGCTCATCCATGTATCCATGTATCCATACTACGTATATGTATATGTATACATAGGTGCATAGATTTCCTGTGCTTCGACATTTTACGAACGCTTTAGAAACGATTAACGTTAAATGCCAATTCGCCTTGAATTGAACGTTTCTGGCACACTCTATTGCGTAATTTTCTACATTGTGTCAGCGACTTTCGCGGATTCTCAAACTTACCGAAACGTGTATCGTGAAACCTTGATCGGCTTTGCGTTTCGTCAGGCTCAAGCAAAGTGCAGACAAAGCGTGGATAAAAGAACGGATGTATGTTTTGTTGTATACCAACTATGTACTCACTACTTTTAGTCAGCTTGTATGACAAGCTACGAATTAGTCATAGCGCATGCTAGTTTTAGATAAACAGTCCTTTCCACTCCGATACAAAACTTTCCAAGTATCCTCGCGATACGCAACGACCCCAACCTTTACCCATTAACCATCCTCTGATCCTTGAACTTCAAACTCCCTTTTCCATCCTTTACTAAACCACAGATACTCCCTACTCTCCATTTTTACAATAATAAATATATTCGACCACCATCCAACACAGCCAGAGCTCCCTTAGACCAGAGACCGTACACCACGTAGTTCTACTCGAGCAAAATTGTTACGGGAAATACCAGCAGTACTTCGCCGCTCCGTAGTTCCGTCTAAGTGTCCGTAAAGCTTAATTGTACTTAACCAATATAATAAATAAAGCTCTGCGGAATACAACATAATATTTGGCGACGAGGATGGGATTGTCCAGCACTCTACACACAGAGTAATTAAGTAGAATTAGCAACTCTACCCTGTGACCTGAGTGGCAACATTTAAGTTGCTGAGAACGTGGACATCGAACAAGACGAAATACGAGGAAACAGCGCACCGGAGGAAGTCCTCGCAACCTGGTTGGAAACACTGGATCTAGCAACGCCAGCACCAATTGCAGAGACGACATCCACAGTAAGTACTGTTCAAAGGTATTCATCAATCGTGACAATTCTACTCTCCTGAAAAGAATCTTTCTAAATCCTACACAATCATGCCTAACAACGTAGACAGCGTTTCTGTAACCACCTACGAGCTCTCATTCTTAATTAAGTTAATCCCAGAAAAATTCGACGGTGATCGGTACAGAATACGTAGTTTTGTAAAACAAATCGACGGAGTCTTCGAATTAGCCGCCGAAACTCAAAAACCCGCACTCTTACTCTACGTGAAAAGTAGAATTTCGGGTAAAGCACGAGAACAAATCGACATCCATTGTAATCTTACGACTTGGGAAGGAGTTTCTGACCTTCTTCTAAATTTGTACCAGGATAAAAAATCTCTCGATCAGTTGTTCGAGGAATTAAATGCAATAATGCAAAGAAAAAACGAAAACGTATCACAATTTTTTCAAAGGATCGAAGACCTTTCGTCTCGAATCCTCGCAGCTGTTCACACATCGGAACAAGACGAAAGTCTTTTACCCGGTAGCATCGCAATGGTGACTAAGATGACTCTTAACCGATTCATTTACCACACTCACCCACAGATCTCTCAAATGCTTCGTTATAGGGAATTCCACACAATTAATCAAGCCTTTTCTGCCGCCTCAGCGGAAGAGAAAGCCCTTCGAATTCGCTATGATATCTCTCCTAGCTGCATCTATTGTAATAGGACAAATCATGCAAGCGAAGATTGTTATCAGAGAAATTCTAGATCAAACCCTGTAGCGCCTCGACACCATAAAGCAATACATTTTTCACAACAGAATCAAAATCCTAGACAAAATAGCTTTCAAAATTCATATAGAAACCATAATCAAGTGCAAAATTCAAGTCGATCCGATAATTCAAGACCAAACCAAGATTCTCACCGAATCAAATCATCCTCATCTAATCAAATACAATGTAATTATTGTAAAAATATGGGTCATTCCATCGACGAATGTATAAAGAGATTCGCCGCAAATGTCCGACGGAATAAAAATCGTGACAGCAGGCCTAGCATTCAAAATGCTCAATATTCAAAGGTTCATTTGAGCGACCAACATTTTGAACCCTCAGAACAAAACCCTAGTCGTTCTTATCAAACACCCGCGACTAACAACGTATCAAATACTACGTCACATCTCAGCTCATTTGCATTTCATAATGTTTTCTTGAATAATAGCGAGTTAACATTCATCCTATTCGAATCTCCATCATCAAACTCCCCCGCAGGAGTTCTAAAGTTCTTAATCGACACAGGAGCATCTGTGTCCCTAGTAAAGAAATCGAGCCTCGGTAATTTTAAAATTACCAATCCTAAATCAATAATGCTCCACGGTATCAACGTCAACGCACCAATCGCAACTCTTGGAGAAGCAGAACTAAGCTTATCCATTCGCAAATACTGGTTCTATTGCAAATTTCAAGTTCTCGATTCTAACACGGGTATTCCATTCGATGGTCTTTTGGGACAAGACTTTTTCGAAAACCAGAATTCAAAAATCGATTTTCGAAATTTTTCAATCTCAATTGGGGCAATCCCATTTCCAATTCCTTTGCAACGAAACACGAATCAACACCCAGACGTGTCTCTAATATCAATTAAACCCCGATCAGAAATGGTAGCAAAGATATCGGTAACTAACCCTCTTAATTTAAAGGAAGGAATAATCCTAAATCAATCGCTGGATCAAAAAGAGTCATTAATTATTCCCAGCGCGTTAGTAAAAGTAATAAACGTGAACAAAGCTCTTATTACTATCATCAATCGATCTTTAGAAAAGAAAGAATTTGTTAGACCAAGCTTACCACTCCTACGTCCTTCTGAACAGATTCGTATATTCTATTCTTCCAACAACGACTCAGGAAATGGAACCAATCGACTCAAACTATTAGACGAAAACATACGCACCGATCATTTAAATGCTGAAGAGAAAAATTCAGTAATCGAAATATGTCATGAATTCGAAGACATATTCCACCTCCCTAACGACGTATTAACTACAACTTCTGCAGCCATTAATAAAATTCCAACTATAGACGACACTCCAATACATGTAAAATCTTATAGGTACCCCGAGGTACACAAGAACGAAGTAGCTAAACAAATCGAAAAAATGCTATCGCAGGGCATTATCAAACCCTCTACAAGTCCATGGTCCAGCCCACTCTGGGTTGTACCCAAAAAAGCAGACGCTTCTGGCCAACAGAAATGGCGAATCGTTATCGATTATAGGCGACTCAACGAAAAAACTATCGGTGACGCTTACCCACTCCCGCATATAGAGGATATCCTAGACCAATTAGGACATGCACATTACTTTACGACGCTAGATTTAGCAAACGGTTTCCATCAGATCCCCATGCATCCAGTCGATGCTCAAAAAACCGGCTTCTCGACTCCAGAAGGTCATTTCGAATACACAAGAATGCCCTTCGGCCTTAAAAATGCACCCGCCGTATTTCAGAGGATGATGAACAACGTCCTCACTGGATTAAGCAATAAGCAATGCTTTGTTTATATGGACGATGTAGTTATCCACGGATCCAGTCTCATTGATCATAATAATAAATTACGCAGCATTTTTAACAGATTTCGCGATCATAATCTTAAACTCCAACCCGATAAGTGCGAGTTTCTCCGCGAATCATGTCAATATCTCGGGCACATAATCTCTAAGGACGGAGTCAGGCCAAACCCCAAGAAGATTGAAAGCATAACAAAAATAGATTCTCCCAAAAACCTAAAGCAAATAAAAACGTTTCTTGGAATGGTAGGATACTATCGGAAATTTATTTCAAATTTCGCAACAATTGCGAAACCAATGACATTATTGTTAAAAAGCGACATAGAATTCATTTGGTCCGAACCGCAGCAAAAAGCATTCGAGGAATTAAAATCAATTTTAACAAGTAAACCCTTATTACAATACCCCGACTTTTCTCTACTCTTTGTCGTCACCTGTGACGCCTCCAATGTAGGTATTGGCGGTGTCCTTTCACAAATGAAAGGTAATAAAGATCTACCTGTAGCTTATTATTCAAGAACTCTAAACGACTCAGAACAAAATTACTCTACCACCGAAAAGGAATTATTAGCCATCATAAACACTATCGAACACTTTCGACCTTATCTCTACGGTAGAGAATTTACAATTTACACTGATCATAGACCTCTTCAGTGGCTTTTTAACTGTAAGAATCCTTCTTCGAAACTTGTCCGATGGCGTTTACGCCTAAACGAATACAAATACGTGATAAAATACAAACCGGGAAGAGTAAATTCTAACGCGGATGGTTTATCACGGCTACATCCTAACTTAAATGACAATTCTACACCCTTGTTCCACCTACGAAAATCCAATAAGACATATCAAGATTTTACCAAATTCCACTACACTAATTCGAACGTAATTGAATTTCCAAAAGAAGGGACAGCTCTTTCGAGACTAAAAGGTACAATAGTACTCTTGTGGTCCGAAGACTTAGACGAAGAAAACCAATACGCAGATCACGTGACCGAAAATTTCGACACAACTACATTAGTTTCGAGTTCTAATGGTATATGCAAATTAGAGAATGATAATCAAATCTTATTGATACTATTTCCAAAAAACTTACATCACGATAAAATCGATTATCGCAACCTATTCTCAAGTTTTATGAACCTCTCCGAAACAATAAAATCAAAGGATTTTATTCTAATTCCACCCAAAAAAAGGAGTGGTGTTAAACCCGAAATTTTTAACGAAATGGTCAAATTTATATTCCCTTCAAATAACATCAAATTTTTAAATACAACAAAGATCACTCCCAAGGATCGCAATGAAGTAGAAATCATTCTCAAGGAATGTCATGACAGCAAACTATCCGGTCACTGTGGTTTTAATCGTACCTACTCAAAGGTCAAAGAAAGATATCACTGGTCTAGCATGAAGAGCGACATCCGAAATTATATCAAAACATGTCACTCTTGTCAAATAAATAAGACAAATTTTAAGCCTACGAAACAGCCCATGGAGATTACGACTACCGCAGATAAGCCTTTTGAAAAATTAGCCATTGACGTAGTAGGACCTTTGCCCCTGACCGAACAGGGCAATCGCTTCGTCATCACGGCTCAAGACGACCTCACCAAATACTCGTTTGCATTTGCAGTCCCTAATCATGAAGCGCAAACTATTGTTGAAAAATTACTCTTCATTTTTATTTACTTCGGTATACCCAAAACATTCTTGACCGACCAAGGTTCAGATTTCATGTCAAACCTCGTTAAGGCAATGAGTCAACTTTTTAAAACAAAGCATATCTCAACCACTCCTTATCATCCCCAAACGAACGGAGCGCTTGAAAGATCTCATCTCACCCTTAAGGACTATCTTA
Source organism: Nomada fabriciana (assembly GCA_907165295.1). NCBI lineage: Eukaryota > Metazoa > Arthropoda > Insecta > Hymenoptera > Apidae > Nomada > Nomada fabriciana. Next base: position 8,681,081 of record OU015695.1, read on the forward strand.
AACATTATATTAACACAAAACAAACAGATTGGGACACTTACATTATCTTCGCGATGTTCAGCTACAACACAGCGATTCATAAATCCACTCACTACACACCGTACGAACTTCTTTTCGGCAAGAAAGCCTACCTACCTTCATCCATCACACAAGACCCAGAATTCCACTACACTTACGATGACTACATACAATCATTAAAATTTAAACTCAATTCCTCTTTTCAAATCGCGCGCGAAAATCTCATAAGTTCAAAGGTACGCAGCAAAGAATACCACGATAGAAAATTAAATCCAACGAAATTTAAAGTTAATGATCTCGTCACGATCGAAAACAAACAGACTTCACCGGGACTATCAAGAAAACTCACAAGCAACGCTAAAGGACCATACAAAGTCATTCGACTTTTTCCCAATCAAACCGCCGAAATTCAAATCGGTCGGAAATTAGTCAAATACCACACTAATTTACTGAAATTATATTTTCTAGATGAGCCAGACAATCATAACCCTCCTCCTACTCCCGCTCCTGGCATCTAGTCACCTTTACTCTAATCGTCCTTTCAAAGAATCAAGTGGAATCTTCTATAATCGATTAGGTTCAGCCCAAGTAGCTAACTCAAAGCTTACTCTACTCTCTTATGTAAACAAAACTCACTTAAATAGCGCATACAGAATCATTCAAAATCATCTCGAAAAGACTAAGGGGATTTGTAATTCCACATTACTTGACCCATCTCGAAAAGATCATACTGGTTTCCATTGTGAACGCACTATCCAGCTGATCGAAACAGAATTAATTGAAGTTGATAGAAAACGCGAAATTCTTCAACAAATGACCGAGAAATTAGTTAACCGAAAAAAACGTGGCATTTTAAATGGTATGTCATACCTATTGAAATGGGCTTTCGGCACGCCCGACGCCGACGATGCCCAATTTTACGAAGACAGTATAAAAGGATTAACTAACAACAACAAACAAACGCAAACTTTGCTTAAATCACAAGTCCAAGTTATTGCTAATACAATAAGGAACTTTAATAGCTCTCTACACTCCCTTCAAAGTCAAGAGAAAACAATGAACGAAAACGTCGAAAAAATCAACTCTTTCGCTACCCGAACCAATTCTTTTATTTCACGTTTAGAAATGGAGTCCGTCATAAATCAGCAAACTACAACCTTGAATATGCTCACGAATCAGGTCAATCGCGAATATTCAAAATACATTGAAGCTATTAATTTAGCTGAACATAATATCGTCTCACCGATTATCGTCACCCCTAAAATGTTATATGAAGAACTAAAAGATTTTACAAATGAACATGAACTAATTATGAAACCAGATCTAGAAAACATACATGATTTTTATAAATTTATTCAACTCCACGTAATCGCTACAAATGACAACGTAATATTTGCACTCCGAATTCCATTAGTCATACGAACAAAATTTGATCTCTTCGAACTCATTCCTCTCCCAGTCCAACATAACGATTCAGACTTCCTTTCTTATGTCGTTCCCCAGAATCGTTATCTCCTCCTGTCTCAAACCAAGTCTCAATTCACCTTTCTAAAAGAATTGTCCGATTGCAACGAATACCGAGACGAACAGTACGTCTGTTACCATCTACACACAGTAGCCTCGACGAGTCAACCGATTTGCGAGATCGAGCTACTCTCTCCTCACGTCAACAAGATTCCACCTACTTGTGCGACGAAAACCATCAAAGCAACGATCGAAACGTGGAAATATATTGCCAAGAATCAGTGGATCTACGTCCTTCACAAGCCAACCACCTTGACCATCATGTGTAAGGAAGGTCAAAATTACATGGAAGACATCGTTCTCCAGAAGAGCGGAATCATGCATCTTCAACCTCACTGCAAGGGATACACCAACCTCTTCATGATCGAAGCCACGTACGATTCCAGCAAAAACGCAACCTATTACATCCCACACGCGAACATCTTGGATGACGACTGTTGCATCCTAACACCACACACAGAAACCATCAAATCTATGGATTTAAAACCCATCCAACTTACCAATATCGATCTCTCGGAACTCAAATATGCAAATAAGAAGCTAAACGAATTTGACGAAATAATCAGCAAACAAATTAATCAGCCGTTCATTATTACGCACACCAAGTGGTACACAATTGCACTTGGAATAATCGCAAGCCTCTTGGTTTTATTCGTACTGCTGAAATGCTGCCAGACTTTTGGATGCCTTCGCTGGTTACAACGCTTATGTTGTTCAACCATCGACCTAAGGCGTGGGGAAATCAACCCACCGTTAATAAAAAATTTCGTCAATTGCATATTTGACTCATCATCATCATCACTGTCATCAAGTCAAGCCTCGACTCCAATCAACGAAGTAATCACCTACCAACCCAGAAGAAACCAACCGTCTATTGTCAACCCAATAGTCGAAATATCAGAAGACGAAGAAATAACGCCCGCAGCCCGCATCCCTACCAGGCAAAGAATACGCAAAAGTATCACGCCTCTATAAAAAAACAAAAACAAAAAAAGCTTTTTATTAATATTTAAAAATTAATATTTCGTACATATTTTAATTATTCTTATTACCCCATATTTTAATACTATACCATCGTACCTTAAGTAAGACCCAGCGTAAATATATTTATGTATTCATACTTAATTGTTAACCTCCCGTTAAACAATCTTATGGCGGAAGGTGTTGTATACCAACTATGTACTCACTACTTTTAGTCAGCTTGTATGACAAGCTACGAATTAGTCATAGCGCATGCTAGTTTTAGATAAACAGTCCTTTCCACTCCGATACAAAACTTTCCAAGTATCCTCGCGATACGCAACGACCCCAACCTTTACCCATTAACCATCCTCTGATCCTTGAACTTCAAACTCCCTTTTCCATCCTTTACTAAACCACAGATACTCCCTACTCTCCATTTTTACAATAATAAATATATTCGACCACCATCCAACACAGCCAGAGCTCCCTTAGACCAGAGACCGTACACCACGTAGTTCTACTCGAGCAAAATTGTTACGGGAAATACCAGCAGTACTTCGCCGCTCCGTAGTTCCGTCTAAGTGTCCGTAAAGCTTAATTGTACTTAACCAATATAATAAATAAAGCTCTGCGGAATACAACAGTTTTCCGACGGTTGAAAAGGAAAGAAAAACAGAGGAGAGCGTACGAAGAGAAGCGCAAGAATATTAAACATGCAAGATATACGTACTTGCGTAATTTTCACGCGAATAATCTTAACAGAAAAGAAGATAACAGAATTGTGCAATACGTTCACTTGCAAGTATGTATATACCGTGTGTAAGCATTTTTAATACTTTTTAATTTCGTTCAATAAGAAGCAAATATCACGAAACAACATTGTAATTAATATTGCGAAATGCTTTACATAAAAGGTGTTTCATCGTGGATTTCCCTTCTTCTGGGAATACAAAATATAATATAATTTTAATAATGCCCTCTACTTTGCCAACTTTTCAATATATAAAAAAATGTATATACATATAAAGACGAACGTAAATTGCATTTAAATATCCCATCGGTTAGAAGTGAGTAGCATGTATATTTTTATAATGCAAAACGGAGTTCCAAGAATTCCAGGTTATTATTTCCCTTTTTTTTATATTAAGTACCAAGAACGACGTGTCATCGTTCTGTGTAATTTTATAAAAATTGTCCCACTTAATGTGCCGTAACGCCGTGCACGGTATCAATTATTACAAGACCCGACGTTGAACCGCTGCTTCGTATTCGCGCAAGAGATCGCACGTTCTATGTATACTGTACACCCAGAGCAAGTGATCGCGAGACTCACAGATAAAGGTATCAGTCCCGTTTCATACGAGACACTTTGCGTCGACATTCGTTCTATACATATGTATGTATATTTCTCGTCATTAAATGCGTTTAAGAAGCTTCATAATTAACCGTAAATTGCTGCAAAACGTCTGTGAGATCACTTCGAACGATTCTAATTTACACGCTTCAGGCACTGATTGCGGGAAATCGAATTTAATTCCTGCCTCGCACGTGGCATTAATTGCGCGGGCAAACTGTTTCAACGCAAAGTGTCTCGCTCGATGCACGACCGAGGACGAATAATTGAGAAAGACGAAACACGCTGGAAGGGGCAACGAGGTGGTCGAAACGGAAAAAAAGAAAAGCGCCAATCTATGATAGATAAGCAGGGAACCGTAGAGGCGGGTATAATTGGTATACGTTCGGAAATGTCTGCCAGAGGTCACACGATGCTTTATTTCGGCTGTACTTACCTGTGCGCATGCAATCGTGCGATGGGAACGAAAAACGTGCATGCCCGAACTGTGGCGGCTGTGTGCACGTGCACGCGAGGCTCGTGTCACCTTTGCGCACACAGTCGTCCCTTACACGTTCACACGCTCTCACCACCTTCCAGGTTTCGACGTACAACGGCGCGTATAACGAGATAACTGGCCTCGTAACTAGATTATCACCTAAGCATCGCCGCTGCCGAGTGTTTTAGCCAGCTAACGGGCGCCGTAGTCCCAGAAACTTTTCCCTTAAATTGAATTCCCATCGGGCGGCGACCGGGAAAAATTCTAGGACTGCTTGGAACTAAATGCTTGAATTAATTAGGGGTTTAGGATAGAAACGTTCGGATTAATTAGCTGAATGGCAGGATTAATTAGGGATTTCGTGTATAAACGTTGGGATTAATTAGTTAACTGCACGTCAGGATTAATTAGGGTAAATATGGTTTTGAAATAAAGATGACGATACACATATTTCGGTCTTCGACGATTCTCCAAAAACTTTGGCGGCCGAAATTGTTTGATCAGCGTATTGTATCGTTGTTTGCATTGCAGGTATGAATACATGAATGTATGTGTATATATGTATATGCACATATATAGTATATGTACCTTCGTTAGAGATTTCGAAAGTCAACCTGTATGGTTCACGGACCTTTTCATTACCGACATGTGTGACTTCGTTTCTGTGACTCATCGTTTCCTGTCTGGCACTTGGAATACAGAGACACGATATACATAAATGTATATTAGATGTGCCATCCACTTTGTCTATCTCAAATGTCTCCATTATTTCTATTCCTTTTTTTTGTATTAGAGGGTCATGAAATGGTTTAATTATTTTGATACGTAACACAGTGGCAGACATTTTTTATTTTATTTTCATATAACTCGTGGTTCCTGAGATATTCGTTTTATGAAACATGTTCCAAGTGTCGAGGATAATTTCTGCTGGCAACAAGCATAATTTCGAGCACGTTTCGCAATGGAAACAATGGGATGTACAAAGTTCAATATCTCAGAGTGTTGAGAGTTTTAAGATAAGTGGTCTTGGATACGTTTCATTTCCTTAGAATTCATTGTTTCGCCGAATTTGGTTATAAAACAATTGGATTGAAATTGTCCTTCAGATTACCTCTACGTCTCCACCTGTAAATTTTGCAATCATACAGTTTTTTTGCATAATGTACAGCGCTTGTTACTCGGAACAATAGAAACAATAGAGATATTTAAATTTGGCGAAGCTTGTATAACACTCTGTATAGGTGTACACTTGTGTTTAGGGACGCCAGGAAGATGAAGTGTCCATTAATAGAACATTTCACCTCTTATTGAGATTAATTTGAAAGGAGAGATAATGGAAAGGAGAAATATGGTCACGTGACGCGGAACTTTTATCAAGGAATTATTAATACCTATACTTCATCTTCGTTTATTGTCCACTCCAACTTCGTCGATTCACACGTGAGTGATAAAGTGTGCCATTGATACCCGAAACGACGAAGGATTCCTTCAGACTTACGTCGTAAAGTTATGACGTTTGAACGGTAGAAATAACTTCTACACTTTAATGCAAATAAATGCCAATTGTTCAGTTGACTGTTGTGAAATATAATAAATTTGCTGGCAGACGATGGGACAATATGATACGGAGCTTGTGAACCTGATCTGCAATTGTAGCTTGCGTTTATTAGTACTAATTATATTATTATGTTACTCGTGATAAAAAAATGATAACGAGCAGGAAGTCGAATTTTTGCGTCTAATATTATCGAGTAAATAAAAAACCGAAATAGTTCGTTGAATCCGAAAAGATATTGTAATTTAATCTTATCAAAGCGTGAATGAAAGATCGATCAATCAAATATTGTAACAACGTGCGGTCATTTGCGTGAACCGATAGTGAAATTTTAATCTTGTTTTACAAAACACGTACCTTACATTATCTACAGGATAAACGAGTCACCTGAGGTTACAATATAAATTATCTTAGTTACTTGCAATACTTGGAAATTAGAAACAAAAGAAATTTGGATTGTCACTATGTTTTTTTATAATTACGCAGAATGCAGCATTCTAAAGTTCCGTGTGATTTATCCTGCACTATCTAAAGTTGCCTATATTTTGAATTTAATAGAGTTTTGTCGCAACAGGACGTACAGTGTACAAAAGAAAAGGTACATACACAGTTTAATTCTTTCGTTTCACGCTACGTATGTATTTCGTTCGAAATTGCTTGCCTAATAGCAAGTCAACCTCTAGACGTTTCTGTATGGGAGCCTTGTAGTCCTGCAAAAGGAAGTTACGTAAAGTAACAGTAAAACGCTACAGTACTAACGAAGAGACACGAATCTTTTGCTGAAATACATTTCGTAAATATAGCAGGAGAGAAAGCAGGTTCGCCACTTTGAATCATTCATCGGCATTATACATCGCGGACATCATTGGAAAATTGAACACTATCAGTCGTCGATGTCTGCATAAAATAACGTTATTTCAGTTGCAAGCATGAAAGGTAAATTTCGCGGTTGCTCGGGCGCCAGTTAATTTCGTGCTGGTTAAATTTCACGAAATAAAATTGCATTCTGTATATACATACATATAATTCGTACAATATGCAAATCGATGAAAGGAAATAATATAAGGAGTGGTTATTTCTATAATCAGGCATTGTGGCTATAAAAATGTATTCTTCTCCATCGAATTTCTAATTGTTATCTATTGTATACAAATATATATAATAACTACATAATACAATAATTGTAATATAAATATAATAAATGTTATTCGCTATTCTCGATCTGTGCATTATAGTTTAAATCTTAAACTATACTGTACGTTAACCGTTATAATTAAAGATCTTTATTTTCCAAGCCGAAATCAGCAGTCCTTTTGATAGTGAAGATGTCCAAATATATTTTACGGAAATAATTGCGAAAAATCACATACATAATAAGAGGACACGTTCCATTTCTAACACGATACCCATTATAATTTTCACACTAATTAGATAACGTTTCGTCCTCAATAAACACGGTACTACTTGCTATTTGTACTAGAATTAACAAATGATCGACGAAAGCTTCTTTTATTGTTAAAGGCTGAACGTGAAGTAGATAATAAGGATCTTCTTAAACATTGGAATGGAATGGAGAAAACCAAACTGTTCTAATGTACATATGTACATACATGCACACCGTTACACGACAGCGGTATAATCGTAAGAAATTGTTAAGCAATTGAGGAAGTTATACAATCTTGCAGCACAAGGGGCACCTCGTGATTATTATGCAACATTTGCAACTAATTGGTATTCATTGTGACGTTTACATACGCTGAAAAAATATGTATGAATTTAAAATTACCGAATACAAGAACGACGTCGATGATTTCCTATCGTACTTGAAAAAATATTTCAAGATGCAGTAGTATCCGTCTGACTCATCCAGGTATATTCAATTATATTATGAGTAACGACTGGATAAAGATTTATTATTTAAATAACACTCGACGAATGCTAATTCAGGTTCTATTTTAAATTTTAAGGTAGCTATTAAATTATTACATTTATACGTCGATCGATTTTTACGCTGTTAATTAAATGTTTCAATTATTATCATGCTCCTGTGGTCATACCTGAAACATTTAAGCAATTAATCTGAGCTGACCTTCTGTTCGATTTAAAGCAAATATTAATGACATTGCAAAAATTATATTTCATGCGAACAGATCGTACGTAATATCAATTGACACATAAACCCTGATTTAGTTTAGAGGAAGAGAACGTGACATATCCTTTTATACATGATACCACGCGATACAATCTTTACCCTTAAAAATAACAATTATCAATCAAGTACATAATATGCACTCCCGTTGAATGAAACTTGTCCAACGATTAAAGGCGTGTACACCCACCTCGTTCATGGTGGTAACTAACAAAAAATCATATACTTTGTGAAATATATTTCCATTAAATTTCATTCGCTCGAACGCATTCAGGCATCGCTCGTTGGGAATCGGAACGAACCTTCCGGGCAACCCAATAGTTTCATTTAGCGTTACGTTAAAAGGCACGTATAATCTGGTCGGGTCTATCGTTCAGATTTCTCTCAGCAAGGCGACGGATGCGGATTGCCACGTACTTCCCGTCTGCAGTCTCGAGCTGCACTCTCCTCGCGCCGACGTGCTATTATTTGCCGCAAGTGCAACCGTCTCTGCGTCACCGTTTCGCTTGCACACGTTGCCTCGGTTTAAAGGCCATCGTGCAAATTCTGATACGCCACGGTTACGCGCGTCGCTGTTGTTTTGTTCATTTTTTTCCGGTTTTTTCGTTCTTTCAAATCGTACTCGAATATAGGACAATGATTTCTCGAAGGACCATCGCATGTGTCCGATGAAAAAAGGAATTTTATTAACTTCACGATTTTTACCCCGAAGAGCCTGTCCTATAGAGATGTTTGTTCGCGTTTCGTTCGAAACGATTTTTCTTGGCCTCTGTAATTTTTCTTCGTCGCTGCATCGATTATTCTAATCTTCGCTTTTGTCCTGTAATTGTTTTCTCCGTTTCTTCTGCGCTCGAGCCCGATTTAATTAAGCGTTGCGTCACGTCGGAGGGGCGACTCGAGGGTTTTAGGGAGACTTATTTCTGTCGTGTCGGTGGCGAAGTCGAGGCCGGAGTAGGAAGGGTTGATACTGAATATCGGAACTTTTCAGTATCTTAATTGATGGCTGTGTACTATTGAATGCGAGATCTTGGCAATTGTGTTTGTGAGGGGGATATGGAAGTATGTACATAGTTTGAAATTCGTGACGTCGGGTTTTTGTTATCTAGATGTTATTGCTAGTTCTTGTATTCCTTTTCTTATAAAACGAGCGTGTCTTATTTATGTTGGACTTATCGACGCCACGAGAGTTCACGTATACGTGGCTCTGCTTTCGAAACCATTTACAGCTCCTCTTCTTTTTCCTTCTCGGTGCATCGTTAATTAATGCTGATTGAACATTTTAAGTATCCTGTTTCACATTTCTGCCTCCCCCTCCATTGCACAAGTGGTAATGACGTTTGAGTGAAATCGGACTAAAGAAATAGTTTTAAATTCGCCATGTTATTTTCTTTATTATGTTTACTATGTACTTACTACATTTGATTGCTTTTTTATCATTATTATAAGGTGTGTTATATTTGAGGCGTGTTGATTTCGTTTTTGAATAAAGAGGATTTTCTTCATGTACAGAGTGTACCTTCAGCTTTCTTTGTTGTGATACTTCAACGACATCCTAATTATAATATATCAGAGTTCACAATGTACAGTTGCGTTTTATATTTGGCAGGAATGAATTAACAGTATTGCAGGGAAACAGCTCTCATGACCCATTGAACTTTTCGTTCTATCAATTTTCTACGTCGTTAGTTGAAAAGGTGTCACATCCGTTCCATTTCCTAGCATTACGTTGCACATGTTGTTTTCAGTGCTGCGTGAAACAACATGTTAATATAATGTAGCTAATAATGTATATGCATAAGCTGCCGCGGGGTTATGGGATAATAAATATGTGAGTAGTAAAATAAGAAGATATAATGTATTGTACATGCATCTACATACATAAATGCATAAGCTAGACGCGATCAATAATAACAGTGTAGTTTGGAAACCATTTGAAAGCTGATATTCAAATATACACTGCCACTGAAAAGTGGCACTTACGACACTTGATGGTTCGTATCAAATACATGCAAAAGATTAAAACAAAATTTTGAGCCACCGGGCATCGTAGCAAGGATGGAAATTCTCCAAGGACTAGACAATACATTAGTATAAATTATTATTAAGTTAGAAGTTAAGTAGATTTTTCAAGCTGATCCGTATCAAAATGAATTAAATCACTGTTTCTGTCTCTGGAATATTAATTTTGTATTAGTGATAAATTATGAAGAGCCTCTATATTTGCAAAATTGACGAAGTGATTCCAATATTCCACTGGTGCTGCAGCTTATATCGATAAAATTCTATGAAGGTATTAATTAAAAAATTTGTCTAATGTATACACATTTAGAGAGCTTCATTTTCTCCAATCGAATCGTTCGAAAAAAATTAATGAAACATGATGTGCCATAGCAAAAAAATACTTGAATCAACATAATATCATCTGAATTACCGTTTTATGAGTGCACTCGAGTCAGCGAAAGCATGCTATTGTTAGCCACGATAATCATTCACTACCAAGCAGCATAAAAAAACAAATGCAGTATTTCAGTCTACGGTGGTAATTAACAATCGCGCGATCAGCTTTAATGTGGTTGATACTCTCTATTTTTCCTTTTCCTTTTTTGCTTCTTCAAAGGTTGCTAAGACATTTGCGTAGTAACCTTTGGACATACACGAGCACATTTGTTTAGCATTATATTTCTGTAGCCGATTCAGCACGATTTCTTTCTCGATTGTTCTGTCTGCTTCTTTTTCAAGAATACTGTAACGTTTACCGCGAAAAGGCGTCGATTTATTTGCGTTAACATCGGGAAAAGAAAACTGCGCATTCTGTTTGCTTGCTGTATCTACCTGCATTTATGTCTGTACACGGGATAACAGGGTAAGGCATACATTTATGGTGCTATTTATAGCTATTCTTTTTCTTCTTATCCTCTGCGCCGGACTGCACGATACAAGATTGCCACGCGATTTCAAGAATAGTATTAGAAACATTGATAGATATGGGTGCTATTAATCTGTAGGATATATGTATATATGTATTGTATACTTTCATGGCCAGTCTTCTTGCGTCAGTACCATGAATGTGCGATTCTATAAATTATAGAAATTCACGATTGAAAATATTTGTTGGAGATCGAAGCGATGATCGTTCGATTATTTAACTTCGCTCGATTCGAAGATTTTCTCCACCACCTATTTTTCAATAATATTACGTTTAATTCCCGATTGGTGTTGAATTAAAGAAATCAAAAGTCACCGTTATATTTTCCTGCTTACGAAACTCGGTTTTTCTAAACATCGGAAATAATCTGATGGAAAATATGCAAGGCTATAATTAAAAAAAAAAAGGAAGAAAAGAATAAACAGGATGGCCAATCGAAGGCCGGTTGAACGTCGCATGCCATTAAACATTGTTGACTTCGTGTTAAATCATAGGTCAATGATAGCTTGATCCACGGAATTGCAACGTGAAATAGTAAAACGATTTCTGGTTGGTCAACAATCGGCAACCGATATCAAGAGCGTCTCGTAATTGTTTCACAATTATTTTTTCCCATCGTTAACGTGATCGCGTGCGTAATTCAACCGGGCAAGAAACAACTGGATCGATCAGCATTCGAGTCTGCAACATTTTTATTCACTAGCCGTATGGATAGGATTACGTGGCCTTCGATCGACTTTCACCGTTTCTCCGTTACGTGACAAATCCTTAATGTGCGCGGCTTAATATTATTATTAATATTTAGAGAAATGTCACGGCTGCATAAGTCTTGACCGAGCCAGCCCCGTTGCTGCAAACCTGTTTGCTACGTCAATAGAAATCCACCGGTTTGGCGATGGCGACAAAGCAAATCCCTTTGATAAAGATTTCCAGTTTGACGTTAGTTCTTCGTGTCTTTTTGCCGGTCAGTCGATAAGGTTTTACGATATTGAACCAAATATTTATAAGAAATGTTTCCTTCGTTTGTTGTTTCCTGTAGTGCAGCTAAAAATTTCGGGCACACCTGTCGATGTGAAAAATATTCTTGAATCTTTCACCCTTGCTGCACGGTCGATCTCGACTGTATTCTCCCTTGCCCTGTACACACGACGTAGATACGCGGACGAAAGAAATAATTCGAATATCCGTGAGAAAATATTGTACATTATTCAATTTTCTGTATGGACGACAGAAATGATACCAATGTTCTATTCATATCAAATAATAACCTACTGTTCGTATGCTTCGTGCACCAGCGAGTTGTCGAATTAATTAACGCAATCACGCAGCGTACAAGTTTCTCTTGCAAGACATTTTTATCTGGTTTTTTTCTCAGGGATAAGGACAGAACAATGAGAATCAACGAAGGAAATCCTGTGGCGACCACTGCCTTTTGTCGAGAATCGATGACCACTTCCACCGGAAGCTCGGACGACGATTCTCAGACGATTCCACAACCACCCCTTCCCTTAACCACGCTCTCCATCGAGGACTGCGTTTACAGGGGCGAGGGGAATGCTAACGTCGTTGTTGCACTACCAAACGTAAGTTAATGAAGTTTTTCTTTCGTCAAATTCAATAATACATTCCCTAAGATAAATGTACATTGACACCATTGATTAAGCATGCTTCATGGAAATATAATTTTGTACAATTATATTGTTTGGTATCCACGAGAAAAAGTTGATCGAAATGATCCATTTTATTTCGAAGGTTTACGATTTTACCAAACTGAATTCTCGCATTAAAATGTATTGCTCGAAACGTTTTAGGGCTTTCTCAAAAACATTCTGTGCAAAGTACAGCAGAATTAAAGATATATAATTCGCTGCAGCGAAAATACGTTGAAGAATCGTGATATCATTCTTTGCTTTTCTACGCATTATTCGTCGTTCACTTCATCCTTTTCTGTGTGCTAAACTTGGTCTAAATGTCAAGGATAATGTGGAGTCCTTTCTTTTTATTCGTTTTTTGGTGCTAATAGTAATCTTTGATAATGCTAATGCACGAATAATAAATAAGTTTAATAAAAACTTATTAAACTTTTACATTTGTTTCCTTTTCCACATTAAATTCGTCATGTAGACCTAGCTCTTTTTTAAAGTTCCTCTAAACGAGCACTACTTTTAAAAGGAAAACCTTTGATTTTTCCTTTTTATATGTCGACATTGAACGAAAATATATATTTTGTTCGAACCCGTTACATGAAACAAACAAAAATCATTTGCATATAAAATAGCATAGCAGGGCCTCGATTAACCGGATCGATTATTCAAACTTTCGATTGTCCGCGATCTTGAGCTGTCGTTTGATTTACTATTGCCTTTTACAAGAACATCTGTTGACGTTGAAAAGTTTTCGTGATATATTATGTACTTTGTAGAAATCATTTCATTGGAACACATCGGTCACCCGATGTACAAAGACTGCACGATACATATTCTGACTCATAAGCATGCGATATTATGCGATAACGTTACAGTGTCATGTCACACTGATGCCCGTTCCTTCATTCTAAAAAGGTGTGCAAATATTTTTTGTAACTTTTTCACCGCGCATATATCGTCACGTTATATACATATAATAGAAATACGCTTTACGAAACGTTCACGTGCTTCTACAACACTGACGATATTCTGCCAATTGTATTGAAATTTTAAACATATGTCGGACGAGAAGTCTCGTTCTTTACCTGGCAAGTGCAGCGGCGATATTTTCCATTGCACTTCTGCGATATCTCGATAAGTAAACGATTAATTTTCAAATCATATCTCCGCCATCAATGTCAGGAGGAATATTCTCGTTAACCATTATCTCGCGGAAATATTTCATCGAGATATTATTTTACGCAGTACATTCTACTTAGGTTTAATGAGAAAATCGTGAAACGTGGCAACCTTTATCCATTTCAAAATGCATGCCTCCGCAAAAGTCCGTCAGTCAGGATTATGAAGAGTAAACGTGCAATACTTATTTAGCACGTCTTATTTTTACTCGGATCTGCAAACACCGCCGTTCCAATGTTTGTCCACTTTGTTCACTAGACAGCAAAGAAAGTTGATTCTTCTTAAGCCTCCAATGGAACTTCGTCTTGCTTAGCTTCAACAAGGTAGAAGTGTTCAAGGCAGAATGTGCATATGTATATTGTTTGAGTAAAATCTCTTGACATTATTCGTTGTGCTGAAGACGAAAATTCTCTGAAATGATGGTTTCATGTAAAATTGTCACAAAATGATCGCATGGACGATTGTCGATTGCATAATTGATCAAATCCTATGAAAAGATAGTGATAGAGAACTGGCGAATTATTTAAATGACAGTTCAATACCAGCGTGTATTTTAAGTGCAAGTTTAATATTAGTATAAAGTATTAAATAATCCGAACGTCATGGTAAATACTGCGACGCGTTTGTGCATACCAAGATATGGAAATTTTTGTTTTATTTTATTAAAGTAAATATTTCGTAATATCGTCTGTCTGCAAAAAAATAAAGTCTCTCAAGACTAAGTCTCGTAATAAAATGAAAAAGAAAGATGAAACTCAGAACACGATATTTTACGCTAATTAACTTCAATCCCTGTTACAGATATAGTACATCGAAATATGCAAAAGGTATATCTAAAATATATGCACGATATACAGAACAAGATACATATCCCGTTACACGTTCTTCATTAGTTTATTTTTCGCGATTTAAATCACAATACCTTAACATTATCTATAAATTGAACTAACATATCAATTACAGTAATTAAAAATCTCTCGTCCGTGAAATGCGAAACAACTGTGCAATATGCAAAATGTGATAACAGGTGCATGCATTATACACAATAGAGCAAATTCGTAAGTTTATATTTTATTTATATATTCATATATTTTCTTACCTCGTGCACTTTCTACAAGAACATAATGTGTAATATCTACAACATACATCCACTGTCCTTCTACAACGCTTTATACCGGCTTTATAATCAAATTCAGGGCCTTTAATGGTACGCTGCACATTACCTGCAACAGCACGAGATCGTATCCCTAATGACCTTTATTCCTGAACCGTAACTGCGAGTTTATCGAACCTGGAACTGTACGCAAATTAAAGAGAGTGCATTTAGAAGCTTCGTAGGCCCGACATGGTTAATTCTATGTTCGCGTGTTCCTTGACAGTACCTATGTATGCATGTGCTTAGGAGAATAAGAAGAAAGTACGCTATTGGGATGCGCTATATCTTCGATTAGGATAACGATAGAATCACGCGTTTTCTCCATATATAGTGACCTTAACCAGGCCTGACTCATCATCGCGGCTTTATAATTTAACCACGTGAGTCAGCGCGTTAGTATTCAAAAACTAACCCAAGCGCAGAAATGAAAAAGTGGAAAAGTCGGTGCTTCTACATATGTAGATAGGCATACAGAATAAGTATAGTTAGCTGGGCGTGAAATATGTTGAATTTGGAGTGAAGTAATTGTCAGTTCTTGGACGAAAAAACAGTATGTCGGAAATTGATTGAATTGCAAGCCGAAATTGTAACTAACAATAAGCTTGACGGTAAATTAAAGTAGATCGAGGACGGATAAAGCAGATAAGACAAAACCAGTTAAAATAGAAGATATCCGCCCTGATGATCGTATATTTTGCTACGGGCGACAGTTATCTTGGACGCTGGGTCAGCCATTTATTGTACGAAGGTGTAATTTATTACGACGTAATAGTATACCGTGATTTACAAACTTGTGCCATTCTGATATAGTTGCTTTCAAAAAACATTTAATGATACACAGAGCACTACTTATTTACATTTTATGTACAAGTGGCAAAAAGTCGAGTTTCAACATTATTACTTAATTGTATCATTTCAAGTTCTATTGCCCGCCAAAATTATTTTACACTTTTGAATGGATGATTAAACATAAATTAAAAATTATATCAAATAAAGAAGATTCGAAATTTGTCTCCTGTAAAGTATCAATAATAGTAATCTGAAAGGCACTTGAAAAAAAGTTGCAATAATAACGAAAAAGATTACCGTAAGACACTTCCTATGAATTATTATGTAGAAATACGAAGAAAAGGATCATCATCGTTATAGTTATATCAAGTTAATTTCTTTCTATTTAATACATATAATGTATATTTGATCAAGCAATCGACATGTGTTATAAAATTCTTTGCCCGCTCGCTAAAAATTTCCCATTTTGCTTTCAAAACATATTGATAGCTGTACGATAGATAGACGTATGTAAATGCAAGTCGCGAAGCGATAATCTTTTACACTGACCTCGGTTAACATTATGCGCTGTAACCTCCTTGCCGCATACAATAGTGCGGTTGTAAAATCATTAATAAAGTAAACTAAATTCGCGTACCGTTTCAAAGTCAGATTTGCATTCGTTACAGTAATATGTTTCATGCACCCTGTTATCCAGGTCACTTCTATATTATTCACAGAATTCTAATTACTTTTACGATTTATTTGTTACCGCACAGCTGCACGAAGCAAATTCAAACAAAATTTTCTTTTATTTCTGCGTAACGAATAGCTGTGGGCAATGAATATTTCCCTTCCCTGCAATAATCGCGTTAAATAAATTTACTTTAATGTATCCAACTGAATTTTGAATTCCTCGTCATGTGTGAACGACAGGCGTTTCCGCTATGCTGAACACCTCACAATGTTTCACGAAACGATAATTATCGATATACGAAGAACCGACGGTTTCTACCTTAATCGCGTAAGAACAACTGTAACTATCATTAATAACGATCGATAACAGAAAGATTGATATTCGCGCCATAATTATAGACGGTCGCATATTTGGAACCGTAATCGAGATTGAGATTCTGATGAACAGATAGAGTATCTCTGATATTAAATTCTCGAAAACATACTGACGACGTTGTAGGTACGTGTGCATTACACGCGTTGTACGCACGTTCACGATGCACTTGGTTGCACGTCGTCTTACGTGAGTACATGCATACATACATGCATACGTGCACGGAAACACGATACACGCATATGAAAAAAATTAATAGGAAAGATTGTTCGGGGAGATTCATTTATGCCGTTCGATAATTATTTTTAAAATAATGCCAATTATAGTCGTCAGATCCGTAATTAAATGGAAAATCGAGTTCCGTTGTGCATCAGAGCATTCTATTATAACAAATTATATCGCATCAATTAACAAGATTTTATGCAAGCAGGGTACAAGTTTTTTTTCATTTGTGTGAACGGTTAACCCTTTCGAGTCTACTAGGATAATTTTTTTCGATATACCTATGCATTTACTGACTCTGTCATTGCTCACAATGATACCCGTTTGAATATATGGGTTCACTGTAAGAGACTGATGGGACTATGTATCCTATTTTTCAAATTATGTTTAACATTCATAATTATAAAACCATTCTGAAATTTCTATAGTTGCGTGGAGTTTTTAATGGCAGCATGCGAGAATAAGGGTTTTTTTATCAGTTCTATAGTTGTGCGACGCAGTGTATTATGGTACGAATTACTTGTCATGTTATTGGGTTCATTGCTGGAAAAAAAATCTGCCCAGAAAGAGTTAAATCAATGTCATCGATTTCCTAACAGAGACAGCGCTTGTGTGTTCCAAGGCATGGATAGGAGTTAGTCTTGTTGATTTAACGTCATCTCGCATAGACACCTGAACGTTGAAAAGTACTTCATCGCCGAGTTTCGAAATCGACATGAATATTCTCGCGTTGTTAAAAAAGATTAGCTATCTGGAAGAGTGTATCGAAGGAACGATTCGTACATTCTCTGTCCAGGCTTCCAACGTCCTCTGACAATTTTCAGCGTCCATTTATCACATAAACATCCGCCTTCGCACTCACGGCGAATCACAAATCACCAGTACTTCGCCCACGTACCCGCAATTACGCCTATTTCGTATCTGTCTCGTCAAGTGTTACTTTATTTTCCACACTGGCCCGTGAAGCGAGCATAATTACTATGATTACAATTAGTTGATCACTATGGAGCACGCTTGCTTAGCGTTTCGAAGAAACGTTCATGAACTTTTACTTGGCCGTACTTGTTAGTGCGAGTGGACAAAATTTAATACAGTAGAACGAATTACTATTCCCCTTCAATACAATAGCTACTTCTTTGATCGTATATATGTACATGTGCGAATATAAAATAGTCAGCATTTGACATTTTTTGGAATTCAGGAGAAGTTATCAAGTACACGCTGATACTTGCCCTGCCAAACATCACATTTACTAATGGATGAGATATGCATTACTTTGGCAGATTTCCGCTGAAACGAACGCATCTGTACTATGATTAATATCGAATAGAAATTTATTTTTTGATTTATTACTAGAAACACATGAATAGTCAAGTACGTATCTGCTTGTAATTTGTAATTTTCATAAACTCGTCAACAGTCATGCACCGATGTAGCGTGAAAAAGCGAAAAGACTGAACGGCAGTCGAAGAACGACTGACAATTTTGCATGGCCTTTATTCTGCGCGCAAATGACCGCGCACGCGCAAGCTAAAAAAGGAAAGGTATACCTAAGCAGTATGCGAGTAGGAAGAGGACAATAAAGCTATGGCCGTTGACCTCGACGATCCTTGGAGGGGGAAATCGTTAGGTAGTGGGGATGGAAGTTGTTAGAGTGGGGATTTGATGAATGATCGATGAGCCTTGCCTTTCAGACTCGTGGAAGGCATCGTGTAGTACAGTAGGTCTAATTGTAAGACAGTGACCGTAAGATTAAATTGAAGCGAAAGAGAAATATAACTGTGCAATAGTATTCTATACATTATATGTATTGATTTCCTTATTGATCTGTCTTGAAATTAAACTATGTTTAGATACAAATATATAATTTACAAATAAATGTATTGGTACCCCGACAATGTGTGTCAACTATAGAATAAGATTTTTCATTAGAAATCTTACTTCGTCCAATAACTTAGCAGTACAGATTATTAATAATTATTATAGATATGCAGATTATTGTTAATTATCATAAACGTACGCGTTTAATTCTACCTGTTACAATGAGAAACAAACCCTATATAAGTTACTCCAAGTAATTCTTTAACACGAGAACCTCATTTCCCCTGTAACGTTCTTCTTAATAAGGCATAGCAAGTGTACATACAGGTATGTATGCGATCCTGGCGTTGCGTAGACGCATATTAAAAGGCGGTGCCTATGTGCATTAGTACTTAGAACAAACATGGGTGACGCACGATAAACTTGAGGCCACGTCAACCGGCAGAGGAGAACAGCCGATTTATCGATTGAACGTTTATGAGAGACGACAAGCACCTGAGAAGTTCACATGGATAGGTACCGCAAAATCAGATGTTCTAGATTTTATTTTTGCTCGGGTGTATTGACATCGCTTATCTACACGACTTTTTAATCGATAACGCGAAACCAACTTGCCGCTGAATTTTTGCCCAGCTAGATTGCGGTTGATTCTCGAAAATAAAAATCTCACAACTGTTAGATAATTGTAGACGTTGCGTCGTTGAATAGTTGCTAATTGTTGTTTATACACTGCTCCACAAAATCAAAGGATCGCTAAATTTAATTCTATAACTCTTTCATTATTAACACAAACGGAACACTATTGAATTGTTCCATGAAAGTAAAAAATGCTGCCCAAACAAAAATATTTCATACGTCCATATTGCACATGAATAACAGTACATTCATAGCCACGTTTCATTATCGTAGCGGTGCATTTTAACGCTTTCAAAGGACCGCCGCGAAAGCATCGTTGATCAAGCGATCGTGCTGGTTTTTTTTTTTTTATTACTTCTTAGCATAGCAAAACGGGTATCTACTCGTTAGCGCACATACACGGCCAGTTTCTTTACGATGCACAACGTATGCACCGGTAATTAACGCCACGTCATTTTAAGCAATTCACTGATAGTAATTGAAGCCTGCTGCGCAATGGAAATTGTGGTTTGCCGCGATATGAAATGCCGCGTGTCGACCTAATTTCAATCCGTCGACGGAACCGACGGCAACGTCAAAAAAAAATTTTCTTGTCCTACGCTGCCCATTTTCGTAACAAGTTTCATTCCTCGCATCGCAACATCCTCTACCCTCGTAATCAGATCGTTGCGACTCCAATAAGATTATCTCATCCTATCATATTTTCTACGCAATCGTGGTAACAAGTGCGTGTATTGTTTACTGATACGGCAGATTAAATAATAGATTTTATGTGTTGTGTAATTTTCTGTGTCCGATGTGATTTGTAACTCTTAAGCAACAGGTAACAGAAATTCTTATTTTCGTGTCATGTGCATCACCTGCCGTTTCATTCTTCAGAATATGCGTACCCTGTGTTTAATTTGATTTCTAGGAAATGATTTCAAAGTCTGTAGTAGTCTGTCGGTAATATAAATTGTATATTTATACGTGTTAATTCAGTTAAATGAAATTTGCACCTGCGGGTAGCAACGAAGGTGTTAAGCAATCTGCATTAATTCTACATTTATTTACGCTATATACAGTTTGCTTTTCAAAGTCCTGTTTAAATTTAATAGACAAAGATAAATATATGCTTTCCAGCAATGTTTATTTTAGTTTTACACATAGATTGCACAATATTACATATACAGAAATGAAGCAAATTTATGTTTCGCTCGAGCGTAATTGAAAAGTAAGTTTAAGGAGAACTTGAAACATCTGTCCCATTTAATTGTTGGCCTTAGATACCAAAGAGTAATAAGGTGAACCACGAGGGCGTATTCTCTGCGTTATCTTATAACTTTGCAATTTTTCATACTACTGACCTGCATATTTTCTCGAATGTCACGACGGGTCGACACCAGACTGGATTTGCCCCTGATAACAGATAATCAACTGCGTCAGGCGAGTATGCAAAACTCGTCAGTATTTATTGCGAACGCAGTAACGTGTTCAATGATCCTTCAAGTAATTGATTTCACTGTTAATAATATGGGTGACATCTAGATAAAAGCATTTCCCTCTACTCGTTCCCTATAGAGAACTTGATATGGCATTTGTAGAATAATAATACCTATGAAAGTCAGTGTTGCCATCGCGCAAAGAAACGTGAACGTGAAGTTCCATTATATTTATTAATATCCTAACGGTAAAACTCTGGTATACTATACACATATTAGAATTATTAATAAATACTTACGTATGAGATAATATTTATTATTGAATATTATATTCCCTCCAATCAAATGATGTTCATTGCAAACCATTTAGAGGCAAAGAAAGTCGTAAATTTTTGTATTATTTTTATATTCCACATTATTTTAAAGCATTCTTATTAATTGTGTACTAGTCGAAGTTAAGTATATAGAATATTATAAGAAACTAATGGTAATTAACTTTGTTTCGATAAACTCTATCTTTTGGATATCTTTTATATTTTCAATCAAAAATGATTGATCAATCGTACAATTTTTGTACAGCCTTGAAATACCTGGTAGTCCAAACATTTTGTCCAACAGTGTTGTCGAACAGTTTGTCATGTTGACATTTGAATGTTAAAAAATATTGTAAAAAATAAAAGACCCTCCACCGTATGTTTCATCTTTCCTGCACTTTTTCATTACGTTTTTCTCCCTGTATATTTCAGGAGCACAAAGTAATTCGATTCCGGAAGTCGTTGCCGGACGATGTTTCACCGGATGGCGGCAAACAACGAGCCGAACGAGAAGTGGAATTCGTGAGGTTCGTGGCTTCCTGCTTTTTGGGCCCATACACCCAGATCCCTGAGATTCTTCGTTACGATATGAAAGACATTGCCAGACTTTCGGAAGCCATTCGGCCCTTTCGACCAGGTAACACGTTTATACCATGAAATTCTCGTGCGAAACCCCACAGAGATGCTCCACATCGAGATTGCTTTTCCGTTTTCAAAGTTCTTCCTTTGAACGACATCCTGCAGCTTGAAATTTACGTGAATCATGTTTTTTTGCCAGGCAACCACTTTGGGTTGCATAAATGCATTCAGAAAGCCGGTGGTTCAAACAAAGAAATCACACTGTATATCGTGGAATATTCTGTTGCATGTAATATATTTGGTCAACCCTTCTTCTTTCCTTCTTCTTGTTTTTCTTAAATTGATTTGCTCATGGAAACAGTTGCTCTGAAAATAAATGAGCGTGACTGACATTTTGAATAGCGATGCAATGTTTTGCCGTGGGATTTATATTAATTTAATACGGTTCATGAAAATGCGAGACAGTACAATTTGAAATATTTAATATTTATTATATTGGCGGTTTAATCACTTTTTACCCTTATTATTTGTCTCCTAACGTTCATATGTATACCGTATATACTTCAGCAGTGAACCACGTTGACCACGATTATTCTATAATAATTATCCTACTATAAAATAAATAAAGAATTCCATAGAACTGAAAGTAAGAACGACTAATTTGACTGCCGTCAAATTGAACGTAACAATAAGTGGCCAGATATTCATATACATGTAAATCTTTCGCCGAGTTCTCCTTTTCTTTTATGCAAAATTAATCGTACGTATGCAAAGCCTGTTGGCTTGAAAGCATAGTCGTATGGATAAGCACAGATGTCTATCGACGGCGTTATTGTTCGCGAAAGCGACAGGTGTCGGGTTGTAGCATGTACGCAGCTTGGAACCTCCATATTTTTTCAACTTTCATTGACCACTCAAGTGGCGTGCCTTTTTCCTGCCCGTCCACCTGCTGGCTGCAACTCGCTTTCCGAAGAAAAATTGTGGGGCTTGCACGCGCAATGTGCCGTACAATATCCCCAAGTTCTCCTTGAAAAAATTGAATCTCACCCGATGCATAGTTATTCGACCTCGCTTCCGTTCGTAAAATGAAAATATTCCTTATTACATCGATTATATATTCAAGCGGAATCACATTGTTACTTGCTTGCAGTATACTCTTCCACACGTGCGCGATCAATTTCGTTCGCAGAGAGGTGGTCACTCCTCTGTATGTGCATCTCTAGTTATAATAATAATAATGCCGTTCCGCTGCATTACGCGTGTGGGTTGCGGCGTAAGAGTTTTCAACGGACAGTCTGTTCACATCAAATTACAGAACTGGATCTTTCTGCCACTGGAATTGGCCTTAAAGAACCGGCACTACAATTCTTACCAGATAAATCCGCATCGTTTCGAATGATTTCCTCGTCAAATTGATAATCTAGCAATCGCCCTGATGATCGTACACGCTTAAACAGTCGTCCAATCGGTGCATTTCAGCTTGCAAAATATGTACTACTGTCCTCAATATTTCTAACACGAAACTTCTCTTCCTTTCTCTCGGCAACCGTAATAATAATCAAAAATGAATACAATCTCCCGAACAATCATCCTACACGGTACGCAATCAACAATTGTCGCGCAAGTGAACGCTTCCTCTTTTTACGCGGTCGTTCCAAATCGTAATAGGAAACATGTCAGCCGAGGGCGACCGACAGAACGGAAATGGTAGCCATCCAAAAATTAATCGCTGATGGGCACATGAAAATTTACGACACGCATTTTATGGAGGCCACTCATTGTCGGACCACACGGTAGCTGCAGCTGTGGGCACTCGAAAGGATGACGACGCCGCCAGACGATCTCGAGGAGAGACATTAAAGCTAGACCTCGAGCTCGTTCGTGCCTCCACGGAGACGTTCACACGTTCCACGTAGGAACACACGTGTGATCAGTCACTCCTACGAAAAGGGCACGACCCCAAGGGTAACATCCGTCGAGTTCTCCATCGGGAAAGCTGATGCACGGCCTATTGAGTCACCTTCTTCGCCGGACGAGGTCACTTAAATACCGTTTTCCCGCGATCCATCCTCTTTCCCGGAGAATTAATTGCCTGGCCGGAAGTCCCGAGACATTGTCGGGCATCGGTGAAATAGGGGACGGGCATCCTTTTCCTTCCATCGATTCGTCGATATCGATCAATTCTGCCTTTTACAACAGCGGCTTCTAAGTCAATGTATGTATATTGAAACTCAAGATTGGCTGTTGCTCACCTCTGTCCGCAAGGTATACCTGTTGAGATCGATGGAATAGTGGAGAATTTCTGGTAAAATCTGACAAGCAAGCAGTGAACTTACAATTAGAATTTCTGATTGCAATTCTTTTTCTTGTAAGTAGAAGGTCCATTGCGGTTCATTAAAACTGTTGTACATACAATTGGTGTTTTCGCACGCTGAATGTGTAAATATGCTGCTATGAATCGTTCGAAATGTATAATCGCTCGATGCGGAGGAGTTTACAAAAATCTTGAAGCAAAGGGTTAAAATTGTGCGTGGGACCTTTTCTTCTAGTCGATTGCTATTAAGTATTGACTAATAGACCCTCGTAGTAAATTGTGTGTTTGTCATTTTCTTCTCTCTTGTGCCTGTTTCTGACCGGGAAGTTCATTTTGAGTTACGATAGACGGCTTCCTTGTTTTCTTAAAAGATTAAGTAAAAGCCAGCTCTGTCGCATTCGCTAAGTAAGTCGGATTATTGCCAGAGATCTTGCAAAGGGATTAAAAGGTGCAACTTGAAAAAATGATAGATGGATTAGATTTTCGTCGAGCCACTGGACTGTGTATTTAACTTTCACTTCAATTTCATTACTGTACGTGCCTGTGTACCCGCGACTTTTAACGCTCAAAAGATTGATCTTTCCAGTAATATTCCTCTCGATCATAGAGCAAAAAATCAATTTAAAAAAAATGGACAGAGCCAAATAATTGTCAGTGTCTATTGCCACGTAGACTCTGTACAGTGTACAGTGTACAGTACGTATATCAATTTTGTTCAGTATATCAAATAAAACAAGTTATGTTGAATATTATCGAACGAAATACACACATATTAGTATTCAATATCTCTGTACATTTATAGAAAAAAATACAAAAATTAAATACAACGTTTTTGGGTATTGCTGATGCGATCGATCCATGTTAAAGCTTATTTTAGCAAATCGCAATTACACGAGGTGAATGCATTAACGGGATACGAGCGTGACCTCGCAATTTGTGCATTAAGGTAACTCATTTTAGGAGAGTTTACTGCTTCATGGGAATCGTATGTTGAAATTTACACGATAAGAAGTGTACATATAACAGTAAGGGGCAGGTAAGAAATTAGAACCATACGAGAAACCATTCGCGGAGAATGGAAGCTGCTCGAGTTACGAGGAAAACATGGTACCACGAAGCTCGAATAGGTTTCCCCTAATGAACCACGTGCATTTCATCTGGTCTTCACTTCTCAATATTGCTCCGTTCCTTGTATCTTCCGTTGACAAAACACCAATTACGAAATAATAACACGCGGCATAATGAACAATTATATTGCAATCGATGTATCATCATAGGATTTCATTTTTTTCATCGTACACTTTGCTGATAATAGAGTTTCACAATGTTTCAGACAAATGAACAGTTTTCTTATTTCACGAGGTATCATATTACGTACCAGCAAATCACTAATTAATTAAATTATTAAACATCGGTATAGTAATACTTACCAATTGTTTTTCATTTATATACATACACCGTTGTGGTTCTTGGCTACGAATCAATGGAATTGGAAAACCATTATTGCATAGAGTTTATATTTAAAGGAGGAAGGCAATTTTCTACGAACTCTCGTTTCTCACGACCTTTTAACTGGGTTCAGCAGAGTAACGTTGTTATTCGTATTATGTTCCTTAGTACAGGTATGCCTGAAATTACAGAAACTCGTGTAGTTGCAATTCCCTGATCGCTGTATAGGGTAAGGTAATCAACTCGAGGTCAGGTACATTCGTACATGTAGCAGATTATTTTTTTTGATTAATGTAGATACTCTTCAGCATACGATGCCGGACTTTCTGTCCAAATCGCAACTTTGTAGCCGGCCGCCTTTACCATTATGTATATCATTTGCTTCAATCGCTGTTGCGAGTACCAATTAATGTTACGCAGTGAACAAGCACTACTGGTTAACGTGTAGGTAAGTATGGTTGTAATTGCGATATTCCACGGTGCAATTACATTAAACATCCTCGTTCACTTTTTGCGTCGAGATTGTATTTCCACGATACGTGTATCGCTTATTCAAATTTGAAAGCACACGATAGTGAGTAATATACTGCCTCCGCCAATGTTCCCGTAGATGGTATATGAAACACAGTTGGAGGTATTCAAATACATATTTGATAATATAGTAATATCATTAATTTTATTCCCGTTTAATTTGCACGGGATATAAAAACGACTTAGGTGAAACGCAATAAAGTTTCGTTTAACAATTTCACCAAACGAAACTCACGATTTGTACACGCTCAGATTTATGTTCTTACCTTTGTATTCGGTATTCTTCGGTATAACTTTACTACAGAATATAAAAAAACAATGTGAAAGAGAATTCGATAGGTGTTTTTTCCCAGTAACCCTTTAAGGCACCCAAGCATACATCCTGGAATCTCACCACCATCTGTTTTGTCCAAACGACTAACTCTTTGCTCCTTCGAGTGCATAAAACGAATTCCTAACAAAACAATCTGGTGTTCCGTGATTGTCGGTTTGATAAAACCTGCACGGGTACAAAATTACTACTCTGTTGTATATAATGAACATTCACGCTTTGCGGTCGTCGAGACTACAGCTACTCATTGTTCCACTTTATTTTCGGTCCTTTTAAGAGTCACATGAATATTACTGGCAACTTATTAAGACATGAAATTTCTATCAAGGGTATTTATGTTAATGCTCGTGGTTTCGTATTTATTGCAGTGGATGCATCTAGTGTAAATAAAGTGACATATTGTGGCAGAAGAAATTAATTATTTAAAGCAATTGAGTTAGTATTCCATGTATGGTTAATAAAGATGTTGGGGAATTAAAGCATTGGAAAGAGGCCATTGAACAGGTGGTTACATTTTTGTACAGATATGTATACACTATATTGGTCCAACAATATCAGTTCAAATCACTTGAAACAAGTTTAAGATTCAACAAATATTTTTATTCCTCTATTTTGTGAACGTGGAAAATAACTATAACCAAAGCAATCTTGTAACTTATTTTATTTACTTTCCAATTTTTGTCTTAATCACATTGTTATTACCTTCGTACAGTTATTTATAAATCCTTGAAAAAAAATACAATACAATCATCACCTGTATTTGGTAAAAATATTACCTGTATATAATGCATTGTGTACTCCGATTCACGATTACCTTTGGTTGTATATACGCACGCGGGCACTCTCGATTGCTGGTTTTTTATAGAAAGTTTTCGATTTCGTGAAATGATCGATTCGTTTAGAAGTCGCCGCCGGCATGATGGCGTTATCAGTAAAGCGATATTGCGCACTCACGACGCGAGCATATCGATTTCCTGTCCCAGAACGTTCGCGGCAAGTAACTTGTGTTATTACCTGGACGTGAAAATGACGAAAAGCGAGCCCCGGCTATTACGATATAGGCAATTTCAACGCCCACGTAATGATCCAGATTGTCTTCTGGTTATTTCCACAATCGACTGATTGAATGCGTTTATGCAATTGGACCGACTGATAAATTGATTTTACTTTATAATTCACACGTTTTGCAGAAACGCACGACAAACATTCGTTTCGACAAATTGCAACCTTTCCTGTTGTACCATATAATTTGAATGCAAAATCGCAGAAAATAATTGATAGCGATGTAGCGCACGGTAAGAATAATGATATTTGTAATACAACAAATATGTTATTTCTATTACGTACGTGTTGAAATTGTACGTGTTGAATTGTTGAAATTTTATTATCTTGCAATTCTGTTTTTGTAGAGAGGGTATTGCTGGTAATTAAGAAATTGTTCATATATCTTATTGTATTATTCAATCTATAAATAATAGTTATACCGAGGAAACGTTTCGGAAAATAATATCTGCAACACACACGACCAATCAGATAACGATTAAACGCGCCCTGAAATGCTAGCAAATTTAAATGGCAAGTGGAATGGACTCGACTAACTCCGATTCTCCAATGCGCATATCCAAACATTCTATCCTAACCGGCTGCTATATTTTTCTCATATCGCTGTCCCTGGGTAGATTAGCTTTAAAGACCCCTGTTTGAAAAACGTCGTTTCCGCTTTTAGTAATTGCTGTTGCAGTCATTTTTGTTTCGTCTACCTGGCAGCATCGGTTTTAATTGCACCAAAGATTTATATAAAACTGTAACAAAACGAAACGAAATCCGTTTTGATATTTGCATATAGCTATTATGTATTACCTCCGGAACATTGATATATATAATTACAATTATTTCTGATAGAGCGCCCAAATATTTTTTCCGTACAATAATGTGGTAATAAAAGAAATGTATTAAATGGTGAATGCAAAAATTTATTTATCTGTTATGGCGACTCTTTCCTATTCACTCACTTTTCAAAATTATTATTTATCCTACTAGAATACCTATGTTTCAAAAATTCTTTTGGTGATCATCAGACTCTAAAACTTGTACTATATTTTCATTCCGTGAGTGTGCTGGCCGTTGACTTATATTTTCTTTGGTAATCTTCACATTTCTTCATTCATTCAATCTCTTCCTTACGTGCAACTGTTTTGAGGGCGAATGTATACAATGTACCTGTAAATTGTTCTTTTCATTTGCAGATAAACGTCGCAGCAAGGAAATTACGGAAACATATGCTACGAAATTTCCTGATTACACATTTCTTCAGAGAAAATTGGAGTACGATGTTGCTCGAAACAGTGAAACATACTCCGTCGAAATTAAACCGAAACAAGGCTACTTGCGAGACATTGATCAGAAATTTACAAAATGTCCTTATTGTTTATCACAGTATTACAAGGTAATATAGTAATTAATTAACCGGTTCGATTGTGTTAAGTAAATTGGGGTCTGAAGTAGGGACGATTTAAAAGAAATATAATTGTATCACTTTCATTTGCAACCAATTTTACAGATAAAGCTTTAGACCAATTTTCATATATATAATAATGTTATTAGAAAATTGGAGACCTCGTACAATCACGATCCTACTATAAATCGAGATTCTACTGTACCAAAAATGAATAAAGTTCAATTATGTTGATTTATGATTTTGTACGATTACAGTTAAAGAAGAAGACTATTACCTGCCGCAGCACTTACTGTCCATTTGATCTTTTTTCTGGAGCGGAGGGACGCATGAAATCAGCATTAAAGGGATTATTAAAATCGCCGCAAAATAATCTGAAGATTTTCAAGAATGGCGTCGTGGTTTACGACCACGAATCGTCTTCAAGCGATCTTGAATGCATCCTAACAGGGTGGTTTCGCAATTCTGTGAATTCTACAAACAGAGGATACATCGACAAATTCTGCAGTTTAATTTGCTCCGCATTATTGCATCCGTTTGCTTCGGAAGAATGTGATCCATTTCCGTCTTGCGAATTCTATACACCTCTTGAACAAGACTTGAACAAGGCAACCGCGTACATTAATCCGGATCTGATAGCAAAAGCCAAAAAATTTCTCTATTTCGCTGGAGAGGTGAGCATTAATTTGAGGATTCAACGCTATTAACTCGAGGATGTAATTAAGATCACTAAAATTTTCGATAACATATTACAGCAAGCATTACGAGTAACTGCTTTAAAATACTGTAGATATACAATGAATTAGTTATTCTCCTAATTAGTGATTGTATGCAAACGTTTGTAACGTAATTAATAATGCGTAAGTGTAATGTGCAATCTTATGTATTATTAATTTTTTTTTTCTTTTACAGGAGTGCAACCTGAGAACCGAAACGTTGCCGAATAATTCTGTGCTGGAACGAATTCTTCGTATGCAGCGGCTACCATTTACTAGTTCAGACTACATTTATAATACGTATTTAAAGTTCCGGCCATTTGTAACTGACGACATGATGTATACGAATTTAATAGAATTGCACAATCCTGCAGATCGTGAAAGGCCCTACTGCAACGAGAAAGTATGGAAATATTTGAATTAGAAGTTTCTAGCATACTTTTTTGTGGGACTTTATTAAAAATAAATTCTCCCAAAGGCACCGTATAACACTTCAATGTTGTACATCCAGTGTGTACAACTGAATGAACACTTCCATATTGTAGTACATTTCACGTATAATTGCGTTTCTGTTTGCATTGCAATATTTTAAAGGCTTGTTTCTTTTTCAGAAAACTAGGGCGAATAATACAGAACGATCGAGGGAAGCTTACATAGACACATGTGCCAAAGATACTTCGGTTTCAAAGATATCTACGCTCGACGATCGTAATGGCAATAAACATATTAATCAAGCTGGTGAAAATGTTCAACGTATACCCATATCAATTCCATTTCCAATGCATTCTGAAAAGAATCATTTATGTTATAATAAACCTAGTACAATACATAATGGAGATGAGATGCACCCCAACGAAAATACAACACATATTTCTGCCAACACCGAAAGTATATTGTCTTTGCAAAATTATCTTCTGTTTTCGTGTGCAAGAGATTGCTCAATATTAATGTCGTTCCGAGAAATAAATCCGTAAGTTATAAAACCATACTATTCTATAAATACTGATTATTTTGCTGCTTGAATAATATGCGATGCACAATTATTTTCCTATACTTTATACGCTAATAGATGTTCTCCTTTGTCATATAGAAATGCTGTATCGTCAACTTTTACTGAAAACACAATACAACTTTCGGATGGACTCAGCTTTACCTTTAACATCCAAATTTCAGATTTGGATCCAAAAAGTCTGCGTTGCATCGAGAAACATCGTCAACGTGATATTTGTGCTCTAAATTCGGTAATATCTGTTGTGGAAGAAGAGCTTGTTATAAAAAATCAATCGATATCAGAAAACAGATTGTCGCAACAGTAGTGTTCAATTGAAATTTTATCGTACGACGTTCCTATACTTTATATTTTTTTAATGTTTTTGTTAATGTATACGAGTTGTATATGTGTTACATATGTATACTTATGACTAAAGGCAATACGTGTATTTATCGTATAGCCGCAATATGTAAACATATGCAATAGCTATTTAGTCACAATTACTTTGTCGTGAAGCAACTAGCGAATTAATGTTGATTCGTTAAAATTGTTTAATCAAAATCAATGTATTAATCAACAATGATCTCTTGACTACTTTTATTTCAAAGTTTAAACTTTGTTCACATATGATCATTCGGTGAACAGTTTTAGAAACTTGAAGATATTTATTATCTACTTATTATTAAATTAAGGATTTAAATTTCGTATGTCAGTGAGATTGGAATAATTAAGGATAAACTAATATTAAATAATGTTATGTAAACAAATTATTTCAAATTACGTCAAATTATACAATGCGAAAGATAGTAAGACTTAAATAGAATAAATATCTAATAATGCTAATAAGAAAATTGTAAACGTCACTGTGCAACATGTAAATGAAAGAATTTAATGTCACTCGTGATTGTTATATGTATGGTGTACATGTCATGATCTAATTAAAAATCAAGTATTGTGATTTTATTTATCGATAAGTGCAATTAGCTTAATAAATTAGAAAAAATATGTGCGCCATAGTTATGGTGATTTTTAAATGAATTTGTACAGGTTGAAATTAAGATATCAAATTGGACAAAAGAATAAAAGAGAATGAAAAAGTAATGACATAAATACATATGCATTAAAATATGATACTATTCTTAAAATATTATAATTTCAATAGTTTAAGAAATATTTCGTTTACTCAGTAATGCTTGATGTCTTTTCTGTCGAAATTATGTAAAAGCAATAATAATTAATACACCTCAGAAATATCAAGTATATGTATATTTATTTATGTAGGAAAAATAGATTTCAGATAAGGTGATTTTTCTGGATATTTAATTTTGCTTGAATACTGCCCCCACGTTATAAAACTGTGAAACGAATATCGTAATGTTTTTAAATGTAACTTCTGCAATCTTCTACGATTTATGTTAAATACAAAATTTATGTTCATTGTAACTCGTATTATGCGTTAGCATAAGGATTATAATAGTCAATTAATCGTATATAATCAATAGAACACCTGAATCTTTATATGTTTGAACATTAAAATACAGAATTATTTTATGCAGTATGGTGTAATTGTATTGTTATTTAAATATATGTTAAATTAAAATGGTTTGCATTATTGCGTTTTTGCAAAGTTCATTATATTCATTTGAACTTATAATTGTTTCAATTTTATTTAACATATGTTTAAAATTGTTTGACATCCATGTTCCCCTATGTATCGAACAGTGTGAACAAATAATAAACCTTTGAATATATAAATTAATTACCTTAAACACTACTATCCTTTTATTTTCGTTGGAAAAATCTAGTATATCTGAATACATATTCAATTGTATTATAACAAACATTGAAAAGTATATTGTATTGGCAATATTAAATGAACTAGCGCACAATTAATTCCACAATCTTTAAGCGGGATCAAAATATTTTCATTCGCGTGAATATTGTAATTAATAATTTTGTGGGTGCATTATGATATTACAGCTGAATTATTTAATAAAACATATGGTAGCAATAAAGCACAGGTGTAGCTAAAAATTTTAACATGCAATAGTACACATATACATACATATATGTATATCAAACGCCTTGTTTCATGAATGCATACATGTATGTGGAAAATTAAAAATATTGTAATCTTTGTAATTGAAAGATTGTCATTAAATTTTGACTACATCAATGACTTCAGTAGACGTGTAGGCGCTTCATAAGACAATCTAATTAGATTTTCATACAATTAATCGCCTTATATATGTACAAGGGCGTGCAGCGCAGTTATGAATGACACAGTTAGGACGAGGTGGGAGTAACCATCTACCACAGCCCCAGGAGCGTATTCACAGGGCGTAAAAGAAACAATTCTTAGAAAATATGATGAATTCATTATGATAATATATAATTAATAATCTATGAATAATAATACCTTTCTATCATAACGGGTCAATTGTATTAGCAACTAATCTATCACTTTATTGATGCATGGAAGCACGTATAACATACAACAGAATTGATTAAATCGAATGTACGTATTAAACAATTGTTCATAAGTGCATTACCAAACGAAAATATATTAACGAAAATTCGATTTTCACAATAATATTAATGGTCAATTCTCTAAATAATACTCAAGATTTATTCTTTCAGTGCAACACAAAATTGCAGCAAAGCCACAACTTAACATTCGAAGCAAAAATAATATACCTGTTCATTACTGTAGGTGTTTATTGTTTATTGTGTCTTTACATAATACATATGATCAATGAGTAATTTCCTTGTATTGGAAAATTTCTACAAGGGTTTTCGAGTTTTCCTATACACCCCTAACCAGCGTGACACGATTGGTCAGCCGGAGGTGAATGTCGGATAGGTTCGGCTGGTATCGGTTCCATCTGTGAGGATCTTCGTCCCAGGTCCCGCAGTAATTCTTGAGGACTCTGTGACGGCGCCCCTCCCTAACGGGAGAGAAAAAGCGAGTCGCTGCGGCGCTCTCTCGGCTGCCAGTCGACGTTCGTAAATGGCGACGTACCGATGTCGAATGTTCGTAGCGAATTGGTGAATCGTCGTACGTGATGACGGCTCGTCACTGAACCTCGGACGGCGATGGGCACGCAAAAGCCGGAAGAATGGGTGAATTTGCTGATCACACGTTTCGGGGAACAGGTACATCCCAGCTGTGACAACTACAAATCTGTTTAGACTTTCCTTTCTTGCCCTGTCCGTCCCCTTCCCTCTCCGCCACCGCCTCCCTCTCTTTCTTACCTACCCTCTTCCGGTGCTTTCTCTCATTCTTTCTTATTCTCTTCCTCTATTTACTTTACACTCTGCATTCTTTTAATCCATTTCCCTTATACATTTTTCGTTCTCAATCACACCTCGTTACCTTCTTTCCTGTCTCCATTCATTTGTTATTAATTGTACTTTACCTTTCCTCGTTATTACGTGAACTATACCGGGGAGCATTGATATCAGAGGAACTGTTCTATGCACACGCCAAAAAACCGGCAAACAGTCATTCTTATTAGATACTCGTACGAATTCGGTTAGATTTGCGTAGTTTCGCAGAATCGAATTGGTCCCTGTGCGATGAATACGAGGCAAGTGCGACAGACTTGTATTTCCCATTAACCAGTGAACACATTCGGCAAAGTGACGAGAAGTGCGAGGCGTTGAGTGACACAAGTTAACATTGAATCGGTAACTTTGACGGTGGCGAGACATTCTATTCTTTCTGTATTCCTGTACTGGGAGGCAAAGTGTAGATATACCTTCGCAAATTACCGATGTGTTTTACAACGATTGTACAAATGAAACTTGGAGCAAGTCATGTAGTATTCGAGCCAGTGCCCGTTAAATATTTTAAACGCGTGTGGCTTAAATTGTTCGGTTTCGTCCAGTTCTTAATTTCTTTTGTTTTATTCTTAGCTAAAGTCAAGTGCAATAATGATAAAATAAGAAAATAACGTGCGATTTAACGCAGAGAATGCCGCTACTATTTCGACTGTTGCTGGCATATTTATTAATGGCTGATATCGTTGTTCCCTGTGAATGCACCGTCATTCGTTTGTTCGTTGATTCGTTCATTCATGGGAAGATGCTTTCTCGCGGTCTCCTCCCTCTACACGCCGTGGAGTCCACGGTTTGACCTTCGCCCCTTCTCCCTTTTCTCTCCGCTCCGAGTTAAAATGTACATATAGGGTGCTCCAAAATCCGCCTATTGTTTCAATAATTTAGTAAAGAGTACTACTTTACCTGTCAAATGTATCAAACTCCCAGCTTCAATGGTTTTAAGTTCTAATGTAGTCCCTTTTTTTCATATATATTGTAAGAATGTTTAAAAAATGCTATCTAATCGTTGTTTAGTTGCAATGGAAATTCGAAAATGCTGCGGCGCAAAGATATAAGAAACTAAAAAGTATTTATAAATTCGAAATTATTTTTCTTTCACTTCTTCTTTAAATCCATATAATTGTAACGAATGTGTGTATTGTACAATTTTAGTTATACATGTACAAACAATGCTTATGATTTGTACTATCGTTTACGGGAACAACGTGAACAGTGTATTATTTAATGAAACGATATATCGTATTAGAAAAATTTTTTTAGGGATGCATTATTGGAATTACCCTGTAGAGTTTCATTCCCTGCCCCCCTGTGACCCCTCTATGCCAACCCAACGTCGCTTCCGTCGTGTCAGGGATACATGAATGAAAATTGCATTCACTTCACGCACGGCTTATCGAAGAATTCGAATCTATCTAAATGCGATTACATGAACATGCACGTAACTTTCGAACTTTGTTGTAAAGCACATGCCATTGTAACGACGTCTTCGATCGGTCACATATGCATATATGCACAAATATAACGTATAAAGATCTTGATTATTTTATGAATGCTCGACATGCATTACTCGTTCCATTTTCACTGTAAATATTCATGCACTTACGTGTACGCTGTTAGAAGCAGTAATATTTAGATCAGCCGAGAATTATATGCTTTTTTAATAACGAACAGCAAGAAGACTTACGAAAAGTTTCTCTTACCATTATAATATTGTATGTCTTTAATATCCTGTCCTTTGAATGGGAAAATTCTGTAATTAATTATTTAATAAACGCAGTAAAGGGTAGGAAAATTGAATAATTCGAATGGAAAGATTTTCGGATATATTATATATCGTATTGTTAATGATTTATGGTACGTGATCATTTATTTTTATGAAACTCTTATATTATTAATAATGTGTTTACGTATTTTACTGAGTTGAGTAAAAAAAACTCGTTCACGTTTCTTTATAAAAACATTAAATATTATTATATACAGCGCTCTATGAGACGCACTACGTATATACAACATTAAAATTTACGAATTTATAATTAGTAACTTCTACAAATCAGTACTTTATTCTATATTCCAAGTTGATTATTATTAAAATTTCGATTTTGTTGTATTTAGTTGCCGTGTCGCAGTGGCCCACAGGCCACCCATTCTCGTATGAACGAAGAGAGAAACAAAAAATGTTTGATACAAATTTCTCAATACCGTTTCTCTCTTGTAATATCCAACCTCACCAAAATACTCCAAAATGTTAATGAAATGGTACCATGTGTGGGGGGCCAGCGCATATTCCATAGTACAGATCAAGATCGGCATTGCTACGAATCCATTATCATCATTTTAGACACTTTGGAAAAGTGTCTAGCAAATCAACCAAAAGACGCAGCCAAATTCGATGAGGCTATGAATGTAAAGTTTTTATTGAAGGAAATATGCCAATTTATAGGTACGTTATCTTAGATATACCCCTTGTATACATATAATGTACTGGGTATGCGGAAGAAAATTTCTGAATATAAGTTATGGTGCTGTTTTCAGATATACCGATCGATAGCCCCCAAACTGCACACTTGAAGAACTTGGCGAGCAAAGTTCTGTTTGCGCTCAGTCTAAATTTCTTTAATGCTGTATTTAACAGAATATCATCCAGGCTTCAGGAGTTGGCAAAATGCGGCGACGAAAATGCTGATTACAGCGACATTGAATTAATTCAACATATAAATGTGGACTTGTGTAGGCTAACAAAACTTTTAAATGGTAAATCTTGATCACGTCGATTAATTATATTATCGTATTAATAAACAAGTTATGTTATCACCGTTATTGTCATTATATATTTTTTCTAGAAGCGATACAGAAATTTAAACAGCTTAAAAAGTCTGCCCACATAGTTCTTATGAACTCATTGGAAAAGGCAATTTGGAATTGGATGGACACTTATTCCCAAGAATTTGCTGATCTTCAAAGGAAACCTAATGAAGATCTTGGAAAAGCGTGCGAAGAATTATTTGACATTCTTGATACATTCGCAGACAATAAAAAGGGAAGAGCCGCAGCTGTTTGGCCATTACAAATTATGCTTCTGATTCTTTCGCCAAAAGTTTTAGAGGAAATTGTGAATGCTGACTTTGGTGCACCCTGCTCCCCACGGCATTCAAAGAAAAAGCAATTTATTGACAGTGTTAAACGAGGCCTAGGTATACATAGCAGCTCTGGTAGGCAACTAGTGGAGGCTGCTGCAGTAACATGTATTAAATTATGCAAAGCGTCGACTTATGTGAACAATTTGGACTCAAACAACGTTATTTTCACGCTTGTTCAACACGTTATGAATGATTTGATGGCACTACTTTTTAATCCAGGAAAAGTATTCTCTCGTGGTCAGAGCTACGTTGCCCACGACATCGACCTAATGATAGACTGTTTTGTTAGCTTTTTTCGCATTAAGCCTCATAACAACGAAGTACTTAAAGTTTGCTTGAACCTGAACTATCCATCGACATACCAGTTCGTCTTGGTTAGCTCATTATACAAGTAAGACAAAATTCAAGATATTTATATTATTAAAAAAAAAGGCAATTTTTGTCCACGAAAGGGTGTATAAATTAAATTTATTATCTTAAGGAAATATATTGTAATAAATAGCTTTCATTTCAGAATTGTAACTCAACCAAGACTGCCATGGTGGCCTCAAATAGATCTTCTGTATTCTCGTAGTGCAGAACTTAGGAATATGTTTACGGATATTTTAAATAAAGTCACACAGAGTTACATATCACACACAGCATTGCGAAT
This sequence comes from Nomada fabriciana, assembly GCA_907165295.1. Taxonomy (NCBI): domain Eukaryota; kingdom Metazoa; phylum Arthropoda; class Insecta; order Hymenoptera; family Apidae; genus Nomada; species Nomada fabriciana. Next base: position 8,718,777 of record OU015695.1, read on the forward strand.
GATTCAAAGTTTAACACTGAAAGGCAAAGAACAGAACAAGTATAGAGATCGTGGTGAAGAAGTTTCAAGCTATAGAAATTTACTTTTATGGATGGTGAAACTTATTCACGCGGATCCTATGTTATTGCTGCATGTAAGTATTTTGCACGTGAATTTCAAACACAACTTGCAGCCGTATTTATCAATTTTTGTTATTCATTACAGAGTCAAGGGAAGGCTGGTCATGAAATACAAAGCTCGACTTTGGAACTAATTAATGGTTTAGTTTCTTTAGTTCATCAACCAACGATGCCTGATATTGCTAACGAAGCAATGGAAGCATTATTAGTATTACATCATCCAGATAAAATAAAAGCATGGAATCCGGAAGCCCCCATAAATACTTTTTGGGATGTTAGTTCACAAGTTCTCTTCTCAATTTCCCAAAAATTGATACAGCATCAAATCGTTAATTACACCTGTATATTAAAATGGCTTAGGGAAATACTAATTTGTAGAAATGCTTTTCTGGCAGAAAATAAGGATTATGCTAATGTCGGTAGCCAGATCGCAGTGTGCAAGCAAGCACATATTAAGCTTGAGGTTTGTTTGGGCTTATTTATAACGTGTCACGGAAACTGTTGTTTAGTTTAAATATGATCATATTTGTACCGTAGAAAATGATTTGTTTATTCGCAAGTTGTCTTAAAAGTTAAGTTCCAGGAGAATTTCATGGTACTTTCATTCTAGGTTGTATTCTTTATGTACCTGTGGAGCATAAATATGGAAGCAGTTTTAGTATCAATGTCTTGTTTCGCGTTGCTTTGCGAAGAAGCAGAGATTCGTTGTGGTAGCGATGAAGTAGCAGTAACTTGTCTACTTCCTAATTATCACTTATATCTTGAGTTGGCACAAGCATCTACTGTGTTAATCACTGGTAAGTTTGAAAAAAATTCGGGAATCATGCCGATTCGTTTTTAATGCAAGGTATCCTACTTTCCAAAGTAGAAGTAGAAATTCGAATCGAGGGGTATTGCAAGATATTAATATGTATCATATAGGGGAGAACATAATATCTTTGCTTTCAAACAGACGAAATACGATGAAATATTGATGGAAAGTAAATCTTTGTTACGCTTACTAGGAAGTCATTAAAATACGACATGAACAGATTAAGTGACATTATTCTTTCCAAGATAGTTTCGATTCGGGTATCTACTAACAATTATTTTACTTGAATTCAAACATTCATTCATGAATTTTTGAATTCACTTTGTATTTTGATTAGTATAACCCTTATATGGCTGCAGTAGAGTATTAAAGACCTTGTTACCATAACAGCCAGCGGGGAAAGTAAGATATGTTATCACGACCATAATTATGGTAAGTGCTCATATTGTAAATATGCCTCTATTTTCTACTGTCGAGTGTGCTTCATTTTTTTCCTTTTTATTTATCTTAATCGCTACATTTAATGCATAATTACTTCACGTATACATTTAATACATACACTGAACATATTGTGAATATTTTAGGGCGCGCCGCTTTGCAAAAAAGAATTATGGCCTTGTTAAGGAAGATAGAGCACTGTACAAATGGCGTGCAGCCAGTACGTATATTTTGTGTAACTCATATTCTATGTTTCTAAAGTAGTTCATATATTAATAACAATGATAAAGTTTAATACTTATTTCTCGAGATATTTCGTTTTATTAACAATAAATCATACAAAGTAAAGTTCGCCAAAAGTAATAGAGTATTAAATTTGATTTATATTGTATAAACTAATATTGTTATACTTGTCGGTTTTATTTTCTATTCTTACTTATTATCCAATAAATACAGATGTATCCCTTGATTTTAGGCTTGGGAGGAAACGTTTAGAAATTGGGAGGGGACGTCACGACAGTTAGTAAATTACCCGAAATCGAAAGTAGAAGACGGACAAATGGAATCGTTTCATCGGAGTACAGGAAAGCGAAGAGCGTCTCACCAAAATTCAGAACACGAGCTAGAAGAACAAATCAATGAATGGGCCAACATGACAGGATATCTCTGCGCTTTAGGCGGTGTATGCTTGCAGAAGCGTTCTCCAAATAGACCGTTATCCGGAATACCTCCAAATCCAGAAGCAAAGAAAAGTTCGAAGCAACAGGAACCCACACCTTGCTTATCAAATCCGAGTCAAGAGGTGCAATATTGCACGCAATTCGTCTATAATTTGCTACGTCTGTTAATTTGTAGTAATGAGAAGTTTGGAAATCAGATTCAGAAACACGTTAAAGAATTAGTCGGGCATGAAATGAGCCCTGCTCTGTATCCTATACTTTTCGATCAAATTAAAAGTATAGTTGAGAAGTTCTTTAATCAGCAAGGTCAAGTTATAGTAATGGATGTTAACACACAATTTATCGAGCATATAATATTCATCATGAAAAATATCTTGGATTCTAAGACAGACCAGCCTTCCGAATATCTTGGGATGACCAGTATAGAAGGAATGATGTTAGCAATAGTTAGATACGTTAGACATTTGGACATGACCGTGCATTCTATCCATATTAAAACAAAATTGTGCGAGCTCGTTGAAGCGATGATGAAAAGGCGAGATGACTTAGCATTTCGACAGGAAATGAAATTTAGAAATAAATTGGTCGAATATTTGACCGATTGGGTGATGGGTACTACTCATCAAATTAATCCGTCAAGTGGTGGAGACATAACTGTTTATACACGGTAAATGTTTTCTTCTTTAATGAGATTATGTTAAATAATTTTTGTTAATAACTGTTATGATTTATGAGTAAAGAGAAAAATTTAATTATAAAAGTTCTATTTTTACAAATCTTGATGACATTTAAAATTAACTGTAAAAAACATGTTCAACCCGTGTGTATTTCAGTAGAACAATATTCTAAATACCGTTAATATTTATATTAGTTAAATACCTTTACTGTGATTTCAGAGACTTAGATCAAGCGTGCATGGAAGCAGTCGGGGCATTGCTGCGAGGACTTCCTCTTCAACCAGAAGAATCTGACCGTGGTGATTTAATGGAAGCGAAATCTCAATTGTTCTTAAAGTATTTCACCCTGTTCATGAATTTGCTAAATGATTGCAACGAAGCGGCCGGTGAAGAAAAAGAGATTGTGTCTCAGCAACCGCGTTTAATCAGTGGCAAATTATCTACTTTACGCAACGCTACTATACAAGCAATGAGTAATCTTCTTAGTGCAAATATCGATAGCGGTTTAATGCATTCACTGAGTAAGTAAACGTATTATTCTATTCCGTATATGCAGGGTCACCCGGAATCTCTCAGTCCGCTTTTAATGGGGGCTAGCTGGGGTGATTCTGAACAACTTTTTCCTTCACCAAAATGTTGGTTGAAGCTTCGTTTTTGAATTATTAACGAAAAACACTGTCCAATCGAAGCGCCCGTAAATCGCGCGCTCCAGCACGCGACTTTCAAACGCGCTTGGTCGGGGTCGTGAACCAGTTCATTAACACGGCGACCGTGCGCGAGTGAGGACGCGTGCTGGAGCGCGTGCTCTACGGGCGCTCTGACTGGTCAGTGTTTCTCGTTAATAACTCAAAAAACGAAGCTTCAACCAACATTTTGGTAAGGGAATATGTTGTTCGGAATCACTCCAACAACCTCCTATTAAAAGCGAACGGAGAGATTACGAGCGACCCTGTATAAGTGATACAAGTAAGAGTCTCGATTATCCGAGTTGATCACAAATCGTAATGACAAAATAATAAAAAACTCTAGACTCCACTGTACTTTACGTTTTCTTTCTACGGTGTCGATCTATACCTATATTTTTTTGGTTCCGAATACTTTCAGGCTTGGGATATAATCCGGATCTACAGACCCGAGCAGCATTCATGGAAGTTCTTACGAAAATTCTCCAACAGGGAACAGAATTTGACACGCTGGCAGAGACAGTATTGGCCGACAGATTCGAGCAGCTGGTGCAGCTTGTTACAATGATAAGCGACAAAGGAGAATTGCCAATTGCAATGGCATTAGCTAACGTAGTGACGACGAATCAGATGGACGAATTGGCACGCGTATTTGTAACATTATTCGACGCAAAGCACTTATTGTCACCTCTTTTGTGGAACATGTTCTATCGCGAAGTTGAGGTATCCGATTGTATGCAAACGTTGTTCCGCGGGAACAGCCTTGGCAGCAAAATTATGGCGTTTTGTTTTAAAATTTATGGTGCAAGTTACTTACAAAACTTATTGGAACCTTTAATTACACCGCTGTTGGACGATCCTACTACTGGGTTCGAAGTCGATAGCGCCAGGATAGATGCTAATGAAAATATAGAACAGAACGGTCGTAACTTGATAGCATTAACACAGAAAGTATTTGATGCTATAGTATCGTCCGCTGATCGGTAATTATAATTAATTACATTTATATTGCTGAGTTGCGTTCATATTTATAACAACTCTGTTGTATTTGTTTGCTTCTTTCTAGATTTCCTCCGCAATTACGGTCTATGTGTCACTGTCTGTATCAAGTACTAAGCAAAAGATTCCCGCAATGCCCTCAGAATAATATCGGAGCTGTTGGGACTGTAATATTTTTGCGATTCATTAATCCAGTCATTGTATCGCCACAAGAAATGGGCATCGTAAATAAGCCTGTACCGCCTCACATTAAAAGAGGTCTTATGTTAATGTCTAAGATACTTCAGAATATCGCAAATCACGTAGAGTTTAGTAAAGAGCAGCACATGCTGCCGTTTAATGACTTTCTACGAGCACATTTTGAAATCGGAAGAAGATTTTTCATACAAATAGCGTCGGATTGTGAAACGGTCGATCAGGCTAGTCATCCAATGTCGTTTGTATCGGATGCCAACGTTTTAGCGCTGCACAGATTACTATGGAATCATCAGGAACGAATTGGCGATTATCTTAGCAGTAGTCGGGACCATAAAGCAGTAGGCAGAAGACCCTTCGATAAAATGGCTACGCTATTGGCTTATCTAGGACCCCCGGAGCATAAACCAGTAGATTCACAGTGAGCGATGTTTCATATTAGATGTAATTAGATACAAATGTATACGTGTTTGTATATAATTTTTCTTTGATAGCTTATTATTTTCCTCGTCTTATGCTCGCTGGTCAAATATCGATATGTCTTCAAATAACTTTGAAGAAATCATGGTGAAGCACAATATGCATGAGAACGAAGAATTTAAGAGTATCAAGAATTTGAATATCTTTTATCAAGCTGGAACCAGTAAACAAGGATATCCGGTGTTTTATTATATTGCCCGACGTTACAAGTATGTATTACTTTCTATTTCTTCTCTATTAATACACATGTTGCAAGTCTAATATTATTTTTACTCGAATCTGTGGAACTTTTGAGTATAAACTGTTTCCTTTGAGTAGTTGTTTCCAATCTTACGCCAAAATTTCGACTAGCCTTTAAACACAATATACCGCTCAAAAGTATCGGAGTAACATTTTAATCTGTAATGTGATCTGTCCATATTCTTTTGCAGAATTGGCGATACGAATGGCGATTTGCTAATATACCACGTTATTCTTACGCTAAAACCGTTTTGCCATTCTCCGTTTGAGTTGGTTGTTGATTTCACCCACACATGTTCAGACAATCGATTTAGAACTGAATTTCTACAGAAATGGTTTTACGTGTTGCCAAAGGTGGCGTACGAAAATATTCACGCTGCGTACATCTACAATTGCAACAGTTGGGTGAGAGAGTACACGAAGTTTCACGATCGAATCCTGGCGCCGTTGAAGGGCAACAGGAAGGTGGTCTTCATCGACGGTCCTGGACGTTTGAACGATGTGATCGATGTCGATCAACAAAAATTACCCGGAGCCACATTGTCTTTGGACGAGGACCTGAAGGTTTTTAACAGCGCTCTGAAACTTTCTCACAAGGACACCAAGGTGTCCATAAAAGTCGGACCAACTGCTATACAAATTACCTCGGCGGAGAAGTGCAAAGTGTTATCGCATTCCGTTCTCTTAAATGATGTTTATTACGCGTCCGAGATAGAAGAAGTTTGTTTGGTGGACGACAATCAATTTACATTGACCATCTCGAACGAAACTGGCCCATTGTCCTTTATCCACAACGACTGTGATAGCATCGTGCAGGCTATAATTCATATAAGAAATCGATGGGAATTATCGCAGCCCGAGTCTGTATCTGTTCATCCGAAGATAAGACCTAAAGATGTACCTGGAACATTATTGAACATGGCGTTACTGAATCTCGGCAGTTCCGACCCGAATTTACGAACAGCAGCGTACAATCAACTGTGCGCCTTAACCGCGACGTTCGATCTGAAAATAGAGGGACAACTGCTGGAAACATCTGGCCTTTGCATACCATCGAACAATACCATATTCATCAAACATTTGAGCGAAACTTTGGCCGCGAACGACCCGCACCTTACGTTGGAATTTTTGGAGGAGTGTATACAAGGTTTCAGATTGTCGAGCATCGAGCTGAAACACCTTTGCTTGGAATACATGACCCCGTGGCTGAATAATCTCGTACGATTTTATAAACCGAACGATGAAGGTGGAAAGCGACAAAAACAAGTGACCAAAATTTTAGAGAAGTTAATCACATTAACCATCGAGGAGGTGGAGATGTATCCAAGCATACAAGCGAAGATATGGAGCACGATAGGAACACTACCAGACCTGATCGACACAGTTCTAGATAATTTCATTCAACGCAGCGTCAGCTTTGGACTTGGCTCTCCCACCGTGGAGATAATGGCCGACACAGCTGTAGCGTTGGCTTCGGGGAATGTTCATTTAGTTGCGAAGAAAGTAATAGGGAGGCTCTGTCGAGTGGTTGATAAAACCTGTACCTCACCGACACCGTTGTTGGAACAGCATACAAGATGGGACGATATCGCCATTTTAGCTAGATACTTATTGATGCTGTCGTTTAACAACTGTCTGGACGTTGGAACGCATTTGCCGTATTTATTTCACACGGTAACGTTTCTGGTTTGCTCTGGGAGTTTATGCATGCGTGCTTCCACTCACGGTTTGGTCATCAACAGCATCCACTCCCTTTGCACCTGCAGTTCCCCTTCCTTCTCCGAGGACACTTATCGGATACTACGCATGAGTTTGGATGAATTCTCTCTGCCGAAGTTTTATTTACTTTTCGGGATCAGTAAGGTGAAATCTGCCGCGGGCACAGCATTCAGATCGAATTATAGACATTCGAACGAGAAATGGTTTAGCAATGAACGCAGCGTCACCGGAACGCACGACAAAGAGAGGCTCTCGTTGACCAGCTTGGAAATCATCACGGACGCACTCCTTGAAATTATGGAGGCCTGTATGCGAGACATTCCACAGTGCGATTGGTTAAAAACCTGGACTTCCTTGGCGAAGAACTTCGCATTCTGCTTCAATCCGGCCTTGCAACCTAGAGCATTGATAGTTTTCGGGTGCATCAGTAAAAGTATAACTGACCAGGATATGAAACAACTATTGAGGATACTGGTGAAAGCGCTCGAGAGTTTTAACGACATCACTCTGCTGGAAGCTATTATTATGTGCCTCACTCGATTGCAACCATTGCTTAGACCGGTATGTTATGACATTTAAATCGCTAATAGGACACGATAGTACGGTCATTTCGGCGATATTTTCCCATAAGAATTTAATATGATATTTTTCACATTTTTAAGGAATCCCCCATACACAGATATTTATTTTGGGTGGCCACGTCAGTTCTGCAATTGGACGAAGCGTCCCTGTATGCTTGTGGTTTGGCGCTTCTTGAACAAAATTTGCATACTTTAGACTCGCAAGGAACATTCGATGATAAGGTAGTAATTTGTTTCATCGCTCCCGGGACAATTTGCGATCAGAAGTTTTTTAATCGTTCCATTGAAACGTTTTAGACATTGGAACACGTGATGATGTCGACTCGCGAGCCTTTGGAATGGCGTTTCAAGCAATTAGATCACGCCGTGGGACTTTCGTTTAAATCCAATTTTCATTTCGCGTTGGTGGGACATCTTCTGAAAGGATACAGACATCCAACACCGACCACTGTTACGCGAACAGCTAGGGTACTGACCATGCTATTAGGCATCGTTGCTAAACCATTTAGGAGGGACAAATTCGAAGTCACGCCGGAGAGCGTGGCGTATTTATCTGGTACGTCTGAATGGGCCTTGTCAATTTGTTTGTATTATTCACTGACAATTCTCATATCCCTTTATCTCCACTTAGCATTGGTATCGGTGTCCGAGGAAGTACGAAGTCGGTGTCATATTAGACATGCTGTTACGAAAAATGCAGAATCCGGTAGTACCGATTGCCTCGATATATTGCTCCCGCACAATACAGTGAGTAATCGTTCACAAGGTGTTCTATGATACCGATATATCTGCGGGCTTTTGAATCAGTGATAACTTCATTTATTTATGAGATTTATTTATGATATCATAATAATGGGAATTGTTTATTCATATCGTGTTGGAAGAATTATTCGAATAAATTGTATACCAATGATACAGGATACACCTAATGCAACATCTAATAATCCCACTAATCGCCGGCAAAAATCGTGGGATCTTCTGGACCAGTCTGCACTTACACAAGCACGGCAACAAAAACAGTATTCGACTCATCAGGTAAGGTTTATATCTGAATCGAAAAGACGATAATTCGATAAACGCGTTGATTATTTTCATTACTAAATATTTGCGCAGTAATTCGCATTATATTTATTGACCTAAGATATGAATTATGAGCTGTCGCTATGTTATTGCGCAATATTAATAATATTCATTTATAGCATATTATTTGACTTGCCTTCGTTTGAAGTCTTTCAAGATACGTCATATGCTAAGCAGGCTGTATTTTCGCTGACGTATGCGTATTATGTATTATTTATAAAATGAACGTAATTGAAACTTTCGAGCAAGAAATGTGGAACATTGCTTTTATTCCCATTTTATGAACAGGAAAGATTAAGAATGAAATTATTAAATATTAGTAGAGACTATACTTTTTAAAGCGTAGGCACATATCAAGATCTTGATGCTGTATTTCTTTTTGCACATAAATTTTAAGAGACTCATGACTGTCCGAAATAAGAAAACACTTATGTATGATTTTGTTACCGAAGTATTATGGTAATTTATTGCTTAAAAATATTTTGTAGGAATTCTATTTGCCGTTAAGTAATATTGTTTGTTCTTTTGTGTTTCCGTACGTGCCTCTGTTTACTATTTCGGTGTCTATGCTCGCATCTGCCTGTATCCGCCTTGCCTCTGCCTGGGGTTGTATAAAATACAATGCAAATTGTTACTTATGCGTATCATGCTCCATCAATTTGCCAAAAAATGACGGGTGTTTGCGTCATTAACAAGACTGGACGGATTTTATTTAAAACGCAGCGATCCTTTTCGGTACCAACTGCGAAGGAAACAAAACCGAGCGAAGAACCGGAACCAAAGGTAAGATCTTTTTCATTTGAATTGGAGACCTTATACTTATAATTATTACCGAAGGGAATTTATTCGGTAATTTGTTACCGCCTTATTTCTATGTTGATATTTAATTATAAAATAAAACAAATAGTTACGTATCGCAATATATCATAGATGTATTACAATAATCGTAATTTATGTAGAATCGAAGTGCCAGAGTAAGCGTGAGCAACGAGAACAATGTATTGCTCGATCCGGAGGTGTTAACAGATTTTTCAACCCAGACTTTGGTTTTAACCGTCTTGGTCACTTTAGTTAAAAATTCGACTGACGAAAACGAGCAAAGGATACTTTACGAATACCTTGCCGAAGCATCGGTGGTGTTTCCAAAGGTTTTTCCAGTTATGTGAGTAATTATTTTCCACGACTTTACTGACAACAAATTTCTTTTCAAAGATAGTGGCGGAGAAATAGAATATCTTATAATTTTAGATCATGTCGAAGTATACAAGAATGTTAACTTAATGCTCTTACATGTTTTTCCCAGTCACAATTTGCTCGATGCGAAAATCAATATGGTGTTATCCTTCTGCCACGATCAAGCTATATTGAATTCCGTACAAGCAATTATACAGAACATGATCGCTTGCGAGGATACGAGTCAACAACAGTTGCACTACCTGCAAAGCTGTGGATTTGGTGGATTATGGAGATTCGCCGGACCATACACAAATGTAAGCACGTATAAGTGCTAAATTTCGAACAAATAATATTAATGAAACCTACATAATACTATGTGCGCAACTATCTTGCAAAAATTGTGAATAGTTTTCGTCGCTTCATGCGATCTCGCTAACTTATGAAGTAGCCCGACTTAAAAAGAAATCATGATCGTAGTAAAAATAAATATTAAAGATACGATTTTGATAGTAAAAGCATTGTGAAAATTATTACTTTTGTGTCGATGTATTTTTTAGTCCAACTGCACAGCTGAGAGCGCTCAATTATTCGTTAATTGCTTGGAGGCCATGGTAGAAACGTGTCTGCCAGTGGATGAAGCTGACGGATCAAATAGCAGTGAAGTCATAAATGAAAAGGGCAAACGACCCGATAGTCAGCAATCTGAAGCCACGTCTAAAAGCAAACCTTCAACGTATGCAACTGATCGGGCAACTGCTCGTGCCTTTTCAGAAAGGGTAGACGAAACTTCACGAAGTAATACTGCTTTCGTTCACAGAGAGTAAGTGTATGGTAGCTAGACAGCAAGTTTTCTTTTTTATACATACAAAGTTACGCGAGTTAATCGATTTGTACTGTTGATGAATAGAAAATACCATAATGGCAATGTTTCTAGTACTTTCAGTCGCAGTGTGGATAGCAGAGGAGACATTTCGTTTGATTCTATAGGCCAAGGAGAATATACTAGCGGTAGTAACAGTTCGCAACCTTAGCGTTTATTATGTGAGCCTAAGAAACAGTGCGGTAAGCATGGGCGAAAAGGACAAGTTGGTCGGAAATTGCAAAGACAATTGAGGTATGTTCAATGTGTGAAACTTCTAGAAGAATTCCACTAGTTATTATCAAGGGCGCCTAATAAAATAGAAAATATTCTTTTCACTTGTAACAGTAAAAAGTCCAGTATCTATTATTTCTTATTTTCAGTGATATAACTAATTCGTTTTATATTTTCAATGAAGGAACGCAAACATTCTGGCTCCGTGTTATTGCTGCAACATGTCGAATCAGTTTAATCCAATGCCGTCCACTTCACGTTGATGTACCCACTGGAATGGAAACCAATAAGCACAATTCGTTATTATATATTTATTTGATCATTAGTGAAATACGTTCGTGTTTTGCGTTCGATACGACGTTCAATTATAAATTTGCAATCGTAGTAGAAAGAAGTTCTAGAAACGAACCGATCGTTACTTTCTTAGCATACCGGTGTTAATTTACAGCAACGAATAACCATTGTTAAACGTGGTAATTACAACTATGTATTTATATTTTTCTTCATTCATAATCGAGAAACATTCTTCGCTGTTTCGTGACAGAAGATGGATATTCCCGCAGATATTTTTATCCCTTCGCAAACTAAATATTTTTATATCATAGAGGAATCTGTTTCTATTTCTGAATACATTTTAATATAGCCACGTGTTATTAGAATGAAATGACTCTATAAATAGTTTTATCAGGGATATCTAATTTTCTGTAGTATTGCGAAGTATCGAGCGAGTTGAGATCCTTTTGTTAATAATGTATATTGTAATAGAACGAAGGGTACACTATGAAAGGCACTAAAGGTAAATTCCACTTGATCGCGGCCTCGACAGCAAAATGAAATGATGGGCGCGACAAGATGCGGGGAACACTACTTGAAACGCAAAAAACAAAATGCATGTACGTTCAATGGAGAATTGATTGAAGGTCGCGCCGTTCAGCTGGACATCACAGCGAAAGAAGTTCCGATTAAAATGGCAACGAGTGTTCAAGACGCCTATGTAAATAAATGCAGAAGTTTTCTACGTGCACAAAGGCATAATATTACCGGGGAAAATATATTTGTGGAAATAACCACGAATTCCCCCGTATTATCAGACGTACGCGTGTAGAATCAACGCGACGCGACTGGAATAGAATTCCTGGGTCGTCCACGGAGTCCCTTCCATTATGGTACGAAGCCATGTATATGAAGAACTTCTATTCCTTTCCATATTTATTCTTTCAGTGTAATTGTATTTTATTTGAGGAAGCGGCTGGGATATATTCGCGCGTTTTGGCGGAAAACGCGACTGCAATGTTGTCGCGTTTGTTCGTCTCTTTGAATAGAAATTTCGAGGGGGTTCAGGAACTCACCCCCTCGAACATCGTAGTGTAGTCTCAACCCCTTGTACCTTGCCAATTATATTTGTCGCGCGTGTAAATGGAAATGTTTAGAATTAAGCATCGATATATTTTTGTATTGTTGGCGTTTCATAAATTTAGGCGAACGAACGACAAGTTACGTTTCATTGGCAACATTTATATTTATATTTATATTTTTTAAAAATATATTTATTAAGAATATCGATTGGAAGCACGCGGTTATTTTGTACGTATTTGTGGCGTAGCTCTCGGCGAAACAAACGGGGGGGAGGGGGCAAAAGGAGAGCAAAAGTGACAAGGGGTTGACAAATACAAAGATGCTCTGGACCAGTATGCGACCGGTGCATCCGAGCGTCTTATCTTTCTTTTTTTTTGTCTTAGGACGCTCGATCCGACCGGACGGTCATTTCTAGAGTTCTTAAAAATGAAACACCAATGATTCTATTGTCTACCACTTATTAAAGTACAAAGCGAGACCACACGTTATTTTTCCTCGAGGTGTGCTCGATGCACAAGGGGGACACTTTATTAGTAATTAGAGAAAAATTAAGGGGCGATCGGTGTCGACAGACGTGTCGATTTTTCTGTCGGTACAACGGCTACGAGATACGAACGATATATATAGTATATACATTTAATATACATATTAATAGATTGATATCGCAGCAATAGAATACTTGTAACGAGCTCGATAATGCGTTTGTACATAGTATATAAAATATATATTATACGCAGGTTGTTTCGTAAGTTGTGAAAGGAATGGCTAATGGAAAATTCGTTCGAATTGCTAACAATATGTGCAAGGGTTGTTAAATTGATCATCGTCTGTTTTTCCATTATGATTTCATTTTATTGCTAATCGCACAGTTAGCTATTTTAATGTTTTCATTACGGTTATAATGGTTCCTTTCGTTTTGGTTTTTGAAGCGGCACGTAATTTAGGGGTGCCGAATTTTCTCTTAGCAATTGACGTAAAAGCTTGCGGAATATAGTGCATGTGGGGTATTTCATACGATATATTCCATACGGGAGTGAATAATTTAAACGAAATGTATATCTTGCCACGTTTTCATACGGCTATTGATCAGTAACTTTTGTAGCATTTGATGAGGGGTGATTATAATACTGATACTTTTCCATGTCGCTTTCCATGTGATAATTTGTTATTAATTTAGTCTAACAATTTGTTCTACTATTCCGTATACGTGATCGTAATCGATGTATTCTTCATTCACATTTTTCCCTTTCGTCTGCCCCCTTTCTATTCATTTTGCGATATACATTCGCAGTCAGAAAGCGATTAACGATCTGCCTTGTTCTTTGTGATTCTACACCAAAGATATAAATATCATTTACCGTCAGGATATTATTCTCATTCTCATGCAATTGAATATAAATGTAAAATGTAAAGCTCTAACAGTAGGAAAAATGAATGTTACATGAAACTTATGTAACTTGTATAAGTATTGTTAATTAAAAGGTGGACATTCAATAGTCGTATTGGAACTGTTAAACGATTTGTTTGCCCGATTAAGGGCGTCGGAATATCTTACAGCTGAAATACCATATCTTATGAAATACTCTGTATATATACATATATACAATATAAATACACGATATAAATTTTTGTATAGCACGTGCACATTTTGGAGATTTATAATTTCGCGGGGACAAAAATTGTTTCGAAATGATCGAATAAGATAATATGTGTTATTATTAGGAGGAACGTTCTATAGATTCGAGTGTCCACGTCCAATGTTGATTTGAAGAAAGAAAATGTACAATCTTCTATATGCTTGTACTTAGATATTTTTGGAAGCATCTCGAATCGAACTACGCATACGGACAAAGCGTTGTTAATCTAGTTAAATGTTTAAGTGTTATATCTATATCGTGCAGTAATCGTGATTATAAAACGGAAAATTCCTTAAGCAGAAGTAAAACGATTCTTAATGTTTTCGTATTATCAACATTGGAATTCTCAAGTTCCTTGTCAAAGTTGAGCAAATAATAAATCAAGCGATGTTAAAAAAAATATATATAATTTACGACAGATTATAAACTAATATACTATCTTAACATTCTACAATTACTTTTCCCTTTAATTTTACTTCGTTGTCCTTTATTTTACATTAATGGGTACATGAACGTATAATTGACGATTATATAAAACGTCAGGACTATGCTTGCACCTTTATTAAAAAAAATTATAATTTTATCTTATTTCAATTTATTGTGAATGTTATCGTTTCTCCAACAATAATAAATTTTCTCAAACTATTTTACAAACAAGCACTACAAATTTTTATTATAATCAATTAAAAGAGTATCTATCACATTATAATGCATATTATTAAATCAAACGTATATTACGTTTGATATTTATTATTATTCATTTATCAACATAATTGTTATTTCAACCACACGAACAAATACATTTGTATATTTTACATTTGCCGTCTGGCTATTACTGAAGTTGAACGATGCTTTAATTATAATAACATCCCTTCCATGCGATTCGATAGTGAAACCAGTGTCATATTCGTGTAATAATTACATAAACAACACTGGAATGCGTAATTGGTAATTGCACCCATCTTTCCTAATTTGACAATTTTGCTCGCCAAAATACTAAAAGTTCGCTAGTTAGCTGCCATACATTGTCGTCGTTGTCTCTTACTAAAGGTACACAATATTAATATTACATTGATAGTCGTCTTTTAGACTGCGTTAGATAAGATGGCTTATAATATGTTAGGAATAAGTAATAATGACGAATAACTAGTAAAGGTCGATAATAAAAATCGAGAGAGTTTATAATATCGAATTGATGCAAACTTTCTGTATTCGTTTCTCCTGTTCAAGTAGAAGTAAAATTACCTCTATTTTGTAATCGAAATGGGTAATCAATTTTATTACGTATAATTGATATTACATTTAAATTAATTACACAGATACTCGCCCATTCGAAACATATATTGTCAATTCGCTCAACATTTTCTTTTATATCGCACAGTTTCATGATTTTAACCGCGATATATATAGTGTTATACTTATACATTTTTTAAATAATATTATTTAAAAAATGAATTATACAATTCATGTTACGTAAGTATGGAGACAAGGAAAGAAATGATAAAGCAGTGCTGAACACGTGTTAAGGTGATCTGTTAGAAATGGAGACATATTTTAAATAACAAATGGCTTTGATCAATTAGACCCACAAACGTATTTCAGATACAACAAAAAAATTGCGTAAACGTGAAGCGTTGTATTTTTATTTTTCAATATGGATTATTTTAAATGCACGTTACATTTGCATATTTTCTAAAGCAACATTTGCTGTATACATTTACAGCTAAATGCGAAATGTGATAGTTGTATTCCTTAAGTTCAAACAATATTATATTATGCAAAGCTCATTGCTAACTTAATAATACTTAAAAAAGTGACCTAATAATGCATGGTTATTTTATTACTCGTGTTTGAAAAATCGTTGTAACGGCCAGATAACTGACAAGCTGATATATTATAATGATAACAGTTCTCTAATTTTCTACCAGATTTTCTCGCACTAGGGCCAGATATGATAGACAAATTTTGTTGTAACATCCGTGAATTCAAAATACATTTTGTTACTTTTTCTGTATACAAGTTCCTTCGCACAAAACTATTTACATATATTTCACCAAGTAGAATTCATTTCGTTTGAGGGATAATATTGCAATTGCAATATTTTTTTTATATATATTGCTTTAACTTTAGAGCAATGGGCAATTTATCCAATGATATTCGTATGTTTGAAGAATGTAGAGGACTCGCAATCAAACCAGCTGTTAATCTAACACAGAACATGACATATTACCCCCTGAAATATGTATTTTGACAGTACCTGCGTGTGTTCATCATTTCTCGTGATTATAATATGTATTGTGTATATTATGTATACTTCGCAAAAGCGCCTTTTACATATTTCCTAATGGAACCAAATGATACATACATATAGTAGGCACAACAGCTTTTGTTTCGTAACCCCCGAATTATCAATAACTAAAATGTTAAAATGAATATTATATAAATTAGAAAATTACAGAAGTTGTATAACTTTTATTGCATCTATATGTGTTACTACTACATATGTATATTATACTTATTGTTAATAAATAAAAGGAAATGAAAAAAATGTAAATAACACCAGGGTGCGCAATTTAATTGTATTGCAGATGAAATTATCAAAATGCAGGTATTTAAATTATTATATGTAACAGATTTTATAATCATATAATGGAATAAATTATTTTTGAAAAATTATGATTAATATGTATAGTTAAATATTGATTAATGTATGATCATGATTATATATTTTTTGCCATTATTAATCAGGTTTTTCCCATGGAAGTGACCATGGGTTCACTCGCTTTTATACATGTATGTATATACTTCCTATTCATCTATTCCTTCTAATCTAATATTTAAGAGATATCGTAGATTGTGTAATTAAAGATATGTTTGTTTTTGCAGAAAGGAAATTTCAGTACAATAAATATTGAAAATAAAAATTACAATTTTAATAGTTAATAATATCTAAATTCGAACAAATTCACTTATCTCGCGTTCCACTGGGCCGATTTAAATCAATGACGTCTTAAATTATAGCTCTCGGGTCTAGGAACGATATGTTCCTGTTCTGGAACGACCCACATGAAGAGTTGCTGTGGAATTCCTAAACGAAGTGTTAAATTGTTTATAAGAAATGAAAGACAAGAATAGTTCATAAGTATTAGCTCGCAAATTTGAATTACTACGTTTTTATAAATTGTATCTTCATTAATTAATTTAAATAAATCTTCATTGAAAGGAATCGTATTGTTCTTTTTATTTTCACACCTTAACAATCCTTGAAAAGACCTAATTCCAATTCCTTATACAAGAAGTACCGTGGATGAACTTTAAATGCAAAGTCCTAAAACGAGAAACTTGTCAAAATGACCCCATACGTTATTAAATTAGGTGCTCAGAAATTCCTGGAATATACCGTCATATCTTAGAATTGAAAAGTTTCGAGTACCTTCTCGCACATCATATTCTCCTGATACAAATCCACGAATTTCAGCTGATATTTTTGTCAAAAACTCGGAAATTTCAGCGCTCGGAAATTCCTGGAACGTGACGTCACATCCAAGAATTGCTGAGATCGAATACCTCCTCGCACATCATATTCTCCTAATACAAAATCCAGATTTTCAGCAGCAATTTCGGTCGGAAGTCGTGGATTTCTATCAGGAGAATATGATATGCGAGGAGGTATCCGAGTTCAACAGTTCTTGGAAATGACGTCACGTTCCTGGAATTTCCGAGCGCTAAAATTTCTGAGATTCTGGCAAAAATATCTTGCTGAAAATCGTGGATTTGTATCAGGAGAATATGATATGCGAGGAGGTATTCGATCCAGGCAGTTCTTGGAAATGACGTCACGTTCCAGGAATTTCCGAGCGCTAAAATTTCTGAGTTTCTGGCAAAAATATCTTGCTGAAAATCGTGGATTTGTATTAGGAGAATATGATGTGCGAGGAGGTATTCGATCCAGGCAGTTCTTGGAAATGACGTCACGTTCCAGGAATTTCCGAGCGCTAAAATTTCTGAGATTCTGGCAAAAATATCTTGCTGAAAATCGTGGATTTGTATTAGGAGAATATGATGTGCGAGGAGGTATTCAATCCAGGCAGTTCTGGGAAATGACGTCACGTTCCAGGAATTTCCGAGCGCTAAAATTTCTGAGTTTCTGGCAAAAATATCTTGCTGAAAATCGTGGATTTGTATTAGGAGAATATGATGTGCGAGGAGGTATTCGATCCAGGCCGTTCTTGGAAATGACGTCACGTTCCAGGAATTTCCGAGCGCTAAAATTTCTGAGTTTCTGGCAAAAATATCTTGCTGAAAATCGTGGATTTGTATCAGGAGAATATGATATGCGAGGAGGTATTCGATCCAGGCAGTTCTTGGAAATGACGTCACGTTCCAGGAATTTCCGAGCGCTAAAATTTCTGAGTTTCTGGCAAAAATATCTTGCTGAAAATCGTGGATTTGTATTAGGAGAATATGATGTGCGAGGAGGTATTCGATCCAGGCAGTTCTTGGAAATGACGTCACGTTCCAGGAATTTCCGAGCGCTAAAATTTCTGAGATTCTGGCAAAAATATCTTGCTGAAAATCGTGGATTTGTATTAGGAGAATATGATGTGCGAGGAGGTATTCAATCCAGGCAGTTCTGGGAAATGACGTCACGTTCCAGGAATTTCCGAGCGCTAAAATTTCTGAGTTTCTGGCAAAAATATCTTGCTGAAAATCGTGGATTTGTATTAGGAGAATATGATGTGCGAGGAGGTATTCGATCCAGGCCGTTCTTGGAAATGACGTCACGTTCCAGGAATTTCCGAGCGCTAAAATTTCTGAGTTTCTGGCAAAAATATCTTGCTGAAAATCGTGGATTTGTATTAGGAGAATATGATTTGCGAGGAGGTATTCGATAGCAGCAATTCTTGGAAATGACGTCACATTCCAGGAATTTCCGGGTGCTTAATTTGCTAGACTTTGGCCATCCAATTGTGCCAGAAATGAAGACTTTGAAATGATGTATTTTTAAGAATTTCCTGTTGCCAAGTTTAATAACGTATAGGGCCATTTTGACAAGTTTCTCGCTTTAGGACTTTGCATTTAAAGTTCGTCCACGGTACTTCTTGTGTAAGGAATTGGAGTTAGGTTCATTCAAGGATTGGTAAGGTATGTAAATAATAAGAGCAGTAGAATTCTTTTCATTGAAGATTTATTTAAATTAATTAATAAAGATACGAGTTACAAAAATGTTGTAGTTCAAATTTACAAGCTAATACTTATGAACTATTTTTTATACCTACTTACAATCAAGTCTAAACTAACATTTATATAGTATCAAAAATATCATAAACATAAATAATCTAATACTTATAAACTATTCTTATAAGTTAATTTACAATATATCTTACAGATAAAACTTGGACTAAAATTGATATACTCTGTATGCTACAGCTTATTTTAAATTACAACAATTGTGCACCTTGTGCATATGTAAATTGTTTATTATATCTTTCATTTTATATTTAGCACATTCAGTAGAACTTGTAATAGAAATATAAGCAATATTAAAGTCTATACAAGATCTACCGAATAAACTGAATATAAAATAAAAGATATAATAAATAAACATAACAGTTAATTACACAATTGTTCTAAATTAATCTTATGCCCTAGTAGCTACAAACTATTTTTATAAACCAATTTACTATAACTAAAGTATGTGGCAGGAGTTATTCTTTCTCCCTCCTTTCTTGCTTTTATGCATGATGAGATGCACTGGTCAATGCTCCTTACTGTTTGGATGCCAAACCTGTACACACAAAAAATATATTAGTAGGTATTTAACAGGTGAAAGAAACGTTAAGAGATAGTTAGAAGAAAACAAAATAGGGAAAGACCATACAACAAGTATAAGAAAAAGTGGGGGATTATGTAAAAAGGAATGGAATGAATCAAACATGAATGAATTTGATTACAAGAGAAGTAAAGAAAGTGATGGAGAGCTTTAAAACCTAATTGCATAATCGAAATGAAATAAGGGGATAAGTAGTGGGATAATGTGTAAAGTAGAGAAGATTTGCAAAGAAGAGTAGAGGAGAAGAATGCATACGTTAAGGTAGTAATCTAAAGTTAAGTTATATGTACACTAAATCGAAATTTCATAGATGTGAGGCCAACATAAAAAGGAATACTATTGCTAGTATGTAATTATTACACACAGGAAGATTTATTGAAAGAGAAAGATATTTAGAGATGTATTACACTTACATCAATCAGCCTTTGTTACATACGCCTTCCAATCCCACAAAACCAACTTAATATAAGTAAAGTATATGGCAAGAGTTATTCTTTCTTCTTCCTTCTTTTTATGCAAAATGAGAATTGGCGGTCAATGCTCCTCATCCTTTGCCTACGAAACCTAAGCACACAAAAAATATATTAGTAAGTATATAACAGAAGATAGAAAGATTGTTAAAGGATATTCAGCCGAAAAAGAAAGTGGGGCGGGCCAAACTAGAAGCATAAAAGAAAGAGTCATTTAAAACGATTGGAACAAGTGTGACAATACTAAATTTGATAACAACGGAACTACAGAATCTAACAGAGACCCTTCAAGAAAAATAAAAGAAGCAAGATATAATGAAAGGTTTAAATGTATTAAAATGGGAGCAATATGACAGGTACCATAGTAAAGAGGGCACAGGAAAGAATCAGTAATTAGTAGCGCAAAAATTACTTAGGAATTTGTAATGAAAAAGAGAGGAATTGAAAACATGTATAATAGAGGTACGATAAAGAGACAAGGAATAGTGTGATGCATAAGGTAGAGAAGGTATGAAAAGGAAGAGCGAAGCAGAAGATGAGAGTGCAGGAGTTAAGATAGTATAGAAAAGATAGGTTATATGTACACTACCTCCAAGTTTCACTGCTACGAGACCGAAAATAAAGGATAATACTACTATTAGTATGTATTAATTATATGCTAGGAAATTTATTTAAAGAAATAAATATTCACAAAAAGATTTACCTTTGGTAAAGAGCTCGATTGTTGTAGAATAAAATGGGTTGCGGAATTTACAATGTCACTATACATATTAATGCATGTGTTTGCTTTATTGATATGTAAATGTGAATACAAAACGATTTTAGAGCACTATAAACTTAATTTTATTAATGAAGACATAACAAACCAAACTTCATTACGTTTATCGTGCAGCTATTTATAAAGCAGTACTTGAAATTTCGTAACATTAGTATCCCTGTTTTATCTACACCCATGTGCTCGTTAGTTTCGCCATCTATACAAAAATCCTCGAACTACTCTCGCCTGCTATGGTATCACCATCTATGCGGAACTCCTTGCAACTACTCGGGCCTCTACCATATCTACACTTAAGGTAAGTAAGAGGCGGAAGTGGTTTCAAGTAGTGCTGCATAGATGGCAATACCATAGCACGCACTGTAGATATTGCAGAAACCCGCGTAGTTTCAAGCACATGTCTACAGATATAATTAATTTATGAATTAAGATATATACATGGGTATTTCCATTAAAACAACATGAGAAAATGTAATTTCCAAAGCGAAACATATATGAATTATGTTACTAAAGAATTACCTCTAGAGCAACAGATTGACAACTACAAATATGTAGATACAAAAATAGAAATGATAATTCAAAAGTAATTATAATAAGAACTTGAGATTCTGTTCACTTAAATGAGTACAGTACCAATGCCCACTTAATGTTCGCTGGTTAGGGGCTACCTACCGAACACTATCCCGGGATGGGACTTTCCAGGAACTGTTGTTTCATTGCTGAACAAAAGTTGAAATAACTCGAACGCCCGCTCCATCCACAATTCATCTGAGCAGGTCCAAGAATTGGAGGGGAAAACTCCCTGAATATTGGGGGAAAAAACGAACATTAAGCGGGCACTACTGTACTTTGAATCCTAAGTTCAATGCGCAGTCAATTCGCTCGAATTATTTTCCACATAATTATCAAACGTCTGTTAAACGTTTAATAATTATACGATAAATAATTGATTGCCCGGGTCTCACCACGTGGAGGTTACTGCGCGTGGAGACCCACCCTAGCCACGGCCCTTCCACCCTCCAATTACGCGAAAACTAATTCTAACATAGATTTTGATCAAGAAAAATCTCCTATCATTGTCAATTTGTAGAACGATCATTAATTGGTCGTAGTACAAGTAAGACAACAAGAGGAGTACTTGGTAAAATCGCGGCCGAAAGCTAATTTGAATATCTGGAGGAAACCTGATAGAAAATCTGCAAGGTAATTCAATTGCCTGAAACAAAACTTTCTTAAAAATATATCCTACGATCTTAAAAAGTAGACAACGAAATATTATTACAGCAGTGTACACTGCTGTCTTAAAAACTAAGACACAGATTAAAATTAAAGCCTCCATTCTTAAATACTAGATTAGATTCAAATGCGCCCTGCCTGTCTAAAGATCTAACTTAAAGCTACAATCACCCTACCTAATATAATATCTAAGAGTAAAATTAAAACAACAATTTCAATAATATCCTGCCTACATAGGAATCTAACAGATACATTATCACACTCATCTAGGTATAAGTATGCATATATTTAATTCCCCTTCAATTAGACCATATTAATTTCGTGGACCATGCCTTCCTAGAACAGAAAACTGGAAACTGGTCAGGGGCTGGGCACGGGCAAGGGCAAGGGCAGGGTCAGGGGCAGGGGCAGGGTGAGAGAGTGGCCACATTATACATAGTATAAGCAATCCTCTTCTTTAGCTGATTCCTTTGAATGCTTCTGAAACAAAGACAAACAGGCAGTAATTAGTAAAGTATTAGAAAAATTGTAAACTCATAAATGGGATCAAATGGGAGGCAAGTAACGAGGGTGACTGCTCCCGAGCAGCCCGCGAGCCCTCGGCCCAGAATCCGGACAGTAAGAGGACTTAGAATCTACGCCAGTTTCGATACCGAGCCCCAGCAATCATTGAGGAACGGAATGCAAGACCGAACCACGATTCCAGATTATGTCCCATATACCTTCTGCCACCCCAAGGTGTGCTTGGCGTGGTCTGACTCGCAGGAATTTCCTACTAGGCGGGTCACCTGTCCGGAACGCAATCACAGCCCCACACACCGCTCACGATGACACTGCAGCCCGGAAATGCAAGAACCGCGACCATGATCCCAGATTTAGGGCGAAAACCAACAACCGTTAGAGACGTAGTCTAACAGCGGGCCTCGGATCCTTCCTCCAGAACCACAATCACGCCCCCACACATCGTCACTCGCTGACACTAAGTCCCCAACCACCGGTCCTCCGGGCCGAGAACGGAAAAGGGAATGAAGCTAATAGTAGTGAAATGAATTAGAAGGAAAGTAACGAATGTGACTGATCCCGGCAAAGAGTAAAAAAGGGAATAAAGCAAAAAAGGGAATGAAGCGAAAAAGGGAATGTGGGGGAAAGTGCAATGCGCAGTCAATTCGCTCGAATTATTTTCCACATAATTATCAAACGTCTGTTAAACGTTTAATAATTATACGATAAATAATTGATTGCCCGGGTCTCACCACGTGGAGGTTACTGCGCGTGGAGACCCACCCTAGCCACGGCCCTTCCACCCTCCAATTACGCGAAAACTAATTCTAACATAGATTTTGGTCAAGAAAAATCTCCTATCATTGTCAATTTGTAGAACGATCATTAATTGGTCGTAGTACAAGTAAGACAACAAGAGGAGTACTTGGTAAAATCGCGGCCGAAAGCTAATTTGAATATCTGGAGGAAACCTGATAGAAAATCTGCAAGGTAATTCAATTGCCTGAAACAAAACTTTCTTAAAAATATATCCTACGATCTTAAAAAGTAGACAACGAAATATTATTACAGCAGTGTACACTGCTGTCTTAAAAACTAAGACACAGATTAAAATTAAAGCCTCCATTCTTAAATACTAGATTAGATTCAAATGCGCCCTGCCTGTCTAAAGATCTAACTTAAAGCTACAATCACCCTACCTAATATAATATCTAAGAGTAAAATTAAAACAACAATTTCAATAATATCCTGCCTACATAGGAATCTAACAGATACATTATCACACTCATCTAGGTATAAGTATGCATATATTTAATTCCCCTTCAATTAGACCATATTAATTTCGTGGACCATGCCTTCCTAGAACAGAAAACTGGAAACTGGTCAGGGGCTGGGCACGGGCAAGGGCAGGGGCAGGGTCAGGGGCAGGGGCAGGGTGAGAGAGTGGCCACATTATACATAGTATAAGCAATCCTCTTCTTTAGCTGATTCCTTTGAATGCTTCTGAAACAAAGACAAACAGGCAGTAATTAGTAAAGTATTAGAAAAATTGTAAACTCATAAATGAACAATGAAATTAAAATGGGAGGCAAGTAACGAGGGTGACTGCTACCGAGCAGCCCGCGAGCCCTCGGCCCAGAATCCGGACAGTAAGAGGACTTAGAATCTACGCCAGTTTCGATACCGAGCCCCAGCAATCATTGTGGAACGGAATGCAAGACCGAACCACGATTCCAGATTATGTCCCATATACCTTCTGCCACCCCAAGGTGTGCTTGGCGTGGTCTGACTCGCAGGAATTTCCTACTAGGCGGGTCACCTGTCCGGAACGCAATCACAGCCCCACACACCGCTCACGATGACACTGCAGCCCGGAAATGCAAGAACCGCGACCATGATCCCAGATTTAGGGCGAAAACCAACAACCGTTAGAGACGTAGTCTAACAGCGGGCCTCGGATCCTTCCTCCAGAACCACAATCACGCCCCCACACATCGTCACTCGCTGACACTAAGTCCCCAACCACCGGTCCTCCGGGCCGAGAACGGAAAAGGGAATGAAGCTAATAGTAGTGAAATGAATTAGAAGGAAAGTAACGAATGTGACTGATCCCGGCAAAGAGTAAAAAAGGGAATAAAGCAAAAAAGGGAATGAAGCGAAAAAGGGAATGTGGGGGAAAGTGCAATGCGCAGTCAATTCGCTCGAATTATTTTCCACATAATTATCAAACGTCTGTTAAACGTTTAATAATTATACGATAAATAATTGATTGCCCGGGTCTCACCACGTGGAGGTTACTGCGCGTGGAGACCCACCCTAGCCACGGCCCTTCCACCCTCCAATTACGCGAAAACTAATTCTAACATAGATTTTGGTCAAGAAAAATCTCCTATCATTGTCAATTTGTAGAACGATCATTAATTGGTCGTAGTACAAGTAAGACAACAAGAGGAGTACTTGGTAAAATCGCGGCCGAAAGCTAATTTGAATATCTGGAGGAAACCTGATAGAAAATCTGCAAGGTAATTCAATTGCCTGAAACAAAACTTTCTTAAAAATATATCCTACGATCTTAAAAAGTAGACAACGAAATATTATTACAGCAGTGTACACTGCTGTCTTAAAAACTAAGACACAGATTAAAATTAAAGCCTCCATTCTTAAATACTAGATTAGATTCAAATGCGCCCTGCCTGTCTAAAGATCTAACTTAAAGCTACAATCACCCTACCTAATATAATATCTAAGAGTAAAATTAAAACAACAATTTCAATAATATCCTGCCTACATAGGAATCTAACAGATACATTATCACACTCATCTAGGTATAAGTATGCATATATTTAATTCCCCTTCAATTAGACCATATTAATTTCGTGGACCATGCCTTCCTAGAACAGAAAACTGGAAACTGGTCAGGGGCTGGGCACGGGCAAGGGCAAGGGCAGGGTCAGGGGCAGGGGCAGGGTGAGAGAGTGGCCACATTATACATAGTATAAGCAATCCTCTTCTTTAGCTGATTCCTTTGAATGCTTCTGAAACAAAGACAAACAGGCAGTAATTAGTAAAGTATTAGAAAAATTGTAAACTCATAAATGGGATCAAATGGGAGGCAAGTAACGAGGGTGACTGCTACCGAGCAGCCCGCGAGCCCTCGGCCCAGAATCCGGACAGTAAGAGGACTTAGAATCTACGCCAGTTTCGATACCGAGCCCCAGCAATCATTGTGGAACGGAATGCAAGACCGAACCACGATTCCAGATTATGTCCCATATACCTTCTGCCACCCCAAGGTGTGCTTGGCGTGGTCTGACTCGCAGGAATTTCCTACTAGGCGGGTCACCTGTCCGGAACGCAATCACAGCCCTACACACCGCTCACGATGACACTGCAGCCCGGAAATGCAAGAACCGCGACCATGATCCCAGATTTAGGGCGAAAACCAACAACCGTTAGAGACGTAGTCTAACAGCGGGCCTCGGATCCTTCCTCCAGAACCACAATCACGCCCCCACACATCGTCACACGCTGACACTAAGTCCCCAACCACCGGTCCTCCGGGCCGAGAACGGAAAAGGGAATGAAGCTAATAGTAGTGAAATGAATTAGAAGAAAAGTAACGAATGTGACTGATCCCGGCAAAGAGTAAAAAAGGGAATAAAGCAAAAAAGGGAATGAAGCGAAAAAGGGAATGTGGGGGAAAGTGCAATGCGCAGTCAATTCGCTCGAATTATTTTCCACATAATTATCAAACGTCTGTTAAACGTTTAATAATTATACGATAAATAATTGATTGCCCGGGTCTCACCACGTGGAGGTTACTGCGCGTGGAGACCCACCCTAGCCACGGCCCTTCCACCCTCCAATTACGCGAAAACTAATTCTAACATAGATTTTGATCAAGAAAAATCTCCTATCATTGTCAATTTGTAGAACGATCATTAATTGGTCGTAGTACAAGTAAGACAACAAGAGGAGTACTTGGTAAAATCGCGGCCGAAAGCTAATTTGAATATCTGGAGGAAACCTGATAGAAAATCTGCAAGGTAATTCAATTGCCTGAAACAAAACTTTCTTAAAAATATATCCTACGATCTTAAAAAGTAGACAACGAAATATTATTACAGCAGTGTACACTGCTGTCTTAAAAACTAAGACACAGATTAAAATTAAAGCCTCCATTCTTAAATACTAGATTAGATTCAAATGCGCCCTGCCTGTCTAAAGATCTAACTTAAAGCTACAATCACCCTACCTAATATAATATCTAAGAGTAAAATTAAAACAACAATTTCAATAATATCCTGCCTACATAGGAATCTAACAGATACATTATCACACTCATCTAGGTATAAGTATGCATATATTTAATTCCCCTTCAATTAGACCATATTAATTTCGTGGACCATGCCTTCCTAGAACAGAAAACTGGAAACTGGTCAGGGGCTGGGCACGGGCAAGGGCAAGGGCAGGGTCAGGGGCAGGGGCAGGGTGAGAGAGTGGCCACATTATACATAGTATAAGCAATCCTCTTCTTTAGCTGATTCCTTTGAATGCTTCTGAAACAAAGACAAACAGGCAGTAATTAGTAAAGTATTAGAAAAATTGTAAACTCATAAATGGGATCAAATGGGAGGCAAGTAACGAGGGTGACTGCTACCGAGCAGCCCGCGAGCCCTCGGCCCAGAATCCGGACAGTAAGAGGACTTAGAATCTACGCCAGTTTCGATACCGAGCCCCAGCAATCATTGTGGAACGGAATGCAAGACCGAACCACGATTCCAGATTATGTCCCATATACCTTCTGCCACCCCAAGGTGTGCTTGGCGTGGTCTGACTCGCAGGAATTTCCTACTAGGCGGGTCACCTGTCCGGAACGCAATCACAGCCCCACACACCGCTCACGATGACACTGCAGCCCGGAAATGCAAGAACCGCGACCATGATCCCAGATTTAGGGCGAAAACCAACAACCGTTAGAGACGTAGTCTAACAGCGGGCCTCGGATCCTTCCTCCAGAACCACAATCACGCCCCCACACATCGGCACTCGCTGACACTAAGTCCCCAACCACCGGTCCTCCGGGCCGAGAACGGAAAAGGGAATGAAGCTAATAGTAGTGAAATGAATTAGAAGAAAAGTAACGAATGTGACTGATCCCGGCAAAGAGTAAAAAAGGGAATAAAGCAAAAAAGGGAATGAAGCGAAAAAGGGAATGTGGGGGAAAGTGCAATGCGCAGTCAATTCGCTCGAATTATTTTCCACATAATTATCAAACGTCTGTTAAACGTTTAATAATTATACGATAAATAATTGATTGCCCGGGTCTCACCACGTGGAGGTTACTGCGCGTGGAGACCCACCCTAGCCACGGCCCTTCCACCCTCCAATTACGCGAAAACTAATTCTAACATAGATTTTGGTCAAGAAAAATCTCCTATCATTGTCAATTTGTAGAACGATCATTAATTGGTCGTAGTACAAGTAAGACAACAAGAGGAGTACTTGGTAAAATCGCGGCCGAAAGCTAATTTGAATATCTGGAGGAAACCTGATAGAAAATCTGCAAGGTAATTCAATTGCCTGAAACAAAACTTTCTTAAAAATATATCCTACGATCTTAAAAAGTAGACAACGAAATATTATTACAGCAGTGTACACTGCTGTCTTAAAAACTAAGACACAGATTAAAATTAAAGCCTCCATTCTTAAATACTAGATTAGATTCAAATGCGCCCTGCCTGTCTAAAGATCTAACTTAAAGCTACAATCACCCTACCTAATATAATATCTAAGAGTAAAATTAAAACAACAATTTCAAAAATATCCTAACACACAGGAATGTAATAGTTACTTTACCATACCTATATACATAGGTATGAGTATGCATATATTTAATATGGACTAATTGAAGAGGAATTATTTTCGTGACCCATGGTATCCTAGAACAGACCGAATCAATATTTAGTTTCATAAATCCTGCCTAATTAAAAGTCTAATAATTTCAATTGGTGTAAAAGTCAGGGTTTTGGGGCAGGGGTGGGGTGGGGTCATATTCTACGTGTTTTCATGAATCCTCCTCTTTTCAATGATTCTGAAAAAAGCACAGACTCGAAATAATTAGTAAAGCATTATAAGAATGAATTCTTAAACTCACAAATTGAATCGACGAGGCTGGCTCTTTAATTTAAAGCTTCCAATCGTGTTCTTGATAATATTTCTGGATCCGTATTGTATATATTCCACTTTTGAGCCTCTGACGTATGTACTTATATTATGTACTTATATGTTTAATGTACCATGTTTGCATTCATATGTGAATCTATAAGAATCTCAAGCATTGGATTAGTGACTTCCCCAAGCCTCTATTTTATATTGAAATGCAGCTGCTTCTAATTCGTAATAATTTAATTATACTGAGGATAATGAATCACAATTGATATGAAAAATGCAGCTAATTTGTAATAACAATAAGTAATTGGATTTCGGGCCAAGGTGTTATATTCTTTTCTACGTTTTAAATCAAACTGTATGGTAGTACGAATTTCATTAAAAACTCCAAATTGAAGTAGTCACATTTCACTACAATTGATCCTATTTTGCTTCAACAAAGAAGCGACAAACGATTATTCGGTAGCAAAATATCAAACTTCCACTATCATCATGTCGAGGTCTAACTACAGCCAAGAAGATTTTTCGTGCAAGGACTTTTGTTTAAACATTTACGGATATCGCAAGTGAATTTTAATTTCTACAAAGCACGCTCAAAAAGTTATAAAAATTGGCTCTACTAAAACATATGTTAAGATAGAATTGCGACAATTAAGAGAAAATTTTTAAGAGTTAAACTTCAATAATGAACAGTCACTAGTATTAACTCTAATTGAAATCTACTATCTAGAATTATTATGAATTTATCAAAGATTCGGCAAATTATATCTTTTTCGTTTCTCTTTCTTTCCTTTTCATTTTTCTTTCCTTTTTCTTTCCTTTATTTTATTTTTCATTTCTTTTCATTTCGTTCACACAGTAATTTACTAATATGTGTGCAAATTGTTAGCAGTACTTCCATCAACAGACATTCCAGGTGGTATAATTATTAAGCAAAAACAAAAAAAAGAAAAAGAATGGCATATATAAAACGCTGAAAAGAAAAAGTTCCTGGTTCAGGAACAGGCTTCCAATTGGAAGCAGATGGGGACTAGTACTCGCAACTCTACTTAAAAACGCGATCTTTAATCAACGCAACGCTAACTGGAACTCGCGATAGAATCATTTCGCAACACTAGTTATTAAGACTGATAGACAGCAAACAGTAAACTATTTGCAATATCCAAAATTAAGCAAATTGAAGATCCTCTGAAAAATGAACTGAAAGTTCCAATACGCGAAAGCAATTTCCGCAACACTAGATGCTCACATGTAAAGTATATTATAAAATACTACAATTTAAGTAACAATAAGAATAGCAATAAGTGGCATTTAACGCAACTCTAAATCGACCCGTTCGCAAATTTTTACGCAACTCTAAAGCAACGCGATATTTTTGGGAGGGCTGCGTCGTTGGGCCGGAATGTGCGTCGGCCAAGTACAAATAAACATTCTACACATGAAAATGCAAGCACAGTGACAAAGTAGTAACAAAGAATGATTCCCCATTCTTAAAAAGAATGGGGAGCCATTAGTAGTTGCCCTCTTGAGTGACAATTTGTCGGGCCTCTTCGGCATATAGCCTCTCCTTATCGTTGGACCCAAGGGCCAGCTGAAACTTAATCTAGGCTCGAGGCTCTAATCGAAAACCAAAGAAAAACTTATAAATGTGAAATAAAGAGTTTAAATCGCGGAACTAAATGGAACACACGTGGCCGAATCACGACCAAATAAAATCGTAAAAATTGTGATTACAGAAAATCGCAAAGATTACAATTAATATTATAATCGTTCTTCGTTCACACGTGCAGCCTCGAGCATAATGTAACACGTTTCGTTTCGGAGCCTGAATCGCGATCACGACCGCGAAGGATTCGAAAAATCGATAGGCAAAGCCAGAGGCGAACGCATTTTCGTTCGCGCCACAGCTACACCGTCGACTTTTCAAATCAGATTTCCTGAAACAGGTTGAACACGCGAAATAGTGTCTACCCGATCAAAGACTGTGTCAACCTGCCCGGCCCTACCTACTTATATCTATCAATCACACCAGAAAGTATGCTACCTATCCTACCTGGACTTATATTTAAAAAATGGCAAACAGACACACCAACACACAACACACCACGGTTCTCAGTCAAACACTTGGGCGCAAAAGCCTACACTAGGGAGGCGTCCCGGGACGCCCCCGACACCCAAGTGTCACAAAACTTGCACACTCTAATGTACGTACCATTTTTCTGAAATCGACTGACAGTGGCTGGGATCTTTGCGTTTGCGTGGAAAAAAACCACGCCGCGGTTTATATTTAAAAAGATAATTAAATAGCACCGATACAAGAGCTACTTGATAGCAATTGATAAGTATATTCGATTCTCTTTGGCACTTGGCCGTTGTCATCTTAAATGGCAAAACTTCGTGCCTCAGTATAATAGAAATTATTAATGCAATTAATAGTAAAAATGATGTCTCTGTTTTAAATTAATGGACATCTTGTCTTGGGCATAATAGCTACATTTTAGTACGGAGCGACGCAAATCCACAGCCTAACCACACGCACTTTGCGGATATTACGTCGTGCACGATACACCAACGCACTGTCAGTCGCCAACAATAAATCATTTTATAGCTTATAAACTAAATAAATATCATCGTGCTCTACCACCGTTTTCCCACCCAAGTAGCACCTGGGCACGTGAGTGGGATCCGGGCAGTGAACACGGAAAGGGTTAAACCTGAAAATCCTCGTCTAAAAAGATGATAAAGACATACTGATTTTCTGACGGGCTAAATATACATATGTTATATACCAGATCAATATATGATTCTATCTTATTGCAAAGAAAATGACTCTACTTTATTCGAAAAATTAGGCAATGACTCTACTTTATTAGAAAAATTGTGCAAAGACTCTACTTTATAAGAAAAATTGT
This sequence comes from Nomada fabriciana, assembly GCA_907165295.1. Taxonomy (NCBI): domain Eukaryota; kingdom Metazoa; phylum Arthropoda; class Insecta; order Hymenoptera; family Apidae; genus Nomada; species Nomada fabriciana. The sequence goes on from OU015695.1 coordinate 8,750,639, forward strand.
GCAATGACTCTACTTTATTAGAAAAATTATTCAATGACTCTACTTTAATATACTTTGAATGAAATTGAAACATCCTCAGGTGTTCCCGTCATCAAAGCAGTGCTTCGAAAACGCAAGGTTGGTTTTAAAGTAGATTGCTTTGATTTCGAGATCTACCCGTTCGCGTATTGTCTTCTTGTACATTCAGGTTGTACGGAAAAGGTGGAATTATTGATATCTCTAAACGCTAAAGACTAATAAGGATATCGAATAATAAAATTATTCGATAATTCCAACAAATTGACAAGGTAAGTAAATGCCGTTACTTTATATATAATCAAAGTAGAAAAAGAGGAAATACTATACTTTGACTAACAATTTGTTATAACTGGGCAGTAATTGCAATTGAAAAATAAACGAAGTCGAAGGGTATTCGACTTCTCCGCTACAAACTAATGCACGTATAATACTGGACGTTACTTAATATTCATTTACTAACTAATAACTATTTCAATATCGTTTCATAGGTATTCAATTAAATACTCTATTATAAAAAGATATATAGTGATATATTTTATACTGAATATGACCTCTTTTAAAATTGTCAAACTATTTAAAAACGCGTTGTACAAGAAGACCTATCCTCATATAATATAAAACAGTAAAGAAGTTACTACTCATGAGTATATTTCCATATACCCATGGTCACAGTGCTTGCCAGAAAAATCTACGTAATTACAACCAGTCACTCGTGTCGGTTCGGACCTTTCGTCCTGCGACATGATTGAGTGACCAGAGGAACTTTAAAGCATGCGACTCACCGGTTGCAGACTCGCCAGGGCTGCGGTCAAGCTCGTCGCCATCGAAGCCGTGGAAGCTGCTGAAACATTCAAAAAGAGCAGACAAAATTAAAATCTTTGTACTTTCAGTACTTTTCGAATTGGTTAATTATCAAAGATTATTGCAATACAAGATTAAAGAAATAAGGAGATACTTACTCTTCAAGTTGATGGATGAAAGCCCGAACTCGCCGAACTGGACACTGACTCTAATGGAACACTTATGATTGACAAACAAAATGATTCTAATCTCGGAGCAAACACCGACTCTAATTTCGCGTCTCTTTACTGTTATTTATGTTTAATTATTATTAAGAGCGGTTGCGCTCAAAAAATAATAAAAAGAACTTTAACGGAACAAGCACTGACTCTACCAACCGCATTGCGCGCGGTCATCAAAATTTGCTGAAAGAAAATCTGTACAAGTTACTAAATGAGGGGAGGAGGTAGAAATTAAAGTAATACACATGTGATTTTATTTGTCTCTTTCATATTTCTGTATGTCTGTTGAGGAATTACTGCTTTCGTTTTTTAATAAAGTACTACTGTATTATTAATTGTCTATTGAAGATATATTATTATAGATTAATATAAATGATTTATCAAAAGCGTACTGTGACTGTTCTATGTCAGAGTTTTAAAAGTGATCATGATCCTAGTAAGTAAGCAATATCGCGCATTTATAAACTCTCGTAGCTGCTTGTAGAAATCATGACTCGAAACTATTTATCATGCTTTATGGACATGGCAACAAGTACGTAAGTACGCGAGTAATCTTGCATCGAAAATACAATTTGACCGTACTTGTGACAAGTCACAGAGATAATAAAAGTGTCAAGAAGAATACGAGTGAAGGTATAATAGAAATCGCGACCGATATGTAGCGAAACATCAACGTATTTCAATTTTTCGTTTAGAATGAATGAAATTTACTGACTCTAGTTTCAATCGCGAATGATATATTGTAAGTTCTATTTGAAATGTTTTCATTATTTAATGAACATCGATATACGAATAGAGAGAAGTAAGTATTGAAATCTATTTACAGTAATGAAAGTGTTCAATAACTTTCAATCGAAATCCAATCGCCAGATACCAAGATATATACATAAACCGTTGGGATAATAAGTTAAATGTTACCAATCGTTCATCATAGGTCATCGGACTTATTGTTCTGCATCGACGTAATTGTATCTCAATACTCCATTCCTGCAGCTTCCATATATTATTCTTTACCAACCAATCATCCATTGTACCTGCAACAAAAAGAAAAGCAACGTGATAAACCTGTTCTAAAATCAGAATCGAATTCAAAGTTGCGGAAGGACATATGTAACTGGGTATGTAAGTGACATTGCAAAGAAAATAAACACAACCTTGACACCGCATCGAATCCAAATAATCGTGTAATAAAATATAATACAGATTCGCAGAACCGTTTAAACTAATAAATTAATTAACCCGATATTTTAATAAACGACTAGTTATCGCGTTTCAAAAAATCGATGGTACCGGATGACCGGTCAATCGTCCAGCAAAAGAGACTCGAGAAAGAGTTTAATGTATATCCACGATAGTCAAACGATTGTTAAATAAACGCGTATTAATTAATAGAAGCTAATAGCCAAGGGTATGCGGTGGTAAAGTAAACCCCGAGATGTTATTGTATTGTAAGGTGATGTATATCGCTAACCTTCGACAACATAGACGACCCGTACGGTACGACGCTTGAACTGATAGTGACACCGCGTGCGCCGTGCTCCGTCATCCCCACCACGCGGCGCGCCGTCGCGTCGGTAGTGCTCGGTGATACAGTAATTCTTCGGTTAGCGCGTGCTACTCGGGACCGGCTGCGCGCACTAATCGAATTTAGGTGAACTTTGGGTTCTTGGAAATTTCGGCCGAGATATTGTGCAGCTGCCGACATCGACGGCCACAAAAAAGGACAGCGCGCGAAAGAAAGAGAGGAAAGAGAAGTCGGGCGTCTGTAGAGGATTTAAATGCCTTCTCATCGGTGAGACAACACTAATGCAACTATAAAACTTCTTTATTGTTAATTATTTCGTTCTGCAAATTTTATGAAAATATAGCTGAGGCTGTTGTGATTAAAATAACACCAAACACGATATAATTTGGATCATATTTGCGTTGATAAATTGCAAAAACGGATCCCTCCGAGCCGAGCATGAAATGCTTCCGTACGATCCCCCCGGCCGAGGAGAATCATGTTGCGATCGCTCAGGGTCACGCGGAGACACGCTTTGTGCGCAGTTAGAGTGGACGAGACACGCTTTGTGCGCAGTTAGAGTGGACGAGACACGCTTTTCGCGCAGTCAGAGTGGACGAGACACGCTTTGTGCGCAGTCAGAGTCGACGAGACACGGTTTTCGGTCGCTCAGAGTCGGCGAGACACGCTTTCGTTCTTGTTACCCAAGCATTAGCATAAATTGTAGATAGTAATTAGCATAAAAATTTATTAATTAATAGTGAAAATTCTAAGTGCATAATTAATAGTGAAAATTCTAAGTGTATAATTAATAGTGAATCAATGGGTAAGAGTTTTATTATGTAAACATATAAGTCAATATGATCCAAATTATATCGTGTTTAGTCTCATTTTAATCACAGCAGCTTCACGAATTATTTAATATAATTTTCATAGCGCAATTCGTAACAATAACAAAAATTCACAATTGCATTAGTGTGTTCTCACAGACACGAAGGCATTTAATCTTTCGAGAAATACCGCAAGCATTAACCGCCGGGACGGTCGGCCGGCCCGGGGGGATTCCCCCCAGTGGTGGGGATGAAACGCGCTCGCTAACGCTGTAGGACTCGCGCGGCACTCATCGAGAAATTACTGTATTCGCAATTTCCGAACTCTTCGAAGGTCTCCGACCACGGTCGTACGTACTACTGTACGTACTAAGGTCATACGTACTGAACTTTTCCTGCTACTGACCAATTTTTAGCTGAACCTACGACTCTAGGGTCATACCTATTGGACTTCTACTGGTTCAGACCAACTTTTAGCCCGACCTACGACTCTAGGGTCATACCTACTGGACTTCTACTGTTTCTGGCCAACTTTTAGACCGACCTACGACTCTAGGGTCATACCTACTGGACTTCTACTGTTTCTGACCAACTTTTAGCCCGACCTACGACTCTAGGGGCATACCTACTGGACTTCTACTGGTTCAGACCAACTTTTAGCCCGACCTACGACTCTAGGGTCATACCTACTGGACTTCTACTGTTTCTGGCCAACTTTTAGACCGACCTACGACTCTAGGGTCATACCTACTGGACTTCTACTGTTTCTGACCAACTTATAGACCGACCTACGACTCTAGGGGCATACCTACTGGACTTCTACTGTTTCTGACCAACTTTTAGCCCGACCTACGACTCTAGGGGCATACCTACTGGACTTCTACTGGTTCAGACCAACTTTTAGCCCGACCTACGACTCTAGGGTCATACCTACTGGACTTCTACTGTTTCTGACCAACTTTTAGCTCGACCTACGACTCTAGGGTCGTGTCTATTGGACTTCTACTGTTTCTGACCAACTGTTAGCCCGTTGACCAAGAAATAGCTTTCCTGATTCCCCCAAAGCATTCATATATGTATATTCACACAATCGCATGAGGCCTGTTCCCATCTACTTCAGTAAATAATAGTTCTTCAAATGATCCCTGTTCATGAGCAGAGGACGCTCAAATCAGTGTCGGATTTCTGAGTCGGTATGACCGTCACGTTGGTCCACGAAAGTCCATAAGATGTCCTGCCGATTCCAAAATCTCGTCTATGGTAGTGGGTGTTACGAACAGCATCGAATTTCTAAGTCGGTATGGCAGTCATGATGGGCCATGGACCATCATAGCCATGGACCATCGTGTGACCACATAAAAAAGTACGTGGCGTCAACTCGCGTTTACGGCTCCTCAAGCAGCTTTTCGCACCTTCAAAACCAACTTTCTGGATTCCTTCATTAATTTGAACAATTGCGTTTCTCTCAGCTTGCAATTTTTACAAGCTACTTACTCGCTGCTTGCGAATAAGTTTTTTAGAACAAGTTAAGCAAACTTTATCCATTATCTTTGGAAATAATTGGAAGGACACGAAGAGGGTGCAAGTCGTATGATAAAAGGAGACATTCCACTTTAATCATATATTATTACAGGCGTTTATTTATGTTAAACCAAAATCTTGTGTATTTTTGCAAATGGGTAACGCATCTGGCAAGAAACAAACTTATAAAGATCAGAAAGTAATATTACTGTGTAACAATATTTATATTTTATTGTTGTATTTACATTTCTCCAAATTATGTTTTTAATTACATGGAATTCGCGTTGAATAGAATCGTTTCATCGTGTATTTTAAATAGGGAATGAATTCTAAATCTTTCTTAACTTCTATTCTTACGTACACTATCAGCCAAAAATTCCGCTTCACCCCATAAAAATTTATTCGATAGAAATTCAACATTTCGCACGCAATTCTATTAATTATCGTAGGAGAAATGGTTTTTTCTATTGCAGTTAAAAGAACCACATTCAGCTTTGCATTTTTTTACACATTACACTAAACATTCTCCCGTTTAACATGGTATCTACATATTTTGTTCTTTTGTTACACACTTTAGTGCATTGCTATTTAATTATTACAACCTTTTCTTATTGCTTCAAGTATTAAGTAAAATTCATATATTATACTACACGCAGAAAAATGGCAGTTATAGTTATATCTGTAGACACAGCTGCTTACTTGCTATATTTTAAAATATAACATCAAAAGAGGTGACATTAATTCTATATTACCAATTCTTAATTAATTTGCAAACAATATGCTGCAACAATTTGTTTCATTTAAACAAAGTATTCTATGATAAATTATACTAACAGATAAAAACAAAATATTATGCTATAATTATAGATAATTGTAAGCAGTAAAACTGGTAATACAGAATGAAATTTGTGACCCATAGTGTACATAAGTGTCATTTAAAGATCGATCAGCATTGCATAGAATTTACAAAACATCGAGACAGATTTTCACATCCCTTGTTCGAAGAATCAAGTGAATCCAAAAAAGTGAGGCGCTTTTACTAGAGACATAAAAATAGTACGGCCGGATTCGCAAACTTTTCTTACTAACTTTCTAAAACGAAACAAATGGCTGCTGTAATATCTATTTGCTGTACAATTGCGTATCAACCAATGCACGATATTATTTCAAAGCTTTTGCATTAGAGTATTGTATAAACATGTCGCAACAAATTAAATAAAGTGAAAGTTTTGAGACATATACATATTGCAGTTGTATATTTGAATTAATAATAAATATGAAGTTATATATAAACAAAGTAAATACACTTTAAAATCTCATACAATAGTTATTCATTGATATTCTGCAAGACACTACCAAAACATAGAATTTATGAATAAATATTTCAGGAGAAATTTTAATCTTTTGATTAGAAAGCAAAATAAGAATTCTTAATTCCTGTGAAACCTTACCTATGTATTGAATCCCTCCATTTAAAGCTTTCATACAATATCGTTTTAATTAACACTGTGTTAAGTGTTTCCTGTAGTATTTTAACACGCCATTATTATGTTCTTATTTTTCCTTTAAATCATGACTACATTCGTTCACGACTACATGAAAACAATCGTTATTTCGACAAAATTTCTGATTCAGAATTATTCGAAATATCGCTGAAAGAAAAAACTGTAACTGTAGGATCCGTTTTTTTCGAATCTTTATTTAAAACACGCAAGTTCATTTTTGCCTAAATACTTCATAATGATATAACGTTGCAGCAATCGTTATTATAAATAATCTCGAAAGCGAAAGTTTTGGAAGTATTACAGTGAGATGATTAAGCTTTTTTTTTAGAAGAAGGGTTCGATATCGAATTATTTTTACTCTAAAATTACGAGTACGATGTTACGTGTAACCTTCCCTCGGTTTAATAATCGTGAGTAATCGAGGAATTCCTGATTAACAATCCTGAAACAATATTTGTTCACTCTTAGATAACTAGTTGTTTCAATCGAGTTTACGTCAACAATTAAACGATTACCAATTATCAATAATTAGTTTAACAATAGTTATCACCAGTGAGTAATTACTCACAACGAAATGTGTTATGCCTTAACAATGATATAATTATAAATTGAAAACAATTTTAATAGGAGACTTTTTAGTATTTCAATTTTCTTCTTTCTTAATCGACCGTACAACTTTCATTACCTGATTTTTTAAACCCATCGAACTATTCATTTAAATGGTTCGATACTCCACTTGCTGTGCTGGAACAACAACGTGTATTCTCCAACACAGTCATGCAATTTTTTAGTAGTCACTCAGATGTATCGATCTGCGTCGACTGTTCATTGTACGTTTATTTCTATCCTTTTTACCCTGCTTCACTCGTTCGTAATCGAGTGGGTAAAGCAGCATATTAATCGACGTTTTAAAAGAATGCAGCTAATGATTGCTTTTTTTCCCTACCATTTTATCTGCAGCATTTTTCATCGTTTCTTCACGCACGAAGTATATGCGCCATGTAGCGTTAGTTGTATCACGTTTTTTTAGTTAAGTAGAGTAGACTGCCGATAATGGCACAATCAAAAGGATAATAATAAGTAATAATTAATAGATAAAATAGGACAATAATGAAACTTTATAAAAATAATAATGATCATTTCTAGATTCATCAAGAGTATTACTTTCTTTCATATATAACAAACAGAAAAGAAAATTAACGAAATTAACGAAATTAACGAAAATTAAAACGAGCCTTAATCTTTCCCAAACAAAGCGTTAGTACACCCCTTTCAATTAATTCTAACAAACGTTAAAGTTACTCTCTTTTATATTCCACCTAGTTCCACATTTCAACCCGAACAAACGATTCATGTTTCAAATCCTCATTTCTTATAATTATTCCGTCAACAGCCTGGACACTGCAATCTCATTGATCAAAAATCGTGCAATTACCTTCAGATCTTTCCCGACGTGTACGCTACGAAAATGTCTTTTCACCCACAAATTCTGGACAATTACACCTATAATCAAAATGGAGTTACTTTTCCCATTAAGGAAACGTCTCTTCTTCGTCGTGTTCATCCAAATATCTTGCTTCGGCAACAACGTTTTCGTTTCTTCGTGCTCGGTACGATGGACTTCAATGGTTGCTTACTTAAATGTACTCGGCAAACATTATCCAGTAAGTCACGTTCAATACAGCGAATAGGAAAGGGAAGAAGACCCGCGAGACTCGATCGATGTTCAGAGCGCGCATTCGCGCCTTTTGGGCAGGTGTGGGTCCTGGCGGTGGACCAGGTGTCGATTTCTGCGTTCGACCGGATAACAACATTGCGTTCTCCTGCGTGACAACGATCACAACTTGAACCGCCGCTGTGCAGACAGCGCTTCTGTGCCTCGAAGCGTCGGAGACATGAATGCGTGGTCGATAACGACACGCATCGATTCTGTTACCGTTTATTAAAGGAAACATCGTCTCGTTGATTAACGCTGCTGTGATCATGGAAATCGTCGATTGGCAAACATTTGAGAAATGCATCGAAAGAAAGGCACGGTGTAGTTTACTGGATGTTATTTGTAATAATAAACGAAAAGCTGAATTGCAATTGCGCTTGAATTGATGGCAACAAACGGAAAAGTGTTATCACAGTGATAGCGAGCGCGAAATAACAGGTTTCGATTTGTATTCTACGTACTATATGATAAAATACAGTGCGGCGTTAACAGACGCTGGAATTTGGAAAAAAATACGTATACCCACTCACTCCGAGGCACAGAAGCTGTCTGAGCTATTCAGATCTTCATCCAGGCGTTACCTTAGTTGCGATGTCGAAGATTTTGTCGAGTTTCGCGGTATCGGTGCCGCTGGAAGAAGGTGGCGGCGCTTTGCTGGCAGGTGCTGGCTTTGGTGGGGCATCCGAGTCGCCGAGGACGATGTTCACTAGACAATACTCCATCAACGCCATGAACACGAAAATCGTGCAAACCGACATGAAAGCGTCCACGGCCTTTAGATACGAAACAGGAGGCAAGGACGCTTGACTCTTCGCGTGTTGCGTCGAAAGGGTTAGCAACGAAGTTACGCCCAACGTCACTCTGGCTGGCGCCGCTTCCGGTTTGATCCAGAAGGAGACCCACTATTTGCGATGGAATTGAAGTTAATGCGAATACGAGGGGATTAATATACAAAAATTGTTGGTTTCTTGTTTTGTCTTTTAGTTTTTACTTTGCGCTTCGTAAACGTCGACTTACCGACATAATGACGATCAAACAGGTAGGAACATAAGTGTGAAACAGGTAGTAGCCAAGTCTACGTTTCAGTACGAACACTACCTCGAGGCAAGTAAAGTTACCTGAATAATAAGAAATTGTGGTTAATCGTTGTGATCGCGAATAATTATTGGATTTCTCCTTTGTCTTCTTTGATAATTGGATTTTCAATTTATCGTGCTTGGAGTCCTTTAACATATTATCCTTGAAAGTTTATCAAATCGAATTAACAGGTCAATTGTCGTTCATTTCGTACGTATGATTCTGATTGTTGCAATGCGAATCGATGGAGCATGAAATAAGCAATAATTTCATTTTTAATTTTTCAAGCTTGTCCAACTTTCACGAATAAATAATTACTACCAGCACACCATGTACCGAACATATTTCAATCTGCGATCAACCAAATGCAAATTCGAAAATGCACTCTGCTAAAAATATTGACGCTTGATTTCCAAGTGACACCAATTATACGAGACCAATTCTCATGCTACTGAAACTCCATCATTCTTCCACATATTTCACCGTCTTTTGCGTAATATCCAACGGGGTTAATTAGAAAGACAAAAGGTCGTTCTTTCATTGACAAAATGAAACGACGACGATACGAGAAAAAAAACGAAACAAAAACGTCATTTACCGGTAGAATAGACCTGCGTGCAATCGGCCGTGTAATTCTTAACCAGTTGCAATTGCGGCAGCTCGATGTTCTCGTCGACGACGAGTGGCACGTCAGGATCCCACTGGAAGATCATTTCGTCCGTCGTATGCGACACTGTTGACCGAGTTGTTTTGTCCATGTGAAATCGCACATTATTCAGATCACAAAAACTAAAGGAATATTCATGCGGATCTGCGGTACGATTGTTGCTTATATTTCACGTCTTTGGAAACTTCAGTTTACCACTGACGCGAGGCGTTCTCAATGATACGCTCGTTGATTGTTTGAAGATACGATTGCGTTTTTGTGTGAGAAAATTGGAACACGGATGAAAGGGTACAATTCAGGCATAAATTGATTGTGGTATATTGCGCACGGTGTAGAAGATAGGAAACTGTGAAACGGCGGATAAATTATTGTGCTTGTATTACTCTACTTTAGTGTAAGCAAGGTGACTGGAATTAAAGGTGACCATTGGCATGCAAGGTATAAGAAAAACTCTAGTTGAGTAAAAAACGTTACTCACGACTTTCCATTTGTAGTTTACACTCCTGAGTGTCGTGAGGGTAGATCAAGAAATTCATGGCACAAGATAATTTTAATGTTAATCTGAAATAAAGCGGAATTGTATCATTTATAAATTGAATGTGATCTGTGTTAATAATGAAATGATTGTATACTTATGTGCAGGTGATAATAGTTTAATTATTTCGATTTGAAATGGCATGGAATTTCTAGTATTTAATTAAATCGAGTGAGGGCAATAAATGAAGGTAAAGAATTTATGTCAAAATAGTTCAGGGATAAAGTAAGGCTGATCATATGTCTTACTTGACCATGTATAAAATAGTCTTGTCTTTGTACAACCATAGATAATGATTTGGAATGGTCATCGTTTGAAACGTCACAGATTTTGCATTCTTGAAGAAAGAGTCTGGCCTCCACATGTTCTTCAACCAGTCAACTTCCAGTAATCTTAAATTATATAAATCATTTATTTATTCACTGTATTATTGATGGACATAGATATGACGTGAAAACTATTATATTGTTTGAAAATCGAAAATGGTATACCAGGCAAACAACTTTCAATTTCTCAAATTAATATCCAATGTAATATCAAGCAAGAAATTATTTTAATTTACTATGAGCTATTTGAAATTAATCAGGTAAAATTATGTTAATTATATATAGGAACACAAACTGGTCCACCTGTATTCGGATGTCATATTTTCTGGTAATCGGAGCCTGTTGTCTTTCCAAGTTTGAGCGAAGAATATATCAGCTGCATAGGTCTGAAGAATTAATCATTCGCTAAGAAACTCAATTAAAAGTTAACGGAATGTAACACATAAGATTGTTCAACTCTTTCCAATAGAATACAATAAAGTTCAAGCAAAGACATTGCTACAATCTACACTATTAAAGAATTATAAAGAGTAAAGATCACTTTACAAGTTAATTACACCAAACTGTGTTTTATTGACTAAAGTCTGACTAAATGATAATACCTTTAAGTAATATTGAGTTATACCTGAATTATACTTGAACATGAATTATTATTTAACGATAATTGTTTATTGTTTTGCACAATACCATTGAATTCTCGTCTATAGAATCAAGTCCCATCACAGTGACGTGAAAAAAAACGGTGGTCGCCTGGCCATCTTTCTTTGGTGGTCGCATTTTGTCGTACAGCTTAGGGTCTTCCGGCAGAAGATCGTAGAACTCCAAGCTCCTCCTGAAATTTGGATTCACAACTTCAGCAGAGCTCGAACACTTTAATAATTGAATCACACAAACTCCGTACACCATCCAAAAACATTATTCTTATTCAATTAGCAAAAAGATAAAAAATGTAGCGCGCAATAGTTAGTTTTTCGATAAACCAGCGACCGCCATTTTACAATGAAGCAAAGTGAAGCATTATGAAAGTCGTAAGGAATAAATAAAACTTGTAACAATTTATTCGAAACCACTGTACTTAAAAAAATTGTCTCTTGAAATTTTCACAGACTTCAATGCCTTATGTCGCTAAAAGAAATTTGATTTCACAAGGTATATTATTTATTATTCATTATACACCGTACACGAAACACACAGTGCACAGAAAACTTAGAGCTGATTTCTAACACTTTTTTCTCCGATTATTTATTGCCCAGTAGTGGTTTTTGTTTTTTAGAACATTGCAAGATGTATTTTGAGACACTTTAATTAATATTACGGATTTACACATCTGCCCAGATTTTGTTGGAACAAGTACAAATTATTATTAGGTCACAATTTCAGATAATAGTTTCGTCACACTCAATGCACCGCACTTTAATTGTAGTAATCTCGTTTTATATCACTGCAATCTCGTTTGGCATTTGGAATTATCTCGTATCTCAATGCGTATCTCAATTTTTTGACGGAGAATCCCAAACTCTTTGCAACGTCGAGAAGATGAAAATTATTCGTTAAAGAATAATCAATATAGGCGATTTAACATTTTTTCTCCCTACAAGATTTGTCCTCCCTTTGCGCATAATGTACAAAGCGTTAATCACATGATTTTTAAATTAACAATAATTTCATAACTCTGGCATTCAAATATCGCAAAAACATTATCCTGTTATACCAAGAAAGAAAATTGCATTCTGCTATGAACGACACTACGCTTCACCCATTTCCAAAGTCAATTATTTATTCTGAAATTATATTTAATATAATAAACCACGTAAGATATCCATCGTATAGATTGACAAACTCCACAAAAGACAAAAGACAGTATAAATAAAAAAGAAACGTAAGACGACCTAAGCAAGTTATACTGCAAAAATCCTGCAATAAAAGGACTACTCTATATCCACAGAGGTCCTCTGTCAAACCTATGCAATTAATAATAATTCCTAAACATGTACAAAAACTAATCCTACACCAAAGTGCACCGAACGAACAGAAGAAAACTGAAAACTCGCGTTAAAAATTTCAAACCCGCCAGAGCCGAGACAAAAATTTCCTCTCCAAAGAACGTAATTGCCCTTGCGAAGCTTATTAAGATGGCCGACATATTGACCAGAAGGGGTAATCTTTTGCCAAAAAAAATCTTACTGAGCGTCCACCGTGCGTCCGAGCAGTAGGAGAAACAAGACCGAGGAAAGGATTGCGGAAACCATACCGCCTCCATGTGCCTCGTCCATCGGCATCCTTTGCTGAACAGACTGTTCAGCGCATCGTCCACACAGCAGAATCGAATGGAACCGAGAAACGGAGAACCGCGATAGCGAAACTACCCTTGGACCGTTCAATCGTGGAATACGTAAACGACCAACGACAGGGGTCCTGTGCGAAATGAACGAAAGGAAAAGAAAAAAAAATGATAAGAATTATCCTTTGACAGCCCTTCGTTGAAGATAGGGCCCTCTCGTCCACCCCTTTTCCTCTCTTCTCGGCCCTTTTTCCCTTTTTTATCCCTGATCGTTATTCCCTGAATCGCGAGGACGTGCAACCGTCGACTGACTTCTTCAAACGACTTTGCCGAAGCTGCAGAATCCTCATCGTCGCTGGTAGAGAGGCAGAGGTGGTGGTGGATGTTCGTTGGTAGCGGTGGTGGTGGCGATGGAGGTGGTGGACCAAGCAGTGGCACCAGAACACAACGATGTACCCCGTCGCCACCCCGCCGCGCTTCTTCCTCTTAACTCGATACAGGGGCGAAGAAGAAAGGGAAAGAAGGGGTAACTATTACCTTCTCTGTCTATCCATCTTGTGTGCTCGGTGACGTACACAAGGAACGAAGACAGGGGTTCGGAAAGGGTTGAAAGAGTGCCGCGAGAGGAACGACGCTGGGAAGAAGTGGTGGTAATCCCCGGTGGGTCCGTAAAGTGTCACGAGATGGTTCCAAACGACACGAATTTACCCCAATGCGGCATGTCCGTGGTATCCACAGCGGATGTCGTAATCGAGATACCTGGACGTAACCTGGCATCGTGATAATTGTGACGATTAACGGCGGGAGAAGAATAACTCGCGACTGAATGATAGATCGGGCGATTGCCGAACTGGTTTTGTATTTTTCCCCTTTTTTTATTTAGCGCCGGAATATTGTTGCGATCGAGAGCGATGCTTTTAGTGGGATTAGTTGGGAATACTAAACGAGGTGCTATTGGGTTTATTGGTTGAAGATTGAGTTTGCTTGATGCTTGGAGAACGATTTTGATTGAGTTGCTTATTTAGTGAATTTATTGTTCGATTGCCGTGGTAGGTGTTCCTTGGATAGGATTTAAAGGCGGGAAGGTTTTCGATACTCTGTGCACATAATTATTTAGTAGTTGTGAATTATTGGTGGGTACTACGGAATTAATTTTTATTATTGCAAATTAGTTTCATGCAATTGCCAAGAACACCGCCTTACGTGTAATATGCTGATGGTAAGTATACAAGTTTTCTTTATTTCAAAAAATCTAATATTCCAGGTGCTGTATAGATGCCGTAGCTGTTGTAATTAATTTTCAAAATTGTATTCATTTTAACTAGACGTGTACGATATTGTTTTAGTTCATTTTTGTTGTCAATTCAATAATTGCTTCGAACGCCATGAAACGTTAAACTGTTAGTTAGGTAGCGCAAGTTCATTTCTACTCGTTTTCTAATAAGTAAATATTCGCGTGTCCCCATGCAAGGATTATCATGCGCACTTACGATTGCATTGCAGTTTTTTCTTGAAAGAAACACGACGAGGGTGTCGGCGAAGCTATATTGTTTTTATTGCTGGAGATTCATTACCAGAGCTGTGGGAAATGGAAACGTTTCTATTCATTACAATCCTCCATGGAGTAACGCGTAACGAGTGGCAAAGAACAGAGTATATACCAAAGAACGACTGTTCTATCTTTTTCTGATGCAGCTGCAATTTGTAAACGTAAGAATGCCAAAAGCAACGTGATTCGTATGTCTTCTAACAAGATCTCTTAGATGGTTATTTCTTAGATGGTTTAGATGGTTAACAAAAAGAAGAGGGGGATCACGAACCGTCGGTTAACAGTTATTTTAATGTAATTAATAAAAAGTGCCTTTGTTTGAAGAACGTGCTATTTGAATTTATTATAAATTCATGTAAGTCAACGATGCTAAGTACTGTATATTCATATATTCAACTATTAAATAAAGTGGGCAGATTGTCATTTTTATTTGACGTATCGTGGTGTTACAGATTTTCTAATCTCAACTACCCTTTTATAATCACAGCCTCGATATTAGTGATTACGTATTATCAATAATTATTTTAACACAATATTTAATCTCTCCTACACCCTTTGTCCAGTAATTACCAATATAAAGCTACGTCTCTGCATAAAACTTTCGCTCTCGATTCACCAACCAGTTTCAATTACATTCATATCTAATTGTAACACCTGAACAAGCTCGAACCATTAATTCCCCCTCACACCGAAACATTCACAATCACCCTACGCCAGCACAGAGACCACAACAAACAAACTAAAAATGATCTACGCATTGTACTCAATAAACCTGCAGTTAAACTTAAACAAATCCGAATTGTCGAAATAAAGAGCCGCATATACATTCAGTCACCAATTAAAGGTGTCGCGCGACAGGACACAAAAATAACGACGAATGACCAATCCGAACGATGATGAAACGACGGACAGAGGGGAGTGAAAGAGTGACAGTGGAAAGGAAGAACGTCACCGATGACGAGGAAGAGAAAGCAGAAGAATCGGGGAGTAAAAGAAAGGAGGATCCTGCAGTCATCTCCTCTCCCTCTTTCCACCCTTCTTGAGGGTGACTCTCAGAGACGTTAACTACCGTGCTATTTGAAGACATCGTCGACGACCGACGGGACACGCCGCTCGATATATCGATCCTCGAAAATTGTGCCGCGAATAGAATGCTACGTGTTCGCGTCGCTCGTGCATCGTGAAGTGGCCGCTCTTCGAGAAGGTACACATATATACACGCACGAGCGCGCGCGCACTCGCAACCCTTCTAAACTTCCGCGAAATTGCATATACCTGCAAGAACCCCACGTGTATACATGTACGCGGTGTTGGGGGTTGGAAGAAGAATGCCCAGAACGGCGGGTGAGGGACAAAAAGAAAAACTCCTTTTTGATACTGCCCGCGGAATATGTTTCTGCAAAGATGCTGATTAGGAAGTAATGGTAACGGCGATTAGCTTGGGGGTTGATAAGTATAATTGAAACTTTGGCTACGTAATTTGTGAGCTTATAATGGAGTACACTTGTTCTGAAGACATGCTCTGAATTTATGTTAGAATTTAATTATTGGATACTTTAGACAAGAATAATAGTTTTCAACAAAATTTGACGTATTAAAGGAAAATCGAAAGTGTCAAAGGAATTGCCTTTTGGCGGAACTGGAAAATTATGGTTTGAGCAAAAGGTTTCAGTGCGCTATAAGTATATTTGTATTTTGAAAAATGATATGCTAGAATTGAAAGGTCGCGTTGAAGTTAGGTGCATCATTACTATCTTGCATCCTATAATTAGATAATCGTCGTACTTAATTATCCTCATTAAAAGGATGACATCGATAAATATCATTAACAGAGACGTAGTCGAGGATAATCGAGATCAGTGTTGCACCTTGAAATAACACTTCTTTACCACGCGACACGTGAGGAAGAAGCCCCGGTCCCTCTCATTAGTACTGTCGCAATTAATAACATTACTTCCCTCGAACATCTTGATATTCTCCGTAGAATTGTAATCCATGTCACGACGACGATCGTAAAAATCCCTCTGAACGCATTGCTTTCATTCGAGTTATATGTTTAATTATAACGAGGAAGCTGTGAAACGTTATATATGTATATATAAATTTTATTAAGAATAAAAAGAATAGAAAATTTCATTATCGCAGGACAAAATCTATTCCCCGTTTGTAAATCAGGAAATTGTTCTTTTGAGAAACGTGAAAAATATCTCTATTTCTGTAGCGATACTGAAACAATGAGGAGAGCTTTGAAGTTCAATCGTAAAGTACGTATGAAGTGAGAAATCATAAAGAAATACTAAACTGCCAGTATTATATAATTAATAGATAAGACTTGGTCAGGGTAAATGTATTTACTTTTACCTTGACCTCGTGACATTACCTTGTGAGTGATAAGAACGAATTCCTTTTCCCTTCTCTGATTCTAAGTCGTAGTATCGACCAGTCTCTTTTGAAAAGCGCGTTTCCACAATGCCTTTCTAATTGTCGAGGGCTCGATGCGATATGGCAACACATCGACGCAGTCGTTGCTACGTAAAGATACCTCTAAAAAAAGAAGAAAATCATCGGGAAAAACGGAAACTCCTAATGGTATTTACAACATGATTCATCTATTTACTATTAAAATTCGATCGAATATTTGATCGGTCTGATAGCATTTATTTCGATATTTATCGTTAATGTTCTGTTTAATATTCCCATCTTTATGAATGCGAATAATGACCCACGAAAGAATTGCACCCCTTATTCACGCACGAGGATACATTCTAGAAATATAATAATAATATTTATGGGTGTGTAAAAATTATTCTGCAGCAGTTCCTCCAATATCGAGCGTCACAATTACATTCCCCGCAAAGTTGCAAAACATTAAAAACTCACTGCAATTATCGCCGTATATTAACTAAAACTATACCTTCCAATATTTCGGCAAGAGTTTCTATTGAACACTAAATACTGATATAATTAAATAAAAATTTCCTGAAAAAGGGACTGCTTTTCTAAGAGGAAAGTAACCATGTAGTCGACTTTAATCATTCGCAAGGTATTCTTCGAACATACTCCAATACATAAATACCAAAGCTCGAATCAAACGCGACTATACCTGTCTATAAGCTATACCTGTCACCTATTAAAAAAAAAAGCATTTAAAGATCCCAGAATCAGAGACTGCACCAAGCCCGTGCATCACTAGTGTATAACGCTTCCTCGAAATCTCGAATGATCCACCCTTGCATCGCCAATATAAAAGTGACATTCGTCGATATACACGAATGTAAGGGAATAAACTGACAAGCGTGGTACATACCAAAATCTGATATATATTTCGATGCGTCTTTGTGACGTCGTTTTTCGTTGTACTGACGTCGATACTGCGGTTGGCTGCCGTTAGAAAGGAAAGAGCCGAGAAATGGATTGCTGAAGGAGCGGTTCGAGTGGTTCACGGCATTCTGCTATTCCCAGTGGTGTTGCAGGCCCAATGACCTGATTGTCGAGGTAAAAAGAAGCTGCTCTCGATGGTTCGTTACCACGGGCCTCCAACACCAGGATGATGTCTGCGATATTTCCAGAGGTGAAAAGTGTCCCGCCTATCATGCTACTTTGGAATACAATTCATTTGCCGCGCGTTCAATGCCTTACCCCTTCGTCGTCGTGACTTCGTTCGCCGCTGCGAAACGATTCGAGGAGCACGAAAGAAATGAAACTTTGCGATTGAAGATTGAGACGATTGAAGATACATGCATGGCGGATTGCCTGCAAGATTTTCCGTGGTTCGTACACGAGACGTAAAATTGATCGCACCCCCTTTCAGTTTTAATATTGTTGCGGACAAAATCTCGGAAAATCATCGATATTTAACGTGAATTTAGGAATCTGTTCCAATACATTTCGTTTTACACTTGAATAGAATAGTGGTGGCAACTTCTGTTCCATGCTACTCTAAAACGCTATTCTTCTGCGCGCTGTTGAACTTTTTTTTTCCATACTGGGTTAAGGTCCCCGGACAACAAAAAGAGATTATCGGAACAAGATCGGCATATTATCGAATTTAGAGATCTATATTTGACTCACTCGAGGAAGAGTGCGGGGAGGGACGTTTAAAAAATCGAGCTCGTCTCAAGTGGCCGAAGTGTTGTCAGCTTCTCTTCGATCACCAGCAACGAAGCATTTACGTCAAAGACTCTATGACGTCACTCAACGAGGTAAAATCTCAGTTAAAAACGTAACATATCCAACATCTTTTTCTACTTACACATATATATATATGTATATGTATATATTTATATCAAGTGTTACAAAATTGACAAAAAAAATGCCCAATGAAATAACAGAAAAGATTGTGCTTCGTCTTTGAATCGGTTGTTTTAACGATTCTTTGTGAACAAGTATTTTTATTTATTGTCTATGTATTTCTTCGTATAATACTTTCGTTGCGAAAAGCATAGTATTATGGTTGCCATTATTCAGCAGAATTAGTTAATAATGTACTAAATATAGCATCTACTCATTTGTGCTACTACGATACACATATCATTAAAATCCATTATCGATTTATGCCATTTAAATGCTTTCGTCACTCACTGTATGGGCGAATGATTCAGACAAAAATTAGTCAAAGAAAGTATTATTCTTCTGAACCTCCCGAGCCACTTTTTACGTTAGTTAGAAATTTAAAATAATGGTTTATTGAAACAATGTTTTAAAGTAACGCTTATTAAACGTGTATAAATGATGTCCATTCGTTATTGGAATATTTCTATTTCAATAGTATTGTTGTTACTAATTTCGTAAGGTCGATTAAATTAATTACGAACCTCGGGAAATATTTAAAATCTGACGATTCGTTTCTGTGTATATCTAACATAGCTACTTGGACGAGAATACCGTAATATCTATGATATTCGAAAATATAAAATGTGTCTTCACCTATAAATAGACAGCTGGTACTTAATGGGTTAAGCATCCTGTTGTCAGCTCGGCGTATTGATCTCTTATGTAATTCATTCTGTTTTGACGACCGTACCTCTTCTTTCTTTTAATTATGCACGCTCGAGTCTATCGACTGCGTTGTAATTAACAAATGAAGTACCTATGCGGTTTTCTAACTGATGGTCAATACGACCTTTCGACTAAAAGGGATTCATTTTACCCGATCTGATGTATTTAACACGTTGCTTGCTTCTTGGAAGGCCAATAATTTGCTTTACAGTATTCTCCTAAGAGAATGTCTCTTATTTTACTCGAAATTACTGATCCATATAACTTTTATACAATTTATTATACAGGTCGAATGGATAATGCACGGAAGCAAACAAGTATTACATAAATAGAAATAAAATAAGAAGAAAATAAAAGGGAGTTAAAAAGATGAATTGTGCGAATAGACAATGAGTTCACATACATTAGATATACAGAACAAGAAAATAAAAAGATAAATTAAAATCCTCTTTCCTGCATTCCTCGTTAAAGTCCGTAAAAAATATTGAAATTCAATTGCTTAAAGCAATACATTGAATCAGATTCGCTCTCGATATCAAAGTTCAAGCAAACTAAATCTTCCATTAACCAATCTACTCCTTCAATTGAATTCAGAATTTGTAAACTATTTTTACAAATTCAAGTCCTCCCAGATCAATCCCAAAATACCACAAGAAAAATCACGTCCAATCTACCCTTAAATACAACCCCATAACTTCCACCGCTCGAATAAAAAATGATCAAACGAAAACATGCTATAATTCCTGAACTTCCATTACTTTCCCACCAACATTTACATCCACAACATTTCATTCTCAAACAGAAAATAAAATTACTCTGACGTTACTGTAAACGTTACTCTGCAGCCAAGGAATTATTAATAGCGACCGGTGATTTCATCAATTCGCCGCGATCAGAGGAGACAGCGATCGAAGATCCCCTGTCGCGTCGTGATGAAACGAAATTAGGGAAAACAAGATCCTGCGGTAGGAGGCTGGCTGTATACGATGATACACGTCGTCGCGGTGGTGTTTTTGCGAACGTCAGCTGAGGTACTCTTGGCCGAGGCACGTCGAGAAGTACGGCTGGGTGCGGAGGGACACCGGTCGGGCTTAGCTTGCCGTTGGAGAAGCGTTTCGAGGCAGCTGGAGACGATGCACGATAAGCACGCCCGTTCCTCTTTCTTCTGACCTCACGCCGTTTTTCATACACCCAGCCGAGCCAAAAGCCACCCCCAACGGGCCGCCTGCCTATTATTTTCGACCGATTGCCAATTGTCGTGCAACTGCCGACGTAGGTGCTCCTGCTGGATGATTCCGGTTTGCCGCAATTTGGGAACAGGCCTCCTGGAGCCTTCTTTGTCCCTCGGCTATGCCTTGTTCCGTGTTACGAGTTTGTCGTTGCTGTACTTGAATTGGAATTCTGTTTTTTTTTTAGCCGATTCCTACCGTGGAGGCTGTATGTGTGTGATCTTGGAAATGGTATCTTTTATCTTTCCGCGTAGACGAATCGTGTGTTTGAATGTTTCTGTGTAGATTTACGTTATGTTGTTGGGGACTGTGATTCAAGGATACTGTAGTGTAAGGGGCTAAATGTTGGAATAGCTTTTTGTTCGGTGGATATTAATTGCTTGCCTGTTCGTTTTATAAATCGATGAGAGATTAACAGATATGCTTTGAGACGACGAAAGTAAAAATACCGCAATCACAATTGTGTCATCAAGTTAAGTCATTAAGTTGTGTACTTAATCAAAAATGTAGCATCTCGATATAAAGCTTACTTTTATCAGCATGACCAAGCAACCTAAAATACCTGGTGTCTTCGATACAGTGTACCTTTACAGTATCTACATTAGTTATCAGAACATATCTTCTTCGTGCATCCTACAAGTTTCCACTGTAAAGGGTGGCTGACATTGAATGAAAATCATCAGGAAAAAAATATCTCGCCAGAAATGTGGGGAGAGATGATTAGCAAAATGAATAAGATAATAAATATGATAACGCAAGACAGTAATCGATCGACGATCGAACGAACAGTCGTTGCTGGCCGATGACGCGCAAGATCACCCCGTTACCTCGAGATTTCGAGGTCGATCACGTCCTCGTCCCAGAAACCCAGGGATGAGGATGCACTCTCCGTCTATCCCACGGAAAATGGCATACTCGGCTACTTGAATTAATTATTTCGTTGCGTCAAACATTTGACATTTTTTTTAACACACTGACTGAAGCCCAGGTGGTTTACACTCGATAATAAAGGCTGGCGCCTATTTAACACCGCATCAGTAAAGCAATGCTCGGTTGTCCATGCGCCGATATTGTTTGCAGCACAGCTGGCATAACTATATCGGCGTGGCATTAGTGCCTAAAAATCATGTTGTAATTTAATATTGGAAGAAAAAAGTATTGGGTACACGTGAGTTTGGAAATAAATGGGCGACAGTTGTAACCCTTTAAAGGTAGTATGTACATATTTAACTCAGAGCGGTGAGAATTAATTTTCATGGAACACATGTTCATAATACATATAATGCAAGATTATGAATAGAAAATTGACTCATTTTTCAAACTGAACAGACATATGACTGTAAAGGGTTCATCTGCATGACTGACTAAAGCTTAGAATATTTTGATTTGTATCGGTGTTTGTAATTGCGAGACAAATTAGACTGATACTGTTCAAAGAAACTAGATACATTTTATATAAAATATCTTTCACAAATAAACCTGAGTGTTTTCGTACGAATTAACTTAACATGACAAAATTTGAATAATGAGAAATAAAAGCAATGAAAATATAATGGGAATTATAGTTCGTAACGTAAATCTATTTACCTGTATTTCATAAATTTCCTCGCGAGACACGTGTCCTGAAAAGTTCGGTTAAAAATGAAACATTTATGCTCATATAACGTGCACACGAAATAAACAAAAATGCTTGACAATAATAAATGTTTTAATACGTTATCTAAAATAAAGTTCGTATCTGTAATAGAATGAGGGCACTTAGGGTAAAGAGACCTGGGAAAGTGGCGGGAAACGAGCAGACGATAAAAAATCCAAGCACACGACATCCCTGTTCAGCCTTAAATTTTTATAAAACAATCGTTTGCGCGTAATAAGTATAATACAATCAGTTCGTCGAATAAACTCATCGTAAAACCTTGATATAGTTATAGCGTTTAGAAATGAAAAGAAAGACAGAAAGTGATGCTTCTTCTTTCTTCAACAACGCAACTCGATCCAGACTCGATCGTCCAAATGTGTTCGTCGTACAATCAAAAAACTGATGAATTCGTGAAGATAGTGTCACGCGTTTAAGATGCTTCATTCTTTCCGAAACGAAACTGTGTTGTCGCTCAAATTCTGTTCTTCGATCGGCCGCCAATTTTCTTTTAACCCATCCCATCCTTTTTTTGTTTATTCTTTTATTGATTTATCTCGTCGAATCACATCAGTATATCTTCACGAATATCAAGCGTGATTGTGTCTTACGCATTTTTCCATTAAAAAATATATATATATAAGTGTATCTTCCAGACCTGAAGTGTCTGAAATAATATCAACATAGCAAAGTCTTCATTGATATTTCCTTTTTCAACAACTGTGTTATTTAAAAGAAAATCTCTTCTCGTTAACAAAAAATATATATCGATTCGATAGATTCAACGTAATAATTATATTGTACGTTATATTTAACTATACCGAAGGACAGAAATATTATTTCTCATAAAACGATTCAGATCTGGAAGAATTTATGATTAAACCATAAATTATAGCAACGGTGCTAACAGATTTGTGTGACATCGTATAAAGAAAATGTTGTACAAATAGAAAACCTCATTTCATTTTGGTACTTTTGTACTCAGCAAGCGTAATGTACGGCTTTGTTAATTTAATTAATTCGTGTGTATGGAGGATCACTGTGTTTCCATTGAAACGTCGACCATCGTACTACCACAAACGTATAAACGCACCACGCACACGAATGGCCTGAAATTTTGATTTATGCTTCGCGTATTTTAATTACATTCTTTCAGTTTGCAATTAGAAATTACGTAGATAGATTTTCACAGTGTTTGTAGAAAAAGGAATGCAACTCGTAGACTGGTAGTACGAAGGTTAAAAATATATATCATAGTGAACCCACCAGATTTCCTATACACACGTCTGCTTGTGATTAATTCACGGAACTTAATTATTCGCCTCGAATGAACTTGTTTTATAGCGTTATCAAAGATCGCCAGCATTAAAGTTTTAGAACACAGAAGTGTTGACTATTAATTTACAGAATGTATATAATTTATGACACGAACCAGTAGGAAGAACTTTTAATCAAATAAATTTCAAACGTTGCAGTTCATTTTTCTTTTATCCCTTGTCATTTTTATAAAAACGTTTAATAAAGACAATTGTTCGTGACTCAACGAAAATTACTTTAAATATAAAATATAATATTTTGCTGGGCATTTTAATTTTCTAGAATAAACTAATTTTCTATAATATTTAAGATGGTATATATCGTGGATAAAATAGAATTAATATTAAGCGACGAAGTTACTTGTGCTTCAAAAAACTTTTCTAACGTTGAATACAATTTTCCTCAATTATAACCGCCATGCCCTTTTGATTCTACCTAGATTTTTGTTCGCTCCAAACTGCAACAATTTTCTTGAAAACCTTTCGCCGATCATTTACCGATTCTTGGCACTTTGCAGGGATAAGTTCAATGAAATGCGAAAGAAATCGAGCCACAGAACGTTCATACTATTCACGTGGCCTCGAAATCCAATCAGTCGATAAAAATCGATTACAGACATCAATAGAAAAATTAACGAAATTAGTAACAAATATTGAACCAATCATTCATCGATAATCCTATCGCAGAAAAATATCACTTTTTCGTAACTTTCATCCTCGTCATCAAATCCCAACACAAGGACATATCACACAAAAAAGACACGCTCGTAGTTAGGTCGTCGCCAAATTACATTGAAAAAAAAAAAGAAGAAATTCTTCAATCTCGACCCTTTACAATCGTACATTCCTACAAAATTAGCAACATTCGAACAGGCGATACAATACAACCGATTCCTTCGACAGAATTCGTAGAATAGTCAGACACAATTTTCCCTTCTACTCCACTGTTAATTCTACAACGTTTTATTCGTTCGAACGTAAATCGCCACGTATCCTCGCACTCCCGTTTAAAGACTTTATAAAAATAATTATTGTCCTCGTGTGTGTCAATTTTCCCGTGTATCTTTTATCGAAGAACTCCTCGAGTTTCTGTCCAATTGAAGAAGCAAAGAGAAAACAAATAGGAAGAAGAAAATCGTATCGAAGCGCAGAAAGGTTCGGTCAATCCCGCGATTTTAATCAGTCACAAAAGGTTTGTATTGCGGAACTTATGCGAGAAAGGTCTATTCACAACTCTGTTAAGGCTCTCTACTATGTATAAGATAATCGTTAGGTATGGACATCGATCGATCGCTCGATACGCTCGTCCATGTGATTCAGATTATTAGAGAACACGCCACGATACATGTACGATATTCAGACGAAATTAACTAATCATGGTTATCGTGCGACTTGCTAATGTGCTTCGCGTATCGGAGCTTGACTAACTCGCTTTATAATTCCTATAAAAATGAATCCATCAACGACGTGACGATATTTAGAAAGTAAAAGGTAGAAAAATATATTGCATACGCCGATTTACCGTTTCTATCTGATTCTGTGCCGCGTGAAAATCTTTGACAAAGCTTTCTTTTCTCATATCTTCTTCGCCTGTTTCCACAATTGTCCTCTATGCATTTTTGGTTTGTACATCCATTCGTCACAGACACGCGCGAACTTCGTCGAAACTTGTGGTAAAAGGGGAATGCGAATTTTGCTTAACAATCTCTGCGAAGCTTGGTACATGCTATTTGACATGTTTCCATTTAACGTTCATCTATCGAGTTTCCAACGCTTCAAATTGTTTTATCTCATTTTTTCTTATCCGCGTTGCACTGGCCTCGAAACGCGATGGACATGCTTTGCCTGTCTGCTTCCGAATATTCTATGTTCTATTTGTACTTTATAGTTCATACTATCCTAGTAATCGAGCATTTTTGAATCATAGTTTCTTTTCTTCTTTTTAATGCGAAATTGTTGTGGAATTATTCTGTAGTCTAAATGAAACGCTGAAATCGTGTTACAACAGGGACACGATCTACACTAAAAAAATCCTCAGCAATGTTCTTCTAATAACTCAGAAACATCTCGACAACTCGCCATAATGCCCAATGATAAACGAAGATATCTTTCAATGAAAAACAACGACACCATCAATATGGCCCACGATCGAAAGCATCTATCAAAGCCGACAACGCAAAGTCCATCGCGACACAATACAGCATTGCAATCCTCCCAACAGACAGCACCGGTTTCACAAATTTCTTTTCCATTCACTATACTCAGGCATAATAACGTCTACGCGCTGCGACACTCCGAATAAAAAACTTCGCTTATTAATTTACAACCTCACCGCTGTTGCTCCTTTGCTCAATCACCGAAATCCTCTCACCACCTATACATTTCTTTGACAAACTTCCAACGCATTCCACAAATTGATTCCAGCGAATCGAACACCAAATAAATCTCGCCTTCCCCGTCGACCGAGCAAGAAATCAAATTTCAACAAGCAGAAGCAACATTGGTCAGGCGACAATATTCTTCACGCTACTTTGCCTGTTCATCCGCAACGTTGCACGGATTGTGTCTCTGACTTTTCGAAAAGCGATCACCAAAAAGCGTTTCTAATCGAACAATCGATTCTTTACATTCACGCTGCTGTGCGCCTACCCTGTGTAAATTTTGCCCTCGAATATACATATGCTATAAAGAGAGTGGAATAAGAAAACGGTGTGGCTCGCCTTTCGTATCACGCTTCTCCCGTTTTCGTGCAGCGAATTGTGCGATCGCGTGTTCAACCCGATCTCGTTATCCTTTCGGGACCATGGAAACTTGATGCGATGAAACAGAAAGGGGAAGACGTTTTTCGAAACGTCGCAAAATACATTGGACTGGCCGAAAGACAGTGCCAAAATTCTTTAGTTAGAAGCAATACTTATGTACTTTGATTAATTGGAACGATGTAAAATAGGGGGACATGGTCTCGAAAGGATTAAGATGAATCGTCACGCAGGGAAAGATCCATGGATCTTTCGTTGCTGGCCGTTCACATCGCGCAACATACACCGCATTCTCTCATATAAAAGGAAACTCGATCACTCGTGTATAAACTGATCGCGTATATACGTACAAATGTGTGTGTGTGTCCACGCTTTGCTTTTCGTCTTCACCTTTTTTCATTTTGTTTTTTTTTTTTTAATTTTTCTTCGTTCGGTATTTTCTTACTGTTTTTTCTGTCCTTTTTTTGTAGTAAGTTTTTTGTAAAACGTCACGATTTCCTTCATCTGTTTGTTGATATTTTTCGTTAATGGAAATTGGTCGTCGAACGATACGAGAGGCAGGCATTGAGTCCTTTTCCTTTTTCATTGAGAAATCGTTTTTAGTGTTATAAAATTAGTGAAAACTTAATCGGGGAATTCGAGTTTGGATTTATGCAGTGGATCATAAAAGTGTTTCACACTTCTAATTAATAATTATAATAACTGTTCCATAATAGCTTAGCAGTTAATGAAATATTCATTGCGCGATTTGCACGAAAGTCACAAATGTTTTTGGGGGGAAATGTTAGTCATTATGTGTTATTAAATACTAATATTTAATTGGACCACCTTTTGTACTAATTACATATGCGAAATGACGAACCTTTATATGTACTAATTTATTGCGACCCTTGTGCAATTCGGATTTACAATAAATATTTATACTTCCTAAAAATGATCAGACACCTCCCCCATTTTTATCAAAACTAATTCAAAGATTGCATTCCACTATATCCTGCAAATAAAATGTGACAGACCATCAATTTAACATTGGTAAACTATTGATTAATAATATCCAACTGAATATCGCAACACTTTCGTGATCACTGCTTGAACAACAAATTATACCACGCATTAATTTTTACCAGAATAAGGTAGAAAATTGCCCAACATGTGTAACAAAAATGATCAAATATTATAACAACGAATGCCCAACGCCCAACCTATGTTGACAATAATTACAAAAGGAAAAATGTGTAGCTCATCTCGCAATGGAACCACACGATATGACTGCCACTCGTATAGTGGCATAAAATTATAAAATCGAATTTTTAATCGTAACACGTCGCAGTGCCCTCCCGTTTCGTACATAGTCTAAAATCGTAATAATAAAAGAAGAAATGCAACGATTTTTACTTAAAAAAGGTCAAAAAACGTTTAAGCTCCGCAATAAGCAGCAAGTCTCGCTATACATACACAGTAATAACAATCGAATCTCGTGCTTACGCTTAAAGAGTATAAAATGCAATTGTATTATTATAATTATTTTTTTTTTGTTTTACCGTTGAAAGTAGAATATTTGTATTTTTTTGTTTTTTTACACTCGTCATTTGGTGATTACCAAAAGCTACGTAATATACGAAGATACGATTAAAAACGATCGGTTATCATGCGTAATTATCCTTACAGTATAAAACTTCCAAAAAGGAAAGAAAAGAGAAAGATCCAGCGATCATATCACCTCGCGCTTTATAGTGTCTAGTATAGCGTGTACCATTCGAGAATGAACGAATGCAACGCTAATCACGTCTATGCCACTGACTTTACTGCAAAACCTATTATGTGATACATAGCCGAAGTGTTTTCGTGACCAGAAAGAAGAAACAATTAAATATATTCAACGTCATTCTCACCGTCGAATGATTTTCTACGAACACTAGTACGATAAGAGAATAGAATATTTCACAGGTAGCAAAAACTGTACCATAAAGTATACAACGATAACTCATTTAGATCTTCCAGGTATTGCTTCACATTTAACATAAACGATTGCTAATAATCTCTCGTACAAAAAGAACTATGTCAATTAAGCAATACTCTTAGCCAATTAATAAGTACAATGAATATAATATCAAAAAATATTTCTTCTTCAGTTTCTTAATCTATCTTCTTCACCGAGAGACGTGTTCAGAGATTCGTTCGATCAATTCCATTCCAATTATCAGAAGATCAACGGAACAAATAGATCCAGCGGATCAGTCTAAAATTTATAAAAGAAAACAAAAGAGAAAGGAAAGAACGCGTATAAAATCTTGCGAAGAATCGTTCCACGTTAATCCTCTTAATTAAAGGAACAAGAATTTCGTCACTTCTAACGATAAACTCTCCTTAGCTTAAAACGATTACAGACATTTAACGAATTAATCTTCTCACGGTCGAAAAATAATTTCCACGTTGTTTCTTCTTTCCGAATAAATACTTCGGTTGACTCGCGTTTCCACTACAAACCCTCAAAAAAAAAAAAATACGCGCTGCTAAAAGAGAACCTGGCGACACGCGTGTGCCGTGTTACTGATTTTTCTTTCTTTCTTTTTTTGGCGGGGGAAGAAAGCTCATAAAAATGGCACAGTGGTCGCAAATATGTTTCCCCTTTGTTTTTCTCACATTGCCAGCGAGTCCTCGGCCTGTTTGAGCAGAAATTGGATTTGCGTGCAGCGGCACAGAGACAGTAGTTACGAGTCATACGATTTACCTGAGACAGCGCAGCCATTTCGGTAACAGAGCTGCGCATCTCAAATAATCTCAAATGGATCCGCTACTATCACCAGGAAAGACCATCATGTTTTCAGCACCATACGAAGGGGTCGGTGAGCCCCTTGCATCGAGGGAAGCTCTGCTCGCCGAGCTAAAGCTACTGGAACTTAAATCCTCGTAGCTGGCCACCGATTGACTGCCACCTGGAACAGACGAAAGAATTTTTCGTCATTACTGCTCGACGGGAACAAAAAGAGAAAGATTGAAGACTGAAGATTACTGTTAACTTTGTGGGAAAAATAAATAATCGATGGCGGTTTAATATTTTTATACAGCTGTTATTTCTTTATACATTGCTTTTTACTCATTCTTTTTCTCAATCAAAAGGCATGTATTGCGATGCACTCAGTTTTTTTTTTGTTCGTTATTTTTTGCAACACCATAGATGGTTCTTGTGGGACACGTTTTGCTATTGTAAAAAATTCTGCTCTCTCTCTCTCTCTCTGTCAGAATTAACAAATTTGTCGAATACAACAATTGTTACATGGTTGGTTGGTGTGTATTTTATATTACGTATTTGTAAGTCGGCTGTAAACAGTTGTTATTTATTCCCCAACGGAGTATAATAAATATTCAATTTGAATTGTCCAGATTTGTGATTACTTTTCGAGAACCTTGTGTTTGTGGAGTATGTAATACTATTTAATAATAATAGATTCTATGAGAATTCTCAGGATTTGTATTAGATACTAATCGTGATAAAATATCATAATCGAAAAAAGGTGCATTAAATTATTGCTTAATTTAATTGCTTAAACGTATACGATTTTTCGAAGTAATTGAAACTGACAAACTGCTCAATATTCTCAACAGAAAATTGTGATTGCGTTAATAAATAAAAGCATCTCCATCTATATTAATATAATATCTCACTTCCATTGAAATACGTCAATTTTTCAATGGCATTAATGTTCGCGTATATACACTGATCAAGAATGAATAAGAATTTGGAAAGATTGGTCAATTCAATAATAACTTTTCGGCGCAAATTTCGTGGGTACCGGAAATTGCCAATGTCTAAAATGATGTCATGACAAGAATTCATAATTATGGTTTTATTATGATCAACCTCACTCGCAAATTCTATTTTAACGAATTTTATAACACCTATCCAGCATTAGACTATTTGTTTGTCCACAGATTTTTATTTACTAGCGTTCGAATTATATCCAAGATAATATCATGAATACCGTGTAGTTTGTACGTGCTCTTTAAATAATTAAGAATGAACACTCGATATCAGACAAATAATATCGATAAATACGATCTTAATTATTCAGGATAATATCATTCCACCTATTGCTCGATTGAAAAGTCTTCAATCGACGCTAATTACATTAAAATTTAATTATGGATTCTTGGATTCTTATAGACTAACGCTTACATGGAAACAAAAATAGTTAGACGTTGGAAAGTGCGAAACTTTCAAAAAGAAAAAAGAAAGAAGCCACGTCAGCCTCTGTGTGGCTCTATATTTTTATTTCTATTGTATCCCTCTTTTGCTCTCCTTTGTTATAAATCTGTTAATATTGGATTTACTTCTCTCCGTAAATAAAGAATCTGCGTGTCGATGTATCTTATTGGTAAATATACTTCTCTTTTTGTTCACAATTATCCTTAAAAACAATTACATACACACATACGTATATGTAAATTCGTGCACTCTTACGTTACATTGGTTTTTCTTCCCGGGCATTCGAGCTTCGCTTGAATTATTTTACTATGAACAGCGAACGAAATGAGCAATGTCGAATTGTTTTTGAAACCTTTCATATTCCTCGCATTCCTGCATACGATCCGTGTAATATAATACAAATATTTTATCATAAATTTGGCTGTTCAATTGCTCGATTGAAAATACAAAATATTTGACAAGCGTAGTGAACAATGAATATAGTACAACAGTTAATTCGTTTTTTTTAATAATACGAACATTTGCCTAAATTGATAGAAAAAATGAGACAGATTTTGACGCCAGACATGTATATACCTAGTGAGTAATAACATCGTAGAATGTTTATTGAAGAACGAGACACTAATCGTTGTTTAATCGAACGGCTTTATATTATATATTACAAATAACAATAACCAGGAAGAGAGAAATAATTATATCATAGTGGCAATGGAGCATTTAAAATCATTTTGTACTTTAAATATATTATAACTTAAATAATAGAATAATAGATTTACTGTACGCTTTGAAAACGACTAATGCCTCGTTCTACGTTGCAATAAAACATGCTCAATTTACAATTTTCCTTCGTTAAGTAATAATCACTAAACGCACTAGTATTAGACGATAATTTATAGTATCCTTGGATTATGTTAATCGTTTCGCTAGATGCAAGACTTTCGGGTCAACACGAGTCAAGTCAACGTGCTGACCGATTCTAAAGAAAAAATTAGAAAAAATTCATCCTGAATTCTGACTGCAACGATTACATCTGAAAGTCCATCACACGTGATCGCAATGCAAGAATCGTAAACTGTCGCGTGTGATTATTTGCTGTGTTTGCGAAAAACATTACTAAATAAGTACCTCGTCGAAGCCTGCTCCTTAAATTCTCTAACAGCCGAAGAATTATTACGCCGTGTTTGGGACCTCTTAAAACGACAACTAATAGTACCATTTGTTTGCTTTTTCTTTTCATTTGCTGGTTGGCAGTTGTTACAGAATATCATCGCCTGTATAGCTTTTTTCCTCTGGTGTCGGCGAAATGATCACGAAAATTCGGCATCACATTAACACAAACACGATATTACAATACATACGTATACACACATCGAGTACAATTATTACATACTCTATGGTTCGCGTGATGAAACAAGCTACGCGTAAAATAATCGATAAATAATTCTCGTACATTCTTTTTAATAAGTCGTCAACTTTTTATTGTAATTAGCTGCAAATATTATTATTGTTAAGATTATTATTATTATTAATCACGCATAGCCGTACATTGTATAAAATACATAATTTTCGGAGCTGTCTACAATCCACATGACTCTCGTCGACGTGCAAAGGATTGGATCCCCCGAAATAAATACATACACCTTCGCTTTTCCTTTGCTTATGAGAAACCATAGGGGATAACAGTGAGCAGGTGAGGTAGTGCGAAGAAATAATAAGAAAGACAGCCGTGATATATTATTTGTAATACAATTGACGAAAGGCTGTCGAAAACGTTAGATTCAACAGAATCGCAAATTTTAATAATAAAAAAAAAACAATTAGGAGAAAATATCCCACTCTTTCTCCTGAAAATATTGATTTATTTACTAGAAGCAGACAATACATCACTTGTTCTGGTCAGCGAGAGATACAATGTTCTGTATTACGTTAGCTATTAGAATGTGCATTTATATAATGCGTCGATATTTTTCTTTTCCTTTCCCTACTTGCATCAAATCGATATTGGTATCTGTAATATAATTCGATGCAAGCATTCGAGTCGTTTCCCTATCCTTTCGCTCGTTCTAAAGTTTTTGTTTGACAAATCAACGAGGAACTGGAGAGTTCGAAAAAGATTGCAAAGAATGATAATTTCGTTTTTAAAAAAGGAAGATACATACTACCTCTTCACTTTGATATTGGGTAGATTACTTATTGTTATAAGTAATGGTATAATTTTCATTCTACTAAAATTGTTTTAATATAAAGTAAGAGTATTCTTGTGATGATACCGGCATTGAAATCTCTACCATTTCAATACCAACGAATGCCCTCGATGACACTGCATTTGCTACGCCGAGAAAAGCAAATATTTATCGTTATCAAGTGATAAGTGAATTTTTTGTTGTTTATTATACAGCATCATTGCTATCATTTCACGATAAAACATATTTATGGCTCATATTTGATTCTACGAGAGCTAATCATTAAAAGAAGACACTAAGGCAGAATGAATTATTTCATTCGATAAATAATAGAATAGAAACAAAGAGAATCATTGCTTGATTTACAATACATTAAAATATTCATGTGCAATGTTTAACTAATTTCCATATACACTAATAGTTTATTTTCAAAGTACTACATTTCCATGCGTGTACATAAAATAATTGATTGTGTTGAATACTGTTCAAATATTTGAAAAGGAAAATCCGTTTGAATATTATTAAATTAATTAAATGGATTTTTAATATGCACAATAAATGTAGCTAGAAATCTCTTTTAAATTACCCCAAAAATAATAAAATACTGTACTGAGCTTGTTTTCCTACAATCATATGGCAGTATTAATACAATTACAAAATACTTTACATAAAAAGATATGTAATGTTTGAATATCTCCAAATTTTAGAGATTTTCACTTTAAAATACGAAGTTTTGATATTAATATATGCACCTCCTTTTATTCGTAATTATAATTGTTTGCATGTTTAAAAAATACGTTACTAATTCGAAATTTCACTAAGTGACATACGTTTTAATACAAAATTAACATTCCATTTCGCACATATTCACATGTTGATTCAATGAACAGACCGTAGACGGTATAAGTACACGATACAATAACCATCTGTTGGGACGCAATACGTGAAAAGCTATTAATAAATACTACTATTCTAACTGTAGCTAACATGAATATTAGTAAAAAAAATATTCAAAGGTATAAAGAGTTAAATAAATTAAGGGAAACCTACACAGGTGAGAGGGGTACTTGTACAAATGTATCCACATTTAGAGAGCTCTATAAATTATAACATCACTATTTAATTCTACGTTAAATCGTCTACGGTGTTCTAATTCTGTTGTGACGTGAACATTGCAGAAACCGTAACATACATCATACGTAAAAAATAAAAATATTTTTTAAATAAATAACAAATTTTTCGTCTAAAACATTCTACACATTCAAACAGTACATGTGATAAAATCATCATTAATTGTGTATTTCTACTTATTGCATGATTTTAAATAAATAAATACTTTAAATAAATACTACCATTTCTACAACACAACTTCATGTTAGAAATAAAGTATCTAAAGATATTTTTTAGTTGCAAGCTGTAGTTCTCTTCTTCTTTAATACTATAGTAATAGACCACCAAATGCGTGAATCCGATCTATGGTTTAAAGTGAAAATCTATAAAACTTAGAAAATAAACTTTGATTTCTCGTCATCCTGTCAAATTATTACGATGATCACTGCACACTTAGCAAAAAGATACAACAAAATCTGAATAAAAAAACTGGCAAGAAAAAAAGACATTGGACAGAACTAGAACAATATAGAGTACAATTGAATAATTTCCGAAAGAATGGGCACCATCATAATAATAATAATAATTTCGACGTCCACTTTCAACATTTTACACTACTTATACAACTATCATTGATTAGTTGTAATTGATATTAAAGAAAGTATTCACTTCAATAATATCTTTAGTAATTTAATATCAATAACCAAGAAAAACAATTATACTAAATAGATTAATACGAACAATTATTCCCTCTCGAATAACACGAATAATGTATTCGATCACTTCTAAATACTAAATAACCCCACTCAAAAAGGCACTACGGACAATTGAAATTAATATTAAAATTCCATTTAAAGAAAAAATGGTTGCATGTAAAAGCATTGCGCCTGCATCTCGACGGTTGTTTTTTTTTTGTTGCGTTTTTTGGTCAATGTTCCGACGTGAAAAAACACGATTTTGTTCTCGTCTCTCCTCGACGTAGCAGTGATAGACGCAGTGAATCACGAACATAATCACAGCACTTACGAGGACGAAAGTGACGATTAGCTTTGTACTAAATCTCACGGCTAAATCCCCAAAAAAAGATCCTCTGATTCGATCAAGAAGATCTCGTCGTTTTCCATTTGTACTAGCAACAAACTCTAACGAGTTAGAAGTATAATATATGCATCTATTTATATTAATATATATATATATTCATTTATTTATTTATTTCTACGTGAACGAACAATCGACTTGCTGTTCGCTGCACGATTCTCTTTTAAACGTGCCGAGTTTCGATTGATCGGTGATTAACGTGTTCGACCAAAGAGAAAATATTATAATAAAACAGAGCAGAAGGCATCAGCGATTCTAATCGACCTCTCTTACAGAGGTAATACATAAATAGAGCACGATTATTTTGTACAAATTAGCAGAACTTAGGTATCATCTCTAAGTATGCACGAAACCAACCGTTTTCGTCCGTGAAATTAAACGGATTATCCTGCGGTACGAGGTATTTATTCGACGTGAAATTACGTGATTAAATAATTATTATTAAGGTGCTGAGAATGAAACTATAGCCCCCCGCCCCCTGCTAGCGTTTCGTTTACACAAATAATCGATCACAATCCATCTTTGGCTCCCACAATTATTTCCAAGGGTTCCTTAAAATTCTCTAATACGTGATACGATCGTAAACAAGATTTAATTATACCCGACGAAACGTGTCGAAAAATATAGTGTTATTTGTAATTAGAAAAATCTAATTTCTACGGAACAAGTTGTATCGAAGAAACGTGAATTTCTTAACTCTTCTTTTTATATATGTATGTATATATCTTTGTATTTGCGAATATTCATAGCAAAGTAAAATTTTGAGTATTTCGACCCGCTGAAAGTTTCACGTAAAAAGATGGCCAAGAACATACGTGTACCTCGCCAGGTACGTAAATAAAAAACAAATTATTTAGTATATAGTCAAACAAGATCTGAATCGATACAACATGTGCAGAGCCCAGTTTTTCTTTGAAAATTCTTACTCGTATACAATGCAAGAATTATTTTATGCATATCAGTGTGACACAACAAACGTTCGATTAATATTATATATATATATATTTATGTTCATTGCGGATTTTTACGATCGAAGGTTCACGATAATTATACGCGTTTATATGTTCACTTGTGCCGCACCAATTGCACCACAAGTCAACTAAAATCCTTTGGACTTAAAGCAATCTTTCCCTTGCAAAATAATCGAATCTTTATACATACATACGCGACTCATTGTGTATAACATAATACAGTTCGGTATATTTGTGTACAAATACACCTACCATAATTTTTCAGCCTGTCAATATCACTTCAAATATTCCTAATCAACGAATGTTCTTCGCTCAGAAGAAAAGCGTCAACGTATATCTCATTACCACCTGCGTTTCGCGGTAAGATATACCATAATTAATATACAGCGTATTAAAGGAAAGGATGTGAAATTTTATGGTCTTATAGTACTTACCCAGAGCAGTAAAAAATATCTCGTCAATATAGATCGATCTAAAATCAATTAATTCCCTGTAATATTTAGTTTTCTATTGACGCTACTTTTTTACACCGTCAAGGAAACTCAACGCAAAACTAGATGTTACATCGAAATGATTTAATTTCGAATCTATGTTGATTGAACATTTTTTACTTCTCCAGATGATTACTGCAATCCCACCAAGTTTCAAACCTTTCTTCTTCAATACCCTGTACAATCGTTAAGAACAGAGAACCAGTCCAGTTATTATCCACGACGAAGAAACGTCGCGTGCTGCTACAAGTTTTTACAAAAAGTGTAACTGTACCTGCGATACTAACAGCATTAACGCTAAGCTACCTTGTGAATGTAACAAAGCACGATATTTTTCCCCTACCATTCGATTTTCACAATGTGCATACAGAACTGCTGTTGCAGAACGATCGCCATTTAAAATGCCCGGTGAACACGTTGCAACCGATAATGTTTCCATACGTTAGATAAAGCACGGCCCAGATACGAGGCGACCGTCACGAAATTCCACGGATAAATTTCTCTCGAATACATGCATACATTACGTGAAATTATTCGTACGAATGGCTTTCATGGAAAGCACGAGACAATAGCGTACAAAACAGAGACGGGCACGACGATTTCGATCGAACATATTTTTCTCTCCTTTTTTGTTTGTACAGGGCAGGCAAGTTAGTTTTGTGCTGAACCGAAAAACGTCTATTGTGTAATCTCTATCGCGATCGAACTTTTATTGTTTCCGAATCGAAACTAAAAACGGCTGATAAGAATTGGCCAAATAAATAATCGACGGACGACCGTGAATCGATTTATCCGCTTAACTCGAATAATTTCGTCGATCGTAGTAAAAGCTATTATACATATGGAGGGCTCAGAAGCCAATCAATGTCAATTACAAACAATTTTAGTGGACAATCAAGTCCAACTTTCGCTGAACGTGAGTTTCGTAGTTCGAGAACCTCTTTATTGTTAAAACTTTCAGGTGACAATTAAATCCCTATTTTCATACGTAGGCAATAGATGACGGTTTTCTAAGATTGTCATTTTTTTCCATAAACTTATTTATCTCGGTTTGAATGCTAATGGACTTGCACTAATTGGCTTCTGAACCCGCCGCATGTACAATAGAACACCTCCCGTATGTACCCCATGGGAAACGCGCAACTGATTCATTTAGCTTGAGTCGAGACAGTCGGAGAACAGAAATCGCTATGAAACTGTTCGAACCACAGACGGTGTTAAGATTTTGTTTCTCTCATTGTTAAGTTCCTTTTTCGAATATCTGCAATACAGACATTTCGTTTCGACAATTTCTACGTGTGCACGGTGTGTATATATATGTTTCTTCCCTTCTCTTTTTAAACCCCATATTTTTATACTTTTCAAGCATCCAAAGTCAAACGTCAACGGACGTACATACAACAGTACAGCCTTGCCCTTTCGGTAAATTCGATTTTGAAAATCCCTTAGAAATTTCGCCAAGTGTTATAAATTCCTTCTCGACCATGATATACCTCCACCTGTTAATAAACCAACGTTTTTCTACATTCGATCGACTTTCAATACGTCAATGACTTTCAGATACGTCACGAAGTTTAATTAAACCGCGAGTTGTCGATCGATTCTCTATTAAAGTGATCGTTATAACAAACATTTCACGAGATTTTCACAAACCAATCAGGGTGAATTGAATACCGACGAGTCGAGAACGTGAACACGTCCTCGATTTATACTCCTGCTAATCGACCCCTGTTACTTGCAACAGGAGTATGTAAAGGGCAAGGCTGGCCCTAGGTACATCCATGCAATCCTCTACTCATCTGCGTTTTTTTTTCTTCAACCTGTTGCCTTTCTTGGACGTGACGCACGCCACGGAGGTGGTGCAATCCGCGACGTGTCTCTCGGCGGTATCACGGCCAGCAGAATCGCCCCCGATATTCTGGAACGCCACGTTCGCGTTCAATTCATCCGAGGAACTCGATCGTTCCGGTACGATTTCCTGCTCCGAGTCGCTCTTCTTCTCCGGCTCGACGTCTCGTTCCGGTTCCGAGGAACCATCCTTCGTGAACGTTGTATCTACGAGTACAGGTCCGACGTTCCAATTGTTCGACACGTTGCTCTCCACAACTTCGCTCCGAGCCTCCAGCTTCGAAGACCTTTCGATCGTCCTCTCGTTCGAGGGCTGCACAGTGGTCGAATTGGTAACTTTCGCAGAAGCGTTCTCGTCTACGGACGCAGCGATCGAATTTTCAGAAGCCTGGCCGGCTGTATTTAACGACTGCGTCTCTTGTCCGCGTGCCACTGTATCTACAGAAGGATGCACCTTCCTGCGGCCTTTCTTTCGCGTAACACATTCCGAGGAAGTGTCGGGTTTCTTCTTTCCGCTGGATCGCCAAGACACTTCCGCTGTACGAGAAGCAGCTTCTTCTGCGTACGTTTCGGTAACAGGTTCCTTCGACTTCTCAGTCAGCGGTGCCGAACACGTCGATGTTTCGTCAGTTTTTCGAGCTTGTATCTCCTCGGGCTTCGATTCCTCCACGAGTTCCTTCTTTATTTCTCGCTCGGCTGACAGACTATTCTTCTTTCGGACGATAGAACTCCAAGAAACTTTCGCCGTCAGCTCTTCGGAGTCCCATTCCGAGACAACAGCCTCTCGTGGCTTGTCGAACATTTCTGAACACGTGTCTTTCGTATTCAGGGTCTTCCTCGAGGAAGTGTCCTGTATCTTCTTCTTCAACGATTCTATTTTATCTAACAGTGGCGAGCGCGTAGAGACTTCGATGGAATCGACGGGTTCCTCAACTTTGTTATCCTCTTTCTGCGTTTTCTGCTCCGTCATAGGGGACACGCTTTTATTCTTCGACGACGATTTTCTAGACGACTCGCACTGCGATGCCGGATTGTTTCTTCTATGCTTGCGAAACTTGAGAGACGTTGTTCCGCACACTTCCGGTCCAGAGAGGATCTTACACTCCGGAGCGGCGGTAGTGCCGGTCGATACCTCCATTTCAGCTTTCTGCATCGCGTCGATGTCGATTATCTCGATTCCTGCTTGCGATCGTTTAGGAGCGACGTTCGACGGGGAGGCCTTCGCTGGACGGGCTTTGGGTTTAATCGAAGCACTTGGACTCTCGCTAACCGGGGCGTCCTTTGTATTAATAACATCTTCCGGTTCTTCTTTCTTCTCCGCGACTTTGGCTTTCCAAGCGTCGACTGGTTTGAAGACGACGGTCACCTGAGCAGCCGATGTGTCGTCTTCGATTACAACAATATCCTTCGTCTTTTTCGTAGCACCCGATTTTGCCGTTTCTCCTGGTACGATTTCTTCAGACTTCCTCCTGCTGCCTTCATGCAATTCCTTAATTACTTCTTCGCATGGCGGTGTACAGATATCCGATGCTTGGACGTGCTCCAAATCGTCGTCAGAGGACGTACATTTGCTTCTGTCGCTACCTTTATCGATATCGAGCTTCAGATCATCCTTCCCGGACTTGTCCGGTGTTTCCACCAATTCGGAAGAATGTATATACTCTAAATCGTCGTCGGATATCGTGTTCTTGCTGTTTTTTCGCTGCATTATGGGAGACGAGCCTGCACAACTTATCACGTCTATGCATCTATCGCTGTCGCCGCATTCAGCCTGCTGCAATTGAATGATCTCCGAGCTCTGGATATGCTCGATATCTTCGTCCGATTGAACAGGCGTGATGTCTTTATTGCAGCAGGGTGAATCGACAATGTGGAACTTGCTGGAACTAAAGTCGTCGATTGAATCGGACACAGGTGATTTATATCTGTCCGTTTCTTTCGTAGATACGTTCACGTCAACGGGCGATTTGATATCTTCCTTGTTGCTAGCCCGTTCGATCACAGTATTCAATTCTGCAGCCGTTCCCACAGCTTTCCCAACGTTCTTTCCATCAGACGCAGGATGAACTTTAGCCTCGTTGCAATCTTGAACCGTGGAAGACTTCAACTTACCTTTAGACCTTCCAATACTTGTCTCCTTCGAAGATTCGCCGGTTTTATTATCAGCAACTTTACCTTTCTCGCACCCCTTCTTCCTGCCACAATTATTCCTAGAATCATCGCAAGCGGTATCCTCGATAACGATACTATCCTCGTGCTCCTTCAAGACGTATTTCTTAACAGGTGTCTTGGACTCAACTCGTTTACCAGAGTTGGGACCAGACCCACTACCGGTCTTCTTAGAGATCCTCTCGAGTTCAGAGGCTCTCTTATTCTCCGTTTTACAATGAGTCTCCGTGGCTTTCTTCCCGTGAACCAGCTTGTTCTCCATCAGAACGACGCTGTCCTCGTCGCAGCTAACCACGTACTGTGCCTCGGACATGCTTCTATCAGGCACGCATCTGCCCTCCCTTTTATCAAATTTCCTACACCATGCTGCCTCTTTGGCCTGGGTCATAGGGCTGCTAGGTATCTCACCCTGTTCCACGCAGAGTCTCAAGCTGGTCGGCACATCGCGGAAAGCCTCCACCTTCTCGAAATCGATCGTGGAGCTTCCTGGATTCGTGATCGGTGCGATCTCGACGCAGAGCGTTTTCTTCTCCTTCACCTCGCAGATATTTTCGTCTGGTACACTGTCGATCGCCGGTTCGCTAGCTGAACGCATTTCAGCACAGATCTCGGTGAGATCGCGTAGCGTTTGACTCTCTGGCTCGAGATCGCCAAGAGATGCCGGGCCTTCTTCGGCGCACACGCTCCTAGGTGGTTCAGGTACGTGGATCTCCTCCGCGGAATCGAACTCCTGACTGGAGTTAATGTCCTCCTCATCGGCCGATACGGTAATCACGGTGCCCAGAGGGTTGACGACTTTAGTTACCGGTTGACCCACCCTCTCAAATACCGATCGCCTCCCTATTAACAGAAAAAGCCGTTGGCAGGTATCAATATCGAGCCAAAAATATCTCCCATGTTTTTATTCTCTGTGTCATGGTATTCTTGTTTTTTCTTTCTCATTTTTATGGGATACATCGGCTGAGGTGTAAACGTGGTGTTCTTGAAACCGCTTGAAAACGGAGGAGATATTTCGAAGTGAGATTTGGTTTGATTGACTGATTGAAAATGTTGCATCGTGAGGAGAACGGGCATGTGTGTGTGAGAGAGAGAGAGAAAGATAGAGAGAGAGAATTAATCGTGACTTCTAATGTAAAACTAATAATCATTACTCGATCCGAGTTTTCACACTGCACACCACAAAAGCACAAACCTCACTTCGCTACAATACGCCTCGAGATCGAATAAATAAATGGATAACGAATAAAGAAAAAACAAATTAAAGAAAAATAAGTTCGAATTATTTATTTCGAACTGTGTGGTCGATATTCTTCTATTTTTGTTTGGTTTCGGAAATATATGGAATTTTCAACAAATGGACAAAAATTCTTACAGGATTAGTAAGACTGTTTCTAGCGTTTCAATGGTTTATCTCGACTTAAAGGGTAGACGTCAAGACAATGTATTGCTGTTAGTAATTACATTAAATATCATTTAAAGGGCGGGGTTGGGGACGGAGATACCTGCCTCTGGCCAGTTCTGTATCCACACAAACTTACAATCTAACAATCATCCAACACCAAATGCAGAAAGCCACGAGTGTCTGCGTCTATTTCTAGACACACGTGCTTGTAAAAATTCTACAAAAATTCCCCCTAAATTAGAATTAATGGAATATTTCCAGTGTAGAACAGTGAACGATATTATTTCAATGCAGCTGTAATCAATAATTGCCACTGAAATGAAATAAAATTAATTTGGCCACGATGCAATTAACTTTACTGCATTCAGCGGGAAGATTATTTTCGATTGCAAGAATCGTATATGCTCGAGAATGTATTAACAATCGGGCGTTTCAGTCATACAAAAAATTATACGTGTCGATAATACGAATTGTACAAGACGCTCTCGTTATCTTAACAAAATTGCGATGATGAATAAAAAATAATTACGATATACATCGACAAATGGGATTATGTCGGGATACGTATTTTTCGCCTTTTTCCTCTAATTCGAAGCAAAACGTCACACGCTCCGTGTAATACTGCCAATGATTATTACTTACCTGGTGCACGATGTGGCGCGATCGAAGTCTCCAGCATAGCTTCGGCCAGATCTTCCCTCAATTGATTTTCGCCACCACCAACTCCTGTAGTTTCGCTATCTAAGGAATCACCGTACGCTTCCATGAATCTGGGTGATTGTTCGTAACTGCCTAAACAACGTACAAATTATTTATTATTTCTGTACAATTTATAATACACTGTGCATAAAAATGTGTATCAAATAGGTATACATTTTTCATATTGTAGTATCGTTGAACGAATAACGTAATAAATTTCTATACCGCGCGAATTATTTCTACGTTGTATGAATTCATTCATTTTCGATACAGGTGTTCACGACAAATGTTCGAACAAGCACGAATGAATTCTGGAAGTCTGTGCGTAATTCTTTAAATGAAAGCCTCAAACATAAACGTATGTTGGTACTGATATTTGGATATTTTCGGTAAACTTACTTCCTGAACCATCGATAACAACAGGCACCAAAGATCTGGACGCGGCGTGAGGCATATTGACGGGATTCGATCTCGCTGGACGAGATCCACCAGTCAATCCAATTTCAACAGCCTCGGCTTCAACAAGATTCACGGGAGCTCTGGAAAATTCATTTCAAATAAATATTTACCGGAAGAAAAATGTTTACATTCATTTTATACGTGTATTTAGATAATTATAAACACTCACCCGCTGGTTGCGTTATATGTTTTAAAGACAAACTGGGGTCCCATCCAGAGTCGTCTATGTGGACCAGCGTGCGTGACGATTTCTACTTGACTTAACCAACGATCCTCGGCCAAATCACTGTCATGAATACCTTTTAATACGGTATTGACACTCAGTAAAGGGCCAGATGTTGGCAAAGGTGGCACAATCTCCAAGGAATTCGGGAATCTTAAAAGAGGCCATTGGCCTTTGGCTTCGACTTCTAATTCTATCATGGTATCATCGCATACTTTCTCCTTTGGTACACCTGAAAAACGTGCTTAATAATAATAAGAGTACGATGAATAATTATACAAAGTTACATTAAAATACTGCTAATAATATATTAGTCATGAATTATTTTATTCACCTGCAACTGGTTTTGGTTCTAAATCGTATTGTATCATATTTCCGTGGCACGCCATGATGAACAAAGAATCGACTGCCCTCTTCATTACTTTCACAGTAGATTCCCTTTGTGCATACATCCAAGCTCTTGGCGGGGCAAAGCAAGCGCATATTTTTAATGGTAATGTTCCGCTATCGTCTGAGTGCAATCGTTGTCTTTGCTGTGGCCTACTAGATAATGTAATGCAAAACAAAACAAAAGAATAATGAGCACATAAAATACTTACAAGTATGACTTGACATAAATGTTAATAAACGACGATTACCTCTGCTGAACTTGACTATTCACGTGATTCAACGTGGATGGCTGTCGTATCTGTGCCAGAGGATGCAGTACAGTTGGATGAGGGTACGGAGGAAGTCTTGGATTAGAGTAAGGATACACCGACAAAGGCAACTCGGTGTGAGATACTGGAGAATGAGATCTGGTGCCGTCGTCCATTAAGCCTGCACTTCTATGAAATCTTGAAAGTCTATTTACAACATGAGGTGTGGAATGAGTTCGTACTCCGACCGGCCCACCATACGGTGCAACCGGAAACACGTGTGTAGTACCTCGTACAGTTGAAATTGCAGCCCAACGAGTATCGCTCGAAAATACCATGTCCTAATTGTAACAAAACATTGAAAACGCTTTAAAGTTTGTCAATCGTTTAACGTAATTATGAATGATGAAAATTTTAACGAAAAACAATTATACCTGTACTTTCGCAGTAGTATCCCCACGATGTAAAATATACAAATGATGTACTG
Organism: Nomada fabriciana; assembly: GCA_907165295.1. Taxonomy (NCBI): domain Eukaryota; kingdom Metazoa; phylum Arthropoda; class Insecta; order Hymenoptera; family Apidae; genus Nomada; species Nomada fabriciana. The sequence goes on from OU015695.1 coordinate 8,795,114, forward strand.
CTGCCAAAGTGGGACCACCTGGATGCGGTTGAATTCTAAACACATGAAAATCATGCCCCCTTCTGTCAGCGGTCATTAACAACGCACCGCTTAAATCAAAAGTCATGGCAACAATTGCATCGCTATGGGCAGTAAAATGAGCAATTACAGTCTCTATATTCGCATCGTCTAATTCTTTTTCTTCTTTAGCGGCTTGGAGATCCAATATCGTAATAACCCCTGGTTGGGTCACATCGCTGTCTGTATTGTTAACAACCACTGGCGATACTGAATTGCCAGTCAAACTTGAAGCAACAGTTTCTCCTAAACCACGTAAACCTTTTCCTAGAGACTTTGCCGCGTAAAGAACAGTTGCTGTGTAACTTTGAACCCCCTCCCCCTCGCAACCACCACTGCTCCTTTTAACTGGTAATAATTTTCTCTCGCTGTAAATTATCGTTCGTTATGGTAAAATATATTTTCTTTCGAATAATAATTGAAATTTTTGAATGATGATAATTAATATTACCTGTAAGCAAGCCATCTTGTGCCTAAAGCAACGGGGTTTGGATTTGGACCTGGGCTAGCATAACAAGTAGTAACTGATAATATATCCTCCAATGTTCTGGCATCGAATACCGCGATCTTTTCTAAAAATGTCACTACTATGGATCGTTTATTCACCAAAATATCGCAAACAGGAATTTTAAATTTTATGCTTTTGGCTTGTTCCCCGGTTTTCAATGAAATGAAGCTAATGTTGCAAAACTGTGGTCCAGGTCCAGCTGAATCACATATTGCCACCATTGGCCGTTTCAATTCAAACAAATCAGCGTGTTCGTCGTCAGTCTTTGGATTTGGTAAAATTCTTAGAGTGCGAACCACTCCTTGTCGCCATGATAACACTTCGGTTGCTTCTCCTGTTGCTGCTATCAACCATACCTGTGGTAATGAACATTTTATTACATTTCGTCCTTTTTGTATAAAAATATCTGCGTTTAAATATTAACATTTTTGAATAATAAAATTTAAATTATTACTTGGGTATCATTGCAATCATATGTTTTATTCGTTTTGAATAATAAGATATTGTATTTACATTTTGTGCTAGTCGCGTAAAATAAAATTCAATTAATAAACATGCTCACAGTGTTGAACCTACTACAAGAGCAGCATTCTATAAATAGATACTTGATAAATCTATAAATGCCTTCCACTCTCATTGTCAGTACAGTAAAACAAATGATTTTGTACCATTTTTTCATTCTTTTTATATCGCTTTGAACTGATAACAGTACATACTGTACATGTTATTTATATAAAATACTAGAGACATTTACTAGAAATAAATACTAGATAAATTGATATTCTTCGTATAAAATCTTTTCTGTTATAATATATCTAATATATCTTTAAAGATACTGAACCTGAACTCCAGTTGTATAGCCAAGCACCAATAATAAAGGTGGTGTATTAGAGCCCTCGTTGTAATCTGGATACAGGGCAGGATCATTAATGTCTGCATACTCAAACCTTGCCCACGATATAGATTCTTTGTTTTCAGAATTTGGTGTGCCAGCGTACGCCTATATTTAAGTAATGCATTAATACAATATAATCGAAAATTTAAGGCTTCGATATACCAACCTGTGGAACAATATCATTAATTATTCCAGCGACACTGTCTATAATGGATCGATCGACTATTGGCTGAGGTGATACAACTTGGACTCCCTTATGCACACCGCGCCTTGGAGAGTCTGCAGACATGTTTTCTTCCTGAACTGAATATTTTTACCTGTAAATAAATAAACTACTGCTAATTAATTAAATCATGCCAATACACAATCTCCCGTTAAAATTAATGTGCAATTGACAAAAATTGATACGTAATAATCGCACCTATATTATTATGTATATTCGAATGAAGTGTAGCTTGGTAAAAGTATAACCCGATTTAGAATACATTATAGACATAGTTGTGCGCAAAACTATAGATAAGCACAAATACATAAAAATGAAAATATCATTTTGCCAACTAAAAATAAATATTTAACAAATACTAAAAGGAAGAAAAATACGCAATAATACGAAAGAATTTATATCTGATATTTGTTTGTACAAATATAAAATATACATACACATGTAATGTACATATTTCTATTAATAACAATACAGCGTATATAGCAAATAAAAAAAAGGATCGTACGATGAACGGGTAGATTAGTTAATCGAAGGCGGGCGTATTATTTATACAAGGAAATTTACAAAGTGCTCCCTGTGCATCTGATAATGCATAAATGAGTAACAAGGAAAGTAGTGGGAGAATCTATTTTGCCCGTTAAAGAATATTACACAATCCACTACAGCTGTTCGTCGTATACGCTCAGGGACGATTAATGAAAGGCGATCGTAGATGTCAAAAACGACATGAAACGATATGAAACATTATATGATTGCCATTGGAAAGAAAATTTCTACAAGCATATACATATATATGTGCAATTTGAATAGAATTAATTAGTCAATGCATTGGGATTAAAACAACGACCCTGACATTTCGTCGAACAAAGGGGTAGTAGAGATGATAGTTTTTTGTGACAACAAAGTTATACATTCACACCGATCTCGTTATTATGTATTTCTCTTACGGAAAGATGTCCATGCACCGATCGCTTTTGTATTAGAAGAAAAAACTTTTTAGTCTTTCGATTTACCTCGCCATAAAACTGTATTTTCATACTGGGAAACTCGCCATCTCTTAGACGACCTTCTACTGCGTCATTCTGTGAGTGACTGACACAACACAACCAGAAAACGATAGTGATGTCACCCCGCCCGCGAAACGTCAATCTTTTTATTCGAAATATTCGTGCGCGTCGGTAGACTCGTCCTGGTCGCGATAAATCGTCTGATAAAACGTTGCCCGCTACGACGCGTCGACGAAAATATTCGAAAATGTCGCTGGTCAAAAGGTATCGCGTATCATAACTACAGCAACGGTCTGTTTCGTTGGAAATAGGAAAACAATAATCAGCTGATTCAGATAAGGAAATGGTAGGAAATGGTGGGGAGAACGAGAGAAAAGCGACCGCGGACCGTGGTACTCATGACATCTGAAATATAACTAGATGACATAATCGGCATTGAAATACACTTTTATCTGTATTATTAATGATAAGTGTATTTGCGGTTGGCTGAGCGAATGATTGTGTTGGAATGAATTGTTCGATGCCGTGGTAAAAAGCATTTGAACTAAAGCTAAATAGCCCTAACTTGCTCATAAACAATGAGACCGTTGTTTGTTTTTTTTAATTATAAAATACAGATATAGGTAAAGCTAATGATAATTTAGCCTGACAGAATAAAAGCTTATAAGCTTTATATATGTTGAAATAGTACTGAAAATGAACTTATTTCTATATATTTGAAGCGTATTCGAATAAAACGTTGTGTAGTTCGTTTAAACTAACATTGGTACTCCTGTGTTAGCTTATGTTCTATCGCAAACTCAGATAGTTATGCTACTGCACTATTTGAATGGAGTAGAATTGAATCCATTTAACAAGCTTTCAAGTTTCAATTAATTATTGCATATCACAGCCAAATTCAGTGATGCAATTAGTGCATAATATAATGGAAGAACTGTTTTGAATAACCAGGTTGACACGGAACAAAAGTATAGCTATAGCTGTATTAATCGATATATTATATGCTGCTTGGGTATGTTCTATATTGTACCAACACTTAGAATATTGGTGTGATCATAAGAGTCGCCTGATAATAGCGCCATCTGGAAGTGTAGTATCATTCAAATTCAAATTAGATTAAATCAAATTCACTACAGATTTTATTTTGACAAATATGTAGCAATAATTTCAAACTCCGCACCCACTGAAATGTGCCCAGGATAAGCTAAAAATTAACAAACTCAAATACTATATTATTAATTGAAACTGTAGTAAGATCATCACGAAATTTATTTTGACTATAGAAAACAAAAAGCATAGAGTCTGTACAAATTAACAATCACTAAGAGTTGCTTTAAAATTCCTCTAAACTCACGTATATATTGCTAATTAAATACTATGAGTTTAATTTGTAACAAAGTATCTACCTATTGTTGCGTGTACTTTCGTAATTATGTGATACCGCAATCAAATGAAAAATAAGGCTGCCAGAATGAAATTGTACAGACGCAAATACAAAGGAAGGAAATTACCTTCCAGCTGTTCCATAATCGATTTAATATACCGGGATTAAATTTATATCTCTTGATGGGAGCTTTATAATTTAGCAGAAATATCGCTCTGCTATGTATTTACACGGCTCGATAAATCGTGCTACTTTATAAAGCATGGTACCAATACACGCGGCTATAATTACGGAACTCAACGAAAGATTAATATTTCATGTCGGTAGTAATGCATAGGAAATTCTCTAGTGCACTGTAATTATCTGTGCGTGTATCTGTGCAACGAGAAACTTAATCGGTAGAGTTTGCGTGTCCTCCATGTCACCGATGTCCCCGTGCAGTAAACCGGAAGCCAATGGTCCTCCGAGTTTGAAATATGCGGCTTCCACAGTCTCTGTCTACACCCCGTTCACGAAAGGCAGAGAAAATTGTTGTTTATTCCTATAACGACCAGAAAAGAATACTTTTATTAAAGCATAAATAGTTTGATACAATTTGAAAACATGACGCGACGTAGAAGGGTATTTCATTTAAATTTACTATAAGGCTTTAGAGTTTTTATAGAATTTTCTGTGCACACAATTTTTGCAAAGATATAATGACTCTTTTTGTATTACATGTAACTTAATATTGTGATTTGTATGTAGGCTATCGAGATTAATTAATTGTTCGTAGGGCGGTTTAAAATCTACGCGAAAAATGGCAAAGAAAACGACACCGGCAGCATTACAAACTGAGATCTCTAATAACGAAGAATGGGAGAAACTTCTTGCGAAGCCAGGTTTAATAGGGATGTATAAATTATCTATTTAAATTAATTTTGGGGTTTAAGTTACGGAAGTTTTGTATTAATAATTTTTTTAATTTTCAGTGGTCGACATATATTCAGAATGGAGCGGACCTTGTACCGGGATGGTGAGCACGTTAAAAAAGATTAAAATGGAAATCGGAGGAGACGCATTAAGTTACGCCACGGTAATTTTTCATTGGAAAAAATGATCAATTTGAAATAACTAATGTCTATTATATTGATTACAGGCAAAATGCGATTATATCTCGAACTTAGAGCGTTTTCAAGGAAAAAGTGAACCGACATGGATGTTTATACACGTGCGTATAATTTTAATTAAAATTTGACTAATTAATCGAATAAACTGTAAGATATTTGTACATACTATTAAATTGTACTATTTTCACTTAGGCTGGTCGAATGATAAATCTCATGTTTGGTGCTCAGTGTCCCCAATTGATAAAAGTGTTAACTATGGAATTGCAACGAGTGCAAAATGGCGAAGAACATGAGTACGTAACGTATGTAGTTTGTATTAAAAAAGAAATATAACATAAACCAGTTTGGATTTTATTAATAAAAAAAATATTTAATACTGCCTAAAGAGAATCTATTGAAACAGTTACAAAGTAATTATTCTTTACGGCGTATACATACAGGTTTTCTATAGATGTATCCGACAGAAGTCCTGAAGAAGTAAAGCGATTAAAAATGATCGAAGAAACTAGAATAGCTAAAGAGGCGGCAAAAAAGTCTCGAAAAGGTGTTGCAAGATAACTCCTAGAAAAAAATAGAAATACATTAATACAATAATTATTTTGCACAATTGAATTAGAATTCACTATTACCACAGACGAGATATAAGAATAGATATAAGAATATTATATCTCTTATATCTCGTCGGTGCTATTACATTATAATTTTTATTTATTTTAACACTTCAGCGTCTACACAAAAAATTACACGCTAATTCCTTACGCACTGTTCATATATTTATAGAAGAAATACCGAAAAAGAACTTTTGTTAATAACATGTGCCTGTGTAATTTAAATTTATAGAAGCTGAAGCTATAGCCCGGTACGAAGACGAAATGTTGCATTTCACAACTTCTCTGATCAAAGAAACTTGCCTTTTACTTTATCCATGGGTTTTTAAAGATGAGGAGGGCCATAAACGGGACAAGAAATCGAGTCCACCGTATGTCGAATTAATTGAAGAAATATTACCAGGAAATTACACGGTTGAACAAGAAATAAGAAAACGGCTTAATGACGATATTCTTAACACGTTATTTGATAAAGTAATGTATTATTATTAATACTTCAGTAATTCCGATAACTTTAGAAACTTCGAGATTAAAATTATTAAACAACAAATTATTATTACAGTCCGATTATACACTACGATCAAGCGATAAACAGCTGCTTTTGGATGGAAAATGTATGTTCATGAGATTAAAAGTAGATGCATCAAAAGCAGAAGTTGAAACTCATGAGTACTTATCGAATCTGTTATTTCGAGAACCAGAAGCGTCCAATGCAGAAACGAATGAAGAGTGGTATTCAAATATTTACTAAATATGCTTTTCAACAGATCTTAATAAAAGCAAATACTTTTTCATTAAAGACCACAGATAAATTGCTCAAGACAATTTTAAATTTGCCTTAGCATGATATCCATCGTAAAGCTGCTCATTATAAAATTATTATTCGTTTGCACACCGTATTTTAAAGTATGTCTCTTAAGAATTAAGTTTAGTATAATATATTAGATATATTTTTGTAGTTATGCTAATCGTCACCGTCCTGCCTACATAACAAACGAAAATGAAAGTGATATTTATCCTGTTGTATGGACTCCGCTAAATCCGCGCAATAAAATTACTGTTTTCCGTGCAATTTTTCCGACATATACTAACACTACATACCCTGTAAGTATTGCGATTTTAATACGTACAAAATGAATAATACATTTTATAAACTAAGTCATTCTCACAGTACGAAGATAAAAGCGCAAATGTACCTATAGTGCTTTTCAAATACGACTATACAAGGAAAAACGAGTTGAGTATAGTTTTAGAAGAATTTGAAGATGAAGTAGTTCATTTTGGTATATTTGAAACGGATAAACCACCAGAAGCAAAACTTATAGCAAAGAGCATTACAGAGTTCGAAACGAATGTAAAGGAAAGAACTGGGCAAGTGTCAGGGTGCATTAATATAAATATCTTTTTTTTTTGAAGACATAAATGTGCTCATACTGTCTTAATAAACTTGAGGATAAAAAAAATATAATTTTTAGATACGAAACGTTTGTGTGCGTTGTGAAAAAATCAAGTTGCGAAGCGTTCTTAGGATTTGCTGGTATAGGACCGTATCACGTAAGCGAAAATCCCGAGAAAGGTATAGAAGAATCAAAAATATATTTCCCGGATGTGACTGCTTTAGAAGAAACGCAATCAGACGACGAGGATAAGCCATTAGAATTAATGGAAAATCCCGAGGAAAATAAAAGTGAAGCGATATAAATCATGAATGTCTTATTAGCGTACTTATTTCGCAGCTGTAATACGAAAATATTTTAATCAGTACTTATTTGATTTTTGGATGTTATATTTAATTTGAAAGAAAAGAAGGAATTAATAACATAAAAGTCTTGTTATCAAGCCAACATTTATTTTCCAGCCACCCCAGCTTGCTATATAAAAGAATATAGATGTAGAGAATACACCTAAATGTTGCAAATCAACTCAAGGGTATGGTACAATAAATGATGGCAAATAAACAAAATTTATTTCTTATAACCACAGCTACGCCTACGGCCTCTTGCTCTCTCAAATTTGCGACCTTTAGAACGCACTAATGGTTTTGTGTGAGAATGCGGTACACCAGGTGCAGGACCAAAGTGTTTCACTGCTTCACGTGCATTACGACGGCCTTGTATCAAAACTGTCTTCTTTCCAGTTGGCGCTCGAAGTGCCAATTGATCGAAGGAGATCAATTCACCGCCAGCCTTCAATATACGAGCTCTTGCTTTCTCGGTAATACGTAACGCACAGACCTGTAGTAGATAATATGTACATAAGTTCAACGAATTACTTAATTAAATAATACAAAAAGCGTGCAAGTTGATTGTAGAAAAGATAAAAATATTTTATACGCATTAAAAATTAAGAACCGAAAATTGTTATCATTACTTACTGTAAGTTTAGGAATATCGAAGATTCTAGCGTCATCGGTTACTGTGCCAACGATTACTGCAATAGAATTCTCCCGTCCAGGTTTCTTCATAAACCTGACCACGCGTGCAAGAGATATGGGGGGACGATGAATCTTGCTCATAAAAAGTCTCTTGAGGATGATCTGATTAAACTTAGCATTTGTACGTCTAGCCAGGAAACGGTAAAGCTATAAATAACAAAAACATTATATATTTTTCTGTTTTAAGTTTTATAGAACTTTTAACGGAAAATAAATAACACTACGCATTCGTTTTTGGACAAAAGTTATTAATGAAATACATTTTACTAAATGAACTTGATCGTGAGAAGTATAAACCATAACTTCCAAAGCAAAATATTCATACTATAGGTTAAATGTAAGACTAAACATAACACTAGGAAACTACTTACATTTATGATACAATAACGAATTATTTTTCAATAAGAAACTTCAATTCGCTTTTAATTATCTTACTGCAATGTGTCAACTAGTATAATCGTCTTTCGGGTAATGCGAAAAGCCGGAATAGGAAAGTTGACTAACATTTTCTCTAGCGAACGTTCAAATTGGACCAGTTTGTAGAAACACTGACACAGAGTGCGGTTCGCAAAATAAATTTTACTGTTTCGAATCTCACGTGTTTATGACAACTGCACGTAGTACAACTTCTGTTGCACTACGGAGTTAGTTTTGGACGCGATGTAGATTATTAGTCAATGCTACTTATATAACAAATTAATCAGAGTGTTTCCAAATTACGAATTTCATTTGGAAATTGTATTCGAAGATACACGTGTAAATAGTACTCACTTTAACGAGAAGTCGCAAGTAGACATCTTGCGATTTAGGTTCTGTACGCCGAACCTTCCTATCGTGTTTATGGTTTATGTCGATACCCTATAAAGGAAATAATTTTTGTTAACTTTCTTTCAACACTTGTGCAATCTGATTAAAAACTTCATTCATGTTGATGGACACAGATGAATCGATTCGCTATTGATTTTATAAATTTGACGATTACACCGCACCATCTTACCATTTCGATAAACCGGAAAAGAAACGGACGAGCTCATACGCGGCGTCGATAGGGATTCGTTCCAAACGGATGTCTGAGAGGGCGCTGCTCAATGAATGGTGCAGTAGGAGCGAATACTGATTACGAATACATAAATGGGGAATGATAGAGTGTAATTTTGATTTGATTATAATTTAAAATACGGGTACATAATTACCTGAAAGCTAAAAATCAAAAAATGTTTCTTATAATTGAAATATACTTAAGTTAGTTACATTTGTATGTCACTTGTTGCATTTCAGAATCAATAGTACCAAAGTAAAGAAAAAAAAGTAGCATAATACAAATTTGTATACTTTACAGATGTTCACTTCGAGGTAGATAAACATACACTTTAATAGATAAGTGTGTTTACATAAGGTAAGACAAGAATTGATCAGTCTTTAAATTAAATATTGTTCATTATTTAATAAATTTTGTTGGCGTTTGCTCAAATTTTGTATACTTCACAAGTGCGTTAGCTATGCGTTTTAAATTGCTTATATTAAATTATTATATTAACTATCTATTGTTATTATAATTACAACTTATGTCTTCAATTTTCATTGACAATTATGAAAATTTTACAGATATGCAACAACTAAATTGTTATTTAATATTATAACAGTTGCACTGTACTTACATACATACGTTCACGATTTGCAATTATAAATGTGTAATAAAAGTAATGTACTTATAACATTTTCAACATAGTATGTAAATTAATCTATAGATATAAAGTATCGAGATATTTTTCCTTCCAAAGAATCAATAAATATATCTAAATTGTATGTGCAAATCGATAAATATCTACTCGAAGCGCATACTGCATAGAAAACTACCAAAAGTGCAGCAAAATGCATCAAAACAGTTCATTCTAACTTTCCATAAAGGAAGGTTTCAATATTTATGAACCAAACTCGAACTACATATGTACTTTGGTTTACAGTTTTGATTGAAAATTCTTATCTCGTGAAAAGCAGTAGCTTCGAAATCTTGCTCCCGTCCACACATATGCATTTCTACACCTGCAAATAAATACATTTGCAGAAAAGTACGTATTCCCAGCGCAAGATAGCGCTAACGGTATTCCAGAAATTGGCCCGTCTGTTCTCAAGTTTCACATAAACAGTGTATGCCGTGACTTCGGTGTGTTCGAAGCAGTTCAATGCTCGAAGTCGTGTAGCTAAACTGGTAGCCAAGATAACAGTGAGATAATTTCTTCTAAGCACACTACAGTACAGCCCATATATCCGTTCGATTACGTTTAATTAAATCAAAGAAAAAACACCTCCACAGTGTTACACATCATACAGCTATGAATTAGAAAACGTCCTTCTATAAAAAAAAGCCAATAGTCCAACGAGGAATAATGTTACAGAAATACATTACTCACAAAATACACGTGTATCGTTAAATTCACGACACGACAAATCGAGCAATCAGAACGAAACGAAAAAACGAGTACACTGTATAATGAAAAAAATCGGAAGCAAAAATTAAAGTGTCCCCCGTTCATCGATACTCCTTCTGAAATGGAATCATACGAAGCAACAATTCCCTGCTCCGGTAGAAGAGGGCAGTTGTCTTCGCAGAAAGAAAACAAATGTACATCTATCGTATACATTAAATACCACGATAGTGATCTGTCATTCGTACGATTATCGGTGTGATTCGTGTTTCTTGTCGTATGTGAGACAGTTATTAGCGTGTCATGGAGGACGTTGGCCAAATGCATTCTAGCACTCTTCTCGAGGAAACATTTTACGTTACTTCGAAGAAGAATACTTATTACAAGGTGAGATTAACGGAGAAGGGTCTCAGCTTAGAGAAGGACAATAATGGCGCGACGAAGGTTGAAACGATCGCACTAAACGACATAATAGGGTGCAGATGTATGCGTTCGAAACGCAAAAGCGCGGGAAGCTGTGTTTGTGCCCCAGGTACCTCGAGGTCTCAATTTAAGCTGGTCGAGTCTATGGAGGCGTATCAGTGCTACGATGAGTTTGACACATCGGCCTATCTTTATATTTATGCTTACACGTTGAAGAAGGCGCGTATGAAAGGTGCAAAACGACGTGAAAGGACAACGATTACATTACGGTTTCGCAGCTTTGACAAGTACGAGGATAATCTACGGGAGGCCAGCAGGTGGCGATTAGCTATCAAATGTCTTATTGTTGGCGTGCCTGTACCGAAAAGTTTCATGAGCCCGAGTCACGAAAATCTTGAGTCCTTGATCAATGGTGAGTGTACACTTCAATTATTATTATTTTGTTTTTGTTTTAATTGCAACAGTCTTGTTAGAATTTGTAAAATACTGTAACATAGAACCGTCGACAGCTTTCCCTTTTTTTCTTGCTGCAAGATTTAACGATATCAGGTAATTGATGTTGTATATTATTTTGTAATGAAACGCGGGTAAAGTCCATCAAAATTTTTCGCTAGGACTGTACGGTGTTATGGACGTCGTATGAAACGGGCATTATAGAGTAGATAATAATCTTAACGATCCTATTGCGGGTCGATCATTAAAAATGGATACGGATTTAACATTTTTTAATGCTCCGTATTTGATGGACATGTATGTAAGACGAGTAAAGCAATTTATTATTTTGTATTACACTATAGCTTTTGTATGAAAAATATATTAATTTTTGTCTATTTATTTGTTATATAAGGGCCGGTTAAATAATACAAATGTAATAATACAAAAGTACTAATCCGCTTTCGTAATAGAGAAATATTCAGACACTATGTAATTAAGAATTATAATTAAGAATTAAGGATTAATAGTTTTATAGGATATCCCCTTTATTGCACTTATATTGCACTTTTAGAATTTGGAATATGTACTTTCTCTTACATTCCTAACGGATGCAGGCCAAGTGCCAATGTTTCTTTACTCGAGTAGGCCTAGATAGACGTATACACTATGTGTTTATATTGAATACGTCGAGTATCTCTATCTTACATGTTACTTATGTGGTAACGTTCAACAATAGATACATATTTCGTACTATTAATTCAATTTCATGAAGTAAATTACATTTCGTACATTGTGCTATGTTATTTTCTTTTATTTTATAATATTTAATCGTCATTTTATAATGCATTAGTGTTATAATATTTGTGAGAATGAAATATCTTGAATATACATGTATGTATATTCTTTTCTAGAATAAGTTGTATGTAATTTATTTCCACATTTCACGAAGAGAATTGTAAACTGGAGATAGAAGTTATTCTGATAATGCATACTATCGCGTAGTTTTTGCATTTTCGCGTTGATTAGTGTAATCAAGATGCGACAGTAATGATTGCATAATGTATGAGCGAAAAAAAATGTCCACCTACCGAGCCGACTATAAGAACGCGTTACAATCTTCTCATTCGTATGCACAGAAATGTTAAAATACAAACAAAGCGGACTCTTTTTACGTTGGTTCATTAACATAGAGATGAGAATTTGTCGTATTTCTCTAGAAAACACTTGTAATAATTGCATAGTATCAATCATGTTGAGTACAGCGTAAACAGAATTCTTACGTTTTCTTATTTACGAGATAAAAATCATTATTTTTTATCGCCTTCTCGCGTGAAAAGTTTGTATTAGTATCAGTCACAGAATTAATTAAAATTTTCCTGCATAACAGATTGTTCAGTAGCTCCATTTTTAAATAATTTGAAAGTAATATAATTCTGGCCAAAACATTCTGTTCAAATCTAATTGTAAGAGACTGCTTTAACCTTGAAATAAATATTTAAGATCGCAGAAGATTAGATTTATGTCGACTTTAATTACTTAATTGAATTAGCTACAAAAAGAAACAGCGATACACAATTTCATCTCGCCAGTCTCTCAAGCCCAATTATTTTCAGCATCACAAGTATATGACTTCCGACATTTGCATATTTCTCTTGAAACGAAAAATGCGTCAGAACATTATGCACATTTCTATATCGGATGATGAGGAAACATTGACACCATACGTCTTTCGACAACGAAAGTTTTAATATCTACCGATATGGTACTGCTAAATATTAGGATAAAAACTAATTAAATGGGAAGAGAAATTCTAGCATAATACTTCGAATTTGCACCAAGACTGGCTAGAATAAAATTAGACACACTTCTTCGTTCGATTTTTCCGCGTTAACCCATTTTCTACAGTGGAACGTTTAAACGCAGCAAGGAAATCATTATTGGCTGGTAGCACAATTCTTGTAAAATTTATTTTCTTCCTCTACTTTTAAACTTTTCGGGTTTTATTTCTTTTCTGTGTTTTCAAAGTATCAGACAACACATTTATACCAAAAACTTTCACACTCTTTCTTATACATAGATCGTCTGATATAGCTGTGCTTTTCATTCCCTAAAGGTTGACAAAACTTGTCGCGTATTAGACGAAATGAAGAATCACTCATTTTGAACACTCTTTTTAAATTTATTCGCGTATTGAGAATCCCATTGTGCACTATTTATTTCGATAAAATTTCGAACTTAAAAGGCAAACGGGACTTTCATGTTTACCATAATATCAGTTTTATATTACTGTTCTTGTTACGTTAAAAGCAGCTTGAAATGATAGCTTCTCAAGTATCGGCATTTCAATTTAATGCCCCATTGGAATGAACATTCATGTCGTACCTGTGCACCGTAGTAACAATGAAACTATGTACATAATGAAAACAAAGCATTCGCCAGTGGGTTATTGATTCGACACATCAAATAATAATTATTGCGAGGTGCACGCACTTTCCATTCAATAATAAAGTCCAGCATTCTACTTACAAGTACGACAGCCTACTCTGTGAATTATGACGCTGGAAAGCTGAGCTTCAAACGAGTTAATGTTAAATAACGTTATTATGACATTGATGAAGACATACTATTCTTGTTCCAACACTCAAATTCGCACGTCTCTTGGCCAATTAAGCTCTGTCAGTCTAGTGTCAGCTATTTAATTCGAAGCATGGAAAGACATTTTTATATTCAATCATTTTGCCATCTGTATTGGGTTCAAATGATTCTGACGTAGATTATTTTTAAATACATAATTGGTTGATCGGAGATACTAGAATTATATGCAACGTAACATGAAGTTCTATTGTATACCATTGTACAATTTTGTTTTACCTCTACTCGCATATTGTAGCGAACCACGGTGTACTGCGCGATGTTATTTTAAATAATTGCTATTTACTGATCAATGCAGCAGTATTGTTCGCTGTTTGCTATTACAAGAATTGTGGTATACGTTGGCGCATGAAATGCTTGTTTTCAATTACATAACCCGACCAGAGTATTGTGCAATTACGTGCGGTACAATGTAATTTAGCAATGGAGATAACAATTTGTATGGCAGATGAAGTATTTTTCAGTAGGAAAATTTGTATACTCTTAATGATAGGTATTCACACATTGTGAGATTATAATTATTTGTCCGTATTAACTGATTCTGATGATGTTACACAATTTTGTATACATTTTTTATTGAAATTTTGCGCTCGTTTTTTCGTAGAATTTTTTAAAATCACTGTTTACAGCGATAGAAGCATCAATATGACTTCGAGGATGCACCATTTGATTTACTTTTCTGGTCAGGATGAAAATTCCGATATAAGGCAGAATTTATTGACCTGCTATCACTATTCAGATTTTCGAAGGTAACCGATTCCAAGATTTCGCTGCATCAGTGCCAAATCTTTGTCTCTTTAATAACACCGACAACCTGTGGAACTGTGAGAACTATCAGTCTAATAACTCAATTCTCTTAATACTGGAAATTTTAAGAACTAGTATTTTTCTGGTCTTTAATCTCCATCTTACGTTAGCTGCTAACATTTACTTAGATAGAGAATTAATCACAATTAAAAACAGAACATACATATACAGTTGACAGTGACGCCAATCATCGAACTCACAGTCCAGACAAAAAATTATGCAATTAGAATATGCAAACTAGTTGCGTACAGAAGTAATGCACATTGCAAGATATTTTGTAATTTAGTTAATAACATTAGCGACACTTTGCTATAACTCATTTGTAGCATTTGTATAAATATTTTCAAATAGAAGGGGAATATTTGTATTGTTCCTGTTGCTTACTAGAGCGATTGAAATCCTCGTATCGTCGTTATAATCACAAGGTTATTAAGAGTTAGTACTTTAATCTCAGAATTGACGAAATTATCGCGAATCTGGGTGAAGTCCGACTTTTACAATAACCTTCGTTCACAGATAACTTATTATGGTTTTACACTGCATACTTTTTACCCACTCGTAGTTGTGTTACCCACTAGTGCGTGTTTTAAATTACTTGTGTGCAGAATTTTGGTTTCGTTATGTGCTGGTTGCCGTCTTTGTTTCTCGAAGGAGAGCACGTAACTATTTTTTCCGCGTTCTTTTGCACGTTTGATTGTTCGTTTAAAAAGCGAGGTCTCCGTAATAGATACGGTGTACTACATATCTGCATTTCGTTTACGTCACCCTCTGATTTATCGTACACTGACGAAAATAACCGTTCACCTACTCCGTTCTTCTTTTGACAAAGTCCTTTGAATACGACGTAATAGAATAATTCAGATCGGCCTTTGATAGTAAACTCCGAAACAATGCCGATATCCTGTACCACTCGATATTAAAGAATTTATAGAAAACTCCAATACGCTGTGCACCAAATATACCTATTCCATATACTTTTATTCATCATGAAATAAATTACTATTCACTTGATTTAATACAGCATTTAATTAGTAATACCTACAAGTAAAACAAACACAAATTTCCACCTTTGCCAAAACTCGTTCCATTCGTTCAATTCATTAGATATACATATGTACACATGCTTGACTTGATGTGCATGCTAGAAATTCTCTCGAAACTTTCACTCATCACGCACCGTTCACCCTTAAACATGCTTACCCTGTCGAGTCTACAGAGCCTACGATGCACCTGTGCACTTGCTGAATTACATTGTCTAATCACAATAGAAAATCCTTGATCGCGCAAACTTTCCCCACGATTAAAACACTAGGACACAATCATAATTAAGAGATCACAAATAGCATAGTTACGAGAATGCAATTTGAATATTTATTTAAAAGCAACCTTCCGGGTATTCAAACGCCTCAAAATGGGATAGATTAGAGTAAACTTTTGTCAATAGTATTATGCATGAATAAAATGATTATTCGAACGAATGATTGTTGAATACATATTGTATGCGGCGTCGAGTCATCTTTTTCAACAAGCACTGTTACGGCAACACCATAAATACATTTTATTGTATGACTAATAGCAAAGAGATGACTAGCTTGCTTTGCAACTTTGAGATGGTATAATTAAGTGGTTAACAGGAAATAACAAGGTATTTTAGTATTTTCGTTTAAATAATAAATATCGTCATCTGCAAGATTGCGTCACAAAAATTCAGTATTTCAATTCTACGTTAAAGGTAGCAGACACTGCCTTCATTCTTCACACGCCTAAAGCAGTCGCACACAACGTGACGCAAAATTACAATAAACGCATCGAGATTTAAATCCCCAGTACATAATCTCCATTCATTACTTAATAATTGCTTAGAGGAAAAAGAAACAAGTTATCCACGGTTATTATCTGAAACGATAGGTTTTCCTGGATAGGATACCGTAACCATCATTTGCAACTCTAATCTACTGCAATTAATAGCCTTCCAGCTACACAATTCGCTGTGTAGATGTTGATAAGAAACTGAAGTTCTCGGTCGAACACGTGATAGCAATAAACAAGTCTCACCGTTTCCGTTTCAAACGAGACGTGGCGCGAGAACGCGAATAAGTTCTCGGATCGAAAATAGCATATTTGACCGATCGTAAGTTACACTTGACAGTGCAGTCTGAACGATCGCAGATCGACAAATGTTGAAAGTTCAATGACAAACAGACGATTTCGTCACCGAATTGTTCCCGTAATGCGCTTCTTTATTGCCCAAACATTTCAATGGCGTACTTAGGTGTCGTTCCAGGGTGCGCCTCCTTCCACCCGTGCTCTGGTGTATGAATGTTTTATTTACGACCTTATTAGCGGTATCGACGTGAATCGAATGTGCCAAACCGCGTGTACGTAAGACGAGAGACGAAAGAACAATTGGGTCGCGTATGTCGCGTATGTCGCGTCTTCGCGACGCCAAAAGTGTTTGAGCATTTTTCTCTCGAGTAACCAACCGCGTGGCCGTCAGCCAAATTAATCCGGAATGACCCACATAATATTGCTGATTACATCTTGGTTACGTTTATAGCATGGTCCAATACGATCAGTGCTTGTTTTATGGCTGCTGAATAATTGTTTAGCTATTCGTACGAAAGTATCCCGTGGTCTGTTCGAGGATTCTGCTATGTATTGGTATGGTGTCGAGGAGGAATTGGAATTTGTTTACGTTGTGCAAAAGAGTGGGCCTGCCGGGGAAAGTGGGTGGTGATTTATTTGCGAATTTATTGTAATATGTATCAAACAACGCCCTCGTGGTTTTATTTAAGGAATTAAAAATGGCATTCATATATTGTGATTTATGTAAATTATTTGGTATTGTATTGTATAATGCAATGAGAAAGAAACTGAATTTTGTTTGTGTACTGCTTGTAATGTTGGTGTAATGGGTTAAGCTTTGACTGTGTTACCGTGTAGCAATTAAAGAGGATCAGATTTCTTTGTTAAATGAACAATGTGTATGTGTTTTCTGAGACAGTACATTGAAACATTTGAAGGATTTGTTCTTTCAAGGATAATTAATATGCAGACTGTAATGGTTGTATTATGCTGCGCTATGTTGCATGTGCTTTGCTCATTAATATTTATTTGTCCTTTGATTTATTTAATGGAGCGAGTAGCTGAATTTATTTATAGGATAAAATACACGATAACATTTGTAATTAAAGTGGACTATGAATCGCGATTTTTAGCGAAGTTTAACTCTCAACTTTGACAGTAGCTCAATTGTATGATTCATTATCAATATTGGAAAATCAAGCTTTCTATGTTAATTAAAATAAATCCTTAACTTACTGTTCTAAATTTTTAATGAAAAAATGGAATAGTGGAATATCCACCTGATATGCTAAAATTACATCTTTTTACATGATGCAACAAATGCAATGGTAAGAAATTTGTACAATATTACATAAGCAAAATCATAAGGCGATTACATGGTAAGACAAGATAAATCATGTTCGACCAGTTCCTTAAGATTTCTCCTGGTTTCAGGATGTAATCATTCGTAGTATTTCATCTACACTTTCACTAGTTACGTTTAACGATACATAACTAGTGAGTTTACATAAATACTGTAGTTTAAATTGTACACCAGAAAATAGCTCGATAGCTGCACACCTTTTCCTAGTTGCGTTTCCATGACCTATTTTATCTCGTTTTCTCTCGCAGATACAAATAACATTTTCTCTGGTACCTGACTTCCTGATTTCGCACACTTCAATCGAATCGAATAGTCCATACATCGTTAACATTTGTACGAGTCGAAATTACTACTGAAGTAAATTCTATCATGTGGAACCCACTCGAATATGTATTGCCCTAACACGTTGAACTTCCGTTGCATCAATTATTGAAGCAATAAATTCCTACCTAACCACTTCTTAAGCAATACATTCGACTAATAGTTTGTATGAATAAGAATAACTGTAAACGCTTAACGTTCTCATCATTTCAATTGCATTTTAATTATACCCGTCTGTAAGCAAAGAAACAATTTCACACAATTCCAAGTAATGTTATGGCTACTGATTACAATAGTCTACAAACTTTCAAATAATTACAATAAATTGTACAGTGGTACAGTGAATTAATATTACGGTAATTAGTATTTTATTCTTAACTATTGTTCCAAATAATATTTTTATAATTTAATTTGCACGCAACAATTTATTGCGCTTGTTACATGTACATGTAAATTAACACGGGGCTGCATAAATTTATTCAAGATAATCGAACACGACGGAACTGCAGAGAAATCTTCCGCAAAAGGGGTTACTGCACCGACTGCAACGGCGAGGCGTGTTGCAAAGATCAAACACGTACATTGCGTTACATGTCACGTAATCATCTGGGGATTTCTCGTCCCATAAATATTCTGTGCATTCGCATTTAACTGCCACTTATTATACGGAATTACGTAATTTTTCTGCTTGGCACAAGATCTGGAAACGTTTTCTGAATCTGAAACCTAACAAAAGTGACTCACAAACGTCGTTTCCTAATAGGTTTCTTAATAGGTATAATAATCGAATACGAGAGAAAGGCAATAAATGAAAGCCCCATTCACTTTTCAAATCCTGCCACTACAATCGTAAATGATTTTCCAACTAATCGATATTTAATATTGTAGTTTGATTCATTGACCCTATCGTTATCTAAACCTATCCATATACATAAACGCATTCAATTTTCTTTTTACAGCTTGTCCAGGCGAGCAACGAAAGATTCTGGTCTTGCTAAATCCAAAGTCGGGCCCAGGAAGGGGACGTGAGACATTCCAGAAGAGGGTCCATCCGATTCTATCGGAAGCTGAGAGACCTTACGAGGTTCACATCACCAAGTGTCCCAATTACGCTCGCGAGTTCGTCCGTACGAGGGACATCTATCAATGGAGCGGGCTGCTGATGGTCGGGGGCGATGGTATAGTGTTCGAGGTAGTGAATGGACTTTTTCAAAGGCCCGATTGGGAGAAAGCTCTGAGGGAATTGCCCCTTGGCGTGATACCGTGCGGTTCCGGTAATGGCCTTGCGAAGTCCATCGCGTACGCAAAACAGTAAGTCCCTTTTAGGACCATGCAAGTCCGTGATTTATTTGGTGTGTCTGGCTCGATCGTTCCGAGGAAGTTGCTACTTCCGCCAACGGCTGGCTCGTTCGATTTATTTGCATGCGTGCAGTGTGGTGGTGCTGCAATATCGAGGAAGCCAAGGATTTTGTGGTTTCAACTAATTATGCTTTCGTTGAGGGTTCGTTTTATTTCGTTTTCGTTGATAAATCTGTCTCACAATTTTATGTTTCTGTTGTACGAGCAATTCCGCTCACTGCTAAGTTTCCTTTCATTCAGTATTAAGACCGTCTTTAGAATTCTTTTAGGAGTGCATTAATTACTATAAACGATATTTTATATTGAAGTTCATATAAGAAAGCTGTACAATGCTACCACTGGAGAGACGTATTGGCGTTCCAATGCATCGCACTCATTCTCAGCATATTGGTTCATTGTATCGAATATTGTTTAAGTGCTAAAGGTTAATTATTCAAATGCCCGCGAGATAACATCGCTTATATCGTAAATTGGCATAAATTTCTGGGCAAATCTCTGAACGGGGTTTCGTATCATTTTTTATTTTATTCATAATTTGTGTTCGTTTATTGCACATCGATAGTATATTAATGTATTCGCGTATCATTCGTTTAATTAGCTCAATGCGTTGGAAATTCTTCAATAAACGAACTCGCGATTTTCCCATGACTATTATTTTTCGACAACGATATCCACACAAGAATATGTCGTGTCTTAAACCAATTAACGATGATACGGTCGACCATTGTAAAATAACGATCAGTCGACCTAATTTTTATTTCGCTATTAAAGCACCGTGCGCTACACGCGTACCTGCATTTTCGACAAAATAAATTTACTATCTATTTCTTATAATTATAATTATAATGAGTAACATAAATAAAAAATAACTTCGTTGAATTTGCCTCAAATTAAATGAATCAAAATTGGTCAGTCGAATAATTAGGACATACATTCTGTTTTTATTTTTTAAAAGTGTAACATTAATATATTTTCGTATTCTGATAAATCGTCAATATCATTTTAAACTTTTATCTCCTTACGAATATACGTTTGCATAATTGATAATAATTTATTAAAGCCATTCGATACATATATTCATTGCATACGGGCAAAATATTATTGTTTTCCATGTAGCGGAAATATTTTATTATAATATATTATTTAGACCGAGCAGGAAATGTCCAGTTTGATTTTTCGGAAACATTCGTGACTTTTATATTGATTTAACGAATCGTGGAGATTTTCCGTCTGTTAACCGTTCACTGGTTTCCTTAACGGTCTGCAAATAAAGATGAGCAAATCGCAAATATAAATTCCCAGAAGGAAATATACTAGATGAACTCCTAGATACCCCCAAATAATTAAATTTTATTATTTCGAACTTTATGTAATAAATTAGTCAAATTATGAAATTTGGACATATACCGTACAGTGTACCCCACTGTAATTTTCGTGTCTAATTGAAAACTGGTATAATAGAAGACTTAAGAAACAAAAATCTAATAATTTTTGAATAATCTTCTCCTAAAAAGTAATTTTCCCTTTACGACTAAATTCTCCCTGGCTTTCTCTCAAATCACCATTCTATCATAATTATCATTCTGTTGTCATTTACAACTGTTTCTTCCTGATGAGAGATCGCACATTGCTTCGACGACTAGATCGTATTGAACGACTTGTTATGTAAGTCAAGGAAAAACTAATATCTGGGTAAAACTAAAATTATCACCGATTAAACGCACAGTTTGCAAGTAGAATGTGTTTTGACGCTTTTTGATGTCAACAGTTTATTGCTCATTTTATCTTGCAATTAAGATCGTATCAAGCTGCACCAATATAAAAGGTAGATAACAGAGTGGAGAAAAAATTGCTTTTCTCTAGATAACGTATGAAATATGCACGATTGGAGACATTTTCAGCCTCTAGTATTGTATTTCGATTCATGCATATTTATCGTCTCGAACAAGCTGGTTCGGTGCGGTCGGGAACAACAAGTCGATCATTACACCGGGTGCTCGTGTCCTCAATTTTTCTGCAAACTTTATTCTTTAGCCCCAACGACCGATAATGCGCCGTAAATAATTTTCCTTGATTTCATTCGATATCGACATTTTTGGAACACATTCTAGCATTCGATAAGAATTCTTTCGTTGGTGTCATTAAATAATATGAAACTTCCAATATTATCTGCGTTGTTTATAAATAAACTCAGATTTGATATTTAGCAAAGTTATTTAATACGGTGTACCACGTTTCTATAATTACTACACTTACTTAGAAAAATTAGTATAATAAATAATATACTATAACCACGCTGATATTACATTTAAAATTTAGCATTAAAGAAAATGTTTCGAAGGAGATTTACAGATCTGCATTCAAGGCTCCTAATAGCGTTTCTTTTTTACTGCGATTTACTATCGTTCTTGCATTAAGCCTTATCGCGACGACAAGTAGGGACGGTAGATAACTAATTTGTACACAGGGGAAAAGAACAAGTGTAATAAAAGTGTCCTACTGCGGAAGAATAATACCCAGTCGTGACAGAAAAATCGCACAAAAGTTCCTTGATTCTCTTTGCACACTATAACTTGGACAAGGCAATCCATTTCTTTTTGTGACCATTTATGTATTACGACGGCCAATCCGTATTTACGATTGGCAAATAGAACCTTCGGCACCAAGTATGGAAAGATTTTTCTTTCCTGTTACCTTGCTAGCAAGCAAACTTCGCTTGCCTCTGGAATTTAGAGCCTGGGTAATCAAATTTACGGCTGTTCTGAAACGAAGTTACGAAGTCCAATTCAATAGAATAGATTTAAGAATGAAGAATAATCCATTTTAATTCAATCACCCCGCTATGTAACACTGACAATAAAACTGCGACTATTCTGTTTCAGAGAACCATACGACTACAATCCGCTCCTGGTGAGCGCTCTGTCTGTAGTGAAGTTTAAAAAACTGCAGATGGACTTGGTACGCATCGAGACCAGGAACCAGATTCTCTTTTCATTTTTATCTGTCGGCTGGGGCCTGTTGGCCGACATTGACATTGAAAGTGAGCGACTCCGGGCAATAGGGGGTCAAAGATTCACCGTATGGACTATCGCGCGACTGATAGGTCTGAGAACTTACAAGGGCAAGGTGTCTTACTTACCCTGTGATAAGGTGCCGTCCATGGAGAATTTAGGGAACGGAAAGGCATACGAGTATGCGAAAGAGACGCAAATATCGCATTCGAGGAGTTGCGGCGACGATTTAGATCGGTGGGTTACGTCTTATCTCGTCTTATCTATGGCATTTGTATGTTCAGACTGTTTTGCGAAGGTGGCACTTCCTGTACGCTAGGACGGATATAGAACTGGACACGAAGCGTTAGAAAAGAGTGTCGTTGAAAGCATTCGATACTCCAATTTCGTATAGAACGGCAGACGTAATCATTTCAGACGTAAATTTTTGTATACGGAAAAGTTAAGCCTGCCGCGGAAATAAACGAAACTGTGAATGTATACAGGAGAGTGGAAGATTAATGTTTGCTCGATAGTACGTCACAGGTTCGTGTAGCAATCGGTACAGGCAGTTAAGCAGTCGCATCAAACTTCTTTGAATTTTTTATTGAATACAAAGTGAGTCATATCGTGTCGAAAAAAGAGAACTGTTGCAAATGTCGTCAGTAAAACATATAAACAAGGTCAGCGGAAAATATTTTGGCTAAATAGTGATTGCGCAAGAAGTTCGAATAAAATTCTCCTTATAAGTATAGAATTGATTAGCCACGAAAGACTCGTGAATTCCATTTTCGCAAACATTAACTTTGAAAGAATTTAAAGTGTTGTCTAAGATATCGTTATGTTTCCCATAAATTATGAATAGTATTATTTTTGTTTTTCTAATATGATAATAATTAACATCGTAAATTAATGGAAATATGATACACGTACTTTTTAACTTTTCCAAATGAACAAATAATGGACTTGAAGTTGTTGCGCGTTTAGGTACAGCAAAGTTAGCGAATCGAAGAGCTTTCACGACGCGCTCGACGGGGGTCCAGCAATTTTGGACGAGCCCTTCGATGCTTACGAAGATAACGAAATAATAAGCGAAAGTCTTACACTAGAAACGGAAGCTGAGATACGACAGAGGCTAGATAGCTTCTACTCTGCGAACTCCGCGAGGTCAACTTATTTTAGTACTGCCTCAATTTCTAGTTACCATAGCATCGACGAGCCTGATAACGGGGATGTCGGTAAGCTTCTAATACTAATTTGCATAGCGATAACTTCGATATCACGACGAGGCATTTCCTTGTTCCATTTTATTCAACGCATTGTTGCGCCTTTCCTTTATCTGTATCAATACATCTGTTTGTACAGGTTTCGTGCGTTCGATATTGTAATAGAACTAGATAAAAGCATCGTCTTGGCTGTTAATTCTACGAACTTATAATTCAATCGCCTTCTAGAATTTTCATTTCTTGGATTTTTTGGTGATTAATACCTGATTGTAGTTTCTACGAATTGTTTGCCACAAATAACGCAGGCAAATAATGTCTATCGTGTACTGCATTAGTTCGGCGGATTTATATAATTGTAAGAATTTTAGTCTCCTTGTAGGCAGCGTTATCTAAACACGTATTAAAGTAAAAATCCGTGTGTAATTAAGATGCAGACAACAACAGTAATCAAGTTATGTATGGTCCATCGTCGAGGTTGCCTGCTCTGACTTCCAAAGTGTCAAGCTCTTGGACTCAAATTCAGGGTAAGAAAGATGATACGATAAATAGAAAGTTCAATGAATTTAAAACTCAATATAATATACAATATTTTTCCATTTATGTATATAGTTATCATTCGCTCCATTTTCGCACGGTATCGCGAAAGGGACGATCAAATAACAGAACAAGAATCCAATGTATTCCTTATTAAAAGTGATTATAACGTCAAGTCTCTATAAAAATCAAATCTTAAGTTATCGCGAAAATGATACAGTTTAGTGTGTATATACTGGTTTATTTCTCGATACACGTACCGTATATGCATCTTGTTTTATCTGCCGCGATACCAAATTTGGTAATATTGCTACACTCGTTTCCCGACGAAAACCATGTTAAAAGCGAGGACAATCATTGAGGCAAGGAGGAGCTTTGCTTACCGTGCCCCGTATTTATTCAATTACATCAAGCCTTTTTGAAAGTACGGCCATGAAGACATGTATTAACATAAACGAACCGCAATGAGAGAGGAAAAAAAATGTCCAACTACATATACAATTGTCGTTGTGTAATGGCCATAATCAGAGTCTGTAGCGGTTTCTTTGTATGCGATAAACAAATTCCGCGAACAGAATATTTCTTTTTCTCGCTTGGAACACGTGGAATTATTAATTTGAATTGCATTATACAAATATAATACGGCACAAATGATCATAATACATATTTAATTTAGATGACTGTTTTGAATTCCAGGGGAATTTGTCATGGTCCACGCGGCATATCAGTCGCATTTGGGCCAAGATTATTTCTTTGCACCACGTGCCAAATTGGCGGACGGCGTTATTTGGCTGGTAATAGTGAAAGCCGGAATCACTCGGGCCAATTTGCTCCAGGTAAATAGTCCAATTAGAAACAATATGTATGTGTGCCGGTCTAATTAATTAGCAACCAAGTGCAACGCTTTTAAAGCTGAAGCACTTGTTAATTAATTATTATTCGAACAATACAATCCTTTGTGGTTCGTACACCTTATTTGATATAAATAGACAACTAGGAAGGACTTACATTGCGAAATAATATGTGAGGAATATATCTAATATCTTTATACACGCAGTAAGAAGTAAATAGAAATTTTAAATTGATAAATAATGGTACATAAATAAAAGAAACATAATACTGATAAGTATACCTCCTAGGCTGAGTTTAGTTGACATGAACTTCGTTCTAAGTATGACGAACTAACAACAAAGTAGATTAGGCTTAAACAATAAAAACGTATCTAATCTACCTCACAGACTTACACAATTTTTTTACCGTGGCATACTGAAACGATCCTTCCATTACAAAAAAAATCTTTGACCACAAAGGATTACGCTGGAAATAATTACATACCATTACGAAAATATAAAGAAGACAACGAATTTTTTATATGCCAACACCTACAATGAACTTTAATACCAACGTGTTACTATATATTCCAAATTCGTTAACAAAAGGTGTTCATGACTGAAAATTAAATTACAAACGAAGCTACCTTGAATGGTAACAATAATCACAGAATTCTAAGAAATATTTCCTTTGCCCGTTAGTTCCTGTTGGGTTTAAGTAATGGTACCCACCTGTCACGTTCTGGGATCGACATGATACCGGTAAAGGCGTTTCGAATAGAACCAGAGGAAGGAACAAATGGTTACATTACAGTGGACGGAGAAAAAGTAGACTATGGACCCTTACAAGCCGAGATATATCCGTCTTTAGCATCAGTAATGACTCCTTGATACAAATTCGCGTTAAATTTCGTACATAGTTAGCAGTGGAAATCAAATGGTACAATCCGACAATTTTAAGTTGAATATTATACAGATATATATATATATATCTTTGTGTACATATATCTGTATATTATCAGATACGGTAGCATGGTCCTGGTGACAATACTGTATTTAATATATTCACAATTCGCGATGCGTAAGTACGATTTAGTTAAAAATGAATCGCGATAGGTGTACAATCTAGACTGTGAAGTTCAATCATTCCATCATATGTATACGATAATGAGATCAACGCAGCTATTATTTGTACGAGCGCACGTGTGATTTCATAGCGGTTTATTAGGTTGTGCAGAATGGTTCAATACTACTGTTCGAAGTTTCACACTCGTAAATACGGGACTTATGAAGGTGTAATAAAAATATACGAGACGAGGAATCTCATTTCTGTGCCGGCTATTAATATCGACCGAGTGATATTGCACCTGAATTGCTTCAATCAATTTTATTATCTAGAAATGAATTTACTGTAAAGCCTTGACGAATTTAAAATGGCTGAAATCTGAATTTAATCAGGTACCGAATATCTGTTAAAATCCAGCATTTCCAACAACAATTACATTAAATTGTACATCATTCATTTTACAGTTTCATCCATGGAAATGTGAAATATATTACGAAGCAAAGTGTCGCGATTTTAGAAGTAATGATATGTTTTTTTTCTTTTTTTCATACAAAGTGTACAACAACACATCTGTAAACTTTTCGACTTAAGTATTGAATCAACCTGCACGATACCGTTCAATAGTTCTGATTAATTACTGATTCGTAACTTCGTTCGCTAGCTTAAGACGTACATTTTGAGGACTGTCCGATATGACGCACAATAGCGTAACTTTCAGATATTCCACGGGCTTTGTGCTAGTTAGCAAGTACTATTGTTGTGCTTGATAGCGTAACGAATAGATCTTATGCACTTAATCCTCGACTTACACGGTAAGTGTATGACACGAGTTCCATATAAATCGAGATGAATATTTACGTAGAAAATAAGAATAATAACAAGACTAGACATTTTACATTCGGACTTCATTTTTTGTATCGTCCAATGTAAATACAGAATTCGCTTTGCTATTTATTGAATATACTTTTTGTACATAATAATATTTCCCAACTTTATCTAAATAATTTGTAATTCTTTATACACACAGGCGTTGCACTCAACAGGCGTATAACAGGCGTTATACTCAATTGATAATATAATTTAAAAACAAAGCAAAGTAAATATATCATTATAAAATAGTAACATTTTCTGTCTTGTTAATAAAAAAAAGAATTTCTTTCTAATTGAAACATCCTAGCTTCATCAATAATAGTAACGAGCACATTTTTTTTATAATTTTCATCTGAATAATGAATATACAGTTGAAATTATTGTCAAAGTAACTCGGGGATTAGGTGTATCTTTATCTTCGTAAACTATTTCTCAAACAATTGTATAGCAATTAACGTATCATGGCTTCCACTAGCAGCATAGAAGAATTTAAGAGCGATCAACAGGATCAATTTTGTGCAAAGATCCTGATTTTTAAACTTATACGCATTTTATTGACCAGGCTATAGCCCGGTTTAAATGTCGGCGAAACAGTATTGATTTAATCGCCATAGTGCTCAAATATATTGTACATTTAGACGCATTTACGATTGAAAAGAAAAGAAAAAAACGTTTCCGTCTTTCGGTACAACTTTAGACTTACTGATTTCTCATCTCACGCTCACATTGAAGATATTTTTCTGCGAGAATATGAAACTTTAATTTGTCCAACGTATGAACACGCCATGTTAATTAACAAATAATGTGTGAAACGTTGAGAATATCATATATAATTCACGTCCGCGCCATTGTCGAATAAAGTCATTTTTAAATAGAGATGAAACATTGTCAAGCATTAGATAAACGTTTAACGAACGTGTATCACACGGGGGAAAAAACTGCGAAACGATATATTGCAACTAGATGATCGGAAACTCATCTTGCATATTGTTATAGTTGCACTTTGATATCGAAACGAAGAGCTTTCATTTATTATACTCGTATAAACAGATATGTACAACGTTTCCTTAGTTGATAGAGATGCGTTTAAAGAGAATCGATACGAAAGATTTAACTTATATTGCGACGAGGATAATTTGTATAAATTGTATTTGCTTTTCTAATTGCGGCGTTGTAAATGTGTGCCAAGAGTTGCGGAAAGTTAATTAAGAAATAAGCAAGAACGTCCTCGAAAATTCATTTTCTTTAAAGTTCTAATTTTTCTATGTACATATCTTTAGTTCCGTGCCAAATACATATTCTGTTTGTACCTGCACTATATAAATGCCAAGGATCGCAATGTATGCTTGTATATTTGTATTTTCAAAAATTAAACTTTTCACGAGTCAAAGAAATCGATTATGTATATTTGTAATACTTAATTGTTGCTATGCTGTACAGTTCAAACGAAGTTTTGTAAATTATTACAGATTTCCAACAAGAAAATGAAGACAAATATGAAAAGAAAACGCTATATTTATTTCTAATAATCGCAACATAAAATGCAGTTAAAATGTCACGATTTGTTATCATCAGACAATCAATTCCGTTCTTTAGCACACATACGTAGGACATGAAATGATTATTACTTACCCCAATTATATATTATATACATATATTACGTATGAAAAATGTAATTTTAATATTATGTATGAACTGATTTAATTAATATTCTAATTTACAGCAATAAGAGTGATTAGAATGAATTAATATTACAAGAATATCTCGATTGCTCTCATATGAAAGATGATTATATATTCGTAATGATAAAATTTTATTTCATCCTTTCTAGTCACATAATACATTTTTGTTCGATTAATTACATTCTGTAATTATTATTTTAAACGTGTACCTATACAATAAATTTATCTGTGTTTGTAATTAGTTCTCCTTCACTTTTCAATATTACGTGTAGAGCATAATAGAATTGCGCAAATGTAATTACGCATACCATATTTTCTACGTTAATCTGACAGATATACACCAATATTATAAGAACGATAAGAAATCTAGGAATAATTTTCGCATTATTAATTCGTAAGGGTATATCATTCTAGCTTTAACAACGTGCATATAATTTTACCAGAAAGCTCTTATAGAAATGTGACTAGTAAGGATATGCCAATCCCATAAAACATTAAACGGCGCTTTTTTTCGATATTTTTCACAAGGTGCAATATTCTGTAATATTCTTAAAACTGCTGCACAATTTTCATTGCTGTTAATTTTCCTCTATCGCATTTTTATACAGTTACAATTATTATGAGAAAAAAGCGTTAATTTTTCGCACGTTAATAGAAAACCGCTACATTGCTGCTCAAAGTGAGAAGTATTTGTCATCGATGAGATCGATAAAAGAATGTATAATATCGATTTTTGTTATTCCGCTATTTTTCGGCGGAACGATCGTTAATGTTTCCGAGAATAATGAAAGTTATCTAGTATAATAGAGAATATAGACGATAATAAATTTCTTAAAATAAAACCAACTCTGTCCAGTGGTTTGTTTAAGACCAAAATATGATGGTGATTTCCATCTCTGGAAATTGTCAAATTATACTAATGTCAATATTAATACTATTCATAAATTCGTGAATACAACACGGGAAAACTGGAGGTGACCAAACAAAATTGAATACTCAACATTATATCATGGTAGCAAAAAGATTAGTCTCCAATTAATTACTCCTATCATCTAATGCTGGTTCTGTAATAAAACATAATTTCGATTAACAAGTACAAATGACTACTTAATTGTAATGATTTCAACGAGACATCAAAAGTAGCGTCAGAAAATTAGAAGATTTACAGTAATATACGCAAACACAGAGGAATAAATTTTAATATGTTATTTATTTCTTTCGGTATTGTTACAACAAAACAAGCAGAATTTTTCTCAATCGAACCAAGTCTTCCTTTCAGATTCATACAACGACCATTTCCTCTATACGACACACTTGTACATTATTCGAATATAGTTATGATAATGCATATACATATAAGAAGAATAAGAAACGATAAATTTCGGAGAGTATTATCACAGCATACAAAAGAAAAAAATGAAACCTTTTCTTTACACACCAATAAGTTTCTATGAAACCGCGTACTTTTTTTAGATTTGTTATAAGTGGCTTGAATGTTACGAAATAATTTGTTTACATGTTCATACATTTATCTGACATTATTTAGGCTGCAAACAGAGTGAGGGTAATATACACATAGATGCTATAATTGCATATCGACAGACTTCTTGAAATATTGAAACTAATAATTTATTTAAGAATAAGGTACCTCATCTGAAATTCATATTTCACGATATACTAAACCATACAAGAAAAGTGTATTGTTCGTGACAGTTTAATATTTTGTTTATACTTTCTTATTACGAAAATACTTCGTACGGATAAACTGGTAATAGTTATTTCAATAGACCCCACATTTAGGACGGAAACTAACGACGATACATGGCATTTTGTAGCTTACTCATAAATCATCGTTTTGCATTGTTTAAAAAATACAAGTAGAAATATTAGTTTCATTGGAAACATGAACTGTCATAAAGCAAGATTGTGAAGAAAATGGAAAGTTAGAAAGGATACGAATAAAATAAAATAAAAAATGGATTAAATAAAAATTTCTTCCACCTCACACTTTTCGAGGTGTACAAAAATAAATTTGTAACACTTTTATATTATTAATAATAATAAATACTAAAACCCTATCTTTTTACTTTTACACTCTATTTGCACCTCGATAAATTTGACGAATACTGTATCAAAAAATCCATTTTTAAGCGAATTTTAAAAAAACGGTGGAGTAAAATTTTTACTTTAAAAAAAATAACGTTTCTATGATCCGCTTTCTTACAGCATAATTGGCAAACGTGTTCTAAGAAATATTTTTTACAATTACTTAGATATTTAAATTGATTAATCGATTCATTCCAAATAAATATGTGTATTGGATTTTAATGGAGTTGTGATATGCTACGACCGGGGCAGTCAAATTTGAGAACAGACCGAAATAGAATTTTATACGATTGAGCTACTTTTTTAAACCCACAGGGTTACTATGTGTAAAATGCTTTTTTAATTAAAATATTTCCTATTCGATTACCTTGAGCACATAATGCCAAGCCATAGATGAAAGCAAGCGTTCTATTGTTTATAGAGATAATACGCGTCGTTAACAGAAATAATAATAATCAACCTTAATACGCTGATACTCCAGTGTATCGATTATACCCGGGCATAATTGGGTTGCGATTCTACCGTTGTGTACAGTGTTATCTAAAGCACTTGTATAAATTAAAAAATATCTTTTCCGTAACGCATTCTATAACTACAAAAAACGCAAAAAAAAGAAAAAACGAAGCAGCTTCTTACTACGTAACTATAAATTTACCGCCTAGATTTGAACCCTTCTCGAATTCAATACCATGTTTAACTTATTAGTAGAATGAATAGCCGATTTAATGCTGATATGAAATTACTGTGTTATAGACAGAGCATCTATGTGAGCCAATAGATCTTTCACTTCATCCTGAACTTGCTTGGACGAGCCAGACAATGACAAACGCGAACAAAATGTGGCCAGCGTTTCCACATTTTTGTTTGTATCTCTGTGCTTCTGCAGATAAGCTAACAACATACTAACTATGTTTTGAACTTCTTCTTTGATCGACGCTGAATCGCGGCTCCTACAGCTTTGTAATAAAAGTAATTTCGTCTGCACTAATTGCAAGGGATTATAACCATCCTGATCCAAGCATGTTGGATCTACGCCCGCATTTAGAAGAAGCGTAACCACTGATTTGCTTGTCACAGCTGCTAAATGTAATGGAGTATTACCTACGCTATCGCGAAGATTAGGATTTGCGCCATGTTCTAGCAGCAACTGTACCATTTCCGTGTAACCCCTGTAAATAAAATTTATTATATTGTTTAAACATTTTTCATTGTTATTCTAATTATCAATATAAGCTGCATCTCGTTCGACTCACATTAATTTACCTAAAAAATACATTTGTATCGTGTAAAAGATACACAATTCCTATTTCGTGTTCTATTTAATTGCGGAACAAAATTAGTTGCAAAAAAAATGCATTACAGATCGGTAATTATTTGATTAACTATTTTGGTGAAATATACCTGCAACATGCAAGGTGTAGAGGTGTTCTTCCCATCATATCACAATTATTAGGTGAAGTACCCGCCATTAATGATCTCTTCATCATACCAGTGTTATTCGTAGCCGCTGCAAGTCGCATTCTATGCTCTTGAAGCCATTTAAATCTTCGTCCTAGTTTACTTAATACGTCATTTTGTATGCAACAACGATGGGCCCGAGAAATGCTCTTCTCCTTAAACTGCAAAGATTCAACATTTATAATATATTTCTTATAGAAATTTCAAAGCATATGTAGTTCAAAATCAATATTAGAAATTAATCGAAACTGCGCTATTTATTAATATGAAAAAAATGCATTGTCCTAAGAATAGAAGAATATTAAAACGTTCATGACAACATGCTCCGTCAGCGGTACATTGCACATTTTATTTACAGCTGCTTGTAGCCACTAGTCATACACCGACTATAAACGGTCTACTCTGTGTATAATCTTATTGTCCCTAAGTAGTCGTGAACGTATTAATTGGAATAAATAAATTGACATATCGCCTGAAAAATAAATACAGAAATACGAAACTATATAGACGAACAGTTTGTACAATAAAAGCCAAGCTGTTTAGTAAAGAATGATATCAACGCTCGATGGAAAAAAATAAAAAAATACGTATAGTAGGAAATACCTTGAGCAGTCCCGAGCTACTTGTAGGTCTAGAATTGTCGACTTCGGGAGTATAATGTAAAGAATAATTTTGGTTTGACGAGCTATATCGTGAAATTGTGAATGGTATATCCGCCCAATTTCGGGGAAACGGGGGAAGTTGTATATTAAGTGGTTTGATCTCACGATGATCAATTTGATTGTTAGTTATTGTCACAAGGCCCGTACAGCCATTGTTCATTTCACCAGTCGACGAGTCATCATTTTGGGCGATGGAACTGTCGTTCGAATTGTTACTCGTTTCGATTCCCGAGTCCACGGACGTCATTTTGCATTTAAACGTTCAGAAACGTTTGAAAAATCAGGCACCTTTCACCCTTTAAATTCCATTTGCACTGCGAGCATACAGCCCACGGTAATCTGTACGAAAATAATAACAGACCTGAAGTTTGTTAGTGAGGAAGATTAACAACTTCTATTGCCAACATCGTACATCGTTTTGCTTGTTGTGCCTGCCCTTAAATTTCTATATTCTCCCTCTACCGAGCGTTGCGCGAACTAACGCGCGCGGAATTTAAATTGAAATGTGTGAAGTCAAAGCAATGCGGATGGAAATTGTTTAATTGATTAAATGTCATTAATTGCATTGCTTTGGCGTTAAATGCTCGTAATTTATTGATTAGCTATAAATCTAAAATATCAGCCAATAGGATTAATTTTAAATAATTTGTTGAACTAACGTTAATTTTAATTGGCGAGGAACAAAGTTGTAAAATGTTTTAATCCTAAGAGGTGAAAGAGTCCCTTTTGGACTCTTACTTCTATCGTAAGCTTCAAGGGCGATAGCACGTACGTTTAATAAAATTTCTCAAAAAGTTTCTAAAGTTTTGTTGATCAATTATTCAAAGTTCATTCCTGTTTTAATTGTTTAGAGTTTATTTTTCATCTTATTAATAATTTTAAACCACAAGCAGAGCGCTTTAGCGCTCCATGGGCACACGAACTCATAATCAAAGAATTTCCCAAAGGACAAATTCGCAACACGCTCTACTATAAGTTTCTAACAGAAGTTCGAATAATTGTACATATTTCTAATTGCAACTGTGATATTTCTTTGTAAAAAATATGGCAAGATTTATGAAATACGATATAGTTATCTTTCAAATAATTAGGAAGAAAACTTTAATTCTGTTTTATCAATGCAAAACATATATAAAAAGCATATATTCATAGAAAACTGCGGTGTAACTGTTTTCGTAATTTAATATCGAAATAAATAAATCCCTATTTTATGTAAAATAGCAAGTTATCTAGTATCACGTGTAAGTCCATTATCTATTTCGCCAGCGCATTTTCTATGGTTTATATATGCGATACTATTCGTGGGGCACTGTACACAGACCTATTATTTTGGATTTTCGTTGATACTTTTGTGAAGATAAAATGTCATTACTTGCGGCAACGATGTTTCGCATTGCTCGGTCTACAAGTTAGTATACAGAAACTATTTTAAACTTTACAATTACATACTTGTATCTGTAATTTGTATTCAAAAATTGTCTCAATAATATAAGTTTTACTTGGGTATAGCAAACTATAAGTGAAACGTGTCGAAGAACTGTTTCTTAATTTTAATTGACGAGTTAGTTCGCCATTCCCAGTTAAAGGGTTAACACATCTATGCAACCGACTAGCTGTTAATTCAAGTATTTGTATTTTACAGAGTTAGCTCCCTGTGCTAATCAATTTCATACATCGTTTGCAATGCATTTGGACCAAAAATGGAGAGAGAAGTATGGCAATTTAAAGAAATAAGAATAATATACAAGGGTAATTCTTTTACCAATGTTATCCGAAGTACTGTTGCTGCATTAACATTGCGGCAAAAACCCTGTGCTTGTCTACGAATGATCTGTCATTGAAAAGCCTAATGTAGCAGATATTGTTGTGTGTATATGTGTGAACTAAATTTTCCTCTACATTTTAATTTTGGAACTTAATTTCAGTTCATACATATACTAAGGATCAATTGAGATTCTTATGAAAAAGCATGGAGTTTTTGTTGCAGTGTTTAGACAGTGCCACAGCCGTTGAGTCCATTGATAAAGGAATCATCTAGTATAAATATATGGAAAATTCAGCATTTTATGTAACGTATTAATTGTAGGAAAGGTTTAATAAAGAATCCAAATAATTATGGCCCATTGGTGACAAATTCAGATTACTCTTTCAAAGATAAGAGACCTGTTGCATACGGTTCCAGGCAATTAAGTCGTATAAAACAACACCAAGAATACGTGGTATTTTTCTTAAACAAGTTATACATCCATGATATAAAAATTTCTATGTTAAGAATAAATAAATTGTTGCATTGCAGAAAAGAATTGTTCAATTAGTTGGAGAAGTTGATCATGCGGTTGAACTTCATGCTAAGAGAGTCGCGGAAAACGAAGCACAGAGGCAACAAATTTTGGGTAACAAATTGAAGCCTAAAGGGACCGCATTAAATGTTAGCAAATAGTGTATTTTAATTTGTTTTGTAATTTATATGTAAATGTAAGTAATAAAATGTTGTATATATAATTTCACTATCTATTTTCTTTAACCTGTATCATCATTCGAGTTCACAATATACTACGTCAGATAATATGTTTTAAAATCTTACAATAATTTATTCGAAAGTTACAGCTGCAACATTACTTAAGCTGGTAATCATTGGGATATTTTATAAGTCGTGGGATTTTATCTTGTTCCTCTTTACTAATATCATATAATCTAACTGGCACAGGTCTTGGCTGCTTAATTTGATTAGATACATTTGCCAACATATCTTCGGGAACATTATCATTCGGGAAGATGTGCAGCCTTTGCATGGTATATCTTCTTTGTAGAGTTCCATCCATCGCTCGATAAACAGCTTTCTTAACAATCTACGTGTTATAAATAAAATATTGTTAATACGATTTATGATATATTAACACTAACGCCAACCAAGAGCAATTATATATAGGATTAAACATGTACCAATTGTGATTGTATACAGAAAGAAACGCATACCACAGGTGTATCATGTTACTGACTAATTCAGTTACCAACGCATGTGTACAAAAATTTATGTACATTCATAGCCCATTGCCCAAGCATTGCTATTATTTTGAAATCTGATATTTTTACCATAGTAGGATCTTTGCTGTGTAATTCCCACGCAAGCGTCCAACTGGCACCGCCGCTATATCCCGTGTGGTGGAAATACACACGTTTTTGCCATTCATCACCGCGCAAAGCGATGTCTTTGCTATTTATTACTATTACATGATCTCCACAATCATCTAAATAAAAATGTACATTTAATAATACAGAAATCTAGATGTCTGCAAATAATTCTACAGTAAAATAATTTATTTCAATTAAATTGATTTTTGCAGTTAAATCTTGAACAATTTATGTATCAGATAAATGAATATGTTACAAATATTTGTACATTAATGAGCATATATTTAATTGTACATACTGAGTGGATGATATATTGGTTTGTATAATCCCATAAGATACTGCTTTATTAATGGTGCACTAATGTATGGATCTTGCCAAGTTGCATCAAAAATGTGCCAGATACGTGCGAAAGTGCCCCAATGCTGCAAGGCAATTGTATAAAATACAATCGTTAATCGTATAAATATCTCAAATAAAAATTGAGAATACAAATTAATTAATACATGTTATTTAAAATTTAACCCTTCATCTCGAGTAAGTTTTTTAATGCTAAATGTTTCAAAAATACATTCTAGATAGTACATTTTGTAATGAATTAAAATAACATATAAGAAAGGAAATAAACGACTAAATGTTCGATAATGATTAGTTTATAAACTGTTTGCATATAAAACAAATAAAAAATAACACAAGATTTTGCAGGTCATAAGTAAACGAAAATTACAAAATGTAACAGCTTGTAAAGAAACAAACCTGTCCTCTTCGTAGAAGAGACATGATATTTGTTATATTAGAAATGCAATATCAGTGTTGAAATATAAATTTTTAAATCATATAACACATTATATCCTTAAGGTTATGTACTAGTAAAGAATCCATGAACTTTCAGTGAAACCTTTGGTGATATTGGTATCACTACATATTGCCCGGAAATTACTCGCGCGCTTTTCGAAGCACAGGCACTGACGAGATATAGGAATAGACAAGCATGCAATGTATTTTTTCGGCCACGATTTCTGGATCCCCGGGACCCATTACCATTTCAGTGTCACTCGCAACGTTACCCACAGATTATATAATTCTTTTGTTCTTTGCCGCAATGAACGGGGGCAAAGCATATCAAACAAGTAATTTTAATTAAAAATATTAAAACAACTCATTATAACAAGTTTTCTTATTTCAATTGTAGTATCAATAAATGAAATAATTTTGAAAGTTATACTTTACGTTCTTTTCTGGTAAATGACAATGAATGATGTAGAACTACTTACAATTGAGGTAAGAGATGTATATTTTTTTATCACGCAAATAATGAAATTGACGCAATGAAAAACTTGTGACGATAATTGTATACTACAATTATTACTTATATAGTCACTATACAAATTCTTTAATTATCTTTTTCATTGGGGCAATTTTATTGTTAACGAAAGACGCGATATATCTCGTCTGTGGTTCCACATAAGTGAAATTACAAAAAACGCAGCCTATTTGCTCGACGCTTTTATCATATCTTTAGCAGTTGTATCACAGAATAATAAGTGAAGAATTGGTAAATGTATGATAAATAACATCGATTGCCCAGGTCTCACCACGGGGAGGTTGCTGCGAATGGAGACCCGCGCGGCCCTAGCCGCGCCCAACCACCCACCATTTATAAATATAATTATTTGCAAATTAAACGCTGCTTCCTTCTGATGTATATTTGCAGCACGCTTGACATGCAAACGTAGTGCAAGATAACAGTGGAAGGAAGTATTCAAATAAATGATTTAAAGAAAGCTGAAAATAACAATTTTGTTAAACCTAAATCAATTAAAAAATCAAGATTATAATACACATTAGCTCATATGTAGTTTAATTAAGTTGGACGTATTAGAATGATTAACTGCGGCGAAAGCTAAAAATAAAAATCCCGTCGAACCTAACTCAATTAAAAAATCCAGATTACAATACACATTAGCTTATAGTTAGTTTAAGTAAACAGGGTGTCTAAAAATTATAAATTATGACACAAAATGGAAATAAAAATTCTGTTAAACCTAAATGAATTAAAAAATGAAGATTATAATGTACATTAGCTTATAATTAGTTTAACTAAATAGGATGTATAAAAATTATTAATTGTGGCGAAAGCTGAAAATAGAAATTCTGTTAGACCTGACATAAAGTAAAGAATAAATATTATAATATAAATTAGCATGTACGTAGTTCAAATTAATTCTAACTATTCTTAAGGTAAATTGAGTCTTAACGTTGACTTAATGCTATGCAAGATCTTATTTAATAGCACCCTACCTTACTAAAATAGCTAGTTTAATATACAAATTGCCTAACGACTAAAAATATATCTTAACTTAAACATTGCCTGCCTAATTGAAAAGCTAATTTCATTTTGGTATTGCTTGCCTTATTATAATGCTAATTCAAATGAGGAATTCCTTTCCTATTTAAAAAATAGTTTACTTTACAAACAGACACCCTGAACAAAAAGATTACGTTATTTAAAAATAGCCTACCTAATTAAAAATCTAAATAGATATAAGGAAAAGGGCGAAGGATATATTGCAATGAATCTTCTTTCATTCAAATCATGCTCGCCCAACCTGGAACAAATAAAAGTTCATAAAAATTGAGTGATATTTTTTAGGTATGACAGCGTAATTGTTTCTATCATTTCCTTTAATCTGTCTTCTAATCTTTCCACTTGGTTTAGTTTATATACCCCATTAAAATTTTGGGATACTTATACTTGTTGTACACATTTGAAATAATATATCGATGGATAGATGCATTTGGCAGACGAAAAAACTGTAACAAATTAATTGAATATTGAATATTGAATTGATAATTACGGAAAAGTAGACAATTAAATAGCAATGACGCTCGACGAGAATGTGTCATGTATCACTTCCTTTGAATCATATTATTTCCTCCCATTTATTTTATCCATACAGCTTCACATTTGAGCCTCTGATTAGCTACATATTGCAATGTATGTTATTTAATGTACTTGAGGTAATATTCTATTGTATTGACATCTTCTTTAAGTTAAGAATTCTGTAACAGACTTATTTATGAGAGTACTAATTGTGAAAGAATAGCGGAGAAATAAAAAAGGAGTATGTTCTTCCTAAATACAAATATACTGAATAATAATTATGAATTACAAACACAAACATTTACTTGGTACTAAGATGAAACAACTCGTTTTTAGTGTTAAAAGAAAGGGGAGAGTCAAGAAAACATAATAAATTAGTACATTAAACAAATTCAATAGCCGGAGGGGCTATTCTACTATTAATTATCGTTCACTTGTTATAAGCACGATTGAAAACCGTAAGTCTCTTTTTTCGCAACCCTAATTTACTGCATTACTTGCAAAGTCAATCCCGTATGGTGCTTCATTATATCTAATATAGCATTTTGTATACATTGAAAAAAAGGAATAGAAAAAATAGCAATTCAATGCACCTACAATTTTTAATTCGCAACACTAATAACGGAGAAGTCATGGTAGTCGCATCCAGGACTACCATCGCAGCAATCACCTTATGCAGCTTTAATAGCTGCCTTTGGTGACTCAGGAACCAATTTAGGCATTTCATTGTGGTCGCAACACTATATCAAAATCGCGATCATTTATCATCGCAACACTATATCAAAATCCAAGATAAATATCCGTGATGGAAAAATATCGCGGTACTGAAAATACTAATTAAAACCTATGTAGAAAAGAAACACGAAAGTTATTATCGCAACGCTAAAAGCAAGTACGTAGACAAGTGTAATTTAATATAAGATCTACTGTAATTCAAACCACGATATACTTAATCGCACTTCTAGTTGCAAACGCTGTTTGATTTTATTCGCAACTCTAATGCAAACCGTATTCAATCGTACGCGACGCTAATCAAAATCGCGATTTGCCCAATAGGATGACGGTGGGCCAGGCAATAGTACTGGCCAAACAATAAACTACAACTACAGTATACAAAAGCGAGCATAGTGACAAAATAGTAACAAAGAATGACTCTCCATCCAAAGGATGCAGAGCCATTGATAGTTGCCCTCTTGAGCGACAATTTGTCGGGCCTCTTCAGCATTTAGCCTCTTCTTTTCTTCGAGCGCAATGCCCGCTGAAACTTAGTCTAGGCTCGAGACTCTATCCGCAAAAAAAATAAAGTAAAATAAAAATCTAACCGCGTAACTAAATGGAACACACGTGGACGAATCACGACCAAATACAATCGTAAAAATTGCGATTACGGAAAATCGTAAAGATTATGATTAAAATTGTAATCGATCTTCGCCTACACGCGCAGCCTCGAGCATAATGTAGTACGTTCGTTTCGGACCAAATCGCGACCACGACCGCGAAGGATTCGAAAAATCGATAGGCAAAGCCAGAGACGAACGCATTTTCGTTCGCGCCACAGCTTCGCCGTCGACTTTTCAAATCAGAATTCCTGAAACAGGTTGCACACGCGAAATAGTGCCTACCCGATCAGAGACTGTGTCAACCTGCCCGGCCCTACCTACTTATATCTATCAGGCACACCAGAAGGTATACTACCTATCCTACCTAGACCTATATTTAAAAAATGGCAAAGCATTCACACAAACACACCTCATTCCACGTTTCTCATTC
Source organism: Nomada fabriciana (assembly GCA_907165295.1). NCBI lineage: Eukaryota > Metazoa > Arthropoda > Insecta > Hymenoptera > Apidae > Nomada > Nomada fabriciana. Next base: position 8,836,417 of record OU015695.1, read on the forward strand.
AAACACTCGGGCGCAAGAACCTAAACTAGAGAAACGTCCCGGGACGCCTCCGACACCCGAGCTTGGCATACAATCATTCATACTCTAAGGGTACGTACCAATTCCTGAAATCGGCTGACAAAGGCTAGCGACCATTGCGTAAATGTGCGTAAACGTATATGCTTGTGCATTACTTTCGTATGAAATATTGATTGTTAAAATATATCGTACATTTTCTTTCACCTAAGTATACTTGGTTTGTGTAGTACTCCTTTCTTTGCCATATTTTCATAATTCGTTATGGTATTCAATGCATATTTGCAATTGTAAAACATATTGCTATTCGTGAAATCATAGTATCGGTATTGGAATAAATACGTTTATAATTTGTTATCAAATTCCCGAGACGACGCAATTCCACAGCCTAACCACACTCACACACAAATAATGTGGAAAATACGTCGTGCACGGTACGCTAGCAAATGTCAGCCGCCAAACATTGTTATAAATTTAATAACCATATGATCATCGTGCCCGTTGCCTTTCACTCACCCAAGTAGCACCTGGGCACGTGAGTGAGTTCCTGACAATGAACACGGAAGTGGTTAAACCTGAAAATCCTGATCTAAAAAGATGATTAGTACACGTAAAATTCCAATAGCTAATAGTATATTTTATTTGCAAACTCTTTAAAAATGACTCGACTTTGTACTTTATGAAATATCAATAAAAACTCGAAAATGGCTGATAAGTAATTTATTTATAAAGGGAAATAACTGTCATTGAAACTGAATTTACTAGAATAAGTAATGGAATTAAGAAATAAATGTATTTGAATATTTAGTTGAAAAATGGACAAGATATTAAATAAACCTCAGGTGATTCCTTAATCGAAGTAAATTGTTCAAGATAGTTACTCCGATTTGAAAATCTATCCGTATACAAAGTGCCTTCTTGTACATAATGTGTAATAAAGTTCACACGAAAGGCACTCGACTATATAATATGAAAATTATTATTAAATGCCAAAAAAATATCATTAGCTATGCACACTCAATGCTCATTCTAATATACATATCGTTATATTAATTTGTTTTAATTCACGACTACTATAATCGTAAAAAACTTGCAGTAACGAAGTCGGAGGGTATCCGACTTCTGCACAGCTCAACAGTAAAAACAAATTTTAATTGAGTATAAATGCAATTATAAATTTAATATACACTGTCCTCAATGAGTGCATATACATTTTTTCAATGTATTTATTAATTTCATGATATATTTTTATCGAAATAGAGGAACCTACATGAACAGTACTTATATTATCAAATATTTGTTTGATTAAGAAATATTTCTATGGATCTTAATTCTTTGATATGAAAAAACGCCGAGTACGAGAAGGCACATCTAACCTCGTCTAAGAAATAATACACAAGAAAATAACGTTACAACTGACCGGTATAAAAACTATACCGATAGTCACTATGCTCGCAAAACTACTAAAAAATACAACCAGTCACCCGTGCCGCTTCGGACCAATCGTCCTACGGCATGATTGGGGACTGGAGGAACCAAAACGCATGCGACTCACCAACTCGTCGATTGCAAAAATAGAGGAAGTACGCGTGGAAGACATCAGGAACATCACCAAGGCAGCTCAATTGAACTCAAGCATCAGCAAGTATCCAAACTGTAACTAAACAGGAAGGCGAAGAACATTAAAATCTACTGTTAAATCTCCGGAATTTAATTCTTCATAGAAAACTGAGAATTGTTTAAAAATACTTACATTTCTCACTTGATCAGTGACGCATAAAACATCCCCTTCAGTGATGCACTGACTCTACTTCCGATAGCGAATATAAGACAAAAATAAAAATAAAAGACTATGTACGCGACCACAAATTATATCGGCGAACAAATTAAGATGCTACTTTCGCGATTGAAATAATTGAAGAGGAGCTCCGGAGAACTGGTGCTCTGATAAAAGTATTAATATCAAGTACGTGAAAAACACTGACTCCACCAACGCGTGTAACTAAAGTGTGAACGAAAATATAAGCAGAGCCACTTGCTCTGAAAAAGCTAGAAAACTACGAAGCAAATACTGACTCTACCGACCGCATTGCGCGCGGTCACAAAATTTTCTGAAAGAATACATGTTCATCCTATCGAGTGTTTGTTATCAGTGATATATATGAATGCATTAACCAAAAAGTACAAAATAAAAAACCTTATTCCAATTGTAATTACTTAATTGTAATTGGTAAAGAAAATCGAATTGTTTTAATAAGTATTTTAACTGTTGTTGTTTCATCTTAGTATCAGTCACACATCATATAAAACCAATATGAAAATATAATTAAATTGCTCACATACACAGGTCTTGGCTGCATTGAATTATTAGGCATCATTGCAGTTACTTTATTCCATATAATCAACTCTCTCCATACTCCTGCACCAAAGAATTTCAAATAAATAAAACAAGTGCACGAAAGTACTGATAATAGTGATATAATAAAGCAATAATTCAACTCGAATTCTGTAGAAAATGTGACTATTAGATTTGCAAATGTACAGACACACGATGTTAACAAAAGATTTATTATGAAAGAAATATTATGTCAAATGGAAATTACAATCCTATTAAATAAACAGCAGCGGTAATAGAGTGCAAATAATTGTGGTATAGCTATTATGAACGCACCCCTCTAAGATATCTTCCGTATGTCTTGTCAGCTCGGAGTCAAGTAGTACAATGACAACCTTGGCTATCGCCCGTTGCTGTTCGGGTATGTTCTGTACCCAACTAAAGCCAAACACTATTTTTGTTTACGATCGCTTGCGTTTCCTAGAAATATTTCAATGCATACGTTACTTGATAAGTGTCTTTTTTTTGTTTCGCGATAAGTTGTCGATATTTTCAGGCAAAACAAGCTTCCTGACCACAGCCAGAAACAACAATGAAATACTCGGAAATAATTGCTTGTATTATGTTACTACTTGTGTACAACGCGACTGAATATCGTACCAGTATTATACGTGATATAAATTATAATTTAATAGAGATATATTGCTACAATTCTACTTATTTCAACAATAAATTTGAAGAACGCTTACCTCTCAGCGAGAACTTGATTTAACAATATGGCGCGGCGTCTCTCTGCTTCTGCGCATTCCCGTTTGAAAGTTCGCGCCATTTCTGATTCAAAGCAAGCGAAAGAGACGCCATGAAACAGACTTCAACTGAAATTAGAGATAAATATGTTAAGAATTACCAATATTATAATAATGTTGCTAGAAACTGCAGAATGTATTGGAAAACAATGGATTTCAGAACTGAAATACGTATACGCATACGTAAAAGACGATACGTATATGCATGCTCGAGTCAATTAGAAAATGCACGCTACGCGGTGTGATTCCGTGCACTGCGCAATATTTTCTTATTTTCTTTCAAAATATTCATTGATATTAACAAAGAAACCACAGAAAACTTGAAAGACAGAGAAATGAAGACAATGTATATAATTGCCTGCCTTCAAGAATATATTAAGTTATGTGACATACCTTAATTCGACGGACACTCTGAACACGTCAAATCACTACGAGATCCGTTGGGCGAAAGAGGCAGATTTTTGAAATAGATTGCGCTAATTGGCTGGCGACTGGTTTGGTGGTGGGAGTGGGGTTCTTTCTTTAAGGCGGGTGTTTTTTGAATATACAGTATGAATATTAGTCTCAGATAAGTTTATGTGAACCCCTCAGAATACACCCTTCCTTCTCTTCTCTTTCATTTGACAACTCATAGATTAAAAAATAACCAACAGGAGCCGAGATATGAAATTTATAATTAACATCGGTTTTTATAATGTGTCGGTAACGTTATCAGTCATGTGGAAATGGTATTGGGGCTGTAGAACCCCACATGTACATGAAATTGTACGTGCCGCCATCTCGTGTTTGCGGTTTTCGAGCAGCTTTCTGCACTTCAAAAACCAACTTTCTGGATTACATCGTTAATTTAATTCTCTTATTTTTGCAACTGTTGGGGAAGATAGCTATGTCCCGTAGCTTTAATTTAAGACAAGTCCGGTTAAAAAATACGCGCTAGAGGGCAAGAAAAACGCAATTGTTTAAATTAACGATGTAATGCAGGAATTCGGTTTTGGCGGTGCGAAAAACAGTGAAAAAGACCGTAAACACGAGATGGCGCCAAATGCCCTTTTATCGACATATCGTTACCGATAAATTTTTTAAAAATTGTTATCTCGGCTCCTGGGTGTTGGTTTTTAATAAATGGGGAGTCAAATGAAAGAGAAACGAATAAGCTACAGGATAAAAACTATATGCATACCCCGTTGCTGTAACTATATGCAGTTGGCCGTAATAACAATTTCAATTGCTTAATTGTTTATAACAAATGAACTGCACATGGAATAATATTCACACCTGTAGGATATGTTAGCTTATACTTCAGGCTTTAATTTATGTCCTCTGGTCATTGATGTAGCTTGCCAGGAAGTGGCAAGTAATGGCATTTGTTTATAATTCCTTTAAACATATCAATATCTTGGCTTCTGCTGGGCCGATTTTAATCAACAACCCCCCATTACAGAAACTTCATCCTTACATGCAAATATGCTTTCAAAGAATATTAAAGAAAATTACAAGATAACATACAATTTAATAAGTGTTTTAATGTAATAGTAATAATAATATAATAATAATAATTAATAGTAGTAATCAATAATAATAATTAATAATAATAATATCAACTTATAATGTTATTAAATACTTTATACATGTACATAGTAATGTATTTATAATTATTCATATTTTATCACTAAGGAATTATTAGTATTTAATAGTAGCAAAGATTTTATGTAAACAGGTAAGTCTTTTTTGCACAATCAGTCCTGTTATAAAGAGTAGTATATTTTTTCACTCCGATTGTGTTTGTGAGGTGAAAAATCTCTTACATTATTTCAACTATGCATGATTGTACATAGTTATGTGTTATAAATTCATGTGTAAAAGTGTCTTGTATCAACAATCTCTTTTTCGTCTATGAATATAAAGAATTTTGATGTTACCAGACATGTTCAGGATTCTGTATTTCGCATACAAACTTTTTGTTATGTTTCGTTATTTCTATTTCTACATTCCGTTATTGCGAAAGGAACTTGATTCTTCATTTAGGCAAGTATAGCACCAAGAGGCAAGTATTATTTTTCAAGGCAAATGCCGCCAGTAAACAATACGAATAAAATTGTTACGATAAATATCAATTCGTTATTTCGTTCAGTCATTACATCTACATATAAGAAGTATAAGAAGTTTGATCATACTTGACATTATTTCATCACTTTTCGTATAAGGTTTTGGATTATAATGAAAAGCATTGTTATTCACTGCATAGCTATAGTTATCATTGCTTCATAAAGTCCATGATCTTCCAGTAATTAATTAATTTTGTTTTATAAATTGATTTTTACCTACAACATGTACACTTTCTTATTGCAAACAAAGAGAAAGAATTTGTAGCAGAACCTTCGACTTTGGATGGTCGAAATAAATCGTAATGCCTGGTGAATCATAAATATTAATTTCACTTATACCCTAATTTCACTGTTTGTTCTCTTGTGTTACATGGAAATAAAGGTCACCAAAGAAACGTGGAAACCACAGAATGAACGAGAAAATATTAGAAAAAATATGGTACAAAGCTATTAATTAATACACTGTATTAATGTAAAACTATTTGACATTTTTATAATTCAATTACTTTTTTTTATTTCTTAAAGGTAAAATATTCCTTAACTTAAAAATAATCAAAGACTTTAAAAAATATACTGCCTGAAATTGTATTATTTTCGGCGTATTATTACTTTAATCTATATTAGCAAAAATATAGAGTTTAATTGGCCTTAGTAAGCTATCGGATTCAAATATTTTCTGTCTTTACCAATTTCCATTGTATTTAGCCTTTCAATGGTAAAATTTCTTTTGTATCCACAGTAATTATGAAATTATCGAATAATAGTAACATTACCATTAGCTATAAAAATAATACTTAGAAAGCAGCAATACATTCAATAATAATAATAATAACAAATAAGTTAAACATGAGAATTTAAGCATATTTGTTTTCTTACTTCTTATAGTGGTAGAAATATGTTATAATCCTATAATAGCAATTATAATTACAGTACTCTTGTTTCACTTATTTCCAATAATTTAGAAATCGACATTTGCCGCCTCTGGATGAAATATCCTGAACATTTGGTCTCGGGATATAAATGTATGTAAAAGCATGTTACGTAGTGGTACTGCGCCCAAAATCGTTATTTTGCATTAATATCTTTCTCGTTCCTTTACGTACATATGCTGTAGCAACAACGCAGCTTCAGATTATAATTTATACCTTTGCGTAAATGCAAGTTATGTTTCATGGCTACTAAATTATTACAAAAACAACACAGTTGGTTCCAAACATGCCGTAGCAGATCACAAAAGTATGTTTCTTCAGACGAACAACTAAATTGTTCTATACGTGTGCAACGTATTTGCATAAATGTTTTGTATAAAATGCACTAACAATAACTATTTCAAAATAACTTCTACTGTAAGTTAATTTCGGAGTTTTAAAAGCATCTCAAGGAAATTCTTTTCGGTATACAAATTGATGTATATAAAATAATAATCCTATAGATATCGATGTCGTTTAAGACACGGTGTAACAATTTTTATACAGTATTATGTATTATTAAAGTAGTACAGCACTGTAGCTTTCAAAATAAGTCACAGTAAAAGAATACTTCAATAGCCAAATAAAGCTACCGCCCAGAGTGCCAATCAGTATAGTTAGTTTGAATATTGTTTAAAGGAGAAATGAGCTATCGATCGATTTAAAACTCGATTCAAAATTTTGAATAATATCCTTCTCAGGGAGATATACTTTGCCATATTATTTCAAAAGCTACATCGTCCTACTATTTACTATACAAAAAAAATTATGTGATTTCAACTCATTGATGTAATAGTACGACGCGCGCGCGCCTGCAACAACGCGTCGTATAGATCCAGTTACATAAAATCTTTGGCAAAGGTATGATTAATCATTGACCCATGACACTGTAAATATGTATCTAATATTATTGTATTCCATAAGCAGCTACTCGCCATTTGTCATTTTTTTTTTACATAATTTTGATTTCTTCCAGCATGAGCATTCGAAAATGATTTTGCTCGTGAAATGCACCTGGTCGACATTATTTGATACAACGTCTCAACTCGTCTCCTCAACCAACGCTATCTCCCATTACTTCTGTTTCTGTCTCGTGTTCTTTATGTTCTAACAGTTCCTTCGTTTCGGATTCACCACATGCATCCAGAAATTCCTAGGGACAAAAATAACATTAGTATTATCATACCAGAACAGTGCGAGAATATTTGACGGGGAGGAAATAAAATTAAATACGGCGCCAAAATCAATAGCGGCAAATAAATGTCTGTTGCAAGTTAATCCATTAATATATTAAACTGAGTTCCTTACATCTCGGGTGGGATCGTCAATACTGCTATCATTGTTTAAAATTTCACCTGAAAATCAGGAAGGAAGTTAACTACTATTTTCATTGAATAATAAGTTATACGATTACGTAGGTCAATGAATACTGCGAGCCTACATTCTGAAAAATTTAAAAAATGAAGAACTAACCGGGTTCCGTTTGTGTTTGGCTTGACGTGGTGCACGTTTCAGAAAATTCGCGACGTTGTATATCTGCATCGTGAGCGTGAAGCCGTTCTCTACTTCTCCGTAATTCTTTTCTTAATGATTCCCGTTCGTCTTCTCTCTCTTTTATAATTTCCTATGATTTTGAAGCAAATAAAAATATAATTAAGAAGAATATAATTCATGAACCGCTATAAAAGAACTTGTCTTCCTGTTTTAGTGTCCTCTATGTTTGCACAAGTTATTGCTTGATTTTTTCAATTTCAATTATATTTTTAATTCAATTATATCCCTTACCAGCAGCTGCGACAATTGTGATGTCAATGAATGACACACTGGTTGCAAGCTCGCAATCGAGATCGATGGTTGCTGAGGATGTAGGTGCATTCGCGGCGATGGACAACCAGTTGACTCACAACTTGGTGACATCGCTATTGTTGATGTTCCACGTGATGCAAGAACGGTTTCTGTTTCGCTTACGTTTAATGCGGAATTTAACATCCCTACCAATTGGTTCGCTGTAAAAGAAAAAGTCACGTGAATTCAAACTGCTAAAAAAATTTCATTAGACTTAAGATTTAATAAATACCACCCTAAACATTGTGAATTCTTAAACTCAAATATACGCTGGCAGTTCATCTTGGGAAAATAAATATTATTTTTCTGTAAACAAAAAAGTACCTTGACTAATAGCAGCGAGTATAAGTTCAGCAGGTTCCTTTTCCATGCTTGATGGTTCGGACGCCATATCAGCTACATGCTCGAAATCCTCTTTTGGAATATTTAAAATATCTGCTACTAACAATTGTTTCTCGATCAAAGCTTGTTTAATTATTTCGTCCTTCCTCCTAAGGCATTCTAAAAATTAAAATTAAAAAAATCACCTTTCCAATAGTAATTTTAATATTGCCATCTTTGTCTTATAATCGTAAGCGTTGCAATTAAATTAAACTTGTACAGTCTTTCTAATAGAAAAATATATACGATAATGAAATAATATACCTATGGGTGTAAGGACAGGTTCCGCAACATGTACAGGCGGTACTTCCACATGAACTTCAAGTGGATCAATTAACGATGATTGTGTACAAGTAACCAATCGCAATGGTTCGCCTGTGCCTGATGGAAAATAATATTACAGATTAAAATTACGCTCAAATAATACTCATGTACTTATCACATCATCTAAAAACCTACTAAACACTTCCAAAGAACCAATCATTCAAAAATAAGTATTGACATTAAAATCTTACAAAAGTCATTAAATAGTCCAAAGACTGTCCCCCATTTTATGTAACAATAATCAGAATTTCTAATACGGCTTCAACAATATACAAAGCCAAATCCTCAGCAAATTATGAAACGATCGTTGCATCTTTCCTGTAGTTCGACGATTTTCCAATAAATACGCAAAACAATCAAGCAAGGTATTCAAGCTACAGCACCTGTTGCAGATGGTTCAGACGAGTGCGGCTGCTGTTGTTGCTGTTTAGTTTGCTCAACTCGTGGAGGATCTTGTCCAGGAGTACTAGGCGACTCTGCTTCCTGCTCAACGCTAGTGTCTTGTGCAGGCTCCTTCGGTTCCGACTCAGGTTCCTGCTCCTGTTCCGTCTTATCAGGAATATTGTCATGCTCCGTCGAAGATGCATCCTCGATCGTAGGACCAGGTTCTTCTGGCAGTGTTGTGGGTGGAGTGGGTCTTCTACCTTGCTTATCACGAGCCTTATACGCTTCAGCTGCCTCGGAGATGTGCTTACACCATAGCTTTCGTTCCGCCGGCGAGGCCGCCACTAAATCATAAATCTGAGCTCCGTTCTGCGACGTGTTCACCAAGTAAAGGGAATTCTTATCCACCGCGTTATGTCTAACAAGAACTGTGGACACCTTCACGATTGGACTCAACGCGGAATTCGCTTGGTTCAGATTGATGAACTTTAGCAGGTACTTTTCGTCTTGTCGATGCAAAAGGAGTATCGTATCGTCCAGTAGAACCACGTGCAGATCAACCGGTTTCGCACGATTCTGTTCTGTTCTACGCCACTGCAACGGACCCTCGTATATCAATTTACGTTTCGTGATATCGAGATTCTTGAACTCCTGAACAGTTGGATGATCGAATTTTTCGAACGCCGATCTATCAATCGTGCGCTGAATCTCCGACAGTCTTTGATAATCTTCGGCCTCCCGCACTGCTTGATTCACACAACTAAGAATTTCTTTGCTACGATCGAGACTTCGTAGAACCGCGGCCCTTTCTTTCTCGTTACTATCTTGAGTATACTTGGCCAGGTTCTCGAACAATAAAGGATATTTGGTCAGTCTAAGCATCCCGGTTAGGATATGGTCTTTGAGCTGTAGCCTTCGACAGAGGGGATTCGCCTCGATCTCGTTTAGGAAGTTATTTAATTTTGGATCCTTCCGACGACGATCTCGCAGAGCATCGAGGGCTACCTGCTGTTTCGCACAGTACGTGGACGCGGCTCTCTCGAATGTTTCACCGTTCTCACCGTCGAACATCTCCAACAGCAGATCGCCGATATCGCCTACGCATGGGTTCTCCTTCCTCTTACGTTTCATCGTTTGATTGAATAGCGAATGAATCGTTACCATTTCGTCTAGATTGGAGAAGAGTAACTGTATTTGGTCTAAGGGAAGTACTTGAGATTCGAGGAGCGGTTTGTGGAAGACATGCGATAGCACTCTAAGCGCCCGCACGTGAGATCGCTCTGTGTGAAAGAGTTCTGGAACAGAGTACGAAAAGACAGATCAGTTTTATATTACCTTGAGGGATAATGAATTAATTACACTTGTTCACGAGCACACTTGTACACTTTTACGAGTTCTGATGAAGTTGTATAAGTACAATATTTTTCCAATCAACGGTTGATCCCAACTGGTAATTTCATTCGAGAAGAATTGATTTTGTGTATGATTTTTCTTTCGTCCAATTTAACCAATAAACAAAACAAAGATATTGAAGGAACATTAAATTATGAAAGAATAATAACCATTGATAACTTCTTGCCGCTTCTTCTCCGCGTTGCTAAGACGAAGGAGAACATCCTCGGCGACACCCTGACTCCAGTCAGGTGGATCAGGTTCGACATCAACATCGCTGTCCCACGAAGTTGATGTGTTCGTCGCGGAGGTGGCTGGATGGACCTGCTCCAGGCTGGTACTCGGACTATCCAGGCTTCTCGTCGATAAACTGCTGTTCGACGAACTGCCCGCAGAATTCCCGGGGAACGTCCCGGCAGGTTCGCAGTCACTGAAACCAGCCCTATAGTCAATCGTTAGCGAATGAAGATTCTACGTTTAAACTGTACCGGCTACCAGAGCCATTTGAAACCTTTTCAATACCTATAGGTAAGTAAGTTCGCCGATGTCACGACCAATTATGCTACCTATGATTCCCCCCAAGATTAGACTACATCAATTACACTACCAAAGAAATAAATGTAACATGATATACTGTGATCAATATTTTGATATGATATTTATCGACATAGTAATTAAAGTAGTAACACATCACACTCTCGTCGATTCGAAATCATCGCGAGTACAATAAATGAAGAAATTCTGTCCGATAAAAACAATTAATTATTTAATACATCGTAGCTTTGCCCTAAACTTATCAGACTCGCAGTGAACAGGACGGATTTTGCATTAAATATCAATTGAACCTCGCAGAGGAAAGTGGCGTTCTCTTTAATGCACACAATGTACCTTTCGGATCTTGTACGACGTTCATTAACACTTTGGTGTTCGTTATTGGCGGCTTCGTTCGGAAGTTCGGGGAGCCTTTCCTCGGCGTTAGAACACCCTGACGAGATGTCGTTCGACTGATCGAAAGGGGAAGATGGTTCCGTGCAGGATATTGGACTAGTTAAGTTTTCGTTGCCGCGAGAATTAGGCCGAGGACGGACACGACGAGAACCTCGTTGCCTCATCTCTTATATCTCCTTAGCCCTAAAGGGCTTCCGCGATGTTGTAAAGCTGACAGGCATGTGCCAATTCCACTATAAATCCGATATTACGCGGACACTTTTGTACACGACAAACTTTGATCGCGACGAGTTTTATCGCGTTACACGAAGGAACAATTGCACTGGTGTCTTTTTTTCTTCTTCTTCTAACAGTCTGTTTCTGTGCCCCGCTTAAAAAATTCGAGGAACGATTAGAGGAGGTCCGGTTCGTTTGACTAGTTCAGCGGTGTACACAATTTTTAATGAGATCTAACATGAAAGGTAATAGTTATATGGAGAATGCTAGAAACTGTGATGGATTTCTCGGTAATATTAGATTTTTCGTTTGGATACTGTTTAATTATTTGTGGAATTTTGAAGTTGACTTAGAAATTCTCAAATATTTTGGTAGAATGATACCATCCTAACCAGCTTCTATTAATATTTTGTTGTTTATTTATTTGCTATTTGGTCATCCTTCTTTCGTTAATATACAGTTCTTCGTCTTCAAAAGATTCTATTATTCAATAGTAACTTAGAATAACATTAAATCGAAGTATGTGTTTAAAATGGTGTATAATTTGGTTGGTGACTGATAAATTTTTTAAATGGATTATTGGACCCAAGCTGGTAAATTAAAAGGATTGTGCATGCTTAAAGGTTACGCGTTCTTTTCACAGCAAAAGTCGGCTAGCAAGTACATTGGCATTTTGCCTGGCTTGTCATAGTCATTACATCGTCGTTTGCACCCTTTCCATTGAGATTGAAGACGGTTTACTAAAGGGCAAGAAAATATTGAAAAAATACTACCCGTTGATCTTTTCCATTTTATTCCATTTCAAGTTCATATAAAGTATAAAATAATTGACCCAAATAAATCAAAAGAGAATATCTTTTATTCAGCATATCGTGCTAAAGAAAAACAAATTTATCAGATTATCCTGAATTTAATTGTTATGCACCGAGGACGAAAATATCAAACAATTAGTAAACAAATGAAAAAGTACGGGTCAGAAATTAAATGACTCTCCAAAAGGTACTGGATTTTTTATTATGTTATCAACGTAGCTCAACGTGGTCACTGCCGCTCCTTTATTAACCGATCATTATTATTCACTTTATGAACTGCTCTTCAAACTACGAGTCCGTGTGTGTTTCATTGATCTTTTGCATTTTTGTAACAGCGTCAAGCACACGTCCATTCATAACTGTTACCTTAAAAACATACGATGCGAAAAGATTTAAGACTTGGGTAACCATCAACTGAACCAAGCTATTCTCCATTAAATTACAATAAATTTCGAATAATAAATATAATATAAAGCAATTATTTTCATTTACCAATAACAATAAAAGCTATGCCACGTGTAATATTAAATCAGTTTCACACGTATCACAAACGTAAGCAAATTAAAATAAACAAAACCCGATTTAGCCATTAAAAATAATTTTGTAAATTTTCGTCACACGAATTTTAGATGAAAACATAGTTTCGATACCCCATCAGCGTTCGGCTTAATCGACAGATAATTTTCGCAGGATTTTTCAGGGTTTTTCATTTATCTGGAATAATCGAATAGTATGCCCGGCAAGGTGTACCGTGTATAAACGAGAACTTAATCGACGTCGATCAACCTAAGCCTTATCGAAGCCGCTCCTTCATCACTTTAATCAACCCCGTAGATATAGAAGCGACATCGACTTGTGGCTGATACGCTGCCTTGTGCATACAGACGTACGTAGCCATCAATGGTACCTGTATTCTTCCGAAGAGTAAAAATCGGCGCAGTTCTCTGTCGGGTACGCTAAACCTCCTTCAACGAACGTTTGTTCAATGAAATTTTCTACAAACGAACAGAGCTTTACATCGACTCAACTTATTCCTATCACTTATTCTTCTGAGCAAGCTTATCATTCTGATTTGTTCGCCGTTTCAAAAACACCCGGAATCATCGAAGATTGAAAATTAAGTAGAATTTTGTTCACATATAATTCGACTTGAAAGCAAGTCACATAAAATTGGATTATTCGAAATGTAGTACAATTACGGGTGCAAAATGGGTCAACGTTACGGAGGCTGCAAAAGAAGAAGCTGAGCCTATGGCCGACGTATTGATTCGAAAGCATCGATTGCTTCAAAAATAAAGGGCAAGACATCTATCCGTAGCCTGATACCGTTTAGGTACCCGTTTACAGGCGTGCACACGTACTACTACGACCGGATGGATACAAAACGGATCGCTTTCCTTTTCCTCCCCATTTATGCGCATCGATCTTTTTAAAACCAGATGCATTAGCCAGCTAATTCATGCGAATCGTACTAATAGTTACGAGATATTAACGACTGTACTAAAAATATGCAACACGCGGTATGCATATAGTATAAATGCATTATTCTGTTCCATTTAACTTTGACCCCTTGATTATGTGAATTTTCCATAAATGGGATACAGTTTAAAAGAAAGAAGGAATCAAGTATTATTTTAAGAGTATTTCCGCTTCGTTCAAGAAATATTAATCTGCAGGGGATGAGTGAACTTGCCACTGTCACGAACATTCGCTAATCGCTTTCGATTGAATTTAATTGTGGCGATCGTGACCCGTATGCGGTACAGTTATTCCAAGAAATCTATCCCTTCTATTATGCGAAACACAATTCTAGCAAGTTAATAATTTTCAATGAATTAATTGCCCTGAAATCGATCTTACACAACGCTAAGGTATCAATTGGAATATTGCTTCAAATATGCTAGATTAGATGTATCGAAAAATACTTAATTCGTAAAGGTTAATTAGCTTGTAATTTTGAGATACAAAAACGTTTGAATGAAATAATTATAAAGTTTTTATGAAACTAGATCTTTCAATTATTATCATGTTCGACGGGTTGCGTATGCTAAAAAAGAATAATTAGACGCAACGACGTTCCCAATATTTGGTGAACCTAATCAAGTGTTTCAATACTAAAATGAACAAGGAGAAAACCTGGACTGTGATAAAGACGCATGGCTGTTGGCAGAAGGGAAAGCCATAAAAGAGTAATTAACCATAATGTACTTTGCTGAAAGTAGGATCTAACATGTTCGTCTGCATGTTATATCGAACAACCATAAAAGGGAATGTTTGCCATTAATCAACTATTTAAGCAATATTCGCATAACATTCCCGTCTATTGTTTCAAGAACGTATATTTAATTATTACCATCAACCAAAATGACGAAACACTAATAATTAAATATTAAATTGTCACTGAATGAAATGCGTTATTAATCAGAAGACAATGAAAGGAAAATGATATTAGGAATAATGTTATTTGAAGATTAAACTAAATATATTCAAGAGAATAAAAAGTAAAGGAATAGGCAATCATATTCCTCATATAAATGATGCATATAGAAATTTGTCTAATGAAAATGAAACTTTAACTTTATCATTTGTAATCCTATCACGTTTGAATACAAACATCACAACCGATCAGTCTAACCGTGAATAAAATTGAACCGATAGTAACGAACCTTGAGAGCACGATATTTCTTCCAAAAATTACGAAAAGAGAAGTAAAGAGGACTTTCATCTCTCAGGAGGATTTATACAATTTCTATTCTGGACTGACGCTTACAAGGCGTTTTACGTATCTCACGTTCGAATCATTAAATCACCAACGCATTAGCTACGAACCTTGCTACACATGTATTTTTAACAGCGAAAACGAATAGGCCCAGCTTGATTTTTATTAATGATATCACGAAATAACTGTCGTTCACATTGCTCCAGAAATAAACGCATGACAATGACGAAGATACCGGCACGAGTTATTTATTTATCCATCCCTGACTCAAAGAGCCACACGATGTAGCTTCATGCTTCATCGAGTAAAAGTGAACTTTGCAGTTGCTCGATGAGGTCAATAATCTTGTGTACTGTTTTTTCGAAAAAGAGTACAAAAAGAATGATGTAAAATAAAAAAAACCACCAACGATTTTGAGACACTCGAGCAGGTCAACAACCCGCGATCCGTAGCGGAATTTTCTTAATTTCCATTGCAATAGGATCTCGTTTAATTGTTAGGTGATTGTAGAAATCTATTATCATCAGTAAAAATAAATGAATAATCTTTTTCCGCAGCTCGTATACATTTTTCGAAGATGTTTTATTCCTATGCTACATATGCGTATCTAATTGTTTAATAGAAATCAATATTATATCTTTTTGTCAAACGTTGAATTACATTTCTTTTTATTTATACAAACTGATAACATGAACAGCAGATTTATGAAATCACTTTCCCTTTCACTGATAAATACTATCGCAATTCACACACTTCATCCCGTGTTGCTAAACGTTTCAATAAAGTATTATTGAGATTACGATTAAGCAATTTAAAACAAGATGTGTATCGTGTAATTGACACGATGTTGTGTGCGGCTAAAACGAGTGTTATCCAGATGCGTAGACCAGGAATAATTTAAAGCTTCCTTTAATTTTACTAATTTGAATGTTTTTATCACGTCGACCTAAACGATCCGTGTGACTTTAAATACTCTATGCTATTCCCTAAAACTTCGCCATATGACAATGGATTTTATCTTTGAATTTGGTATTTCGTTTTTCGCAAAATATATAATAGACGTGTAAAATTATAATAAATTATAAAGCGGTGAGAACTTTCACCGTTCATTGTACGCTCAAAAAGCATTGAAGTCTCCAGCAAATGATTCCAATTTTGCAATCACCAAAATCTACCATCAAGTAAGAATTATTATTATACAGCATAATTTATTCTCCATTTTTGTTAAACGTTCTATCATTAAACAAAAATCGGTTACTTATAGCGATCGCCCTTGAATAATCTAGAAAGTCTATCAACCATAAGGTGAAATCAACAATATCATTAAAAAAACTGCAATTCTAGCAAATATAAATACATCGAAACCGCGTTGCTGCCGATGTTACACAACCACCTATCATTTATTCTTAAATTACCATTCGAAGATATCGAATGTATGTATGTACATAAAAATTGAATGCCAGACCAAAATCTACCTCTCCATTCACTCCTACGTGTTTTAACCCCCCAGTCGCCGTATATATTCGAATACTGCCAACGTTTCACAACCATCACCTATTTATTTTCGAATCAGCGAAAAAGCTTCGCCCGTTTCCACGAAAATTCCAATTACGAAAATTCAACCACAGCCACTAATTATTTACTTTCATCCAGATGAATTATCACTAGCTCCAACTATTTTATTTACCAATCAATTATTAACTAAATAATGCCGAAACCGATCACTACTCCGGCACAACATGAATTTACATAACACAGGCATCGAATGTTCATTTCGCGGGCGATAAAAAGATATATAGAACGTTGATCAATCTACAGCGGAACACGAGTCCTGCATGAGGGATGATCCGTTCGACACCCCGATCAGTTGAGTTTCCGTTCACGGAGATAACGAGCAACCGGTTGAACGGAAGTGGCAGGCAAGCAGGAGGAAATCGCGAAACGAGGCGGTCGGATCCTCGTTCGATGCGTTTCGGGCAAACGGAACGGGTTAACGCGTGGGTGTTTCGTACTATCGAAGCGACGCAATAGCCATCCGCGGAATTGAACGTTTAACGTCAGACTGAAGGCCTTCTGCCTGGCATATACACCTTTGCCAGAGGAAGAGGAACGAGCCGAGTCTGCGCCGTTTGCACGTGGACGTGGATCTAGAGCGTCAAGAAACGAAAAGTCGCCGGCTAAGAAACCGAGGGCCATGCCAAAAATCTATACACGGTGTGCCTGAAAAATTCCAGGGCCCAGTAAAAGCCGGGAATAGACGTTCCAGCTGATTTTCGAGGCGCGGAATGGCCGCTTCGAGTTGGTTGGCCGTGTGTTTGATAATAGGCGCGAACGAAAGGAACAGAAACATTGGGAATGATAATAGATATTCTTGACGATCTGATCGGGTACTTGGTTGATCTAGGTGAGTATCTGCATTTTGTTTGCCTCAAATGTTTTTGAAAGTTCTGGTATTAAAAGGGTAGGTTGTTGCACGCGTTTTCGTGTGAGGGTGATAAGGGAAACTGTGGGACGATTTTATTGTATTTCTTGATATACGCGGAGTAAGTTTTATAGCGTTATTGTTCTTGGAAAATATAGTGTTTAAATCAAATAACTGAATCAGCTGTAGTATCTTCTAGGGAAAAGTTAATATTTTATTTTCGACTAGATTATAGGTTGAATATAGATTTCTATCGAGAAACAGTTTATCGAAAACATTTAATGGAACAACAGAATAATAAAAAGGAAGTTGTTAGTTCTGCTATTCAGAAAAGTGTCGTAGACACGTCTTCATCAATGAAGTATTAAAATAGAACACGTAGAACGTATATACTAATATTGTTCGTTTCCTTATTGACGTAACTCTAAAACTTTTCAGACACATTCTATATTTATTCGTTCCAGGCAGACACGTGAAAAGCGAAACGCGAAATGATTATGCTTCAAAGTTGCTAAGAATGCACTGGGAACGGTGCAATTTTTGCGTATTAGTCTGATCGTCACTGTGTATTTTGATTAGAAAATTCAAGAAAATGTATCACCAATGTTTAAAAGCCTAAGATTCAAACATGTTTAACAGTCAGAAAAAAAGAAATGTATAAATTGCAATGAGTGTCCTTTAATTAATTTAAATCGTCAGTGCTATTTAATTTCAGGCGAAATTATGCTTCCTGCCAGTTCGAAAGTAATCGCAATACCCGATTTTTTAATGAACTTGATCCCAATCAATTAATTCAATTGATTTGATAAATTGAATATCGACCGCCTATTCTTTTCTTTTCGCATATATCATTCATCGATGCGCCTGCTTTATAAATTTAGAAATAGTTTCATTAAAATGGAACTGTGTACAGTGAACCCATGTTTCTTAGCAGACTTGTTATTCATCGCGTTTCGTACGTATCGACGTGAAATCCAAATTCGTTTGGAAATACCGATCTTCGTAACATGTCTATTTTGGCAATTATACAATTGCGTAATAAAGCACCACTGACAGTTTGACGGAGTTGTCGAAATAGTTTAAGAAACAGTTTGTTATTTCGCATCGACATAAGAGTATGTGTGTGTGCTACTATAAAAAATTTTGCCCATTTCACTTAAATAAATCACGAGCTTCCGCGTATTATTCTTACCAGTAGTAAGAGAATTAAATTTACAAGAACTAAAATATCACTGAATTCAAACTGATATGGAAATATTACAAAAATATTAAAACTGTTTATGATTAATACTCTAACGAACTGGAGATATTTTTCATTTATTCTTCATTAAATCAAAATGAAGATGGGAAAAAAGTAATAATTAAGAAATTACAGCTATAGAATTTTGATACTTAAAGGATCCTCGTACATGTATGTATTATAACTTATCGTACGGTTATTAAATGAAATGTCTACTCACTTTGTTTTAGAAAGATTTGGATCGCTGGTCTTCCTCTTTTCTCGTAGCTGTCGCTGCAATCAGAACAGATGCAAGGATAGTCAAAGATACATGGCAGTGTCCGGCATGAAATTTTGTTTCATCGGAATTTACGTAAAAATAAATTTCGCGAAATTCGGCCGGTATTTTTCGTATTTCGAGACTTTAATTCGTTCGTCGAATCATTTATTTCCGTGTTACGTTACAAATTTTCCAAATTCTTACCTTGTGATGTATCCGCTCCTTGTAACTTTCAGACCTGTTTATGTTTGACGTCTTTGGCTTACTGGAAATATTTTGCTGCACCCTAAGTAACCGTAATTAACAAAGCGTAAATTAATATCTATAACAAAAACCAGCTAAGCGACTGGAATTAATCAATTGACAACGATTCACGTGGCGTATATGATATTCAACTAAAGTTCGTTTTATAGCATGAAATCGTTTAAAGGGGGCATACAAAATTCTCCGTGACTATCGTGTCTTTTTTGTCAGTCAAAACAAAAAAAAGAAGAAATATGATTAAAATAGTTCAAAGATAAATGAATACAGTATATTTACAATCGATAGAATTGTACTAATTTTAAAAAGGATTGGTTACATGAATAGTTACAAGACTAGTGTATTTCTTTTTGTGTCTAAAGAAACTTAAGAAAAATGGCTGAAGCAATTTGAGGGAAAATATTTTTTTCAGCGATGTCGTACAAATACAAAGAACATACATTTCAGAAATATCTTCCCGCGAGGAAGGATTGTCCATACTATCGGCGTGATCGGAGACTCCGCTGAAAGCGGAAATGCGTCCTCTTTCGCTACTACTACGCACGTTTCCGGCTACACCGCCCCCGCGATGTTCTCCTGAAAACATGAAACGAATGAATGCATTCATTAATTATACCAATACACGTTCTACACTAGTACACGTTGGACTAATTATTGATGTCGATTAACAAAGAGTTGTAGTATTCTCACACAAATGAACATTAATTAAATACAAGTTAAAGGGTATATGTATCGCGTGTATCCTTAATTAAGTTCTTCTTGAACTGTTTAACAAATTACACCGCCAATGTTACCTTCCGTCACGTTTAAATAAATTATTGAGCGAGTTAGTAAAACAATGTGCAATAAAAGCTACAAGTGAAAAATTGGTTCTTTCTCTCAATGTAAAATTTTATTTCGCGGCATATTCATGGAATACCAAAATATATTTTGTAGCAGTGCATGCCAGCGTTGTTTCAACGCAGAATCGAAAGAATTGATCGTCGTTTTCGATCTACCGTTTTTATTATGCCTTTCATTTTTATGAAGGAGCGAGATATAGCAGAGTAAAAAAAAGAATCGTAACGCAATACGGCAGTTAAATTATTTTCACTCGCATGAATGCATCAGAAAAAGGCCATCACAGGTGTGTTGCAGGCGAACCTATCGATTTTCGATACTATACTCCTGTACGCTTATTTCCCTCCCCAAACAGAATGTTCCTTCGAAATGTATGCGAATTAGAAAGAACGGCTTAAAAAGTGTAAATGAAATGCAACGGATACACAAATGATCCTTTACACTCAATGGTAGGATTTTAATGAAACACAAGAGAATATTTTCAAAGGGAAACAAAACGCAAATAATGTTTCCACGTCAAAAGGCAATGGAAGTTTGATGTATGAAAGCACCTCAACATGAATGAAAAAACATAATTTTAATTAGTCTAAACGAACCACTACTTCAAACGTAGCATACAACTATAAATCTTTTACGATATTAACTTTCAAATTCATCAACGATGAATTTTTGAATAAATATCATTATTATTCCGGCTAATTCGATGTATACGTATATAGAATTCGAGGAAAATTTCTACTGAGAATTGTACAAGTCAAAATCGGAAATAATTGCGTAGCTACAGCACAGCCGCACACTTGTCGTGAAATTTGATCAAGAACATATTGCACCATCTGTAGCAGGTTATAAAGGTGCAATCGAGATCACAGATGTATTCTAAATTGGTTCACAAAATATGTGCAATAATATGAAAGTTCAAGCCCTATCGCGACGATAATGGAAATGAAACGAATATTTCGACCTAACTCGTCTATTTGATGCGAGCGAGCATCGAATTAACACGGACCACGGTGTCTGGCATTTCTCCAACTATTCGGTCTTATGTGGAGGCTTATCAGGTAAGGAATGTGGCTCAGGGTAAAAGCAGCTCACCAGAGTGTGCAGCAGTTAGGGTGGTTATGTTAATCTTTACTCTAAGCAAACATACAAATGAAAATCATATTTATTGCATTAATATCACGCCATAGGTCGAAGAAAAGAATATACCGTAATATAATTTCCAAAACTATACTAGCCGCACAATCAACGAAATTAATTTATATCGTTTTCACCGAATACACAAATGGCTCTATCATTGCGTCTATTGACATTAAGTGCGACGTTCCACGAAAAAAATTTCACATCTCTGCTGTTCGAGGAAAAATAAGTAATTAATCCACAACAAGTTGTTTATGGCACTGCTGTAGGGGCTAAAAGGCTATCATCGACTAAATTAATGTCGAACAATACGAACAGAACAGAGACTTCTGTCGCAATTATTGCCGAACGACCTCACCCCTAAATCGACTTAAAAACATCGACGACAACGTTCGATCATCGTGAAGGGAACTCTTGAACTGTCACGAAGGCAAGCAACAGGAGGCGAAAATCATCTCGTGATCCCGCGGAAGGACCACGGATGTCAACGTTTCGCTGACTAGAGAAAAACTTAAATGGCTGAATAAATATCCAATTCGTATCGCCTAAAAATATCATCGTAAAAAAGTTGGTGCTCTTGAACCCCCGTAAGCAGACAGATAGTTATAGATCAGCAGGGGTAGGTATGCTGAGGGGATGCAACGAAGGCAAAGCTTAAGTCTCGAGTATTTTTAGATAGGGCGATGTAGGCGCGTGTCGCAAAGGCCGGAAACCGTTTTGTGGGACCCCTCCTTCCCGTTTTCTCTTTCGTTGTTGTCGTTGCCGTCTGCGCTCGTGCCGCGCAAGATCTATCTTATTTTCCTTCCTCTCGTTCGAACGCATACTTGGCATATAGTTACAGGAGCGCGAACGATCATTCGTCAAATGAAGAAGACGAGGGGAGTATCAGAAAAGCCTATTACCAAAGATTCTCCAAAGACGTTTCCTATTTTCCTGCTGCATTTTAAATGCATCTCGAAAACGAGCAAACTGACGCGCCTTAGATATTTGATTGCAAATATTGTGAAAAAATTGATATACTCTAAGGGATGATTTGGAATGGAATTTCGAACAGAAAAGAATGTATAAAAATCATCACTGTATTGCATCCAATACAGGGCTGGTAAAAAGTGGCGTATGTTTAGAAATTGGTTGTGTATTCCTCTAATGTTTCTAAAGAAACATTCCACGGATTAGACTGGATGAAAAAAAAGCGATATATTTCTTCGCCAAAGGAAACATGACGGGAGTTTTGTAGATGTACAATCTACAATTCATTTACATGGCTACGTGCGATTTCCAGTACATTCTGATCTAATTTTGTCTAGACACGCAGTATTTGAATAGTCGCAAGGTTCTGTTTATGAGGTACGTGACGGAGCAACGTCGGAAACGCGGAGGAATCATCGTTCATAAACTTCTCCAAAAGATATAGTTATATACCACGTTTGGTTTTATGGATGCAGCGAAAATTTATGAACGTATCTGGTGTGTAACATGCGGCCAAGAAATTTCCATTGAGTGGCTTGCCAAAGCATCGCAGATCCTGTTTTTAACTTCTGCATCTTCAACCGAAACTATTCGCCCTACCTTCCACAAGTGTTCGGCCGAGGTATCTTCGAGCGTGCGAATTTACCGATTCAGAATTCGAACGATTCGAGTTTATCATTGCCATACTAATCAAAACTTTGAAAACTCGTCGAACTTTGCGAAGGACATGATTAATAATAATAAGCAATCAAAGTGGCTTATCTTTCTGAAGCTAAATTTATCAGGCATTTGCGAGATTTAGAAAAGAACTGTCACGTTTAGATTTTAAATTATTTCACGCAGAACTGTTCTAAGTAAAAATTGGACACCTAAATTTTTCACCGATTTTCGTGTATTATCGTCCTACATTTTTTCGTTCCACGTGTTGGCTCGTTTATTTAACAAACGTGGATAGCGAAACCAGTAGTGTTTAAAACAAACCTGTCTCCTTCTCTACTCCACTAATATCCTTCGCACCGGAGTCGTCGAATTTGCTCGAGGAATCGGTCTCATCGTAGAATGCACTGTCGTTCAAATTTTCACAACACGTTGACACGTTCAGACGCTCCAAATCGACGATCAGAGCAGCCCCTATGATGTCGCTTGGCTCACGTGTTTTCCTCACTACGTGAAAAGTCTCCCAAAATTTTCCGGCAAGCGACCCTTTGCTCATGTGTGGCACCACGGTTCTCTGTTTGATCGCCTTCAGCTTCGTTTTCTTCGCGATTTTGTCTTTGCTAACTTTCTCGAGCACCACCGCCGAACCTAATCCGATCGATATACTTTTCTGGCCGTTCTTCGCGTACGAATATTTCAAATCCACTTGGAACCCGAAGAACCTCCGCTCGAATTCGACAATAATCATATGTCAACGTGCAACCAATTATTTCAAACACATGAACTATAATATATTTCGAGTAACTAATCAAATTTGAATAATTGTGGAAGAAACGTTGCACAATGGTGTAGCAAATATAAGCTGCAATTTCTTGCAGCATCTTGGCGTTACGTTCTAAAGTGTACAATCATATTTCAAGTCGACATTGAAATGTCTACAGTGAGCAACATAAAACTGCTTTCAATAAAACATTCAGCAATAAATCTCTCTCGGAACCTTTAATATTATAATTCCCCTCCAACTTCATTAATGAGTTTATCTATGCCTCTACCAACCGTGAAGAATTCACAACGTTAAAAAACCATCCCGGTGCATACACGACCAAAACAAAAAGAAACAACACCTCCATACAACTCGCCGAAGACCACGTACACAAAATAAAACACCGGGAGTAATGTACCCGTAGTATCAAGTAACAAAAGGAAGAGAACCGAACTGTTCAATCATACGATACCAGCGCATAATTATACAAAACCCCCCAAAAAGAAAAGAAACGCAACGCCTACACCATCGAGAAAAAACGCGTCCAGCGGGGGCCTCTTCGATCCAAGCGGATTATTAGATATTCACGCGATCTTTACCGTCGCCCTTCAGCTTCCGATTGAATCTGCTCCTGCATCTCTCCGACGAGAGCCTGAAGCTAGCAAAGCTAGCGATCAGGGGCGAGGGGTTGTTTGTCGTTGGGTAAGGGTTGCACTCCGGTTCCCCCTCCAAGGGATCGCGCAACTGTTGCACCTCAACCATGTGCACACCTCGATGCTCCACCGCCGAGAAAATAGCCGGCCGGGTTTCTCTACTTCCCGCGGCAACAACCGAGCTGACACTAATTTCCCTCGAAGCCGCTCTCGCTCTCTTTTCCGCGGAGACTGCCGTTGGTTTCCGGTTAGACCCCACCAGATCGCTCCCCCGCTCGTTTTACAGCCACGTTCACGTGCACGTCTACGTACACGAGTGTACACGGGGTTTGTATACGTGTGGCTCTGATTTTCAAAGCCTTGCGGGTGTAACCCTCGGGAGCATCGGGAACGATCTTCGCGTTCGGGATATTGATGTACTTTACAGTTGCTGTTAAAGGGTAACCCTCTATATCGACCCCTATTTCTCAGACCTGCCCCCTGTGCGGTATGGAAAGATAGTACTTGTCGGATTTCTACCGTGGCCTGTTTATCCGCGCCGGTTCGAAGGGTGTGAAAACGTTGATGAAGAGAATGATTGTTGTGAACCGCTTTGGGGGCTCGATGGGTCTGTTTTCCGGTTTGGTTTGTGGATTTGCTCGTTTCGCGCAGAGGAAGTGTTTCGTTTTTAGGAGATATTAGGGCAGTCGTGTTTGAGGGGAGTGTAGGTCTCTTATTTTTCTATAATATCGCGATCAGAGTTTGGGGAATATTAAAGTAATAATCTGTGAGTAAAGTGATTCTGTCTTGCTTGTTCTAATTGATATCCGTGTAAAACTTAAAGGGTACTGTGTAAAAGATTAATGAAATTTATGTAAGATATTTTACATGTATCATCTTTTGTTTTGTTTGGCTTTTTTAATGTATTCAAAGTGAAATTTTATTCAATACACCCTGGGCATGAATTTAAGTGTACGCTACTGAGATTCTAGGCCTTCCTCCGTGATTTCTTTTCCTCTGTTCTTCCTTCCTTCCTCTACTCTCATAAATTCAGCAGCAAAGAGTGTAACACACAATCGACACAACACGTTTTGCGAAACTTCCTTATCAATGAGCGCGATTATTGTAACAGTTGCTGTGCGATAAAAACCACCTACGCTCACTGATTTAAGCATATAAACCATCGATTATGTATTTCAACATTGACACTATTCCCTTTATTATGTCCCTTTTTAAATAATTTTATAAATTCTGAAGTACACGAATATGTCCTTCTTAATGTTTAGTGTGTATTAAGATTTACACATCCTTATTAATAGATATATTTTCCCAAAATCTGTATACACGCACAATAATCTCTCTGATCAAGGCCGTACACTATCAACTTAAAAAGCGATAAAGATTTCGTTGAAGAATTTACGTCACTAAGAACACTTCTTTTACCACTGTAACACGATTAGGGTTTTTTGTCAACCCCGAAAAAATGAGAAACGAAAAACTATTGATTTTAAAAAAATATTATTAAATGCCTGCAACGGGGCAATCACTTATAACAATGGCTGACGTGACCCATGTTCATCAAGGAACGTCTCGTTCGAAATGAAGACAGTAAACTTCGAGATAGCAGATAACACGAATAAAAAGGAAAAAGACTGTTCAAGGCGTACGTACGTACGTAGTTAAATAAGTATGTGTAATTGTAAGCTGCTACGACAGTGCAATATGTATAACAAAACATTGGAGATTGGTAAAAACGTACTAGTAACGGGAAAGTATATTTATCGTACTAATTATGTACTCCTTTAAATTAAATGAACACGAGATGGAATTTACTTAGAATTGAACAAAATATGCAACACACTTGTTTAAGTAAATCTCAACTTCTTTGATATCGAAGCATCATACTATTTACAAAACCGAAGCAATTATGATACGTTTCAGCTATACAAATAATTTCACACCTGTGATGACCATGCAGTAAATTATATAGGATTTAAGACAGTGTACAATTTGTTGATGAAGATGGAATAATAGTAAATACGAAGCATAAAATTGTTTGAAGTGCATCGTGCCATGAACTGTGCGAAAATTAATTTTATCTAACGAATTATCGGACTGTAGAAGCAACGAACAGATAAATATGGATGAATGTATTTCTTATCTCGCATATAAAATAAGAAAAGGCCAGTAGTTTATTGCTTATTCGTCGTGTCAGTTAATTAATTTAAACGCTGTCATGGTAATTAGAAATCGGAGAATTTTCACACTAGTATGGTAAAAATTATATTTGAAAAAAGCGATTAATATATTAATTTACGCTGCGAGATTTAAAATACCAACACTCGTTGGTATTTTCTTCGACGTGATAAATAATGTAATGAAAAAACCATTAATAAATTTTGTACACGATGAGAATTTCAGAAACAATAAACCACCATGATAACATAGCGGCATGCATAATTAAAAAATAATAATTAAACACATTAAGCAGAGTGCTAAAAGACCGATTTTTCTATTATCAAATGTATCTTTTCATTGCGCGCCATTACGCGTATAAACTACAATTTTTTTACTGATATTTCATTTAATAATTCAATGCAAACAATGAACTTACCATTTTCTCCATCAGTCAGGGCGCCAATGTCGTCTTCGCTCCTTTTGATTTTATCCACTATAACAATTGAAGGGTACAGCGTGTTATAGCAAAAATTATGTAAAGAAAGTAATCGAAAATATAATTTAGAAATTTCATAAATATTATTTACGATGCACATGTACATAACACGCAAAAATTAAATGAAACGTCTAGAGGAAATGGATTCAAACGTAATATGTAATTAAAATTATTTACCATGGAGCATATGATTTTGTGAGTGGTGATGGTGATGGTGCGAAGATGGAGGTTTCCTTTCAGGTCTGATACGTTCCATCAATTTGCTTATACGATCGTTACCCCTCTCTTTTCTAACCAGTGGTCCTGGACAATTTTCTTCTACTACACGAACACACTGACGGTGAACACTCAGGGAGCAATCTGCGATTGATAGAGGAATCATTCATTAATTAATATGAAAATCATACTTGCTAGATAATTTAAATTTGATTAATATCGCATAACGTTACGCACCACTACATAAATATCCTTGAGGTCCAATTCCGCCAATGATAAGTTGACAGTGATTGCAATAAGTAATAGTAAAGTACTGGTGAGCTACAAAATGATGACCCCTGATTGTCATTTTTCTTGTCTTTCCCGTAAGTAAACGGGCTTTGAGATTTGATTTATCTTTCGCGACAAATGTGGGTACTCGGTCAAGCGATACTGGCCGCACTTGGAAAATTTTTGTTAATATTGTCGCTAGACCAGCTGCTGTTGTGAACTGTCGCAAATCTACATTCTCCTTTTCTATATCTTCTCTGTAATATTAAATGAATGAAAAATTGTAATATCAAACGCGATGAAACAATACGAACTGGTATTCCACGAGTAACTTAAAAAATAACTTACAAATAAGGCTCCATTTTAGGTAAGAGGTATGTTTCTATAATTTTTGTTTCTCGCGTCTTATCAGATGCACTTTCGTCCAATTGAGCGTCGCTTGGGCCAAACAGCGTACCTAACCCAGCAGTCCTCTTTTGTTGAAAGTCTGCAAGTTGCTCGTTCAATTCTTCTTTTGCACGAGTGCGTGCTTTCCAAAAAATCTAACAGAGATTATAACATTTCGTATAATGATATCGAATATCTATAAACATTTAATGAACATACATACTTTTCGTAGAATCTCCTCTTTATCAGATTCCTTCAAAAGAACGTCGTCTATTTCATGTGCTACATTTTCGTCTACATTATGCAGACGGAGAGGCTACAGAAAACAGTTTTATGTTGAATATTTTGTGCGTATATTATTGTGAAACGTATTGCTGTCTTTAAGCTACTTACTGCACCAGGTACTAAAAAACTAGAATGAATTTCATATGCCCACTTCCGCATTTCCTTCGCATTTCCTTCTTTGTACAAATCCGTTACCAAGTAGAACAACTGTAACGAATAATTTTTACGTAATGCAAATTTTTATATATCGTGAACAATCATCTTCACGCAGTACAGAGTACTTACCAGACTGGAGGGATCACTGTTTGATAAAACATAATTAATAAATACAGCAAGATGTGCATGATGTCCCCATAATCGGGACAATGATTTAAATGGGCCGTGATCCTCTAATTGCCCCTGTAATAACAATGAATATTAATTCGAATAAGAGTGAAAATTACTTTATTATAGCAAACGAATACAATTTTCAAAAACTCACGACTTCCTGATCGCTCATATCATCGTCTTCCATCGACATGATTGGCTGCTGTAATGTTGGTAATCCAGGAATGCTATCATTTAATATTGTCTACAAGAAAATGATACATAGATACAAAATTCCAGTCTATCTATGATAAATTCAGCAATTAAAAATGACTTACATCATTTACAGTAGAAGCGGAGGTATCATTCCCTGGACTAGCAACTGGATACGGAGGCGGTGGTGTTCCTGGGGGAGTGATATGAGGTAATTCATCTATATCAATATCACTGTGCCTTATATGCCTTGGCGGAGAAAGATCATTCATTGATTCCGATGCGATTAAACGTCTACTAGCTTCCGATGGAGAAATTGTAGTTGTTCCCAGTTGTTCTGGACTGGATTTTGTTCGTTGATGCTTATTGAGTGAGTTCGAGGAGCCCAAATTTGCACCCTGTGAAAGCTGTAAAGAAATCGAAGACTCACTTATTACGTATGTATGTACACATAAAGGTATGTACCTAAAATGGAATACATAGAAGAGTAATGTACTTATTATAAAAATGAATAATAAGATTATGAAACATTATTAACAACAAGAGATTGAGCAAGGAAATGAACTAGAACATCGAGCAATTCATTACATAAGAATATAAAATACTCTAAGTGCATAACATTACTACGTGTATATAGTATAAGAATTGCTAAACACCGCAGTCACAATAATTGAAATAAAGGAGACGTGTATCGAAGAAACTTTCGAAGATACATACAGATTGATCATTAATTGGTATATTAAATCACAGGAACCACACATCTATGCATATCAAATCCATACTTAAAATACATTACTTAATGAAATGTATTGTTTCAAGCAACAACACTTCAGTAAACAAGCACTGCTTCTGTAATGTAATATGATGTTTGTTATAAGGTTTTGGTATAGTTGTACGTGAAACAAGGGATACTTGCCGAAGAAGCATAACGAAAAAACAACGTACACAACATAAATAGTTGAATGATTATGCGTCATGATTGTGACCAAGTGTGTGAAACAAAACAGAGGTAGAAATAACATTAACATAATTTGGTAAAACATTTTGGGAAACATAAGAATATGCTGCCCTTTGGATAGATATTAGTCAATTGTGAAAAGTATACACATTATTGTGTGCCACTTTCTTTCTTTCTTTTCTGCATGCATTTTAAAAATTATTCATTTAATGACTTAGCGATTAGACTACTTACAGAGTTAGGTATGCCATGACTGGTGGTTGAGGGCGTTAAATGAGTCAACAGATGACGTTCCAGCTCCAACTGGGCTACGTTGTGCGTATTTGTAGTAGGCGGAGGTCTGGGAGGCAATGGTGGCGGAGACAGGCTTTGCATGGACAAGGATTTACGAGATGGTAGAGGCGGTGGTATATCACCACTGCTACTACTCAAAGGTGAATAATAACCCGGGGAACACGAGGTGTTTGTTACCAACGAGCAAAGCTGTAAGACACAACAAAAGCCGGTTAGATAAAGTTAGCAAAAGCTTAAATACATCCCTATATGGCTGAATTTGAAAATTTCAATTGTAATGCAAGCACACGTTGTATAAAAATTGCACTTTTAAAACAGCTCAAAAGGAGGCATATACAAAAGCAGAATGTAGGATTTGTCGTTTCTTGTTGTTTGCCCTTGTATACCATTAATTAATGTACACATCGATAATTGCAGAACTACTATATATAATCATATGATAAAAGTTGTACTTGTAGCATGATCCATATATAACACTATCTATTAATTAAAACAAACATTTTAATGTTACCATGCCGAGCAACTATTCAATACACTGAACAACATCAACTGTCGAACATTGACATAAAAGCAAGGCACAAGAAGATGTATAGGGATATAAAGAAATGTTAATGAATACAAGCGTTAAAACAAACTCATGTCTTTTTTTATGGATAACGCAATATTTATGATATACGTATATATGTATAAATAACTAGTTTTTACTGGTCTACAAATTGATGCAGGGCATTAGTGCAATAAATAGAAATTTTCAAAATAATACGAGCACTTCGTTAATGCACGCTACGAAGACAAAAAATCGGACCTGTTCATTGGTAGTAATTGCAGCTAGCTGTTCCTGCAGGGTGCGTACCCTCCTTTCTGCTCCAGCCAATTCTGCTTGTAGTGCTACAACGTTAACATTACCACTACCAGAGCTGGTTTTCGCGAGTTCGCTACGAAGCTTATCAACGTAACTTTGTTCGTTCTCCAACATAAGCTGGAATGTATGAACGCGTTGAGTTTCCAGCTGCCGCTTTTTCTCGTGCTGAAACATATTCGAAAATATTATGTTATCAACTTCCTTCACAGACTTGGATAAATTTATTTGTTGGAATTTAAAATAAATTAAATAAAAATGAATAAGGTTCCTTAAATTTCGAACGTAGAAGGGAGCAATATTGCCAGAATCAATTTAACATATTTTCTTACATTATTCTATTACAAATCTTACGACTTTAAACGAGAAGAAATTAGTATTTATGTCGATCATTTTACAGCACCACTTTCACAAAAGTTACAACAAAATATTTAATAACATCGTCGTGATACATGCAACAGTATTGAAACATTACATTTAGTATACCTAACAAGTCCCGCATTGAACTATATTAATTTCAAACACTAATTATTATCATTAATCACAAAGGGTGCAATGAAATAATTCAAAATATTCTGGTAAAGCTCCGTCATAATACAGGCAAAAGTACACATTAATAAATTGAACTCGTTAAAACACAAATGAAGTCTCGTTTAATTACACCTTTCCCTTGCGAGGTATTTCAACTTACGTCAACGGGTTGAGGGCCCGTGATACGTGCATTACACGGTGCGCCGGCTGCTGGTGCAGTCGACGCCCTGTGCAAGGAAGTCGCCGGCTGCGAGGGTGATACCATCGTGGTACCGGTTGATAAACTGACTGGCCGTTGATGCTGTCCACCCGCCAGGCCAACTTGTAGCCCCGTGGCCGTCGTCGCCACGCTGCTCGTTGAAACTGGCTTCTGCTGCACCGTCAGTACCACCTGCGTCGAAGCTGCAACAAGAGTTCAAGGACGATGATTAGTCACCTTTCGCATACCTTCGCCGGTCCTTCCCCCGCGTTTGACCCGCCACCTTTCTTTTGAGAACTGCTGGAACGGTCACTTGTATTTTCTTTTACAACGATTCAGATTTCTCTAAGCTCCTACATTCGTTTCATGGATGTTCCAAGTGCGTGAACAATTCCAGTCTAATCTTGCACCTCTTCTATTCTGCCTTTGCTTAATTTCGCAAGTAGTTTAAAATACAGGAAAGTTCTTTCTGCGTGTCTTTTCGCTAAACGTTTATTTTAAATCGAACGCGCCATTACTCTATGCGCAGATCGAGTTCTATTCATTTTTTTCATTGAGTAATTATTGAAGCAAAATATTCATTGAGTAATTGGTAGCGTGGTTGTGGCAATGGTTAAGGTATTTTTTAACGGTAGCTTAACGAGTTGGACTATCAATATTTATCAATGGCGATTTCTTTGGAGACCTTGGAACACGGTATTAAACATAACTCACGAAACTTCGAGTGTGCTATCATGGAAAATAAATTGTGAAATACATTCGTCTTTATTAGATCAGAATCACAGGCACGAACATTAAGATAAGCGAGATGCATTTATTCAGAAACTAGAAATCTAATTTCTCTTTACACGATGAGTGACTCATGCCTGCGCTTGGATAAAATGTATGACGTAATTCTATTTTTCTAATTCCGAAGATGCGTATTCGCGCCAGACAAGTGATTAGCGAAACTAGCATCGAAATCGCGTAACAGAATCGCGACTTCACAGTAACGCATCGATTTCGAAAATTCAATTATACCATGTAACGTTTCTCTTTTAGAAACTGTTGCCAATAAAACATTTGCATTTGTTTCTTTTACAAATCGGGGAATGCAATCAATTTTGGACCGAATAATTGTATCATTCCGCACAGTGCCAAACTAAATGCAATTACATGTCCCGTTGTCACGATATGTACGAACGAGTGAAGCCCATGTTCTGGCGGCAAAATTACATAATTGCGAGCATCGTAAACGTTTCTAGAAGCAGCTGAAAATACCGTAGTACGGTTTCGCACGAGCTTTCTTCCAAGCTTGCCTCAGGTCGTATGTGGTTCGCGTCTTCATATAGACACAGATCGAGATAAACGTGTTCAAATGATGATCGATCGGCTCAAATAAGTTTCGTGCTCGCGTTTCCAGCCTTTTGAAATTTTCACGTCGATGCCACGCGCATCGAGAGCCGTGTCGTCCGCGAAACTGCGTAAAACGATCGGCGACCGAGGCGATCCGAGGAGTAGTAAGACACTCGTACCGAGAAACTTGGCCCCAGGTGTGTGTATTAATATGAATGACGAGATTCTTATGTTTACACGCCAGTACGACTAATCTTCGATATATGACCAGGCCTCGTCGTTTGACTAGGCGGTGCAATACCTTGGCAAATCCGTTCTAATATTGTCGTTCGCTTTTTGGAATGCGGAGATATCAATTGGAACATTTACCGTGAAATAGATGTTGTTAACTGTCTATCCATCACTGTGATGGATATGTTCCCTTCGGAATTTCTTTCATCTCTTGTACAGAAATTCCTTTCTTATATTATTGTAAGTTACTCGACTGTAGCAGATCGTCGTTGAGTGAAGATAATTGTTGGACATTTTTTCTATTCGTAATACGGGGAGATGTTTTCAACTCGTTCCTCGTTAACTGATTCGTGGGAATTGGAATAAAAGTTATCGTTAAATACATGCGCATAGTTTACGTTTAAATATTGAAATAAATGAAGGGGGATAATAAATCATTGAAACTTAATAATTGTGAATTACGATCCGCTTCTTCAAATCAACGCGAACCTAGATATTTTAATCATTAATATCATTGGAAAGATGCGAATTAGAATGGTGAGTTCGGGAAACCCCGAACGAATGATTGAGTCAGCTGTAAATGGGACTGACTTCGCAATCAGCTGCGAGTCTTCTCGTATTCTGCATATTCTTTTCCTCATAGTACTACCCTCATTTATTTCTTTAAGAGCACCTTTACTTTAAAGGGAATCCCCCTTAAAAATTCCTATAACAATTTGTGTCATCTATTTATCTATTCTTTTCTCAGCAAGGCTCGAACCATTTACACGTTAATAATGAATAATGCACGTAAAACTGAAATTGCCTTTCTTTATATATCTACCTGAACCATCTACAATAATCTCGTGATTCGACTCGTAAATAAGATATTCATCGCATTTGTTGAGAAGTCTTCGGTTCGTGAAGGCGATCTTAAATATTCATGAATCCAACGAAATACAGGTACGTAGAAGAGTTGCCTTATGAAATGATTAAGTAGGACAGTTAGCGTACTTTGGAAAGTTATTAGATTTGGACAGACGAAACCTTTTCACACTCAAGAGATTCGGTTCCATGGAATTCTGTACCGTGATTTAAAAATTTCCCCATGCGAGATATTTTCTATTATTTTTTTGTTTGTTTTTAGTTGATATAATTAAGGAACGCTGCGCAAAACCGTGCGAGATTAGATCAAAGAATTTTTCCTCTTAAACAAAGAAAATTTGTTAATCGCATCGCGACGGAAGAAGCGAGATAACACACTCTAAGTATGTAATTCTCATTTCGTTTTCGTCGCGAGGAATTCGAAATGTTACAGAATTTTAAGGAATTACGGAACAGTTGAGGCCACGACGGAAAAAGGTCTGTACACATTGTGTTGTACCTGAACAGTTAGAAGAAGAAAGACAAGAGTATGAACGGTCACCGCTATAAACTCACATGCTTACATCACTGGAAACATCGTCGCAGAAGCTTCGTTTATGTTGGTGTGTCCCAACATAAAGTCGCCGACAATCATTCGCAATCTTTATAAATGTCTCTTTTTGCAGATGGTACGAACAATTCTATCGCTTTTTCTTTCTATTTTACGATGCATACACGTCGCTTATGCGTCACACTACATCGATATTTATATAAGTTCTATTTATTCAATTTATACAAGAAGAAACGTATGAACTACCTATGTCCCCATGGGATGGAAAGGTGATTATCTTCAATTACTCATAGCACGAACTTTTAACAAATCTCTGCTCTTCCTACTTTCTGTGCAACGCTTATGATACAACTTCGAATTTCATTGCATCGTCATGTCAGCCCGAATCGATGTGCTTTACAATTTAATTTCCATAAAAGCTTGCCAGACACTAGACCTTATGTGACAGCTTTTGATCAAGCACCGGTTTGCGTATGAAAATAGAAAAGAATTGTAAAGCAATGTGTGCCTTGGCAATCTCTACTCGATTTACCATAATTGAAGAGAGGTTCGTGAGGGCCTGAACGAATGAATTACGATTTGACGGGCAAATGAAAAAAAAATCAATCTTAATATAAAAGCTAAATCTAATTCGAGAATCATCTGTTCAAATAAAGTGACAATTATTAAATGATTCGATATTCGATCGTTATACTTGATCGACTTATGATGTTTTATTAATTGAGTTATATAAAGCAATAAAAATTTGTAACTATTTTAAGAACCGACAGCCTGTTCTTGGTGCATTTTTTCCCCCTTAAGTTTTTACGTTATAAATAATTCCTTTAACATGTACTACCTAGAGCATCTACTTCTATGTCACCTCGGTTATTGACCTGCAGTACGCTAGATTGGAGTACACGCACCCCTTGTGATTATCAACGATATATGTATAAGAATAGCTCGCAAAGTATGAACTACCACCCTGTGTATGCTTACGTTATAAGCTCTTTAAATCGACTGCGTTTAAATGCTCAATCGACAGGAAAATCCTATCACGAAGAAGAACCTCTTTGTATTTGTGAACGAGTATACAAGTGTCGCAATTAAATCGATAAATCAGAATATTAATTAATCAAATATTATTGAATAAAATAGTCCCCAGACTAAAGAAGTATTAAATTGATATTATTCGATAACAGACTGGAATTCGAAGTACTCTAGTAAAATTAAAACAGTTCTCTCTGTGAATAAAAAAAAGGCTTAAATATTTGTACGATTGCACAACATTTTGTTTGACGGTCCGTTTGAAGAGGTATATTTACTACGGCTTATTGCCAAATAACGTGGCGTGGAGTCTTTGAAATAAAAGAGAAAAGAAGAAAAAAGAGGTCGTAGAAAAGAAAGAAAGTATGTAAACTTACACTTTATGAGCTGTACAACATCCGTATGCGTGGACTGCATTACATTCACGCCGTTAACCTGAAAATACCGATCACGATTATAAATAGTGAAAATATATCGTGGCAAATACATTCTTTGCAAATTTGCAATGCAATTTAGATTCACACATGCGCTGAGGATTATTGATCATTTCATTTTAAATAGGCCGTGAAGGATAGAATTTATAATTAACATTTGAATGCTAAGTTCACGGTAATATTTTAATGTTATTTTGCAATTACGTTAATTCGAAATAAGCTCACCTTGATGATTTTGTCGCCCGCGTGAAGTCCAGCTCTCGCGGCTGCACCGCCTACAATGCATCATCATATGCTTTTTAAATTTTTATTTTAGAGGCATTCCTTCATTAGAAAAACATGCAAAAGAATTCGTGA
The DNA here is from genome assembly GCA_907165295.1 of Nomada fabriciana. Taxonomy (NCBI): domain Eukaryota; kingdom Metazoa; phylum Arthropoda; class Insecta; order Hymenoptera; family Apidae; genus Nomada; species Nomada fabriciana. The sequence goes on from OU015695.1 coordinate 8,872,836, forward strand.
AAAACAGTCTTCGCAAATAAGACCTTCTATTTCCCCGTTAATCTTTTTTTACTTCGTGTGATTTAAACATTACAGTCATTTTTATATCAATTTTTATTGTAGTTAATCTTTCAGAGAATTAATAATTCGAACGTGTACTTATATGATTATTATATAGATTTCAAGGGGGACAGAAAGCCTAATTATTTTTACCGATATTTATTAAAAACGGTAAACGTGCACATTTTGTATGTGGTAAATTATTTAATCCTTAATTATATCCACAATTAATATACGTGAATGTAAAGTGGAAGTTTTATTTTTACTTATTTGTAGCAGAAATAAAAGCACTACTTTGAATAAAATAGTATGTTTTAAAACTTCAATTTTAGCCCTTTGCACTCGGATGTCCCCTGTAAGGGGACATCGTAAGTCTAGCATATTACTCGATTTCTAGATCCACGTTTTCGTCAAAAAGTGCCGCTGAGTTGCTCGTAGGTAACGCCCGGGATGGGTCCCAGTGCAAAGGGTTACAATAGTTAAAATCAAAAAATCAAATGAAATCAAATTTTTGGAATTCCAATTTTGCGAAGAGAGTCAGAAGTCAGATATTATAGTACATCATTTACGACAGTGGTGCTATGTACTAATTTATACCACGTATATCAAATATGATACACTTGGAGATTAACGTGTTAAATGTTTAAACACAAGACGATAAAGCGTCACTTTATATTACTCAAGGCAATTAGTACTATACTACACAGTAGCACTGTTGATGCTATTAATATACTACTAATTCGTGGCATCGCTATTGTACAACATTTACTGCCGCATATTTGCCATACAACACTAATAACATAATACTAACATCGTATATCTAAACCAAGAAATTGCTAAATAAATATAATTCTTACTAAACCTACAATGATAACCCGTTCTTCAAAATGATGATGAGAAAATCTCGATTGCATACAAATCGAAAAACTACAAGAAATTTCACGGACTCCAACTTGTACAACTTAATGGAAGTCTTCGAATCGAAAGGGGAAGAAGCAAAAAAAGTAGAATCGTGTAATATAAAAATGAAGAAATACATTTAAATTAACCAATTATCTCACGCAACATTAACTCTTAACTTACCAAAAAATTCCCAAAACGTGTTACATAAATGTAACATCTATACACCGATCTTTCGCCTTACATAACGAACCAAAACTTTCATACCATAAAACACGTAGTCGCCATTCGTGTGAACCGGCGATCTATTAAAACAAAATATGTATATCCACCTTGCATAACACCTTTTGGATCTTCCGAAACATTAACTACCTTACTGACCAATCAATCAAGACCAATTGCACGAAGACGATTCTCTCCCTTCACTTTGACCAACGTGGGTTATCACATAATATATACGTAACTGGTACTACCAAAAAGGAAAACGGGGGAATATTAAAATTTCAATATACACGTTAACACACCTTCCTTCACAGACTGAACATAGACGGGGTTATCGCCGGAGACTTTCATCCCGTATCCGGCCTCGTCCTTGTAGACGACGAGGGTGGCGACGGGTGCTGGTTCGACGTTTCCACCCCCGGCGCCGCCCCCGCCACCCCCGACGCTGCGTCGCAACGCCGCCGTTCCATTCATCCCTTCTTCGATCTCCGCCTGGCCACCCCTCACCTCTGCCCCGGCTGCAGCACGGCTGTATGACCTGCAAGTAAAACGAAATAACATGAAACAATACACCTAACATCAATTGTTAATTCGTTCAACTTTATATCTAGAGATGCTTGTTTCTCTATTTTATTTGAGTAATTATTGGGAGGAAAATACAGATTCTGCGCGAAGAACGAAAGCGGGGGTATATGTGGCCTGCAGAGAGACATCGATTTCGTAGCCCCTTTAAACAACATCGAAGGTAGCAAATACGTGCATACATACGAGGTTTACGGTGTTTCTGAAGTCGTTTATTTGATTAATTACAAGGTTTGTTAATGAGGTAGGTTCTGGTATGGTGATTTGATAGGCCGATCGTTTTTTTCAACTAATCGTGAAGCTGTTGAGGTTGATATTGATTTTGAGGGGGTGATAACAGGGGCTTATAAGTGGCTTGGTGATTAGATAATAACTTTAATAGTATATTTATAAATAGTTACGTGGGCAAAGTGATTGTAAATGTTACATGGTTATGAGATTTGATGTTTTAAATGATTAATGGTCATGAAGAGTATTCTACATAGATTTGTCCACTGCAATATTAGTAAGTGACAACGTCAGTTTAATTATGTTAACATCGTAATAGGCATATTCATTTTTATACAATTGATTTTTGGCTTCAATTATATAATGGTGTTTGCATAAGTAATGTTGTAAGAATGAATAGTTTAAAAGAATCAGTCCTAATCAGCCGGATGAAATTAAATAAACAGAATAACTACGAAGAATTTATAATTATACTATTACATTCATAACATCTCTGATTGTGAGTAAATTAATGCGTGAAATTAAGTACTTTGCATAATCATTATCTAGAAACATTAAAAATATTAGTCTAGAATTTCTACGTTGAACCCAATACCTAATTGTTGTATAAATATTTAGTAGATTATGACTTTTTAATCTTTCTTTACTTATAATATTACATGAGCGCGACAAAGACAAAACATGAAGATCATCGCAATTGAAAAACATAGTTCAATATGTTATCTCGAATTTTTAGCGATCGATTTACTTTGCGTTATGAAATACATTTTATGCGAAGTATACAAAATAATGTATAATAAATGAAAAGTATGTACCCAAGTCAAAACAACTGTTTTGTTTCGAAGAATAATTGCTTCTTAACGAATGCAGGATGTTTGATCATTCACCACGTACGATGCTAATAAATAATCATGTCCCCTTATCAGCTGGATTATGTCTGTCGTTAATGTGTAAGTACTTTCACGAGCTTACAATCATATATGTTTTATATGCATGTATAATTATTATTTTCTGCTATGCCAGCCATTAGCATTCCGAAGAACTACATGCAAGCATAATTTCCAAATGATTATTATATAACAAGTGTTTCGTAGAAACACCTGAACAGCCTGAAGAAGGAAAGAAAATTTTGAATAAACAGAGAATTCGTGCGTAATTATTTAATACCAAAACACCTTTTAATTTCTCAAAAGTATGTACATAATTCGTGATTTTGTATAAAATGATACATATCTTTTGTTTCTCTTCATTTAGCTTATTATTTTCAGATTTGATTTCTCTTCCTTATTCATTGTTCAATAATGAGAAACTCACCAAGTACTAACAAATGTTAAAAATCTTCAAATTTATACTTAAATGTGCAAAGTAATTCGGCAAAAATAACGCACTTATCGCATTTGCCATTAAAGATAAAAAAGTCTGAATACAAAGTAGAAATGATTTCACAACGAAAGCAAAAGAACGAAGATTATCTTTTTAAAGACGATTTTTTTTTAAAGCAAATGAAGACAAAACATTTGCATATATTTTTCAACTCAACTGAAAGATTGTTTAAATGCAAATTTAATATTACAAATTTCCTTGACTTCTATTAAAACGGAAAAGACACTCACATTAAATTTCGCATGTCTCTGATAAAAAGAACGTATATACTGTATTTATGATAAACCTATCTTGCTACATATCTTAACGATTAATAATGTATCATGCTTTTTATAGATTCACTCTGGAAGCAATATTTTCGTGTTTGACTAATTGGGAAAAAAAGAATCTTCAAAATAACTAAGCCTAACGTTTAATAGCAAAGAAAAGAATGGTTTCTATTTCCCACACTATATAAATAGTTATTGTAAGAAATTCTTGTAAGTACACAGCAGCTAAATAATGATTGTATGTGGAGTATGTCTAACATGTATGTAGATATCCTAATTATAATACATAACTATAAAAGTTTATAAAAATATTGTCGAAACGTAATTAATAAACCTTAATAAAATGTTTATAGCTATCGTCTTTGTACAAATGAAACTAAATCCAATATCCCTATTCTTTCTTCTTCCTCTAATGAAGTATACTTCTTTGAAATTAAGAAACGATTGATAATCATATCAGAACGTATCCGATGGTGGACTAGTTGATAGTTGACTAGTATCTTGAAATAGCGCAAGACTAGGCTACTTGATGCATATTTAACCCTTATCCGTCTGAAATATTTTAAGAACACATGTAACTGAAATCTTCCCTGCAAATGCAAATAAAGGAAAACCATGTTCTGCGTTTTAATTTCGGAAAACTAAAAACATTCTTATATCTTTCGTCAATCAATTTCGTATGAGTAAATCATTCTTAAGAAGCCAATAACTCGATAGTATTATGCATATCAATTCGCGATTTAACTATTGTTAATTTTCGGTAATAAAATAGTTACATCGCAATGCCTCTGTTATTCCTTTTCATATTCAGTATTATTGCCACCAGATTTAGTATATTAGCAAATAAACGATAACAAATAATAATAGCTTTCTTATCAACGAACCAGAACATTTGTTGAAATATTCTTTAAGTGAAATTAATACGACAAATGTATGAACGTTTAGTTTCTAATACGACTAACATTATCATATTAAAGTAGGCAAACTGATTGTATTACCATGAAAATTATTCTAGTTTTCTATGTTCTATTTTGCAATATTACTAGTTACATTTCAGGTAGAGAAATCGGTTTTCTTTGTTTCTGTTTAATGAAGTCGATCTTTATTACTGCATGCCTGATACCAAAAAGTACTCGATATGAAATATTTAAACTATATTTAAACTATTGTTGAAAGAAAAAGAATTTCTTTGGATGGACGCAATAAATAGGCGAAACGTTACTAAAAATTAAATGATAATTAATTCTATAGATATGGTAAGTCTGTAGTACTGCTCAGTGGAAAGAAGTTAATGCACTCGATTCCGAGTTTCATCAAGAACGAGAAAATTTAAACGAGATTCTTTTTTTTCTCTTTTTGTTAAACTGTAGCCTCAATGTTCATATAAACCTTGTTACTCTAGACACGTGAAATATAATATAATGTAGCAAGGAACATGATCAAATTAATAAGGTAATTAACATATTGGAAACAGTAATTCAAAGTTTACTCAATTATTATAATGTTTAATACCTTAATTAATCGTATCTCACAGACTGTAAAGTTTCCTTGGCCTCGAAAAAATGAAACATTGGATTTATCGTATAGATTATAGATAGATTATTAATTCAAGCATGGTTTATCTTACTTTAAGTTTTCAGTTTTTTAAACCACTCATTTTATTGCCAACTCTGCGAACTCAAAACATCATAATTCTGACTTCCATTTGAAAAATTTCCATGTACACAGGTCCGTGTTGTAAGAAAATGACTAGGAAATTCGTACACTATTTAGCAAAAGAAAGTAATAATAAAGAAATAGACGATTCATATAATGTATCCCGTTTTTTACGACAATTTTGTTAATAATTTATTAATTCCATGAACGAGATGAAATAAAGTATTTGCTTACAATTAGTTTGGAGCCAGCAGCATTATTACATTTAGTAATCTCGATATACCTTAAAATTATTCGTATTAATTAACAAACGCGATGCATTTGCTAAATCGTCGAACTTGTTTAGAGTTCGTAGAATACAGCACTAGTTTAGTCGTAAGGTTCGTTTAATATTTCGATCGTAACTTCAATATCACAATCGTGATAAATGTACATGCCTCGTACAAGACGTGAGCCGAATGTTCTCACGGCGAATTTTGAACGGATTGTGCGCAATAATGATATTCCGATTAATTTCTTTTCTTGTTACTACATTTAAAACGGTATCATGATTATCAACTCATCGCGATGTATGTATTCTTCCGCAACGAGTACTTTGTGACTAATGAACAGAACCAAAGACAATAGATTTTTCAATTGTGAAGAAGACAGAATTCTAATAACTTTAAAGGGAATTTAATAGAAAAATATATTCCTTCTAAGATCTTCTGAATATTTAATAATATATTTACTATATTGTTCAGTATTTTGTCAGAAAAATACTTTATTTTTTAACAAACTATAAATACCTGTTTGAAATAATGTTTTCAGACTTATAAAGTAATGAATATCAACTAACAACAGAACTAGCCAAATTGGAATCGTACATTTATCGTAAATGAAATGTACAACCAAATCGTTGAACTTTCCTCACGTTCACTCACTCATGCAATTTTTCGAGTACGTGTAATGTTTTCTAACAAATTAAAACACATATACCTTCTTGTAACAACGCTTTACGATAAATTTCATTACCAATGTTACTGCCATGTTTAGTTTGCTCATTCTTGTCCCTGAACTGTAAGACTCACGCGTATGCACCGTAAACAATAAAAATTTGTCCGAATAAAGACTAGGCTAAAATATTTGGAACAAAAAATAATATATCGAGGCACTGTTTTAATCTTTCGTCGCGCCTCAACGACGACTATTAGGGGACGCACGATTAGAAACTGTTCGGTTCTAAGAAACTGTAAAACAATGTGTGACAGCGACTGAAACTCAACGAATATGTCAGAGAGAAACTAAGAAACCGTGCATGACATCACGGTTAATCGATATAACAGGTTAATAGGTCAGTCAGTTCTTATACCTTGTAAGTTTGAAAAAATGAAGAAAAAAAAAGAAGACAATTGAAGAAAGAGAAAATACATGGATATAAGGTTTCAAAGAATGACTGGCGAATAGGCGTACCGACGAGGATAGAGTAAATATACATACCTTTCATTTAATTTATTTCGTAATGGAACGAATCTTGTACGAAACACCAGCGACTAAGTGGAAGCGCAACAAAGCGAGATATCACTTCACCTTGGCACTATATTCCACGAGAATTATATCACAATTGTCATAACAAAAGAACACATATGAATATGGCTGGTGACGGGTAATTATTCTGCCTCTAGCACTTTCACGGCACATTTTGTTCTGTCCTGATAATACATGATAACAGAACTATTTAGTAAAAAAAAGGAAGACCTCTTCTGTACTAGTTGTGCAAACATACATGCACCATACGTGAATACGAAGGCACTGATTTTTTTATAAAATGCACATTCGATAAAACGAAAATACACTACTAACAAGTGTCAGCCATCTTGTATTGGAGCGAAGCACAACCCAACGGGTCCCATGGTGCATCACGACAGCTGCAGGAGTTCGTACCAAGTTTATAGTGGCAAGATTTTAGAGAAGAAATGGAACGCACCTGATTGGCGAAAGATTTAAACAGATTTCTCTTATTGGCCAAGATTTTTATTGGTGAATTTTCGGTCAGTGTTATGATGATGACTCTTTCAAAATGCATTCAATGCAATTTTGAACCAATCATTTACTATTATTCGAAAATGTTTTTTATTTAATATGAATTTATTTGATACAACTTGTAAAAAAAATCCATTTTAAGTTTCGAATAAATTCTAAACAGATGTCACAATTGAAATTAAACGAATGAATCATTACAAGGCACTTTCCATTTATTTACTTCAAACACACATCGCCCTCGCAAAATAAGTTAAATATATTATAAAATAGCGTTTACATTTTATGAAGTCTTACACTCATTTATGTACAAACGTAAAATTATTCCTATGCTTAATGATTTTGTTACAGACACATGTTGGTGTAACAATTATATGAGATCCATAAAATTGTGCAAAGCCACACTTAATGCCGCAATAATAAAAAATATACTTGATTTAATACATGCTGAATTATTTAAAAAGGGATAGAAAAAGTCGTAGGGTAAAGTCAGATCCAAGTTTGGACCTCCTACAAAGAAATACTTGGACGGTCTCGATACATCGTGGAATGTAACATAACTAACAACATCTAGTTTAAGTACATCTGTACAATTTTCCACCCGACACTTCGGCCACGTTACATTCGATTCTGTAGAAAATATAACACCGACTCCTAATATATTATGATTAGTTAATGTCTCAGGTTTCGCTAAAGCAGAATATAAAATATTTAAATGTATAGATGTTATTAGTCCTGAACAACGTAAGCGGCCATTAACAAAATCTCCTATTATAACAGCTTGTGGTATTCGATCGAGTAAAATTTGCGCCCATTCAGCTGTATCATTATTGGAAAAATTTCCCAATTTAGAAACATAGATGTTATATTGATCTACTTGTGTAACATTAAATAAAGTATCCTGCATCAAAAAATGCATTGTAACGTTTTGTAATTCTGTACAGGATTCTGTATTAAAATTGTTAGTATTTATAGATACAGAACATTTTAATTTAACATCTTCACCAAAAACGAGAGTATACCTGTCGATTTCGTTACATTCACCAATTCTCGTTGCTATTGGTAATGTCAAGAACTTGTTGGTCTTATTAAAGTTCACGTATTTGGTTTCTATATTATTAGTCTTATTCATTTCGATAGTCCCGATAATTATTGGTTTCCCAATAATGTAACCAGGATTACCACTTAAGGACAAACTTTTTTCTTTTTTCAAATCTGCCCACTCGTAAGCCACTTCAAATTTTTGATAAAAGCTCTTACAAACATTGCCTATGCTAAAGTATATATGAACGCTATTAATACCCATAGAACCATTGTGGACAATTACGTATTTTACACCTGTTACGATATTGGAACACGTTCCATTAGTGCAAGATACCGGCACAGTGTTATTACTGCATTTTTCCCAAGAATGTGTACAATAATAATTAGTTGATGTTAAACATACGTTCTTTGGGCACACCTGTAAATAATAAATTTGTCATGTTGTTGGTTTCTTTTTATAATGAATGTATACATTGTTTTAAATATTTATATACCTGATCCAGTGCTTCGATATACGTTTCATTTAGTAAATGAATAGATGCAATAACTGTAAAATTATTAAATGTTGTAGGAAACAGAAACTTATTTGTTATGTTTAACTCAGTTTGTAAACATCGGTTTTTCCATTCACGAAGATATTTCACAGTTTTCTTGAAAGAGCACAGTTCAGTAAATCCAGATTGTAATATTTCTAAATTTGAAAAGGGAGCATTTATTAAATTAACAGTTAGTTAAATGTAATCTGAACGTTGATCAATATATTATATACAGTATAACATATACCGAACGGTTCAATATAATTGTTATGCACTATCCAAACAATGTCATCATCTCGATAAGGACTAGAAATGTTATACTCAGGTACAATTAAATCATCTTTCCATTTCCATTTCAGTCTATTTGGATTCATTGCTTCCCTTAAATCCTGCGCAGTTTTAATATCCTATAAAAAATACGAAGTTAGAAAAAAATTAATTTTACCCTATCATATAATTCTATATTTATGATGTATTTCAATCACTACCAAATCATTGTTAACGTTATAAGTAGGCGGGAGATTGTCGTATAAAATGCAGAAGAGATTATTCGCCAGTTTGTCAAGTATAAATGGCGTATTATTTCGTAGTATAAAATCCCTGTTGTAACAATAACGCTTGTCAAATAATTCTGCTTGATAATTTTCACAATGTGAAAAAGCAGATAAATGAAAGTCGTTACAATCTTGGTCGCAGCAACAATTTATGTCGCAAGATGATACCTGTTATATGGAGATAAAAAAAATGAATTTTATAAATTGTCACAGTTTCATATTAGATATAAAAATATATACTTACTGTTAAATCACATTCGCATATGTCAGAAACTATACTTTGTATACTCTGATTTCTTATTTCACTGTTGTACTTAATTTCACGAGGTGTTTCTGTAGTTGGAGTAATTTGAATTTTTGTAGTTTGCGCTGGATACATAGAGCTATCTGCGCTGCTACTTTGTGTCGCATTATAAATATTTTCAGCGCTAGTACTTAAACTTTCCTCCAACATTTCTTTCTCTAATAATTCATCACATTCTGTTTCATTTGCACATGTAAATATCTCCTCCAGCTTCTTTGCAGATATCAAGTCATTCAATATAAGACAAAAAAACAATAATCCAAATTTCATTGCAAACATTTTGGTAGCCATGTATGTATATATGTTACTGTATGCTTTATATATATCATGAATTTATCAACATATTCATGTTCGATTATTGTTGACAAATATATATATTAAAATAAGCGGCACTCACAAATGGCATCCATATTTCTCAAAATTTCTTGTGAGTATATGTAAATCAATTTTAACTGTACCCATACTCTCAGTAAGCAATTCAAATCTATCCATAGAGTTAACTAAAACACTTGGTGATTTTAATTGCAAAGTTACCCCCAAAAATTTATCCCTCAATCTGTCCTTCCAGTTACCTAATATTGAAAAACACATGAAATAAAAGATATTACAAACATGTAGACAAACAGTTTTAATTAAAAAATATGTAAATTACCAATTGGCTTCCATGTATGGCATTCTATGGAATGATGTCCGGGCGATAAAGGAATATTGCAAACACCATAGGATCCAAACAATATTCTCCCGTGTGTATCTCTGCAAAATATTTGTAACAAAAGTTTTGGCGTATTTTGTAGAGTTTGCGTTGTGTAATGTAGATCTATAGGATGATCCCAGACTGGTTCATTGGTGTATAAGTCGCAACTTTCTTGAGTTTGGCCTTCTTCGCAACCATTCAATACTTTCCAACCATTACCTATTAAAAGAAGAAAAATAATTTATACTAGAAACTCGTAATCATAAATTATAAATAATAATAATAATAATAATAAAATATTATAGAGTTGTTAATAAATTCGAGTTAAAATAATAATTACCGGCATGACAACTCCATTTACATAAAAGCCGTGGTTGTTTAAAATGTTTCGCAGACGAAATTCGACCAATTATATGCAATTCAGCCATTACACAAAATCATATCGCTTTATTATTTATTGTAATTATCTGATGATGCAAATTAATTGTAAAGCATCACATTAGTGCGACGTTTGTCAACGCATCATTCAACAGAAGTTGTGTTAGCAATGATTAAACATTCGTTACTGACGCACTACATTGTACGTAGTATATACTGCTTTTATTTATAACTTTTATAGCTTAAAGGTTGCAAATGATGAATTAGAAAATATCCGTTCGAATCACAAACATTTAAAAAAAGGCACGAATTATTTTATTAACCAAACGTTACTTTCAACTGTAGCGAGTTGTAACGGACAATTGAAAACAAATGCAACAATCCTTAAGTTACAAATCCATCAGATACGTTTTTTAACGTATATACGGTGCATTATATACGCCCTCTTGTGAAATGCAATTTATATTATGTGTTCTAAACTTTGTAATGTTATATTCTATTCGAAGTTATACTTACGTTCTTTATTTTATATCTAGGATAATGAATAAAAATTCATGTTTAGCATTCCACATTTGATTTATTGTTACCAACATTTGTTTACGCGTTTTAAAAATTTACAGTACTTGTATAGTTTTCCGCTTCACGTATGCATGTACGTATACATATGCATACTTTATGTCAAACAAAACTATCGATTTAATAAGTCGAATCGAATCGAAGATTAGATGAACCACAGGTTATATGTACTTCTGAAGTGAGACTTGTTGACAGCCACACTTGTTTGACATTAGAGAATATTTATGTTTTAAATTTATTCGCTACCTCTTTAACGTAATATAAATGGAAGCCAAACCAAAAAGTGAACACCTTTTAGAATTAAAAGGTAACAAATCTTTGGTATTGGTCTATAATTCAATTTAAAAGAAATAAACTAAAATTAAATAGTAATATTTATTTATACATATTTCACTATTCGTACTATTCTATCGTTTTTAGTAATGAGATTAACAAGACCTACGCTTGCAAGTCCAGTAGTTGTTACTTGTGATTCAACAGATCTCCCTGGCAATACTTTAAATAACGAGCTTAAAAATGATTGTACCGCTCTACAAGGAATGGAAACTCTTGCAGTAGGACAATTTATGGTATTACCTCAAAGTTTTGGGTGTGTTTATACAAAAATACATACTTTACTTAGGTTTTAAAATGCCTTGTTATTTATATTAAATCGCCCATAATTCGTTGGTATCAAATTGTACAACGTAATACTGTTAATAGTTTACAAAATATTGTTTAATACTGAAATTCCATTTATTTTCAGAAATATTTATTTGGGTGAAATATTTTCAAGCTATCTCTGCGTGCATAATGGTAGCAGTCAAATAGTGAGAAATGTTAATGTTAAAGTAAGATAAATACAAATAAGTAAAATTAAACTAGTTAACAGAATAATTAGAAATTCGTAAATAATGTTCAATACCTTTTTACATTTGTAGGCGGATTTGCAAACGAGTACAAAAATCTTTTCACTCTGCGGTGGTGGCGGAGAAACAAAAGATATGGTACCTAACAATACTGTGGACGAAGTTATACACCATGAAGTGAAAGAAATAGGCACGCACATGTAAGAGTATACATAGCTGCAAAGAATTGCAGGGTGAATTTAACGTATAATTAGCCAGCATACACTTTTTTCAGACTAGTGTGCGAAGTAACTTATACTCCTCCAAACTTAGGCAGCACTACTCAATCGTTTAGAAAGTATTTTAAATTCCAAGTAGTAAAACCGCTAGATGTTAAAACGAAATTTTACAATGCAGAGGTAATGTTATAAAATCTTTTCTTGAGAATCATTTATAATAATGTTTATTTCGAATGTTTAATTAACACGAGTTAAAAAACATATATTTACTTGAAAAAATGTAATTTTCTTGAAGTCAGATGAAGTATACATTGAGGCACAAATACAGAATCTCACAGCTGGTCCAATATGTTTAGAAAAAGTTTCACTCGAATCATCACACTTATTTAGTGGTAGGTACGATGCAACGAACTGTCTTAACATTAATTCTGTACTCCGGTAGCAATTATATTTTTTGCTTGTAGTATCAACACTAAATACAAATAAAAAAGGAGAATCTATTTATGGACCAGTTAATGTATTAGATACAGACTGTAGCAGACAGTATTTATATTGTGTGAAACCACAACCAAGTTTGTTGAAGGATCCGAAAATGATGCACAACGCAACGAACGTTGGAAAGTTAGATATTGTTTGGAGAAGTAACTTGGGAGAAAGGGGAAGGTTGCAAACTAGTCAGTTGGAAAGAAAGGTTTGCCAAGATGTTTAATATTTTAATAGGAATTTATTTGAATTCCATATCTATAATAATAACTATTTGATTTATTTTTTAGGCACCTGAATACGGGGATATACGTGTCACTATGAAAAATATTCCTCCCACAGTTTACCTCGAACAATCAGTTAATTTCACTTGTCATATAATAAATACGTCGTAAGTATTCGTAGCGTACAAGTGATATAAAATTAAAAATTTTCATAATTATAATGTCATGATTAATAATTCACATGATTTAGTTTCAACATTTTTTTTCGTTAAACTTTATCAATTGTGAAATCATAATTCTTTGCTTCTAGAGAAAGAAGTATGGACTTAATGTTAAGTTTAGAGTCCAGTAGCTCTATAGCATGGTGTGGGATATCCAATAGAATGATAGGACGATTGAAACCTGGGGTTTCCATCGATATTCCTTTATGTTTAATTGCATTACGTAGCGGTATTATTGTAAGTACCGTCGCAAAAATGTTATTAAAGTACTGATATATTACTATTATTTATTAATATTGCCGTATTATAATGTTTTAGACTGTTTCGGGATTGAAACTAACAGATACGTTTCTGAAGAGAGTATACGACTACGACGATTTAGCTCAAATATTTGTTAGCCAAACAAACTAGCTTGAAAGATAAGAAATTAGTAAAATAATGTTAATTAACTTACTATTCCTTTTTTTAAACTTCAACAAATAATTATTAATATATTAAAGACTATTAATATTGATGGAAATAATAATAGTAACTAAATTATTTTTTACAAAATAAACACTTTAGAAGTATGCATCCATTGTAGATATTTTTTCAGTTTCACTCACTGCACCTACAGCACAGGCAAGTAAAGTTTGAACATCTTGGGGTTCATTTCCACCGAAAATGTATCCATTGGCTTTATCTACAGAATTTTTTACTTGCAATAACAATGCCTGATTAGATACATCCAACGGTATAAAACTGACAAGACTATAATCTTCTATTAGTGACACAAAAGCTGCATTTAGTTTTTTATACCTAAAAATATACAATATACAAAGTTCTATGTTTGATTTACGAATATTAAATTAAAGGTAACAGAATCTGATTAGAATATCTTACTTAGATGTGATTGGTTTTTCATCTAATTCATCCAGCAAATATTTTAAATCCAGCACTTCTGTATAAAAGTCTATGTTGAAATCTAGATAATGACTAAATTTTTTCATTTCGTCAAATTTTGTCATGACATTAACGTGGGGCAAACCCAACTGGAGCATGGTTGTTGTACAGAGAATTAAAGAAGACAGATATTTACCTATAATATCGAAAAATAAACATGTAAATAATCGTTAATTTATGTAAATCTTGTAATACTGTAAGATGTACCTTCGTAGAATAATACATTTTAATGTACAAATTTATTTAGAGAATAATTACCCGCGTCACTGCAATGGTGAGAATCGACAAGATGTACACTGCATAATTTTACTAAATTTTGTCCTAATTTTTCAGCAATCACAGTAACCGATTTATGATGTGTATACAATTCAACCTGGTAATTGAATTATAGATTAAACGATGAAAATGAAATAAGTTATGTAAAAGCATTTACTTTTTCATACTAGAATTCTCGATTTATGATTCTTGTACAGATTAGTCAGAAAAAAAGTATCGAAACCTGTGACCCTCTACAGCTAATTATTACACTATTGTGATCATGTACCTGGCCTGGACAGTCGAAAATGAGGTAATAATCTTTCAGGTTTAGCACTTTTGTTATTAACCATTTTACATTTGCTTCTAAAAATTCCATACAGTACACCAATGCTCCATTCGGACCAAGCCCATAATGTGACATTACTTCTTCATGTTTTATTAATTCAGATATGTCTACTGCAGGTGTATATTCCATATTGTCATTTGCAGGATCTAACAATGTAAAAATCATAGAGATCATTGAAATTGGCAAAACTTGCATCGTATATTGTTGTAAATAAAGACTAGAGCTTTTCGAGTATTACCCTCAATATTTAAAATTAAACGTAGAAAAAAAAACAGTAAATTTCACAACTAATCCTTTATTGGTCACACTAAAATCATTCATATATGAACGAAGATTACTCTTAAAAACAGGATATAAAATAAGTATCCAAGTTTAATAGATATCTTGCTAGTGTATGTGTTGAAGGAGGTAACATATAGGAAATAATTAATTATTTTTTACCAATATTAATGATAGCCACTTTTCTGCCAAGCCTTTCTAAAAATTTTGCCATAGCATGACAATACGTAGTTTTCCCACTTCCAGGAGGACCAATAACTAACTGACCAAATATTAAACTCATGTTTTATATTTTTATAAATTATTGCATCACCAAGCTTTCATATCATTTATAGCTGCAATTATAGTTCTTAAAGTATCCGGTTCGTAATCTTTCAAGGATATTGAGAACAATAACGGTTTGTCCACGTTAAGTTGCTCCGCTATATATCGAGCAGCAGCTTCAACTTCAACGTCATCCCTTCCAAACAATACCCTAAAATTAATATAATTAATCATCTGTTTATAATAAATCACAATTATGGATATACAATAACACGGCCATAACATTACTCACTTAGTAAAATATGTACTGTTATTATGCGATGGTTGAAATACAGGTCCACGATTTACTGCTATCAGAGAGCCAAATTTTTTCAAATGCGTTATAATTAATAATACACGATTGCTAAAAACATAAGTGTTAATATATAAACATTAATTAAATTGATTATGATGATATATTATTTAATTATTTTTGTCGCGAATAAATGTTTATTGCACAATATGTGATATAAATATATTTAACGTTTATTATATTACCTATAAACTTTTATAGCGATATCGGTATGATGACCATGAGTAACAACAGCACAGGCATGATTTTTCATATTTGCTGTATTATCTGTATTAAAAGTTATAACATTGAAATATTACCAAAATTAATGCGATTAATACATATAAGACTTAATCAATAGAACATTACTTACATCATGTTAAAAATGCATTAAATAATTATCGCTTTAATACACGATGTAGTCAATCTATCGCATATACATTTATCCTTTCTAGTCCATTTTTAAATTACAATAAATCGTGTCCCCACTGAAGCAGTCGTAGTGCCCTTTTCAAACTGCTGATACATTTATTAAAAATTATATCAGTAACGATGTTAACATTAGGAGACAAATATATATTCAAAAATTAATAGAAAAATGCATTTACCAAATAATGTACATAAATATACACATGTATGGATATTATAATAAGCATTCGTGTGGCGTAAGGTAAACCAATCACTGACTCAAACAGTTGGATCATTGAATTTGCGTGTAGAATTTTGGAAATTTTTATTTCGTGTCGCTTCTATAGCAATTCTTATTCAATGGATAATCCATATTATAGTTTCACAAAGGTGTCGTGTTTTCTGGTCAACGTCGCGTATTTACGAGTTTAAAATAAGATCTATGAAAGCACGAATGCACATTTTACGAAAATTATTGGTAGATAGATTTATATATGCTACAGAATTTCGAATTACATTTTTTTTATCATTAATAATTTAAAAAGTCGATCCGGGGGGTAATTGTATATGTGAATCGCCTAAACGGACTGGTTGATGTTAAGGACAATGTCATTATTTAATAAACCGAAGAGAAACATCCGTCGTCGGCATTTCAACGACGACGACGAAGATAATGAAAACAGAAATGAAGTGGAGGACACACAGCCTGTTAAATTTAAAGCAAAGAAGAAGGATAAGCCAAAGCAAACGCTCCTCAGTTTCGGAGAGGAGCTGGAAGAAGGTAAACTTTATAGAAATATATTTCACGTGAAAAATATATTTCTTACAACTCTTCTATTAGAGATTTTAATTCGAATACTAATGTTTTATTAAAGGTGGAAGATAACAAATGTAGCGAAACGATAATATTACAATTATAAAACCTAATGAAGAAAATTGATATAATTCCTCGCAAAGTACTTATTTATTAAAAAGAATAAAGATGTTCAGAGTGTTTTAGATTATTAGCTTTACGTTCTTATCCTTTGGGGTTCGTATGTCTACTCTCCGCTGCCAAAACATTTGTAATGTTCTGATCGTATCTCGACCATGAACGTAACGATGGCATATTTTATTTGGAATTAAAATACTTCGTTGTATGGCGAAAGTAGTAACAGTTAGAAAATAATTATGTTCTATCTATAATCTTGACGTTACATTATTAATATTTGTTCCACGAAAATTAATTCTGATCAGCTTGGCATCCATGTTTGAGCTAAACATGACTGCGAGGAGTTGATACATTCGAGGCCACATAGGTCACCAATGAGGGCGTTAATTAATTGATAACAAATGTACGTGTTATGCAATGTAATGTCTAACAACCGAATGTTTTGCAGCGGATGATGGGGAAGTCTTTAAAGTGAAGAAGTCGTCGAGGAGCAAAAAATTGATGAAACAGCTAGATCACGAACGGAGAAAAAAGAAAGGTGAAGAGAAAATGCAAGTGGACTCTGAGCAAGCGAACATGTCCATTAAACAGGAAAAAGATTTAGAAATAAAGACAGATGATCTAGTAGTAAGCTATCTCTATGATGTTTATTATTATTAGAATTTCTCCGATTTAAATCGTTTATTAGTCTGAAATCAATACCTCATTGCTCGTTATATATTCCATGTTTAACATTAATTGAAAACACGATACAAATCATTTCTCGAACCAATGCAGCTGTGTTTGAATTTGTTTCTGTAAACTATGTTCCTTTTTTGATTGAAAAGTATTTCTTCGAATTGTATGTATGCCGCGTTTCATTTATATAACAAGTACGCACGATACATATATAAACAGATTAAATATATACAGCTATTACAATATGTATAGTAAGTTGAATCTTTTTATAGCAATTACTTGTACTATATATTTTTTAGTAATATTCACCGATTATTTAATTTTCGTAACATACGATAATACATGAAAAAAAATCTTTATTATTTACATACGTATCATTTCTTCAATATAAGAGTAATTTTGTCTGTAGTAATAACGATTAACCAGTTAATTCTTATTATTAACATCGTTTTCTTGTCCATTGGCTTTATTAAGTGTAAACTTTTTATTATTAGGTGAAAATAAAAAATACAGGACCATTAATCTTAAATGGAAGGGCTGCGCTGGCAGCTGGAAAGGATGATTATACATCTGATGAAGAAGAAGATGAACCACGTAGTCATAAATTTAGAAGAAATACAGATAAAGCTGATACAATGAAAATTCTGCTTGAAAGTATGTAATGTTATTAGTAATTTAATGAATTTATCAATTTATTGTTTTAGTATACATTTGGACTTGAAATTTTTCAATTACAATTAATAATATTTCCAATTAGTGTTTATTTTTATTATTCACGAAATATATTATGAATACTGCAATGAATAATATTGTGTTAGGTGGTTGTATACCTGATGCAGCAATGATCCACGCAGCTAGAAAATGCAGACAAAAGGCAAGAGAATTAGGAACTGATTATATTCCTATAGAAGAACAAAGGTAATGTGTTTTCATAATATGGTAACATAATTGTTAGGCATTACACCTTTCGATTTTAGTTTAGAATACGCTTTGCAATATATTGTTATATTGATTTATTGTATATTTCCAGTGATGACAAAGGCAAGTCCAGACTTATTAGAGAAGAAGATCATGATAGGAGTGACGATGATGATTCGCAAGATCGAATTGATATGACCGTTAACACCGAGGCACGTGATAAAGAAAAAAGGAGAGAAGCGTTCCTTGCTTCACAAGTTCCATTAAAACGTTAGTCTTTATTTATTTGATATTCGTAAACCAGTAGACAAAATAATTACATTATATAAATTTTGTTTAGTTTCCGACGATGAGAGCGAACATGAAAATGAAGAAGAAGAATGGGAGGCTCAACAAATTAGGAAAGGTGTAACTGGTGCTCAGGTAACGATCCTTTCTTATTCAAACATAACTATTAAATAATAGTAATTAACCCTTTTAGACTCGAATAGCGTCTGAGAGACGACAATGAATTTTTGTATCACCAGATATCTACATTGATATCTCCCATTACGAATCCAAGGCGTTAATTTGCATTAACTTTATAAAATGCGTTCAAATACGTTCTCAAAAAACCAATCATGTTTGTGTCATACAAATATTTAGATCGCAGCAGCACAACAGGACTCTATGATGCAACAACAATATTCAATGGGTATGAATGTAAATCAAATGATGGCAACTGGAATATCTTTAGAAATGGTCATGATGCCAGCACCACCTCCTCCACCGGCGATTCAACCACCAGATCCAACAAAAATAGTACCAATCACTCCCCAAGAAGTTGTGACTAAAATGCGTACAAGGTGGTAAAATGAGTTGACATTTTAATACGACATACGCGTGATGTAGTTCTCGAAGTTTCTAGACCGTTAGGTATATTCTGCCTTCGTAAAATTAGAGTCAATAATATGATTTATAGATTGGACAGTTTAAAAGAAGTTCATCGACAACATCAATTAGATCAGGACCGTTTAGAACAAGAGTTAGGACAAACAATGAAAGAACTGGATGATGGCGAAATCCGTGCACCGCAGCTTGCACAGCGCTTCAGATATTACCAAGAGTTGCGTGGGTATGTCACTGACTTGGTAGAGTGTCTTGATGAGAAGGTGGGTTTATACGCTGTCACGTCTTTTTATGTGCACTGGGGTTTTCCATGCAATTTGTGGCTGTACAATTACTCAGCCAAACTAGAAGCAATGCATTTTTCTTACTAATTAAATTACGTTACACAATATGTGAAGTTCTTTCTAAAATATATTTTAAATTGATCCTGTTTAGAAATTTATTTTAGCGTAAACTTTTATTGATTTTGAGACATTTGATAATACACACATTTACTGAACACGACCGAGGAGGGAGAGTATGTTTTATAATTTATATACTGTTCTAGCTCATTTATTGGTTACATACATGAAACGTATGTATGCATATAAATAAGCGAAAATTCATAATCGAACAAGCATTCATAGCCTTGTTTTAATGATAAAGCATTTTAGATAAACCGATAAAAAATACTTAAAACTTCATCGTTTTACTTTTTTGCATTTGTTTTAATTTCTGCTGTTCTGTGTCGATATTATTAGTTAGCATTATTAATTTCTATGATGGAAAAAGAAAAATGCATATTAAAAGAAATATTAAAATATGTGAAATAGTTTATAGATAAACGTAATGTATATTTGCATTGCCGGGGGTCTGTATCTTCTCTGTATTAAAAAAAAATTATTTACCACCTAGTAAACATTATTTTTAAGTATTTATAAGAATTGAAAAGATAAATTGATATGTGTGGGTAAGTAACATGATGCCAACTTTTAATTTCTTTCTAAACCAAAGATATCCAATGGCTATGGAACTGCAGATTGAGTTCCGGAAAATGTTAAAAGCAGTATTGCATCTCACGCTTTACAGATTGTTTTAAATAAATTATGTATACACATGCATATAATATAATTACAACTATCAAAATTTGGCATAAACATTTTTTGGAACAACAATCATTCCCAAGGTCATTGAATTAATTTATCGTGTGAATGTTAATGTGTAACTTTTTTGTTAGCTGCCGCTGATTGTTGGATTGGAGCAACGCTGGCTAGACCTTTATAGTGAACGGGCGACTGAATTAATGGAAAGAAGACGACAAGATACAAGGGATCAAGCCGAAGAGATTACCACAGCTGCAAGTCAGTTATTTTAGTATTAATTTTTCCGAATTATTTAGTTCTAACAACACTAATATACTTCACATAGATGCTTAACGTTCCTTTTGAAAAAAAAGAATAGAAAAGGAGATCGGAAAAACGTGTCCTTGAATACGAATGCAATTTTAATGCAAATACTTTACAATTTTACAGGGGGTCAACCCATACGGAGGGGGCCGGAAGTTGAAGCTCGCATTCGTCGAGCTACGGAAAGAGAAGGTAGAAGAGCTCGTCGAAGAAGAGCCAGAGAATTAGCCCCTACACTACCAAAACATATCGATGGAATGTCCAGTGATGACGAAGTTACTGAACAGCAAAATCTTGCGTTTAAACAAACGAAAGGTTGTCTATTCATAATTTCTAACAAATATTATTCCAAAGAAAGAGGAATTATACGTATTATTCGCAATATTTTATATATCAACATGTGTATTGCATATTAAAATTGTCGTTTTTTAATGCTTCCTATTGTACTTCTTTTCAGATGAGATTGACAATGAAAGTAAAGAAATATTCGCCGATGTCATGGATGAATATTGTACAATAAGAGGAATTCTTTCGAAATTGGAATCATGGAGAGAAACTGATCGAGATGCTTATATGGAAGCTTATGTGTCTTTATGTATACCGAAAATCATTTCCCCTATCATTAGATTACAATTGCTGACATGGAATCCTATTATGGTAATTTATAATTATATCGATGTAACTGTACCAAAGTTCTGTGTGTTTTTATTAAAACTTCTTTTATCTTGCAGGAAAGTGCAGATATAGAGAGGACAAAGTGGTATAATACACTGCTTTTATATGCGTTAAATACTAAGGAAACAGAAGAATCACTTAAAACAGATCCCGATGTAAGATTAGTGCCGTTTGCCGTGGAAAAGATTGTTGTACCTAGATTAACGTGTAAGATTACTTTATTTAAAATAACTGAAAAAATTACTTCGGATGTTTATTAGAAATTAATTTTTCGTTTACAGCTATAGTTGAGAGAATTTGGGATCCAATGTCTACATCCCAAACGCTGCGTCTTGTAGGCACAATAAATCGCCTTATTAGGGAATATCCAAACTTACATGATACCAGTAAACAATTAGAAACATTATTTAATACTATACTGGAAAAAATTAAGTCGGCAGTTGAAAATGATGTTTTTATACCAATTTTTCCAAAGCAGTAAGTACATATATTTCGAAAATCGGTAAGAATATAATAATTATTTAGTAATAATTGTGACAATTATTTCATGTTTCAGGGTTTTAGATACTAAGCATCAATTTTTTCAAAGACAATTTGCAATGGCTGTGAAACTTCTGAGGAATCTATTAAGCTGGCAAGGTCTTCTTGGAGACACACAATTAAAAAATCTAGCTCTCGGTTCATTATTAAATCGATATCTTTTAGCTGGTTTGAGAGTGTCCGCCCAAACTGATGCTTTATTTAAAGCAAACATGGTACGTTAAGGCTTATCACTTTAATACGGTCAATCTAATTTCTTCATATCTTTAAGTAAATATTGTTGGAAAGAATATTTTTTGTTTTTGTCCCATCAATAATTTCAATTTTCCACTAACAGGTAATGAGTACACTTCCACGAGCATGGTTACAAGGTGAAACAATAGAACATTTAAGAATGTTCGCAACGCTTATTCATCAACTTAGCGAGCAATTGGATCAAGCAAATCCAGCGCATAAGTGAGTAGAAATTTTTTTCCTTCGTCTTTAAATTTTAATAGTCTACATCTTCTTTTATGTAAATAAATAAATTAATTAAAGTTTCATACATTGCGTTTGTTATTTGATGTTCTTCAGTTGATTATAAAATACGAGTCTATTCTGAACGAACTATTTATTTTTACAGCGAAGCCTGGGAATATTCGAAGTCCATCTTAAAAATAATCAAGCCTTTGTAATGTATTAATTATATGTGCATTTCTTATTAATATTTTATGGTATTTTTATTTCGTGGTATTTATTAATAATGCCTACCTATAGTTTTATACGCGTACCGCGAAAAGATCTTGTAAATGATGGATTGCAGTACAACTAGAGGTGTAACATATAAAAGTGTAATTTTGTATAGAAATAAATTAAATAAGATTCGGATCATATAAGCACACTTTCCAACAGTAATTAATGTAAATAACAAACGAAGAAGTATGTCGAAATAAATATGTAAATATCAGATTGTGTTCAGTCTTTCTATTGCAATCGACGAAAATAAAGTCCATAGTTTATTATACACCATTTTATTTTATTTTATTAAATGGTATTATGGAGGAACTATTACTGTTTTTATATATATTAAATTTAGTATTAATTTTTGTTGACCATATATTCAAAAAAATAATTAAAAATCCTTTTTTCAATGATGCGATAGATAATACTGACGATGGCACGGTCAGAGGTCCTGTTATCTACATATTTCATTTTTCACCATAGCTTCTAACATGTAAAGGCGAATAATATATTTCGTGGAAATTTTGATTATTCGGATTCCAATATAAAAGAAAAATAAGCATTATCAACAACAAATGTATCGAGAACTTTTTTACACGTAATATTAAAATTAAATGATTAAAATCTGTTAAAACAGTTTACATAACTGATTGTATTTTCTACAACATTTTATTTTACACTGTTAGTATAGAAAACATTATTTGAGGATGATTATACTGTATAATTTGTGCATCATACAAAAATACGCAGAGGAACCTTAATACATAGGCCGATTTGTACGATTGGCGATAATTTAAACAGGAGATAAGTTTTACTCACACAGATGATAAAGCGTATTAATGAGTCACAGAGATAGGGACAGCAAGGGTCATCATTTGACTCCTATGAACTCAGTTCACTTTTGTTCAGCTACCACTGTGAACCATGAGTTTCTCAGGTACAGAATAAGTACATATTCATGATTATAATTGTATTTGTATGTTTAATTAACGTGTTCTTCTAAATATTCATTGCCATCTTATAACAAGAAAATGAATTTCGATTGAAACCAATAATTTGCAAATAATACTTGATGTCAACAAATAACTATTTACTATTATGTATACAAATTATCTATAGCTTTTATATAATCGTTGTAACCGTAACATAATACGATAAATATAATACAAACATTATGTCATTTAGAAAATAAATCGTTTTAATTAAATTCAAGTTATCCATATATATTAATTAACATACAACTTCTTACAGATACTAATTATATGTTACGAATATTAACGTACAAAGTAGAGAACATTCTACTTCTACTTCTACTAGTTTGTAACAATTGTGTTGCAAATAACATATTTCAGCCGGGGAAAGAATATATTTATTCCTATAATGCACACTCAAGTTCCGGTGTTTTGTTACCATCTGGAGCATCGTCCTCGTGGGGTTTTCATGGGAAACTTGTTGTTCAAGCAGAAGAAAATGTTGCTACAATACAGGTATATTTTATAATAAGCGATGGATATTATTAAACGTAAGAAATATATTAAGTCTATGTTTTTCCTATTTTTCTTAAGCGATATTAAATCTCTATTACAATACTTCATAATTCCAAATGCTTTCGTATAGCTCCAATCGTTGAAAATGAGTATAAACAATGGTAAAATATATGAAGAAGGAGAACAAGAAGTGGAAGAAGCAGAATGTCAAGATATTCCAGATGATATAGACGATCTTTTGAAACCATTTCAAATATCGTACAATAATGGGCTCGTTGAAAATTTTAGTACAGAAGCTGCCTCTCCTTGGTCTACAAACATAATGAGGAGTATCGCAGGAATTTTGCAATTAGATTTGTCTAGCTTGGAGAAGGAAACAGCATTTCATTCAACTGAAGTAAGTGCATTTAGAGATTTTAAAGTCTTTTGTGTATCTGGTAAAAGATTCTATTATTTTAAGAATAATGTTGTTTAAAATAATATTCTCCCTCTCTCTCTCTGTGTGTGTATATTATTGAAATAGTGTCTATATTTATAGAGAAATCATTATGGCCAATGCAACATTGAATATGTTACTAATCTTGAAGAAGAAGATGAATGGCTGATAAGAAAATTTGTAGATCCTCGAACGTGCATTGGGCATCCTCATTACACATGGTCAAATGTTCCTAAGATGTTATGTCCTAACGGTGATCAAGTATGCATAGATATATACCATATAATAATAATATAATAGAAGTAACAAGCAAATATTAAAAAAGATCATGCTGCTATGTATAATTAATTAACTTTGTAAAATGTTTTATTAATCTGTGCTTTGTATTTAATAAGATAAACTTGATTTGTTCTCAGAATCCAATACTTAAGTCCAGTGAAAGATTGTATAAAGTTAAGATAAATGGGCCCTTAAATGAGATTTTATTTGTTAATGCAACTGGAGGCATATATGTGCAACCGTTTCAAAGCTTCGGAGAAGCACAATTTCATTTTACAAGGTCTGTTAAAAACCGAAGTATTCTTATTGTGACAAAGTTGGTACTATATCTTTTTCTTATATTAATTCTCTGATGTACAGACAAACCTTTACACTAATTTCGCTGAAGGATATAGGAAATAAGATACCTGTTAAGGATTTACATTTTAAAGTTCTACAACATGAACTTCCAGAAGTTGATGTCACCCAAGGCAGGGGTAATCCCGATAAGAATACCGTCTTTAAATCTGTAAGTTACTAATTAATTAAGGATATTAATGTATTTACCATATTTTATAATAATATTTGTATGTTACAGATAGCGCGTTTATTAGATCGTTTAAGTCAGAGACTTGAAAGTCCTGGTTTGGATACAGAGACTGATAATTTACATAACACTACAGTTACTGTGCTGCTTTATTATCTTGAAATGTTGGATGTTGCCGATTTGCGTAGTGCGTTTACAAAAATATCGGGAACAAGTTATAAAGAAGAAACGATACGGTGCAGAAGAATTTTAATTATTCTATATAGTTTTAATCATCCATACTTTTTTAGAACAACTATTTTATTTCATGCCTTTATATTATTACAGGAATATGTTCCTCGAAGCTCTTCCACAAGTTGGTACAAAGGAGGCTGCATTATTTATATTAGAAGTAATTCAAGAGAAGAAAGTTTCAGATATGTCTGCAATTCAACTTCTAACGCAATTACCATTTCATATACGAAAACCTGATGTTCAATTACTAGTAAATCTGCAAATATTCTTAAATTTACCAGATAAAGTATCAATGGAAGTTCAAGGCACTGCCATTCTCACGTACGGCACGTTAATTTATAAAACGTGTTTATTGTATTGCCCATATGAAATGTTAGATGATTACGTACGTTTATACCTCGATAAATTTACAGGTATGTAAAAGATACCGGTTGAAAAATTTTTTTGCATAGAAGATTATTATTCTGTCGCTTATTACCACTGTTATAATTATAAATTATTCGTAGAGACGACGGAATACGAGAAGAAAATGATTTGGCTAGAGGGATTAGCAAATATACAGCTCGGGAGAGTAGTTGAATTCTTAGAACCAATTGCAAGTGGCAGTAATTCAGAATCACGTCATTTTCGAGTTCTTGCTGCATGGGCCTCCCTTTCTACTGCCCCTTTACGACCTGATGTTGTAAGTACTTTCTGTCTACAATATATAATAAAGTGTTGAACATTATGTTTTTACTTTTTTTCATCACAGATATATCCCGTCTATTGGCCAATTTTAATAAACAGAACTGAACACTTAGAAATGAGAGTAGCTGCTTTGACGCTGCTTATTGTTTCTAGTCCTACCCCAAGCAGATTAATATCGTTGTACTGGTACATGAAAAGTGAACCCAGTCAACATTTGTATAACTATTTTTATACTATTTTAAGATCCATGGAACGCACAACACATCCTTGTTATGTACATATGTACGTAAGATTGTAATACTTATCTATTCTATTTTCTAATAATGACATTTTTTAATAATTATTTTTTCCATAATTATGATGCACAGTGGCGTGATAGCGGCGCAATTCACACGAGTACTTCGTCCGCCAAAAAATCAGTATTTAATTACTGGTAACTATTTATTTGATTATCAGGATACGTACAGAAAATTTGGCGCTATGATACATGGTATTGTTATTGCAAACCCCTTGACAAATATACCCGAGGTTTTATATGTAACAGTGAACACTTATGGAAGTGGAGTCAATATCAACCATGTATCCGTACGTATTTAGTTTATATATTATGTAAGTCGTATTATTGCAAGGTAACAATCTTTAATATTTCTAAACATTATGTATATGTAGTTGTATATTAAAGCTGAAGGTCTTCCACAAGCCTTATCAACATATTTGGATAGTCCAAGTCAAGTAAAGGACATACTAAAGACATTTAAATTAGATCAAAAGGAAAATGGACCTGTACATTTGGAAGTAATCGCTCGTATTCAAGGGAAAACAGTCTTATGTCTTCATCTTAACGAAACGAATATTATTAAAGGATTTAAATGTAAGTTCGTTAATATTTTTGTTATTTTGTTAAAAACTAAGAAATTCGTTACTTAATATTTTATAATTTGGTAAAATCCTTCAGATCTCTCCTCTTTACCGGACAACATTTATAATATATATCAAAATATGGAGTTCCATGTTAATCAGCAACGCATTAATGTTCCATTAACGACTGAATCAATACAAGTCACAGATCTGGGAGCAAATGTTAGACTTGCAATTACTGCAACATCATTATTTTCAACGAGAGGAAATTTCACGCATGTTTCAACTGGTCGCAGTAATCATGTTATATTACGGTATACATATAAAAAAGCATGTTACAATATTATATTCTTTTTATATTATTTTTATTCTATGATTTGATATTTTAGGACATCTGTTCATAAGTCGGAAATAATTGAAAGTTATAATCCGTTAATTGATACATGGCATAGTGCAGAAAGAATGCATTCTATCCATGGATATCTTCCAATCAATATTACACTTGGATTTGACGATCGTCCATTCATTTCATATAATACTCCTGGAGGTATGGAACTGACAATATTTATGTTTATACAATTACATTATACAATTACATTATACATTACATTATAAATACAATATTTTTGTTTCTTTTATAGAACATCTTAAAATGGGTATAACAACTCATGTCAGAACATCTACAAATATAAAGGGGATAAACATTGAATCAAAGTTACATCAAATTTGCCCAACCTGCCCGCAGTTATATATAGTTACAAAATCACCAACATATAAACCAATGGTAAAACAATTGATTAACTATACTTAGAATAGTAATTTGTTTGAAAATACATTATTGTTCTCTTATAGAGCACAGATCTATTTCAAATTGAATTGGCAGAACTAGGTGGTCAATTACACGTAAAACTTTTTGACTGTGAAAATGTAATATCACGAGAGAAACTAATTAGAGACGTACTTTCGGCGCATCGAGCTAATTATCCGTAAGCCGCTTGTATCTTTTGTTATAACAATTATTTGATACAACTTCAGAATAATATAATTTAATTTTATACTGTTCTAGTATTTGGCCATTTCTCGAACTTGCTTTTACATCGCTTCATTTCTTGGACTATTGCACGTATGTGCCGCCCAAAGGTAGCTGTGGATTTGCCGCTTATATTAGTACATTGGATTCCCAACGTACTCAAGTTAGTCTATTGAAGAATGTTATATTACAATCGTAAATGAAATAAGTAAACTTTACATTGCACGTACTTCGTTAGGTAAAATTTGAATACATTAGAGGTCCAAAGCATCATATGTTATCTCTAACACATCGCGATTTGGAATCATCAAATATTCTTCAACAGTGGAATTTAGCTATCCTTTATGAGATTACTAGTTGGATATCAGATATGATCAAAATTAAAGCCACTAGAGTTGTTCCAGGTGAACAGGTTTTAAAGGTAAAATATACACAGTATTATAAATAAATTAGATCACAAATTAATGGAAAAGAAGTACCGATAATGCATAATTGTATTCTATAGTTTTGTTTAGAGGCGGAAAAAGAAATACCTTGGGATTGGGATTTTCTAAGCACTAGGCCAAGTGACCCTGCTAGGATTGGATTGAATGCTGTTTGGGGGTACTCAGACACAGCAAAGGGTAAATGCAGTGGTTCTTCTGTTACACTAAGCTTGCTAGGCGAGATTAGTAAAGAACAATTAGAGGATGCTAAAGAACCAAGATGGCCCTATAAAGAATGTCGAAGAGAGTCTGAAGGAAAACGGCATAGTCCATTTTCTGATGCTTGTTACGAAGCGTCGAGGGAATTATCGACCTTGAGAAAATATCAAATAATTGCGCAACATGAAAATGTAAGTCTCTCCCTGAATATTGTTAAGAAACTATTGTAATGCAAACTTACATAAAAAGGAAGTTCATATATGTATATTATAATCTTAATTAGATACCGGAAGATCTCATGAAATTAATCTGGAAATTCCGAGCTTTTTACGACCTAATCGGAGGCAACAGCAGTTCTGACCCTATTTCAAAAGGGTTTGTTGTGACAGCGAAATTTCCAAAAGAATCGGATATTGGTGAATTGTCACTTAACAACGATAAAATTGCCATTGAATATAATTATAATATTATAGATTACTTTTTGACTAGAACCCGAATTCACAAGTACATGGACTTAGCGATCATAAAATCATTATTTGGTAAGTTATTCTTCTGCAACTACGATTAATTTATTAGAGAACTAGTTAATTGTTTGTACCTGCAGAATTCATTCTATTTGATTACAGTACCTTACCTGTCTGTCTTAATCACTTCCAAATTTAGGCACGTGTATCATAACACCAGATTATATCAGAACAATTCACAATGTATCATATTCGTTCCGGAACAAACCTGAAGTTCTGTTGCTTGGCCAATGTTACAGTGAAAATCCAATATATGCATTAACAGCACGGAATGATATACATGGTGTTAACGTCAACATATATGATGAAATAGATACACTACGAATTGTACCCAATCAATCTGGAGGAACATTGTATAATAATACAATATATATTCCATTACAACAGAGTTTTATGTTTCACTCATTGGGTTCTAAGAGGTAATTGGAAAACTAATTCCTATTGAACTAACTTTCTTTGAAAATAAAGTGAACATCTAATTTTAATATTTTTCAAGTATCTTGTACGATGTGTATGTAACGTTATGATCGTATATGTTAATTATATGTACTAACAAATTATTGTCATGTTTCAGAGTGAGATTGGACAGTAATACTATTGATTTAATAGTTCCTAATCTTTATTTATATATGCATTGGACACAAGAACAAATTCTTCTGTTCTTTCCAACGTATCTTTTAGAATTTAGTTGCGGTATATGTACACTATCTAGCCCCGATACTAACGATATGTATGAGAAGCTATAATATACTTTATTTATAAAAGGTTCAATTATATTACGAAAGGTAATTTATCATTTATTTTTCATCTTACGTAGATGTATCAGCATTCCAAATATTTTAAATATGGAAAATTTATTAGGCGTAATTTTTGTTTTCAACAAATATGTATCTACGAATGTATTTATTAAGAAATATAACTATTTTATATATAAATCTACAATTATTTTTATTTTATTTTTGTTACATTTATATGAATGGGCTTCAGTTAAATGAAATAATTTATTTAATAAATAAACAGTACAAAATGGCAGTATGTAGTAGAAAAAGAACACAAATACAATTTCAATGATTAAGTACACTACACAAATTTTATATTTACCTATATCATTTTCGATGCCTATTCTTTAATATACATATATATATATCAATATTACTTATATTATACTCATGTATTTGGAAGACAAGAATCTAAATGTTGATTCATTGCAGACACTGTTATTAATTGCATACAAACAGGACAAGGATATTTATCATTATCGTCTATCGATATTTGTTGATCCATGTCCGATGTTTCAACATTTTCCTCAACATACTCATCATTAAAAATATTTCCAACACAATCTTCCAAGTGGTCATTTAATGATGTTCCCAATGGGATAAGTATATTACAAACTAAACAATTATGCAAATCATTATTAATTAGATGTGTTTTTTCTACACTGGTAGTAGGATTTTTCGCTTTATCGGTATTTGGCGAAGGAGATAAATCGCTAGATGTACTACTAAGAGAAATTATACTATCGTTTATAGCTTCGTTTTCACAATTTATATCATCCAAATCAAGGATCGAATTACTATCTGTCTTGCCTGTTCCTGAAAGGCACGCATCAAGGTGTTCATTTATATCCGAAAAATCAAAATTTTTACTACAGATTGGACAATTCGCTTTTCTAGAATTCTCAAATTCATTTAATTTTGGTTGCTTGCTAGAAAATGAGTTAGCATCGTTTTTTCTTTTTTGCGAATGTGGAGAATTATAACTATTCGTCGCAGTTCCCCTTTCAGTTTCATCTGATTTATCATTCGTTACTAAACAAGAATCTACGTGCATGTTTATGACATCATTTGATACGAAGTTACTACATATTGGACATTCAACAAGTTTGATTTGCTCTTCGTTTACCGATGATTTATTATTAGTAATTGATTTCTTCGTCTTCGCAGTATCAGCACTTTTATTCGTAGTTATGTATTTATTTAATCCCTGAGGAGGGCTATCGATATATAATTTGTTTAATAAATTACTTTGACCTGTATTGGATCCACCGAGAACTCTAGAAGAGGATGATCTCGGAGAAGCAGATTGTGTACTAGGGTTGCCATTTTTTACAGAAGTACTTGAACTGCCAGGTCCTCCTGTACCCCATCCATGCACATTGTTTGTACTATTTCCCAACTTTACAAGCCCATTTGAAGGACCTCGATTATTCGGAACTGGCTTAGTGTTTTTAACCACAGAAACGAAGTTTGGTACAGCGATAGGTGATGAAATAATTTTTGTAGCAGGCATTCGTCCAGGACTATCCTGATATTGTGAATTACTCGAACTCCCTAATCCTCCTGCTCCCCAAACAGGAGCTTTGTTTGCTGGATTTCCAAAGTCTATACGTCCATTCAATGAATTTTGCTTAGTTGATTGTACTTTTGTGTTCTTTGGAGTAAATACTATTTTCGATTCAGTTATAGGTGGAGGAGTTCTTGTAAGCCAAGTATACACATTACTGGGAGAACCATTGTTCTTAGGAGGTGGTTTCGTTTTCTCCTTATTTTTCGATCCTCTTGCTTTATAGTTCTCAGGTTCTTTGATTTTAATAAATTGCCCGCCGCAAGTTTGCTGATGTTCTTTCCACCAGAAATCAGATGGACCTGGCACACGATTCATAGCTCTACGTACTGTTCCAAAATATGGAGCTCTCTTCTGACATGGACCATTACATCTCCACCAATGTTGTTGATACAATTTAACTTCATCGTGAAAAGTGTGATATATCTATAGAGAAAAAGATTGTGAGAAATATCAAAATCAATGCAGGGCTACATTTACTTCTCCCATTGCAAATACATACAGTAATTTTTGTCCCAGCTATTTTATTTATTCTGTCCATGTGTTTGCAAAATTCAGGTCCGTGTCCATCTCTGTCACGATTATTATTCGTGAGAAATAGATACCCATGAATCATTTCATGCTAAAATATTGGTACATTGAAAAAGATATTTTATATTTTTGTTAATAATTAGACTAACATGTAATTATACGAACAGAAGATTTACCAATAGAGTTTCAACTAAATCTTTCCTAGGCCGGAGCTTTAATAATGGTGCACTAAGAGATATTATACATTGGCGATTTCGAGGATGAAAACTGCATACTCCCGCGCAACTGTGTTTCACAAATGTGATTAATAAATAATGTATACAAATATTGGGCAGTGTTACAACTAAAATGTACAGAATGTGAAATATTTTAGGTCAGGTACCTTGTCATCCTGGGGCTCCATTTGACCTCAACTGGCAATAAAACATTGGAAAAGTAACGTTCATTAAATTGGACAAACAGTGTATGAATATTGGGAGTCGGATCAATCAGTTCCAATGTTTGATCTATCAATGTTCTTGGTTTATAGTTTTTCTTATCTTTCTAAAAGTATTTTTATTATTAAATAACAATAGTATAATGCAGAATAGAATAGAAGGAAACCATAATACAGAGTATTATGAGGGTATTTTCATATAAAATAAAAACTGCATTAAATTAAAGCGAACTTACGTCACGAGGTAAAACAGCATTTTCAGTCAAACCAAAACAGTGCTCCTGTTGATACAAATTATATGCCAGTTCAAGATCGTGAGATTTTTGCGATCTTATCATCGCGATTTCCAAATAAATACCAAAGACTATATTATGTAGGTTCTATAAAAAAGAACATAAATTATAACGAAGTTTCCTTAAAGTTATGCAAATGTAACAGACTGACGTAAAACACCGCAGTTTTTGAACGTATTTTAGACGATTTCTTTGTGTACGAAACTACTACTTCTATGCCATTTAAATTAACGTCCACAATACAACCTAGCACTTACCTGTAATTCGTAACTTTAAACGACAGTGATACCACTAGTGAAATGTGTTACGTTAGCATTTAAATCCAATCCTTTCCACACAAATGTCTTTTTTCTTTTGTATCAGGAAGTGGTAACTCGAGATAGGCTAAATTTCAAATAATAATATTAAAAATCATTGTACTACGAATTGCACGTAGACTGAACATTTAAAATATAAGAGGAAAAGATATTACACGTTGATAGAAAAATTATTGTCGCCTCTCACTCCTCTTGTGAATAAGTTAACTGAATTAACATAAAATGAGTGAATTCCAAATGGTTAAAATTAACAGACGAACAATTGCATAATAATGTAACAAAAATTCAAAACTACCACCCACTCTTTAAAATTGTCTAATTCGTGGCTTTATACTACATCTTTCGTCATGTCACACGTCAGCACAGTGCGCCCTCTGCTTGTATTCTTGTATTTGTATATATGATGTGGATGGAAGATTGGCTTATGTAAAAATTGTATTAGGTTAATCGTACGGCAAGTAACGTATCGAAATAATTCATCGAGATGGTAAGCATTCGTGTTTCATTGAATATAAGTAATTGACAATACGTGCGAATCTTGGAAAATATTTATGACATGGCTGTTACGTTAAGAATGGCTACAGATGTCAATCACCGCTCGTGGTTGATACTAGAATATGAAAACCCATTCCACCCATAAATTGCTTTCGTTTACTATTTTAGGTACTTATTGCTGCAGCGGTCTGCACAAAAGCAGGCAAAAGTAAGTAAATACCTTTTACTTTTGACCGCGCCTGTTACTGCTGCTGTTGTGTGTGTGTGTCTGTGTTACGTATATTAACGTCGCATACGAGCGATTTGTTAATTGTCAAACAATTATCGTCCTTTGTTTTCTTTTAACGCACACGTTTATGTATACTTTATTCTATACAATGAAACTGAATATAACAATCTTCATTTGTGATTTCAAATATATTTTGTTCCGTATATACATACCGTGATACATTTCTTGTAGTGCGCTATATAAATGATTAAATATTTTTAAAAGCGTATACAACTTCAACCATTTACATTTAGACATTTTATACATGTTAATTTGTCGCTGACTTTATTAAACATTTACCAAATTAATTTTGTTTTTATAGTTTTGTAATGAAATAGAATTTAATAACTTGTTCAAATTTTAGCCATTATTTCCCGCCAGTTTGTCGAGATGACGAAGGCCAGAATAGAAGGTTTACTTGCTGCGTTTCCAAAGTTAATGAGTTCTGGTAAACAGCATACATTTGTAGAGACAGAATCTGTGAGATATGTTTATCAACCATTGGAAAAAGTATACATGCTACTAATTACAACAAAAACTAGCAATATATTAGAAGATTTAGAAACATTGAGGCTCTTCGCACGTGTTGTAAGTACATTATATATAAGGAAATAATAATTACTACCAGGATATTCCATTTTTGTATCCAATAATTTCTAATGAAATGAATTAATTAATAAGTTCTTGTATAGATTCCAGAGTACTGCAGCTCGATGGACGAACTTGAAATAGCCGAAAATGCGTTTAATTTAATATTTGCATTTGATGAAATAGTTGCTTTAGGATACAGAGAAAGCGTTAATCTGGCACAGATTAGAACATTTGTAGAAATGGATTCTCATGAAGAAAAGGTTTATCAAGCTGTTAGAATGACACAGGAAAGAGAAGCCAGGAATAAGATGCGTGAAAAGGCAAAGGAATTGCAGAGGCAACGCATGGAGGCAGTTAAGAAGACTGGCGTAAAGAATCCTGGATTTGGTAATTCGTTTGGAAGCGGAAACTTTACACCGTCTCCTTGCGTAGGAGATACAGCTAATTTCATTCCAGAACCTGTTAGATCCATGTACACGCCAGCACAGTAAGCAATAATATAACATAAATATATAGCATTATTAAACATATCGTTTACAAAAGCATCTCTATTGTATACACAGGAAACCCGTTAATGCTGGACCAGGTGCAATGAAATTAGGAGGAAAATCTCGCGATGTCGATTCATTCGTAGATCAACTGAAAGAGGAAGGAGAAAATGTTGTAACAACACCATTGGCTGCGAGTGGTGCAAAACCAACATCACTTACACAACAAATTATCAATACTGAACCGTAAGATTTCGAATTATTTATACACATGTACATGTGTAAGCAGTGGAACATAGTATACATTTGTATCTTTCGTTTCAAGAATTCATCTTCGACAAGAAGAACGTCTTAATGTGCGAATTGGTCGCGATGGTGGTTTACAACACTTTGAATTGCATGGTTTAATAACGTTACATATTTCTGATGAAAAATATGGTCGGATTCGTGTACAATTAGAAAACAGAGATTCAAGAGGAATCCAGTTACAAACACATCCTAATGTAGACAAGGAATTGTTCAGGACACGTGGCCAAATAGGTTTAAAAATTCCCACTAAACCGTTTCCACTGAACACAGATGTTGGTGTACTAAAGTGGCGATTGCAAGCACAAGATGAAACAGCATTACCTATTTCAAGTAGGAATCGTCTATTACGTATTACTTTTATTCGATTTTACATGTATTTAATATGTAATGGAAAGAAAATAAGTTTGCTTGTTACTTAAAACAGTTAATTGTTGGCCATCTGAAAATGGAGAAGGTGGATGCGATGTGAACATAGAATACGAATTAGAACAGGCCAATCTCGAATTAAATGATGTGCAAATAAACATTCCATTGCCCATTGGATGCAATCCCATAGTAAGCGAATGTGAGGGACAATATTCACACGAAGCACGACGAAATACACTTGTGTGGTCTTTACCCGTGGTTGACGCAACGGCAAAATCAGGTTCAATGGAATTTTCAGCACCCTCTTCAACGCCCTCAGACTTCTTCCCCCTTCTGGTTTCATTTTCATCCAAGACATCGTACGTCGATATTAAGGTAAATTCTATTTTTCTCACGCAGACTTTAATGAGCTCATTTTATTGATTTTTATGTTCGAGGGTTAATATATTCGTGATAGTAAATGGGTTCATTTTGTTTGCAGGTAACTGACGTTTTGTTTGTGGAAGACGAAAGTCCAGTTAAACATTCGGTAGAGACGGTTTTCTTTACTGATAGCTACGAAGTGGTATAAACTTGTCCATTGAATTATAAGTTACCTAAGTACTTGTGCTAAATATGGGCAAGAATACAGAAATGCGCACGATCCATTGGAGTATTTGAAGAAACAGATTTTCAGCTTAATTATCAACTATGTTATGATTTTATTACCACAAAACCACAATTTTTACCAATGGCTGGGTGCTTGAATGTCTTCAAGAAATATATTTACACACATGCTCTACGAATCGTTTGTCTTATTCAGTATATGTTTAATGTTAAACTATTAAAGGAAATTGTATACAGATATTTTATAATTGGTAAAAAAAAAATACTGAAAGTATGCCCCAATTTTATGAATTACATTTATGACCAACAAACATACAAGAATTATACCACATTAATTTTATTACAATTTTTTCATACTATTAGTTTATGAGTTTTGGGCTGCGACAAAACTTTTTAGTAAGATAGAAAGTGAATTATATTCAAAGCATAGAGATATTTTTTCTTATTGTATGTACATATAAAGCATACATACATAAATATTATAATACCTACGAAAATGATATATTACACAGTAATCATGTTTTTTAACAAAACATTAATTTAGTCTTATAGTTGTATTCAATGAATTTGTTATTACTATTTTCTTTTTAATAGTATTATTAGTTGCATTTAATAATGTTTTATAATTTTCGCTTTTCGAAATGTGTTTAATTTCGAAAATGAAAAATATTATTAGTGTGTACTTCCGCCAATATGATTTTGTGCGGAATAAAAGTGGAATAAATGCGGAAATTAATATAAGCTACTATAAATATTTGTATACCTATATACAAAATATTATATTAATAGTTTTAAACAAATGTTACTTGAATTTTGATTTTGATAGGTAAGACAAATATTGATTTGGCATTTAATCTACCTTGTTAATATGTATAAAAATCAACAAATTATCTGTAATATGGTCTCCATAAAGATTGAGAATATAAAGTTCACATGCCGATAAATGCACTTTTCAAGGCAACAACTTACTATAAATAATTATATTGGAATGGAAATAAAAAAGAATTTCTGTTGGCATATTCAGATATAAATATCATTTTTATAGTTTGTACAATATCTATAATCTACGTCGTTTTATTGTAGTATATCAGGTGGTATGTTTATCACTTGCTGTATCAAATAATTTTCAATAACTGCTTTGGCTGAAACAATACGTTAAAAAAATAATTTATACAATCGGTTGAAAATATTATTTATCGTATGACATTTGTTTACCAGATAGTGAATTGTTTAAAACTGCTGCATGATAAGCACTTATGCTGTACATATTACGGCGCGTGATATCCGCACCTCTGGATAACAATTCGTAACATACATGCGGGTGATCACCGTGTGCACCATAAATTAAAGGTGTATTTCCTTCCTACATTCATTGAAATAGATTCATATTTATATATATTTTCATTTAACAAGTACTTAATTAGCATATACCTCATCACTTGCATTAGAGTCTGCCCCATGATTTAGTAACAATTTTACAAGATCATGGTGACCGTAAGCAGCTGCTAAATGCAAAGGTGTCTCTCCACTGAGACCGCAGTAATTTTTATTTGCACCAGCCTTGAGTAATTGTCTTGCGCTACCGAGTTGTCCATATCCAGCAGCCCACATAAGACCGGTTAAACCTTTTTCGTCAGGTGTATCTACATTGTCTTTATGATAAATAATTAATAATTACGATAAATAATAAAAAATGTATGCTATTTGAGTACTAGATTATTGGTACTATTATTTTTTCTTGAAAAGTCAACATACTTAGATGTATGTGATCAGGTGTAAGTTCACCTTGTCCAGCTAATGTATGGAATGTAATATCACTATCGCCGTAAAGCTGAGGTATTTCTGTTTGTATGTTACCCCGTTGTAAATTAGTCAGCAATGTAGGGGGCTGGAAAAAAATATTCAGTTAAAGAAATGCTCAAAAGCTATTTTGTGTACAAGTATCTTAAATAATATACTACAATAAGACAAAGAGATTGTATATACCTTATAAGGTTGAAATGCGCTAGTCCTCGTAGCATCTTGCCATGCTCCTGGAGCCCAATGCCACTTAGTTTCTATGGGTTCAGATTTGCACCCAATATTTACATTTTCCGGCTTATACATTAAAGGCCTTGGCCTGATACCAATTGTTTCTCCATCGCGTGCAATACTTTTTGTTTCGTCATTAGGGGTGGCGCATTTCTGATCTTTTTCTTCTTCCTCTTCTTCTTTTACAATTAGCTCGGAATGAATCTGATTTTCCATACTTTTATTATATCCAGTAAAGAAACCAAATTTCACAAGTTAAACATGTAGATATATAAATAAGGATTACGGGATATTATTGTTTCATCAACTAAGGATTTAATTGGTCGTAACATTAAATTTGGAACAATACAATTTATGTATTTAACTTAAAAACATTACAAAAAGTGCTGTATGTTCAGACAAATGAAAATTTTACCTTATGAATCTAAATTATTTTTCTGGAACATACATGATCCATTTAGTTGATCTCGTTAGTTAGTAAACATTCTTCGAACAGGATTTAAATATCTTTAAAACATTTTCAATTATTTTCACATAGAGGTTATGTTTTCATCGGTAAATGACAAGTACAGTACTTTTTCATCCTTTTTACGACGTATTAAATATAGCTAACAGAAACATTTTAATACAAATTTCAATTTTATCGAATGGCCTTTCGTTTGGGTTTTTTAATAAATACTTATGTAAGAAAAGATCAAAATAAATAGGAATTTATGCGGCAACCACTGGCTGCAAGTATAAAGGAAATGTTTGTACAAATTTTCCAAAGGATGTAACAAACTAAAGAACGTTCAAGAATCAAACGGTCGTAATATTGTATTCGTTACTTACAAAAGCGAATGAATTTTATTGATTGAACATGAGTAACTTCATAAGGACTGCAATATTTGAAAAGGTATCATATTTTGGTTTTCGTCCAGGTAGTTTAGAATTGATTTAGATTTTATACTTGTAGATTTCGCTGTTTTTTTTACATATTTGCAATATAATTTGCGATATTAATTATCTCCTTTTAATTAAGAATTTAGCAATACATACATATGTGTTTTGAAAAAATGTTTATTTTCGTATGCCAGTTATTTAAATTATTTATCAATTCAATACGTTCAAGATGAGTAGTAAATTGATTTACTGTCAACCGGTGTATTATAGTAGATTAGATTAATAAGCTTGCGATATAATTGATATATATATATATGTTACGTATTTCATTCAAGTATAATTCTTTATTCAATGATTAAATTATATTTTGTTTTAGGTTATAAGACCGCTACCCAAAGTATGTCAACAAAAGATTATATCTAATTTGAATATCGAATATAACAACATAACAGATACATATTCTTTGGCATTTCCATTAAAGTCAAAAAATTATGATGTGGGAAATGAAGTTAAAGATATTAAGATAAATGATTTGAATGATGCTGTTAGCGATGTTACAATGAAAGACAATTCGGTATATTTCAATATTTCAAGAGATAAATATGTGAAGGAAATGTTGGAGAACAATCTCTTCGGTGTAATGCCACCGTTACTTGTTGAGAACGATAAAAGTATTATAGTAGAACTTAGTTCGCCAAACATAGCTAAACCTTTCCATTTAGGGAATCTGCGTTCCACAATTATAGGAAACTGTATTGCTAATATCAATACTTTTCTGCAAAATCGTGTTACGAAAATTAATTATTTAGGTGATTGGGGTACACAATTTGGGTATGTTCAAATAGGACTGGACATGATGAATATTGGTAATCTTGAAATGCAAACAGATCCTATTAAAACATTGTATAAAGTTTATGTTAACGCCAGTAAGTTAGCTGAAAATAATCCAGAAATAAATGAACGAGCCAAACAAGTATTCAAACAGTTAGAATTAGGTGATACAGTAATTAGTCAAAATTGGCAAACAATTAAACATTTTACTGTTTTAGAATTGGAGAAAACTTACAGAAGAATAGGAGTGGTTTTTGATCAATATGATTGGGAATCTATGTATACGGCTAAAAATATGAATAAGTTAATCGATTCAATGAGTAAAATGCAATTATTAACATTAGATGCCAATAACAGAAGAGTAATAGCTTTAAACAAAGAAAAAACTGTTCCAATTATAAAAAGTGATGGTACAACTTTATACATCTCCAGAGATATTGCTGCTGCTATTGATAGATTTGAAAGGCACAAATTTGATTCTATGTACTATGTTGTGGACTACAGCCAATCCGATCATTTTTCTAATTTATTTCAAATTTTAAGTAAAATGAAATTGCCTTGGGTAGATAGATTGAAGCATGTGATGTTTGGAAGAGTACATGGTATGAGCACAAGGAAAGGTACATCAATATTTTTAGAAGATATATTGAATGAAGCGAAAGAGAAAATGAAACAGAGACAAATGGCGACAAAAAGTACGTTTATGTTGACCTTAAATAGAAAAACAAAATGTAACTGATAGAACAGTGCAAGTTGGTCAATTTTTATTTCAGATATTTAATAAGGTATATGAAGAATAGAAATACCCTTATGTAATGAATTCTTTTTCAGCAACCAGGATACCAGAAGACGAATTAGATGGGGCCTCGGATATTTTGGGTGTTTCTGGCGTAATTGTTCAAGATTTAAAACAAAAAAGAATGAACAGCTATGAATTCAATTGGAAATCAATGCTTGATGTAAGTTATTTAGGCAAAGCAGTATTCTCTTATTAGGAACTCCTAAATATTTATAATATTTGAATAACAATATTTTTGAATATTAGTTGAAAGGTGATTCTGGAATAAAATTGCAATATACTCATTGCCGTTTATGTAGTTTAGAAGAATTTTCTGATGCTACATTTGCGACAGAATGTGACCCAAGTCTTTTGAAGGAACCAGAGGTTGACCATTTAATTATATTAATTAGTCAATTCGATGAAATAATACTTAAATGTTACGAAGAGTTAGAACCATGCATTTTAACAGTATACCTTTTTCATTTATGGTCAGTATTAAATATAGAATTAAAATTTTTATATAGTACTTCCTACACAGCTGTTTAAAGCATCAAAATTTCATCTGTAGCAAAGCTATCAATGTAGCATTAGGCAAGTTGAAGGTAAAGGGCGAACCAAGTGATTTAGGAAGCCAAAGGCTGTTATTATTTCACGTAGCAAGAGTTACACTTGCTGAAGGTATGAAACTACTTGGCTTAATTCCATTAGAAAAAATGTAATTTAACGATTTTTATAAAAAATTGTGATTCCGAAATGGTTTTGTTATGGACATAATTATTTAAGAAACATATGTTTCTCCATCGATATTCGAAATGCGTGTGTAGAGGGTTGTAGAAAATAACATTTTAAAAATTTATATTATTTTATTGATCAGCTCTTTTTATCGCTCTTTTTTCTACAGAAAATTCACCTTGCAATAACATGCATTCTACCACAAAATGTATTTAACAGATATTTTACAAGGAGATTACACTTACAATTTATTATATAAATTTTAGTGTATAGAAAATCGAAGGAAAAATTAACGTTTCTTCCACGTGAATTTTGCACGAGCTCCTCGTTGTCCCCACTTCTTTCTTTCACGTATTCTCCAGTCCCTTGTTAGAAGACCAGCTAATAAAAATAATTTTTTAGCGTAATAATTTAAAATAACGTTTCATGCAGTAATTACAATGAAATTAAGGGACAAGATTTATCTTACCAACTCTCATCCTTTCTATCATTTTGTGATCCACGAAGCTTCGAAGCGCATATGCAATACCCCATCGAATAGCGCCTGCTTGGCCAGTATGCCCTCCACCAGAAACAGTTGCTTCAATATCAACTTTGTCAGTCATATCCGTAAAAATTAATGGGAATATAATCTGTAATTCAAAAAAGATTTCATTGAAAATAATCTATATCTTACCGCAAAGAAAAGTTAGCGCTTCAACAAGCCGCATCCAATTTTTTTATTCAAAACTAATTGTAAGGACCTGTTGTGGCTACTATAAATGGGTATATCAATTCTAGCATAACGTATCGCAGGAATTAAAAAAAAATGTAAGAGACACCAGTTTAATTACCTAATTAATTTCGAATTTCATATAGTGAAAGTATCGATTCTTCCTAATTTTCCTCTCCTGCTTTAAGCATTATACAAACATCATTTTCGAGCAATTTCGAAATACAGTCTTCGAATTTTCATTTAAAACTACTTATTAGATACAAACACTCGTTCCAATCGTATAAATTATTTCACACAATACAGGCAATCGGTTAAACAATAAAATGCAAGGGACTTTAATGAAGATTTTCACGGCGACAAAAGAGCATTCCTAAAAAGCAAGACAAAAATATGTATACCATTAATCCTAACGTAGTTGTTATAAAATATTTCTCTATTTACTTTCACTTTCACTTCCGGATCCGCTCCCAAATAAATCACTTGTTACTTAAAATTTATACCATTTATATAGAAAGTTAATACGACCTAATCGTCGTGTGTCGATGAGCATAAACATCGACGGTCGGTCTACTTTAGATCATTCGCATTGGTCACGTGCACATTACTAACTACAGTACAGGTGGGTTCATCGATTTCTCCAAAAATTAAACTATTTGTAGTTTTGAATACAGTCAGTACCTAGGTGATCTCAGTTATTCTTTTCCTTCGTTAGACTATTCACAACACTCTCCAGCATTTTATTATTATCTAACAGCTGATCCTTCAGCGTCTTAATAGTGTCTTCGTAGGATTGAAGCTTGTTGGCTAGATTGTCGATGACTAGATGCAGATTAGAGTCAGAATATTCCTCGCCCTGTTGCCTCATCCACATTACATGATCGCTCAGGCTAATGTTGTCGTCGTTCATAAACGGTATATTCTTCTGTGCTACTTCATACGCGGCCTTTAAAATATCTTTCGGTAGCCTTTTCTCTAAAGGGTTCAACGGCTTCACCACCAGAACTTTTCTCCTGTTCTCCACATTGATCTTATGATCTGACATCCACTTTCTAAAGGCGTACGGAATTGAACTGTTGTGTAAAACCATTTCTGTGAACAGGATCAGTTTCGTTTGACGTACGAGCTTCGTGAGGCCAGCGTGATTCCTCAGACCTTGTATATCATGAACGGCTATTCCAACCAGCAAGTTCATTAGAATCACCGTCACGAATACGATGAATAAAGTGAAGAGTATCTGGGAGCATACAGATAACGGATGATAAATAACGAAAGGCCCATCGGATTCTAATCCCTGATCGATCTGCGTGATCAGTCCCTCGAAGTCCAGTTCACCAGCCATCATCGCCAACACTTTGATCAAGCCTGTGAACGGATTACCGAAAGACGGCTCTCCTACAAAGATCACACAGAAACTGACGGTGAAGCCGATCAGCAATCCAGAATAAGCGAGCAGCAGCTTAGCAAATTCGAATTGTATGTGTGTAAACATAGCCACGTATGTGCCAAAAGCAGGCAGCTGACCGACCATCAGCATTAAGTTCGTCCAGGCACACAGTATCGCGAACGCTCCGACATAATTTTGCCAATCATACGTTCGTCCCGTGTATACGAACGACGTCACGA
This sequence comes from Nomada fabriciana, assembly GCA_907165295.1. NCBI lineage: Eukaryota > Metazoa > Arthropoda > Insecta > Hymenoptera > Apidae > Nomada > Nomada fabriciana. The sequence goes on from OU015695.1 coordinate 8,917,123, forward strand.
ATACACTGATGATAACAACGCCGTCCAGCACATTGTCGATGTTCGAGAAATATTGTTTCGCGGACGTGTACACCATGAAGCCGAATATCTTTCTGGGAATGGAGATACACGTGAAAATGAGCAACAAATACCACTGTATCTCGATCACCCGCCGCCTAAACAGAAATCCAGAGATGCGTTTGTTGCTGCAGATCTTCGAGCTGCTTGCTTCGTCGTAATTGTAACATTTGTAGGCCAACGCTGTGAGGACATAAGTGGTCATGCAGATTACGGTCATAGCGTAAAGTAGGATCCTTAGTAAATAGAACTTCCTAATCTTCTCCCACTTTAAATGCAAAAATGCCATTACTAACGGATGCGACAGTAAATCCTTGCGGCGTTCCTGAACGAAGGTATTAATGAAGCTGGTCTCGCATTGATTGCCACTAGGAAACAGCAAATCGAAGTGCAGCCTCATTTCGAACTCTCTGTTATGGGGGACCGGTCTTCTGAGCGTTATAGAGGCGTCCAGTCTCTGTCGGAATACCTGCAGGGACTCGGGTATTTTTCTGAGGATAATGTTCAACGCCGATAGTCCTGCGCTTGTAGTCGCACTCACGTCTGCACCGGCCCAAATCAGAACATCGACACAATGAGATTGCTCGTTCAGTGCGGCCACGTGAAGAGGAGTGAAGCCAGTTCTGTCCGCGGCGTTCACCAAGGCACCGTGCTTCAATAGAAGTTCTACAAGCTTCGCCGTGGATTGGGTGGTCATCACGGCGAAATGAAGGGGTGTCCGGTGAGCCCGATCCACAGCGTTGATATTTGTCCCAGGGGAGTCCAGCAGCAATTCGATGCATTTCATCGATTGAACGAAGCAGGCCACGTGAAGCGGCGTTTCGCCCATGTGATTCTTCTCGTCGACGCTCGCTCCTTGTTCCAATAACAATTTAACAATCTCCTCGGCCCCTGCTCGGACGGCACAATGCAAAACTGGCTCGACCAGCTCCTGACAGAGATACATATTCGGCTTTGCACCGTTATCGAGAAGCACTCGCGCTGCATCCAGCGAATTTCCAAGGACAGCGAAGTGAAGAGGCGTGTAATGATTGATCGGATTTCTGCAATTGATATCGACGCCTGCCTTTATTAGATGTTCGATGCAGGCTACGCTACCACTTAGCGAAGCAGCCAGGATGGCGTTCATGCCCGTGCAAGGCTCAACGTAATCAAGCTTCGCGCCTAATTGCTCTAATTTCGATAACAGATGCGCAAGACCTCGATAACAGGACCACAAGTATGCGATATTTCGTATTCGTTCCCCGGGCGGCACCTTTGGTAACGCGTTGCACTTCTCCAGCTCGAGCAGCATCTTCATCTCGGCAGTAGTTAAGATCGACCACATTATCGACCTGAGATCGTTTCCGTTGATTTGCGCTTGCCTGAATACATCCAGATTGTCGTAGAAGAGAGATTCGTCGACCGGTGGGGGTGTGCCAGCGTCGATTTCTACGCTGTCATTCGCAGAAATGACCAAAGGATCATCGCCTATAACAATCTTTTCCGGGTCACTCGATTGCGGATACCTGACGGATCGAAAGGTGGATGCCCATCTCGTGGATAGAAGATCGTTCGAGCGATCGTTCAAATTCGACAGGGAACAATGCCTCGTCTTTACTTCGTGAGTCAACGGCACTCTCAGCGTTTCCGTGTTTTTCTCGTTCACGGCCACGTCGGCACACGTTTCCGTTGAAAGATCTTTCACTTCGTCGAAGTACAGACATGGACGACGACTTTTCAATCCGGTGAGAGAATAATGCCTGGTCCTTCTGTCGTGACTCGCCAGCGGCTTCATTTTTGCCGGACTGCCCGTTCTGCCGTCATTTTCCTCTGTCGTTCCCCGGTAATCGTTTTCGTCAAGCGAGAGACGACGGTCTCTTAAGCTGGTTAACGAGCAACGTCGCGGTCTTTCCTTGCCAACCATAATCACTGGAACCTGCACGCTAATCTCCGTTTCATTGCTGGCGTTCTGATGTATCTGTTCCTCGTCCATTATTCGCACGAGGTGGAATCGTTCTCGTTCGTGGACGGGATGATGAAGAAACTGCGACGTAACAGATGCCACTCTCTACTATCGTGGATCACCTCGTAAGAACGTTCCAATCGTCATACCTCGGCCTCACTCTTTTCTTCGTTTATCACGTCACGTCCCAAAGTCATTTAGATCACTTTAAGAGAATGCCCCCTTCATTGCAGCACACGCGACTACCGGTGTCACTCGCCCGAGTGACTTATATTAGCTGAGTCGTATGGATTCATTCTATATATAAGTTCCGAGGAAGATGCTTCCGTTTGAGGAGCTTGTGCTCCTTCGAATAGGGACCTTGAACTTAAAAACTGAACGGATCCGGGGTCATATGTACGTAAGCTAGTAAGCTTGTATCGTAATGCGGTAAACTAAACTTTACCTCTAACGCAAATTTCGCTAGGCGCAACCTTTCTAATATTTATATCGCGCAAGATACTCTGAACGATATCTTCTTCGTCCTGAATGATATACGTTTGTTCACTTTCCGCTAGATAGTATGGGATTTGCTCGACTTTCTTCATAAATTCATTCCTTAAAATCTAGTTGATATTCGCACGACCACGCTGAAGATTTATTTTACCACCTTACAAAGCCCTTCTCTATTGGCGTTTCTTTTCAATATGTTAATGCCCTTTTTGAGGGGTTTAAATTGCGTTTATTAACAGAGTTGAAGTGGTACTTCTGCTTCGTCGCGGAAGAAGGCAAGGTATAATTGCTTGTTACCTATTACATCTCAACAATCTATAGCTGTTGATGGTTAAAGAGGTGCAATTTGTAGTAATTGGTTTAATGATTTTATAAAGAAACATATTAAATGTATTTTGAAATGACTTAAATTCGAATTATGCAACACTGCCTGATGTCAGCATCGATTAGTTTTGTCGTATAGCGATCAATGACTTATGGCGTATTGTTTCGTTGCATCAACTCATTTAGACTTTTGAGAGGCTAATTTTTAATGTAAATTTAAGTGTAACATACAGGAGGATTTCCTTCTAGAAATAATCAGCGAAGGAAAATTATTAGCAAATAATTCTAATGTATATAAATGTTAATCTTAATCCTCGCTTAGTTTTTTTTATATTTCGTAAATAAAATTTAGAAGAATTTCATTGCAGGCCCAATGTACATTTCCTCTTATTTTACAGTTAATCGAACGAATCGGGCAATTTGTGACTTGCAATTTTTATCAGAGTGCCACGGTCCAAGTCCCTTTCTAAAATATTATGCTCATAGAGTGTTTGCTATTTAAAATTCTAAAAGCCAATTTTTTTCTTTCCCAGATTTGTATAAGTTATTCATAGCCATTAAGCATCAAAGAACCATGTACAATATTATCATACGGAGAAGAGAAAACATTTACCGAAGGTTACTGTTTTTTGCCAACATTCTCTTAACTTAACTTTTTACAAACGCTTCAGGCAAGTTACAATTATTTATACGCCTGTCAAATTATTTTTAAATTTTCCCGTGCCACTCGATCGTATTTCACATATCATACGAACAATTTAAATATTTGCATTTAAACGTGAGTTTATAATTAGCACAGCATATTCAGAGTGCCAAATTAAAAACGTTTAACAATTATTATACAGATACATCAATTCGTTCACACTACTTGTCACCCTGTTATAAAAATCCTTCGCCTTCGATATTTTTCCGTTTGCTTCGCAAATATTCGCAGGCCTGATACTGCAATGTTTAGTAACTTCCAATTATTTACATATACATATCTAATCGTTCACAAAGGAATCAAGTTCACTGACACATCAAACCAGAAATACGTCTTTTCACTTAGTCCAGCACGAGTTTCTAATCTTGTCACGATAAAACAAAATTATTACGATTCACCGTTAATTAATTCGGGCACTTCGATAATTAACAAAAAGAGAAAGCCATGCCCCAGATTTTCGTACGCGACGACGTGAATTTCGTTTTGGCCTTCAGAGCTAAAACTCCATGCGTTGCAAGAGTCCGCGCGAATGTGACTCTTTTTATGGATTCGCCGGTCTTTAAGATGTTCCGCAAAATCTAGATACATTCACAAGTCTGAAACTCACCGTCCTTGTTCAATTCAATCGTGGCTGGCAATTGTGCTCTATCGTTATTCGGCCTATGCCAGGTCGTGGCGATTCTAATTTTCTACGAGTGGGAACCGGTTCCATCAAGAAGCACCTTAACTACATCCTGAATATCAATAGCCACATTTGGATGTGCCAAAAAAACAAACGCAATATCGGTTTATGGCCAGCGGGGACGTCTAGCATAATATGCGGCTCGTTTAATCTTGATCGTGGTTCCTATATTACATATTTGGCGATCGACTGAATAGGAAGTCGATCCAAGCAGGCCAATTCGTGTTGCTGGAATCACAATCTGCGCTAAGCTGAGAAATTAGTTTTTATTTACCTTATTGAATATTTACATATGAACATTCTATGTTGCCAAGCAGATTGATCGAATGTACGCGAAACACGTGTAGAATTTTCAATTCATTTTTACCCAACATGCTATTGCACATTTACGACTGGAGATCATGTTTGATCAAGGGGATAGATACCGAGAAACAGACAATTGAAATAGCTTGCAAGCGACCGGTGGAATTACCTATAAGTTAATTGGCACTTGGATTCCTAGAAATGGTTGATGAGTGTTTTTGTAGGTGCAATCGTTAATGAACTTTTCGAAAAAGCTCTTCTAACGAGTTGATGATCGAATCGTCGTTGTTCTTTCATTCTGTTTTTTAAGCTCAGCCTGAAATTTCAGGTATGAAGTTATTCTTATAGGCGGAGAATCATTTTGAATATATGTTTAGGCGAATTAAAAATTTGGTTGATAGAAGTAAATTGTTTTCGTAATTCGAAAGTCATTATTCGGATCATAATTTTGGGACACGTCACTTAAGAAATTAAAAGTACGGCAAAAGGTTTCAACTAGAGTGAGATAGAGTTGGTATAAAAAAGAAAGTAAATGGCAATCCTCTTCTCTGTTACTTCCTGATCACTTTTCGACACATCAGATTTCGAAAGATATCATCGAACAATTTAAAGGCGTGATAAATGTTTTCGATTAAGTATGCCAAAATTTGCATCGAGGAACAATCAGCAACTCGTTCTGAAGTTATTAATTACCGTTAATCCGGGCCACTTAACATATCGATTTACATTCTGTCTCAATTCAAAATCCTTCTCTTTTCCTTACTTAAATAACTTGCGAAACGTGTCTAAAATTGCAGAAACATCGTTCCACAAAAGTACTCGCAAGTATATTGGGTAACACACGTTCCTTGAAATTGCTGCGAAAAGAAAATGAGGCCATAACGTGCGTTCAAAAAAAACAAAACATTTATATTCGCCAAGATTATTTTAAGTGATATATGCGAAGTAACAATTACTGATAACGTAGCCTTCGAAATAAATTTCCGTTTGAGTATTTAAAGTAAAAGAATTCCGTTACCCGAAGCTACTACAAGCTCTAGTTGCATCGAAGAAGTTTTATTGTCAATTAACTTGGGACAATTAATCAAACCGTTTTATTATTATTTATAAATTAATTGGAAATTAAAAATGAATTGAAACTGTTTTACAATGATGTCGAGACAATGATGTGGGTAGACCCAGACAGATTGATAGAAACCAAACGTTTATTTTTCAGTACTAGTTTATTGTTACTTTTTTTTACTTGCTTATTTTTTTACCGTCATTATGACATAGTGCTATTACAAATTGTAGTTATTGTGCGTATTTGTACCTATGGTTGAGAATATAAATTAGTATCACAAAAAGTGCGATTCTTATCGAAAAGAAATACGTATACCCCGAATCAAGATCACGAGCATAATTACCATAATATAATCATTGGCCTATTTATATACACCAATTTATTACACTGTCGCGCAAAATGTTAAGATTATGCATAAACGAAATATTATTACGCTATTTTTACGAAATAGTGCAAGATATGCGGATTCAATTTTTCACTAAATTCGATTCAGAAAAACTGCATATACTCTTTTGGGTGGTTAGTGATACAATCATGTCCGATAGATAAACCTGTTATTCTTTAATATTTCCTCTTTGACATATGTTAAAAGAATCGGAGCAATTTCGAAGTATGTACATACGTATCAGATAAATTATCTTTAATACAGTTATTTTTCTTACTGTTAGTGTTGTAAAAATTCATTGAACAAAATTACTATCGTATAAAAACAGGTACGTATAATTCAGGAACGTCCTATTTGCATCATCTCAATTACAACATTAATAATACTTGGCGAAAGGTACATAATTAAATAGCAGCAAAAGAATTTCACGTTCTATTCCATTCATCATATTAATATTTGAATTTAGTATAGTCCTATAATATTCAAAGTATTCATCTTTTGGACGGAATTCAATACCTTAATTTATTATAAAAACAACACTTTGCAAGTACCATAATAGTACAAACCTGTACATTAAGATACAATTGCTAAATTGGATATTTCATTTTAAATGAAATGACCGCGGAACAATAATATTTTTCAATCTTTGTCATGGATAAGTATGTATACAAAGTCATGGTGTAAATCTTTATAGCGTTCTTCGCGTATGAGGGGTATGGGAACTAATATAAAATGAAAAGAAAATAGCGGAAGCAAACGTAAGAACTGAATTGTTGTAGTCCCACTTCGTATGTGCTTCTTCGAATTTTGCTTCATAAATCAAAAATATGCGAAACGCCGATTCGATCGACGATTTCATACAACTATGTACCTGGGTTTTCCGTTTCATACTTTTTTTTCTGCGCTAAATGATTACGTCAAATATTAAAAAAAAAAGGATATTCCGTAAGGTCGTGAATGATCGATACAAATTAATTCCGCCGCCGAGAATGCCCAAGCACGATTCGTCAGACTCGGCCGTTCAAGATCGAGATAAAATAGTATAATAGAATTAAGCCGCAGAGATTACACTGAAAAAATTCTTCTGCATACGTAGCAATGATTCAAGCGTCTCTGAGACCGATTTAGCCTTCCTAAGTATTTTTTCCAGATCATTCACACGATATTTTACAGTCACTGAGATATCAAGAATTCCCCGAGCGAACTTAATTGCCCTCATCCTTTTCCTCATTCGCGGCGCGATTGTCGGGTTCCACCATTATCATAAGATCTTGCAGAAGCTTATGGTTCCTTTCGCAAATTTCCTTCAATTCCGCCAATTCTCCCTTGATCGTGTAATTGTCTACAGGAACGTCCTCCTCGCGAGATCGTCGACGAAACGACAAATACGGTTCACACTTTAAATACGTGTACGCGGTGCTATTGCTCTTTCTGCTGCACAGCGTACTAGACATACGTAAATTTTTCCGTTCTTTCGCCACCTTGTGTGCAGCGGATAATAAATCCCGAGGCAACCTGGTCTCCCTCGGATTGAGAGGACGAACAGTTAAAACCGCCCTTAAGGGGGACGGTAACAGCAAAGCGGTCCATCGTAAGAATTTCGTTAGTCGTTTCGGTATCAGCCCCAGAAAAAGGGCGGCCTCTACGTCGCATATAAGCTTCGTCTGGCGAACGAGTTTCGCGAGACCGGCGGTTTTCTGCAACCCTTTTATATCGTGGACAGCGATTCCAACCAGCAGATTCATCAGCACGATAGTCACGAACAGGAGAAATAATACAAAGGACAATTGTGCGGATACCTGGAGTAGTATCCAAGATGTTCCACCCGAATCCGACGATTTCCCGTCCTCTTCCCGCGGGAAGAACAGATCCTCGAAATTCAATTCCCCGGTCATCATAACGAGGACTTTAATCAAACCGATATGTGGACTACTGAACGATTTCGATCGCGGGAAGATCACGCAGAAACTCGCGGTGAAACCTACCAGCAGGCAAGCGTACGCTAATAAAAGTTTAAACACCTGCGCCTGCACGCTGGTGAACATCGCTACGTATGCGCCGAATATTGGCAATTGTCCTATCATTAACATAAGATTGCTCCAGCCGCAGAGCACCGCGAATGCGCCCACGTGACTCTGCCAGGTGTACGTTCTACCTGTGTAGATAAACGAAGTGGCGAACACGCTCAGGATTACGCACCATTCTACCATATTTTCCGCCTGGCTGAAGAATTGGCGAACGGACAGATACGTCGGGATGCTGGTCAATTTACGAAACGCTTCGAGGATAGTGAGCACCATTAAGGCGTACCACTCCACCTCGAGAAACGCTGGATGTCTATAAAGAAATCCGTTGATGCCGGTGGTATTTGCGCATAATGGAGGCTGTGTATTGTCTAATTGTCCGTGCGACTCGTTATAACAGTTATGCGCCAGGGCAGTCATTACCCAACCTGTTAGTATGAGAACATAGAACAGATAGAAGACTAGCCTGCCCACATAATACTTTCGGATCTTCTGCCATTTTAAATGGAGGAACGCCTGGCAGAGTGGATGCTCCAGGATCTCTTTGTATCCCTCCTTCACGAATGTTCCCAGATATCTTATTTCCCCTTGCTGCTGGTGCATTAACAAAGGATGAAAGTCTAGGCGAAGCTCCACCTCCCCGGTCGCCGATCCATGCTGGTGAAGTGTTATCGACGCGTCCAATCTCTGCTTGAACACGTTCAAAGATGTCGGCGTTTTACGTAAGATTATGGACAATGCGCTGGTACCGCCTTTCGTTCTTGCGCTAAGATCAGCACCGTGTTGTATCAGTATATCTACGCATTGGGACAATTCGTTCAGGGCAGCCATGTGAAGCGGCGTGTAGCCGTATTTGTCCGTCTTGTTCACGTTCGCGTTCCACGTTATCAAAAATTCCGTAACGTCGTAAGCTAACAGGGATCGGCCTAAAGCAAGATGTAGAGGCGTTCGTCCGTCGCTGTCCTCGATGTTGGGATCGCAGCCACCTTTCTTCAGCAATATTTCCACGCATTCCAAGGAATGCGAACGAGATGCTATATGCAAGACCGTTTGATCTCTGTGGTTCTTTAAATTAACGTTTGCACCCTTCTCGAGCAACAAGTCGACGTTCTCCACGCAACTAGCTTCCGCCGCAAGGTGCAGGGCGGTGTCGCCCTTCTTGGTCATCAGATCTAGTTCACAATCTGCCTCCAGGAGCACCGCCAAGCAAGCTGAGTCTCCTCTGTCCGCGGCGTGATGTATAGCAGCGTATCCGTTGCAATCTAAATGATTCAAAGTTGGATTCTGAAACGCCAGCAATTTCAATACGTTCAAAGCGTTCGACCTAGCGGCTGCGTGCAATACAGTCTCCTCCCCGAAGGGAGATTCTTGCCTGATGCCTAGATGAAGGAAATGCTGTGCCACTTTGAAAGCATTTCCGAAAGCAGCGAAATGGAAAGGTGTATGAGTTTGTTCTATGCGCATGTGAGCACCGTTTGCTAATAAATACTGTACACCTTCCAAGCAATTGCTGAACGCACACAAATGTAACGGTGTTAGGCCTTGCCCGTTTTCAGAGTGGTTCAGATTCGCTCCGCACTTGTGTAGGCCTGTTATGTCCTCTATTCGGCCAAGAAAACTTGCCAGAAGCAGCAGAGCGTTTATTTCATTTTGTTTGTAGAGGTTCGCGAGATGCTCGGGATGCTGTAAGTCTATTTTATTAGCTTCTAGATCGTCAAGTAGGTGCAGTCGACCGCCCACGTATCTCATATGCTCCACCAAGAGATTTCTGATTATATCTTTGTTGACCTGCAACGTGCAATTAATCTCCTCGGTGCAGGAGCTTTCGCTGGCGCACATTGAATAGCAATGTGGCTCTTCTATCGGCGGCGGTGTCCCGTATTCCAAAGTACGATCCTCGGCGGACCAATTCATTTCCACTTCTATACCAGACGAATTTCTCGAAGCCAACCATCGTGTTAGCAACAAAGACGTCTTAGTCGTACGCTTTGGACTATTTGGAATCGGTACTACTGTGTCTTCAATGTCGAGGATTCTTTCCATTTGTACTTTCTTCTTCGCCCGTGGCGAACTCGTGGCCGGCACATGATTCTCCATCTTCCTTGGCTAGTGCTTTATGCGATTACATCATCGATCTATAAAGAGTATTTGTTGTGAGTAGTGTATGCGAGTAAAAGGACTCGCGGAGTAATAATCTATGAATGAAATCGATGCGGATTCATTGAGCGTGGATTGAGAATGGAATTAAGTTATGTCGCTTTGCTTGATCGATCGATCGATCGATCCTTCAAAGTTTGCTTGTCACGCTGATAGTCTTTGCATCGACGAATTTATCATTCATGATTTTCTTCGTAAAACTGATCTTCAATCGGCACGTTTGTGATGTGTTTGTTATTCCTAAGATCTTTCGTTGAATACGGATTTTATAATAATTGGCTGTTATGAAACCAAGAGTCATCCTTCGACTTTATTTTTATTATATCATATGTCTCTGAATTTAGTTTGCTGTTTACAGTAAATACGTAACATAGAAGAAGGCGGTGAGGCATACAAAAAGTACTTTGTATATACAATAAATATGCAGAAATTATTTTATTTTACGATCGAATAAAGAAGTCTCGAATTGAAAGACATTTGCTACTGCAATATTCTGAAAAGTTTTATTATAGTAATACTGTCATCCAAGTATAAGATGATCTTTGATGACGACTAATTCTGCGTGACGTGAGAATGTCAATTGGAAAATCGGGCACATACACTGATGACCGCGAAGTGCCGCACCGTTACCTCTAAATTGATATTATTTTGTATACAGTTCCAGTCCTTCAAGTATCGAAGAGAGGAACATTCTCAACATTCCGAACCGATTGCAAAAGCGTAACAAAAGTATGCGTGATGACGTTTACGCATATTTCACATTTTTAAAGGATTAGTCCCGGAAATATGTTTCTAATCCAATTAAAAGGAATATAGAGCTTTCGAGAAATAACGGGAAGATAGGAGCGCTTCTTATTCTTCAACACGAAAAATCTTCTTATTTTGAATTTCATAAACGACCGAAATATAAACTCAGCGATTCGAAAGATAAATTCAAACACGTGGATTTTAGTTTATCAAATTAACTAAAGAAATGATTTTAATCTGTCGTAATTAATATTATTTCTATATAAACTAAAAAAAATCTATCTCAGGTCGGCAACAAATATTTGTTGGTCATTTAAATATACCAATCCTTTAATCGTCGAATAACAAATATAAACAATCCTATCAAGCACTGAACGAGAACAAAATTATAACAACGGAATCTAGCTTCATTTACAACACTGTGCTGCTAATTTAAATTTCATTATAATATCTTCAACTTTTTAAATCGAAACACTGCTCGGCATACACGTGTCTCAAACCTTTATATTTCTAACTTTCAGTTGTTGGCAATTAAATTTGTATACTTTTAGCTGATAATATTTACAGTCTTCATTCGTGTTATCACGGAACATTTGCCCCACTGTCAAGTTCATAGAATGACTCTGTAGCTTCAGCAGACGATAGTTTAAAGGCAAATCAAATTACCTGCTCTAATTCTACATCACAAACGCATTCCGATGTTCGACGTTACGTGTATATCTTTTGCAATATTTGCTCATTACCGATAGTTTGGTAATATCAATACGATGATTAAAGAACGACGTTCCTATACCTGCGAACTCGATGGTCTTCATTAAACGCACGGCCCGTGTACTTCAAGGTTTCAATGTATCATTACAATATCGTAAGAGTGTCGTTCTAGCGGACGGCTCGATTAATACTGAGCCTGGATCGAGCTTCTTGTACGTATTGTCTGTCTTGAGATCGCGGAGACCATGGTAAATCGCATACAGCAGAAATATCAACAATTCGCATGGCCTAATTTCCATACCACGTGTAATGATATCTTTCATCTTCATTTCTTGCTTATTTCGTATTTGCTAACATTCATTGCAGGAATCAGCAAAATTTGGATGTTTCACTTCCTTGTATCTAATTCACTTTGGAAAGAGATGTTGCACCCTTTTTTTTATTTATCTTCTTGATTTCTTGTACTTGCAAACATTCGCAGATGTTCCCCTTGATGAGATTGAAATTAAAAAAATGAATCCGGGCGACGTAACGTGGGAAACGAAAAACCAACTGTGTACGTAGTTTAAATTGCAGCAAATCCAATGTATAAATAATCAGTATAATGAAAATTTTTAATATTTATTTTCATTTTAGCTACATTCCATATGTAGCACTATATGTAAACAATGCTCAATAGGTTTGCTATTTACTATTTCCGAAGTGACATTTTATTCCCTATAAATATATTTGTCCTTCCAAAATCATTTCCATCAAAGATTATCTATTCGTCACCAAAAATAATAAGACAAATTTCACGTAAATTGTTGGAAATATTAATGTTTACCTACAATCGTGTAGGTAAAAAGTTGAAAAAGAAAATTTGAAAGAAGATCGCATGCGCTGTTTCAATTCTATCATCGAAAAGTTATTTATCCTTGGAATAAGCATTTCGATGAGTTCCGTTTCAGAAATTGTTGATGTTAAGAATCCAAACGATTCGAATAAATTTGAGAAAAGAAGGGAATAACTTTCCCATAGATACATTATACGAAATAGACCACTCTAAATTGTTGAATAAATTATTAATACTCTTTGTCGAAAAATGTAATATTTCGTATTCAATATTATCTCATTAAATAACACAATTTTTCATTTATGTTAATTTGCTACAATAAACATACAGTAGGCATATAGTACATGCATAAATATAAATTACAAATATAACAAATCCTTATCTCACTGATAATAACATTTCACACTGAATGGTACAGTAATACTTACCTTAATTGTAATATAATTTGTATGTAACATTAACTTATATTTTATCATTCTGATTTCATTACTTGTTTGGATTAGTGCTTTTTAAAAGTGTACTTTATAGTATTAAAAGAATATCATAAAGTTGTGAAGAAACACTGTCAACATTCTTTGCTACTTTATTATGTAAATTATATTAATCAGTTACTATGTATATTAGTTTTACTACGCATTTTCGTATTTTTAAAAGAAAAGTTATTTAAACCGTTTTTTTTGTAACTTACCTGTTCACGACACTGCATATCTTTGAAGTATGTGATATCAGTCCCATTAATAGTAATTTTTCCAGATCCATCGCCTAGCACCTTAACCTGGCCTCTTGAATTTTTCCTTGCACAGTCTATAAAAATGTGATAATATTACAAATCCAATACTAAACTGCTAAGAAAGTTGTATATCAGATAATAATTTAATTATTAAACAATCTACCCATAAATGATTTTCAAGGTTTAAATTCTGGACATTATACATATATCATAATTACTAAATACGTTATCAAAAATAAATTATAAATGTTGGTATTGAATTTGGCACTTTACATGGTACTTGCCCTTAATGTGAATAAAAGGCCTATTGTTACTGTCATATTCAGGCTACAACAAAAGAAAAAGAAAGTCACGTTTTCGTATTTAAACAAAAATATAAGACAAAGATAATTGATACTGAAAAAGGTATTTGAAATTAACTTACTGCTGGAATCTGTATATTTTCCGTGATAGATGTTAATTTCCTTCTGTACTCCATAATTAAAGTTTTGGCATGCTTTGATAGTGGATGGTTCGCCAGGCTTTCCAAACTTTTTACCAGGTATTGGTACTACAAAAGAGTGAAAGAATTAAATATAACTGTATGACTATTGCAAGAATACATATGAGAATTTTGTTAATAGGTAAATAATTATTACATCTCTATCCGAAACATATTCAAGTAATTTTTTTTCCATTTCGTTCTTCTGCAACCAAGCTGAACCATTTAAATCTCTGAAACAATAATTGAAATTGACAAGTGTAAATCAAATTATTATTGAGCAATGTAATATTATGTATTAAGTAATTACATGCATGTATAATTATATAATAATTGTGCAAAATAATTGTAGCTTACAATTTGTCTTCAGGTGTTGGTAGATAATTTATTGATAATTTTTTATCTTCCATTTTATTTAAGAGGACCATAGTGTCTGAGATTTTCTGTATTTAAAATAGATGTTGTTAATAGAGTTAATTGTGTTTATATACGTGGAATATACGTTTGAAGAAAGCTTACATGGAGTATTTCGTAATAATTAGGTTTGGTTGTATAAAATAAGAAATGGTACGGTCTGCCAGTTTCATCAAATTCTGCTTCTTTTCTCTTTTCATATAATTTAGTAGGGTGCATCATCATTGGTCTTGCTTGCCGATCATATAAACCAGAAGGAAACAAATATCTTATCGCATTCTATAACAAAATAGTCTTTTAATATTTGAACATTTCCTATATAGTGTTAAATGAATTCTAAAACTAATCGATTGTTTGTCTTATTTCAATATTATTTATATCACTGCGACTATTGTACTTGATCTTTATCAGTTATAAACATAGGTACAGCTGTGAGACCGTCCAAGTTGTAAGACAACGTATCGATTGTTTTGATTAAAGTTCATGTTTTGCATGGAACGTGAATGTAGCATACGTTGATGTCATTTTCTGTCATTTCCTCAGCATCTTCACCCATTATATTGGCCAAATGTCGCTTTCCAATATCGTACTCGGCTATTTCGTTCTGTATAAATTCCTCTAGAACAATAATTCATTGCTAGTTAATTTGCACATACACATATGAGTATATAATATTGCTATCAAGTTTTATCTAATATTTCTATGATATACTGCTTCGCATTTATAACTTACTGTAGTCTCTAGATCGTTGTAGATAAGCTTTCATGGCTTTGCTAATTGTCTTATTGGATGTTTTATCCATATTGCCAGGAATCAAATCATTATTTTCTTGATCGATTCCTGTACAGTACGATTTCGATGCAATGTACTAAAATCATGAATTTGGATATAGTTACAATTACCTTGTAGGTTATACAAATTATTTAATGATTGGCAAACATTGGTTAATGAAACTGATAAATAATACGAAATTTTTTACTTACCGAATTCTGTAAAGCATTTAATGTACAACCAGTGACACCGAAATTATTAACATTCATTATATTTCGTATATTTACAAAACGTGTAAACATTGACACAGCCATTTCTAGTCATTAATGACTGAAACTGTTCTTCTATAATAATGATTTTTTTTACAATTTTAGCTACAATTATATTGTACTCCCCTGTATTATTCTTTTATTCTATATTTTGCGAATTATCATTCATATTCGTAACGCGACGAGCTTTCGGCATTCGTAACTGAACGTACAGCATGTAGCTTTGTGTCTCCGTCGATATCGAAAAACATTGTACATATCGATAGTAAGTAGAGAATTATAATACAAGTGTATTTAATTAAAATACACATTTTTTAAAATACACAAAATACATATTTGTGTGTAATTAAAATTATAGTTACAAGTATAATGTAATATTGTATTTTTCAACGGTCAATCAAACTTTACCTTTCTCAAAAATATTAGATATTTAATATATTTGTTACTATTTGTCTTACTTTTCAGTAAAATATGTAGCAGGGACACGAACTAATCTATGAACAATCTGTCCTGATTTAATTGCAATCAAATCACAAGAAAATTGAAACAAAACAGCAATAATCAGATTAAGTAAAAATAATTAAATAAATAAGTTATATGCATTTCTTTTAAAAAACGTAGTTGAGATGAAATAATTAGACATTTTTTGTATTACAGGATGCATTATTCAGAATTATTTTGTTAGTTTCCCTACACAAGTTTCGTACTTTCCCGCACTTTTTCCGTGCTTTTCCCAAATTGAACTCCCGCGGGTCAAATTCAATTTTTGGCTAAGCTTGCGACCCTCAAAGCCAGAATAAAAGTTAACAATATTGCGTACGGTGTTCATTTGTGCTAAAAGTCAAATTTAATTACTGGAGATCGGTTAACGCTATCATAGACGGGATAGGTTATTGTTTTAAGCTTAATTTGAACCGCGGCAAATTAAAATCTTGTACTTGATGCGCGCCGAACATCATCAACATTCATTTTACACATTTGTCTTTTGATTTGATCGGTTGCGATTTTCGTAGCGTCTACCGTGTATAATTCTGTTATCTTTTATATTTATGGACATCGTTTAAATTCTATATTATCACACAATTATAGTTTACTTTTTATAACCAGAAATACCTTCCCGTTTTCCATCTTAATACTTCTCGGATGTTTTCAACGAATAACTTAATATAAAAGCAATTTTTGTAGTTTGACATTACCGTTGACGACCGGCGAAAAATCTTTTTAAACTTTTCATGACGGGACACCTTGTATATAGACATATGCACACTTCTAATAACATAAGTACAAATGTATAGAAACAGATATGATGTGAAGTCCGGTGTTGGTCATTCGTACATCGCAAATTATCTCATTTAGTTGGAATCTCGAACTCCTTGGCAACAGTATGTTTTTAATGGAGCTCTGCAGCTATTTACTGTTAATATTTGTTGCTTTATTGCAACCCACGGAACAATATGTTTTTTCAAACCAATTTTATGGAAACTATCGAAAGCAATTGCGCACTCAGAAGGAATTACATAGCGCGAAATATAAATATGAAATTAAAACAATAGATATGCCGGTATGTATTTATAAAAAATGTCCGATTTTATCATTTCCCTCTACGATATTATTACAGAAATTATATATATATATATCTATCTGTTGAATGTAAGTAAATTTGATACATATACTCTGGTCATTCAAAGTTTATCAATGTTTATAATATTTTAAAAAAGAGTCGCCATAGATGTAATCCCAATTTATTTATGTACTACTTTTTCATTTGGTTATACAAATACATGCCTACCCATAAATTTATTTATGTTTTACGTACATGAAAGATTTTTACTAAAATATTATAGGTGGACCACTTTAGCTTTTCAGTATCAGATACATTTAAGTTGCGATATCTTGTGAATGATACTTGGCAAGAAGGAAATAATGCACCTATTTTCTTTTATACTGGAAATGAAGGTGCAATTGAATCATTTGCCGAAAATACGGTAAGAATCTGAAGTTGGGCCAACAAAATTTAATACTTTTAATCATTGTATATATTTTGTTTATGTTACTTCTTAATATAGCCTTAATTTCAAAACATATTTTTATAGGGATTCATGTGGGACATTGCACCAGAATTTAGAGCACTGTTAATTTTTGCTGAACATCGTTATTATGGAGAGTCTATGCCCTACGGTAATAAATCCTATACGGATCTGAAACATTTGGGATATTTAACATCTCAACAAGCTATTGCTGATTACGTCAATTTGATTCAATATCTAAGATCCAAGGAAGAATATAAATATAGTCCTGTTATACTTTTTGGTGGTTCGTACGGTGGTATGCTTAGCGCGTGGATGCGTATGAAGTATCCAAATGTTGTGCAAGGGTTAGAGAAATAATAATTTGAAATATGCTACGTTTATTTTACACTGTTTACACTTGTTTAAAATATCATTCTAAATTGATCAATGTTATAGAGCAATTGCATCGTCGGCTCCAATATTGCAATTCACAGGAGTTGTAGAGTGTGAAGCTTTTGCCCGAATAGTTACATCCGACTTTAAATCAGCGCACAAGAATTGTCCAAAACTTATTCGAAAATCCTGGAGTGTAATCAACAATATAACATCAACTGGTACTAAAATAATTTATTATATATTTTAAATTACAATAATACGATTTACAATTGGAACAATCATTCTTTATTTGTTTTTAACAGATGAAGGAAAAAAATGGTTATCTGATAATTGGAAATTATGTCAGCCTTTAAAAAATGCAAGCGATATCAAACAGTTTAAATCTTATTTGGAAGACGTTTATACAAATCTTGCTATGGTTAATTATCCATATAAAGCAAGCTTTTTAGCCCCACTACCTGCTTATCCTGTTAATGTAAGTATCTTAACTTATAATTATTTTGTTGCTCCAATTAAGGAAATTTGTATTAAAGTATATTATAATAGTGCAAAATATATGTTTCATACGTGCTGTATTATTATGCATACCATTACATTCAGTAAGTTGCACTGATTTATTTTTCTTTTAGGCTGCATGTAAACATTTAACAAATGTATCACTGGCAGGAAAAGAATTATTAATGGCAGTACATGAAGCAATTAATATATATAGCAATTATACTAGTGAAACTAAATGCTTGTCTATAAATGATTCAACCCCTGAGTTAGGAGCCATTGGATGGCCCTTCCAAGCCTGTACAGAAATGGTGATGCCAACATGTACAGATGGAGTAAATGATATGTTTGAACCAATTCCATGGAATTTTGAAGAATATAGCAAAGATTGTATGAAACAATTTTCTGTGAAACCACAACCAAATTTAATATGTGAACAATATGGGTGTAAACATTTATCTACCGCAACTAATATTGTTTTCAGGTGTGTGTTATTGATCATTTTAAATTTTTCATGTTTAAAACTAAATGTTTAATAATAGCAACTGTTTATACATTACTTGTATACTTTGCAGTAATGGTTTAATGGACCCATGGTCTAGCGGTGGAGTATTGGGAAATTTATCTTCTTCAGCAATAGCAATAATAATCCCAGAAAGTGCTCATCACCTTGACTTAAGAAATAGTGATCCTAATGATCCATATAGTATTATTTTAACACGAAAATATCATCGATTCTTCATTACGAAATGGATAAGTGAGTATCACGAAATGAAAAAAAAACTGTAACCAGTTAAGTTGTTTTTACTGATATTGTTATAAATAAATATAAATATAATATACAATGAAAAGGGGAAAACTGAATGAAAAATAGACATGTACGTTCATGATTATTTATTCTTATTTCATAAATAATATATAAAAAAGCATAACATACACACAACAGTAATTACAAATACTTCATATCATAATTGCTTTAAATATTACACAAACGAAACAGAAAATGATACAATAATCTTCTTATCACAGTACTTAAAGAACGTACGTGTTTTAATAAAAAGTTAAAACACCGAGATAAAGTTCTAGAATATTTTTGATAAGAATAATAACGAATAAAAAATAACTAACTGCATTTAAAATGCTATTCTGCTATGGCGCCGTGCTTTCTTTATGGTAACCTACAAGCTCGTTGACTTAAATAATTAAATAAATAATAATTATTAGCTCCTAAACAAAAATGAGATTTTATTTTTCAAATGATTATCACAAAATCTTTTAACGAAAAAATACTATCACGGACTACCGTATTCTGATTATCGCGCTACAAAACCTTTTTTTTTGTTATCAAAATATACATAAATGGCAATGTAAAAAGACATGAGATTGCTAATAAGTTTTTTTTTTATAAAGATAATATTCCCATCTCGTTCGGTAACATTTATCTCTAATATTTCTATATCGAGCAAAAACATTTTATTTCTTATCACACAGGTACAGCACATATTTTCGTATCTAGTCTTCATACCAGTTTTCTATTTAATAGTAACTTATGTTGCATGCTATTAAATATGAAAATGTTTCTATGATTTCATATTCGCAATTGATTCCAACTTCGTGGCCTAATATTTCATAGACATCACAGAGGAATATAAACGCATAAAACATAAAAGTTTAATATCATGATACTTCATTTAAGTCATTACCATTTAGTATAATATATAAAAATTACCTCAGCTGAACTAAAATCCTAACTTTTATCGAATATAACATTAATTTTTTCTTTTAATAATCTATACAAAATAGCAAAAACTAAGTAATTCCTTTTGCGTTATGTGTACTTGCAAACTATATCGTTGTAGAGCATAAAAACTACAGCTTTATAATAAATCGATCTTTTAAAGTAGATATTATCGTATTGCAGTACGGATTTGTTTTGCTTTGAAGCAATTTTTGAAATCAGTACGAAGATACCTGTTTCAAAGTATAAGTAGATACATAATTATAGAAAATACTGGTTCCCACATATATAACAAAAATAAATTAGAATAATCCTTAAAAAAAAAATGTTTAAAAAGTTACTCAGTAAAAAATAAATATTTCTATCATTTCATACTTTAAATATAGTTTTAGTGTGGTGTACGTATATGTGCTGTAGTTGGCCTCGGAACCCCAGATCGACCACGTATCTTTTTTGGTTGCACGAAAGTATTGTCGGTTCCATTATTATAAGAGAGATATATGTTTGACATATCAGGTTGAATTTGCTATAGACAAAAATATGAATTGCTACCATTATTGTTTGCAAAATATAATAATATCAACATTTAGACCATTAATCACTAAATACGTACGTCTTTATTACTGCCTACTAGTGGTGCAGCTTGTGCTTTGCGCATATTATTACCTGTATATGCTACACATTTTAATTGCCATTCTCCAATATCTTCATTCCAATGAACGTATCTTTCAATCATTGTCTGAAATGGAATTGATGTATGAATCTTTTATCACGAATATGTATCAATCCCTTCTACATTTGTATGGTATCATACATACTTGATATTGCGCAGGAATGTAACTGTTTACTATTAATTCTTGAAGCTGTAATTCTCGTCCAATACCTCTGACACCTTCCAGAAGTCCTTCCATTTCTCTTTGATGCTCTTGCTGCAGATCGGATAATTCTGCTTTAACAGACATTAACATCGTGTGAACCCGGGCCAATTTCTTAGTTTTCCCTGCTGCTTCTTCTTGCAAGGAAGAATACTTTTCTTCTATGTCGATACGTTCAGCTTCCTTTGCTTCAATTGCCTTTTTCAGTTGTTCCTCTCTGCTTTTACGTTGGTCAAGTTCAATTGCGGCAGCTGCCAATAGTTGCTCTTGTGCTTCCGCTTTTTCTAACAAATTTTCACCCCCTACTAAAATTTTATTTTGCAAATTCTGCATTTTCTCTCGTAACGCCTCCTTCTCGCTCCTGTAATAATTCAAATTTTATGGATGCCTCCGGTTTATTCTTCTTATCTACTTTCAACAAACTTACTGAGTTCTTTTTAATTCTATAACATCCTTATCATCTGGACTTTTGTCTTCTCTTTCAGCTTTGTCGATCTTTTCGTTGGAATCCGCATCTCTGTCTTCCAGTTCTTCCATTGTTAATATCTGACTTCTCCTGCGCCGCGCCTTCTTTTCGAGTTTAGTTTCTCCTGTTTCTTGAGAATCTTCAGACTCCTCGGATTCCGATAATTCAGTACCATTTTCTTCCAATTGCTTACGTAATTGTTCAATTTCAACTTGAAATTGGCGAAGTAAAGCATCTTTTGGATCCTCATTAATCCTCGCCCTATTTTTGATATTCTTAGCACGATTCGCATAACGAAGTGTGCTAATAGTTTCGTCGTAATTTATATCTGCTGGGCTTACATTTGCACACTAAATTGAAGTAATCGAAACAATTATTTAACGACAATCATTCCTTAAGAAAGAAAGAAAGAAAGAAATTAAGAGTCCTACCCACCATTAAGGTTTTTGAATTACCACCCAATGAATCCTGCAGCAATCTTGTCAGTTTTGAATTTCTGTAAGGCACATGTGAACTCTGACCATCAACTAATGCAGATATTACATTACCTAACGTCGAAAGCGATAAGTTAATTTTTGTTGCTTCTCTTAAGCGAACTCCAGAAGCTTTCGTTTTACTCTGCCTTTCCGACCCCTAGAATAGTTGCGAAAAATTAATGCCCATCCTTTGAACGAAAAATGAAAAAAGTTATTCTCAAGACTTCGTACAGCTAAATCAACTAAATGAAGTTTTCCCATTTTAACATGTTGTTCACCATCTTCTCCAAGTTGACTAGATTCAACAGTGATTGTGAATATTGCGTGAGATCTTGAACTTGATACATTCATTGCTGTAGCTCCGACAACACCTATGTAATATTATTATTCAGTTATTGATAAATAACAAAGTATTAATGCATATTATTCATCAACAAATTAGTATGAATCAATGTTAATATTTCTATTGTAAAATACTATATTTTATATTTGTCATGTAAATATTTTGTGAGGTACTTACGGTTCTTATTACCAAGCGACATTATTCGATCTAAATCATCAGCATTATTTACGACATAGCCGCTGAGATCTTTCACGAATACTCCAATGTCAGGTCTTTCCTTTACTTCTAGTCTAGTGTTTTGATCTTTACCTAGTAAATCTCTAACTTCTTCGTTATAAATCTCTAAATATGTTGCCCGTACCAGGAATCTGTCGACGAAACAATACAAAATAGCAATGTAATATTCATTTACATTCTTCCCAATGAAGATACTCACTTTTGGTTGTCGTGAGCTTTAGCTATATGTCCAAAGATATGAGCAAATGTATTAGGAATAATACCCCTAAGCTGCGGGGACGTTTTTGCGCCAGACATGGTGTACGTTTTTCCAGTACCCGTCTGTCCGTACGCAAGTATAGTTCCATTATATCCCTGTAGGACTTTGTCCACAATTGGTCTTGCTGTTTCATTGTAAATATCAACTTGTGTCGAATCTGTATCGAACAGAGCATCGAAAGAAAATACTTTTGGTGGTTCTCCGTGTGCAGCATTAGGATTTTCAATAGTTATTTCGCTATTTATTGTATCCACAAGTACTATATTTTTGCAGTGCCCGTCCAACTCCTTTCCATTTAAAGGTCGAACACGCACGACAACTCTGACATTTTCTATTTCTCCGAGTTCCGTCGTACTGTCCTATATACAGAGTATGATGATGTGCATTATTAAAAAGGTATTTAAAAGTAACGAGTGAAACGATAAAATGATTGAGAGCTTAAATTGTTTCATGTATTTTCTCTCTTGTATTGCTAGGTAATAATATAGAATACTGATACTGATACGATTTGACAGACAGAGCTGTCAAACAAATATTTAATAACATCCTCTATTTGAAGATATTAGTATTTAGAAAGTATAAGAATACTAACTTCGGTTCCCGGCATTGCAGCTCTTTTACTGTTTAAAGTTCCATAAACACACGATTTAAAGCATAGTATTTAATCTGAAAACACTGATAAAACGCAATGGACTAGCAGACGACCTCCGTAAACAAATGGATCGATTTGTATGGATGGTTGCATTGCACGAAGGTAGGTGCAAGCAGTCACGTCATCTACACACCTGGAAGTTAAGAGCTCGGTAGATAATTTACCGATGCTATTACAAATTCCTTTAAAAAATTTAGTAGATTTTGTTAATTAATGTTTACGATGAAATAAATAAGTAAAAGACGTTTTCGGACGTTGCTATTTCTGGACCATGGATACTATTTAAATCTATGTTGTTCAAATAATTAAATCGCTTGGAATACACGTCAGATTAATTTTTTAAATTGAGATTATGTTTATCGGAAGTTAGTCTGGAATTCAACTTTTAAATTAGTAAATAAAGTGCAACTACTTAATATTAATAGTACAATGCATAAAACAAATCACCAAGTAGTAAAAACATTTTGATTAAAAATGCAATAATTTGAAATCCTATTTTCAAATGATAATAGTTTATATTAAATTAAATGTACATTTCTCCATGCAGGATAATAGAAATTATTTAACTATAATATGTAATCAGTAAATATAGTGCTGCTGTAGTGCACTTAGTACGTGCATTAATTTAACTTGCAATTATAGCAAACGACAGAAAATTTCTTTTTTATTTCAACCAAAAGGCGGACACAAGAAATTCATTTATACGGCTGCATTCTAACTCAAGTCATTAATAACAAACAACTTGGCTTCCACGGAGCTAAATTTCACTTCCGCGAAGGTACATTACATTAGTGACTCATATGTTCATGAAACTCCTACGTAACATCCACAACAAAGTACAAACATACATAAAACAGATCATCAAATAGCAGCTAATATTTATTAAAAAATACAGTCTCCTCAATTCACAGAACGACAGTAGCACAATAAATTACTGTCAATCCAACCAAAAAGAAAAAAGGAAAAATACTTAATAAAGTATATCACAATTTAAACCCACATCTCCCATCGAAGAAACCCGAACATATATGTATATAATAATGCGCGAGAATGAATAAGTATAGGTAATTGAAATTTCAAAAGAAATGTTTCCTTTTTAACGTTGCATACATTTCAGAGGCGACGAATGCCCAATTTACGAAGATAATCGTCGGGTGAAAATTGCATGCACATGCAGCCCGGGACAATGGGGAACAAATCCCCCTCTCTGTGCCCTAGTAGTTCCCCTACGTATATCTGGTACCCAGGAACCCCGATGCTTCTCCCCACCCAGAAAGAGTACCCGTTTCAAGCGAAACAGCAGCTGACGACCGTAACAATGCATTCTCTATACGCGAGAGCAATATGCTCTACGTTGGGTTACGGAAGAAGACGGTGAACTCCGTACCGCGCACGCTACTGTCCCGCTAGATTACCGGTGTTACAGCGGTGTACGGCTATCAGGGGACGCATAGGCTGCAGGTAAGGAACAATTTCGCTTCAGCGAGATATCGATCTTGCCACTCTCGATGTATCAACTAGGGTGTCCGGGCTTTTAATGGAGGAAATGTGCGCTTATCGAACGCAAAATGTATTAAAATCTCTTCTTGCTCCAGCTTCTTTATACGTAACACGTTGAATAGCATGTCGATTTAAAAGTAATAGAAGAAAGGATAATTATGCGAGAGGGTTTTTGTTCATTGAATTCAAATATTACACGCGTGCTCTTGAAAGTGATAAGTGATAAGACTGGGCCGGAGTTAATAAAATGATAGTTTATTGCTTACTTTGATTTTGATGCGAAAAATTTGGAATTGTGAAATAGAGTGATCGCTGTGATTGTTTAGAGTGAATTTATAGTGGTAAATGTAATATTTAGTATGCTTATGTTCAGGTATATTGAAGGGTGGAGAATTTTCTAGATTTCACGCGGTTACAGCATGAATTATCCCTTATCTAAATTTAATTTAGAGCAACGTTTTTATATTTTTTTTTCTACAGTTACTGTATTGCATTCATATGGTATTCTAAATGTCTCGTTTGGCGCAGTTTGCTAATCTCCTTTTTACTCGTATTTAAGGGGGACACATTATCAGGGAACCAGTTATTTTACGTTAGGCTTGCCTTTAAAATGCTTGCTGCATTCGCACTACAATGACAACAGCCCATTCATTGTAGAAATAAATTGCACAGTTACCTCTGAACAAAATTTAATGAATACATAAATTCCTTACGAAGTTCCTAGATATTATAGGGTTTTTATTATAAATAAGATAGAGACGTACAAATTATTTACCTGATTTCAATACATCTTATTCAAATCATACAGGATTCAATTCCGATTAATTAATTTTCCGAATAAACAAATTCTCGATTAATAATAAATACTCTTAAATCTTTTATATTACCACGAAACACAGCGTCGAGTGAATCTTAATCAAACCAGACAGTGCTTGTGACAATTTCTTCGCTCTTTCACAGTGGAAAATGTTCGTACAACCTGGAACTGTACTGTCACAGTGAAGTGAAGTTCTTCTCTATTTCCTCGTTTTACCATCCTCTTGCACCTGACACCCTGCAAAAAAAGAAGGAGAAAGAGATCTATCATTGCTGTTGAACGGAAAAAGAGGATACCGGAGGACGAAGAAACAAGAGAGAGAGAGAGAGAGAGAACATAAAAAGGTATACCGTCGAAGAAATGGGAACAAATTAAAGGAACTTTATGATGAAGGGTAATAGAAAAAAGAAGTAGAAGAATTATTACGAAGGGAATGAAGGGGATCGAGATATAAGCAAGGAAGGAAGAGAAGAAGGAAAAGGTGAGAGGAAAGAAAGAAACGAAGGTGGAAACAGGTGAGGGAGAGAGAAACAGAGAGAGAAGTAGAGAAACAGGAGAAAGACACAAGAAGAGAATACTCGAGAGTGGTTCTGTTACCTGGTCCGTTCTCCTCTCCCTCTGTGACGGCAGGTCAGTGTTGCTGTACTCGTGGACAAGAACGGAGCATTTTCACGCAAGAAAGTCGGTCTCCGTCGGTTTTCTCGTCGTTGTTCAATCGCACGATCTCAGTGAAAACGTTTGCACGTAGAAATGTGATGTATCCACGTGGAGCAACCCTTTCACTGAGCAGTGAAATAAATCGTTTCGACTAGGAGGTATGTACGTATGTATGTTATCGTTTAATTTTAATTGCAACGCATGGGACGGGGATTGTGTCGTGTTGGGCCAGTAAATAAAAGTCCCAGATGGTATATGCTTTCGCACGTTTGAAAACGAAACGTTGTGTCGTTTGTGAGAGCCCGTATGATTTCTCGTGTTATAAGATATCGAGGTCAGCGTGTTATAAAGAAAAGTAAAAGAAAAAAAAGTAGAATGGCGTTCATTAATGGGTTAAACGCGTTTGTAGTTCGCACGGTGAAAATCGTCGCGTGTGTCACGCGTGTTGAACCGCTGGTATCATCTATAAGTAGGATTGACGTGCCACGAAGCACGAGTGGAACGCACTTACTATTTTCCAGCGCACGTGCTGTTACCGTATGAATTGGGCACGTAATGATTTGTTATGTTTCTATATTCCCGAAGATTGGTGTGATTGCATTCGTTTTCGCGTTGTTTCGCGGGCAGAGTATTATTTGTGTGTCATTATGTAAAAGAAACAAGTTACTAGTACAGACTGCGCATAAGAAATTAAGAACTTAATCTGTTTAACATGATTATACCGATGAATACCAATATGTACGTACTACTTTACTATTGCTACTTTACTGCTATTACTACTTTACCAGTTACTACCATTAATGACGAATAGGTTGTTTCTTAAATTTACCGTAAAGTTAAAGAACCTCTTGCACTTGAACGATTCATTTCGATTATTTTTCTAACGCGAGCTTAGTTATTGCTCTGCGGTACTTTCTAGCGTTCAGAAGTTAAAATAGCAAAACAAACAGGTAGTACGCGTATAATTTTAGAAATTGTGTCTGCTAACATTCTACGTGGAAATTAAACTGGTGCACAGCTCTTGCGGCTGGCGCGTACATTTGTATAAATATGTAAATAAGTTCAGAATAGGAAGCTAGCCAGGGCGTCGAATCCTTCGACAAAACAAGAACAGGTTTCAGAAAGAACTTTAACTCTGTGAAAGGAGTTGGTATTCTTAAGAGACTCTCATAAGTATGTATATGTACGCGAGGAAGAGAAAAAATACTTTTCCTTCAGAAAATTAATTTTAAAAATCCAACTCGTGCAGCACTTAAATATAACATTACCGAATGGATCTGGCTAGTTTTACCAGCACCTATCAAACCGAATATGTCATTATCTCCTTCAAAGCAATACAAGTTGACATTTATTTAAGCGATGAGAAATATGCAGGTATAGGGATCATTCAATATAAACTATATTCACCTTCTTTACGCGGACGAAATATTTTCATTCATAAACAATTATCCTTTTCCGGAGTAGATAACTTATCGTAAAAAAGTCTAAGGTCGTCCATCTGCAATGTAAAGGAAGAAAGTAACATTTTTCCACTCCGAAATGCACGATTAACATTTAATTCAATCGAAGTTTCATTGATCAAATTCGATTTTCTCTGAAATTCAATCTCCTATATTATAGTGACGAGAAATCCTCAGTTGTGTCGCGTTCAATCAACGCAGGGTGACATGCGACCAGCGATACGTACCTGAGGCGCTTTTTCTTCGAGAAATTCTCTGAAATTCTCGAGGCAGACGGTGCACCTTGCACCATAAACTCGGACTCGTCGGATTGGCATGTTATGTACGGGTTGTGGCAATGTAATGCGGCATAGTAAGGTATGGGCGCGTAAGACAGATGTTGGCTAAGAAACAAATAAAAGAGAAAGAGAAGGAAAGAGAGGACGACGACGAGAGCTGGTAGCTTGAAAGCAATGCCACAATCTGACGAGTACTGCAACACTGCCATTAGTCATTTCGCGATATCTTTTACAAAAGATCTTAACGATTTAGCTTCCTTAATTTTAAGCCGATTATGTATACGCGAACGAGCCGAACTGTTTTTGAAAAAATTAATACACCATCGTCCCATTCATTCGTTCCGTTTATTGGCATTCATTTACGGACATTCATGATCGTGCAATGAATGCAACGTGATGGATTGTCCATATAATTGCTATTTTATCCTGTTCGCGTTATAACGTTGCAACTTGGACGAAACGCGCATTTCTCGAAGCATGGGAAAATCAACGGGGTCGTTCAATTTAATTCAAAGATGACAGTCGATTCTGTGTCGTCTGATTTATTTCTTCTTGAGGGGCGAAAGATTTTCCCTTAGTTCAAAACTCGTAATTACTGATAGCTATTTATTCGCCACATAATATTCTATGAAACTTTATTATATTAGCATTAGTTACTGAACAACATTCGTGTTTGTGGGTCTTGAATTATTCGTAACCTGTTAATTAGTATCAGTTGAAGTAAAGGTATTATAATGTGAATTACAAGTAGGTAATTTCGAACTTGTTACTAACAGTGTCATAGTGCGTATGCGATACGAAGATAACTTCTAGAGTGGAAATTCTGTCCGACATATTGCACGCACAGTGCCGTTAAACAACGGTGCCTCGCTCCCTGTCTGTGAACATTAACGATACATACCATAGGGTACTCGTATAGTGGTGTACTTTTTCTATCATGCATAATATCATATTGATCTAACAACGTTATTCTTCATAGTAAATAGTTATGAACACGTTTTGAAGCTGCATGTTTTACTGTTTTTTGCTGTTTCGATGTTTCATACATGAGTAACTTCTTCGCGGACCGTCGTTTACAAGAGAACAGATTGTAAGGAAAATATTCGTATCGTGCAGGTGTAAGTAACCGTCGAGCATGGACGTATAGAAAATGAGTAAAATAGAAGGAAAGGAAGATTTATATATTGTTTGTATAGTTACGAATATACGTGACACACGTTTTATGACAGTCCTCGGGCAGTGAAAGCGGACACAATTATTATAAACGTGTTCCTTTTATACGAATTGGGTGGATTAAAATAATAAGTTTGTCAAAATATTGAATACCTACTTGCCCCAATAGTTTCAAATATTTCGCAGCGTAAAGAAATATCCCGTCACTGATGCTAATTTGCCACAATTGTCTATTCGCCAAATAAAAATCGATATCATTGCAAATTAATTTTACTCGACGTGAATTTTATCCAACCCAGTTGAAAACTGGAAAAATATGAAACCGCGGTAGGCACTACAGATACGAAAAATTCGAAGGAGTGGTATTCTAAAGAAAGAAATCGAAAATATTTTCCACAAAAAAATAACAAATCATCCCCGCAATACGTAAGAAAATTTTGCGCCCATAAAGATAACATATTAATATCTAAGTTAAACGACAGATGATAATTTGATTGAAGGTCCTTTACTTTTGAGCAATATTGCTAATTAATCCCAAAATCCTACCTGTGCCCGTGATAAAGTTAGCGCAAGCGCGAATGTTACCAGTAGTTTCTGAGAAAAACAGATGGTTGGAGGTATTCGCGATGTATGTGTACCTACAAATTGTTCGCACTCAGTAGGAGCCCGAGTGCCGGTAGAGAAACATCCGTGTACTTCTTCCAGCAATGAGGAATACGAAATCGAACTCTTATCAATTGGTCAATGAATTCGATTGATACGGTACCGTGAAAGACAAAAAACGAGGTTTATCTTAAAATTATCTACTCGGAAGGAAAATATTTGACGGCTGATATAGTTATTTACATGATAGTGGCCAATTCGTATGAAAGTTTGATTCCCGTATGTGTTCAACGATTGCGTTTACTTTGCTGTTTATTTTTAAATCTTTACCATTCATTGCGATAAAGTGTTGAATCATATACTCAATCAAAGGGTTATATGTCTTGCGTGTCTGTATTTTTGTTAATGTGAGTGAAACAGTGTTTAATTTTGAACGATAAAGAGCCCTGATTTTTTAATATTTTCATTAATTGAAACTTTAAATTGCACTAAAGTAATAAGAAGAGAGAAGCTTCTTCGACAGTGAAAGTTTCGAAAATGTTGTAAAATTACACGAACTTTGCTCGTCAGCAACTTCTTAAAAACTTCTGAAAAATTTCAAGTAAAACTCAAATTAACAAGAAGAGGACTCTCAGATAGCTGCATCCTACGCTTACGGCGATTGTTAATACACGTGACGATTAAATAAATGTTCATAAAAATACTCGAAAAAGATTTGCCCCTCTCGAAGAGCATACTGAAAAAAAAATTCTATCCGAACCTCGCGGATTTATTAAAATACCGACGGATAATTCTACCGCCGCATAAACCGCAGGAATCATAAATAATATCAATTATGTCTTGAATTACGCCTATCAGCAGTTTCTTCCTCGTGTTACGTTTTTTCCGCTCGATGTCGAATTACTTGTTCGAATTGCT
The DNA here is from genome assembly GCA_907165295.1 of Nomada fabriciana. Classification (NCBI taxonomy): domain Eukaryota; kingdom Metazoa; phylum Arthropoda; class Insecta; order Hymenoptera; family Apidae; genus Nomada; species Nomada fabriciana. The sequence continues at coordinate 8,947,568 of OU015695.1, forward strand.
GTTACCGCGACGAAAAGCCATAATGGACACGCACAAATTGCCACGATCGAAAGAGGCGTTATAAAATCGTTCCCTCGATTCGTTTAAAAAGAATCGAACGTAACAAGACACGAGTCCCCGATGCTCATTGTTTCGACGAGGAACGACTGAATCGTGGGTCGCTTTACGCGAGACCAGCGCAAGGTTTACGGGTTGGTCGGTGCCTTTTTTTTCTTTTTTACCGGGTCGTTGATCGACAATTTTATCGTGGCAAAGGTGGCCCGAGGTGAGAGTGTCTCGGTGAGAAGCAAAAAGATTTCTTGAAAAGAAAAGTATGCAGCTACTTTCCAGCTTCATGGCGAGGCACCTGAAGCGAGGAGCATCCTTGAAGAAAGGTACGGTACTGCGGACAAGGCACCAGGCGAACACTCATTTAGAACAATGCCAGCGTAATTACTACGGCAGAAATACGATCTTCTTTAAATGCGTTCCTCTTCCATGGTCTCAGGCCGTTCGACTCTTCGCATTTCTCATTGATACGGGACCAATTAATAATGATTCTCCCACGATCGAAGGATTCAACGGTGATTCAGAGTGTTTCCTACTGTTTCCGTGAAACCGAAATACTTTCGACTCGTCAGATATTTTTAACAACTTTATTATTCTTCCTTGAATTATCACTTCGATAATTGTACCTACGTCGCGTCCATTGTGGGTTCATAGATCATTTATCTTGAGAGAGGATAGGTTTGTTTCAATTTTAATCCGAATTAATAAACATTAAAGAAAAAGAATGCTTTTAGTGTTGGATCTTTTCTTCGGTTCTAACGGTCGACGTGTTTACTGGGCGTAGCAAAATATTGTACAATGAACGTATATTGATAAATTACGTTGGTAATTGATAACGATATTTCGTTCTAACGTTGTCTCGTAGAAAATTGCTGAAAGTAATTGGAGTGAGGAATGACAACAAGTAGGTTAATTCTTGGGAAAAATTGCATGGTACATACTTCCATGGGAGACATTTCTCTCCAATTTCGTTTCGACGCTACTTTCGAAACGTTAGGGGAACACTTTCCATTTGGGACTAAATTTGAAGAAAAGTGCACGTTCGGCATGACTTTCTCGCATAAACAGTTCTTAAGTAGAAAGATTTTCAATTGATTGAATCCCTAGCACATTAGTCGGGTGAGATATAATAATTTTGCATCATGTTGCAAATATGCCTGTTACAGAAAATTGTCTTACAGGGGAATACATAATTTCCAGGTCGTTAGATAAATAGTACGTGTGTAATGAATGTCGACTTCAACAAAACACAAACGGCATTAATTCATAGTTAAAAGGATTCATCAAGAAAGTATAATTACTAAATGTGCTGTTTTATCCTACACGATATAATACTTCATTGAACTTCATAGCGCAATAGATAATTCAATGCCTTTGTTTATTTGCATTTCGATCAATTTACTTGCAAATTGCGTGACCATACGCGGTAGTTTCGTTTATAATCGCACAATGGAATTTCATGGGAATTGGTGCTCAATTGAGTCAAATTAAAACGTAATCCATCGTTAATTTTCACGTTAGAAAGATATCATTCTGGCGGGAGTTATTAGTAGCTACGGTTTTATAGTGTCAGAAAAATAATGGTAAATAAAGGACTTAAAGCACTTTCATCTTTGTGTTATTTAAATAAAAACAAGTTGCTTCCTTTTTCTGAGCAATGTACGGAAGTTTGAAAGCGCATGATCTACTTTATTTAATCAATATGAACCGAAATATGTATCTACTCTAAGTTCCAAAGAAGTAGTTGCAATCACGCGATGTTGATTTTCTATGGTCAGTACCGATAGGGCAGTGATTCTTAACTGAAACATTTTTCTCTGTATCTAAACTGTTTCAAAACAATTTTAACGTAAGCTCTGTATCAGTGATTCTAATTATATTTCCTGCTCCTTCTTATTGCTCTATATTTCATTATTTACACATACATATATTTAGTTACGTATTCAATTGGCTGTCATTGAATTTCATTACAAAAATTTCTTCCATTACACTTTACCCTTACAAACAATACAGATTTACAATTCTGTCAGGCGAGTGTTAGATACAGCAACACCTGGAAAGGTTGTGGTATCAATTTCTGTGCAAGGGGTGCTTGTAATGCCAAGGTCTTGTCCTCGATTGCTCCTGCTTCCACTCTTAAACATATCAGACAGTTCATGCCTACTGACATTTCAGTCAGCAAATTAAATCAATTCATATACTAATGTTCGTTACAAATTTCACTTGCCCAACTGCTCACAATTATCACAACTGTTTAAACTTGTAATTTCTAAAGCGTAAAGAAGCGTGAAACCTATGGTACATTGTACATTTACATACTCAATTCATCGTTGCGAAGATATGTGCATATAGTGATATACAATATCTGAAGCTAATTACTTTGTACTTACATACACATACATATGGTTCTTTTCATAACACAGACTATCCTTCTGTTTATTGGATCAAATAATGTTGAATGTCTTGTTCGTACATCAGTAATGAAAAAAAGATACTTATCAATTAAAAGAAAGAGAAAGGTAAGGTCACATGCATCTCAAGCACTGAAATCCGTTTCAATCTCGAAATCGCGTTGAAGATTCACGCGACGTTTACGAGGGTCGCATAAATCGTCGTAGACGTCTTAACAAATGGATCAAGTAAACGCGACATTCCATTAAGACCGTACTGAATTCACCGCGTATGTATTGTACGTTGCAGTATCGTTAATTGCGTTCAACCGACGTTCGTCCTTGCACCTTTAGTTGCATTGTATTTGATATGCACACCGGTGTGGGGACTTCGCCATGCGACGAAAGAAAGAAAGAAAGAAAGAAAGAATTCTCAGATTGTACGATACCACGGTTGTTAGCTAGATCATAATAAAAACAGTTTTTCCTATAAGGTAAAGAACTGGCCGGCTTTTTTCATAGTCCCTCGTCAATTACGAACTTCAAACGTTTAACATGATATCGTAGATCATGTACTAAAAAGGAACTGTCTACATTTCACACACACACCCACGATTTGGGATTTAATAATCTCGTTTATTTCTATGACTGCAATTTCACGAAAGGAAATACTTGGCAACATTTTAGAGTTACACAGTATTATTTAAATGTTCAATTATGTATGTATAATACTTGTAAAAATGTCTCTTTGCAACCTTTTTTATTTCATCCTTGGAAATTTTGGTAAGAGCTCACTACCAGGTAAATCACGTGGATGATTTAGAAATTAATAACTGTTTTACTTCAGTATACTTTCTATGCATACTTTGCACGCCCCCGTTTTAAATATAACTCTGAACTTAATTAGTTGATAAGCGTGTATTAAGTAATTATAATAGTTTACTGGATACCGTAGTTATCCAAAGAGAATTAACAATTGCCCTTCTTTGGCTCTTTTGTAGGGAAACGAGAAACTACTGGAGGCGGATACACGACAGGTATTTCTCCAGGTGCGATAGGGGGTCCACCCAAAGCCGTTAACAATACCGCGGGTTACGTTACTGCACCATCTGGGGGTGCCAATATGATCCCCGAAGATACTATTCCTGATGAAGAGTTCGCCTTAGCCATTACTCAAAAAACTCAAGTAAGATAAATTTCTTATTGTTACATAGTTCTATGTCTATTCCTTTCTTGATGCAATAAACTGGATGAGTCGAAGTAAGTTAATGATCATCGCCATTAATTAAGTTATGCTAGCCTTCGACAGGTTTCTTATATTAGCAAGAGTTATAGATTAGTATTGTAGTGTAATAGTGCATTACAATAATTATTACATATCAATATGGCAAAAGTAGGACATTCAGAATTCATTCACGAGTTTCATATATTTGGAAGAATATAAGAAAATTAATTATTTTCCATAAATGGTAAAATATTTTCTATAATATATTAATATTAATATTACTATTAATATACCTAATTTCATCAAATCTCAGTGGATAATTAAAGATTCAATTAATAATACATTAACACGTATAAATAACATTAATATTTGACAAATACGGATATTACCTACATTTCATGCACTATATAAAGATATATTGCACTAACAATTATATCATTAATGTATCTACGTGTCACGGTGTATAGTCTTTGCTAATATCAATTACTCAGAACATTTGTATCTTATTTGTATTAAATCATTGATCCAAAAATTCTGCGTAAGTCTATCGGAAGTGATAAGAATAACTATGTAAGAAAACCAATTACTGTTCCCCGTAAACGTAAAAGGTATTACTCACAATATCGCGGGGCACTCGGAAAATCGGCAGGCACTTGAAGCTTTTTATCGCCATTATTTGATGGATTAGTGTCGACTGAAAAACTCGTCCACGTGTATAATAAAAATGTCGCAGTGCGAAATTAACATTGTAGAGGATGCACGTGTACAAACGTAAACAGCTACGAATGTCTTTTTCATTTAATATGAAATGCATGCCACGTAAGAACATAGTTCAGTGGTCCTTATTCTTGTAACGTTAGGAATTTTTCAACGGAATTTACGTGATTCGAATCGTCAATCTCATCAATGGTAGAGGCAAAATAATGTTCACCGGGAAATGTACCATTAGGATTCCCTCGTAAGATACAGTTTAACGAGTACGTTGTATCGCAGCTCGAAAGCACAATAAGTTGTTTTCTTTCGGTGCTGTCGGCCCCACGGTTGTGAATTAAATTGCACGTTGTTTAGAAACGAATGCAGGTGTTTCAAGAGAAGAACAAATATAATAAACGGGTAACAGCTACGTGCACATACGGGGAACGGGAGTAATTTTCTTAATTATGAAACGAAATCGTGCGACTGTTAAGATTAATTAGAATGGAAGGGTCAAAATTAAATTACTAAATGCATGTTGCTATTAAATAACAGGGCGCTTTCATTTGTCATTATTTCATTAAATATTGTTCAGCTTTTTACTGTTGGATCTGAAATTTTATGTGCAAGGTAATTTTCGCGAAAGGCATTCGTATTATTTTACTGAACGACATGCGCAGCGTAATTCCTCGAATTCCTTTTATTGTTAATTAACATCCGTAGCTTCTTTTACGCGTAACCATTTGAATCACAAACGCTGACCTGGCTCTTTTATTTTGCGTTAGAATGCGAGCATAAATCGAGCGCATCCATTAATGAGATTTGCCGAAGATAGGTATAATATGCGATATTCGAGTCTCGAGTTTATGGATGCAAAGCAGAAATTATTGTCTACGTGGGAAATACTGCTAGTAATGCTTTCCGGTGTGGAACTCGTGAGACTTCTTCAGTGATTTTTATCGTCGTATTACTTAGCTTGTCGACGCCAAAGGAGGAGGAATAGGTTTCCCTACCGAGTCTCGAATTCCTTGAAGAAAATATAATATACATACATACCTCTACCGTAGTAACCCTTAATATACTTTGCAGCATATAATTAAAAAAAAAGAAGGGAAGAACGAACTTCTTCTTCTGACAATGTTGTACTTTATATTCTCGTTTTTATAAAAGATAAACACCAAGTAATAAGAAACTAAATTTCTCGATATATATAACAGTAGAATTGTTCATTTTTTGAGGATAGTTATGTTTTGAATAATGGATAGTATTATTTATTATCTTATTAGAAATTAAAAATTGATAATGATAATGCACGAACAGAATCGTCTTCAAATTTTTCAAATCGCCTGCTACCATTGCAAATGGCACACAGACTATGTACGCAAGGAGAGATACAAATTGGAAAGCAATATAACATATTTATCGGAACTTTCAAAAATTCCAGAATACCATGCTGATGATTGTTTACGCTACGCGGTCTCATTGCCTCGACACGAATATGATTCTTCCATCATACAAATGATCGAAATAACAAGACAGATTTTATTGTACCACTGATGATCGAAAAAAAAAATACACATTCATTGTCCCAAGGCTCCCGTCTTGGAGCACCAGGAGTATTCAGATCGACCTCGCTCCCTTAGCATTGGTCAACTTTCTAATTAATGAAATGTTACGTTCTTGACGAGACAGGTAGTGCATTACTATTGCATCCAATGACGATATGAACCAAGCCCATGAAGGTTCTTTCTTTGCGGTATTGAAATTACTATCGAGTGGTCCCTTGCACAATTTTGTCAGCCCGTCTTGTCCCAACAATATATCAGTCTCCAAAACTAATTGAATATCGAGCACACAGTCTTCTTCAAAGTAAGTAAGATAGATTATTCTGCATTTCGTCACGAGCCACAGATATTGACAGGAATTTATTGGATTACAATAAAAAGCGAAAGGGAGGAGCATTCAGGAAAGTTATTTAAATAGTTTGCAGTACGTATCATACGCTTTATTGTAATGCCTATTTTAAGGATCATTATGTGGTATGTTTACACGAACAGGAGGTATGACCATCCGTTTGTTTTACTGTAATGAATAGAATAGTTCAAGCGTGCGTCGCTCGTGATATTTGTAGAAGCGCAAAACACGTGAAACTTTACGATTTGAATCAATCGCGTTTATTCATGCAATATAATCTGATCATTCTGAGGTTAATGACGTTCTCCACGACGCCAGAGAAATGTACGTGCACGCGATGTTGCGTGAGTGTACGCGAACCATGTCCTATATTCTAGTTAGATGAAGGAATAATGATTTTTATTATGTGCGACTTTCCCCTTATTTCGTTTTTCACCAAAGAAACTTTAGCACGTTTAGTTCAGAGCATATGATAATCAATACATTGCAAACAGCAGATTCAGTACAGCCCGTGTAGGCGTCTGTGTAAACGTTGGATTATAGAATCTGCAGAATGTTCACGGAATGAACTTTTTTGAAATTTCACCTCAATGTATTTGAGGCACGTATTTCAAAATGTTTAAAGTATCTCCATGATATTCTAGTATTTATTTAAAGATGTAGCACGCGCGAGGTATAGATATAAACAAGCATAATAATATTAAAAATAAAGGATGAAATACAGAATTAACATTTTTTCTAAAATAACTACATACATGTATCCGGGATATCAAAATTCACAAGATATCCTATCCTGTCAAATAAAAAAAAATCTTCTATAAGAAATAGTAGAATAAAATTTCTCTTGGAGCACGATTTATTAAAAAGTACAACATTGTTATTCGTTTCAATTAAGCGTGTAAAATACCGTTTTCATTAACTCACGAAATACAACAAGGTTCTAATACAGTAATTGTAATACGGACAATTATTTCTTTGCAGAGAGACGCAGAAGCTATTCGCAGTGCCCTGTATCTTGGCGTGGCTCTTACAGTCGCATGGATAATAGGTGCAACAGGCTTATCGCTAGCATGGCTCGTGCTAGTGTTAGCACTAGCAGGGACAATACTTAAAGCTAGAATATTTCGTCTCCTTGAATCAACGATTCAACGCGAATTAGCCAGGCTACGTCGAAGAAGAGCTTTGTACAAAGACGAGACTGCTGAGTGGCTGAGTTTACTACTCAATAAATGGTAAATACAATTTTCATATTTTCGTGATTATTATATTATATTATTCACTATTAAGGAAATTAAATATTGTATGATGTTAATGTAATGTTTTCACAAAGTTATTGACTATATATAACATACGTATAAAGTACAAAGACGTTTTAGATCATTTTCATCGATTACAGTATGGAGGGAATGTATCTGCTGAATTTAAGACAGAATTAAAAGATTAACGTGATAGTGATATAATAAAGTCGCACAAGTAATTTAATTGATATGCGATATCCAACTCATGAACTATTATACACTATTCAATTCATCAAAGCTATAATCAAAATTACAGTTTCTTTTTTACTAAATATTATTTGCGACAAGAAAGATAGACGCGTAATTGCCTGTAAATGTTTAGATACATTACTTCTAGTTTATTTACTTCGATTATAACGTAAAATACATATTTCAAATATATTTTTGATATAGTCAATGTGTATTTGATTTCTAATAGTGACAGAGGAAATTATTTCTCTAGATAATATTTTAACTATCTCCACATTTGAACTTCGTACATATTTTATTTGGAACGTTTCAAGATTAAGTAGAAGTAGTAGAATATTATGTCGAGCTTATCATAAGCTCTTGCAATATTCAATTTTAGTTTCGTACGTCGATATAAAATAGTAATAAATTATCCATTGAAAATCTCATGATTGTTAATGCTTCGAATATCTCTCGTACGTGAACGAACGCTGTTCAAGAATCAAGAGTATGTAGGTATTTGTAAACATTCCACATTCCTCGAGTATATAACCCTTGCCTTTCACGTTTCGCTGGTACTTGACTGCACATATGTACCTACACATATATGCCATACTGCTATTACTAATGCGTGGTTGACAAAAGCATGGGTTTCAAGTCGATGCTCATTCGCATCCTAATACTCACTTTGAAACTATATTTAGACATTATTGCAGGAAACAAGCACTTTTAAATTTTGTTTTCCTTTTACCATAAGCATAGTATGCTCCTCCGAACTCTACGTACGATTATATTACCTTTATTTAACAATAATAATAATTACGGTTTCTTTCAATTATTCAATTATTATAACGAACCGCATAAGTAAAGCAGAATAAAATTCCATATCAAATTCGATTTAACATTTATCAGAAATGTTTTGTTTCAATAATGTGTCGAATGTTTGCTATACATTAGAATCGTACATAAGATTGCATTTCTTGTGTAATATAGAATGCGCTCACGTACATAAGTATTCGCAACCACCATTCTCTTTTCATTCAATTCCAAATCATTTTCTTCCGTAAACGTGATACGCCAGACAGGAAGAAACCACCCACATAGATCTTGCAACGTAACGTTGTAACCTGGGGCAGTTTGTACAGCTAACTACGGTGTAACGATAATGACACGAATTCATTACCTTACCATGGCGAAAGGAGCACAAACCGGACATCTATATTCATGTGCTTTAGTATCACAGTGTGTCAGATAATGGGCATAGAAACGGCATGAAAGAACTTTATTAAATGTTGCGTGATAACAGACAACTACAAAATATGTTACGCATAAAATTGCAGGGAAAAGAGAACTTAAGATTTACATAGCGTGTTGTTAATTATTTAGTTAGAATATAAAAGCTGTCTAAAAAAAACTTATCTAATTTATCGAGCATTATCTCGGAAATGGAATTGCATGGTTTAAAAATTTATGCCATAGAAACTTGAAGAGCGCCTACTACAATCTAGAAATAGAACACTATTATTAACATACTGAATTAGTTATGTTGATTTATAATCCGGTTCTCTTTCTAATGCTCGGATTTCGTTAGATTTCATCCAAGCACTTAACTAATTGAACTGTATTTTTAATTGGACCGAGTACAAACATTTTACAGCAAACACGTCGGTCGCAAATTATAATTTGCTTTAAAGAAAGATTTATCGCATCGCTGTTTTTATTGACATGATGAAATAAAATATATGTGGCTTGTGATTAATTAATGTATGTCTGTTAAATTATTTGTGGCAATTAAGTGCTGTTAGTTTTTTTTTATATTAACGAGCATAATTTTTCTACTTCTATCGTTAACTTAGTATCTCGTCTACAATACAGGTGGAGATTTAGTGCTGCCAGCATATTTTCTTTGGCGAAAGAAAGATTGGAGCCTCTTTTAAATGAAGCTAAACCGGGAATACTTGGTAAGTCTTTGAAAATTGCACTATTAAAAATGTATACGTTGTGGAAGTGTCGAGCGTGAAATTCTGGAGCAACATTAACGTAAATACCGATTACAATAAAGACAGATATTCAATCAGAAAATTTACCATATTCAACCACAGAATATGAAATAACTTTTTTTGATTAAATGAATTGTTACTATTTTATATGCTCCTTAATGGTCTCGATTTATCCAATTATTGTTCACCAACAACACTGTTTAGGACCCCTGGAATTAAGAGAACTGACTCTTGGTGAACAAACTCCTTGCATCACTCGCGTGAGAACTTTAGATTATGCGAACGACGATGATATCGATGGGCAGACAGGTCAAGCGAAATTGTCGATAGAAGCTGATGTTCGGCTCGATTGCGAACAATTTCGTATGCTTATCACTACAAGACTGTTTGGGAAAGGGTTAGTATGTAATCATATTTTGTTAACGGGCGAAACGTCTTAAATACTTCTTCCGGATGAACGTACACGATGCAAGTCTGAAGCAAAAAACACATGCAGTGATTAAACAACAATAGATATTTCGTGATAAATTAAATTTAAAACAATGAACGAAAAATTCTGCAAGATCTCTTCCGGCAAATATACAGAATTCGAAGTTAACTTTCACACAAAATGAATGAAACACAAAAACTTGTACTGTTATCCGGGTCCTTGATCTTTACGAAGGCTTACCAGTTTCTGCGTATTACGTTGACCTGTACTACTTGAAAAATATGCGTGACCAAACATTGATATTGGCGCATAAAAAAATACTTAAAAATACTGTACTACTTAAAGAATAGCCCGGCCCAACGTTGGCCTGTAGTAATTAATGAAATGTATGACTGAGAAAAGGTTGACTTGCGCCACTTAAAAAACGTATTTCTAACCATGCACCATTGATTATTTAAAATTTAATTGTATAACTACAAAACCAGTCAACGTCCAATCACATTTTACGTAACGACAGTTACCTAAAGATTTAACGTTGAATTAAAGGGTCGGCATGGACGTTGATCTCGCCGTGGAGAAGCTGTCCCTGTCGGGTACCATCCTCGCCACCCTGACCCTTAACCCAATGGCACCATTTCCTCACGCAACCTCTCTAAGCGTGAGTTTCTTGGAGAAACCGGACGTTTGGTTCAGCGTGAGAATTCTGCGAGCTGTGCAAATGATGGAAATGCCCTTAATCAAGACCTGGATTCACGCAGTGGTCACGGACGCTTTGGCCAGCTGGATCGTCGACCCAGGTCACTTGGAAATGAATCTAAGGGCTCAAGAAAGACCTGGGCCCAAATTCGATTCAATAGCTAATTCCATTCCACAGGGGGTGCTCACGGTTGTTTTATCTCAAAATGGATATCCTGGTAACTGAGAGATGATAAATAATGGAAATTAATATCTGACAAAAATTGTGTTACTCAATAATAATTCAAGTATCCGCGATGTGCAACTAAATCGTGTTGTTTAATTTGCAGCCCCTGCTGGAGACGAAGTAAGGTGGCTCGTGGTAACCGTAGGAGATCAGAGGCGGGTTACGACCCCTTTAAATTCCACGTGGAATGAAGACGTCTCTTTCTTAGTTGGCGCGTTGGATAACGAGAAAGTCTCTATCAAGTTGAAAACGAAACGACTTGTCAGTACCACCACGCTGGCGCAATTCGAACTTGCACTCGGAGTGTATAATTGGGATAATTCGCAAGTGTAAGTTGTCACGATTCTAATATCACTCCGACAGAGATGAACACCCCTGTTTAAACGGCTCAAGGTGGGATATTTTTTAACATACTTTTCTTTTACCAGGATCGAAACCGTGTTACAACAAAAGAAACCGTCCCGCAGCAGTGCGAACATTCCGAATATCAACGCTCGATTAGAGTACACAGCACTGCCGAAATTAGATCCGGAATTACCGCCGCCGGAATTAATCGAGGACAATTCACATTTATCGGGTAAATTTCAGATTTTTATTTCTTTATTTAATCTCCTTGCAATTATATCAATTGATGTTAAAGATAAAGAGAAAGTTACACTCTGCTCGAATTATATCCGTGAAGTTGTGACATGATTTTTCCTTTTTGTGAAATATAACTCGCGTGTTATCGTATCTGATATTTTCAGCGTCACGAAAATATTCCAATCGGGCACAAAAATCAGGTAAAATACAAAAAAATAATGTGTCATTGTTGATCGTATTAACAATGCCAGCATATTAAGCATGAACTATGGATGGTCGAATTTTTCTTTGTATTTTTTCGTGCACAGTACAAAATTGTCAGTCGTTTTCGTGAATTGTGTTGTATAGTTTCGATACAGTAGTATTTGATGGTGATGCAGAATGCACGTATAACATTGTACTTATTGCAAAATCATTTTCAGGGGTGCTTGTGGTGTACATTCATTCGGCGGAGAATTTAAATAGCGACAGTTCTCAATGTAATCCTTATTGCATGTTATTTAACAATCGTAAAAAGGTAGGTTCTCTTGAATTACAAAATATAGAACTATGTAAATGTAATTTCAGGCACTTGTTTGACAAATAATCTTGTTTAATTCACAGGTGAAAACGACACATTACATTCGAAGCACTACATCACCATGCTGGGAAACCAGGGCACAATTTCTTGTACAAGATTACACTCAAGTATCGTTAAGCTTTGTCGTGTATTCTTGGAATATATCGAAATCCACTGACAGCGATATGCTTGGGCTCGCTATTTTATCTCTATCTCAAGTAAGATCACGTAATTAATGCGTCGAAGGGCAACGGGAATTAAACAGAAACTGTACTTCAACTTTGACTACAAGTGCGCAATAATTAGCAGAAATCTGAATATTTATATATGGAATAAATGCCACTAAATAATATTTCAATGGAATACTCTCTGATCTTTATCTTTTATTCTTTTAAATAACTTTCACCAGAAATTTACCTTCGTATGAAAATAAGAATTTCTTATTCAACATTTATTTCCATACTAATATTAACTTTTTTCTGTACCGTAGAGTGCCATCAATTGTATGATATTTTCAATGTTTCTATTAATATCGGTGAAACCATCTCTTATTACAGGAAAGTACGTGGATAGTTAAGAAGGAATTAATTCTCAGTGGTTCGAATAATATGTCGACTATGTCAGTTTCCGTATTATTCTATCCTGTGAAAAGCGTACAGCAAGTGGTCACCAGTCGTAGAAGTAGCTTGGCATTTCCAATGTCGGACGACGAACCAAAATCGAAAAGAAATAGCCTACCGTGGATGCAACAGGCAGTTAGTACAATCGATGAAAGCAATTACCTATTAATACCATCCTGATGAAAATTTATTTTTGCTATCTGACATATTATGTATTTCTTCAGAAACTGTTATTAACTCACAAGGATATAGATCCTGCCTCGTCCGACGTATCCAGCTTACTTTCCACAGGAAGCGGTTTAATGGAAGTAACGCTGATAAGGGCGAGAGATCTTGTGGCGAAGGATTTGAATGGTTTTAGCGATCCCTTCTGCGAATTAAAATTAAATAACGAAACGAAATATAAGAGCAGCATAAAGAAAAAAACATTAAATCCCTGCTGGGACGAAAGTTCGATCATGGGCTTACCGAGAAGCAGCGAGACATTGGACGTCGTAAGATTTTTCTCAATACTTTTCTAATAGAGTAATTATAATTGCCGTTACCTGTAGCAATTTTTCTTAAAGGTTCTATGGGATCATGATACTTTTGGTACCAAGGATTATCTTGGAAAAATATCATTGACTCTCGACGACATCAGAAAATTATCGAACAGCGATCAGTCCCATTGGTTCACATTAAGGGGAACCAAAACTGGATCTGTCGAACTGAAGATTAAGGTCTTGTCCGAGGAATGTGAGGTATATATACTGGAAGAACTTTTATATAAATTGTATCTTTCGAAATATCTATTTTATCGTATATTTCAATTTACACTTTTATTTAGACTCAGAGCACTTATGCAGCCAGCAATATCAGTGAAAGTTCAACGCAGTTAAATATTGAAACTTCTGAAATGATGTCGAACATTGCAAGGAGACCTTCGATGGAGAAATCGAAGATGAGATTACATTTAGACGTTGTACCGCCACCGCCGCCCCCGCGCACAGTTACGTTGTTGAAACCAGCTATTTCTAATCAGTCTGGTAAATTAACTTTCAAATATTCAATCTGCATCAAGTGTTAAATAATAATTGTGTAAACATTCTATACTGGAAACGTTATTTGAATCAGACAAAGGCAGCATCGGAAGCAAAGACTCTAATGAGACAAATGGAACACAAAATTCGTGGATCCCAAGAGTTATCACAGAATCCGTGGCCGATGCGATCGACGACACTGACACAGCTAAGATAAGAGAAAGACGTTCTTCCCACATCAGTTTGACTCCAAGCCCTGAACACAGTTTTGGGAAAAAATTGACACAGTATAACAGTTTCCGCGTTATGAAGCAAAAGGTAACGCAATAATGGAGGCGCTGTGATTTTGATCGTATTATTCAAATATAATAATTAAGCTAACTTTAAACGTTGCTATAAAGTCTGTGTAAAATGAAAAGCTCCTTACTTATAATACATGTAACAGTGCTGACACATGGTTGTAGGTGAAGAGGGGATTGAAGCTTCGTAGATTTCGTTCAGAAGTAAATATAGAAGATAAAAATGAATCGAAAGGTATAACATTGAGTTTGGAACCTCGAGGTGGAGGGGAAGCTGACGCTACAGAACTTTTACAAGAATCTGGTTTGGCCCATGCTGTATCGCAACCCGACATGCTTGGAAGAATAAGGCAACCTAGTCCACGATTAAGACTGAGGCCAAATGGTTGGTGAATGTATTCGATATTTCATAAATGGCAGTATTCCATATCAGTTATTATACTGACGATTAAACTTACGTATATTCCAAAAAAACAAGTAAACTTATTAATTGATGCATCTCTTCACTCAGAATTAAAAGTTGTCAATGGCACGAAGGAGAAGTATTCGGGAATAGAGGGTAAGGTTCTGCAGGCGCAGGGTCTCCACGTCGCGCACATCGCTCAATTATATTGTAGAATTAAACTCCAAATGTGAGTACTTGTGAGATACAAATAATATTGAGACTTTAATAAGTATATTCTAAATTTATCAATACATGTTCCAGCCCCGACAAAATTCCATCTTCTGGAAATGGTGGGAAAACATTAGCGAAATCTCGACTTTTACCGGCTATGCCTAATCCTCAGTTCAGCATAGATTTTCACATAGAAGGAGACAACGTTCCAAGGCAATCGTTGTTGATATTTGAGATTATAAGCGCTAGCAAAGAATTATTAGCTAGCCGACGCATCACACTTCATGAATTATTAGGTATGTTTGTTCATACAGTATTTTAAGTCTTCCATTCTTTAAACTTGCGAGTACGTACCTATCGTTAATAAATTTGAAATGGTAGAATGAAAACAATAAAATTCTTAGCATCTCAAAATAAATTTATTCGTTAATGAAATGGGTTTATAACTTTTTGGATTTCAAAGTGGTAAAAATTATAAACATATTCGTTTGTCCACATATTTGATATTCTGTTAAAGGTCTTTCCGCAGCGACTGATGAAATTCATACGTGGTTAGCATTAAATAATGGAGCATCAATTGAAGTACAAATTGCTCATGGAAAGGAACTCAAAAGCAAATCCACAAAGAAGCTATTTCGATCCTGGTCAGTTCATCGCATAGGAAAGATATGAAGCGATGCATTGAAATTGTATTTTTTAAGGCGATCTTACATGTGCTGTTTGATAAAAATCATAATTCGCCAACATATGTTGTACAAAACTAATTCATGGGATAATATCATAATCTATTGACGAAACATATTCACAAATCATTTTACTTATTTTACTACTTGTACATATATACATATACATATATATATTTATATAAATATATGAAGATTTGCATTTTATTTTCCAAGAAAGATTGTAACACTTATATTTTGTATCATACAATGTATGTAAGATAATATTTCCCTTCTAATTATAAAAACAATTTATAAAAAAATCTGTAGAATTAACAATCTTCCATCCTTCCTGGGACTATATATTAAAAAAGTGGTTACTAAACATTCCTTGTCAATATTTATAAAACATATAAATATTTTCAATAAGTTTTCATTATATTCAATCTTCATCAAATTCCGAAACGATAAAATGTACCCTCAATAAACCATTGTAAAACATCAAATATTTATTTACTTTACTATCTATCAATTCTACAATCGATTTGTTCGTACAATTTATAAAATTGCTTCACACATATCTCCTTTAAATCTGTGTAATTTTTATTTTTCAGCGATTTATTTATAGACACACTTACATCTGCATTTTAGAATATATAGTATCACAAATATATTATTATATGCTTACATATATTACTACAATACGAAATGAAGAAGAAGGAAATTCTCTCAATTTGGTCACTTAGCTTATAATACAAATAAATAGCATTATTTACTCAACAACACCACGTAAATATATCTATAACAATATCCAACAATAATAGTGTAAAAATAAATTGTATATTTTAATAGCAGTGCTCAACAATAGTACCACAGAAATAAATAAATTTTTCGATAATTGAACGATTAGAACATCTGACATTATCGATATTAAAATTTATATAGTGAGAAATATCGATAGGATTTAAAGAAACATTATATTCAATGGTACTTTTCATTCATACTGTCGAGACATATTATATCACAGTATGATAACACTCTCAATTATGTGAATAAAATATTCGTGCAATTAGTATAAATATTTAAAGCATTATAAAAAACATAGTGTAAAAACTTATTTATATATTATTAAATATTTAAATTTTGCAAAATACAAAGCTGCGACAGTGTTAATATCTTTGATGTCTGCCACGAAATACCATTGTATCATGCATATCTTTTGGAAATTGTGCATACTGTTTATAATCTTTGCTTAGATAATAATTGTATGCTTTTTACATTAAATTTACAGGTACAGTAAATTAGTCTCCATCCAAATCCTTCATTAACTCATTTGCCACTAAAATGTAAACAAAATTTATTAGATAGTAAAATGCTAAAGATAATATTTAAAAGTTATATAATATATTTCTATACATCACGAAATTAAACCTCTTACCTTCAGATTACTTTGTATATTTCTGTTACCAGCTTCTTCTTGACGTTGATCGCGTAGCTGATCCAATCTTTCCTGTGCCCTCACAGTATTTATATTTTTAATACCACGGGTTTGCTGTTCAACAATTCTTCGTTCTGCCGCTTCCATCTGTTTCCGTCTCCTAGTTTCCTGAAAGGATTAACATGTTCCCAACTATAACATTTTCTTTAAGCGTTTGAAATGTTTAAAGTCAATTCACGAAAAATAAACAAGTTCGATTGTAGTAATCATCCAAATGCAAACTTAAATTCTCCTTACTTTTGATTTAACTTAGTTCGTATTTTTGTTACAGTTCATAATTCTGTTCTTGGCATTTTAAATATATGTATAATATCATATATTATCGTACATGAATTTTTCGCGAGCAGAATGTATTAATCAAAATAAAACATCGAACAAAAAGCAAATAGACCATCTCCAAGGATGGCATACGGAAAAGAAATATATGTATAATTGCAGAAAAATTAGTGCATAATGCTAAAAACACTAAAAAAAGGCATTGTTAACAAGAAGTGCGTATTAGTATAAAAGAAAACGCTGATAACCTCAAACATTCAAATCATACCACATCTGGCGTGAAATCTTCACCCGAAGATGATACTTTACAACAAGATAAGCAAATATTTCCCATTGTCAATGCAAATCTTTACTACTATTCTTGAAATAATAAAGTACTTATATTACAGCAGATTTAACACTTTTCGTTATCAACAAAGGGTTTTCCTTTGCATATGGATAATATGGGTTGACATCAGGTATATTTTAACAATAATATTATCGTACATATGTAAGTATATCTATGCATATCTCATTGGTGGTGTAGTGTAGCTCCCTACAGGAGCTATAGTACTACCATCTATAAAGAAGTGCTTGAAACTACTCGTGCTCTGCCTTATCTACACTCGAAAAGGTCTTTTGCATCGCCATCTATAAGAAAGTGCACGAAACTACTCGGGTCCCTGCTTATAGATTGCAGCATTCTAATTTCTTTAAACAAAATCAATTGCCTTGGTTTCTGCTCGGCCAATTTTACTCAAACGACCTCTCAAATTGAAGCCCTTGGTACAAGGAACATTCTGATTCACCATTAGATCGGCCCTGATTTATCTCTTCGGTGCAATTCTCAGACGAATTGTTAAATTGTTTATAAAAAATAAACCGCGCATGCAGCGTTTTTAAATCGTTTATTGTCGTGTAGGGGGATCCTTTATCTTCATTTTGAGCTATCAATCATTATTCTGGGGCCGCCAGAAGTCGTGATAATTCCAGTGACCCCGAGTGCATTTTTGCCGATTCTTCAATTGTTAATAACTTTTAAATCACGAAAGCCATATTTTTACAACTGTTGGCGAAGATAGCTATGATCCGCAGCTTTAATTTAAGACAAGTCCGGTTGAGAAGTACGCTCTAAAAGCCGAGAAAAGTGCAATTGTTTAAATTAACGATGTAATCCAGGAATTCGGTTTTTGGCGGTGCGGAAAACTGCAAAAATGCCGCAAACGCGAGATGGCGCCACATGTCCGGTTTTCGACATATCGTTACCATCCAAAAACTTTAAAAATTATTATCTCGGCTCCTGGTGGTTGTTTTTTAATGAATGGGGTGTCAAATGAAAGGGAAACGAATAAGCTACAGGACAAAAAATACCTCGTTGCTGTAACTATATGCAGTTGGCGGTAATAACAATTTGAATCGTTTAATTGTTTATAACAAATGAACTGCACATGGAATAATGTTCACACCTGTTGGATACGGTAGCTTATGCTTCTAGCTTTAATTCATGTCCTCTGGTCATTGATGTATCTCGCCAGGACGTGGCAGTAATGGCATTTGTTTATAATCTCTTTAAACAAATTTAATTATCTCGCGTTCTACAGGGCCGCTTTTATCAACGATCTCTTAAATTAAAACTCTCGGCTAAAGTTTTTTTAGTTCGGATGACCAATATGAGCTGATTCATGGTTACGAACCGTGCCATTTTTTTCGAGATGATCTACTTCGGTGCGGTGTAACGTTATCTTTATTTCATACTTTTAATTAAAAACAAATGTTTAATTAGAGTTCAAAATCTATTAAAAATATAGTAAAAAGTTCAATTCAAAAATCTTTCTCGAAGGTCTTGAAAAAATCCAAAAGGCAGCTGAAAAAATCGCATTTAGGTTTTCCTATAAATTGATTTTATAATTTTTATCAATGATGTAGAAAATGTAGTTAAAATTTTCTCGTACACTTTTAGTGCTACCGGAAATAATAAAAAAATGAATGTAGATCAGACCTGTAAACGGTTTGGAATCAAAAGGAAAGTAGGTAGATGATAATAAAATGGAAATTATATTTTTTTTTCGATTTATACATGTATGTATAAATAATGATACTTTCACTATCTAGTCATAAAAAACACATTTATATCTTTTTATAGTAGCATGAAACTAAGATATTTACACTTTTTTAATAATTAACAGGTTGAAAATGCATGAGCGAAGGTATAATATGTCGTTAGTAATTACAAATTTTTCTTTGGACTGTGTTCAAGGATCGGAGTAATATGGCAACTCTCTTTGCTGTTCCAATAATGTGGCCAAGGCTTTTTCTATATTTTCTGGTAAATGGTCGAGCAACATCCGTGGTACTACTATCAATTCCATAAATTCCTCTGGTTCTGCCCACCGCATTTGATACTTCCTCACCTTCGCAATTTCTTTTTTACTAAGGAAAAAAATGTCGACTGTAGTTTATAATTTAATGTTTACGTTTATAAATTGAATGCTTATGTTATTGAACATTCATATACACAATAAATTAGCCACCGTGTTAGTTAGAATCGTATAATGTACTTATCTACAGATATATGTAGTGAAATGTTTAATTTGCAAAATAAATAAAAGTATATATATAAATAATCGAAGAAGATAGAATTATTGGCAAACCTTTTCGCTTCGGATTTGTCGAATTTACATCTGGTTATGTGAAGTATTCTACCTCCTGCGTACAATTTCACGTTGGAAAACCTCCGTTTCGTAATATCTTTTTCGAATATATTGTTTTCCTGCAATACAAATCATGTTTTGTTGCAAATGTCCCCCGTATGGATACGTTTTAATTTTGCATTAGAGAAACTAGATGGTAACGTAATATTCAAGCATAATTTGCAGGATATCGTTGTTCGTGTACCTCTATCCTTTTTATGTCACGTTCGTAAAGTAAAGGCGATGCTCCTGAAGAAGTGGCGAGTGTTTTACAAGTAGTCCACGTTTTGTCAAGATCCTTCTCGGGAATTCCAAATAACATGTAACCTAAGCCGTTTAATACCACTCTATACTGAAATTCAAATAAAATCACTTGGCGTAATATACGTTTGCGCTGAAAATGTTTCGATTTTCAGCCATTGGGAATTATATTCTATGAGGAGTTATAATAATAAATAAACTATGCAAAGAATTTCCTCCAATAAGTTAAACGACCGCAAACAATTATTATGTAGCGTAGTAACAGTTATGCATTAACTTCACTTAAAATTTAACAAGTAATACTTATTGCAATGTATTTTCAATTCCAAATATTCCATATACATTCAGGGCTATGTCAGCGCAATATCGAAGGTACCGAAATAGATTGATTAGACATTTTTGGACTATACTTGGAATAATGTAGGTATCTTTTCACGACATATCTCGTCAATCAATTTTACAATGAATATTTCTTCCTTAATGCCAGAAATGGAGATATTTAGGTGTTCCCATTTAAATGCTGCAATTTGTGTATTTACAGGGTATTCATGCTATTACTAGTCATCGTTTTCCCCGCAAATGGCAAGTGTTAGGAAAAATTGAAATGCTTTCTATGGCCAACGTAATAGCATATATTAAATTTTATGACCTTGAAGGTCACTATATTGCACGTAGAGGAATTCGCCTTAACACGCGCTTTCATATGGCATAAAAAAAGATACCACATTCCACTAATGAACTTAAAGGTCATTTTCATTTCGCGAAAATATTTCAAAATATAAAAAATTGATGTACACCGGGTATTGTATGTACCTTGGGCAATCGACAATCACGGAGGGTCATCAGTAAAGATGTTCTTAGATCTTCTGCGCTGTCGACACTCAACCTCATTACCAAATCATCTCCAACCCCTATCGTTAGAACGAATTCTTCCGTTATTCTGGCAGCTTCTCTCGAAAGGAGACCGGCTAAACAGAATAATATTTTTTGTTTTTAATTAGAAATCGTACTTTGTGAATTCGTAAAAATCATTCAGTGTATATGTACCTGGTGTAGCAAATGCGTAAACTTTTAGAGATGGATAACGAGGTCGTAGCAAAAGCGCTAGAAGAATACCTATACCAGCACCTAGACTGTGACCTGAATATATTTTTTTAAAGATTACACAAAACTTATTTCACATCCAAATAAAATAAATTCTTATAATTATTCTCCAAATAATAAAAAGAAAAGTTATATTTATGAAACTCTGGGAATATAATTATAACAGCTTGTACACACAATTTAATGAAAAATTCGAAAGTTAACTATATCGATTCTATTCATCTTATACGCATACAAAGTTCCACCATTTATTGCTGTATAGTAAGTAACTCTATTTACCTGTAATTACCAGATTGTGATGGGGGTATGTGCTGAATGCCTGTTCTAAAATGTGGTTGCTATCTAACTGCTTTAAAATCACCTTAGCTCCTATTATCATACCCCTGTGTGCCTGTAAATATAAGATTGAGTTTCACAATTTCTTCCGAATGCAAATAACGCTAATGGAAACTCGTCAGATTTAGTGGTCTGTCATATTTGACCATCGACATTTACCTGTGACCCCGGTGGAAGTCCTTCACATTCAAAAATCTCGGAATCCGCGGCAAGATCCGTGAATATATCGCGTAACGATAAAGAACCCCGTATAACGATGACAATATTGTTAGTTTTGTCATCAACAATCACACAAAATGGTATCTGCAAGTATTTCATACAGATAGATTAAGTCATTTTGAAGTATCTATGTCGAGCATTTACACATATACATATATGTATGCATAAACAGTCAGCTCCATAAATACTCGTACCCTCACTGTCTTTGCAAGAATTATCTTGAAATCAGGTATTTAAATATTGTTTAAAATTCATATATTTTTATCATTGATTATCCCATATATTTATTTTTGTTTAACTTCAGTGCGAATTAAATTACCCGATTTCAATCAATTTCTTTGATCGACTGTGCGGGCCCGAATATACATATTCCTGTGGGACTGACCGTATACGTATAAAAAGATAGCAACGTGCGGTACACCCACCTCGCATAAATTGTTCTTGAACGACGCGTATATAATGTCATCCGTGGATAGATCGGACAAAGATTTTATGCCAGCTAAGTAACAGTAGCAGCAATTGTCTCCGATAATTGTCATACGTTTTCTCCTGTAATTTAGATAAATCAATTGCCACATGATCCGATAAAAGAAAGTCATGAAGCACTTACCGAAAGCAAGCACAACATGTCAGATTCTGAATAATATGAAAATATCCGGTGCACATGTGTTGATAAATCATGAACAGCCACCCGTAACAAGCTATCGACAGCTTCATGTAGTGAAGTGCAGTTTCCAAGGACATCCAAGACGGTGTATTTTCCAAAATTGCGGAGATATCTTGAACAGATATGTCAGAACAATTAGAAACAAATCATTTTTCCGTATTGTATCAATAATGCGATAATTGTATGGAAGTAATCATTAATCTGGAACCGCAGTACTGTAATTTACATTTTCGGTTACATCAATCACCTTGCGATGCAAGGAACTATTCCAATTGAACTAAAAATTTATTTCTGAATCTATTTTTGAATCGGCAAATGTATGCCGAACACCTTGGGCAATAGTCCTATGTTAAGACATACAAAAAACATGGCCAAACTGTCGATGCGTTAGGTCCACGTGAGTTCTGACCGGACACTTTGTAATCACCTTGTTGTGATGTGTCTGGGACGAGAAAAATGATAAAGGAGGGCGGTCACATCCCAATGGCCTTGGAAAAAAATAAAATTCCACCGACATGAGAGTTGGCTGCGAGAAAACACAGACGACAATGGAAACTAAAAGTTCCGACTTGTCATATATGTACATATTTGCAGTCAACGTGTTGTGCGCCGCAAGAAGGTTGTATTTTTTGAACGGGACAACTAATGTATGACGTCATCACATAAAAAATTCTAAAAATAAGGAAAAAAATGGATAGTTTCATTTCTGTTAAGCTGAATTTCACGTATAACGTAATCCCCGCTATGGTACGCTGGCGCATTATAATTCTGGGTAAATTGACTGATGTTTTAATGTAACTCTGCAGTTTGACATGCGACCAATGATACCGGAGTACATATTAAAGTGTTCCCATTTAAATGCTCCACCCTGTATTGTATACATGTGTAATGAATGCATGAGAAGACAAAATCATGTTAAAAAGACAAACAAATAAGCTGATACAGAAATGTTGTTCTTATATCAGTAATTTGATTTATTTTGTCGCTACCTGACATCTAACAGTGCCAATTATAGTGCCAATTGTAAAAATAGTATTCTTTTTGTCGCAACTATGCTGTACATAAACTGTAGATGGAAAACAAGAAATTATGAAAATGCTACTTTTTGGTTCAATCGAACCTACATAAGGACTTACATAAATACGAGCCGAGGAAGAGGAAGGATTTGTTGTGTAACGAGCGAGTGTTAACTAAATTATATAAATTACAGTGCCCTGCTTCAAGGATTGCAATTAAGCGCATATTTTCAAATACGGAAAAGAATCACTCTACGCAGTACGTAAAAGTTTGGTAACACTTAGAATAGCTGTGTCACAAGCCTTTGCGAATGTATGGAAATATATTATATACCTGTAGTATACGTCGGCAGAGTGAGAAGATTTAAACGACGCAATTCGTGAGTTTCTCGTTTCTGTCGAATCCTCAGCAAAATACACCCCGCCATCACATCTGAGGGCACTAAATCCGTTCCACGGAACAGAGCACTCAATATACCTGGAAAATTATTTTTTATTATTAGATAAGGATATTTAGTTGAGCATTTATTTACACTATGACAAGTTACAAATCTTAAATGGAAGCGGACAGAACGATTTGTACCCCCATGTAATACGTACACGCATGCATGTGTAAATATGGTTGATGAACAAGATACTAGTGGCACTGTGAATTGGACAAAATTTTTGCAATTTTTTCAATCAAAGCTGGTTAATATGGTTCAAAATATGATAGAATTGACCTGTTTGTAACCCTGGACGCGATACCTCGTGACCCGATACAGACCGTTTAATGTTTCCAAAATTCTATTCGTATGAGTAAATGGCAAAAGAGGAAACAATTGCAATTTCTGTCAATTTTTTGACTTATTTTTTTGTCCTACACGAAATGAGACCAAGCATAGTGTTAGCGTTATGGTGGCGAGTGTACATCGTCGAAAGTGTTATACGTTCGCGAAGAAATATTTTTATATGGCATTATTTTCGTACTGAAGGAACAGTATTAGAACACACTATATATTACGTTAAATAACAGTGCACACCATTTGATTAATCACGTACATGTATAAGCGAGCTTTATTTCTTAAAAAACAAAAACGCTTAATTTCCATTTATACAGGGTGTCTATTAACTCGTGAAGTATCCGGTAATGGGGGGTAGCTGTGATGATTCTGAACAACTTTACCTTTCCAAAATATAGTTTGAAGCTTCGTTTTTGAGTTATTAACGAAAAACACTAACGAAAACATTTTGAGTTATTAACTGAAAAACAATGAGAGCGCCCGTAGGGCAAATACTACATCGTCTTAAATTATGAATAACAATTTAATTAACAAGTCGTTCAATAGATGTTCCACATTTTTATTCGTTATCCGAAACGAATAAAGTGTTTTATTACGAATGAAAAAGATACGTTTGGATAATTAATGTTAGAAAAAGGTAGTTAAATTCATCCACGAACTTTCAAACAATATTTCAGTCAAGGAAGAAGTTGTTCAGAATCATCTCAGCTACCTCCCCATTTGCGGATACTTCACGAGTTAAGAGACACCCAGTATATTAACCCCTCGAAAAAGTCCTGCCACTTAATGAGATTAGTACACAAACAGAGCGATCAGTGACACGAATCACAGCTACGTATGCACATTATTTAAAAACCGGACGCGTTATTATAATACAAGTTATCCTTATTATCATATAATTATCACCGTGTAATATGATACAAAGAATCGTTACGTTGAACAATTATAAATATGTATACCGTATGTAAAAAACATAGGAAGTTTAATACATCTGCTCGAGGGACCGTTTGCATGCGCATAGAAATTACTGTCAATCTGCCTATTACGGTATAAACACACGCGCTCCTCTGTTATTTCCTTCTACAATACATTTGCGCTTGATACTTAATAATTTTCTATAATTTAGACTAGATTGCACTTCCATTTACTTGTCCACTTACTTCCATTTACTTGGATAGAAGACCAAAAGGTACTATGTATTTGCATATCAGACTTATTCATCAACAACGAATTGGAAATAAATTAAATGCCCATTCTGTGTAGCCTGTCTACCTTTTGTTCGGGGTTCGTAACCTTTTTCACGCGAATAGTGGAATGGAAAATCGACGTTCTAATTTCAATTGCGGCAGGACTTTTTCTAGGCCGGCCGTACCTATTTCTCACCAGCGACATGTTGAAAAGTCTCGTTAGCGCTCTCGTCTTTTCGCATCCACCAGAGAAATTTGAATCTCCGAAGCCACACGCTCGAGATCTTGCCATGTTCGTCAGAACTTTCTAAATGCTTCTCACTCAACGAGCCCAAAGGATCGAAGATCAGCGCTAGGCCAAAAATCGTGAGGCCTATAAGAATCCAGTCGAAGAGCACTAATGCATGAATTACTGTGATGGTGTAATGCTCGTATCCGCACTCGACGTTCGGTCCAAACATCCACATGCTCCCTAAAACGTTCCACGCTATCTCAGGTAGAAGTAACAGCATCCTAAGACATTTGAAAACAAAACCTAGGGTGACCTTCATATCTCCTTCTCGCGTCCACTTATCAAAAAACTGCTACCACTATATCATTAATTGCTTTTATTTGAAACTTTTTCACGTGGTGTTTAAAATAACGAGGATATCTCAGGCGGGCAGAGCTCGCTGGACAGGCTGGATATTGTTTTCTATATTACATCATGGAAATGACAATATTTGATAGCCACAAATTATGCACGAAATTAGACGCAATACGAGACACGCCGTTTTCTATTTTGCATCTAAACCTGCTTACATGTGAGATTGGATGTGTCACGCAGGATACATACCGTGCGTCAATAATAAATACGCCGAGAAAACAATTGACGTCAACAGACGTTACGAGGAAACACCTTTTTTTCGTTCGCGATTTACTATTCTAGTATTTCAAGATCTACGAAAAACAGCAACGCAGTGAAAACAGTGTACTCGAAAGAAGACGAGTAGTTTGAATGAATTATATACCGAGAATCTAAATACGGAGTTACTCACTTGACTGTCAAAATTGGCTCAACGTATTTGCGAGCACGCGTATCCATAATACATCCCCGTGCGCTATGCCTGGCGATGATGATCATAAAAATGATGGACACGATGAGAAATGTTACCTCGCCAATGAGGTATACACGGACTAGTTCTCCACCTAGCTGACAACTCCATGTGTCCTGATAATATCTCGCAGTAGCGGTTCCAATCACAATTAACCTGCGAATAATTAAGTAGAAGAAGACAGGGCATTAATTGCGAGCGGAATGTTTAATCAGATTAAACGAGTTCCCAGAGAAGTGGCATTATAATTTTCAAAGATTAGATTTTGATTGGTCAGGTCATAACAATTAGTCACCACGGGGGGACTAAGTGTACGTGTAAAAAATTGTTATTGTGTTATATTCGGAATTATTAAAGCACGATCGTTTCTTTTTGCTTCTGATATATTTAATTGGTTGCACGCTTCGAAATATCGGGTTCCAAGTGGCGAATGACAAGCATGTTTAACTTTGCATCGTTTACTAGAAACGTGAGAACTTATATGAATCTATTGTTACATTACTTTATAAACATTTCGCAGATCTTCTGTTGCTCAATCGTCGTGGGCACAACTATTTAAGTTTACGTTACGCGGAAAATCAATGTGATTAAGTCGAGGGAAAGTATTTATCTGATTGTTAGCAGTAATGTGTAAGCAGAAGAAAATTAAGCAAACTAACCGTTTCACGAGGAAAGTGTTGTATGACAGTGCACGAAATTTCGTGAATGAAATTCCCAATAAAACTTACACGAGGCGATGAATTTATTAACGGGACTTGTAATAGGTACAAAATTAATGAATGGAAACGAAGTGATAACAAAATGTTGGTAATTATTTGCACGAGTTATATCAATCTATGAAATCTATCAAATTACATAGACAAAATATAATTCACTGCGAGTAAAATTAATTATACGTTGTATTAATTATCGTTAATCATAATACGTACACAAATAGACAGAAAAACACGCTACAAAATTCGTGTTTCTATATTAATGATATGTTAATTTTCATAATAATTCTACCATTTACCTTAAAATTTACATATAATTCACATTTAATATTTCACTTCCATATTTCATATTATTAATGTTTACAACGAACAATTCTTTAGAAATTTCTATATCAAATGCAGCTAGTACGTTCCGGCAATACATTGGAAAAAAGAAGAAAACCGGTATGTGACTTGCGTTCTTTTGTGCAAATTTCCGGCGGGAGTTCCAAGAAAAACGGCTTACGTAGACTAAGAATTTGGCAAAGAAGCTAAAAAATTGATTTAAATATTAAAGAAAAAGAAAACGGAAAACCGAAGAGACGAAGGACTACTTACCAAACGGTTCGGATAAAGATTTCAAAGAGACCCGGATAAACAAGGTCATCGGTCGCGGCTAGCCATTTTCTGCCGAACAGTTTTATCGCAGGCATTTCCCTGTAGAAAATATTACGATTTGTACTTTCCTTCACGATACTGACCGAGTCCAGGCAAATCGCGCAAAACGTGCCTCGAAAAGAAATAAGTGCCCGAGCCAATACACAGTTAAGCCTCCTTCGAATTCATATTCGCAAAGTTGTACGTGCAAGTGACTCGAAGGATTTATATAAAATCATATTGTTGGTATTCCATAATGTCGGCACCAAGTTCAAACAACGTAGCAGTACAAGCAGCGATTTTTAACGATCATTTTGTACAAGATTAGTATGGTATATCTAGTATACTGCCACGCTGCGTATATACATATGTACCTACTTCTTTGATCGTGAACCACGGACCAGAGAAAGCGCTGAGAGAAAGTCTTTGTCTATCCTACATCCGAGAGTATTGACATAACGTAGAGACGTACATAACTGGACCCTGACCCTGCTGAAGATCTAATTCTGTTCCAAATCCCAGGATTGCTTTCACATCCCAAAAAGCGGCTTACATTCAAGGATTCATTTCGTTTTCTAGAGTAACGCGGTCTCTGTATTCGATTCCGTGGCAGTATCAAAAAAATCGGAATAATGTAATTGCTTGCGTAAGTTATTATGTATAGTTATATGTTATTCAGTTATTATTCCACAATCATCGCGTACAGTCGGTCAAACTACTCTCATCTCTACTCTACTTGTTAGATTGAATCGTTCTTCTTCGTAAGTATGGCTGGGCTAGACTTACACGTGCTTGGGTCCCCCTTTCGCCAAATACTAAGTTGACACAGGTTTACGATTATATACGCGAATGATTCGATAGTCGTGCTTCGACATTGCTACGTCTATCGTTCCACTGTGTCAATCATTTCAACGCTACTTCACCTCCCGAACTTTTTTTCTTCTTTACAAGCTCGTTCAGTTTTGCACTTGAAAAGTCTGCTGCCGTCGGTTTTATTTTCAAAAGAATTAGTCTCGTTTAATTAAGATGCAAATGCTATTCAACTCCCAGTCGATGGCGTGCTCGTCTTCGAACCTTTCTTTTGAAAATGTTAACGCAAAGTCTAACATAAATTTAATATCGCCGACAAGATATTTCAGGACACGGTGAATTCTGAGCGATGACGGAAACGCAAACAATTATCCAGACGACGTCGAAAGAAATGCAATAAAGCCAATCGCCGTGCAATTATGCACCATTCAAATGTATTGTGTTATACACGTTACAGCTGCAAATTATTTCCACGAACTAACATTGCTTCTAGCCAACTAACGATGCTCTAAGTATTCAAAAAAAGAGAAGAGGAAGCAATGTCAGCGTTTCACTGCCATCAAACGCGACGAAAGAAACTCACTCAGCGCCATTTAAAAAAATAGGGACATCTTCTTTATGCTTGCACTTGGAACAAAATTAATGCCATCAGATTATGTGTCCTACGAAATGAAGGAGGTTCGATTTGACGCGATTTTAACTTATGTACACTTAAATACATGGATAATCTATACATAAATATGTACAATAACAACAAATTTAGAATGCTTGCTAGATGTTTCGTCTGACACGTGCAGTAGAAGACTAATGCTTTGATGTCGAAATACGCTATGAGAGGTGAGGCGTTTAGAAAAATTAACTTATACAACAGACAAGTGCCACTTGCGTGGTTCGCGGCTCGAACGCGTTTGAAACGCTAGAATACACACGGCGACTATTCCTTAAAATCGGCGTACAGGTAAAAGGGGCAGAACGTGGCAGCTGAAACTTATATACTGTATTTAGTAACGTCTAAATGTTCTTGTGAAAAAAAATCGTACGTCTATCACTTTGTCCCATCTTTTTAAAGACCTTATCAAAGTATACAATAGTTTTGTTACAAACTTTGCAACGCGTTTACACGGACTAAAACATGTATACGGACTACAGTGAGTATTTAAAGCGTTTAATATTGCTTTGAATTTTCGGATTTCGTCTGCAGAGAAATATTTGATCGCAGAATTCCCCGAAATGAATAATATTGTGCATTTTGAAGCTTTCAAGGGTTGTCACTTTGCAGCAAAGAAGTTTGTTTGAACTATGAAACTTGGCGGCGAAAAACGAGCCTCCAGGCCACCGTGGACCCGGTCGAAAATTCTCGTTTCAAGGTATATTCACCTCGCGAATGGAGCGTCTCTGTGTCCCAATGGAACTTCGAATCATTCAGGAGATCCCACTTTCCAACATGCACAAGGAGCCAAAACTACCGTCGTCGGTCTGTCACAGGATGCTGGCCGGTATTTACCGTTTCGTCTACACGCACGTCGAGTTCTCGATTCTTTCCCCCCGTGAATTCCCTCTTCCTTTTGTATCAGAAGACAATATCTGACACGCGTTCGACGACACCCATAATCACGTTTGACCGCGATCGCAATTTCGTTTGCACCGATTCGTCGGGCCGGTGATCCGAGTGGTCCGTTGATACACGAAACCGCGGCAGAGTCGAAAATCGCTGAGGTCAGCCCGCGAGGAATGCGACGCGGTGGACGACTTTTCGTATGGCCGCGAAGCTAGCTTGAATAAAAAGAAGCGTAGTCGTACGACTGATGGAAAATTGCATCGACTCGCGGCAAGCAGACCAGCAAAGTGCACGCACAATGCGCTGGTAAACCCGTTCACCTTGTTTCGTAGCACCCCGCGTCGAATCTCACGAGCTGGTTGGCGGCGACTGTCCAGCTCGGCCAGAACTTTCCCTTCGTTCCTCTCGATCACACGTTCCTTCGCTCGCGGGGAAAAAAACCCAATGAACTCCTCGCGGGGATACAGTACTGCCTCTCGACTTGTCACGATTACCTGTCCCTGGATCTGTCGCGGGGCTGGCCCCCTCCACTATTTTCTATCGTTGACCCGCCGAGAAACGAAATATCGTGAACTGTTCGGTCTACCGCGCGTAAAGCTAATTAATTTACTCCAGCTGTTGAGCTTCTTTGCGATTAAGTTGCGAAAGCAACGATGGAAGCAGGTGCCCAGCGATTGCGACAGCATATCGGCGGCATGTTATTCGAAATTCGTAACGCTGCACTGGAGCGATGATTCGTTGTTATTTTAATGACATACTGTCGCTGCTTTCTTTCTCGTTACGGAGTAACTTATTTCGGGAGGATTGAATAGCAGGCGAGGTATGGTCAGCTTGAAAATTGAACGCGGGGAGCATTCAATAGAAATTATTAATAATGTTGGACTTGTTGTTTACCAAGCTCTTAATGCACATTAGAACATTTTTTACGTGTCTGGTGAATATTATAAATTTAAATTGCGCCAGTGATATTTACATAAGTACTATATTGTGATCTTTAATACGCATGCATTAATCATTGTACATACTTTTGAACCACACACGTTGCATTGTTTTTATAAAATTTGAATTGATGGAACAGGTTGTTTTATTTGAATACTACAGGCATCTTTATTTCAAATAAAACGTGACGCACATATATATTCAATTAATGGATGGTTTTAAATGTCAAGATTTTTGGGTAACACGTTTGAAACATTTATCTTTCTAAAATATACATCGTAACTAAGTAACATATGTACATTTAGCACTTCAATGTGATATGACACTTAAACCTGCTCCGTACGTATCTTTTTTAAACTTGTTGCTTTCAGATTTCTCTTCGGAGCTCTGTCCATTGTCGGATAAATAACGAAACTTGATAATGTTCGAGCATGGTCCAATTTGTACTTTTGTTAGGTCGAAAACGAATACATTTACTAGTTTTATTTTTTAACATTTGGACCTATAATTATTTATACATATGTTATGAGATTCATTGATATTGCTAGCAAACTGTTACATCATGAAATGCTCATCGGATTATGCATTCTTGTAATCGTAACAAAATCGCCTTATTGATACTAATTGAGCAATAATCGTATTGTCAGTACAAAGTCTATATTCTAGAAGCGTAATTGAAAACGCTTGATTATATTTCCCTTCGTGGTTTGGAATTTGCGCAGGCTATGAAAGTGTAAGAAAGTTTACGTTTTGCATTCAATGCAAGTCTTAATTAATGTAGAAAGTAGATCAATGGTGTTCTCATTAAAATTACATCAATTATGCAATGGAAACTGTACAAGCTTTGGGGAAGTAACTTGTACTTGTCTCAAGGAGATAGCAATTTTCTGAAAATAGTTATAACAATTATTCCTTGCCTAATACATAGTAGGAATGTCGAAAAATATACTGACAAATTTTATTGCACTTCTATGAAATATAATACATTAGGGGAAAAATATGTAGGGGAAAGGGGGGCATGATGGGGAAGCTAAGGAAAAATGCAAATAAAATAATAACCGTACTTTTTAATCAAGTCTTTATGAATTGTAAAACAGTTATAAGGTAACATTGGAATCTTTGGCACATGCTTTGGTCAATATAAAATCAGACTTCTGAGTTATTAACCGTTTAAAAAAAATCAGAGAAAAACCGTCTTGCCCCTACTGCGGGGTAAAACGGGGTATCGAAAATGGGGCAAAATGGTTTGTCCTAAGTATTATTGCAATCGATACAAATATGTATTTCTACCGAATTTTCATCAATCCCTGCACAGGAATTGTGTGACCAACGTCCACAAAGTTGGCATGCAACCCATTTAATTTCTATTTTAATTTCTTAACGTAACGTTCCAATGTAGTTTGTGGAATAGAATATTCTTGAGCAGCTTTCTTGTAGCCCATTTTCTTACTCAAAACTTTATTTATAGCTTCTTTCATCACTTCTATAGACCATTCTCCTCTTCTAGTTTTTTTCTTGTAAGTTCTGACCATTTTTTATGTCCAAGCTAAGAGTTACGAAATTTAGTTGAAGTAAATTATAATAGAGAACGATAATGATGCTTTATCTCATACGAACAATTATGGTACGGGGAATGATGGGGTACCCCATTATTCCCCGTATCAAAGACCCCATCTTGCCTCAAACCATCATTTTTCAGAAACTAATATATTATTGCATTTAATAACAAAATTCCTTAATTTTAAATATCTTACATTAAATTAGATAAAATGAAGACTATGATATTACAAAAATAGTGGACTTACTTTTCTTAAATATACACTTATCACGAATCTCTTTGTCATAGAAAATAAGATCAACGTAGCACGCGAACTGTTTCGTCAACAGAAACAAAATATACGTGCTCTCCCATTTGTTATAGATGGCGACCTCACTGTTTTAACATAATGGCTCGCTATGGGTGCATCCATCATGTGATTAGCACCTTTCAATTGGTGTTTAAGTACGATACCCCATCTTACCTCGCTACCCCGTCATGCCCCCCTTTCCCCTATAAATTACTTATTCAAAATTTGTGCCAAAAGAAGCGAGGATAAACGTCGTAAATTGAAGAAATCATAGAAGAACTCCCATATGTTAATAATCTTTCGTGCATTCTTGTCCGATTAGCATGTTAATATGTTTCTGAGAAGCAAATAATTTTAAAAGGCTTGTTGGTTTAAGTGTGATCTTTGTAACGTGTAATGAGATGTCTTCTTCGACGAAAGTATTCAATACATCTTTCGAGGGTTGCATACTATGTATGTTGACCACTTGCAATGCTTGCTCTATTGGTTGGATGAAAACAGATTATGCAACTTAAAATAGTCATATTATGTACGCCATAAATTGACAAATGGGCGAGCGTGAATATCTAAACCGATCATTATTGGCACTGAACCACCTTATTAGAATATTGAAATCAATACTGCGTGAAATTGACAAGGATCTAATTGTAAGTTCGACGCAAAATAATACAATTTTTTTAGCGTATACTTTTACTGCAAATAAATAAAGGGATGTGTGTAAAGGCAAAATTTCGAATAATATAGGATTTCTATTCTTAACTAATGACACGGTTATTGTTAAATAGTACACGTTTGTGTATGAGTAGCACAAATGGTAATTAAAAACGCCCATTGTATACAACAAAAGAAGATTCCATTTCAGGAATCATACTGGATCCATATGTCGAACGAAACCTGTTTTTAATACCAGAATAGTATGTGTATTCTGCAAAAGTGTGTGGCACTGATTAAATTTATGCTTCTGATGCAAAGTAATTGATGGTTGTGGAACTGAATTAACGCAATAAATATTAATCAGCGTATAAATCATGCATTTGAAGCATTTGCTAAAACATGTAATGAAACATTTGTATCGTGGAATAGTAAATTACCTCTAGTTCTATTGCCTTTTTACACCCGAATTATTTTTCTTTGGTCCTAAATTATTTTAGTGAGGCTAATTTTCATGCGTTCTCCTTTGCGAGATGCAGTTTGCAATTAAATTAAAAGTTCAACATTAATAGAAATGACTATAAAGAACGTAAGGTAACAAATTGGCAACAATTTGCATCAAAGCGTAGCAAATAAAATTATACATGCCCCTTTCAACAAATTCTTGAGTTACTATTGAAGATATGTAAAACTCTAAGCAATCTTGGCACTCAAGGCGGTATGCAGTACTTATGGGGAAGAAAAAACGCGTTCTAATTGCGTACTTCAATGAATGAATCTTTCTATCCAAAGATAATTATTTTATGTCGCCACAAAAGAATAAATATTGCGTTTTGTCCACAACTTTCGCCGCAATGGAAAAGAGAAAAGCACGGAACAAGCGACTGGTAATATTATATACAATTACATGGAATTATATGAAGTACAGATCAATGTAATGAATAAAGATTTGATTGAAATCTAGAAGGCTGAAAGTGGTATTCCACATATTTATGAGTATACATAAATGTAGCACAACCTCGATTTTATCCGTGAACTTCAAGTATATCGTATTGCTCTTCTACCGACCATGAATCTCAATTACTCCAGGTAAAACATGAGAAAGCCTTTTATTAGGAATACTCGTCATACTTCATCGATGCACACGCAATATACATATTATGACCTATGCACATATATATTATAGATATTTGCATCAATATTTCTCTTGTAATAAGATACAATGTTAGAGAATTATTAGTTACGAATTATTAAGAATATTAGACGCGTCGATAATATCAGTTTAGTTATAGATATCGAACTTTGTCTATTAAATCAATATAATTACCGTTCTCTTTGAAATGGTGTATTGCCTGAACAAAAAAATGTCACAGTATGTGTACATACATGGTTAACATTATTCTGTACTTAATTGTACAATATGGTGCTAATAAACGCCGAATGAAATTGACTTAAGATTAAGAAAAAACACGCAATACTGTATTAAAACTGGCAATGAATACATGCTGTCAAGTAATTACACTATTAATTAAAGGTTCTGTTAGACGCATTGCACATATTAGGCATAATCATTCATGTTTAAAGTGCTCATTTACAAAGTCATGCTGGTTAATAATAGTTTAGAATTAGTTAATGTCACATGTATTTGCCTGTAATGAATGGCCACGTCCAACTTTAAAAATAAGGGGTTGTGATGTTAATACGTAAAGCGTAATGATAGACATTATTTTTACTTTAACATTACTGGACATAGTTTCCACTTTAACATTTACATGGGCTTTAAGACATAAGTCCTGCGCCTCTGAAAAAATTAAGGCAATTATTGGCGATGGATTATGCAATAGCTAACAGGTTAATTGACAGAACTATCGCGTCACAGCATGGTCGTGAACTTTATGCATATCGCAGTTAGCAGGAAACCGATAAATATCTTGTACAATGATGATGCTTTTCATAAATTTTTAATTTTTTTTTTGTCGCTTTTTGCTTCGCTAAATGTATGCACCGGGAGTATTTAATTATACGGCATGTTTAAGTGTTAAATTGAAACATTACTCTCATATATGCATGTATGATAACAAAAAGTTAAATGCATGCGTGAAACGATTAGTAGTAACGAAATGGTAACGCAGAAGAATTATGTTAAAAATTGCCTAGGGAAATAGTTTCGATGCAACGCTTTAAACGTTTTACATTATGAAACGATGACACATTAGTCGGACGTTTTCTACAGGGTGTCCTATTTTAATGTCCCCAGGAAAATATCTCCTAACAATAAGACGAAAAACAAGATACGAAAAATATGGAAAAATGTTTCAATTGGAAGTTGTAGGATATTAAGGGCGAAGAACCCTTCTGTCATTTATAATATTTGACTTACAGTTGTTAGTGATGAGATTGATAAGCCCTGACAAACTACATTTTCAACTGCACGTTCTTGGACTCTACACTTTTCTTTTACTACACTAACTAGGTGTATTTTTTGCATAAGCCATTCCAGAGATATAAATTCTCAAAGTTGACATGCTGGCATCGGTGTTACCTGGTGTATGTACTATACACAAATGTCCATTTATTGCAAAATATTAATTGGAAGACCTCGAACGAATCACTCAATGCCAACCAATTACATTTATTGGGAACGAGTGCACGAACACTCATGGGGCTGACTGTATGCACACCGCGATGAGGTTGCACGATCGGCCTTTGCAAGTACATAACAGTGGTCTTAAAACAGTGTGCGTGTCACAGCATCCATAAGGGCCTAAGACTAATAAGCCTGGAGAGATTAAAATAAGACCTGTATACCTGTATATGCAGTTTCTTAACACCTTCCGACCGTGAAGTAAAATTCAAGATTTCGATAGGCTTACGAAAAGTTCTTACGAAAAGAAGAAGAGACGGCAGAAAAATGCTGAATGTACAGGTAATCGTAACATATTGGAACGGTGAGTGGAAAAATACCTTCATGCCTTAACGAAAGGAGTGCATACTTCGAATTATTTTTGTGGGTCACGGCTAGTCCTTGCGAGATGAAACGTATTGCATTAATTGTTCGATAAATAACAGATTAATAAATATTTTTGTGTCAGCTATTTTTCTGCAACCGTAAATTCTGCGTACATGCATATAATTGTACGAATTATATGCCAATGATGCAGAAGGTTTCGTGTAGCATAGATCTGTAATAAGTATTATATCACCTATGGTGACCCACATACTTGCATCAGAGACTAGATTCTCTTCCGGGTAGCCATAGGTGAATGAAGAAACGTTGTACAATACTATTTGATGGGAACGGTTATGTGAAAGTTATGCATCCAAAAAGTTAAAGATATTTCGCCAAAAAATTGAAGATATAGAAATTACGAAACTGCATTATTGTAATGTTTTATATTTTAATTGTAAATATTATTATCGACCACTCCATCATCGCACATGTTCGTGTATAATTTTCATACGGTGATCCAAGTATTTATTTACATTGAATATACAAGTTTCAGGTAATCATTTCCATAATAAGTAAATGTTTTGCAGGTTCAAGTCACGCTATAATCTTCTGATAAAAATGTATTTAAATACTATAGTAGATATAATTAATTGCCGACAACACCTACTGAAAATAGTGAATTTGAAGTTATTTATTAACTTTAAAAATATCATTGTTGTATAATGTTAAGTAGTCTTGATATTTAATGTTGATTCATTCAATAATATGATAATTATGTAAACTGTTTCATGAAACTACGTTACTGCCAGTCGATAATATATAAAGGCTAATATAATTTTTTATTTTTATTTCAACGACAATATTAAAAACTTCTGTTTCATTTTTAATTTAGTTACAAAATTATTGTAATGTAAATTACTGAAATTTAAATAAACTTTGTCTTAAGGTAACTATTGGGGAAAAATATAATTTATTTTATCGTTGACATATCTCAAAGACGCTGTTTTTCCGAAAACCGGTCAAACCAGATCTGAAATGTTGTACATACAACTTTATTCTACATAACAAAATGTAAGATCCAAAATTAGAAATAAGCACGTTTCGTCTGCGGAATAAGATTACAGCGGTACAACAGTAGTTTTTAGATTATAATCCAAACATACCCCATTACCGTACAGACATTGAGACCGAAATCGCTGCTGCCTGATCGAATCCTTGATCCTCGACGCAACATATGAATGGGCAGCATTCAATGTTTAGTAACGTCTGTACACTACTGAAAGATTTTCATTAATACTCGGGAGCTAATAAAATCCCGCGACTAAAATTTTATATTTGGTGTCCACCCTCCAAACTCCCCCTCCGCTCCGAATTTCGTGCTGATCCGCGACGCGAAATTCCCGCCCTATTTTAACTAGTACTGTAATCTTATCTTACGCTTTATTGATAACGCAGGGGGCGATAATACAGTAGTAAAATATTGTTCGCAAAATTTTGTGCCTTACCTTTCGAGTCACCAAAAATTCTTCTTGCAACTGTTATCTAAAATGAAGCCACGTGCCCTATTTTGGCCCGATCGGGTTTGACCGATTTTCAAAAGTACAGCCCTTAAAAGCATAACGACTGATAAAACTAAATAAATAAATTTTTCGCTAAATATTTTCTAAGCACGTTTGAAAAATATTTTCGTTGCACGACATCGATGGCAGATGGCGACACAAGCAAGAACGATGACGGTTATGTATTTAAATAGTATCAATTAGATTTACTTCCATCAGCCCACCTGTTCTGAGGATCCGTACAGGCTTTTATCATTTTGTTACCATGTCTAGCATTACTAAGGCAATAACGAATAAAATTATAACACTATTCATGCCAGCAATTTATACTAAAACCAATGAAAGTTCTTTTCTATGCGAGATGGTCTGTACATATAATTTCATCTCATCTGCGATTTTATTAATAAATAAATTTCTTAACTGCATCTACTATGAATAACGAAGAATTATGTATTCCTATCTCAACAAGAATGAATGAAGGAACGAATTAAAATAAATATTAATACATCATAGTAGAAGTGAAGTCTCCCGGTTGCATCCTACTGTTATTCAATTGGGATTAATTGTAAATATATAATGCACACGTATACACAAATAAATAAAAGGCTGCTCACCATGTGGATACTACATGTGCATCAGATGAGTGTTTACTTAACTACGCATTATAACAAAAAAAATATGAATAGACAATACTAGTGGTATATGCCAAGCAAAAGGAAAGAGACTGGTCTGACTAGATACAGGTTCGAACTACTTCAGTCAAGATCTTTAAGCGCGGCAAGATTTTCGCCCTCGCTCCCCAATTGAAGCGTCAGTCGCTACACAACCATCTCCAAATAGAACAGCATCTCTAATCCACAAGCGAAAAATGTAGGCCCCTCGAGCCCTTTAACGTCGATGCTTTCGATTCCCATTGAGAGCACCGTTTCACCTCTTCATCATCGCTCTTGCCCCCTTCAAGAACGCGCAACTATTTCTTGCCGTTTTTCCCCCATTACCTCGCAAAAATTCGATGGGATTCCACATTATCCGCGCGTCGAAAGAACGCTGCGTCCTCAACAACGAGGTGAGAATGTCGTCGCGACCTGTTATCATTGACAAGAATTAATTGTGTATCGATTACGCCGGCCACTAGACTGTGTTCTGTTCGAACGCGTATGTACAACGCGTTCACCTCTCGCGATTACGCGCGTCCGCACGCGAGCGTGAGAAAGCAATAACGTGTGCACGCGAGGAAGATGGAAATTAAAAGACACTCAAGGAAGAAGAGGAGGAAGAGTTGGGGGGGGGGGGGTGAAACGTGGAATTAAGAATGGGGAAGCAGGAGGGATATAGTTGCGTGTGATTTTCGTGAAGGAGAGAGAGAGGGAGGGAGCGGTCTGCAAGAAGATTCTTCCAGGCGGGGGTAGTAAAGGTACGGGCAAGGGTAGGTGGGTGGTTGGGTCTGCGAAGGAGAGCCACAGGAGGACTGGCGGTGAAGAAGGAGGAAGAGGCGGAGGTGGAGGTTGGTGGAAGAGGTGGAGGGTGGTTTAGGCGGTGGTGGGAGTGGGCCGAGCTAAGACGCGTAATGACGCCCTGAATCAATATGTGAGGCACTGAGATATGCATACGAACTAAGACAACCGCACACCAACCAGCCACGGCTCCTCTGCTCGGCGTCGCGGCGTCCGCGCCGCGGCGCAAAAGGAGGGGAGAAATTAAAGACGAAGCAGGCACAAAAATAACGACCCACCGGCCGTGTCGTTTCTCCTTTTCCCTCGTCCACCCTTTCCTTACGTTTCTTCCTTCATCAGCCGGTTTCCCCTCTTCCTTTGCTCCTTGCCGCCCCTGTCCACTATCCTCTGTCTATCCCTCTGTCTTCTTTTCTCCTTCTTTCCGTCCTTTAAGCTTTCGTCGCCTCTCTCTCTTCGTCTCAGCTGAGATTCCCTGCGTCCTTCTTCGTTCTGTTCTCTTGCAGACGTGACTGCACGGCTGAGATGAGACCATAGGCAGCGGGATACGCTGCTAGTCGGTGTCTAGAGGCAGAAGGAGGCCGCGATGGTGCGAGGAGGACAGGGTAGATACAGAGGCAGGGGAGGGAAACGGGAGAGGGTTGACGAGTGGCGGAGACGATCGGTTAGTAGATCGTTTCGATCGGGACAATGGTCCTGGCCCTCGAGTGGATCCTTGAAACGATCTTATCCGTACAGTCTTAATCCACGTTCCTGCTATTATTCGCTTTGCCCGGCACAAAGAAATACAAATGCCGTCCCCGTAATAGCCTGCGGATGTATGTATACATGCAAGCCGAGGGCTTTTTCCGAAGGGATGCAGTGGTGCCACGATTAGACGGGAATGCTGAGCAGAATGTTGTCGCTGTACAAATTTTAATACGATAAATGCCTCGATTCCGTCATACGTGTCTATGCGCATTCTCCTTCTAGCATGTCAGCAAACCTATTCGATAAAATTTCACCCCTTGGACTAGTATTATCGAACACCCCTGAGATTCTGCTTCAATCGACTCAAAGGTCCATTTCGGACAATTTATTGCGCGTCGTATGCACACTTAATGCGGTGACGAGTGGGAAATATTGTTCAGCGTTAAGTAATCATTGGCGCTGATTGGGAATCGGGGTATCGTGTAGCTAATTATTGGTTCGCAGTTGAAGGTATAATTGCTGTCTCAGTTTTGTTGCATTTTCTGTCATATTTTTGCAGCGAAAAAGAACGTTAGTTATTTATTGGCCATGCTGCACAATGAACCGTTGGACTGTTGATCAATTGCCAACGGAGAAAACAGTCGCAAATATGTCCTAGATATATTGTAGTATGCAAGTGGGAGGACAGAGAAAGATATTGCTCGTGACTGTTACATCTGTCGACCTATGTCAAAGTTTTAGAAATTAATATTCCATTCGCTTCTTCTTCGTACATTGTACAATCTGCGGCGAGCCAGCATTTTTTAACTTAACGGGGAAAATCTAATTATTCAATTATTTCATAATTTATTCATTGTTTTATACGACAATTATTAATATCGTCCGTATGCCAAATATGTGACTTGTAATCTTTGCCTATAATAGTTTTATAATACTTTCAGTGGTACAAAAAGTCACACGTATTTCAATCATGCGCGACGTGTAACTATTATTATCTGTCCTAATATTTACTGAGAAACTGTTGAAGGAAAAGTGATTATGCTGCGATTGTCATTAATTTCGGATAATGTGTTCCGAAAAAGTTCGAGCTTGGTCAAGAAAAGGAGAGATTTATGAGTTTCATTTACATGTGACCTAATTCGTCTGAATGTAATCAATGGCCAGGACATACAAATCAGATTGAAACTCTGATTTGGTTAACTACACACGAAACGGTAATAGCCCCTCCTAGACCAAATTTAATGTATAAGGGACTGTATTGATCACGAAAGCTGAAAGTCAACGATCGTGTTTTTCTTTAAACATGCGTCGCCCTGCAGTACTTGGCAATTAGGTCGGTACTGATAATATTACAATTTAATTTGACGTTGACGTTGAGCTGCATTATCCTGTCCCAATTTATTTCCCAGTTATTGGTAAACAATACCGAAATTGGTAAACATTCATCTTTTTCTTTATGATCGCCGAATCCGTAGCTTTCTGTTATTAATAATTTCAATGGAAAATGAATGCAAAATGTTTTCGTTACGCATTGACCATTGCCAATACTGACAACAAAAACAATCTTCCTGGACTACAACGAGTGAAAACCAGTGGTAACTAACCGGCATCGTTAGAAACATACTCGTACACGCTGGCAACCTGAATTTTTGTCGCTTCCGGGACCCACATGGGTCCAAGCGTCCAACGGTGTCTCGAGCTGTATCGCGAGTACCATCGGTTGTCGCTGTTTCGAAGAAACGGAGCAACGCGATCACGCGTAGGGCGATCATCATTGTTGCCAAGGCGAAGCGTGCATCTCTAGCGCGTAATCAATATTAAAAGTCTAAAATGTCTCGCGTGTGTGGCGAGCTGGCCGCGTGTATGGGTCGTAGCTCGACGACGGGAGTTGGGCGAACTCCGCGTTACTGGTTGAAACGAGAGGGTAGTGGAGAACGGGCAGGCAACTGGGGGGTGAGAGGCGGTCGACGAGAGTGGTGAGCAACGGTGGTGGTGGCGGTGATGGTGGTGGTAGTGGTGGTGGTACGAAGAGGTGGAGGTTCTCATTAAGCAGCCCGGGCACCGCGCGCTGGGGGTTTAAATAAGAAGAAGAAGCGTTGCTGGAAGAAGAAGGGAGAAAAGGAGAAGAAACCAGTAAGACTAAGGTACTAAGGGTGAGCAGGCGAGCGAACGCGGGTGAAAGCGAGAAGAAGCGGCAAGAAAAGGAGATAGAATGTGAAGGGGGTCGGGGAATTATCAGGGCTCGCGCTCCACGCTGAAGGGTTGGGGGTACCGGCAGGCAATATGGCCGCTACTGATGAGTGATGCTCGTAACCCTTACTGCCATCCATCCCTGACAGATACGTCAGTCAGTAAGATCTCTTAACGCACTTCGGAATTATGCTCGCCACGACCCTTCTTTATCTCCATTGCTACCATTGTTCTGGCAGGAGACCCTTCGGAGTCGGTCAATGTTACCGAGGACCTCGTATCAGTTACTTTAATTAGATAGAATTTTCTTCCGGTTGACTTTCGATAACTGATATCGTCCACCTTGTCAAATTTCTCGAGCTTACTTCCAGGCGTATCAAATATTGTACCGATTTATTATTAGTAGCCTTAACTGAAATATTATCCGGTGTATTGATATTTTCATTTTATCGTTGCTCGCGGGGCTGATTCGTTCTACATGGATCTCTAAAGTGATCTCCATCTCGAAATTATATTTTCGGAAACACATTGTAAACAGCTGCTCGCTCGATGGCTATAAAAATCGTGGCAACCTGTACCGGAATGGTCTAAATTACCAGCTTCTAATTTATGCAAACATAAATCTCAACTTCGAGCCAGGAACCGCGGTGTCAAATCGTTATGGGACAGTTCGTGATGGAACTTTTACTACCAAACTCACCGACTATATATATTCATACTACGGACAAATTGCGAGGAAAAAACATCCCAACTAGCGCTGTAAATTCAATGGGGAGTCTCTTCGTTCAACCGGTCGGTTAAGTAGTCAGAAATGTGACAAAGTCACGAAGATCCCGTGGCCATTTAATTAACAAATCAAATTTAAGTTACAATCATACGTCCGACAGAATAACGGATGGGATCTTCGTTTACCACCGACTAATCAGGATCTTCTGCCGAGGGCGAACGGTCCTCCCGGCGAAAATATGATCACAACAGATCAAGGGTGTTCGCGAAATTATATAAGACACAGGTC
The DNA here is from genome assembly GCA_907165295.1 of Nomada fabriciana. Lineage (NCBI taxonomy): Eukaryota > Metazoa > Arthropoda > Insecta > Hymenoptera > Apidae > Nomada > Nomada fabriciana. The sequence goes on from OU015695.1 coordinate 8,991,131, forward strand.
ATCCCGTCACCTTTAACGATTAAGATCCAAAGCGTGTAGGTATACAAGCGAGGCCGTCGAAAGGTATTAAGAAGGTTCAGGCAGCCCTAACCTAACTGCAGCAGCCCTGGACCGATCCTCATCCTCCTTGCCCCACACCCCGTGGCCGTCTTACTCCCTGGCTCGAAGTTAAGGGTGGTCTCTTTGTCTCGCCCCCTCACCCTCCTCCTTCCCATCGTATGCGTGCTACACGGACGGAAGACACGCGTGTGCGTGAAACCTCGCAAGACGGACAACGGGGTTGTTGGGTGGATGGCTTGAAGGTGTAGGATGAGAAGAAGGCGGAGGTGGTTGAGAAGGGGTATGGGGCGAGCGAGCGAGCGAGGAAAGGAGATCCACGAGGAAATAGAGAAAGAGAAGGAGCGAAAGGAGTCGTCAAGAGCAAGGGAGAAAGCGTGAGAAGGAGCGAGGAGTGCAAACGGAGGGGAATGCAAATTAGAAACGCTTGGGCAGAAAGCAGGAGGAAGAGGGCCAGGGTAGCGTAGGAGGATAGAGAGGGTGGCACTGGCTGGAAGGGGGTATATAAGAGGTGGTGACTGAGGGTGGTGGCCAAGGAACTTCACTTATGTAAACCGTGTAACGGTGTGCGAGCTCGCCTCCTGCGTGTGTTCACACTGGCACCTACCGGCGTGTCTATGTGTGTCCCCCATGCGTGTGTATATATCGATTGCTGGCCAAGCTACCCCGCGGTGTACCCTCCTTACTACCTATAGTAATTATTGTGCTTCTCACATGTGTGTATTTGTCGTGAGATTTCGCGCAAGATGGTATTCGTGCGGGTGGGCGCATACACATCCCGAAAGACCCTGTGCCTGTATATCCGAGTTCCTTACGTGCCTTGTCCGATAGTCCCTATAGCGAGCTACGGCATTTAACGGGTGTCATCGTGCAAAGAGAACTTCCATTCGTTACGAACTCATGTGCGGATCGCATTGTACGCGTCGTGACCATCAGACATTGCAATGCCGGGAGAAACGTCTTCTAAGATCCGTCGAGTTCGTCAATGGGCATTCTTATTTCTTCGCTGATGAAAGGCCAGGTCACAGTTAACTCTCAGATTGCTCTGCAACTACCACACGGCTGCGTTCTGCCTGCCTTCCTATTTATAAGTCTAAAAACTTTTGGCGTACCGGCGCACGGAAATAAAAGTCTTAATAACAATTACATGTAGGGTTGAAAGTTTCTCAGTAAAATAATCGAATAAATTACCGTGCCGTTAAAAGTCGCAACAATATTCGCTAAACTGCTCGAGTGACGGTTCAAGACAGCCGAAAACTGAGTTACAACGAAGAGTTCGCGAAATTCATTTGAAACCAAACTGCACGAGATTACCCATCCGGCTTTGTTAAATAGTTTCCATAAACTTTTATACATACCCGTAAAGTGTTCGATCAAGCGGACGCGCTTTAAAGTTCTTATTTGCATAAGCTGACACGCGACACTTTAGCAGGCTCATTAGATCGGGCAGAAATTCTTCAAACTTGGCCTACGCCAGTTACAACCGGTACCAGCATGTTCAAGTAGTCGTAGCCACCTGATAGATCTAACCCCACTAACGTTCTTGTTCGAAATAAATGGCAAGTCTGTTAATGTCGGTAGATAGTAGTGGTACGTAATTCCTTGGCCGGCATTTGGCCCTTCACGCACACGTTCGCGCGTACAGTACACCGCGGGTGAAGCCACGTGCGCGTGCACACGTGTGTGCACGTATGTTCACCAACACAAAGCGGGTCCCCTGGCTAGCACACAGCTTCGACTGCGCGTTAGTCCACACAACTAACGGTCCGAAGTGCAAGAACATCCCGCTGGTCCCTGCAAGCCAGCCTGGACCACCTCGTCCATCCTCTCCTAGGGCAGTCTTGGAGAGGACCTTAAAGGAAGAGGGTCGAAGAGAAGTGGTTAGGAACGGACGGTAGGACGAGAAACGAACGGACCGATGCGACGGACGCAGGACAGAGCACGTGGTATATAGCAACCCTATCTTGCGACACACAACCACAAGTCATCCCCCTGCTCACGTACTTTGGCCGCATTCTCAGCCCCACGGCTCACCCTTGACTCACCCCTTCGTCGTTTCACGCATCCCTCTCGCTCTCCTTCACCTTGCGCCAACCTCTCTCGCTTTAACTCTGTTGTTGTCGTCCCTCTTGCTTTCGCCCGTGGTTCATCCCCGTTCCCTTGGCTCTCTCTTCCTGCCGCTTCATCGTGAAACCTCGGAGGCAATCAATCCTCCGTCTTACAACGTACTGACCACCTTCCGAGAAACTTGCGCCGGCACTCGTGGCCAGATGGATTTGAGGAAAAAGTCGTGAATGGTTAATCGTCGGTTCTGCGGATAGCGTGCACTGGATTTTGCTTTATTTGCCGTTGTCCCGGCTACGAGTGATGGAGCGGTGATTCGAGGATCGAAGTAATTGTTTTATTTGTCGATCGGGCGTCCGTACTTTCTGCGTGACGTTTTGCTTTTGCTTTTCCTTTTTCATGTATCTCGTCATTCTATGTTTGACAATCAATAGACTTAATTCCTTACGTAGGTGTGACTTTTCAGCGATATTATTATAGGAATATAATTTGACCCAAGGAGAATGGGCTAATGGTCCTGGGATTGCTTTGAACCGTAGGATTTGGAACGTGCACTGATGTAGCTGCGCTATATCAAGTTTTTATAATAATTTCTAAGCTCCTTCTTCTTATTCTTTGCAACGGTCCCATTTCTTTCTGCGTTAAGCACCCAAAGCAATCAATCTTTGTTTTTACCATACACTGACTACATTTCAAAGAACTTTCACCTCCTTATGTCCGCAGTCTGCCGAGCTCATTACGATTTACTACATCTCGTCGGTGGCACCGCGAATTTCCGCTTGGTTATAAAAGATACTTTCCTTCTCTTCCTTCACAGTTCTCAACCGAAACATCAATTGTACTAAATTTATTACCCACACCCACGCACACGCACACACACACGTGTATACAAATAATACGAGTATATCGTAAGTAATTTATTCACCGTTCCTGTCGCACAGAAATTATGTATACAGATTGCAACGAGGAAATGCAATCGTATAAATCCAAAGACTCTGCTCGGCACAAAAACGTAGCTCTCCACAAAGTATGGAAGACGGAGCAAAGAATGGATATCGAAAATCCTTTCCTCGGCCTTTAGTGTAAAGCCACTCTTTAATCACGACTCGGGGCAAATTATGGACAGTTAATTCGCTTGGCTTCTCCTCCCTTTTACGGTTATTCTATGCGGTCATTTCCATCTCTTCGCTCTGTAGCCAAAGGCGTTCCGCAGTCAAATCGAGAACCAATCAATACCGATAATTAATTAGAAAAATCAGAAAGAAAAAAACTCGCGAAACTCAAGAGTTCCAGCGAAGCCGGTAGAAAAACTGCCGGAGGCTTTCGTTTGACTCCAAAGTCCCTTCACCCCGTTGAACGGCTCCTCGCCGGCGAAACCACCCTTTTCGCCCCGGTTCGACCCTACCGAAAGTCCTTGCTCAGTCAGCTCTCCTCCAGAGTTTCTCTCTGTTCTTCCTCGTTCTCAGGCTCATCTCTTAGGGTGCAGTACTCTCATGTCTTCATGCCCCTTTGCCATTGAATAAATTAACGTTTTTAGTTTGCCGATATTCTGTCCGACGCGGCTGTGCCGTCTCTACTCTATATCTTTCGTCTATTGGAATGAATGAGCTTCTTTTTCTTTCAGACGCTGCTTTCGGAACGATTCCCTCCCATCCGCGCCGCTTCTCGGCCACCCACTCTATTCAACCGCGAAAATTCTGCAGGAATTTTAATAACTTGGATTCGTACTGATTAAAACGGAAGTCGCATCCAACGTTCCTCCGACCAACCTGCGGTTGCTACTTGCCGACGGTGAGTCCAATATTTTGCCTCTGTGTATTTATTCCTTCTTAATCCATATTTCTTTTCGAGAAAGAAAGAGCGAGAGAACGAGGGAGAGAGAGAAGAATGGGTGGAACACAGAAATACAGACAGCTAGATTGGTGAGAGAGGAGGAAAGCTGAAATTCGTAAATTGAAAATTCCACGATTGCATATAAATGTTTGATGCAATTAATTTTTATAATATTCTTATATATGGTAAGACTTATTTACTAATACTACGAATCAGAATTACCTAATATTTACAGATTAGTGGTTGTCGTAAATTATGTGACAGGGCAGTATTGGTTTTATATTATTTGGAATGTTTAGCGTTCGTTCTTAAAGCATAACGGAACGAAAAATGCATTGGAGAAAACTGGACGGGGAAACGACGTTACAAAGAATCTCCTCCTTCGCGTGGTTGTATAAATGGTATCAGTCGAATAACGTGAGGCACGTTGGACTGTTTGCATTCGCAGCGGAATAATTGCAAGCTAAATTATGACTTGTTTGCTTGACATTTACGCACATATATAATATTCACGCGTAATATTTTCCGTTAAACATTTATATACCGCATCTACAACGACAGACATCGCTTATTTCCTTCGCTTATTTCATCGTAGCGGAAAACCAACAATTTTTGTGATGCGTTTCTTGAAATTTTTAGAATTCCCTTAGGTGATAATTATTTCGTTATATACGTTATTTTTATTCACAGATACTTTATGTAAATAAGCTGAATAAGGTCAGGAACTTCAGCTGAGATTTACCATCCACTTTCTCTCTCTCTTTGGTCTCGTTCACCCTCGCTCCTCCTGACTATGAACTTCAGCTTTCGTCGTATCTACGCGTAACGCATCTTACGACATAATTTTACGATCTTTCGGGGATTATTAATCTTTCGCCGCTGCGACATCATAGATATTGATAAAATTATCGATCCGTAGATTACAAAAATCTATTGAGAAATATGAGGTGATAAAGAAAGGGTCTGAAGCTTTATGGCGTTGTAGCCCTCATCGAAAGGAATAAAAATGTTTAATCAATCAAATTTCACCTTCAAAAATGAAGTTTCTGTTTCTTCCAAGTTCCTAGGCATAAAAGGATATTTGCCTGTCGACATCGGTTTGCCTGTATGTAACTTGGAAACCAATTGTATTTCGTGCGATTGTAAACAAATGAAGTATATATCGCGTTTACCTTTCCTTTTCTTTATACGGATACAAAATGACCACACTCCTTTAGGCTGACCTTAACCTTCCAAAATTAACCGTCTATATTCCCCCGCTTCAACAAAGTATCCCATTAAAATGACAATTCCTTCTTGGCCCTCGATGAAGCTATGCAAATTGGTCCCAATCGTGGACGCTGATCCTAGGCAAACGAGAAAGAAAACTTGGCACTTTCGAGTGTAACAGAACAAAGGGATGAAAACAAATTGACCCCATCGGATCGGATGCTCTCCATCAAATATCCTGCCTCTGAGTCGAGGCGATAGCTTACGTGACTGAACGACCGCGGTGATCATTTAATTCCAGTTCAGGAAGAGTATCAACAGTCGGGGGCAGTTGATCGGGGTGAGGGTGTCATTCGGTCTGCTGGTCTGTCGGTCTGTTGGCCTGGGGAAGGGCGCGTGGCGCACGTCCACTATCAATTTATCACTCACCCTCGCAACTTTCCCTCTCGGACCTCGCTCTCGCTTTCCCTCTTTTCTTGGGTCGTCCACCCTCTGCCATGCCCCCTTGCCCTTGCTCACTGTCTGTCTTTCGTTTCTCCTTTTTCGATCCACAGACCGTTCCGTGAAACGGGAACAAGGGGGATAGAGTCCGCTTCGGAGAAAGGGAAAACGAGAGAAAGAGAGAGAGAGAGTGATCGTCGTAAAGTAAGAGAAAAAGGGCACGATGGCAAATAAGAGAGAGGGAGAAAGTGTACGGGGGAGTGAAGAAGAGTCGAAACAACCATGACCACCGCAATCTAGAGGTGGTCAGTTCGCCCCGTAGGACTATGGCCTGCAAGTTCTGCCCGTTACCGATTAGTCCGTTTGCGTTTCGACTCGTTGTAGAACGAGGTCGACACCCTTTGTCCACGGGGATGCGTGCATTTGCACGCGTTGATTGGGATGAAAATCTGTTTGCATATCGTGATTTTAATCTTCAGATAATTTGAAGAAACAGTAAATGAAGTAAGAGAACTTTCGAATGCTCTTTTCTTTGTTTAGGGCTTTAGGGATAAGAATTTAATATGACCAGTATGGGTTTCGTATTTTGTCGTATACGACGTGAAATATTCTGGAGGAATAATTTAAAGGTACAATTGAATGAAATGTCAGAGACTTCTGGAGAACGTCACTCTACCAATGAGTATTAATTTGAATAATTATTTTATTCTTATGTCGGCGTTTCTTGCAATAATTGCAATAATTGAAGCCACTCGAAGTATAATAATCAGAATTAAATTGGAAGCTCTACATTCGAAGCAATCGTTTGTTAGAGATACGATACAACTCCTAAGGTTCTCGACATTCCGCGCCTTGACCTCTGACGTGGAAACACTTTCTTCTGGTCAGTCTTGTGCGGGTCAGTTGATCGCAGACACCAACACGGTTACACACGGACGCGCGTATATATGTACGGGGCAGGACATAACCGAATAGGAGGAGGAAACTTTTCTACCACGGTAGCCGGCACACTCGACGAAAGGGAAAGGAAGAAAAAAGAAACGAGGGACCACGACGACTCGGAGCGGAAGAAAAGCAGGACGGCCGAGGTTAGATTGGATAAGGGGGAGAAGGAGGGCAATAAAATCCAGCGGCGGGGGGTTCCAACCCTTCCGCTAGAGTCGAGTCGTAATCTTGCTTGCCGTTCGAGGGGTCGAGGTCTACTAGACACCGTTCTCTTTTACTCCAGGGCAATTAATTAGCGTTACACTGCTAAATCAGAAGACGTACGTGTTGCGTGCTCGCCCCTGACAGGCGTTAGTGGCGAAATTTAAAAACGTAAAGGGCGATGGCTCGCGATACAGCAGCATTTTTGTTCAAAACTCACGCATTTCCCGCCGCGACACGCGAGCCGATGGAAATTCCGTTTGCAGAATGTAGAATGGTTTCTCGTCGATATGAAAATTCTTTCGATCCCGGAGAACAGCAGTGGTCGTTATAGAAAGTACGATATTCATCGGAGGCGTAGAATTACGAGGACGGAAACGTTGAACGTTCCAGTGGTTTATACATGAATCGCTTCTCAACGAGTATCAAAAGTTATATCATTCCACCGGCGCAAATGAACTTTAATTTCTGTAATTCAATAAGCTACGAGAGCACTCTCAGCTCGTATCTCCAATAACTCCGGCTTTCAATACGAGTTTAAGAACATCCGAGATCGGCACTTATTTGTAAGTAATTCAGATCCGCTTCTGGTCTGCCCTTCGCCTGCGGTTTAATGATTAAGGCGAGGACGGGGGCACGGAGAGAGGAAAAAAAGAGCGAGCGGATGGAATAAGAGAGAGCAAAATAGGGGGGTTGAGAGAGACAGGCAGAGGATATGGGTAGGGGGAGAACGAGAGAGATACAGAGCGTAGGAGAGTGGCTCTTGTCGTCGTTGCTGCATTTTTAATACCGCATTCTCCCCTTTAAAATTTAAAAATACCTCCGCGCCGAGTAATTGCAGGACCCGCTGGAAGTAAAATGCACGTGAATGCAGGGAAATCCGCCTCGTTGGTCGATCCACCGTCGACGGAACAGAGTTTCGCGAAAACGGGGGTGGGTGGTGGTGGTGGGAAAGGGGAGTCACAGAGAGGCTGCATGCCGGGGCTGGTTGCTTCAAGAAAATTAAGTACTGCCTGGTAATTTGAGGTATTGATTTTTATAGCCTCTCTCGGTGGGCATACATTAAAACTCCCTCTTTGTTTCCCACCCCCGGTCGCGTCCCACCCCTTTTTCTTAGTCACCCTTCCCTGCAGGGGTGACACGAACACGGCGGTGCCTGGCGATCCAGCATAAATCTATCTTCCCCTTCCTTTTTCCAACGAAACTTTCGCATACGTGTGTTTGGTACTAGCCGACTATTCTTCGATCTAACCGAGCTCGTTTGGCCAGCGTGGAAAGTCTTTTTACGTAATAGGATCGATACTGCTCCGTTCGACAATTAAGCGGATTTTCCTCGGCAGCCTCTTTTGTGGAGAATTGTGCGCGAATGTAAAATTGAGTCCCTACTTTGGCAACAATTTTTTATCAGATAGTTATGTGCATTTATGTAGCATCTTAGACGAAGGAGGGGTTAAGTTCGCGATTTCGGGATAATTAATGCTAATTAATATGTAACTGCGTGCAAGGAAAAGCGAGGTAAATTTTTATGAAATTTTCACGTTTAGTAGGAAACAATATATTTCTAGTTGCTAGAAATCTAATAAAATGTTCGCTCCATGTAGAAAATAAAATAATAGTTCATTTCGATGTAAAGTTCGATAAGGTATGCTACACGGAAGTTCAGTTTTATTGTTCCTTTGGCGGAACATGCTCGCGATACGCCTCTATATCGATTTATTGTTCCATGTTAATTAATCATATTGGTCCGAGGGAAAGTAATTTGTTTAGCGAACCCCAGAAGGGTGTCACGAGTACTGTGGCGTGTAGCGATCAGATAAAGTTTCTCCCCCATGAATTTTTCATCTCTCCAAACATGCTGGGATCTTCCCTACCTTTGTCGCGGGCAATTACAGATACTCTGCATACATCTAATCGGGAGCAATTCATTCTTACTTTCCAATTCAGAGTGCCTCGGGACAAAATATTTTCTACACCGATAGGAACGCGAATTAATTCGGAGAGGTGTATACGCTTGCGGCAAATAAATTATTCTAAACCGCAGTATGCAGGAAAATAAAAAGTAAACGATTCAAGTAACGGCCAGATAAAGTATTGTATTGAAACGCATACATTGCATGCGTACGAAGTAAATCAGAAGAAAAAGTATGCGGCGTACCTGACAGACGTTACATGTACGTGTACATACATGTCCGATGGTGAAAACGAGCAGAAGAGGTCGCGAAAAGTTTCAAGTAAAGACCCGGCACGACCTGTTCGTTATTCTTTCGTTTCTACGTCGGAGATAAAGAAGCAAAAGGGAAAAAGAGAAAACTCTCTCGCCCCCAGTTCATATGTGAGCGTCGATTTCGCGGTCCGCTGCGCCGCGTGAGTGGTTTGCTCGCCGTTTAAAACATCCGAGACATGATCATAGCGATGGCTCCATGGTACCGCGCAAGCTCGTACAAACAATACGATCGAGCGGATGCACCGCCTCAGTTGTGTGTAAATGATAAATGATCTACAAAGGGATCTACAAATTTCAAATTAATAAATTTAATTACAAAAGCAATACCACTGGAACAATCTAAACTATCGTAGAAAGTTACTTTTGTCATTCTTGCTGTCGCTGTTATAAAACGTAAGTCAATGTCAATGTTAATATTCTTGGGAAAACCGTGTAAATACAGTAATTAAAAATATAATCGCTGTGCAAAACATTTATCGTATACGGGGGGAGGTGGTGGGGTGAAATAGATACACGAGATGTACAATCGAGGAGCGAGGTGAATAAAAGATTTCTTAAAATGATTTGCCTCGACAACGTACGTATTACCTGAGCTTCTGGGGGCAACGACGCAAAGGCTAGAGCGTCACACCTGTTGCTTCGGTTCTTAGCACCAAATCGAAGACCCCGGCTCCGACGAGATACCATAAAATGGAATTTCATAAAGTGTATTCGGAGGCTCCAGGTATATATCTACTTGCCGCGTATATACTCCTTATGTTACATCGATTTCGGAGCGGTTCGCTGTGTGCGCGCACCATCACACTATCACGCTAAAGGTATCGTATGTTGCTAGCTTTTTCTGCGTTAAAGGCATTGATAAACTTTGGTATTAAGGTTTCGACTCGAATTTGACGAATGACGATTATCTTTTGCGGCAATTATTACCTGTATCGACGAACCGGTCATATAAGCATACGTAAAAATAATTAATTCCTTATTGCATCCTAAAAATTCGAAATATACTTGTTGCGCAAAAGTGTACAATTTTTATTAACGTGCAAGACATTAATTCAAAAACAGGTGAAGATTTTATTTAATCAACTAAGACGAAATTTACATACATTTTTCCAGTAGTTGTACTCCATATATTTTGAAGGGCAAATAATTATCTATGCTTCGAAAAGATGCAATAGCCATAAATTAAAATTGCTCATTGCTCAGAAAATGTTGGCATGGTTCAAAATGTTTAATAGATCCAAACTTTCAACCATAAATATACATTTATGTGTATATGTATACGTGTAGCGTCCACACCTAGACGGGTTAAATAACCCGTAAGGTGATAATATAGGGGACCGAGTTGTTTATGTTTCTGCATTTTCTGAATATCACGAATTAATTAAAAGACTGCTATCAAGATAAGCGATTTGATCGCGTGAAATGAACGCTCGTTCGAATCCATCATTACTGGAGCGCCGTACAGCGTACCTATTCCTTGGGACGGGGTAAAAAAATGTTGATGCCAGACCAGCGTGGGGTCCGGCCTTATGCACGCTTCAGGAACCCGGACACTTAGAGTTTAGCCAAGGAATCACACGAATAAACAATCACGCCGCTGTTGCGGATTTATTAATTAGCATCATTTGAGTGACTCGTGACGGTGGTATTTGACTCTTCCGCCAGCCGTGTAATTAAGATTTTCCGCGTTAATTAGGCGTATGAGCTACTAAGTTAATAAAGCTCGTTGATAATTTCGCTGCTGATCATACGTGCTGATTTGATGATATCAGCTAACGGTCGTTTGAATCACGTTAATTATATCATGCATGTAAAGTACATGCAGAGTTTATGTAGAGAAGGTATCACATAGGTTGTTTTATTGTTTCATTTATCACGTTTCATTTTAGCTAAGACGTAATATGTAGGTATTTTAGGTATTTCATCGTTTTCATTTGTAAATAGAATATTCTGTAGAGATTAGATTATTTTGAATGAATATTTTCCAAAAAATGTCTACTGAATATTATAATTTCGATATTTGATTAAGAAATTAGTCGTTAGAATAAATGCTCAAATCATAATCGGTCGTCCACTTTGGTACGCGAGTAAGGCCGTATTTCTCGAAACCAGTGATCAGGCGACAGTGCACATAACCGCGAAAGGAATTGCCATGTTTCGCAACTGGTAATCTCTCTTCCCACCCAATACATTCTTTACTTTCTACTATAACGCTTTGCGTCGAACTTCACAGTCAACTGTGTGATTTTCTTAATTTCCATTTGTTTCCTTCTCCCACGAGTCGGCGTAAAAAGAATGGCGAGGAAAACGGCGCAAAAGGTTCTTGAAATGAGCAAAAAAATGAATTTCACGGCAGCACTCCAATCATCGTGGTCACTGCGTAAAATAAATATCATTAGTATCAGTGAATCGCACAGAATCCTCGCGCACTTTTCTAATAGATGGTATTATACTATAATAATCAGTGTTGCGCGATCAACAGGCAGATTAATCCAGGGCGCTGTTACAATGTCCTGGAATTTTCTGATCCGCACAGATTTCACGAATCGCATTGCCAGTGCACTTCGAGTCGCCGTGCTTTTCTCTGCACGAGTACACAAAGGTTAGGCCACGTCAGATCAATCATCGGCCACTTTCCCGTCCCATAGGGGCTGTTCGGAAAAATTCGAAGTATTCCTTCGGCTGTTTGCTCGAGCAGCCGACAAATCCAGAGGTGGCACGAATCGTGTACCTATTCGAGGAGGTAAGGTGGCTCCGAGCAGGTTTTCGAGTTGATATCATTTGTATCTCCCGCGGCCACGACCTGAAGGCCTCTCACACCCGGTCCGCCTTCTCCTTCGTGCCTCTCTTATCCCGAAGGATCGTCTACCTAATATTTATTTCGCATAGGCTCCCCTCTGATTTTATTTGGATATCGTGTGCACGTTTAACGGTCGGCATATCTCGTCGAGCCGTTACGCACGTTTACGCGTCGAGCATCGCCGCGGCAGCCACGTCAAAACGGGCCTTTTATCTGCGATAGCAACCGAACCGGGCCCAGCAGGGGTAACTTAACACCCGAGGATAGGTGCGTGCGCGGTTCTTAAATACCCCCGCTTGTGCCACTGCATAGACACTCGATACTAATGCATCGTTCAGGTGTATGCCACTGATTTTCCCCTTAATCAGTGAACTTGGTAGTTGGTTGTATTGTACACGCACACGTGTATGCACGTGTCAAACATTTATTTCGGCACTCGATTATACAAAAATTTGATTGAAATTGGCGATTCATGTGCAGAATAGTCCATGGAAAGTCAACGTTTAAGTAGTATAGGCAGACTATTGAGTGCACTAACGTTTTCGTTGCTCCCTCTCAAGAAGTTTGGCACCCTCTTGACAGCCTTTCGACTGCACGGCAAATAATTACTTGCTAATTATTTGCTTGCTGCGATACAATATTATTATCAGTAACGCGGAATACTGCACAATGATAATAAAATAATAGTGTACGCTTTATTCTCTCCTTTTTGCAACAAATGAATTGTATTTACAAAACTCACGCGTCGTATTTCAGTGGAATTAATGCAGAATTGTTGTGTGGGCGCATCACATGTGTAAATAATGAGTAGAAGCTCTAGGAGCATTTATCACGGCAAACAGCAGCAGCGCTAAAACGGTTTATCGTAGATAAACCGAGTCGTGTAACATAACACCTTGAACTCATATATGTTCGTATGAATTATCTTTGCCTGGATTATACGGACACATTGTATATACACGTATACAATGAGGTACACAATTACAAGTTTCGCGTTACTATGTGTCCCGAAATGAATGGCTCTTGTGGATTTAAATGGACGAACGAACATAAACCTTGGAAATGAGAAGACAGCAATGTTATTAACATTGTTAATAATTTCGTTAATGCAAATCAAAATCAACGTCTCTTATGAAAGTACATTTTTCATATCCACTTTTCAAAAACAAGATTAGCTGCAGTAAAATGTCTCTATCGTAACAGGGTTCGTCATATTTTCCCAAAACACCGATCAAGCGTAATGATAGGTTGAACACAACTCGACGATTCCTTTTGGTCACTCACGAAAGGGTGGTTATACCTTTTATACATTCAAGGTAGCCACGCTCCTAATGACCGTTCAAAAAAGTGATGCATCAGTTCGTGGCAAGGGTTAAAAAGCCAAGCAGGCCTTAGCCACGGTTATGCTTTGCCTGCAAGGAGGAGCACTGCCATCTCCAAAACCCTTTCATCCGCCATAAAGGTTATCAGGGGGCCCGGCACGTGTAACTTAACACCTTAAACTGTTCGTATATGCGCGTATAAACCCCGTTTCAGACGAGACACTTTGCGTCGACACTGTCTCGAGGACAGTTTCAAAATATAACAAAACAAATCGTCGCGTATGAAATTTTCCAGGTTTATGTTCCCCAACGAAAAACTGTGCAATAGTGTTCCCCGATGGATTACCAAAGTATTCCATCAATTTAATAATTCATTGTATCAGATTTTATCAGAACTACTGCACAAGGAGACAAACTTTCGTAGACAATTTTCCGCCATTACCTAAAGAGCAGCACACAGTGCTGCGAAGTTTATTTCGACAAACTATCAACTAACTTCTTCTCGCGATACTGGCGCGTGACTACGCAAAGCGCCGACACTAAGCGTCCCGTCTGAAACAGGCTTAAAGGATTCGCGTTCGCGTAACACACGCGAAAGCGGCCGCGTGGATGCGACCGTGGTGTGGCCGCGAAGTCTGACCATTGCTGACCATCTTCCCGCGGATACATTCGAACGTGGTTACGTCCGTGGAATGGTGTGGAAAAGAGAGGCCCAGAGGAGCAGAGAGAAAGATGAGGCCGCGTCTGCGGTCGTGACTGTCCGTGACATACACGCTCACGTTCTACATACATCTCTCCCCGGGGCTGTCATGGACTTTCCGCGCGGCATTCGGTTACCCCGATGATCACACTACCAGCGATCATCATCCACGCCAAGTGGCCAGACAAATTTACTCGGTCCGGCGACGATAAAAATTATTATCGGGCCCGATCGTTGCCCCTCCTCTTGTCCGGCAAGTGTACACACTGCTGCGGCCCGTACGCGGGTGACGATTAAAGTTATCAGGTATTCGGTACGTCGAGTTTCATACCTGCCACATTTTGCGAATCGCGAAACGCGACAGGGGAGAGAAACGTCGACCGGAGTAGTTGCACGTTTCGCGATTGGTATCTCGCGATGCGATTTCGAATTCGATTGTTGTACGAACGTTGCGACAAGGTTTTTTCTGGTTGAAAAAGACGATCGAGAGGCGGGGGGATGATTGTAGGGATTAAAGGAGCAGGAAGCATAGAAGGGATTGCGTTTATGGTGTGCGTCAGTTTTGGTGGTTTGCCATCAGTGTAATTATTAATGACCTGTATAGCACCTCGTGATATAATAACTATTAAGTTTAATCAACGAATGTGGGTACAGTAATGTCAAAAACGGAAACTAGACTGGTCAGCCCTAGGAAAAAATATCAACGGCAATCAAGAATTATTATCATAGCGTGCTTCTTCTCTCCGATTCACTTCCACCCTATTATCTAATTTACAGAACGTATTAGTTTGAACTTCCGATCCATTACTCCTAATACCATGCCATAAAAATAACACTAATAGCATGAACACCTCGTGTTATTAACAGCCATGAACTGTACTTACAATTCCCAGTCAAATTAATTTCACGTTCTAAACGACTAAAAAATATTGTCACTCGTAGTTCATTTCTTGCAATTTATCAATACCAATCTATCCGAATGTGTGACACAATTCGCCTTGCGATATACGAAAGATCGATCGGCGGGTCCGTAGTAAGTTAAAAGTCTCGAAATTGTATCTCGACCATGACAATGCTCCCCCTTGTAGCTCTTGATCGAATTGCATTCTTGGTACTAGAGCTGATTCGAAACCACGTGTCACGTATTACCTCCGATGCGTTTTCTCACGCGGCCGGGAGAATGAAGCGAGGCAAAGGATTGGGAAGGTTGTAGATAATAGGCGGGACGGCATGGTAGCAATGGTAGAAGGGGTAACAGAAGATCTTCATCTGTAACATCGCAAATTGAACGAGGATTTGCTGCGACCACGAGCTTCCACCGCAAGTGAATGCATATCTCGGTGCACATCTGCGCGGTATCGATGGTAATACACGTATCCTCTGATTTAAATTACTCGGAACTGCCAGGCTTCCTGCAATTTACAAGTCGCCCCTCCAAAGTATCGCGCTATACGTCTAT
This sequence comes from Nomada fabriciana, assembly GCA_907165295.1. Classification (NCBI taxonomy): domain Eukaryota; kingdom Metazoa; phylum Arthropoda; class Insecta; order Hymenoptera; family Apidae; genus Nomada; species Nomada fabriciana. Next base: position 9,006,386 of record OU015695.1, read on the forward strand.
GTAAATAACCGTGGAAGCCTGAGAGTCGAATCTCTGCAAACATTCGCGGAGCTGTTAAATAGAAAATCTTTGCCAGGCATCGATTAGAAAAGCGACAGGTGCAAATGAACGCTTAAGGGAGTATTCTGGTATGAATCATTGCAGGAATTGTTTTTTTAAGAGTTACATTTCACTTTAAGAGAGATTAACGAAATTGCGACTGTCTGAAGGGCGCAAATACGTTTCTATAACCGTGTCAAAACACCGTGTACATGATATTTTAGAATCTGTTTGACCAATGGCTTGCAAATTTGGGGGTTACCTTCGGTGCACTAAAATAATCGATGATCTCGCGTACCTGCACCGGTGTATGGAACACGCTGGGGCGGGATGCACAGTCGAACATTCTATAAAGTAAATTGATGCAATAATACGGTTACATGTATCGGTTACGCGTGGAGCTTGCGTATTCGTTTGGCGGTATACGAAGATAAAGGATGATAGAGGATGCGCGGGACACATCGATGAAAATTGTACACGGTAGTAGGCCGATGAGTCGAAGTGGCTGTGGCACGTACGTACGCTACCTTGAAGCGTGTAAGATCATTGAGATGGAGCGTAGTCCGATTTGTCGAGGGCGTGATTCTATTTCAATATCAGCCTGCCTGCGGTTCTACGTATACGCCAATAGCCGTAACAGGGGATTCGTCGAATATCAACTGTGTATCGCTATTGCATTTTCGCGAAAGGAATAAATTACTTCGTTCACCGTGTACTCGATTGTAGATCGACAATAGAAAATGTCACAATGCTTAATTTTTTTGGAGCCTCCCTTCAGTGGCAAAACGAAGAAAATTTGAAAGATAAGCGATGGGAATAAAGCGGTATGAGGTTACTAAACGCCTTAGGAACCGCGAGTTACCAAAACGATGTGTAATATAATATACATATAGTATAGAAATTACTGATCCTCGCGTATTGGGTTGGTCTGCAGACGTGCTGGTTAATTCTACTTGTCACCATTTTCCGAGCTTAGTACCGTTACTATAGTGTGTACGTAATTTGCGCTTCACTTACACATAAATCAAATTTGGGATCTTGATAATTATAGGCGTCATCGGGATATGTGCGGAATTTAACACCTCTGTTGGATAATAAATAATCTATTCGAAAGGTTATTGCGATGGACTTTACTAATGGACCTGGACTTTATGTGCTAAACGAACTAGTTTTACATATCACAAAATACATTTTAGAATATCACTTTTTGCATGTATTTTCAACGAAATTTGATAAAACAATGTTTCAGAGTTACTTGACGGAGCTAGTCAGCCTTGCTCCTTTCCTTTGTTCACCGCTGTAGATATATGAAAAATTAACATTCGCCACAGCCATAAATTTTACAGTCATTTATTTCAAGTTATTTAACTTGACCACATCGGCAGCCTAAGCAGAAAGTTAATTCGTCCAGCTACAGGGCAGCTGTAAAGTTTTAGCTCACGGTCGGTTATCGAAATTACATCCAGACTATTCAGCAGGTGTGTTTCGGTTCGTAAAGCAAGGGTTGGGCCACATCCACGCACAGATTACACATTTAGTGCTCGTCTTCGTCTATTGTTTTTTCCTGCTCCTTTGTATCCACCCACAGCTATCAGCGTGCACACTCGTATTCTTCCTGTGTCGCATGCATGCGGCACAATAGGTGCACCTTTCAAAAGGTAACACCGTTAATTGGGGACGCGCTAAACATTTGCAGCAGCGAAACAGGCAGGCAGAAGGTGCAGTGCCTTAATTGTCGCCTTCCTCCTCGAGATTGTATGGCATACCAACCATGAAGCAATGCCTGCTCGTATGAAAACTGGCTACCAAGGATGAGAAATGCTTACATACATCTACCGTGACGACGCAACGGCGAGCTGTGCAATTAGTATTTTTCAGAATAAATTTTTCGGATAATCAAGTATCTACGCACGAACAACCTTGGAACTCATTATTTTTTAAGGGAAAATCTTTCTTACTGACAAAACTTACAACATGCCCCGTAAATAATACAATGTACACTATCCGTACAAAATTGGAAAACACCGAATGTGATGAAAATTCATCATCCGTCCGAAATTTGATATCCTACTAACTCAAATTTAATATTGCGGTAGCCGTCGTTTCAAAAGCGATGTTTTCTCCGTTGATCGTACGCTATACTCTTTTATTTTCCCTAGGTGTTTCACAATTTCTGAACAGATCGACCGTGACATAGAACTTGCGTGTCGATCGAAGGCAAGTCCGTGCTCGTTCCAAAGGGCAAAAGGCGCGGCTTCTGTCAGGCACCTCTAAAGACAATTTAAAGACTGAAATTACACCGTTGATACCATCTCAAGAGTCTAATCCCGTGACTTTTCTTCCCACGGCGAAGTGGTGCATTGAAAATCGCGAAATATTTCAATTGTACATACATGTATTCGGAATGGTAAACTGTACAAAATGTATAAAGTTTACCAAAAAATACTAAAAATTATTTTTTATATTTCTGGTGCCATAAGAGATTCCTCAAGAGCAATGACCGTGAAATAGTCAGACTTAAAGAACTTTTAATAATTGATTTGACACGAAAAATGAAGAAAGTGTTATGGCAAAATAAATTTGCCATAAAAATAAATCCGATTGAAAAACGAACGATAAATTTATGCAAAAAGTTATCGGAATTGAATGCATATAATATGCATTTGGTGCTTAGAGTCGTTGATTTTCTGTCCTCCGTGAGGACGGTGAATTATGGTCAAGTAGAATTGGACGATCGGTGTCAGACAACGATATCAGCAAGTGAATAATTAAATGTAGCTTTTAATTTCTGAAACTTTTAGTTTCTGCTTTATGTATAGACTCTACCGCTGTATTTACACAAAATACCAATTTAATTTTGTAATTAAATAACAATTTATTAAGGTGCAGAATTATAAATCACATGCTAAATACTTTAAATGGATACAAATACCCGGATGAGGTAATTGAATCTCTCAAACGATTTCAAAAATTGTTCACATTGTCGCACGTTCATCTATTATTGGTTGCACGTGAACTTTGTATTAAGGCCTACTAAATATTTAAAATGCCTCTTAGAAGTCGACGATACAAAATACTTAATCGTTAAACATATGTATATGCAAATGATATGTACGTAAAATTGATTAGAAACTTATTACCAGAGCGATTTAAACATTGTTAAACAATATTTAAACGACATTACGCGCTTGCCGACTGCTCAGAACTGCGACAGAGAAACATTATTCCGTGCCCTACCCACCAAAGCACAAATTTGCATTTTCTAAGCAAGTCTCTCTACAAAAGCAAGATAAACACCAAATGCTCTTAAACTATATATCCATTCTCTCTAAAGATATTACATAAAAGTGCACATACGAAAAAACTTCGCACGGCTCTCGAGATTTTAAAAAACGGAACGTTGTTTAACGTACTCCAAAGTAAGTTTACCCTACTTTATTAACCAAACATTTATATCCCTCTTTGCCGTCTATCTATTTGCGTACTCGAACCTCTGTTTCCCTTCTCCACCATCACGTGCCTCGTATGAAAAACATAAACCACCCTAACCAATCCGAGGCATATAAAACCCAGGAAACTGTTTACAAACGGCTCGTTCCACTGTCGGTGTAAGTACGTCCACTCCAAAAGGAAGCTACACCAGAGAATTACGAGGTATTACTTCCATTTCCTGGTCGTTGGACAAGAAAAAGAGGGTGGAGCCCCGTTGCGAGTAGTGGCCGCGGGAGTAGCGAACGAGCACGTGTGTACGTAGGAGGTAGTAGAGTCAGGTGGGCAGACAGGTAGGTATATACCCAAGGTAACCCCGGCAGATCGGTGTAGAGCCGTGGCAGGATAAATGAAGAGTGAAGAGGGGGTTGGGGGGGTCATCGAGACCCCTCGTCCACAACGTCATAGCGGCGACGTTAAGCCAGTAGGTAGAGCCTAAGTCACCGGCAACAACGAACGTTCAGAGAGCTCAGTGATTACGAGGCTGATTGGCCGCCGCGAGATGAGACGGCGGCGTCCGTCCTGTCGACCGCAGCTCGTGACGGAACAAGCGTGCACAGGGCTTTTCTTATTTATTCGTACTGTGCTCGTGGCCGCGCCACGGCCTGGCTTTTGCGACTGCAACCGGAATACGACTGCAGCCAAATGCGGACGCAGGGAGCTGTCGGGTCCGCGCGAGGAAACGAAAAGGGAAGGGAACAAAGAGGAATATACCCTTAGCCAACGTATATAATTTCATATCGTGGCAACCCGGTGCGCCGCGTAGAGGGATAGGCGCCACGCCCACCTGTGTGTCTCTTGGGCTGGCGCCCGTCGTGTCTCCTTTCGTTTCACCGACGGTTGTTGAAGCTTCTGCCGTTTTGCCGCCTCTTCCGTCCTCTTTCTTTCCTCACCCTCGCCAACATTCTTTTTGCTCTCTCTCTCTCTCTCTGTCGTTCGTTCCACGAGAGACATCCGTCTTTACGTTTTACTTCTTGTCGTTTGTTTTTTTCCCCGGTTTTTCATTTTCTTCTTCTTCTCCGTCTTCCTTTTCCTGCTCTGCCGCGCTGGGGCGCCCTTCTCCTCTGTCCTTTGCTCTGTCAACTCCGTTCCATCGTGAGTTCAAGCTTGAATCCGCTCAATTTCCGCGACAGCGTCGGCGAATCTGCGAAACCGCAACGCGTGACGGCCTAACTGCTTTTCGTTTGAGGCCTGAAAGTTAGCCGGTGAACTCTTACGGGTGTCCCGCGCTTTCTGTCCTCGCCGTCGTTCGCAACGGCCAGGAAGCCGCTCGCGCGGTTCCATTTCACGCGATCCGTGAAACGATAATCCCTCGACCGCGATGATCCCGCCGCACAGATTTGTCGGACATTTACTTTTCTCACGGATTCTTCCGCCGCTGAATGCCGTTTAGATTTCGGCGTTGCAACGCGTAAGCTCTCAGGCGACACTTCGGTCGAATTAATTTTTCTCGCTCACAACGGTCGCTCTCGGTCGTACGGTCGAAGCTTTTATTTTCTTTCGATTTTTAAGAGCAGGCAAGTCTTTCGTGCTATTGCTCCTATTCGGAGCAATTAGTAAACAAATTAATACTGTGTTCCATCGAAATATTTTGGGGCATCGGTGGGCATCGTTGGGAAATTGGCGAAAGAATCGCAATGGAGTTTGTTTGATTTACAAGTACCTAGATAAGGAAAAAATGATTTCATGACTGCAGCAGTAAATATTTTATACTTTTCGAAATTGAATATTTCGTTGTTTGAACTTTCGAAGTTGCTTCCACAATTATTGCCGATAGTACAGTATGCATCGATCAGAATTAGAAACGTCTATTCTTTACTGCTGTATGGTATCTTGTGTATGCATTAATGCATAACATTTCATCGATTTATTCTAGAACCACAAGGTATAATGAAAGGCTAAGATTTAATGCAAAGATAGAGCTCCAATGTATAATTTATAAGAGGCAATATTTTCTGCTAATGAACTACTTGCACAATGGGAGCGCCTGGCAGAAGAAAGCGTAAATCATGAAATACTTACTATTACTCCATAAGGCGCTTCATTGTAAGCGATGTACGTGTGTATAAGGAACAGATGAAGCACGAACAAGTGAAGGTACGAACAAATATGATAGGAGAATGTGCAAAGAATAAGGATATAAGATGGAAACAACGGCCCACAGAATATTTAATGAACGAAAACTATATGCATGTGATGTATCATGAACTATTATTTAAAACAACCCGGGCATAGAACAGCCAGAACCAAATCGACGATATGTAAATCGATTTTATAGCAGTGCTATTTACAATCTGCACCCATGACGCGTAACAAAAACCGCGAGATCTGCCACTATCGCGAAACCGGGAATCGCGTTTATAAAAAAAAAGCGGCGAATGCGAATTAACACGGAATTGTGCCACCCGTCTTACCACTGATTGCGTCCTCACGTACAGGCCGAATTGCCGAACAGAATTTCTCGTACGGGCAAAAAAGTACAGACAAGGCTGCAAAGCAAGAGGAACGCGAAAAGAAAGAAGTGGAGCAAATGGAGCGGATGAAAAGTGGGCGAATCCACCGCCGCAATGTCGATCGAGCGAGATTTGCAAATGGTGAGACCGCAACATGCGTGTAGTTATTCACGGCGTCGCACCGCAAACCCTGGCCACGTATCATCGCTCGAATCTTACGATCGCAATACGAATCGACCTACATGGTAAACACAATGTAACGTCCAAACACAATATAACAGGCGTCCAAAGAAATCATTGCAACATTGCCAGCCAGTCATTTCAGGCAGCAAAAGGTACGTCCCCCCTGCAGAAATCCATTTCATTCTCCCGAGGTGGAACGATAAATAAGACGGAGGAAGAAAAAAAGATTGCACATATCGCGGCGGGCTGGAAAAGAGCCGGTCAAGGGTGGGAAGGGGCAAAGCGTAGAAGAAGAGGAACGATAGAAGGACAAGACCACGGGGCCGCAACGCCGATCACGGGACCTTTGCGAAAGGGCAGAGAGGCTCGCGGGAAGAAAAACGAAGCGCCTATGGAGTCGTCCGCGCGGTAGAGATACCAGAGCACACACGACGAGGAAGATTATTGTGTAGCGCGAGAGGGTAGGGCATGACCCTGGGCGGCCACGAAGATCGGTACCGCGGCAGCCTCCACGCCGCCATCCACGTCCGTACGTCTACACACGTGCAACGCACACGTGCGCCTCTCTCGACCACCGATCCAGCAGGAACGACGTGCGCTGGAACACCATAAGCCGAGCACACGAGGTCTCGTGAGAGCGAGGAAACACAATGCGCCGTCACAGCTTTCTTAATCGCTCTCGATCTGACCGTTTCCCGTCGCGAGGAACCGTACCTCCTGCGTGCCATCGACTTTGGCAAGTCTAATCGATCTTCTCCGGTTTCGCGTACCGCGCTGGATTTTTCCTGATCTGCTGCGAGATCGTTTTGTTGAACTAAAATGAAAGATCTCTTCGTTCGTTCACAATTTTCAACATAAACAACCAAACAACGGACGGCGTTTCCATCGTTCCGCCAATAACGAACAACAGAAACAGCACGTAACCACGCGTGTCCTCTAGATCTTGTTCAATGGTTTCTGCGGCCCGATCGAGGTTCAAATCAGACGCAGCAACGCGAATTTAAATCGATCAGCAGGCGCGGCTGTTTTGCCGCCGACACAGACATTACGAGACCCGCCAAACACAATGCCCGTCACGGATTTCTTAAGGCTCGTTCAGACTGACAAACAATTGTCCAAGGACGCGGGTCCGAAACATGCAAGCACCGCAACGTGCGCCGTTTAATTACATTTACAATTGCAATCGGCGGACAAGGGTCGGCCTGTATTTCGTTTTCCCCGATAATAGGAAACAAGAGACAGCGCCTAAGGACTTTTTCCGGGCTCGACGGATACGTGCCCGCGGACAATGTCTGTCCGTGTAGACGAGGCTTTAATCGTTCCCGATCTATCTGCACCGTAATATCGGTACCGACACATGTCCATTACATATGTATGCATCTTATATGGACAGCTACGTACGTCCACGTGCATGGGTCGTTGGTGAAGCCAGAGCTTACCCTCTCGTTCCACGGGTCAATGGCTCGATGCCTCCACTTTGCTCCGATCTGCTTCGCTCCGCTCTGCTTCGTACCACCTCTTCTCTTTGCCCCCCTCGTGCCTCTTGCACCACGAGAAGCATCGTCTCCTGCCCACATACGTTGACTTCGACTGAACTTTGTTCGTTCGTTCGTTCGTGTTACTCTTGGCGTGAGCACCCTGCCGTTTCGGAGACTTCAATGCGCGACAGCTTCTCTTTTCTCGAGCACACCTCTCGCTCCTCGCTTGCACCTCGCCGCTTGCACGGTCTTCCTCCCCCACCAGTTGCCTCTTGCCTACTCTTTCGCCCAACTTGTACCTTCCCCTTTTTGCGGCAAACGTATTTCCATGGATAACCGATACTTTTCCGCCGTCGCTTTTCCTCCCCGTCTGCCCTTTCTGCATCCTACACTGTGGGATCTCGTTGATACGGTAATCGCGTATGTCAGTGTAGCGATTATCGTTGGGGGGGGGGGGGCGATAAATAATACAATTGACACATTGGAAATGAGATTTGGTTGGCGAGAAGCTAAATTGTTTCGCGTCTGTCTTGTACGATGGTAAATGGAGTTGTATCGTGTTGAATATTTACTCATGGAACCGATGCCGTGAGTTTTACCCGCTAAATGTATTCCGTTATTTTGCCAGTTCGGGAAACAGAGGCATGGGCATTGGAAAAATGGATACTGTGCGTTCGTTAAGATAGTTAAGAATATTCGAAATAGTGGACCTTAATGGCTGGGCAGTGCAGAGTTGTAACGAATTTAATGACTTCGTTGAAGATGAACCTGCACGGAACAAGCTGCTGAGATTTACTTTGTTGATGTCTCAATTGTTTCCGTCGAATAAACGATGGCTTTTATTGCCCGGGTAATATCTAATTGGAGGAACTCCGTGGCTCTCCCACCACGCTCAGACATTCGGTATGAACGATTCTTTATCGCTTCTTTTCCCCCGAATGGTCAGATACCGCGAAATGTCGCGTATATGTATCTGTAGATCCATTGAGAAACGCCCATTGTCGATCTATGTAATTACAATTTAATACAAATAGATACGAAGACCAGGATCGAGAGTTACAAAGCAGATATTCGTTCCATACGAGATAGTGATTAAGTTAAAGTGAAAACACGTGTCACCGTGATACACGGCGAAGCAACAATGGTATGTTGAAATTTTCATACCGGCAATGTACCGATGAGATAACGTTGAATCATCCGGAGAGGAGCGAATATCTTTGGAGCTGTACGCTCAGCTGCGGAATGTTAGACGGCGAGGTTCGACGAATTGGAGCACGAACAGTATTGTATCCACATCCGGAGCGTAGGCTTCTTTGAAATGAGCAGCAACGCGTATACGGCGTGGCCCGCAAAAACGTAATTGGTAGGCACTGAAGCTGTGATTATTCGAGTAGAATTTCACGGAATGGAGCTAAATGGGTTTGAGGAACAAACAATTTGCGCTGGCCAGCACCAGCTGATTGCTCATAAAGTCGTGTAAGTACAAAGTATCGGTGGATGTTTGTTCTTTGGTGGACCGATGCAATCACCGTCCTCCATTCGGTGGATTCTCATCTGACACGCTGTTACGCTTTTCATCTGAATTCATACTTGTACCGCTTTTTGGAATCGATTCTTCGCTACGATTCGAGATAAGTCTTGCTGACATTGAAATGCGTGTCGAAGCAATAAAGGACGACGCGAAAAAGTGTTTTACTACTGCGTGTTTGAATTTGGATTATCGATTGATATTAGGTTAGATCTTCAATAGCATTTCTCACAAATGAGGCGAAGGGAGAATACGTATTTGCGCTCCGGGTATAAATGCGTATTGCGACGCTGTTTCACGAGAGTAAAATGGAAAATAATTAATTGCGCGATTTCTATATTTGCATGATAAGTTAAGCTCAGTAGCCAACGCATCAATTTACGCAAACGGTGCAAATTAATCAAAGGACAGTACAGCTATTCCCTTTTACCTTGTCCGTTCGTGAGTCTTCGTATAATTGACGCTCGACCTGTTCATCAAAGACAACTTCAAACGACCTTATCCGTTTTTTTTATTTATTTATTACGCGTAACCTCTATTGGAGAGATATCGAAGTGACCACAAAGGCGGTGTACTCCATCTTTGACGACAAACATGTATTGCTGCCCCCGTGTTTCATTGGGCACAGAAGCAAAGCACGACAAATGGCTTTGTATTCCGTTTATTCGATATTTACATCAAGAACATCGACGGACAATCGAAATATTAAATTCCTTTTAAAATATTCCCCGGTGCAGTTCGAAATAAAGGGCGTAACCATATCTTATTCATAGAATGAATTATGAGACTAATAAGCGATCGGAATGCGCCCCTTTCATGCATTTAATACAGCCCGTCGTCGTGCAATCCTTGCCCATGCAAATGGCATTTTTTAGATTCCATTCCGCGGGTTCATTATACATCGATAAATAACAATGTTCACAAAAGAAAGACGACGCGTGCCAATGCCATGGACATGTACATATCCTGACCCATATATCGCGTTCAACCATCGACATTCCAGTTAGCGGGAACGTAAAGACTGGTCTGCTTCTCGGAAAGGAGAAAATAAGGAAGCCGGAGGAAAAATTCACTCCACTTAAGCTGATCGCACGTAAGTGTGCTGAACTTTAGCTGCAACTAGCGTGCTCATGATTAAGCCACGAACTCGTAGTTCGCGACGTCGAATGATCGTCGTTCGACGACCCCGATGCATTGTAACGAGTACATCGTTGGTTTCTTCTTATTCTTCGTTAAAAATTCGGGATGTTTTGCTTTGGTCGTAGCAATGTTAACGACATGGTTGGTACTGGCACGTCGTGGTATAGTAATAATAAATTATTACAAATAATCTCGCCGTAATGTAGAACGAAATGATTTCGCTGACATCAATATTAAAGGTGAAGATGAATTGCTTGCTGGTTAGACACAGCTTAAGCGTGTGTTTTAAACAGATAATAGTGGATAAATTATTGTATTTTAAATCCCGAGTGTTTAGTATTTAAAATTTGTATCAATACTTAAAATTGTACGCAAATTTGGTTCCTTTACGTGAACGATTCTGAGGGCCGTCTATTTTTGTTCCGGAATATTTGATACTTTCAGTAGAAAGACTGTTTATGGGCAATTCATTTTGCTAAGCGGAATAATTCAACTTAAATTGACGGTCAATTTACTACGTCAAACTAAGTGGACCCGTGCATCGTAATAGAATTATTCTCTTTATTCTATTTATTCGGTATACAAAATGACGCTCGGAGGACTACGTTTCACGTTTCAAGTTTTGAAACTAAAATGATGTCGCTTCTCAATACTTCCTGTCCACCTGAACTACTACTTCGTTCGGTCACCATTGGCCATTCACTATTTAAAGTAGAAATACGTCCAACTTATTTCATTCTTAAATTTTGTCCCGTCCTGACAATGAATTTCCATTGATATCAGCGCAAATATATAAAAATACTTCACTCGACCACGATCGCTTGCCCGCTACAAATAGCGCAACCTTTTCCATTGCTGCCAATTTTCCAGTCGACATCGTTAGCGTTTCGCGTAATATATTTCCTGTTGAAAACACTGTCCAAACTATTTCGTACTAAAATTCTTCCGGATCCGCGTTGGTGTCGTGGTCCATGGGTGTCCACGGACTTTTACGTACGTCCATCCCTCCCCCCACACCTTGGAAACAAGAAACAAACTGTAGCATCGGACGGTGAAGGCTCCCACTTGTGGGAACCATCGTGCACCATACCGTGCTCTCTGGACCACGAAGTGAAAGGTCTGACTCGGAGTTAACTGACTGACTTGCAGTGTATTTGAAGCGTACGGCCTGTGTGGTGCAAGGTGATGTATCTCCTCCAACTCTCTTGCGAGAGAGCCACGGGAACTGCACGCACACGAACGCATCGAAAAGCTTCACGATGTACAGGCACCAGCAGTTCTTCGTCCCTTTACCTGTGTTGATCTTTACATATGTACTTTACGCGCGCACGTACGCACGTACATACATACAGGACGTTACGGGCTTCATGGTAATCGGCCATAAACCGCGAAACTATCCTTACATACGCGTCGAGATGCATGCACCCCGTTCTGCACCTGCACTCAATCTTCTTTGTTTATTGGAATCGTTGTGTTTTCTCGGATACTAGAAGCGGCGGCACACCTGAGAGAGGGGTTACCCCTTTTCTCGTCTCGGTAACACCGCAACAAAGCGTTTCATTGTCCTACGGTTAGGCTCGCGAGTGCGGACCACGCCAGAAAATCGTTTGGCGGATTCGCTGGTTAAAAGTATTTATTGCTTCGAGTGTTGCTGCAATTTAGACCAGCGTATATCGAGGGGTGATCCGCAGGCTGGAGGCGACACAAGTATATCTGTAGTTTCATTTTCCAAGATTATTCATTCGAGAAAGAAATCATTCTTGCGGAATTAGTTCAGCTGCAGCGTGGCCTTCCTTCGCGTTTAGCTTGAAGCGGACCCAAAATTATACTCCAACGTTCGTCGATCGAGCGATGAATTTTAAATAGCGAACCTTCCCCTCGCGTGTTAGTCGCAGTGTAGCACGACTTTCTTCACCGAGGTGGCGATATATTACACGTACACTTCCCCAAAACGTTTCCCTTTGTTTGCAATTCATCTAAAAATATATACCCCTGCGTCGACGTTAAACGTTGCTTAATTCTGTGTACGAGCTGTACGCCGGAAACTCGCGACCACCCGATTTCAGGTTACCCTCCGTGTGCTGTTACGTAGCAGTTCCGGAACGGGCGAACCGTGCGGCGAAAAAGCCGTGGCGGTAAAATCGAGCATCCTTCGGAAACGTCTCAACGTCTTTCCCGGCGGCCTTCATTTCGCATTTAATCCTGGAACTACCCTCGCGTATTTCGTAGTGAACGGAGCGCAAAATACGCGAAAGACCAAAGACAACGCCCTTAGGTACTTATATAGGATGTTGGTGGTAAAGATGAGACGTAAGAAGCGAGGGGGTTGGGGGTTGCTCGAAGATGGAACGGGTAGAGGATGGAGATGAGTATGGGGTGGGTGGGGAGGCAGGGCTGGCTAGGTATGTATAAGCAGAAGAAAGCGCGGGTCGATTAAAAGTAGCGAGGGTGTTTCTCCTCTCGTTACCGGAGAGCGAGCTCGCGGCAGTTGGAAAGGGATGAAAGACGTCGAAGGACGAAAGAGGGTGAAAGCCGTGTAGAAAGTCGAAGGAAGATGGATAGACCGGGCGGAGGTTAGCGTGAAAAGAGAGAGAAGTTGGAAGGATGGAAGAAGGTGGGCAGCGGTGTAAGACGAGGAGAAGAAGGGAGAAAGGGGTCGGGGGGGAAGGGGGTTTGACTTGGGGAGAAGGAAGAAAAGGGCGATAAAGCAAACGCGACGAACAGAGACGGAGATGCAGTTCCGATCCAGAGGGGTTCGTGGAACGCCGCCTACGTTGAACCGAGAGGGGCGGATGGGAAGAGAGGAGACTCAAGAATCTCAACCTTTATTTGGATTTAAGTAAGGAAAAGGGTTGTAAGATGTGTCGGATCTGGTGGATTCGGGGTCCGCCGGGACGAGGGGGATGGGCAATTTCACGATGGCGCGGCGCATACGGAACAAGCCCGAGGTACGTGAATGTAAATTTTATGATCAAAGTGGCGGATTAATACGGAAGCAATGCTCCTCTGCGGTTAAAGGAAACGGTGTCTGTTTGTGGTTGCGCAGTCCTGTTGGTTTTAATACTCGAATTTGAGGAGGCGCCTCTGTATCGGGTATCCCGAAGTATGTATACCGATATACGTGTTCCGTGATTCTATGAAAATGCGTACGTATATATTTATCCATCAGGTGGAAGCTCGACGGGTGACAAGTGGAAGGTCGAAGTTCGGCAAAGGATAACCTGGAACGACACAAATACTCGTACGCGAACGCGCTATATTAATTAGAAATTCTCTTGATTCGGGACTCCCGGTCCGCCGTATCAAAAGGCACGATACGCGATGCACCGTGGAGAAAGAAGGAAAGGTCGGCCCGTCTGTTGGGGCGCGGTGAAATCTACTAGATAAACCTAGAAGAGCAACACTCGGAACAGGAACGGATTCGCTCGATGCCTGGGTGCGGTTGTAAATAGCGAAGGGGTGGAGCAACAATTCCGGAACAATAATTCGAAAAGTTCCTTCGTTTGGAACAATAATTAAAACGAACGTTTCGCAGCGAAACTTCCACCGGCGGGGAGCGAAGAAAAATGAACGAAGTTAAACATGAAATACTTCTGTGCATCTGCCTCTGTTGCTTCAGCCCCGTCAAACGAATCGCTTGGAAACCCTTGTGCGCGGATGGGGAAAGAGAGGAGGGAATCAACGATTTCATCTGTAATCCATCGGCAGCCCAGCCATCAGCTGCTTCATAGTTCCACTTTAATTTACCGCATCAGGAACAGCCGTCCCGCGCATCCACCCACCGTTGGCAAACGTATCCCCTGGACGCGAAAGAGGAATAAACAAGTTCGAAAATCGAAGGAGAATCCGTGCTACGTGCGTTCACTTGCCGCCGAAGCATATCTGACTTCACGATCGGTTGCATGCAGGTCGCGCCTACGCACCAATTGCCAGCCACGGCTAATAACACCTGCTGTCTATAATGATTAACGGCTGATCATAACCCCATTTGTGCTGGATAGATGAAGACAACTCTATCCACGATTTCGAAAGGCTCGTGCCCGTCGTTGAGCAACGTTTTGTAGCATTTTACCAGCACTTTGGGTGTTCGATTAAGAAATGATTTATTTAACGAACGGTTTGTATCAACACGAGACATCTTGTTTCTGCTTGTTTGTTTGTTTCTTAGCTTCGAGATATTCCGGTTCGCTTGGATAAATGGAGTTGGCATAATTTTTTTGTCCAATAGATAACGAGTGCCGTGTAGGATGTCGCAATCCTGGTTTATTTTGATAAGGGGTAGACGGTAGCCAGAAACTCTGGAAAGTAGGTTAACGCCGGTCTGTTTTCGTTGGAGGACCCCCGTACGCATTCTGCAACGGAATAAATCAGTCGGCCAGCCGAATATTTATTTTCCAGAGAAAATTCAAGGAAAGTTCTTCTACGTGGGGCTGCGGCAACTTCTGCTTGGATCCGCTGGCCGGGCAAAGAGAGAGAGAGAGTAAATTGAATCCGGCGGCGAGTCAAATAAAAATCGGCGAACTCTGGGAGATACGCGTCGACCGAAACGAATTTACGATTCTCGAGGAGATGTACGTCGACGCGTCATCGTCGCGTGCAAATTTAATTACGCTTAGCCGTTCGATAATTTGACGTGTCGTTTTTTTTTGGGGGGGGGGGACCTCTTCATCGAAATGAAACAATGGGGCAATTGAGAGGGAAAGAATGAACGGAGTACGACGGGGTGGATAATCGCTAAACAGACATATCAAACATCCGTGTAACCGTTCCGATCGGGCGGTGCATCATCGTGATAAATAAATTCGGTGAGTCGCCCTCGTGTACAAAGGCGCTACGCTAATTGAACACGCTTATCGGGTTCCATCGATCATCCCGGCCCGAAAAATGTATTTAACCGCGTCACGAAGCGCTCGTGAGACGTACAATTATACTCCGCCGCGTGTGAGTAGCGTGAGTATCGGTAAGGCCGTGCACAGGTAAGCACATTCACTCGCGCAGCATGACTTAGGGGGGCATTCACGGCCCGCCCGTGTAGTTCCTTTTAAACGAATTACAGCGATAAAGACCCCCACGGAGGTGCTTCTATGTATGCACGTATGTATTCAGATTTCATGCTCCGCATGACCATCGGATCGTCCACCTACTTGCCGGACATTTAGTTTTGCAGAAATGTTTGTGCAAAGTCCCCGTAAAATTTTTGTGGTGTAATATTTGAGTTGCTTCTTATGCAAGAGAATATTATCGACGTATCGTAACCGTCGCGTCGAAAGTGATACGAACTTGAAAATGTACTCTTGTAGGAAATGATAAGAACCGTCTTGATACAGGTCTCTTACGTTACAAATAATTTTCCGTTTGCAAAACGGGTAAATGATTGCGAGGACTGAGCTCGTAGGAATATCTGAATGCACACTTTCCAAGCACATTTCATTATCGATCTCGAATATTACGCTGACAGCACGCTTCTCCACAGAGGCATTAACACTTGCTCCAAGTATTTTCTAAGCATAATCCTTTTAATTGCGCTCTTGACTTACAGCATTCAGGGAACTTAATCCACCGGTATATAATAAATATAGCTTCCACCCCGTTCCTCCCCTTCCATCCATTCATCGGCCAACCCCCTCCGACCAAGAAGCATTCCCTGTCTCTGTCCCTCCCGTCCTGGATCTGATTCGATTTGTCGTACAATGCTGTTCACGATGTGATTACATGCCAGAGGCCCCTGCAGATGGCTTAGCGATGGCAGGCTTAGGCAAGTGTAAGTTTACAGAGCACCAACGGCGTTAGAGGCCTGCTCCGTCGACACTGAAAACGCTGGCTTTTCCGGTCAGCCCGTCCTACCCCCGAAACTGACTCTCTCTCGTGCTGTTGATTTTCGTTTCGACCGGGTAAAAACGGTGCATCGAGTGGAGTGCGGGCAGAAAAAAGTTCGTCGAACTTTCAAGTGCCGTTGGATACGAGCTAAATTGAGGAAAAGCCAAACCGATTGTGGAGGCGAAACTTTCAGTAATTAACGGAATACATAATTGCTTATTCACAGCAGTTTGCGTTCCAATCGGGCAACGAATGCTACCTGACGTTGATCAAATCGGAGTCACAGTGGTTCGTGGTGTCGACGGTGTGCATTGTCTTCTCTTTCTAATTGAGTCCCTAAGATCGGAAACAACGTGAGCCAATTTGTTTGGGTTTTTCAGGTTGAAGCATATGCTAAATCATGTTACTGGTATTTACGTTTCATCTGTAGGTGTGCGGTAAATTAAGGGCAATGGTCCGCAAAGTGAGGACAAAAAGAATGCACGTAGGCTGCGACACGTTATGATTATTCTTTAGTTAGTATTACACTTTAATGAGCCACTCCGTAAAATATTGAAATAAAATCATGGTATATAAATTTTCTTCTACTTGTTTTGGATAATTTGCATCACTCATTTTCGGCGCAGGTAAACCATATAAGTCACAGATGTTCGAATAAAAATATCATAAACTGACATTAATTTAAGAAACTTACATTCTCGTTCATTAAGTTGCTAAAAATATACACAGCTCACATAAAATTTTCTAAAGAAATATTATGTCTACTGTATAAAAAAAATTCTTCTTCGTTCTTTCTCGAAAGTTCCGTCCAATTAACTTACGCTATTTCTGACCTCATTGATTCAATTGTACTCTTGCATTGCGTTATGGGGCGCGTTACTAACATGACTCTTACGTCGAATCACCGGAGGAAGATAGTACGCTAGGAAGTAATAAATTATAGAAGAAACTACGGCAACTATTCTGCCAGCGAGGCAATGAGCTTTTCGAGATGGAATCAGTGACGGAGCACAAGGCTACCCGATTATCATATTCTAATCTTCGTTCTGACAACTGGCCGTGTGAGAACGTGTGTTTAATTTCGTAACAGGGAGATGAAACACAGATTCGACCATGACTAGCAGGAAAACTGTTAACCAGCGACATAATATGTCGGGCGCTATTATTTCTACGGTATCAATTTAGTTGCAGTTGTTGGCTGACGTACGAAAAATTTCTTCGATATTCATCTTTATAGTGACTTTGTGTTTACGTATGAGTAGTAATACAAAAAAAGTATTCGGGAGAAAAGACTGGAGATGCTGAATGTATTGGCGTTACAATGACTGCATCGTCGATCATAGTACGAGTCACGGAGAGATTCAGTAATCATTGCGCAAGTCATTTCTTTCATCGTATACTGCATCGAAGAATACATGCAACACTGACTGAATGCAATCACTGTTATCGTTTGATACACCACCTCGTTGAATCTTTGCTTCCTTTTTCGTTTGCGTGCATTGCGACGATGCGAACAACTTACGTTATTGTTAACTCTTGTATTTTTCATTTGCACGGTCCGCCATTGCACTCTAATTGATTTGCTCAATGAAATGTACAGGGCTGAAGTAATTATAATCCCGAGGAATAAATATCATATTAAAATGTTAATGCAAGTTTGTTATATTGCGCATAACGATGGCTGTAATATGATATCGCGGTTTAGAGGCCATCAATCGATTAATCAGGTCATTTGTAATACGGCTTCGTTTGGTTTTTTAAATGTAGAAATAATTGGCCCTTATTTTAATATATCGAGTATCCCCAGTCGATGCCCTAATTCATGTCACGAATATCTGATGAGAGTCGAGCCAGGTAAGTGGTCAGTTTGAAATTTCTACCACTTGCAACGATTCTGAACTGACAGAACTTCTTGAATATATTGCTTCAGAATCAAAATTGCTTGGTCTTCGGGGCTACTGTTTTATCAATACGATCCTGAATCCAGTATCTAATGAGTAATATTTTAAATATATTTGTGGAAACTGGACTTGAAATATTGGCGGAGGACGAAATATTGAACAGAAACCTCGACGCACCTTTAATTTTCTTCCACACCAATCGACCCATGCTGTCAACGAACATCATCCAAACTAACAAACGTAACAGCATAAAAGCCACACAAATCTCGCAACATCTTACGCTTTCTATCGGTTCAAATAGAAATCCGCCGCTTTCGACTCCAATTTACGCTTCGCGGCCAAAAAGGAAAAGCAAGGTACAACTATCTTTAATACACCTCTACTCAGCTGCGTTAACGGTCATTAACTCCCGCGTTGGATTTCCATTAAACGGCAGAGCGACACGTTCACCTCGTTTAACCCCGGCGAACGGCCGGATTCGAAAGAAAATATCGATGCCCTCCTCCCAAGGGGAGAGACAGAAGACCAGAGGGGTCCACGTTCCGAGAAGTCTCGGCTAGATTGTAAAACGCGACGCGGGGAAGTTCGTAGCGTTCGTAGCTCGATCTGCACGACCCGTCATCGGTGCAGAAAATTGCGCTCACGTGACGCCGAATAGCGTAACTGCATCGCGAGCAGAGCGTGGCGAAAGAGGGAACGAGATGGGGACAAGAGCGGTGGCGATCGGAGGATGAAAAAGAAACGGCGAACGAAACAAAGCCAGGGGGGGGCGAAGGGACGAGCTCTAGGAAAAGTCTTAAATCCCTGAATGGACTGGCCAAATGGCACCACGGCTGAGCGAAGAATGAATGGTTGCGCCGGCAGGTACGCTCGATTCCGAGTTCGACTTCCAGCGGACCGGTCCTACTTCTTCACCCGCGTTTCTCTTCCTTCGCTTCTCTCGTCGTTCACTCCGTCATCGTCCAGCACCGCTGACGTTACACGGATCGCCCCTAATTATGTCATAACAATTTAACTGTACGGCTCGCCATGCCTCTCCACCTGCAACCCTTCGTTCCCTCCTTACGCTGATCTATGTCGAGGGATCTTCTCCTGGACGACTGTCGGGCATTAGCTTCTCATTTTTGTGGTTTCTGTCGATGACGGGGCAAAGGTTCGACCGTGAGCTCGTTGCACCCTTGTCGGAACGCACGGGATACTTTGTTATACAATGCACATACCTCTCATACGTGGCAGATCATTCTCCTTCCGTAAAACAATTTTCAACCGATGATTTATTGTGTCCACGGGTACCATGTACCATTAGCAGCGAACAGCCGACAGGGAGAAACCGTTCGGTGAACCGTGAAAAAGTTAGCAGCGCAAAATCTAAAAGGAGTCACTCGACTCGCGAAAAAATTTTAGGACTCGCGCCGCAACACGCAATATAAACCTAGTCGAACAGAACCGTGCAAGATTTTGGCAAATACTAGAATTACCGAAAAAGACATTATTGCTGAACTTTCTCAATCTTCTTATATGAACCATTTTCCAAATGCATGAAGCTTGTAAATTCGTAAACAATGCCCGTTATCGTTACCATAATTTCCACATCGCGAGTAACAGAAATGTAATCAGAAGGATTGAAACAGATCTCCCACGTCTATATTCTCCAATCCAATTACCCCCACCTCAACAGAATCCCACCCCCGTCAAACAAAGCAGAAAAGAAAAACCGCGTAAGGGATCTCGGCATAGCTCTCTGAATTACACGCGTGTCATAAATATAATTAACGCAATCCCTAAAATGAATATCCGTACGAGAGGCTCGATATGACACCCATCTTCTCATTAGTTCCAAGAATGTTATTGAGAAGGGAGTGTAATTGCAAAGCACCATCGGCAATTCAATATACGATTAAATGTCCAAGACATGTAATTAGCCCACATATTTCGTGTAACATGAAGCGATGCGGTCTGTTCCGCTGTGCGCACAGAACTTTGAAACATGGACGTGCGGACAGCTGCGTGACCAGTGAAACGTAGGCGGATTCGTCGAACGAAAGACAAGAAACAGCTACGCTCCCCGCTTCTCTCGTCTGCATCTATATCGTTGCCAGTTTTTATTTCACATTCTCACGGGCTAACAGGCAGCAACGCCGAACCGAATCCGTGGATTTTATCCGGCAACGATTACGTACAGCCGTGCAGGACACGCACAAGCGGCTGTACCCGCAGCCGAACTGTGAAATCGCAGCTGAAGAAAAAAGGAGGAGCGCATCGAAAGCGGGTAATTTCACACCTGTAGATATGTGAACTTCCAACGGAACTGGACACGAGGACGGAATAGTTTCACCTTGTCCACGGGATGCATCTGAACTCTGTTAGTGAGACTAATTGTATTGTATCACGGTTCTAGTACGGAAAAAGTTAGAATAGTACGACAGCAAGAAACGCGTTGTTTATTGTACCCTTCGTAACATTGTTTCCAGTTAGTGTCTAGTAAGAAGACGGAAAGAACTTTTGGGAGCATGGTAAAAGTAAATGACGCATTGTATAATGTGTTTCAGGTGAAAGATATTTATGTAGAAATTCCTTTTCTGTGATGCATAATGATTGTAAGGAAATTCAGTCGAAAGTTGTGCTCTCACTAAATAATATTTATCATGTGTCGGCTCTATTTACACGACACACGTTATTTTTAATAGGAATTAACACGACTTCTAAATACGCTTCTTAATATCATTTGAGAGCAATATAATATTATTAAAAATGAAATGCTATATTTAGGCATATTCGTTTTAATAGGTTGTTACTTACTACAATTTTATTACATTGGACCCGTCCATTAATTTCTCGCAATAATTCAATTAATTACAGAAACGATCAATTAAATATCATTATGTATTAGATTATATTAACTCGCAGTGTATCTGTTTCCAAAGTGTTTAACGAATTAGTTCCCGTTAAGCATGTATCATGCACAAGCAGCATAAACCTAATTGAATTTATAAGGTACACCAACGGTGAGCGGACTAGATTTCCTGCGGATTTTCTTAACTCTGTTTTTTCGATCTCGTGAAACTAGTCATCGTGACGGTCGCGATCTTCGGAAGAGATCTCCTTTATGGATTGGATTCAGGGTCGGGTCTATCGGTCGTCGGAGGTTATCGACGCGAAATGTTCGAGCTGGATCCGCGGGTTAGGTAAGTGGCTGGCTGAAGATCAAAGAAATAAGGAAACCAGAGCTTTTCACATTACGGGGTTAAAGGCTCAGAAAATTCGTATCTCGTGGCGTCCACGAGTCGCCGCAAAACGTCTATACTCCTGTTTCCAAAGTTCCTCTAAAGCGGGAAAATTGCTGGGAAATGTTTCTGTTGCATACTCGCTAAAGAAAAAAAAGAGGATAAGAAAAGAGAAGCGTTCGGAACGAAAGATATCGATGAAACTCTCGTCTATGTAGAAATGCTTAACAAATACGATCACAATATCGGAGAAGACGGAGGCGGAGAAAAACTAGGGTCCATCTCGTTGCTATATATGCCGACCGAAACGGAAAACCCGACTAACGAACATATTCCACGGGATTAATTAATCACCGTCCTCTCTGATACTTCTATGCCTCGCGGAGAATAGAACGGTGTACTTTGCGATCGAAGGAAAAATTTGCACAAAGCATCGACGGCTAAAAGAAAACAAACGGGACAAAAAGTTTCGATGAGAAGCAGCATTCATTCAGGAGACGTCGCGTCGCGTCGCGTCGCGTCGGTTAGAAGAAGCGACTACCACTGCGCTCGAACGGCGAACAGGAAGGGGGCCGAAGGAGATGAAGAAGAAGAACAAGAAGGAAGCCGATCGATTGTCGTAATACACTACGGCATGGTTAGCCGTTGAGTTCTACCTCTTCTTCTGTATCTATCGGACACGCATCAGTCTCGCATCTTGCCTTGGTCCCAGTTACGAATGAAGTTAATGTGGGGTCGTGCGAGCCAAGTGTGGGAAGCGAAATACGCGGAACGCGGCAGCATGATTTTCTCTCTGATCGACTTTAATCGTGATCTGAAAAAAATGCGTGCTCGGAAGAAGGTGGCGCGAAATAAAATTCGTAATGCATGATCGTTTCAACGTTTGTACGGTAGGGCATCTTGGCTTTATTGGCTGAGAAACAGTAGCGTTGGTAGCATTGCAATTTATTTGAGGTCTTGTATGACAAGTTCAGTCGACCTACACAAATTCAGGATAAGAACGTCCTTATTTATCGATGCAGTATTGGAAATATTGTGTGCATATGTACAAGAGGCGGAGTAAAATATCTTGGAATAGGCTTGACGAAAAATTAATAAAATTGTAAGATATCGAGACGAAATTTAACAGTAGTCTGTACTCATTATTTCGTGCTTACTTGAAATATTTGTTATTGTAGCATTTTGACTGGAAATTGGTCAATCCTGGTACAATTAACTAATTTTGATCAAGGGTTGAACGATGTTAAAAATTATGCCGTGCAGTGATCTTGACTCTAATGTGATATATGTAGATACAAAATTGAGAATATTGTTGGATGATATCGTCGAAAGGAGGATACGGTTTTTCTTTTGTTTTTGCTTAGATCATAGGCTTCTATCGAGTTACAGTATCGCTAAAATGGCGTGTATGATTTCGCAGTTTTTCCGTTTCCGTGGTACACTTTTCTTTTTGCGCTTGCATCCGCTCATTCCACGTCCCGCGCGGCTTTTTTCTCCATTGTATGAACGATTCGACGCTTGATCGTGAATTTTCTTGCCGGATAAGGAAATTGATCCGCGTGTACGACCTCGTGTCTACGATTTCATTCACGGCGAAGCATTCATACAAACGGGAAGTTGCGTGCCACATTCGTTTCAGGATTAAGTCGATTCATTTTTCTTTCCGAAACCATTCTTTTTTATTCACTTAAACGTACGTTTCTCATCGTGTCCATTGCATTGGAGAAAGGCTTAATAAATTACGTACTTGCATTTAAGTTTTTTCATTCCATTGTAAAGGACATTACTGTTAAGTGTATGCATATGGAATAATTTGCACCTAACTACAGGTTAACATGTAACTGGACACCAGTGGTGCTATAACTGAGAAGGGGTACGATACGAAGATTTGTTTTGAAGGCATACGGCTGAAAGTTCATCGAGTGAATTTGCTCGAACGTCAACGGTGTGCACGCGCGCACGATAAATTTTCAAAGTCATTTTTCTTGAAAGCGGAGCCCCAAATGGGAAACTTTTATTCTATATTTTTCTCTCATATTTTCACGTGGAATCGCCTCCTATCCTGTTATACCGTCGTCTACGGGACACCAGGTATAAATCTTGTTAAGTAACCAATTTGACATTAAAGTTTAGATCAATGCTTCTGGCAAATAAATGATACACAACTTTACCCAGCTTTTCTCGTAAAATCTAGCGCGCCGTTATTGATTTTTCATTAAAATGTTTAAAACACAAACAAAAACAGATTCTACAACATTTGTTTGAACTGTATGTGGTTCGCAAAAATTCGCAAACTAATATGCAAATAAACGAGAGAAACTTAACGACAGGCCATTCCGATCGAGGCTAATAATAACAGTAGTACCATTCTGTACACCGTGGACATTTCCAATTTTGACAGTGGCGTAGCGAAAGGTTTAAAATATCCCCGCACCTTGCTCACGGCTGATCGGATGAAATTCGCGCGACATCCTGTTCATCCAGAAGCGTCTACCTACGCGTACACTTTCTTGTCACCTCGAATAGACTGACTCCGAAGCTCGAGTCATTGACTCTGCTTCCGGTTCGCCTCTCTGTCGCTCGCATTGTTATCTCCGACGATTCTCCTTCCTCGTTCCACCCTCGTCCTTACAGTTCACGAACGTACCTTGTCTTTCTCATCGCCTCGCGTGTTCCACGCTCCGCTCTTCTATTCATCCCTACGTCTCTATCCACACGGTCGGTTCGTTCTCTTGCTCTATATATCTTCACGTACAATATATAAACTCAGATTCGTTCCACCCCCCTTTCCTCGTTCTACCCGCTTTTCCATCGCCCTCCTCCTCCGTCTTTCGCCGCTTTTCTTTCCACCGTTTCGCGTCGCTCTCTTTCCGTCGGTTCACCGCGAGTCCATCTTTGTCTCTCCGGCCAGCGTTACGGTGAACCCTCTTCTTTTCGTAGATCCCGGTTGCACACTGGGTCGTTCTGCTCCCAGAACCCCATGGCTGACGACGGTGAGATAGAATGGAGATCCGGTTCTCCTCCTGTACACATCCGCGTACCTGGTGTGCGAACGATGAATGGATGTATTTCAGGGGCTGGTGAATTGGTAACGTGATACCTGGCACCGCGATTTTCTCGCGCCTGCAACCCCTACCAACTACATACAGCCCGTTTCCCTCTGCTTCCCCTATTCCCTGGCCAGCCCCCCCGCGAACCTCCTTGTTCGTCCTTTTCTCGTTCGGAACGGAATCATTTTCTTTTCTGTTTTTTCGTTCGAGATAGGCCGAGTTAACGCGGCATAAGGTTGTAGGTTTTTGGACGTCAAGGTGCTCCCTTTTGTTTTTGAAGAGCGGCGCAGAATTTTTCGGCCGGCTCGACGGGCTCGTCACGTCACAGCGGTTGGAAATATTTTTCTGGCCGTCGCGTCGTCGCGGTCGTCGGGTTTACGCATTCTTTACAATGGATTATTATTAGGATGGAAAAGGGCACGGCGATGACACTTGACGTTCTTTGCCGGTTGAGGGGAGGTTTGTTACTTTGGCTGCCGGGTTTTCAGTCGAATGTGAACGGAGCTGGGTATGGAAGGAAAAAAAGATTGAATGGTTCTTCGATCGATTGAGGGCGCCTTTAATTTAATTTGTAAATGAACATGTCGCGGGGCGTATGATTATTGTTGGCCATAAGGGTGATTCAAATGCGATGAATAAAAGAATGCCCTTCTTCGTGGAGAATTATTGTAATCTACTTTATTCAGTACTGCAAGGGCAAATTGAATATTACAATCAGTTTCGATTGTGCCGGCCAGTTATGGAGCACGTACCTTCAGTTTAATTCAAGTGCATCTTAAAGTTGCACATTTATGGTACACTTTTTGCAAGCAGGTATATGATTCTGCTGTATAATGTATGACTGAAGATGATATCTCCGTCGTTCAGATTGACTTCGCTCTTTTTTTCCCCCGATAACATCATTAGTGTATCGAGAATACGTAGAACTATCTTTAACATTTTTTAAATGAATAAATTAACCGGAACTCGCTCTGTAATTTATATAAAATTTGGCAGAATGCATTATAAATATGTAGATTGTTTCCCATATAGTATCAAAACGGGCTTAGGTCTTCGTTTTCTGTGTCAAATGCGTATATATTGATTACAGACAATTGCATGCTTAAATCACTATTGCAGTAAGCACAATAAAAGTTATAACAATTTAAATGATTGCAAGTCAATCACTCTTTGGCTCATGAACTATCAGCACGCGTATTGTACACCCCATGTATTCCCAAAAAGATTTCGAACGACAAATACAATTTTTTCCCCATGTTTCAAAACTTGAAGCTCATACGTTGAACATAAATTTTCGATGCTCGAATTTTCCATTTTTCTAAAATAGTTTTGGGAAAACAATACCCACCCGACGGTAGTTCTTTGTAAATCTTATGAAAAGTGTTTCGTCCGTCAAATGCTCGATGATTCCAGTAGGCAAAGTGTTCCACTTTGTTCAAATGAGGGTGAAACCCTCGAAACTTGGAAGTTACGTGTAGGTTTCAATCAATTCCAACATGCCAGACAATGTTTCGACATTCTAATAACCTTTCTCGCTCTCAGCTGTTTCGATCGTTTTATTCTTAGGTGCAGCAACGCACTTTCCACGTGACATGTTTCCCTCGATAATCCACAAGTCCGCTGGATTGTTCGTTCCATCTTCTCGTGTACGTCGCAAAAGAAACTCCATACCTCCCTTCGTCACCGTGTACTCGGCCTTCGGCCTGTTTGATACCGAGATGACACGTGCAGCGACGATCACGAGGACTCGCTCGCTCGACCGTTCGTCGTCGACGCACCATCGTCGAAATCGCAGACGAAAGCAGCGATGCTTACAGATAACGACAATGAAACATACATACCGCTATACTTGTGTAATAACTTTCCAAAAAATTCTCCGAACGTTCCCCGTTTCGCCTCGTTTCGCTTAATATTTGTCCCGTTTACAAAACAGTAAATACTTCAGAAGCAATATCCACGGGAATTCGCTCTTTCACGGACTTCTCGTTTCGACGCGAATGCCTGGTACTTTTTACATCCGAAATAATTCTTCCGGAGCACGCGAACGTATACAAAGCGTACCTACGCGATTCACGATTTCCAGAATTCTCCAAGTTATCAAGCACGCTAGAACCGCCCCTCCCTCCCTCGGTCCCCACCGCACCCTTGCGGATGGCTGGCTGGAATAGCCCCTTTTTCTGTATTTTTTTTTGTTTTTTGTTTTTTACTTAATATCCACCGCCGACTAGCCGGTCGCTTCGTGTTGCCAGGTACGCTAGTGTCGTGGGTAGAACAATGTGGTATTTTTTTGCGAAGGTTGCACGGGATGCGTATAACAGTGCATGAGGCCTAGCCTCACGGTTTTATGGCCGTGTAATGGGGCCCCTCAGCCTCTCCGTTAGGGGCCCCCGTGCAGAAATACGGACCGTGGTACCAATATCCTCACTCGCTTCGACGATTTCTCTGGCTTTACACGTGTATCTTATTGCGCTTACATAAACGGCGCCGATTTTGTATCGGCGTTACCAAGTCTTTAGTTGTTGTTTTCAATGGCATCACAATTTTGTCTACCTGACGATTTAGTGCAGATGTGCTTATGGTAATAGAGACTCGAATAACGTGCGCACATGTGCGGCGTTTAATATAGGAATGGTGTGCTATGTTGGCCCTGCAGTTTTATATTTCTTGTAAACAAAATTTTGCTCAATACAAACGTAAACTGTACAATAATTTATTCATCGCAGTGCATCGAG
This sequence comes from Nomada fabriciana, assembly GCA_907165295.1. Classification (NCBI taxonomy): domain Eukaryota; kingdom Metazoa; phylum Arthropoda; class Insecta; order Hymenoptera; family Apidae; genus Nomada; species Nomada fabriciana. The sequence continues at coordinate 9,033,420 of OU015695.1, forward strand.
AAACTTTACCACGATTCACTGTTTTTCTTCCAGACACCAATAAAGTAAATCCTACAGCGTATAGAGCACAATCGTACAGCTTTATTACATCTATTCCCCCCCACATTCACCATACTCAGGGCGTGAAAATTATTTCACGATCATGATACATGGCTCGTATAAAGGTCCAACGAGAAAGCGCATATTCCACGGATCCGAGAAACATTTCCCCGAATAATAACAATAATAATAATCTTTAGAGCTCGATGCATTCCGAGGTAATGGCGAGAACAGTAGGTACGAAGGTTCGATCTTATTACCCAGTTTCGACGAAAGACCGCACGGTCGATCGTTTTCGCGCGAATCAATTCCCCGGTGTCGACTTCCGGTGACGCGTCGACAGCTCCGACCAGGATCGTTTAATTTCGTTTCGTTTCGCAGCTACGGGTTCTTTTGCAATGGAATAACCATTCCGTGTACCCGCGGCCAATATTTCCGTCCGCTTATGCACATAATCGTGGGTGGATGGCGAAAGAGAGTTGGAGGGGTTAGTTGTTAAGCCTCGGCTACAGATTAGTGTCGGCGAGACCGAAACTTTAAACGAGATCATTTCTTAGCTTAAACCCCCCTAAATCCTCGATTTAAATTCGCTAATTGAAGACCGGCCGAAACAGCACGGACTCTTACTGCACCACGATAATTTGACACGGAAGAGGATGAGCGATGGAGAATAGGATATTCAGTGACAGAAAGTTTCCTTTATTTGTGTACGTACCGATGTTATTTACAGTCGTGTGCAATCGTATGTACATATATGCAGGGCGTTTGAAACGTTTCGCGGCGAGAATGAATGAACAACGTTTTCACTTTTCTTTTGATTATTTTCATTAAATGACACGTTCATTATGAAAGTTCTTTCATTATTGAGATATTGATGGCCCTGCGTATCATACGATTTTAAAATACAGATAGATGCTAGAAGTTTGGGTGAGATTTGATACAGGTTATACAATGCTTAAACTTATCATACCACGATTTTAGTGAGAATACATTAAATTTGATGTCGTAGAACAGAATGGTGTGGAGTCCACCACTCCGGACATTTGGATCCATAATGTTCTTCGCAGTTTAGAAGTAATTTCAATCGTATTAAAATTAGGATCATGCATTGAGAAACGTTATCGAGACACCCAAGGTTTCCGCGATTGAAGGAATACGTATGCGAGTTCATATTTTGTTGAGTGGCTTTAAATTATTTGCACTCCTCGACTAGTCAGTATATTAATTATTCAGCATGTAATATTAATGCTTTATTTTATACAGAATGGAGTACAGCAATACATAATTCTTACGATGACAAGTTGCAAACTGAAATGCAAATTCTATTCCTATTTATATCATTCAAGATCGATTGTTACATATTCGTGTCACTGTTAGCTGGATATTTTATCGAGTGTTTAATAACTAATGATACTGGGAGCTGTCTCCTAAATGTAGACTGACATGTTTTTCATGTAAGATTCTATTTTTCAAACTGCCTACGTCTTTTAATCAATACTTTGGTACCCCAATATATGTTATAAAACAGACAGTAATTTTGCCACTGATATCATAAAAACGGAGAAGATAAGTATTAAAATCTTCTTCCTTGCATTAAAATTTATGCTACAATAAAACTCAAATTGTCATATAGATATGCTTATAGATATGCACTTCAGATATGCATTTCACTAATTTCAAAGCAATCTACTAAGTATGTACATAGAATACCTCGTTCCTTAGCTCTACTTTACGCAAAGAACCATAGAAATAATATCGCAATATCATTGAGTATACAACATCAATTTGCCAAGAGCAGAAGCGGCATAACAAATTCGCAAGAAAAAAGATACACAAAAGTGCAACTAATTTTCCTTCTCATTCAAGAACCATCACATAACTCTCGCGCATTCAAAAATGTTTTAAGCCGTTTTACACGCTCTATCGCAAGGTGCTTCTCGTGCTAGAATTTAATTAATTTAATGAGTATTCGACAACACAGAACACAACTTGGCAGAGAACAATGAATACAATAAACGGACCCTCTGAAACCGTGGTATTCGTCGCCTACTACAAGTTCCATGCTTCGAGTTTGAATGTGCCCCGATTAAACGAGCGACCATCGGTCGATCGTTCGATCTGCTTGTCCGGTCCAGATCCGAAGGAGCCTGGACGCTTAGTCATGCTCGACGTTCCCAGGCGTGGAACGCTTCAAGCGGTGTGGCCATCGAGACTTCTATATAGATACACAGTGTATGTATAAATACATACCTACATACCTGCGAAGCTTTGTAGTCACGTAACAACTTATATGTGGACCACCGTGGACCACAAAGGAAGTTATACCTACATCAAATCGTTGGTTGACTACATACCGCTTATAACCGTAACAACGATGAACGAATAATTCTTTCGGTTGTTATACTGTAGAAAAAAAAAGGTTTTAAAGAAGACCGCCTTGTGTACGAGACGCGAGTTAAGGATCCTTGCATGGGAACAGGGTATATCCTGCTTCTTCCTTTTACAGTTTTTTATTATCCTAGAAAGAGTTCTGTACAAACGAACGGGCAAGAAAGGAGTACCGTAGCAACGCCGCAATTGATTGTGAATCCGTGGTAATAAAATTCATTTTACCTTGCCATGCACGGTTTTTAATGTAGAAATGAAGAAGTTATCCGATTGCTCGTCGGTATTGAAATCCTTTGAAAAGCTTCAGTTTGTTGGAAAAGTTCTTACGGTAGAAGCAAACCACTGACATATACTATTGTTATATTTATACGTAACGCACGATCGTACCACAATCATACATAAACCATCCCAGCCCAGCAAAATATAACAAGAATAAAAGTCCAAATCGTAGTACATTAATCAACAGCCTTCCACATTCGATATTTTCATTCCAAGCAATATCACCAAAGCAAGTAATTTTTAGTGGTATCATTTTTACCTCGCCTAACATGCCCATGTACGATCCGATACCAAATTCGAATTGCTCTACATTTTACCAATTCATCAGCTGATTCGATCAAAGCGGGCGTGTCTTTCTAATGGACCAGCTGCGCGTCATCGCCTGAACACGCGAAGGATGAAACGCGATTAAGAGTTAAGAGACAGAAGGAAGAGGACGGTGAGGTGCGGGGGTGGGCGGAAACAGCGGGGACGTTCAGAGGACTGTCCGAGGGTTCACGAGATAGGGAACGAGGTGGAGGAGAGGGAGGACGACCACAGCGACGTGCCGGAAGCGAGCAGGTGACCGGTAGTTCCGCTCCATCGAGCGCTGTTCCGCGCCACGGCCACTCAAGATCGGCTCCGTAGTCCTCGCTGGCAGGGTACCTTTGGACTCGCATCACACGCGGCCGACTTTACGAGTCTTTGCCCGCTGCTCCTCTCCGTCGTTCGCCGTTTTGCCCTTTCGACGCGTTCGTTTCCGCAACATCACTTTTTTCTGCGTCACAGGTGCGCGGAGGTAGCCGGCGATTATACGAAGGCGATTTTTGAAGGCATACGCGTACCGACGATGCTCGACGGGACGATTCGGATGGTTCTTTTAGGTGATGATCGTGGCTGGAAGAGTGGATCGACCGGATTGATTGGCTGATTGAAGTAATCTGCCGGGGAAACGATTAATTAATAAACATGAAGGGGATCAAAGATCAATGCGATCTGCTCAGCGGTGTTCACGATTCTTCCTCGTAGTGATTGGGTTAGGTAAACTGCTGGAGAATATGTTTGACATGTTTTTTGAGTACATTAGGTGGGCACTAGTGGCATGCTAATTTAAACACCAGAAAACCGATATTTCCTGTGTGTCCGCCTAATATTATATACAAATATATGAAAGGGGGTAATTTGGCGCCCTGCTGGTAATATTTCCTCCGTACGATTTGCATATTTATAATACGACAATAAAAAGCGGCTGATTATGTTAGCATTTGCTGCAATTACTAACTATATGCAGAAAATGTAGTCACGGTTCATGGGGCATTGTTCTTGCTAGAAATAATGGATTAATTATTGGCATACCTAATATTATCACCTGAGAGAGGAAGAACTCGTTGAACGGATTAGTTGAAAAAGTACATGGTTAGAGCAGCAATGCAATCATTTAAATCTATTGATCCATCGAAAATCGGACGTTGATAGATCACGTAGCATGGCTAAATGATCGTGACGCGTCACAAGGATTCCCACAGTCACCCCGTGACCTGTAGTCCTCTCGCGTTCCATGACTCGATCAGTCGAGTCGCGCAATCGGTCCCTTCCCACTAACGTGGGTCGCCGGTCCGATAATCGACCCATTCGCTAATTTCCAAATGCTCCTTCGCGGATACAGCGATCAGGGGGCCTAGGACGACCACGAACACAATGCCTGGGCACCGCTTACTCTACGTGGCATTACGTCGGATAGAGAAGTCCGTGAGCACTGTAAACCAGCTTGTATATCGCAAACGAGTGATTTGCATCAAATTGATCCGTTAAGTCAACAAGACCAGTTATACGTTCGAGGTGTATCCCCTGTCTCGGTACCACGGATCCCGTCTCACAGAGAGGCCCGAAGTTGACTCGTTGCGCAAGCAGGACTGACCCCCAATGGAACGATTTGCTCCGCAACCGATCCTTTCTACCACGAAACTGCGAAAGATGATTGATGTGGGAGCGGTCTACGGCGATCCGTTTCGTTTCGTTTCGTTTCTTGCGTCGATTCGTCGAGGAACGTGCCCCGTCGTGCCACGGGCCCGAACCGGCCGCGCTCCCGAACTGCCCGGGCCCTACGTCGAACCGGGCCTGATGGATGAAATATCGGTCAAGATGGACGTCTTCCTTCTGCCGGTAAATTCATAAGCGTGCTTTGCTCGCTGATAGAGAAATTAATGTTTGGTACGGAGCAACCGCAATGATGCAATGGCTCGCGTTTTAGATTTATCACATTCTCGTTCTGGCTCCGGTGCTTCCTTTTCTGTTGTATACGCGACTGATAAAGCGACGAGATTATCGCAATGGTGCAAGTATTTTGTGGTTAATCGTCGAAAGGTGGGTGGTACGATTTACTGCACGAGGGACGAGATGCTTGTGTCTGTTCGGACCCGTAGTAACTACTCGCGTGTGTGACAATGTTCTTTCTGTTGCCGCCATTGTTTTTCGAATTTCTTAGGCATTCCTAATTAATATTTGTTTCTTTTATATAAACAGAGATACAGTTATAGGTAACAATATTTATAATGAATATTACATTTTGTTGTTCCTACTTTATGGCACAATGCAGAACAAAATTTAAATAATAAAACTGTGCTAGTACTTTGCTTCTGAAGTACTGAATATTTTGCATAAAAGGAACTTCCGTTTTAATCGTTTTGTAGCAAACTATTAAAATTAATGCAATGTTCCCATGAATCTGATTATGCGTAGAATAAAGGCCGATCAAACCGCCGACAGTAAAGAAAAACAATATCGAATATGCCAAGTATACCTCGCACGAAGCAATAAAATATAGAAAACTTTATTAACAAAGCAGTGCCTACCAAATGACGGAAAGGTGCCAGTGATCCTAAACCTCCGACCAAACCCTTAATTCAATTCATAAACTAGTTTACCTTGCTCCGCTAAAACTAATAAACAATAATTGCATACAATATTTTATCAAACGAGCCCCTGTAACAGTCTGAAACCTGAGTATCGCTAAAACAAACTGACGCAAGGGATCCTTCGGCGCATAGTGAAAAGCAATATCTTCTTCATAAAAAACGAGCAGTATTAAAAGTCAGAAAGCCGTTTCCTATATAGTAAACTTAAACGGCCGGGAAAATAGAGATTTACCGAAGATACTTATTCGCCGAGATGTACGCAGCCGAGCAAGAGGTATCTGCCGTTTGGTTTATGGGTGAACGATTATGTATGTGGAATGAATAAATCACGAGTACCAGGTAACGCAGCTACCACGTTTGCGCATACCTCGTGCCTCCCGGAAAGAGGAGAGCATTCCTAGTCATTTTAGCTGGGCATACGTATGGAAACATGCCCGATGCTCCGCTATGGAAAAGAGGAATTCCTCGGTAGTAGCACGTGTAACGAAGAATTCGCTCTGGCCTCCTTCGTGCGGCACGGTCAATCAAAAATCCCGATGGCAGATCGTAAAATTCACCCGGCGCTTTGCTTCCTGCATCAATCATACGTGTATTGTGAGGCTTTACAGCCCGCCTTTTGTGTTCGGGCACACGGTTCACTTTCACGGATCAAGGAGAACCTGTCGATTCCTCGCCGTACGATCCATGCTATTGTCTCAATTGAGCTGATATTTTTGTGTCTCCCACGAAGTCGGATGAGCGGTAATCTCTGAAACGTTTCGTGCAATTCAGCGAGCGTTATGGGGCGATAGGATCGTTTGATTCCGATTTTCAATGTAGGTGGCTAGGTCTGAAAACATTCGATCGTACATTCGCCTTGGTGATTTATTTAATTATTAGAAAGAAATTATTGCGATTGTTTCGAATTGTAATGTATTATTCCTTCGATAGATTTTTCTGAACCTGATTGTTTTCAATGAACATTGATCAAACAGCTTACGTTTACGATCTTAATTTCATTTATTACGATGAGTAATATGATTATGTAAAGTGATCTCGGTTTACTCTAAATAAATTGCCATATGTCCCTCGCCAATGAAAAATGTAAAAAGATTTATTATTGAAATTAATTATTTAAATTTGACAAGGAATCCATACAGTCACGTGCGATACAAACTGTTAATATAATACAATGAATAAATATGCATTACCATCGAGATCAATATCTGACAGAGTTAAAAATATTCAATGACGAACGGATAGCATACTTCAACAATAAAGGATTGCGAATCATTTTGAAAGACAAATGTCTGTCAACAAACGGGAATACTCGCATAATCGATGCACTCTCTGCTATGATTCATTGACATACTTCGCTCTTTACGTACCAATGCTTGGTCTCGATCTTCGGAACGCATACCAATCTTAGTCGGATCGAAAGTAGAGCAAACGTTGCGAATCGTTGGTCCAAAAACCCAGTGCATCTTTCTATCGACGACATCGAGGAACTTTTGTAACATCTCAACGAGAGCCATTTATGTGCTTACGCGAGGAGTTTTATGTATAGTAAAAGGAAATTAACAGCGACCAGATTACGATTTTACATATCTAAACACTCTGAATGGAAAGGTCGAATTTATTGTGCTGTGTTTGTCGTATCGTTTGTAAATGGTAAATAAATTGTGAATGGGAAACTAAACGTTTCTATTTCATATTAAATTCACTGCAATACCTATTCAATTATCAACAGAAGAGTTGAATTGTAATAAGAAAATAATTGCTGCTCGATTCTACCACGTCTTCTAAAATATTCCGATATCGGGAAATTTTGGACTAGCAATCTTTGGACTAGTACACTGAAAAATGTATAATATTCCTTCCATATCTATATACAATATAAACAGTTTTATGAAAATATTCCTGCAAATGTTTACGTACAATAACTTTCTTAACGCACAGATTTAATAATAAATATACATACTTCATGGTTTATATCTAGGACAGCAAATACTGCTTCCTCAATCTTTAAATTGAAGTTTTAATAAGACCAGAGAGGCAGAAACTTAATTTTAAGTATAAACTTTAAATAGACAACGGTATAAGCCCCCCTTACAAAGAAAGGAGCATGCTTTTATGTGGCAATTTAAGGAGGAGAAATCAAGACTGGATAGAGTTAGGTATTTAAATGAAACCGTGTGTCTTTAACGACATGCAGTTCGCCGAGCAAAGTCCTCTAGACTTCCGCTTGTAATAGAAGTGTACCGCGTGCAGACTGTGTTACAGTAGCCATACTCTAACGATAAGAATATTTTCTTTATACTTCCTTCGCAATCACTTTATTACAGCAATAAATTTATAACCGTACCATGGAAACGCAATTTTGATTGCTACCGAATCGGATAGCATTATGACACCCAACTTCGACGTATGTTCCCCAGGAAAATATTAAACCTTCCATCGGCGAGACACATCGGCGAATCATTCAATGTAATTCGAAATTGACACCAGTACTGTATACACGTTACTACTTTCAGCGGGAACACCTTTGCATTTTAACATTAAAAGTAAGAAACGAAAAGCTCGGCGATTTTTAGGAATCGAAATGAAGCTGTGCATTTAATAGTGCGCCCTTTACGGGGCAAACCTGGAGCCCTACGGTTATAAAAACAGCATAGTGTCTTCATAGCGTTGCAGTCGTCCAACCTCAAAAGTACTAATTTTCAACGGGAAGTAACCAGAAGGGTCGAGCGTCTTCTAAGTCGGAGGAAACGAGTGGCGCAGTAAACGATTTCGTAGCACAGAAATATTCGAGATTTCCTGTTGCAAGAATTTCGCACGTTGCCTTGCAACTTGTCACGGATAAAGCTATTGCCTACCTTCCTTCGCGATTAAAAGGTCGCGCTTACAACAGAGATACATACGGGTAAAAATTTCGACGTATGCGAACAAAATTGACCGAAAGCCTCAAACTCTCATCACCTGCATATGTAAAACAAGCTACGATCAACTATACGCGAAGCAAGTCAAAACAAACGAGAGCAACCCAGATTCCGTTCGAGGGGAATCAGAAATAAAGCATGGACCAATCGATAAGACGTCCTAAACTGGTCGCATCAAGCTGAACATTCTTACTGTCCATAATTCCCTGCAATTCAGTGGTAGAGGAACTCGCGGCAGGGCCAATGACCTAAATGAAGCCGTGTGTCTCTAACTACATGCAGTCCGACAAGCAAGGAAAAACGGGCTTCCGCGAGTAAAAGGGATGCACCACGTACTTTCTGCATTACACTGCGACCGACCTCAAGAATATTTACTAATTCTCGTTGCGTAGCGAGATAACGTGGGGGCGCGGGGAGTGGAGAAGGGCTGGCCGTCGCAGGACGTCGAGCGGACTAAGAAAGAGACGGCCGAGGATAGGTAGCAGAGAATGTTAGAAGCAGAAGAAAACGACAAAGAAAAGGAGACGAAGGAGAAGAGACAGGACAACGGTATGGGGTGCGCGCGCGAGAGAGATATGGCTATGTCAAAGGAGAGGGACAATTGGTGTACGCAAAGGGAGAAAGAATCGTGGTAAGACATTTGTAGAGAGAAAGGGCGGATAGAGAGGAACACAGGAGAGAGAAATGAGACAGAATGATTTTCTTTCTCCCGTGGAGAGGCAACGACTACCAATTCCCTTATACCCACCAGCCGCCAACCCACCACCCTCGAAAAGAGTATTTAAAGTGACGTCACGGGGGTTGGATGAGGAAGTACAGGAAGAAGAGGAAGAAGAAGAAGAAGAGGACGACCAGGATGAGGAGGTATCGCGGGGACGGGGTTGTTCGGGCAACAGAAGAAGGAGAGAGAATACCGCTGGAGGAGCAAGGAGTAGGATAGGAAGATGCTTTAAGACGCTCAATATAAATACTAGAGGGGGTTGAGAAAAAGGGTTGCTTCCCTTCGGGCCGACGACGCCGGCCGGAACGTGTACGCTCAAGGAGAGCATAGAAGAGAGACAGTGGTGCAAGGACCGTCCAATAGAGAGGGACAGTGTATATCGTGGAAGAAGAAAGGTAAGGAGGATGGAAAGCTTCGCAGGATAGGTGGTGGATTGGCGGGACGGAGGGTGTCGAGGGTGTACCGGGGGTGGCAGTGGAGTCAGAGGGCTGCCGGAGAGAAGTAGAAAGGTGGGTGGATGGGTGGGGTAGAGAGGGGGGACAGGGCCTACGGGGTTGGAAAACTCACCCCTTTTCTTGCTTACCCTCGCTCACTGTTTAATTGCATCTTACTTTCGAATTTTCCGCGTGGAGCTATCGATCGAGACACGCGAAAGGGGGTTCGTTTGCGTCTTATCTCCGACAGCCCTCGTCGTCTACTCTCCTCGGCCTCTATCTCTTTCGCCCTTTTTCTCCCTATTTCCCTCGTGCGCCAGACCCGTTCCTTTGCTAGTCTTCGCCCACCTCATCCAACTTACCCACATCAACCCCTATTCCCAGAAAGCGTGGGGTCTACTCGTGCTACCTTAGTCGGTCCACCCACCCTTCGCGGACTATTTAAAACTGCACATAGCCGCTGCGTAAGCCAATGAGCTACCCAACGCAACGTCCCAGAGCCGATTTTTACTTGCCTGGCTTTTGCAGGAAAGCCTCTTTCGATTTTAAGCACGGGCGCTGGATACTGCTTGCGATTCACTCGGCCAACTTTCTTAATCAGATGTCGCGCGGCTCTATAATTATTTTGCGACTCTGTCACGTTTCCGCGACGTTCTTCGTTAATGCGTTTAATGTTACAGGTATAGGACCGTTCGTTGACGAGTGTCAATTGCATGAATGATTGAAGAAATCTCGAACGTATCGGAGAAACACGATGATCTATAACGGGCGCGTTTATTGGTTTGCCGGGAGAAAAGAGGAAGCTTCGGGACTTGCCTCGGTGAACGAGAATTCCCGGCGAAATTCGGTATCCGATTATGGGAATCAATGACCAATTCGTACTCCGCGATACCGCACTGACACGCGGGATATAAAAATGTAATTCGATTAAATCGTAATTAGGATCTACCGTATCCTTCGTACAGATGTATACTAAAAAAAATGAAACGGCAGAAAGTAATATCAAAACTGCTACCGCTCCTTTCTTCCTTTGCAACAAAATTGTCAAACGGAGGAGCCTTAGCAATCGCCTTGGCGAACAAAGATTGGGGGAACCTCCGTGCAATCGAAACCTTGGATACAAAAATTGAAACGCGATAAAGAAAAAAAAAGAAGAGGCCAGGCTCGTGCAGCATCGCAACGTTCATGTCCCAAGATCGGCAGGAAGGAAACAGAGCGTGGCGTAACGGGGAGGCGCCCGATGTTATTTTCGCCCCTTAGATTTTTAATCAATCCGTCACTGGTAGGGTAGAGAGACGGGGTGGTTTCTTCCTTAGTTCCCTTCCTCGCCTCGTATTTAAAACCTCGGGGCTGATGAACGCTTCTCATGCCAAGCAGCCTGCCTCCTCCCCAGCCCTCCCACCGGTTCCACCGCCACCGCCGATTCCACCCCCGTATTCCCCGCGACGCCTCTTCAACCCCGGTGAAACTCACGCACGCATACGTAGACACCGGCGCACGTACACGCGTGCACGTGAGCTCGTTCACCCTTCGTGTTTCTTCCAACGTGGGGATGGCGAGGTGAGGCGAGGGGTGACAAAAGTAGGGGGTTATTTCATAAGTGCGCAACGCATCACGTGCAGGTTTGTCCTCTGCCATTACGTTTCCTTGCGTTGCAATATAGGCCGGGCACAATAGTCGTTACAGACACTTATGGAGCCTACACGTGAGTATTGCGCCAATGCCGGATAGAGAATGCGACGGGCTTTTGTTCGGTGTAGCGTCGTCTTAATTTCGTGGTCGATATGTATTTCGCAAATGGAAGCGCGTTCTCGAAGGGAGCGTACCACTTTTCACGGCACACACGCGGAAACGCTTTCGTGAATTTAGGCAGCGAGCTGAGCACTCGAGTAGCATCGCATGTACGCTCCCTCTATTTTTTCAACGTACAATAGACAGCGCTGCATGAATGACTTTGTATACCGTGAATGAGACGTGTGAAACATACGACGAATTTGCGTTCAGCAAACTGGTGTTACGATGCTGCTGACTGAAATTTCTTTGTGCAGCGTTTTGAGCGAGAGTTTGACATTTGCTTCGAGAAGAATTATTCACTTGTCACTATACGCACGACAATTTTACGGTTATTCAGTTTTAGATAGATGTAAATAGTTTCGCCCGGGTACGTGCACACGTATGTCACTCGTGTGTTTAATAAAGAAATGCTACATGTTCGAAGAGTTTATACGTACATGCTTTGACAGTTGGAGGCAAGCGTCTGCAATAGTTTTGTCTTGACGTTTATCCGTTGTCATATGCTCAGAAGACAGCATCGGAAATGTGCAACATATGCAAATGTGTAACCCCTCCGTTACGTATATCAGTAATTCAGCATTGGCAATGCTATTACATGCACGAAGAGATAGATAGACAGATTGTAATTATTTCAAATATAAACACGAAAGTTTCTTACACAATCTTGCAAACGTTTTCGTGTAGGTATTAATTTAATTGAATGTCACTCCACATACACCATTCATTGCTAATACATATTTCAGAAGATCCACGCTTGCTTTTATATGTAGCAAAAACGTTGATGCAAGTTTAATATCAATTAAACCTTATCAGAAGTAGGAGTTCAGCGCGGCTGACAAGTATATACGTATACTAGTCGTTTTAAATGATTTAAATGATGAGAATTTCATAATGAATCTATATCGAACCCTGAAACCAAATACCATCAAAATTTCCAAACAAATAAATTACTACCTCGCAAATTAGACTTAACATTTAAACTACCCACGTAATATGTCCTCGAGTATCTCACTAATAATACAAATATTAAAAAAATTCTCAGCAAATCAACTAAGCAATGCCGTCAAAAAATGATGCACACATATGAAAAACGCATATGGAACATTCGATTCCCAGAAACGATAGTCTCTACAATGCTAATAACAAAATCGTGTACACGGAGAAGCGACGATTTTGTTCTATCCTCTTTATGCGTCGAACAAGGATACGTCTTATGTAACCTTCTTTCTCGAGCGTGCAATGAGTCTTACCTGTCCTCCACACGCGTTCGGGTTGTCCACGTAACGCGGTTCAGTCTGCGAAGTCAATCTCGGAAAATACTCGTCGCAGTGCACGTGTAGCAACCTCTTTCAATTTCGCGGCCACTGGTCGATGGAAATCCGTCGAATTATCATCGCAGCTGGCCCGACGTGGAGCGAAATGAATAGAAGTTCTGGTTAGATTTTTAATTCGTACATGTGCGAGGAATGGACGCACGAGAGCGTTTCCTCGCGTGTCCGACCCGACGCCTCGCGTGTAATTTCACCCCCGGTGCTGACTATGTGCTGGCAGCCCTACTGGCTTATGTACGAGCTAACCATTACACGTTTAACGTATGCGTGCACCATTAACCTTCTCGACCTTCTCGTCCACTTCGATTTCACTGTTCCCGGCTCGTTTAACCGGCGTGATTTCGTTGAACTCACAAACGTGCAAGCTCGAACGTGCGAGCACCGATTCTAGATCATTTTTTCCATCGGTTATTACTCGATCGAGATGTTCCCGTTTCATGGTACAACTTTTCCATCGTAAATGGTTTCCTTTGGCTTAGAGATTGAACTGGATTGAGTTTGCGAACGGTCATTTCAGGGGTGATCGATAGTAATTACGCGTAAAATGGATTGGTAATTTTTCGATTACAGTTTCATTTAGAGTCGCTGGGAACGTAGGGTGGGCTGGTTTTGTTCGCTGTTAAATATTTTCCAGGCGTTTTGCGAGAACTCGGTTTCAATGGTCACACAAAAAAAAATATTATTCAATGCCTGGTGAGATATGAGTATCGTGCTGTACTACGAACTACCAAAGGCAGGTGAAACAGTCCCGGTGGGTCGATATCAACGTCAGTTGATCAATTTAAGTGATGAATTGGAGAAAAAGGGACCATTTACTGGTCGAGGAAGCCGCAAAGTCACGTTGCTGCACGACATCGTCCGACCGCATGTTGCTTAAACGACGATAGAAGTAATCTTCAGCTTGGTCGGAGAAATTCTTCCCCACGCAACGTACTCGCCTTACTTAGCCCCAAGTGATTATATACCATTTGTTTAGATCGTTACGATCTTGCCTTGTCGACACACGCTGTAACGTGGTTGTCGGTATTTAAAAATTGTGTTCACGATCGGGTCCAAGGCACCAAGTTCTCATCTCAATATAATTATGAACCAAAGAATCGAATAAATTATTTTGTTTTGTTTAGCTTTTAACAAAATGTATTGTGAAAAATGGCAGCATGAATCTTACCTCAAAAATAAACCTACAATTATATGAGATTAGTGTGACATGATAATGATTAACAATGTCTGTATATCAGCCTCTTATTTGTTGTGTCCAATTTATTTCTGACATCCCTATACCAATTTGCAACTCTGCCCGAATTCGATCGACCTGGGAGTGTTCGATCGACTCGTCACCAGTTACCGGCAAAAACTTTGGACGATAAAGCTAGCAGCGCAGCGGAAGGCACGATGAAGGGTACAAACTGTTACGAGAGGCAAAGAAAAACGAGCATCCACGTGCAAAGTCGTAAAAACGCATTTCCGGAATGAGACGAATCTCGAGGCATTCTTTGTAGCTGCGATGGACCTCGTAGACGTGGGATTCCAGGATTTCCTTGACACAAACAATGAAGTTGTGAAAGAGATGTGAATTGCTGATGCATGACACAGACCGCAGTCCACATCCGGCATCATCGACCGACTCCTGCGAATTCTGATCGACCGCCCTCCCATCCCTTCCTTGGACTATATTAACCGTCCAGTTTTCGAGCCGTTCCGGCCAAGGATGTTTTGATTCTATCGATTCTGATAAACAGCAGACGAACCGCCATGAACGCAGATACTATACATGGCTGTGCTTATACGGTATTTCAATTTATTTATTACACTAAATATGGCATTCATTCTGCTACCTACTGATTGGTTATCAGGTCGCCCCTGCACATTGCAATGTTGTTAGACAACGATTGAAATGTACATCTGCGTGTCGCAAGACATTACCCTCACATATCCATGAAAAAAAATCCGAAACGATTTTTCGTCCCCTCGGAACCCTATCGAATAAACGTCTGAGAAACTCTTCGTTCGAGAATACACCAGTGATACGGGCAACCGTGAATACAGATTACGTCCCCGTGCTCGAATCGAGAAACGAAAGGAATCAACGCGGAACAGCACATTTCTAATATCGGCGAACTACGACCAGAACGATTTCTACACGAGCTTATAGAGAGAAACTAGAAGCCAGCAGACTAAACCAATTTTCGGCGTTTAGCTGCGCCACGGGAAAAGAGTGAGAACTTTCGACGAGGGAAAACAAAGAGCAAAAAAAAAAAAGCGGTGACCCGGGTGATACTTTTGGTAGAAGTGCACCATGGCAGCGGAGGTGGAGAAGGACGAGGAGGACGAAGGTGGAGGGTGAGGGGGGCGGGGAGGATGGCAGAGATGTTGTAGGAGGAGATCGAGGAGGGGAAGGAGGAGGACCAAAAAAAAATTCATGTCATACTCGAGTGGTTTGCTCGAGCCGAATGCTCGGCGCGTTTTACTGCGCTCTACTGGGCTCCAGCGGGCTCCACTTCGCCAGAACAAGGAAGGTCTTGGTTAAATCCAAAAGCGACTAGCACGCTTCTACTGGCCGCACCAAAGCGAGCGTATTGCGGCACCAACAGTCAGAAACGCCGCTCTGCCAGACTGCACAGATCGCTGCATTAATGCCATTCTTCCGAGCCCCGTTCATATTTTTCCTTGCTTTCCTTTCTTCCTCCCATTTTTTCCTTTTTTTTTTTTTGCGTTTTGTTTTGCTTGCCCACACCGCCGTGCCGCCCGCCCATCCTCCATTTGGCCCCGCGCCCCTTTTTTTTTTTTACCGAATCGAACTAACCGTGATACGAAAAATTGCACGCGCACCGGGACGATAATGAAAGCGCGATACGAAGCCCCGCTCGAGTAATGACGAGATCAGAAGAGTTTATCGTTATCGACGTTCTGCCCGATCGACTTGATTTTTCGGCGTCACGGACGGTTGTTCCGTTCATCGACTAAATGATCCTGTTTCGGTCGGTCTATTGTTTCATTGAGCAGCGATTCGATTTGGAAAATGAAAAGGACTTTTCGATCGGGGCTGCGTTTTCTCTGTTCGAGGTGCGAGGTACAGCAATCGTTTCTCAATTGCAAACGATTTGTCGTGTGTATGCATACGCGTTGGGTAGAACTTCGGACAGTAATGTACATATGCATATAATTTGGTCGCGCAATGATTCTGCTCATTTTATTACCACGGTTTGAATATGTTGTAACTTTAAACTGTTGTGCGCCAAACGACGACCTATATTTGAGTTACTCTATATCGTTTCAATGTATACATAATACGTATATAATATTGTAAATACTGAATATGTAGCTAAACTTTGTTAGAGTTTACACAGAAGTTTGGAAACATCGTTGAAATATATAGATGCTAAAGAAACACTGGTGCTACTAATTTTATCGTACCATAACCACTATGTTCATATATTCTATATGACCTGGTTGGGCAATGTGTATGTGGTTACGTGAAAGGTTCAATTATTTAATGCCTCTTTCTCATTACTGACAGTTTTTATGGGATCTATGTTACACATCAAAGACTATCTTTGCAACTGATCATTACTGCGTTATATATGCATCGCTATTCTCTGTCACACACATTTGTATAAACTTTCGATAAAAAATATAAAGCAAGTGGTATAAATACTCGTAGTAATACCTGCAATTAATTAATGCAATTTTACAAGTCAGCTTTTGAATATTGTATTCACCTTATTATTTCGTCAGAGCCAAGCAGCATTTCTACTGGACTTTCAGTGTAAAACAAACAACCTAGGAAAGTCCAGACACTCTATCCTCTGCCCCCTGACCTAAATTCTCGAACTTCATTTCAGGGGGCGACGAAGGCGAATATTTATAGAATTTATCATCCTCATCTTTAATAAGTGCTCTAACAGGTGCGACGTTACTACCAAAAATACGACAAGCCAATCTGATAAATAATGCACAAGCGACATATGATATAAAACGTAACGCTTTAAATGATAAATGAAAATTAAATTAAGAGCTTTGACAATAATATTTCCCGTTTACACCGCAAGTATTAGTAATTAATAACCATTAATAACCCTATTTATAACCATGATACTTTAACGTAATGCGGTCAACTTTAATCTGAAAGTCAATGTTATAAAGTTTATTTAATGAAGTATTTCGTATTAAATCTATTAGACAGCAAATCTAACATTTAACCTAAATATAATATTTAATGAATTTATACTGTCGTACTGAAAATGGATATGGTAATAAATCCGATACGCAATTGTCTGTGATTAATATTCGTCACAAAGTAATTGTGAATTGAGTGTATAATATTTGCAATTTCAACCTTTTCTTACCAATGTGAAAATGTTTTTCGACAGCATAGCTATAGAATTTTTTTACATTTAATATAATGTTTCAATTATATCAGAAAACCGTAATATTCCTTCTTCATTTACTCCATTAAATAATTATTCATAATACATCTGCAAGTGCTTCGCCTCTAATTGAGATACTACAAAGATCAAACAATCGCAATAATTAATAGCTTTCTAATTGTTTCCCCCTTTCCCTTTCGTACCTACACTACCGGCAAAAGATGTTAATATTAAATAAAAAATCGAAGAGCTTTTCAAGTTCGAATATATCGAATTAAAATAATGGTCGGCTAGGTCGTGCAACATTATTTTCGAATTAATGAGAGAGTATCAAATGGTTCAATATTTAGAATGCTGTCGGAGCGATTCCAAATATTTAATGAGTAGTACACATATTCATTAGCAGCATTATGTTATACTGATTGTGAAACTATTATCTGTAAGACGTATCCATGCAAATATTGGACCGCAACGTATCTTGTAGGGAACGAATTCCTAATGCTTTTAATTGCGCTTCCAAATATTGAACGTCGCGACTTTATCAAATCAGTGAACATGTATTCCAACATCCCTCCAAAAATTATATTAGGCTAATAATAATACGAGCGGCTTCAATCGAGTATGGCCAGAAAATTAAAAAAATGCGTTGAATTTCGTACAGTTCGCCTGTATCGTTCAAGAGAAAATACTGCAAAAATCCCAACATTATTTCAATCACAAGTCGCATGAAATAGAGTACGGTGAATCTTAGAAATATTATGTCTTATGTCTGGAACTAAATTTTATAGACAAACGAAATTGTTTTTATTTATACAATAAAAAAGAACGAGAATCATTCGAACGGCCATTGAACGTGTTAAAATTGAATAGATAAATACAACACGGTCCACAGTCGATCAAAGAAATGAAGAAACCCCGCAACAGAATTGCGTTGCCGAAAACTTTACCATACACAAAACAAGCATCGAACGAAATAACCAGTCCACCTCGATTTTAGCCCGAACAAGGGACACCCATATCACTGCTGGCGTAGTCTAATGAAGGCTCGGCAGATGTTCGTCGACAGAGTGTCTCAGGCGGTACTAGCGAGCGTGGTCAAGAAAATTGCGCGAAACAATCCTGTAAGTCCTGTCCAGGATTTTGATAATAGAGAACGTGGTCTGTCGAATTCCGAAGCGTTGACCCAACCCCGTGGCGAGCTTTCCGGCTGATCACCCGTTACGGACACAGTTACGTGCATCTAACACACGGTTCAAGAGCCACAGAGAGAGCGAGTCCGTATGAGAATACAGAACGCGGTACATTCGGGGATGCAGGAGGGTGAAACGAGAACGAGCAGATAGAAGCAGATACCAATAGAGGAATAAAGATGGTGGCAGAGAGTGAAACGGAGAGGGAGAAAGGGGTTGCGCGATGGGATGGATGCTACACAGTACGCGGACGGTCTTAGCGGTATCTTGGCTCCCTCGCTGTCCTGGGGGCGAGCGGCTAAATACCTCAGGATTGTTACTATTGCCACCCCGTTGCACCCTCTCCTCCTTCGCCCAACAGGCCACCCACCTCACCCATTTTGATAGGATGGAATGGGTTAATGCTATTGATTCACGTGCACAAGGTGCTTGGGTAGAAGCGGCACCGACGGCCGCCACTGTTTGACAGTAACGGATCTCCTCTTGTCGTTCTCTCTCTCCCTTGCGCCCGTTCTCCTTCGCTCTCGTTCACCCTTTATCCCGCCTCTGCGCCCCTCTGTCGTTCACTCTCTTTCCTCTGTTGCGCTACCAGATACCTAGGCGGATGCGACTATCGAACCCCTTGTACTTTCCGTTTGTGTCCCTCACGGAGTTGGAAAAGTCCGGATAGGGTACCAGCGTTTAAGTGCCCGATGAAATGGCTCGGAATGGGTACCGGCCGACACTTTGACTTTTATGCCGGACCACAGCCCCGAAACTTTCGGCTTCCCGTTTCTTATGTATCGATGAATACGAACGATTTGCGAGTACGCCGATCGGATGATACACGCGCGTGTAGGAGGACTAGCGTGCACCAAATCGTTGCGCCTAACAATTACTAATTCCAATATTTTTATGCAAGTCGACGATGGATAGCTTGTTACACGCGCTGCGTTGGATATTTCAATATGAATGATGCAATACGAAGTAACTAAATCTTGTTTCTATTTTTGATGTCTTGTGTTTTACATATTTGCCAACGAGGGAACACAATTTCTACTTTTCCTACCAGTGTGTGATATTGCATCGAACTTTATTAAGCGGTTATTAACCAAGAACGTTCAGACGATCAGCTCTAATTTCGTAAACAAAAAAGTTTACACAGTCTGCTTTGATTTTTCAGAGAAATTGCTGCAGAAATCGTTTCCCACTGAAACAGCAAAATTTTGGTTTCCTTTTATCCAGCGCAGCGGTTCTTTCGCGGTGCCATATAGTATTTGGAAAGCTGAGAGTATGAAGCAGCGACGGGGAATGACGGAGATTTATATTCGACATTCAATACCCGTAAGAAAGCTTTTCGAGATAATCGACGTTGCAAGCTTTATGTAACATCGCACGCAAGATTACGTAAATATTTCCGCACTATGACCTGCAACTATCAACCTAGATAGTTTATACTATTGATCTATTTGCGCACGATATTTGAACACAAACGGCGATGACGTCTGTCGGTGTTTCCAGCAATGAACAGAACTCCCATAGAATCGCGTAAGTTGCACCCAGAAATTATCTGCAGCCTCCAGGTAAAATGCTGTACACGATATAAACTTCTTCCAAAAGTAACGAGTGTCCCCCCCTTTTTTGTATCGCGGTGATACCTGAACCGTCAGACACTGAATCAGTGAGCCGTTCGCCTTAATAATATTCAAACTTCTCTTTAGACTTTACAATTTGCACCTGGCAAAGTTTGTCGACAATCGTGTTCCTCAGATATCGGTCAGTTACGTGTAAGCCGGGCTCATTCAGTTCATGCTATACAAATAGCACATTTAGCATGTGGTGCCAATATCGGCCGTTCAACCCCTCATAGTCACCACCCCATTTTGGTACTTTTGATTCCGGGCGCTCTGCTCCGAGCAGCGATATCTATATACTTCTCCTGCGCACTTGGGCAGTTACTTCGTGGGATTACATTTTTATCGATCTGAGAGATGTCAAATACCTGTCCCCATTAACAATTCAACGAAGACGGCTGATACATATTCCCGGAATATTAGTTAACGATATATTTCTATACGTCGTGAATCAATTAAATCCACTGAGAAATTTCTATATGACAGACACGAGGATCAAAATTGTGCCGGGAGTTATAAGATTTAGCATGAGTCGTTTTAATAGTGAAATACGATACTTGCAATTAAGTTGTCTTTGGGATAAGTTCGCTCGGAATTCTAACTCTTCATACATCTTCATGTCTGTGTAATAAGAAAATTGCAGTTTCGCAAGTCGCTTTATTGGGGCACTGTATATCACGGATAATAAAGCCGGAATGAAATCTCCGTGCTTTCTTAAATCATCATTGGGTCACGCGATAATATACACGGGAGTTTCTCTTTCGCAATCGTTCCCGGTACACTTTCAGAATTTTTCTCTCACGGGTACGACAGACAATACCTACGAAAAGTGTCCCTGTTCCCGATCGTCTTCACTGATCCGCGACCTTACGTCCTCCTTCACACTTTCACGAGCACATTTCTCCTTTTTGTTAACGGCCAGCACGCACAGTTTCACGAAGCAGAGGCCAGCCGCCAGCTGGCACGCCGATCCCCGTCACGACTCGGCCGATGAGGAGCGCGTAGCGTCCAATTACGATAATGAGACATCGTCGTCGCAATGCACGACGCCAAAGAACGAAGCGGACGGAAATATGAGAAGCAACGAAACTAAACTACCAGCATGCGCAAACATACGAAAGCCGAGGGCAATTTCAGCAACATCCAAAACCAATTTTCGGTCAAACTAACGAAGAACCTTGAATCGAGGAAAATGACCGTAAAGATCGATTTTAATTCCCGTGTTATTACGGCACACGAATCGTGGCGCTCTGGCGGCCACCAACAAGTGTCAAGAAAATCGGGGGGCACACGACAAGGAAATAAATCGACAACCGACGGGGCGAAGAAAGGTGCAGGTGGATACGAGTGTCGTAGCTTCGTGTACAGTGGACCGTTTCTGACGACACTATTCGGGGGTGTGAGGGGGGCGAAGGTAATGGCTTGCACGAGAAGAAAAACGAGCTAGCGGCAAGGATAGAGCAAGAGAGGCAGCCTAGGCTAGGGTATGATAAAGCGAGACCGATAGGTGGAAGGAGGAGAGGGTGAAAGTCTTAGCCGGGGGCGTACATTATCGTGACTTGTAATACAATATGCAGATAGATATTTGCAACTCGCACACAGAGTTCCCGCAGGCAGCAGCGGCGCGCTCCGGCGCTGCCCCATGCTGCTCTCGGAAGTGCGATTGGAGGGAAGGAAGATGCCTCGCGTCCTCTTCGTTCGGTGAACGGCGTGGTCTCCTTCTCGCGCCTTCTGTGGCCGGACACGAAGAGCGGGCCGAGCTGGAAGGAGAGGACGCCTAAGGACGAGAGAAAGAAAGGGACGGTAAGGCAGGGACCGGAGGGGGTAAGAAACTGTGAAATATCGATTAAGTTTGCCAGTAAGACAAGGAACGTCCGCGAGGCGAACCTGCAAGGTGGGAGGGACGATTCGAAGGTGGCGGCGGTGGGTGGTCAGGGAGAGGGGTAGGTGATATGAGCATTGTATCGGGGAATTAACGGTACTCCCTCCGCTCTCGTACCCGAACCACCGCCACCTCCTTCCACCGCACCTCCACCTACTTCTCTCTTCTCCCTCTCGTGCTCTTCCTTCGTCCGCGTGTTTCTCCTTGCCCTTCTCTCAACCACGGACCCCTTGCCGTCTTTCGAATCCCGTCTTCGTTCCACTTGCATCTCTCACCTACGATTTTCTTCCTCTCGCCGTTTCTCTGTCTCTCTATTATATGTACTGTCTGCATGTATATCTTTCCGTCTTTCTCCCGGTGGCTGGCTCTCGCTTGGCATCTTACGACTTACCCCGCTACGGCCACCTTCGTATTCGCCTCTGCCCAGCACACGTCCCAGATCGCCTCCCGAGCTACCCTCTATCTGACACTGGTGTGTACAGCAGGACGCCCAGGGGAGAGGGTGGGTGGCTCGCTTTAGATAGAGGGATGCAACGGGTTGCGGAGATGCGAACGTCCTTTCGTCTCCCTTTATCGCCTTTCCTGGCCATCGGTGTATGCTTCTCCGTGCGCCGCGCCGCGCCGTGGACACGTCCCTCTGTTATCTGGACACTCCGTAGGGTGATCAGGAATTGCATGTCGAGTACATGAATCACGCGAGGCGCGCGATCGATATAGTTTCAGGGAAGGATTTTGATCGTCCTGTCTCGTGGCCTTACCCCCTCGACGATAAATTCCTTCGCGAGATACTGCCGATAATCCAGCCGCTCGTTTTTCCATTCCCCGGCCAGCGTTTTCCCCTTTGACAAATAAACTCCTCCACTGGTATTAGCCGGTGTCGAGAAGACCGTTTGAAGGATACGTGCGTGCCAAAAGACGGAGAAGAAGCTTGCGACGAAGATTTTAATTAATGTGCATCGCGCGCTCAAGCCTCGAGCGCTCTTTGTACTCGCGAGCTGGGCTAAACCGGCTAGCGCAGAGAAGATGCATTTATTGCGCCCAGTTTCGGCTACCACGGGCGATTCGGATGTTCCTGGGCTGTGTAGGGTCGCGTGTAGGGCAGTAGCTGCAATTAACACACGCTCGAAAAAACAGAATGTACTTAAACGCCCACTTTTTGCCCGGAAAATTGCTCAATCTCCGCCGAACACGTGTTGCTTAAACCTGGGTATCTCAAGGGAAGGTAAGAAAAATGTCCGCGAAATTTTAAACTGGATTGCTGTTCGCAGGATAACTCGCGTGGAAAGTTGACAATCAGATTTCTTATCAGAAAGTAACTGTATTCGATTGTTGTCAACAAACAAATTGGAAAATCTTGCCTCGGGTTTCCTGTACCAATTTCCAAATAGTTTCTCGAATCGACTGGCAAATGCTTCCGTTTCCATCCTGTCCACCCCCAAGAGGAACCGGTTTCACCCCTGTTACTGTAGCGCCTCCACTACCTTCTAACGCACATACGGGAAACTTATGCGACGCGACGAAACGTGGTCGCGTGAAATCTGTCCCGACAGCGGGGTTCAGAAATCGGCGATAAAATTGATGTAAACAGCCACTTGGCACGCTGTTCACACCGAAGGTTGCTCCCCGGAGGGTTCCCCCATGGTCTACCTCTCGCTCCTCGTCGTTCTTAACACTTTCTCCCTCGCTCTCTTTCTCCATAACCTACCCTCTTGTAGGAAGGAGCGAGCACCGGCACCGGTGTGCTTTAACCGATACCGAGGAGACGTAACGCGCGAGAAAGCAACAACATCGTCCTGAACTGAGCGTAGAAGAGGGCAAGCGGGGCCGAGCGGGGGCAGACGATACGAGAGGAGCGCAAGGAGCAGCCATAAACAGCTTGTTGCTTCCGCGAAACTGCCAAGGCTTCTACAGCATAGCTCGAACTCGAGTCGAGGCTTGCTTTAGTTATACCACCTATCTGCTAGAATAGCCTGGGTGGGCGCAAGTATGCGTAGAATGTGAAAGATTGCTCCGTGAGAGTGGGAACCGCGCTCTGAGCGGGCTTTCGACGAGTTTTAAGCGACAAACGCGCTAGGATCGCCCGTTTTCTTCCTGCGCTTCGAACTTCTTTTTCTATGCGACACTGTTCTATTAATACGGTGCAACGAAGATTAATTGTTGCTGTCGGAATACCGCGGGGCAAGTGTAGAATCGTAGTAGGTGATTGTCTCGAAAATAGGTGCATATTGTATCTATGTTAGAAATATGTTAGGCGCAGAAGTAAATAATTCTCGATATTCTTTGGAATGGAAGTATTATTACAGTAGCTCAATGATTAAACTTTTCGGATAATTTACGGATACCGCGATAAAAATACTGTGGCTATGGGGCGATAAATTCATCGAGGTATTTTCACACACCGGAAAGTGTTTTGAAATCTGTATCTCCTAAGTTATGTTGCAATGATCTAAGCAGGTGGAAATCCGAGGGGACAACGTCTGGTAAATACGCGGCACGAGCCAGAATTTCCCAACCCAACGAGAAAATGATTTCTTTTGTGGTCAGTGCTGCATGCGGACGGCCGTTGTCGCGAACGATACTTCAGCTTAAGCCCACCCATAATAATTATCGTTGCTGGTAAGTAATAACCGAGGGGGAAGGCAAACAGAAAAACGTCTGGGTTAGATGCATCGAATCATCTTACTTGTGTTGGAATTTTTTTTCTCAATCGAACCATGGTCGCGTTTTAACTAATTGTATATAGTGTTCGCAGGGTAGGTAATAATTGCATCGCTCGCTAGACCGTATAATATATTGGACGCTGTTAAGTATTAATTAAGTCGGTTAATTGAATCGTATGGTACACTCGTACAAAATAGAAATGTAGTATCTGTACGTCACCTACCTTTTCATATATGAAATATTGCCTGAAATATATACGTGACAAAAGACAATGCATGCAAATGTACAAAAGTTCAAAATATCTCTGAGAATGATAGCGTACCGAGTCTGAGCACCACTTTTGAATGCATTCGACGAGCATTCGAATATTTAACAGAGCCATTTTCTCCTCCGGCGATTCGATTCTTTTTCCAGTGCGGTTCATTTACTAAGGCGCTATGCCCCATTCTAGTCATAGCTATTTTTAGTGCGTTAAAGTGCGTTAAAAACTGTTTATAAATGCAGAAAAAGATTACCCAGAAGGAGTAAATAGTAGGAACCTCTCCTTGTAAATTCAGTACATAAGTTACGAAACGATCCTAGCGGGCCAGGAAAAAGATCGACTTATCGAAAAAGGCAATGTAGAATATAATGGTGGATGGAAATTGTACTATACAATTGAAAACAGTTTTCAACAATTATAGTGGCGTACAACATCAAGTTGAATAAATAAATAAAAACATCTGTTTACATAAGATACCAATAGGTATTTTTCGAAGCAATTACAATCTTTGCATGACAACAACCTTTTCGACTTGGGAAAATTCGTTTCCTAGTAAGAGGTATTAATATTAAGCCTCGCGAAGTTCACCCCAATTTTTGTAATTTTTAGCTAAATTTTTTTCAAACAAATACATATAAATCTGTTCCTCGACAAGCGAGGGAAGAGAGCAACCCAGCCATAAATATCCTGTAAATTAATTAACCCTTTGAGGACTTGGAAACTTTGACGATTTTAATAATATTAAAAGAAAGCGGGCTCCGTGATTTGCGCGCGTATATTCGGTTGATGCTCAGTTCGGTACCCGTGCACATCACAAGGTTCCCGGTATTTTACATTATAATGCGAGACGAGGGTACACGGACCGAATAAAAATTAAACGGGCACGCGAAGAATGTAATTATTGGCGAGACCGTGCATTTTTTACTCTAACAATCCCGATTGCGAGAAATAAATTGCGGAATATATAAATAATTCGAAATTTGTACGAACTAAATATTCATGTCAATGATATTTATTAATAAAAATGAATAAGAAATGCGCTTGCAGATTGTTTGGAACGTTTATAGTCAATACTACTAATTTCGTATGTCGATTAATTATTTCGCGTATTGAACTTGTTCTTTCGGACGAAATTCACCTTGTGTGTGCGATAATATTATATAAATATTTCGACGCGGGATGCGTTGACGAAGTGAAAAAAGCTTGTTCATATATGTTAGGACTCACCGTTCGCTGACGAAGACACTTTGTACATGAACACCAAGAAAACGCCTGATCAAGGCGGGGGTCCGATTGTAATTCATGTAGCTTTTGCATCCATTCAGAATCCATGGCTAGGTGTATGGTACTTTGAATTATTAGCTGAAACAATGAATGGTGAACATGAAACGACACTCACTAGCCAATAACACACCTGGATACTTTCAAAAAATATTTTTTTTCGGTAGTCGCACATAATGTCAAAGGGCTACTATGTATGTACGTACATACATCATGGCGTCCGACTTGTACTTTCTAGAAAACGGAAAGCCCATTCTACTTTCAGACGTGTATCGTTTTGCATCTACCATTTAAGCTTGCGAACACAAGAAAACCGTCGGGACAATATTGAATCGGAAGACGGAGTAATTAAAAATGGGCAGATTGCGATTAATAGTCATTAAAATCATTACCTTCCTTGTCTCGTTAGAAGCACTTCGATCAACGTCACTTGTCACCACACTTCTACTTCTTCATCGGCGGTTCTCCTTAATTTTAAATAGTACGTAAAAGCTGATCGCTCATTGGTCCACCTACCCAACACTGTCACCAATCAAACATCCTTTTCTGTAAACTCTATATTTAATCTTCTAATAGTACATTTTTATTGACATTGGAATTCTTAAGACGTTAACACGTATTAACTTTGTTATAAATTTTATATTTATATTATAACGAAAAAACTATTTTATATCTTGATTCTTTTTTGCACGGAACTAAACGTTGAGAGCCAATCAAGGCAAGTGATCAATAGTATCCAGTCAGTGCATACTAATGATGTGCAACTGTTCCTAAATTCTAATTTTTGATACATTGTTGCGTTGGACACCCTGCTCTCATATTGCGTCTTCAAACGTCCGACAGCGGAAAAAAAAGATGGATCGCAAATTATATTCCGACAGCGACTGCATTTCCTTCAGCTTTGTTCAAGGTACATCCATGAATAAAAAATGTTTACGAAGTGTGACTGCATTATAAATCGGGTAGATAGAGATCGTACAACAGGACTCTGTGTCGTTCGTGCTCGTAATCGGTGTTTACAAACAAAATTTCTCTCGACGCCGAAGCCTACCACAACGAAGACAGTAGGGTTAGTAATCTGGCTGCGCAGATTTTGAGGTATGTATAGCACCGAATGTCTTTTTATCAATATCTCAGAATCTAATAAATTCGCGAAGCCAAAATTTGAGATCTGATATAACCAAAACGAAACCCCGGGCATCAATATTGGTGAATCGTAACCAAACAAAATTCCGGTTATCTGCAATGGTTATTCGGAATCGAAACAATTTTTGTCTTCAGTAATGATCATTCATAACCAAAAAGGTTTCTGTCGCCCAATAACAATTACTTATAATCGAAAACAATTCTGGTCATTAATAATGGTTATAACCAACAAAATATTAGTCATTTATAATCGTTATTCATAACCAGACAAGTTAAAAATGAAAATTTTTTAGTCACATCATTTTTTCAGAAATTTCTTAAAGATCGAATGATAACTCCCTTTTATTAGAATAAAAATCAACTTTTTATCAATTACTTTCATCTAAAAGTTGTTGTAAAATAACTTACCTTTTATCTCCGGAATAAGCAATATTAAAAGATCAGCTGCTTGCCCCTTTAACCCTTTAAGTGGTTAATCAGTACGTCGCACGGGCGCGATGGTAAATGCGATAACAGAACAAATATACAAATTATCCGAAAAAACACATTTCCATATTATTGGTATCAAATAGAGACAAATTAGGTCTTAAAAAAATAGATGTTTTTTTATCACTTCTCCTAATTTTAATAAGCACTAAAAGGGTTAATTACTGAATAACATAATTTCAGACAACCGGTTGTCATCAATCAGACAAGTCGGTTGTCATTCAGACAATGCTGAATGAATGAATTAATTACTGACCGTTGTCTTTTACACAAATTAATCAATTACATATTTGGCTCAATTGATAACCAATTCAAGTTTACGACGAATAGATGTCGTTAAATTAAATTGCAAAGATCCCAAATGCTCATCGCCGAGGCAAGATTTTCGCTCAGAGCGTTGTGGATCGTTTATGCAAAGATTGCCATCTGCAAAGCGCGCACATCATTTTCTGGCCCTTCTCTTCAGCAACAGGACCTTTCTTGTAGACAATAGAAATATTTCGGTCAATCGCGACAGCTTCGTTGGCAGAATTCAATGCTGATCGAAGAAAATGCATCAGCGATGCTTGTGTCTGTTGAACGCCGAATAGTTTATAGATCGTAATCTCTCGGTTACTAGCAGAGCATGCAAAGATTCGCAACAGCTTTGACATAGCAATATCAAGGAAAATAGGTGCTGCACAATGCAATAGTTTAATTTGTTGCATACAAAAATACATATTGTACATACGTAATTGTACCTAAAGATACTAATGTTTAATATACCATATATGCATTATAATCAGCCCTTGGATATCCACGACGAGCGTTTCCGCAATTTAAAACTGATTCACTCAATTTTCCACACATCGATTGATATAAACATACGGGGATACATAAATATTTCTCGATAATATGTGCACAGCAAAACGAATAATGGTAGAAGGAAGAAAATAATAAATCGCTATACAAAAACAAACAGCACAATGTTTGTCAATAATCGTGTACCTACAGTTTGCTCTACCACACGGTTACACGACTCATTTAGGTATTGCATACATAAGTACCACGTGCAATTGTAATGCAACGGCCACCGTTGTATTGGTGCGGAGGGGGTATAGGCGGAACGAATCACTTAAGATAAACGATTTCACGATAAGTAATAACGACTTTCATGGATTTACATCCAACTGGCTCGGGCACAGGCTCGAAGCTCGCGATTACCTACCATGCAGCGCTCAATTACTCGGTGTGCACAGCGATGCACACGATAGAAGCTAATAATGATCGTACGATACAATAATTACGTTAATTCATTCGGCGAGTTCGAGAACAACGATCGATCCCGGATAACGCGAATGAATAGCTTAAAAAACGTTAATAAGTCCGATCTGCTACCTGGAAACCGTTGTCCAGCCGATCCGATAACGTCACAGGCATTAGCACATTGCGGTGTTCGATCCGCAGCCGGGTTGCAAGACATCGGCAGAAAAAGTGGTAAACCGGCAGGAAAATGAAATCTAACGGTGTTGCATAACCGAGTGCCTGCGCACGAACTGATAGAAAAATGCGAATCTTACGTAAACGATTTTTTCCTCCCCTCATTTGGCACACATAACGCGTTGCGCCCACCTGAAACGAGATCAACTTGCCCCAAAGACGGTACCATCCGACGTGCTAACTTTACGTTCCAGAACGGTGCTCCACGCCATGGAACGTACACGTAATTACCGAGCGTGTGCCGCGGCGTGCCAGGTACACGAGAAACTAATAGTCGCCAACTAAGCTGTAACAACTGTCATTAACCGTCATTAACAACGCACCGCTACTTCACGGACCTGTCGTAAAAACTGCGGAGGAAAGTACGGGACGCGTGAAGAAAATTCACATGATTGTAATCGGCCGGATGATTGTTTGAATTACTCTGCCTGTAATTTGCTGAAATCTACGAGCGGTTATTCGTATGCGACTATCGTTTCGAGGTCCAAAGTCTTCGTCGCGATTGTTGTTCGGGAAAGTTTTATCGATGAGCGTCTGGGGGTTTATAATTCGCACCTTGCGATTAGGAATTGAACGTGTAAATTGAGGTAAAGGGGGTCCAGTGTTGGGGAATGTCCTGCAACGTTGAATCCTCGCCGCATCGGATTAAAGGGAAGAAGATATAAACGGTTGCAGTACTTGCCACGAAGCAGACAAACTTCTGTAGAATGGAGTTGGGGCCACGAAGTTAAAATACCTTGCTGCAAATCGATCTGTTGATAAATTAATGGGCAACCTGTTCGATTGCGCATTTTCTTAAAAATATAGGAAATGGAATTGTGGAAATGCCTACCAATACGTAACCCATAACGCCGATGCAAATTCAGTCGAATATAACGCTGTCTAGTTCCATCGTAAGAAGTAGATAAGATAAATAGTGATATCTGTTACAGCAATGTTATCGGTAAAGGCTGGCCACGGAAATTCCGCAGGTTTTGAATCTTCGAGAACACAAGGAATTGACCTGAAACGCGGGATTCGCGCAACATCGCATTACAGAGAGGCATGTAATCGGCCGCAAGCCTAGCCACGTCGGAACAGACGAACTTCTACGAGAAGGAGCCGCGAGATGGGTGGTGGGCAACGCGCAGAGGGTTGGCAGGAAGCACGAAGAGATCGGTGGATGCTGAAGGGAGAGTGTGGGTGGACGCCGAGAGGTTTGGTAACGCTGGTTGAGAACGAGGCAGAGGCAGAAGAAGAGAGGAGGTGGAGGTGAACGCCAAGGGTTCTGAGATACTAACCCTTGGCCAAGCCGCACCCCGAGGTCCAGAATAATCTACAATCCATATCAGTCTTAGGTAGTCCACCCAGCCACCCTACGCGTCCCATCCCCCAACCTAGAACCACCTTTAGCAATGAGAGAGATCGCGTTCTCGCTTACTCCTCGCCCGCCTCCCTTTGCTTCTCTTCTCTCGCTCCATTGCTCTCTTCCTCTCCTCCTTCTGCTCCTTTCTCACTTTCGCGTCCGTTTCTATCTTGCTTTCCACCCACCTCCTTCCGTCTCTTCAGGTGCTCCTTCTCTTCGTCCCTCTTCTGCTCCGTCTTAGCCGCAACCCTTGCCGGGACTAGCCGGCTAGTCAATACCCCACACGTTCCGTCCTTATACGTGCTGGTGCTGGCTCCTTCTATGTATGGACCCTAAACCATCTCCCTATCCAGCCCACAGCCACTCCGACTCCTTAACGATGGAACTATACCCCAGAAACCCACCCGCCGTCGACCCTCTGGCCCTGCGTCCTGCGAACGATAAATTCGCTTGGCAACTGGCGGGCTGCTGACTCGAGTCATCGAGCACCTTCCAAGTGTACCGTGTCACGGACGGGATTGTCCAGTGACGAGTTGCTGAAAGCTTACTTGAATCCGGTTACGCAGCATGCAACTGCCGACGGACGGCTGAGCATGCCGATATTCTTCGTTATTTGTATGATAGATATTTATGTATACCGTGATTGATTTTCATTGAAATCAGCGCCGAACACTTTGGCAATCGAAGTGAACAGTTGCCCAATGGAAAGACTTGCACAAACGATTCCGAAAAACGCCGCCGTATGAAAACTCGTATGACAAGCGACGAAACGAAATCAGGAAGTTTGTTTATAAATATCCTACGTGCAACAGATAGTACCATACAATTGGAAGTTCATCGTTCTCGTTGGTCAATCGCAAATACTGTTTCACGCATTAGACACATTCGGGTAAGCGGAGTGACGGCGGTGGATGAATGTTTAAAGCGCTCGTTTCCTGAGAAGGATCTCGCTGGAAAATCTATTTTAAATGCGGGCATCCGTTTTCGGATATATTCGGAACCGCGAGCTCTATTCCAAGTCGGTGTGGAATGATCGATGTCGTGAATGTGCATTCGAAAATCTTGTAACGAGAACAGATTTGTCCGGAATTAGACGATTAGGTTATCCCAATTAAGAAAGACGAAACGACTGTCCTCATTATCATTATTAAGAAGCTTTCGTTTCGAATGAAGACAAGAGTGGAACGGGTCGGGGAGGGGGTGAACTTAGTACGAGGAGTCAGTAGACGAGATATTTATTATCGCACCACTTCCTGGCGCAGCTATTCCTGTGTTCATTCATACATAGTGCTGGATACAGAGACTCTGCACCTCCATGAAACGCTGCGTAGGAATAGTTAGACTCATTCAAGGATTGGCGTCGAGTTCGCGAGGTCGTGTCAAGGTTCATTCATGATATACCTACCATTACTTTCATACCCCTTCTGTAATACGTAAACGTTTAACGTAGATCTTTCGGTAAGGATATACGACGGAAGCAGAGCGC
The DNA here is from genome assembly GCA_907165295.1 of Nomada fabriciana. Lineage (NCBI taxonomy): Eukaryota > Metazoa > Arthropoda > Insecta > Hymenoptera > Apidae > Nomada > Nomada fabriciana. The sequence goes on from OU015695.1 coordinate 9,065,416, forward strand.
GGCGATGCATACAGGAATGTTAATTTGCCTGTTGTTTAATATGCACTTTAAATATACATACATGTACACGGTACCGGACACGTCATCGGACGGTTCACGGTGCTGGATTTCTTTATCGTTTACAGAAGTACATATGTACATATCAACTACTTAATCAATCGTTTCTTCCAGGTAACTTTGCTCAATATATAATGAATTACTTCAGCTTGCAGTTTGTGCTTTTCCTCGTACTTTTATCCTTGTCGTATTTATTTTTACTACATATTAAATAGCAAATTTAATCAAACTGTTCGAATTTGATATCTAACTATTTGTAATTTGGGAAGCTGAAAGTCGAGAATAATATTCTGAGCTGTATCTTTCGAATCGAGTGATTTTTTTGGAAAACAATTGGAATGCTGTCATTAAAATGTACGTTCGACCCTTGTAAGAAAATGTGAAGCAAATATGTAAGTGTGAGAATACTTACGTCCGGTAGGACAGATTGTAAGAACTCTTTTTTAAATTAAATTTGGCCAATGGACACGAGATTGATGGGCGGTGGAGAAAATTTATGGAGAACATGTTTCGTGCTTTTTTCCCCATCTATTCCAGTGCAAAATTTAACAGTTTTTAAGAAATAGAGCATGTCATTGGTTAATTATCTGTCACCTTTCTGATCTTGTCACATCAGAAGTCGAATATCTTTCACAACGGATGAATATTAAACTATTTTAGATATGATATTTCGACTCGACAAAGTTTAAATGCTGCAAGTGGTCGGTCTTATTTCAAATACAATTTTTAGTTTAAATTATTTTAATATTAATATTTTCCTCGGATGTGGTCGAACATATTGAGGAAAACTGTTGATCGATGATATCAATATAATTTGACATTTCCGGAAAATGGAAAGAATTACAATATTTTCACATAAATATACAAATTTCTAAATCTCAAGTGTTTCAACTTTAATCCAAATAATTGATGAATCAAATTTGAATAACATTCTGCAGAGAAATGCAGGAAAAAAGTTGATGTAAATAACGTTACCTGAAGAAAAGAAGGACGGGAATATAAGGGTAAGCGTCAGTAAACATTAAAGCTTAGGGATGCTTTATGGCATGTCACTGACAAGGTAGGCGTGCAAAGTCTTGTGTTGCCAAAAATATCACCAAGCATAAAATTTCCACTTTCGTTTTCCTGTATACTTCGCTAGAGGCCTACCATATACCCACGAAAATAATACCTTTCACGATAGGCAGTTTTCTAAGAAGCTATATAATGGTTTATAGCATTACCTGTATCGAGAAACACCTTACGAATGCTAAACCAGCCGAAGGTCGAAATTTTATTAAATATTATATTCTCCTAAGTATATATCCGTTTTGCAAAGCTCCATACGAATTCGTTCATGCTGAATCTTAAAACTGTATTTAATCAAAACTAAATCCCCTTAAAAAATACTTAACCCAGATTCCTTATAATTGAATCAAATTATTAAATAGATCCTATACTACAAACAGAAGCTCTTTATCAAATATAGACAGAATTTGAACGTTACGGGGAATTGAACAAATAATTTGCATTATGAAAGCAAATAAAATATAATTGTATATCTTTTATTATACAGGGTGCCCATTTCAGTCGATCCTCTCGAATGTTTCCGAAAGTATTCACGATACCGGGAAATATTTTGAACAAAATTAATAACAAGTAAGGAAGTAAGTTAATCATTTTCTACAGAGAATGGCCATTTTAAATCTGTTCCTATGAACATACCCGTAATGCAACAAATGTTAATATAACATAAAGCATAAAGAATCCCCGTTGTTCCATTGAAGTACATTTTCAAAATCGTGATCTATAAATGAAGTCTTTCGATGCACAAATTCATTATCGCCGGGGCAGAAACAGTAAGGTAGTTACCGAGCTATGAACTCTGAGCTACGACTTAATTGACCCTTCAACGAGGAATGACCGATAACAAAACCCCGCTCTTTTGTAAGATGTACAACGTTAAATGGAGTATGTCTAGGTGCAGCAGTAAGATGGTTTCCATAGTAAAGCATTTATAGCAAAATTACCATCCAGACAACTCATGCATAACGGTGGTACACATACAAAGGAAACATATTTAATTACTTGCGCATTGAAAATTGTCAAGGCGCAACAAATTGCATTTATTAAACAGCAACCTGAATACGTGCGATTGAAAGTTTTCGCTGAAACGTGTTTCCTGGAACGCTAGAATAAGTCCGTGTTTCGTATCACTTTAGAAATAAAATATTCAACCGCCATACGAAATAATTGGCACAACATTCAACGCCATACCTTTTTCCTTCGTCGCGTTCGTTAACTACATTTCGCGTGGCCGCGTCTGAATGATCGCGATTCAATTGCGGGAACATTCGTCGGCCACCGAATTTCCAAATAAAAGCGATTAAGCAAGCCGCCGCGGATACACGGTATTAAAGGTATTATATAATATGCATATAATTCTTAAGAGTAAAAAGGCAGCACCCGGTGGTAATTAGCCATCCCCCATTCACTCGCGAGCTCGGCAATTATGCATACTTAAATACACAATTAACTTCTCCTCCACTTAGTACCCACGATCTGAATTCGAAAAACTCTGGGGAATCGGAGCGGTCCACTCGACTTCCGTGGCATAGCAGTGCGTGAAAGGGTTCAAAGCCTTGCGCGCAGAACTTAAGTCCCCGTTTGAAAGGGAAAGGGGGGTGGGGTGGCAGAAAGAAGAAGCGAGGTATTGCCTCGTCGAGTAAGGTTAAGGCAAGAGGCCTTGGGGCCATCCTTAAGCCCTCAGTCGCTGCTTCTCTCTTTCTCCTTCATCCTCGCCGTATTCCCCTACCTTTTCCATCGTCCTCCTCCTCTCTAAAACTCTGCCACGGTCCGCGTATCTTCTGCTAGCTTCCTCCGTTCCGTCTCCCTTTATCCCACCCTCTGTTACTCTCTCCGTACGTGTCTCTCGTGAAGCTTACTGAAACGAAGGGCACTTGGCATTCGGCCACCGGTATGGAACTCGCGCTAATGGCTCGGCCTCTTGGACCTTCAGAGAAGCGCAACATTGTCTTAGCCCAGCCCCTCTTTTCCCGGAATTTTGCGTGCACGTCGTCCATCTTTTCACCGTTCTCGCGGGCAGCCTTATTCCCTGAACGATCTGCTTGCGCTCGTCACTTTATGTCTCATAATTATTGCCCACCTCTACCTGTTTTACACAACCTACAACAAACCCTTCGACCCCCCGCGCGGCTCCTCTTCTTTCTCCTCGCGAGCCACCGTTTCCCTTCTTCGTTGCCAACTCTCTTTTTGCGCGTGATCAACGATGCCAGGGTAAACGAACTTTTTTACGACAGGCCGAACCAGTCCATTCAGCTATACTTTCCAACGAAGAACACAATAAATACGCCGCCCCCTCTCCCCGTCTTGATTCATCGTAATTACTAAAAGTGCCGTTCAAACAGTTATAATTCGAATATATCGCGTCGTTTCAACGATTTCAACAATTCTTGCATTTCAACGCACGCCTTATTGTCACCTAATAATTCGCATCAGCCCCCCGATGCAAGGTACAGTTCACAGGACAGCAGCATCGTTTGCTCGTAAAACGCCAGCGATTCATATCCTTGGTGAAAAAAAAAGTCCGACAAGCCAGTCGAAGGGCGCAATGTTTCTGTGGGCGCAGTTACACCTGCACCTACGGGTGGCGATTACTACCTGCTCGACGTGTTGGAACGTCCAAGAAAGAAGCATAGTCGACGGTTGTAGGGAGGGCGAGTGGGAGGTAGCCGAGAACAAAAGGAAAGTGGATAAAGGATAAACACATAATGCCCACGAAAGGAAGGGTTTACGTGTTCCTCGAAGACTGACCGATCGGCAAGGCCGAACGGCAGGATTGGAACTGCTGAATCGTGAAAAACGTCTCGCGAAGAGCGAGGAGGGCGGATTCAGGGCTGCGGGGGAAGCTCAACGACGACGGAGGAGCAATGATACGCGCTACTCTTCGAGAACGCCGATAATTGCATCCGTAATGCGGACAAGTATTCGGTAAATATTTGAATGACGTATTGCGGCACGCTAGAAACGCCGGATCCGCTCCCTGATGAAAGAAATAAATGATTCTCGCGACGACGCACCGTTGCGTTGTCGCGTCCGTTTCAATGGCTGGTATGTATTGGTGTTTCGTCGAAGTTGCCAATAGGTATTATCGAGCATTCCTTTATTGTTTCCGAAGTTGGAGATTGCCGTTGTGAAATAGTAATACTAATTTTCGTCAAGTCAAATCTAACGTCAGCAATGACGATTTAACACGAAGGCACGGATCGAGGAGGAAGTGATTAAGCGTTTCGTCGGATCTCAAGTCCCAGTGGTGAATTCGCCGCGAAGAATTGGACGAGGGCGAAATAGGGATTCCGAGAGACCCGTTGAACTCGATAAAATTATTTCAAATATATCGCAGAAATATATCTGCGGCTCGCGTGACACAGAATCTATCACGATGGTACGGAATCGTGTTAATCTCCGACTCGATAACTTTATGGATTAGTTTGTGAAGCTAGTTTTTATACAATATTAACTATACTACTACGTACAGTATCTAGCATGGAACAGTAGGAACTCTGTCGGGTACGCAGGATTTGTGTTCTTCTTGTGTTTATCTGACCAAATGTTCTGATCTGAACACCAGTTCAACAGATGCATTGCAATCTTACATTACGATTTCAATTGGATCACTTATGCCAAATGGCACCCTTAAACTTGCGTAATAATAAGAACAGGCACCACGGCTGAAACAACAGTTCTGAATGGAGGCGTCGTTTATTATAGTCGCTGAACAGTCGACAAATTGACCTCCGTTATAGCCAGAACTTTCGATACGTCTTGCGCGCTGGTTGGCCCAGGCAAAACAATTCCCCTATATCACGCGTCGGCCACCCACGTTGGCAAGCGTTACTCATTATCCCGCAATCCGCGTTTCACGAATAACTCTACTCACGAGTGTATCGTGACTTTATCGTGCCTGGCAAACACACTGATTCCATGCGACATGCGTCCTATGCACAGCCGGCAAATGTTGCAATTTGCATCAAGGACAAATAGCCTAGCCATGCGTGCACGCCCGTCGTTGAAAGAAAGCCGACCAGAGGATAATAGACGATTTTAAATAATGCTCGGGCATTAAAGGACGCCTCAGACCTTCGAGTGGCTTTAGAGCAGAGATATATACTCGTACAATGAGAGACAAGAAGTACATGGACGCTTGCACAGTACAGGGATTATAAAATTAGTGCCTAATGCACGAGTCGTAGTAACGGTGTTGCACGGCCAACAATGGGACAGGTAAAGGGACTAACAACCTCAATAGTGCTCACGAAAGGTCGAGTGCACCCATTGGGGTGTTTGTACTTATACACGAACACCTGATTACCGATGCTCGTTTTCTTACCTACGCTCTCTGGCTGACCCGAAAGACTTGAGCGCATCGTTTTCCACGCTGCAACAGATTACACTATATGTATACGGTAAAGTTTTGCCACGACGATACCAGTAATTTTCCACGCAGAACTTATATATCCGGTAAGAATTTTCTTTGTCCCCCGTTGTCTTCACTTTATAAAATTCATTCAATAAGAACTTCCATTGCCTCGCTGCCTGTATCATGCATGGTAAGACAGTCGAAATCGACCATATCTGAAATAAACAAATTAGTGCCTAATACACGAGTCATTTTAACGTCGGCGTCGTTGCAATAACAACAGTGTGGCAGGTAGACGGAAGAACTCGTAGGACCCTGTCGAGAGGTCGAGCGAGCCCATCGGGGTGCTTGGGCTCACACACGGAGCACCTGACCGCCTTAAAGCATCCTTATTCGCATAAACAGCACCGAGGTCCTTCGTCCTGTTATCCGTCGCACAAGTGTGCGTGAAAGGGCGTGTGAGCACGTGCGTTATTCGAGGGACGGAGTACCGTAAATGTACGTCTTACCTACCTGTTTTTCTTAGAGCAAGTGGTCACCGGGACCTGTCTACCTGACTCAATGAGAAAATTTATGAAACTACCCCGCAAAGTGCATGCCTCGCAACCGTGTCCTCCCTACACGTGTTATTTCGTTCTTAAAACTTGGGCTGGCTGAGGTATATATGCACCTGTATAGACGGCTATAAAGAAAGTTCCAGGGTCCTGTTTCTATTTCGGAGACTAATTTTAAACTGCGGGAATAAAACTATTTGCTGCCTACGACCGATGGTAAAAGTAATTAAAAGGTACTATTACTATTCTTTTCGTTTCGCACGAGTTAGCATGATGGATTTCAATAGAACTTCCACTGGTGCTAATAAGACACTTTTCTATTTGCTAGGGCGGAATTGAAAGTCTTTGAATTGTGGACTGTTCGATTAGTCAATTGTGGATTTTTATGCAATTTTAACTCTATTAAAATGGCGACGCAGAAGACGATTTTGATCTTTCACCGATAAGAATGTTCTGAGCGCCTCGACTTAATTATAATTTCTTCTTGTAATCGAAAATAACTGCTATAGGAATTGTGTCCTTTACCCCATTAAAAAGCTTCATTCCACACAGAACTCACCCTCAATTTTCGTTTGTATCCATCCAAAATCATTAGATGTTTTCTATCATTCACAGTGAATCAGTGTCTATAAGCAGCAAATTTCCAATGTTCAAGGGTGTTAATTTCCAAGACGCGATTTTGTCCTTTAAACTTGAGTTCATGTCGTTGCAAAAAATACGTGTCTCGTATCTTCGACTACTCCACAAACTTACAAAGTTTCATAAAAATCCCAGCGAAGCACCCTGTAAGTTTCTTTTATCTTCGCTTAAAGGCGCGTTGTGCTCCACCCCCAGCCACCGGAATCACCCTGTAGAAAAACATTGTAACGAAGCGAAGAAAAAGGGTGCTCGATCTACACCTATAAATGATATAATCTATTGAAATTAAATTTCTACACCTCTCCCAGAACAATTGTCCTGCAAATACACATGTATCCAAATTTTCTGCTCCTCGAATTTTTCTTTCAATTGACAAGCAACCCCATAGCAACGCATCACGATTTGATACACCTCGATACGTCTTCTCAGGGTTATCATCGGTATCTTGTTTTCATGCGCAAAACAGTTCTTTAGTGCCGCCGCAGTCTTAGACATGCAAGGTACACACTTTTACCTTCAGCGTACCATCTTCCAACTACGCTAATCTCTCGCAGATCTCCCACGGAATCTCATTAGAAATTCATAACCGTCGCCTCCCCGGCCCGAACCACTGGCACCTCCCCCCGAGGCACGGGGAAAAAACCCATGATACGAAAGAAATAAGCAGGCAAAGTACATTAAAAATTAATTACTTTGCTGATGGAAGCTAGAAGTGCCTAGTACGCTCCACACCCCCACGGTATAGCCAGATCCCAACCCTCTTGCACCTCCGCCTCCATTCACCCCGCCCGTGAACGAGGTGCTGCATTCTGCCTCCTTATTTCAAATACTTTCAAGTACCGCGGCCATATACTTGTTAGCGCACTTTCGAACTCGGAAATAAAACGCGCAAGAAATCTTTCAGAAATAACCGAGAATTTCGTTGCAACGATATACATACATACATACTTACTTGCATACATGTTTCATAAAGCTACAAAATTATTGCCGAATTTTATACCAGTTGAATAGAATAGTAGAATAAATTATGCTCGTAAAGTAGAACAAAATTGTAGGCGGATATCATTTAACCCTTTAACGCTCGAACCCTTAAACCGTTGCTCCAAAACAGCGAGACACATAATTTTTCGTTTCTCGTCATGTTGACACCCTCTAACATTGACTTGCGAAATTGCTATTTACCATAAGCGAATCTTCGTTCATATCAATGCAACAGGTTATTCGTTCCCACATATGCATTTAAAAATTGCCTTTCCACGGGGATACCTTGCGCCCTTTAAGACAGACCTTCCAGCGAGATATCGAGATACAGCCGATGTATTCTGCGAGTCGCGTCATCATCGATCTTCAATCCAGTGGGTGGCTGCTGGCAAATCTGATTGGCACCGTACGTCCGCAAATCGTTCCGCGGTGCTCTCGGCTAGCTAAGTTAACCCGAACGCCGCTGCCTACCTACTCATTTTAATATCAGCTTATTACCTCTAGGCCGGGATAAATAGATAAATAGATTCCGTGGAAAAGCCTCGATCGGATTTGCCAAGCGGCGGGGCACTTAAGTCGCGACCCTCTTCTCCCGCGACGCCGCGCCGCCGGGAGAAGATAGACCGAGAAAGAGAGAAAGATTTCCTCCTACTATCTACGTTCTCTGCATCTACATCAAATTCCGCCATCCGCCACTCCCACGTCCATCGTCCTCCGTAGCGGCAGGACCCGGGACTCCAGGAGTAATTAACTCCTTAACGAAGTAAACACGACGCCATCTTAGCTTCCGCTACTACCGGCATTCCGCCCCCCTCTTCTTCTTCTTCTTCTTCTTCGTCGCCGCCGTCGTCGTCGTCTTCGTCGTCGTTGTAGTTGTCGTTGTCGTTCTGCCCGTGGCGACTGCCGCCGTTGGTAAAGTATACCTGCGCGCGACCGGCCCCGAAAGGGGGGTTGCGAGGCGCGAACCACACTTTTTTCCCTCTAACCACCCCCCGAGATTGCAAAAGCGATTATATTTGCAGCGCATTAATGCTATTCGCGAGATGCTACGTAGGCGACGTCGCCTCGAGCTGCGACTTGTACGACTCTGGTTTCAACCGTGGAATTGAAACACCGCTGACGCAGTCAAAGATTGTATGACCGAGTTTTGTTTTATTTTCTCCTCGTTTTTTGTATAACACCCCTGCCCCGTCCTCCCTCCCTTTCGGAAAGGGGCGAATTGCATTGTATCTTTCTTGCAGTTCAATTTTTGTGTATGGTAGATACCGACTATAATCTTTCATTGTGCATGTATACTATGTATGTTTGTACTATGGTTGTAAAAGTTTTAAAAGATTTCTGAATATTACGTTTTTTAAATTTTCAGTTGAGACATTGTTGGATCGCTCAGAAGAAAAAAGAGAAACGAAAACCTGTATACGCCATATAATTCCAGGGCAGTCCCACCCTAGCACAGAACCCGAGGGGTCTATAGCAAACAGGCAAAGAAAGTGTCACACCCCGTCGCGTGAACCATAGATCGCGACACGCGAACGCACGGAAGGATCAGCTCAAATGCCGTCACGAGGAGCTATGCAGAAACAGAGCGATATCAAACCTAAGACACCGCATCGACGATGCTTCCCTGACCCATGCCAGTGCATTATACCCTGGTCATCGATATCCAGCACCTCAGACGCCGTTGAAAAATGTCAAGGCATGATTAATAAACGGGCTGGTGCAATAAAGTAGAACCGCGGTTGGGCCGTTTACGAGATTCACTATCGACGATCCCAGTCCCCACGATCCGTCCGCCAATCCCGAACACCGAAGCGACTTCTTCGACGCTGGCGGACACGTGATCGCAACAAATGTATACGAGACCGCGACCGTATCCGACATAATTCGACTCCGGCACCGGTGAAGTAACACAATCCAAGATGTTGCATCACAGGCGTGGATCACATCTCTGCCACGTGAGGCGGGGGAGATGAAGTTGGACGACGAGGAGGTGGTGGCCAGAGAGGCAGCGGATCCCGTGGTCGTGTGGGGCGGCCGAGGGGGAGGCAGAGGGGGAGGCAGAGCAAGGTAAGACATCGCGACTAGCACGGACACGAGCGGGACAGAGGTGGGCGAAAGGGGGCCGGTTCGGTTCGTTCTTTCGTTCCTCTCGGTTCGAGGCACACAGGTCGAGGGGTCCGGGTCGCACGATCCTGCTTGATCTTTGCGCTCGTGCGATCTCTCGTTGCTCACGAGACCTACCGAGAGCTACGAACATCATCGCGATTACGTCTTGTTCGTGGTTATTTGCCTTGGCCGGGCCCGAACGATTCACGGGACCGGCTGTTTTGTTTCTTCGTGTCGAGACCAGACTTCTTTAACCCGCGACGAGGGCGTTCAGCACGTTGAGCTTTTATCGGGAACAGTTTTAGCTATATACCGACAATGTTGTGCAGCTGGCAGGGGAACGTTTCAAATTTGTATTCGTGTCGGTAACTATTGTGGCACGAGTATCGGCCAGTTTCGCGCTGGACATTTTGTATTGCGTTGGCCATATTATTGTATTCGGGTGGGTTCCCTCACTACCCTAATAGGCATCCTACGGTGTCTTTTTGTAAATACCCAAGCTCACCTTTTTCCGCCACTGTGCACTGATCTAATGCTCTTTAAATGTTCGAATAAGCGTTGCGATTATTCGATACCGGTGGATCCGATGTTGTGAAGAATGTGATGTTGTAAGGTGGAGGAGGATATAATTATCGGCTATACAATTATTTAGGATGAAGATTATTATGCAGGTTAATTACTGAGTAACGTCTTACACTTTCGTTTGCAAAGAAATGGCAAATGGTTCTAAACCTTTTTGGTCGTACTAAATTAAATTTCCATCATCCCTAACATTGTATTGCGTGTACACGGGAGGTTCGGTGAGCTGCTACCTCTGCTCCCCCAGATAAAAAAACATTGCTTTAAAACACGCATCAATTCAATTCCAATACAAACTTACGCAGCCTATCGTCGACGCCCAGAATCGGTTGCCCTCAAATTCGCTCGTTCATGATTCCACCGTTATCATAAAAAACCCAGCAGCAATTTTAATCAGCCCATCCCTCCCCTTTCGCACCCCGACCGCGCCGCGGTGCACGGCGAACAAATAATTGCGCAAAAGTGTGAAGGACAGCCAATCCATCACTCGCAACCATCACTCGGTAAATCTGTGGACGAACTCGCGATGTGCATAACCCGATCTCCTAGAGGTTTAACCGAGCATCGAAGCCTACCTCCCCTATTTTCCCCGCGCCTCCACGCCGCTCTCACCCCCCACATAGAGCAGGGCAGAAGTGTAAGGAGCGCATACCGCGTTCTGGAGCACGAAGAGACGAACTCGCTGGAAGGATGTGTAGGCGAAAGAAAGAGAAAGGGACGGACACGGCGAAGCGGGAGAAGAAGCCGTAGTATCACGAAGAGGACAGCGTTAAGCTGGGACAACGGGGCGAATAGAGAAAGGAGGATCGTTCGAGCGTGCAAGTAAGTGAGTCGTGCATCTCTCACAATTAGTCGAGATCTATTTTATTCGTCGGCAGAATTTATCGTCCGTAGTGACTTTAGATCAAGCCGCGGCGTGCCCCTCGTCCATTCCCTCGATACGTGCAACGTGTCTGCTCAACGTGTTATACGTGTAGCCATCGCGAGCCACGTTGTTTATAGTCCAGATTGCAGCGCGAAGATTAAAATGCTATTCAGCCGGTCGCGCTGACGCGAATCGCTGGCTGGTATTTTACGCCAGTTTGTCAGCGCGGTGCACGCTTGGCTCTTGGTAGCGTGCCAGACTGACGTTTCGCCGATTGATAACGTTGTGTACCCAATTTTACGTCACTCGAACTGCTAGTTGGACGAAATTAAGCGGTGGATCGTTTAATGGACGTGTGCCGAGTGAATTATGGGATTCCGTAGAAACTTTGTCGGTATATTCTGCGAACAGGAACGAAGGGAAATTGTCCGTGAAAAAAAATTAACCCATGCTTCTAAGCAAATTAACTACGTCAATGTGTTGTCTAAATCATGCGGCTGGGAGGTTTCTCAAATCGTACATTTTTAAATGTCTCATTTGAAGTTATTATTATATGTCAGATATACTTTGCTAAAAATCATTTTAGAACCGCGATTTATAAAATCTATTATATTGTAGACCCATTTATAATAATTGCAAGATACACTAGCAACGGTTTGCAGGATGAATGTTTCGAAATAAATATTGCTGAGTTTGAGAGAAAAATATGTTATATTCGATTTATGCTTATGCATGAGAATATTTTACGGATCGAAGTGTTAAATGTTTAAATCGACAAGACATTCAGGTGTTGTTGGCAATAAATTTCGATTCTGAATTCTTTCCAGCGGAAATTGCGAAGCAAGGATTATGTAATATGTGATTCAAGCCTGGAGGGTGAAACAGGCGGGGATGGCTTCCCCTGATAATTTAATATCGCGCAAAACTGCGGGCCCGGTTCGTCTGGTAAGAGTATGTATCGAGACCTGGAATTGAGTAAGATAAAGGGGAACGGGAGAATGTCGGCCGTAAGGGAAACCGGGCAGAAACAAGGCACATTGGAAATCATGTTAATATGAAGAAATTCCTGGTGGAATGCTTCAACCTAATTTAGCAGGTTTGCATTCTCCAAATGAACTCTGCGGCATTTTTATACTCCCCGTGACATTGTTTTACAACACATGGTTCACTGTACAGGGCAAGCCGTCAGTTTCTCACTAAACTAATACAATCAAATAAAATTAGTAAGAGTTATCGAAATCCTTTGTTTTAACCCCGAAGTATTTTCCTGCTACAGTTACTACGAAGTGTTCGTTGTCAGAAACCATTAGAGGTAATTCGGAACCATTGAAGTATATCCATGATTTATTCGAATAAACACGCTGTGAGCCATGACCTGACCAGAGATAAGTGCTACAATAGACAGATGACCGGATATGACGGTCTCGCAAAAACCACAGTAGTTACGCTTTTCTCTTTGACTCTCCATTTACTCCTTCCTTGGCAAAATCATCTCTGCTCATCGATCGCAGACTTCTCCGTTGCACTCGATAATTTACGAATGTCCTATCTTTTTCCCATTGATTTTTAGCCGTAGGCCCGAACCTTGTTTTTCTCACTCTAAATAATCCAGTTCGATCTTTCATTGTACGCATTGTTACATATATACCTACTATATTTTTAAATAACATTGATAATATTGATATTCATATTTGTGAATTCTATATTTAAAAAATAGATAAATAGATAGTATGTAAATTTGAATGAAACTCATACTGACGAAGCTGATATTCAACATGAACAAATTATAGCAAGTGAAGAAATGACCTAAAATTTGTAATGTTAAGAACATAAAGAAGTGGGTTAAATGCCATTTCACAATAAGAGGGATTATTTCATAGTTAAATTTGGGTACGAATCAACAATTCATATCTGCAAAGAAATTAAAGAATTTTGATCTCCAGGGTTGTTTAATTTCATTTTACATTCATCTATAACTTTCCATAATTTATCGAATCGTTCGTTTATTTATGTTCGCATGAGGAGCACGATATACTGTTATGATATAAAAAGTTTCTTACAACGATTCATCGGAGTGCCGAGAATATCACACTTGAAACGGATCATCCTTACGAGAGTAGCCGCTTTTGGTTCACATTTGCTTTAATTATATTAGGGTCGCGGAATAATTTGATTTGGTATAGAGTACAAGAAGTAAAATCGGCCTGGTGCCACGGCTCGATTAAGTTCATCTTATTTCAGATTTGATTGCAGAACATTCTCTGCCACGACAATATTCATTTGACGTAATAGATATGGAATAAAAAAAAAATGCTGAAATTAATCTAGGCAGAGACCATAGCAGTTGAACTACCCGTCCGCATTTAATGCCGAAGACCGTTGTAATCAAAGTTTTTCATTCTTCAAATATTTCTGAAGATGAGCAAGTGCTGAAACTTTCGTCGCAACGATCAAACTCGTAATTACATTTGCGCGATTGTACGCAAGCTACTCAATAGAATGCCGAAAAACTATTATGCAACGCGAAACGTTGACAAGTGACTGACACCTAGGACGCCATTAACGATCTTATCACGCGGAAAGCACTAAACGCAAGTTTCTTCAGTCACACGGACGTTCCAACTCCTTGAAAAACGTTCAAGCTTACAATCCCACGAGGCGCCCGAAAAATACCGTGAGGCTTAAAATCCTTGAGACGTTGTACACGAACTGCAGAGTGTGGAAAAAGAAAAGGAGCGTCGGTGAAACGGAGACGCGAACAGAAAGAGGAAGGAGGACAATAGAAAGGAGAGACAAGACCGACGCAAAGGTGGCGAGGAAGGACGAGCCTTCAGGGGTTCCGTTCCTTCGTTTTCTCCTTCGCGTAATCCTCTCAGTCTCCTTCTCTCTTTCTCCGTAACTAGCAGCGCTTTTCATTTTGTTCGTTCCTTCTTCTTCTTCTTCTTCTTCTTCTTCTTCTTCTTCACCACCCGTCTTTTCTGAATCTCCCACGATCGTCTCCAGGCACGAGGGAAATATTCGTAAGAATTAAAGCGCCGGGAATTAACATTCCTCGGAGCCGTGAGGGGGTCGACGAAGGAAGGAGTCGGTTGGACGAAAAGGGGATGGAGTTTGGGGGGTGCGTGCGTGCCTCCCTCACTCGCGAAACAACGGGAGCATTACCACCCCTCTGCCTCCAACTCCATCACCTCCTCACCTCTTGAAACTCAGCCCCCTCTGACCGTCTCCTTCGCTCTTCTCGAGTCTCTTTTCCTTCCCTTTTTCCCTCTCTCTTTACGACTTCTCTTTCTCCGGTTTTTCCCTCCTCGTCACCCCTTACCACCTCGACACAGCTCGAGTCCCGTTTCCTTCACCCGTCTCCGATTCCCGCGACCCCTTCTTTCCTATACACGACGTCGCTCGCCGTCGTAGGGGAGGGCGAAACTCCGCTTCGCAGTAGGGGAGGCTGTCTTATTCTTTCCACTCATTAAGGCGGATCGATGTGGCAGTGGATGCGGCGCCAGGGGGATGAGGCTGCCCCTAGGGGGGGAGGGGTGAACGCCGGTGAACGCTGGGCTGAGGTGGCTGGAAGAAGGTGGAGGCGAGCCAGGCACAGCATGACATGTCATGTACCCACCTCCTCGTTCGCTCATCCTCTTTCACCTTCTACTCTTATACTTACTCTTACTCTTGCTCGCACGCCACATACCTCGCCCTGTGGCTAGGTATACACGTACACGTGAAATGCTCGCGATTTCACCCCCACCCGGTCCCCTCCTAATAAGCTGTCGCGCGGTACGCTTATTCCCCATACTCTTATGAGACATTTGTGCGCGCGTATCCGCGAAGTCGACACTGGGGAGTCGCCAGGTTTTAGGGAAAATGTTGGCAGACGCAGAGATTTCCTCGTGGTTAATGAACGAACTCCCTCGGTTCTTGCGGTGTCGCGGGATCCGCGATTGCTTCTGTATTGTCCGCGACGATCCCTTCCTTCTGATCTACGACGAATTATCGCTCAACGACTCGATGAATCGGAAGAGTTTTATTTTTTAGCCCGACGTTCGTCGCAGTTCGAGAGGCCAGGATTTCGACACGCGACGCCCCTCCATCGAATCACCCTCGTAGCTTCTATCCGCCTTATACCTACTTGCTCTTTAATGCGCGATCACGAATCGCCCTTAAGAAGCGGTCTCTCGAACGCGATGCTAGCACACTCCCCGCTTGCTGTGTGTCGTACTTTGATCCTTCTTATTAACGAAGCTACACCGTTCCTGTTAAATACGAGCAGATCGATCCCGAGGGAAGCTAGATGCCATACGTATCAGAAATTGGAATTGAACGTTTCAACCACGTTACCACTCTCCCTTTCGAAGCTTATCGCGCGGCCCCATTGTACGCGCTCCGGAAACTATGTACTTGCAAGCCCCGAATCATTCAGCAGACTCTCCAAGAATCCAGAAAACCCACGCTGCAACACCGGCAGCGATTCAATGAATCCACGCCTCTCAATCACAGCGGCGAAAGAAAGGGTGATCGCACAAAGGAGCAACCGAGCGGGGAACGTGCGTATCGTCGTGCGAGGTAGGCAGAACAGGTGTACATGTTCCTCGCGATCCGAGGGGCGACGAAGAAAGGATGATTTCAAAGAGTGACGTCGTCGATGGTACTGCAAGGACGGGGGGGGGGGGGGGAGAAGGATAGAAGGGAACGGCACGAGGAGCGAAAGAGAAACGAATGGTACTTGTCGGAGGGTAAAACCACGTGCTCAGCCACGTGGTGACCGAGCCCCACCCTTCGTACCGACGACTGCTCGCACCCTCTCAACCCACCACCGGGTGCCCCTCTCACGGCCACCTACCACTCCACCCTGTCAGAAGAGACTCGCGCGCGTAAAGCCGCGCCGACGCCAGCTGACCACGCAGTGGACCATCCCGTGCCGACGCCAATAAAATCTCTGCGTTACTCTCCCGCCTCGCTCCCACCCCCTAAACGCTGCCACGCCACGGTGCCGCACGCCCGTTGGAAAGCTTTTCTTCCTTTTCGTTGTTTTTGCTGCTCACCACGTGGGCCGGTCGGTCGGCCGGCATGAGCCACCCAACTCGACCCGGACCGACCCTGCTGCCCACGCGACACGTGACTACTGTCCATGCCACCCCATCAGCTGACCGCTACCACCTACCTGTTTGCCCAACTTCTTCCTGCTTCCTTTTGTCGCGACTTTTTTTTGTTTTAACGCCTTCGTGGCGGACGTAGGTATGCGTAGGATAATTTGATTATATCACGCGGTTTTCTTGGTGATCAACGATGGAGTATTGTGAAAAGCTGACGATTGGACAGGCTTTGGAAGTAGAGGAATATGTTTATTGTAACGGATAATTTATTTTCCATTTATCTTGTCACGTTCTTGGGAAATTCAGTTGAACAAATTTGCCCCATTGTCAAATGCACGAATCGAAACGATCAGATAATGTCAGATAAGCGTGCACATCACCTTCGCAAGTATTTTGCTTCCGTCTTAACTCTCGTGCCGTTGACCGTCGATATCGGATTTACGCGAGGGTGGCGTAAGTCTTTAGCTACACCTCAGACACAGTCTTTCGTGGTGAACGTTCTTGAGCGTGTGCCACGGAGGAAGTACACGTTCAACGTCAATATGTATAGAAAAGGTGGGGTAAAAAGTTGAAGTCTCTTCTTCGAGAAGAGAAGGGCGGCAAAGTTTTAAAGCATTCTACCGCATCAATCTTCGAGCAACTTGTTTTTCTCGATAAAATTTGTTAAATATTCGCCGAATATTCCGAACGCGAAACCGTAAAAAAAGCATCGCCGGACTTGGAGTGGCAGCAATTATAACGTTTGCACATAGCGCAAATGAAATATATGCAAACCAAAGATTCTCTGCAAAAATTTGGATTCGATTATCTGTCGAGCTTAATGCCCAGTATCGAATTAAACGAACAGTCGAAGATGGATTGCATCTTGCTACGGAGGACGGGTAGTTTAAAAGTTGCGGAGTTTTAAAATTGCTCGAAGGCACGCATGTACGTAAATTACGCGACGCGGCTATCATCCACTGGTATTAAGGTTAATGTTTAGTGTCTATTTACCAGGGCCACCGACATCGATATCCAATATAGACAAGTTGCTCCAACTCGCGTGCAACCCTCGCGCGCAATCGGATCCCGGCAATATTACTCCTCGAAGTGTCGATTTATTTATGCGAGGCCAACGAGATAACGTTTCGCATCATCGTAGAAAATTAAGTGAAATTTTCAATCTGCTCGTTAGGGACGTTCAACTTCGCGAACGGAGGCGTCAGGTATCGAATCTCGAGTATCGAGCTCCGCTAAATTTCTTCCAATCAGTTTCTCGAGCTACGCGTCGCGGTCCCAAACGGAGACCAACGGAAACCGCGGCGATCGCCCGCACCCCCGCGGAAAAATCACAAACTTGAACGCGAAAAGCGCGCGCGCGATTAAAAGTTGGCGGAAAATTCCAAACGTCCCAATACGGAGGATATTATTGCCGGCCGTAGTTTCGCAGTGTGTTTCGATGCGAGACGCGGATGCAAAACGGACCCTCGTACGGATGCCGCCCTTTAAAGGAATAGGAAAGGGGCCTTGCGCACCCCTGCCACGAGATACATGGCAAAGTTTTAACTCGAGCGTGTGTCGACCCATCATGCGAATTATAAGTAGAAACACGACGACGACGACGAGGACGACGACGACGACGACGACAACAACGTAGAGGAGGAGGACGACGACGGTGACGACTCTCACGGACAGAGAATTCCGGAGCGTACCGTGTGCACCTACAGAAGACACACGTGCACCCCCGCAAACATACACATACGTACACACGTACTAAAGTCGTCTGCACGGATGCCTATATGTAGATTGCAGAAGAACCACGCCCTCTCCCGTGGAGGTCTTCACCCCTCCCCCCGCTCGTACATCCGCCACCCGACCACCGCCTTCGCCTCATCCATCCCCAACCCCTAATGACGCAAGCAAAGCAAAACAAAGAAAGGTTTATACACCGGAGGAGCGCGCGCGCGTTCTCTTTCTCTCGCTCTTTCCTTTTCGCCGTCTCCCTATGTACAGCAACCGGCTCGCTCTTTCGATTTGCTCCTTTCCTCTCCCTCTCTCTTTCTGTTATTTCTCCTTTCTCTTTCTTTCCCTTCGTCGCTCTTTCATTCTTTCTCGCTCGCTCGCCCCCGCTCACCCCTCTCGCGCTCCCTTGAAAACCTCCCGACTCTTTCTCCGTCTCGCAGCCCCGTGACGCTCACTCTCGCTCACATGCGCGCAAATGAAATCGATTAAAATGCTGGGCGCAACTTCTAGGCAGAGCTGCTCTACCCACCCCCACCCCCCAACCGCCCACTCACCCCACGGTGGCCCCACGCGCTCCAACCTCCACCAAACTCCCACTCCTTCGCTGTAAGAAACCGAGAAAACCCTTACGTGCGTTCCCGTTGCCTCTGCCCCCCGCGCAACGCCACCCCGCCACCCACTTAAACCACCCCTTCATTCCGCTCGCTGCGAGTACACACTGCGTCCCGTTCACATAACCCTCGTCCGTCCGCGTACGCTTGATTGCTGACCCGCGAGTAGCGCCCCTTCGGGACGATCGTCTATGCCCTCCAAATATGCATACGCATCTACGCCTATGAACGTTAACATCGTTCATCAGCGAGAACACGCGTATCCCAAAACTACCCCCCTCCCCACAACGCCAAGATTACGCCGACCACCCGTCTGTTTTTTCGACCAGAACCTCCCTCCGCGTGCAGCTCGATGGATTACCTTAGCTACCGTGCCTTTAGCTCGCTCGACGGCTCGTTTCGTTTCGTTTCGTTCTTTAGTTTCGTTCGTTTCAATTTTATACCCTACACGTACACGTAACGCGCGTTCCGTTCGCTCGTTCGTGTGCGGCCGCGTTTGTCTCCGACCCAGAGCCACGCTCAGGCATTGCTTGTGTACACGGGAAGCCAGCACCCGTGCGCCCCTAACTAAGGCCGTGTGAGTGAATAGACGGGGGTGTGCGTCCGCCGAGTGAGACGGTGTTAGTTTACCGAGAGTAAATGAGTGCGCGGCAGTCGCAGGCTGGTTGGTAAAAACAGTGGCCCTCTTTACCTACCCTTTCCTTCGCTGCCACCCCCCGGCCACCCTCCTGGCCCGCTACTCTAGCCACGACTTCACCCTCCGCCGCCCCGCGCCGCTCCGTTTCTCCCGGTCTCCTCGCGCAACCCTCTTCAGCCCCGCGCCTCTTTCTGTAAATCACTCGGTCTCTCTCGCGCCCCTATTCCACGGCTCGCTCCTTTTCCTTACCTTTCCGATATTCCGTTCCTGGCAGCCTCGCGCGTACCCGTAAGATTCATTCGTCTTAAATCCTGGCGAAGCGACGAATTATTGCGCGCTTATATAGGCCCCTACGCGCACCGTACGACGTATGATCTAGAATCGTGCGAGGGGACGAGATGGATCGTCCGTTGCTGATGTTGGTTCACCGCGTGCCGGGGTTGATCTGTGACGATAATGGAAGAGTTAAGACGAATGCCTGGTTGTATGATTACTCGGACGATTTCGTTGGCCAGGCTCGTTAACTCTTTTACATTGACGGACGTAGTACGACAGTTCAGCATGTATCGTTTACTGGTACTTGGATGGTTGTTTATGTAAATGATGTTCTAATCAGTAAATAGCTGTCGTGCAGCTATCACGTATATGTATACGTATTTGTGCAAATACCTTTTTTATTTCATAAAATATTTCTAGTATCATTCGATTACTAAATATTATTTATTACAATTACATTTGTGCTAACGAACTGTGGTAATATTATAACAACAGCACATAAAACATTGCGGCAGTGACTTCAAGCTTCACGCGTACTAGCAATCAATTAATAAATATTATAATAACGAATTTATACGCGTACTGAGCACCTGACCAATAATAATGACAAGTTCATCGAAAATTCGAAGTATTTGTTTGAGCGCGTTTGGCGCCGGGTCGGCGAAACGAGGACACAAAACAATCTTTGCCTCTGTCAGTGATAACTTATCTTTCGCACATTGCGCGTAGTAACTCATCGAAACACAGTCTCCTATCAAATTTACCGATGAACCCGTCAATTGCTCCCGAATCTTGTCCGTTATAAAGGACTATTTGCTAAGCACAATCCCAACTTTTAATCAATCCGTTTTGCACTGATAGAGAAATTGCAATTGCATCTTTCGAATTGTTTCGCACTGAAATCTCAGTTCTCTCTGCCCATTCCGTCCCCTGTTCGAACGGCATGAACGAGGGTCCGCTACTTTAAACAAAACACGCCTGTTCGATTGAATTCTTCACTGATTCGTCGTTCCGATAGACCAATTTTACGACCAAGCACAAAGTTTGCTACCCATACTTTTTATTCTCGATAAAGATACTCCTGCATGCTCACGTGACCTATATCTTAACGCTCGATTGTAATACCAAAGCCAAGTTCTTGCCTCGCGTTTGAAATCAAAGTACATGCATATGTGCATAATGTGTAAATGGCCGCCACTGCAGTGTACTGGCTTGAGAAATGATTTAACAGATACTTCTACATAATTTATTTAAATTTACACATTATTTTATACAATTTTTATGCAGTCATCATTAGACCACCGAGCAGCCTTTGCCATTCGGATACTATCGTTAGTTACTGTAATCAATGTGTGAATTTAAAAACACACGTTCTTAAATAAGTTAACGACGTTGCCAGTAAATTAACACGCAGGGCCCAGTTCTTAAATGTAAATTTCCAAATATTCAACAACGCAAAGGAACGTCTTAATTCCTCCCCTGCTCGCCGTGAAACAGCTCGGATGTAAAGCAGAGGGGGGACTATCTTCGCTTATCGAGTGTAAACGCATGGGAATACAGACGTATGTATGTATACATATACATATACGCATAGCAGGAGTGCGGGCGCGCTTTCTAGCCGGTCGGAGGAGAAGGAAACGTCTGAAAGAGAGAACAACGAAGGAAATGAGACAGCGAACGTGGGGGTGAGAGCGATAGAGAAGGAGCTTCGGGGGGTGGATGGTAGCGGAGGGTGCAAGAACGCGAGGAGGGTGAAAGCGGGTGGGACGAGAGTGGATAGGGTAGCTAAGACGACCGGCTCCCAAGTAATTATAAAATGCAATCAATACTTTACATATTTTTCACGCAAGTCGGAGGGTTGCCTCCCCTGAATCTCGTACATGTTTCCGTACGCCTCCTTTCTTTTCATGCAGCCAGCAGACGTCGCGTAACGCGTGGATGCAAATAATTACGAGCACCCGGGCTTTTTACTTGCGAATTGACTTTGTTAAAGTTTAAACAAAGGCCACGGTTGCCGAGACGCGTGTATCCAATGTGTGAGACGCTGAAGAGACACCTCGTCATCCGTGGTTCGCGGGCTCGCGCTACCTGAACATCACTTTTGTAAGATTTCCTTGTGCCGGCGTTGACGACGCGACGGCTGAATACGTTACGAACACGCACCGCGTTAATTAATGTAATTTAGTTTTCAGACATTTATATTTGTGGTTGGGCTTGAAAGGGATGAAAAGGAGGAGAATAAAATAAATGAAGGGAAATGCAAAAAATAAATGAACGAAGTTAGAAAAAAGGGTTGGTCGATATTTTAATTAATTTTGTTAAATGCAACGTTGATCAATCTTATTTAGCGCCTTCGTATATATTATTTCGTTGTATCAAGCATTTTATAAACATCTCACATCGGTCGCTGCAAGTGAGAATTTTATATCTCATACCGTTACAGCATTTAGTTAAATTGATATATTATTTGTATGACTAGATAATTAAATTATTCGTATATATTACGCTCCTGTGCTTAGATGTAAAGGTCTATAAAGTAGCACGTATACAAATTTCAATCTACTTCATTCTTTAACTTTGATAATATTACAAGTTTAATATTGCCCGAAATGCCGATTGCCTAAAGAAATCTCGACAATACCGTAGCCGTGAATAATATTATCCACGCCATTGAAAAGTACTATCTATGCAAGACATTTGCTCCCAATTAAAAGTATATAACCCTGTACACGAACTTGACGGATACAACCCATCAAAAGCCAAGAGCGCTTTTAAAAGCTACATTACTTAATTGACAAAAATAATTTCATATTATACATTACCCAGGCGATGGGCGAAACTGTACTTTCCGAATTTAAAATCGTGAAAAATTGCCCCGCGTAACGGTCGAAGGAAGTTGACATCCGAGGGGTCCGATTAAAAAAAGTAATACCACCTAAAGAATTTAACGAATATGATAATAGAGGCGAGTTCGTGGATAGCTCCGCTCCTCACAATGGCACCAGCTGAACAACGCGAGGGGTTAGAGGGCGGGCGGGGTTGGATGACTGATTTTAATTATGAAAAACGCGGTGCACCATTGCACCGGTAATTACGCTTGTACAAATGTATCGTGCGGCGCAAGAACAACGACGAATTCGTGACTGAGAATGCAATGTTCAAAAATGACGGAACAATGAGACCGGTCGGAGGAAATAATGTAAATTCGCAGTGCCCGAAACAATAACCCTTGAGCGTCGCTCGAAAACACTCCGGTTACCCCTTGCCGCTGCTTGCTTCGAGGGGGCAAAAGAGGAAGAAGAGCCGACGTCGCGATCGTCTTTGACCCTAAATCCGTGCGCTACGTCGTCGTGAACTTCAGAGTCTGATTTACTGCTTCGGGAGCCAGCGCGTTGAACTCGAACCATCCTCCAGCAAACAGCTTAATTAAAATTATAGTGTTACGGCCGTTTGTTGAAACCACTTCTACCGATGGTTCCAGTAACGTTCGCAGCGATCCGATGGAAACATTGCGATGCATAATTGTACGTTGTCACGATACTAACGGGTTCACGGTAATGCAAAATTGGCGTAATTAAATGAACATAAAGTTACGATTTTTGCAAGCTCGGCGTTGCTACACAAATGTTCGTGAAGCTTCGAGAAAACCTTTGATCGAGACAGTAAAATTTGTTTTGAATTTAGTGCCGTCCGATTGACTTCGATTTTTGCAGACTTATTATAGAATCTTATTCACGCTGGATATTTGATAACGCAATATTGCACATTCTCGTCGATTAAAGTTATTTAGCAAACGAAACATGTTCTTCCAGTTTAACCAAAGTTCGCGACGCAAGCTATCAGTGCATTAAATTCCCGTGCGAATTAATCGCGCAATGGGTATGACCTAATATTTAACGTGCTCGCGTTTCGTGTTGCAACTTATTCCGTCAACGACGTCGGAATATAAAAGAGTTTAGTAATCGTGGAAGTGTATCTCGATGTTATCTTCGCGTAGTTACACTGCTCGCTCGGACTGCTTCCGTGAGGCGTAAGACATTATCTTCACTGGCCCATGCTACAAACACGCTACAACTGCTAGCGCGTTGCCACGTGGTCAAAGTGAGCGATTCGAAATTTTGCCGCCCTGAACGATTGCCAAAGGAAGCTGCAACAAGGCACGCGAAGAGTGACAGCACCAGCGCCAGAAAAAAAGAAGCGGAAGTGCATCGTTGGTACCGACAAAATGTAATTATTAACCGAAACGCTTCGAGATCGGAAACGGTGGTATTATAGTTGCAAGTGCCTCGAAAATTTCCATACAAGACTCTCCATCCGATTAATACCGGAACACTATCTTGCAGGAGACCCAACGGTCTTCCTACCTCCCCACGGATCCCCCTGAGCCGCCCGCGAAAGTAAGTAGTGAGTGAGCGGCATTCAAGGGTTGGTGACTGCGGGGGTGGCAGAGGGTGGCGGTAGCTCCGGCGGTAGGCAGCGGGATAAGGAAAGAAAGAAAGATTGAAACGAGCGGCGCGCACGAGAGAAAGAGAAGAGGACCGTCGGAGGGTAGCTAGGTAGAGTGGGTACCGAGGGTACGGCCAGATTTTAACGATTCCTCTGCCGCGGAGTCTTAAGAGAAAGAATGGCGGGGATGGGTGAAATGAGAGGAGAGGGTTGGGGGTTGGCGAGGGTGTCGAGGAGGTGTGGGTGGAAAGGGATGGCGCGGAAAGAAGAGAAAAGGGAGCATAGGAAAAGACGAAGAAGGAGGGTGGGAAGGAGGGCGAAAGCGAGTGGAGGAGAGGGCGGAAGAGGACGGTGGAGATCGCGGTGGCGGTCGACGAGGGTGAGCGGGAAGGGTGCGGGGGCGAAGGACGCGAAATGAAGAAATTCTATCTACATTTCCAACCCTTCATGCAGCGTCTTACCCCCTTCGCCGCCGAGACCCCGCACCCTTCCTCCCGCTCGCCCTCTTCTTTTCTCTTTCTTCTACCTTCGCTTCTTCTTCCGCCCACTTCGTTCCTTCGGCTGCCTAACCTCCTGCCCCCACCTCATCCTTCTCGTTCCACTGACGGTAACCCGACCAACCCCCTCGCGCTCGCCTTCTCTCCGCGATGTCCCCCCGATCCGCGCAGCCCGCGAGCAACCACCCCGCTGAGACAATACGACCAACTCAACCCTCTCCCCGTCTGCCCTTGCAACGGTCCCGTCTTCTTCGCCTTCTTCTTCCTCTTCTTCATCCGTCGAACTCTTACCCGTACGTCCGTCCCTCTCCCTTTCTCTTCCGCTCATTTCCTTGCCCTGTCCCTCTTCCTCGTCCTAACCCCTTGAAGACCGGTATCGCCACCCACTACCATCAGCATCGCGACTACCAGAAGAGTACGCGAAGCCAGGATTCCTCCGGAGCTTTCTTTCGTTCCTTCTCGCTCTCGACTATCCTCCTTCCTTCGCCTCCTCCTTGTCCCGCTCTTCAACGGTTCTCCGGCCACCGCTTCTTTCCTTTTTCTTAAACACAAAAGCGAAAATTTTGCTTATTAGAATATTTCCAGGAGGTGTTCCCCCTTCTTGCTACGACTACGCCACCGCCGCCACCGCCTCCTCTAGCTCTTTCACCTGCTGATCCTCCACTCCTCACTCCGATGTCCGTCAGTCGTCTACACCTTTATCGTCGACTTCGCGTTCAACCCCTGAGCCCTTCGTCGTCGACGTTCTCCTTGGTCTGCTCCACGGCCCAGGGCAGGGGTAAGTCCATGCACTCAAGTGTGACGGCACTGGGCTGCGCCGACGGTCGGGTTATTCGCGCTCGTTCCTCTCGTTTCGAGAGTCTAGCCGTTCGTCGACGCCGCTCTGCCACCGGCGGCCATTACTATGATTGTGTGCACGGAACTTTAATTATTATTATAGCGGGTCGGGGAGCCGAGTGTATGACAATAAGGAGCACCGTCAAAGTGTACTTTGCACGGGCAGGTGTACAAGTTGCGCCCGGTGCGCCGCGTGCTCGCATACGTGAATAACCGGGCGGCACGGTGTGCGCACGCGAACGCTTTGCGGCCACAAAGACCAACAGATTGAAATCTCTTGTGCTTCTCTGCGTTTCCTTTTATTTTTCAGTTGTTTTTTGTTACTTTCCCGCGCCATGCCACTCCCTTGTTACTTGCCTCGCATTACTGTTTGCGTTCGTGGCCGTTTGTCCTTTGCCAAACGCTGCACAGATAGGTATACATCCGCTCTCGAGTTCACCTTCGAATTCGCCATGTGGACTTCGGGCCGCGTTAAACGACGAAGCGATTCATTCGCTGGGAACTTGCGGTTTTCTTGCGTAGGATGCAGAGGGGTTGCCTGTAGACGAAAGTGAAAGCACATTGCGTGGAGGGTGCGTGGAAATGTAAGACCAGCCTTCGTCGAGAGGGAGCGGTGTGCTTTTCAAAGTTTCGCGGGCCCGCGCCGCGAACACGCGCTCGTCTCTTCGGTTACGATGCCCTCGTGGAACAAAACCCACGTGTTCGTTCGAGCTTGGTTCCAGCCATGCTGGAAAGATCAAAGCGAACTTTTCTCGCGAATTAAATTAAATTGAACAATTTTCCTTCAGTTGCGCGATTTCCTGGAGAGTTCACTTTCTTTTCCATTTCTTTGCTGTTTTCTGCTTCTTTTTTGTACCATAGTAAAAACAGCGAAACTAGACCGAGTAGCTGCACAATTTTTATTCGCATATTCTGCGGACCGAGATAATGTTTAATTATCGTCATTATTACCACCTGGTATTCGTACGGCAGAAAAGAAATAGGCAGATAAGAGTATGTGCAAAGTGCAACATGCAGGTATAATTTGCGTTGGCAGTTAACAAGGCAGATTTAAATTCTTGATAATCACTCCTTACGCCGTGGCCCCCATTTAATACAAGGTAACCGCAGCCTAGAAATGTTTTTTGCTTTATCCTTCAAAGTTACGTCGAGATACATTCTGTTTTCTAAACCTGCCGGTGTTCTATTATAAGAAATCTACGTACCTATAAACTTTTATGGTCAATAATTGTACGCGCATGACAGTCGGTAAAAAAGACATTGTACTCCATTTGCAACTTGCTTCATTGGAATCTAGACATGAAAAATGCTCGATTATCCTGGAAGGACGCCTACTTCAAATTCATCCAGGATATAGTTTAATTTATTAAAGTCGAGGGCCCCCCTAAATCGATACATTCGTGCATCGAATTAAAGCCTACCATTGTTTATGAATAATCGCTGCGTGGATATATTATTCATAACGCAAGATAAGATATCGTTTCATCAATTGCGTTACTTCGAGCTAGGCTGGTAAACTATGATTTATAATTTGCGCATTGCGTGTCTACGAAAGTGAGCAGTCGCTGTTTAAATACCGCACGAATCTCCATAATTTGTCCCAACGATAAGGAGCACACTGTACATTTCAATCTACCGGACGGACGTGGACCTTTAGAAAGCAGAAAACTCTCGAAATATTTGCCACGGAAGGCAACGTATAAAGCTTGGCGCGATGTAAGATACCGAATGATAGGGGAGAGCGTGTTGTCGAAAGAGAGAGGGCGAGACTGTAACAAACAATGGAAAGGTAGTCTTGACGGACAATAGCTCGTGTGGAACAAACACATCTCACTGTTTCTTACTCTGCCCCAACCCCTGCCAACCCCGTCGATGTCCCCTCGTGCACAAGCCAGACCATCGTTTCGGGCTACGTTCTCCTCCGGACTTCACATACTTACGTTTTTAAGCTTTAAAAGCTCCATTTGCTTCTCTGCTTCCAACACACAGCCCGGAACAATAGGGTGGACAGGAGCCCTACTCACGACAATGATCCACCGTAATTTTTCTATCTAAACCAGAAATGCGTGAACAGGGGAGATTCGCGGTTGCGTGATTCATGTGCTTCGTGTATTATCCGTAACGATACAATCGCCATTCGTACATGCTGAAATACTCTTTGCATTTGCGGCACACCAGGTACATCTGAAGAAGAACGCACGTTCATTAAATTCCTCACGACTAACTTCCAATGCAGCTTCTATATGCACAAACGAAACGGGGGCGCATATCGCACAACGCGGAGCAGTGTTTATTTGTAATTTCGACAGAAAATGTGTTCTGGAATCGTTCAGCCGCGTTTCACGAACCTACGACATCCATCGACCGACAAACGTCCCGATGAAGCAGAAATCGAAAGCACATCTGACATTACACCCTTCCGGTGATTTCCGTGCAACGAAGTTACCTGAAATCGCCGTAGCCGGCGAAAGGATTCTCATTTTCTTTCTCTTCGAGGGAATCGACGCAATCGGAGCGCACTGTCGATCCCTCGAATCGAAACCCCGGATAGGTTTTCTAATTGTCGCGATATCGTACACACAAAGGCGTACACCGATCGACTAAAACAAAATGCAGCAACGAACGAACTGCCAGCAAATGAATTATTTAATTAATTGTCTTACATTGTCCCGTCGTGTAGCCCCGAGGGGTGAAAAATCCGTCGAGCTAAGATCTGTTCATAAGTTCGACGCATAATCGACGCTTTTACGGGGCTTCGCTCTAAATCGGTCACGATAAAACTTTAAACTCCGCCCGACCGCCCGAAAACTTTCGCACTCCCCTCGCATTATCGTCCCCGCCGTTCCATAAGTTCCCCGATGGCGGAGCAGAAACAAAACAGAGTTACCAGAAGGATCGCGTGGAAAAAAGCAAGAGGAGGGGGACGGACACGAAGGGAAGAAACGGGATCGCCGGCTGAAGCGCGAAGCTTTGCATACATTGAAAGAAACAAATGTAGAATTTCGTGCTCGGCCCGTCCGAGGGCGGTCGTCGTAATTCTGCCGCGTGCCCCCATCGGCTCGGGGTTATTCGATCCCTCGCAGGTGGTAGATAGCGGCGCGAGTAAGAAGCATCGGGGGAGACGAAATCAGGAATGAAAGACGAAAGGAGCACGAGGTCGAGGCCGGCCGTGGAAGGGG
The DNA here is from genome assembly GCA_907165295.1 of Nomada fabriciana. NCBI lineage: Eukaryota > Metazoa > Arthropoda > Insecta > Hymenoptera > Apidae > Nomada > Nomada fabriciana. The sequence continues at coordinate 9,093,911 of OU015695.1, forward strand.
TCGACGAGCGCCAAAGGAGGAACGAAGAGAGGGTGGAAGGGAGGAGGACAGCGAGCGACGAAACAGGGTTGGCAATGGGTGGAACGGCACGTAAGCGGGGTAATTCTTAGAAAGGGAAAGGGTTACGGGGGCCTAAAGTGTAAAAGATTATCGGGAGGCAGAGGAGCACCGGTATCAGCAGTAGCAGCAACGACGACAACGATGAGGAGGGCCACGACGTCGGCAGCCCACTTTTTCCTCAAAAGGGGAACGGCACGGGGGTGGTGGATGGTTGGCGGAGGCTCGGCGGGTAAGAGTCGGGGGTACGGAGCACGAAATGAGGGTTCCTGAGTTTTTGCCAGGCGATCAATAAAAGTCTCTGTGCTCTCCTCTTATACTTGTCGTATAACGAAGTAGGCTGGCTGCCTGTAAGGGGTTTGGGTGCGTGGCCCGGTGCGTGCATTAATTCCACCTCCGCCACCTCCGTCTCTCACTCATTCCGCCCTTCTGGCTCCTTCCTTTTCTGCCCGGTGTCCCTGCTCGTCCGTCTCGGTCTCGCTCGTTCCCTTCAGCCTCGTTCCAACTCCTCTCCACATCCACCCCCCTTGCCCCCCTTATCCTGCGCGCCCTCGTTTCCTCTCCGCGTCTTCCTGCCTCGACTCATCAACGCTCGGCGCCTATGAGAGCACGCAGCCGGATACGAAGGGTACGACGAAGAGAGTTCGGCGATCCGCTACCCTCTCGCCGCGAGGGTGTCTTCGCCGGAGCTGGCTCGGGACGCGTTTTAAGAAAACGTGACGCTTCTTCCACCGACCTCTCTTGTCCTTCCCTCGACACCCATCGCCCCCCTTGCCCCTGCTCATCTCGTAGGCCGTCTGTGGTCCTGCCTCGTAAGCTTTGATTCTTGATCCTCCGCCTAGCAGAGACGTCTCGCGATGGACGTGACTCGCGCGATGTACATCCTTTGTCGTGCTTTCGCGATACTTTCCTGGCGAATTTAAAGATTGAACGCTCGCGAGGTTATGGGGTCTTTGATTTCGGGATTGCTTCTGTTCATTGTTTTTGTTTAGCTCGTTTACTTTCATCGATCAACTTTTTAATTTTTACATTATTTAGTGCGAAGAATATTTCTAACGATAAACGCCAAATCGAACGATCAACGAAACGCGATCTTAGAAAGTAATTACACTTCTTCGATTAATTACATCGCCGTTACTGCGTGCTACCGTTGCAAAGGAATTCCGGATCTCATTAATTATTTATGTGCTGGATGAGTCGATAAAATTCCACGAAAACGGGTATCGGAACGACGGTAAACGTTCCTTGTCAAGAAACCCTTAGTATTTTCTATCTCCCGGTTTACCCTGTTATTTTTGTCCCTTCTTACGCGTTGCTACACCCCCTTCCATCGAACGCTCCCCCTGCTCTGTTCATGTGTTTGCGTCGTACAGTCAGTAATCCGTGTCGACGTGGAATCCCTTTATCTAAACTCTGCCCTGGCGAAAGACACATAGTATCAACAGCCACACACAAGAGCGATCTACAATTATCTCCCGACTGTCTTGCGCTGCTTTCTGACAACTTTCTCGAGCAGCTAGCCCGTTGCACCCTCGCTCCTTCGCTTCGATTCGCTTTCTCACCTTCGTAGTTTCGTCCGTACGCTATGGCAACGCGGCGTTTATAGCCGCTTTCCGATGTAAAGATAGAGGTGTAGATCCGCAGACGCACAAGGGAAACGGCGTAATTCGAAGTATTTCTACTGTTTAAGTTGCTGCGAGTTTCGATCGAAAGTGTGGAAGCGTCGAAGGAAGACACTGACTAGTACTGATGCCCCGTCTTGTTATTTGCTTCGACTCTTTTAATCATCGATCGAGGGCAGCTGCCAAAGCTATGGTTGCTTAGTTTATAGCTGCTTCTCGTGCACACTTCGCGAATATTAAATACACTACTAAATTTATTCATTTGTTCGGATTGAATTTTGATTTCTAAAGAATAATTATTGTTGATAAATGGTAAGAAATGAAGTAATTGGCAGCAATTATTTGTCCCAGAAGTTTTAAGTTCGCCCTATAGATAATCTGTAGTTGTGTATTGCGCGGCCTTTATTTTCCCCAAGATTAAAGATATAAATCCTGTATATCTACAATCGAACAAAATTATTGAACGTAAAGTTGCGCCAATGATAATAGATTATGAGGTGGATGTTTCGACGTGTTCCTAATTTTTACACATAAACATCTTTAATTATTGGCATTATTGCATAGCTGTATTAAAAAATTGCGTTACAATTGTTGAGAAGGATTGTTAGGAACTCCAGGATAAACAAATTCTGTTTCATTATCATTCTTCACGATTGCCGTTGAGAACAATTTTAATAGCGAATTAATATTTCCGCGTGTGCATATTCTATAGCTCTCCTATAAACTAATGCCTTTAAAACTCTTCTTGACTCCTCTCGGAATTGCGAGATTCTCCATGCTGGACACTCGCCAAGATAGGTAATAGAAACGAGAGGGGCGTAGGTAGATCAAGAGAACATTATTCCCAACAGCATAATTCATCTGTTAATTAACACGCTTTCCTGCCGGTTAAACGTTCACTTCACTTACAAACAATTTATTAAGGTACAACAGGATCTTGATATGAAAACATTAAACCAAAATGGAATCCACAATTGCATTATTATTTTCTATGCAATTGTTGGTTGAAGTTAAAGGCACGTATTTCCCTATTTGTATACAGCAATAATAATTTTTATTGCATTTGACATGCAATGTTATTTACCCATCAAAAAACAAAACTTCAGAAATATATTATAGTTCACGTAAAGAAAAGAAACAGCCCCGAAAGTGTAGGTCGCGAAATTAGTTCCCCCTAATACGGGAGACTTTTTTTTCTAAAATAAGTGATCACAATGAGTTGCAATCGCGTGACATGGGAATAAATGATCCTCGCAATATTTCACGATTGATCACACGCCCGTCCGCTCGTTATTTTGTCAATGTACAGTTTCGGAAATACACGTTGTCACAGTTTCGATGCTGTGTTTACGTTTCGACCATTTTTTATACACTATATTTTCAGATTTTACCCGCACCTATCTCACGCTGAAGTGGAAATATTAAATGTTTACCGTATTACTTCGGATGGGACCTGCATACAACGGACACCGCGAAGGGGTGCACGACCCTCACCCCGGTCTATAAATGTAAATCCTGCACCGGCAGAAGTGTGCGTTATTCCCGGAAAGTTTGAGACGCGACTGAAATGAAATCAAAGGGTTCGCCTGGTGGTCAATCCGTACGTTTCTTGACACTGTTTAGAAATTCGCTCGGACACGCGATGTCCGGCGAAGACCTCCGTGTTAAGCCACGACGCGACGCGGATGCTGCGATCTGATTTCGCCTTACTTCTTCGTGCGCTTCTTCTCTGCCCCTTTCTTATCCCCCGTATCTCCCCCCGCACAACCTTTACCACCCGGCCGATTCTTTCCTCCACCCACGGACACACTTCCCGTTACTTTGCCACAACACGCGACGGGTGCTTCTTTTTCCCGGCCGATGAGTTCTGTATCTTGTATCGGCTGGGCGAGAGCGAGAAAATGAAACGTTTCGCTCGTAAGTGAAGCAGTCGAATCGGGAAGACACCCTTCGATTTCGCTACGTCCGATTTTTCGATAAACACGGATGAACTTTCGATTGGTCTGCACGCGTCCCCTGCAGGTGGTTGGAATCGCCATTAACGAAGGTATTAAGCATTAGGTAGGAAATAAGGTCAATGCGACCACAGATCGAAACAAAAGTAGGTACAAGGTGTGCATGTAGAAGCGGAGTTTACTTTGGTCTATTTTATGATTTTCAAAGAAACGAAGAAGGTCAGCTGTTCTATAATAAGCGTAGTTTGACGACGTTAATGAAGACTTCGAGTGCATTGTGCTTTTTGATTGCGGTATAATGGCGAGGTGGTAAAGTAATACAAGACACAGTCTCTCTTAACAATTCTTAACAATTTATTGCTAAATAATAAAGTGGCTGATTTCGTCAATTCTTTCGAAGCAAGAAAGGATACGAAACTTACTATACCATCGCCTTCTCGTCGCATGTGGCTCTTGAAATTTATTTTCAATAAAAAAATGTAAAGACTAAGATGGATCATGTTTATTTCTCTACAAGCCTTTGACAATGCGCATTGACAGTTTTAAAATATTTGATTGCTTGTGTAGGAATTGTTTGTAAGAAATTTGATCATTTCCGTTACTTACAATTAGACTATCGATTTATTTATTCATACATATCCAATACACGACAGATCGACTCATTCTTAAATTGAAATCTCTTACCTGCGTGGATTGACCTTTATCGTCTGATTTGATAGACGAATTTTGGAAAATGATAAAATCGAATGATGCTACTCTATCCTTGCTAATATAACGGACAAATCCAGATCTGACATTTTTGTGGGTAGAAATATGTATACTAATAGATAAATTTTCTAAATGAATTTCTATAAATTCGGTCTGAAATCTTAATCTAATGGTAATTCTTCATTGAACCAGGTCTCAAAATTATTCTCTATGAATAAATGAATCTGCATGCTAAAATACTTTTTGGAATATTTTGCTGTGTAAGTCGCTTAAAATAAGATTCATCAATTGATACTTCTTCTACTTCTTAAATAAATCCTGATTCAATTTTCGTCGCTAATGATTGATTAACTTCCGCCAACGGATGTTTTCGATTTGCTTTATTATTACAAATATTTGCCAGCGAATGAAATTCATCTATTCGATTTAAATAATTCGAATTCCTTTTATTGTCAGATTATTGTCTTCTGTTGAAAAATTTACATTTCATATTTATTTCCCAGGAAGAATATGTATGATTTCGCATTGAATAATTGCAGAACAAGTTGCTCTCTTATTGTTAGTCTTCCCATTTCTCCGCAGAAAGTAATTGGTATCAACGTTATTCAATTTTCTGGACATTATATTTTAATTTTGCCTTCCTAACCGTATTCAATGAATAAGAGAGGATCATTATTGTGTCGATCTGCTTTCTATGTATTCTGTTCTGTTAGTCTCTCGATCTATTATAGATTGATTGAAACGTCACGCACTGATTCTGCACTACCCACGAATTTAAATTACACTACGTAATTACAAGACTGTGCTGTAGTTTTTCTACGGTTTGCGAAAATACCGCTGCAACCTTTTATGGTAGCCCCACGAGATGTAAGGCTTCATCAGATAAACGATAGGACTACCGATTATCTCTGTCGGATACGAACCAGCGTTGAAGGAGCTTCCTGTTCAACGCTGCAAATTATCTGTTTAGTACTTCAAGAATTATTAATGCATTGTGAGCTGGACACCCGTTAATTTGATATGAAACTCTCATACCTTGTGAAACGGAGACGATCTTAGCGAACGGATTGCAAATCAGATCAACATTTGAATGATTAAATAATAAGAGCATTATACGGCATAATTTTCTAACTAATTGTCTACAAAGGGTTATATGCCTATGAATAAATAATAATAATAATTCGAGACAATGTTATTGCTAAAAGAACATACAAGGTATCCATAAACTAATAAACCTTCAAAATGAATTACCCCTAAACTCTATACAAAATTTTATTGATGAATCGTATTGTTGTATTGCCTTCACAAACATGTAAATCAGAATGTTATAACTGTTTGAATATTTCGAAAGGTGTATTCTTATCTGGGTCTCTTATATTTTTATTAACAAAAAATGCTACTCGTAGATATCGTCTTTTGCTTAAATTTTGCTTGAGTTTTTTGCATTGTTTTTTTATTTCCAAAGAAATTTATAAGGTGAAAGTTATATAGGTACTTTGGTACAAGTTGTTTATTTAACATTTGTCTTCCCTTACGTGACATCGTAAAGGATTAAAGAGATTTCAAGGACTTAGCAAGTTTATAAAAAAAAAACTAAAATGCATATCACGTTAGCTATAAAACCATCATTACCTAGAACTTATTACAAATTTTTCCCTTGAGTTCATAATATACACAAGCAACGCTTTACTATTACTTAACTGTAGGGCCTATATTAAGTAGTCATTTTTTTTAAATCAATTCAATTTTTTAATCAATTCATTTTTTAACTCCATAACTTATCCATTTTTCGGCACAAATTCCCTCAAAGAATTCCTACTTATCAAAACTTATAAAAAAGTAGTTCCAGTAATTAGATTTAGTTGGAAATAAACTCCAATTTTGCATAAGCATATCAGCAATTATAATAAAGATAAAGTGAGTAGAAATATATAAATCCGACTGATATATGTACTCCGAACGCGACAAATTGTCTCATTATTCATTGGTGCTATATAATTGGCACCATAAAATTTAACTCCCTCAGCAATAAAAAGAAGAACCTTACAACCACTTTATTGGTGTCGCGAGTAATTACGTTCTAAATGAAAATATTTATTTTCCATACGGAACCAACTACCCCTCTGTCCGAACGTATTTCTACCTGAAAGTTCGCTGCTTTTATACCTACAGTGCTATGGCACTATGTATTCACTTTACGCACGCAAAGTATCTATGTTTCGTTACCTATACATCGTTGAAATTACCAGACCCTATGATCGTTCCCATGCAATAGGTCACGCATGATAAAAAGAAGTTAAAACAAAATCGTGACTCGTCGTTGTCCCGAACAGAGAAATACATATATCGCGTCCACCCCCTTGCACCGATTCTGGGTAATTAATTCACAATGGGGTGCTGTGGTTCGACCACTCCATACCTAGCTTGTATTCTCATAGTTTCCCTGCATACCTAGTGTATGAATCTTCGTCTTCGCCCTACTATCGATCCTGCATATGTTTAAGTACCCTCCGTTGCCAATTCGTGTACATAATAGGTTTTACTGTATTGAAGGATCACGGCCACGAATTTTATACGAATTTCCTTGAACAGTATGATGGCGCATGGTTCCTATTAATTTAGTCCTGGAAACTGTCGGGGATATCGACGATCACACGTTTCTCTTATGAATGACAGTGACGTTTTTATGAAATCCGGATGTCCGTAACTACATGAGATTTAATTAAGATTGCAGGTTAATTATTATCACTAGAAGGTAGAAAATGGGTGATAAAGCAGGTGTGCTTAGGATACATTAATATTATTATTTCTGATTTATCGCTTAATACGACAAGATTGTATAGATCCTACACATGGTACGTAAGGGTAAGAATATGCTATACCAAGTTTTTTTTTCAATCTATGGAGTCTCGAAATAGCTGTAAATGAAAAAGTCATACGAATAACTTTGAGAAGATTTATGTGCAATGTACTGTAATTCTATATCGACGCACGAATCGAAAGACAACGCTTTGTATAATTAATAGCAGCAGTTTTAAATTTAACTTGGTTTAAATAAAAATGCAGGCGTAATATCATTCTACTGTATTTTGGACAATCGATTGCTCACAATAAAGCTCTCCTCGCCGGTGCGAATTTAAATTGCATTTAAATCCAAAACCTGAAGAAACATCTGCCTGCTGTATTTTGGACAATTGATTCTTAATAAAGCTGTCCTCGTCGACTATTATATGGAGACATGTATTCCCATAATTTTCTGGGATCTTCGTTAAATTCTGTTTTCCATTCTAATTAACATTATCGATCGCGTGTATGGTTGCATACATCTTCCCATTTAACGTCACACCCCCGTTACGATACTACACCGATTCCTCTGTCTCCCCCTCGTGTACTAAGACTTTGGATTAGTAAGTTTAATATTTATCCGAATTAATATTTTTATCGAATACAAGCGACACGCAAATTAACATTCTCCTCTTACGCCAATTTCTCTCGCAATACATTTAGGAAGCAGTATAAATAGCAGCAAATGTTTAAAATGTTTTAAACAAAGTATGTCGTACAATAAAATGTATCATACAAATATTCTTTTATCTCCAACATACATCATATTCATTAGTCTGGTGCTGGTCAATATCGTTCGTGAAAGCACAGAAGAATTAGGTGGAAATTATTTTTATCGAATACGTAGTGCCCTCGAAAAGACACTGTAATTCTTCTGAAAGTTTCCGTTTAAGAAAAGACATTTCATATGCAGCAACCTAATAATAAGCTAAAAATCGCGCACCGCAGTCAAACTACGTTCAGCATGCAAATCCTTCGAGCACACTTTAAATACGCAACCGCGAACTTAACGAAATTAATAACATTAACCAGGTACTTCTACGGGAGTTAAGAAATTTCTAACGCTTAAAAGCAACGAACAATGTTGAACGCGCCGTAATACATCGCATTGCGGTCGTTAACGCTGTTTTTACTGCACGTTCGAACGCATACTCTTACACATTTCACCGCTTCCTTAGATGCCTCCTGGCCACCGTTAGACGGTGCAGAAACACAAGGAACTGTACGTGTGATCGTAAAACGCATTCTCTCGTGCACCTGAAACTGAAAAATAACGTTTCACAATGAAAAGTTTCGCCAGGTAATCCGATTGAACAAACAATCGATAATATAGAAAATTACACGAGCCAGGTGTCGTTCCACTTGCCCTCCCTACGATCGTCGATCACCGTCGTTCCTGTCCTCGAAATAAACACGACGCCGTGCAATTAAGCATATACCGATGGACGTTTTCAAAAGTATGTGATTTACGAGCCGCAAAATCCTTGGCCTGATCGAAAATCCGTTTTCAATAGCCGCATTCCAAGAATAATCGTGGAGTATGTTGCACACGAGGACGTTGTGTGGTCAGGTGCACGCGCAGGTATACATATACCTGTGCCCGGTGTGCGCGCAAATAGAAAAGAATTACCGCAATTCGAAGGAGGAAACTGGCTTCGCTCGTTTCGAGAAAAATATTTCAATGCGAGCCCCATTGTTCGGGCGTCACTTTTATTGAGGTCCCTGAGTCATATACTTCTTACTTCTTACAGCGCGACCGGCAGAACGTCCACTTGGATTTATTACAAAAACACAACAATACCTGAACTTTGACTGTCCCGTTCATATATAATTACAAGAGACACTGGTTAATCTACGAAATGATATTCTATGCTTCCACAGAAACGTTCGTTAACTGTGATTAATTACACGGCTAAAAACGAATACATAAGGGTTGCTTGCCTGACTTATGAGCAATCGTCAGGCCTGACTATATTCACGATCGTGCGTATAGTCCCGATACTGTACATATTAAGTTACAAAATTGTTGAGGATATAATGCAAAATGGATAGGACCTTTCTTGCAAAGCAGTGTAATTATTTTATCGAACGAAACTTTATATTAAATATTGATTGGTACAGTTTTTTAGATGTCTCGTCTGAAAACTGGGTGACACCGATTTTCGGTTTCTTCCTTCGACGGTTCGAAGCAATTACCAATTCAATACATATTTCGTATCAACGCGAATAGTATAAAGATCAAATGCAAATTTTCCACCATTTCTAAGCACGGCGGGGTCGTAAGGGAAAGATAAAGAGAAGCATAATGAGTTTACTTATTTGTTCGTTATATTAAGGAATACATATCGATACACAATATACGTTAAACATTTCTGTTACATGAATACATTAAAGTATACTCAGCATAGCCACTGCGTTTAACGACTCTAGTACACCCGATCGCATGGAGAGGGTCATACGATTCAGAAGCACGTAACAATTTCGAGGTAAGCTTGCCGATAGTGCGGTTCACGCTCACCACGTGCTGGGCTCAATTTTCAGGCGCTGTATGCACGTGAATTGAACGCGCACACTTGGCCCCTATTGCAGCTTTAGCTATGCATCCACGTGCGCTTCGGAAGCGTGATTTAAAAGTTCCATCGCGAGCCTCAACGCGTTTCAAATGGGCCTTTTCAGTACGCTCGCCAAGGTGTTTTTTTACAAACGCGTCACCTTCACTCTTACCATTTGTTGCCCGTTTGCGCGTCTGATACTTCGTTGCCATAGACCTTGATTAAATTGCCGAATGTCCATAATCGTGTCGCGTAATCATCGAGCAAGCGAAATAACAAACTCGAGGGTGCAAACTTTTCGTCGGTCGTGCAAAACATGTCCAATTAAATAACATTCCGTAACGAACGATTGAGTCGCTGGGGCATTTGAATTTCGGCCAGCGCCAGAATTCCAGCGATCGTTATCGGCAATGCATCGATGCGAATCAGAGGAGATCGGGCCAGGGTTAGCCCAGAGCCGTCATCAGGAGTCGTCGACCTAAGACGCGTGAGAGGACGCGACCGCAAGAAACGCTCATCCCACGAGCGCAAGGGGACGCAGCGCCGGGAAGACGAGAAAAAGGAAAGGAGGAATTAGAAGGGAAATCAAGCGGCGAGGAAAAAACGGAGACTGCGGAGACAGGACGCGGACGGAGGAAGCGTAGGAAAATCGAGAAGAAAACTCGACAGAAAGGGGGGGTGGGGGTCCGAAGCGTCGCGGCGCGGCGGGGTGCGACCGGGGACAGGACCTGGAGGGGTAGAGCGTCGCGGCGGTGTCCTCACACGTACCGGCGCTTTCTTAATCATCATCTGTCTATCTCTCGGTATTAGTCGAGAAGAAAAGGAGGAGGACACCGATGCGAGGGTAACCTACGAATGATCCAGAGGCGGCAAAGAGGAAGCGGAACAGAGAGGATGGAGTCTAGAGAAAGATAGGTGTCGCGGGTCGGGGGTGACGGGGGGAGGGGGTGGGGTGCAGAGCATTCGGGGTACAAAGAGCAAGGAAACGGTAGAAGGAGGCAAAAGAAGAGAAAAGGAAGGGAGGGAGAGAGTCAGAGGGAAAGAAAGAGAAAGGATGAAAAGACAGAAGGAAGGGGGTGGACGCGAGCGAACGCGTGCAGAGCGAAAGAACGAGAGAGGAAAGAGTTCGCGTAGGGAGTGCTGGACGAACGGTGAATAAAGATGGAAAGAGTACCAGACCGGAGAAGGATGAGGTGGATGAGGGTGGGAGGGGCGGGGGAGAGACGCTTCTTACTCCGCCCAGCATCCAAGATGGCGTTGGCAGCGGCTCCCCTCGTCATTAAAATCAATAATTAAAAAATACATCCGTGGGCACCTTCGCTTTTCTAGCGCCTCGTGACGCGTGCTCGGCACCACCCGCCCCACCAACCCTATTCGCGTATATATCTGTACCGCGTGTATAGCTGTATGCGCGGCGAACAGGCGACTGAGAACCACTGAGACAGGCTTCTTCGTTGGTAGTGGGGCGACACGGGGGTTGACTCCGAGCTTGGAGGGACGCGGCAATGGTAGTGGCAGCGACGCTGCTGGCAGGGGGTGACTGAGCCTGGCTCGCTGGGGGGAAGGGGTGTAGTGGTACCAGGCTGCACTGGCGAGACCCTTAAACAGGGACACAAGGACGAGTGGATGGGCACGGGAAGTGGGCACTTCCTCCGACTACCTCATCCCTCCTCTACCTGTGTCGCCCCACCTTCGCCCGGTGTCCCCCTGCGAAATAATCATCTATACCTGTTTCCCCATACGACGCTTCAAGCTTGCGAACCAGCTAGATTCCCCGGGCCTTTTAATTAGCACGATTATCGTCGCGATATGGAATACTAATTAATTTCGACCGAGTTCGACGACTGCCGATGGCCGACAGTGGGCGCCGTATTCGAGATTTTGGGGGTACGAATAGAGGGGAGACAAATAAAACTTGTGACTTGACCCTTTATCTGTACCATTCTATTTTCAAAAATCGAATATTTGGAAAAGGAAAGTGATAATAAATGGTATTGCTTAAAACAAGGGGTTATAAATATGCCACCTCGCACGTCCGGCCAATAACTTTCACCAATAACTCGATTCTTTCCTAAAATATTCTGAAATATGCATAAATCATGAATGTTTCGACGAACTTGTTAAAAAAAAATGCCATCTTTTCATGACGGCTATACTCGACACAAATATCGAAAGGGTTGTCAAACTGCGAAAAGTTTGTAGGAAATTGTTGAGTATTTAGATCACTCTGATAGTGATGCAGTAAATAGTAACAATTATCACCTTGCAATGATGAATACTTTTGTGAATATGTGAATATGTTAGTCATTAAATTTTCACAATTCCTCTGCCCTTTTGTCTAAGAAAATTTATCTTACTAAAGAAGTAACGGTAAATATAGGTATACGACTTTATTTGCTGTGGTTCTGAAGCAGTGATAATTTAAACCATAAATGATTAGGAAGGTGATGTATGTTTAAAGCTGTTTACAGCGGTGAAGAGGACAATGCATGGAGAAAACAGCTCACAGTATGAAACCATAATGGCTCAGTTAATTACGCCGATGTGAATTTATTTACGAGACTGACTTTGGGTAGATGTAAATTTGTATTACTAAAGCAACCCGAAATTCGTCCACAGTGCCGTGCATGACTCATATGTTTGCGCAAGAAATATTCGTAACTATAAAAGACAAAAATAGTAGTCGCTAGTAATACCTATATATGTTTCCTTGCTACAGTTATGAAACTTTGCACTATAACTCTTGATCAGCTGTAGAAGTTATTTTCTATTTATCTAGATTGCTTGGGCCATAATCGAGAATGTTTATCCAATACTGTGCCGTCTGTGGATAGAAAGCTAAAAAATAAGTGTGGACCGTATTATTGCCACGTATGTATGTATTGAGAAGAGATTACAAAACAATTAAGGACTATGGTATTTACAAAGCAAGGAGCAAAATTCTTTCAAATCCTTTTGTGATTTGAATGCCTCGTGCAGAGCAATGCGGAAAGTTCCCACATATGTATAAGTTTCGATGCCTTATAAAATCATTGTTTAGGGACACAATTTAACAATTTATTGCTCCCTTTCTTGCGATGGCAATTTAGATTCACCCAGAATTATTAAATACCGACGGATTGAAATCTTTTAAATAGTGGACATTGTTTTAACTACGTTACCATTGTTTCTCTACACTGGAACAATCAGGTTTGTATACGAGCCGAAATAATGGATGAAACTGTACAATAAGTAGATATATTTTTCGTACCGAAACGTCTTTTCTTTCGGATTTGTATGAATTGAAAAATTCTTTTCTACGGTCATAAAAAAGCTAAAGGGGATGCATTTAGTCTTGGAGAATAACATTTGAATATTATTGTCCAGTTTTATTGGAGATACAAAGGATTAATTTTGAATAGGCACCTCGAATATCTTATATAATATAAATGCAATATGTGCTTAGAATACTGACAATCAGGCCGTTCATTTATAACTTTCATTGGTTTTGTATTGTAATCTAAGTACACAGTGAAATCATTTTATTCTCGAGAATAAGCTTATTACAAAATTAATTCCATATCTACTAAATGAAATGTTTAGGCATGGGTGTAACAGCGTTTCAGGTATTCTCTGCTTTTTCAAATGCAATTGTCGATAAAATATCCTCAAACTTTCTTACATGAAAAGAAACTGATAACTTTAATAGCATTATTATACAGATGAGCGTTTGATGTTAAAAATGTATACCTACATATTTGTGATATAATTTAATATGTTTAGATGCCTTGAAAATAATTCTTGCAACACAACGGTTCCAAATTTTTCAGGCTGATGGTGTTCTTTTCATGTAGCAAGGATTTCAAATCAATATTTTCATTTCGATATAAAATTTGAAGTCGAAGGCTTATTAATATCGCTAAGTGTATACTTTATGTTAATCAGAAAATACCATAATTTTATTTTATATTTGACTTTACATTTTCTTAACATTCTGCTTTAATGTACAAGTATAATCATTATCTAGTAGTGACAAAATAATTAACTTACGAAGACGAAATTATTGCACTTTGCAATATTTGTAATACTTTACTGCTACTTTCAGCTTAGCAGTTACACCTGTAAATTCGAACGGGATCTTTCCCAATATTAATCGAAATTCAGCTTTCATAATATCGACATGCATTCGTTTTCCTAAAACGTGACTATCTTACGAATATCAATAGCTATGTCACTTAAAATAATAAAATATTTACATGAATTGATACAAACTATTACAAGTAACACAGACGTATATTAGAGCCCCGTAACCTAATGGAATATGTTTCTTACAAATTTTACAACCAACTCGAAGGAAAATAGAGAGGTATCCTCGATCCCTCCTACTACAACGCTCAGAACAAAAGGGCAGAACATTTATAACCTTAGCAGGCAATAAAAAAAATTTGCTCGACTCTACAAGCATGAGTTAATTGTTAAAGTGCATCCAACGATACAGGATAATCTAAACGCACAGCGTTTAATCGGTCTTATTCCAACAAATCCCAAAACGAACCTGTGCAAAAGAGAAACACAATGTACCCCCAACAAACACCAAAACCACCCTTCTCAAAAGAATTACCAAAGCACATTATCGCTCACCGGAACAATCTCCAGCGAAACAAGCTCTGTATCCCAGCGAGGAAACAATCCGGTAAACCGTCGAGGAAAATCCATGGAATATAACTGAGTCCTCGATCACGGATCCCCCAATAAGTGTTAAATGCGACAGAAGAGCACCTCAACGCACGAAGTTGCCGGTCAGCGAACGAAAGTAACGGTGGGGCACAGGTTGCCGAGCAGGTGTACTACCCTCTCGAAAGCAATGATATTTAGGGCACGGACCATGAACGCTGGCCCAGTAGGTAGCAAAGTACCCCCCAGGTAGCGGAGGTCCCGGTGTGCGTAGTAGGTAAGCGGCGTCTAATCGTCCACAGTCTCTACGTGGACGGCAAGCACTCGTCAGAAGCGTGGCTCTCGTTCACGGAGGAACACGTACGTCTAGAATCAGTGAAAGGAGTTCGACGGTCCGCCGGAAGGACGGCGTGTGGTGGTGAAGCAAAAGGTTGAACAGGACAAGAGAGGAGAAGGAGGGTCCGATGGGCTGGTACCCATCCAGTTGGAGGTGGCACAAGGAGGTGGGACTCTTCGCCTCGTTCTCCACTTTCAGTGGCAAGTCCGAAGAGGCAGTCACAACGCGACTGCTCTAAGAGCCAGGCCGCCCGCCGCCACTCGACCGCACACCTGTGTGGAGCCGTGCATCTACGCGCACACACCTGTCCATCCTTCCACTCACACCGAGAGTCGAGGTCGACAGTCGACGCGGCGCGTCCACCACCTGCGGAATTCCACGCGTGCGACACGATCAACCACGCGTCCGGCTACTGTGATAAAACCACCCCCGTGGGTACATCAAGATCGACCGTTCGCCAGTACGCTCGTCGCGTGTGCCAAAACGAACCCGGCCCTTTTCACGGGACGAGGACTGTATTTTTTTTGTGTGACATACGTGTAGAGGGAGGACGTTGTGATTTGCACCGGACGGCAAGCCGACTTGAGTGATATTTTTACGCGTGTCAAGCTGAACGAGGGATAGTGATAGTGGACTTGGATTTGAGAGATCGAGGTTCTGTCTGGTGCACGTTGATCGGCCCTCGTGGAAACGCACGTGCGGGAAGAAGAACGTCAGTGGTGTTACCGTATCGGAATCGGAATTTCGCAGATTGTGTTGCCGTGTTCGTGCTAAACGCTACGAGGTATACGTTACCGAACCGGATCTGCGAGGCAGCTTTTCATTTACGGTAGGTACAAAATTATCGATACTATATTTATATCACGTTTGTTAATCGTTGCTGCGTTACTGGCTACTGGTTCTCTGGTGGTTTCTGTTGGCGAATAGTGTATATATAATAGTTCATGCATCTTTTGTCCGAGACGGACTTCTCGTTCACTTGAGTACACGAGGGAGTTCATGCGTTTTTCCCGTGCCAACGATCCATTCGTAATTCGTCAGTATATTGTACACAAACGCGACACGCGTAATTAGACAAAGTTTGCGACAACGCGCAACCCCGCGTGCAAAATAAGCCCTGCAAGTGTGGCTGGTTATAACGTTACATGGTTTTCATCCCTTGCAAAGGTTTGAACAGCGAGACGGTCGCGAAAGTGTTTGCCGCGTTGCGCTCCCAAAGAATTTCTAAACAGCCGAAACTGTAAACACGAATATGATTCACGGTCGTTTAAAATCTGTTTTCTAGGCAGATAAGTGATTCGTTTCACGTTCTCTCCCATCGCAAACATATTATCGTACATGCGTAACGATTTCTGTTTACCCGCCTACGAGAAATGAATCGTCTGCGATCCGCACCGCCGAAGCATAGAAGCGTCCAAGACCAATGTGACGGGGCGCAAGAGTCTCGCCAAGAAAAAAGATTAGAGCGAGAGCTTAAGGGAATGATCAATTTCAATCCTATAACGCCCCGTTGCTGTATAAAGTTTACCGGCTACATAAATTTCGTTCGCGAAAACGGCACACCGGCGAAGGGGTGGTTCGGAGTTTATCGCGACGCAAAGTCGACAGGACGTAAGGGTGTTCGGCGCACTATATAAACGCACACGAACGCGGAAGCATAAGGGGTCGCGTAGGGGTGCAAGTGGAAGAGGGAAACTATCCACAGTTCCTACCTTCCTATGGTGTCCCGTTGCGATCCAAGATCCTTCGAAAGGTCCTGAACTTGGAATACACCCTCCTGCTGCCACGTCCGTCGGCGGCCTTGACTCCTCGTCGCTCTGCCTCTCATCGGCCACAAAATCTTTAGGACACCTGCTTTGTATTTATCGTTCCCGGTCCGTCATCGATCGCGAGCTTCGCCACTCGAGCTTCCAACGGAGCCGACGAAGCGTGAATATCGTTTTCCCCCGATCGTTTCTAGCGATCGCGCGAATCACGGTTCCCTGCGTCCCCCATTAGCGACGCGGATCCCCATCGGCAACGCTCACGGCTAAAGCGTAAAAAAATTGTATCGAAAACAAACGAATCGACGTTCGCAACTACCAAGGAAACATCCTCTTCGACGCATCCGCGTTCCTCAAAGGGGGTGAAACGCAGGGGGGTGAGACAAAAAGTGATAGAGGACGACGGAATGAGCGACGCGTGGAATCCCTCGCGTGCATGCCGAACTTTTCTTATCGGTTCCATCGGTTCGGCGGGCGAGCACGTTGGATTCTTGGTAGCGAGGAACGGGGCGAGAACGATGGACAGGAGGGAACGAAGCCAGGGCCAGGGGGAGGAAACTCGAGTTAGGGCAACAAGAAGGAGCGCGTCTCGCATGGAACAAGTAGATTTCCCCGAAGTAGAAAGGAAGGAAAGGGGTAGTTGGCGGTCCGCGAATGTTGGTTGGAGCGGCAGGACACACGCCAGGGGTGGCGAGAGGTGGTGGTAGGTTTGCGCGCGGGGCGGCAAAGTGACGAAGAGGAGAAAGCATGTCGGGAAGGGGTAGGTGGAATACACGGGGGGAGAGTCGGGAAGAGAGAGGGAGGTTGGTTAGTTAGTGTGCGAGCAAGTGAACGGCAGCGTGTATCGTGCGGGAAAAGAGACGACGTTGCCAGGTGGGAGGGAGAGGTTTAAGGAGCGAGAGGGGCGGGGATCTTAGGAGGGGCGCCTAACGTCACCGCGCATTCACTCACCGGCCGTCGCCGACGCCGCTGTGCCGCACACGCAACCCACACGATACGGTCAGTTTTCTCTTAACATTTCTTTAGTGACGCTCGACCTTTCCTTTGCTTTTTTTCGTTCGCCACTCACGATCCACCCTTCCTACCCTGATCCGTCGTTCGCTCCGTTCGCCAAGGAGCCGCTCGTTAAGTGATCGCACGGTGAACCGAGTACATCATTGTTACGGCGAGAAGCGGCTAACGATTCAACAGTGATCGAACGAGTGATACGGTATCCGCGGGTGATTCGATCGCGTATACCGGCGACCGCGTTTGTGCTCTTATTGCGAAGACGGTGGGTGACAGTGAGAAATCAGCTGATCGTTTAGAGGCGCCACGCTCTCATGTCCCGTCTCTCTCTCTCTCTGCCTGTCTGCCGCGCTTTCTATGATACGCTCTCTATCTTACTCTTTCCGTCGACTCCTCTTCCGCCAGCATACACACAGCCACCTACAGCAGCAGTCACGCGGTCCGCTGCCCGCGTATGGTTTTCCCGCCAATGAAGTATTCGCGCCAAAGAACGCCTAACTTCGCCCAGTCGTTGTCAGTTATCAGTGTTAGCTACCTTCGCGTCATCCTCGGAACTTCCCATGCTGAGACCGTTCTACACTCTACGCATGCTACGAAACAGTGCGAGAAAGATTCCCTCGGATCCTGTAGCAGATGGAAACTGCCTGTCAGATCTTCGAATCGGTCGCCCTCGTCCATTGATGGACCTAGTGCCGTGTGTGTTTTCTCTCGTCGCCCGTTGCCGTGTGGAAATGGACTGTGTGTATACTGCTGCTAGGTGAAACGTTCAGGAGAGACACCCGGGAGACCAGTCGTTGAATCGAATTCGTCGCAATCGCTGGCGGGAACACCGGTACGTGGTAACAATCGAGTGTCCCCATTGAGCGGAAAAGAAAATCGAGACTATCGAGACTAGCGCATCGATGGTCCATGCGTTCTTCCCTGGATTGGTTCGTATCTTAGATTCTAATACCGAAACCGGCAGCGCCGACGACGAACCGCCTGTTCAATCTCGTACAAGTTAACCGTGATTTGTCCGTTCCGACGAGTGACATGTCAACGCGGAGAAACGAATTTCACGGCGACGTCGTGTCCCTTCGTTGAAGTCGAAACTCCTGTAGCCAGTGGTCGTTGATATCGGAATGCACGGCAAAAGACGATGCAAAAAGAAAAAGGGAAAAATGAACACCGAGCTTATCCGGCGCACAGCGTCAATTTGTACTTTTTCTGAACACGTGCGAGTTTGACAACAAACTTGCGGCGAGTTTTCGACAGGCGCACAGTGACGTATCGCGGTTTCGCGAAACCCGAGGATCCGTTTGACTTCGTCCAAGTCGATTCAGTCGTGCAATTTTTCCCTTACGCATTCCTCTTGACATTTTTTTTTATTTCGCTAACTGCCAGTCGGCGCGTATGAATAATGTACGACTTGAAATTCAGACGAGTTTCGGTGTCTAACCGTTCCCTCGTTTTCCACGATACGATCAACGCATAATTCGAGAATAATTGGAGCAATAGACCGTACAGTAATTTCGACGCTGTTCTCCGCGTCATCGTTTTATTCGCGAGATGGCCCTTTCGCGAACGTTGTCACCTCCGATTCGCGGCGGTACGCGTACGCCGATGGATTCATTTTCATTCAGCGCGATGCTTACCGAACTGCACGACGCGATTGTTGTCGACAAAAATTTGACGCGTTTCGAGTCTAGCTTTATTGACGAATTGATAGGGAGTACGTACTTACATATGTACATTGTTTAGAACGGCAGTTGGCTCGGAGCGTAAACATCGATGAGGCACTTGAGCGGCGAAGCTCGTAAGATTCTTCCAAGATATCTAGAATTCCGTTGCTATAATTTCGACCAACATTTGTGCACGACGAGTCGGCTATGATAAAGTAATCGTAGCATGCAACGTACTTAAACGAATGTTCGGTAAATCATACGCAATGATTATCGTAAGCGAGAAATAATTTGCCAACGATTGGTATTTTAATTCGCGACGAGAACGACTATTTTTGTACGAATAAATTGTACCTACGGTTCAATAGATGTAAACAGAGGCGACAACTTGTCTGTGTAAGAAAGTCTCAAGGATAAGTTGTAAAATTATTAAGTTGCCTGAATGGTTCTAACTAATATTTGTATAACTCGCGAAGCACGCGAGTTTGATAGATATTGCCTGCATGTAAACGGTTCTGCGCAAAATTGTAAACGCGAATAATTTTCGTTGACCGGCTGGCAAATCGATACAACTAAAATGAATAAATCTCTATCACTTCGGGTAACAATATTCGATACATCAGACAACATTTCTACGAGCTTCCGTAAATAATTACGTGCACAGCAGATAAATCATCGCCTTATTTAACTTATTAAATGTACCAAGCTAAATTATATTACAGCTAAATGTAGCGATTGTGGCGATTTAAAAGGGGGTGGAATTACTGGCAACAGATTTTCCAAGAATTTCATGTCAATTTGTTTATCTGATGTGTATTTGTTGTCCTGGAAGTTTCCGTATTCTCATTTTAATGTGATATATTATTCGCAATTAATCTACAATATTTTCGCCCTTTTCATTAATTTAATTAGCAAATTTCTCAATTACCCTCGTGCCAATCTATGAAAGAATAAAACCACACCTTTCGTACCCAGACGCAATTATTGCCTGTTCTCTCTTTCGTACACAAAAAACGTGGTACTGAAAAACCAGAAGTCGCGGCTATAAAACTTTTACATCGGGTTCAAATCAATGTAAATTTAGATCGCAATGGTTTTTCGAATAGTTGCGATCGATATTCATTAACAGTGTCTTTTCGTGAAACCGCGTAGACGGAGCTTAAAATATTCACGGTATTTGTCACGTGTTTCACGGGAAGATGGAATATGGCATAGAATATAAATGCGGGCAAGATAAATTTGAAAGATATTTGCAGATTACTTCCCCATTCATGAAGCCAGATATCGGTTCCCTGTACACTTATTCCACGCGAGCAACAAATATTAAACGCGATAAAAATCCAAAAGAATAAACCATTAAGATATCAACGCCGCACACATCGTTCGCCCCTATTAACTATACGAACCTCTCACCTGCCCATAGTCTCACGAATTCCGTTTTTCATTTTTCAATTCCACCGTACAACTCCTTAGCTCTTCCCTCTCGCATCTCCTTAGGGCATCGTCGACTACGTTTACCCTTGTCTCCCTTCTTTCGAACAAATTTCCAACTTCCCACCCGCCTACCCCAAGAACCTACATAGAATTTCTTGATTCGTACAAAGCCTCCCCATTCTAACTGCCTGTGTTCCCGCGCGCGAACTTTGGACTTGGATTAATTATCGTCACACTTGTCGTTTGCATTTTCAGGAGAACAGCCCCGTTCAAGATAGTGTCGAAAGGGAGGGATCGTTCAAGATACGTGCGTGGCTGCGTGCGTGCGTGCATGGAAGAGAAAAACGAACGAAGGACTTCGAGGTACGAAGGAGAACAAGGCGGAGCAAGGTGGCTCCGCTAACGTCAGGAGCGGCGGTGAAAAAATGTCGAGCGCCGCGGACAGTCCTGATGGGATGGCTTTGCAGTCGCACTACTCCTTACGATGGAACAATCATCAGACGCATATACTCCAGGCCTTCGAGGCGCTGCTACACGCGGAGATACTCGTCGACGTGACCCTGGTCTGCGCTGAGACCAGCCTCAGGGCGCACAAGGTCGTCCTTAGTGCCTGCAGGTAAGAAACGATTGTGCTTTTTTTTATTATCGCACCTGCATGTTCGATATACCATCAAAGCCTTCTATCGATAAGTCAAACGATCGACTGGTCGATTAGACGTTGTTGCTTCTTAGTCTGCATTAGCCTGTTCACAGTGGTCGCGATTGTACAAAGGGATTTTCCTCCATTATACTTTGGAACACCGTGTTTATTAGAAATGTCACTTTTTTTCACGAAGGAAATAGTTTCAGTTTAAAATTCTATGACTTGGTCGACGACCTCTTCACCTTAGGAGATCTCGGCTGAATTTCTTTCTGACAGCATGTTCGCCATTCATTGCTTTTATCGTCCACTAGAATAGCACGTGCATGTACGTTATCTCAAGGAAATCGTTATCTGGTTTAAACGATTGTGATTCATTATAGTTACACGCTGCATATGCAATAGTGTTTACAAAAATAAAGAGTGTGAATCATGTTGCTCAGAAGTATGCTTCTCCTATCTAACTTGTGTTCTTTTACAAGAAGATTCTAGTCAATTGTTTTTTCGATTGTGGCGTTCTCCTATTTCTAGAACAAACAGAATCAAATTTAATACAATTTATTCTACCATCGTCCCATTACTTTTCAACATTCTGCCTGCAGCAGAAGTAAATCAATTCTTGTAATTAATTCTGCCTTTATAAATACGTATTGATCTGCATATGCTAAAAGTATGATATCCCTACTTCGATAATAAATTTTGCATATTTCATAGAAAAATATTTCTGACTACATATTTAAAACCTTGGTATTTATATCTATTTAGTGCACAATAATGTTGTAATAGAAATCGAAGATCTTCGTAGTAGTGCTAGAAAGAAATTATATCACAGTGTGATTCATACGTCTGCTTATTTGCATAAACAATATCACATATATCAGTTAAACGATATTGGTGAATCATGATTGGCAGGAGAAAATAACGCTACGTGTACCTGTTAATTGCCAGTATGCATACGATATCAATATTAATTAACAAAACGCATGGCAAGCGGTGAATTCGGAATAGAAATGTCAGATGTATTTAGAAAGTTCGTCGGCTTCACGAGAACAATTAATTCCACATTTGCTATCAAAATGATTTTGGACTTTTTATTGCACTCAACGTGGTACTATCTTCCAGCATAAATCACCGATTCTGATAGAATTTCGTTGCGATGTATTACTCGAGAAAATATTTTACAAGTATTTTTTAAACGTTGAAGAACGTTATTTTTATTAAAGGAGAACAATTCGCCTCGAAACACTTTTTCGGCCTTGCGTTATTTTCAACAACTCTGCAATAAGCTGCATCTTCCGAATACGAAAATATACGACGGGCTATTGACGCTATTCTGAGTGAAATTTAAAGGGAAATGACGGTTCTCGAATGTCCGTACAATGCTCACCCAATTTTTTTATTTAGAGTTATCTATCGTGGTATCTCAAGACTTTTAATAAACGAACAGTGATTTGCTGCCAGCATCTTTTTCTACCCTGATTTTTCGTAAGAAACAGCTATGTGTTGATTTTAATGGAAAAAACAAAATGTAGCGTACAACCAAAACGATTTCACGTTAAGAAGATATATATTTTCGCGCGATTTTATGTTTCTTACTCTAAAATACTTTTCTATTCGTTTATTTGCGGTTTTCTGGTCAACTGCATTCGACACAACGGAGTAATGTTCTTCTTGCCACGCGGAACATATGACGTAAAAGCAGCCACGAGCGAAAGTCTTATGCACTGGCAGGAATCGTTGTCCTGCGATCGGTGTGAATATTCGCTCCTAGTCCGTGGTTTTTACCAGCAACTAAAACTGCTTCTATTTTGCTTGCTGACCACGTTACACCAAAGAACACGCGTTCCAAGTAACAAATAATTTCCATCGCACTATGTGTAATTCCTCTTGCTATTATTTTCTCTCGAGGTGAAGAAGTCTATTAGGAAATATATGTATCAAAGCATCTGCACAATCGTTCATTACATTTTCATAATTTCACTGTCTAATATTATTCAATTTATACTAAGCTTAGTTAAATGTTTATAATAATTCTAAAACAATCTTACGGCAGCGTAAGCACAGGCTTACGTTGTGTAATGTGCAAACCTCTTTTTAGGCATCATATAGATTATGCATAGGTCGCTACTCAGTGCTCGTTTCAAGCAAGGGTTGCGTGTTTGATAATGGCGAAGTAAATCAAATATAATCGTCTTGTAAGAAATAAAAGAACAGACAGGCATAACGGAAAACGATGGTTTAAAACGCATACCTACATACAACGCCCTATCATTTCATTTTTCAATGTACAATGCAAAAAATTGCAATAGCACAGACATTTCGATGCATTAATGTCGACGGCAATGAACCACAAATTTTTACTAATAAATTCGAGATAAGTGTAAATATAACAGGAGCAACGTCTACTGTAACGCATAAAGGAGTATGCAAGGTGTTTAAGAAAACTCCTTCGTAGTACATTTACTGACACATCAGAAAATTTCACATGAAGCTTCATATAAAATCGCGAAGCAACAGCACAACAAAATACATCAAACAGTCGGAGCTCAAACAAGATTTATAATAAATATCTAAACAGAAAACTAAACGATAATTAAATTTCTTAAATTGAAAACTAAATCGGTCAACTCCACACAACAAAAGGAAGGAAAATTTTAAATATAATAAGTAAAGGGTCGATCAAGTGAATCCCTTTAAATTCTCCCCAATTACATATCTATACCATAATGACCAGTCCACTGTCAGTAACATAAAACAGAAAATTGTTGAAATACTAACAAGTACAAGCAACTAACAAGATCTGCATATCCGTTTATCGGAACAATTTCGACCATCGCTAATAGTCTCCCCCATAACCACTGGATGTACAATTAAAACAAAACGTCTGTATTGCAGCCCGTTCTTCGAAAGGATATTTGCGGAGCACCCCTGCAAGCATCCGGTGATCGTACTAAAGGACTTCCCCGGTCACGAAGTAGCGGCGCTGATCGACTTTATGTACCGTGGCGAGGTGAGGGTCGGTCGCGAAGAACTTCCAGGACTGATGAGAGCCGCCGAGAGTCTGCAAATACGTGGATTAGCGACGTCGGAACCAAGGCCAGCGTCGCCGCCGGACACGCCGATCGCCGATCTTCTCATGGGGGAACCGTCGACGCCCGAAGGTGTCAGACAAGAGGGCAATCCAGAGGAAGATGACAACGCGTCGGAAAGCACGGCGCCGCCGTCCACGCGGGAACCAGCGTCGGTTACAACACCCACTATTTTTCACCCAACAAGGGACCACCGTGACAGGTTACCACACATGGGCCACTTGAACTTCGGGGTACGCGAGCTACGCGATAGCAGCGGGTCGCCGCTTTTACCTCGACGGAAACAGGCACGACCGCGAAGAAGATCCGGCGAGCTGGTGCCGCAGGATCTCAGTCGACCCCACCCACCGCCGAGTCTGAGTCCGCCACCGAGCGGATTGAACCTGACCGGTAGTCAACAACAGCAACAGCAACACCAGCAGCATCACCAGCAGTCCTCGGCGATCTCGCAGAGCCACCAGCATCACGAAGACATGGCGGAGAATCTCTCGATGAAGAGATCGTTGTCGCCCGGCGGAGCTGAGCAGCATCACGTAAAAGCGGAAAGCAGCGAAGCGGCGAGTAGTCCAAGAGGATCACCGTTAACCGGCACGAGTCTGCTGCACCCCGACGGTTCCCTCCAAGATATTCCGTCTGCGGCGGCAGCAGCGGCGGCGGCGGCTGCGGCAGGTTTGCCCGCTATGACGGCATTGTCGCTGACGCCACCGCATCATCACAGCGAGTACCTGACGAGCCTCGGCCAGCTCGCGGCCCAGTGGTTGCCGAATCATCCACAGAGCCAACTGCCACCTCCGCACCAAGGACATCATCCGCGAGAAGGTAGCCCACACGGGCCTAATAGAACGCATTCGTATCATCAGCAGCAGCAGGACTCCCCGATGACACCCCGACGGAGCTCCGTCACGACTATGTTCCCCCTGGACGGTGTCGCGTCCCTCGGCGGTGGACTGTTTCCCCACGCAGGTGCTCTCGACAGAGGATCCCTTTTGGCGGACCTTCACGACAGTTTCAAACCGGAAACGTTGCACGGACTGTTCGGGGCGGCTGGCCTAGGTGGTCATATCCCGGGGAAAAAGCCAAAGAAACACAGGGGCGACGGTGACACGCCGCGCAGGTGGGGAGACCACAGCAGTCGAGGCTTACCGGTAGGAAGGCCAAAAGGTCAGCACAGTGCGCCAAGGGGTGGACCGCCCAGGTCGTGGACAAACGCGGAATTAACCGAGGCTCTGCAGCACGTTTGGAACAAGAAGATGACCACGTCTCAGGCGAGCAGAATCTTCGGTATTCCGTACAACAGCCTGCTGATGTACGTGCGCGGAAAGTACGGAAAAAGTTTGAAACTCGAGCAACTGAGAAGGGACTGCACCGGCACCACGACAGGCGATGTAGTAATGAATTCGCTGAACAACAACGTTAAGGCCGTCCAGCCGCCCGCACAGTTGTCCCACCCACTTGCCGGTTTACCACCTCATCCGGGTGACGATGGTGGCTTTCCTCATCATTCGTTACTCGGTGGTAGCCTACCGCAGGGTTTCTTTCCCGACTTCGCTGCCGCCGCGTTCCCCGTGCCGGTTAGTATGGTGCATTTACTTCCGCCTAGCGAACAGAAAGCTTTCGAATCACCCGCGAATTCCAGTAGCGGGGGCGGAGGCGGAGGTGGCGGCAGTGGCGGTGATCTCTCCAACGCACGGAGCAGTCGGTCACCCTCGCCAATGGATCATCATCATCATCATCATCACGAGTCGCTGCAACCTCAACCGCCGCAATCGGCACCCGCGCTACTCCAACAAAATGGCTCGGATTAGAAGAGAATCATTTTACGCGCGATATCATAGGTACGCGCGGTGATAGTGATAATCCTTGTTGAAGGACCACGGATTCGTATGTGTCCGATTTGAATCAACCAACCATCCCTTTTAACGTCCCCTCGATACACGCACACGAATACACACGTATACACACAAGCGAACGGAACAATATACACCACGTGCCCCCGATTTCGCCGCGAGATTGTTCTATTCTCACAAGACTGACTATCACACCATTTACAGCTCCCGGGGTAAGCTCGACGGACTCTCCGCACTGCTCAGTCCAACGCTTAAGCCACCAGGCTGTCACCAGCTTCCATTCTTCCTATCTTTTCTATGTTTCTCTCGACTTCCTTTGTCCGTCTTTCTCCGTCAGCAAAAATATTGACGTCGCCCTCCTTTGTCCGTCGATCGCGAAACGCCAGACTCAGTCGAGCGTGCCGGCGAAATTCTCCCTCTCGAGAAACCGTCTCGTTTTCTTCGGCCCGCGGCTTCTGGGTTAAATTAGTGACTCGTTCGGAGACAATTCGGGTGAAGGGATGTCATCGATGGTGTCTCCTCTGGTGCTCGTCCCCCTTGTACGCAATTTAGAAGAACGCGACCGAACAAAAAGTGATCCACGCTCTTCGACCGATAAAAGGACGCGACGATGTGAATACCGGAGACTTTCGCCGGTGGGCGAGACTCACGACTCTCTTATCATCACTATAAATAGTTCCTGCTGCAAGAGCGATCATACCAAATAGTACTGTGAGATGGATAATTAAAAGTACCGACGGCTACTGTACGTGGATTAGGAAAATCGTTGGAAGAGCTCCTCGTACTCCGTTGCTTTGGATCGCAGACCTCTCGTTGGGAAAGTGACGTGCGACACTATAGTGAGAGACAGGGCCGCGCTTTATACCTTGAGCATCCTCGTGACCTGTGATGTACATGAGGTAAGGTTACAAGACTTAAACAATAGTTTAATACGCAGATTGTTAAGATACTTGTTCCAACACGCGCTCGGAGGCAGCGGGCTCACGCGTTGAACGATCGTTACTCGTTTGACAATCATGCACAATACGGGATGACATTGTTTTCACTTCTCGCCGATCTATATTTTTGCGATACATATCTCTATTATACCGACTCACACTTTGCCGAATGTTATACTCCATCATGTTTATTGCCGACGGATATTTCCACAGTTCAAGTAACGCTGACCAAGCATACGTAGTTACCTCGTAACGTTGCCCATGCTGCCCCCAGAAGCGCGTCCAAACGAGCTTCCAGTTGAACATTATTTTACAATAATCAGCCAACGTTGATCGGGGATATTATTGAGTTTATAACCGATACACACATACGTCACTTTCGCGCGAGCCGTTTGCGTTGCTCCCTGATTAGGTTCCAGATACGATAGAAACGTCTGAAGCGGCCGAACGAATTGCACCGATTCGTTGTGATTATGTTACGATCGGCAGGAGAGGGTTGGGGGGCGAAAGTTGCATAGAAAACGCACGCAGGGTGGCGCGAGCTTGCCAAGATTCTCTCTTTTTCCTCTTGTCCCGGAAGTAGCATGGTTACTTCCGGGTATCGGTGCAATATTAAACGCGGGATACGTACGTTGATCTGTAAATATGTAACTGTTTCCTCGATCGGTGGTAACGCTTCGTTCTGTCCACTGACACTCGTGTTCCGTTTCCTCTTCTTCTTCTTCTTCTTACTGTTCTTCTTTGGCGCGAATATTTTCCTACCCCGTGAATCGACGCGACGATTCGAGCAGAAGACCACGGTCGTTACGTATGAGCACAATCGACCGGTTGAACAGCTAGCGTGATCGAGATTGCAGCTTTCGAAATCGTCGGTTGACCGGGGAAAGATGAAACTGCGCGTGTCTTTTCCGGTGATCCGTTTGATCGTTAATCTTGGCGAGCTCCGGGTCGCGAACTTTGCTCGAAAGGCGAGCGAAAGAAAACAGGGGATGAGCAAACGCATTCAAACGAGAACAAGGAGATAAACTGAGATAATACAAGGAATACAAAGCGGAACAAAATTCGTATTTAAACACGGGACAAGTGATGAAATTTTGAATCGTAGACCACAATTTTCGCAACAATATTTCGACAACCAGACGGAAGCGCAGGGTAACTAACACATCAGGGATAGCCACAGACAAATCTACGATAGATAAAGAGAAAAAAAAAAGCTAACATATTAAACTGTAAAAGTAATGGTAAAGAAGACAAAAGAATTAACGTAAAGCTATAATACATTTACGATGATTATTTCGTTAATGAATCTTAAGAAAATGAAAAAAAAGAACAAAGAGTGGTGAGGAAACGGCAGGAAAGATTGGTTATAATCCGTTATGTCACACCTTGCTACACCTAGCGAAAGCGAGATTGAAATATATTATTAAAGAATAACTTAAGTAGAGGGTAATGTTGGAAGAAAGCGTATGGGTTCAAAAAAAAATGAAGGGGGTTAAGTAAATATTAGAGAGACCACAGGCTTGCAGCCCCTAAATAGCCTGTACAATACAAACTGATATTATTATTATTGATTATTAATATTATATATATATATATATATATATTATATATACAGGGTGTTTCAAAAGAGTTTATAACTGCTTCGACGGGTTATACCGCTCGTGCAGCCTCATATATCGTATACAGATAATAATTGTATAGTAATAGTTAACAGGTTTATCCTGATTATTTTATTTGTTTACGTTATAAAATGATAACATGTGACAATAGCTTCATTGAAACTAGCTCGGGTCAAGATTTCTACATCGACGGTGCGTTTCGCGTAAATCGTCCATTCATCCTTTTAGCTTTCGTTCTTAATTAATAACGGTGACAAACACTTCGACCAAATGACAAGCATTGTTACTATTTCTATAAAGGTCTACGCGGACGTGTGTACCGTTCCGCTTTAATCGACAAATCATACCGTCAAATTTGCGAGCACTTCGACGTAAACCGAATCGAAGAGAGGAGAAAACAGAGACGATCGAAGCGGTACGACCACGTCGAAAATGGTTTTAACAATTTTTTTATCCACTCTGTTGACGCGAAGACGAGCGGTGTAAGCTAGCGGAGCGCTAGCGAGAAATCTAGGGAATGCGTGGGTAAAAAGTGAGGCGAGACGGTTGATGGCGGGAAAAGATCATTCTTCTCCGGGACGCAAGTTGTAATTGTATGTAACGGAATATCTAAAAAAGGAAAACGGAACAAGTAAAATAGTTTGTGCGGATGGCCGTGCGTATGAAGACTTGAGCGACTGCGTGAAAGAGACTACGTAATAGACATATGTGATAGGCACCCATGTGCAGACTTCAGTATTATTTTGCAGTTAACGGGGGTTTGGGGGAGGGGGACCGACGAGAAGCGAATGGATCCGTACGTTAGTTAGGGACTCTGGAAACTTACGCCTGTTTCGTTGTTCGTAAGCCCTTAAGAGAATGAGAACGACTTCCGATCCGCCCCTAATCGCGGAACACGTTCGAACGTGCCTCGAGCCTCCCTCGGATGGGCCGTGATCGACCGGGACGATCCGCGAACACCTATTTTTCGGGGAAAAAGAACGCGAACGATCGGGAACATCGAGGACACGCGAGTTACGCAAAAAAGATGATCTCTGACGGCAGGAAGTACGATTGCGCGCGCGCGCGCGCGGATTGGAGAGAAAGAGAGACTCGGAAGCTGCGTGAAAGAGACATGTACATACATACCTACGCGACTCGTTCATTTACACGAACACGTACTCGCGTGTTCGCACGTGCACGCCCACACATGCATACCCGTACACGCATCATACCTACATGTACACACTTCCACGTGAACGGTCTCGAAAAATATTATCATTGTCACGTAGGGTGTAAATAAAGAGAGAAAGAGGGGGTGAGATAGATAGAAAGAAAGGGAGAGGGAAGACCGGAGGGTGAGAGGCAGAGAATCGTAAGAAAAGAAAGAAACGCGTATCGATTGGTTACTTTATTACCGCGAATCGCACGGATATTATTGCGTGTAGTACAAGTTAGTTGAATTGTCAGGGGGACGTGAAATCCGGTTAATAAGGGTTGACCGATAATAATTATTGATTCGTTGTTAAAGATCTTGGCTACGCATATACGCACAAGAGATAAGGGAACCGGAAGGTCGGTGGGTGGGTGGTTACAGGAGGACGTGGAAGGTTGTATTCGAATGGTGGGGAACACAAAATCCATCGGACGTTATGATTGTCGTTGTTATTTATACACCGACGCAGTTACTAATTTTGTACTATTATTATTGTATTTATTATTATTATTAGCATTATTATACCTTACGTTATGATTATTACCGATATTATTAATAATGCTATTTATATTGTGTAATTAGTTAATTCGAATCGATCGAGACGAATCGATATACATACATACCGCCGCTTACGGTCGCTCCGAATTAGAAGCGATCGCGACATATCATTAGCTCTATTACGGTATCGCTTAATTTTAGAAGGCACGATAACGTTTCCCGTGAAAGTTGCGCAGGTAACATGTCGGATGTTTCCTAACGGCGTAAGTTGATTTTTAAACAGAGGCCCCAGCGAAATGGCCCTGTCGACAAGGAGGCGTTTCGCGGAATGCGTTTTTGCTCCAATGCATGAACCTGCAACGATGCATCATTTTATCTCAATGCCATTGGAAAGTCTTATAATTACCGACCTTCGTTTATTTCTGTCCACAATTGAACGATTTTCTTTTCTTTTCTTTCCTTTTATACAAATGACGTGAAATAGTAAGCTTCGATTTACGCGTGCAATAGAATATACCCTTTCAGTTGACGACAAATGCGGCAAGTACTTACGGAGAAGTGTTTTCAGTTACGAAAATCTACGTGATATTGTGACGCGAGGCAAATTTCTTGGAATACGTTGCACTTTCTTGATACCATTTCATTGAACTCGTAAACTTTTATCGCCTAATACTCTTCTTCGTGCAACGTTGCCCGTTGCTCCCATATTCGTTAGTCCTGCAGGCAGAAATTATCTTCGTTGCTATTACTGTCGTCAGCATCGTAACTGTCCCGATCAATCTCATTTAACATTGTCGTGGTCATCGTTAATCATTATCGGCATTATCGCGATCGCGATCGTCACCGTTGCTACATCATAGTTTCAAACCATCGCCGCTATAATTGTATACACTGTTGCGCGGATAACACGCTATGGCTACAGTTATTATATCGAAGGGCAGAAATGCGACAAACAAGATATGTACTTTGATTTTTCTGGGACTCCGAAGCCGAAGTCACCATCTTAAGTTCCTACAGTACGAGAATGAGATAAATAGTGCGATTCTATCCGATAAATGAGAAGAGAAACGAAACAGTGATGAAGACGAGGAAGCAAAGAGTGAAAAGTATTATTTACTTACTGGGAGAGAGAAAAGGAGAGAATGAGCATGAAAACGAGGGAAAGAGGGTGAGAAAGCGCGTAAAAGAGACAAAGAGAGAAATGCGCCTCCGAAAAATAATTATTTTTAATTTACGTGAAGCTACACTTGTATATATGATCAAAGAGCGCGCAGTCGATTATTTAAGCGTAATATATACATACATACATACATATATATAAATATATATATATAAATAAATATATATATATATTATATATATTTATCGATAATTGTGCAACGCGAACATTGTTCTTCGGATACAACCTTTAATCGAACGATAGAAAGGTGGAGTAAGATTAAACTGCAAGGGTGTGTGTGAAATTAATGAGACTGCGTGAATGCATGAGAGAATTTAAAATTGGAACGAAAGTGAGGTGAGAAAGAGAGGGAGAGAACGAGTACATAAGACACGCGGTTTCTGTGTCGTCGTGCAATATTGTATAATGTGGGAAGTATGCGAAAGTTTCCGAAGTTACGTGCATCGAGTGCAAAAGTGCATCAGTGAATCGGGGGTGCCCGTCGTCCTTCAAAGATGGCGCTTCGAACGTTTCGATCGTTGACTCCCCCGATATTATCGGCCGCAGATATTTATCGCGCGTTACCGATAAAGCAGGTGTTCTGTTCTGCGCGCCAAATTTCGTGCGGTAAATTCAAACTTCTCCCCACCCCCGGTTCGTTCGAAGTTTCGCGGCTTTTCACTCGACACGGACAAGGAGCATTCCATCGATAACTTATGACCGGGTTCCAATGGTCGTGACATAGAAACCGTCGAAATCGACTTTCCGAAAACCAGAAAACAGATGAAATAGTTACTTGCATCGGTTGTGCTGTCACGTAGTTCCTAAATCGCCCTAGCCTCGCCCCGAGCGCATGAGTAAAATAAAAGATTAACGCTGTTTATTCGTGGTACGGTAAACGCTGCGCCTTCGATGCTCTTGGTTGAAGGAATAATCGTTATCTTTATTGCTATTATTCTAATTATTATTCCTCCAACAATTACGAGTCCTCGCGGATGTGTAATGTATATCTAGTTTAAAGGCTACCACTTTAAACGCTGCGCCGAATTTAATCCTAAGAGAGTACATATTATATTGGTCGTTATCAGTTATCTCATCAATTGCTGATCGTTCTATATTTTTGTTCGTTTTTGTTTATGTGCAATAAATACAACAAAGATTACCGAGAACGCACTAGAGAAGCAGCACAATGATTTGCATACCTGTATCCTAATTTCGCGCGGCGTTTAAAACAGAATTCTTTTGCCGCGAGCACTTCCAGTGGAATATTTTGTTTTGCGACAGACGTGTGTACAGATCGAAGTCGAACGGCGAATGTACGTAATAAGTGATATAGGTTCCGTGATGCAATAGATATACGTGAAATGGTGCTGAGCCGTATTTACCGTACAACGAACGAAGCGCTTACGAAATGTAACAGAAGGAAATAATAGAACGCGATCGGCGACTGGTACGCCGCCGGTTTGTACGATACACGAAGATGGAACGCGAGAAAGGAAAAACGAAATGAAACAGATGATAGGAAGCGCACATCGCAGAAAATATAATATAACGATATATTTATACGAATTACAATTGTACCATAACGATTATAATACTACTTATTATATTATACAGAGCCGCCGCCACCCAGTATATTTTTTACAGGTTTACATTGTATTACAGTTTATAAAGTTTGATATACAATAACAATTACCTAAGCGCAGGAGACCGTGGTGCAACGCGTGTCCTGCGATGCACCTATTTATAGGTGGTACTGCGGAACAGTAAACACCACGGCACTGCGCCACGCTATAACTACAATATTTCCGAGTGTTCGAGAATCGACGTCTTCGTCGAAGATGATGAATTTAACACGAGACTCGTAGCTGCTGTAACATAGAATTTATATTGACCAGACAGGATCGGGCAAATGCAATCTAGAGGCCGCAGGCCTCCTCGCGGGAATGTATATGCAACAAGACTTTTTCGTGCCGAACGTTAGCCACATAGATATTATATGTATAAATATAAATATATGTATACATACGAATGGATCGCGTCTACTTGCGATACAGACTCTATAAATAGGTAAAATTCAGATTGATGTTTGGCTGCGATCAGTGGAGTACAATTTAATTAGTATCGATCAGCACTCACACCAAAGTCGTTCGCGGCGGGATAAAGGGAGAACTAGGAACAGAAGGGGAGAAGTTATACATTCGCAGCCATTGCCTTGCCCACCTAGTAGAAACAGAAACTTTTTTTTCTTCACTATATTAAGACGAGAAAGCGTAGAAGCACCGGTGCTTGTCGTTCAGTGAAATATGTACTGAGAATAGTTTGTGAACAAGATTCAGCGTGTCCTCAGAAAGAGAGAGAGAGAGTGAGGGTGAGAACGCCAGAGGGTTGGAGGGGTGAAAGGTGAGAACGCGCGAATCAGCCTCGATTCTCGAACACTCGTGCCGATGATGCATAAGTAAATGCTACATAACTTGTGATACGTTTACCGCTGGTTACTACAGAGACTTCCTAGCCGATCCTACGACAGGGTCGGCGCCACTAGTTCACTCACGCACACGATTCAACGTTTATACGGATTTATTACGGATTTATTGATTAATCGAATTATTACGTACGTAATTAAATTAGATGAAGTATTTACAAGAGAGATTAATGACGAACGAACAAACGACAAAAAAAGTAATATTAATTATGAAACACGTAAAACGCTGCAGACTAATTTAACGGTGTGAATGCGCACACGAGGCTAGGACGAGGCTAGCTACCTAAACCCCACGTTCACTCTTTGGACTAAAAACACGATACACGCGTAAGCACACACACACACACACACACATACACGCCCCCAATCGTATTCATCACCCCCCCTGATTACGAGAATTACTATATTAACCCCAAATAAAAACTGTACATACAATTACAACGTTCATGGTGTTGTTTCTTCACCCCTATTCATCCCCCAAACTTCTTATTTACTGTATATGGTATAAGCGTCCCCTTATATAGGATACGATGGTGTTTATGCGGACGAACGATTCAGATATCTTCTGTACCTTTTATTTGTAGCATTGTATATCGTTAACTTATACTTTTACACTTACGATATCGTTTAGAACAAATGGTGAACATCTTTTAAGAGATCGCTTACGCTTCCTAACATCATAGGATGTTGCGATTTCGTTACGTTAGTTACATTCCTACTGTTTAGCCGACAACAGAATCGAGTTGCTTAGGAATCGTCGAGTATTTCGCATAGACGAAGAGCGTGTCCGATTAATATCGTGATAAGGAAATTAAGTTATTGTCAGAAAATCATTAAATAAATGGATCTTTTGTAAACAAATCGACAACTCGTAATTTCCCTACTCTGTTACTAACATTTGCCATTTACATTTCAAATGATCTTTCACTAACGCTCGCGATAAAAATACGCATAGAAAATTCCCACGAATAATTTCCTTCGTCAAGCCAATCGCGATCCACCGTATAATTTTGCCCCGCGCAAATGTTGCCAACGAGAGGCCGACTTTACTCGAAATAACTGTGCCGATGCCCCAAAGTAATGCGAGATAACGAGCACGATTCGCAGCACTGTTTAACAGGTGCGCGATGAAATCCGTATCATTGAAATGTGGAAGCACGAGCGTACAATTACGTCACCATACGATATCCCGAAGTTGCGAGGGAAAGTCCATCCAAGCCGGTGAGTATCGGCGTAATAATTTCCTCCGTAGGCGCTCGGGACTCGTTTCACCTGCTAATACACCACCGGAACAAGGGGAGGCCATAACTCGCGAGAAAACCATTCCCAATATCTCCTCCCCCGCGCCGGTCCCGCCGATAAAGCCCGCAAAAGCGGAGATAATTCGGAGCTCCTCGAAACTTACCGCCCTCTGATCCTTATCCATGGGTTCGCCAAACGAGCGATGCCCACACGTAGCTGCGGGCAACCGGCTGTCACCCGGATTGATGAGTAGTCGAAAGTTCCGAAACAATTATTGTTATTCTGATTACATAATAAGCCGGACGTTAACGTCGACTGGGTCCTGGGACGACGTTCTGCCGGACGATGGGAAAGAGGTGGCACACGGCGCGTGACGGAGACCAACAATGGGAGAGAAAGGGGGAACGAGGGTGGGTACATGTGTATGTATATGTATATAGGTATATACATTTGTGTGCATGCCTACATATATGAGTTCAAAAAAGGTTGAAGGGAGGTCTGCGAGAGAAGGAGGGGCATCCCGAGGACGAAATAGACGGAAGAAGATGGAGAAACGAGGGGGTCGAACGGAGGAGGTTGAGAAGAGGAGAGCAGAGAGGAGAGCTGAATCTGAAGGAGTGGAAGCATAATTCCGAAGGGACTCGGGCCAGGAAGGCCAGTTCCGCGAATTCGCGTAATCGATTCCGTCATGTCGCGGACCACCCGGGCACGGTCCTAATAAATAAGTAATACGTCGGTTCAACCGAAAGATCAGGATTCCGGGAGGGGCGCGGGCCAAGGAGTGTGCATTGTATGCCGAGAGCGGTACCTACGTGTATGTATGCACTTTCGGGCCCGGGTAGTGTCCCTCCTGAGGCCCGCTTCCTCTCTGCTCAGCGTCCACTACCCACATCGTGTTATGATGGGTTATGCTTCCGGACGCGACGCGTCACCGGGACGGTAATTATCGTTTCAACGCCTCGCGCGTACGATTTCAGGACCGGCACGGGTAATTAATCTCCTGGACGCTTGGTTACGCCGGGATCGATTATTTTAAACGTGGACACGTGGCCGTGTCATCGGGACGGATGATTTATTCGCGATTTATTTGCTGCCGAAAGCGATGAACCGTCCACGGTATTGACGATCTCGTTGAGTGCACGACGGTTCCCTGAAGGCTGACGATAAATTTAGATGTAACGCTTGAACTTTGTGAATCGAATTTCGCGCGACTGGCGGAATTTTACACGGGCCGCGAGAGTGTAACATTGTACCGTTTTGGCTGGTGCTTCAATAATAATTGTGAATGACGGACCGCGAAATGAGAAGAAATGTCACTCCTTTACGAGTCCATTGATAATATTTTACGCTGGTATCTTTTTTTCGGGATAGTGTCAACTAATTACGAATGTCACTGTCAATTAAAATTGTGGACTCTTGGCGGCTCGATATTTTTATATATAAAACGTTAAGAAGTTGTACAGAACTAACCAATTATATTTTTCGATATTTTACACGTGAACCAAACAATAAGTTGCATATTTTTTAGTTATGTCAAATGTTATAGGATTTCGATTTGTGTCTCCGCACAAACTAAAAACTATCCACGTAACACTATTCGAGTAGGTCGACTTCACATATCACTTTCATGATCCCCTAAGCAAGCGTAATATTTGCATATGTCACAATTATAAATATTCCATGGTTTCACTGAACTTTTAAAACAAAAGTTCTTCGCAGCACCCTTACATCAAGAAAATACTAATAAACAATACACATATCTATTCCAAGTAATGCGCTCGCACCGACACTTTCTAATCCGTCGATGTACCGATGCATTAAGTCAGATAACGCAGGTATAATTAAAATTGTTCGTAGGATGGGAGCAGAGGAGAAACTTGGGAGATGAAATACAGCCGAGTGAGCAATGTGACATCCTATACGCGTGAATTCTCGCGAATTTCTACGGTCTTTGCAACACTGCTCTCAAACTATTTTGAAGAGACCTATAAATACGGACATACCGGGCGCAATGTGCGACAAGTGTACCGACACCGTGTGTTTGTATTTCGTATTTTGTCGAACCTTTGTAAAATATTTTAATTGGTCAAAAATGTATGTCGCAACGATGTAGTACAATCGTCCTCGTACATACTCTAACAATCTATTTTTGAACAAGCATGGCAATTATTTCTGCCGCGTGTTCAATGTTCGTTTAGCTCAATAAATGCAAAA
This sequence comes from Nomada fabriciana, assembly GCA_907165295.1. Classification (NCBI taxonomy): domain Eukaryota; kingdom Metazoa; phylum Arthropoda; class Insecta; order Hymenoptera; family Apidae; genus Nomada; species Nomada fabriciana. Next base: position 9,131,431 of record OU015695.1, read on the forward strand.
CCGTGTAACGTGTTTGCAATGTTAAGTTAAAAATATTTTCTTTCGAATGTGTCTATACAGAAAACTTGAATAACGTCGTGTTCGCGCGACGCGAAATGGAACGGAGTTTTATAATTCAAGGACTTGTTAATTGACACAAAAAGCATGTAATATCAATCGTAAATCAGTGAAAGGCTTTGCGAGAACATTTAAAGCACGGTAGGTACGAATGTCTTTCATATTGCACGTTAAACAGTAGGTACGTGAAAATGAAAACTTTTAATTAAATGCTATTTAATTTTGGAAAAAATGTATGTACTAGTGGGCAACCTACGGAAGCGAAGGAAAGTTTCAAATTACAAAATAATTCGTATGATTTCACGCTAATATCTGTGGATTGTTTCAGTAATGTATGGCATTCTTCTACTTTCCCTCGGTTACATATTAAATTGAAAATTACCACGAGGGGGGAATAAGTAGATGGGGGTAGAAAGCAAAGGATAAAAGCAAATGGTCGTACAGATGTTAATACATTGGAACAGTTAATGGTTATTAATATCTGTGCAAAGCTAATAGCGTATCTAATAGAAAAGCCGCATCAACATATTTTAATACGTAATTACTAATTTGTTTAGCTTTTCCCATTTATTTAATTTATTTAAATATACCATTAATCGAAATACAATTCTTTTCGATTAATTGAAACTGGCAGAAAAAAGTTGTATTTATTTATTACAATTTGAATAATATACGAAACTATTTCCGCAATGTTTAAGAAACTTAACCAAACCATCTGTTGGGAAACAACATTTCTAACGAGTCAAACACTGCAAAAATTAAAGCCAGCCATCGATTTCAATTACGATCACCAACAATCAATAGCACAGCATTCCCTACAATTTCCCCCTCGGTCAAATCAACCAAATATGTACAATTCATTATTCTCGTCGAGCAAGTGGATACATACCACATCTACACACGCTGCACGGGAACTGGACTAAAATGAGTTCGAAAACTCGCGATAACGTGGTAATCGAGGGAAACAAATGTAGAAGCGAATTTGATAGTTCACGTTACGGGGCAGCATAGGAGAATTTAAGTATAATACATACGCGCGTGTACCTGTACACGTTCCAAAGAAGATCTCAGGTTGCCAGGGTGACACCCGAGTACCCGAAAGGGACCTCACGTGGCCAGGTGAGATTTTCTTGCACGGTTATACGGTAACGCTTGGACCGCGTAACACTTGGAAGGTGTCGGCGGGTCCTACGGCCAGGGTCACTATCACGAGGTGGTGAACAGCGTACGCAGAATAGGTCTTCGCCAGGCGAACAATAGCTAGAGGAGGATAGAGATGAAAGGGGTGAAGGAGAGAGAGGTGGCATTCGAGCGAGTTAACTCGATACTCACAGTTGGATCATCGGAACCTGACATTTAAGGCTCCATGGTGGCTCGGCCGTGAAAGAACCGACCTGGGTGAACCGAAACTCGTAAAAGCAAAGATCCCGATGTAAGTCTTTAAGGGTCCCTTCCCCCTTTACACCCGACGTCATTTGTTCCAATAAGTTGCGGCTAACCGCTGTCTCTCTATTACAACCAGTATATTAGATTCGGTCTGTGCAGTAGATGTGTGGGTTTTATCAAACGAAATTTTCAGAGCAAGCAACGTTTTCGGGACGATGTTCAGGGCGATCGAGAAAAGAGGAATCGAAGATTTCTTTGGAGAAGACAGTTCTTATCGAGTGGAATGAGAAATATTGGCGTTCTCAATCGAGGGTTATCAATCGAGGATCTCAATTAATAATATCTATTGATTAAGCATTATTTACCCCAGTCGTTGGATAGTAGAAGTCACGAAATCTTGCACTGACAATGAGTGCTTTCTTCAGCGAGCAACAGAATTTCTAACGTATTAATTTCCCGGATTAGGCGATTGCATTTTTCGTCTAATTGAAAATTACCTTAGTTTATTGTATCGCACGTTCATGGTTTAGCTGTAACGGGGACGGGAGGGACGTATTAGCTTGTAACATTTGAAATTTCAATTTCCTTCGGTTAAAATTATTATTCTTTCGCGATTAATTAACATCACTTTATCAATAAACATGTTTTTGTTAACGAACCACAATGTTCCTAATTGGATTTTAATAAAATATTCGATTTTTGGATTGGCTCGCCTCGCCAGCAGAGGTTGTGGCAAACCAGCCCCGTTACCTACGTTTGTTACAATCTTCCCCTCCAAAAACTCTATGATTAATACGTTTTTTTGAATATTCTAAAAGCATACATACCTATACATCATGAAACCGTGCCCCGCGAAACGTTCCTCGAAATACAACTCCGGCAATGTCTACATTGTCTCGTCTTCGAGTACAAAAATTCTTATCGGCAAGAAGGATCGCGCAATTAAAACGCGTCAGCGTCCTTTTGGGATGTCGATGCGACGCACGATTAGAGTGGAACAAATTCTTGGCCGCGAAACGCAGCAGTTTCCTAGGAAAACATTTCTCAAAACGGTGGCAGTTTCTAAGGTTCGTTTTGCGATCAACGGGCTCGAGTTTCAACATTTTCTGAGCGGCGGTGGCCCTTGACTTTTTGAAATGGGAACCAACGAACTCGCGCGTGTCTCACTGCAAATTTGTTCAACGGCTTAACGAGTTCCCTAACCCTTGACAACAAGAGAGAATTTCGTATTCTTCGCGAACGATTGCAAATTAGTTTTGCAAAAGAAAACAATAGCAAATACTTTTGGCAAATGAAACTCGAAACTCGCCTGAAACATTTGGTTTCTTCATTTGCACGGCTAATAATTTCCTGCCGTCAAATGCAACGGTTTATCGCTATGAATAATGCGAAACGTGTATCGAGGAGTTCGTTTATTGGCCCGATACGCAACGTGGATCGTGACACACGGATAACGTCCGATCTATCTGCTCGTGGGAACGTATTTTTCACTTTTTATTTCGCATCGAATCGACCGAAAGAGAAGTAGAGGGATGCGTTCGATTGAAATTTATGCGTGATCCCGGTAGAGAGCAAGGGGAACGTGGACAACATATGTATAAACCGCCCGCGGGCCTTATCTGGGCCCTTTACGACCGTCCAATTGCCCTCCCTTACGATCCTCGCTCCAAACGACGCGACGTGCAACAAAATTTAGGGTACTCTGAAATAGACCTGACATCGTGAAACCTTTTTAACATTTCATTTAGAAATCTTTCTTTTATTTCGACGGGGAACAGGCTTTTTAGTGCGACTTAGTCTTCGAGAGTTTGAACAATCGCTAATAGTACATCAAATTCCTCATCGCACTTTCAAAGTTCGTAGCGTTCGATAATTGTAATAGGTTTTCTTTCGAGAAGAGATACAAATTAGCGGGAAATCGGTATTAATTAATAAGGATAAGCAAACGCGTAAATGTGTAAGGGATTTTTTAAAAGCTCTGTGCGTATGCAAGAAATATCAGTGTCGAGGGGTGTCTCGTTTTCTGCAAATCCAATAAAACAAGTTCAACAGTAAGATGAGGTGGCAGAACAGGCTTGTATTCAACAAAAAAATCGCAACGTAGAGAAATTTTATGATCCTTCCGTTTATTATTTATTAAGTATTTAACACGTTCTGCAATGCTACATGTTTCGCAAAAAAGGAACTATTTTCTTATACGCGTGTGGCTTGAATTATAAGACACGGTAGACTCTGTGGTTGCGCCGAGATTATTCCATTTTTGATCAAATCCGCAAAGATCAAGATATCTGGTTAGCGTGGTTTTCATACAAGCGAACTCACAAGATGACGATACGAAATATAGTTTTTTCCAAACTTCAGGAATGTCTTGTAAATTGATAGCATTTCGTACATTATATGTACCCATATCTCGGTGTATGTATGTATTCGTATGTCTATAATGCTATCTACATTATGCGAAACAAGTCCACCGTGCTGATGAACTTGTCTACTACGTAAGAATCAGGTCAAGTGTATCGCGTAAAAATTCCAAAAAGAAATCGCCAGTTACAAATTTCTTATTCCATAATAACAATCTAATAAAACGGAGATCGCCGTGAACGGTATGGTTATTAAAGCATTAAAGTGAACGGCAAACTCTGTATCTGCCCACTTAAAGCGTGACGAAAGAGATGCATGAGCAACTATAGCATCGAAAAGGCCACTTTGTGAAAGGTATTAATTACAGAAAATTCGGGAACTATCGATCATATTCTACGATCGCAAAATATTAGTCGATCGCGATCAGCAGAAAAAGTGGGCACAGCTTCCATACGCCAGGCGTGGGCCACATTATTGCAGGTGTAGATCATCGACGTCGGTACATAGCCTCGAGTAGCAAACCTACCGAAAGATGTTCAACATCTTTACAGTGAAGTCGTTATATATCACGATTGACCTGGGAATTAACATCGAAACCTTAAGACCAACATGTGGCGATTGCAGAGTATGTAAATTTTTGTTGGTCGAACCAGTTTGGACTACAAAAAGAAGGGGAGAAGTGGGGAAGGCAGTGAATCCGGAAATACATAAATGATTTAAAATACCTGAATAGGAACTCTTCAGGTTGAAATTATACGAGCACTTCACGGAGACAACTTTGCAAGCTTGTTGTCCTACAGTCGTTCGTAATTAAAATTAATTGCTCATTATTATAAATAAAATTAGATTTATCATTGGAGGCAACTTCCTGCCCTGGTAAAAAATGCGCAACTATCGGACAAAGAATTTCTGTTCGAATCCATTGCAAGTAATGTTTAGAGATGAAATCACTTTACAAAGTCGAGGCTTGTAAACATAATGATTCAAGTAAACAGGAAACGAATGAACATAGGAAAGAGTGTTACATGGTATTTTTGAATATTTATGAATATAATGTAGGATACACATATAAACATAATATCAGATTTATTAAAAGATAATGGTATGGAAACGAGCGAACAATCTCTCAAAATTATTCAAAATACTCAGGAAAAACGAGTAGAGAGGTTGTATCAAGAAAATGCTTCGGGAAGTACCAACTCGTAATGGTATTCGAACGGCACAATTGAAAAGAGGCCAGACCTTACAGGAAGAAATAGGACCGACATACGGAGCAGGAGAATTTTTGTCGTAACACCGCCATGAAAAACTTTATACCTTCGACAAACATGAAGATTGTGGTCTGAAATTTTGTTTACGATATATGTAAGCGATACTACAAAGGGTATGGATTTAACAATCTGATAATTTTTGGAAAAATTTGTTTTTTTCGCATTGAACAGATTTTAATTTGAAAATAATTTTAGCATCAGTTACGTCAGTGTAAAAAATGATATAACGATTATCTCAAGAATGGCTAGTAGTTAATATATCGCTGAATGCCCTCCCCATAATAAATTTATTTATTACTTTTTAATTGATTGCTTTTCCTTTTGTTAAAGGGTTATGCCTACCCGCGACATCGAGAAAGAGATATACTTTCGGAATTTTTTCATGTTTAGTCTTGAAGACCTTTTCAACAAACGTCATTAAAAAATTAAAAAAAAATGAAGATCATATCAGTGATCTTCGTGAAACGCATTCAGTAGGTTTACACCCCTTAAGCTTGCGGGTGATTTTACACCCTAAATATCGACTCCAGCATGGCGAGAATAATCAGCATATTTTAAATTGAATAATGTATCGACCGCAGCTTTAGTCACAAGTTATTTAACATTTGTAGCCTCATAACTAAACTACGTACTTCATTAATATTATAATATACATACACATACTGTTAGCTGCAGTGATAATATTAACTGTAGTCAGCGACACATTTACACCTCTACTGTATTTATAAAGTATCCGAAGCCTTACGTGCCTTTTCCCAACAATAATTGTAGAACCAAAAACACTGACTACACATTGCCACTAACACGAATGCTCGAGGATGACACACACGAAGTACGCACGTTGTAATCGCATTCTACTGAACGGAGATCTTTTGAAAGCAGTGCAACGTGCCTCTACCAAACATCGAGACTACTAAAATTACCCGGTACTTGCACATAAAAATGCATATTATACGTCAAAATATAATAAAAAGCGTACACCTTTGCAACCTCGAAGGTAACCGAATCTACGATGTCACCGGCATCATTTACCAAGTCAGCTGACGATCCGTATCCCGTTGGGATCAACAGAAGAAGATCTGATTTCATTATGTCAACATGGTTTTGCAACCATGTGCGTTCCTACATAATGAATACATCCGAAAGATCACGATGAGCATCGTACTTGCATCTTCCCGTGCAAACGACGCTGCAGCAAAAATTATATTATTCAATACACCGCACGATTCCCAGGACAGGAGCTACTCAAATATCTGCAATGGACTTGTCGACGACAAAAAAAAAGTCAGAATAACGTTAAACGCGCTGATCCAAACGACAATACGCTAAAAAAAAATGTGTCTTCGTGGAAGCCACATCAAGGCTGTTTTTATACCTTGTATCATTTTGCTTCGCCGAAAAATCCTCCTTTCTTTCCTTTTTTTTTCCTCGTGCTTCGTTTTCGAAACACACCTCTCGCGAATCTGATCCGGTTGAAAGACGTGCCCCTTTTTACGAACAACGTTATACTGTCATGCAACAAACGAGGTTCCGCATTACGCGAATAACTCGATGCGCGCGTGGATTGATTGCAAGTTTCTTTGCGCGAGTTCCTTCGTGCAAAATTCGAGCGCGGGAACATGATTCAAAAAACCGATTCAGCGGTACATCGTTTCAACGCTTAACTTGCACGCCGATCCTGCGCCAGGAGTATGACAATTTTACGGGGCCCCAACAGATTCGGTGACGTGCAAATTTCCATTTTACACGCTATCACGGATACTTCGAGGTGTTCGCCAGTGGCAGTGCAAAAATGACATTTTGTCTTTTCACTTTACGTTCTGTAATATTTTCACCAGCGCTGTACTGGACACATTTCCGAAATTTTTCACGCGAAGGAAAGACAAGACTCCTCAGACACGTACCTGACTATCGTATTTGTGATCCCGAATACGATTTCCACACACCCGCTGTCCCCAACCGATGCAATAGTGGTCGGGAAGAAAGCTGAGCGGTGTCAAACTCGATGCAATATCACGATATCGCTATAATATCTCGCGCATTGATTTTTTCAGCAGATGTATCCACCGTTTATGGGCGGTGGACTTTCGTGTGCACGATGCATGCAGCACGGTTGAACGTCAAGATTGTGGGATCATCGTGCAAGAAATCGTTACCGAAAAAGGCGGATCCCAATGAACTGCCCCGTTACCGATCGCCTGGGATCCGTCGTGCTCTTCATGATAACAATATAGTATGATATATTCATAAGAGGATATGCACCTATACAGGGCGCAACGCCTGCGCCAGTATTTGCGTCTCTTGGTGTTGCTACACGCAGACGGTGGGCCAAGCGTGCACGTGAAGATCGTTGAGCCGAAGAGAGCAAGCCCGAGCAGAAGGGAAGGAAAGAGAAAGAAAGGGAAAGAGTTACATGCACGTACGACGTACGGTCACCCTGCGATCGACTCATGGGAGTAAAGGTTTTACTGATGGCATACCCCATACACGCAGAGAGAACATATAGGCAGAGGTTCCCACACTGTAGGCCATGATTTATTGGCCTGCCACCCGCCAGACCTGCTGTCATCATCGTCCCATGATTGGTCCAAGATACAGCGAAGCGTACCGTATATAACTTCCCTTTCTGCACGATCTTCGCGCCATATCTGCTCCTTCTTTCCTCGCGCCCCGATGAAACAGGAAGGCCTCGTTTGATGCCGCTCTACAACCGTCCATCCGCCTTGTTTTACCTTATGCAGCACCGATACCCGCCGCTCGAGCCACCACTTAATAATTACCTCTTTCTTATCTATGTCACGAGCATTATCTCCGCGTAGGTAGCGCCGGACTTGCCTTTTTTCTTCTGCCTCGACCAAGGACGCGGCTCTTTATTGAACGGTACCTTTGTTACTCGGCTGGTCCGCCACTGCTAACGTGGTTATCTGTCTCGTTGGAATGGTCCTGAATTTTCTTTTCCGCCGCTGCTAATTGCGTACGCGGTATTTCTCTTTCCCTTTTTCTTCCTTTTATACGACCAGGCACATTCGATGCATACGCGATGCCTCAGGAAGAATGAAATTTCGTTTACGTGCGTAATGACGAATCGGGTTTCAATGGTCCCGTGCCATAGGTCATTACTCTTCCCCTTCTCCCTACGTGGCAAATGCACGTACACTATCATGGGAACATGCACCATCGGTCGCAGGCGTAATCTAATCCTAAAGACCTGTGCCTAGTCTGCACGACGAAAACGAACGGTCAATTTGTGTTCTCCGCGAGGGTCAAGGCGGACAAGGGAGATGACCAGGGATAGGAACGTGGATGAACGTAAAAAGGGTTAACCATCCCTCGATAATCAGCCACACGTCGACTTCCTTATTACCGGAACCTCCGTGAACCGTTCTCCTAAAATTCCACCGAGAATCAGGGTCACCCACGTATATGCACGTGGTTGCCGCGGTGGCACACGCACGGCAAAACGTAACGACGAGTGTACGGCTCGGTCTCTCGTGGGGGACGAGGCAGGGTTGAGAGTAAGGGAAAGCAGGCAGAGACGTGGAGGGGAAGGAGGGTTTCTTCCAGAAGATGGGGCAAACACGAAGTCGCCTCGGTAGGAAGCGAAGAGGGGTTATTTCGTTCCGTCTCAGCGTGGTTTCCCAAGCGGCAGCCTCGCTCGCCGACTGGCATCGTCTACCGTTCGGCACACAGTCGAACTTGTTCGCCACTGAACGACGGACGTCGCGGCGTCGCCGTCGCCCACCACACCAGACCTTTTCACCGGAGCCAGCAATCAGGAAAATCGGCCGTCACGATGCTTCGTCACCCGCTTCCACTCGGCCTCCTCGTTGTATTTGTGTCAGTGTTCTCGCGTCGAGCCACCGGTTGCGCTTTCTGCGAGAGGCTGTCACAGCAACAGCTGCAGCTACGTCAACTGCAACAATTGTCCCAGCAACAACCGCAACATCAACAGGGGTACAAAACGATCGGCAGCCCGAGGCCGTTCGGCGCCGAGAAACCGAACAGGGTGCAGGAGTTCAGCAGGACTTGCGTGCTGCACCCCGAGTACCAGATACCAGCCACCCTTCGGCCTGGTAACGTATCTCAGTGAGTACACGCTACCCTTTTTCTTCTACCTTCGTGTCTCGTGTCCGTTCAAATTTGTTCGGCCAGTTTCTTTTGATTGACCGCTCTCGCGAAACTCGGGACCGAATGCTTTCTGGCGTTACCGACTGGGTATTATAGATACCAGGTGTTACTTGACTCAATTAAAATTAATTAAGCCTTCTATTTTGAATGGAGTTTGTAATTGTATGTAAGACGCATGTAAGATCTTGCATTGTTGTTTTCCTTGCAACACACTCGTAAGATATTTCTAGAATATTAATGGTGCATTGATAAATGGGAAAGAGCATTGCTGCCCCACATTACTATACCCCATATTATTCAGCCGTTCGAACTATCCTCCCTATCAGTTTTCAATATTACTAAGCATGCAAATTGCAGTACATAAATAGGCGTAGGGCTTATCCTCAAAATACGGTGATTGGAAAGAAAATTTGAATACAAGTTTGAAGTATAACGATTGCAAGTACAGAGCCCATGGACGGTTATCTGTATAGATAATAAAAGCAAGTATATAAATGGTTAGAATATCTTGTTACATTTATCTGTCTTTTTATTTGCCCGCAATACTCCATCTATTTTTGCTAGAAGTCGAATCGCTTTCCATCAAAGTAACATGGATTATATTACGGTCCAATTCGTTCGGAATGCCAAATCCTTTGGCCGGGCAATATAATAGAAATGTAGATACCTGTAGATTACATTACCGGGAACGTATTACATCTCCGACTATCGAGTATCGAGGTACACTAGAATGAGTAATGTATTTTAGAAACCGCCAGTTCAACTATGCAACAGTCGTTTGTACACAGGAGAACAATTGGCAACCTGAACCGCACTTTATTTTACATAATCGTCTTAATCATCAAACTGTTCGTCTAAAACACGCGTCACATCTAGCATGCTAGCCCTAAATATGAAACAACCGTGAGTAAGGTAAGATCGCAGTGCCATTAGCCCCAGACGAAACGTGTCACCTTTATGACGTTAAGATTCTTATTATAAATTAAATTGTCACCCCCAGTGGGATGCAGCATAAGTTGCAACTGTGTGGAGCAACGGTAATGCACAGATTTCTTTTCTCGACGAAGGTGCACTTTGATCTAAAGATAAACGAAACGCAAGAAAGGTGCATTCACTTTTCGTCGAACCATAGAAACAATTCGTGCGAATTTCGTTTGCGTTAAATAGCTTGTTTATTCGATGCACGTGTACCCAAGCCTATGGAGCTTTGAACGTTTATACGAGAACGTCACGAACCACGTACCGTGTTTCATCAACCGTAGCACCGATTTTCCAAATGCAATTTGACACAAATTACTCGGTAGATGATATAATTATTTGTGCATTCCATGGAGCGTGAAATAAAAAATAATACTTTCCTTTAGGGTGTTCCTAAACATGTTTTTTTATTAATTAACTGCTCAATGTTAACACTCTTTGCATATATTATTCGACGATAACAGGTATATTGTAAAATATAATTTAAAATAAGACAGAAAGTCATTGTTGGTGAACAGACGTATGAAAACTATTATAGAGTACGTAGATATTGTTATTGTTGTAGCTATTGTCGAGATTTCTGATCGCATGTCTACATGTTAAATGAAAGTCTTGTGTTTGAAAGCACCGATCTCCATTGAACAGTTTGTTTTCAAAGTTTTTAAAACATTAGGTGTGTGGTAGTGAATACAAATTTTGCTTTCAATTTCATTCGATGTTCAGTTAGGCATGCAATAGAGATTGTGTAAGCATTATTGAATGAAATGTTCAATTGTAATAAGTTTAATCGATACTTATATAGTATAGACAAATTGAAGGGACAAGCTGTTATGTATAACTTGTATTAGCACAATCGATTCTAAATGCCAGTTCTTCTTTTACTAACATAGAAAATTAGTGGCTTGCTATATTAGTAACAAAAACTATAGGTATTGCACGGTTCTTATCTGCTCTTTACGATGCAATGAATTTCGTATGGAGAAAGTTTTCAATATTGTATTTTTAATGAAAATGATGTCTGCTTTCTAAAAAAAAGCTATACATAAGTCACCAATGTAAGCAAATCATTAATAGAAATACTTTATACGCGTCATATTACATTTTTACATTAATTTATTGTAGGCTATTGTCACGTAAATTGCTCATTACTATACTTCTCGTATATTCATCCCCATTTGTTGAGACGCAGAAATATCAAATTGTTATGGCTATTAGTTACACCAAATTGAGAACGATCATTTTCAACTAAAATCAGTAAACTAATTGGCACAAATTAATAATTGCACTGAATTATTATACTGATACAGATATAATCTTTACATTATTTGTTACATTATTCCTAATAAACGCACTACTTTGTCGGGCCAATATTGTCGTCAAACATTTCCTTGCAATGGTTCCACGGCACTTAATGGTCCGATGCGTCGCGACGCTACGCGTCATAAAGCCCTGCTATCAGACGGTTTCCGCGAAACTCGGACGCAATTCTAATTGCACAATTGCTCCGAACATTGAAACGCAAGTTTGCGCCTTAAACTTGAACTTTACACATATACAGTGGAACCTCCCGTATCCGAACCCCCATTATACGAACGTTCCATTTTCCGAACATTCTGTTATCCGAACAGTGTTTGGCAGTGATGTTTGCGTGCAATGTATGTATAGTTTTCAACATTCGGTCGAACGAATTTTCATCATAAAAATTTGGTATAAAGCTAACATGAAAAATGTATGTGATTTAACAGCCAAGAAGATTTAGAACCCTTAGATACTAGACAAATTGTAAAGTCCCTTGACTCTTATTTAAATGAATGAAATTTGGGAAAGTGATTGTTCCAATATCTATATTACTTCGAACATGGGAGGTTCTACTGCATAGGTAACTGTTCTACTGATACTTTAACGTTAGCTTCGCGATTTTTCTCGTTCACGCAACGCACGGTACACGACCCATGCAAACACTTTGCGAACGACCTGCAAATGGACTTTAAACAGGCAAACCGATCGAACGATCGCGATCAACGCGCTACCATTCTTAGCCAGCTCCATTCAGTCCTGGTTCGTCGCCCGGTCCCTCTCCCGCTGTAGGTTAAAGCGAAAGGTCGCGACGTTTCTGCGGTAGCGGGGTCTAGGGTAAGTAAGACGCGTGCAAGGCGGCGCGGCGTCGCGATGCCACGCGTCGTAGGCTCCACTATTGGCGCGAATTTCCACGAAAGTCGGAGAGACGGCCTCTGCGTTTGCGGCCCGAATGACAGAATCAATTCGAGTCTGTCGTGGGACAAACCGGCCGCCAAAATTAGACGGCGGGGGTCGTGGCTGCGCGACCCCAGACGCCGCGACGCCGGCATTGTGTGTAGACGCTAATTTTACAATAGCCGTTTCAGTGCCAGGCCGTGAGCGAAGAGCACGTGCGGCGTCCCGACGCTCTTCTCGGACTACGTTAACGGGTTGAGCCCCGACGACGACGACGCTTGAACGGATGACAGGGTTAGCGAGAGGGTAGGGAGGGAGGTAGGGAGGGAGGGAGAGTAAGATCGCATCGGGACGAAGGAAAGAGAGAAACAGCGATGGCTATGCCGAGGCGTAAACTTAACCGGTACGATATTTAAAGGGGGACTTCTGTACGATCAAACATTATGACTAAATATAAACGGCACGCTGCATTTGTACTCCTGATATCCATTTATGCGTGGACGCGCGTGCGTGCTTGTATGTATATGTGTGTACGCATACGCGTGCGAGTACGCGCGACCGGTTACATTTAAGGGGTTGTGCCTACCTGTGACTTTTCGAAATATCGATTCCCGGGCTCTGACGGTTTCACGAAGCAAGTTCAAAAATATCGTGGGATGGATTAAGTTGAAAAAATGTAATTCCACGTACATTTGATTTCGAAGCCAGCTTGAAACTTTCAGCGCGCTTTTCTCGATGCCGTATTTTCAACATCGATGACTGAAACATCTCGAGATCGTTGTTGAGATTGAAAATTGTATTAATTTACAAACTCGACCCTGCACTTATTCTTCCACATATTATTATATATCACATATCACATATTGTTTCATTGAAGCACTGCATCGTGTGTATTTACGTTTAATACGAATCGAACATTAATATCATACTGGATGTAGATGAAATTATTGCAGCTTCTATTACCTGAGTCCACGCAAGGGGCCGCCTCTCACATTACTCGTTAGCCCCTGTAACGGGCCGATATCATGGACGGTCAGTTACGTAGAGCCACCGGAAAATCCTGAAGAAGCCGAAGGAATAAAATGTATGGAGAACCGTTGGAATCATCGTTTTCTATACGAGTAAAATATATTAAAATTATCGAGCGGAAATGTCAAGCGAACCTTGTTCCATTGAAGCTTGTGATTTATTTATTACGTCAAACGGATTGATTGACGGAGAAAAATGGTAGAGGAAGATATATTGTGTAATCAAATTTATTTTTTTCCGACGCATTGAACCAGGTAAATGTTTCCTTCTACAAGGAAATCACTTCTCCTTTTCGTATATGAATAATTTCCTGCAGTTCGCTGGCATGTAGAAATACAAATCTCACGTAACATTTCAAATATTTTATGTAATCCAATTACCTGGTGTAAACTTATTGGCCGATAACTTTCATTTAATGTATTCGTTTTATAAATGCTTTTCAGCAGCAGATTAAGAATCTAGTTTAAAATAAAAATGCACATTAGATCAAGAGTAACTTGTATAAAGTGCAAACACGTACCTATGTTACATTATATTCTTCTCTACCATACTTCGTTACCATTGTCAAGAGATAAATATATTTCACATTTCATTAAATAACGATTTAGAATAATTTTAATTCATGCACTTTATTAATGCATTCGTTTTATGTATTACTTTTTAAATGATTCCATTAATTCATATAAATAATTATATAACTAATCCCTGAATCGTTATTTCCTTATTGCCATTCGGTTTTCATCAGGGCAGCGTATAATTCGTATTTTATTATGATTTAAATAAGGAACTTTGGCAGTCTATACGTTTTTAATTGACAAATAATTTGAAGATTGATAAAATAGAATTAAGACTGCAAAGCTCGGTAAATCAACGTCAACTAAATTATAATAAATTACTTGCGATGAAATGAAGTACATATTATGATGAATGTAACAGCGCAAACACGGTGGCCTGTGAAGAGTTTGAAGCCGGGCTCCCCTCTTTTCACGTACATCGGTGCGGAGGATCGGAATTTTACGATATCAGAGACACGTGCTGGCCTTTATTGGTTCGAAATTAAATCTGTGAACCCTCCCGAGGGCAATTTGCAAAAATTGACGCCGAGCACGGTACTTCTGTACGCCACATCGAGCAGCTTGGGCCACATTCCGGAATTGCACGCGAACGAAAAGCAAAAACGTCATCGGTCCTTAAGATTTCAGCAACGTAGAAGCAAACGTCGACTGACCATATCTTGGAACAAAAGGTACAGTAAATTGGATTTTCTGAATAAGCATATTTAGCCCCCAAGTGCAAAATGTCAAAGTGCAGTGAGGCAACGAAACGTAATAGTCCATGGATTGAGACAACGAAAGTGATAGTGTAGTGGTGTAAAAGTATTACATGCTTCTCTTTTGAAAATGTGTTTCGTCATTTATACGCTAAATGTTTCATTTTAATAAACTGGTATCACAGTTTTATTAGATGTATTATTTAATTAAGTTTATTATTTTACTCTTGGATTAGTTCGTTTCTTGACTACAACTTGCCAACGGTAACTTGCTTACAACGAGTTAAAGCCGCCCCGTGATGCACACTACGAATTCGAAGAAAAACCATGAATTTTTGCAGCAACATAGATCCCCATCTGTCACACTACTGTTTAGCCGTGACATCGGGGTCGCAGCCTCATCCTCTAACCCTTTGCGCCGCGCAAAATGTTTTACGGGTTCACCCTCACCCGGCAAAAGGGAGTTCTTCGGCGAAAGAGCAACAGCACCGTGGCATTCCGGAAGGACTTCATTGCGCTCGTCAAACGAAATTGACGCTCCACAGGATGAAGTACGATACTACGTACAATTTTACCTTATATGTGGTTAGTAATTATGACTTGAGAGGACTTAATGCCATAATATTGTCTGCGCTATACATATAGCTGTGCCTTTTCGAGTAAAGTGGAAGGCAGGCACTTCGTCTTTGCACTGAATTGAACATGTCGCCTTTAGAAATACTCTTGCGCCAATTGTAACCCATGACCGTTATATGACTTTTTAATATTATAACGCGCGTCATAATTTACTGTTTAATCTTTCCGCGTTGTTTATGCTCGGAACTTATGCCATGCTACGAGTTACACTCTTGTTCTTCAATTTTCACACGTGATCTGTAGCACCATAATCGCCACGTCCCGAAACTAATTATTTGATTGCGAATTATCACAAATGAGCTTACTTTGCAAAAGCATTCGGAGAAAAAATGAAAAATGAATCGTTTGCCTTTTTCGAAATAGTGAAAAATAATTGGTATAAGAATGATTTTGATTGATTTCTCGATCCGTACCGTAAATTCTTAATGAACACGTAATCAGTATTGCTTTTTTCTTGTGCCAGGTGAATACGAGAAATAACGTGTCAAATCGTGTAGCAACAGATACCGTAAAGTTTCGAAAAACGCCTGAATTACGGCTACGCACTGGACATTATACCACTGCCAGTTTGCGGAAAACTGACGGATTCATCAATTTCCGGTATCGTCCTTCAGGAAATACTTCCAGCATCTTTTATATTCTACCTTGCGGTGGAGGGATCGTGAAAGCTAAATTGAGTGCACCAGGAATATTAAGGGTAATAAACCTACCTTTGTTATATCTGAATTACGCTTAGTGATAAATGTAAGATATCAAATATACATATATTCAAAAAACTATTTACAAAAATAGAACGTTTATGGGGGATTTAGAAATATAATCTGTGTAGGATAAAACATTTGCATAATAATCGTTTCACAAGATAATTTTATATTTTATTTATAACTCGTTAATCTGTAATTTGACAAGAGTTGCGTATCGTGTTATACATCTTTACTCTTAAAAAGTGACCTGTATACAAGTATTTTGTCATAGAATAACGAGAAAAAGGCTTTCAATTTTTATAGTATGCAATATCACAAAAATCAATCGTATTACTCCCTTAATAAGTGAACCATTTTTCCAATAGGTATGATTGCATATCGGGGAACAGATCTTGATACAGATATCAATATTGTAAACAATTTACATTTGTAGGAAAAGGAGGTAGTAGGGTATGCATCATTAAGGGTACCACCTTTAACTTCAGGGAAGACATACACATTACGGATATCCGCTACACCACAGGAATTAGTACGAGTGTCCACCATTAAAGTACTAGCCACCCATGAATCGTCTACGATATATCCACAGGTAAAGATAAAACCTTTTTTTCAATACAATAATATTTAATAATAATATTTAAGTGCGCAAAGTTAATCTCTCCGTACGTGAAAATTATAGCGGTGTATTTACTTTGTTTCTATTATTTTCCTGAAAGACATAAACTCATAGATGAATTAAACAATTTTTTGCAAACATATAATACTGCGTAATGTATTTCCCATTCATGTGACAAAAGAAATTATTGCGCATTCGTCACAAATTTCGAACCCCACACACCTAAATCGAACCCCGCAAAGGTATACATACTTTATGAAACCAATTCCACAACTTCAATAGCGAGTAACATAATAAACCAACTCTTTCCTTAAACATTGCCCCTCCTTGTAAGAAAAAGAGAGACAGATAATGGGCAATAACGATCAAATTTGAATTTCATTAAAACTCAAAGTAGCAGCTTCGTTAGCAAAAAGCTAAACAAACTCGCAGAATGGATGAACATTTTGTTTAGATGCCGTCCAAAAGTGCGCCTCGCGAGTACCGATCTCTAAGGACCTGCCACGAGGTGACAGTAGGGGTGGAATCTGCAGGGTCTGCGAAATATTGCATCCTGGTGCGAGAATTAAAAAATGGATCATCGTCCGCCACTGTTACAACAATTCCGGACCAATGCGGTCTTCATCGTCGACGACGATCCGAATACACTTTCGAGGTCTGCGAAGAAAAGCAGAGTCCGCCGAACGACAGAGCGCTTCCGTTTACGCTGAAAGAGTTGCAGCCAGGAAAGGCTTACCTCCTTCAAATTACAGCACAGCTGAAGGGACACTCTTTATCCTATCCGTTATTAGTCGTACGTACCCGACGTTCCTGTCTACCTTGATATTTGTATGTCTCATCCATCGAAATAGGACGATAAACGATGTATGTTTGAGGCGAAAACCTCAGATGCATTAATTCCTAGTACGTTTAAAATGATTCATTTTCTGTTTTTACGATTCACGCCGAAACGCGTGAATAATCAATGATCAATTTACTCATTAGTATTTTACCGTTGCTGGAACAAGTTTTTACTTTTGTACAGCGCGACGAATTTCGAAAACTTGCAACGGTATTTCAGTGTTTGCTGCTTGAACGTAATTTTATATAAAACGGTGAGTCCTTTATTAATGTGAATTATATTAAGCAAATATTAAGCGTAATGACAAAGACGCTTCTATCCTTGATAACCGCGAATGGAATTATCCATTTTTGGCCTCAATTTGAAAATTTATTGACGAACTGTTTTAATAATTGAGGTGCGGATGAGAATACCGATTGGATGTAAATGCGATATTTATTAGATTTTTAGTATGCTGGTATATTTGTGTTCGTGGTATATCATTGTTGAGGACAAAGTTGATCAGCAAATGTTCCTGTTAAAGATAATACTAATGGAATATTATATTTATCGGCGACCTTAATAAGTAGGTACATTAATATTCAACCCCCATATTACTATGAAAAGATATTGTCTTAATTATGAAACCTATCACTTCATTTCGAGGCTAAATCTAGTCTAGATTTACAACATACAATAAACCCAACAATGTTCACCTAGAATTTGTATTTCTTTCTAGTTTAACACTTTTGTTTTTTACTGCAAAAACAAGTGCACATCAAGATTGTTGTCGATGTAAATACCAGTTACATTTTATACTGTAAATACAATACGATCATAATAAAACGTGGCATAATGTCGATATTACAGATCGAGTTATACAGCACGGTGCTAGTAATCGGAACTGCGTGTAACTGTATAATTTAAAGAATTCGTGGCTCGTGTTTTATCATTCAATATCGCATTTGTTTATGCGGAGAAGGGTGCCACTTTAATCCTGTGTCATGTTACATAACTGTACAGCGACGGATTCTATGTTAAGAACAATTTTTTTATAACGCAAACGCATTTTGTAAATTTAATATAATACAAGTATGAACATTTTTTACAATTCAGATTTTGTTACGATCATTTCATTGAATTTTAGATTTCCCAATATCCTTATAATTCGTATTCCATCAGCAACCTCAGTTTTTCACCTGCCGAATTCTGAGGTTCAAATTGAAGCAACGAAATTGCTTCTGACAGGAGCTTTCTTCTGTCTTCTCCTGGGCAAGCTGATAATTCTCTCAACGCGACTGCAGTATACAGTGACAGTCGGACACCGTATGGATCCAATTTTTTGGTAGTCTCTTTAATAAGCTTGCACAATTCCGGTTTCTTCGGATCGTCAGGTGGTAATAACTGAATCAACGAATGACTAACAGCGATGCAGTGTTGATGACTTGGATGCAACAACGTAGTGAGCCTGCAACCGAATAGTGTAACACGAAATCGTTATTCCTCGTTCAATATATAACGAGACTATTGAAAGAAAACGATTTAATGTATAATTGAAAGTTTGTGAAAAAATGTTTCTACAAAAAAGAAAATTTTAAAAAAATTGATACTGCACACAGTAGAAAGTGTACAACAACCGATGGTAAAATACTCGAGTGCTGTTATTCTCTATTATAAAAAAGTATGTGCCTCGTAATTTTTCTATTCTATATAAAACGAATGAAAATCATCTTACCTGGAGAGAAGATCAATCAGTGTATTCTTAGTGGCTTGAATCATAACTTCATCGACGTCCTCTTCTAACTTTGCAGTGAATTGCAGCACTTCGGACGCAGTGAGTAGTCCAGGGCACAAATTGCATTCCCATTCCGATTCAAAATCTAGCGAATCTTTGGGTAATATAAAACCATTGTCGTGTGGACATTTCAGGGTTCCAAGATGGGTACCCAATTCTGTTGGATCGGAGCAACGTTCGCAACGACACGAAAAGTATTTGGTTTCCAGAAGGTGAGCCCTACGTGCCCTGGTTGCCCAAAGGGCATGCGTGTACATAGTACTCAAATGTTCCCCCCTGTAAGTAAAAATACGTGTATATAAATAAATGTACTGGTACACGTGTGCGGAAATAAAAAATAATGTCGTAAAAAACGACTGAACTTTAAAAACGATTTGTTCATTTGTAAAACAGAAATAGGTGTTCAATGTAATTATTATTATCAATTGTTTTTGTGAAAGAAATTTTGCCTCGAACAAATACGATACGATATTTTCGTAGCGTTAATTCCGCGAAAAATATGCATTACTAGAAATCGGTACCACTTTCATCAATTTCTTTAACGAATGAAAATGTCTGGTATGTTTATAATTCAGAAAGGAAGTTACTTTCTATTCTTAAGATAAATGGGACGCTGCTAAAATTTCCCCATAATATTTCTAAATTGTTTTGCATATTCATGTAATACATACATTCATATTTGAACACTTTTTTTTACGCAACTACGTAAAAGCCAATCGAATGTGTGCATCCAAGAAAAATATGAAAAGTAATGTACGTGTAATATAATTGATTACAGATAAGTTTATGAAAAATAATATGAACATGTTTCAATATAATTATAGGTATATTAAAAAAAAATTAATTATTGATCAAATAATTGACTGAAACGAAGATATAATGAAATGTGCATACTTTTGTACAGGGCAAACAGCTTTCACTGTGATTCGAGGTCTTCCTTTGTCATCGATTGTAAAACTGTGTCTCGTGTTAGCTAAACAAGAATGTTCTAAAAGGCACGCAGTTTCATAAATTGCAACGCAACCCTGAGGTGGTACAGTTTCCAATGCATTGACGTCTATTAAACCACAAATCCTTCCAACGATTTTTTCGTTAGAAGAATCATCAGGTAAAAGACGTTCGATATGCTGTTTTACATTTGCAGCTTCTTCGTAGGCGGTTGTCCCTGGACCACGAGAATTATCGTGGCTCTGCAATTTTTCAATGGACATCCACTGTTTCGATTTTCTCCGCCACAATATTATCATACGTATTACGAGAAGAACGTCGCATCTGTAAAAAATAATGATTATTGTAAATAAACTGTCTCGTGACGAAAATTCGTAGATACAATTAGGTATCGTAAAGCACTGCTTGTGCTTTATGCAATGAAACGATGTTATTAACAAATTTTAATCTGTATTAAGTGCCCAATATTTTTTGATAAACCCAGGATCATCTTGAGATTTTTAAATGGATCTTTTTTATTTTTATTGTTTCGTGATGCTGTAGGAAATGTGTTTCGAAATGTTTTTTTTATCTTCATTCGTTGCACATTCAACGTGGATTAATTTTTGTTAATAACGTTATCGTCTATCCTATTACAGTAGGCACCCTGTATAGATCGACTGAGAAAACGATACTACCTATACAATGACCAAATAGAATCTTATAGGTAATGTTACAAACCTAGGAATGATCTTCCCTTTTCGAAGAAGGGAACATTCTGAACCGTGGCTATTCTTATCAGCCAGACCAGAACAATCTGTCTCACACGCCGGCCAAAGGCATCCCGAACATCTTGTGTAAGTGTCCCTGCATTTCCTTCCACAACCAACGCAAACCCTCTGGTCTATGTGTAACGCTGGTCCCCAAACCAAAGGAGGCTCCGACAGTACCACATCGCCCGGATTCAAATCTCTTGACGCCAATAAATGTCTTCCAAGTTCGGAGTTCTCGCGAATCTCCCACGCTTGACAAGCTGACTTATGTCGAGGCCAGTCCTGCCTCTGGTGCTCCTTGTTGCAATAAAATTGTCGTTTGCAACCACTGCATTTCAGCGTTGCAGTTTGATCACAAATTGGGCAGACGCCATTCATTTGTTGCTCCATCGTCTATCGACTTCCGGGCGTATAATTCTTGCCTTAGATTCAATGATATATTTTCTTTAAATATTGTAGAAATAGGATTCGTCGTGGAGTTAAACGTTTCGAGGAAGATAATATGAATAATATTTTGTTACGGAGGGCAGTTTTCATTGAATTATCATTAGGGATGAATGTCTCCAACCCGGAAATGAAAGTCAGTCTATAGTATGAAATAAAAGTTGTTTTACGTACCTGATGTAACTTGTATAAATATTAACGACGTAAGAATTAAATGAAACGGTGGAACATTTCTGTTTCTGTTAAATATTTCTTTAGTTCAGAGATTTTCGAACGAGAAAGAATCGGCACGTGCAGTGAAGGGGCTTGGAAGACAACTACTCTAAAACTGTGGCGTTTCAGTTCGGGGATCACACGGTCTATGTATACGGTCTCGGTTTAATTATAGGAACGGTATGGCTTTGTACACGTTCCCATTTCTGACCAAAAACATATGAGAGATTTTTTTTGTGTAACAGGAATTTATTATGGCTATTTATGATACATAGTTTATTGCTAAACGTATACACAGTAGGAAAAATAATTCGGTGATTTGGAATTGCAATAATTCACATTATGTAAAACGATATTCCGTCCATTGAGTATCCATGAAAGAATATATTATGAAAGGGACATTTGTCATAATATTTTTTATTTACGATAAACTTAGCACCTTCGGGTATTATTTCTAATCATAATTTAAACACTGTATTTACAAAAATTTTAATAATAGGTATTTTTAATTATTATACGATAATTATATTGTACAATGTTACAGTTATCGAATGTGCACCTTATATTTGTAAAAAAGAAAAATATAAAAATTATTCGTGAATAAAACAATGCTCGAAAAATAATCCCAATGAACTAATGGTACGAGACACCGGTCGTAGAACATAATAATGGTTATATGCACAAATAAGAAGAAATATATCTTCTTTTCTATACCTGTGCTAATCATTTTTCAATAGCGTAATATTAAAAGCCTCTTTCATGAATCTAAAAAATCGTACTCTATAACAAATATTAATATCTTGTATCACTTCGCAAATAGCCTCTTATTAATTAATACTCTCGAAATGTTCAATATGAACATTGTACTGTACTTAAATCGCATAAAAAGGTCGAGCTATTATTAATGTACTTGAATTACATGTATTTCACGCGTACATATATGTATATACATACTACATCTTTGCAAGAGATTTAACAAATAGTCTGATCATGACCGTCGTGTGATCACTTATTTTTTGGCCGTGTATTATCACCTGTTACTACTTGAAGTTTATGGAGACGTGAATAGTAGAAATGAACAGTCATGACCAGACAAGAACAGTTGTTAAAATAGATACAAGAATTAAGTTCTTTGCTTTATTCATAATTTTAGTAGAAAATATATACGAATCAAAGGTGGAAAAGCTATTTATATTTCTACATAGCAATGCGCTATTCCATTTTTTGTTCTTTCCTTTTTTGGTTCTCCAGGATTCATATAAAAAATTACAAAATAAACGAATACATACATTGTTATATCGAAACAGTGTTTAACGATACTACATGCAATTCATTTCGAAATTCTTTACTAAGACTTTCATAAAGTTATGACTCCTTTCCGTATCAAAAAACATTATCGAGGGTCATTGAACACCTGACACGCGAACTAAATGGCTCTCTCCATGTAAAATATTTACATTTAATTTGTCTTTGTCATTGCAGAAATTTACATATCCATTCACTATATAAAGTGTATGTTATATAAAGAAAATAACATTTTTATGATTAGAAAGAAACAATTACATTCGAAAGATATTTTAGAAACAATAAAACCAGATTTCCATGAGGGTTGTATCGGGTATTTATCGCAGTAACATTTTACTAACGAAATTTTTTCTGGAAGGGCACAATAGTTCAAGCGAGCTATTATGAATAAATATGTTATAAAAAGTATAAAAAATTGAAAGTAATTTCATAAATTCACTTTAACGACTATCTTATCGATCGTAATAATAATTTTACTTACAAAAATAAATACTTATACTTAATTTTTTTGTTCATTGTTCAATATATAAAGGGAATTGTCAAATAAAACCAATAGTCTCAAAAATCTGTTTATCAAATAAATATAAAACTAATACAACAAACGAATTGGCTAGTGTTCCTTCTTTGTGCTATTCTTTACGTTGCCGTTTATATTGCGCCACGATTTCCGGAAGCAAATTGAAGATCGTACCAAATTCCATATGTCTTTCCCTGTACATATTAGATTGTAAACAATTAATGATGGTGACTCATATTCATTCGGGACAATACCGTCGACGGAAGATTCGAAGAAACTAAATAATGGAAACCAAATTCTCGTTCTGTTCGAGTCACGCTGCATCAACGCTTGATTATTTGCTAACGTATGATAGTAAAGAAATAACCGGGAAGTAATGTAGAATGCAACGAAAACATCGATGGAGTAATGTTCGTGCGCTGCTAGGATAAAAAATATACCAAACATATTGAGCATCCATGTAAAGGTATGTAAGAAATATAATTGTCTTGGTGTATCTGAAAGACAATGTAACAATAAAAACGATTATCAAACAAACGGTTACATCGAACATTCATTACCAGAACTGTATCGGTACTTACATTCGGTAATGAAAAAATTTAACATCGTTAATGCAACAGTGTGTCCACTAAACATGTAATCGCCACAGGTTCGAACACCTTGAATGGACATACCAGCACCACGCCATATGACGTAAGCCATGGCAATCTTATTGTACAGCTCTACATAAGCAGAGCTATAAAAAAGATATATTAGCATAACTGTACTTTCCAATAGGTATTTTAATTAATAAGATGCGACTTATACTTTGTCCAATCTTCGGTAACTTTCTTCGGTTGACACTGTAAATGTGCGCCTGGTACTGATAAGGAAGTAATAAGCATTGTAACGCATCTTAACAGGAAGACTGTACCAGATAAAGCAAAAAATCTTCGTAACAAAATAAATCTGTAAATAAAACAAACTGGCTTTATTAAAACAATTTACTATCTAATGCATTATTTTAGCCATTGACTAAATAACAGTTACCTGTATTTGTGAAAAATTAGTACAATGAGCCATATCGCAAATAGTATAGTTCCTGTAACTTCGCACATATCGAATGCCCAAGGAATATGTGGAACATTATCTAAAAATATGTCAGGTAGCGGAGGATATTTCTTCATATCAGGCACTCTATCATGTACGATGACCATCACAAAGGCAGTAATCCACGTAACAATAAATAAATATGCCAAACTAATGAATGCTTTCCAAATTTCAGGTGGTAAATGCGATGCGTGTCCATCTTCTGATACAGATGCTGAGTAAAATTCATGTTCAATAGAACCTTCATTATTCATAACGCTGCTAGGAATCTATTTAAAATAAAACTTTCAACTAATTAAAGCATAAACATTACTGTTCTTAAATATCTTACTTATCTTAAATACTTAAATATCTTATCCAATTTTCTTTTACATTAAGCGAATATATTTAAAAGTGGATGATGTTACAATACAAATATAGGATAATTCTTTCTTACTTCGTGCTTGTGGTGGCTGTAAAAATTTGTCGTAGGAAATATATCGACATATCCCAATTCGAATAATATTGCCACATTATCCCTCTGCAATTGTTTTATGCTAATGTATAGCCTCTTTATATCACCAATTTTCTTTAAATTCGTAGCTATCAGCTTTAAATCGTCTTCTTTCAGGGTCAAGAGCACCTTTCCATCTATTTCGTGATCGAGAAATAAATCAACAAATTTTTCATGCCTAGTTTCATTAAGCCATTTTGTTACATCGCTCTGCGTCCACTCTGCTATATTATTTTCAGCCATTGTCTATAATATATCGTACTATGAAGTTGTAGTAATCCTGCAAAAGGAAATATTATGTATGTACTAATAACTTGCATTCACACTGCCGCTAAGTATAAAACTGTTAGTGATATATCCGGAAATAGCACGAAGGGATTTTGCCAAGTAAAATAGTGAAAATAAGGCATAGTTATCTTCTAAAAATATCAAAAATATGAATATGTTATATAAATGACGTATCCAATTAGTATCTATAATAATGGTATGAATAATGGTAACAAAAATAGTTACAATGTCATAATAAACACCACAATAAAACGAACCAATAAAATTAATCAAATATTTCAGTAGAGAGATAGAAAAAAAAAATGTAATCTATTCGTCAATTTATGATCGTAAAATTCTTGTGAGAGCAATAAGTTTTATAGAATGGTTTATGTTTGAAAATACATTTAACCTAGACATTGAACATTATTTACCCACCTTACAAATTTAACACGTGTTATTATCAAAGCTAGATATCACAATCTTTTCGTGCGTTTATTGTACATAATGTATGTATATCGTGAACATCATAGACTTATTGTCGCACAAAACCGTATGTACATTGGCAGTATTTGTAAATAAACTAATCCAGACAGAATCATTGATAAAAATGTCACGGCGACACTCGGACACATTCATCACTTTAGTTCTTCGATTCAGAGCATGGAAATGAAGCACACATCCCTATAAATTTCGCAGTTACATGCTTACAAAGTTAGTGTACTATGAATTCTGAATCATACTGATTGACAAATACTGATAATGCATGCGATAGCGAACAGAATGCATGGTTTAAGTTCAATTTACAATCGATGTACATGACTCAAAATGATTTCAGAATGAAATGGTTTTGAAATTAAGTAAAAGTAAAAGTAAAACCTGTGCACGATAAAGCAGTATTGAGAAATATATTGAAAAGTAGATATATACTGTTAATTTGCGAACTGTTTACATATACGCAGTGTAAGAATGAAAAGTCACTACCATAGTGTAGACAAAAATTAAAAAATGTAAGCAAGTGGAATAGTAGTGCATTTTTATATGTGCGTGCGCAAAAAAAATAACAGCCATTTATATCCTATTCTCCTTAAATGATTATATTTACATTCATTTTTTGTTATTTTATTTTATTTTATTTTATTTCAGAAATGTTATTTTTTTTTAATATCATTTAGAAAGGATAATATGGCTGTTAATGTTAACTTTATTCTCCGCACCCACACACAAGATGCAGTACTATTCCACCTGTTCAAATATTTTAATTCTTGTCGAGACAAGTATAGTGACTTAAAAATAAACTCATTCTTATATTGGATATAAAGATTTTGCAAATTAACAGTATATCTACTTTTCAGTATACCTAATTTACTAAAATTTACTAAAAGGTATTTCTTTAACTGTTAATTGTAACTTACACAAGTTTTACCTTTATTTTGACACAGAATGTATGACACTAAACAAAAAACGATGTGCTGCGATAATTAGTTAATTGTAATTTTGTAATTTTTATTTCTTTAATTGATTAATAATAGCCATTCAAAAAAATTAATCATGAAAAATACGACTGAATTAATTTATGGATGAAAATCTTCAATTGATGATTATAAATATTGATCCCTGACCATCAGTCGTTCATTAAAAACTTGAATTGAGAATCATCAATTGTTAGTTTTTAATAAAGGCTTAATTAAAATTTTATTTCATGTGCGCATCCTGTAAATTTCGCGCGTCAGGATTATTTTATATAAAGTTCAAAACAGCCCGGTTAAGTGGAACTCGGATAACCGAGACTCCACTGTACATACAATATCGATACCAATTGTAATATCGATCTCAGTATCGATTCACGATTTGTTTACCGCTAGGACTGTGTGACGTTGGCATTAGTGACGTTGTCACGGTCAGAGTACACTGGAATTACAGAAGTACCGCATTTATCATACTATGGTGTATTCGAAGTTCATTTACATGCAGTAGTCTATAACTGTACAAGGCAGGTCACTTATCGTCCGCTAACGGCTAGTATTGCTGTGACTTATCGTGTTTCACACTTGCCTTTCTTTTGATCGAACGCGCATAAATATACATATACAACCGGCAACGTCAATTGTACATTGGGCCTAAACTACAACATTCGATGCTGAGTTGGCAGTCTTGACGGCGACAAGACTGTTACTACCGTGTATATGTTGAATGATAGCGTGAATTCAAAGTGGAGTTTAGTCATGAATGTACTTAAACGATATACTTAAACGTTGTTACTTGATGAGCCATGAGTGGCCAAAAATTCCAATATGACGAAAGTGGCGGGACATTTTTCTACTTTTTACTTTCGTTCTTGGCACTTCTTCTGATACCTGGAACGTACTATCTTTGGCCACGTTGCCTCAAACAAGGTTAGAATTTTACGTATCTATTTAGTTTAACATTGAAATTCAATGATCTTACAATAGCATCTCACATTTCCGCATGTTCACAATCAATTTACACGGTTTTATTATATTTTACATTTGCTTACGTCCTTATGCAATGTGCTTCTTAATATTCTGACGGAAGAGTGAATACCGCTTAATTACTAATATCCCGTTACTAATTTCCTAATAACCCAAATAACAGAGCAGAATATCAGCAATATCGAGTCCTATAATATACCCTTTAATGGCTTTCGATCTGTGAGTCCTGAGCAATGCACAATGTTACCTTCTTGAGAAGTATTCAATTAAAACATACACATATTATTATACGCTGTTAGTCCTAGAACATATTTCTTAATAGTGTTATTACCGAACTATCTGTTTATTTTAAATGAATGGAATTAAAGTCTTTCATATGGAAACGATTAATATTTGATGTACTTTATAACATTTCATAATTAGATCCTAATCAAGAGGCGAAAGAGTGTCAATGCGATGGATGTAAAAAGAAGAAAATTATCCTACGGCTTAATGAACCATGGAAAGAAACCAAAGCATTATTTACGTGAGTATATATTTTATTATTTGCATATAAATTTCAGCATCTTTTAATGTTACTATATGCTTTCAGGAAGTTTCTTATTATTCTTGGATGGATAATCCTTATTTTTTTGGCATACAAGGTATCACAATTTGACTACGAAATGGCTAACTTTGATCCATTTGAAATACTCGGAGTTGCTTCTGTAAGTAAAGTTGACATATTTAAAACCCTGACCCCTTGCGATTCTATGTCAGGAGTTAAGCTCCATTTGTCTGACGATGCACCAGTACATATCATTTCCTTCTCATTTGCAGAGTTCATCTCAAAGCGATATTAAAAAGGCATACCGTAAATTGTCTTTAATTCTTCATCCCGATAAAGAAACTGGAAATGAAAAAGCTTTTATGAGGCTAACCAAAGGTCAGAATGAACATAAAATACAGTGGTTGATTAAATTATTATGAAGAGTTGGGAAAATTACATATCTTTGCGAACTGTTTGTCAAAAATTTATGTGAATGTTCTTCACAACAGTATATATCATTATATGAATTATTTATATAAATTACACCATAGGTAATTGAATGGGGTAGTCAAGGATTTGTACATATATTTCGTAATAAAAAAGATATCATTCTCAGTGTATTTTAAATTCAAAGTAAAAGTGTCATTTGGAAATGTTCATAATAATTTGATGTCTCACTGTATGTGCTAAGATATTGGTTTACATTAATATAATGGTATCAAAACAATATCACATATATTTAGTAAACATTATAAAAATAGTAGAAAGTTTAGAGATCACCCTTAATTGCCACAGAATCCACAGAATAACAGTATTTCTTTTTATGATAATTAACAGCTTATCAAGCATTAACGGACGAGGAAGCACGTAAGAACTGGGAAAAGTATGGAAACCCTGATGGTCCAGGAGCCATGAGTTTTGGTATTGCTTTGCCCTCTTGGATAGTAGAAAAGGAAAATTCAGTATGGGTTTTGGGGCTGTATTCATTAGTGTTCATGTTCGTTCTACCAACTGTTGTTGGAATGTGGTGGTATAGGAGTATTCGTTACACTGGTGATCAAGTAAGTACACGTTTAAGTGAAAGAAAATGTTTATAATTAATTATCAGTTAAATGGGACATTAATATATCATTAATTTTTAGGTTTTGCTAGCAACAACTCAGTTATATTACGTTTTCTTCATTAGATGTCCCTCAATGTCACTAAAAAGAGTCATTATGATTCTTGCTGCTTCATTTGAATTCCATAAAAAACGAAATGCAGAAATAGTGGAAAGATACACAGACTCAGAAGAAGTTTATTCGGTAAGATATGTGTTAATACTTTTTTCCTTTCTTATGTTAGAGCTGATACAGCTTTTTCTTACGTATTATGAATAAACTAACATTCCTTTATAATCTCCGATTTTGAGGCTGTTACAGATTTTGTATTTCTTTTTTATTTTCAGCTCATTAAGCAGCAGCCAGATTTAGGTGTGAAAAACAAAGAAACACCATTATGTGATTCATATTCAATCAAAGCTAGAGCTTTGATTCATGCACATTTATCCCGTCTAACGCTGAATCCAGATACACTAGATAAAGATAGACAATACATAGTGAAAAAATGCCCATATTTAATTCAAGAAATGGTAACTTGTGTCAACCGGGTAATTTTATTAGCTTATGCTGGAAGAGGTATGTATATGTATATACATCATAAGAAAGAACTTGCAGTATGCACTACATAAATATACATAACTACATAAAAATATTTTAAATATACAATACGATGAAGAACATTTTACTATTTATGTGCATGATTCATACACACATACATTATATATATATATCTTCGCATAATTTAATTATAATTCTTTCATACAGTCCCACGTCTACCAACTATAAAAACTATAGAAAATTGTATGAAATTATGTCCAATGATAGTACAAGGCTTTTGGGAATTTAAACATCCTCTTTTACAATTGCCACATATTACCGAAGATAATCTAAAATGGTTCTTACCAAAAAAGGTATTATTAACTTACATTGCTTAGATTTTTGTACCACTGTGCAATATCTATTTTATGTTTATTTACGTGTTATTATAAGAAATGTAGTAAGCACCTTTATGCTTTTAGCGTCAAATCAAAAGTCTTCAACAACTTGCACAACTGAAAGGGGAAGAAAGAAGACTGATCCTTAGAAATTTATCCGACAGTCAATACGAAGATGTTATGAAAGTTCTTGGAAGCATGCCGTACATAGAATTTAAAGTACGATCTGAAGGTAAACAATATTTCACAAGAGCCGCGGAGGCACGGTCGGCTAGAGGCTGAACTCGTAATCGAACGATCTTCGGTTCGAGTACCGTCACTGCCCATATCAGCCAGCACCTCTGTACATGATACATGTGCTTTACACCGTGGTTCTGGTGGTTCGGATTCCACCTAAAACTGTAGGTCTACTATATGTATAGGTTTAAACTCATGTCCCAATAACTCAAAGTTTCATCGTTCCATAAACGCCATAGTTGTCGCTAATAATCCATACCAGTGGATGATGCGACGTCAAATAAGCAATAAGAAAACATTTATATATTTTACATTTCCTATGATGATATACCACATGTTTGCATTTAAACGTGTCTTAAAATAGAACCTAATATATATTATGATTACAGTAATTGACGATGAAAATCCAACTGTTTACACCGCTGGTGCTATTGTAACAGTAACAGTGTCGTTAACCCGCAAAGATATGAGACATTTGTTTGGCGACGATACTGTTAAAGAGCAAACAATGATCGACGACGATACTGTTAAAGAGCAAACAATGATCGACGACACTAAAACGAACAACGAAGCTCCCGAGGAACCAACGGAAGAGCAAATCCAAACCGTCAAAAAGCCAGCATGGCTTAGACAAAAGAAGGGACAAAAGAAGTCGCACAAAAAAGGAACTAGCAAAAAGTTTGCATCCACCAAAAATGCTCAGACGCAATCGCAGTCCAGTAATAGTGCTCAACAAGCAAATATTCCTAATGCAAAGAAGAAGGAGGATAAAATAGAGAAAGAGTCTTCCAAAGATAAATTGTCCGATGTTAGTGATAGTGACGTCGATACTGATAGAAGTGACGACGAAGATAGCAACGAAAAGAAAGATGTTTCTATTGACGATGATGATACAGAATGGGAAAGGTAATACATATTGAAACGATGCTTCATGTTTGTGATATTAATTGAAGTTAATTATTATCATTTTCTAAAAATAGGTTCCAGCAGAGAATTTCGAAAAGGGAGAAATTTTTAGAAGGTAGGAGCAACTTATCCCACGAAGTGCATTGTCCGCTATTACCAGATGTTAAACAGGAATATTGGTGGGTTTACATCTGTGATCGGAAAAGTCAAACTCTACTCACCACTCCTACTTATGTTACGTCGTTAGCACACTTTGAAGAAGTTCAGTTAAAATTTACAGCGCCTCGATGGCCAGGTGTTTATACCTTTACTGTTTGTTTACGTAGCGATTCTTATCTTGGCTTCGATCAAGCTCAAGATATTAAGGTATGCAATGAGATTTTCTTTATACAATGTAAATTATTTAGATAATTAAAAAAAAATAATTAAAAAAAAATTAAATATAATTTAAATTTAAAAAAAAAATTAAAAATAATTAAATAATTAAAAATTTTTGTCTGCAGTTGGATGTAAAAGAAGCACCAGAAGTACCTACGGAGCATCCACAATGGGATATTTCAGACGAAGAAACTGCGGAGGATGTAGATGCAGCTGATGAACATTCCGAGTACACAACTGACGAAGATATCAGTGACAATGAGTAATATCTATTTCTCTGGTGGGATGAGATAAATAGATATTGAAAAAATTAACATTTTCCCTCTTTTTTTTTTTACTTGTCAAGTTATAATGTACAATGAACTTTTATACCTGAAATTGCATAATCGTTGATGTATGTGGACAATCTAGAAAACTAGTATGGTGTGTAAGATTTCTTAGCGAAGAGAAAGTAATAGTAAATGAAAATCATATTTATTTTAACATCGTTGTTTAATCCTCAGTTTAGGATGTGTATACAGTTTTTTAATAAAATACACTGTAAATCATACATATTGTTGTTTTCGTTTTTGTATTTTAATTTATCGTTCTTGCCAGTAGAATTTGGAACATTGGAATAACGTGAATAAAGGAATAATAGTTCTCACTCGAGTGAAAGTGTAACAAAAACCTTTCTGGGTTACATACTTATTCAACCATGCAATTTTTGTTTTTGTTAAGTACATGTGGACTACTAGTAGGTTCCTTACAAGGCAGTCTGCATTCTACTTTCGTGATAATCGCAATGAATCTCAAAGGGCTCAACTTCTATACTGTGAGTAGAGTCAAATTAAAAATAAACGGAATATATACAGTCAGATGTGTACACGCAATAATAATGAATTTTTTTGCAGATATTAAAATATGTATTTCTATACTTATTCTTATGTATGGCAATTAAGCAAGGTAAGTTCGATGTCTAAAATACGTTTCAGTCATAAATTCTTTTGATTTTACGCTTCTTTATAATATATATTATCTCTATGTTTGCTAAATTGTAATCCATGTATCAAAATAAATTGGTAAATTTCCTTTGTGTATGTAAACTGGGAACGAATGCCTTAACTGTACATATTCTACCGGTCAAAGATACAATACCACCCTTAACAACGAAACCAAAACATTGTTTCGGGCGAAACTTGATATTTAAAATTTCGAGAAAACGCTGCATAGGATGCTGTCTATGGATGAAAATAAAATCAATAAAATACAGGGTGGTATCATTATTTTTGGACGGCAATCTACATTACGATTTCTATTAAACCTCGATCACAGCCAATTGTAGCCAATATATAACGTAGAATTAATACAATATAATGTCTCCAATACATTCTACAGTAACAAACAATCTTTTACAGATATTGTAACGATATCTGAAGACGTGAAGAGGAAGATAAGACGCAAAAATGTAATAAACGGCCCCGTTTATACATACGTAAAAACAGATAAACATGCTAATATTAAGTGGGGCGTACGACATTACATTCCAAAAGCACGAAAATAAAATATATTGCAAGCATAAGCAATAAACCAAATAAGTAACGAAATATATTTTTTAGACCAAAAACTGTCTTATAAACAAATATGAAGTTCTATAAAAGCAAAACGTAAAACATTGGTTCGAATTTAAAAATTCTAAGATCTTGATAAATGAGAAATTAAAAAACATCGTAATTCACACTTTCCTACTCGTCTTCTTATGTCTCCAAACTAAGTACTTCCATTAACTTCCTTTGCATTTCTATCAACAGATTATCCAACCTAGTAAAAGGAAATAAAATGATATTTTACAGTTTCCTGTTATAGACGACATTATATTACTTGTTTAAATAAAAATTTTAATCAGACATACGTGTAACGTAGTACTAAATTGTCGTATATCACATCATGGTCTACGTCCATAACATCCTTATCTTTAAGAATAGATGCGTTCGAAACCTGTTTACCATTCAATTCCTTTGGCACTTCTCTACTATCATTGTTTCCTAAAACTTTTGTATTTTCGTATATAGTGTTAGATGTATTCAAAATACCAGGCATATCACTATAAGTATACTGTATTATACTTTGAAGTTCTTGACGGTATATAGTGGTCATAGCAGTGACAGAATCGAAGATCGTTTCTAGTGTCATAAGTTTTCCTTGCAGGGCCACTATTTGTCTAAAAAAATTCAATATAACAATGCAAAATATGTGCATTCTGTTCATAGTACATTAGCATCAATCAATATACATACTTTACGAGTTCAGGAATATTTCTAACACGGAATTGTGCTTCATGTACTTTCAAGAATTCAAAGACCAATTTCACCATCTCTGTTGGTTTTCTAGCTTTGTGAGAGTGTTCTCCTTTATGCAGTTCGTAAATTTTTACAGCCTTATCATATCTAAGCAATATTTAAATTAAACTGTGCTAACATTCTTTAGTCAGACAACTATGAAAGTAATCAAATTGGTTTTTACTTACAACTCCGACATATCTTTGATATGATCGATAGATTGAACATCGTCCTTTAATTTATTGCTCTCCTCCATAATTGGATTAAACTTTAATTTTATTTGATTCGTAGCTTTAACGAGGTTCAAAACCTTTTCGAAATTAATTTTCAAATCTGCCTTTCTTTCTTTATTTATAGAGCCACTTTCAAATTTGGTACGAAGTTCAAGTAGTTCGTTCAATAGAGTATCTACATTTGTTAATACATTTGTCATATTTTCATTAAATGTATTCACTCTGGCTATTAACAAATCTCTGAAATTTTATATCATTTTCATATTAGTTTGTAAACACATTGCTCAAACCATAACCAGTGACTGGGGGTTTGCAAGAATCCAGATTCTTGAAGTTCAACTTATAAGATCCAAATTGACCTTTGCTACTTTTAAGAAGGCACTGGAATACATGTGGTCAAAAGATAACACGCTAAGTATTACACAAAAAAAATTTTCTCCAGGAATCATCAAAACTCCACATCACTGGTTGCGGGTTAAACTAATCTCGTCCACTTAATACATTTAATATGTACTGTGCTATTGCTCCGTGAATAAGAAACAATACAATACTTACACTTTTATAGTTAGAGCAAAAATATATAGTTGAAACAAATAAACTTCTTGCTTGATAAAAAATATTGTTATCCTATAATAATCCTGTTGCGTTTCGAAATCTATAGGACTTCCTGACAATTGTAACATTTTTTGGACATCTAGAGGAACATCTAACATTGGAATATTCTCTATTAATGGGCTTTCATTTTTAAAAACGAATAATATTGGATACTGAAATAAAAGAATCGGCGTGAATTAAAATGGAAACGTACAGAGTGTTCACGGTATTACTAATCAGCGTTTTTCTCGTAAATGTTAAATGGTAAATGGTATATCGTAAATTTAAAGGTCCCTTTCGTTTATCGAAAAATAGTGTAACTATACAAAATTTATATATGCTACTATGTTGGTCAGTGAAAGCTGTAAAACTTTTTCCTTTTTCATCTTTTCCTAATTGCGCTCACCATTTGCGAGAAAAAACGGTGGCTAGTTATAGCGTGCACATCCACTACATGTATAACAAAATGCAATAAAAATACAATATACATTATACTAAGTATCATACCTGAATTTGTGATAGAAGTGGCATTTGCCTTTCAGTAAGAACTTTACCAAAATAATCTGTTAAAGTTTGTTGATTGACCGGTATCCTACAATCTTTTTCGATCATAGACTGTAACTCCTTAGTCTTAGTAGTATCAACCACTTCGTATGCATTAATTTTGTATGTCGACGTACAGAACACATAGACTATCTAAATAAATAAAAAATACCTGATATAAGTAATCAATTACTCCCGGTACTCGTAAAAGTATAAAAAGTTGTTCGTTAAGAAGTGCTTGATTTAGAAAATCAAACCAAATTTTTTAGGAGGCTATTATTTGTGATCACTTCAACATTAATTTAATTATTTCCTTTAATGGAACAGTATACGGTTGCACTAGAGCATTTAGGCTCACGCGATTGATAAGGACCGCGCTCTTTATAGGTATGAAATGTTGTAGTGATAATTCGCCTATCCGGATGGTGCCGATTGGGATATCGTTTACGATAACAGCGTGCTGCAGCAAATGCATTTCCATCGCGTGCTTCCAATGCAAACAATACTAATCGACATATACAGGGTGTCTGAGGTTCTTCAGACAACCTGTATATATATTGATCCCGCAGGTAACATGTTAATCAAATACTTGAAGGGTAGTGGTGGCTTATATATAGAGGTACTGATTAATTACCTGCTTCGACAAAATAGAATGCAACAATTTAAATATGACTAATTGCGATGTTCCATTATCATCGTACTGTTTACCCCTTTTTTTTGGATCCCATTGTAATGCAACTCTAAACCATTCTACCAATTTATCCCTCAGGCACCTTAGGAAAAACAAAGCAAGTTCAAATGAAATGTTTCCATTACTATACTTAATTCGATAGAAGTTTAATTGATATTACCTTGATAAATTTGTTGGACTGGCGATGTCTTGTGCAAATATGACTTTTCCATCGGATTTAAAGGCGCGGATATCATTGCATTTTTTATTTCTAATATATTGCATCCTATAAAATTCATATATTAGCTAGTATGTATTAATGTATTTGTTTTATTGCATCTCGCATAACCATGTAGAATACCATGACATAGTATGTTGCATTCTT
Organism: Nomada fabriciana; assembly: GCA_907165295.1. Lineage (NCBI taxonomy): Eukaryota > Metazoa > Arthropoda > Insecta > Hymenoptera > Apidae > Nomada > Nomada fabriciana. Next base: position 9,167,984 of record OU015695.1, read on the forward strand.
GGCAAAAATGGCCTTGTACCAGTGACGAGTTCATAAAACAGAATGCCCAAACTCCAATAGTCTACAGAACAACTATATGTTTGTTTCCATAGCAGTTCTGGAGCTACATAATTTAATGTGCCTACTAAAGATCCAGATGTACTATCTTCTCCAAGTTCTTTGGCATATCCTAAGTCTATTAATTTATACGATATCTGAAATCATTTAACATATGTACCGATATTATTACTTTATCTAATCTTTTAGGAAAATGAAATATATGTTTGAAATCTAATATTACTCACATTATTGCGTTCATCCTGCAGTACTATGTTTTCAGGTTTTAAATCACGGTGAGTAATACTCTGGGAATGTAAGTATTCTACTGCAGAGGAAATCTCTCTCATTACAGTGACTGCGACATTTTCGCTAACACCACAGCAGTTTTCTACATTATTTAAAACCTATTGTTTAAAACATAGCAGTTGTACCAGGTGACTCTCTTGCCAATGCACACAAAGGCAATGCCATCACTTAAACACTGTGGTGAAATTGCAGAAATTTCTTACAGAGACCACGAGTGATCACTGCTGTATCATCAATGAAGGCTGTGCGCCCATATGTGTATTGAAAACGAGAGTTGCAAAATGGAAAGTCTCAGGAAAATACAGTGTACACATATGGGCACACAAGTGCCCCTGCTATAGGTGACTCTTTGTCTATAGTTCACTGCAGATATGCTCAATGTTTTCGCAGCAGTGTTTAGGTGACAATATTGCCGTAGAATCCAATGGGGAAAGAATCATCCCGTATAATCAAGTGTCATTGTAATAATACTTTTAGCACGGAAGCATAGACATTGATATTTACCTTCCTGAGATCACCCTTCCTACAATATTCCATACACAGTAAAGGCAGATCTATCTTATCATCAGGATGTTTAAACGGTAATTCTAATCCTTTTATAATATTAGGGTGCTTTAAACATTTCATTATGTTAACTTCCTTAATCCATCTCTTTTTTTGCGTTTCTGTTAACTGTACGATATCCCTTTTGCATATTTTTATTGCTATAGTTCATAGAATATTTTATAATTTATTGAAATACTTTATCTAATGCTAATCAGGTAATGGTTATCCTGATTAATATTGTTTTAAATTAGATTAACTGCTGAATTTTGTGACTTCACTAATGTGAGAAAAGGGTAAACATACCAAGTTTTTTACCACTTGTGTGTACCCAAAGCTCCACGATACCAAAACCTCCAGAGCCTAAAACTTTATCGAGTGTCCACCCCTGAATATGAACTGGTACAGCTGTCATGTTAAATGCACTTTGTCTAAAATAATTGTTTTAAATACGAATAAACAATAACATCGAGTAAAGATTGGCATATGAAAAAAATCCTTTAACCGTACACTTCTTTTGTATTGTATATAAACAGCTATATATATAAGAAGAATAAATATATTTAACACATTCCTTGCATTATGAAACAATCATGTTTACAATATTCTCATTGTTTAAAAGAATAAATACATGATGCGTATGGCAATCATCGCAGGTTGATAATGTTACCAACATAAGATGGTGTATTAGGAAATATGCAAGTAGTGTTACGCGATAGCGTTGGCAGGTTTTAATATCTAGTAACATCGAATCAATAGTCGACAATATAATTGTAACTATCGATAGCGATAATAACTTAAGAACGAAATGCAAAGCCGGATGAGCGTAAGCGATACATAAAGCTGTATATTGTTTAAGCACATGTGCAAATTCACCAACCCATACAGATATGTACGAATAGCTACACTACACTATTATAAATTCTCTCGCCAAAAAAACCAATTAAAACACAGGACAAACCAATTGAACACAGGCCATGCTCGTCTTTCATTATTCAACTAATCAACACTACGCGGGTCTCTGCCATATCTACAGTGCCTGCTATGCTATTGCCATCTATACAGAACTTCGTGAAACTACTCGGGCCTCTACCATATCTACACTTAAGGTAAGTAAGAGGCGGAGGTAGTTTCAAGTAGTGCTGTATAGATGGCAATACCATACACGCACTGTAGATATTGCAGAGACCCGCGTAGTTTCAAGCACATGTTTACAGATATTAATTAATTTATGAATTACAGTATATACATGGGTATCACGTTTATAGAAAAGTTGGATTCTTGAGATATAAGAAAATGTAATTCCCAAGGCGAAATAAATATTATCTTGCAGACGAATTATCTTTCGTGCTTTAGTAAACAGAAGAATCTGCATAAGGAGCAGGATCAAAAATAATACATAATATTTATAATGTTCGCTGGTTCGGGGCTGCCTAACGAACCCTATCCGAGGATGTGGCTTACCAGTAATTACCAGTTCATGTTCATAGCTTTTTGGCACGCTCGGTTTAGACTGTGCTAATTACACTTTTGTCCAGATCACGAGAGTGAGTTATATTGAGGGCCATTGCTTATCACAAGTGGAGATAACTCGAACGCTCGCTCCATGCGATGCATCGGAGCAGGTCAAAGAATTGGTGGCGATGACTCGGCAAACATTAATTGGGAAAAAGAATGAACATTAAGCGGGCACTACTGTACTTTGTATCCTAAGTTCAATACGCAGTCTATTCGCTCGAATTATTTTCCATATAATTATCGAACGTCTATTAAACGTTTAATAATTATATAATAAATAATTGATTGCCCAGGTCTCACCACGTGGAGGTTACTGCGCATGGAGACCCACCCTAGCCGCGGCCCTTCCACCCTCCAGTTACGCGAAAACTAATTCTAATATAGCTTGTGAGAAAGAAAAATCTCCTTTTATTGTCAATTTGTAGAACGTTCATTAATTGATCGTAGTACAAATATGACAGCAAGAGGAGTACTTGGAATATTCACGACCGAAAGCTAAATTAAATATCCGAAGGAAACCTGAAAGAAAATCTGAAATCAATTTCCTGAAACAAAATATTCTTAAAAATATATCATACGATCTTAAAAACGAGACAACGAAATATTATTACAGCAGTGTACACTGCTGTCGTAAAAACAAAGGCTCAGATTAAAAATAAATCCTCCCTTCTTAAACACTAGATTAGATTCGAATACGCCCTGCCTGACTAAAGATCTAACTTAAAACTAGAATCACCCTGCCTAATATAATGTCTAAGATTTCAATTAAAAGCATAACATCGATAATATCCTACCTACGTAGGAATGTAAAAGATAGTTTACCATACTCATACCTACATGAGTATGCATACACTTAATTCCTCTTCAATTAGTCCATATTAAGTTCGTGGTCCATGCCTTCCTAGAACAGACAACTGGCAACAATTTTTGGTTTCATAAATCCTGCCTAATTAAAAGTCTAATAAATTCAATAAAATATATATGCCTGTAAAAAATATGCCTGTAAAAAAGGGCAGCGGCAGGGGCAGTGGCAGGGTGGGAGAGTGGTCATATTAAACATATTTTAAGCAGTCCTCTTCTTCCGCTGAATCTTTTCAATGCTTCTGAAACAAAGGCAAACTGGCAGTAACTAATAAAGCATTATAAAAATCTTAAACTCACAAATGGGAACGACGAGGCTGGGCCTTTACAGTTTCCAGCCGTGCCTGTGATACCGTGAATCTGTAACAATCGCGTGCATTGGATTAGTAACGTCCAGAGGCTGGACGCCAAATTGATGGAATGAATAAGGCAGGGGTGAAGTGGTTGGGGAGGCGAGAAACAAAAGTGACTGCTACCGCGCAGCCCGCGAGCCCTCGGCCCAAAGTCAGGACAGTAAAACGACTTACAATCGACACCAGCTTCGGTACCGAGTTACAGCAATCATTGAGTCACGGATATGCAAGACCACAACCGCGATCCCAGATTATGTCCCATGTGCCTTCTGCCACCCCAAGGTGTGCTTGGCGTGGTCTAACTCGCAGGAATTTCCTACTAGGCGGGTCACCTGTCCAGAACCACGATCACAGCCTCACACACCGCTCCTCGCTGACAGTGCAACTCAAGTACCGCCGCAGGTGCCAAAAGCGCCTTACCATCGGTCCTCCGAGCTGAGTACAAGAAACTCAATGAAGCAAGCACGGGTGAAATTAGATGGGAAAGCAAGTAAAGAAGGTAACGATGACTCTTAGAAGAAGAGATTATAAAACGCGACGGCAGAAACGAAATAGGATCATACATAGGAGTATTAAAGGATGTAGGAATGAATCAAGCAGACAACGAAAATGACTGCTACGGAGCAGCCCGCGAGCACCCAGCCCAGGGTTTGGCGGTCCCGGGTTCCTGTCAGCCTTGAAATCGAATCAAGACTCGGTACCAAGCCTCAGATACATTGAGTTGCAGACATGCAGAACCGTGACCAAGATTCCAGATTAGACCTTTAGCCAACCTCCGTTAGAGACGTAGTCTAACAGCGTGCGTATCGTCACCAGAACCACAATCACGGCCCCACTCATCGTAACTCGCTGACACTGACACCCTTACCATGCCGACAGCTACTACCTTACCTCGACTATTCCCCCGAGCCGCGGTGCAAGAAACTAAATGAATCCCGCAGGGGTGGATGAGGAAGCAAGTAACGAAAGTGACTGCTACGGTGCAGCCCGCGAGCCCTCAACCCAGAGTCTGTGATAGTCCAGGTTCCTGCCAGCCTTGCCATCGAAACAAGCCTCGGTACCAAGACGCAGCCTCATTGAGCTGCAGATATGCAAGAACCGCAACCATGATTCCAAATTTGGGACCAATAGCCAACAACCGTTAGAGACGTAGTCTAACAGCGTGCGTATCCCTCGTCCAGAACCACAATCACGGCCCCACACATCGTAACTCGCTGACGCTGAGCCCCCAACCATGCCAACAGTTACTTCCTTTCCATCGGTAGAACTCTGAACCGAGTACGAGAAACGAAATGAATCAAGCAGGGGTGAAGTTAGATGTGAAACCAAGTAAAGAAAGTAACGTAACTCTTAGAAGAAGAGACTATAAAATGCGACGGCAGAAACGTGATAGGAATATACATAGGAGTATTAAAGGATGTAGGAAATATTGGGAGATGTGAAAGTGCAATGCGCAGTCAATTCGCTCGAATTATCTTCCACATAACTATCAAACGTCTGTTAAACGTTTAATAATTATACGATAAATAATTGATTGCCCGGGTCTCACCACGTGGAGGTTACTGCGCATGGAGACCCACCCTAGCCGCGGCCCTTCCACCCTCCAATTACGTGAAAACTAATTCTAATATTGCTTGTGAGAAAGAAGAATCTCCTGTTATTGTCAATTTGTAGAACGTTCATTAATTGATCGTAGTACAAATATGACAGCAAGAGGAGTACTTGGAATATTCACGACCGAAAGCTAAGTTAAATATCCGAAGGAAACCTGAAAGAAAATCTGAAATCAATTTCCTGAAACAAAATATTCTTAAAAATATATCCTGCGATCTTAAAAACGAGAGAACGAAATATTATTACAGCAGTGTACACTGCTGTCGTAAAAAAAAAGGCTCAGATTAAAAAAAAATCCTCCCTTCTTAAACACTAGATTAGATTCGAATACGCCCTGCCTCACTAAAGATCTAACTTAAAACTAGAATCACCCTACCTAATATAATATCTAAGAGTTCAATTAAAAGAACAATTTCAATAATACCTAACACACAGGAATGTAATAGATACTTTACCATACCCATATAGCTATGAGTATGCATATATTTAATATGGACTAATTGAAGGGGAATTAATTTCGTGGCCCATGGTATCCTAGAACAGACCGAATCCATTTTTAGTTTCATAAACCGTGCCTAATTAAAAGTCAAATAATTTCAATTAGTGTAAAACATGCGTGTATAAAAGGGACGCGACAGGGTGAGAGTGTGGCCATATTAAACATATTGTAAGCAATCCTCTTCTTTAGCTGATTCTTTTCAACGATTCTGAAACAAAGACAAACAGGCAGTAATTAGTAAAGCATTATAAAAATTGTAAACTCTCAAATAGGATCAAATGGGAGGCAAGTAACAAGAGTGACTGCTACCGAGCAGTCCGCGAGCCCTCGGTTCAAAGTCTGGACAGTAAGACGACTTACAATCGACACCAGCTTCGGTACCGAGTTACAGCAATCATAGAGTCACGGATATGCAAAACCACAACCGCGATCCCAGATTATGTCCCATATACCTTCTGCCACCCCAAGGTGTGCTTGGCGTGGTCTAACTCGCAGGAATTTCCTACTAGGCGGGTCACCTGTCCAGAACCACGATCACAGCCTCACACACCGCTCCTCACTGACAGTGCAACTCAAGTACCGCCGCAAGTACCAATAGCGCCTTACCATCGGTCCTCTGAGCCGAGAACGGAAAAGGGAATGAGATAGGAAAGTGCAATGCGCAGTCAATTCGCTCGAATTATTTTCCACATAATTATCAAACGTCTTTTAAACGTTTAATAATTATACGATAAATAATTGATTGCCCAGGTCTCACCACGTGGAGGTTACTGCGCATGGAGACCCACCCTACCCACGGCCCTTCCACCCTCCAATTACGCGAAAACTAATTCTAATATAGCTTGTGAGAAAGGAAAATATCCTATTATTGTCAATTTTAGAACGTTCATTAATTGATCGTAGTACAAATAACATAAAAAGAGGAGTACTTGGACAATTCACGACCGAAAGCTAAATTGAATATCGGCTGATTGTTATGCATCGCAATAATTGTATCTCAATACTACAGTCCTGCAGCTTCAATATATTATTTTTGCCAGCCAATCATCCATTATACCTGCAACAAAAAGATTAAACCTGTGATAGACGTATGCTAAAATCAGAGTCGAATTCGAAGTTGCAAAAGCTGTATGTAAGTGACTGAATCAATTATAATAATGATTCGAAGAACCGTTCAAACTAATAAATTAATTAACGCAATGTTACAACAAACGACTAGTGAATCTCATATTAAGAAAATCTCGATGCCGGAAGAAGATGCGTCCATCCTCAATTGGATGATCGGTCATTCGTCCAGCAAAGGGACTCAAAAAAGATTTTAATCATTAAAGCTTAATGTACTGTTGCACTAGTAGAACGATTGTTAGTTAAACGCGTATTAATTAATAGAAGCTAATAATCAAGCGTACACGATGGTAAAGTAAAGCCTGAGGTATTATTGTACTGTAAAGTGAGGTATGTCGGTAACCTTCAACAACATAGACAACCTTACACTGCGACGCTTCGAATGAGACTGACGGCGCGCGCGCCGCGCGACGGCTAACCCCACTCCGCGACGCGCAGGCGCGCCAGCCCCACTCCGTGACGTCTCCACGATACCGCTCGGTAGCGCTCGGTAGCGCTCGGTGATATTCGCAATTTCAAGAAAACCAATGCTTCCAGGACATTGTCCACCACAGGAAAACTGAACACTAAACAACGCGAATGTTTTTGTGGTCTATACGAGTCGTTATTATACAGCCCTCAAATATTACGGGGCTATTGTACAATCGACACCAGCTTCGGTACCGAGTTACAGCAATCATTGAGTCACGGATATGCAAGACCACAACCGCGATCCCAGATTATGTCCCATGTGCCTTCTGCCACCCCAAGGTGTGCTTGGCGTGGTCTAACTCGCAGGAATTTCCTACTAGGCGGGTCACCTGTCCAGAACCACGATCACAGCCTCACACACCGCTCCTCGCTGACAGTGCAACTCAAGTACCGCCGCAGGTGCCAAAAGCGCCTTACCATCGGTCCTCCGAGCTGAGTACAAGAAACTCAATGAAGCAAGCACGGGTGAAATTAGATGGGAAAGCAAGTAAAGAAGGTAACGATGACTCTTAGAAGAAGAGATTATAAAACGCGACGGCAGAAACGAAATAGGATCATACATAGGAGTATTAAAGGATGTAGGAATGAATCAAGCAGACAACGAAAATGACTGCTACGGAGCAGCCCGCGAGCACCCAGCCCAGGGTTTGGCGGTCCCGGGTTCCTGTCAGCCTTGAAATCGAATCAAGACTCGGTACCAAGCCTCAGATACATTGAGTTGCAGACATGCAGAACCGTGACCAAGATTCCAGATTAGACCTTTAGCCAACCTCCGTTAGAGACGTAGTCTAACAGCGTGCGTATCGTCACCAGAACCACAATCACGGCCCCACTCATCGTAACTCGCTGACACTGACACCCTTACCATGCCGACAGCTACTACCTTACCTCGACTATTCCCCCGAGCCGCGGTGCAAGAAACTAAATGAATCCCGCAGGGGTGGATGAGGAAGCAAGTAACGAAAGTGACTGCTACGGTGCAGCCCGCGAGCCCTCAACCCAGAGTCTGTGATAGTCCAGGTTCCTGCCAGCCTTGCCATCGAAACAAGCCTCGGTACCAAGACGCAGCCTCATTGAGCTGCAGATATGCAAGAACCGCAACCATGATTCCAAATTTGGGACCAATAGCCAACAACCGTTAGAGACGTAGTCTAACAGCGTGCGTATCCCTCGTCCAGAACCACAATCACGGCCCCACACATCGTAACTCGCTGACGCTGAGCCCCCAACCATGCCAACAGTTACTTCCTTTCCATCGGTAGAACTCTGAACCGAGTACGAGAAACGAAATGAATCAAGCAGGGGTGAAGTTAGATGTGAAACCAAGTAAAGAAAGTAACGTAACTCTTAGAAGAAGAGACTATAAAATGCGACGGCAGAAACGTGATAGGAATATACATAGGAGTATTAAAGGATGTAGGAAATATTGGGAGATGTGAAAGTGCAATGCGCAGTCAATTCGCTCGAATTATCTTCCACATAACTATCAAACGTCTGTTAAACGTTTAATAATTATACGATAAATAATTGATTGCCCGGGTCTCACCACGTGGAGGTTACTGCGCATGGAGACCCACCCTAGCCGCGGCCCTTCCACCCTCCAATTACGTGAAAACTAATTCTAATATTGCTTGTGAGAAAGAAGAATCTCCTGTTATTGTCAATTTGTAGAACGTTCATTAATTGATCGTAGTACAAATATGACAGCAAGAGGAGTACTTGGAATATTCACGACCGAAAGCTAAGTTAAATATCCGAAGGAAACCTGAAAGAAAATCTGAAATCAATTTCCTGAAACAAAATATTCTTAAAAATATATCCTGCGATCTTAAAAACGAGAGAACGAAATATTATTACAGCAGTGTACACTGCTGTCGTAAAAAAAAAGGCTCAGATTAAAAAAAAATCCTCCCTTCTTAAACACTAGATTAGATTCGAATACGCCCTGCCTCACTAAAGATCTAACTTAAAACTAGAATCACCCTACCTAATATAATATCTAAGAGTTCAATTAAAAGAACAATTTCAATAATACCTAACACACAGGAATGTAATAGATACTTTACCATACCCATATAGCTATGAGTATGCATATATTTAATATGGACTAATTGAAGGGGAATTAATTTCGTGGCCCATGGTATCCTAGAACAGACCGAATCCATTTTTAGTTTCATAAACCGTGCCTAATTAAAAGTCAAATAATTTCAATTAGTGTAAAACATGCGTGTATAAAAGGGACGCGACAGGGTGAGAGTGTGGCCATATTAAACATATTGTAAGCAATCCTCTTCTTTAGCTGATTCTTTTCAACGATTCTGAAACAAAGACAAACAGGCAGTAATTAGTAAAGCATTATAAAAATTGTAAACTCTCAAATAGGATCAAATGGGAGGCAAGTAACAAGAGTGACTGCTACCGAGCAGTCCGCGAGCCCTCGGTTCAAAGTCTGGACAGTAAGACGACTTACAATCGACACCAGCTTCGGTACCGAGTTACAGCAATCATAGAGTCACGGATATGCAAAACCACAACCGCGATCCCAGATTATGTCCCATATACCTTCTGCCACCCCAAGGTGTGCTTGGCGTGGTCTAACTCGCAGGAATTTCCTACTAGGCGGGTCACCTGTCCAGAACCACGATCACAGCCTCACACACCGCTCCTCACTGACAGTGCAACTCAAGTACCGCCGCAAGTACCAATAGCGCCTTACCATCGGTCCTCTGAGCCGAGAACGGAAAAGGGAATGAGATAGGAAAGTGCAATGCGCAGTCAATTCGCTCGAATTATTTTCCACATAATTATCAAACGTCTTTTAAACGTTTAATAATTATACGATAAATAATTGATTGCCCAGGTCTCACCACGTGGAGGTTACTGCGCATGGAGACCCACCCTACCCACGGCCCTTCCACCCTCCAATTACGCGAAAACTAATTCTAATATAGCTTGTGAGAAAGGAAAATATCCTATTATTGTCAATTTTAGAACGTTCATTAATTGATCGTAGTACAAATAACATAAAAAGAGGAGTACTTGGACAATTCACGACCGAAAGCTAAATTGAATATCGGCTGATTGTTATGCATCGCAATAATTGTATCTCAATACTACAGTCCTGCAGCTTCAATATATTATTTTTGCCAGCCAATCATCCATTATACCTGCAACAAAAAGATTAAACCTGTGATAGACGTATGCTAAAATCAGAGTCGAATTCGAAGTTGCAAAAGCTGTATGTAAGTGACTGAATCAATTATAATAATGATTCGAAGAACCGTTCAAACTAATAAATTAATTAACGCAATGTTACAACAAACGACTAGTGAATCTCATATTAAGAAAATCTCGATGCCGGAAGAAGATGCGTCCATCCTCAATTGGATGATCGGTCATTCGTCCAGCAAAGGGACTCAAAAAAGATTTTAATCATTAAAGCTTAATGTACTGTTGCACTAGTAGAACGATTGTTAGTTAAACGCGTATTAATTAATAGAAGCTAATAATCAAGCGTACACGATGGTAAAGTAAAGCCTGAGGTATTATTGTACTGTAAAGTGAGGTATGTCGGTAACCTTCAACAACATAGACAACCTTACACTGCGACGCTTCGAATGAGACTGACGGCGCGCGCGCCGCGCGACGGCTAACCCCACTCCGCGACGCGCAGGCGCGCCAGCCCCACTCCGTGACGTCTCCACGATACCGCTCGGTAGCGCTCGGTAGCGCTCGGTGATATTCGCAATTTCAAGAAAACCAATGCTTCCAGGACATTGTCCACCACAGGAAAACTGAACACTAAACAACGCGAATGTTTTTGTGGTCTATACGAGTCGTTATTATACAGCCCTCAAATATTACGGGGCTATTGTATAATTTAATTTAATTCTACTGTACAAATGCAGAGCGATTGCGAATTGTAATTAACGTAAAGAGTAATTTGTTGATTAATGAGAGAAAGACGGGCTGTGTTTAATTGGTTTCTCCTGTATTTTAATTGTTTTTTATGGCGAGGGAGTATACGTACCGTGGCGTAGCTATTCGTACATATCTGTATGGTTTAGTGAATTTTGGAATTAGTTATAGAAGTTGTTCGCGTTATTAATGTTAAAAAGAGTATATCTGATGAATTTAAATATCAAAACTATGTAATACCTGTGCTATATTGCACAAAAATATGTTGCATACTTACACGTATGTATATATATAAATTAAAGGTTGCATTCAAGTAAAATGTACAAAGCCATGTTTAATTGAATAGCGGATTGTATAATTTAAATGTATTACAATGTTTGGTTGTGCGGCTACTATTTAAGCCAATAGAGGGTGGCGCTCCGAGGCTGTCCGGTTTTTGAAGAAATATGGCGGATGTCGAGGTGAGTCTGTCACGTGGAAGAACAGAAACCGCATTATTGTCCTGTAATTACTAATTACTATTCGTTGATTTTATTTCAGTTAGCGAAAGCATTGAAAGATCTGCCAAACCGAGTTCAAACCGCTAGTAAAAACGAGCGGCGAGAGATTCTACAAAATGTCGTCAATGTGTTGTCAAATCCGGGTAAGGAATGAAAAATGTGAATTATCTTTCGATAAGAATTTATCACTGTTTATTGGTAAATTATCAAGATTTCCGAATGGGGGAAAAAGATCGCACTATGTCCCATCTCTAACACTGCAAAATTTTGCACACCCGATTTAATAACATCATTTGTAAAGTAGTTTAAGTTAAGCCCTGTTGAACGTATTTAAGTTATACCATTGTTTCCAATTACGACATTTACAATTTTTATACTGCCTGTATATTTAATTTCTAATTATTCGCCAACTCTGGTTCCAATTTCAGTTAGGAACACTTAATGATTTCTATAAACATGTGTATGTAATCATAGCGTATCACATTTATTAATGGTTGGTTCCCAACACATGGTTTTCCAATGCGTTAGGTACTGCTAAGACAGCGTGATATTATGAACAATACAAATTATGCATTAATTCTTAAATAGTTAGTACAATTGGAATAGTAAATAAATAATAATAATCATTAGATTTTTATGTCATAAATTGATTTGATTATAAAATTGTACAATTACATGAATTCTTATGGTAATTTATCTAAGGAAGAACAATTGTAAAACATAAAATTTTAATCTGTAAGCGTCAATTGCGTTAATTGCATTTGTGATAAAAGTAAACTGAGTCGGAAAGTAGTTTAGAAAGTATTTGCGATGTCTTATATTTATTGGTAGAAAATCTGCAATATTGTAATTTTCATACTAACATAACTATTAATTGTGTTAATTAGAATTACAAATTAAGAAGTATTACTTTTATATCTGTAGGCATCAATGAGAAGATCGTCAATGGAATTTGCAAAACTATATCTCTTACTTTACACCGATACAAGGACACTGCCTCCCAATCTTACGTGAAAAATTTAATCGTGGAATTGTTGAAGAAGCAGCCCGAAGCCATAGTAAAACACATGACAAATGTTATTGTAGAGCAAGCTACGTGGCATAAAAATGTAGTTCCTACGTATGTAGTTCTTTTAGGGATTTCTGCTTGAGGAAACATTACGTTTATAATAATTTGATACAAATCTTTAACCCTAGTACTTAACAAAGTATTATTTTACAGTCTGAACACAGCATTAACTGCATATCTTACATTGAAATGGTCGACCTTAATCGTTTTATATGGATATAAAAATAATTCAGGTATCAATGCGGAATTACCAAAACTTATCGAGGCTCAAGCAAATTTAAGTGCTGCGGCTGTAGCATCCATGGATAAAAAATTGATGGAAAAAGTATACATTTTACTAGCGAATCAATGGTCAAGCGTTACAGATATCGATATTGTGTATTTAGAAACTCTAACAAAGCTGGAAGTTGGAAACGGCGTAATTGTTCTTGCTAGCTTACTTACAAAGTATCTAGTCAGTGCAAAGAAAATTGATCTAGTGGGCAAATTAAAGGTGAATGTTTATATAATAATAGATTTATATAAATATGGTATAAAAGATAAAAATATAAAACTGAAACGTAATCTGAAGCGTTGTTAAGTGGCGCATGGCGGTGTTGAAAAATCTGTTATTATATCACTAATATTACCTGCTTCCTTTATAACAAATACAGATCAATAAGCAAATGTTTTGTTTTACAGACGAACACTATAGATGGTTTCATAAAACTAACTATTAGCTGTAAAAAGAAACCAGATCTTTATGTTGTCCATAATGGTGTACCATTGCTGCGAAGAATATCTCATGATGAATTTAAGAGTCAATTATTACCAGCATTGCAGAAAGCTATGCTAAGAAATCCGGAAATTATTATTGAATCGGTTGGACATATTTTAAGCGGTTTAAGTCTTGATTTAAGCCAATACAGCCAAGACATAAGTAAAGGATTATTTGCGAATCTGCATTCGAAGGAAGATATGGTTCGGGAGGAAGCCGTTGGGGCTTGTCGTAGACTTGCTCTTCAATGCTCAGATTCTACCGCCTTAGAAAATTTGTTATCATCCATATTCGCTGTGTTTAATGGATCAGAAGGAAAGCTCACAGTTGCGACGCATAAAATTTCAGTATTGCAAGGTGCTGGCAATCTTAGTTACAACGCTGCTTCAGGGAGCAGTGTCGAAAGATTAGCCGAAACAGCTTGCGAGCACTTTATCAAAGTTTTGGAAACTGAAGTTCATGAGAAAACCTTAATTCACGCCCTTGAAATGATGGCGCTGTGGTCCAATAAATTTGCAAACAATGTTCCCAAAAGTGTAATAGATGCATTTAAAAAAGGCATGGCTGCCAAGACATCGACTGCCGCAGTGCGAACTGCTTACATTAGACTTTTTTTCTCAACGCCAATAGCGTCTTACTCTGGAGCAATAACACCGTTGCTCATACAAGCTATTACTAGAGCCATGCAACAATCTGCACAAGCAGCTGCAGTTACGGAAGGTTTAGTAGCTTCCTACTTATTACTAAAATTTGCACTTGCCAACCAAGTGGAGAATGACAAACAAACCGTATTGTGGAATGCAATCGATGAGCAAATATTCTTTTCGGAAAAATTTTTGCAAGGTTGCGGAGATGATATTCTATATCATCTTATGTTACTTTGCGAAAGGTTGATTACTGAATTTGGCGATCGTTTGAATGAAAAGACTTTAAACGGTGTACATAGAGCGATTGTAGCATGTGCAACGGCTCCAAAATATAGTACCCGAAAACGTTGCTTCCCGTTAATAAAAAAAGTTTTAACTGGTTTGAGCACATACGAGCCGGCACAAGAGCTGCTAATGGAATATAATAAATTTATCGAGAATGTTAAAATTAAGTCTGATCTTGATAAAGAAAATAAAGAAGATTCTTCTATCTATGAAGTAACTGGTAGATCTCTTGCAGATGGCTTGCTCGCTATTTGTTCAGGATCCTTTTTATTTGAATTACCTGCCAAGCAAATGACAAGAGATGCGCTAATACCGTCTCATCATCCTGCAGTTCTTAAAGCGATGCCAAATTTGTGGTTTAAAATTGCAAAAAATTTCAATCTCGTACCAAAGGACTTTTTGTGTTCGTTTAATAATGAAGTAAAGAAAATGCTTATTCAAAATTACAAGCCTGTTGCTAGTTACGAAAATGCTCTAATAGAAGTGGTATCTATTGTACCAGACATTATATTGCCAGCCATAGTGTCAAATGTTACGAATAAGCTTGATGATCCAGAGATTTTGAAAGTAACTAAAGACGAATATTTCACTTATCTCACACCGGATGGAGAATTGTACGATAAAAGTGTATTACCGACGATTAACGAAAATGATATACTTAATTCGATGAACATGAAGAGAGAAAGTAAAGTCTACTCGTTTAAAGAACAACAGGAGGAATTACAGCTTAGACGAGAATTATATGAGAAACGAAAGAAAGAAGGAAAAATAAAAGAACCGAAGTTGACGCCCAAGCAAGAAGAAATTCTTAAAACCCAGATGGCAAAAGAAACTGCGATTCGTAAGAGATTAACAGAATCGAAGGTTAAAATAGATAATGCTGTATCTTTGATTATGTGCTGTATGCAAGGAAATGGCCGAGAATTGTCTTTCTACTTGAAAGACCTTTTACCACCAATCTTAAAGAATCTAGGCTCACCGTTAGCCGCACCAGCCATGTCTGACCTTTATATCCGTTTGATGCAAATTGTGAAAATAAGCAATCCAGTTTTGAGCAACGTAATAGCACATATTACGCTGAGACAATTGCAACCACAGTGCGATTTGGATCAAGCCTGGGAAGATGAAAATCTTGACACTGCAGTGAAAAGAACGTTAAATCTTTTGCACATTACTATAATAAAACAAAAGAAATTATATACTGCCCCAACATTTTGCTACATTTTTCCATTTGTAAAGAAAACCTTATTATCTTACAAAGATGATAATATGATTGTTCAAGGGTTGCAAATTATACAGGAGCATGCCAAACAAAGAGGAAATTCCTCTGACTTCAGAGATGCTAGGCATCCTCAGTTACTTCCTCGTAAACACATGTTCGATCTTTTGATAGAATTAATGGAAATAACAACTGGAAGGGTTCAGACACACGCGGTTGCAACACTGCTCGACGTTGCCCAATCCGGCAGCGGACAACCAGGTGCCGCAATAGCAACTGGTGAAGATATAGATTCTCTAATTGGAGCATTGCAGAATTCTTTATCCACGATAAGGGACGCAGCATTGAGAGCTTTAACAGTTATAAGACAATCATTTCCATCCCAAAAGGAAGATCCCGACCAACTCGCCCGCCTTATTAGGCGAATATGGATTGCTAAGTTCGACGCTTGCGATGAAAATAAAATTCTTGCTAACGAGTTATGGAATGCAGCAGATTTAGTAATGCACGCGGATAGTCTTTCCAACGAGCTTATCCAGGACATTGCACATCCTGTAGAACCTGTGCAGCAAGCTGCAGCTTGTGCTTTGGCACAGTGTTTGACCGATGTTCCCCATTTAGTGCCAGCAATTTTGGATAAGTTGTTGCAGCTTTATCAAGACAAGCTAGCTATGATTCCCCCAAAATTGAACGACTTTGGTCGCGTAGTGGAACAACCGATTGACACTTGGGGTCCGAGGCGAGGTGTGGCGCTCGCATTAGCTCAAATGGCCCCTCTTCTTACGGCTGATACTGTACTTAAACTTGTGCAATTCTTTGTATCAACCGGCTTAGGCGACAGAAATCATGGCGTTCGTACAGAAATGTTAACCGCTGCTGTAGCTGTTGTTGATCTTCACGGCAAAGGAAATATAACTTCTCTATTGCCAGTCTTCGAAGATTTCATGGACAAGGCCCCGAAGATTGGTAGTTTCGATTCGATCAAACAGTCCGTAGTTATTCTTATGGGATCTCTAGCTAGACATTTGGATAAAGATGACCCACGAATTAAACCGATTGTTATGCGTTTGATTGCCGCTCTATCCACGCCGTCGCAACAAGTCCAAGAAGCAGTAGCTAATTGTCTACCGCATCTTGTACCTTCTATTAAGGAAGATGCACCGAAAATTGTGGACAAATTAATGGACCAATTGTTAAAGTCAGATAAATATGGGGAACGTAAAGGCGCGGCTTACGGCTTAGCAGGTATAATCAAGGGTATGGGAATACTGGCATTAAAACAACTAGACATTATGACCACATTAACCAACGCCATTCAGGATAAAAAAAATTATAGGCATCGTGAAGGAGCGTTATTCGCTTTTGAAATGTTGTGCACGATGCTTGGTAGATTATTTGAACCGTATATCGTTCACGTGTTACCACATTTGCTGCTGTGCTTCGGAGATTCGAGTCAGTACGTGAGAGCAGCTACCGATGATACGGCTCGCATAGTTATGAGCAAACTCTCCGCACACGGGGTCAAGCTTGTTTTGCCAAGTTTATTAGCAGCACTGGAGGAGGACTCTTGGCGTACTAAAACTGGTAATTAATTTGGTAACACTGTTCGTGTAGAAAATATCAACTATACTTAAAGAGTTTTATAAATTTTGATTGCCTTTTTAGGGTCTGTCGAATTATTGGGCGCAATGGCATACTGTGCACCAAAACAATTGAGCAGTTGTTTGCCGAGTATAGTTCCGAAACTGATCGAAGTACTTAGCGATTCGCATACAAAAGTCCAAGAGGCCGGTGCGGAGGCGCTTAAGGTCATCGGAAGTGTGATTCGTAATCCTGAGATTCAGGCCATTGTACCAGTTTTATTGAAAGCTCTGCAAGATCCCTCTCATAAGACAGCCACCTGCCTTCAGACTCTTTTAGACACGCAATTTGTACATTTCATCGATGCTCCATCGTTGGCGCTCATTATGCCCGTAGTGCAACGTGCGTTTTTGGATCGCTCTACAGAAACGAGAAAAATGGCGGCGCAAATTATCGGGAACATGTATTCTTTAACCGATCAAAAAGATTTAACGCCGTATCTACCGACTATTATCCCGGGCTTGAAGACTAGTTTATTGGATCCTGTGCCAGAAGTACGTAGCGTATCTGCAAGAGCGTTAGGTGCTATGGTACGAGGAATGGGCGAATCCAGCTTTGAAGATCTACTTCCTTGGTTGATGCAGACGCTTACGTCTGAAACGAGTAGCGTCGATCGGTCAGGTGCTGCTCAGGGTCTCTCGGAAGTTGTGAGAGGATTGGGTGTTGAAAAACTTCACAAACTTATGCCCGAGATTATTAGCACTGCTGAGCGGACTGACATAGCTCCTCATGTTAAGGATGGTTATATCATGATGTTCATTTACATGCCAAGTGCATTCACTACAGAATTTACACCTTACATTGGGCAGATAATTAATCCCATTTTAAAAGCTTTGGCCGATGAGAACGAATACGTCCGCGAAACAGCTCTAAGGGCTGGCCAACGTATCGTTAATCTCTACGCTGACTCTGCGATTATGTTATTGCTACCAGAATTAGAGCAAAGTCTGTTCGATGATAATTGGCGTATTAGATATTCGTCCGTGCAATTGCTTGGCGATTTATTGTATAGGATTTCTGGCGTTTCGGGGAAAATGTCTACGGAAACAGCCAGCGAAGATGACAATTTCGGAACCGAACAGTCGCACTATGCTATCATTAACGCACTCGGCGCTGAAAGAAGAAATCGTGTTTTAGCCGGATTATATATGGGTAGATCAGACGTTGCACTAATGGTGCGCCAAGCTGCTCTTCACGTATGGAAAGTTGTTGTAACAAATACACCGAAAACGTTGAGAGAAATATTACCAACGTTGTTCACTTTGCTACTTGGCTGTTTAGCTAGTACAAGTAACGATAAACGACAAGTAGCGGCGAGAACGTTAGGCGATCTTGTTAGAAAATTAGGCGAAAGGGTGCTGCCGGAGATCATACCCATTTTGGAAAAAGGGTTGCAAAGTGATCAAGCTGATCAACGTCAAGGTGTATGCATTGGGCTGTCAGAAATTATGACAAGCACAAACAAGGATATGGTGATAACTTTTGTAATCAGTTTAGTTCCTACAGTGAGGTAAGTTCGTTTTAACACCCGATAAATATTCTACTCCAACTACTACTAACATTTAAATTCATTTCTTAGGAAAGCGTTGTGCGATCCTTTACCGGAAGTACGACAAGCGGCGGCCAAAACTTTCGATGGCCTGCATTCAACAGTAGGCGTTAGAGCATTAGACGATATATTACCGGCCATGTTGACACAATTAAATTCCCCGGATGCAGCGGAAGCGGAGAATACATTGGACGGTTTACGTCAAGTAATGGCAATCAAATCGCGAGTTGTTCTGCCGTATTTGGTACCTCAATTAACAACTCCCCCCGTTAATACAAAAGCGTTGTCAATCTTGGCCAGTGTAGCGGGCGAAGCGTTAACAAGATTTCTTCACAAAATCCTACCAGCATTGTTGACTGCTCTCTCCAGTGCCCAGGGGACACCGATCGAAGTTCAAGAGTTAGAATATTGTCAAGCCGTTATTTTATCCATCACCGACGAGGTTGGCATAAGAACTGTCATGGATCAGCTTATGGAAGCTACAAGAGCAGATGATCCATCTAGACGTCGAAGCGCCGCAACTCTGTTATGCGCCTTTTGTAGAGATACGCGCGCAGATTACAGCCAATACGTTCCACAATTATTACGAGGACTCATTCACTTATTTACGGATGACGATAAGGATGTGTTACAGATGAGTTGGGAAGCTCTTACAGCAGTTACTAAGGTGAGATCGCTTTCCTTTATTCTCTACAGAAGACTATATGTCCGATTTAACCCACCAAAGCATTGTTTCCCTTCCAAGCATGCATATGCTTACTCTAAACCTAGTGAATGACAACTTTCACCGTAATTTATAATCCTTGATTATATTATTAGCGTTCGTTCAATGTTATGTTTTCAGACACTGGCATCAGAGCAACAAATTGCGCATGTACAAGATATCAGGCAAGCTGTCCGATTTGCTGTATCCGACTTAAAAGGACAAGACCTATTGCCAGGATTCTGCTTACCAAAGGGTATTACCCCCATCCTTCCAATATTCCGGGAAGCTATATTAAATGGTTTGCCAGAAGCAAAAGAACAAGCTGCGCAAGGACTCGGTGAAGTTATAAAGCTAACTAGCGCCACAGCATTGCAACCAAGCGTTGTGCACATTACTGGACCACTAATTCGAATCCTCGGCGATCGTTTTAACTGGAGCGTTAAAGCGGCAGTTTTAGAAACGCTGGCAATATTGCTCGGCAAGGTAAGATCGGCTAACGAATATCGTACTTTGTTAATACGAATACGATTAATTAATGACCAAACGTTTTCACCAGGTCGGTGTAATGTTGAAACAATTTTTACCACAATTACAAACCACTTTCTTGAGAGCATTGAACGACAATAACAGACAAGTGAGATTAAAGGCTGCTTATGCATTGAGCAATCTTATTATAATTCACACTCGTGTCGATCCATTGTTCACTGAACTTCATACTGGGATAAAAACTGGTGATGATCCAGCCATCAGGTGAACAATCGAATTGAATTCTCGTAGTATTTTTCCCATCTTCCTGCTGAAATTAGACTTAACGTTATGCATATGATTTATTTAGAGAAACAATGCTGCAAGCTTTGCGTGGCGTGCTTACTCCTGCTGGTGACAAAATGACAGAGCCAATGAAAAAGCAAGTTTTTGCTACTTTGAGTAATATGCTTGGCCATCCAGAAGATGTTACAAGGAACGCTGTTGCTGGTTGTTTTGGGGCGTTAATACGATGGCTTAGCCCAGACCAACTTAACATTGCATTTAGCGACCACTTGTTATGTAAGTTTGCTTAGTGTTTAAATTTTTTAAGATTAACGTATTAAAATAGATTGAAATTACTATTAAATATCTATAACATAGACAGAATAAAACAACCGACGCAATAACACGATTTATATACATACATTTGGCAATCAAATGTGCCTTTTTTCCAGCGATTGCTTGATGCGTTCTGTATAAAACACGTTTAACGTTTATTTAATAACAATTTGTAGGTACCGACACCAGTATTGATTGGATGGTTAGGCATGGTCGCTCTGCAGCATTGTTCGTTGCCTTGAAGGAATCTCCAACAACAGTGTACAACAGTAAAGAGAAGGATCGTACATGCGCTGTAATACTTTCGCATTTAAGTGCAGATCGAGTTCAGATAGTCATGAATGGTGTACGATCTTGTGGTTATCTGTTTCAACATCTTATGAATGAAGGGCAATCTATACCTCAACAAATTTTGTCTCCATTTGTACGGGTAAGTGTATCTCGACAGGCGTGTCAATTTATGTATGCCGCAACTAAATTACTGTATAACATATTTTAGTCGATGAACAACAATAGCAACGACGTAAAACAGTTATTAGCCAAGGTTTGTATTCATTTGGCACGTAATTTACCGCCGGCGAAAATGTCACCGGAATTACTCAAAGCACTTTTACCCATGTTGGTAAATGGAACAAAAGAGAAAAATGGTTACGTGAAAGCTAACAGCGAACTTGCGCTCATAGCTGTGCTTAGATTGAGGCAAGGCGAAGAGGAACATCAGGTACGGTTTTACCAATTGTGTTGTGTAAAATGAGGCCCGGCATACAGTCGAGAAGAACATCCGCGCGAATCGAGCAGGCTAAAAGTAAAGGCGAATATTTACAGTGGACTGAACCACTGTAAATATTGCGTAGAACTAGGAAGAAGTTTACTTTATCTTTACCTTTAACGCTCTCATAGCCCACGTGATGACACGTTGCATAATGTTAGGTTGACTACTAAATTCGCGACCACCTGCTTATGAGAACCATATTTGTAGCGTTCTTTATTTGTTGATTGGCAATACCATTTCAGAGCACTATAAAGTGCAAAACTTTGAAAAAATTAATTTCGTCGATCGATTATTCAACGGGCCTCATGTAATATTTCTAAATGTGAATTAATTATTTCAATTAACGATTTACTTGTAACGCTTTTAATTATATATTTCAGCGTTGTATGGCTTTCTTGGATGCTGGTGCAAGGGAATCCCTGTCGGATGTAGTCAGCAAAGTATTGCGTAAAGTTCTTTCTCAGCCTGAGGGCAAAATAGAAGAATTAGATGATACATTACTCACGTGAGAGATATTGTACGTCCTGGGGCTCATTGCGCGCTACATCTATTCTAATAGTTGTACTATCAGTAATTATTCGAACGATTTTTATAAAGAGACTTACTGTTCGTGTACTAGTTGCATTTCAAAGACGTTAGTTCGTTCAACATTGTATCTCGATAATCAATTAAACAAACTGAAACGTATCAATCGCTCGATGGCATTCAAGTTACTCAAACTAACGTGTCCTGTTTACCGAGTGATTCGAGTACAGATTGTAGATATTTCTACGACAAATGTTTTCTGCGGTCAATTTATTAAAAATCCACTTTTTTATATTTCAATTATCGGGAAATGCTATCTGTCTCAAGAATGCATGTTTGTAAATGAATCGATCCAAACTAACGATACAAAACGTATCAAAATTAAATGCCAGAACGATGAAAATAAACGATTAAGATATGAATTGA
This sequence comes from Nomada fabriciana, assembly GCA_907165295.1. Classification (NCBI taxonomy): domain Eukaryota; kingdom Metazoa; phylum Arthropoda; class Insecta; order Hymenoptera; family Apidae; genus Nomada; species Nomada fabriciana. Next base: position 9,190,413 of record OU015695.1, read on the forward strand.
GTTTCGATCGCATTGTATATTCGCGATATATCTTTTTCATACATGTTATCTTGTACCTTTTAGTATGTTTCGCTTGTATTACAACTGAAAATAGATTATTTTACCCATACAAGAAATCAAACGCCTTTAATGAATGTTTTGTTTTATTTGGGAGCTGTATGTTATAGTTGATTTTTTATTTAAATACCGAAAAGGCGAAGAAAACGTTTACTTGCTATCGAGGATTTGAACGGTGCCACGCTTTTATCGCCATGAAAGCGAGCAACTCTGTATCGTACTTTATCGTACTATAGTTATATGCATCGGTATATAGTTTATATTTTAGAACTACTTATAAATTGTTGAGCTGGCTGAAGCCGTATCGTAATTATGCGACACTTCTGGACCTGTATCTAAGGCATCTCCAAAGAATATTGAATTTTGTGCACATTTCAATTCGCACTTCTTTCTTGAGCCAATTATCGCTCGATTCATCAACGATTAAATTAGTCGCATTACCCGCATTTCCCAAATTTACGTATTCTGTATATACGAGCATATAATACGTAATATTTTGCCGGACAAATGTGGGATTTTGTACTTTTATACATAAACTTTTGTATTTGCATCTACAGTACGGAAACGAATTTCCGTTTTTATATTCGCTCACGTTTTATATACACAAGGAATATAATTTGCACGAATTTAACATACAAAGATATTTGAAAGTACGCGAATAGTTACGCGAGTGCGGAAAGAATTCTAAAATTGAGTCAAAATTATTGACATTCCTAATTCATAATGACTGACAATCACTGTCAGAAAACGAGTGAACTTTGAAATATTTAAAAAGCTCGCATTCTAATCACAATATGTTATTATAAATGTACTTGTGTAGCATTAAAAGTTCATACAACAAATACCGAAAGTGGACGCACTGAAAGATGATGACACGATGGTCCAGAAGTACCGCTTATACGTCGTACTTTAGACAGAAGGATCGCTGCTTGTAAGCGACCTTGTTGCATACTTGTTCCTCTGATTTTGTTGAGCCCCGGGATTTCCAGTAAAACATATTCGGGCTATGCATGGAAACAACAATTGATCAACCTATAGCTGCCTATCACTATGCAACACTGCATTAATGGATTTGCTTGAATCGACGACACTAAACGTTTTGTTATTGCACGCCCAAGACTGAATCGTTCCATCCGTGGCTTCGAAGAGGACTAACTGCTACGTCCTCCACGATCTTGCGATGTTTGTTGAATCTATTTCCTATCAGTACCTGTTGCAAAGACATTGTATACATGTTCGTATTCAGTTACTTTTTACAGCTGGACGCGTAATGAGTAACGTTGGTTTAATTTGTTTGGTGTGCTTGTGCTCTTTTTTTCGTTTAAAGACTATATATGGGCAAGTCAGCTTATGTTTCAAGGATTCAGAAACACAAAATTTGTTTAAGCTTGATTAAATGATTCTTTTCTTTGATACGAAAGGTTTGATTGATTTTGGTGGTAATGGTAAATGATTTACAAATAGCAGCAATGCCATATGTCGAACGATTTTGGTTTTTATCGAAAATAATAGGTTTATACAGGAAATCTGTTTTGTTGTGTTTTATTCATGATATGTTAATTATGTGTGCACGGATGTATGTGATACAAATAGTGGGATGCGCTAAAAAAATGTTCTTTCGTTTACTTTTATTAGTACTTTTAAAATACTTTTATTAAAGGGTTAAACTTTTCATAAAGATGAGGTACGTTGTTTAAATTAGAAAGACATTGGCGATAGTGGACTATGCTTGTTAGCATTATTTTAAGTTTTTGTATTCATTACTTTCGAGAAGTCAAACAAAAAAGTTAGTTGTCAATTAGTTTCTTTTTTGTTATTGAAAAATGACTGATTTGCCAATGCAATTCTAGTTTAACATAACAAACTTCCTTTCCTCTTTGTTTCACTTAATTTTTCTGCAAACCTGCACAATGTAACTGTTCTTTTAAACCCAAAATGCAGTAAAGTTTGTTCGACTTGATTTTCTCGCCATTGGACGTAATAGAAGCTTTTATGCATATTTAACTGGAAAAAATAAATCTCTAGCAGAGGGAGAACTGTTAAACTTTATTACGTTAACAAATTATATTAGAGTTTTATGTTTTGTTTTAGGATCTTTTCGAGTTGAAGGGGGTTCAGTAACCCGGGTAGTCCCCTTTTCTTGCAAATTAGAGGTTTTTATGGATGTAGTATCTTCCTCCAATTTCTCTTGTAATTTTGTTTCGGCTTCTTTCTTCCAAGAGAGAAATTGTTTCGTTGCCTCTATCAAAATTTCATAAAATTCAAGAAACGTCAGCTGTAACATTCAATTTCGATACTGTAAATTACGCATTATATCGTATACGATGTGTCTGTAAAATATATTGTATTAAAGGGAGAGATAGTTAAGTTAGAAGACATCATTTTTATAATGTGTCCAAATATCCTTTGGTTAAGATATTAAATTCTTATTAAATTAATAATAAATACATCTCAAAATATACAATTCTTGGCAGTTTCGTTGTAATTGATAATATCTCATGTTATTTTTATGTTACTTGTCAATTTACTAGCAACTCGACGGGAATTTTCGTAACGCGTTTAACGTAGAATATTCTAAAAATTGCATAATGGTAATAATGTTTAAAATAGATAAGAAACATAACTGTTCCTTACTAATCAAATATGGTAAGTAGCATATACATATAGTTATTAGTATTGTGCAATTTCACTTCAACGTTAACATACGAAGGTAATTTATAAGTAATTTTCCATAAAAGCGACGGACGGTCGACATTGATTATACACTTGTTTTTTATTTTCCTCATATAGCACACTTTGTAGTAAAGTGCATATACTAATTTGCTTCAAAAAATATAACTCGAATATTAGCCTAAGTGGTGAACCTGATTGTATGATGTGTATTTAAAACGACGAAGCAAGTACAATCACATTGTAACAAACGTTTTCACTATCGCTCAGCTGTTCAAACATAATGATAATCATTGGGCTTTATTTCTAAGAATATATTAAAGTTGTAGTAATAATGCCATACCTTGTAATCCATATTTGTAATTATATCGCTATTTGTATCTTTTATTTCAGGACATATTAATGTCATAATTGCTACAATTTTTGAAGCCCCAAGTTGTCTAAAGACCAATAATCCATTAGCTGGAATTTGCAATGTTTTCTTTGAGGTAAGCGAAGAAATTATGGACAATTTATAGAGTGTGCTATACATACATAGATTGTTATCATTTTTTCTTGGTACATCGATGGTAGAATGAGGTGACCCTAATGTTTTGTCAAGTTTCATAAAATAGCTAACTTTTCCACCTATTGTCACGGTATTAATTCCGTATGGAAAATTGTTGGCAGTTTCAAGGGTCGTCGAAGAAGATTGCGACTCTCCGGTACCTACATTATTACAATATTTATATGTTTTAATGTAAAGATACAGTTACAGTAATTCTTCCCTTGGCACTCGCTGCTCGGGACCGGCCGCGAGCGCCGAGCGTACATAGGTGAACTTTGGGTTCTTAGAAATTTCGGCCGTATCTTAAGAGCACGGCTACTATGTAAGCACCGGCTTCGGCAGCCACACCGAGCGTAAAAGATTAAATGCCTCCGTATCGGTGAGACCACACTAATGCAACGGCGAAACTTTTTTATTGTTACATATATCGCAATAATTTTTTTTTTGAAATGTTGCTGAGATTATGGTGATTAAAATAAGACCAAACAAGATAGAATTTGGATTATATTTACTTAATTACAATTGAATATAATAACGAAATGAGTGGTACGGTAGAAGCGCCGAAGACACAGCCGTCGGCACGTGCCCGCGCTCGATAATCAAGAGTATCAAATTCGTCGCGGATGCCCTCCCGGCGCTCGACTCAAGAGCTTGTCGACGTTCCTTGAGGAACACAGAAACGAATGTCGACGAGCGTCGGGAGGGCATCCGCGACGAATTTGATACTCTTGATTATCGAGCGCGGGCACGTGCCGACGGCTGTGTCTTCGGCGCTTCTACCGTACCACTCATTTCGTTATTATATTCAATTGTAATTAAGTAAATATAATCCAAATTCTATCTTGTTTGGTCTTATTTTAATCACCATAATCTCAGCAACATTTCAAAAAAAAAATTATTGCGATATATGTAACAATAAAAAAGTTTCGCCGTTGCATTAGTGTGGTCTCACAGATACGAAGCATTTAATCTTTCAATGGTTACCCCAAGTATCAACAGCCGAGACGTGTCGGCTAGAACCCGGGGGGATTCCCCCCAGTGGTGGGGATGAATCGCGAGCGCCGTCGGGAGAGATCGTAGCGAGCGCCAAGAGAAGAATTACTGTACTATGGGAATTAGGTCTTAAGCAGATTCCGCATGCATACTGTGAGATGTACAAATATAATTGTTCATTACTAATAAAATACTTTAAAGTTGCATGATTTGTTTTAATTTTCCCTAAGAATGTTTAATATAGTAAAGTGGTAGGCGTATGGCAAAATTCTAAATAGATATTTTAATAATTGAAATTATTTTCTATAATTGCCCCTATTGTCCTACATAATAAAAACTTTAAAGCATTCATCAATATATTATGATACGCATACATAATGCATACGTATTGGACAGGTAATTACGCGAGAGGAAACTTTTCAATTAAAGTTAAAAACGACCTATATATAATATTCTATATATTAATATATAATAATTTTCGTTTTCTAAGACAATAGAAATCGTAGATTTGAGGGTAACAATTATATGCACCATAAGACGAAGAATAACAATAATAGTTTACTAATCAGAATAATGTGAACAAATTCCATTATCAGAAGTACGTCCAATAAATCGTTATTATAAACTGCATAAAAGGCATGCACATTTTTCCGCAGGAGGACATTGATTGAAAACGGTGTAATCGATTCACCTTTTAAAACGCAAGTCATTCGAAGAAGATCTTTTGCTGAAGGTGGATATCCAATTTGTTGATACAATTCGAAGACACAATATATAGGTAACAAGTCAATATTCTCGCGGGATAAATGATCTGATGAAGAGAATTATTTTATCTTATTATTATTATTTATTTTATTATATTATTGTATTTAAAATATGGTATGTTAGTCGCAAAAAAAATCTTGCAAAGAGAATCGTTTAAGTTTAATAACAAATAAACGAAAGCAATACACGAAAGCATTTTCCAATACAGCCTGGAATCTAATTTATAATTTTTATATGGATGTACATACCAACATGATATCCAACATGTGGGTAAATATCGCATTTCAAAAGTTTATGCAAACCAGCGGCGAGTTGTCCATTCATATCCTCCACATTTGTATTATTCAATTTTGTATACAAATGCCAAGAAACTTCTATCAATGCGTGCAAGAACTGCCAAATTTCAATTTTTTCGAATGGATAATGCGGGTCTTTTATCAACGTGTCTTCATTCGCCGCTGAAACATTCGTATCGATACGTTTGCCAAAGTAATTAATATTTTCAGATGTTTCAAAAGTGTTGTAAAAAGTTAATAAAGTCATACGGCGTGAAGGTTTTATGATTAACATTAGTTACAATAGAATGAATAATAATGAAGTACTCACCAATATAATTATCGATATCATTGAGACTGAGACCTTTTTTATGGATACCACAGTCCCTCCATAATTGCCATAAACATAATCTGCTCATTGAAACATTACAGCTTGACGCAGTCTTGGCATATAAAGTGGCATAATCGTTGTAAATTTTACGCAAACGGGGCATGTGCAATGTTAAACAATTATATACCCAGCATTCTTCATAATTCCGCATAGATTCCCTGTTACCAGCCGCATTTGTTTCCGAGGAATGCGTTCCCCCGAGACGATTTTGTTCACTTGTGACTGAATCTATATATGAATTGTTGTTGAAATCTTCATATTTTATTAACACTTCGATTGGCACGATTCATGCCACGTGGGAAAGTGGTGACTAACGTTTCCCAACTTTTGGAAACCGAATAAATATAGTAAAACAGAACGTAGTAAAACCGAAGGATTGTATAAAATGTTTTTAAAAATTCTAAACACTGTACAATAATTTTTGTTGAAAATAATTGCTAGCAGGTAGTGAAAAGTGCAGGTACGCTACCAATCGAGGTAGGATGCGCCAAACATGAACAGGATTCGTCTTCGCATCTGTAGCATTTTCCAGGTGAGATCGGAGGTGCAAAAGATGGTACCAGGCCTTTGAGGTTTAGCAAACGTGTTATGTAATAAGACAAGGCTGGGAACTGTTCTGGTTTTAAAACAGGAGTCACTGATGACTCTGCCAGTTTGTCGGGGCTCTCGGCAAATCTGTAAGCGTGTTATATGTAACGAGAAATATATTTGCTTGTTTCTACTGAAAGTTTCATATTAGTAATAATCGAAATAAGCAACACGATTCATTACAGTGATTTAATTTCTGTGTCAGAACGAACACATTTATGCTTATCCTCCGTGTCTATTTTACACTCTGGCGTGACGCTTGTTCCATCGCCGGTACACAAAATATCATTTAGGAACAATGGATTAGACTCAAATTTTTCGCCATTATTTCCTGGATAAATCAAAAAGCATTTTTAGCGATTTGTTTGTTCATTTGGGTTAAAGGCGCATGAATACGAATAACGACAGAGGAATATTCGTAATATTTGAAATGCCTGGTGGCATTGAATTTTTAGACAATACATTCATTTTATAATATATGGAGGGTGTATTGGAATAAGTGGTAAATATTTTGGAGTCTACATCAATATATTTTAAGTTAAATGATTTAAACGATCAAGGAAAGTTCATATGTACATATGCCCTATTTATTGGGCCTTCAAGTTGCAGTCGATTTGATTTTCAACAGAGCTTTATCTGATTATTTTCACGAGAGATACAGACGTTTAACAACGAGGCTCAATGTATGCAAGGGCGGAAAAGATTCCTAATACCAATTATTATTCCGTGACCGTGCTTTTTATTATCCTTCCAATAGCCTGAGTACCTGGCTCCACCGACAGACTTCAGCTTCATCTCACCTGAGATGGTAATTTCGATATTTCTATCTCTTTTTAGTATTTCTTAATTACCTAATTACTGTTACTAACATTATATAGTTTGTTGTATAAAAGTAAAAATAAATTAATTCACCTTGGCCATGGCGCATATCATTACGCCAGTAACCAACATAGGAAGCCTCTTGAGGCCAAGTGAATGTCTCGTTAAAAAATCCATTCCATATATATTCTCCATACCTGTGATCGTTGAATTATTTTGCAACATTAGACAAAATCGATTATAATTATATCTTTGAATTTAATGATTGTATCCCTTTGTCTCTTTAATTTTCTTGCATTTATTATCAAATTGCAGTCTGACAAACCCATTCATTGCTCCGCACTTCCATTCCCCACGGTAAACATGTCCACTGGTCCAAACCATAGTTCCAATGCCATCACGAATTCCATTTTTCCAATGACCCATGTAGCGTCCACCGCTTGGATAAATTCGTAATCCAACCCCATTAATTTTGTCCATTACCCAATCACCGTCGTAGGATCCATTATCTCCGTAGCGACAGTAACTTTTACATTAACCGTATCGATGATCAAATAAATTTTGTGATACAGCCGATTGCTTATATCGAAACATCCTGTACAAGCGGTTGTAGTGTTAATATTGCACGTACATACCCTTTTCCATGTCTGTGACCCTTGAACCACTGACCAGTGTACATATAGCGGCTATCTCCGTCCACCATAATTCCTTTACCATGCCGATAGCCATTTATAAAATCGCCCTCGTACCAACATGTACTATTCCATTCTAACAAGCCTCTCCCGTGCATACGGTTCTGCTCAAAATCTCCCTGCGAAGCTACTCAATTTTTAAAAAGGGGTGAAAATTGAACAAGGATTATACGGATGGCAGGTTTGTCGCCATAACTCTTTAATTATGAAGAAAACCATGCTTCAAGTAAATGTTATTCAGTTTGATAAGAGCTATCAAATATAGAATAATTATATATATTATTATTGAAAAATTTGTTTGCACACCATATAATTTGCCCTCCTCTGCCATTTGATTAAAACAAAAATCAAGTCGTTAACTGCACTGGGTTTATAAGAAACCAGCATGTAACATTTTATGTGGTTTACCCTGTATACTACTTCATTTTTATTTACTAAAATCTCGATAAAAGATGAAAAAAAGTGTAGCATGTTATATGCTGTATGTTACAAGTGATTAGTTGGACAGTTTCTATTATCATACGAAGTATGTATTCAAAATTTTGGACAGGTATTTAGAATAACCAGATAACAATTCTAATTATAAATATGGAATATGAAATACAATTAACAGAATAGTTTTATAATACGTGTGACGTTTTATTACCACTGATATCACCTTCTTTAGAAGAATTGAATACAGTAATATTATTATTAATACATATTATTAAATTTAAGCTGATTGCATTTTAATGCATACCTTTACCCTACCGCTTATTTAAACTATTCTGTTAGATAACTATACATAAATCATAAACAAATTAGAAATGATTACTTTATATTGAGCACCCGAAGACCATCTATAAACGCCTTTGCCCTCCATCATTTTCCTGCTAATACGGCCGCTATACGTATTATTACTAATGAATTTTATATTTGCAAATTCATCTGGCAACGTCAATTTCCAGGGCCAATCAGAGATTGATTTCGATGCCTTATCACTGTGTTCCTCACTGTTATTATCGGTTGCTTTAAATTCCTCGTAGTAATTATCATCTTCCTCCGATGCATCTTCAGAATTATCGTGAATTGTTTTGGGGGGCCTTTTTCGTAAATATTTTCCATCCCATCTGTAATGTAGTAAGATATAATGTGTAATTTAAATTCAATTTTTTCGCATACTAGCATTCTTGGGAATCGGTCTTTAAAATATTTGACATTGACTAGATATTACATAAGTTATTAGGAATAAATGCAATTACTCTTTCACAAAATGATTCAAAACGTCGTTGTAAAGGAGAAAAATGAATTCTTCCTTAGCGTTATATTTACGACGTTTATCAGCAAGAATATCCTCAAAAGGTAACTCTTCTTTGGTTTCACTTTCCTCTTCTACAGCGTCTAATGTTTCTTCTCCTTCTTCTTCTTCATCGTAAGGTTCCAAAGGGGTAACCTTTTTTCTACATTTCCGCAAAATGATTTCTTCCAACGTAGTATTCATTTTTTATACTTTTACAAATAAATGTATTTAGTTCTTCTCAATTCTTAGAGAGTAACGTAATATCTAAGAGAGTTTTAATGTGTTACAATTTATTATGCTTGGTGCTCTCAAGTGTAAGTAACGTGAAATTATCAGTGGGTGAATAAAATGAGAAATATTCAAGCATAATGGTTTATAGTTTATACGAAACCATATTTTGCGCAATATTCAACGCTATATTCACAATAGTTTTGTATCAGTCGTTACCCTAAATCGTGATACGACATATTACAGAATGTAACAAACATTTTCGAAATATAACATCAAACGTTCAAAATGTTGACGAACGAGAAAGCAAACGTAAGATTGACTTGGAAATACATTTCCATTATTTGTCGTTAATCAAACAGTTTTTCTAAATTATTCTAAATAATAAATAATGGTTATTTTGCAGGCTGCACTTCCTACTTGCGACGATGTAGGCCAAGGTCTGGAGCCAATTGTCTTCCATACTCCTGTAGTATATAATGAAAAAGTAAAAGTTCATAATTGGTAAGTACAAAAATTATGCCTGCACATGTGCATATTTAAATAAGTAACCCAATATCCCTTAATATAAAATATTGATTATTTGTTTAATTAAGTAATGATAATATTTTTCTATCAATAACATGTTACTATTCTTCCATTTTTTATTTATTATTTGTATAACTATATGTAAGAAACAAGAAAGTTCTGCATTTTTGTGATTCAGAAACTGTGCTCCGGCGTAATTTATTATTATTTTTATTTTACTTCGAGTATTGAGCATGAAAGGGAAATTTAACTCCCGCGAAAACAGGTAAGGGCAAAACGAACCCTCCTTCTGTTGCGAATAGCAACGTATTTCCTCAATTATCGTCAACACAAAGTCTGCGAAAAGTTACTCTACGAGTGCATTAACCGAGCACATAGTTCCATAAAAAAATAATTTCTACTTCTTAAGAAAAAGGAATAACGCCGAAAATTAGAAGTGCAGGCAAATTAAATTATTACTATTTCTTCTACGCTAGTCTAACAGTTATCACTGCAAGAACCATTACTTATTCTAAACAATGTCCATAATATTATTTTATCAGATAGGGTTGCGATGCAACATTTGCTTACAAATTTTTTTACTAACGAACAGAAATTTTATTTCATCAGGCAAATGCAGGGACTGGCAGAACCCAGAGATAACAGAGATGTAATTCCACAAAAAGGATATCTTCATAAATCATCGTACCGAAGATTAGGTCCGCATGATGGTTGTACAGGAGTCTCGGAAACACAGGCAATGCTGTCTCAGATAGAGTTAAAACATTTGTACGAACCAGTTTATCCACAACGCACTTTACTTCATATGAAGTCTCTTGCATCGGCAGGGTATGTGTCAATCGAATAATTGCACACTTAATTCTCGAGGCTGCCGATATCGACAGGTATAGCCTATCTCTGACTGAAATGTTAATCTTCTGACAGGTATAATTATTCCAAAGAAATAGGATAATCCGAAACATCACATAAAACATATAGAAAATTAAATAACATTAACTAATGGAACTATTATTTAATTTCAATGTGTCATTGTCTAATTTTCACACTTCCACGAATAGTAATATTCCAGATGCAGTAGGTCCTGGCAACGAAGGATAGTTTAAACCTAGTCTTCTATAAATTCACGATTCAACGTTTTTGTACAAAGTTACATAAATATCTGTCGAATTTATTACAACATTTAGTTATATAATGCATATTGCAGTGTGGAAGAAGAACAAGAGCCATCGTTAATGGATCTATTATACGATTCCAAAGAAGCACGTTGCATGGATTATCGGACGACAACGGAAATTGATTATAGATCACCTCATCCGATGAAAGTGAGACCATTACCTCCGCCACCGCCACCAGAACCATGGCTATTGAATCGACGGACAATTGGCTACAGTCTCGAGGAATTGGAGAGGCGAGATGGAATGTACACGTTTTTAGACGACAATATGGAGCTTCATGGACAAATATCCGATTTAAAATCGAGGAGGAACAAGTTGCATGCGCTTAAACTTCAAGATGCACAGCTGTCAGAACAGATCGATCTTTCTGAGATACCAGAATGCAAAATGGAAAACTAAGATGTATAAGTAATTATGAAAATATCTTTTGTCAAGTTCAATTTAATAATGTACTACGGCAATGGAGTATACAGATCTTTTTGTATTTCATTTTATGAGCAAGGTAGCAGGGAATTGGGAAAATATTTTGAAAAGTCAATAGTACTAACTTTTCTGTTAAAAATTCGATGACTTGTACGTATATATTAAGTATCGTAACGTCATTTACTTGAGATCATATCGAATTAATATACGAAATGTACACAAATTAATTATACAGGGTGTTATAAGAAAGTCGACCAGTAAAATTTAACTCCAAAGTTATGACATAAATTATAAAGCCACGTAATTTGTCTGCTTAAAGCGATGACGTCCGCCTATACGGATGCAAATCTGTCACTTAGTATAATAATATTCTATTCTATATGATATTTTATAAATTATTAAAATATTTCATTTTTCCTTACAAATACGTAGTGCGAAATTAAATAATAACACATTTCTTTGGTATACATATATTATATTATTTCTACAAACATTATAACTACGCGTTTACACACTGTATAATAGTATACCCATTTTCGAAAATCAGTGTAAATGAAAATCCAATATTTTTGTATTATATATTGTATTACTGACCAGGGTCCATTACGAACTTTCAATCACAGATTTTGATGAAATTTTGATTCAAGAGGTTACTCAAAGAAGTGTTAGACATATATCTCTTTTATCGGTCATAAAAAAGCAGTTGGGAATGGAAACTCATTTGGTGCAATATATGCCATGTTACATATCATTCAAGTATAAAAGGAGAGGAAAAGAAATAAAAGGAAAAATATGAAAAGAAAATGAAAGAAAAGGAAGGGCAATAGAACGAAATGCATATACGCAATGTAAAATATATTTTATCTAGAGTTCGAACGAAATATGACCCTTGATTTAACGACAGTGAAGTAACACTGCACAATAGCGTCTACGACCAATCATTACCATCATTACTTATTCGTGACTCCTGCCGAACCGCATATGACCATAATCGTCAAATTGTCCTCGCTTCCCGAATCTCATGTGTCCATAATCGTCGAACTGCTGTCGCTTATTTAAATTTATAAAATCGTCGTCTCCGCCAAGAAGATTTGCCACAGAGAGCCTGTCGAAACATTTATAGTACAATTTAATTACAAATTCGATATAATTCAAGCGAAATAAATAGGATGGACAATATCAGCGTATAGTGTTAACTAAGAGAGATTATAAAATAGCATAAAGCTTTTACCATACAGTTCGTGATTTTGTCTGTAATTTTAAAATGAAAAATTTCTCACTCGTGCAAAATGTTTACATGCGCAATGTCACGAAGCTAATTATATTTATTACTTGTCAGCGTACCTGCAGATTTTTAAAATACACATAACGAATCTATGTATAATTACCCTCGTAATAAGGGACGGTTGCGAAACCTCCGATGCACGTTACTAACAAGCTCCGTAGCAGTTTCGCATTTTCCACAAAATAACCAGATGATTGCCATCACGCAACTTAGGGCGAATGTTAAGTTCATATCTAGAAGTCAAACAATTCCCCTTTCGTTAAATATCGGCAAATGATACACCATAAAATGGTGTACCATCAAAGTTACAGAAGATAGCTCACAAAATATAATAGTGAAAAGTTAATTGCACATGCACGATGTGAAAGTATGGTGGGCTTTAACAGATATTTGCTGAAAGTTAGCGAACAATTTTATGAAATGCGTGGCAATGGCAATGGGGAAGATAAAATACGCGCGAAACAAATGCCACAGCTCGGAATGGAAAGAACTGTTGAGCGAATTTGAGAAATATCTAGGTAGTAATCTGTTAAAGGACAGCAGAAAATGAGTTGAGTAAAATAATGTGAGATACACGCGTAGTACATAGAGCAATTGTCAGGGTACACTATTTAAACGACAAAGTTACGGTACTCGCGTTTAGCGTTACTGTAAGAAGAACTGGACGAAGACGGGCTGTTCACCTGTGTGGTGTTGCACCGGAAATCCGCGGAAGAATGCACGAACCACAATTTCCACTTGGCTTTTTATACAGGAACTCCGTCATCCCCGGCATCCCCGGAGAACGTTGAGCTCTTTGAATTTTAATTCACGTACCTGTGGTCTGAAAAACAATTTTCTTCGCCACGTTTACGCCTCTATCTATCGAATATTCAATATTGCACGGTGGTATTCGATGATTGGCAGCTCGAATAACCACATTACCCGCCTCAACACGGCTTTTCTTCCGGTAAGACAACGGAGGCCGCCTTATTGATGTACAGATCACCTTAGTTCGAGAAACTCACAGAGCAAATAATGTCATAAATTGCTTTAGTCGGCTTGAATGAGTTTACGATCAGAGTAATTTTCAATTGACTTGAATGTACACTAAAGGTCTTGGTTTTGAACGTGTATTAAAAGGCAGGCTAGCATGGGGCACATGTAACGAGGTAAGATGATAAGGTTCACCCTAATGTATTGTATGTTAGCTCTATGTCTTTGCACGTTTGTTATAGAAATATTGTTAATAATATATTAAGCCTTGATGCTTTAAGACAGTGATTTTCAATCTGTATTGTCTAACGGCACGCATAAAGTAATTATTAAAATTCGATGGTACACTCAAAAATATGTTACGCTTCTTCGCTGATCTATTAAAAAAGTATACACTTCTTTTGTTTATGTCACTTTGTAACAAAAAGAAGATGGCACTCAAATTTATTTAGAACTTATTTATAATTATTGCTGCCATACTACGTTATCTTGTATTGGACAATTAGCGATTACAAAAGGGTTACAGATTTTTATTTGCTTGTGGCATGTAAACAGTATTTCTCGAAAAATAATTCTGCTGATGGGGTAATAGTAAGATATAGCAGCTCATTATTATTCTAATGTAAAAACGGTAACTTGATTGAGTTTTACTCTCCTCAAGATCTTTTTAGTCTCTTCAAGAATATGACCATATTATTCTCGGCGTTTTCTTCAAGGAGTAGTTCAACCACATTAACTAGAAAATGATGAACACCGTATATGCTATTAAAAATAAGCCAGACATTATAAATTTCATCATAATTATTGAAAATTTGTAATCCAATGTAAAAATATGAAAAATTAGTTTTCTACCCTTTGTATTCTATTTTCAATATTAAAATGAAAATTACATTAAACAGATTAAAAACATATCTTTATACTATTGTTGATCTTAACTTAACTTAACCATTCTGTTCCATGAATTACCCGCTTCTCGCACCGCTTAATGCATAATTACGGGCTTAGACATTCATCGTAATAGGTCACATAACGACGAAACAGGTAACCAAAACCGACGTAACGCACGTACGAAGTCACGGTCACGGATTATAACAGTCCCCCAATGGCTTCGGTATTTGCAGTGCTTCCATGGAACCCTATAAATCACGTCCATGTCTCATCAGAAGTTCAATTGTTCCGTAACTTCCGTCCTAAACTCACCCCTTCCTGCGCGGCACACCGCGACCGTGCTTAGCCCCTCGCATGAAGTCCCCGCGATCATATTCACCTGGAGTGCTCGATCCGTAGCAGCGATCATGACCGAGGACGTCAGTGTCATATTCCAGAAGGGTCTGTCCGAGTGGTGGAGCGAGGAGACCGAGTATATTTTCCAAAGGATCGAAAGGTGGGCCGCGTACGCCAGAGGCTACAATCGTCTGAGGTCGCAGAGATTGTCGAGGGGCCGTATGACTATGCAGGATGGGCACGAGTCCCGTTGGAGTGTTTCCTCGAACAGGCTAATCATCGACGATTCATCGTGGAGCCCGCGGTTTCACAATTTGAAGAAATCTCGGCGAAAGTCTCGCACAGAAGAGACCAAGATCAACTGTTGCGGGACGTTCAGCTATCAATCGAACAGCAGCCTGGACAGCACTTGCCTGGAGACGTACAGATACGATCATAGTATTTACTTCAAGACGATTGGCGACATCAGGAACGGCAAGAAGGAATCTAGTGAGGCCAGGAACGAGCAGGAGGACAGAATTTCTATTAGCAGCGAGGAGCTCGTCGAGTGGGACGTTAACACGGTGTCGGATTTTATTACTAATCAACTGCTGGAAGATGGATTCGACAGGGCGAATGTTGAATGTGTTTTCGATGCCGCGGAGAGTCCAACCCGGGATAGTAATGAATCTGACTCTGTCGGCTGGTTCAACGTTGATTTGGCTAAGCTCGATTTGAACGAGGACGTTGTCGCGGTTACTGGCGAGCAAGCCGACGAAAATAATTTGACAGCATTCGAGAATGACGAAGAGAAGAACAATAATTACGTGCAGAATAAAGAGTCTGTCGCGGATACGAATCTGAAGAATCGGGGCGCACAGTTGACCGGTGTGATTATGAACGGAAATGACGTAGAGGAAATGGAATACGAAGACGGGGTCAAAAGGCTCGTCGATATTCGAAGGAGTAGAAGAATAGCCCGAACGATTAAGCAAACTCCAATTGCAGGCGATAACAATGTGATTTGGCCAAGTGTTTTATTGAATTATACCAAGAACATCGACACTTCAAGGTCTCCCCATCATTACAGCAAGCCAAAGAAATAAATTAATTACCAATTGTGCATTTCTGCAGTATATATACATATGTGTATATGTCTACATACTCATTGTCAGTTAAAGTACCTCAGTTATCGGCCAACTGAACAGTTTTATTTTCATTAAGCACACACCACTTACGATTTTGTTAGCCGTATCCTGTACAATTACGTGTTATGAAAAATATACTAAATTTGTACAAAAAGCTATGATATTATATTTATTTCCACCTTTATCCCATATCAATTAGGCAGAAAACTCGCGTTCTTTGTTAATGTTTAAACTGCTAAATTAACGATTTAAGAAAATTCCAATGTTCTATACAAAAATTTTCGCGTTTTCGAAAGTCAAAGAAACAATGGGGTATACAAGTTGGAGTTGAATTTTAAGTACAATGTATATACTCTTTCCAAAGGAGGACAAGTGGTCAGTCGAACAGTGGAAAGTTGCAGCTGTGAAAAATTAATCCAAATTCATATAACGTTCGGCACTGTTGCAACATATCATTTCATTTTTATTTTATCCTCGAAATTTCTTTTCAATTTACAGAGGAGGTCATGTCTTTCTTTCGATAAAAAGGATTTAAAGAACGAGCAAATTCTACAGCGCGCATGCACCAATTGGTGGGGCAAGCCACGCACGCAACACGTAAGTTCGTACAATACCGCTGCAAATCGATCGTCTTCTCACTCGTTTCAAGGGAGTAGTGCGTAGTACTTAACAGATTTCGTCGGAGGGCCGGGCAACGGTGACATTTAAAACAGGAAAAAGGAAGGAAATCCAGGGAAACATGACGAAATGTTTGGAAACGGTGGCCATGACGGCCTGCATGAAGACCCTGCTCATGCTGTTCAACTGTGTTTTCTGGGTAAGAAACAGTTTTCGTTTTTATACGTGCAATCCACCCTTCACAAGTAGACTCGTGGAACCCTGAATCCTGAGACCAGAATACATTCCACCCAACTGTTGCACAATACGTTATAGCATCGCTGTCATGCCACAATTCGTCTACCTTCTCGATCGAACAACCCTTCGTTTTGTCCTATTCTGGAGAATCATGTACAGATGACTTTTCGTTGATGACGCAATATACGTATTGCACGTAGTACCTCGAGTGATTAGAGTACAGATCGGAATTTTTCTTTGGGTTATTGTGTCGGGGATGGTTCGTAGATATTTAAGCCTTTGCACTCCAATTTATTTTGTCGTGAAAGGATTTTGAGCAATTGATTGAAAGGGTAATCACTTGTCACTCTGAATTCATAATGGGTGGTAGGGTGTAACGAACACAACGGTTTGCAATAGAATGGTGCAACTGCAAACTACACTGGCAAATTATTTAAAAAATTCAGATTAAGTTTGCAACACCTTACAGATGTGAAGTATGTAGCTTCGATATTGCACTGATGGATGAAGGGTTCGGAAAATTTTGTGGCGAATTATTGGGATATATTGATTGAAAAATATTTTTTTTTAAATCCGTGAATGTTTGTTGGAATCTGAAGCTGATGGAATCGTTTCAGGAAAAATTTACAGTAGTGTATTCTGATTATTTTCAATTAAGTTAATAGTAAATTGAAATATGGGATTCATTCGTTGGTGCAGCTCACCATATTGTTATTCTTAAAATTAGTAGGTTCATGATTCCAGCGTACACATTTAATTTTGAAGCAAGAAATAAGTTGAATGTAACACTGTGAATTAAGATTATAATTGAATATTAATTATTAAGTCTTTCGGAATTTCAAATTTTCCACGACTGATCTCATTTACACGACTTGGTTTATATTCCAACCTGGATTTCACTTGTCTAAGTTTATGCAATTATTATTATTCGTTCGAAGTAAATTACTTCATGAACGTGAGAACTCCGCCCCATATGTTTTATACAAGCTACGTGCATCCACAAATAAATTAACACAAGAAAAGTGTCACTGATGTTGCATGAAATGTGACAAAAAGAAAAATGAAAAATATTACATAAACTATGATTGGTGACTATAATGGCGTACAATTTATTATACAAATATATCTTTAGTACGAATTCGTACATCCTTAAAATGCCTAAAAATATTTTATTGAACACATTTTATGAATTTTAATTTTCCAGTCTACCGTTTGAAAGACAATATATTTAAGTAATTAAAAATAAGATTCTAAGATCTTCGTGTTATTAACACATTAACGTTCGGAGACGCAAAAATATGATTTTTGTTGACTGCTCGTGAAATATTAGATAAGCTTTTACGCACTACGCGTTAAATACGGCGATATATAAATATGTAAAATAAATAAATGTATTTTAAAAGTTATTATCATGTTTCTAAAGCGATTGTAACATATTCGAAAACCTTAAAATGTATCCCCAAAATATTTTATAGAAATCTGTGAAACATTTGTTGAAGGTGAAAGCAGGCACATACTACAATATGTATGCATATGTTTCATTTGTTCTACAAACAAATAATATGTATGCGAAATAAATTTAATCATTACAACAAATAAAACAACAATTAAAATATATGCAATATACTATTGTAATACTTTATTTAGGTATTCGGTATATTGATGCTGTGCATTGGTATTTTAATGAGAATTCAACTTCGTGATCATATGGATGTAAGTGTAGAAGGTAGCGGGACAGCTTTGTTGGCCTTAGCAAGTTTGGGGGCGATTTTAACATTATCAGCAACCCTCGCATGCTGTTGTACGACACGTGGCCATCCAGCCCTTCTATACCTGGTAGGTTGAATTGAATATTCGTATTATTTTATGTACACATTGTACTATATGTTTACTGTAATAAAATGACAAAGGCTGAATAGTGTTAGATTGTTCGATCAATTCGCGAGGTATCCACTTCATGGCCAATTTGTTCTAAATAAAATTTCTTTATATTATATTTTTTATTCACAGTTTAACAAAATATTCGTGCTACCAATTTTGCCATATGTTCATATCATTTTTATTCGTAACAAGTTCAGATCCGTCATGCATATACATATCTAAATAAGAATTTTATATTTTAGAGTCAATGTAAAAACTTTTTACAGGGTGAAAAAGTAATTTTGCGTAAGTCAATTAAAAACCTTCTGTTCGCAGTATGGTGCATTCTTAGCTGTCGTTGCGTTACTGTTACTTGCAGCTGGCGCATCAATCTATGCTTTTCGGGCGAATTTGAATGAAAAATTCGATCAGAATCTGAACGAGACTATAGCTGTTTATGGGCAAGACGAAAGGAAAACCGCTGATATGGACACTACGCAATCGACAGTAAGTGATTAAATTTGATTCATTCGCACTTGGTACGAAATAATTCTGTGGAGTTGCACGAATAAAATGATAAATATAAGCATAATAAATATATAAATAAAGCATGTAAAATAGAAAAATGAACTTGTACAGAAATGAATCGAACTATACTTACAAAGACTATGTTGAGTATGTGATAAGTATATTGAAAATATATCATAATAATAGAATTTCTATTATTTCGACATTATCCCAATTTAAATTGCATAAATTGTAAACATATTATCCATATCAGCGTTAATTAATTAAAAAAACTTATCTGTTCGAAGTTAACTTAAAAACCAAAAGAGTTTATATCACGTCACACGAGACCAGCAATAAATGATCGCAAAACCAGTATGACTTCCGCTAAATAAATTACGTTTTGCATTGCAGTTGCAGTGTTGCGGAAACAGAGGCTACACCGATTGGTTAAATATGTATCTGTCAAAGGGAATCCCTCTATCCTGTTGCAAAGTGCCAAAGGATAATTGCGACGTTAACGACGTAAATGACATTTATACTCAGGTACGATGAAAGCTAAAGCAATATAAAATAAGCCAAAGATAAACGTTTTCGCGTTTCAAATACGGATATAATATAATAGTAAGAGTTACGTAACAAAATCGAAGACAGAGTAAAATTGATTATCTTCCATAACGACACGTGCACGAATTAAATGGAATTTTTCAGGGCTGCTACACTCGCGTGATGGACTTCATTAATGGCGATATCGGCCTGGTTGCTGGAATAGCAGTCGGCATAGCTTTCTTCCCACTCGTAGGAGTCTTCCTAGCTTGTTGCCTAGCTAGCAACATCAACAAAGTCAAGTACGAGCAGGTTGCTTAGAGTTTGGGTGGCTCGCAGAAAAGCTCGCCATACCAGTAAGAGAAATCTGCATCGCTCGGAAGAACGACGTATCGAAACAACAATCTCTATTCTGTACTAAAAAACTTTCAAAAACTTTGCACGATCGCGTATAAGTTACGTTGAAACGAAAACTTTACGTATGAACTTTTGCATAAGAATTATTATTTTCCTGGCTGAGCTTCAAATTTTGAATATCTGCGCCAGTCCATTGAAGTATCGTGCGTTAATTATAGAGTGATTCAATTAGGACGAAATATTTGCCAGCAATTGTCACGATACTTTTATTGAAAGAAAAGGAAAATTATTAATTCATGTACGTGTATACAACTGTACACATTATCGTCGGAGTATGACAGAAATGATTGCAGTAATATTATACTTGCGTACTAAGGGAAAGCATGCACCGAATGTACAACTTGCGCTATTGTCAAGTTTGTACAATAATTTTCTATGAAAGTATAGTTGTTGTTTCTAATGCAATTGCACGAAAAAGTATGTCCATAGGAAAAGACAAATCAATACAGAATTTATTATTTGATATCACATGACAACTGCACAAAGGAAGATAATTATACTATGAACAAATGGCATTAATTCGGCGTAAGTCATTTGGTAAAAAATGCTAATTCTTCGGCGCGTCTAACTGCCTTATTTTTGTGACGTTCGTCACTCGTGTCGATTGAAATTGATGAAGCATGCGATTTTGTGATTTAATTTGGTGCTTTCCTTGAGCTAATAATTGATTCGTCTTGCAATAGTCGCGGGTATTGACTAACTTCCAACTTGTTTTTACAGTCGAAAAATGCAAATGCTCTTCCACCAAAGTTTTACACCTTATACCTACTTACAAAATGACTTACTAGTTTCTTACATATGAAAAAAAAATGACGCAATTGCATTTCGATATAAACACATACATTTACCTTATAGCATGTGTCTGCCTCGTAATGTTGCTACATTGTGTTGCAAAGTACCCATACGTGGCCATAATTTTCATCGTAGTTCTAGCACGTGAATTACCGTCAATTTCTCGTATCTCCTATTAAATAAATCTTACTACACGTATACTATCGTTCATTATTGTATTTCGATGTTAAAGAAAACATAAACGGATAACATATATTTTGATATACATAACTATTTGTAGCTTTGCCATGAAATGGATTTGTATACATGTATAGACATGTGTTTGCAGAATGTTTTGTCTATTTATCTTCTTGCGTGATCTTTCGGTTGCAAACTTTGTTCCATTAATTATTAATTGGTTTAAAAATGTTGAAGCCTTGATTAACACGAATGTCTACCGACTAAGTACAATTAATTTCCTTATTATATGATTAGTTAAAATTAGATATATGGAGAGTTTATATTATTTTTATATTTTTATGTTAGATATATGTATATTATTCTTTAGATTTTGAACACAGCTGAATGTCAAGTTACTTAATAAAATAATTTGCGGGAAATATTTTATGTTACCACGATATAAAATATTTATTCAATTTAGACATTCTCGTATTCAAATTTTATGTTAATTATATATTTACATACGTAACTTGTTTTTGATAAAAAGCGTATATTATTTATAGTTATGTAAGCTTCTGAAAAATTAATTATAATTATTATGTATTACTTTTACACGTTAATAAACGGGTGTAACAATCTTATAATTTTCATTAATATAAATATAAGTAGATACTAGAATATACAAAATGTATACCAGAGTTGTCATAATGTTTTGTTATTGTAAACTATCTTTTTGTTTCATTTAGCATCTCTGCATTCGTGTGACCATTACACAATGGCAATGGCAAAAAAATATTATCGTATTTAATAATGATTTGAGTATACAACTACGTTCCAAGCAGGGTGCGTTAATTATCGTAGAAAACTAAGGCATGGAGATTAGACACGGTAGAAAAGGTTTTAAAGTAAAAGAAAATGTGATGAAAGTAGATAATAAATCGTGATAAATGAAATTCCAGGTTGCTATGGGGCAGCAGGCCAATTACAAACGGATGAACAGGACCCTACGGTTAATCGCTAAAATCGCTTTATATCTCTGTTTTACTTCATGATCAAAGATATTACAGACCGAAAATAAATTTCCTTCGTTTTATACATTATAGATCCGTAATACTATATAGGTACAAATACTCATTATTCTTTCATAGACAGTAAGTGAGAGTAAACTTACATGTTGCAAGCAACTATAATTAAGCATTAACATTTGATCATATTAAATATTTTTTTTCAACGTTTTAAAAAGTAAAAAGTACACAGAATATCGATTATGATAATGACATACATTTCTCTTCTCTTGTTGTTATTCCTTAACGATATACGTATTGTAATATTTTTATGCACATATGAATATGTAAATAGCTAAGTTGTTAAAGAGAATTATTTTTGAAAGCTATGTTGTAGGATTGTATAATGTTAATGAAAGAATTAGAATTTTTGAAGAATACAGATCTTGTTAAAGTAAAACGAAAGGCATAACTCAGGACAGACTAGAAGTACATAAATATAATAATATACGAAAGTCTGCTTGTATGCTCATTAAACATTTTAGTCATGCTCCGTTATAATTCGTTTCCCAATCGTATTACAATGAATTACTATAAATACTAACTACTATGTTCCTAGATATGCATACATGTAACTATATTTCAGTTCTTCATACACACAAAATTGGGAGGAGATATTTTAAAATATATTTTATGTGTTTCATTAGAGTTGTTGAATGATACCGTTAATTACATATGTCAGAGTAATCTTAGATTATTTTTAAGTAACATACACCTTTATCTAATAAATAAAGAGGCAATTGAGTGAGACGCAAGATTTAGTAAAAGGTTCTGATATAAATTTCACGTATAAAATATAAAGCTGATTCTATGTCTCAATACTCCTTTCCTCCAACGAAAAAAATTATACTCCACATGTAGACCACCAGATAATGTCATTAAATAAAACAATTTTTTTACGTACATCACTCTAAAAAATTGTATATGTTAACATATGTATATGTGCGATTGTACACAGTTTATAAATGTTTTAAAGTACACGGGAAATAAAAAAAATTAAAATCCTATATTTTTGAAGTTCATTTTATGCGAATGCAAATTAATCCAACAAATTATGTACATGTTTTAAATCTTGCAAAGTATATTTATTATGAATATTTAAAAGATGTTTATATATATACGTAGATATTGTATTTCATTGTAGGCGACATAGTCGTATAGATATATGTATAATACGTTTAAATCCTATTATACAATAGGTATTGTAGTATTAATTTTCGAATACTGGATGCAACGACACGATCACTTAGCCCAATAACTAAGGGTTAAATTGTTATGTGTGTCAATTATATGAAAGTTTTGTTGTATTCATATAATAATAATGTTATGCTTCATATACAATTCATATTTTACACATGTTTCAAATATTTAAAGAAATGTAAATTAAAAGTGTCTTCATTCAAAACTCCCTTTGTTATATTAATCTTCAAAATATTTTATTTACGTAAACAAATTTAGTAAATGTTTCTTATAATAGAATACGGAAAGCTGTTACATGTGAATTAGTACTCTACTTACATAAAGTAATAGTATGCGCAGATTTTAATTTGAATACATTCAATAATGCATATACAATCATCTTCTTTATGATTATTATTTCAATTTTGGCGCCAAAAATAGGCGCTTCTCAGTTTCGCGCGAAAAAAATCGTAATAATTTCAAAGAGAATAATAATATGTTATTAATCATAATCTGTTCATTAGTCCTTTAACTCGATTTAGCTTCAAGTATGCGCAATTTTATTAAATATTTAAAAGTATATTCTGAAACATTACAACCATAGTTGTATTTATTCAAATCTAGTTGTAATTTCAAATCTAGTTTTATTATTTTGGTAATCATGGCGAGTCTATCTTCTAGTATTTGCCACTAGAGTGCATCCTGGTTCCGTTCTTTTCTCTTCATCATGGCGGTGAGTGTACATTCGTTGCATCGAAAACATATTTTATAATCGTCAAATATCAAAGACATCAGTCGCAAAACAATGATATTTTATACATTATACAAAGACGAACAATCTCGGTTAAATAATGACAAATTTCTTTCCCACAATATGTTACGATTAAATATTTTTGATGTGACAGTTGGATCAGGTTTGTGATCGGCATGTATCACGATTATAACCTGATTCCACACCATGTTGTTTATTATATTTATAAATTACTTGTTCGTACAGAAAACCCGCAAACTTCATCTTGAAATCTTGAATGCTTTTATTTTACGATTCACTGTTATAGAATGTATAAGATAGTTCGATTCTTCTCAGTTAACTCGACAAAAAGCAAATGCATAGATCTCCTTGAAACAAGCATGTTAACACATCGATTTCTTTGCAGGATTTAAAGAAGGCGACAGAGAAAAAGACCGAAAAGAAAGTGAGGAGGGAACCGAAAGATGCATCGAAAAATGTGATGCGTGAAGTACGCATTCGTAAACTTTGTTTAAACATTTGTGTGGGTGAATCTGGTGATAGACTCACCCGTGCTGCAAAGGTAATGATTTTATTTTAATACGCATTAATTTATGGCACATTAGATTCATGAATTATATATATATATATATTATATATATTATATAGATTCATGGTATACGATGTACGAGCCAATGTTGTTATTCAATTTCTCAATACTGAGCCTTGTTACTTTTAATACAGACCTAAGCGTGCAATGAATTGAAACAGTTTTCTATTACTTTTGTTTACATAGGTGTTGGAACAGTTAACTGGACAACAACCGGTCTTCTCCAAAGCTAGATACACTGTTCGTTCCTTTGGTATCCGCCGTAATGAAAAAATTGCTGTACATTGTACAGTCCGTGGTGCTAAAGCCGAAGAAATTCTCGAACGTGGACTTAAGGTAATTCTAATTATATACAAGTTCTTGTAATTTAAAACATTTTCAACATTTCTGTACGTTCAATATTTGTTTTGTTATAGGTACGAGAATACGAATTGAGGAAGGAGAATTTCTCTGGTACTGGTAACTTTGGTTTTGGTATCCAAGAACACATCGACTTAGGAATTAAATACGACCCAAGCATTGGTATTTACGGTTTGGACTTCTACGTTGTACTTGGACGACCAGGTTAGCTCGCTGTTATTTTACGTTTTATTAGAATATTTGTAATCTAAGTACTGTTCAGAGCTGAAAAGACTGGATACGGTACAATTTGGCGTGGTCGTGCTATTCTACTTAGTTCCGACGTGGTGCATTCTGATTTCATCATCACACGATAGTACAGATTCTCCATTGGTAGACGCGACTGATTCAGCCAGCAGTAAAAATGCATGTGGCATGATACTATTATTATGCCCGAATGAGTGGGCTTACTTTGGTACAACCAATTAGACCTGTATTCCTTTCGCTCATCTTCTTTTCAGCTCTGAATAATATATGCACATTTATTTGGTATCATAGATACTACTGCATTAAGATGTATCTATATTTGTAAAGTGTGTGCTAGAGTATAGGCTTCATATTTGCAACCCATGCCCACGCTTTCTACTGGGTGTGTTACTCAATTGGGGCTACACATGATATTCATATTAATTGTTTACTAATATAGCTTGTATTGTTTCTTATTTCTTTCGAAACAATGCCTGTTATACTTAATCCAATTAATATAAATAATATAATACAATATTTTTAGTATAATTTATGTAATTTTTTCATTTATTCTGCACAGGTTTTAACGTAGCTCACAGGCGAAGGAAAACTGGAAAAGTCGGATTCCAACACAGACTTACCAAAGAAGATGCGATGAAATGGTTCCAGCAGAAGTATGATGGTATTATTATAGCTGGAAAGAAGTAATATACATGTTTTGTATCTTACAATTCTTTCATAAAAATTTTAAAAATTACCTGTTTAATAAAGTTTTCTTAATACCTTCATCATATTCACTACTACTCACTTGAATACACTGCATATAGGAAACATGATCGCGATTAACATCAACTCCGTTCGAAATGTTTCTAAGAGTATAGCTCTACAATATTCGAGTACAAATCTGTAAAGACGAATTTTAAATTTACGCCCGTTTAATATTTATACATATACAGTCGGTACCCGGAGCCTAAGGTTTAATGAACGAAAATTCGATTTGCTGAGGTTTTATAGGCCGGACCACAACATAGCGGAGTCATAAAATTGGGTACCGTTGCTGGGACATGAATAATCAGGGGTGGAGGAGTTAAGGGCTGGAACTCATAGTCAATCCTTTTGTCCCTGTAACCCGGACAAACGGATGTTCGATTTTACGAATTCGCTATATCGTTGTCCGGAATGTATATGCATTTCTAGCCAACCATTACTAGACCTACAATTATGGTCTAGCGATTTAGGATAAGCCTGTTCTCTCGTGCAATATTAAACTTCGTATGCTATCATTTTCATTTCCCCACTGTTTCAACCCATTTAATAAACACTCCAAAACGGCAAGAAAAATTCAGCGTTCCTTTTTCCCTTACGATCTAAATTAAGCACGGCACTTCGGTTTCTAGACACAGGTGTGACAAAATTGTAATTTATGGAGGTAAATTTCGACCTGCAGTGGTACGACATCTGAAATCGAGTTACAGATGTTTTTATGGTGAAGGAAAGTAAGTGAATAAATTAAGAATATTTACGTATCTTACAGTATTTATTAATAATCACTAGAGCATTAAACACATAAATAGTATATTTTGACACATTCAAATTGCTAAAAAGAGGATCATATAAGATTATTGTATAACCAGTACCATCGTAATAACTACCCTATTATTTTGCTTTAAAACATTAAGCATCTCGGATAATTAATCATCAGACTTGTTTACAAAAAAAATAGTAGTAGCAATCGTACGGTACGTGAAAATACAAAACGCCCTGTTTCACCAATATATGATTTTATTACTTTCTGTATTATTTATTTATGCTCTTCTTTATTTACTAAATGTTATGAGTAAACTGATTAATGCGAAAACTGAATATCTTGACTTAAGTGTTTAGGCCTAGGTTTCCACGATTAGACAGGAACTTTATACATACAGTTGCATCTTTTATAACAAGAATCTTGTTTATAAATGTGGACATTTATTTTTGCTACAAACAATATTCTATCCAATTACAGTTAGTTTTTTTTTATGATATGCATGAAATATGTCTGATTCCAATCTGTAATAAAAATATTTTGAAAAGTATGTTCACATTTCTAATATGAACATGTACTAAATATATTTTCCACATTGAAAATGGAAATACGATACTTATTCCATAACTGCATTTCATATTTATATGTCAGTTATGAAATCTCTGGATAAAACGCACATGTACCAAAAGTATCCAATGAATAAGCTTTTCGTAATTAAATAATTAGAAAATTCGTAACAAGAATTATGATAACAATTAGGAAATAAAGTTATTGAAGTTTGTAGTTCGAACGTATGCTCGTTAATAATATAACGAAGATTCGATACCTGTAATGATAAACCGTGTACATACTGGGTATATTAATAATATTCACATTCCTCGTTAATTTAAAAAATTGAAAATACAAGACATTCAAAGCATAGTATAAATATTGCAATTTGACAGATATATAAATACCTGCGAAATAATTTAATATAATTAGTAACTTCGTTTTTGAGTTTGTTACATAAACTTATACCACTGATGATGTGGGACATTTTTATCGAGCGTACGCTTAACACTATTACGAAAATACAACTTTATTAAAATTCGAAGCATGTTGCTAATTTTTATATCAGTAGAGTGTAATATATAATTAACATTTTAATCATGCTTAATAGCAGCACAACAAAGCACATTGCTGCTTGTAATTTGCAATTTACAGTTAACAATTTTTCCTCTTTAAGTTTATCTTTGGTTTCAATCTAACGTTACATACAGCCAATCATTATAAAAAAATGAAAATAGTTGCAACAGGTATCTGAGAAATGTGCTTCTACTTCCCACGTGACGTCCGTAAATACAATAGTTGTATTATAATACTCTCATATCTACCTAATGTGACATAAAAAGGCAAGATATTCCTCTCAGTCTCCAAATTGATTCCTTGTCTGGACGCCATATTCTCACTGATATAATTTAATATTTATATATAATAGATATTTATATTAGTAACAGCCAAATATATGTATACGCAAATTTACACAACCCATATTTAGGGATTCTCGTAACTTACAGTTAATTAAATAGAACATTGGGACTTCGATAAATACTTTTTACCTTTCTCTTCGAAATCAACAAATTTTTATTCATACGCCACAAACACTGAAATGTATTTAGTCATTTGCATTGAAATAAATAAAAACTATGCATGTCCTATAGTTGGTCATTATAAATACTTGTTACATTAAAAATTTGCATAGCAAGCCAATAAAGATGTATAGAAATTTGAACGTGTATAATCTATTGGAAATAATAATATAAACTTACTTGAGCCGACGCTTTATATTTAGGAAACACTTTTCGAAATAAATTTATCTTTGCCACTAGCTATGTATTATAAAATATTATAATGTATTAAATGCAACTTCTAAATTAAAAAAATGTTTGCAAATATATCGTAATATTTAGAATGCCTTACTCTCTCCCTTACCATCTACTTTGCGCAATATTTTTAATGGTTTTCTCGAAAATTATATGACGACAATTTTGCAAGAAATGAAGCGCAATTTCATACAAAATGAATGGAGGCGAATTGTTTTATCATTTTCTCATATATTATTTTTAAAATATTCTTCAAGCTAATATTTGTAAAACGGAATCCAAAACTATAAAACACTCTTTGAGTAGTGTCAGCTAAGTCAGTATCTTAAAAGAATAAGAATAATGTATACATTTAATATATTTACAAATACCGGCATTTATCGAAATCTATAATTTGTATTTATGACTTGGATTAGTTGTTAAAACATATTAAATTTAATTAATTTCAACATTACTTTATTAGCAAATTGCTAACTTTTTATATGTCTATATTTGTATTCACAAGCAGAATGTTGAAAACAGCCAAGAAATACCACTTATAAATTCTTATCGATGAAATCTTACGGAATTCTATTTTCTATGTGTATCTATGTGCTCCTGTTGTTCGTTAAGAAAGAATGTTGAAAGGTATTATGCATACATAATGTTGTTTGAAAAATGAATTTTTTACTGATCGAAGTAAAAATATTATTTTAGTATTAAACAATTTCCAAATCGATTCGACTGTAAATCGATTTATGATGAATAATAATATTCAATTGCAATGCTTGTTATCAAATTATTCTTTGTTGTTGAATTATTTATAACTATGTTACATACGTTACAATTAGAAAGCAACACAATATGAAGTAGCAAATTTGTTCAACATTATAAATTGTCATTTTTTTACGTTTTGATATTAAGTCAGTATTGATTGATATTGCTATGTAAGTTATCCTAAATAAATAAAAACTGATAACAGTATTTTCATATAATAATTGTTTTATTTGAACTTTTGCCAATAGTTTGTTTTAATATAAAATTCATAAAATACAATGTCACTTTTTTGCATACGCAATTTTTATTAGACATAGATTTTGAAGTCAGTGTCGTAAAAATACATATAGTAGTGCTATATATATGCTGCCATATTAATTTAAACGAAGTTAGTTCATAATTGATGTATACTAATTTTAGATAAAATTTATATCATAGTTAAACATATGGACTGTTCACCGGCCAAAGCGACTAAATCCACTTTCCGAAATTATTCAAATTTTACTACTAAACCATTGGATTGATCCATAACTTTTTACATCCAACATAAACTTAATGTTCAATACCATTAACTTACCAAAATTATAGTATGGCAGTTAATTAATAATTTACTTTACAAGCCAATGCGATGGACTAAATGAAATTAGAAAATTCTAGCCGTAACATAAACGCTATATCTGTAATAGGATATTCTGCAATGTATTAAAGTTTCAATATATATTCTATAAAAAATTGTGAAGGACAAACATAAATTTATAAATTTTCTGTACTTTTTGCTTCGTGGAACTAATCACTTTATCAAATGAACAGCTCATATACACGTATGTATATACTATACATATTCATACACATATATGTATATACAATGTATATATTTTTTTACTGACTTTCATGCAAATTAAAAGAAGACAGATCGTCTACAGATCCTTTATCTGCTTGCATTGAAATTTATAAACAAAAATGCTTTAATATGTGTTACTTTCTTGCTGCCCGATATATTTTATCAATATTGTGCTTCTCAATTTCTGTAAACCCTAAAATGCTCTCAATTGCGTTCAAGTGGCCATGATGATTTTCTTTGTCTGTTAAGAAATAGTAAATCGCCGACTTTAGGAACTGCAACGTGATCTCTGGATCCAGAGCGCCTTGCCTACTTTTTGCTTCTATGATTCGCCGATACATAGCCTGTTAAACAAATTACATTTATAATGCATGTACAAAATACATATACTTATAAAAATTGTTGACAAATTGTCCTCTATACATTAGCCCACGTGCTGTGTTTCAAATTGTGTATGTACATATACATTATGCGATATTGTTATACGAGCATTAGATCCAGATATGATACATCATGTAATAAGTAACAAATAACTAATTGCTTTTTTTTTATTAGTAGATGCAAATCATAAGAACCTAAAGGAATATCTTATATAAAACATAATGTTAATATACTTTAATTCAATTTTTCTTTTCCGGATCTAATATATGCATGGAGCGATGTAATTTGTATGCGATGGTGCGAGCATGTGATGCTTAAGCACGTGCAAACTTACATTAACTGAAGGCTAATAAGAGGCTGTTTCTTCCAAGTGCACAAAATAGTCTTTTCGAACTTAATAATACTGCATAATAACAAGGATCAACTACGTTTGTGCTTAATAACCGGCATGCAATCGCTATGGCGAAGCATTTTAACAAACATCTGTGCACTTTTTTATTTCAACATGTACTTGATAAATATAGGCACGTGGAATCAATTGTTGCCACTATAACAATTTTGGAGATATTTTGAATGGCAACAGAAGTAGATAAGTTCACTTACTATGAATTTATAGCTGTTTGTTATATAATGAAATCGTCTGTTTGTTTCTATGTTAATATATTTCCAATTTATTGTACATTGTAATATTTTAAAATGAATTCTTTATTACTTTATGTAAGCACTGCATTTTTTAGTAATGATAGTACATAGTCAATTTAACCACTGTACTTCGAAATATCTATTTGCTTATGCCAGTATATTAAGGAACGAAAAAATAGCTGACTATTTGGATGAAAACGACAGATATAAAATTTGCATTTTCCTATTGTGCAACTAATGTACTATATAAAATTAGTAAACCATGTTCTTCGCACACTTCCCCTTTGGAATGAAATTAAAATCTATACATTTCAAACAGACTATATGCCACTATGCTTGCACATTTATGTCGTATTTAGTCCCATGCTTGAAAAATACAATATATGCACGCACATTCAAAAACTTGTCTTTGTTGTCCCAAAGTAAAAATATTATTTATAAAACAAATTAATATATATATAATTACAAGTAAATATTGCAAATACTTTCGCGTGTGTATATCAATAACGATAACTATTATTAGAATTGTGAGATAATACAAATATTCAGTAAGACATAAACATCAATATCGTAATAAAGTGTCCGGTTAGGTAAAAAACATAGCAAGCTTAATTTAAATTGCACCAACTTGCGAAATCAGCCACTTTATTTCTGCTTCTTAATTAGAGAATGCAGACGCTCTGTCAACCAACAAGTTTTCAAATCACAAGTATCCGCCAATCCAGAAAAAGAAACTTAAAAAATGCAAAAATACAAAAATGGTCCGTGGGTGAAGTTAGAAATAAAGTATTTGTGCGTCTGTACGAGAAAGAATACAACGTTGATGCTTGGGGAACAGTGGATGAGAATTGCATCACGTAGCGATTCAGCGGAAATACAGACCTTACGTGTGCCAAGGAACCAGAGAGAAACAGCCTCCCGAGCACTTAATAAATTTTGGCTACAATCGGCTGAAATGTGAGGTTCAGGCGAGTAGCTTGTGTCCTGGAGTGTGAGCAGCGACCAAGAAAAGTGGCACATCATTAGTACAAGGAATTTGTGAACTACTGGGATGCACAGAAAGTGATGCATGAAGAATAATGATTCCCAATGTGTTTATGGCTCATGTTTCCATATGCTTTGATACTTATGGATTGTTATTTGTTTCTTTTGATTAAGGAAGAAATGCAGAAATGCTATTTATGAGCGAAGAAGCTTCAAAACTATGGTGAGACTATCCGAAATATGAAACAGTATTGGAGGCGCTACTCTACATTGTGCAAATTAATGTGAACACGGGGTTGCTCGAGAGTCCATACGCAATTTAAAATTTTAATGTAAAGCTGATTTTGGGAATAATAAAATACATTTGCAATTATGTAGTACGATATTGTTTGCACATTAAGTAGTACAATACTATAAATTATTCTCAGACCGATTGCGAGTTACAACTGCTATATGGGAAAAGAATAGAATTGATACGTATGGTGGAACAGCATGGGAGGCACTATAGAATGAAATGAATTGTTGTAAGCAGCATGATTAAAATACAACATTTTGCAGATGATACATGAAATGTTGGTCGCCTTGTAAGACATATCCATTCATTAAACGAAATCAATTACCCTTTATTGCGATTGTTTAATGCGTTTCGTTCTTTTTGTTAAGTTAATAATTCTTTAGCGCGTTCCGTTTTATTATTAAGGTAATTGTTTAACCCGTTTCGGTTTTCATTTATTAAGCACGTTAATTGTACATATATTAAAGGTGCATTTTAGCATTATTATGTAAATTGTAATGATCTCTGGTATAATGTATTACAATGGAATACATGCCATTTTACATATTTGTATGGACCAAGCCAGAAATTGTAAATAAAGTCAGGCATAAAGTATATCATTGTTACACTGTTAATGTGCATTGCTATTATGGCAGGAATGATATGATGAAAGAAACGTATCAACTAAAACATTTACCTTAATATTTTCCAATTCTGCTTGTGTAACTGTTAATTGTTGAAGTAGCTCTGCAACGGTAACCTTCGGTGGTATTTGTTGCGCGTGTTCAAGTATCTGTAATTGTACGTAGAAAAGGCACACTATTTAAAACATGCAAGCATAAATGATATGAACTGGAAATTGAAATTGAGATATTCTGTTCATTCAAACAATTGCTAGCTGCCCATTAATTTATTAACAACAAGCATTATTAAATTGGGTTCTCGAAACTTCAGTTGTAAATTTATATGTTTCGAAACATTAGCTAGCAGACGAACGGACAAATTTATTTATTCGAACATGAACACCGGTTATTAGAATGAAAAATTATAGATAACGAGGAAGATCAATAATCTCTAATATATGGATGAGTCGGTTATCTGATTGTTATCTCTCGGCATTTTCAAACAAATGAAAATTCACTACTGCTATGACGAAATATATGTGAACTATATGTTCGCAACTGGATTATAAATATTACAAAGCAGTGGCTGAATTGCACGTATATTGTAAAAAATAATATTCATCGCACCTGGTCTGCTTGTTCTATGCGCGCTGCTTCTTGACCTTTGGCATACATTTTCAGGTACATTTGTTTATTTCTCTCTTCTTGCTCATTTAACAAAGTCTTTTGTTCAGCGAGTTCCGCTTTCACAGCCTCTAATTCCGTTTCTAATTCACGAGCCCGAGCTTCCGCGGCATCAACAGATGGCCTGGCATCGCAGTAACGAGTATTCACTTCGGCCAGTTGGTTCAGTAAACTTTCCACCTGAAATTCAAACGAATTCACGTATCATGAATTATGTAAGTAATTGTGTCGATGCATTTTGTATGGACGTATATTCTATCGGGCAAAGGTGTGCCCTAGTCGACTTTCATATTCCTCGAACGCACAAGGTGATAACAGTTGGAGAAAAATATTAATGGTCGGACAATAAAAACTAGTACTGGCCAGCTCGGCGCCTATGCCCGAGCTAAACGAGACCGCAAAAAGGTTTAACAATTTCGAATGATACAGCCAGTAGCATATTTATATGTGTCCGCATATGACGCGCTCTGGATAAGTAGTCAAACGCGAATGAAATATTGAATAAATTAATCGGTATCGTACCTTGTCGTTGTGCTTTTGCTTGAGTTCTTGAAGCTCGTCAACATGTCTACGGTGAACTTCTTCGATCCTATTCTCGTAAAGATTCGCCAACCGTCGTCTCTCTTCATCCCTTTCCGGTGTTTCGACAACCGATCTCGCGAACGTATCGGAAGTGGTGCTCTCGGGAATCTTCACAGGCGTAGTGGATATATTGCCAACCTCTGGCTGCACTTCTGGTAGGTATACAGAATCTTTCGAATGGACGGATCCGTCTTCAAAGTGACCCGAGTCCGCCAGAGAGGAGGGCAAATCGGAGGGAACACGTTTCTCCGGAGTTCCAGGGCTTGCGATCTTTGGTAGCATACCTTCGTCTGGTAGATCTTTGCTCGGCGATTCTGGCGAGAAAGGATTGTTCTCTCGTACGGTGAGAGCATCGCTGCTATCCGTTCTCTCATCTGGACTATTCAGAGAAGCTTTATACAATCTTAATTCCACCACTTCCTTTGTCAATCGGAATATTTCTTGATCCTTTTCCTCGATCTCCTTTCGTGCTTCTTTTAATAAAGCCTGAGTAAATGCGGTCTTAATAACGATTGTATTCTGTATTATCACGGTTAGTTTACGATCACTTGATAAGATTGATTTTAGTATTCATGTTTGTATCAAAATTGTGTAAAATAAGTAATGAATGAAATTCTGTTACGCTAATGATGCGTGCAAGTCACGTAGATACGGCGCGTAACGAAATTCGGATTATAGTCGAAGATAATTAATTTGAAAAATAATGTCCACACTGAAAGCAATATGAACTTTCATCGGGCTTTTGATTAATGTCTTTCCCATCGTGTCCCTTTTTTGTATTCAATTTATTTAGGGATATCGGTAGTGCGCCGAGACAAAATAAGCTTCTGTGGTTTGGGAGAAAATGGGTCATGAAGCGGCCGACATTGCAATAAGGATAGGCTTGCTTAGTTGCAGTTCCTGTAATTTCATTCTAACCCAAGTGCCCAGGTTACATGGCAACCGTATTCGCAAAATACCGTGCTATACGAGGGGTATCTATGCTACGCTAAAATTAGAAAAGGTAATGTGCACCTAGAAAAATGCAGGGTTGTCCCGCTAAATGAAATATCACAGGAACTAATTCTTTCCCCTCAAACTTATATTTCTCGAGATTTCATGGACATTGTCCTCTTGACATTACCCGCGTAGCACACGAAATAGCAGAGACATCGCCTTGGAACGGAGAGTATTGAAGATGATTCATACCTGTATATGTACATTGTTTGAATTTCTTACCTGAAATTTCCTAAGTTGCCTAGCTGCCCTTTGCGTAGGCGTGAGATACTGTTCATTGTCCCCGGTATGATTAGAACAATGAACAACGTACTTTCGTGACCTGCCGGACCACGTGGTACCGTTAAGGGCGAAGGTAGCATGATCACAGGCGCTTGCGGTACTGCAGGCACTTCCGTAACTTTTTAGGCTTTCCACATCGCTGTCATCGGCAATTCCAGTGTGTGATCCTCCGGGGGCCGCGTACCCTGGCCGCGGCCTTGCCGGGGTCAATGAAAGGCTCTGAAAAAAAAACGAAAAATAACGATAATGATTTCAACGATTTCGAATAACTTCAATTTTTTGCTCCAATTATATTTCATTGTCGTGGTAATATTTTCAAATGGTTTTACCGATATCCGTTAGAATATTAATTAGGAGCATGAGTAAGTGGAAGTATGTGCATTATCAGTGTTCTCAGTGAATAGAGAATAACATTACGCAGAAATGATTAGAAGTTACGATATATTATTCATGCAACTTAACCTTGGATAGATAACGTTAACACACCATCGCAAGTGAAATCGCAGCTCTCAGTGATATTTTATTTTAAGACGTAATGAGAAAAACAGGTTCAGCAAAATGTTCACAACGGACAAGCTGTAAGATGATTTAATGCGAGCCAATAATGTTGAAACGAAATTAGCTTGCGGTGAAACTATTGATAGTGTTTAAGGATTGAATTAAGTTACTTGTAAAAATGTCAGACCTACATAGAAAACTGAAGCAACAAATAAGTTGAAATTATTGTTTCGTTTCTAATCTTCATTGACTGCACGATGATACCCTACTGACGTTTAACAATGATAAAATAATTAAAGTAACTGCATTTCTGTGCCTATGTATACTTCTTGCGCGTATTTTTTTACTAATTACACGTTAATTGTAAAATTGTATTTGTGTCTAAGTTAATAGTTATACATATAGAAGTTGTATAGAAAATAGGTAGAAATCTTTCATCGGCTATCTATCGCTATTTCAATATGCCAGAAAGATCAATTTAATACGTAGTTATGCTTATCGAGAACGATGCGTCGATAAATACCGAGCACGATCGCTCTTCTGTCAAAATGATGATCTAGAAGTAGAGAAGTGGTTTCGTCTGCGCCGACGCGTGCTTGGAAAAAGGTCAGAGTGCCTTTTCTTCCTTATTTCTTTGCCCATCTTGAACCTACTCGAACCTATGTCCAGTTAATAATTCAATATGTCTAGCTAAGCACCAGACTTCTTTTCATGCCTGCACGCGTCTATCTTACCTTTGTACTTTCTATTCTGAAGAAACGTCGCGCATACCACCCTTTACATACTAGACATTTGGCATACTATTCGAACAATTTGAAGTGAATGATATAAGGTCTCGTTAAGGTTCCTTAGTTCCCCCTTTTCATTATTTTTATAGCACTTGAAGAGATTGAAGAATGTTTCGGAATGTTAACTTAGAGCGGACTGAATACTGTGAGTTCTGTTTAATTTATGTTAAATTTCAAGATAGTTAATAAATATCGTATGCGTATTGAAAGTAGGTATGCTTCCAAAAATTTTGTAAATTCAGAAGATACTGCCATTTTATTACCGCTTTAGTTCATTCCTTGATTATAACAACTTTTATCTTTATAATTTGTAACCTGTTGATTATGTTGACTACAATCATACTGAAGTAAACGCTTCGTCTAAAATACATATTCGTAAAACAGAAGGAACTTGTTAGCGGTATGTACCATTGGTTTGAACGACAATACAATATTGAATAATTTCAACAATGTATCCATGTGGAAGTATTATGAATGTACAGAGGTACCAAGTGGCTAATAACCCTTGTAAACGACGGTGTGACTAGAAGTAACCAATTAAAACAAAACCAAATTATGAACAATTGAAGGAGCAACTGCATTCAAGAAGTGGTACACAATAATGTTACTGATATCGTTTACTTGTTCTTGCACCGGTTTGATATTTATCGCATTTATGTGCACCTAATAAAACGCGGTAATTACCATAAACCTTGCACTTATGTGTTCTGCCAACTCAGTTTTTTTACTCACATCCTTGTACCCTCTCTTTACGTGGATTTTATGAGTAATAAACCGACACTTTGTGTGCATCATTAGCAGAAACGAAAGACCTCCCTTACCACTGCAATATCTCCAGCTGATCAGAAATTCACTCGCTTCGTCCTCCGGGAATAAGTCTTTTTTATCCTCTAAATTCAAGTTAACACGGATTCTTTAACGTTCCACCCCCGATCTCCAGCCGTAACATTAACTTCGTTTTAGTGGCGCAATATTTACGCGATAAATACCTAAAGAATTCAAGAGCAACAACAAACGTAATAACGAAATAGAAACAACGTCGAACGAGGAGCATCTCCTGGGGGCAGTTTCGACGAGCAGCCACCGACTTGCCTCGTCGATATTAAATAAACCTTAATATCCAGTGGCAGAGCACCCCAACCAAAATTTACAGAACACCTGTCCCAAAAAGATATACAGTAGCAATGCAAGCCTTTCAATGGCCGCAATAATTCGGACACCTCTTCAAGAATTCAGCGTGACCCGAACGCATAGTCGATAAGACGCGATAGTCATCACGCATCTGCGATCTTCATCGAACGAGGAATACGGCGTAGTATAGCGGAAGAGCGCAAGAGTAAGTCCATCGAGTGAACATTTCAAACGGAATAATACAAAAGGAAAGAAATGGCATTACTCGCAACGAAAACACAATAGACGAAGTGTACTCACAAGGGATCGTTGTCGCGGTGACTCGGCTCCATTCTCCGTGATGACTGGAAAAGTGTAATAGTCCAGGTGATGGTGTTGCTGGTTGTGCGGGGGGGTGGAACGGCGATACTGCTGATGGTGCCTGCTCAGGGCCGCGTTGGCCGCGGTACTGGGTGGCGGTGGTGGATGATTCGGTGAAACTCGTTCACCACGCATGCGTAGGCTGGCAGAACGTCGCAGGCTTGTAGGCGAGGGACGTGGAATACGGGAGTCCAACGAAGAGGATGCCGAGGATACCGTGGGTGACGAAACGGTGCCCGCTGCACTTCCGGTTGTGTGAACCACGCTGTTCTCGGCATTGACCTTGGTCTTGCCGTCGATGACAGTATATGTTACTGACTCTGACGGTGCATTGAGTGGCAGGTGCATCGATTGCGGGGAATGCAAGGACCTTTCGCTGCCGTGGCGGGCCATCCTGTTTGTTGCTTGTGCTGGTCCCTTATTTCATTGCTGCGTCGAATTCCTGCGCGAGAAATTTCCACACTTTGGTAGCAATCGTTCAACCCTTACGGCCGATTCCCGGATACTAATCTCTCTGTTTTCTAGACATTTCTTGCCAAAAATATGAACATTGAAGTGTAAGGGAGGAGTGACAATATCCGGATTCTGGCATGAAACTACACGTGGTCGCCCATTAGCGTATTATCCGTATTATTTCAATGAAATATAATATCGTTACTGTGGGTCTTGTTAATTAGGCTACGTAGTTCTAACACGAATTTTAGGATTTTTCACGTTTAATAAACGCGATCATAGAATATAACGCAAGTACCAATACGTATATAGATAAGTAGTGTGTTCGCATTTCTAAATCACTGGGAGAAACCGGAAATTCAATACAATTTTACAGTGTATCCAATTGCTGTCCTATGGAGAATGATTCAGCGAAGCGAAACTATTCATTAAACGTAAAACCTAACGGCAATGCTTGCACAGTCATGGCATTGAAACCTCATCTATGAAACTTCTAACAATAAGAAAATACTGTACTTACGGTACGTTTTTATGCCTGAAAATACTACTTTCAATACTTCCGCTTCATTGTGAGCAGGGGTATACTTTGTTTTGCAGTTTATAAAAAGATAAACAGGTACACAATACGAAAGTGAAACCTAAGCAGTATATTGCTCGGTAAAATCAGTAAAACTTCGAATTTGTGCATTACAATCTTTCAACCGGCAAACTCATTTATTTTTTCGAAATTTAATTTACCAGGACGAACAGGATAAATTGGACAAGTCGAGCAACAATTTTCCGCATGAAGACGTCTTTGTGAAATAAATATGGATTGTATGAAAATTGAACCAGAATAATGTGTTGGTAGTATCGTATATATGTATATTTACCAAAATTATATTCTACGCAGAGGTACGAGGAAAAGAATGTTAACTGTGAATGGTACACTAATTGATATTGGAATATGGAAAATAAGTACTTATAACGTCGTTTTGTATATTATAAGATCTTCATCTACTGAAATCCATGGCAATATCAATTTTAACCATTACAATTCTTTATATAAGAGGATATGCAGCATAGTGCATGTGTAAGAAAATTTGTATATGTAAAATATTAGTGTACGAACGAACTTCCTATTAAACTACAGAAATGAATGGGGTATTAAGTCTAAAATAGATCAGACTGAGTGCATTTTTAGATTCGACTGCCAGGCTGCGAGTTGTGGGAGCGTATATTCCATTCATACAGAGATAGAAAGTATACATTTTCATTTTAAATTAAAAAGGGTAAAGAATTATTATTTATTCGTCAATGTGCCTGCAACACTAACATTCCAACAATATTAATTGCACCTAAGTTTCACGTTAAATGTATAATATATTGTAGGCAATCTGAAAGTTATTTTCTAGAAATACTGTAATTAATTAACTTGTGATATTGATCATATTATCATTGTATTTAAATTATTTGCAATGCCTAAAAAATGTTTCGTTTGAAATGGGTATTATAACTTGCACATGAAATAACACATTGTGTAGAAAATTGGTCATTTAGGAAGCACCGACCTTGTAACAGAAATGACTTATTGCATTGAATATGCAATTCGTTTTAATGGAACTACTTCCGCTTATAACGGATTTGCCCATGCACGCATTCACTCGACGTGAATTTAGAATCGTACCATTTCGTGTTGCATGTGTATTGTTTTTGTTATATTATTATCTTACGTCTTTTGTTTGATAACAAAAAATGCTACAAGGATTGTATGTATACGTTCATCATTTTGTACTTATAGGTACATAGCATCTGCATATTTTAAATGGAAAATCGAGTTGTCACTAAGTTACTTTCCGCCCCTTTCCCTGTACCATAAATAATTGAAAATTTCAGATTTAGATCACAGTTCGAAAATCATTAATTTTGTTTCCTCGTATACGATAGCTTGAATGGAACATTCAAAAATAGGAAGGAGTTATTTTGTCCCGGTTTCTGGCCAGGTTGACCTAAATTTTCGTACGAGGGTTAAACAGCATGACTAAAAAGTGGGAAAGTTAATAAAAAATTCTTCTCCAAAAGAGAACATATGGCATGTTCTACATAAATACTGCATGCGCATAGAATACGTGGATAATGCAAACAAAAAAAATGCTGCAGGCACTCGTTATATGATTCTAGTTTTTCAGTCTTCCAACTTATAGAAGCACGTATGTGCAAATTAAATTATTACTATGCACACGAAATCTATAAATGAATATGAATTTGATGAATATAAAGTATTATACATTGTAGCATATTTAATTGTTCGTGCACAAAAAACTAAAGCATAGAATTAATCAAATATTCGAGTACATTTTAAGCCGATATCGATTCTGCGCTTCAGAAGATATTGTTAAAGCTGAATTAGTTAAGAGTATACAAAAACTGTTCCACTTTTCTTGAAATTCTTTTGCCATACATTTCGTCACAAAAGAATCCGTCCACGTTAAGCATTCAGTAAACTTTATGTTAAATTATGTATCGGTCAAGAACAAAGTAACTCGTCATTTATTTTTATCAGATACGAAAAGGCTATTATAACATGATTATGAAACTTTATTTTAAAACATACATATATCGTAACAAAATGCAAAAATAATTGGATGAAGTTTGTCAATTGTATTTGTTATTTGTGTGGCCAACAGTATCTTTATTTCGAACATTTTCTTTCGATTTTTCGTGACGCATTGGTACGTCCTAGAAAGACAAAGGTTATTGGGTTAGCAGTTAAAGAATCGTAAAATTCGGTATCACAAATGATTGCAATTTTTGACTATCTCAAATAATAACATTTATCATCGAACGATGTTAGCAATGCAAATGTGCGTTGATATACAATCGAATTAAACTAAAAAGAACTGTTCAAAATCTGGTCAACACTGTTTACTGGTAGTAATTGAAGACTTTACTAATTTTACTGATTCTTTTCTTTCAATTAAAAAGCTGCATAGCTTCAGGACTACGTTCAACTTTTCCCAAAAAATGTCATAATTTTAAATACAGATTGCTCCTGATCTTTCATGGTTAACGTTTAAATTAACTTGCTTATCGACGTTATTTTTAAAGATATTCTTAATCGGATTATTGTTTTTGCAGGCACCCGTTTCTGCTTATCTATTTTTTATAACACGGTTGTTGCGTTTCTTATCGCGTATCACTAAGATTAGCATTACGACGGTGAAAGGCGATTTTCGGACAAACATTATTACTCAATACAGACGCAAACCGATTGCGAAAGTATACATGAAGAATGCGGGACTCTGATATTTGGCGGCACGATAAGACACAGGTTTCCAGAGTTCCGTAATTACATTGATATCTTCTGAAAAATCGTTTGACTGAAATTCATGCGATTTTTTGTCATCGTATTGTAAATATATTACTCAACCGACATGAATTAGAGCAGGGAAAGGCCTATTGGAATAAAGTAATCGATCATTTGGTGTCCTATTTCAAGACATGCTGCGGCATTATGCAGCGTTCACACCATCTTTAAAATTGTTCAAACAATATTGTTCTCCACCATTGAATTTTATTTCAATTAAAAGCTAAATTAACGCGCTGTCAATGCTATTAGAGTTGTATCAAAGGTAATCATTATATGTATATGTAAATGTAACATTTGGCCAGCTGTGTTTCGTTTAAAGAGTGCTCGTCGCAGGGGTTCGCTAACTGTTATGCAATTTATCATTTGCGGTAACACATGTTTCGAAATACGATCAGAACACTAATTAGAAATTAGATTAAAACGCGCATGACTGTTCCGGATTAAGCAATTTATGTAAGCGAAGTACCGTGCATGCCTGACAGCATGTTTCTTATTGAGCGTCATGCGAACGGGAAATCGTAAACAACTAGAAAGTACTAATTAAATCACCTAAGAAAACAGGTCTCACCTTCGAAACACGAATTTGTAATTGTAACAGGTTACCGCCTTGTAGAAGTCTTAGAGGTGTCTAGCATTTAGTATGCACGTATATTTTTCGTTATTGTCACAAGCACAAATATGAAATTAACGACAAAACAGAAAAATCACAAATAAGGAACATTTGGTTTCACTGTTCATTCATGCCACGCGGGCTTCTCGCGTGTAGAAATTGAACATAGCTACGAGTAGTACTAATTCAGCGGTCATAGATCTTTCACGTATAATGTAAATTGCAAGTTAAGGTTCATGGTAGATTAAACAATGTTTCGACTTATTTAGCGAGCATTCGATGGGCGTGTCATCGTGTACTATTTACATTATGATATTTTTAACACTTTTTGAACAACTTTAAAAAACATGGCCACTGCTCGAACATCAATCACCCACGATCCCAATGCGACTCGTGGAAACAAACAGCGTTCTGTCACAGACACAGGCAGTCACAAGATGTCGTAACGCTACGTAGGGCTGATCAAAAGAAAGCGTCGGGATTTTATCACAGCAGCGCCATCTAGTGGTTCCTTTATACGATACCGAATAATTACCAACTGCACGTAAATCGTCTTGTTCTTTTCGGGGAAATGAAGAGCAAATAACGAAATGGCGACCTTAATCGAAGAAAATTATTCATTATTTACAAATATATCTCTGGTATTTGAGAGACATTTATTTATTTAGTTTTTCGGATGAGCTCTGGAATTAATAACTATGGTGCTAGGTGACCCGACCTTACATTTGGCGTTAAATTTTATACGAATGCTTAATGCCCAATTCTGTGGGCAGTACATTTATATGAGAATTCAAGCATAAGTGAAATATATTTTAGACCATGTATTTTGCAACATTTTTTGTTACATATTCTGATATATCGACCCGGCAAAGGAATCTATGGTTTTCTTGCGTCCTCTATGATTTAGAGTGGTGAATGTAGGAATTACATTCAGTTTTGTTGCGGAGGACTTATTGTCTAGTATTGACCGGGGGTAGGGCCCCTCCAAGCGTTTCTTCCCCTATCAATGGTGTACGAGCTTCTATCCTCTCCTATGCGTGCGTTAAAATCCCCCCTATCATTAGTATTCCCTGTCCCTGTTCCCCTAGTATCCGTTTCACATCCATAGACATAGTAATAAAATAAAAATATAAAGAATAAAATACTGAATATAGCTCGCAATTGTATTGTATTAACAATAATACCTACTATTTTAATATTGAAAAATATCCATCAACCTTTTGGGCAAGTTGTTTGTAAAATGCTAGCGGCAAAAATATAATACACATACAAGACTCAGGCTCACCTTCC
This sequence comes from Nomada fabriciana, assembly GCA_907165295.1. Taxonomy (NCBI): domain Eukaryota; kingdom Metazoa; phylum Arthropoda; class Insecta; order Hymenoptera; family Apidae; genus Nomada; species Nomada fabriciana. The sequence goes on from OU015695.1 coordinate 9,234,669, forward strand.
AAAAGATAATATCTTTGCGAAATACACATACAAATTAAGTACGTATTAAATGACGTATAGTTTATTTGGACAAAAAATTACTGTTCGTTATTAATATTTTCTATTTGTTTAACTGCTTGTACAAGGACGCAACGCCGGCAACACACACAGTTGCGTGTTTGGATCAAACCGTAAAATAGATGGACATTTGAGTTCGTATCTGACATATGTGGATCCCACCAAGTAACAAAAATAATATTTTTGGCAAGTAGGTTCTTTGATTTCAAATCTACCATTCCCAATACATGGAGCCTCCGTTGTTGTTGTTGTCGATGCAGTTGTCGTTGTTGTTGGTGCGGTTGTTGTTGTTGTTGGCGCTATTGTTGTTGTTGTTGGTGCTGTTGTTGTAGTCGTCGTCGGTGCAGTTGTTGTTATTGTTGTTGGTGTTGGTGCTGTTGTGGTTGTTGTCGGTGCAGTTGTTGTTGGTGCTGGTGCTGTTGTTGCTGCTGTCGGTGCAGTTGTTGGTGCTGGTGCTGTTGTTGCTGCTGTCGGCGCAGTTGATGGTGCTGATGCTGTTGTTGCTGCTGTCGGTGCAGTTGTTGCTGCTGTCGGCGCAGTTGATGGTGCTGATGCTGTTGTTGCTGCTGTCGGCGCAGTTGTTGGTGCTGGTGCCGTTGTTGCTGCTGTCGGCGCAGTTGTTGTTGGTGCTGGTGCTATTGCTGTCGTTGCTGGGTCACTTTCTGTCTTAATTTGCGTACAAACGTAGTCTGTAGATGGTGTGCAGTATTTCAGTGACGGGTTAAATACCGTTGAACCCGTACACTTCAACTGGTACGAAACAAAGCTAGCTCCGTTAAAAAGACATAAGTAGTAACTCTGACACGTTCCATCGTTAATTTCAAACGTACCCTGGACCACACACGTTTGATCCGACGAAACCAACTGAAGTATTCCTGATGGAATAAAACCAAAGATGAAAAGAACACTGAATGTAACGAAGAAAACGTTCATTTTGAGGCCTGTACAGACGCGCAGAGAATCGAAATGTGCTCGTTGGCTTCTTCGTCACGGTGTATATATTAGCCTATCTGAATTTATTGCTTTATTGCGGAGTATTATGAATCTTTACTAAATTCCTACATGCCTTGTAATATCTTGTTTATGAGCAAGAGACGTACATACGATCATATATGAAATGTGTTTGCTCTTCAATGTATAATTTGCAAGTATTATACAGTCATCCGAGATGGTACCTTCTTTCAACGTTTTCCAAGAACTTTATAGCAATAGATTAAACGCCTCATCTTGAGTGGCACAAAATAAGATTGGTACAGGTATATTTGACGGTAGATTTACGAATTCTCTCTAACCGCCTTGGGAGAGGTTACGTGTGCGAAAGCGTGAACTTTTCTGAACTTTTTTGATTGCCAACTGTAATATAGGATGCAAAACCGCAAATGAATAGATTACCCATAAATACTTGTACAGAAAACAATATATACTATGATTCGACCGTGAATCCAGTATTAACAACACATCTTGAAAAACGAGGGAATGTTTAGCACATTTTGTGGTCCAATAACTCACTTATCAAGCAGCATTAATTTACAACCAAAATATACTTTCAAGTTGACCGTTAATTGATGTAAACGAATGATGTTCGGTTGATTCGATGTTCAGTTTGATCAGTACTAAGATTTCTTCCAGCAACCCCCACGATCGGATAGCCATCATCCCCCGACTCTACGCTGTTCTCCAACAGGGGTTCGCAGGATAGAGAACTTTCTTGGCGGCGTGCGAGTATCGTGGGAGAGAGATTGGTAGGAAGAAAAGGAGTTCGATTCTTCGGGAGCAAGAGAACGAATAAAGAGATAGAGAAGGAGAGAAAGCGAGTAGGAAGGTAAGAAGGAGCAGATGTATATAAGCACTTGCATGGAAGACGCTCCAATGGACTCTCTCTTTGACCCTACCGAAGTGTGCACCTTTCTTCTTGTTTTTTTCTTCGTTCTCCTTCCTCTTCGAAGTTTCCTTCCACAAGATCCCTACACAGCGTCCTTATTTTCTAACCTTCATGCAGCCATGAAGAAGAGACAGTTCCTCCGCGTCACGTTTATTTCGAATGTGTGTTAAGAAAAACGAAGGACTGGATTTATGCAGAAATATTTCTCTTTTTTTTTTACCGGTTTAAAGCGTTATTGAATGTACATCGCGACCGCGTTTTTTTCCCATGCGCAGGTTTTCTTTAAAGATACAAGTGTGACATTCGTTTAAACGTGACTTTTGTGAAATGTTCTTGAGGAAAAGGATCTAAGGAATAGCTGGTACAACATGAACATTTCACGAGTGAGTATCGAGAACATTTTGAATCTTTGTACATGTGATAAAAGGGTAAAATGTGATAATAGGTTTTGCATTAAAAGGTGGTAACTTTCTAGTAAAGCTTTATAATAATTTTATAATAACCAACAAATAATTAATTTCCTGTTGTATACGATAGTGTTAGTTACCTCCTGGTAAAATAAGTACTAAACATAAGTTAAAACAAAATAAATTTCTGCTGAAATGCATTTTTTATTTTTAATTACATAGTTACAGTTAGAAACTAATGGTTAGAAACTCCATACATATGTATTCCATTGATTTTATATTGTACTCGTGAGAGTAGATGTTCGACTTTTCAACCATAGATCTTATGAGGCGAAAGCTATACTGACGAAGATGAATACCTATTTTCTGACAAATTAATTTATATTATATAGAGACATTTAAAACAGCAATTTATAAATAACTTGGTTACAATTAGTTATATTGCTCAACTTTTGTTTTCGAGTACTTTCCTGAATCTTACTTTAAAAAATAATTCACAAGTGGCAATATACATATGCACTACTAATAATTTTGTAGAGATGTTGCGACAAATAGTGGACATATAAATTACGAACGTACAATTATACATTTCGTATAATATGATAGAACAATATAGCTGTTTAATCATTTATTGACTAATGTCTGTATCCCTCAGTTACTAAGAAGCACTTAACGTAATATGCTGAATAAGTCATAAGTTTTTATAAGAAAGCAAGTACTTTGTATAAAATTCTTTGCGCAGAACTGCATGCAAAGTATAAGAGGCGAAAGTTAAAAATTACCAATTCAATAGATGGTAACACGATAATATTAAGACATGACCAAACTATTTTAAGAAATCTACTTACGATTAATCCACTTTTGGTCCGAAAGAAGCCACCGTAATATCGTAATAAGAATATTGGATGTTAACTTCCCTGATAATTTTAAATAAACAATTAATAGACGTTCTTGTGCTAATCACAATTTCTGTGTAAACTCAATTTCAATGTATATAAATATTTGAAATAGAATTTTGCAAGAAATATTCTAAAATAGTTTCCTGTGCTGACATTTTTTATAATACGTACACCATATTAATTTTTCTGCAGAAAACATTATATGAACATTTACACGGTGGTCCTATCCTTAATAGAAAGTAATATTAATATTTACACGAAGAATGAATTTTGTTGCATTTGTCCCTTTATTTCATGGATTACACAAGGGTATCACCACATTCTAATAACTGCTCTCATTATGTCAGTAATTAATATAATTCAGTATAAAAGTAAAAGAAAGGGCATTCGAAAATTACAACTATCTTAATGCACATTTCAAATCATTACATTCTTTACAAACGGTATCAATATCCACAAATATCCTATATCTACGTAGGTTCGAATGAAAGAGCCGGCAAATCATTTTTCTGACTAAGGACCACGTGCAACGGACGTCAAATTTTACGTCCTACCCATTCATTGTTACAAATTTTCGTCCGCATAAATATTACGCTATTTAAATCTACGTTTAAAATTTGTCAACGCCGTTAAAAATAGAATCACATACTTTCCTCGTTGGCGAGCGTCCAAAAAATCATAAATTAATCTGTATGCACGTCCGTTTGCAAAATTTGTCGAAAGTCAGAACTGTGCTGTACACATCGTGAATTGCCAATCGTGTATGGTCCAACAAGGACGACGTGAACGATGTGTAGAAAACATATGCTAGGCGCTTTCGAATGATCCTCGTCGTTTGGCACAGTGCCAACAGAGGAGCGAAACTCTTCCGTCTACGACCTAAATCTGTCGCTTTCCGTTTGCACGTTCCTTCCTCTTATCACAGTGTCAATGCCGATTTTCTTCGAACATGTTCCTTATGTTCTTACTTACTAAGAACCGGTACGCTCGTGACACGATTCATACCGAATGTACCTTAATTGTCTTAACGATTAGATAGATATGTATCACGTGGTAATTGTTACATTGACATTACTTATCTCTCTTTCCAATCTCAAAATTGTCACACCATGATGAAGGTAGTGTTCGCGACGTAGAACAATGATCATTAAATGATCTTTGTGATTTGCATGGTAGTTTTCTTTAGTATTTTTAGTTGAGGACTTGTCACAATCAGGAATATAAAGACCTCGGAATTAAAAGTCGAGGAAACTGACATTTGTCTCGTGTGGATGAAGCATACGTGAGGGAAGATACCGTGACGAACACTGTATATTAATTGTCACAGTCCCGTTTTGATTATGTGCTCCGCGAATAGTAAATTTTGTTGCAGAAAAGAGTTTCACCACTCGAACTTTTCAGTCAAATTCTGTTTCCCATTTTGCGTAAGCTAGTTATATGTATATCGATTATAAAGTAAAAATTAAATTAAGTACGCGTTTTGTACTTTTGTAATTTTGTAATTTTTGTAATTTTATTAAAATCAATTGCAAATCAATTATTATGTTAAATTCATTGGAAACCAGAATGTGTTCCTGCAATTGTCTTCTTTATTCAAATTACTTCCTTAAGAAGATACAACCGTTAGAAGTTATTCCTCTGAAGAGTAAAATTCCAAGATGTTCGCTTAGCTTTTGTCACCAATATCGCAACAAGCAAGACGTTCTGGTTCGAAAGTTCATTTGTTAGCATAAGTGATTCGCACAATTATTACGCAAACGTAACAGAATTCGCTGTACCTAATTGCAATATCGTGTATTTTAAAAAAATAGACAAATTATGGAGAAGCTATATTGATGATCGAAGTTAAATTTATTTGTTTAATTTACTTCTTTGAAGTAGAATGCATGGAAGACACACGTTTCTGTTAACCCGACACTCCACAGTTTTTTGATTAAAGTTTCACCGTTACCAGGAAACACGCTAAACAATTCGTAGCAGCTTTGGCGGGGAAATAAAACGGCTATCAAATGTTGTACAGTACACATTCAACGGATAAACGTTCTTGAGATAAAAACGAATTCTTTGCGGGCTCATTAGAAAACCTAATATTATGTCCTGTATGTACTGACATGTAGCACATTTGCTTCAAAAGCGACGCAATTTGTAAAACGAGAATCTCGAGTTACTGCCATGAGCTGAGCGTATATTAAATTAATATCAGCGAAAATATACAACTTGAAATAGCTGGCGAAATGGTTATCAGTATTGTAACAAAAAAATATGAAAAGTTCATATGTATGTAAATGATTATCTTCGCATATATTAATAATGAAAATAATGTTATCATTCCAATATAAGTTAATCGAGGAGAGGAAAACGATGGTCTCATTATTAACATTGATTAGTCTCGATCAACCTTGGTATTCACTCTACACACGCGTTCTTCACACGAGCACACTAACACCTGTGAAGCGCTCATTATACAGATTACATGCAACCGCATATTACATCTTCTTACTATAGGTCGACTCTCGTAATACCCACAGCCCACTTACCTACATTACTCCTGCTACGAGAGTGTCTCCCTTACTATATACATATACCTCGGCTTACCGTGTGTGAACCACCTACTATTCAATGAGACCCAGACCTATCTGAATGTGAGACGCAGCTGACGAGATATCATTTATCGATAGCCAAATTTATATGACAATGTATGTACTCCTTTAATTAAGTCAATTATTCTTTGATATTCAATTATTTATGCCCGGCTTAATTATTAGAAACTCTTCCGGCAACTATTATTATTGTATTAAAATATTCATAGCCGCCATGGTTACTGAAGTATAAATGTTTGAATTCGTGTTAATCTACTTGTGACCAAAAAGTCGTTTTTGACCTTGTAGCCAAAAATAATTATGATTAATAGTGATTAATTAAATATATTTAATAGGAGTTTGTTTCTTCCAATATCGAGATTTTTAAGAACTATATCGACGATTGCAAAATTTATTTTACCCCAGATACGATTTCTTCGAAGCATATCTAAAAAATAAAATACGAAATAAAAATAGCTAGCCCCACCTTATGCAAATAATAAGAATTTGCATCTTGCATTTTAAATGGAAATGAGAGGTAATGCAATTTATGGAACGCCAAACGAATAGTCAAATTGAATCCGAATTTTAATCAATCTCCCGAATCAACGTGTAAGGAATGAAAGCATTGCCTTCATATTTCTCTGATTTAATTATTTCTCGTTAATGCTTGTATCAATAGTGTATTAATTCATTATTCTAGTTAATGTGACAGAAGTATAACAAAATTAAATCCAACAAAATACCGCTTTGCAACATATCATCGATTCTCCGTCGCAACAAAAATTCGACAGAAAATTCGTCATCCAGTGAACTTGTTAACAATAGCGTCACAAAATGTAATTCTTTGTCTACTCTCACTTAAGTAACTACTTCTTATCCTCACCTAAAAATATCCTATAAAGCACGCTGTTTGATGTTAGTAGGTTTAAAAGTGATATGATGGGACCACGTCTTATTTCCCGTTTGTTCACTTTCTTATGCAGTTCCGGTTCTCGCGATAAGTACGGCCATCCGCGAGTACTCTCGTTCTCTCTCACACGTCCGCATATTTCGCAGTAAACGTAAAATAGCACGTAGTGTTCCACGGGAACAGAATTGAATCTGTGACTCGTGAGAAACTCGTAAGCAATACATAGCTCGCCGCTAAAATCTTCTCTGCGCTCGATTTTATGCTATACTTGCTCCCCTTTCACTTCTGACCCCCTGTTTTCGATAGATGAATATTACATACTTTGCAAACACAATAACCTGGAAATGCGTTTTAACGACGCTTCAGATATCGTTATTGGCGCAACTGTAAAAAGAACGAAGTGAAAATATGTATTCTACATGTTTCGGGGATGTTTTTTTTTTTTTGGAAAACCAGGTGTCAGAATTTTTATTGACAACAGTGTCGAATTAAGAAACACTGTTGTTTTATGTTACATGGAATGTGTATATTCGATACGAAACGTAAAAATATGGTTGTCAAGTTTCAATATAATAATTGTATTTGTGTATATTTACTAGACTACGGGATCAGTTTAATTCGAGTGTAATTGCGTAGGCCTGGTATAATTCAACGCGGCTCTGAATGTTTCTCAGGACTTGGCCCAGTTTAGTGTACCCCGTATTTATTTTCCATAGTTATTGACTACCGTGAGAAATGTGCAATAGTTTCTAATTGCAAGAATATCTGCTCATGAATTTTCATATAGGTACTATTACAAATGCAACATTTATTCATAATCACTGTAGGATTGGAGACATATAAATAACTTTTTATATCATATGCCGTTCAATCGTTTTGATTAGCCTCATGGGCTAAAAAATAAAATTCTGAAAAATACTAAAACAAAACATTTATTTTGTTACACATCGTTAGATCGCAACCATGCTCCTCCGAATACTCGAATCCACTTCGTCATGCAGATATCCGTTCACAGTTCCATTAATCATTCCAGCAATCATTCAAATTAATACTCTAAAAATATTCCTACATTTATATGTTCTCAGATTACAGTAGTACTATGCCTATTCGTCTCCGTATGCAGCACATCATGCTTGAAGAACGATCGAGATGGATCTTCCTTAAACAGTGATTCAAATTCACTTCGGCCCAACCGAAGAATAGCTTTAAATGAATACCTGGTTCCACCACCGCCGCCGAAACCACATTCAACCAGAACCGGCAGATTAGAAAATTCACCGCCAGCGGAATCTCCAGGATACTTTTCACAATTCATGAACTGGTTGAATCCATTCAATTTCGGCCCTCCACCTCCTACACATTCAAAATCATCACCCTTCATCGAAACTCCCCATCCACCACATTCATACGGTCCACCGCCGTTGGATTTACACCCCCCTTTGCCACTTGCTCCATCTTTCCACCATTCCTCTGGGCGACAACCTGAAGTGCCTCTCTATCCTCCGCTTGGTCCACCACCCGCTCAACATTCCATTCCACTTCCAAGCACCCCCCCAGGTGTACATCCTGGTCCACCCTTAAGTCTTCCTCCTGGTCCATCTCTGAATCCTCATCCACGTTCACCCTCGCACTTTTATAACGTTCCACCGATTAATTTACACGACAAACATCCCGGCCCTCCGCTTCCTAACAACGGTCACGGCGCACACCTGCAGCCTATTAAGGGAAGAGCTTGCAATGCCTGCAACAAGGTTCCTTGGATTCCAATGCAAGGTGCTGCGCTTGTCCCAGGGAACTATCCACCTCCTTCGCAAGTTTCAAACGCCTATCTTCCCCCCAGCAGTCAGGCAAGTCACGATATTCAACATTCAGCTTCAAACGAGTTTAGAATACCAGACTTTTCTCAACAACCGATCGAGCAGAACGGCCAGCATTCGTTGAATAGCCCAACCTTGTATTCGGAACCATTGGCTTCCCTTCACAATGCAGCCTCATTCGATTCGACGCCTCAAAATCCATCTTACTCAGGGATTGTTGGCCACTTTGAACCTCCACCTTTGCCCACGATAATACCAGGTGGTCGGGATCAGAGGAATCATGAAATTAATCACGAGCATTATAACGTTCATGGTAATGATGACCTGACGTTCAGCGGAACCAAAGTCAATCAGGGGCACAGCGGTGTCGTATCTCAGGATCTCGAATCAGGGGTCAACAAAGATCTGTCCGATTACAAAGGACCGTCGGGCACTGCCTACATCGATACTCACCAATCTGTTTCTGGATCTTTCGATCAAGGATACAGTAACGATCCATCGAAATTCGAGGAAGAAAACGGTGAAGTCTTGAATCAGCCTGTTCAACGTGGTCAGAATGGTATCACTAATTCGGTATCACATGTGGAAAATCATAATTTCGTTAGCCAAAGTGGTAACGAATACTCGTTTAAATCGAACACTGGTGGAAGCACAGGTGTTCATTATTTATCGCCCGATCAGAACCCGCCGACCAGTCTTGGAAGTTCCAGTTTTAATAATCGAGACACCGATAATATTAATTATCAGTATTCCGACGATTTGTCACCCAGTGGCAGCGTTTTGAAAGACTCCCATGTTGAAACCGAAACATTCGCGGCGAATGGTCCTACCATAAACAAAGAACAGATACATTTCGAACAATCGCCGTTATTAGATCTTACGAAGAAGGACGAAGGTCTAACCGATGTACAGTGGTCGACATCCACTAATGGTTACACCGATGACGACAAATCGTCTTACGATATAATAAAAACCACTACTGATAACAGTATAGATACTGGTAACGTATACTTCGAAGATTCGTCCAGTTTTGTTAGGCCAACTGAGTCTTACTCTTCTTCGGTTATTGGAAACGTCAATAGCGTATTTGGATCTCCAACATCCACGGCGGCTGATTTTCCTAATATTAACAGCAATCAGAAAGTTGAAACGTCAACGATTAATTCGCAGTACAAAGATCAACAACAGGTCTCATATATTCCGCCATCTGAGCAGCCTGGTTATTTGTGGCCAAGTTTGCTGTTGAATACGATAAGCTCGAGGAATGAGTCGTCGAAGAATCAGCAGTCCTTGAATCATCTTGCTGAAAGGAATAATTCTTTTCTGGGCATCAATAACTTTGTGCAGCAAGATAATCTGGATTCAAAGGATACGAAAGGTGCGCTTCAGAAGCAGCAAAATGTGAAGCGAAATAAGCAAGTAAGTGGAATTATTTGGTGAAGTTAAGCATAGAATTAGAGGGAAGAAGTACACGCAAATGAATGTGAATTATTTAAACAGGTACAGTAATTAGTATGGAAATTAAATCGTGAAGTAAATTATTTTTGGGCCAGAATTGAAGATTTGCAGTATAAACCAAAAATCGTTATCTTCGTTATTTAAATCAATTATAATTACTGTACATGAATTCTTTATAGATATTATTATAATAATTGTTCCAGTTTATTTTTAATATCAGTTACGAACATCGTTCGCAACTTGATATAAAGTAAATGTTACAATGATCAGAATACTTATAAATTTATTAAAGGTGCAAGTCATTATACCATACACATCGGACTATACACCAATTCCGTTTCAACAATCCCATGGGGATTGGAGCAGCAAAACGAATTTCGAACGGACGGTGGCGAGAAGAGTCCCTCCTCGAAATGGATTGAACGTTGACAATTACGTTCAGCAAGAATCTAGAAACGATATTCGTGTAATTAATCAATTACAATCACAATTTAACATCAATCAGTCTAGCAAATTGAATAGCCAAACGCCAAGGCCAAATGCAATAGAAAATGTTAAAACTACGACGAAGGCAAACAATTCTATTGATGTACGCAGGTTGCAAAAAAATATTGACAACTGGACAATACAGGTAACTGAGATAGTAGAAACGTATGTACGATTACTTTTTATCGTTTACTCGGAAAAATATTCCATAAATAGTTTTAGTCCGCTATCACCGTATGTTCAATGCCATGATATTTCTTTCCTTTTAAAACTTATTGTATTTCATGTGATGTAGCTTTGCAAAGTTTCGTTTACCATTGTGTACTTAATTCTTTTTACCCTATAAAGGATATTATTATCACCGATTACAATTGCAATGGTACAATGGAGTAATGTGTAACATAATTGTCGTGTCATTTTCATTTAGGAGTACTCGAAGCCCACAACGTCCAGCACTATTCTTCCCAGTTCTTTACATCCTTATCTTTTGCCATCAAAGAAAATCCCAACGGAATATTTAACAACGACAGAACCGGGTGATCATTCGAGTCAGTCGAAGGATCACAATGAAAGTGTGAAAACGTATTCATTGGCTGGGTTTAGTTTTAACGAAGTAGAGCACGAAGTCTCAGCGAGTAATCGCATCGAAGAGACACGAGCGGTAATTTATTGTTTTTTCATACTAGGAAGCCCATAGTGTTTCTACTCCCTCTATATATCTTTTAATACTATCTTTCATTTGTAATTGAATCGGAGAGACGAAAAATGACATAAGTCAATTTTGTCTTCTTTAATCATACTTTGAACTACGCTGCTCCTATTTAAGTACGTCAAATAATTGCAAAGGACAAGTCACATATAGGCATACTTAAATAAGAAGCCATTACTGTTCAGTTCTAAAAAAAAAATACATTTTCCTCGTTTCTGAAAAGCTGTTTAAAAGTGACTTACGTTGTTTCTGTTATCACCCATTCAATTATCTATTAATTATTGTTTCTTATCATTGACATAATTATGATGAATATTCTTCTTTCTCCATATCTGCTGTCTGCAAAAATATTTGCATACACGTCAGTTGTGTGGATATCCTAGATAGGTATCGATTGATACTAATATCCCCCGATTATTATCCATTGATAATCAAGTAATTAATTTAAGAACTCATTATTATAGGCGCGTAAAACTTTGATTTCCAGCCTGTCAGCGTGATACGAATAGATAGCCCCAAAGCAACAGCCAGTGGTTTGCAGGGATTAGGTAAATCCGCAACAGGGCAAAAATCTACATGGGAGGAGTATTCGGTGTCGATATCGCCTGTGAATAAGGAACGGGTCTACGTGGTAACGCCACAGTCAGCATTGCCTTCGAAAAACGATTTTAAAAAGCAAAAAGAAAAGGGGGAAAATGAAACTGTGCAAGGAGAGAATGAGGCAATAATCGACGACGTGAATGAAAGCAAGAATAATTTAAGCGAGTTCGAGGCTATTGAAAAAGCTTATCAAGTGCTCCCCCAGGCGGTAAATAGTCTTGCTGTTGCGTCCACGGGGAAGGAAACTGTTCCTTTGTGGGGGATTATGGAACACGAGGAATTTGTTTCCTTAAATTTGGACGAAAATGATGAGGAAGTAGCTGAAGACGTGGGGGATGGGCCAGTACTTTACACCGGACACTCGAAGGTAATATATTAGCAGCGAACAATATAGATGCAAACAATAATAATGATACTATTCGTAGGTATCACGAGCCAAACGATGACACTCAAGTATTTATTAAATATATGAAGGCTGCAGAACATAATTTATAATTGTCGATCGTTTGTTTTTAATTGTCGAAATTCGAGGATATTTTATTATTTAACTGTTCACGTAGAACGCGAATGAAATAGCATTAATATTATAAGTGTAAGATTACACTTACATTACGGCCAGTGTGTACTTACGTATACTTGTATCATGTTAACGAGGTAATTATATGTAAATTAAGTGAATACTTTTGTAAAAAGGTGTGTAATATGTTAATTGTTAACTACGACTCTATTTATTTTTTTGTTTGTACGTAAGAAGAGTATAGTCAACAGTTACAAAAATGTCATACTACAAAAGTATTATATGTATATGGTTTCATGCATACGGATACTACTGGATTAAATGTCATTTTGTAAATAGACGAAAGTTTAATTTCATACTATAGAATTAAATTAATTGTAAGTACCGATAAGTCTACCTGTACATTTCGCAATTGTATAATATAGTAAAAAGTCGAGCAGTAAAAATTAATTGCAACGTGTTGACTAAATCCAAACCCTATTAACAATATAAATTAATAATAGATTATTGTTCAAATTCAAAATACGAATTAAAAATAATCAAACAAGTCTATAGTTTATCGACATTTAAGTTACCTTTGAAAAGAAAAAGTTCAACCCCATCACATTTTAACAGACACACCCACTGCTCCACTGAACGCATAACTAAACGCTTACCAAGCGTCCTTACTTTCGATTATTTTGGAAGCCAGCCAAAAGGAGCTAGCCATTTGTATTCAGATGTTACAGTAATGCACAGTCGTACGTATTCGGTGTACCGTTGGATTGACAATGTTTCAGACTTTCCCGATTATACAGTGAAAGGGGATCGTATTCTGGTACGCCTTGCTGCATCAATTGAAAAGTGCGAGCGCTTTACCGTGATTTCGTGACTGAAATTCAAGAAGACGATACTCTCTACTTTTATTGTGTTTCAAAATGCGAGAGTGATTCAGGAGACATTTAAAAGAAAAAAACTACTCTACATTGTCATTTAAATATCCATTGACATACATATAACGATATTCATATAGATCCTTGCTTGTAGAATATAATTCTTATAAAATATAATTTGGAATGAAATTCTCTTAATCACATAAAGCATGTCTTGGCATCAAATGATAATTCTTCACGGCCAATTTAAAGTACCGCAATGCACTAATACGTGTCTGGAAAGAAATTGAAGTGAAATTAAAGATGACGATAAAAATTTCATTTTTTTTAAAGTCAGTTATATAGTGAGTCGTGTTAAGATACACGACCCTCGTTAATTCTTAAGAGAAATATCTTCCTCCGACTCTGAAAAGTCACTTTATAGCGAACCGTATTGTTCCGGATATCATCGATTCAATTATAATAAAGCAGAGTACATTTTGTCCTCGTACAGATTACAATTTTTTTGGGTATCCTGATTGTCGCGTTCGAATGTCTATATTTAACTCAGGCAATGTTCTTCTTCAAACAAGACCTTTAGTCTTTTGTTATTTCTTCAATGGCATGTGAGAACTTTTACCGGAAGGTTGTGGGAAAAAACGATCTATTGTTGCTGCGAAAGATCGCGGTTGTTAAGATGTCTCAGTTGCGTTAACGAAACACTTCACGTGATTAAGTTTGTTCCTGTGGCGAACGACATTGAACAAGCACATGACCTTAATTAATGTTAACATGATATAGCAGTTGCTCTTCCGTATAGAAAGTGTTGCGAGGACTTTTTATTTTACTAGCACAATATGTGAAGAGAGGAATGATGCCTTAGTTAGGGTATTCTTAAAAGAAAACAACGTTTCATATAAAAATTATATTCTAATACTTTAAACATCGCAACAAGTAACATTTACTATTACTATTTTACTCTTGTGTAACGTTTCCCGATCTTGCAATACGCAAATTTCTCTGTAATAAAGGAAAGCAGATTTTTTATAATACATTCCCTGTCTTCCTTCCTTTCGTTAGTTTGACATTTTTGATTCAGGTGTACTACTCTTTTGTATATGACAAATGAAGTCATCTTTCGGATACTATGGTTAGTGGTAGAATGATTTTTTAGTATTTTCCTTGCTCCTCTTGTTTTCGTATTGTTTTTCTTCGGATAATGAACATTTCCATTACCCATATGATCACCGTGAGTGCTGTAATGCAGTTCATCACAATTATACAGGGGCTATAGCTTCCAATATAGTCACGCATTACACCTGTAAGAATAATAGAATAAGCAGGTGATTTATTAAACTTATTAAATTGTATATAATACTTTTCATTTTTAATATATGTATATATAAGATGCTCATAGTTTCGGACGAATTATCAATGCCATTAATTTTAATTTGCAAGTGTTAACCCTTTGCACTCGAAAGGTTAGTCTCACTCGCCATTTGCTTCAACAGATAAACTCGAAATCTTTCCGTCTGATATTTTATGCAATTCGTAGTAGAGCGAGGTCTTTAATATTGTTATTTCAAATCTAGTCTATCCTCGAGGTACTACTTTCTTATATCGTAAAAAAGACTGTCCAGACCAATATGTTAAGTGTTTAAATATTGAAATATTATCAATCCAATTACTAGTTGATGCTTATCACACGTACCAAGCATCGGACCCGCAGACAAAAGTAGTATTCCATTGACAATCATTTGAAGTCCAAATGCGTTTGGCAACCTGTGGATTGGCACGTAGGAAGGTATTACCAAAGTCATGTATAATGAACGAATTCCTTTAGCAGCTCCCAATCCAATGGCGACAACCAGCGTCGAAATAAATCCGTCAGCGAATAATAAACCTAAAGTGCAATTAAACAAACATCCATATTACGAAACATACATTTTCAGTAGGAAATATGGGATAAAATATATACTGTACGGTATTTTATATGTATGACAAATTATATAAAGGAAAATATGGGAAACAATCCTCATGAATGTAAACAGTTTAACTCTTCAGAGACTAGGATAGATTGATTTTATATTTTGTGTATTGGGCCTATTACCCCCTTTTTTTTACCCTGATGGGTAAAACATGCATTGGCTTAAAAATGTCCAATAGAAAACACAGACGAAAAAGACACTATTTCATGATCTACATTACTAAATAGGTACATCATTCGTTTAATTGTAATAATTTTAAGTAACTTGCTTATTAGGGAGACAAAAACTCATTTCAAAATTGCTGTAATGTGTCATTAATCTTATTATGTACCATTTGCGTGACATATTTAATAAAAGAAATCGTTCTTAACAGTATATCATAGATAATGCCTTTATTCATTTTGGTCATATTTAAATGTCAAAATATCTGATAAAAAATTAATATCTTTATATATATATAAAATATTTATGTAAAGAAATATGGAATACATACATGTTCTGCTGATTATTAAAAGACACAAACTCAACAGATACATCATTCTCGGTGGTTGATGAAGCGTTTCCGCTATAAAAGGGGCGAGACTTCGAAAAACTAGATCCACGCCAGCAATGACACTCATAACATTTGCAATTTTCTCGGTCGACAAATTCATATCCATTAATATAAACGGCGTCAATTGTGAGAAGTTTATTTCAGCAAAAATAGCTATAGACATTCCTAACATTATATTTACATAGATTGGGTCTCGTAGTAAATCCAGATCGAGTAAGTTAGCTATGGCCTTAAATATTCGTATCCCATAGGACTTCTTTTCAGACCTGCAATTAATTAAATATTAATATTTAATTAATCATTTCAATTTCTATTTTTATCTCGATTCTTAAATCCATCAGATTCGTGTTGTACTAGAGATTCAAGGAGGAAGTAATAGATACCGTGTTGCACGTAGTAATGTTATTACGTGCAAAACTTAATTCCGTACAAAATAACGTTTAATTAAAAATTTACAAGCAAAATTTATAAAAATTGATATGCAAACTCACTCCTTAATTTGCATTGAACGAAAATATACAAGCATGCCGAATATACGTACTCTACATTCCCATCAACTTTTCCATTTGAGCTTTCCCCGTTCTTTTGTAATAATGAGTGGTCTTCCATTGTATTTTGAACATCGTACTGATTCATTTCAAATCCATTTTTGCTATTACATTTTTTCATCGGCTTCTCTTCAAAAATCGTAAAGCTACTGCCCAGGTTGATGGTATCGATACTTTGAACTGAAGCAAAAGTTTATGCATTCTCAATTATTCCATTTTTCCACTATAAGCAATTATTGTGTTCAGTTTGTACCGATTATATCGGTATACTTACACCGCCTCTTGCGGAATTGATTTTTTAAATATTCCTTCCCTGAATGGCCATTCTCAATGGTTGCATACTTATTGAACTCACTTTCTTCTAAGGAATCTGCATTAATAATATTTTGTGGTTAGTACCGACGCGTAACAGTTACCCCTCTGTCTAAACAAAAATAAATTCTAATATTCAGACAACCAAAAAATATTAAGCTGTACGTGCAAAGTAAGAACAATACTATCGTCATTTCAAAAAAGTTAAAATACAAAGTTGCAGTATCTTACTTGTAAAAAAATTTAAATTGTAAGTGAATAGAAGACCGCTCTGCAATCACGTACTTGTACGATTGCATTTTATGCTGCGAATTATAGCGCAGTTAAGTAAAAATATATTACTTTAAAATGATAAAGTTGGGTATAATAGTTATAGTAGTACGAAATGTATTGTTTCTTTTTGTTTTTTTTTACCACTGAACGCTTCTGACAATTCTTGTGCGTAGGGTATGTCAATGCCATATATGCTTCCAATTTCAGCATCCTGAATAATACTCGTGATCGTTGTTCTTCGTTTCCGTTGTGTAACACTCAGATCCGACATTGACATTTTAGGATTTTCCTCGTTTGGAAAATTCATGTTTTTCTCATCTAAAGCAAAATGTTAAGGTTTTTCATAATTTCTTTAAATAAAGACCACTATAATAAAATTGACGGGATAGAGTAATGCAAATACATAAGAAACAAATATTTAATTATTTGTTTTCTGTATACTATGTAATTTTTCAATAATTTTTGTAAGTGGGATAGTAATTAGATTTTGTTTTGAAAATAAGTAAAAATAGGCAAATACGCATAAATACAATTTTAGTGGCATGGAATGGTTGTTTTCATAGGTAAATAAGTTTCAGTTTCACAGAAAAAGAATTGTAGATTAAAGTTGTAATTCTATGAAATGAAATAATTCTATTTGAAACAAAGACTAGGTTTATTATTTTTAAGGACAAATTATACAATCTTTACCTATCATATCGTTTTCGCTTTCATTATTCACCAATTGCTCGGTTGCAGTTTTCGTTTTATTTGCATCTTTTGCATGCCACTTAAGTGGTTGAAGCAACATGCCACCTATCAATGAATGCAAACTGAAAGCCCCGTATAATAGTATAGCACCCTAATAACATAAAATTGTAAATTCTAGAGACATTGACATTAATACTAAATCAAAATTTCTGTTCCAAATATGCCCAATGAATCTTTCAATGAATGGTTTCAAGAAGAAGTTAATAATATGGTACTAGTATAGTAATAGTAAACCGTAACCATAATTCTATTTTAATAGCGAAAATAATATTTAGAAATACCTGGAAGCCATAATAAGAAATCAAGACGGTAGTAATTTGAGGTACAATTATAGGACCCAGACCGATAATTGTGACTGCTAACGACATTGCTCTTCCTCGTTTCGTTGTGAAAAAGGAATTTAATGCATACGAAAAGGAAGCTAATGTCATGGAGGTACCCACTGCTGTATAAAAAAAAAATGTCACCTCGTCAATGATTCAAGTTGAAGTAACATTAATATAAAATATTATTTCTGTATCATGCGAATTTTGCGCATTAAGAATAAGTGATTATTATTAGAACAAATATTCAAAATCTATATAGACAGACATTTAAAGTTTAAATAAGGTGCTAGTATTAAAGGAGGCAAATATTGAATATACTATATTATAGTTCTAATAAACATTTTATTCATCCACGTATTATTTAAGATATTTCAGAAAAAAAAGTTAGACAACGGGACGAGAAATTACTATAAATCACAACTAAAATATTTTCCACCACTATCTCCCATCTTTTATTATTGCCCAGGCAAGAAACTATGTATGCCAATAGGGTTGTGTTCCGTAAAACCAAATAAATAAAAATTGGGTGGGTCAAGTCTGAAGAATAGATTGATAAGAGCATACAATGTGGAATAATGCTCTGTTATTCGAATTACACTTACAGGCAAATATACCATAAGATATCATAATAGTTGTAAATGATCTTGCAAATGCTGTCATGATGATTCCAATGCTGTAAAATAGACTGCCGATTATAGCCATTTTTCTGTATCCGTAAAATCGTAACAGCGGGCCATTTACCAACCCAAGTATCATACCAGAAGCTAAATTTGAGTTAATAATAATCGCTCCCTCCGTAGCAGTGAATCCAAATAACCGAAATGTGTCTTTAAATATTAACCCAAATCCTTGAATAATCGATATGGTTGATATCTATGAATAATAGTTAACAAAATATAAATAATTGTTAAATAGTTGACGCCGGTTTCATTTATTTTCTTAGATGTAATGGTAAATGTATATTTGAGAGCCCAATTGTTAGTGATTATCTGAATTAATATCAATACCATATAAAAGGTACCGCATTGCAAATAGTAAATATTACATCCACTTAAAGGGTGTACAATTTACGACATCACAATCACCCGATTGATTGATATATTATCTGTTACGCGCATCGTGACAAACGGTTTTTCGCGTAATAACGTAATACTTCCAAAATAATATAAATGTTAATCAGTCGTAATATCAGCAACGTTTAATAAACAATTCCTGAAGTGCAACATTCGTTTAACATACCCCGTTTAATGCGTATGCCAGGACAATCATCCAGCCCCATTTTCCATCTGGGGGCACTTTGCTGGTGTTTCGTGTATTCATTTTTTCTTTATTTTTCAACTGACACGTAAAATTCCTTGTCACATAACACCATACGAGAATATTATTTCGATAATTTCCTTACAATTGCGTTACGCTGCTTTCTCGAATACAAAAATCCAAATATTTCTTCTGCTTCAAGCAATTGTTATTTAAAATGTATTGGTTAAAAAATGGACAATAAGTAACGTTTTATTTTCGTATATATTTTTAATCGATATACTGCTTGGTATCGCCAGTGCACAGTTTTTTACTTGAAATACGTATATTTCCATAACAGATTCATTCACGGTAGTGTTACTCCATACGAGTAATAGTGTTGTCATGTAAATTCGTTTAAGTTCAGTTAGTTGTTTGCCATCACATTTTCACACGTTTGAACTCGCAAAGCTCGTGAATAAATCACGGCAGCTGTTATCGTTGTTTATCTTTCAGCAGCGAATAAAACGAGAATTAGACAGTTTAAACAATACCCACTTGAGCCACTTGTAAATTTTCCAAATATTATGATAATTTCATAAATATTTGATACGTTGCACTGTAACTATTTGACGTGGTAAATTATGTCTGATAGATAATAATGTCTGCCTTCTGTGATAACCGTGACAGGTGTGAATAGAGGAGGTGGCGAAAATTAATACTCATTATTACACTTCACGCAGGATAAAGGTACATGTTATCAATTAATCTAATCTGTGCTTTATCATTATCGAATACGACGAAAAAATTGTAATAATCATTACAAATTTATTACGTTGCCTTATAATTTTAATCATATCACATTGCTATCGGAATGGTTTGTTTTATAAATTTTTACTACCAACAATTTGGACAATTATTTAGTCAATCTGAAGCTATAGAAGTTGTTTATTTTTATGTATGAAAAGAAAGAAATTTAATCTATCCCATACAAAATATAAATGTATAGTTAAAAGTTTATGCTTATTAAAATATAAATGTATAGTTAAGAGTTTATGCCCGTATCATTTGGCAGAAGATAATGCTTCAGCGACGGGAAATCTATTGAATCTATAGAATGGTTAGTCTCAGATAATAGAAGTAAATAAAATTCCCCAAATTCAAGGTTGGTTAATTAACATTGCGTCATAATATATCTGACGCTTCTACCGAAAAGATAATGTACTAGCGCTAAAGCTACTTCATACTATGATCAGTATTTAATAAACTTATATCGATAAGTGAAAACTGTCATACTTTCAAAATCAGTAGGAGCACATATAATCAAGTGATTATGTCTATTTGTTGTACTCTCTGAGATAATTCTTCACTTATTGCCATACGACATAAAAATAAAATCGCATATACTATATAATATTTTATGTATAAACAATTTCATTTATTACGAATAAATATAAAATAATTGTTTCTGTATTCTCTTTATTTCTTCTTTGCGTTTCAAATATCGCAAATCGTACAAAATTAAGCATTTAATATATTCAATGCCTCCTTTTCTCGGGCTGCCTTCCTCGATTTTTCTTTGACAAAATACATTTCAAGCCACCACGAAATTGTGGTGAAGTAAGTGAAGATGTTTAAACAGTGAAGCATAAGTGAATAATCTGCAGTCATATCCCTTATCCAACCAACTATTGGTCCTAATGCTAGTGCAAGCACACCGCTGGTTAATAATTGAATACCAGTTGCACCAGGAAGTCTCGATAGAGGAACGTGGCTGGGAATCACAAGGGCCATAAAAATTGTTCTTAAAGCTTTTCCCACGCCAATTAAAATCGTGACTCCCAATACAATTGTAAAATCTTGGACGTGTGCCAACACTGAAAAGAAAATTTATTCAATAACATTCAATACCAAATTGTTCTACATACGTATTTCATTTTACTCGAAAATAACAACTGCCAACAGATTGCAAAATTAATATATATGTTAAACCTTCTAATAAATTGGAATCGCAAACTGGGAAATATGTGGCAAACATGTTAATACATAGAACAAGCTACGTTGATTTCACTTCTCCAAGAAAAGAAGATGAGTATTGTATACCATTCTTTCGATCTGACAAGTTATATTAAACCTTCAACGTGAAAAATCATTTCCCATATCGACTAGATAAAACGAATGCCATAGCGGACAAACATTTTCAATCTTATCATTCCCGACGTCTTATTATATTTTATTACGCGCTTCGTAAGAAAAACGAATTTGTACATAGTGCATGTTGGATCAGACAGAAGTAATTGTTTCGATATCTTACCAATGCGGCCAGTTGCCAATGTACAGATACCGACCAAGAAGAATGTTCTATTTTGCCATCCGATAAAGTCAGCAATGAAAGGAATGGTCAACCTCGTGAACACGTCGATACCACCGAGGATCGACATCACTGTCGCCACTTGGACTTGCGTGAATCCGTAATCGCTCAATATGAAAGGGGTGAGAAGGGAAAAATTCATTTCAGCGAAATTGGCAAAGGTAATGCCCATCATCATATTCACGAAAACGAGATCACGAAGCAGATCTAGATCGAAGAAGATGATCAATGCTTCCAAAAATGTTTTCTTCGTCGGCTCCTCGGCACAATCCTGAAATCAATGCATTTTCTCCTGTGACTTTCTTCCATCGTTGTGTATGCACACTTTTCACCGATAAACTTACGTTGTTCAGGAGTTGATCGGTTTCGATCACCTCTGGTATCGTTATTGATTTCTCGTTTGATTTATGATTGCAATTGGATTCTTTGCAGTGTTCAAACTCCTCGGCATGCTCGCAAGACTCGGCGACGATAATTAATGGAGCCACGGACGGTTGATAAACCGAAATCTTTCTTCGGCTCTTTTCCGTTTCACTGTTTTGTCTGTAATTTCGTAATTCTCTGATACTATCTCTGTTAAGGGGAACGCTAATGGAAATCTTAAAAGAAATATAGGGGAATAAATTTGTATGCGCATAATACCTACTTTACATTTAATTGGGGAATGAAGAAAGTTTTTATATTATGCATCCTTAATCTACTATTGTTTGCTTAGAAATATTTTCTAAAGTGGTAAACCTGCGATTGATTAAGGCTGTGCGTAATTATTACTTAAACGAATGTGTACAAATGGATGGAACTTTTGCAATTTTTACCGAAGAGAGCGAAATAATTGATTGTGCTTCAATTGATCGCAATCCCCAAAAGTCCGAGATATTTATATTTAAAATATCAGTAAAGTTTGTCACTTCATTTTTCCCTCTTTGTATAGTTACTCGATTTTAAGAGAATGCTCCATGATCTTATTACGGTTGAGAAGTGTTTCGTGGTTTTAGAAATTCAGTTAGAGTAAAATCCATAGGGAGTTATTGTTAAATGTTGGAAATGTCGCTCGTGCCAAATTTTTTTGATTAAATTTATTAAATTCGGACGCCAAATATTTACCTATTAAGATTTCTTACCGACGATCCTTTATTAAGACTGGATTGCCTACTTAAATTGATCGATGGTCTTCTACTTGTATTCCTTGAAGTGCTTTCCCTTCTCGATGATTTCGACGTTACCGACGTAGTTGAAGTATTTTTTCTGGAAAACCTGTTGGACAACTCTCCGTTTTACATGTGTTAGATACGTGGATAAATATAATATAATACAAGTACAAAGGAAGAACGTATATTATTTATTAATTTGCTATTTGAAGTGTAAAGTGAACCAGTTTTTCAGTACGACTAGTTATAGTAATTTTAACAATAATTGCAACAAGTTTTCCGTCAAGGATAAGTGCAATAATTACAATTCAAAAAAATGTTATTATATTTACCACTACCGTGCATTAATTAATAAATGAAACACTATTGTGCAATAACAAGTTGCATCGGTAATTGAAGAAAGTAATGAATGTGCAATCATGTGCATTCCTTATGCGCAAATAAAGAATAATTCTGAAAATGAAACGTCCACTGACCAATTACCAAATTTTTCCTCGCACTTTCCTTTACTTTCGCATAAAATCATTGCTCGATATTATAATTCTTATAATTACTATATGAAAGTATCCTACGTACCATCCATCGTTAGCTCGAGACATCATTGGTGTTCCAGGACCCAGTACGTCTATACCGGAAGCACCACCTTCCTCATCGTCATAATATAAATACTGACTTCCAAACTTTCCTTTCGCGAGACTTAAAGCACCGTAACTGTTTCGTCTATTGTCATCAATGTTTTCTAACGATCTACTTTGAAAGGTTTCTTTGTCACAATTTTTGAGAACCTCTTGCAATACCTGGAATAAATATACCAAGGTATTTTTATTTATCATAAACCAGCTTGTACTAGTATTTTACGGGATTCGTGTATGCCGTCTACGTGTGTAACTTACACAGTGTTATTTATGCAAAACTTTAACAATTTATATTGAGCAAACGGTGCATTTGCGACACATGGTCCCATTCAGACTGGATCACCTTAAATGTTTCGCTGTTCATATCTCTTTAGTTGCCATTAATTATAAGTAAATACGGCAGAGGAAGACATTGTATTATTGGGCAATCCAATGACCTACGATACCATGAGCACGTTACCTTGAAACATTCAGAAATATTTGGGAACATACGTAAATAATGAAATTGTATTATTTCTTAATGTTTGTTAGACGGATTAGTGAAAGAAATCATTTTTTTTCTATCATTTGTTACTAGATACAAGATACTGGAGAAACAAATTCTACATTCGTTCGCACATATGTACATATAGGCATTGGCAGATCTTGCGACACTTGATAACCCTTACATTTGTATGGCGTGCAGAAACCATGCAAACTATTAGGTGGGCCAGGGAAAACCGAAACTATGTCAAAGTTGAACACCCGTTAAAATAAATTATTATTCATTGTAAATGTAAGTCCAAACATTTCTGAATTTTTTACAATCAGCCTTACGAGACGATTGTAGCACCTAGGTCATTGGATCGATCTTGACCTTCGCTATTACGCGACGCTGATAAAAATGCATAGTCTCGTTTACGAAAATATCAGTGATTTTGAAATCGCGAAAAATAGAACCCCGAGGAAAACTTCTGGTTCACTATAATGTCTGTCCCTAAGAATCAAATAAGATTTTGCTCCAATAGATCTTTTTATCTTTCAAAATAATCCAGGTGTTTAAGGTGCTCAAGTTAAGCGGGACATCCTGTCATCCATACGACAAACACTTTGATTTATACATATAACACAAGTATCACACAAAAATTATTTCACAAGGTTGATCAAAACAATAGTGCAGTCTATTACTTATTGAGAAACAGCTAGCATTTTAACTACATTATTGTTTGCAGTATTAAGCGTCTTTATTGGAACCTATTATCATTTCATACCTTATCTGACAGTGAAGTTTCTCGCGATTCCAGATTCTCGTTCGGAGACAACTTTTCTGTCGATTGCCTCCTTTTTATATGCTGAGACACCGGTTGTAGCAGAAGCGCACAAACGACAGCGTTAAATGCAAAACCTCCGAAAACAAGAACTGTACCTTCCATACCGTATATAGGCATCAGCAACGTAATTATCTAAAAATCGTTATTATAATATTGCTAGATTGTTCGTTTAATACGTGCATGAATTGTTGTAAAGTAGGAATCATTGAATATGGCAATAAGATATAAACTGTTCGGGACGTTTATGACTGATTGTCTAGATCAGTAGAGAATTATCTCTTCATTGCAATCGAATAATATGGATAGTCGATCAGTTCGATTTTAAACTTATATGCCGCTTCGTGAATTGCTATTGATTTTTTTCGTGTTAATAAAACACGAATAAACTGAATGTTCTGTTAAAAAATTTGGTTTGTTTAAAATTATACTTCAATGAAACGTGTACCCCTGAAATATGTACGTGCAGCTGCAAAATATATAAAAGGCATATACGATGCATTTTGAAGTAACATCAAATTCATTTGAGCATCAGTCAAATTGGATAATTTAAAAAGAATCTGAGTATATCATAGCAGGACAAACTTCCGTTAAAATCAATGGATGTCAACGATACTTTTCGATATATTTCAATATTATATGTTCGAATAATATAATCTTTTTGGTCTTTTAGCTGAATTATAATTACTTGCGGCATCACAATAGGCCCCATGCCCGTGCAGGTCCAACTAAGGCCCGTTGCAATTCTCCTCTTCTTTTTAAAAAAAGTATTTAAAGCTAACGCATTTGCAGACATCGTTATACCAACTCCAGCACCTGAAATTACGTACTTAAAAATTTTAAACTACATCAGCACCTCATACTTTCCTTTTAGATATCAACTGGTAAAATAATATGGAGAATAGTAGGTACTTTCTTCTTACATTATACTGAAGTAATTAGTTTTCTTTATTCTAAATTAACTATCGATTTTGAACTCTATCTAATCCTTTCTATTTTTCGTTGTATTTAACTTACCAAGTAAAATGGAAAACAATATTAAGATTCCAGTGAAAGTTTTCACCGTTGACAATATTGTGATTGACGCTGCGCAAACTAGCGCGCCTACAAAAGCTATTTGCCTGTAGCTGAACTTTCTAAACAGTGGGCCATTGGCCAAACCTGCAATGCAAACAAGTTTTATTACATAAATAAATCACGTCCAGTGCGACATGTAAACGTTTTTCCTCTATAAATCGTAATGAATCTACATAGAACGAAGCATGTGCACGTTGCAACTACTTTAAATTCCTTTCAGTGTCTATGACAAGTGTTGTGAAATAGCTGTGACAATCGTTGCATTCGATTAAATTCAGTGGGAGTATACGATACCATTCCGTAATATCGACGAATGATTATTGATATCGTGGAACAATGACTAATCAGTATCTCGCGTGGAAACGTAGTGAGATAGCGAAAAATACAAAATCATTGATCGTTATCAAATATTGTAATAATTCGATACACGTATATTTGATCCCATCAGTGCGCAACGTGTTATTTTATCAGCTGATAGGGGGCAGTTCTTCTTTACGATTAACAATAATGTATCGAAGCTTTAAATATATTAAAAAAATGAAGAAGCAACTTACCAATACAAGAAGTTATCGCTGTATTCATATTTAATATAGTTGTTGTTTGTGACGAATTAATACCCAGTTCTGCGAATTTATCTCTAAATAATAGCCCAAAAGATTGCAACACCGGAAATATACAAAACTGAAAGAATTGCACACGTGGTTGGTATTATTAATAGTGTAAACAAATAACACGGTAGATAACGTTACTAGGGCAACAACAAAAATATCCTACTGTATATTTTAATTTAATGTACTCATATAAATATAAATATATGTATATAAACACGCAGTTTTTGTGTACGAAATAAAACAACTTATTAAAGTATTAATAAAAGGCAGTTTCTAGTAAATTGTTATGACATTCATTTACCCAAATATTTGAATAAAATTACAATGGTTTAATGTGAAGAAAAATAATTCTACGTATTTAGCAAAAAGATTTATTGTTACATTTTTATACGTTTTTATTTTAGCAAAAGTAATTATTATTTATTAATATTGTATTATTCTAAACTTACATTTGAAAATCCAGCTGCTACTACAATAATCCATCCCCACCCGCCATCAGGGGGATCGAAATTTTCACTTAAATCATTTGCATTTTTCGTCTTGTTCCTTGTTTCATTTTTATTCTTACCAACCAACGCACCAGTTTTTTTAATAGACATGATTACTCACTATCAATTAAGCTAAATTGTTCTTATTATAAACTTTTCCTGTCTTAATATTTCTTTTTGAATTTAATCCAATATCTAAAAGGTATTAAAATATCCTGGCGATCAACACTTGTCATGCACTTATGTTTTATTCTAAAAACATTTTTAAATATCTACTAGCGATGATTATTATCAAATCATTTTGATTCTTTATCGAAATACAATTCATAAGTAATGACTTTCCTTCAATTTGTTTCAGTAAACACAGTAATATTTCTTTCTATATCATACTGCGTATAACTTCTATCTGCTTCAAATCTTTAAATGCACGCATTTCACACTTTCACGTCTGCACACTCGTCGTATTACATTCACTAAGGAAATTCAATGGTTTCTTATCATTCTAAATTGATTTCGGCACAATCACAAAAATACAAAATATTATTTCTTCGCTCCCAGTACTTCCGTTTAACAAAATTTTCCTTCCACGGTCTTCGTACTACTCAATCGCGATCAACGTGCGAGCAGAACCACGCGATGTTTCGTTGGCCGTGGAAAATAATATTTTGTTCACTTGAAAAATGATCAGCACTTATTGGAGGATAATTCTTCACAGACGGTCAACAACGTTCGAGGCACGAGGAGATAAACTGACGAGAGCACGGTTACGATCCAAGGTACGCATTACACCTCCACGACAAATTGACTCGTGCTCGATGGCGGCTTAGATTAACGTTTGGCAACATTTCTCTGCTTCCGATTATAATGCATCGTGCAATGCCTCTATTCAATGTCTGTAACGGAGCCAAATATTTCTTACGTTATGTATATTCTATGTTTTCGCGAGCATAATCGTCTTATTTGCTAGAGAATTGTCTGTTGTACTAAAAGATTCATTTACTCAAACGGCCACGATAACGATGCGTCGTCGTAACGCACTAGAGCTTATCAATTAATCCTTGAAGTCCGTTTATTGGATTGTTACCGGAAAGTATGATATCATACTTGTATATTATACAGTACTTCTCTTGTACGGTTACCTATTTTTAATCGGGCATTTGAACGTGAAATATGAACGTGTAACTACGATGCATGTAGGATTTGAAAGCGGCAAGTGTGCAATTACTTTTTAGATAACTGTGATATCAATAAAGTTATTTTGAAATTAAGAAAAGAATTCTTTTTTTTTTCGCTCGTTTGGTGGATATATGTATGTGGAGGAAACAATGAAACCTTCGTTTTATTTTTGAAATTTTTAAGGCTTGCCAGGCAATTGAGCAATTTATGGATTATCTTTCAAATTGTTACGCGTCAGTCATAATCGTTAAACTGAAAAGGCATAATTGTTACGCATGCAATTACGCCTAAATATGAATACAGCAATATAGCGATATAGCGATAAAATTGATTACTTTTTACACATACATAAATTGTCTCGTATGGAACAGTGAATGGAAAAAGAATTTGTAAGTGTGCCATTAATATTATTAGATTCAAGTGACACAAATGATGTCGAGCGTCATTTAAAATGGGTCATTACGTAATTACGAGTTGTAGAACCGATAATACTGCTAATCAAACAGAGATAATATATTTTTGAAACATTCAAAACTATAGACATGTACTATATAAAACTTTAATTTTAATTGTTTGCCTTCCTTAACTTATCGACGGTTTTACGGAAACTAGAACATTTGTTTCGTAGTACAATCAAAATATGAGTTTGGTAATTCAGCCAATTACGAAAATAAGCAAGATTAATAATAATTAGGAAAAATCTCAAATTACCAAAAAACTTTATCTTGTGCTAACGATAAGTAATTTTGTTTCCTATTCATATTGTATATACACTTTTCACGTGTAAAAATGTTCCAATTTTACAAAGATGAACATGAAGAAGAAAATATATCCGCATCTTTGGAGGAATGCTTAAGCAACAAAAACTATTAAAAAATTATTATTCTATATATAAGATATGTGTAAATGAAAATAATTAAATAAGTGCTAATCATATTATTCCGGAAGATATTTATTGATAATAAATCTATACGCAAATTAAACTAAAGGTGATAAAAATGGTTTTAATACTATCTGCAGCGCTATCGATTTTATCACACAAAATAAGAGTCTCTTCGATTTATTACAGTTTATATCTAATACTTCTGCTTAAACAGACAAAGCTTTGTCCTCCACATGTTATCACTAAAACACTACATTTTTCTTCCTAAATACGAATAGTACAAATTCTATAACACTATTTACACTAGAGTTACGGACACTGTTTAAATCCTTATTGTTACTGGCGCGCAGCATATAACGAGTGTCAGTAAAGCTGCGTGTTTTCTCTAAGAAAATCAATAGATTTAATTGGGAAATGAATTATAATTAATTAATTATACATTTATAAATTATAAGGCGAGTGGCAAATGTAAAAAGATTAATCAATTACTAGGATTACAATTAAGATAATAAATTAAAATTGTACAAAAATTGAAACAAAATTTAAATATAAGTAAGGAAGATGATGAAATATTTGTTGCTGTAAGGAATTCCACTTTAAATCAGTAAAGTTTTGGAATACGGTTCTTTCTATAAATACGGTTTATCTATAGGAAAACAAAATTATGTTAAAAGATTAAAGTAATGTATTACATGGACAGCAAAAATTAAAATATATGTAATGATCTTCTTTTATGGTTTTTTAAAGCCAATCACAAAAATAGGAATCTAAAACAGGTAACCAGAAAAAATAGATAAATGTTAATCTGAACATTCTTCCATAGTAGCTATATGCACATATATGTTCGTAATATAATGTAACTTACAAATATGTTATACCTGTGGATTTATTACATATTTATGTACATAAATTAAATGTAAAATTATTAATAAATAATTTTCTAGTAGTGTAAACAATATCTACAATGAATATGTACAAAAAATGATTAAATTTCAATAAAACATATAACGGTTGTATATTTGATTTACACGATGCAATGAACATCATTTTTCAGTACTTGATTTACGTTTAAGTTCATTTATCAAATTTAATAATTGCGTGCGTTTTGTATGCACCAACTTCTTCACTTGACTATAATCACATCCACTAACTTTCCCATTTTTAGTAACACTCTCTGTAATTGTGTCTGCTAAACACAAAACATAAACTCCACAGTCATAGCCATTGTCTTGTTGAGGGCAATCTGTTTCTACAAATGTCCCATTAGTTTCTTCCTCGTCCAATATGCCATTCATTACATTTTTCGCAAACTTTGAAGCGATACTGTTATTAATGCCCTTCGAAGAATCAAAATGATAACAAACTTTATCTTCTTTGCAATACGCTAATAAACTCCAATGCGATCCTCCTGCAGCATCTTTGCTCTCGCAATTGTTCAAAGGAAAAAGTATACACTTGCAGTCGGTAATGCTTGTAGCATCCAAAAATATACCATACTGAGATGGTTCTGACATTTTTAACAATTGCGTTACTTGCGGACTGATAAAGTATAATGATTTTCTTTCATTTTTGTTGAAGTTTTCATCGAGATACTCGAAGTAAAATCCTATTATTATGTCGTTCAACCAGTGAGATCCTTGAAGCAACGCAACGTCGCTCGCTCTGAGTAAATAATCGTAATAGCTCAAAACAATTTCCTTCGATGAGTCCTTTGCCATAACGTACGATGCTGAAAATTAATATAAGATATTAGAGCCGTGGAACTTAGATTTCTTCTGATGCCACGATAAATGATGCCTAATTGATTCACATAAATTATTGTGCTGGTGGACAATTGATATCGGTTTCATGCAATTACAATTATACGAAAATTAAGTTGGTCAGCCATGTACTTACGTGTGGTTTTTATCTGCCTGATATTAATTACTGTTTATACATATAGTATTTCTCAATCATACCACTGAATAATTTTGTTATCCATTTCCGAATCAACAGGAACGAAAATGCTGTTTATGTTTTTAATCAATTGTAAATTCGAATTCTCCAGTATGTCACCTATAAATTAAAAAACAATACAGAAAGAGGACTTGATAAAAATAACTCTACTCGTTCTATCCTACGAGTGGCGCCATCTATGATGCAGAGAGTCATTGAAGATCAAAAACTAAAAATGGAAAAGGCGCGAAAAAATATTCATTTCCCTCGCATCCTCAAAAAAAAGAAACTCTTTGATTTACGTTTAATTTTTCAGACAGAAATGAATCTTCATGATCGTTTTTCAAATAGATTTTGAAGTGAAGTACATTACGACTGTACATGTGTCCTATAATGAGCGAATGTTATATTTTGTATTTAATAATAAAAATATATGAATTGTACCCCACCATAAATCGCTTAATTTCAACAAATGCCTTGTATAGACAGCGGGGATGCGAATACTTATGGGGTTGACAGTGAGGAAAAAAAACTCAATTAGCGAAAGAGGTATTTGAAAGTGAATTCAGGGAATGTAATATCGACAAATACAATATTCGCGATTATAAAAGCACGCGTACAATCTTTATTTCACTCGCGGAAGGAAAAAGGAAATGTAGACGCGGGTCTACAAAGTGCTTCGCAATATTAATTTCTGGACTTTTGGTTTTTAAAAATGATATGGGAATAAATACCAGCCACTACAATATCGTGAAAATTCGAAGGATGCGCAAGCACTCTTAATGCAATGTTTACAAAAATATGTAAGAACACAAGTGCCAGGGCGACCAGAGTATGTACCTGAGTTTATGGTGACGGATTAACGGATTAGTCTGCTGGAGAAGCTCAGGCTTGCTTCAGCACTTGCACCCTCATGTCTGGCTAGCACAGGCAGTGGGCACATACTACTTGACGCTATGCTACATCGCTATTCTGCATCGCGAGTGTGACGCTAACGAGCCGCCTAGCAAATGGGTTGGTAACCTTTTATAATATAATTAGAGAAGGAGAAGGGAGTACCTAAATATAATTTGTAGGTACCAATAGAGTTGTGGGGCAGATTACAAATTTTTATTTTATTGCTGTAACATCGCTTGTGCCTCTCGTTTTTCGAATGAAATCTTGTAAAATAGGAATGCAATTGGCGAGTACAGTGACATGAAAAACAAATACGACAAATTCTCGTAAGTCGTAAGTTGATAACAAGGGGGAAGTAAATAAAACCCATATGTGTGGAGAAAGGAAACTCTCGAAATTCTAATAAAGTGCAAATTCGTCACCCAAACAACTGGGAGAACTAATTATTTAATAAACACATTTTCAAATATTGAAATATAAAATGTATAAATGGTTCTTAATGTCTATTGATTAAAAATAAAAATGTTGCTGAATATTTAGTGCAATATTACACATTTTTATGTGAACGAAAGGATTTCTTTTTCTTTAAGTTCATCAGTATTATATGTAATCTCAAGTCCAAGCTTCTCACGCGTAATTTACCTTTGGCCAATAGAGACATACGAACTTGTCTTGGTCATGCCAACAGTTTCACTTTGATTTTGGAACCTCCTGCGTAATATATATCGTTGTCCCATAAATTGTATTGAGATGTAAAAATTGAAATAAATCATTGAATATTTAAACGCCAGGCACAAGGAAGTCGTGTCAAACCTATGGCATATAACTTTCACTCGTACTTTCGCATCGAACGATACAACAAATTTGCAATTTCATTCGAAAGTATATTATGCCCGCCACGTATGCAAACGAAGATACAGACATTCCCCGTCTAACACGGTACTGTTGCAACGCGGTTTCGCTATAACACGGTTTGAAAATTAATATTTCAAAAATCTGTATTTCTTATAATGTCTTGTATAGATATTTACATTATTTATTCTATAGTATGAGTTCATCGAAGTGATTCTTTAAACGAGCGTGACGTCGTAACATATACTAAATCAAAGGTGCAAGTAATTCATTTTTTCATTAAGCTACAAACTTATTACTGAATACTTCCTTATAATAAGTCATAGTAAATTTAATAAGTACATAGTATCAATTCTGAGAACACATTAGAAAGAATCTTTAGACTGTCATTATAATTTTCTTCTATAGTTAACGATATTCAGAATAGACAAATTTCTATTGTTTATAAGTATTTAATTTTATTAAGTACCCAATATAATATTATATGTCCAAGTTTGCAGTCTGTTTGTTAAATCTATAAAATCATATTTCTATCAATTTAAATGCTAATAGCGAGTACTTTGTACATGAGCTAATCTTCTTCGTCTTCTTCTATTATGCAGCTAGTATCTTTGAACAGCAATAATATCCATCACAGGTGGTGTACTTACGAAACCCTCAACACCCTGAAGGCAAGGTTTAGGATGATTCGATGGCAACATAAAATGAAGCTTTTGCAATAAGCACGCCACAAAAAGGAATACTGTATTCCTTGCTAAACTTTCACCTAAACATTTCCTACGACCTGTCAAGAAATATTGAATGATACTTTCATTATTAGTATTATTGACAAACTTTTATTTCACGGTTCTCCATTTTGAAATAGTAAGGTATAAAATTGTATTTTACCTAATCCGAAGGGAATTAGCCAAGAATCGTCAACAAATTGCCCTCTTTCGTTAATAAATCTCTCCGGTCGAAATACTTCCGGATCACCCCAGTGTTCTTTGTCCATGTGAACACTTTTAAGATTAGCCAGCAGAGTGTAATTCTTCTTTATTTCGAATCCTAATAAATTGGAATCTGTTATTGCTCGATGCGGAATCGACGTTGGTCCGACGTTCGCCAATCTCGATACTTCTGCCAAAACTGCTTTCAAGTAGGGTAGCCTGTAAACGATTATAACAAAAAATAAATCAATATAATTTTTGGCTGGAAATTTGAATATGTATTTTAATCATTTCGTTGCAAAACGTTGTGTATACAGTTGTTCATAAAAATATCCTATTTTATTAGATATTCAGTAACTTTTCTGTAAAATTATAATATTAGGAAAGCATAGAAAATAATTTAAAATAAAACTTAAAATAAAAATTGAATGTTAATGAACTCTTTAAGAGAGTATGACAATCTGTTGTGAGATATTCTATGAAATAATTGACCAAAAGTATTTATGAAATTTAAGTTATGAATCCGGAAATAAAAAATGGTTATTCATTAATGTACGGAGAATTTAGAATGATGTACATTACGAAAATATTTTTGATTCTATTGCATTATAATTAATGTACAAGGTGTACAATTCGATTACTAACGATTTATTAACAGAATTTTCTTCTAATATTTTTTAATTGTAACAGTAAGTGTATCTTACCGATCTCTGTCGCTAAAAGCAGGATAAATATCCCTGCCTACGATTTTATCAATTTCTTCATGTAGTTTAGCCTGTACATTTTGATACACTACGAGAAATGCTATGACGAAACCAATAGTATTGTCAGTTGTATCAACGCCGGCAGAAAATAAATCCTTTACTACATATAGTAACTGGCTTTCTACAAAAAAAAATGACAAGAAATAATAAATTGAATAATATTTCTGCTACCAAACTGGTTTCTATACAAAAATACTATTTGTAGATTGTTTTTGATTTCCGTCTAATTTTCGTACAGTAATTTATGTTGTTTTAGTTAGAAATATATATGCGGACAAACATATGATGAGGTACATTTAATCTTGGAAGCGTTGATCAGTTGCGAAATTATATACTGTAAAGAACGCTCGCTGCAATATGGTTACCATTGAAAAAGGGAATAGATGATGCTGTCCTTTTTGCTTCTATTTCATGTAAATAAGCATCTATGAAATTCGTACTTTCCTCCTCCATGTTGGTCCATTTGTGCTTTGATATTGTATCCTGCAAAATCATTTTCAATAATTAGTGCAAGTATTACATATTTATATTGAATTAGTACGAAATATATTGCAAAAGACGAAACATGCAAAACAAACAAATATTCATTCTTATTAATATCTGTTAAAAAAATGTTTAATCAATATTAATAAAACCATTCATATAAAATTCGCAACGTAAATATTACCTTGCTGCACCTTGCATAAATGTACGTGTACATAAATGTTATACCATTAATTAATGCTATTGTGCACTAAATAGAAATATAATCAGAATGTGACTAAAATATATTATAAATCAATAGAATTATCTGATTTTTTAATTATTCAGCTTAAATATATGTTAGATAATCCATTATATTGTTAAAATATTTCACAACAAGGCACTCATGAATGTAAATGATCTGGGTAATAAACTTACTGCAAAGAAACCGTTTATACGTTTCTGTCGTTCCGCGAACATTGAAAATCCTGTCAACTTTGGAAATAAGTGTCTCAAAAAAGGAAACTGATTTAGAATACCACCAGAAACGTTGGAACTTCCACTAAGATCTTTTAATATACTTATCGCTTCTGTTAAATTCCGGCTCTCCATTCCTATATCAAACCTGTAGTAAAAAGGCGGAATGTACTAACACACAACTTTACGGGTGGGGAAAATTTGCTCCACTATTCTAGTTACGTACTTTGTACCATCTATGAGGAGCCACAAGTTACTTAAAACTGCTGCAGAAATAATAGATCGAATATTCGTGATGGTTCCTTTTTTTGTCAATTCTACAATAATATTTGTCAGTGTAATTGCATCATGTTGTAGTACGTGCTCCATTGAATTTTTACCAAAGCCAAATTGCTTTAATGTTTTTAACGTAAACCTGGTGAAAATGAACAAATTCAAACAGTATTTGTAAAAACTACGCTTAGGTTTATAAAATGTTGTAAGATACTTTTTTTGTATTATTAGTATTGAATAAAAATGTTCCACCAATAATAATAATATATACACTAAAAAGTGGTTGATGTTGTTTATTACAAATGTAAATTAGCAAATTATCTTTCTTAAATCAGATTTGATACTAATTTGGGTTATACCTTCTTTGACTGTGCCAAACGTCAGTATCTGTAAATAATATTCCTTGTCGTATTCCACCACTTCTATACTTATACATAAATCCATCCGGTCTTCCGTCAAACTCAGATCGATTTAACATCTCTGTGATAGCAAATTTTCCAGACACTATAATTAGCGGCTCATCGAAACCTAACTTAAGACCGACAACTGGTCCATATTTCTCAGCTAACCGGCACCAAGCATTAGAATAATATTTTGTTTCCTTTACTAAATTTACGATATCAAGAATATTTCCAATGATGGGTAAACCTTGAGGACCTTAAACGTGATTACATGATAAGTATAGCGCAAAAATCACTTTATAATCATTTATATTGTCTACTAAAATTATATTACCGGGAGGGAAATTGTTCGATTGTTTATGATCAAATAAGATTTTTAGTATCAACACAGTCACAATACATAACACGGCGAACCACATTTTCAATTACAAAGAGTGTTCACATTTATAAGTATAATTTCATTATTAGAATATTCCCTTAATAAAAGATTATTTAAATAAAATTACAGTTGAAAACGTAGTGCAACACTAAATTATAGTAGAACTGTTTGATTAGATTCAAATACTTATTACTTATAAATTAACAATCATATCATATTTAGTTTGAAGAAACACATAGGTCAATTTAAAGTTGAGAATTATTATACACCACTTATATGGTGCACCGCACCGCAAACTTAATAACAAACTGCTGTTGGAGATCTGATGGAACAACCTGCCAGGCAGCTAAATCGAAAAAGAAAGTAACGAAGAGAAATGCAACTTTCTGCCTTCGTTGAATGATGTAACTTCAAAAACCACACCGATTGGTTCCAAGGCATTTCATATGGAAAAAAGTCCTTTCACCGCAGTAACCAAGAACTCACCGCAGTGGCTCAAGATTTTCTGCGTGTTACAATGATCAGGACCGCATATGCAGAACGAACGCAGTAGTATTTGCGATTGCAACCGTATAGATATTACAAAATACTGCAGTTAATGTTGATTTGCCGATAACACACTGCGTAACTTTGATTGGCCATCAGTGTGATAACTCACTGCATATCTTTTATTCAGCATCAGACAATTCAGAAACAGGAAATTAATATTTCTTCTTTACTCTGTTGGAGTATTATATAATGCGATAGAATGTGATAGCAATAGTTTTTTATTTTAAAGTTAAATTTCTATGATGTTTAGTAATAGCAATCTGGAGATATACTTTTTATTTTGTGTTAAACTACAACTCTTGTACTTCACTTTTGTAAAGTTGTTTGTCTCCTGCTCTTATGTCTTTGTTGAGTTACATCGCAAAGTAAACATTGTTATGCATATGTTACTAAATACAATATTAACGTGCTACCTTGGTAGGCCCTTAAGCTGTAGTTAGCTGCAAATAATATAACAAAAACAACGTAGGGTTTTCACTTTTTCATGCAAATAAGGATGGAGGAGTCGCGACAACTCGCATGATCGGCGGAGAACAAATTGCGATTATACAGTCTCCCCCGTTATCTCTCGTTGCTTAAACAGCATAATGCAATTGTTCATTAATTGTATAATAACGATAATTTTGATTTCGGAACTATTTACCCGCCGCACTTTTTGCCACACCGTACCCTATGTTATAATCACTATAATTGAAAATTAAAAAATTGGTTGTGTTATTAGCGAAAGGTATCTGTTAGAAGAAATTTGTAATATTTATTTTTTAAGTAATATATTTTCATTTTTATTAACTTAGTATACAATACTTTATTGGAAGGTAAATGGTAGATTATTTATCTTTCGAAACTTTCTTATAACAGTCGGATCCTGTAATTTAATCTAGAAAGTGGAAATAACTGTCTTCCGTAACTTCAACCATTTCTACGACTATCATCTCTTAAACCGGTATTTATACAACTGCCAATTATTATTAAACTTGAAAACCTATAATTATAAGTGCTAAATAATTACGTTATACCCCATTCTAAGTCGAAATAATTATAAATAATTTAAATACGATGCAGGATGTAGATATATATATATTATCGACGTACCCGTATTAAATTAACATAATATTCATGTATTCTCGTCGTAACGTTTAACTCGTGCGAATTAGAAAGGAGCAAGAACGCAATTCTTTTGAGAAAACAAAATAAAACTATAGACGTAATGAAATAGAGTTGTTTAATGTGTCCTCCAGTCGCGGATGCAACACGTACACCTCGTAAATGTTTCACACATACTCCGGATAGTCAATATAGCAGGTAACTGTAACGCCAACGTGGCCTGATATCGTGCATCCCGCGAACTTTCCAAACAGACACGTGGTGCAACAATGCGACACCAGCATTGCAACACCCCACCAGTTTCTGCGCAGACGAATCCAAATTTGGTGACCAATTTCAAAACTTCTGTAGAACGCAAGTTATTACGTACCCGGGCATGTTGGTAGTGACATATCAATTAACGCGACCGAAAACTACTGCAAAGTTAAACAGGAGAAGAATACCAAGCATAGTGTGCGTTTGATTAGTTAACAAAAAATGACTGAACAATGGTGCCTGTTTGACGTGAGCAGTGAAATGGATGATTGCGAAGAAAGTTGATCTAGTTTAGTGGATGTTCACACGGTATGTTGTAAAAGTTAACTTCTAAAACGGTTTCACTTCGCGAAGTACCTGTAGTAATCGTTAATACCCGATAACATCCGATAGGGGAAGATTGCCGAAATTTTACAATAAGAAACAATAAGAATCTGGAATTGCATTTCACCGTTTTACTCGCATACAATCAATAGTACAACACCAAAGTCCCATTCAGTAACTACAGGTGAGTTTACTTCATTAATTCCAGCAAGCGGGTGAAACGTACAGGAAGAAGTCTTATTACTACCCACAAAGTTTAGATACCCGAGTAATTGCGGGTGAAAGCTTTAGCGCCCATGCAAAACTTTCCTCGGGTGAACCGAAAGGAGCAGAAAGTTTTTCGAACAAGGAATGAATAGGCAGTTTTCCACGAATTTAGCTTACGAAGATTGTATCCCATCCCTTTAAAACCTTACACGCACACCTCCGGCTTTCTTATTACCGCGGCGCTTGAAAACGCGGCGCAAGATTCAAATCACCGCTTTGAGTCTATCGTCTGATTGAAAGGAAGGTGTGAAATCTTTGGTCGTGGTCGTTTTCAATATTTTTAAAGGTGTCGATCAAAGGTGTCGAAGGAGCACTCGAGCCCGATAGAATCGACAGCGACACTTTATTAATAGAGTTTATTTAAATGTTCTTTGCGAGCATTCGTCGTTTATGCCCCTTTGAATGGTACACTCCCTGCATTGATTAAGCTTCTCAGGGATTCAAATTGTCCATCGTGGATATTCGAAACGAACCACTTGTCCGTTCCACTCGGTACTCTACAAACGTACAGATACATACGCGATCGCGCGTTTACGATGCTGACGTAGATCTCTTAGCTTGAAGTAGTGGAAACGTCAATTAAGCCGATGAATACCGTAACGAACGATAACGACGAACAGGAGCAAAGAACCGACCCAAAGAATGGAATTAAAATATGACCAACAGAAGCCTGCGCTCGCAAAGAAATAAAAACGAAGGAGCTTTCGTTTCAGCGAATGTCAACGAAACCAATGAACGCGACTTGGAAAGATTTTTGAAAGCAAGGTACCAAACCGTAAGGCACGAAACGAGAAGTTGTGAAGCGAGCCACACTCCTCTGTAGTTGGGTATCAAAGTTCACATGCGCCCGTAAGGAATGGGACAGCGAAGAAAAAGGAAACGGGGAAAGGGGCAGAGATTTTCAGAGATACTGGAGGCGAGGGAGGATAAGGTCGCGAAATACACAATGGAAGATGCGTATAGCAGGCACGGAGGTCCGATTCGTCGGAGGAAGACATTGAATGGGGAAAAGTGCCCAGCGTTAGAACGGGATAGTCGCATCGATCGGATTCCGCTGTGCGGGAGTGCAATGAAAAGCATCTTTAAAAGTAGTATAGCGACGTCTCGAGGAGGGGTTGAGGTTGGTTCGGGGTAAAGGTGGGTTGCAGGGGAGACTCCACGCGACTATTTATATAGCCAGCTATCCAGAAACTTTGCAAGAACAATTTATTACGGATATACGTACCATTTAGAAACGCCAAAGTTATTATGACAGAGGACTTTATCTGCGATAAAGGGGATTGGGTGAGACTTCCTTGTTCAATCGATGGAAGTGGAATGTGTGCGGATGTATGACGCGTACGAGTACGTTAATGCAAGTTTTTCGGGAAAGTTCAACGGTTATTTAAACACGTGAAACGCATTTTTCCGTCGATGTACTCGCCATTGTTTCCCGCAACTTTGAACCATACTCAGAGAAACGTCTGAGAAATTTGTTGAGATATTAGAATATATTCATTGAATATACTCGCAATAGAGGAATTTATGCTTTTTTTTTGCGGGCGAGTCTCGTCTTTTCTTCGATAAAAAGTTAACATGGTTGGGGCCTTAAGACGGCAGACTTGGAAAACTCCTCTTTTCCTTTAGGTCACGCATCACTTACCTAGTAGTATAGGGGTGTACCATGAAATATGCGAGCTCTTTGTAACTCGTAGTTCAGTAGGTTTTATTCACGTCGTTTAATGTCCAAAAAGATTTTCGTTTTATCCTTGTCGAGACAATAATAAATCACGGGAGATTGAGTCGGATTTCAATTAGTTCAATTTAATCTCATTCAACAAAGCACATCCATTACGAATTGTGTAATCGAATCACGGTTTTAATGTTAATTCATATCTTGTTTTGCGAACCTGTCAAACATAAGAACATATTGAGTATACTTTTTTTGAGAAGCTCTAAAGATGATACAGTTTCTCCTTTTATGCGACGGTGAGGCGAAAGTAACTTCTCATTTAGAACAAAGCTGTGCCTTGCTGTGAAAACAAATTTTCTGCCTCTCCTTACATACACAACATTGATATCATCTTTTCACTTCCACGAGTAAACGCAGCCCACGAACGCTCTGTACTCGTCCAAGTTGTGCCATTCGCTTATCGAAGAACAACACGCTTAACAATCAGTCGAGCCAAGTTCGCGCGGAGGAAACGAAATTTTCAAAGACAGTGAAAGATGTACAAGCACGGGAAATGATCGAGCAGGAGACGAAAGATATCCACTTGTTACGTCGTGGAAACCTCAACGGTTTGCTCCGGCGATGCGGGGATAAGGAGCACCTAGCAGTTGAGAGAAACGGGCCGAGAATAACGGAGACGGAAGTCACCAGGAGAGGAAAATGGGAATATCCGTATGTCGAAGAGATAAGTGAAACGACGATTGAGCTTAGCAGGAGAGAGAAAAAGGCACGGCGGTGAGCGTCGCCGTTGCCAGGGCAATGAATCGCAGATTGACGCAGGCGTCGCGACGTCCGGCCACGCGCACACCCCGTTTTCTGCTCCTTCCACCCCTGTCGAAGCGTGCCGCTGCTTAAGGCATGCACTCTACAATAGACGTTTCCTCGTCCGACGCAGTTGCCTGAGTTTACGAGATTTGCCGCATTATGATTCACACGTAAGAGTTTTTCGACGCGGACGATGCCGGCACGCCGAATGCACAAACTTTCGATTCGATGAACGCGTACAGTATTTGCCAGTTTCTAACACATACGGACCGCGTAAATGATTTTATTCTTTCTTTCGTGTACTTGTGTTTTGCGTTTCCTTGCGAGGGGTGAACGTAGAGGCACACATTTAATGCAAACGTGGCAATTATTCGGAAAAATGAACGTTCGATATAGGAAATAAAGCGGCGAATATTATTTCTGATTTTCGGTCTGCCAAGTTACTAATAGTTAGATACAATAGTTGTAATGTAGAATTGTGTTATAAGTAAATGCAGCAAGAATTGAAGCGCGAAGAGGAGCGTGAATTATCGTTCAAGGTGGTATATTAAATAGGGTCACCAAGAAGTAGCTTCCAATGTTGCAAAGAAATTTTTTAGCATGGTACTCATTAACAAATAACCATGAAGTATCATAGTAAACGTTCAAGAAATTGACACCATGCAAAGCGATAAAGGAAACCAACGCCACAAGTCGCTCGATTACTCACGTTCGGCGCTGCACTTTGAGCACTTCTCTTGGCACCTAAAGTATTGACGATTTTGGCAGTCCCGAGTCTAATCCCGCTCGAGTAGTATCGACAGACTAAAATTGCACAAATTTTCTACGCGAATATCGAAGATTTTGTCGAACGATTAGCTGACCATTTTTGGGGGAAAAGTTTCCACGCTGTCTAAAAGTTTCTCAATTGTCAAGAAAGTTGGCTCGCCGATAGTCAAGTCGGTGTTTACATGCAAACGTTTCCATGGCTAGCATCGTGGAATTCTCAGGAGTATCAAGCTTAATTCAAATCGATTACTCTCCCGTGCGAAGTTTTAATAGGCTGCGGGGAAAAGATATACGCGATTTGCGTCGGCTTCCATTTGATTACATTTCATCGATTGCTAACATGTTAATGCGCTTACCATCGATGCGCCACGCCGCCACAGCAACGCATTAAAGTTAACAATACGAAATCTAATCGATGCTTGCGTTCAATCCGCTGCGTTGCCGGCAAAGTTTACGGTTCGTCAAACGCCCTGACGCTGTACTCGCGTCTGATACATCATTGTCGTAGTTCCACTGATGTCTGATCTAACGCGACACGACCTACTGCCCGAGAGCAAAATCTATATCTCCCGCTTCACTGGGCGGCAGACGGCGTTATCACCGCTGCGAATTAGCGAAACTATATCGGCTTTTACGTACCTGCAACGTTTCGAAGAATCGCAACCATAGAAATTGTAAAACATGCAAGCATAAATAACGCCGGTTCGCTCTCGAGTTCCTTCAATCGGTGTTTAACTCGATCGTTTCGCCGCTTTTCCCGCAGTTCGGCCCATTTGTGCGCGTCCAGTATGAAGAGGAGAGAGAGCGTGAGAGAGGAAGTGAGAGAGGGTGAGGGTGGGAAAGGGGGTGAGAAGCAGAGTGGTGGAGCGTGAGAAAGATGGACAGAGGTGTTGTAGCGTTAGCGAATATTCGTGAAAGCGTGCTTCAGACTGAAACGCGCATTCCCAGGACAAGAAGCGAACGGTCGAACCGGCAAGTTAGCAAGCGAAAGGAAATAAGGATAGAAAAGATCCGCGCTCGCGGGATATAGCGTATGTCGTCGCGGCAGCGTCGACGTTGTCCGTGACTCTGGTGGGGGTTGCAAAAGTTGGGTGAAACTTGAAGGAGAGAATGTAGAGAAGGAAGCGCAGGATATACGGAGGAAAGAGAAGCGTCGGGCGGGCAGCCGGGGAGAATTGGAATGAAAGGAGGGATGTATCTGGCGGTGGAGAAACGTCATAGATGTGTAGTGAAACTCGTTGCGGGTGTTGGTAAACGTTGAAAAGACGAAGGTAACGACGCGGATGGGCGACGGTGGTGGTAAAGTGGAGACGGTGTTGGTACCGTTGGCGGCGGTGGCGACGGTGGCGATGGTGGTGGTAGTGGTGGCAGCGTGTCCCGACGCCGGGAAAGTTTCGCTGAGAAGCGCGTGGAGTGTGAGAACGCGGCTGGAGCGACAAGGGCGAACGAGAGAGAGCGAGGGAGAGAAAAGGAGAGTAAGGGAGAGCGCGAGAGAGGGCGATAGGGTGAAAGGGGGACAGGGAATGAGAGTGAGTTTGGAGCGGGTCCGGAGGACGGCAACGCGGCGCGGGCAAGGTTTTCGTCTCCAGTTCCCGCTAAGCGGCCGACTGGATTGGAGCGAGCTGGCTGTGTACGCGGTCGCACACGCGGGGTAACGTGTTTGTCCAGGTAGCGTGCGCGGTGTGACGGTGGTTGTTGTAGCGCGAAAGACGCACGCGGCACGCGCTACCGACAGAACGACCGGCCCGTGCTGGCGTGTGTGACCGTCGGAGAACGGCTGGCAATCACTAAGCGTAATAGCGTATTGCGATAGCAGTGGTAGATACTTGCACGAGTCGACGCGTGCAGCTTCCGCGGTACTCGAGTTCACGCGTGCCACTACGGCCGCGGAAGGCCACGGACGAGCGAGGTCGCCGAGCGTACACCCGTATCCTTCCTCTCCTTCCTAGTCCCACCTCCTTCGCTCCACCGCCTCTCCTTCCTCCACCTACATCTTCTCTCTGCCTTCTATTTCTCCTGCTTTTCCTTCGCCGACTCCTACTCTCGCAACTTCATCTCTCTCTCTCTTTCTCGTATTCTCTACCCCTAGTGAGATATTGATTTCCCTTAGCTGACTCCCACGAGGGCAGGCGGCAGGCAACCAGGTACGGCTACCTCCGCAAATAGACAGCCTCCGACGATGAGAAAGGAATCATCGCATGTAATCTATAGTATGCACTTTGAAAGTTTCAGCGGTCCAATGTCCCGGCTGCTGAAAACCATCCCCTTTGACGCT
The DNA here is from genome assembly GCA_907165295.1 of Nomada fabriciana. Taxonomy (NCBI): domain Eukaryota; kingdom Metazoa; phylum Arthropoda; class Insecta; order Hymenoptera; family Apidae; genus Nomada; species Nomada fabriciana. Next base: position 9,278,913 of record OU015695.1, read on the forward strand.
TGCTCGCGGAAGAACTGTTGTCGCGCTCCGCACCGCACGCGTACGATGCCGCGCTTCTCTATGCTCGCCACGTGTAACTCACGTTCGCGTGACTTCCATCGCGGATGTAGATAGTTGGAGGAAACTTGTGTAGCTCAGTCTTACGGGACAGTCTTAGGAAAGTTGGTTAGGGGATGGCAAACAGGTCTTCTGTATGTATCGGCAACTCTTTCGCCTACGCCAAATAGTTTAGCCGAAACGTTTTGAAAGTTTTAACAATCGTCCGACCCGCGTCGACAATTCGAACGATCTGCGGTAAAACGTCCAGCTATGGAAGACGAAAGTTTTCTTTACGTATCCCCGTATCGTACTGGCTTTATAATAATCAAGTTCTATGCGTCCGACTATGCTCGATCTTCTACTACTAGTAACTCCTTCCGTTTTCTGCGGCTTCACTGATCACCGATCTTCACGGACGATTTATAAAACGTCGTACCGCATGTTACACCCGCCCCCCAAGCGAATATTAAACCCCATCTGTTTCGCGGCTAACTTCCTTTCGACGGTTAAATGCTTTTCTTACGCCGGTGGCTGCCGTTCGGAGAATTCGTAGGTGTTCCGACAAACTTTTGCGAAGTAATCCGCCATTTTGGTTCCTGCGCATTGCTGCCCGGCGGATTCGCCAGTGACTTGAAACTTTTTTATTTACCGCGTTCGTGCTTACACACAGAGACAAAGGGGGTTGAAGAGGGGAACAGTTTCCCCTACTCAAACTCTGGATGGGGTGTACGTATCTGTCAACCCCCACCCTGTCCGTGCCGCCTGCCGCTTTCCAGCAAAGTTTTCCGGAGATCCTGGAAACTACGAGCGAAGCGGCGCGAGAGAGGAGAGGGAGTACGGATCGAGAGAGGGGTGATACGAGACCGTTTTCTAGCGGCGTGCGCTCACGGTGATCCCTTTTCAGCGAATTCTAACCTAGTAAAGGGTTTGCTCTGTCGGTAACGCCGGACGCGTGCCAGCGATAAACGTGTCGCGTGTTACGGTGAAAGTGGAATGAGTCAAGTGGTGGCAGACGCCAGATACGATCGCCCGCGGCACCGTATTCCTAATCGTGTTAGATTCTTTTTCTCTTCAGGGAAGACCATGCGCGCGAATTAAAAAGGAGACGCGTGGCTAGATAAGACGGAAGCGGTTTATAGTCTGTCTTAAGATGATCCGCGAGATGCACGATTACGTTACGAACCGGTTGTTTTTGTCGGTGCTCGTGTTTCGTTACTGTGACCTACAGTGGACACGTTGATGCGTCGCACCGAAGGAATTTCCCTTTAACGAGGAGGATTGTTGGATCGTGACAAACAGTACCTAACAGACGAACCACGTACGTATAATTTTTATAATCACCACATTCGGTTTTGCGAGCAGGCAGATGCAATCACGGATATAATGACCAAAGTTTCGATTCATTTCGGAACCCAGCCACTTCCGTTGGGAGTCGAAGAACTATTCAAACTTTTGCGCGGTAACTCGTAACTGGCTACGTAGACCCGTTTGTTAGGCAACTTTGCGCTCGGCTATCGGCCCGCCTGTGATCTATAGCCGAGGATAGGACTCGAATCGACGGATAGGACGAGGGAAATCGTTCTATAATCTGTGGCGATTCGTCGAAAGTAGCGTGCCGTGCTTCTCTGCCCACCGGGGACGGAATAGGTCAGCTGATCATTTACTAGACGTACATATAACGTTGCTTGTTGCGAGAGTATCAACGCTTTTGATTATCGGCATTCCGAGCGCGCAGACTCAATGTGAGATTAATCCTCTGTAAGCTCACCCCCTTCCCCTATGAACTTACCAATATACACGCCGGTCGCGCGTTCGAAAGTTTCACGAGTGTCGAAAAGTTTTGCTCCCCTGTAGTTGCGCGGATTTGATCGAGAGCCGGGGAACTTTGTGCTTGCACAACGGCGCAATTGTTTCTTGCGCGTTATCATACGTAAATGTAAGGCCCGCGATATCACTTCTGTATCTGACTGTTCAATTTTTGTTAGGCAGCGTTACCTGTCGCGTAAATATTGCGTGGCTGAATTTAAAATACATTTCTACAATTAATTCGTCGTTTTATCATTGATACTCTCGGGAATGATAAAGGGCTTACGAGGATTTGGGTTGACCATTTAACAAACCTACTTTTCGAAAGCCAACGGTTTGTTAAAAAAAAAACAGATTGCCGGCGAGGAGCCCGAATTAGCGGGTTTCGGAAAGAATGAACCGAAGCACGAGATATCGGGCATTAAACTTGACGTCGTGTTCTCGGGACTATGCGAAACATCGTTCCAGCCGGGTAATTGTGAAAAATCTATGTCATACCGGAAGAATACAAAGCGTTCCTTGTATACGAGCCAAAATGATTTTGAGGAAAAACCCGGCGCGAATTACGCTCAGTAATTTTTCTGAAAAAGGCCTCGCATACTCCTGTGGGCATGAAACATCATGCTTTCAATTTAACAAAATCGGAGTAGCCATACGTATGAAATATTCACTGTTCCCCATCCTTCGTTACGAATCAACATAAAATACTGCTCACTCGGTGAAAAAGTGTCTTCGCCGAACTCGAACATGCAGCTAGTTTCATCGCGATGAAAACGGACAGCCTCGCGTAAGAAAATCTTCCAATCTTTTCGTCTACCTGGTCGTTGCGTTAAATAATAATTCATCGTTACGTTCGCTTAACAATTCTACGCGAAACGTAGAACTGATTATCGAATTGTTTCAAGTAACCTCACTCCGCCTCGTGGCTGGCGTACGATCGGGGGGAAACAATGGGAGCCGAAGCTTTCTCTATCTTTAACACGTTATATGATGGTCCTGTCCCCGTTTAGTAGCACCTGGGATGCAGTCCGATGCATGAAAAAGTAGAGAGGCACTAATTAAGCCGCTATCATTACGGTTCCACGGTGTAATTCTGCGTTGTTGGCATTGTGCTTCGAATTCCGCCAAGTGGCTGTTGGACGGGGGCTTTTGGAATCCTCCGGAGCGTGGTCCAAGGCCTTTCAACTCCAATTCCACACGCGTGCGTCTCATCGTCGACGTTGACATCGTCGTCAACGACGTCGTCGTGGTCCAGGATGTTCCCCGTTGTTTCCTCGCTGCGCCTCGCAAGAACGCAGCTAGAGGTTAATCCGCTGTTTCGTGGTTGTTAGTTCTTTTTCCATACGCGCGACTATTGCCCAGGAGAGTCAGCCCCATTGCTTTGTATTTTTTTCGCGGTGCACCCTTTCTTCGATGCAGCAAAAGGGTAAATGTGCCATAGTTGTAGGATTAACAATGCGCAACGTTACACGAGTAAAGGAATTCATCAAGCCCATTTAATATCATTCTTGCTAAGGGCAGAGCTGTCTCTGGATAATATGTAATTTTAGAAAATTCTAGGAATGGGACGTTATTGTGTAAAAACTGGGAAGTTAATTAATAAACTGGCGAGTCTTCTTTCTTTTCGTTTTCTATAAGCCTATGGAGGGCGAAAGAAACTCTAGTTGTGCTTAACAATAATTATATTTGGCGAATATTGTTGTACGATTTCCGTCCAATGTTTCACATCGTTTAATTGAATCTTGCGAATAAAGAACGCCGTGTAATTTTTTACATTTTCGTAATTTTCTTCTGCACGTTGCTTCTCAATTAGCGACGACGGCAGCACACCGTGAATTTCGACACTTCAACATATTTTTGTTACGAGCATTGTACAAATGGTTGCTGCGCAGTATTCGAAAAACGATGCAACCCTCGCGTGTAGGAGACCGTGTTAATTTGTTACATTTTATAATTGTATTTAATTTACACAGATCTATCCGCTCGTATTTCTACGCATTTTAATTCTACGTAGACGTAAAGATGTAAATCTTTTGCGAAGAATGGAGTGGAAGTTTCTCGAAAGTAATTTCGTACTATTCGTAACTTCGTAGCGAATAGCTTCCTTGTAACTTCGATACTAAATAAAAATTGGATAAGAAATTGCTGACCTGTGTCAAACTTTGTATATATAGAACTTATTTGATGCTTCCACTTCTTCCAAACTCTGATATCGAGGCCACGTTTACCAAAGACTCGACGATTGAATAATAGTCACAGAACTTGAAATAATAACGTTCAATCGAAGTGTTCTCTTACGAGGCCAACCACAGATTCCAGTCATACCCCTATACGTATTACTCTTATAAAATTGAACTTGCACCACAAAAGTATTACATACAAGAAATCCAATCACTTATGAATATATAGGGAGAACCACGAAATTTGCCCAGCTTAGATTACTCTGTTGTTAGTGGGTTGATCTGGTGCGACACGATTTAATGTGAGCTTCAAAGCCACCTTTAGTCCTCCGCATAAAAAATAAAATAATTATTGTTAATGATCGAGTGAAAGTGGTACGTGAAAGAGGATTGAAGCTGTACCATATTTGTACTCGAAAATCACATATTCCTTGAACAGGCATCCCATATGTTCAATTTTAAACGCAAAGCAGTCGTATATGCACTGGATCATTAAAAGCTTTGTTTTCCCGGAAGCCTCGACGTTTTAGAATGAGCAATGGATACAATATTTCAAGCCTCTGTATCCGTTCGGCGGTTTTCGTGCTGACTCTTGGCGAAAAGGCTCGAAATCGTTGAGAAGTTGCGGATGTCGGGACAGATGAATGGGAAGTAACAGATAGCCAATCGTGCGAGTATAATGGCCACGCAAAGCTGCGCAAAAACCTGGCCCTTCGGCGAATTTTTCCGCAGGGGTGAAATATATTATTTCGCGTAATCTTACCGAAACGGGAATCGCATTAATAATACTACCTTATTTAACACTCTCGATTAATAATGAAGTTTATCTGCCACGGCAATTGTCGATCTCCACTTGAAAAGCGTCGCCCGAAATTAAATCCTGACTTCATGACCGGGCCATTATGTAATTGAAACTTGAATATTTCAACCCGTTCAATCCGAGGGATGATCGTGAATCTACCTAAACGCGTGACACGTGTACACTTCGATCCATAATTTTTAAACGTTTCAGCTTTTGGACCACGCCACAATAGGTTTCCGGCCCCTGATCGTGGTTTATTAAAAATAGAAAAGAGGGTGAATCGATTACACGATTCGCAGATATATATTTCACAAGGTCCCCGGTAACCGTTTCATTCCCAAGAATGTTCCTTGCGGGGACGGTCCAATTGTTTTCGAGCACAAATCTCTGATATCGCCCCAGTCCACTATTGACGCCCCTCGTATCTCGTCGTGTCGCCCAATCTTTTGTTTTCTTCGTTGCCAAAATCGAAGTATCGGCATCAGCCCGGCCCGACTCTGGCGGCGAGAAGGAAGTTTACGTCGTAAACTTCGGGTCTTAAGGGTGGAATTATAGTTGAGTAGAGCTCGCGCTAAGCCACGCAGTTGTTACCACGGTGAGCGCTTTAAAAGTTGGTCTCGGGTGTTCGTGTCGGCATGAGAGGGTGAGCGAAGAAGAAGAAGACGAAGAAGCCAGAAGAAGCGAGAACGCGCGATACGCTGGAAAGGGACGTGGAAACGTGGTTAAGTTGCCAGGAAACTTTGGTAAAACTGAAAAGTTAATTTCGTCGTGTTAAATTACTCGAGCGCTCGGGCATTAAACTTGCAAAAGTTGGCCGGATGACTGAAATACGTACCTTCAACCATCCCACCTTCCCCCTTCTCTTTGCTGGATTCTTTCTATCCTTTGCCGTTTTCTTCTCTGTTTCGTCGCTGCGTTATCTAATGAGCGGTACAATTACCATGATTTAATTGGTACGGGGCTCGTGGAGAGAAATACACAGGGAGTACGGGTATTTGACGAATGAGTTTTTCTCGGTAACTCGCGCCGCGTATCGCGATACGGAATGTCTGTAATTATGTGTGTAATGGTAGTTGTGGAAACGTGTTGTCGCTCATTCATGACTCTTCCAGTGGATGCAAATCACGATTATTCGTCAGAAAAAAATTAGAGACAAAAAGGTTTCATCGAAGGTAAATAAGATCCATCGTAGTACTCATATTGGTAACTAAAATACACTAGGAACATTATTTGATGTAAACGTTTCGAACGTCAGTGAAACGAAATTCAGCTTAATATCATGCACAGAGGGGTTTATCTGTTATTGCGAATGCAAAAGAAAAATGAATACGAAGAGCATACACCATCGCGTCGTGGTGAGAGATACAAGTAATTCGGATGGGATCGTTAACGCTTTAGCCAATATTGTGAAATATGTACTTCGCTTTCATGTAATTTCGATGCAATTGTGGAGCCTTTCAGCTGGTACCTATAGTACCATTAATTTCCTATGACCTACATTTTTTATCGACTCTCAGAGAATTTAACGAAATGTTTGATAGCACGTACACAATGTTATATTTACCATATACGCATGGAGACGTTTGCAGTTGCTAACCTTTACGAGTCATGATAATTTGTAACGCGCCTATACGCCTTCGATATTTAAATAATTTGTCGTAATGATTTCGCGAAATGGATTTGAATGTTGATAAAAATGATTGAATGTACTGCGTTTCGTAATATTATTATATAACAGTATTGAAATTACAAAAATCAATATCCATTTAATTTCTACCTGGTACAGGGCGTATAAAAGGCATTTGCTTCTCTATGCGTGCATATCGTATTGGTTTCTAAGTAATTGAATTAAAATACTAAAGTTACACTTGTATTATTTCCGGGAGTACTCGCTACGATAGATTTATCCATTAATCGGACACCCTTGTTATAAAATTTGTTAATGCTCGCTTTGGCATAAATTTATATTAAAAGAATGCTCTGCGCAGTGTACAATCTATATATGGTACAATATGCATGCAGAATTTCAATTTTTAATTGCAACTTTTTATTTCCGGTGATTTTGTTACATGGAATTTGATCATTTAATTTTGATATAGCTTACACGGCTGGCTCAAGTACTGCATACATATGTATATCGCGGCAGCGCAATGCATCAAATCCACCGCCATAAATGTTACGGACATGAGGTTAAACATAGAGATATTTGGTTGTGCATTTATGCTTAAATATACGGATCTTCAAACTTTTGATTTTCTCACCAAGCAACCCTCAGACGAAAAACAACGCTCGCAGTCCCTGTATTATCTACTTTACACAATAAAGAAAACGAATGAAATGCAGGGTCAATTACAATTGTACTTAAAAATTTGTATAAACTCTGAATGAACGTTTCTTGAACTGTCAATTCGGGGCAAGATAATGACGACACCTGTTAAACTAACCCAACGACAGACAGACCTCGATATTGCCGTTCCAATGTACCTGTTAAATGCGGAAGGTGAATAATATAACGAAGCTAATTGTTCCGAACAACCTATCAATTTTTCTACATCAATTGGGCCAGTAAGGTCACGGTCGCAATGTTCACCGATACTGTGCATTGCTATCAGAGCACCTGGTCCACCGTGTGTACGATCTAGGCGCGTGCGTAAACACACAGGAGAAGAAACTTCCGCGGCTGCTACAGGGGTGAGTTACCCCACCGTTTCTGCTGCTGGCCGACAAGCGCATCTAGCAATTCTCCACCGGCACGTGCAGTCAACTTTAAACGTACATACACACGCTCGTCGGGATATCCTCAGTTCGAGCCAATAAAAACCATTACTTTTTGCTGGCGTTCCACGAAAGATTTTTGTGTTTTATCAATATAAGTCTGATCGCCTTCCAATAGACGGTCCAATTTCATACGAAATTTCGTTATCGAATCTCTCCTTCCTATTCGCTAGTTGATACAAGATAAACGGTAGATAATTTGATAATGGGCTTTATTTATGTTTGAAATTGCAACACGTCGAAGCTCGGTATAATAATTTACAGAATTCGCATATTCATTATGCCGGATTAACATTTCCATTTGAATATTTGAATAATAAATGAATAAAGACATCTGTATGCGGATAGATTGTGCAAGATCGTGGGTGTAAAACGTTAGCGAAGAGGCAGCGGTGTAGAGTGGGTTTATATCGTGGTCAGCGTCGCGGCGCGCGTCACCTTCTATCTCACTCTCCTCCAGTTCGTTCCTCTTTGTCTCGGAAAAGTTTCCGGTGATGAGCTTTGTTGGCCGTTTCCCCCGCAGGACGGAAAAGTTAAATGCGAAAGTTTTATCCGATATCCAGTTCTACGACGCTGCTGGAAAAAGGGATCTACGCACGCCGTTATGTTGAAATCTGGATACCCCTGATTAATACAGTATCTATAATTTATGCGACATGACAACATAATTTTCAAATATAGCAGGAAAATATTCGGCGCGATATTCTGGACAGCTTCATCTTTTAAATCGTTGGTGGAATCGATTGGAATATCCGGAAATATTTTTCGATAATAAAGGGGACAATAAATATCGTAATCTATTATTGATACTCGCGTCACGTATGTTCATTATTCATTATTGAATCTATTTACAAATTTCATTATGCAATAATTCATGTAACAAATAATTCGTACAGTAATAATGTTATTAGCAATTCATGGGCCGCTTGCTAATGCACTAAATGATTACCAGTTACTGTTGCATTAAATGTCAACGATCAATAATAACGTTAACGGTTTTGGTTTCTTTTTGTGCAATAGAATGGCGTCAAAGAAAACGAGGAAAAACCATTCTATACAGCACCTACTCGAACTGCCAAGCAACAGAGAGACAAAATTGCCACTGTATTCTGCGAAGGAGTCGACTCAAACCCCACTCATTCCAACCCCTCGACAGGTCCCGGTAACAGTGCTGCACCCCTCACCGAAAAAGGTAAGAGAACCATGAATAAGTTATAAAAAAAATCTTTTGTTGTCATTCAATTTGCAGGAACGCAAAGATCAATTATGTTCCCCTTTACTTTGTTCGCGCCGCATCGACAATTCTTTGAGGTATCTCGCAATGAAAAATGGATTTGAATATTCCCTTGCTATGTGGATTTTTGGAAAAATAAAAACGTAAATAGATATGAATTTAATGGGCTTCGATCTTTGATTTGTACAAGAGGCAATGCGCGTGTCCGATTTCAAGAACCTTTTTGGTTATGCAATATTCATTTCATTTTTAACGTTTGATAACGGAGGTTCAAAAAAATTCGTTCCACTTTCTTAAGGGCGCTTTTACAACCAGGAATATAAAGTATATTATACAAAGAACGTGTTACTTTATTTCATCATAATTTGGAATGACTTTAAGGGGTGATTTTGGTCTACGACTTCAAAAAATCGAATCCTTTATGTCACTTTGATAGGCATTTGTCTTCGAGAGCAAGTCTGCAAAAGGATTTATTTCAATTCGTAAAAATAACAAAGTTATAGATGTTTGAGGAACACAGTTCTTAATGCTGACTGCTGCGAGTAATTGGTGTTAATGGCAGAAAGGGGAAACTACTGGCAATCTAAATGAATTTGTCCAAGAACAACCGGTTCCCTCCGACAAAGTTTCGAAAGTTATAGAAAGCTGTAAATGAAGATTTATCTGAAATTGCAACGTATTCAGTTGCGTGCATGTTTAACGAAGGACCTTGTCCGATATGCAATATTTCACAGGGTAAGTCTTTTGTTACCACGGCGAATGTTAAACTTTAATTGCTTGTAATATTAAAGCCTTCCATCAAGCGAATGAAAAGTGTTGCGGCTAAATGTCTGTTACACGTGAAAAACGGGATTGACGACAAACGCATAGTGGAACCATTGTAACCGCATAAATTGCTGACGCTTTACTTTTACCGTGGTGGCTTTTTTTTTATCGATCATTCGGCACGTGGGACTTTGTTATTGCTCGTACAAATGTCGACGTAAGCCAGAATCCGAGCGCAGCAATGGAGCGGATAATTTCTAACTGTATTTTCGTCTTCTGATATATCATAAAGACATAATTATTTCAGAATGTTTAAGATCATTTTATTCCTTTTTAGAAGATTCTTAGAAGAACTTTAGCGTATGATTTCACTCGAGAATGATTTCAGACAATATGTAATATTGAATGTTTATGTTGTTGTAACATTCTGTTTTACAGTGTAGTCACAATAATTGTACTTTTTCTTACACTTCTGTCCACGTAGGAAACTTTGTATTTATGTGTACTAAGGTTATTTTATACAATTCCAGATACGTGCAGGAATATCTATTTTGGCTGATCGAAAAACTTTCTCGCCTCTTTATGACTACTCTTTTGTTTCTTCTTCCTTCCATTTTATCCGACAGGGAGTCATGAAGAAGGGATTCACGTAACTTGGCAGGGGAGGCTTCGGCTTCCCTGTAAAATAACGATTTTTAAAGTTTCTGGAGGAGTTTCAAACCTTTTCTCACTGAGCTTCGTCGAAGAAGTTTGCGAAGTTTGAACCACGTAATTGGAGAGAAAAGGAATTTCCTCTAACCATGTAAAATGGTTCGTACGTTCATTGCTTAAATCAAACTCCGATTCACGTTGTTCTATTAAATGCTAGTTCTAATAATAAACCTTCCGAAAGGTTGACTGCAATAATCAAAATTCAGGTATTGTTGTTGTTTAAAGAAACAGTAACTTTATTCTAAAATTATACTAAGTATGTAAATGTTCCTAATGTAAGTTTTCTTTGGACAGTTTCCCTTCTGTAAAAGTATACTGTATCGTTGATATGTCGCTACAAAAGCGTAAATTGATTTCGCTTTTTGTCTATGTACCTTATGTTCGTACAATATTGCCAATCAGTAGTATAGGTCGCCTGGGTCAGACAGTTCCGTCTGATCCAGCGGGGCTATCGGTCGGTAACCAAAAATTCTATTTAGGTACAGATGCTAATTGAATTAAATATATATTTTCATTCCAAATGAATAGATAAAATGCTTGAATTGAGATTTTGTATAAAAAAATTATTAAAAAATTGGGACAAATTTATTATCGGCAGGGTAATCGAAAACTTCTTATCAACGATCCCTTCTGTAGATAAGACCCTGATACTGTACCGGCAAATCCAAGGTCACATCTGCCGGTAAAGTCGACCACTGGCAGGTAAAAAGTATCTGTTACCGACATGTTGAGAGTTAGATGCATAATTGTTCAAAGACAGGTGATAAATGTATAGGCCGAGCGATTGTTAACACACCCGAATAACTGTTTACATACAATGGAATAAATATCTCTAGAATTTACACTTAATTAATTCACGAATGAAATAACAATTAAATAATAATTCAAATATAATTGTTACCAAAATCTAAAAGAATTTAAATGATTCTTACCTGCGCTCTTTGAAAGTTGGTGTCCGCCGAAAATATATACATAGAATCAATTAACGCGGAGTACACTAAAACTGTAAACACTATTTCCCAAGAACCGCACGAACTAGCTTTTTAAAAGTATTTAAAAGCAAAAAATTAATTTTTATACACAGAAGAAAAAGAATACTTCTCTATCATTTGTGAACTTATGTCTTTAATACAATACAGTGAAATTAGAATTGGAATTAAAAGTGATATTAGGAAGGGTATTTAAAAGGCACGTCGTGTATGTAAATTTTCGGATTGATCCTCCAGCGAGGTGAATGTACGTATTTTGCAAGAAAATAATTTGCTATTGAAATGCTATGAATGAGACGGTGGCAGGAGCGTCTTCAACATACGCAAGGTGGTGGGCGGAACGGAATTTATGATAATTGCATAAATCAGAGCTTTCCTCCACAATAATCATAATCTATTGGGATAGTTGTGCGAAGTTAGCTATTTAGCCAACGGCGCGAATAGCGGAAGGAGGCCGACGGATTTCATGGGACCGTGAATAAGATAAAGTCGAAGTTGTCGGGTCAAATTGAAGAGGTATGCTTTTTATTTATTTCTGATTGAAAAGTGATTATTCTATTACCTTCTCCGAGGCTACACATTCTTCGAAACTTGTAAAATACAAATTCTCCAAAAACAGAAGTATTATGCAATGCTTCGACTTGCTAATTGTAAGTTGAAATCTAATATTAGAACAGAAAGGGCATTGGTTTCATATTCCATACTCGTACAATTGTTTTTCACTGAGCAAACAGTTTTCGTTTTATAAAAAGAAGTAATAGTAGCGCGTGCCTTTGAAAATCAATAAAAAAGGCGCGACGTCTCGAATCTAGACGGAGCGACCAAAGAGGGTGCCACCAGTGTAATAGCAACCCTTCAGGACATGTCCCATTTGATTTTATTACCAATAACTCATCAATAAATTAAAACAGATTCAAAATAAATCCGTTTAACAAGAATCTGTCTTGCAATTGTTTTCGTTAAAAAGAAATACATAGTATTTAAAATGTTCAACTTACTGACACCTAATGCATTCATTCTATTGAACAAACTTTGCACTGCATGCTCAGTTTCCTGCTCAAGTCACTTGTTAAAATAAAATGACTGCTGTTAAACTATTTGTGGAAATGTACTTGACATAACGGGACGCGTGAAAATATTTTGTGACGCACGATAACTTTTTCAACTTGCGTGTACGTTTTGTTTGAATAAAGTCATAACGTTGCTAAATAAGAACGCACGACACTCGGTGCTATTTTATGTTTTCCATAAAAGCACTTCCTGGTTCAAATTTACTGAAATCGGTACTACTGTACTCGAACGATTATCATCGATGTTAAAGTGGGATTCCCGTGTTTCCATATTTTCCTTAAGACTGTGGGAAAGCTAACTGACGACTGACGTTTCTAAATCGGTGGTGATTTCTTTACTAACGTAGCGGGATACGAACCTCAGGGTAATTCGCTGTACGCTGTTGGAATATTAATGGCGAAATCCTCTCCAACAGAAACGTCGAGATTGTTACGGTTACGATTACGATTATGGGCAGTCATTCTTCTTAAAGGAGAACCATTATAATCCAGAATAATATTCTTTCGGGATATCTTGAAATTTCTCCCTTTCGATGGGCAATGATGTTCAATGGTATAAACATGGAAAATAAGGACATTAAATTCGACCGTTTGAGGAATAATTATGTACCTCTTTCGATGATTTTATATGCTATCAAAAACTGGTACGCGGTTTTAGCATCAGAATTATGGGCATTTCAACAAAATGTTATTTCTGTAAAAGCAATGTTGTAACATTGTTATTTGCATTCTAGTAAAATGTAGTTGCAGTATTCGAATTCAACTTGTATGAATTTTATTTTGTTTATGTATTACAAAATCAACTTGGATGGATTTTATTTGGTTTATGTATTACAAAATCACAGGAAAATGAGCCTGACGGAATTTTAAATACAATTCATGGGAGTTTCGTCCGAATTGAAATTGTATGAAAACTGTTAAACACACGAAAGAATTTCAATTCTCCGGGGATAGCATTAGTGATCAATCGGTCTGTAGGAGAGTTGAAAAGACGAGGCACAGTACCCTTTAACTTTGTCGAGCTGTCGTGCTGATCGGGGTTGGAACGAACCCTCCAATTCTCTCGGTGGGAGTAGCCACGCGGTTGAGTGAATTTTTATGAATGAATGCGCGAGGATACCTAGATCCAAGGCTTTGGAATGCGCACCCTGTTTTCACCCCTGTACCTATATTTACGTCAGTGACTCTCAATTTGAAGTTCTCGCAACGCATAAAACCTGTAGGGAACAACGTCACCGTTAAAACTCACCCCTTTGGGGTAAATAGGCTTAAAATAAATCGAATCGTCTTTTGATCATTCGTTTCGTTTCTAGTTACATACACTTCTCAAGGGATACGTACTTTTATAATAGCAGTATTTTTTAAATTTAGAATATTTTTATTCGGAATGATTTAATTTATTTAATCTTTTCTTAAAAATTTGTTTCTTTAATACCTTCGATTTTTGCAATTAGTGCAGAGGTTGCAATAATATACTTTTGACTCCATGATTTGAAACAATTTTCGTTGGTAGATTATATCTTATTTAATTTTCAAATTGTCGCTAATAGCACTTCGCGAATGGAAACATTTTCTGTGCCATAATGTATATGTATTGTTTAAGTTCGTTCGTCACGTTTTACTTAATACTTTTGGAATATTATTCTAAATAAGGTTGAACAATATGGAACCCACCTACCTCTAGGCGACTGGAAATTAATGTCATTCGTCATGCACGTATAACGGCGATACACTGTATCATAGCATAAGCTTCTTCCATGGGGTTTAAACATTTTTGCGTGGGATGAAAATCATAATTGTGCACCAACATCGTCGCACTCTTTAGCTACAAAGGGTACTCTCTTGCAGAAGGGTCTGAGGTTGAAAGTGTTAGCGGCAGCACAAAAGAAGGCTTAACCCTCCGTAACCAGAGGGGAGTTTATAAAAATCGTGTCAATTAGGCCTCGAGAAAGAAAGGCAGGTCGGGTAAGGTGTTCTGTGGGTGGGGGCTTTAGAGCTTGCATTATAAAGAGATCGTTGACAAGCAATTTGCCTTTTCAGCCGCTCTTAATAAAATTTTGCACCTTCTCGTTGTTGCACAAGAAATGTTACTGCCTATCGCCTAGGTAAAAATAATCTCTCATTAATCGAATACACCAGATACAATATTTTTATTAATTGTCGTACTTCTATCTTCAAATTATAATGTGCGTATATTTTTTCCAATATATTTTCTGTGAAATTTCTTAATTACCGAGCTTTGTTCCACTGTAGCGCATAAAACTTTCTGCTTCACATAAAATTCTATCTTGATTAAAGGAGAAAGAGATAAAGGAACCAAATCCTGTTCAGATTTCTGTGTTCTTGTTCTGGAACTGCGATGTTTAGAGCAAGGCGAAGGGTCGATCGGGCCTAGGCAGTGCTCCAGGCGAGGATTAGCCCACGGGGTATTGTAACGTCGTAAATACATTCCCTTTTTACCCCTCGAGCTTAAAGTCACGGTACTTCCCCCGGTTCTCTCCTCGTCTGTCGGTCGGTAACTCCACCTCCCATTGTCACCGACTTCGGTCTCAACGCGAGGAAATAATATAATTATATTTCTGATTTTAACTTTGCGCGTATGTTCATAAAATACAAAATAAAATCATATTCATGGAAACGATTAACAATCCCGCCACGATACCACGTACAGAACCGGTCAAAAGTTTGGGTACGCGTGCTATTGTATGAAATATTTTGAAACTTTTATTATTAGTGTCACCACTTTGTTTAGATATATACGTACGAAAATGATCAAAATAGCTAGTAACAATAGGTGAAATATGGCCCGAAGAATTGTTAGTTAATTGTTCAAAGCATTTCGCTAGTCAAGATATATTAAACCCCACAATTTGTATTTAAAGAAATAATAAAGAAACATTTTAATCATCCACAGGTTCTCACTAATTTCATTGACGAATTCAGCGAAATAAGGATTATAGACCCCTTTATCGATCTCCCTCGCCCTCCGTCGCCATTCATTTGCTGATTTAGCGGCCATCTTTATTATCAAACGTGATCGCGGACTATAATTCCGTCGGATCGCTCCAGGGACCGGTTGTAGTTTTTCCATAGGATGGAGAAAAGATTAGGAGAAGCATTACGCCGAGGCACTTTAGCCAATGTCATCGTTCCGATACTTACACCCCCCTGCATCCACACCCCCTTCCCCATATCCGTGTTCCCATTGCGAACAGCGGCACCCTTCGGTTTTCTATCTGGTTCGGCGAGTGCCGGCGAGAACGAGACAGCCCCTTTTCCGCGGAACGATATCTCGAAGCGAAATCCCGGTCGGCCTCGCGCTTATACTAGTCGAAATGGAAAGGGTTGCACGCGAAGGGCTCCGGAAGGACTGCGGGGTTATAATGAAATATAGGCTCGTTCCGCTTCGTATAAGACTGCATTAAGATTATACGTTGGCGCGCTCCTTGGCGACCGAAGGAGGTCGAAATAAACGGGGGTGGTATAGGGACGTGGCTGGTGGCTACGTAGCTAAAGGGGTAAGGGATTCCTCCTACGGTGTTTTAATCAAGCCGGATTTGCTGCGGCAAGCCGTGGTTCCAACTTTCATTTTAGCCAGCCCCCGCTCTGACGAGTCGTGCACGAATGTTTTCGCTCCTCTTTCTCTATATACACACTCTTCGTGTATACCCGTCCTCTTATTCTAGCGACCTTTCAACGGGTCTGTCTTCCTCTTCGTCTCGTCAACGTTCGCCAGACATCCACAGGAAACTGTTTGTCCTGCATTACAACGTTATCTCTGTTTCGCGGAGACGCGTGATTCCAACGACGTTGCCCTCCTTAAGAAACTCCAAGGGGCTCGGTTCGTCGCGATTAAGTTATTAATTCCGATAGAAACGGATCGACGGGGAGGATGTGTTTTTCGTACGGAGTAACCCTTAAGCCTGGCGAAAGAGACGATTAAGTTTGGATCGTGAGGCGGATTAATGTGGGTGGCGGATCGATTGTCTGTCCACTGTTTATTCGCATCTCGTTTTATGCTTTTTGGTAACGCAGGGAATAGACGATATTTTCTACCAGAGGACACGTAAACATTAAGAAACTGTTATCAACTGGAACACTTCCATTTTGCAAGGAAATAATAGTTCGTGACGCCCTTCGCACGTCGCACTGTTCTAACTTCAAACTGAATATGCAGCCGCCGAAAATTGACCAAAATCGAATAGTCGACATTCTACTCATTCAATAGTAGCAGATCTGGAAGCACTCCTCGAATCATAGCCAAAGGAAACGAAGCTCCTACTAGCCTAATATCTCTAATCTCGCGATCACAATGCCCGCGTCGACAAAGATATTCGTAGGTGGAATTCGTTTCATCTTGGCCCTAGCTTGAACTGTGCATGTGGAAGGGAAGGTCGGCTAGGTAGGAAGGAATGAACATAGAGCAAACAATATGGCGTCAGCCAGGAGAAACCCAAACCGTTGCGGACCGGTCAGTATGCAATATGCTAAGGTTCTGCTTTTCCTCTCCCTTCTTCCACCCTGCCAACAAGCAGCCGAAAATTCACCGTTGGCCTCCCTCACTCCCCCTTTCTCTATTCCTCCTTCTGGTCCTCTATAACCTCCGAATCCTTGGGTTTGGGAATTTAATTACAGTATAGTGCCTACATTGTAGCCCCAGCCGGCCCGGAAATAAACTCCCCATTGTCGCGGCACAAAGCTTCTATTTGTCACGAGACCTGGGCGTTCGACACCCTTGCGACGCATGCCACCCCCGCACACAACCCGCCACCCCCTTGTGCCTTTCGATATCGACTTTTCCGACAGCGCCACGACTTATGTCGCTATGCGCTGCAGAACGCGACTTAGTTAATAAGCGGAACAAAACGAAAGCAGGCCAGGGCATTCTTTTTCATGGCAAGTGTGAACGATCGACCGCGAAATCTATGGCTGCACGGGGGAGGGTTCTGTACTGCGACGGTAGACTTCGGCCTGAAGCGATGGGAATTTAATTGTCTGTAATTATTTTGTTCTTGGGGGTTTAATGAAAGAACAAGTTTCATTATAGTCCCGTCAATTTTAATTTATTATACGCGGTGTCCCAGGTGATGCGCCAGGTGTATGGTACAATCGAGGAGGGGCCGATTGTATGTGAAAAATTAAGTCGACAGCAAATAGTAAAAGCGTTTCATTCGAAGCTTTATTTCCGAGAATATGGTTACTGGTTTATGGATACTGAGTTTTGTGTTTTCTTTTCTAGTTAACTGAAACATTTTCATTAGACAGGTCTGGAATGGAGAGCCGGTTCGGTACCGCTTCATTCACCCCTATACATTATGAAGAAGATTATCCGAGTAACCACAGCCTAACAATCTCCCTGTTCCTCTTCTTCGCGAACTTCGATGTAATAAGTAACAACGCCATTTAATTATAAATGCTCGCACCCGAGGAACGAACTTATCTAGCTCCCACTTTCCGTTTAATCCGAACCGTGGGACGAGGTACACGGAATCGTAGGTTAGAATTTAAGCCGTCCTCATACCGAGGAAGGGCTGTCTTGGTATAATATAGGTCTCAGTGTTACTTGTGAGTTAATTGAGTAATCGATTAATATTCGGGTGGGCGCTTATGAAAGTGGTTTACATAAAAAGAATCAAGGAAACGTGAACTCATGACTTGTCTTGAGTCTCATCGATTTACACTGCAACAATGTGGAACTTTTTTTACGACGCAATCGGGAATGGAACCGTTCAATTAAATTGGCACCTGTATCGTTGAACAGAATTCAATTCAGTTTATTTTTAAAATATGCATTACATTATTTTATCTGCCATTACTTAAAATATATTCGGTGTATCTTACCCAAGCAGCAGTCAACTGGAGTGAAGTGAAAAATTCCAATAATCCCATAACAGTTCCCTTCACCACTACGACGAATGCGCGACAGGGTGAGTAGCGATAAGATCACCAGGAATGAACCCTGTCTCTCACGGAGGCCCATCGTCCCCGGGTGTCGCGGTAGAATTTAGGGTTGGGTGTGTATCATTGAACATTAACGATCTGAACCTTCTTCGATGGATGTTATTGCTCCATGGCACGCGTCACCTTGCACGGCGCCATCAAACGATCACCGTGAAATAGTTTTGTCTCCCGAACGACGATGAAACTTGGCTGGAATTTGCACCACAATCGTACTCCAGGGAAAAAGTATTTTCCCTTTAGTACATCGCGAGCGGGGCAATCGTGGCAGCGTTCTCTTACGATTATAATAAGTCAGCCTTATAGAACTCGCCTCAATGGCAGAACCGATGAGAATTGCGAAAGACGACTCGATTAGCAACAGTTTCGCCTCTGGTTCCACCGCCCGAAATTGCCGTCATCGTCGGCTCATAAATATAACTACGAGCATAGTAGTGCTCCTCCATTCGCCAAACCTCTCCTGCATCGGACCGTAAAGCCCCATAATTATTCACTCGTCGTTAAATCGGCCGCCTACGCGGCAGTTACGGCTCTCCGTCGACTAAGTGTACCGTGTACATTGACTACGTGTTACTAGGATGCTTGCATATGCGATGGCAGATTAGTGTTCGCCGATGAACAATTTCGGTTTCGACGAACGCGACATGCTACGCGTGTATTGTTGATTAATTCCGATTTCATCTAGGGGAAGGTCAAAAGACGATTATTGTCAATGAAACATTATTGCATTAATGAATAATTTGATCTAAAGAGTCCCGAATATATTAAGGAACTTTGAAAAGGTAAACTGAAACTTGCAAATCTTATTACACGGAGTCGCGGTGTAAAACTTATTCTATTAGTTACATTTATTTCAGTCAAAAGTAGATCGTATTTTAAACGCTTGAAAACTTGTTTCGATTTCCCACGGCAATAAGCAATGAATCACCAACGTTGACTTTCATTTCCTTATAATTTTATACAGCAATGAAACGTGGGAAAATTGCTGATTGCTTCAGTTTCCCTGTATATACATCCGCGTCTGGCCAACCGTATGGTTATTCTACTTGTCCATGGCGCGACTATTGCTCCTTTCACCATTGAATTGCCCGCGAACGGATTTCTTGTTGCACCCAGCTTGTGGTCATGGTACTATTTTCTAGTCACTCGAAATGCACTTTCAAATTCACCCTGGTTATAGAATGCCCTTTGCGTGTCTCGCTCATATTTCCGGTCATCGATTCGTTCGATACAAATTGCAGTACAAATTCAACAGCTGCCGCAAATGTCGGCCATCGCACAACCTGTCGGCGAAACAAATCTCACTCCATTATCCAGCCGCGCATCAACCAATTATTCGCGATTGACCAACGAAATCGTGTTCCCCTATCGATTGTCGGCGCGCATGCACCTGCGTTCCGCTCGCGAACCGCGCTCCCCATTAAAACGAGGGCCGAGGGGAGGAATGAAAGCGAGCCACGGAGATGCAGATAAGGGGGCGAGAAAGGGCGACGGGGGAGGGACGGTAAAAAAAGAAACGATTGAAGCGTGCAAAAGTTTCCGATGAAATCGCGAGTACCCTCGAAACTTGCAGCTTGAAACGGTCGGGCTCGCGGATGCACGAGATTCGACGGAGAGCGGAAACGGTTTCATTTTAGGCGGATGGCGACGGTGGCGGCCTGTTTGGGGGATGCCATGGGGCGAGGCAGGGCGCCGGGGGGGTGGACGGTGGGGTCTTAATTGCCCGCGAGTTAATTAAACTGTAATTCAATCGCGCGAATTCGCCGATGTTTTATCGTGGCGCGACGCGCCGTTAAGTTTGTACTTCGCGATGCGCTCGTTACAGAAAGTATATCGGGCGGCCGTGTTTTGCGTGTACGTGCAAGAATTATGGGGATTTACCCCTTGCCGGAATCGAATGAACGTTTCGCGGAATAACAGGGGTAGGAGGTTCGCTCAAGTTGGAGCGGCCTGGTGCAAGGTGTAATATAGTATAAAGACGACACCCAACGATCGTAGTGTCATCAATGTTCAACTATATTAGTGACATTGCATGACCAATGATAAGTTGCCCATGGCGTTCTGTAACTGCTGAAAGTAATAAATAGGGTCGTTGAAATATCTGTCTGGAAACGATTTTATGGAAAATCATTGCAATAATATTGTGCAATATACCAGAGATCCTTCAAGCTTTAAGTTTTTAAACGGGGCTCTCATTCTTTACCACCGAAACGGCGACAATGTGTATACAAAAATCGCGAGGACGATGTCGTATTATAATGACGATTGCGTTTAAAGGAAAATAGTTAAAACAAATCAAAATCGATCTTGGCTCGATCGTGTATAACAGGTATAGCATTGAACGAGTAAAATAAACAAGAGAAATAATTACTGTATTATTAAAAAACAATCGAGGACGTAATATAAACTGCCAGGAAACGTTCGTAGATATTCATACGAGGTGCTAATAGCGCAGGTCATGAATATAGGAAAAAACACAACATTTTCGTTTGCGACGAAATTGATGGCAGATTACGCTAGTGGATTTCTTAGATCAATGATGAGGTAAGGCCAGCGAGGGTTGCTTATTGTAATTATCCCTTCAGAGTACGTAGAACCTACCCTTGGCTAACCTCCCATCGCACACGCTCCCGGGCTCGATTGTTCTTGCTTGCATGGCCCCATGCGCCACGTCTATGAAATTAAGCGTACCACCCTTCTTGCCGAAATATGGCTGTTCTGTCAAGACCTCGCCCCTGCCTTCCCTCTTCCTTTACGCATCTTCTGCTCGCCCTTAATTCCTCGAAGATAATTGCCGCCTCATCTTCGCGTCGCGAACCTCGCGTCATTTATGGAGGCGATTGATGGTGATCTATGGCGGAAGGGAAATGCAAAAGGAAATTACATTCTTTTAAAAGTCCCGTGTCATCGTCGAGGTGGGCCCGTTAATTGTTTTACAAACACCAATTGTAAAAAGATCGCTTCACGAGGCTGAGATTATTGTCTCTTTATTGATTTCTTATAGGCGATGGAAATATTTGAATTTCGTTGGTTCACTCTAAGGTGAAATTAATTCTAATCGATTTCTTCTTCTTCGCAAGTTCGCTTGTCCTTGTGTTCTGTAGATAATTGTCGCCTCATCGTCGCGAATATGCGAGCACTATCGACGATTAATGATTGCCGTCTCTCGCGGAACGTGAAACAAAATTGCATTCCTTCGAAAGTCCTGTCTCATCCTGAGCAATTACCCGCCCACGGAAGCGAAAAAATCGTCTCCTTCGTTACGACGTTTCATAATAATTAAGTATGCATACAGAGGTTCACATATGTTCGACAGGTTGAGCCTCGGCAATCAGAAACATTTTTTCACCCAGCTTCAATCTTGGTGACCAATCGCCATGGCTGATCTTTTTTTTACGATATCTCCGTGTCAAATTCGTGCCACGTAGCGGGTCACATACTTGGTCGGAATGTTTGACTTTATAGCGGATACATATTTCAATCGTCGTAACCAAAGAAGCAAGCAGGCCGAAGGGTGGTTGTTTGCCGGTGACCAGAATTTAATATTCATCCAATCAGGGGGTAAACCTACCGCGCCCGAGGGTGTCGCGCTACGTCTGACTTCCTCTTTCCTCTGACCTCTATAACCCTCTGCATATTTGTTCCTCTGCATGAGCCAATACAAAAAATTCGCCACTATAAACAAATCTATAGCATTCAAAGTTGAAACCTCACTTTACACATTCCAAACACCATAATGCAACCTCGAAAACCCTGCTGGTTTTCGACGATTGGGCGGTTTCTTGAATCAACGATTTTTCACCGAAATGTAAAAAGAAACTATGCCGAGTTCGCGTAGATAGAATTCGGGGCTGACCGGCATAGAGGGTAATTTAATTTGCATTATGCTCGCAGTGGGTTGTACCCTTGTTTCGTGAGCATTGCGGGGTAAACTCAGTAACAAACACGCGGATTCGTTCGATCAAACTTAATTAGCGCCGAATTCCAGACATAATTAAATTCGACCGCCGTGCAATTTCGCGGATACTGGCAACCCGTTAGATAGAAGGTCGGGGGGAAAGGGGGTGTAAAAAGCCGAGGGACGGACAAGGAGGGTTAAGAAGAAAAGGACACACGGGGCCGGGCGAAAAATTTTGCCCCGAAACGAAACATCCCCGGTGTCGAATATTGTTCCGATTGGATTATTTTTATTGGCTCGTAAATTCTTCGGCTGTCGATGCCGTAAATCTCCGCTTACGTTCTATTATTACAGCGTTTAGTTGATTTATATAAAGTCCTCCCGCTGTTATATATATCTTCGGGCGTGTTAGCAAATTTTCGATGTCCTCGGTATCGTGCCCCGTCCGAGATTGCCGCACGTTTTTGTCGGCTCGTGAGATTGAATTACTGGAAGACGCGTGAACCACGTTTCTTCCTGCACAAGCTTGCCAAGTTGCTTTATTTAGGAGGGAATTGGACGTCTAATGGAAAGCAGTTACCGCGTAAAGATTTCATGCGTGTCCTACGAAGAGGATGATAAACGTGGCCAATAATGCCGCAGCATTCCCGTATAGTGGCGAAAGAGAGAGAGAGATAGAGAGGGGGCGAGGAAGGGATAGACGGAGAAAGGGAATTCCTGGAATGCTTCCGGAGTTTCAAAGGTAGCCCCTTCGTTCTTAGCTGCACCCTTTCTATCCTCGAGGCGGTACACCGGTCCATTCTGAATATCCTTGTCATTAATTATAAGAAAACATTGTCCAACGATCGTTCGTATTCTCGATGATATTTTAATGCTGTAGACATTGTGGTTCTCCCTATGTCTAATAATTTAAAATAATCGTATTTTTCTGTTCGTAATGATCGATTCAGTTTTTAGAGGTTAAAGGATATACCGGATGAATGTTTCAGTTTGCTAAACCGTACATCGCTAATTACATACACTCAGCGCTAGAATGCAATAGATATGTGCAACACAAATTTCAAGAAGCCTGGAGGCAAACAGCGATCAGTCTACAATCCACTCGAAGTCTATCCCAGCGGCTGCACTTAACAAATGAATTAATCCACCGTACGCGTGGTCGCCGAAAGTTATTGTTCACGAGAAGGAGAGATCGCGCGCATAAAAACATTGACGGAACAGAAACTGCGACGGATCGGGGATGCGGAACAACGGAAACAGGGAACTGGAGAAAAAAAGTCGAAGTACAACACAGGCACGTCGCAACAGCGTGGAGAGTCTGGTCCGTGTACAGGGGAGTTTGGAATGAAGGAGGACTTAGTGTCAGCACCCTTTGACCAGTGGTCCCCCTCGTTTTGAAAGCTGAATCAAACATAGTCACGTCATAACCTCCTCTTGCCATTTCTCGCAATTTCTCTCAATTTCTCCGCGTCCTTCTGCGGACTTTCAGCGTTGCTGCCGAGCGTGATCAATGAACGGCGCAGATGCTGTTTCGGACTGTTGCCGAGTATTGTGCACCTAATCGCCCACCCTGTCACTGTGACCACATCTCGGGGACTGGCGCTGGGATCCCCCGAGACGACGGCCCATAAATCGAAAGTTCGAAGCTTCCCCGAAGGGTACCGTGTACCCCATTCCCCGTTATCGACGTATTCCTGCGTTAACATAAGATCGGGCAGCGATTCGCCTACGGCTACTCTTCGTCAGTTGCGGGATTACCACCTGGATCACTTGCAGTCGTGCTTCGTAAGATACATTATCGTTGTGATTTATATGTGCCGCGTGGGATCCGGTTTGGCGTGGAGCACGTGCTGTCCAGGAATTCTTTTAGGTAGTATGATGTATCGTTTATCTAGTTAGGAACTGTATTAGCGATGGGAGACGGTTGAGAACTTGCTGCCGGGTTCTGAATCTTACTTACGATTTGTTTTATGGAAATAAATGCAGGTTTACTGGGAAAGGGGAAGCTAGAGTGAAACTAAATCATCGTTCCTTTATCATCAGTGTATAAATATTTCGTTTCGTGTGGGGCAAAATATTGTGGTGTATTGAGGATTAATATTTCACTATACGTATAGCTGCAATATTTAAGTGGTGAGTTATATTGTTTCTCATACACAGGCCGAGTCATAATGACGTGAGCTGTTCATCGAATAATGCATTTTAAAGACAATTGGAATTCACAAATTGCACGAAGAAAATTCGCAATGGGAAAACATTCAATTGTCAAATAGCTTTATCTTTTATTCAAGTTGATCAATTTTTAAGACGTGGATAATATTCCTGGTCGAAAGAGAAATAGGATGGCGGAGGGCCGCGAGGTTGTCCTGCATAACACAGATTGTGGTTGGAAATTAGGGTGATTACCAGTTTCTCCTCCTGGTACCCATTGAAGCTACGAGAGGGGCCAGGTGACGGGGTGTTAGCTACGTGGGGTGGCGTGTGCTTGCCGTCGTACGATCCTCCTCTTGTCAAGTTTAAACCCGCTACGTGACTAAGTTGCAAGCGGCCTGCTAAGATGTCCTGCTAATTTATATGTTCGCGTTAACTTGCGCTCACCCCCCCTTGTACTTCTACCTGCATCCTACGTCTCTTACATCCTGGCAAGGGGGCAGAAGGATGGGGTGCACGGAGGAAGCTTCTGGCAGGAGAGGGCACGGGTCGCATAAATAATCGCCGTTATCGTGCTCGACAGATGCGTTAAAGATCCTTTGTCCCTTGTGGCCAACCAGCGATTTCTCCAACCTAGACTATGTAATAGTTTATATTAGTTTAATTACGTGATAGAAGAATTTTCGTTGCAAAGATCCAAGAACGTTGATCGTAAGAATTTTTTTATCACAAAAATAAGTGAACACGAATGAAGGAAAAGGAAAACAGTACAGTACAATTATCTTCTTCTCCTCCCACCATGCAATTTACGATTTGTCTTCGTGGCAAAGTAAAGTATTGAGACTTAAAATTGCACAAGTAATTTGGATAATTACGATAGCAAAGGAAGGGTCACTGATACCAAGAAAGCAATCGACTAGCTGACATCTTGGTGCTGATCTTCGTCTTTGGGGAGATTCTACTGAACTAAGACAGCACCCTTTTCTTTACCGACAGCAGGAGATATCGTCAAAGGAATCACGCTTACTTACCTGAGGAGGTCAGGTTTAAGGAGTCGGATACTGGTCCTAAGGGTGAACTTTCTGGTCGAACCTCAAGGAGGCCGAACCGCAAAAGCCTCGAGGTTTGAGTCCTATGTATCCTGATGAATCGTTTGGTGTCTGGGTCCTCTTTGAAGCGTTCACTAGGCGACCATCGTTCATTAGACTTAATCGGACAGTTCCTTCACCCTGTTTTCTTCAGTTTCCTCTTCTTTGGACAGACTTCCTAAAACCAACGTCCCCCTGTGCTCAGACACTTTCTGTCTCCCCAGCAACGTTTGCATTCGAAGCAAACGCAAAACAACTTCTCTTTCAAGATGTTCAGTTGCAAACCGTGCTTTTCTTATCTGTACTATAATATTGTAATATATCATAGCACAAAATTTATATACTGTGAACTTCAATAATAAAATTGACCTCTAAGGATTAATAGGATAAAAATCATTTTCCATTTATGTCGTACCGTTGTAATAAGAAAGGGGAAATTTCTGTACACGATCCTAATTCGGTGGCCATGGGTCGTGCAGTCTTAGACGACGAAAGAGTACCATCAATTCGCAAATATTTTCATAAACGCTAAGTGCAGAGCATTCGTAGTAGCTGGAAATGTTTATCACAGTAGAATACACGGTACTTGTAGCACAATAAGCAGGAACACCGTCGGATTACAAAGGAACAGGCGTTATCGATCTGAAGAGAGGGTGCGTGACAACGGTACCCCAATTAGGACCCCTATGACCCACACGTCTTCCTTGGCCCAATGTGGTAGGAACCCACATGCTGAGGATGCATCCGCGCGTGAATATTTGCGTAAGTGATTGCTCGCCTTGAGACGACAACCATTCGATCCATCCACGAAACTGCCCGGTCCACCGTGGGCGTCTCCTTTCCCTAGGATCTTCTTTCTCCGCGGAATCGTACGCAGAACTTCGTACTTCAACTTCTTGCCAGTATTGGACGCCTTTGGGAAACTTAAAACAGCCTTCCTAAGAAGTAGATGTGCAGGGGGGAGGCATTCTTCGTCTCGTTTGCTCCCACTGTCGACGTTTTCTAGACATTCCCTGGAGTCCTTCGACATTTTGCTTCTTTTTTGCTGTCCATGCAGGGCGAGAATTACTGTGCGATTTACGCGGATTCCGAGCTTGTCCGTTGATAACGAAAGATTGTTTTAAAAGTCTTCTGTCGTTGGATAGATAAATTAACATTTTTCGTGTCTTTACTTAGTTTTTCTGACTGTCTACAATGCCCACCTCGATACACATATAGTTAAAGGGGTGTTCCCATTCAGAGCCGTTAGAGGATTTACAGGTCCATTGTTCTCTTGAACATGCTATAACTTTCAAGAGATTGACGCATACAGTTTCGGGAGGACATTTTCAAAGGATTATACTAGGAGATTATGCGATAAAAGAATAATCGGTTTTCCCGACCCCCCCTGAATGGGAACACCTTCTTAAATCTAGCATTAAATCCCAATCATAAATATCAACAGAAAATTTGATTTAGAACTAAACGTATTTCCAAAATTTCATGTAAATCGAATACAGGAATCATCGATGCAAGCCGAATGGTATAAAAAGAATCCAATCTCAAGCTGGCCGTAAGCTTCGCTTCGATTAGAACAATATCTTATCAGTTATGTTCCACAGATCATTCCTCCGCTCTAGCCTCCTCCTGATAACCCTCGTAGCGACTGCTCCTCTCGGAAACGTAAGCCTGAGATCCAGCTGTTGGTCCAGTGCCTCCGACAGGATTTCGCGATTCGTAGACCCTTATCAAAACCGTGGTCCAAACTCCGCTAGGTCCCAGAGGTTACCGTTGATTTCTCGACTGTCTCCTTCCCTTTCTATCAATGTATCCCTTTTCGCCCGTTCTATTTCGCGCGTTCCGTCTTTCTCGTCGATATAAATCATGAGAGCTGCAGGGTGGCTCACCCCTGTGTACCAAAGGAGGGGGAGAGGCAGGGGTGGATCCGGTATCCAGATCGTTGGTCCAGGCATGGTCCAAGGAGTGGCAAGCAAGGGTCGCTTTCCTCGACGAAGGCAAGATCAGTACATTACAGATAAAGCGAACGACTCGCCCGTCCGGGAGTTTTTTAAGCCATAAATTTCATGGCTAAGAGGGACCAAGTTGAGAAAGAAAGGAGAGCAGGGGGCAGGAGTGTTTGCCGAACTGGTTCCTTCCTTCCTAACTCAATTGCTGCGACACTGTGATCTATGGTGGTTGGGGAACGACAAAATCACGGACCTGCGTCCCCGTGCCCCGGATTTCTGCCGAACGAAAGACTCTTCCACCTTCGTTCGTGTTTCCATCGATTCGGCATATCCGGAACGCTGGATCTCTTTCGAGGTCGGGATTATATTGTATATTGTATTTTCCTATTAGATTATCGTATACTTTATTACAGGTTTCTTTGATTTTCTATCTGGACCATGGAATTAGAATTTGCGATGAAGATATTGCGTTTGACGTAGGTCTGTGCCTTTTGTACATTATAGGTATTATAGCGTTGAAGGAAATTCTCATTAAGATTTGTACAAATTTTAAACTTTGAATATCGAGTAAATTTAACAATGATTTTATCCTATCTCGTGATTCATTTCATAGAATTAAATCTCGCAAGCATCGCTATCTTCTTCCGACGTGGCTTTTATCTGCTGGTGTCAGTCAAAGGAAGAATTGCGAGTAAAGTCAAATGAAAGGGAAAGATGGAAAGAAGTAGGAGATCTTTTAACGAAACGGTCTAATGACTGGGAATCCGCTTTATGGTTTACAAGAAGTTTGACCCTTCAGGAGCGCCGCGCTGGAATGAGGAGGAAGAGCCACAGCCTAGGTTCGACTTCGATGTCTCTGCCTCCATTCGAAGCGGAGGGTGACTCCCCTCCTTTTTTAAGCTATAAATTGTT
Source organism: Nomada fabriciana (assembly GCA_907165295.1). Classification (NCBI taxonomy): domain Eukaryota; kingdom Metazoa; phylum Arthropoda; class Insecta; order Hymenoptera; family Apidae; genus Nomada; species Nomada fabriciana. The sequence continues at coordinate 9,307,237 of OU015695.1, forward strand.
CACGGTAGAACCTCCACGCTAAGGTGCTTCGAGACAAAAGAAAAACCTCCTCGGGACAGCGTAATGTATTTAACTGAAGCACCTCGCGCAGATTACGACAGGAAATATTGTCCTGGACGGAGGCAGGTATTCTTTGATAATACTATTTGCGTAGCTTCCCTGAAATCCTGCTCAAACGACGTAATTTTCAAAGGTCAGAAATGAAACACGCGCCGACATTTCTGTATAACATTATCCATAGGTGTTAGTGAACGGTGGACCGTTCATCATTATTAATAATAAAAGATAATAAATTCTAAATTGTATATTTTATCTTAATTCAAGGTAAATCAAAAAATTCGAGATTAATATAATACTCGACACAATTATATGTATAATGATTTAAAAATGTAATTGATCCTGCAAGTTCCGCAAAATATCATTGCATATGTGTAAACGGATCCGTAGTAAGTAGGCTGGTGAACAGAAGGTACGTATAACGTAACTCGATAGCTAATTATCTTCCGGCGTTACCTGAGAGCATCGAAAAGATTGGAAGATGTACAAGTGCTCAGCCGTATTAGTTTAATATTTCTTTCGAGCTATTGCTATTCCCTGTGTGTTCTGTGTCAACGGGAATGTTCCATGCAATTATTCTTTTACTAAGAAACCTTGGAAGTGAAGTAATATTTTTTGTTCTACGGGCCAAACTTATTTGTTCAAAAAATTAACAGAAACCTTTTCGTACTCTATGTGTCCCTCGTATAACAAGGTATTATTGTTTGTTTGGCCAAAGCTTTGCGAAATTCCACGGTGGCGAGGCGCACTAATGCGAATCTACTCGCAGTGCAATTACCCGCGCAGTTCGATTTCACGAGAGACGAAATTCTAACACTGACTGAATACAGTATTTCCAGCGAGTTCTTCGAAATTTCGTTTCCACGCTGATGGAATTCGCCGGGTCAGAATCCCGGGAATGTTGGCAAGGATCTTTTTTTTACAGATCGCCATAGTACCTACGCTTTTCGTGCTTTATCATAGCACGGGCGTTATTTCACCGATGGAATCCAGCTCAGCGTGGAGAGTAGAGCGGGCGTGAAAAGTTAAAATCACATCAGAGGGCCATTATTGTATCGTCGATGTCGCCTGCTGCCCCACGAAAGTTAAACAATTTCTAGAGCCTTAAGCGGGCGATACCGCCACCCTCTCTTACCCCCTTTCTTCTCGTTCGTTCCTGTTGTCCTTTGTTCCCTTCGCTGTCCTCGATATCGCAGGCGCACGTGTGTCAGCTTGGAAAACTTTCAGCAATTTGTCGCTATCCGGAACGTCTATGTCGAGGAAATTCCGAGCGCACACTCTTAGAAGCAATGGGGGACTGACTCGTCAATTGGAAACGATTTCTTCTATCATTTGCTTGTTTGTTAGAATGCGCTGGAAGTATTTTACGTTAAGACAAAATTGTGGTGGATATAGGCAAATTATTGATGTGAAGCGATGCGCGTAGTTGATAAATGCTCTGTCTATCGCGTCACTGTTGCAGAGAGATCTGAGTAATCACAATGCAGTTTAAAATTATTTTATTCCTATTTCAATTCCTCCACGGTATCATTCGTCCAAAAATTATTTGCAATTTAAAATAATTCATTTGGAAAATATGTTTAATAATTGTTTTCATAGGTATTTCGTCATCTATATGCCATAATTGATATCGGTGTAGTTATTACAGTTTTTATCATTTTATTATTCCAATAGTGCATGATCTTCAAGTATTTTTTTAAGATTAGTTTGTGCATAATTTGCAAGGCTCATTCTCCAGGAGCTTTTATAAAGATGCATCAAATTCGCACGTGAGCAAGATCTCGATCGAAATGGAGGCTTTACGCAGAGATTTCCAGGTACAGGTTGCACACGGAAAGCTTTCCTCTATCGGGAATTACTTAAACCGGCTTTACGACTAGCGGAAACTACCATGCCCGGTGAGGGGATTCCGATGCATTACCGTATTAGTCGCCGCGCTTAGAAAGGGTACGTGGAAATGCAAAGTAGATTATACACACGGCCCATTTTAATCCTTCCCGCCCTTTTCGTAAACACCTTTCGCGCCCTGCACCTTCCGCAATCGCTGCTGGTTCAACTTCGACTATAATTTCCAGTTACAAAGATACTCCGAACTATTGGTTCTTACTTGAAGAACTATATTCGCCGAATCGTGCACCATTAAATCATGTATGTTCATGTAATAAAGTACCATAATATGTACACATACTATTAATTAACAAAGTTAAAATAAATAATGAATAATCAGCAAAAACAATCACATAAATCGCTGATATCAAGATGTTACAGATGGGTTTTAGCAGTGCTATAAATATATTAAGTTATAGTTAAAGAGCGTATCTACGTACTATATGTTAAGAAGCAATGAAAAGGAATACTTCACTATTATTAAAGTTGTAATAATATAAAATATATCACCTGTATATAATACATGCACTATGGGAATATATAAAATATTAAATTTATGGTAACAGGAGAAGTGCTATTTTAATTAAATTCTAATAATGAGAACTCACATTACTCTCCCAGAAAATGCTGTACATTCACGGCGTTACAATTCGACACGCTTGAAAAAAAATACCTTTCATGGAATAGTAAAAATGTAATACAAGAACTGGTCACAATAAGCAGTTTCAATGTTCGCGTAGTACAACCGCGTACCACCACATTTAATGATTTCACTTATTTCATTATTTCCTCGAATTTATTTAACAACCATACATCTCCATGATATTCTACAAATGTATATTACTTTCATACGTAAATGTTGAAACAACGGTATTTCGTTGTTTCTCTTCCGCGTTTCCCATATTCCAAAAATGTTCTCGTCGGAACGTTGCCCCGAAACGGCTCCGCGGTGCACACAGATGGAAAACACGTAGAGTTCTATTATAAATATTCCGGCGTAAGGAATTCGGATTTTCCGTTCGCGGCGTTGCAGCCGTGGAGAAAAAAAAGGGAAACCGGCTGAGAATCGGCCCGTGAAGAATAACGCGAATACGGGCCCGTGTATCTATTTTAAATGTAAAACATCAACGGACCCGTAGCGCGGCAAACTTTCTCGAATGCCAGCATCTGTTCGTTTTTTCCCCGTTACAATATGCATACTGCACCGAGACACGTATAATCGCACGTGCTACATTCTCACATTAAAAAACTTCTGGCGGCCCTCGTCACGTTCGTTACGTCTGCTGACGGCCCGGCTTCAATTCAACGAATACCTCTGCCCATTTTCCACCCCCGTACGCTCGCGTTACGTATCGCCACCGTGTCGTTCCACCCCCCTCTATCAGCATGCAGCAATAATATTCCACGGAATTTAACTCGTGTCCGTTTGCCCCTTTCTTCTTCTCCTTTTTTTTCACGCCTGACTTTCTATCATTTTCCCGTCCAGGCATCGCTGCCCCGGCCGATCGTCGATACCTCCAGATTTCGATTGGCCTCGTCGCACGTCGTTCGTGGAAATCGTAAAAGTTTCACGGGACACGATGAATTATTCCTGTCGAGGAGACGCAAAATTGCGGGAAACTTTCTTGCGTCGAGGTGGCCTGCCTCTGTGTGTGTTCGTACCAGACCTCGTGCGTTTGTGCACGCATGTCGTTGGTGGTGGTGGTCCGTGTGCGTGAGCACGGCATACCCGTGCACCCGAGCCGACGGGTTCGTCGAAGACGAAGGGGTACGAAGGGCTAGATCGCGGAATGAATGCGGGAAAGCATGGGATCATCGAGCGTGGGGGAAAGGCTGGAAGTTTGCAAGAAGGAGAATAAGGGTTAAATGGAAGGGGTTGATGCCGCAGGACGAATTTATAATGTGTTGAATTAAAATGCAACGGTGAAGCATGCGTTGCATAAACGTAGTACAACGGAATGGTGAATCAACGATGAATAGTTAAGATTCGGTACGTAGTCATACATAATAATAAACAATTATTATTTGTCGGTAATTAAGAATCAGTCGAATTCAACTTTTTCAGAAATTCTACAACAATTTCTTTTGGGTTTTGTTTTGCAGAGCTGTTCATATTTGAAACTGCAGCTCTTATCTTGAAATTTTTTAACTCGTCTTTGACACTGCCTGGGATTAACAATTTCTTCGGACAGCTCGCATGTATTTTTCGTTGCTACAGTTATATTATAATAACATACAGAATATGTTATTTCACGTTTTAAACGTTTGTTTAGGATCGTCATTTCTAGTAGTATAGGTGTCAAACAGATGAATGATAAACGTTGTTCGAAAAAACCGTGGTGCTTATGGGATTGTCCTAATAAATAAACAGACGGAACAAATATGTTTATGTATGTATACAATATGCACCATATAACAATTTCAATGAATCGGTGACAATTACTGTCAATAAGTACACGTAACAAATTGTTTCACATTTCGCAATCATAATTCTTCAAAAGTGCAAACAGTATTTCGTAAGGAACTCTTCTTCCTCAGAATCACACATCGGCAAATTTATATATCCCCATCTGGCGTAATTAATGTCTGTGGTATAATTTTGATCAGCCTCGAACTTTCGGACCTTTTAAGAGCAAAGCAAGTGAAACTATCTTCCTCTGATCGCTATAGTTAATAACGCCCAATGTTCATAATTCGTTGGGGCAAAATTGACGAAAGTTCTTTCCGATGATTATTTCAGTGGCGAACCGTGGCACGGGCGCAATGGCCGTCGTATATCCTGAAGGAAGCCACCTGCCCCGTTGCCGGCACATAACGCTTCGGTTCCGCTTGGTTCGGCCGTTCGGCGTCGACATCAAGTTCAATATCACTTAGCTTTACTGCGGCAATTATCATTTTACGATCGGCTCTGTATTCTTAGGGCTTTATTACCGGGCCCCGCTGCTCTCGCCGCGAGGCGTTAACAACCCTAAGAGCCATAATAACGACCGAAAGAAATACCCCTTTCTCTCGCGAGGCGCGAAACGATAAATGCAGTTTTGCACTTCGCCCAGACTGCACGACCGTCTCCCCTTTTCATCTTTGACGAGGCTTTACGCTTCTCGAATTTGCGTATTCGCCTGTGAAATTAATGATCCCGCGCTGATCCACTTAATGGCTACCATTTCCCGCGGATTCTGTCAACTGAACGATTCGTTTACTTCCATTGGCTGTTGGAGCAACGAATATCTATTTAATTCTCTTGGTGGTCTTTGTTATTCTCTTTGTCGCTCTTAATTTTCGTGAATATTAAATACGCACGGAGACAACGGTACGCGGCTAGATAAATAATTGTGACAGGGCCCGAGGCCAAGACGAATGAATTCCAAGCACATTCTTTCTCGACACGTACGGGATTCGACGCGTAATGGAAAATTTAGGGATACCATGAACGATAAATTTGCGGCTGTCCACTCGAATATTTTCCGTGTTTTAGGTGCCCGGGGAATCGAGGACTATCTTGACCGGCGAGTTCCCGAAGGAAGCGTCCCATTGCCCTTGCATATTCACAAATCATTCGCAGATAGGGCAGCGGAATCCCTATCCCCGCGGGATAACATCTCCCCGCCTCCTTTCCCTTTTTTCCTATTTTCGATCTTATTCAAAACGTGCCTAAGGCCGTTCGAATGCTCATTTTCTATCTATCGGTATTCCTATTCTTATTTCCCTTCTATTTCCTCCGGGACCGTTTGGAGCTTATCTAAATAAATATAACACTTCATTCCTGCGTTGCAAATATGTGCGGACTTTAAAATGTTCTTGTACTTTTTGCTGAATATTTTACGGTTTTTTGTGGAAAGAAGTCAGAGCACTGATTGCATTTTAGCGATACTATAACTCTGCAGCTATTAAGATTGATCTAAAAATCAATAAAGCTGTAAAAAGTAATGAAATGGTAATCGTGCATACAGATACAGCCCAAAGGTCGATACATTTCATTACGTATCTTGCTTCTGAAAACAGGGCACATTCCATTCCCATGTCGTGTACTCTAAAGGCCCCGTTAATGGTATCCAATTGTCGATGGAATCTTCGATGGCCAGTGTCTGAACTTCGATTGTGCTGTCTGACGTTGGCTGTCGCGCGAACTGGAGCTAACTGTTAGTATGTAGGTATGTACGTCGAGGAGCAGTCGATACGTTACACGGCGTGACACCGTGTGGACGCCAGCGTGAAGTATGAACCCACCAGAAACGACGGTCCATTCCCATGTGGCAGGCCAGTAATAGGAGTTCGCCAGGCTGTCAAAGTTTTCGAAGAGATACGAGTCAAATTTCTCGGGGCGAACGCGTCCAACGTGGAATAAATTAAGCGTATGATACGAAATAAACGAACAACCGCAACAGTACAATCTTTCGTCCAGATCTTCGTAAAGAGATATTCACTTTCCTCGTTCGTCATCGGTGAAATTTTCCATATGTACGTAGAACACGTAATACGTCCACTACGTGGACAATCGGTGGAGGGAACGATTACACAAACAAAGCTTGTACATTTTCGACGATATATATTATCTGTTTAAAAAATATTGCTATTAACTATTAATAAAACTCGAAGAATATTTCAAATACGATTGCTGAAAACATATAAGGAAAAAGCAGAACAAGGAGAACGAAAAAGGAAGAGCAGGGGGAAATCGCAGCCCCGTATATTGGGGTAGGCAGTCGATACAGAAATCGGACGCGCAGCCATCAAGCTTCATTCGGAAAAAGCAGCTTCCTTTGAAAGAAATCACCAGCCATGGCGGCATGGTTATTTTCAAACTGGTCGCGCGTGTCCCGAACTTCGCCTTTGTCGAATCGACCGACAGCCGGACGAAAAAGAGCACCGCGGCTAAGACAACTTGCCACTTAAAACGTTTGCAAAGCGTGGCGAGACGGAGGAGAGTCTCGTGGATAGCAATGTCGGCCCCCTTCACGTTTATTCGTCGTCGAGAAGTCTACGGGCATTCTGCGCCTTTGTTTCGGCATTTCTTAATGCACCGTAGGCCGCAGGACGGGCTCCAGCGGATGGCAAAGGATGTCTCGGTCTCGTTTCCCCCTCGCTTCACCCCACTTCGACTTCTTGGAGACGCGGAAAAACCAACGGGGGTGGAGATTACGTTCGTTCCATTATTTCTCGCGTAATGCAATCTCGGGATAATCGAGTTCGACCAGTTCGCAGGTGAATTATCCGCGGCAGGACCGTTCCCAAATTGGTCCTTCGTTAGGCACACTTTGGTATCGCAGAAAGCTGTATTATATGCGACGGCAATTAGGCCAGCTGCTGGATGAAAGTCATCGATTAGCTGCTGGGACATTGTTAGTCGGGAAATTTCGCCACGTTGCAACGGGTTGCGGTGTTCGCGGCTGCCGCTTCAGCGAACTCCGTTAATGTGAAAATGGACAAGTTGAGGCAACCGAAGAATTGGATTTCAATGATATTCTTTCGAAACGCGACAGGCTACCAAGTTGTTTTTCAGTTAGCTTCTTCGACGATTTTGTACATCTTTTCGTGCGAGTGTTCGGTTAAACCTGTACCTCGCAATTCGATACCCGCACTGTACTTAATAAAACATTTAAACTTACAGAAATGATTGTCTCACGAAGTGTCGCATACTATTAATTTGGTTCACGTGAAATTGCCGTCGCGCGAATGGAGATGAATATTGCAAATGAATGTTTCATCTGCTCGGTCGAAAGTGCAGACAAGAGTGAAGGCGAACGGTATCAGACATCCCCGAAGTTTTCTTTTCGTTCGACGATTCTGCTTTGCTCAGCTAATTTTGTCTTCCCTTTACCACCTTCCATTGCTCTCCCCCTTTTGGCCCCGCACATCTCGTCACGGCACGTAATTAAAATTGCAAATCCGAGTTAACCAGTATACTCGGTCGTCTCGCTCCACTCAAAGGGCCTTTCGCAGACCGGGCATTTGCGATACAAACAAATTTGTTTATTTTTATTTGGCTTTCACGGCCCCTGGGGAAAGGAGATTGCTGGCCAGCAACGTTGCGGCGAGAGCAAGAGAATGTAAGTTCGACCGGCGGCTGGCACGATGGGGATAGAATCGGGAAAGAAGAAGAAGAAAGACAAAGGGAAAGCTTGGAAAAAGTTGCTCCCGCCACGAGTCGGTTCATTAGGTATTGTAATCCGCGCTGGTTCCGCCGCTAATGAAGATAATGGCATTAAAGTATTTGGCAGGTACCAAACGTAGTGTACAAAGCCGGTTCTTAATTTGATCATGACGATATAGATGGCGAAGAAGGGCACGATTGAGTCGCTTCAGAATTCGGAGCCCTTCGATTGATTTGAATACGTCCAATGTTGTTAACTAATGGAAACCTTTTTATGAGGTTCAGGAGTCCCGAAACAAACAAAGACGTTCCTCAAACAAAATGCTTAACCAAAGACGAAGAAAGTTAATACAGTTAACAAGGTTAAAAGTTAGTTCCAATTAATGTACAATTATATTTTTGTATTCCATATGAAGCCCAAGAAGAAGCCGCAACGACTGGCAATTTCGACTACCACTTCCTCGTTAGGTAAACGTAATCCTTCGCCGAGAGTGGAAGGTATACAGAAGCGAGTCCAGTTAAGCGACAAAGCATTAATGGAAACCTCTATATTAGCGGGGTAGTTTCCCTAGGCAGCAGATGGAGGCAGCACTGTGTGTCTTAGAAAGCAAACAAGTTGCTGGCCGGCCAGTAAATATAACGTCAATAATATATACACACTTGGCAGCCAACACGGGGCACCACCGCTGCAAGATCCCGTATATTTTGCATCGTTCCTTCCAAAACTCCTTCCATCCCAACGAATTTTCTTTCCCTCCCTTCACCATCTTCTCGCCGTCCATCTGATCAATATTCGTATCGCGGCTAATTAATACCCGATCGCGAAATCGACGCGGTCCGATCTCAAAACCGAAGTATCGTAGACGAGCGAAGAACTAATTACAGTCAGCTCGTTTCGCCGGCAATGAACGCGCAGGCGCCACACGATAGAGAAGCATTTTCCCCGGGTTGTCGGTGGTCTCGCGATCTCCGGCATCTGCAACGCGGCCGAGCGGCAAGTAAAAGGTAGCCCTCGGCAGGTTTTAACGTTTCTGATGCGGTCGAAGGGTAACGTCGCGCAGAATGGAAAGGATGGACTGCTGGTCGAAGGGTGAAGTGTAACAGAGAGCGGCCGAGAGGAGGCCAAGGTGGTTTCCCGTAGGTGGTGTAGCCCGAGGGTCGTCGACAGGGGCAAGCGGGGAGTGGTGGTCGAGGGCGAAATGAAGCATTCCTTTACGAGGGCTCTTACTGCTCGTAAAGTCGACTTTATGATGATAATTACAGAAGAGCGTAGTAAATCTGGTTGGCCGAGGGCCTTTCACGCTGGCTGAAGGCTGGCTTGTACGTTTGCCCGTCGCGCCCTTCCTGAACACGCGCATACACGGCCGTGTACGAGTCCGGAGGAACGTAAACGCGCGTTCCTCAACTCCAGTTACTCTGCCCGTAACGCGAGTAGCCTGCGCTGGCTAGAAATAAAGCTTCCGAGCTAACCAGAACCGCTTCGGGCTGACCAAGCGGGTCCTTCACGGGTCCCCGTGAAGCTGACTCGATGCTGCAGGATTTTGTGAAAATCGCGCCTGCCTGCTTGCCGTTTTATTGCTGTCGAATAGGTCGGTGGATTGGAGGATATTTTGCGCTCAGAACGATGGCTGCGAGCTTTAACAGGTAGATTAGCGATGGATGTAGTAGATCCCAATAGCGAAGTGTCATTGTATTGAAAGTACAGGTAGAGACATAAGTATTTGCGTACGACATCTACTCAACAGCGTGGAACTTTTTAAGTTATATCTTGCATAGAATTGATGGCGATTGTTTCGCTATTGTACGTGCAATAGTGGGACATTGGCTTTGGATGAATAGGAGGTATGGTGTTTTCATTTGTTCCTGTGCTATAGGGACGATGTCTGACAAACTATACCTATGAAATAATCATGGGGTATATAACCATTTTATTCTTTCGTTATTTTTTTCTGTAAGAATAGGTAACTGTATCTTACCGCCACTAGTTGTAAGCACAATTTATCTAAATCTTGTTAATGTTAATTTTCCACTACCCGAATGTTTCCTTACACTTCAAACTTGATGTCTTATTGAAACTCTTAGCCTATGTAACTATTTCTCTTAACGCACGAGTTCTTTTAAAGTCCTTTCGGTGGAACGTATGGAAGATTTATAGAGGGGCAAATCAAGGACAGGATTTCCACGGAATAGAGCCGATAGATTCGAAGCCAGCGATAGAAAGATGAAGTTTGCCATTTTCTCGTGAATCTCTTGCATGTATCCGGCAGCAGTTATCGGCGGGTGCAATCAAGCAAATCATGAAGTTGTTTGGAGAATCCGAACGGTGGGGGGTCGCAGGGTCGCACGAGGACGCCCTTAAGTGCCCTAAGGAGACTCCTTTTCGTTCCAACCCTACTGATCTAACGCCCTTACGTTCACGAGCTGGTGTACGAGCAGCGAACGAGGGTCACTCGTTGGGGATAAAGTCGTTCGGACATAAGTATCGGCATTCCTTGTGCTGTACTTAGCTTCTGTATACGATGTATCTGATCGGATCGAGACAAGAACGATTTATGTCTCGCCCATTTTGTTGCCCGTCTCGATCCGCGATTTATTACCCCGCCTCCTCTGTTCTCCACTCTGATTTATATATCACTTTGTACCGTTCATTTTATACACCGCAAGCAGCGATATGAAAATCGACGGTTTATTTAGCTCGGTGGTTTTCCAATATTTTACGGCGCAATTAGATTGATCTCGAAAGACAGCTCTGGGGCAGCGACACCGCGGGGCGAAAGAGAAGCACGACAGGGCATAAACTTATTTAGAGGGTAGTAAATAGTGTTTACTCGACGTTTAATGCGGCCACGACTTCGTAGTCGCCTTAACGATCCCCATGACCGGCCCCAAATTACACGACGTTACATCGGATGCCATCGTGTGGGGCATTAAAGGTCGACGCGCGTGTCTCTGCACTCGTTACGCCGTCCGCGAGCAATTTTATGCAATCCTATGAATCACTCCCGGCGAATCTACATTATAATGGGGGATGAAATTACGACGACTTTTAACATCGCCGCGTAATCATTATCCCCGTCGTATGGGGAGTTATAAAGTTGCTACGTTCTATTGCGCATTAATTGCTGTCGAGTGCCAAAACGATTCCTTCGAAATTTCGATTACGGAGAAATCACATATCAATAACAGCAACAGTTTCGATGTTCCACGTCATATTTTATTGTCAGAAGCATCGATGTATCATTCTGATGGAGGACAACGTGTTACGTTAATAAATTTCACCGGCCTCGGCGGTCGAAAGGATTTCGTTGACCTGAAAAATATTCGTTCCGGCGAGGTCGAGGGATTTTTGAATCGGGGGCATGGGTTATACGTCGCTATGGACGTTTCACGTCTCCGAGCATCGCTCCTCGTTTCTCGGCAAGCTCCCTTTCCCGCTTCGTTTCCATACCGAATTACATACGAGGAAAAGTTTCGGGTCTGGCTTCGAAGGGGGTGAGGTGCAAGTTTGATGTGGATATGGATATGGAGCTGAATATCTCCGCCTATCTCGTTCCCTCGTCTTCTTCGCGTTGCTCGTTTCCGGGGCGAACGTTCCTTCGACTTTCTGTATGGCCTTTTAGGTGACAGAAACGTCTCTGATTTGTCCAGGGCTTTAATCTCGAGATTGTCCGGCGTTGAAAGCAATATGCTAAAAAGGCTGCTCTTATACGTACATGAAAGTAAACACGACGGCTGTACGAGTTGCATTCGAATTTATAAAAAAGCACAGAAATAATTGTTTTTTCAGCAATAATGTTCTTTTTGTTATTTCGAGGTGGTATTTAAATAATCTGTGCTTAATATAAGAAGAATATTTAATCTATTTTTGTCTTCATTGTCTAGTTTCTAGTTTTGTCACTTTTACTGCTTCCATGCGATCACCTGTGCACTGTACACAAATGTAGTTAAGCCTGGAATACTTTTTTTAGTTTTCTCGCAAGAAAATTTGGTAAAAACAATGATTAATGGATTAAACAGATAATCTATTAGAAACAACGTTTTATAAAACTGTTTAATATTATTACATCCGAGTATAATTTTAGGATTCTTAATGAAATAGTAACTAAGGTACTCTGTGCAGGTTACTCTGTTCATATACATGGCAGTTGTGCCAAAATCTGTGTAGTGGCCAAAACGAGCTTGCCAAACGATGTTGGATAACTTCAGCCGTGGTAAACAGTATGCGTGCCGAGTGTCCGAGCAACTGGCCGAGCGTTAATTTGTCAATATTGCTAATCATGCGCACCATAATCAAATAAATCGTCCAAGTTCTGTAACGGTCCGTGCAAAATCAATTTACCTTCTCCTGGCCTTCTGGCCGCTCGAATTTGCGCAAGGAGTTGACTAGCCTGAATTCATTGCTCAATGGCACTGTTCACTCGTAAAAGCAATATAAACTGTGCAAATGTTTCGCTTTCTGGGCACAAAGCAACTAATAAATAATGCACCTTCGCCGCTGATTCGAATTCCGATTATTGGACAAGCTTATTTCAGAGCATAATTTGTATCGTGTAATGTTGAGAATTAAATCATTGAACAGTTTAGATATAAAATTTTATATCTTTCTAATAAATCGCATCGAGATAATATCGCAACATTCTTTTTAAAGAAGATGATATATGTGTACGTATGTATAAGGTGCCCTACCTCACCAAGTAATGTGCTGGGAAAATAAATCGTCGATGGAAAATATCTAATTGCCACAAATATAAATCATTTCTCTCCAGTAAATGATATTAATCTAACATTTATTTTAATACCGACTTTCGTTTTCGACTTACCACTGTTGCTGCAACAGCGTCGAGATTTTAATATAGTAAAACTGTCAATAATGTAAAAATATTACACATAACTTTGGGGGGTTGAGAATAATGTCCATAGGAGTAGACGACTGTGGACAAAGAGCAAACGGGTGTAGAAGAAGGGAGGAAATAGACTAGTATTTGTAATTCCGATTAGTCGGCTCGTCGTGCTCGCCAAGGAGGAGCGAGTAGAAACTTGCGTCGCGAAAACTTACGTGCAGTGCGCGGCACTTTTGGCTTGCACGTTTCGACAATCTCGAGGGGGTGGCAGAGGGATGAATTTTAGCCAGCGTTGTCGCGCTCGCGACACGAGCACATCCGACGCCTGTGTCGTGCTCGCTTCTCTATACGTGATGTCGAGATGTACGACTCTGTCTGTCTGCCTCTTACCTTCGACCCCCGTGAACCTTCTTCCACGACCACTTGTCTTTCCTTCTCTCTCCTTCATGAATAGCATTGCGATAAATTCGATTAAAACTTCCGTGGTCCTCGGCGGCTTCTATCCACCCGGTTGCTCGTCGATGCGCCGGGGCCGTGGGGGAAACAAGAAGTCGCGGAAAATCCAGTAAACAGTCGTCACAGCGATCGATGAATTCACGGTATCGAGGAATAACAGTCGAATGAGTTGCTTTTGAAATTATTGTTACTCGTACCGAGGTCCTCGAACCTTGCTATTCAAGATTTCGCGCGGGGCGGGTTAAAGAGAATTAATTGGGCAAATATAATAGGCTTTGTAAATAAGGAGGAAGGGTCTTCAATCTAGTTAGTAAAATGTGTACCTGCTTAAGGTATCGATAGACAATTAGGAAGTTGCGAAGTCTGCATGAAAAGTAGCGTTCCATTTAATTTCAGCTTTCGTCCTAATTTACTGTTGGACGCGAAATTTATTTAACAGTGATGTCTGATCAATGTATGCGTTTCAAACTATCTTGGAAAAGTATTCTAATCTACTCGAGTAATAAAGCTCCTCTATAGATACACTTTTCCTATTTAGGTAAATTTTTATCCACTCCATTGGAAGTGTTTGCAATTACAAACGATTCTCGTCAATTCCACCCCCTTCCCCCCCAGACTCGCATTCCTGTCGTTGCGAACTACTGGGAGCGTTAAAAACCCGTGGCACGCCAAATGAACACATTTCCACGCCGGTAATTTTTCTTCCACGGCAACAAGACTAACAACACGCTCTCTCAAGATCTTTCGTTGCGCCCGCTTAATTGTATCTCGCGTCGAGACGTCCGGCCTTTTTTGGCGGTCGTTCTTAATTACTGGCGGTTCCTCATTCAGTTCGAGCCCGATGAGGAAGCATGTTCGAGCGACCTGTCGGTTCATAACTCATCTTCAGGGGCGATGGAAAAAAACCTGAGCCCTCGTGGACGGAAGGGAAACGAAGGATGGAGAAGGAAAGGAAGGAAGAGAGGCGCCGTCGGAAGAGAGGCACGCTGTTCGCTCCTATGGCACATACTTGAGAAAGTTTCAGACCCACGGCAGGATAACGGACCAAGCAGGGAGCGCGAAACAGTTTGAAGTGCTTGCTAAATGTTGCGGAAAATAATGACTGATGGTCGTTGCAACCCCCACGGTCTTCACTCTAACTACCACCATCGCGAGCCATCGTTAACGGAACCATCGACACCTACTTCTTTTATTCCGAATGTCACATAATGTCTCCTGTTTATGGACTGATAGTAGCGATTCGTGATCTTTCCATGGAGCAATCAAGAATATGCTGTTGGGGAAATTTATGGTAAACACCGAGGTATAGGTTTCTCGAGCAATACAAGTTTGAAAGCTGCCCGTTGTGCTCTTTTCTTATACGTTTTATCAATCTTCTTCCACGAGCGTATGTTAGAGGGAAAGATGTAGGGCGATTATCTTGGTGCCCTTTAGCTTGGTTGAAATGCAATCAACGAAGAAGAAAAGCAATAAGGCTGAAGTTTAAGTTTAAGTTCGCCGATTCTTGACTGATGCAATGTCGCAGATACTGTGAGGTGCTTACAAGTGTTGTTACGGATTCACGTGAAAATCGTAATCCGCAGGATTCCCAAAAATATGAGCTACCTCAATTAAATCGCGCATTTTTTAAGTAAAACAAAAAGGTAACGTTTGAGAATTTGTTATAGGACATGGGTTGTGAATTTCGTAGCGTTTCTGTCATTTTTAAAACACGTGGGTGTTGTGCAATGTATTAATACAGATTAATATTACTATTAACAGATGTTCAGTAAGTCACTTGAAATAGTACTAGTGCTAGCAATAAAGAAGCTACGTTTGTCTGTAGGAAGGGGCAGCGCAGTTAAACGTACAGATATTTACCTACATTCCATATTCAACAGCCCAGCAAGTAGTATACATATGCGAGTTGTCAGGCACGGGAATAAATATCAAAATAGCCACGATTAAAGTGTATTCATTAATGACAGGTCACTTATACATAATTAGTTATATAGATTGCAGTTTAGGTCACTACAATAGTCAGTAGTCCACAACACAGCAAGTAGTATAGATATATGATCGGCCAGTCGGTGTACTTCCAAGGAAACATCCAGAGCTGTCCGTCTCCGATTTTAATGAAACTTGGTGGACATATTAAGCAGGTGAAAATGGGCGACACGTATTTTTTGTAACTGCCCAATCGCAAGTTTAGGGTTTGAAATCAGCCCTCGATGGAGCAAAATTAAGTATGTTCTTCTTCGTGATATATCTCAAGAACGCTGAGGGATATTTAAAAATGGTATAACTAGAACTTCCATCCCATTATTGCGTTTACAAAACTGCGTAAATAAATTGTTTGAAAAACCATGGAAAAATAAATCGTGGATGTTTCCAAAAATTTCTTAACGCAGTTTTCCAACTATTACAAAATTTTACCACAGTTTGTCACAGTATTTTGCAGTACGGTAGATGTTAGATACGAAGTCCTCATTCTAACCATAAAATACCAAAGAATTCTTGTCCTGTTCGGCGGAAAGAAATATATTAAACATTTTTTTACAAGTTTCAAACTAATGGCAATATTTTCCCATCGTCCTGTTCCCTGTCGATCGTCCGCCAAAACGCAAATTCAAATATGCAAATTCGCCTGCTCCTTTCCCGCGAGTTTTCGACTCTCCTCGAAGGTGGCGATGTTTTACGAGTTCCAGTTTTCGCGGACATCCTCCGCGTTCTTGGCGTCCTCGTGTTCGTACCACTGCGCGCGTACAGGCGAAAGTAGTCCGCCAGGACGTTTCGCGAGTAGGTAACTACTTGTTGTTTACGAGGAAGTAACTTCCCTGCGAACGAATCGGCTCGGCCGAGAACTTTCCGGGGTGTATGCTCTTGGAAGTTAATGCCCCGGTAACAGGACTATCTTGAGGAGCTTCTTCCCTTCTTCTCGATGTTGGATCTGTTGCTCGAAATTTTTTTAAACTCTCGCCGGTAGCGTAGCAAGATTGAAATAGAATCAATTAGCGTGTTGCACCTGACTATTTTAGTTCTCAGTTCTAGTGATTTGTAAAAGGGAGAAATTGTTACGCTGCACATAATATGCTGCAAAGCTTCACAACTCCACTTGCATACCTCTATCCCCTGTAAATCCACGAAGCTTGCTAATAATCCTTTTGAACAAGCGTAACTTACAGAAGGGGTTGTTATGTAATACCAGTAATAATAATAATAATATTTTGAAAATGATAGAATTTTTATTTGAAAGATGCTTCAGTTACCAGCCCACCCTGCAAATCAACCAATATGTACATTCTTTAATCGCAATGATCGTATAAGGTACACTGCAAGCACAACTCAGAACTTTTGCTAAACTTGAAAACTCCAATCGAAAATCTTGACTCCTGTAATTCTCGCCCCGAAAATCGCTCGCGAGATTCACCCTCTCCGTCGAACTAAACGAGATCTCGATCCCCCTTCTCGCCCATAGGATACATCGAATGCTTCGAGCATCGCCTTTCAATATCATAGCTGTTGCTCGTCCAATCCAGCCAAAGTTACTTCAAACGATCGGCCGGGCGACGGAAATCGCGGCGAAAGGCACACACGAGATCGGGGGCACAACAAAAGCCCCCGAGCCCTTGTTGTCCTTATTTATGAAGCACGTAAGCGGGCACAGGCGACGGGCGGCGTCACAATTAAAAGTAGAAATTCAATATCGTAGTCGGGTATCGGTGGGCCGTTCGTCTTCGATATTCCCGGCAAAGTGAAAGGCGGTAATGTATTCGGGACGGTCGTGTCATCGGGACGAAAAGTCACCTGGAACGAGATTTCACGAGGGCCGCTAGTATCAGGCGGCGTCCGCGGGCAAGGGTCCGGGCGAGAGCGGAGAGGACGACGAGCATCTGGCAGCTTCTGAAATCGTTCTACGTACGTGTGTACATAGTAGGTGGTGAGAATTAGACCGACAGGAGGCAACAGTGATAGAGCTGGCAGGGGTGGTAGGTGGTAGCCGAGCGTAGGTAGATAGGTAGAGGGGAACAGGGGTGGTCGGTGGGCTTTAGGGGGGTGGTATCGAGGTCAGCGCGTTTTTCGCCTGCGCGACGCTGTGCGCGCCTCGGCCCTGCACAAGGTGGCTCGGGACGACGGTGGGCGTCGGCGTCGTCAGTGCGCCGGCCGGGTTTCAAACCTCGTATCCACGATTGGGCTTCCAGTGTGGTACCAGTAACGCCCAGGATCCGCCAAAACTCGCGGGATGGTATGTACGTGGGCGGCAGATACGCCTCTCCGGACCTCTTCTACCTCTTCTTCCGTTTACTCTTTTCTTCTGCTCCTTTTTTCCCTCGTTGCCAAGGCACAGGGGAGCTACTGCATAGCCGTCCGCCCGTGCACGTACATACATACATACGTGTCCCGACGCGGCTCGTTTCTGCTACTTTTTACCTGCAGCCGAGGAGCGACCGCCGAGGGTGCACGCGTGCCTCGAGCTTCCGGGGTGGCCCGACGCGGGCACATGCCTCGATATTTTGGAGTTTAAGGTCGCCGCGAGACGAATATCTAGGTGCCGGCATGTCGTATCTTTTAAGGAGCTACAAACAGGTTTCTTCATTTTTATTCTAAGTATTTCCTGTTTCAACGTCAGGTTATCAAGATTTCAAGCCGATTTGTAGAATATTAAGGACGTTGCTCTGCGATAAGTTATGAAAGTGTGTCGGGCAATAATTCATTAACAAACGTGCCCAAGATTGCACTCAGTTATATGAATTTGAACGATCAAACAGCTTTTCGAGGAATGTTTAGAAAATCATATCGATGGGGAGGAAAAATGTAGTCGTTCGGTTAGGATGATTCCTCGAGCTTCATTGATATCAACTTTCGACATTCTTCCGGACTTTGGGGTTAGATGATATAGTTGTGCAACCGATATTTAAGGTTTACGACTTTTGGTAGGTTCGTATGGTTTCGAATTGATCAGCGGCCAATCTGGCGAACGAAATCACGGGAGTTACGAGTAAGAATGTTGAGGGTAGCATCGTAAAAACCTGGTCGGTCTGTTTGCCAATCACTTACGACAGCTCGTGCAGGTTCATCCGTTCAATTTCGATCCCTTTATATCACGGGCCGGGGCGCAAGAGTAGACTTAGTCCTCGCGTGTGTTTAGCTCGGCGCCCATAAAACCGAATGGTTCAAACTTGCCCCGATAAAAGCAGTATTTCGCTGGTCGTACCGCGCACTGAAATATCTTGGATTCTGTGTTACGCACGGTTTCCACAGCTTTTAATTCCGCGGGCCTTCCACCTTTTACCGTTTAAAACCATCTACTCGACGAGGTGTCGGTGGTCGTAACTAAGTTTGCGCTACATTCTTTTTACTACGTTACGATGCAAACAATTTTTACACTTCGGGCATGGGTAAAATAGTATCTCACGGATAGCAATTTTGTTATATCCGTTGCTATTCTCCAATGATTCCGCCTGTTTATTTTCCAACGTCGCAGCAATTTATTCCATCCGAAAATTGCATCGGTATCCCCGCTCTCCACCGTGTTAATATTATCGCACAATATATTCCCCCTGAAACGCGTTCTCCAATCGCCGCCCCGTTCTCCGTTTACCCGCGTGTAGCTCGGTTAAATTTAACCCATCACCAGCGGACGCTTACCCAGGCTTATACGAAAACGCCCGATGGCTGTCGATTGTTCTTAAAACGAGGCCCGTCGAACAGGTGTTGCTGACACACTTAGGAAACGCGGCGTGTCGATATTAATCGACGATATTTCCAGTTAACGGGCAAACGGCCACCGAGCGCGGGTCAGATCGAAGAAGACGAGGGACAACGGGGCGAGGGTGGCCGGGTGGGTGGTCGGGAGGCGGTAAAAGGTCGCCTCTCGACGGACGCAAAAGCCGTTAATGCCGAGAGAGCCGAGGCAGGTTCTCCCTTCGGTAAACCGAGTTACGCGACTCGGGGAACCCTTTGCTTCTTTCCGGATCTAATTAGGAGCCCTTTGGAGCGGTGTAATGCGCCTTTAATCCAGTCGAGGCATCGCCCATAGGCGACCCCCTTCGCCACCCGCCCTTCTGCGCAGCCCTTACTTCCACCTTGCAGGCATCGACCACCGATACCGGTCCTACTGACGACGATCCTTAGGGCGGAACCGGCAACGACTAATGATTCCCAACGGTGCGCGATATACTGGATTAATCGTCGTCAGCCTCGATAGTTTAGATGGCCTGATCACCGGGGCGGGAGCACTTGCGCGGCTAAATGCTTGGGACAAATTATTCAGCCGGAGGGAAACGAAGTTATCGAATCGGATAAGTGTACCAGATGCCGCGCGTCCTGTTCCCGTTGACGCGTAGCCCGAGTGCGCCGGGGGGTTTCGCTTGGTGTCGTTGAGCTTAATGGCGGTGTCGTTCTTGATTTTTGTACGCTGGGATCTGACGGCGAACGGCGGGGGTTGGGGGGGGGGGGGTGAAAGCAGCATTGTTGGTCTAGCGAAATGTAGGTTAGTAGAATAGGTTCTCTGGGCACTTGGAATTTGTGGCTCGTAGTCGCGGTTATGTAAAGGAAAATCGATTTTCACTTCTGCGGGAGTATAAAACTGTGTCATGTTACACGTGCAACAATTAATTACATATAATCGTTAATTTTCGTTCGATTTCAAGAGGATTTCTCATTATTTCATTGTGATCCCATCGTGTAGTGGCGCGACAATTCGATTGGATTGAGGGATGCGGAAATGTTAGAAAGGGAAATGTATATCAGTGGACAGGAATAAAAAACAATTAAGCAGATAAGTAATAGGAAAAGCAATGATTGTTTTAATCCTTATGTATTAAATTGGTGTTTGTAACAAGATATTCATCGGAGCGCAGTATCTCTCAGAAGTCCATTGCTCAAATGTATTCATACCGAAGAGGGTCGGAAATCGTCTCCCACATAAATAATTTCCCAGCAATTTAACGTCGCCCTGCCAATTTTAATGGCTCGTCCGGGTCGTCTCATTGACTTATTTGTTTGCGCGAATCCGAAATGGCTTGTTTTCGCCGGACACGTAGCGTCCACTGGTCACACGCGTGGAAACGCTACATTACTTTCCAATCCCGAGGAAGACATTCCTATGATTTCAGGAACCCTGAATGTCAGGAAGCTAGGTCACAGCAATCGATTCCGTGAAGTATGTCAAAATGGCATTGCATTCTATCTTGCCATTTGGAATAACGAAATGATATAATGCATCCATAGTTATATAATTAGAAATTGAATGAAAGGATGATTGAAACGCCCATGAAATCATTTTGTATTTTATTCTGCACGGGAGTGGTGGGTAATTATTAATTACTACTGCTATTTAATCTCCCTCGATTATTCTAAAATCTGATGCGCCGTGTGTGTAAGATGCGAAGGTCGTTTGGTTCCTGCAGCCAGGCAGGAAATAGGAAAGAGGTCCCGACTACCCCCTCGAGACGTATAACAGGCTTAAAGGGGGAGTAACTCCGCATTTAACCCTCTCGTACGGTGAAGGAATGCGCACTACACGAGTTAAAAGACGACCGAGCTTGAGTGCCTTACCGTGTTGATGCCGTGGGGGATGCGGTCACCCTCTCGGACCTTTCGTTCGACGACAATTAGCCCTCTACTGTAGAAATACCGTCTCCCTTCGCCTCTGAAAACACCTCCGGTAATAATCGACGTTTCGATTGTGTGTAAAATTATATAGCACTTTGTAAAGAAATATTTCATTGGAAAAAGTGGAAACCCTAGAAGGAAAATGAGATATTAATAATTGGGCTAAGTTATACTTCGTTCATCGTGCGTGAGAAATAAAGCGATCGTACTTGTAAGGGATTTTAATTGGCTCGTATCGTTTAAAATCTATATAACGATTTTTTTTTTATTCTGGTCTAATTTATTTGTGCTCGAAAAAAAATACGCGCATGGCTTTTTACCCCCTTTCTGAAATACACGCTGCCCGTGGAGAGAATAAAAAAAGATACATGAAACCGGGGGAAGAACGCAATGGTCACCGTGGTGTGCGTAAATCATAACACATAAAATATTTATAGCACAACAGGGGTCGGTGCAGTGGAACAAGTACAGCCGTACGAAACATACGGTGCTGCTGCTTCGCAATTTTATCTCAGACTCTTTCGAAAATACTATTTTATAGACGGTCGCGATGGAATGTACAGTCCTGGTCGAAAAGTGGCCAGAGAAGATCGAGTTTTGAAAGGACACACGATGATAGATCACGTTTGATACGAACTTTCATTGAATCTAAAAGAGGATCTTTCATAGATAAACTTTTAATACGAAAACCAACTACAAATATTGTAACAAACATAAGAATGTAATACAGTGAAGGAAGCTTGTTGCTAACTATAAAAGTTAATTAAATATTGAAATTGAAATTGTTCCACATAAAACTGAATACCAAATATACATTCTGTATTTGATAATTTCGATATTTGTTCTGTTCAAAATGGTTTCTACCCGGCATTAACAATAATAGTAATAAGAATGTGTACTGTTCAAATATATAAAAATATTAAGATGCATAATTGGTAATAAAATAACTACAGGCAGAAAGTTATTCTGCTCAAAACAATATAAATAAAACACAAGCAAGTAATGTGCGTTGGACGTGCAGGAACACCGTACAACGTATTGAAACGAAGCTTCCCGGGCGATCCAAACGAGCGTTAACTTTATTCGTAACTAGCATCTTCCACTTAATACGCTCGATTCAAAGATCGTTTACGTTCCCCGAAGTAAATTAGCGACTACATAAATTCATTCCCGACGAGTTAGTATTTGAATCGTTGGGAAGTTCGAGGGGTGAGGGAAACGCGAAGTCGCTGGAAACTCGAGGTCGAGCGGGTCGGCGGAGCATAGGGCCCGTGGTATTGGGACCGGCGTGCGAAGGCTGTGAAAAGACGGAGGAAGAAAATATTCAGAATTTAGCATGCTTATTTCACGGTCGCGAACGGCACGCGGACGAAAGTGTTTCGAACAAAGTTTTAACCGTGTCTAATGGCGAAACTTGGCAAACTCTGGCTGGAGTTCGACTGTCAGTAACCTCGGTTCCCTGGCCGGCACACTCTCGGCGGGGGAAAGTGTCGTAAAAAATATTTTAACGGGGCTACGCCAGAGAAAAGTTCCCCATTTGGCTGGCCGACTATCCGTCTTTTGTATTTATTTGCCGCGATCCCTTCCCTTTCATCCACTCCTCTGCGATTCACACCTTCCCTGTCCGTACTGACCCTGTTACTTCTTCCTCAACCTTGACCTATCTGTTCCGCCGTGCCTGACCTTGCTGACAATCGACCTTGAGCATCGCCCAACGAGCACTGTGTGCCCCGGTTCGATACCAAAGTTTCGAGACTTTCGCGGGGTGGAAATGAAGAGTCTCGTTGTGCCCCACCGAAGACTGTGGAAAGTTTGCATACTTGATGGAATCGCAGGTGCGATCGCTACTGGCTTGTGCAGCGTTGGAACTTTGGCCGTGTGATTTATGAGGCAGTGAAGATTTAGGAATTCAATCAGAAACGCGGAGCTTTGATAGAATTCAAGTTATGTCACGATAGAGAAATTACGGTTTTACTGATATTCAATCAGTTTCTCAGCACCTGTACAATCTACCAACCGCGATACACCTTGCTCTCCATTGTTCGTAAAACTTGTTCATATAATTCACAGTTGCTCCGAACATAACGCCCTCAACACCGATTTTCCATTAAAATTATTCTTCCCATTACCGCCCTACCAATGCAATCCAACATTTTCAACATTCGCGTACATCACCTCGTTCCACCCATTCCATTTCCACACCGTGCACAAACAGCCCCGCGCACCTGGGACATAATCGTTCCCAGCAATTACAGATTGCCTCTAAACGTAGAATCCCACTACGATTCCCGGTGAATCGTGAAATCAGAAACTTCTACGCCAGATCGAGCCATCGTCCACCGACGGGTTCGCGTTGCCTAAGAGGAGTCTGTTGTGGAAAGAGAGCGAGGCGGAAGCTCAGCGGCAGCGTGGACGTGGTCTCGTTGGAAAGGGTTGCCATGCACCTTGGTCGGTCCCTCGCAGGGCTCGGCCATATACCCGGGAGGTGGAGGTACAACGGTACCGCTGAACTTGTTGTTTAGCCTGGTTCCGCGTCGCTGCCAGAGAGAGGGAGCAGAGAAACGAAGACGAGAGGCGAAGAAAGAGGGAGAACGCGCGTGTAACCAAGAGCGGCACGGGGGTTGGCGAGGTGGACGAGAGGGAGGAAGCAATGGTAGCGGCGGTGGCAGCAACGGTTAGTGCCCGGCCAAGTAAGTTTCGCGTTATAGTCAATGGAATAAAATGGTTCTGCTGGGTGGTGGGGGCCAAGTTGTGCTCATGGTGGCCGGGCCACCGTTGCCGCGGGCGTTTCGAGCGAGTCTGTGGAGCTCCTAGGAACAACGGGGATATGAAGAGAAGAGGCGAGAGGGTGGACCTCGTCCTAGAAACACAAGCAGCACCAGGAGAACCGACATCCCAAGGACTTGCTTCCCGCTACGAATGAGTTGGCAATTAACTCGATTCTGTCCGCTTCGTGCCCTGTCTTCGTGTGTCTCTGTCTGCGCTTCCGAGTTGCCTGGTACCTAGGATTTTCTCGTGGCACTGAAATATCCTTGGGTTTTTGGTCTTGCGTTTGCCGGACCGTGCTGACAGGGGCTGGAGAGCTGGTCAGTGTTCGAAGTTGCATAAGTTTTCCGGTTCGAAATGCTGCGCTGTTTGATTCGGTTTGGATAAATGTTTAGACTTAGCGGTAATTGGTGGGATGACTTTAAACTGGGGCTCGGTTTGTCTACCGATTTTCATGGTACTTAGGTGGGCGTATGTGCATTGTATAAAAGGAGTCTATTTTTAACATGAACGTGAACTCTTGAAGTGTTTCCTGCTGATTTCATTTGAAATTTCACTGGAAGCTGCACGAAACGTGTGCACAATGCGTCTGGTACCATCAGACACAGGCCTCGCAATGAGACAAAAGACATTCAGGCATCTGCGTTTAGATACTTCTTCCCTCGCGGCGTCGTCCACGTCGTAACATTAAAATCGATATTAAACTGTGCCCAGAATGAAAAACAACATAGCGGATGCACTTGCAACGTGTGCATATCGTAGTCTTGATTCCACCACGCGCCAACACAAACGCCACACGTATTGCACGTCGTTCTCGCAATGAAGCGTACACAGAACGAACGATATCCCTGGACCTAGGTATCTCGCGCATATCGGTCACGTACGTGTTGTATCTCAGGCAGGGTGCAAGGTCCCCACGCTGGCCATATATCAGTGACGAGAGGACAGGATACTGTACGCTTCGGAGCGTTTCCTCTTTCCATCGGTCGTCTTCCTTTAACTCTCGAGGCGCCGCGACGTCCAGCCTGTCCGTACCATTGCTGCCTGTCTGTAGGTAGTGCCGCGGCTTGGACGAGGGGTAGAACCAGAGGGGGTAGCTGGAAGTGTCGCTAACTATTTTACGTAACTTCGCCGACAGTTTGGCCCGCGTTGACCACGTACGTCCGGCTCTGCTATCCCACGGGAGTGACCACTAGAGAGGCGTAAGGGGGTGCACGAGGGTGTACGAAGGGAAGAGGAAGAGAGTGAGATTGGGGGGATGGGGGAGGGTGGATACGCGGTCACGGATGGTCCACACAAGGGTAGTTCCTGCACGGTGTCCCAAGATATGCATACGTGACGGACACGCGGACTGGAAACGTGACCGACGCGACGCTGAGGCTCTCGAAATATCCTCCACTTCTTACGTTGACGATATCCTGGCTCGCGGCGAATTCCCCAGTGATGCTAGTGAAGGGTAAGAAATGCCTCGATTTAAATTGTAAAATTTATTGGCCAGCACTGCTGGGAGGAATAGTCCCGTTCTATGGATTGATATTTGGTGGGTATAAATTCCGGAAGAAGGTACTTGGGGGAGATGTAAATGTTACTGCCATCGGGTGTTACTATTTGGGTGTATCGCGCCAAATGCAGGATATATAATAATAACCAGAGAACTATAGATAGTCGAATGCACAGTATTGTATGCAAGATTCGGCGGACGTTGTCTTCGAACTTCACCCGGCCCGACTCTTTGCAATTTAATGTCGAACCAAGCCCACGTAATTAAACGTAAAATACGTGTAAAAACAAATACATCTTCAGTGCAGAAGTTGATGATATGGTTAATAAATTATGTCTGGTGCATTGCACTTGAAATTGTAACAAGGTACATAAAGAATGTAAACAAAGGAGATAAAATGAGAGAATTGGGGACGTAGAGGGTGAGTAGTAAACTTAATATGAAACGAAATATTTCGTTTCTCTGTGCCTGAAATACAGTGGAAGGGTTTTTCCGCGAAACCGCTGGCAAGATCGAAGTGACACTGTTGGGTCGGAAGTGCGACGACCGTTTGATAACCCGCAGGACTTCCGGTTCTTGAGGAGATACGAGGCTCGTCCTAATTACCGCCCGTCCTTCAGAGAAATCGCGGGGAAACTTTTCAAGTGCCGGCAAGAGGCCGTTAAAAAGTGATACGGAGGAAACGAGAAACGATAGTGGATTTCTGGAATTCTTCGTTAATGTAGATTAACGTAAAAGAATACGAGGGCATTAATCTGGTAGTGTTTTTTAGCATCAAACTCGTCGAAGCGTATCTTTTGGAAGAAGGTTGAAAATATTCATACCTTATAAAACTTATAAATTATATAATTACTTGTGGATTAATTTATTGCGCAACAATCTTTGGAGAAATTAATAAATTCGTGAAAATGTCCTCTACATTATTGATAAAGAATCTAACGTATCAGCAGACAATATAAATGAATTACAGATAATGTTTCTTGGAGGACAATCGAGCTCTGTCGTGAGAAGCCACGATTCTGGGAGGATTTGGCTCTAATAAAAATCGGTGTTCCGATGTATTGCAGCCATAACGAAACATTAATGACCATCGATTACGCCCTCGTAATTACCGCGATAAATTGTGGCTCCCGCAGCCACAATGCATCCCTCTACACATTACGATTTTCCTATCATCCCCTTGGTCTTCGATTAGACCAGGGATTCTTGTCTTACAAATCGAATATTTGTTGAGGAAGCAATGATTATAATGTTTCATACTATTGATTCTAAATAAAATACTTCTTTAATACATAGGTATATTAACATAATAGTAATTCCTGAAAAACTATTGAATAATAAATTAATTCTTGATACTCTATATCAAACATTCTCTTCATTGCCGTAAGAAATTATTCTTACATGTTCAAACTAAATGAAGTATTAAGTATTAGATGAAATGAAAAAAGATTACTGCGAGTCTGGTAGTTCCGGATCCATCTGAAACTGCAGGAAAATACGGACACTAGTTCTAGGTCAAAGGTGCACATAGATGATCCTGCCATTTCGTACGAATTTCTAGTTAATAGGAGCTTCCTCTTGTCCGCGGAATTCGGGATTGAACGAACGAGCGATCGAACGACGAGGGAAAATAAGAACGTGAAAGCGTCCATTCTCGATGGAGACAAAGGTGTCAGTTCTTCGGAGAATATCTCGGAAGTTGAAGCGTCAATCCTTTCGATCGGACAGCCGAGAGTAGAGGGTGCCTTTGTTTTTGTCTCTGCTCCTCATTCTGTCCTCTTATATCCCCGTTTTCACCCCTCGAGTCGTGCGACGCTTTCTCTCTCCGCCCCTTTCATCGTTCCCGTTTCCACTGAAGCACGCGGCGAGGATCGACAGGGCCAGTGAGGAATCAATTATGAAACTTTTCAAATTTGTCAGTAATATTGAGATTTCTTTTATGCCCGGGAAGCTCATAATTAAAGTCTATCGGAGAACGAGAAGCTGGCCCGGTTCAAGGGGGATGATCTTTTTGTTTTTCGCTCGACCATTGTTTTCTATTGCCAGGACTATCAGGATTTCTCGTTCTATCCTCTCGTTCGTGACCCGTTCTGCCTCTTCTTCGTGTCGTCATGCTTGCATGCTGGTTTCGCAACGAACGAGCAAGCAGGCGATCTTTTCGTGCCTCGTAAACAGCATTCGTTTAATTTCGCCAACTTGCAACCCTACGGAAATAACTCGCAAAGTGGCGGGGGATCGTCAACCTAAAAGCAGTTGATTCGTAAAACTGTATCGTCCTGTTCGAAGATGAAATACTTCTGTTGGAATTTGTTTGATATATAAGATTAAGGCAATTGGCTTAGCGTTATTCAAAGTGCTATTTTTTCGTTTCACCCGATACTCAAGATGCGAAATGGCGTTGGCTACAAAGTTTGTCGTATTCGAAATTCGCGAGAAGCAAGTATAGAGCGATCGCCTCGAAATAGGAATTTAGTTAACTCAAACATAGGAATTTCTATCAAGTTATATGCATGTTTCCCTCTCGGCGATTTACAACGAACGCCGTTCTTCCTGGAACCGTTTGCGCTTCAACGTGCTCGCCATATCTGCAGCAATTAATTAAACGATAATGATCGATTATTCGTTTACAGGGTGTAATATGGCAACTTTGCTGGATAGACCCGATATGAAATTATGAAGCTTGGTTGCCGAATTCTCCTCCAGTGTCTAATAGTTAGTCATGCGTATCTTCAAGGATCTCTTCAAAATCAACTCGTCCAATGCGTGCAAGTTTTAATTAATTAAAATTACGACACTCTTCCAGCAAACCAGTGGTGCCTGATTGTTTATTTTTCGTAGACCCATGGAGTTTTTAATGACGCAAAAAAACAGCGTATTCTACAAAAATATGCGCTGTTTGATATAGATACAATTAATTAGGAGGAAAGTAAGTGGTCAAATTGTAGGAAAATAAAGAGTGTTAAGGCGTAACTAAAATTCTACTCCATTTCGTGTCCCTTTCTCTATTAAATAAGTGTATTGTATTTACTTTCTTTGATGTACAATAATATGAGAAATTCTACTATATCGCCCACGTTGCAACAAACTTCTCAGTGATACATTTATGGATTAATTTCGGTATGCAAACATTTTTGGCGTATACTTCAACTGCAATTATGGATTATTCGGTTACAGGTCGGAATAAAGTGCACGTGGATATTTCGTAAATGTTTCTCTTGCGAAGTTTCGAGATGCGCGACAAAGTTACGAAACTTAATTTGTCCAAGTCTTCAAAACGCCTAAGTGGTTAGTTATGTGTAACCATCGAAAGCCACTTGAAAGCCAACTCATTCGCACAGAGTGAAGCATCGTTTAATTAAATTATAACACTTTTTCACCGGACTCGTAATGTCCCTCATTATTTATTTTCATCACGGTCAAGTGAATTTTTTAACGAGCTAAAAAAAATTCTACTTACGTAGACGAGTTCGACAAAACATTCGAGTAGAATTAATTGACGGTAAAACCGTGTCATGAAATATTCGTAGAGGTTCAAGTGGTAACACATTAAATTCCACTGTGTTCCGGGGTTCCTTGCTTCACGGTTATTCAATGCATTTAATTCCCTTCTTCGGAAGAGGAAGTGGAGCAGCGGACGCAAACGTCTGTACAACCTGTCTGTGCTTCGATTCGTGGTCGAATATTTGACTTGCGATATTTGTTTTCGAAGGGACGAAAGTTCGGTTTCTTCCTCTGCGAGGAGGCACGCTTAATTGCTCGGTTGTTCGCGTCACTGGCTCGTGCTGGCACATTACTGGCGAAATTGATAGCACGTCTACGTGGACCGGTAATTTTCATTAAAATAAAATTACAATAAAATTTTCGTTCGCCATTGAGGGCAGACAATTTCGTCAAGGTGCACGAGGAGAACTTTGGCGACGCACAATCGAGGGAAATTAATGTCCCGGGGGAGAGTTAAATATCTATCGCGGAGAAGGTTTCGCTTTCGACATTTTTGCTCTCCTATATTTTGTCAACGCGAATGTAATAAATCTCCCTCCACTCAAATCAATTATCACGTAACAATCTGTTACGCTTGTTCGCACTTTAAGTCCTTCGTGATTACATCGCTGCGAAATGGATATCTTCCTTGCAACCTCTTAATGAAATTTATTTCCGAGAGTCAGTCAGGTTTGTCTTTGATAATTGAAATATTATCGCTTTATGCGAGTTGTTCGCGACAGAAATATAGACAATTTTGAATCAGCGACCTGTTTCTTAATATAACCACCATTTCCACGAACTCGGCAACTACGGCAACGCTCGTGTAATCCAAACCTCCTCCTTACTACCGCCAAACGAATATTTTATTACCTTCATTATACCGCGCAGTAATCTTTCGTCGCGACGTTTCAATCGTTAGCCGCGACGCGCGGGACAATCACCTGGTCGCCTGGAAAATATCATTAACGCTGCCGCGAGAGAAGCACAGAAAGAAAGGGTTTTTCGAGCATGTGCGTGCACGCGCTTTTATGTTCTCCAAACTTTTGTTTGCCGCGAGCACGAATCACGCTCCGATGGACATGTCCTCCGCCGTTTTCTACCTGTTCGTTTCGAAAGTTGTTTCAATGATACTCCGTGCTTCCCAAGCATTCAGCGTGTCGAGGCGATGGGATATTTCAAGGGAACGAGCGGCGAGCAAAAAAGATCGTGACGCGGATGGCAACGAGCGTGGGGGCGGTTGGATTATTCAAGGAAACAATAATAAAAGTTGCATTAATTAAGAGGGCGGTCGCGCAACAGGGATTGCTCGTTAGACAGGAACTTGCTGCTTCGCTGGATCGTTGCCACGCGTCGATCTGGTATTTTTCTATCGGCTGTTACAAAGTCGGCGGACTCAGTGAACCAGCTTAAATGAACAACCGAAGTTTCCGCGCGCCGCGGAAACGGAGTTCCGTGTAGCCAATGATCGCGCTACGCCGACTTTCCTTCCGTTGCTATTCTCTTTCCATCCCCGTGTTTATATGCCCGTTCCAATTGACGTTTTAAACGGGAATTGTACTGTTTCGAGTGACAACATCGATCGGTGCCAGCGGACATGGGAAAATAATATTCATAATGGATAACGAATGTAGTTAACCCTTTAACGCTCAGACGCTCTAAATCGTTATACGAAAAGTATGAAACTGATGTACATATGTTGTAGTTTGTTACTTCGATTTGCTGTTTTATTTATCTGCGAATCCTTGCTGACAAGAGTTGGGTAGTGTTCTAATGACCGTGATAGTATTCTCTGCACCGGTGTAACCGTGCGCGTTAAGGGGTTGACAATATGTATATATTGAGCGTCAGAAATCAACTCAATAAATCATATAAAATATCGATTTCTACGAGGCCATGAATTTCGCGTAAATTATATATGAAATCTGTGAGAATTTTGCAAAGGGCTGAGTGAACGGGGCACGTCTCGAAAGTGACTTGTTCTACTTAACTTTCCGTTGAAAACTTCGTTGCTGAACCGAGGCGAATTATGCCGTTTAATGCATGCTTCCTTTAAATTAAATATCATGTCGCTCGCGCAAACTGTTTTAAAATACCCGCCAGTGGAGTCTCCCTTTCTTCGGCAATTAAATAATCTTACGACCACTTGAAGCAATGATCATGCACTCTGCTCGTCAATTTCTTCCACGAAAGCATCCCGCAGAAGCATCACGGAGCCGTTTTATCATTATTGCATCAGATCCAAAGGAAAATTCGATAGAAACGCATTACTACGAAGCGAGGCAGCCCTAGCGTAACGATCCTTTACCCTAACCGAAGTCACTTTGGAGAACCAGAGGCCGCCTTTATATTTCGGCCCTCGTAGGTAGCTCGTTGTCATTACGCCTTCGAAACAATATTATCCTATTGCGCAGCCCTTCTCGCGTGCTCGTCACGGACCGGCTCGATTATCTCATCAATTTTCATTACGCATCGTGCGCATCGTGGCGCATCGACGTTGATTAAAGCCTGCGCGACGTTTACATGTTTTCTTCCTAGGCGCTCTCTCCGCCTCGTTTACATCTAGTAATTAAGAACCATCGGCGAAAAAAAGCCACTGGCATTATGTGCATTCGATTGAGTAATTGATCGATAGGTTCTCAAAGTTACGACGCATTCGTATCCGATGAGTACCGAGTGACAATAGCAGCCCGATGTGTAGACAATGTTCGCATCCGATGGAAAAATACTGTGCATTGTTGCTGAAAAAAAGACAAAAAGGGAACATGGATGAATATGGGCTGGGTTTGGCTGATATTCCATGGTTTTGTCGGAATGAACCCAGACGCGTAGGAATAGTCGTGGAATTGCAGAGAAAGGTTGAAATTGGTAAGCTAAGAAATAGTTTTTTTTTTTTCTATATTTCGTATTAAAATATAGAGGATAACAGCAAGGATAAACAACCAACGTTATATGACATTTCTTAAATTCTTTGCAACACGAAATAATTTTCATAATCTCGATAAGAGAATAATTCTAAAGGAAAATATTTCGCAAGGCGGTTTATCACAAACGATGAAAAGTAATCAATGAAATGACGAAAAGGGGAAAGAAGAAGGTCTACGAATGGTTAGATACCTTTAATTGCTGGAGCTAAATAATTCACTGTCAATCTCGCCACCCTTTTCACTGCAGACTGCGAAGCGATGGAAACATCAGCGAGGCGCGTCATGCCGCCTTTTAATTATTCCACCTCTGAATGGCAAACAATGTAATTCATTCCACTGTTTAGGATTACCGATTCTACTTGCCCAGTTTTCTACATGAAAATATACTTCCCATCAGTCCAATTCTCCTGCAATCTGGATGAATATAAAATTGAAAAACGGAAATTCCGCACAACAATCTTCCAAGCTCCACGTCCCCCCAAGGGTGATAACAATAATCCATTGAAATCTGGCCGCGGTGCAGAGGTGACAAGCCGCTCTGAGCCTCCTGGAAGATACTCGAAGGTATCGATGGAAAAGGTGAAAGCTC
Organism: Nomada fabriciana; assembly: GCA_907165295.1. Taxonomy (NCBI): domain Eukaryota; kingdom Metazoa; phylum Arthropoda; class Insecta; order Hymenoptera; family Apidae; genus Nomada; species Nomada fabriciana. The sequence goes on from OU015695.1 coordinate 9,339,428, forward strand.
GCGGTCTGACGCAGCATTAACGTTCGGAAAGTTCTCAACAAAAGCGTGGCCGACAGTGGTAACCGCAACCGCGGCACCCATAGCGAGGGACTTAGCCGAAGACCATCGCTGGTTCATTCTGCGGGATAGCGTGGAGAAATCGAGAAGCGAAGTAACGGGGTTGGTTGGAACCGAAAGGATGGAGAGAGGATACCTGGGATCCCGTACCCTCCGCGGACTAACCCATAGAAATTCGTACCGCAATTACGTGCTGTGGCCGCGTTCACGCGGATCCTGGCTAATCCTGTGAATGCGACAACCGAACCGTGACAGGACGACTCCGGCTGTTCAACCAGGACGGCACAATGGACGAATCGTGCTCTGGGACAAAGATCTCGGGCGCCAATTAATGTCCAACGACGATTGTGTCCTTTTGCCAGCTAACACCGTCTACGATCTCTCGCCTCGTCGTTAAGTTACTAGGACACCGGCGCACTGCTAATTAAAAACGAAGATAATTAACGTCGTCCCTGGAACGGGGGTATATTTCATTGGCTATACGGTCGTGGGCTTTCGGGCGGTTTACATTTTACGCGTGTGCTTCGAATTGTTACTTTAATAGGGGAGGGAAGTCATCGGTACCAACGGATAGTAAGATTTTTGCCGAACATGCTGAGCATCAAATAAATTGCCATGAATCATCCTGTCATAGAACTGATATGACCATCTTGAAACAAAAGTCTATACTAAGCGACATTAATAAATGTTAATACGATGCGAAGAAAGTATCGCTGTACATATTCTAAGCAAGTCACAAGAGCAGAGATTCATTAGAAGACCCAAAAGCCGACTATCGTCACGACGAAGGTGCAAAATGATCGCATGGCCCTTCGTACAGCTTTCTCACAGATTTACATCACGTTCTGCTGTTGTAATATTACGGCTATTCATAGCACTCGGTCGTGGCATAGTGGCGGTCGACTGGCGTAGGAGCAGCGTGAGTAGCTGCGACAATGGGCTGGTTGGTTCAACGCGTAAGGTGAATTTAAGCGGTGGGACTAGACATCTAATTAACAGCCGACCGACAATGGAAGAACCATTCGTCGTGTCGCGTGAATCGTATCTCCTGTTTGGCCCTGTGTGCGTCTAACTTCCGTACGAAGACTGTGGTAGACGGATTACGTCTGTGCAATATAAGAAGGAAGAATATCGAGGTTGTGCATTGGAGAAGATACTATTTATTCATCGCGCTGATTGAATTTATCGTATTAAAACAGTCAACTAATGTGAACGTTTTTAGAATAACGTTGCGGTATGAAACCTACTATTTTCTTCATATTGCAAATTAGCCCTGGCGTGTATGAGCCACCCATTGGCCAAGCTGCACCAAAAATAAAATGGAAATTTATCTTATATATAGAAAGGCAAGAGTCAATCGAACGCTTTGGTAATGAAATTTAAGAAGCTTCAAAAAGTGTAATTACCGATTTCCCTAATATCGGCTCATATGTATATCATAGAAACTGGTGGATAGAAAGCATATGTATTATTCATTGTTTGTTAAATTTACATGCTGGTATATTAAATGAAATACAGTTGAGAGTGGAAACATGTCTAATGGTTTGCAGTTTTAAGGTGTGTAGTTTATGTATAGCTTGAATATATCTTTAGTAACTCGCTATATTTCTTATGGTAACTGCACATTACTGCCTCTAAGTTCAGCGCTACTTATCACTCCGCACTGCGTGCTAGCATTATGCTGAGGAAATAATTTACTGTTTATTGAACTTTCAGTTTCGTAAAATTTATACACAAGTAAGAAAATTACAGAGATGCATGCTAGACAGCTTTATTTTTATTTTGCACTTTCATCCTACAAGTGGGTCCTCCTTCTTTACCATGTGAGAACTGCTTCTGAAAAAATATGGTCAAATATTCTGTTGCTAGTGACAAAATCCTTATCTGTTAATGATCAAAGTAATTCGGTTTCCTTGACATTAAAAAATTTGCTATTGCTTGAAAATTGCCAGGAATATTTTTAATGTGCCATGTGAATAGCCATCAAGAACCTCTCCACCGACGGGCGCAATTTGTTCACGTTCAAATTTAGTCAAACATTATCGCGACCATTTCAATATAATTTTGAAACTTTAATGGATTTTCACACGGTTTGCCCGTGACACCTGACCGAAACGAATTTCCTAATTTACCATTACGGCGCGCGACAACTAATTTCCAACCAATTCAACTAGTCTAAATATTCCTTCCCCTTATCGTCTATTGTGTTCGGTCAGAAAAATCCTCCTGTCATTTTAAAACGTGACATTAACTGCAAGTTATCAATCTTACACAAGTTAATTATATGTAAACTGTGGATATTTATTTAGTCGAAAGATACTCAAACGTGCAACAAGTATACAAACAATATGTAAGAAACATTTTATTAGTGATATTATTGTCGTTTTATTTTTCGTAATTTGCATTAACATACGTAATAATCGTTCCTTCAAAATGTTCCACAGCGAAATAGTATCGCTCGTCCGAAAAAATTGATTTATAAAAAAAAATGATCTCTCTACATCACAATACGTGATTGGAACACATTTAACAATACTCCAGTTTCATGCTGAAACATTCTCTGGTGCTTTACTAGATGTGCAATTTAAAATTGCCTCAATTTTGGATAGTGATTCGTAATCAGGAATTGCTTGCAAAATGCGATTTAACTTTTCCTACTTTTTCTTTCAAAGTGTCACGTATGCTTTCTGTATTTTCTGAAATTTCTACAATTATTTCCATTGATACAGTTAATTGAAACATTGATAAGTTACCCACCTTGTGATGATGGCATACAGATGGAATCATGTATAAAGATTTATTCCTATCTGGAATTCTTCGTTTGTGTTTTTGACGAAACGCAAACGAAGTTGTAATCCACCACTTCGACGGCTCTGGCAGTGCCGGTCCACCGTCTAATCGCCTACACGCGCTATTACATATCCAAAGTTGTAACTAGTTTGTCGTTTGTATACGAGCATAGGGTATTATGCTCCAGCGTGTGCCGGTGCGTACGTGTTTACACGTGCACAGGGGAAGGCCAGGAACAATCCCTGTCGACGACGTGCCAGACGGTAAACAGCTAAGCAACGGCAACGAGTTTTGTATGCGCGCCTGTGAAAAATATTAAAAGTTCTGCTAGAAAACGTCAGTGTTGTGTGAAAAATAAGAATTTGTGATGTTTTGAATTCTTATCTCAAAGGAAAGATTCGCTTGACGTTTCACAAAGAAATGTCCAAAATTATATTTTATTTAGTTTTCTTAGTTTCATAGTTTAGTTTTATTTAGTATTTTATCTAGTTATGTATTATATTTAGTTTTCCAGAAAAAGATATTAAAACAGTCCAGAATCGAGTAGGTATTTATTGGTAATGGTAGGATAGAGCGTGTTAATAGTGCATAACCTTTTTTTTTGGCATTGCAATTTTAACTTTTATTACACGATGCATGAACTCTACCCTAACATGGAGAATACTCATCATTTTGTTCATGCTTTTTGCACTAATTCTATACCTTCTTATTCGTACGGGTTTTATTACATTTAAGGACACTGGTTTACAGCTGATACTTCAGTCGATCCACATTTCCCCGTTTTTGTGCGCGCCGCAAAGTTTTTATTGCAGTCTCCATTCTTACTGCCCTCGAACTTATTGCCCAAAAGTTGCAAAAAGATTCCGGAAAAATCCCGGATTGAAAAAGCATAGAAACGGGACGCTCGTGGGAGTGAAAAACAAAAGCAAGCTCGGGCGTTATAAAATACCAGCCGAATCTCAGTCATATAGCCGGGACCGTTGGCGAAAGTTTGTATTCAACGCAGTACGCGTTTCGGCGAGCCGGAACGAAGGTTTCAATTTACGCTCGAATTATTGCTGGATGTCGCCTTGGTACCTTGGAGCCCGCGAAAGTGCCGGCACCTCGAAAATTGCTTACAGCGGAATCTCCATCCGAACGTTCTTCAAACTTCGAACGTGAAAACTGGCGGATATCTAAACTTCACACTTTTTACGATCACTCGAGGCGTTGCCAAAAAAAAAACTTCACGCCCGAAATCGCAATTGAAACATATCGATCTTCTAATCCTCCCTCTGTCGTAAAAGGAATTGCCAGAAAATGGTTTCCGACAATTAGAATCACTAAGCAGACCCGTGACGAGAACGGACAGGCAGAAGTTCGAGCGACGTGGGCGGAGGGAGGAAAAAAGTTTAATTGTAAACAGCGAGGCGGAACGAGCAGGCTGATACTCGGGAAAAAGATGGGAACGATGACGACGCTATGGCTACGACGACGACGACGACGACGACGACGTCGTCGGCCAAATGGTCACGGCTTAACGCCGGGGAAAACTCTTTCAGCCAAACGAAGGGAATCCGTCCAGAGATTATCCCTTGGCTTCAAAAAGTTGTTAATTACTTGGATTTCCTCGTCCGTTCTCCCGCGTTAACTCCCTTTCCGCGTCGGGCGTTCTTGTAGTCAGACAGAGCTACTATTGCGCTGCTTTTATATCGGGACATTTTTTAATCCCTTCGTCTTCAGCGCGCTTCGCCGGCTCGACACAATTGCAATTAGCTGTGGATCGTTAATCGGTTGTTAGGCCAGAGATTTTCCACGTAATTCGTCGATCGCCCGTCTACAGGATTTTTATGCTCGCTAGGGGGGAGGGGGGATTAAATCGAGGATCTTCATGTTTCGTAATCGCTGTTTTACTTGCTTTCGATTTACCAGATAGTTTCCATTGACTGGCTCGTCTGATAGTTTCGTTTTGACGTTCGAAGGTTTATCCATGACGTAAACGACAGGGAATTAATTTTGCCCGCTTGAAGATGGAAACAAATTTCATTCAAACGTGCTACTTCATTTCTGCTATTTTTAAGATAGATTCGATTTATTCGTCTGCGTAATTCCTGGAGTTTAATAACGATCCAATAAATATAGGCCCAATTACATTAATAAAATTAGTCAATGCATCATGAAAGCAATGCTAGAAAACTATAGTCAATTGATAATACCATACTCTTATATTTAACGCGAAATAATTGTTCCCTTTTAAAGTATTCTGGAATATCCATTATCTCGAATAGCGCTTACTGAAATGTCTGTAGTGGTTGTAAAGGGAAGACTTATGTTGAATCGGGCTTGCGTCCATTTTGTACACCGCCAATAAGGCAGGAACACTTTAGGCAAAGTCAGGAAGCAGAGAAGGCGATCACTTTGTGGTCATTCGGGTCGCAGAGACTTGACCATTAGCTGTCGTGAGTCCTTTGCCGTCGTATATGGCGGCGAGAGAGAAGGTACTGAGAAGTTGAAGTCCGGTCCTGCTACAAATATCGTTAACGGCGACCGCCCTAGCTAGTAATTTTCCAGCAGTTTGTCGAACAACAACAACAAGAAGAACAAACCACGCCAAGGCGGCCTGGGTGGTTGCCTCAGTGCGACTAATATTACTTTCGAGCACACCTCATTTTCTTTGTGTGCAAGGATTCCAATATACCTGATTAACTTTGCGACGCCCCGAGAACATTAAATTGCTAACACTTGATCAGAAAATGTACATACATGCAAATGATAAAAAGCGAAGATAATATTGTGCTTGTAATATCTGAATCATAGTTGGATAATTAAAATCGAAACCTAATATTTATGGTTGTCACAAAAATTGTTGGAGGAAGTTTCAGCTTTCATAACATTCAATATTCCCCAGAGACAAGTCAATTAATGAAACTATATTTTACATTGGAACTACCAAAGCTCGTCAAAATGATGGTTTTCGGATTCCTTCCTTTTAAATTGCGAATGTCACATAGGTATTGTTCTAGGAACAATATTTACTATAATTACAATGACCTTTAATAAAATACAGCCAAAGTTATATTATAGTTATATATTGATTCCAATAAATATATTACAGCATTCTCGACTTAATTCACAATAACGAACTATGTCATTATTATTATTATCCTTCCATTGCACGGTATTTTCTCGTCTTACGTTACGTCCACTTCTTCGTGTTCTTTAAAAGTTACAAGCGTATGCTTCTTGCCTAATGTAAAGCAGCACAACAGAAACTCTTATTTGCTTCCCGCTTCAGAACCAGAACGGTATATTATTTTCAACAAGAAAGTTACAGACAGGGTAAAAGCGTTACTCTACTGTAGCGACCCAAAGAAAATATTTTTTCGCCCGTCAGGCATTAATACAGATAAATGTGCGGATTATGTGTGTAAACACGTGGACAAGTCAGAAGGAAAAATAATGTACGGGAATCTTATGGTGATCCCAGTACTCGGTGGCGTAACACGGGCGAAGACACCCCTGGCGAGGAAATATGAAATTCGTTAGAGGGCGAGGGTCTGACAGCTCTGGCCAATATTATCCGCAAATATGACTACGAGCTGTTCCTTTGTGGTCGTCACGTGGCGTGTCACACTACACTTTTACCCTCTGCCAGGTTGTCATCTCGTCAGGAGGATCACATGAAAGCTGGATAGCAGGACGATTAACGTAGACGCCCTTGGAATGTTAATTTGAAGCAATATTGAGAAATGGGAAACGTATTAGTGTTACGAAGGTATTATGGCATCGATATGGTTTGATCTTGGGGTTGGCTTCCTTCATTTATACACTATCTTTCTGTGCTGAAAGACATACATTTGACGCAACGCTGTTATTAAAAGCCGCAACTAAAGTTAAACCCATTAAAGGAAAATGACGCTATTGCTATAAAGAATACAGTTTGATATAGAATTAGGGACATTAAAATTATCAAGGTTCCAGGAGGCTGGAGACTTACGGGTCGTAAATAAATTTCGAAAGTCAAGTTTATAATCAAGCGAGCGCATCAAGAACACGATATTAGAAATGGTGAATTTGGGTTTGGTTCGGAATATTATTCATGGTGTTCCCGATTTCAGTAGAATCGCACATCAAAACCGCACACTTCTCACCCCATGCATCGGGTGGTCGGAAAGGCGTGTCGTTCGAGGGAAAATGTATTTACTGTCGACTTGTCTCGCGAGCACGTCGGTCGTAAAGTCACATGTAAAATCGGCGGCGCGATATTTTCTTGCTGCGAAATCACCATGGCGAGGTCGCGTCGCCGCGACATCGGGGCCGTTCATAAATTTTCGAGCAAACGCCGACGTACACGTACTTGCGAAAATAAAATGCACTCCCCAGAGACGGACGATCGGTGAACGATAGCTTCTGGAAGAAGCATTCTGGAACGAACTCGTCAACCTTCCAGTATGGCACCGATGTAGGCGTAGAATGTCGGGGGCCCTGTTGTCTGTGTGAATTGAATTTTTATCTGACCGATACAGAAATTGTATTTGTTTCAATGTTACGCGAGTTTGTATTATTGGTGACACATTTGTCACAACGTGCTCAGATTTAACACTGCAACGGCACACCGGGCTTATGGGTATTCCCAAAATCTCGTATACAGACATGGCATTTACATTTACATTTACATTTTGAATAATTTGAAAATGTTCCTTGTTTTTTTCAACAGAAATTGTTAAGACGTCCTGAAAATAATGAAGATACGAATTTTTTTAGCATAAATACAATATTATTTAAGATATTAATAGTTTATCTTGGGTCACCCACGACCCCACTGTATTCCTAACAAGCAAAAATTAACGGCTGGTGTTCTAGGCTTACTCGAGGAATACCACAATTGCATCTTATTTAGGAATAAGTGTTTGCTCCCTGTAAGTAGTCGCGGACGGTGGTGGTCAGACGCTTGTAAATACTGACCGCTTTCAGGAAAGACTTTTACTAACACGTTTATTTGCAATTTATTTCGATGTATCAGAGACACATTAACATCAAATACCAAATATATTAAGTATACCATAAGACTGTCGGAAAGTGCTGATCTAAACATATGTGTGTTATATTTTAGTAAATACCATTATTATTCTAAGGCTACACAGAAGCTCGTATACTTGAACATGAAAAGCTAAAAGAGCATAGTAATCAAAATGAATTACATTCTATCATTGTTTGGTCGCCATGTAATCCACGCCAAAATGTATCGAATAAAAAAGCAACGAAATGACGATATCTATAAAAATAAGAACCATGTCGTTCGAAATCACATCGATTCAATCTCCATCTAGGAAAATTCGAGGCGGGTATACGTGAGTGCCAATATGGCCAGCAGCCACTTATCGGAATTCTCTTCGAGGCAAGGTCTGTCGTTTCACCTGCAAGGTGCGGCGAGCTAAGCGAGAGCGAAGCAAACTTTTGCGCCCGATCCGCGGTCAGGCTCAGGGGCTGTCGGGTTGCGGGTGGCAGATCTGCAAGCCGGAATGGGATCTGTCCGCTCCAGACGTTACTACCCCGCCTATTCCATCCGAGAGCAGTACAAGTCGCCTCTACGTACCACCCACGATGAGGAAATGGAACGTCGACGACGGCAACGTCGAGAAACCTCGTCGTGGCCAGCTAAACCGGTGCCTACCTCCAACATACGGTAGCGTGGCTCGCCTGAATTTTCGGCGAGACTGTATCGTCCTATTCTGAATTTGTTTCACTGTCCTTTCGTTGCATCGAAGTTTGTGGTTTCGTCCTCGCTAGTTTCCAGAATACGTTTTCGAAGTGCAGGTAGACGAGAACGTGAAAACAAACGTTTTTGGGAAAAATTGTCAGGGACCCAGAGAATATAATGTTATTCAGTGTACGATATAACATGGGCAATAGTTAATATATATTTCCTTTTTCTCTTCACTAATAAATATTCAATTACACCATAAACGTCAACATAAGAAGAAGCATTTAAAAAAAATGTTTGCCTTCGTAAACTAAAGCTACAAAACATCCGTGTTTCCCTTCTCAAGGCATCCTTAGTTAAAAATAAATGGGGAGGAGGAATAACAACGCCCAATGATTTGAAAGTTGAAAATATTGGATATGAAATATCACCACGCGTCGTCCGATACGGTGACTCGTAAAAATATCTCCGAAACTTTCGGGACGAACATCCACGACGTTTACTATCCACGGTTCTGTCACATCGCTGGCAACATGCTTTGTTCGGCAAACGCAAAGGGAAGTCACTTCAATGCAGTCGTCCTCCTATGATGCGTAAAGCAATGGTTTTATAGCTCGAATTTTCTCCCACTTTTTTCGCCGTCTTCCCCCGTTCGCAATTTCTCGCGCTGCCTTTCGTTCGCTTTCTGCATCGATGCTTTGCGTACGCCGAACACGTAGCGGTTCGATATTAGCCTTTCATACGGAGGAGACCTCCACGCTCGATCTACATATCGGTTCTTTGTGTAAAAAGGACTGGCAAACAGAATTTAAGGTTATTTCCCAAGAATATAAATGCGGGGATGCGTGTCGCGAGAACCGCACGCCGTAGAACCTCCAAATTTCGAGCAATACTTCCATGGTTCACGCTTCCCTGGATCCACGTGGATGTGCAAGAAAATGCCGACCACAAGTTGTGAGATGTGTTCATATGTTCATGCATCTGTATTTTACATTTATTTGCAAGGGACGAACATATCTACATTTTCCATGTGGGCGCGCATTCTGATTGTTTGCCGATAAAGTTGCACCATTTAAAAAGTGAGACGCAAACTATATATAGGCTAAGGTAATATATTAAATCAAGTTATCTAGAAATAATTCTCAATGTGTACCACAAGTAAATTTCGAATATAATACATAGTTATAAATAACCATGAACTGTCTTAATAAATATTTTATTTACCTGCATGCATATATCACGTTTGCATCTGTCGCAGGAAATGGATCGTTCTCCATTTTTCCATTATCTCGACGAATATCTGGCAAAACGATATTACAATTAATTTTCATCACCGCGTACAGAGTACCAAACGATTCATTCATTTCATTATCCGATAGAGATGCGGCCAATCAAAGGGATGTCAGAGTTTGCGAACGGTTTTGTGCGGGTGATATACAGTCGGATAAAAATCATCAATTCTCAGCGCGGCGAATTAAAGCAAAAGTCCACGCGTGGAAAACGTTTTCCAGCGCGGATTTCCCTGGACACGATTTCCCGTGTTCTCGACTGCTCTATAATGTTATTAATTAAAAAGTTCGGGACAGACAAATGGGAAGCGCTAACGGCAATAGTATAACAGTCCCCTTTTTCCTCTTTACTCCTTTTTTTTCCCGGCACGCAGTTAGGTAATTGATACGGACTAACCGGACCCCTCGTTCTCAACTATTTTACACACTAACGAAATCTGAAATCACGTATATACATTAAATATCCGAGTAATTCGTTACGCTTCAAAACTTCTCCTCGCTTCTAACCACTTGTAGTCATCTCCTCTCTGTCTCTCGGTCTGTCTGTTCTGCCATCTTTCTCGTTCTTGTAGACAGCTGGAATTTATCCTAACAAATGTGTCCACACCGTTTACCCCTACTGCTTGGTAATATACGATAAACATTTCTCGGTTGCTTTTGGAGAAGCAGGGAGGCCCGATGAAAAATATTTATGCGAATATATGCCCCCTGCGAACGCCCGACCTACCCTTCGTTCGGTTGCTTGCCTTTACGGTGGTATGAGGTTCTGAGGGAGGCACCCACCGCGATTAAAATATCTTTTTTCGTGTTAGAAGTACTTTCTGCGATGCGAAAAATATCGAGGAGACCTCGTTTCATTGAACTCAATAGTTAAATATACTTATCTTAAACTTCATTTTGTAAGAACATTCTTCAAGAACTTGCGAAACATATAATTAGTTGAAGAGCAATGCTGTAATTGAACTTAATTGCCCTTTGTTCAAATTTTGTTTGCGTTTCCATGCCTAGTGTTCATCGATTCGACGGTAGTACGTTGGCCGTCGAACGGTATTCTCAATAGATGCTTGCTGCGGCATGCGTGACGCACGCGGATCATACGCACCGACGGTTTTAGTGCGTTATAAATTGGCGTGTCGGCCTGCTTGGCGCCTCTCTCTTCCTCTACGACGACGATGTCTACGTCGACGTCATCGTTGGTCTCGATCGATGAGGATTTCATGGTGCTTAGTTGGCGTTTAGGCCCGCATCCCTGCACCCCTATAGTGCACGCGATCTTCGTGCATTTGCTTATTAACGTAAACACCCGGTTCCTATTATCAGCAAAATTCTGCCCCGCTCCTTATCGCCTAGATCCTTTGAGAAAGGAAAATTATTATTCTCGAATGAACTGTATTCTCTATCCATAGTGAAAATAACTGAAGCGGTTTTATTATTTGCTTCGGTATCTTGAGATTTAGTATTTCCTCACTCACGAATAGTTTTTTGGTTAATTCCTTTAATGCCACACATTGTACAATGTATAATCTGTTATTGAAATAGCAATTAATAATTATCATATTAACGAGCAAGGCCATAAATCTTTTCCGTAGGTGTGTCTCTTAACAATAGGAAAACTGTTGCAGCTTTCGGTACTTCTGATGAGCCTTGATTATTACTGTCGCGTTCGCGTCAATTCTCATTCCTCGCGCAATGGATCGTCTCGTTGCGTCGAACTCGCGAGATGTCACATATCCAGAATACCAAATCGATCCCCGAATAGCCAGCCGAGTTCTGGCCGGGTAGTTTAAGTCAAAGTTTTAATCACTATCGACTTCGGGACATCTCACATCCCGCGGGACTTACGAACCTCTGGAATAGGATCTAGCAAATGGACTGCTGGTAAAGTTGGGAGTATCAGTTGAATGGCTAATCAGTCGTGTGTGTTTATTATTAATCCGAAAACGGCCGAAAATATTTTCTCCGAGAAACCATGTCTTTTATAAGTACGTAATTTTTACAGAACAACGCACTCGTGTCTTCCCAGAAATCCAAGAATAAAATTAAACACTCATTCCATTTAGAATCAACCGTTCGCGGCATCCCTTATCATTCCACGATCCATAATCGACGGGAACGAACAGAGATGCGATACACGGGTTCTTCGCACACGTCCAAACCGATCCTTGCCCCGCCAAATGAAAACGTAGCACGAGGGTGAGTGGTGCCTCAGCCCCATAGACTGCGAAACGAAGTTTGGACCGGAAATACCGTCGCGCGCGGGGTGAACGTACCCCGTGAAGAGGGTCAGGGAGGGCAGATTAATTGATACCGCCGCGGAGAGACTGAGAAGCAAACATGCGAACGGAGCTATCAGAAAAGGAGACCGAGGGCAGGGTGGAATGGCGAGAGGGGCTGTGGAGAGACAGAGAAGGCAAAGAGACGAGGGAAATCGTGCGGAGGCGGTGGAAAGTCGGGGTAGAGGAGGTGGAGGGAAAGTTGTTGGGCTGCTGCAGGGGAAATGCAGTCGCGATGCCTGGCCACCGGCCACTCCTGATCCCGAGTAGCTATTAAACATTCAGCTAATGTGCTTTTCCATTCAGAAAATTGGATATTTCAGGCGCCTGGCCGATATACACTCGCGTCTACCTTGGACTCGATACGCCGGATTAATTGAATTCCCTTGCTCCTCTGGCAAGTTCGCCGTGCTCGCGAATCTCCCCTCGACCGCGAATTTATTAATCGGTCACTTTAGCAGGTACGGGGCATTCCGACAGGTGAGCGCCATTAATTGGGTGTACAGGGCGAGCAGCAATAGTCAGAATCGTGCAGTTTAAATGCGTACGTCGTTTCGCGATTACACTGTTCAATAGTTCCCGTTACATTAATATCTTTCAGATCGTATTATATAAACGCGTATGCACGTGTTATGGGACATCCTGCTTATCAACCAGAAAATTGACTTCACTAATTAAAAAAGAATCTTTTATGCCAATTGAAAGATGCAACTTCTACGTTCATGATCTGTCCCACCTGTTCCTCCCTGGAATTACGAAATCCTTCTGAAATGCTTCTTCGTGCTTGTGTCGAATCGACACACGCGATTCCCGACAAATGGTCCATCTCCTTCCCAGACTCTGGCCACGTTCCATCGCTTCTAGTTCGGAGCTCGCACGTCTTTCGCCACGGCCGCAGGACGTTGGTTCCGTAGGTTGGCTCGTGGAACGAGTTTAATTCGACCACCCTAAGAAACTGGCTGCGGTTGCATTCCTCAGGCAAGTTCCTGATTGTGTCCGGCTAGGTCAGAGTTGGCACGGCAGTGCCGCTAGATGGTGGCCATTCCTACGGCGAGCTGACCACCAGTATTTATGTCCAGGACACAGCCGGAGTATCCAGAGTGTTCCGGGTAGTTTCTCGAAGCTGCGTCCCGCTGGCCCGCTAATGGTTATGGTAATTACCGGCCCTAATTGCGAGCAATGGAATTACAAAATATCAAAGTTCAACGCGCGTCGTTTCCGCTCCCGTCCACTCTCCTCTGGCTGTTCCTTCGTTGTCGGCGAGTCGTGAGCTCGTTCTGCGATCGGGAACAGAGGCTTCTAATTTTCGGTTGGGGAGCCTTCATGGCGATTACCAATGTTGTGTTAACTTGAACTCTTATTTTGTAGTCGATTGGCGATGATTAAATACGATCGCTATCGATTATGGGTGAGGGCGGATCTGAATTCGTTAGGACAAGGTGTGGTATGCATTAGTTTACGTTGACATTAGACGTGTTTAATTGTCGGACTACTTTGTCTACCTGATGGAAGGAAATCGAGGCTGTAAATAATTCGCGCAGAATTACCGTCTGCATCTGGGCAAGACATAATTAGCACGGAATGCAATATAGACTGCGCGATTGTGTGAAAATATTAAACACGTACCAGAAGCTCCAAATCGTCAAGAGTAAAACTGATGTAACACTGATTAAGTAAATTTCGATAATAATATCGGAGCTCAGTTCAATTAAATTTAACCAATTCCTGCATTGAGATAAATACAGCATTAGACGAGACGTTTCGAACGAATACTTTATTATACGTCGGAGATATGAAGTACTTGATAAAAACCCTTTCCCCCCCGAGGTTGTTCCCTAACACTGCGAGAGATTGCACATACCCACTTTACCAACCGCTCTACAGGCATTCACGGAATTTCTATCCGAATGATACAGCAGAGGTAGTTGGCAAAAACACGAGCAGCAAAAGTCTTTGCGTTTAATCCGACGCGAAAGGCGATCGTTTCCCATCGACGGACCGGTTCCTTTTATTATTTCCGGGCCGCGGTTGATTCCGGCTTCGGCTATTCCGCGGGAGTTCGTTTCCGTTCTTTCTTCGGCCGACGCGCAAGCTGACCGTTGCAAAGGCAAAAGTTGATCCGACGGAGGCGCCTTGATGTGGTTATCGCGCCGGGGGTAGCCCGGCTCTTTACCTCCCGGACGCCAGCTAAATTGGCAAATATTAAAATTCTTTCGATGCGGAAGGAGCGTGTACAATGGTTCGTTAAATGTAGGAACTCTCGACGCCCTCTCACCCCACCGCAGCCTCGAGTGGTTGCCCACATTTTAAACCTCCGCGGAGTTTGTTTTTTTTGTGAACGCGCCCCTTCTCCAGCGCGCCCGATTCGAAAAGCACCTCTGATTACTTTATTGTTCTTCATGCCTGCTTGCCCTCATTCGTATCGCGAGACCACTTCCAGGCTATTTCGAAAGCGTAATCGCCGAGGCTGATCGGAATTAATCCTGTTATTAGCAATACATTAAAACGCGAAATTTCAATTGCTTTTTCGTTTGGATCAGAATGTTTCTTTTACGGGTATCTGCAAAGGTCAAGGGAAATGTCGACAATATGCATAACAAATTCATTGCGCGTACATCAAGCGAAATGGAAAGAAGAAATGGGATTATTTTTCATGATGCAATAGTATCCATATTAAGCACATTTATCGCGACGAACGGTTTCACGAGGAATAAATTGTTGAAACGTAGAAGCGAAGTAAAACAGCAGCAGCGGTAATATCTGTAACAAAGCAAAATTATAGGGGGAGAAGAAAATTACGTTGCCCGGCATGCTCGAACCGAACTCACTTGCAGCTAAAAGGGCATGGAATTCTTTCATATTCCACGTTAAAACTTTATTATTCACCCTGCATCAGATTGTCACACATACACGATTCATATCCCATGAAATGACGGAAGGAAGACAATATGGATGTCGCCGCGGGCAATATCGCACGTCCTGCTTCCAATGCGTGCAGGCATGTTTTCATAAATAGATTAATTCCTTTGAATTTTTTAAAGCGACTTCTCCCCGTGAAAATGAAAAAAGTTTCCTCGTCGGCCGGTGTAATTAAAACGCCTTATACGAGGCAAGGAGACCTTACAGACAGCTTTGTTAATCGAGCTGGAGGTGCTCCCGCGTCATTCGCTCGCCTAATAAAAATTAACGGCGAGCAGGTGCAGGGCCGCACGAGGGTTGAGCCTCGTCTCGCTTCAAGGCGGCCAAAGGGTTGCTCCCACGACGAGAGGGCGGGCGCCAAGAAAAATTATAAAAATAATCTGGCCGAGGAGGGGGCAGTCAATTGGGGTGGAAAACTTGCGTAACAAGCAGTCCCGAGGAAATTGCGGGAAAAACCGTTTGCCACGAACGGATGAAAGTGGTGGAGGGCCGGCCAGCAGGGGGGGCGATGGAAACCCCTCTCGCCGGGTTCACGTTGGAAAACGAAAGAAAAATAAACGAGTGCCGGGCTCGTCGATCTGGACCCAATCGTTCGAATAATAATATTAATGTTGCGCGGGAAAAAGCTTGGATCAACGAAGGAACCTAAGCGAACGCTTAAAGACTCCATTTTAGCGATGCCCGAGCGGATATCGTTGCTTTTATCGACAGCAATTCGCGTATAATTTTGTTTTAAATAGCGATACGCTAAATTTGTCGATGGGGAATCGCCGTGGTAGATATGTATTTAATTTATTATTCCAAGGATCACAATGCAGATCATAAATACCCTCGTTTGTATTCGTTATTTTCCAATCCTGTGGGACCATTTAAAGCGACCTCGTATCGATTTCATATCCAATTTCCTTGTATAATGTCGCTCCACGAGAGACTTAATTTCCGTGTAGCTACGGCGCTGTGCATGCAGGTTTCCAAAACGATCCGACAAGTAGCTATTTACGTGCACCATCGCGCTTCTCCAGGGGGTATTGGAGGGAAAGAGGGTGGCGGCGGAGTACGGGGGCGGGTATCCCCAATCCGTACAAGCGAGCTTAAACGGTCCTTGCTTAATACGACACAGGAGGCTAATCTTAAAAAATCCTGAGGAAGATAAGCCGTTTCTGGAGCAAGCTTGCTGTGCCACCCCTGATCTTAGAGGTAGTTACGAGCCACTGTGAACATAGCAGATTGAGCAGCAGCTCTTCTTTTCATTAGCTGATAACTGGATTCCGGGATATGCTTGGCCTACGAACAGCAGGTTAACTTCCCGTGTAAGCACCGTTGCTGGTATCACCGAAGGGTCTGCTATATATATTGCCTCCGAATTAACATATCTTGATAAACCGCTGGGGATGCTACCTACAAATATTTTTTAACTGAACCTTGGTGGGGTGGTAAGTATGATGGAAATTTTTGTAAGCCGTGGATAAAGGCTTGCAATGTAGAGAATGTAAGTTACATTGGATCTTTTATATCGCCGCCTTTGTCTCGTTGACAGTGGAACTTCTTTTTACATACTTCCCGATGTAGAGTAATGAGCATTTTAATTGAGGTGAACGGATATTTGGGACTTGATTCACAGGTACATAGATTTCGACCATTTGTTTATCAATACGAGAACATTTTAAATTTGTTTTGTCATATAGAACATGCTCTCTCGAATAATCTGTATTAATATCAAGAGTTTCCCAAAGATCCACAGAATCAAAAATTGCCAACGACGTTCACTTAAACGCGGCGTTGAAATCTTCATCTTTAATCTCGTAACTAATTATCAACTTTTCACGCGACCTTACGAGAACACTTAGAAGTAGTACACAATCCTCCACTGTAAGAGCCACTTACAGTTAATCGAGGTCTCGGCGGATTTCATTTAGAGCGCCCAGCAGGTACCGATTTTTTCTCGTGGCCCCTTTGTCTCTCGACATTACCCCATAATGCGATTCTCTCATTCGAACGAGGTGTCTCTGGTCGAGCGTCGCAATATCAGCCGTTGGCACCCGTCATCTGCGAGAAGTGCTCAAAGAGATATCCGCGAAACAAGTTTCCCAGCAATTTTCCTTCTTATTCCTTCGGGAGTCCCCGGAAGCGTCCCTTCCTCTCCCATTTCTTCGAATAAACCCTGCTCTCCTTTTCCGTCTATGCTTCTCGCTCTCGATCGAGCCGATGCGATAGAGCACGAATACAGTAGACGCCGATAGGGAGAGCGAGGAGGAGAGCAGGAGAGTTTGCGAGAAAGAAGACAGCTCAAAGAGATGACCGTGCCAGGCCGGTGGCTATAATTTCATTAGCCGCTACGAGACAAATGAGCGAGCATTTCGGGACGCGCCGGTTGGTCGGCAGATTTGCTCCTCGCTTCTGCCTTTCCCGTTTTCGAAATAACATAACACGCCGGGAACGGGATAATAACGCCCGCCGCCTAGGGACCACGCGTGTTTCGCTGAAAATTAATTTTCACGCCGGAAAAATTACGACAACGCGGCTACGTGATTGCTGGGTGCTCAGAAGATTCGATGGACACATTAAACAGTAATTGTACTTCGTTTGGCCCAAGCAGAAATTGCGAGTTACATGGGACAGTTTATTATAAATACATAGTTGGAGGGAGGACAAAGGAAATGTTTCCGCGTGTAGATAGCAACACATAAAAATACATCGTAGATATTTTGAGAAACAAATTTTGTTCCACACAACACAATTTTTCCTTAATTAATTATTGGTAGGTCCGTTTCAGGTATAGTATCGTTTGTGTGCTATGGTACATTTCTGATGTTAACGTGGGCTGCGTTTAACTGGGCAAAGTGATACTTAAACTACATTAAGAGGAGAGAATTGTTTGCACTGCCTTCAACTAATCATTCTGCTGAATTAATTCACTGTACAGGAAACATTGATTCTTCGCTCGTAGCCTCGTGCCACGTTTCTTTATCGTCGCCTGTCTCTCTCTCTCGTCAGCTATTTACCTTGGGAATTACCGGCACACGAAACGCATCGCAAGAAAAACATTAATATCAAACGACGTGGCTGCCGACAGTGCAAATAGAGTATCTTAATGGCACGCCAACTTTCGAGCGGACTTGAGACACGGCAGAAGGAAAACGAGCAAGTATAGATATATCTAACTTCTCGCCAACCCTGTTTGCCTTCTGCTTGGTCCTATTTAGGCTCTCGCCAATCGTATATCTATCAGTTTTACTTGGATTCTATCGACTAATAAACCATTAAACCCTTTAAACTAATAAATCAGCGCACCTGAACATATTCTTAAAATATTATAGCCAGCAGAAATTCGGTAGCGGCAACATTTAAAAGACAACACGAAATACAAGCACCGTGGCCACGATATCGCCACCGCCAATCAATTTGGAAACTCGAGTGATTCCTCTCAACCGATCATACAATTGCGATATCAATTCCCGTAGTCAGTCACAGTGGCGCAAGAGATAGTCGAGGCACTGTACATAAGGCCGAACTCTAAGCTCCTACTTTCATCCAGCTTCGAGAAATTCGCTCTTTGTCCAGGCTGTTAATTCTTTTTCCACCCCCAACCGGCCGTTGCTCGCGGACTGTCATCCACTCGTACGCACCCCGACCTCCTGCGAGGAGTGATTCATATTTTTTTCCCTTTCCCCCACTAGCATCTTTTTTTTTGGCATATTGCGACCGAGGCTGAGTGCCTGGCCCTCACCAAGTAAGGTTGGGGCTTTGTCCAATTAAGCGTCCGAGCTTTTCGACCGTCGGCGCGCACGGCTTCGCATATTTCTGTCTGGAGAGGCGGACAAACGGGGGAGGGTCTCGCCACGTCGCGGAAAAGAGGAAAAACTCTCCTTCGAGCCGACTATTGTGCCGCACCAGCCCCCTCCTTTTGTCTTTCCTCCGTGCACCCCACGCTGCCGCCATCACCTTCGATTCGAGTGTTTCGCTGGCAACTTATCAGCAATTAGCTCAATAATTTCCTTTCGCTTGACGGCTCGTCAACTCGACGGACCCTCTCGCCGTCGTCCTTAAAAATCCTCTCGTGCTGTCGGGCTTCCTCGTGACTCTGGAACGTGTCCCCCGACGGTATTGGTATGGACAGATCGGATGAAAGTTTCTTTTATTATGGATCGTCGTCAGGTTTGATCCTGCGAGGCTGCACGTATAACCGCTTGAAGTTTGCCCGGCGGAGTGGCTTTTTGCTGGTTTACGCGAACCGTTTATAATGTTGCACTTAAGGCAAAAAGTTTGCGCGGCAATCCGTCAGCGAGATATCTTGAGAGCAGAGTTACGTTTCTGAAATTTTTAGGATAGAGCTTAACTCGTTGCGAGGGGGGTAGGAAATTTGTTTAAACTGCATTCCGATGACATCGAGGAGTGGTATTCAATTTATCTTTCTTGATTTTTAATCTTGAAGTATATTAGCTGTCTTGTGTACTTGTCTACTGGTCAATTGATCATCAATATTTAATTATTGATTAAATCAAAAATAAGAATCTCATTGCCCTCAATAACCGCCAAATGTATAGCGAGTCCTTTTAACAATCGGCTTTTAATCCTTTTCCCCGCGAACACAGCCATGAAGAATAAAAGGAATCGTCGTTGGAATAAGTGAGCCAGTCTCTATTTCATCGAACCAGAACGACGGAAAGCTGCGACGTCGTCACTGGTGTATTAAAACTCTCGGAAAGTTTTGCGACGCGGGCCAGATGGCGTCATTATCGGCTTCTTTGCCCCCTTTTGCCACTTTCCTTATGCTTCTCCTCTTCGTTTCGTTATCTGGCTACCAAGTCCTGGGACTGTCTTTAGCGTTAGCGCTTGGATAGGTAATGTGACGCGTGTCTTCCTGGCACCCGAGCTAGATTCACCTTGTGCAAGTCGGTCTCTGAACTTGGCTTGAGTGCCAAGTTGGCCTGGGTATTAAGCATATTACGTACAAGTGGTTTCTGACTGGAGAGGGCATCGGTCATTAGCATGGATAGATTCGAAGGTTATTAGCCATTACTGCCATTAGGCGGCTCTTGTCTTCCCGGACGTCCTCCTTGTTGTCGGGTTCCTCGTATTCGCTGTATTGTTATCGTCCTACATCGAGGCTGACAACGAAACTTTCCTGTAACATTTCACGGTTGAATGCATTAACACTATCGAGACAGTTGCATTTTGTAGGATCTTCACATTACTTTTGCACTGGGAAATTAATTAACGGAGGTCACGGCAATGTAGATAGTATTTCATACTAGACTTATTATTGGCACATCGCTGATTTTGTATTAAATATTAAATATTTAATAATTAAATATTATGTATGAAGCGAACTTAATCAAGTTCTGTGGTTTCAGAAATTATTGTTGGAAAGTGTAGCAACATGACATGTTAATTTAATATTTGAGGTACGGACGGGGCGCTGAACGAGGAGAGACTCAGTTCCTCCATTCCAATACCCAGTACGAGAATAGTCTGTTCATGTTGGACATTTTTTCTGCCAACCCATCAGCGACTCGTCTCACATTGTCATAAACAACCCTTTCGTTGCGGACGTCCCTCTCATTTCCTTTTTCCTCGATTAAAGCCAACTTCCTGGTGTGTTTGGTTCTTCGCGGTGCGAGAAGCTCGATCCATTTCCGCGGACTGATGTTTGCCGGATGGAAAACTTTCGTATCAAAGAGCCACCGAGCTGTCTCCACTCATCGCTAGTGTGTGCGGCTACGGATGTCTCCTATATGAGCGTGTCTTGATGATCTTGGGTATGAGAGACGAGGAAGATGAGGACCGACGGATGTTTGATACGTTGCGGCGTTGCTTCATATTGAATTCTCCGCTCTCCTCCCTTCTCGCACCCCCTCCATCTCCATCCCTCTGTGCTTGCCACTTCTTGTCCGTTTTCTCCCTTTATACCACGAGTGGGAAGACAGGAAGGTGAGGTATCGGCATTCGTACTACCAGGCCGTGAATCAACCGCAAGAGCGATATTCCTCCGGGACTAATCACGCGCAAGTTCTCCCTTGTCATCCGGTGAAATTGATTTGGCCACTTTAAACCGGCGCAGAGAGTTCTATCGACGGGAGTACATACTGGTATTTCTTTCGTCGCATATTGGGCGATACCGTTCGTTTCATCGTGGAAGGGAAGTGCGGTTTCACGCGTGGAGAATTGATAAACTTATAATGGGAATTGTTTTGAAAAACGATCAGTCTATTGGTGAAATTGATATTTAAAATGCGAGCTTGAAATATCTTGCTTCGCGCTTGCCAAGCCTCGGTAATATTGCATTCATTGTAAGCAGATGGGACGAATTGTATAAAATAGGCAGTGGAATAAGAAATTCGTTATTTAAACCTATAACAACCGCCCAAAATATCCACGGCGAAATAATTTGTACGACTTCATCGTGCGATGGCAGCTCTTAAAATGAATGTGCCCCATTCACAAACATCACAGTCGTCCCGACCAATTACTTCTCGAACTCCCGGCCAACTCGAATCGCAAGGCATTCGACTTCTTCAGTGTTACTTCTCGCGCCGTGGCGCGGCGGCCAGACGAGCCGGAGTTCCCGGTGAAATAGCGAGACGCCAGGAAGGTTGCCGGAGGATCCCATAGGAATTCGTCATCCTTCGTGGAGTTTGTCCATCGGGCGGAGGCCGTAGCTACATTCCCGCCAAATGCTCGGTTATTTGTGTGACAAACGAGAGATGTCAGGGTTACCCAACCCCCGTCAAAACGCTCTCGTTCCCTCTGCGCTCGCACTGCCCCGTCCTTCCCCACATGTTCCACGTAGTTCGCGTTTAATCCATTGATTAATTCACTTGGTTCCTGCGTCCTTTATGATTAGTCGGCCCTTTACTGCCACTTTCTCTCCTGTACACACGAGCCGGAACTAATGCGGTCAGCCTCTCCAACCCTCTTCTTAATGCGCCGCTACTGGCGGCTGGCAATTTTTCTGATGCCTATCCAGAGAAGCAGCCTGAACGAAGAACGACCATGTTAGACGGATCGACGGTTACGGATGCCGTAGATATGAAAAGAGATTGGCGGCGTAATATTTACGAGGGTAATATGGTAGAATTCTTGGATGGCGTGAGACGTCCCTCGACGAGCCGAATTAAAACGATTCGAGCCGTTTGATTAGACAGTGGATAGTTGCAATTGCGTTTGTTACACAGGGTGAAACGCGAAACCTGATCAGTCCCGATTATTCTATTGTTTGCGGGCGGATCGACCATTCTTTTATTTAGTACATGTAACATGGTCTAATGAGAGGTTTAAGATGATTGTAATAAACTTTCTGTCAAACACTTTTTGTGCTGCTTTCATGGTCTCCGTCAGTTGTGTTTTTTTTTGCAGATAATGTTACAATTTTGATTGCATCTATCTTTTGGGGTAAAATAAATACCCCGGTGGTAGCAGTTATCGGTTTATTTTTACTGTTTCACAACGATATCATTCGAATTATTCATAACCGTTAAAGATAGCGGCTTTACAATCTCGTAATGAAGTTTCAGCGACGAATTAAGTATCTACGATCTGCAATTTGAGTACTTTTCGTCGACGTCTCTAAGCGAGGTCCACGTGGCCAATTATGATCCGACGAACATAGTAATACGGCGATTCATGTTGGAAAAGTGGCTGTAAATGTCATTGCTCTATTCTCTGGTTCCCCAAGCTGTCTAGTGAGCCGTCGCGTTTATGGGGTATTAATATTTTATTCTGATAATTCGAAGTCATTGAGGGTCAATGAATTCGTGGAGGTTCCCATTCAATTGACCGAATTGTTCAGTTGAATTGCATTTGAGAGAGTAATAAGTTTGTTTTTAGGAGAAATTCAATGTTCGGAGAATGAGAGCGAAAAAAAGGTGGGGGGGGGGAAGCAGAATAGAGTTTGGCGGTCATTAAATTCGCGATTCGTCATATTCAAACGGCTCATAAAATCCTCACAGTCAGTTCCTCCAAATTCACTAGCAATTTTCCTAACGGAGCCATTACAAACGCACTTTCGTTCTGTTTACGAGCAGTTTGGTCGTGGCGCGAAGAGGATACTCGATTTATCGCCATTCGAATTGCGTGTTTTTTCCTACCTTTACATAATGCATTCGTCGACTAACTACTTCTCGCTCGGCAATAAATTTAAATTAGTTTCAAATCGTTCTAATTTGAATTATATTCCTAGACCAAAAATTCGTCCAAATTTAGTAGCAGAATAATGTTACTTACTCTGTAAGTAACTTTTTATTTCAGGATGTGTCGTCTTTGACTTCTCTGGTCTCATTGTCTTTTTGCTTGTACTTTAAAAAACAGCCACGTTGTCTCGCGTTTGCGCCTTATGTATCGAAATGCCGTGCATACGGAAAAACTAAACTTCCTTCGTCCATGGATTCATTCAGAATTCTGGAACATTTTATTCGTCAATAATCAATTTGTTCATCAAACAAAATTCAGTATACAAAAGCTGGAGACTATTTAACTTTCTTGCCAAACAAAAGGAATGTTGCACCCCAGCTACAACAAATTCGTAACTTTGTTCTAATAAAGTTTATCACTTTCTATTTCGGTGGGATTAGTTGGCCGTTCCATAACAGCGTTAAACTGCAAGATTTAGGAAATTTATTCTACTGACATTGAATTCGAGCAATAGTTCGTAGACTTACCAGTGACCTGGTAGTAGTTTACTTTGAATACACTCGGCAGAACACTGAACTATGAGTTCCAATGCAAGTTTTCGGGGGGGGGGAGGGGCAGAAGTTTCGAAGGAACATTTTCCCTAACTCGAATATTTTGCGTGCATATGTAGTTGCGGCAATGTCAACTCGCGATTAAACGGTCCGCCACGGGACCTTAGGCGAAACTTTCTTTTCTTTTTTTTTACCTCTTTTCTTCTACCTTTTCATACTTTATTTTGTTCTTCCCTTCGAATGTTGGCTACCACGGTGCCCTTCTTGGAAACAAGTGGGCTCTGACCGTTGCGCGCGAACTTGTTTAACCGGGCCAAAGAAACTGTAGCTGAACTTTCCCAGTTTTTATGTCGGCAGGTTGAAATCGACTTATCGAGCAGGTTGAAACAAAGTTCAAAGCCACATTATCTCGGCAAGTTTCATTTTGAACTTGTTCCGAGTATTGTGACCGTCGTTCCAAAAATTTTCAAGTCGTAGACATCGTTTTAGAGAATGTCAGTTCGGTTGTTGTCGTCCTCTGAATCTTTTCCATGAGTTATAGTACAACTTGTGTAGCTAATTACTGATAGAGCAGAATGAAGTGGTTTAATCGGCATTTAATAGTAGCCTTTGGTGATCCCATACTTTAATATTAACATCTTCGTCGGCCATGGTATATAAAACAATTTAATCTTGATTTCTTACTCTAGATTATTAAATTAAATAATTAAATTAATTCCAAATAGCTGTATCAATTTGCAAACTTATCAAACTCTTCAGCTCTAATATTGTACAAATTTTTTATTTACTAAATCTGTTTTATAGATATATTACCGTTGCGCTAAGATTCCATCTCTTCGTAGCATTATAATAAAGGCAACGTAATTGGTTAATCAAAATTCCATCGCTAATCGATCAAAGGATCAATTTGAAAGAATATTCTTCAAAAGGGGAGTTTTAATTTAAGAAGGAATATTTGATGCACGAGAATTCCATTTCATATCCAAAGTGTACGCTCTCGTGTCCATCGCAGCCCCCGTTTCGCTTCTGTTTTCGTGGCCGTCGTTATACGAACGCGCTGCTGCATTTGGAAGGCGGACATCCCTTGGGACGTTTCGTGTGACGCGAATACGTATCGGTTGTTTACTCGCCATGCTATTTTCGAGGCGATACGTCAATCCGATATTCGAAAAAGTTTCTCAGCCACGTCGCAGGAAAGTCGTGGTCCGTGTTTTCTACGGAGGAAAGGGCGCTTTCTGCTCCGCGACATTTCTCCTCTCGCAAAATCGATCTTAATGCTTGGCGAACGAGAATCGCGTACCCATAAATCGTTGATCCCCGGTGCAAGAATGTTCGTTGCTTTTATTTTCCACGTGCTCCGTTGCTTCTCAGTTTTATTTCGGAATACGCAGCGGTCATGCATTTTTACGCAAACAATTACTTCCATTAGTAATCTACTAATTTATTTAAGCACGATGCATCACTTGAAATATATAATAATAAGTATAATTTTTATTAGACATGAGGCTCACGCTGAAAGAAGTGACGAAAAGTAAAGTTCCTTACATCCTAATGTTAGAAGATCGCTCAAAGCTCGCCGTAATACATAATCAAGTACTTCTCCAACGAGGTTAGCTGTTGAATCGTAAGCAACAAGTTTCTGACCCTTGTCAAATCTTCGGGAAAAAAGACCGGCCGGTGTACGATGAACCGGGCATTAACGTGGCTTTTAACGAATCCCGAGAAATCCTGAGCCGGACCGCAGGGTGGCCGCTCGTTAAAGCGTCGTCCACGTACGTAATTCCTCGAGTTCGCAAGCTCGCCGTGCGAGAAGCTCGTGGCTGATCCCCGCGCATGAATAAGCCGTTACGACGTCGCACTCTCTTCTCTTGATAAATAGTTCACCACGTATGAGAGTTAGGGCAGCGTGAAGATAAATGACAATAAAAATAGGACTCAGGACGGTAGATTATGTTTGTAGAAAACGAAGAAAATATGTAAATCACTCTGCAAAAAGGACCCATTAAATGATGACGGTGCGACGTAACAAGTGCAGCAATATCGCCAAATTGTTTAATATTAATTACCTGTCAAAGTTCGTAACATAGAAACGTGTATTAATTGATTAAAGCTTTTCCATTCACATTCACCAGCACCCCTGTTGAATAGAAAAAATTCCTGGATTATGTCGAATGAAAATTGCGAACAAAATAAATTAACGACCATTTAACGTCAGACACAGAATGTTCATATTGTAGTTTATTCTTCCAACAATTGGTAACTTTAGATTACCTGCAAAATGGCAAACTACGGCAACCATATAGGACGCAAGCGGAAGGGAGAATTAGAATCGAGGACGAAGGAAACGCGGGAACGTGCGCGATACAGCCATTCGAAGCTTAGCTTTAACGTAAACCGCGTGTACACGCTCGCATATATTCTTCCGTCTTTCTCTTCCACTCGCGTTCACCGCTCGGTTCTTCTTACGGCGATCCATGTGATAGCGTTGCTAGCCTGGCTTTAATCGGCCCTCGTAAATGCCTGACGAGTTTATAATTTCGAAGTTCCGCCCGCGCGACTGTCTGAATATTCCGCGGGAATTTCGACGCTCCGTATCCGCGCCGCTATCAGCGATGACAATCCACGGGATAGGGCGGTTAGAAAACTCTGATCAGAGATTAAACTCGGAAGGGAAATTTAATGGTGCTTGGCTGGAGCAAGCTGGTCGATATTGATGAGCTTCGATTGTTCAAAGGTGACAGAATTCTCTGAATATTTACTCATCTTATAATTACATAAAGCGAGTCTCTTAAATATTCATACATTATCGGTAAAAGAAATTTGCTGTAATTGAGCGACGCGTTCGAGACTTTCCAATATATTTTTTACTATAAATGAGTTCACGTACGAAGTTTATTTCGACCATGTTTTAACAGAGTTGAATAAGCAACAATAAAATTGCATGAATTTTAACTTGCCATTAAACGCTTCACTTCGGCAGATTTCTTGGATAGACAGCAAGCGTACGAATACTTATAAAACCGGCTGTATTTATATGATGCGAATCTGGGATAATTGAAAATATGTGAATAATTGGAGTTTGAAATTGTCTTCGGTGGACAAAATTTTGTAGCTCGTATCAAACGGAGAGGAAGTTTCCACGGTCAGTTTTGTCAGTCTTGTCAGCTCGTCCGTTACCGTCCATTGCTTATAGTCCGCGGCAGGAAGTTTTTAAAGTTACGTTGTCACGTGCTGCCCTTTTTCCGAGGTTTCTTTGACATCTGACGCTGACGTTCTATATCCGCCTTGATTTCAACAGTCTATCGCAACTTTTTCTAGCTCTCTCTTCGTTTCGCGAATACTAAATAAACCAGCATGTTTACGTTTTATTATCATAAAGACTACCACCGAGCTGTCCTAGAGCAGGAGTATTTTCTTCCTCTACAATCTAGAATAATATGTCGTACAATAATTTGCAAATATCGCAGTAGAACTTATCTGCAACGATGTTTGCTCCCGTTGCTTTTCTCGGGCATTTAGAAATTGCTTAAGCAATAAATTACGCATAAAACGGCCACGCCGGCCCCGCGAGATAGCGGCGTATCTTTGCGGTACTTATCGACCGCGATCAGTCGATTTATTATTACGTGAGCAACGGTTCGAAGTGATACAGCCAAAAAGCTTGAACACAGCGTGCGCGTGCTCGTTCTTCGCGTACTAAACAACTGCGCCACGTACCGCGTTGGCAACATGCGCGATCTTGTCCCAAGAGAAATCTGCATCACTCGAAAAATTATTGGTCACGTTCTCGGCCGTGCATTCGCGACGGAAATTCCTCAAGGAACGAATACAGTGTTCTGCCTTGCGAGTTTCATACACATTATAATAAATGAAGCCAAACACTCGAATGGCATCCGTTAACCAAGTTGTACACGCGTTCCATACCTGACCGCAATAACGACCACATACATTCTCTATAACCAACCCCTTCTCCCGCAACATTCAATCACGTCCCCAATCCAAACGATCGTTTCGCCCGTAATTCACCATCGAAATTAAACCGTTTCGCTCGCGACTGCCTAGCGCCCGCGGAACTGTCGCGGCAAGAGCGATTTCCGAAATCCTCGAGTTAGCGACCGGTAAAAATAAGCACGGGAAGATTCCGCTCGTGTTCGAGGACAATTTATTTCCCCGGCTGGATGACGCATTGTGCCGCTTTATCGCCGTTCGGCAAATACTTCGCCGTGCCGTGGGGGTGAGTGCGTGGAAACGATACGGCTCGCCGCGGTCGTGCCTGAACGAATGGGTTGAAACGAAAGCGAGGAAAAGAGACCTACGGGGACGACAGAGGTCCGCTAATACTCCGATACGTATGTTCTTCGTGTTCTTCGTTTCGTGGCTGGTATGCAGTACGGCAACCCGGGAGAAGGTGGCCCGACTCGAGCACCGAGGGGGTTGGGGGCTGTGATGGTAGGGGCGGCTCTGATTTACCGAGGCAATCGCTCTTTATTTCTCTCCAGGCGGCCCTCCCGCCCACCCCACTTCGATAGATATCGCCTTGTAATAGCCCTCCGTTACCTGAATATATCCGCCCCGCGAAATTTATTAGACGAACTGGATGCTGGCTTCGCGGGCTGCCTCCTCGTTGATACTTGACGTTATTATGTCGTTCATTGTGTTACTGGTACTGTGTATTGTTATTTGTATTGTGAATTGGATAAGGGTTTGGTAAGAAATGACGGGGATGTTGAATGGTGTTGGACGGTACGCGTGTTTTGTGATAATGAAGCTCTTTTCTTGAACAGGTATTGCTCTTGATGGTTACTGTTGCTGATATTTTTGTTTGTTTATCAGTGATGTGCGCAACGAGTGGGGTGCGTTACTGTCTATTATTTACTGTGTATTATGTGCATTATTATACCTGAATAAAATGGCTGGAATGTTAATAAGTAGAGCATAAGATAAATGAAAATTGGTTTCCTTAAATGCACTACTTTAAGTAACAGCAGGTTGTTCATATGCATATGAGATTCATGTCCGGTATTTATATCTACAATTTTCAGTTGTTAAGGGAATATAAAATTGTATGCCGTCGCTGGCCCTTTTGGCAGGAAGTGTTACAGATGTAATCAGGATGCATTCAATGTTACGTGTATAATTGCAGGTAATACCAATGCATATCGAGCTGCCAAGCCTGGCACCTTCGCCACCCTCTAGCTTTTAAGGGTGCTCGCGCACCGAGCACGCAACAATTAGCTCTTATCGATCGATTAATCGCCTGAGTAAAATCGGCCTCCATGGAATTTCTAATTAAAATTCGCTGGAAATCATTCTGTGCTTTGATTAGGCTTAATTAATGCGACGGGCTTTGATTAAGTAATCCATTCGGTTTACGCGAAATCATGAGATTAAGCATGCATTTCTTTTGTATGAGCGTGGATGCATTTGTGCGGAAAACGTGCTACTAGATGGATTTCTTTTTAATTTCTAGTACGCCATCAGTCACTTACGTTTACGATTGCAATAGTATCCCTGCAGTCATTATTCATATTTAATTTTTTCGAGTAGATACATTGATAATTATGCAAATTGAATTAAAGGACTATTAATTTTAGAAATTGACACAATTAAAATGATTTTAATAGGGAACTTTCATCAATCTATGACCATCACCACATTTTTTAAGGGCTAGTACTTCTTTCTTTGATGCCCTTCGTTGCTTGATGATCATAGTCACCCCCAATATCTTCACCTTAGACGAGGAATATTTAAGAAAGCACAATTTCTTACTCAAAAATGCAAAGGGGCTGAGTATCTGGCTTCAGTTTTCCGTCGTCCGAGGGCAGCACACTGTTCGTATTCTGAGATGCCCCATTAAAAGCACCCCCTGCTTTAAAGTAGGTTTGCTACCCCTGCCGTGCTTAATTCCCTCGATGTAATGCTCTCCCTCTTTTTTGCAAAGCTTGACTCGGATGATATGCTCGAATACGTGACACTTCCCATAAAAAAATGTCGTGTGTTTCTTCAATTTTACACGCCATATTCAACTTCATTCATTATATTCGGTGAAATCAAGTGCTTGCACGTGTACCACGAAGTATATGTATACTTTATAATCCAACTATATGGGGGTAATATAAATATATCAAAAATGTATTTCGTTGAGTGATGAGGTTTGTAAATATAAAAGTATTTAAATAATTAGAATCGTTCAGGCATATTCTGGTAACCAAAATTAAAAATAAAAATTTAATTCATTATTCTACACTGTTACATGTTTCACATTTAAAGGATAATCGTTCTGTGTATTTTCTCATTCATTTGTGACCCTTCGAAATGATTCCCTCCGTCAATGAAAGACCGAAACGGTCTGTACTGTCATTGTCCGAACGATCGTTATCCAGACACGCTGTGCCAAGTACGAGTAATCGTACATTATCTGGAATCTCAATTAATGGCACTGTCCTTATCTCCAGATCATCCCCTTATTATCGACTAGCACATTGTTACCCAGATCTCCCCAAATTTATCGCTCTTTTTATCGTTCGACATTTTAGTGCATGGATGAAACAAAAAGAAAATCGTGTAGTGCTCTATTTCTCTACCATACTATTGAAATGTTCTTGAAAATACCACTATTAAATTTGTCATCAAAATTAATTCAATTAAGCTATTCAGTATATTAACAGAAATAAATGTAAACGTTTGGTATAGTATGGTTCGAATTATAATAAATCAGGTAATTCTTACACGTTTCATTCAGAACCCGTCATGCAATTGCTACAGTTTTCAACTAATTCTCCTCGTCGAGGTTTCTACATTTTATACGAAAATTTGATGAACAATTAAAGTGCCGGTTGCTTCTGTTTGTGAAAAGCTACGCGAATGAACAAGTCTTATACTGCACTTGCAGCCGGTATTGTCGAAAGGACCAGGGAATGCGAAGCCCTGCGGATCTCATCGGCTAAACAATAGGACATCGGTACTCTGCAAGCAAAGAGAGCGTCTAAAGGGCCGAACACGGGTCCGGTTCTCTGAATGGAACTAATAACTGAATAACCGACAAAAATCGCTGCCGGCTGTTCAGCTTCATTTCGGCGCACGTTTTCAGGTGCACAATGAACTACCGCCCCGAACCGCTTACTCGGGCTCTATACTGCTGCTTTTTCGTTTTCCCTCGAAATTCGACATATTGCATTCGTTAGCCTCCCGGGTCGTGGAATTCGTCGATGTTGAGCTGGTCAAGACCCTCGTGTTTGCACGGTCTCTGAAAATTCACGTGGCTAATTGGAAAGAACAAAGCAATATTGACTATTTTAATATGTATACAGAAAGGTTTGATATGTGCCAGTTAATTATTTTAGAATACTCAGAATAATATCACAGTTAATGAATTATAATTCCAGGATTCTGAAAAATCGTTAGAAATTTAATCTCGAGCTGGTGCAAATATTTAGTTCTGTTCAAGGGACGCTTATTTCACGTTTTAATAAGGACTATTCACAGTAGTTCAAAATCGTTCAAATGTTTCACCGTCTCGACCACAGGTGGTTTTTTCAATCCCCGACAATTCCAGATAGGGATCAACCGCCGAGGATCAAGATACACACGGGCTCGCGTCCCAAAACAGCGTTCGCTGCGGTCGAGTCTATGAGATTGAACTTAAACCTAACCTTGCATACGCTCGTCTGTGCGCGGAAACTTCGGTCGAGAAACTTGCCGGAAACCTTGGAAACTTCGATCCACGGGGGTAGGCGTAATTAAGACGTCTCGAAGAAAATCTCGCGAGCTCCGACTCACGGTGATCGTGCGTTCGGTGGCCATGTTTTACCTACGATCGAAACCTGTTTGCCTGATTAATCGACAAAACGACCGAGACCAAGCAACTTTGACTGCACAGCGGCTGACCATAAATTCCATAACGTTTAACAAGCAGTCACGAGAATTATGTAAGGGTGGGTGTGCGCCCGTTTATAATTCGTTTGGTGATCAATACACCGCGACGAACGTTAATCTTTGGTCAAGAGAGGAGCAAACACGAGCGGGGGATAATGGGAGATGGCAGATCGCCGTTCGTGCGTGCCTGTGTTCTAACGCATCGCGGGCCTTCCGTTCAAATTTATATTCTCCCTGCCAGATAAGGCACACTTGCTATCTGGCCTGGGTGGCGTCGACGTCGCGGCCAAACTGGACGAGGGTGAACCGAACGCCGATCCCTCCGCCTCTTCACGAAATGTTTGTTCTATGGTATCGCAGATTCTGCTGAGTCTCGAGAAAGGGAAATGATTTTCTACTAATCTGTTCCTGGTACCCTTGGCTTTCTCGTTCTCGGTTTCTAGATTACCAGATAGGTTTGCCATGGCGAGGAGATAACGGATATGACGGTGGCTTTTTGCTTTTCTCAGCGAAATTAATTTCTTGCAATATTTGAAACACTTACGAATAGACCGATTCATTCCTGAATAATGAATAGTATCGCGTTGATAGGTGGAGCAATGTGTTGCTTGCGAATATTTTTGTTTTCTACATTATTTAACTATGTGCTTATTATCATTATTTTCGAGATAAATAGATTACTACCGTATCGAAAAGCTAATGACTGTTTCAAAGATACTCAGATCATCACGCAGGCCGACTTTATACAGTGGGTATCTGTTAAAGAGTACGTGTCTCTCGCTGTGTTCACAAGATCATCCCCCAGTAGAACCCTTAATGAGTTCAACAAGCATTGATCGGGTCGAAATGACCGCAGAGGATTTCGCGGGTTCGTTTCAGGGTTTATCAATATCGCGAGGGGTTAATTGATCAAGTCCCTTTCGTCGTGGCTATATCTCTGACGAAGGGCTGACGTCACCTAGTCCATAGTACACGGCCCTGGCGATCCTGATTAGCATTAACGATTCATAGACCCGGGACTAACTAGGGTCGTCCTACGACCTCTCGCCATCTTCTACGCTTCCTCCTCGTCCCCCCACGTGTCTACCTACCACAAGTTATCACGCCCGTCGACAAGGATGTTATCTTTCAAATTCGGCCATCGCTGAATTTACATAATGCTTCACATTCTGACAATCCTCGTCTCGAAATAAATAAGTCGCCGTCCTCGTCGTTACTAAAGAATCGTCGCCTCTGGAGTTTCGCTCGAAAACATTCCACTGTCCAGCGTCCGTCCAAAATCTTCCGAACCCCCAGCAACACTGGCAATGAGCATTTCAATAAACCCAGCGCATCCTGATAATTTGTTGCGAAACTACCCTCCGCCATCAGCCATCAGCGCCCATCCGCCGAGAACCACTCGACGTTCACAAAACCCATTCAGAATGAGGAAAATCTTCGCACAATCGACGCGGTGACATGTAATTTCGCGCGATACGTAACTCGTACTCCGCGTCAACATGTTAGCGCGTCTTTCAATGGGAGAACGAGCGTCCACCATCACGGCCGGCGGTTATTACGAAAGGGCAGACCCCGGGGTCTTTCGATGTCCTGCAACGGTCACAGGCCGATCTCCAGGGAGGTCCTTCGAATTTTCCAGTCGACGGAGGGAAGCTTGTCGGCCAAGTTGCATATTACCATTTCTCGATTCGATGTGCGAGGTGAAGCGGCATCGGGTAGGTGCGTAGGCACACGCACGCACACACAAACACACACACACACACCCTCTTTCGCTTATTCGCACTGTACATCGGCGTTAGTCCCTGTGGCATTAGACAAGGGTATCGGGGATGCTCGGGGGTGCTGCTCGTTGTGATTGGTGTGGGTCCGGCTGACCATTTGAATACACGGCACTGTAATCACGACTCCGCCACATCTCTCTCTTTCTGCCTCGCTTTCTGACACTCCCCCACGGCCTGACACTCTCTTTGCCTATCGCATAGTCATCGCGCCTTCTCACCCCCGCGCCACACGCCTCACTGTCCGGGGAATACCTCCAGATTGCTACCGCCGTCCGACATCCTCTCCATTCGTTTCCATCGTCGCCTCGCCGGACCTTCTCGACGATACCGCGAGGACAGCCCACACTTGCCACAGGCTGGATCCGTGGATCCGTTCCCGGTGCTCCACAGTTTTCTGTCGCCATTCATTTTACGCTGTCGCCGTTTGGGCAGTACACGAATCGTGAGCGCGAATATATTTCATCGGCCCCCGTCGTGGAATGCCGAATGACTGAATTCTATGCAAGCTTGCATTTATTCCGTGCTTGCTATTCGAATCCGTCGTGTACGATTGCCGGCGATCAAAGAGTAACCCTTCCTCCGTTGCATGGAACAACCGCACAAGCGTGCATTTAGGGCATCGTCGTCCGTCCCAGAAAGGAAATTATCCAGGAGACGTCTCGTTGGATTTCCCTCGTTACCGCGTCATCCCGGATGTGAAAATGCTCGCGTAACCGGTCCCGAATTTGCATGCTCGCCGCTCGAAGGCAGCAGGATAGGTCGTCGTGCCGTGGCTGTTGCCCCGTAGCATCCTACGCCACATCGCCGTCGCCAAAAAGCGTCTCGCATCCATTTTAATGGATTCGCCTACGCGACAGAGCAAGCCGGCGTGCCCAAAGAGGAGCAAGACGCTTGGTCCAAGACCAGGCGCAGGACGGACCAGGATAGACAAAGCGTCGGGGGCATCGCTGTTACCGTAAGCCGGCAAGTGAAACGGAGAGAACTGAACGAGGTGGAAATAGGGGTGGGCAGAGGGGGGTTGAGGCGGGGAGGGCGCAGGTAGTTACGACAGCGAAGTCTAACACAGAGACGCGGTAGGACGAGGTTGAGCGTGTAAGCGTTGCACTTCCACATTCGCGAGTACGTCATGTAGCCCGGCTACTTTGCCTAAACATTTGCTCGGTGCTTCACCTGCTAGGAGCCTAACCCTTCGCTATTTCATTAAATTAGAAGGAGGCTGGTTGGTTGGCTGGTCGGTTCGTCGGCTGCCAGGTTGCCTCAGACCTGCAACACTGTCGGCCTCTCTCTATCTTTCTCTCTGGTATCCGCGAAACCGCCGGAAACTTTCGCTTTTACCGTCATTTTATAATTCATGGCGTCGTCCTGTCGCTCGAATGTAAC
Source organism: Nomada fabriciana (assembly GCA_907165295.1). NCBI lineage: Eukaryota > Metazoa > Arthropoda > Insecta > Hymenoptera > Apidae > Nomada > Nomada fabriciana. Next base: position 9,374,156 of record OU015695.1, read on the forward strand.
GCGGGTCGCCTTTCGTAACGTCGCGTCGTGCCGTTGAGTAAAGAGGGTTGTACACTCTCTTCCTCTTTCACCCTCGACGTATGTTCCTCTTGCTTGGCATGGTGCTGCTGTTGCTTCCATTGTCGCGCTTTCGTGCGCGCGCCTCGCAAGTCGCTCGGGCAAACGGCAAAGGTAAATCATGCATTTTATTATCGGCAACGGGGGATCCCCGGGAACGGGCGCTTGTTAGAGAACCTAAACCGTCGGACGTCTCTTTTTTCTCTGTTTCGCTTGGGCACATGGGGAGCGAGATGCCGTCGGGGAAAGTGTAACGAGTCGGGCTGACACATATTTGTCTCGGATGCCGTTCAAACCCGCCTTGCGTATTTTTAGTATCTTCGCTTCCTGTCCCGTCGATAGCGCTACCTGCTGGACACGCTGTCACGGGAAACCGTGGAACGGGGTGAATCGTTAGTTCGCATTGAACGGGTTGGCCACGACAGTTCTGATTTGTTCGGTGCTGTATAAAGGCTGGAGATTCGTAAGTTGCTGCAATTGTCGTTGTATCGCTGTGTCGTATTGGTTCATGAATTTTTATGCATCGACAAGTATGAGTACTATTCTTCAGGTTTGTTTATACGTGCGTACAAGTGCGGCCTGGTACCAATTTAGCAAAAATATTGAGTGATATGGAGGGGAGACTGGGCTGTCCTGACACGAGGGGAGGCTTGATACAATTTTATAGTTTCTAACTAATAAATAAAAGAGACTCGTTGATACATAGAGCTTCCAGCAGGTCGCAGTAGGTGAGGGTTGTTTCTTTGTTTGTATACAATCTATTAGAACGAAATCAAAATGTTTAAAGTGTTTAAAATTATTGCACGACATTAATTACACTGAATTTGGATAATTGATTTTGTCTTATTCGTTCAGTTTACTGTGTCTTACATGCGAGAGTTATGCAACTATATTTTTAGTCAACTGAATTATGGTTTGATAGAAAAATGTTTTTTCTTGGTTACTTGGGTAGATTGAAGGCTATATTGGAACATACACCGCTGCACGCTTAATACCTTAACTGGAATAAGTCCTGAGTTCTACCCCATTACGTCTAAGCATGCTGTCCCTATCCCATCTTTGCATCACTATAATACTGTGAGCCGCTGCCTGCCCCACGCCATGTACCTTCGAATTCTCTCTCGTCTTCACCATAAAGCGTCCCTTGGCCTTCCCTCTTGATTATTTTCCATAGGCGTAGGGCCTAATTAAGATACGTTTATCGTCCCACGTCGATTATGGGCAGACCTCCTGTTTTACTTGCGTAATCATTTATAATTGATTGTTACACAATCAATTGATTCCCAAAACATTCAACCCAAATTTGCCCCTCGTTCCCCAACCAAAATCCCGCGGAACTAATTGAAGAAGTACAAAAATGTCTGCGATCGGTAGAGGGATTCGAAGATAAACTAACCATAACTGTACCATAGTTAAAAGTATTTTTTTCGCTCGAGTCAAAGGGATTTCTATGTTAAATGGTGAAACGTATATATTCGTCATTGGATATGTTGTAATTATATAGCAGTCCTAAAATGTAGTCTATTCGGAAGGTCTTGCACCCTTCCAAGAAGTTCGACGTCAATCCTCATTGTCTTGGCTGCGGGCGTTACGCCAATGCCGAAGGGTTGAGATCGACCGTCGCTGGGTGTCTCCTCTCTTTATCTCCTTGCACAGATTTTAATATAAATTATAATCTAATGTCGTTTCTTAATACCTTTCCATCCCCCGTCCACCGTCGTTCTTCCTACCCCAAAACGGCAGGGTCATTATTAGGGATTTCTCATTACGCGATCAATCATTCCCGGGGATCGCGAACCTAATTTCTTGCGTCAATTAATATCGCGATGCCGAGCATCGACAGAAGGCTGTCGACGTTGTTCCTTTTCTTACCCCTCGATCTCGTCATCCGTTATCTCTGTAATATTCAAGCTCCTTCTTAACGATACGCGACACTTATTCTCGCTGAGCTTCTTCGCATTATTCGAATATCGATCAGCCCTTTGATATTAACTTAAATAACGTTGTGGATTCGAAACTGAATATTGTGCATGCATTCGTTTAATTGAGTTTCAAATACAGCAGTGCGATTTCAAAAGAAATATTCCAAAATACTTCATTATTGATTCAGGTTAAATGAAGATTATTAACGAAGGGACGCGCGTAATATAATAAAATTGTTCGTTATTAAGCAAGACAAATTTACGAGGACTCTTTGATTACGCGCGTGCTTAAATATTTTTGTCCGCAGTTACATTATTAGCGAGTATTAACGTGGCTATTCAGATCGACAATCACTGCCTTCAAAATGTGCTTACTTAATTTTCCATCATTGTTCCATCGAACTTTCCGTGATCCACCTTTACGCAATACGTCACGATATACAAGTTAACAATGTTCGAATAATAAGATCTATTACCAGCGTACTAAAATAAATCTCATGCGATGAATCCACCCTTCGTTTCTGGTGACTCCACCGATCGATCTGTCCGTTCGTCTAATCTACCCAATAATCCCTCCCTCAGCCATTAAAATTCAACATTCGATACGAAACCAGCGCCCATCGAGGAACTACTTTGACCAAAAAAATCGATCAGGGCTGCGAGGTCGACGAGAGAAAAAAAAAGAAAAAATTCTTAAGAGTAGATCTGCGAGGTTGATTTCGCGAAGAGCTTTTTCGACGCCCGGAGGTGATACGATGGACGGGGGGTAGAGATAGAGAACAAACCGATGGATTTATGTCTCGGACCAGGAGGCATCATAGTCCTCTCCCCCGCGATGGATCCATGCGGGACAGATATATGTTCTATGTGCCTCCATCTCTCTTTGCTTCTTCCCTCCCTGGTGTTTACCCTGTTACGCAACGCCCCAAGTTCCCGTATTTACGTACAAATACGCGCGTACGGATACGTACACGTGTCGTTCATGTTTGCCTTCTTATATCTGGCCATATCTCGTCTTGTCTGGCGGCTAGCCTCGAGTGTTCACCGTAGAACGCCTTCCGAAATCCTATCAGCAACCCCCTTGGAGAATTTCGAGCTGCCCGACCCGTATATCTGCTCTTTCACCATTACACTGAATTTTGGAACTCGTGGTAAATACGATTTCGCTGAAATTGCAGTAATCTGATTCTTTGCATCGCAATAGTAGAAACGTGCGCTTCGTTGATAATTGTGAATGCAATGAGATTTTTAAGTTAACGAGTGATTCGAGGTTATTTTTCCATTTGACCCAAGAAGGAGTAAATTAATTCAGGTTATTTGTGCGACGATTTCTATTCGGTAAAATTGATTACGATTAATACCTCTATGCATGCATTTGAGTTTGTTCTTTGAGAATTATTAAGATGATATTAATTTCGATTTTCGAGGGAGAACTGATTAACCTTATTGGAATTAATCGTACGATACTTCTACGGATGAGTACGCAATTAAAATTCATCGGAGTAGTAATGACAATGTTGAAAAGCAGAAGCAGGGGAGCACATACTGCGGTTTATTAACTGTTTTATGAGTTGCGACAAATAAGCCCTGGCAGCGCTCGTTAGCAATTCACAGGAGGGAAGAAGGATGAAACATACTTTTAATGCTAATCAATGGCAATTTTTGAATGGACATTTATGAGTTTTATTACCAATTGCTTTAATACAAACATCATGTGCACTCCATAATGTAATATCACTAATTTACCTACGGTCTTATCGGTTAAGAAATATTGTTCGAACGTTTAAAACTGTCGACACATTTAAACCACACTTTATTCAATTGTCTCCCGTTACAGACTCTTAAAATTCCGAAAATTTGCGACAAGTATTAACTCGGATCGTTAAGGGCGACGGTTCAACGGCACTCGTTTCTTCCAGTTCTCAAACTACGTTTGTGTTCTTGAAGCAATTAAAATATTCTCCCTTTACGCAACTAATTACGGCTGATTTTTCATGCTTGTTACAGTGCAAGATAGTTTCACCAATCGGTATAGATAAATAGTAACTCGTTGCACTCGTAGAATACCATACAAAACAATTGCGGCACGGTACCAATTTAATAATGAAAGCCCTCCATTCGCTAAAAATATCCGTGCTTTTATTTCTCCCTCGCTTTAACCTCGTCCGTATTCCAAATCAAACAGTTGGCACCTTTTGAATGCAGCTTGGGAAATTTCATTCGAATTTGAACCGCGACCAATTATTACAATTATTAAAAATGGAAGGCCCGTTGAAACCAGGCGCAATTGACTTCCACGTGGCGCTGAAAAATACATTCTCGGCATCGCACCGTTTTTACTCCACAATCGCCATGGAAGTATCATTCGTTCAATGGAATTAATTGCCAGAGGGTTGTGGTATAGTTCAATCGTCCCAGAAACGTTCGCGTATTGAATCTGTCTCCCTTTTGATTGTATAGTTTCTGAACTGCGGGCGCGGGCAATGTGTTTGAGCAGCGGAATTGTGTTTCTCAGACTTGCCTGTTTATCATTTATGAGGTAATGCAACGAAAGAAGTTCTTGATTGACGAAAAATTGGCTACTTCTTGATTTTCATTCGTCATTCCGGATACAGTGTACGCATTCCACTGTTCCGCTCACTCGAAGTTCGACTCATTGAACTTCGGCTAAGTTATTCTTCAAACACAATGAGCAACTTAGTGACCTAAGTGATCTCAGAAGTTCGCAACTCGACCAGCAGTAAATATCTCCCAAGTTAAATTCTTAACTCTGATGCTAAGTTGGGGGCTACCGGCGTTACTTTCTACTTTTTTCCGATTCTGCAGATTTCTCCGGTTTCTTTTGTTTGTGCGGAGCACGCAATAGATATTTGTAGAGAAAACACGGAATTTAGTAGGCAAAAAAAAGTGTCTAGCATTGCCTTACAATTTGCGAGCATTATGTATTAGCAGAGTATAAGGAAACTGTTCAATATTAACAAAAACTTTCAAAGTAATGGGAATAAAACATACAAAACTATCCTACAAATTTTAATGACGATCGCATGATTTCACTTGACGTTGTCGATTCGCGAAAACAATGGGGCATTTCATAAGTAATAGTTGCGGGGGGGTTGACCAAACTCTGAAGTTTGAACTTTGTCGTCGCTCGAGTGACCTGACGGTCTTTTTATTTCACTCTCGGCCATTAACATAGTTCTCCCTGCATTTTTCCTACTTTTAGCTAGAATTTGCATAATTGTATGTCGACCGCTGGTATTTCTCTAAATTCCACCGCGGAGATGGTCACATATGCTCGCGAACTCTCCGAACAAAAATTAAACAGCCAAGAAAGCAAATTTGGTCAATCCTTTCATCAGTTGTCCTCGCCAAAAATAGGTTCCGTCATTTAAAATAAGAAAGCCTTCCCACAAATACTGTCTCCCACAAATATTTCAACTAATAATCCTCCTAAAAGATAACCAACCAGCAGGCAATGCCCGTTTCCAACAGACGACATGTCGCTACAGCGTTCCGCTGTTCCCAAGAAAATCTTTTCCCGGTGGCATCGTCCAACGGGTAATTCCGCGAGCGAGGACGTTTATTGCTCGTGATAGCCGAGGACGCAGCGGCAATAAGAACAAAAAGCAGCAGAAAAAGCAAAAAGGCAAGAGAAAGAGGAAGCTGGGCTCGGTTAAGAAGAGGGAACGGGCAAACATTGGCGGACAGCAGTGGAAGGAAAAAGAGGTGGAAAAACGCAGTTGGCGAGCAGGAAAGCTCTTTTGAGGCAGCCGCAGCCGAGAGAAGAGAGCTTTTTCCTCGGGGCACGCGCACGCATGACCACGACCACCTACGACGACGACGTCGACGACGACGACAACAGCAAAAAGTTACAGGAAAGTAAGCCTATCGTGGGAGGCGTGGATCGTGGAGCTTTTCTCCGTGCGACCCCCCCGGAAAGTTTCTCGTCGAGCTTTCCAGAGTGGGGAACAGGAAGCACGCGTGCGCGAACCGGGGGAAGAAAGAGAGACGAGAAGATGCAGGCTACAGTGGTGACGAGAGGGATGGAATTGCTGTAGAATTTCGCGGCTGTGATGGCTGTGCGGGGAGGAACGTCGGGAAACGCCGGGCAGAACTCCAGCACTCCTCCTCGAGGATCGAGGATGCGAACACGTTGTCCTTGTGCTCGCACATTTTTAGAGGGGAAGGCACAGATTTTTCTTTTGTCGACCATGGATCGTTCTCCTCTTGGAAGTATAAGGGTTGCTTAATTACGTTAAAGGGTGAGGGATAGTTTCGAGGAGCGGAATTTGGTTTGGTATATGCAGGATGGATTTGAGATTGATTGGAAAGTTTTGGTTTAATGTGAATGATAATTGATGTTAATTAGCGTGCTCTATCGTTTAACTGGTATAAAAGGGAACGCTTCTTCGACTCATTAACGTTTCAGTTGGAAGATATTCGGCTTGGGAAGTTTCTCCACAGACTTCTACCTTTTAGTTCTCAGTTATGTAAGAAGTTCGTTTTGTTGGGAAGTATTGATGTAGTCGGTGGTAGAGGATGTCTGACCAGCTGTGGCCCCATTTTCAATGGTTAAGGAAGATGACTTATTATGGAAGTATTTAGATTTTGTAATGCCCTCAGGCTGAACGTACTATAGATCACGAATATCGTTTTTGTATGAACCGCGAATATTATTAGTTTCTTCTCCACTCATGATTTTCTTGAATTAATTCCGGAAATAATGTATGGACCATAGTACCGGGAAGAAATATCATTGCATTTCAATTTCAGAATTTTGAGGATTTATACGTAATCTGAGTAAGCTAGACTGATTTACTATTAATTCTATATTAACACACTGCTTCGTGTATCCTTTTAGGAAAGTTACTAAAGCATTTTCAGCAATTATACGAAGGTTGAAGTTAATTACGAGAAATATTAGCAGCACTGCTGCTTATGGTGTGCAAATACTAATCGTGTCTCTTAATGACGAGGCAGAACGAAGGAGGAATTTAAATGTCTGTAATGTTCAGTCTTTCACGGGTTGAATATAGAAGATTCTTAAACGTTGCACCGAACCTTCGCAATACGTGTTCAGAATATTGGGGACACGCTACTGGTTCGAATATCTTATGAAGTTCCGATTACAAAATTACTTGAATAATATCTTATTAACAGATTATCTAATATGACTTAAGAATTGTCGTAAGAATTCAAAGCTTTATTCTGCTTGCAAGGAAGCAGGCTATTATTATTATGACGATTTATTTTTATTTCTGGTTTTATTATACGTTTATTTCTATTTTATTTGTAATATTATTATATGTTTGTTTTCAATGCATTTAAATTTTGTATCATTCCGTAGTAATACGGTCCGTGTTATAAATAGGTTATAAAACCATAAAAAATCTAAAGGATACAGTTAAGATAGTAGTAACATTTTGTTTTACTTTAAAACAAAAAAATATTCGAATTAAAAGTTTTTTCATTTGACAGGATTTGCTTGAAGTGAAAGTAACAATCTTTTGATATTTGCTTTGCTATATTTTCTCCGATTACACTTTTTCCGGGGCGCTTATGATCTTTTATGATCGCATCTTGTCTCGTTACACTGTGAAACGTACGCCTGAAAACACCGTGTATATAATGTTTTAAACGAGCCCTTTAGTTACCATGTTACACTTACACTGCGGCAATTTTTACATCGTGTTATACGAATTAGCATTGGACAACAATATTTCTCAAACACGAAACCTCAGATTTAAATCTGAGAGCGGTAATTAATATATCGTTGCATTTGCATTTCTTTCTCATTCTTCCAAACACATATCTCGATTGGATGGTATGAGGATCTAGCGGCAGCAGTTTTGGAACGGGAACTCTGAGTTCCTCAGTTCACATAATTTTCCGTTCGTTTATTCCCCGGTAATAGATCTCGCGTTTCCGCTTTCTTCGCGGTTTTACGTTTCTCCGCGTAAATTTTCCCGTGGATTTTCAATTCTACCCCCTCCTGCGCCAATTTCCTTCCTGCTGGACTGTACGTTCCACGGTATAGAACTTTCGCAGGAAACTGAAAGGAGCAGAAGTTGCCAACCGACGACGGAAAGAAGGATAGAAAGAGGCACGAAGCTGAAACGGCCACTTCATTGGTGGAACTTAATCCACTTAATAGATTCTAAATGGAGCAACTCTGATCTGCAGGGACATGACCATTTCTTAACCGGCGGAATAAAAACTTCTCCCTCTGAGAGCAAAGACAAGTGGTCCGTCATTGTTTTCTTGATAACACTGTCCTTCACGCGACCATTAATGAACATTGAAAGCGACTAGCTAAATAAAAGAAAAGCATCCGCATTTTCTAGTAACACGTACCTGTATACATTTGGTTGTTTCAACTTTCGATGCGTACAAGCCTAAAAGACCTACCAAGCTATCCCATTGTCGGAATAAGCACGTTGCCACGACACACAATAAAACAATAAATATCTCCCTCCGATACCGGCTACCAATAAAACCATGTTGCACGCTGACGTGAACGAGCGAGCAGCAAGGCCGCAACAAAATACCCCGCAAACGTAATGCATCGCAGCAAAAGATCGTGCTACACGACAATAATAATTTGGCAGTTCCGCCCACAAAGCGGCGCGTCGTGTAAAATATGAAATTCTAAACGGACCGACCGGGACATCGGCCGATGTCCGTCACTGCAACACGTTGCAGCTTCCGAAATATCCGATGCCTATCCGCACGATGGCCTCCTCTGGCGTATGCAAAATAACACGAACGGGCCTGGTGGATCCGTCGTTCATCGTCGCCGATAAATATTCAGTCGTAAGGGGGGTTGAACGGAAGGAAGGAAGGAAGGAAGGAGGGACGCGTTCGTTTCATCGCTTCCTAGGATCCTGCTGAAAAATGAGTTTATCCTGGATCGAGGCGGGCGACCGGTCCGCTGGCTGCTCGGACAATTTCGGGGGAGCCGTCGTAGATACGTGCCGGTTGCTTGCTTTTGACGGTCTCTCGAGCAACGCGGAGGTCCGGTGTATTGGTGCAGCTTCAAGGGTGGTGGCCAAAGGGAGAGACGCATCGGTCTCCGTAGCTAATTTATGACTTCGGAGGTGAATTTTGTGCAGGAAACACATCAAAGTTCAGTAACGGTCAATGCAACCCGTGCACACACACGTACACACACGCGTAAAGAGAGGAAGAGAGAGAGAGATAGAGATAGGTTTAAAATGAGAAGGGCGGAGAGAGGCAAGGAGTAAGAGGGAGAAAGAGAGAGAGAAGCTTCACGGACGGTAAAGCAACCACGGGCCGCGCTCTAACTACGTTAAAAGTTTTAATATTAGTTTAGTCGACGGCCACGGTAGATTGAGACGTAATTCCAGGTAATACCACGGTTCTACGAGCTACTTCCAGCTAATACCGAACGAAACGCGTTCTACAAAGGACCCTCCAGCCCCCGCGCTCCTTAATCTGCATTAAACTCGACGTTCGGTAGCCCGCCTACCGTCGACGAACGAGCTGCTGTCCGCGATCATAAGGCATCTTCGGTTTTCCACGTACGATTCCTCCCTGGTTTCGCTCTCTTCCCAGGCCGCTGCCTCGCGGAAGAATCCTGGGTGGTTGCTGGACCAAGGTGGTTCCTGTCGGGACGTGCGCTGGAACTCTGGGGGTTATTGATCTCAAAACGTCAAGCTTTTAATGGACCGTGATGATGGATGGCTCATAATGCGATCAAATTTATATGGCACGTGTACGAAATATTTCTTCGAATTTCATTTCATTCCAGAACTGAATTCAAAGCGCATCTAGGAGGAAGTGCCAGCCGGCGCACTTGTTACGTATTTAAACCGCAACATGCTTTTATCGATAGGACGTTCAACGTGTAATTGTCATCGGTCTTCTGCCTGCGTGATTCCCATCGCGGCAAAAATTAACGCGGCTTTATCAGAAGCACCGCACGACGCATGGCGTCCGGTTCCTCCGCGGTCCGCGGTCCTCATCCGTCCAAGCGTCTTGCTCTAGAGGAATGGAAAAAATGCACCTGTGACGGGTAATAATTTGCGTCGGCCAAGCTGCCTTAGGGACGGGAGCAGACCAGGGGCAAGGAAAGGGTGGTTGAAAAAGGAAATAACTCGGAGGTGGACCACGCGTTTTGCTTGGAAGCTCGTCTCCGTACCAGCAAAATCGTACTACGCCCTATCTTTCTCCTCCACCTCCTCCTGCTGTGCCTCCACCTTTATCTGCCTCCCTCTCTCCCTCGCCTCTTCTTCACTTCTCTGTGCTCTCTCTTTCTGCCCGTAACCTCCCTGCCTCCCTTCCTCAGAGGCGAGTCGATGCGTGCGTACGAACACAAGCGAGAAAAGTTTTACTCTCACCACCACTAACGTTCGATGTGGTTGTGCACATCCAACCTCCTCTCGCCTCTCTTCATCCTTTCCCTCTTTCTGTCTCCTCTCAACTGTCTGCGTTCCCTGCAGTCTCTCTATTTCTCGCTGGTCTCTCCTCTCCTCTAATCCAACTCCTCACGAGCTCACACAAGCGCGCAACTCTTGACGATGTAGCAACGCGGCGGTCCTCTCTCCTCACCAATACAAACTGGAAATCCTCCTCTGGCTCCTTCCCCTTCCACCTCCGTCGCCTCTTCGTTCTCCACCTCCTCTTTCTCCAGCGTCCTCCTACCGATGCTGCCGCCGTTCGCTCTCTGTGTACAACCTCTCGGGGTTGGTCGTGGAAAATCGCCGCTCTTCGTCGGCGTCGCGGCGCGCACCGTTTGGACGGATCTCTCGTGCGGCTTGCTAACGTCGATCACGGGTCTACGGCCTCCCCTTTTCGTTAACTCGTGGACGCGCGTTCTATCACCTCTGCGCTGCGATCAGCGATCCAGGATCTTATCAGTGACTGCGTTTCCAAGCTCCAGCGGGTTCCACGCGGCCCTCCGGGTGTCCTCGTGCTCGCGATCCTCCCCGCGAGCGCGGCCAGGCCTCTGTCCACACGAACGAGTAAGTACGATTTGCGTTAAAGCGATTTACTCTTCCGATTTTTCTCCAACGCCTGAATTTGATTGCGTCAAACGCCGCGCAGGTTGTTTCGAAATAGAGCGCTCCGCGATGGTAATAGGTGTGATTGATTCACTTAATATCTCCTGAGCATTGCACAGTACAATAGTTACCTTTACTCACCTGGCCGAGGTTTAGGGGGCAACGCATCGAACTACCATTACGTTGAAACACCAGTTACCGTCAAACTTTTGCAAAATTGTACTAAACAAAACCGATCGCGACATTACCCTCGCCCAACTCATTTCGTTAAAGAACCTTCACTTTTCGCGTCGCAACATTTCTGATCGCCACATGTTAACCACCACAATCACCGCAACCATCGCAACCATCACTGCGAAACACAACGAAAGGTACGCGTTAACCGTCGAATATCCACACCTTGGTTCACGCTGCCGCACCCGCTTCGTTCGTCGTGCTTCCACCGGCTGATAGGACGAAGCAGGTTCGCTTGGGTAGGCCTCCGCGGGGTTGTGCAACCGGTGCACTTGGAATTTGATTTTCGTCAAGTTTCCAAGGTGAACTGGTCGCAATGGCAAGTGCGCGCATCCTGCAAGTGTATACATATACGTAAGCCACGAGGAGGGCACGAGGGGGTCTGGGGCAAGGGGGGCAAGGGGGGTGGAGGATCAGGAACGGCGGGCGAGGGGGCACTTTGGCTTGGAACTTTGTTCTTGTTCTTGTGAAGAACTTCGGCTCACCTTCGCTTCTCCTTTCTCTCTCGCCCTCCCACTGCTGGCCCCCTCCCCCCAACGCCAGTACCAAGGCCCGTGCCATTGAACAAACTAGTCCGCTTCAACGATAGTTACTTCTTTCTTGTTACGCGGCTACCAAGTTTCGCACCAACGCGCCGCTCAGGAAGGTTGCGGTGAACTTGGTAGGACGCCCGTTTCCTACGTTCACTCACTCCCTCTCTCTCTCTCTCCCTCTATCACTCTCTCCTGGTTGTGTCCGTGCCCCGTTTTCGGCCACGAAGGATCACCGGGATTCGGGGTTAACGACAGCTGGCGCGTTTCGTCCCGGTTTCCAAAGATAGAGCCGATCAAGGCCAAGTACAAGAGAACTTCTTTGGTACCGCTCGGAGTTTCGTGCACGTCTTAAGTTGACTCTGCTCGAACTTAGCCCGGAGTTCAATGGGAATACGCTGTGTCCTCGGGGTCATCGACCCCCGTATTGCTGTGGAGTACGTAGGTAGACGTGGGTGACGGATGGGTTTTTTCCGGATACCACGGGAGAACTTATATTACAGTTGCAAGGAACGCGATGCATTTGATTGAAATGGACGCTCGTTTTGGTTTCCATTTCGGAGTTTGGTGGTACAGGTTGTCACGTTAATTAGTCCCTTGGATATTTTTTTAGTTAGGTGTAGGTATCAATTTGTACTAAGCACCGCGTTAAGAGTTTCATATAATATATTCGATTCAAACATATCTGTAACAATGAGTGAGCATATGATATATGTATGTGTATTGTTATTTCTACGTGGTACCTTGGAAATTATTGTTATCCACGGGGAATCATCATGCAGCCTATGAATTTCTTATTTTTCACTATACGAATATGCGATTTGTACATATTTAAAGCGTTTGCAATGCAGTGTACAATATATGTTTACCGTAGTACGATGTCTGAATATTATTACGGGTCATTGTAAGTACAACGTATGTAATTAAATCTTTTCCTTCTTTCACCACTTGCATCCATCACATTTTTCTAATCAATTCGCGAATCAATGCCGAGGCATTTAACTTCGTCGAGCATGTCCCATCAACTTTTCGCCCCCCTACCTTCACGACATTCGGGCGGTTCGATCGATGGATGATCAATTACGCGAGCTTCTTAAGAATTCTTCTATCACCTTCCGCCGCGGCGTACGGAAGAGACAAAGGGGGGTGAGAGAGACAGTTTCTCGAAGGAGGGGGAGAGCACGCGAGGAGAGAAACAGAGAGGAGGAGAGAGAATGAGAGAGTTAGCTGGTAGGGGAATTGTTACCCGAAGTTTAAACTTGGTTGTCGACTGCCGTTAACAAGGTTTGCCATGGGGCTGGTTCAGTAGTGTCTAGGTCTCGGGGTGTGCCACATCTCGTGCCCATGTTCATCGCGACGTCTTGGCTTCATCATCAAAAGTAACCAGCATTTATCGAATCTCATTCTTCCGCGTTAAACCATCCACGAAACGTCCCCGACGTTGGACGTCGCCGACGGTACAGGTTCGCGTCGGTGACAGCGACGATCCCGTTTCGGGGGGTGAAACTGTGACGCTATTGATTATGTGGTGTGTTCGATTGAAATTAGTGAACGATTGGAAGAAAATGACTTGGCTGTTAAACAGGGGGACGGCTCGAGTGGTGATTTTTGGGGAACAGTCGTAGGTTTGGAGGATCTCGGACGTAAGTGTTCGTTGTTGTAATTGTACGCAAAGTGTTTTCGAATATACGTACATACGGTGCAATTGCAATTCCGCGATGCAAAGGTCCTTCAGAAAGATGATTCTACATTATAACGGTTTCAGTAACAATCAGTTGATTAGTTTGTACAATCCGTAAGCTGGTAATACGTTTAGAAATCAGACACCGGCGATACTGATTCCATCCGTCGCGTAAGCTAGTTTCGTACCGGACTTTGATGCTTATTGTAAAATACGGGACCTCCACGTGAGCGTCTGAAGATTGTAGAGAGTGCGGGGGTTGAATTTAGAAGGAAGAATAGTAGTGAAGCGACCAGGGGCGGGTGAAAACTCACCCTCTGCGCGTTCGTTGATTATATCGATTCCAGGCCTACCTAACGAAATTACGTTCAGAGTGGCCCTAACCTCGCACAACTTTAAAGGCGCGGGCTAAGGGCCGTCGCCCGATATTTTCTACGGCCGCAGGACTTAAGAATGAAGCATTCAAATCCCGAATGATAGATATTCGTACCTATGTAACGTAGAATATTTGTTTGTCTACGTGGGTGCAATTTTTGAGAAACGACATTGCGGTTACTTGAACGTAGGGAAATTGTGGTTGATTCAAAATCAATGGATTAATATAGTTATTCAGAATTCTACGGCTTCTATTTAAAGTAACATTCTGGTGGCACGAAATAATTTATTCAAATATTTTGAACGTTTGATGACCGCGAATTATTCAGCAAATTATGGCAAAGAAATAAATTTATACTTGACTCCAAATAACCGTCACGTGGATTTTTTCAAGTTCCATGAAATTGTACTACTATTGCAGAACAATGTTGTTATTATACTTTACAATTTATTCCATGACTTATGCGCAACAATACTCTGCTTTCCGCTTACAACAGCACACGAAGAATGATCTCAACGTTAAACTTATTTAAATCACCGTGCATCCTCACAAATCTAAATTCGTCACAAAATATCACACCATCAAAGGCCCCTCGATTCATTCAATTTCTTTTTTCTCTCGAACCATCGAGCAATCGCCAACTTACCAATCATCTATACCACCGAATACTCACCACTGGCACCGTCGACCGTTCGTGCGATAGCGTGATCCAATTTGTCGAAGAATGCGCTATCGTGGCTAGCTGTGAGGCGGCACAGCGTAAGAAGAGGAGGCAAAACGGTAGGACGCGAACTAAGGGTGAACATGGAGCGGGTGGGGATGTCGGGGGACGAGAAGTCGAGGGGGGTAGGCAATTAATACGACGCGAAGGCATGCACGTCTGCTGGCAACGACGAAGGTTCGCTTCATTAGGGCCCGAAGGTAGGGCGAAAGGGTTGATTTTTAGCTGGAAAGCCCTCCCACTGCCGCCTCATTGGTTTCCAATTATCGAAATGCCGTCGCCTTAAGGCATCCTCGCCACACTTCCTGTCCGTCTATCGTTCTGGATGCCTCTCCGTACAACGTTCGCCGTGAATGCATCGCAATTTATAGTCGAAACGTGTGAATCGTTTACTCTGCCATGGATACGAAGACTTTCCTTTATTAGCCGAGGAGTGCACAGACACGGGAGCATTTAAGTGACGTTCTATTGGGGACGTTCACTTGCCACCATGGGCATCGTTTGATTTGGGGAAATACTGGGATAAAACTCGATGCGCTTCAGTGTGAAATATGGTATAATTACTACTGATTGATGCCAGTTGATTCGCGATACCAAACGCAAAGAGACTTGAGATTTACTTGCCCGATTTTTAAACTAGTACGTATTAATTGAAACTTCGCGATACCAACAATAAGAATTCGTTAAGCATAGCGGAGTATCTGACGTAACGTTGTTTTCGGAAAGCCAAGTACCATCGATTCCACGGCGCCACAATTTTTTCCAAGAACGTAACGATCAATTGGCAACGCGGAGACAGTCGCAGCAACCCCGAGCACCCGCCCTCTCTCGATTCCGATTAAAATAAATAATCATAAAAAGTAGCCGAACGAGGGAGACCGATTCGAAAGAAGGAGGGAGACATCGAAAGGAAGTTTGCCGAAGCGTCGCGATACACGGACAAACGGGGCGAAGATTCGAGGGCGGCAAAATGCCTATCGAGCGTGCACCGTCGGCCGGTGCAGCGAGCTTCTCTCGTTTCAGAATTTTCAAAATGCAACGGGCGAGAAGGGTGTTCCGGGACGTCGGAGATCCTGGGAATAAAGGCCGGGGATCCAAGCCGGCTATGGTTCTCTCGGAGAACCAGTAGAAATCCTGGAATCCCCACGACTGGCTTCCGCACCTGTTTTCCGGTGCATCGAAAAAGAGGCGGGCGTTCTTACGCGCGCCGACGGACAGAGCGAGCTCGCGCGAACCAGAAGAAGAAGAAGAGAACCGGCTAGAAGGTAGCGTTGCAGAAGAGAAGGAGGTTGAGGTGGCGGCTACAGAGGTGGAGTAGGTGGATGAGGTGGACGACGAGGAGCAGTAAGAGGAGAGTGGCGGCGTCGGCGAGGAAGAGGAGGAGGACGAGGACGAGGACGAAGAGGAGCAGGAGGAACAGTAGGAGGTAAAGGAGGAGAGGGACAGCCGGGGTAAACTAGGCGGGGGTGGTCCAATCAGAGGCGAGTACGGGTGGGGCAGAATACCTCCGCCCTCTCCCTCGTGTTACCTCCTGCAACTCTCCTCATCCCCCTTTCTCCACGGGGTTGGAATCACCGCCACCTCCAACCTGCACCACCACTATCCACCTTCTTCCTCCTACTCCACCTTCACCTCCTCCTACGTAAGCTTGGTCTCTCCTCCTCTCTGAAGCCCCCGCGGCTCCTGGCGGCTACCCAAGACAAGTGCCCGCGAGAGATTCTCACGGCATGAGCGGGGATCGTTACGTACGACCGACGGCGAGGATATCCACGGTCGAGGATTTCCACGACGATTTCCGCGCGAGTACGCGTCCAAAGGTATCATCCACGACACGCACGCAATGCTGCCCGCTGCCGTGGACAGGAACGATTGCGCCTATCTGAATCGGAGGAACCAACCGGCGTGACTGGACGATTATTGTCCGTCGCGACGCAAACGCATCGACATACGTAATAGACGGAGGGAAAGAGGAGCACGGTGATTCTGCTGATTACGCGATCGACAGTAAGTAGGCGCAACGTTGTTTTCATCCGCCCCCTTTATGTTCGCGAGACGTCCCCGTTGTGGTTCAAACGGTTCACCGTCTTCGTTCACGGGTGTGCACGCTGGTGATGAACTGACAGTAAATTGTATCGAGGTCTGAATCATTTACCTTCGTCGAGTGATTAAAATTGGAACTGTGAGCACGATAAAATATTACGTTTAAATTGGTCAATTGTTTCGCGGGAGGCCTGGCCCGCGTCGTGCCCACCTAAAGAGAAACCGAACGCTTGCCCCGCGATGAGAAATAAATCTGGGGATGATCGTACGTGGAACGGACTGAAAGAGAAAGGGGAGAATAGTGTCGGGTGTACGGTTGGATAAACACCTGTGCGCGAGATAGAAACGGAGTAATCGGGACGGGGACGAGGATGGAAAAAGATAAAGATACGGCAATAGTGGGGCGTGCTCGGATTGCTCGACCAAAACGCGGATGATTCGATCCTTTCTGAACCATTTCACCCGATTTGCCTCGGTGAAATATAGCCGATCGACTCGTGGTGATCTGGCACCGTACGTGTACGCGTGTGCCACGAACATCGGTCGTCGATGTTTCCCTGAATTGTGTTGTTTGGCTGAACACGCTCGGACACTTCTACTGCTTCTGCTCGACTGTGCCGATAAAGTGAGCACTGCCGTATCGTTTCTCTTCTGCTTATTTCACTTGCGGTCGCTTTTGCTTCACGCGAACAACAAAATCGCTTAACTTTTAGCCCTGTGATGAGAGTAATTGTTGCTGCAGTATTAAACATTGTAAAATTATTTATTAGACAAACTGTCAGCACGTTGCCGTTACCAGATATTATCTATGAAACGAAGGGTATTGCTGTTCGTTTCGTGCAAGACTAGTAGTAATATATCCGTTTAGGTATTAGTTTCTACACTCCGGTGCTGGTGCTTTCAATTCGTAAGCGATACACCAGCAACGTATGGATAACGGAAGTGATGTGTATTTGATAGGATACGAGGACGTGGGGTGTTTATTATATTTCCTTTGCTGCACATTTTTGTCGATGTTAGGAAAAATTAAATAGTTCGATCGTGCAAGAATTTTAGGTTTCGGAGAAACGTTTCCGATAGGCGAGACGTTTTTACGAAGTTAGACGTCACGTAGAGCGACAAAATGGATAGAACGTGGATGTAGGGCGATGAGATTATCTCTACCAATAAAGCGAATGGTTCGGAATGACTGCAATTATTTCGTGGCGCGTGTTGTTGGTGCCGATTGGGCGAAACTGTTTCGCGATGAAGGGAGATAAAGACCTAGAGGATACACGCGTATCTACGGTGGACCGTCGTGTACTGGCGTAAACGAGATAATGTTCGGCGGTGTAGAAATTGCTATGAAGAGAATGCGGTTAGAACGAGAGAATAATTGTTCCGTTTAACTAGAAGTGGCATATATAATCCCACAAATATGGTGAAAATAATGAGAAAGAATAGCCCTGCTTGCACGATTTATAATATAATAAAGTACAAGAATTTTTTGAAATAGGCACGCAGTTGTTATTTAATATTTTTTGTTACACGCCTCTTCTAATTTGAATCACAAATTTGCGAAGTAATTTGCCGAAAGTTGTAAAATTAACTATATAGCCGACTTTATGATTAATTTACTAGATTTGATATTTCATTGCTTCGATACTTGAAGTATCGACAAATTCAGAATTTCTACAAAAATTGTTTAATCGTGTTTTCCTTATTTTCAACTATCTTAGGTGGACTCGCAGTAAATATAGGCCATTATGAAACAGTGTTTGCTATAGCTTGGTAGAATTCACGGGAGGAGATGCTTTATCGCGACGACTCTCGCGTATACATTTATATTTAAGAGGGAGGACGAAAGTTTGCTGACAACATGGCCGACACGTCTCTGAGCTTTTCTACTCGCCACTCTGTGCTTTCATCGTCTGGCAAGGACGACCTTTATTCTATTCTCGGCGGTTCTACGGCGCTGAGAACCGCCCACTTGCAACCTATCCTGTGAAGCAATTTTCGAGGAAAAAAAGAGACACGAGAGTGGCCACTCCGGCCATTACGGCGATGCTCACGAATTCACCCCGATACATGCCTGCTTCGAGAAAACTTCATTCGGCCCGCTTTTTCTATGCAGAACGGAAGCGCATAATATTCTTCCGAGAGTTTCCGTCGATTCGTGGGGAAATGTTTCAGCCACCAGACGAAATGCTTTTCGCGACGGAATACTTTGTTCCTCGATTCGGCTGAAATCCTAGAAATCTGAGGCTTCGTAGACGCGGGTGGTAATTTATTTCGCGCCATTCGCAAAAATCACACGTTAACGAAAGAGGAGTTTCTATTTCATATCTCTACTACGTTTCTTCGATATCTGGTTCAAAATTAGGGGAAGAAGTAGCGAAAGTAATTGGGAACAGCATTCACCTAAAGATCTACTATTTTTTGTCGTGGAACTCAGTGACAATATTCGCGCCAATCATTTATCGCAATTTATTTATTTGCAATTTATGTATCTCCATTTATTTCCGGAATTTTATCAAAATCATAGACAGACACTTCGACAACGAAGATATTCGTAGCAGGTGCGAACAGGGGCTACCTAAAAGGACCACGATAAATGATAAATGCATCCGATGCCGAGGCACGGCAAAAAAATTACTCAACCACCAAACAAGTCAATCTCAATCATACTAAATAAAGCAGGGAAACCCGAGAGAAAAAACAGTGCACGGGGCGGGAAGCATAAACGCTGTCAGCCGGGCAGGAGTTAACAAGTTCGCGATCAACGTTGCCGTGTCAAGCACGTCAAGCTGTTTAAGCACGCAGTCACGCGAAAGCACGACCGCGAAACACGCAAGCCACGTCGCCGAGGGATTTCCGCGCGTTCGTTCGTGGATCTGCCTCCCGGTTAATCGGCGAGCACGAAGCGACGAGATCGGAAAAGCGGAGACAGCCTGTCGCTGTCGATAATAAACAAAATGAGAAGCACGCGGGTGAAGTTTTGCGCCGAACGACGAATGGTAGAAGCGGCAGATACGCCGGGAAAGACGGAGACAGCGGAGCGCGTGGATCGAATCAATGAATCGAAGGAGAAAGTGATAGCGCGTCTGCGGTTTTGTGAATGAGAGCGTACAGAGGCGGCGTGCGAATGTACTCTTCGTTACTCATTGATCGTCCGTCGTATTGTGCCCATTGTTGCACGTCTACGTCGACGCAATTAATATCAACCCATTAGCCGTGTTCGCTAATGCGACCGCGAGCGAAGGTCTGATTGCTTGAACGAACGAACGTTATAGAAAACCGTGGATCCGAGGGGGGAATGGTATTTCGGATGTACTCTGTAGGTCGTATCCGCGAATGAAGCTTCTGTTTTTTCGATCGGGTATGCCTTTTGGAACGTGGATCGGTTGCGTGTGTCGAGCTTTTTAAGCTGGCGATCGAGATATTGAGTGTGTAGGCTAATTGGAAAGGGAAATGGTTGAATATGCACCATATTCGACCCTTAGCTATCGTTCGTTATTTTCACCAGTGTTCTCTGGCAAGGGCTTTCTCGCGATATTTTTATAGAACATGCTTTGCTTCATTTGATTGCGCTATGAAATTTCTTTTCGCTTGATTTGCAGTGAATATATTAATCGCATAATAACTTTTCACCATTCCACTGATCTGTCCAGTATATTTTTAAACAAGCCGGTTCTCCACCGAGGGGCGATATTCTCAAGAGTCCATAAACCCCCTAAACTATTTTCCGCCCATTCCGCGTTGCATCGGTTTCATTGCAGTCCCTTCGAGTAGTTTCGATTTTCATTCTTACCATATACTGCGACGATGATCACGAGGGGTGCGGGGTGGGGCGAAAAAGCGGGAAGAACGGCACGAAGAGAACCGAGCCAGCAGAAACTTTTGCCGTGCAAAGTACCACGCGGACTGGCTCGAGGTTATGAAATTCTGATGGCTCATAAAATGTAAGAAAATTTACAGACTTCGACCCCCCTTCCCCGACTGGTCTCAGTCGTCGGCCTTCGAGCATCGTGCTTCGTTTCTCCTTCGTTTCGTGGCGGTGCCGCCGGCTTTGCGAACCGAACGGCGAAACGGCTGGCGGGCGCAAAAGGGGACGTTGGCGTAAAGTTTAAAACTCGTGGCAATCGATTAGGAACCTTGGAACAGAGGACCAGGACTCCTCTGCTGTTTCACTTCGTCACGAACCCCTTTCAGCCCCGCACGAAACTCATTTTTGACGCTTAAATGTATCGTCCCGTGGAAAGGGGCCATCGTGCCCCCGATATCGTCATTATTCGATAACATACACACGTCGATTTGTGTCCGTTAACTGTCTGGATCACCAGCGTGAGCCAAAGGAGTTGTCTGACCACGGGGAATGAATTTCTGTGGGGGTACGGAGGTATTAGTTGCAGCGTGTCCTTTTGGTGGTTGCTCCGTTTCGAGCAGACGGCTTCACTGCCAAGATTCTTTTATTGTCGGTCAAATTGTTGCAGTTTGATCGAAATCAATGAGCATACCTCTTGGAAGCGTTATTTAGTTGCCAGATATTGGCAACCATTCAGTGGAGTGTTTCTAAATTGCTGATGGGTATGAAGTTTTAAGAGACTCGTGGTAATTTATACGATTATTCAGTGCAGAGTTGAGATTCTTATTGCTATAAAAGGGAAATTCGCCGAAGTTAGAAATAAATTTGAATGCGATGCTGAAAAATCTCGAATGCGACACTTACTGGATTCAAATTGATTGGAGCTCGGTGGGCAAAAATTGTTGGAAAAGGACAGGAATTTGAACAATTTTCCTTTCTGAGAGGTTCGACTTTAAATGACAATAACTCGGCGTTTCATCTTCTTCGTTTTATTTTTAATCGAAATCTTCTTGCGCCGGGAAGTTACAAGAAAGAGTTAATTAGCAGCAGTCAAATGAATAAGACTTGATCAGTGGAAATTACGCGAGGAACGGCACAAAGGACGATGGCCCAACTATTTTCGTCTATTATCGAAACTTCTCAAATCACAGGCCCCCTCCTCGAACACTCTTTCAAGTAGTCTAGACGTTTAGCGGAGCTCCAGCTATAGATGGGAGAATCGTCTGGACTATTAGATGCCCGGGGGAAGACAACAATTTTAATCATCCCTCTGTCAATTAGAATTAAATAATTCTCGAGTGGCGTTGATTATCAATATCACTGTGCTTTACTTCAAAATAACATTGTGTCGTTAATGAAGTAACGCAAACATAATTTGGAGTAGAAAATTTAGAAAATGTTTTATTTGTAATGTGGGGGATGTAAATAAGTGGTGACTTTTTATTCTCATAACTGGATTTATCCTCAATGCTCACTCGTGGCTCTGTTGTCCTATAAAAGAGAATCGCTCCGCTCTCTCAAACATAACACACCCTTTTATGCTGTTTCGCATATAAAAATTCTCTCACGCACACGCCCCTCTTCTTTACTCTGATCACTCTGATCACTCGGTCAAAACACTTTTTCTTCACAGATCACGTAATTTAAATCATTTACACAACGTCCAACCACTCTTTCACACCTCACGTTTTCATATTGTAACACGCACATCCTACGTATAAGAACGGTTCTACTAAAATTATATGATATCGTGTAACGACTAGTGAATTGTATTCAGGGAAAATTTCCCACCTGGATATGGTGGAGAATCTTTAGGCAGTGATGCTCGCCCGACACTCGCCAATCTCGCGCGTATAATTATGTATAAAGGCGACGACGACGATGACGACGACGATGGGGCCAGAGTTAGCGAGGCTGATGGCGGTGATGGTGGTGGCTCGCCGCTCAAAATACGTCTAAATATTAATGAGCTGTCCCTGCCTACGGCGCACCACCTTCGTCCGGGTATTCACGTTTTCCTCAGACGATAGCTGCGTGTGAGTGCACGACGAAAGCGACGAAATTTCGGTGTGGTGGTGTAAAATTAACGCGAGGATGGGTCGTCGTTCGTTGTTGCTCGTATGTCAGACGCAAAGTACCTGCGGAGAGGAGTTTGAAGAGCGTGGAAAAATAATTACCGTGTCATTCTTGTATCCCAACCATCCTTCGTAATAATATGAAAGTATAAACAATTAATGGTGCAAGAATATGTATAATGAAATTGTCGAGTCTCATGCGAAACGTGAAATTTCGTTGAAATTCAAACGATTCAATATTGATGCATATTTCTGGTCGTGTTTCTGATTTGATAGCGGTGGAAAGTAATGTGGATCGATAAGTAGATGAGTATGGGTTTCTAGCACCTGCGATAGGCAGTGGTGTTGAGATATAACTTTCTCTTCCGCGCCTGATTCCGGCGCAAGTAGTATTACCCGCTGTGTGGTCAGACCAATTTCGCGTGCTTGATTGCAGATGATATTAGAGGAGGGGGATATTTACATTGACTGATATTGACAAGGAATAACGTGAGCCACGATACGATTAATATTTGATACTTGATTCTTTATAACAATTGTTAACGTTAAATTTTGTCTACGCGTAGTTTACTCTTTAGTCTTAAACAATCTCGCCAGACCAATGCTCATCTAATTCGCCCGGTATAATCTTGCGCCTTCTTTCTGACTCGCACTTCCAACTATACTTGCCGTTGAATAGCAGGGCAAAGCGACTCTTGCTACTGAGAAAGGGCGATAATAGGAGAGGCAAAGGGGTTGACAGAAAGGAGTTACCTGATAGTACAAAGACTGTCATGTAAGATGCGCCGTCAAGTAGCAGTCACTTCGCCCCCGTACCTCTATCCTACCCTACCGCCCTTCATTTTGTTCTCCTCTATTTTCCCGCTACTCCTTCTGTTCTGTTCTTCCTGGCTGGCAGATCCTTCGGGACGGCTAATTGTGAGCGACAGTCGCAACGAGTAACAGAAGGAGGGCGCAACGTCGTTTTCTGGAACTTCTCAAAACTTCTGTCGACGTTTCACGCATTATCAAAGAATTCGTCGATAGGACTGGCGTCAAGCATGCCGGATGATCTGTTAAATTAGTACTTATTCGGCAAAGATTCAATTATATCATAGTAGCAGCAATATTATTATTCGTATTTGAAGAGAACGTTCAACACTTCAATGTTCACCGCTGGCAATAATTAGTTGGCATTAACTTCTGTGAAATTGTAATTCATTTCAAACGACCAACGATTGCAGATAATTTATTCAGTTCCAAAATCGTATTTAATGACAAGGTTTTTTATTAAAAAGGTTGGCTAAAATTAAGTAATGCATTTGAGACTTTCGAGCAATTAATCACAAGGATATATAATAATTCTAGTCTGCTTTTAAACACTCAATTTCTGTAAACTTGTATAGACAGCGCTGGTACGAATACTTATGGGGCTCACTGTACATTTATAAATAGAAGAGTAGGTAGTTCAATGAAATTCTAGCCAAGCACCATACACTGCCTCGTAACCGTAAAGTTGCATAAATTTATATTCCACGGCTCTGTTTCCACTGGTGGTAAGAGCGCCTTTACATTCGAATAGACGCGACAAAGTGTAACACGCGTTCCGTTTCCGCCACTATAGACCGTAAAATAGTCTGATTGCTATCCAGCGAACTTGTCGAATTAAACACACTATAGACACATGTTCGCGACACAATATCAACTGTTTCTCCTGGAACGAAGAAATTCATTCGCGCAAAATCCTCGCAGAAGATCAACAAATATTCCGTTTCGAGCGTAGAACCAAAAGACGCCTTGCGTCGGGACGTTAGACACGTTTCTTTGGAAATCGCGCATCCGCTCGCCAACCTTTACGAAATAGAATACGATCAACCTTCTAATTTACCTTTCCCCCTGAGAACCTCCGGTGACTGTATTTACCATCTCTCGTAGGTACTTAATTTTGCTTTCGGAATTAATTCCGCCAAGGTGGATGGGAGGGGAATGGCGTAGGTGTTACCTAAAGGTAAGAGTTGCCGCGTCGCTGGCAGGGAGGATGGTGCTGGTGGCACATTGAAATACCGGCGATATGCCGGCGTGGCGAGGCCCGAGGAAACTTCCGTCGAGTATTTTCCCGGGACTGTCTCTCACAATTAGAATACTCCGGAGAGAGGGAGAGGGAGAGTCGGCCTCGTAGTTGTAGACACGGAGTAACGCGGCAGATAGGTCCCTATTAGAGGGGAGCGGCGTCGTCGATTTTCCGAAAATGGAGACAGGGAACGCGAGAGAGGGACGGAATGATGATTTATTGTGCCCTGGGAATGCGCCTCTCGCTGGGCTACGAATGTACTCCATGCCTGGCAGAAATATCGTTAATTCTGGGATAGGAAGCGAACGCGAGAGTAGAAAAATTGGAAAGGGTTAACGCACTTTTGGAACCATTATAGGATGTAAAATGTATTTATCGTGTGCAGTTACTATTATAAATTCCGCTTCAATACTGGAACTCTTTGTTTTCCAGTGTACCCTTTCATTCGAAGGATATATCGAATACACTTTGACGAGGGGTGAATAGAAGTAATATTTTTGGTTTAGAAATAATGTGCTGGCTGGAGGATGGAATTAACGAACTTTTCGTATGTCCCAACCAAAAAGTTTTTGGGAACAAGTATTGTAGCAGGATAAGAAGGCCTCGCTTTTCTTTACTGGAATACCTTATGCTACACTTTCCCTGTATTCCCTATATGCTGTTTAAAGATCTTTCAAAGTATAATAATACTTAGGTCAGATCATTGTCCAACAGAATGAACATCGCAGCAAAAGACATCGATATTGTTACCTCCAAGAATTCAATTATAATTTACAAGATATCATTTGTCTAAACACTCCGCTAACAGAAGCTCATTTTTCTAACCCCTTCATCTTATCTTTGCAAGTACAAGATATCGTCTCAGTCTCAATCCTCTTGCACGGATACTCTACATTCCTATTTACAGCTCGAGCTTTCCGAACCCCTACTATTTGCAACCACACACCGAGCAATAAGTCATGAAGTCAATTGGAAAATTCGCATCACCGTGTCACCAACCCGAAGACCACTGAAAAACCATTCCCCAATTTCTGCCTGGCCGTATTTCCCCGGCAGCCGTCGAGAGGGAAATGCAGCTGAGCTGCGATGGAATCGCGTGACGTGCAATTCGACGGTTCGGACGGACGGCTATATGTATAGTTGGTTATCAGCCTACCGAGTGGTAAGCCGGGCCTGGGTGTGTGTCTTTAGAAAAGCATTAGTGTCCGGAATTAATTGATCGCGGAAGGGAAGTGGATATCTACGCGAGCTTACATGTTCCTCTTTGCCTGGTTCCTCTCTCTCCCTCACTCTGTCACTCTCTAACCCTTCCCCTTCCCTCCAACGTTACTCTCCCTTTCTCTTGCCCGTTCGTTGGTTAGTCTGGGGGTGCAGGGTAATATCGGTACTAGCCTGTACCAGTCGGTGAGCCACTCGCCACCCTCTCCTCTTCATGGTTCTTCTTGCACTGCCTTCTGCACACGGCTGTGCTCGGGGCAACGATATAATTCGGTGGCTGGTTGCTCGTGACTTTTGCCCCGCATTTTTCGTACCGAAGCATCTCTCGACATGTATCAACCTCGTTTTTCAATGACCGAGCCGCTCTTCCACAGCGTTCGTTTGATTCGCTCGATGGCCCGAGTTTTTAACCCCGAACGATGCGTTTCTTTCCCAGTAGCCGCAAACGCGGGAATTTCGGTGGGCGAGGGTGAGCATGAAGTTCGACCGTTTGCGCTCGGCCAGCTGATTAATGCGCACCATTTCGGTGGCAACGCAATCAACTACGTTTCCCCTTTTTCGCGGTGTTTGATATTTTAGTAAAATTTGCCGGAAGGACCAAACTAGCGGAAAGATAAAATATTTTATTGTAAATGTGTTGAGTACCATGGCATTTGAGTGTCGATATGGAACCTTACTTACTTACTATGTCCAGTAATAGTAATGGCAAGTTCTAACGCTAGACTCTTTCCACGTTCGCGGTAATGATATTTGCAGCAGCCTCATATGTTTACGTTTCAAAAATTAAATTTCTATATCCTGTACCGCTCAGTTAACATTGCACGGAGAAACGCATCCTGCAAGATCTTTCCACGTGGTCTTCTTTTTTATGCTCGTGTCATCATTGAGGATTCTCGACGCCAGAGGCAAAGAGGCTTTCCACGGTTAGAAACGTTTGTTTGAGAAGGCCGTGGGCCGACGGTTATTAAGCTTAGGCCACAGACCACATCAGAGGCAAGCAGAAAAGCCCCTTGGCGTATTCACCTAACCTGCAACCTTTTCACCCTCTCCTTCTCTCCACGCTCCTACTCACGACTTGCCCGCGTATCTATCATAATTTACGATGTCTCGCGAATATTTTGGACCCTAACACGATCCGTCGACGAATTCATTCAAGCGTCGAACCAGCGAGATGTTTTATTGCGAAACGCATGTTTCCTTGTCCTTTGCTGGTACTCTCAAGTTGCAGTTTACGTCAGCTCAGCCTATTCGTGGTGGCTGCATCATTTTCGTGGGCGTTGATCGCGCGTGCAACAGGATTAAGAGATCTCGACGATCTCGACTGGAAATAATTAGCTTACTATTGACTCTAAGATCTCCACGATACCCTGCTTTGAGCAATTAGGACGGTGAACAAGAAGTCGTAGAAAATTTGTTAATGAAGCACTACTTCGGACAATTAAAGTAATTTAATTTAATCTGCATAATATCGAGTGGAAGATAACTCCAATCATAAATGTATAAATGTACCTATTCATCTGGTCAATAGTATCGAATGTACATCGCACAGAATCAGTTTCATTATATTATATTAAAGTAAACAAATAATTGAAACTTGCAGCTTACTCTTCATTAAACTGACACCAAATATTTGCTGACACTGATTATAAACGCAAACAGAAGTTGCGATGGCAAATCATTCTTACAAATGCTTGTATACCTGACGAATTATTAATTTCGATTTTCTCGAGGACCGTACCTCACATGAATAAATTTCATTCTACATTCTCAATTCGATTTCACCACACTAATTACCTTCATCTTGGTTGAAACATGAATCGTTTCAAAAATGCCCGAAAAAATAGATTCACCTGTCCACCCAAACACCTCGAGGACCAAATTATTTGATCTATCCCTCGCGAATCCAGGAAAAATCGCTCCGCGGAATTGTAGTCGAAATTCTCCACAAGATGGCCAGCCCCGCGATACCGATTACCGCGTGTCTGCCGAAGCACGCCTATCCAGCCACTTAGACGCAATCACGAAACCAATTGGAATCGGTAAATATCTGATTCGGTTGGCGCAAAGGGAAGCTCGCTCCGGGAGGTCTGAAAACGTGCGGCGGGCGTAAGCGGTTCGCTGGATCGAGTAGTAGTCGACTCGATATCAG
Organism: Nomada fabriciana; assembly: GCA_907165295.1. Lineage (NCBI taxonomy): Eukaryota > Metazoa > Arthropoda > Insecta > Hymenoptera > Apidae > Nomada > Nomada fabriciana. Next base: position 9,402,076 of record OU015695.1, read on the forward strand.
TCAGATATGTCCTTAAAGCATGCGAACCGTGCAACACCCGCTTGATAAAGGACGCCCGATACTCGCCCGGTCGGCTCGCACGCTTCTGCGTTAAACGCTCCCACGCGTTCCGCGTAATGGATATACGCCTCGCTCCCTCTCACGCTTTCTCCGCTCTGCTCTCGCGTTTCGCCCTTTCACGCTGATCCCTGCTGCACCCACGTTGGCGTGCAGTCGCTCGATTTCGCCCCGTGCACCCGTTCCCTCTCCGTCCCGACGGAAATCTGCCTTTGGGCGCGTTGCAGAAGCACCGAGATCCGACGCGATAAGTGGTTAAACGGCAGTAAGTAAATGTTGTAACGCTCGCTACAGAGCGGAGCACCGCTTCAAAGAGGCTGACATACGCGCCGCGAGACGATTATGCGTATCGCGCGACCGCCACCGTCGCCGCGGTGTTATGAGATTAACATTAGGGGCGGAATAACGTTTGTTTCCGCAGTGTACGGTGGTTAATCGCGGAGGAGACGGATTTCCGGAGATGGGGGTGGCTGGTTGTTGGCGGGGGTCAGTTGGTGAAAGTAGTGGAACCTTTTATATATGATTATGCAAGATTGGCAGGAATTATATGTGTTATAATATTTTTTTCCATTTCTGCATGGTACTGAAAAAAGGCGATCCTGCTTCGAGACACTAAGGACGTCGAGTTATTTATGCGAAGTGCGTTTGCAATCATTTTTGTTCAGTGCGTTTTCGCGGGGCTCAGATTATATCTCAGCTTTCGATTTCTTCCATTAAAGTTTAATGTTAAAATTACAAAATACTGCAATTACTGTTATCATTATTATTGGCATCGTCTATGTTACACTGTATGTATACACGGTGCGTTGATTGAAATTAACAGGTAGCTAATAAAAGTAATTAAAGGGGAAGGAGGAGAAAAGTAATGATGACGAGCAGCTTGGTCGATGCAATTAAACTCAGTTGCTATATAAATATATTGCAGTGCCTGTATTATTTCATGTTGTTTTGCGCAATTACGCGAGTCTTTGCGATAATGACACCTCGAATAAGGTGGCGTGATTTTTTACATATAGCATTGGAACATTTCTGGGAATTAATTAAATTCGTAGAATTTGTACGTGTGACAGGAACATGCTTGATACAGGTGTATAAACGGGCGTGGTATTGTATGTGTGATTCAAAAGCTATAGAAGGTGATCAAAATTGAAAGAAATTGGCGCATTTTAGTATTTCTGTCCTGCGAAACGTAGAAACGAACACGAAGGTTCTTGGGTCGGCGTAAACATTTTTTCAGCCAGTCTAACTGCGTGCGGCGCGAGAATCAGTCGATATTGTGATTTCGCGTATTGCGTTGTTCGTAAAGTTATAACGCGAGCTTTGGCGGTTCGAATTGTCATTTATTCTAATGCTTCGTCGCAACAGTGTTATTGTTCTTTTATTCTTATGCTTCGTCGCAACAGTGTTATTGTTCTTCATTGTTATATATTTGTTTGACAATTTTGTGAGCGGGTGAAACAGGAGAGACGAAAATACGTGTACAGGGTACCTACATATTTTATTTTCAATTTGCTATCCTTTTACGTCACTCGTTCATATCGATTTATTGCAATATTTTTATATCGATACGTGTACATAGATTGCTGTGTCAGAGTCAGATCATTTAGTACCAGCCAATATCTTGGTTCAATTATGTACCGTATCTCCTATAGAATTGTTAAAACGTAGAAGCTGTATCAATCTCCGGTAATATTTCTGTCCACGTGCACGAAATTCGGGACGAGCACGATACTGTTAACGAGTCGCTACCCTTTAAATTATGCCCGCCGGCTAATTACAGGGAGACACATGACATTCGTGCATGGCAATAATTAATTTTCGCAATTATGTTCGCCTTCATTCCTTCCTGCTTCGCATCACTTCGCTCGATACACCCCCTGTACCCCTTAACCCTTCTTCTAAAACATCTATCCCACCAGGCCACGAATATATCCGCGAAACTCAATTGCACCTTTAATACAATCATTGTTAATTCGACACGAAATATTTTTCTGCTTCCAGGTAAATACTACGACGTCTCGATAGAGCAGTATTTAAGTCATTAATCGTCCCAGGCCTCGTCTTTCTTCCTGGCTGGTAAGTCAGCAAGTGAACTTTCCTATTACAACACATAGCCAGCAAACTGCATTATATTCGAATATGTTTCCAAATATATGATTAAAAACGTTGAAAAACATTATTATGATAACAGTATTGTGCTGATTAACGAAACAAAAATTACAATTACATTACATTACATTCATTACATCTCGCAGCATTCAGAACAAGACTTCCGAATGATGACAATTAAACATTATTTATTCTAGAGATAATAAAACAATCGTAATAGTTGCTGGCATTGCGTTAACTTACTGTTGAACATTTTCGGTACACCCCATAATTTCACCATCGCTCTACCCCATTCTCGCGGCACCGTCGCGCTTCGACCAGCTCATCCTCAAAAAACACAATATCACGTCACATTACGGGGCCAACAAGCGACTTAATAAATTCCATTCGAAAGTTCTGACTCGACCAAGTCTCACTGGTCGGGAAAGCCGAGCTGATCGTACACGGTGGTCTCGGCTGGAAAGGCCAGGGGTGCCGCGGGGATTGGTGGCTTGGAGTAAATTAGTAATTAGAAATCTGATACTGGTAAGGTAAGTCGGTGTTGTTTTGGCATTGCGTGGCTGTGCGCGTCGCGTGGACTTCTGCGACAGGCACGGCCTCGCGTGACCCGACGCCCCCGATGGGGTGGCCAAGGGGTAGCCCTGAGCAAGGAGCAGGCAGCCAGGGGGACGGGGAAACCGTCCTGGAAAATGTAAGGGATGACAATTATGCCCTACAGGTAATTGCCAGGTTGCAGCTAAACGGAGCGAGCGGCCTGGCCTCCGCCCATTCCACCCCAACCGTGCGAGCGCTCCGAAACGCGAGCTTTCATCAGAAAATCGTGGCTCTTTTTTGAAGCGTCACGCTCCCCGCAACAGCCTTATAATTTATCGCGGTTTTCGCCTTTTTCCGCGAGGACACACGATCTTGAGGGTTCTCGATTTCGGTGACTTTCAGTAATTTCTACTATCGGGGTTCGTTTATATTTTTAACTGTTGACGGAAAATATTACACCATCTATTAAGGATGATTGCTCGTTTCCCAGAAGAGCATACTGTCAATCTATATCTAGTCTATAGATGGCTGCGCGACAGTCAAATTGATTTCACTCCGCAATGTAACTAAATACTAAAACAGTTGTTCAAATACTACACAAAACAATTGCCACATCGAACAATGTAATTCACCATATCAATGCAATTTAAAATCGCCGTCGCCCATTTGCCTCGCCGTTGTCCCTGCTACCACCCGCATAACTTTCAACGTTGCCACGTAATGCTAGAGCAGCATAACACGTACACGCCGTCGATAAAAAGCAAACGATAGCAATTCTCGAAAGTGCAAACCGTGGCCGCGGAGAGCTACGAATACCACAGCAATGACAATGGCCCATGGGGAGGTGGGCAAGGTTCGGCCCTTCGGCGACAATCGTGCACGAAATTAGCCGCAAATGTGTGTTATTTTGCCGGGCAGGCCGACATACGGCGACGTATGTGCCCGGCATCTATTATGAAAGCAGTCCCATAAAGGCCGCCGCCGTCTGACGCTCGATCCGCACGCGCCTTTTCCCACGTGCTCGTAAGCCACGTAGTCCGCTGGCGGGCTAGCAAGCGTCGGCCATAAGCGGGTGCCGTGGACAGGTTTAGAACCGCTTAGGAAAGTGCGAGAGGGAAAGCAGAGTCGCGAGGGAGTAGAATAGAGAACGCTTTGCTATACCGCTGTCAGTTTTGTCGCGTTATTGGCGTTGCACCGCGTTCTGCCACGTGGCCCGTGGCAGAACGCGGGCATAAGTCAGCGTCGCTTGTGCCCGACACGCCGCATGTCAAGCGGACGCTTCGCGATCAGTGTGCTTCGAGCCTTGGCACGCTTTATCTGTTTTGGCGTACGTGTCGGTTTGTCGACTTGTTGTTCCGTGAATCGAAACGAGGGTAGCCGGCGATCGCAGCACCGTGAGCCGGAACTTGCGTTATCGTTCGGCTGACTTTTTCGGAGCAGTGTGGTCGGGATTTCTCACTCTGGTTCGTGACCCCTGTTGGTCCTGGGAGGGACGTATTATGGGAGGAGTTCGAACACTTTGAGGGAATGACAGTGGTAGGAGCGGCGACTGGGTTTCTATAATGCACAGAATGTAAGTACCGCGACGTTTGTCGTTTATTTTTGTTTAATATCGCATAGGGTGAATAAGCCACGATTTACGCAGGCTCGGCTGCACCTGGAAATAGGCATAATTACAATAAGCAATGCATCGTTCAGTTTTTGTATTTCGTTAGGATGCATGAACGAAAAATTCGGCGATTTTTGTCCGAGACGTTTTCTGTGAAATTCGATGCTGGCCATAACTTGCGTCTGCAAATTAGAGAGGTATAATTGCGCGAGGTGCTTATGTACGCCATGAAATGTTTCTTCGATGGTTTTGTGTCGTGCACGCGCCACTCAAAGCTGCACGAGAGAAACTGAAAAGTGAAGCGAAATTGGAGAGAAAAAAAATGGTTGGACTGTTAGTGTGATGTCGTGTCGTTCGAGTGGCGGTCGCATGCCAGCCAGAGAATTAGAGTCGAGTGGCTAGAGTTACCGGTAGGAGAGCACGTATAGTGGCCGACGTTCGCATGACGGATGTCGATTCAATAGCTCGATTTCACTGCGCTCGCAGTTCCGATACCACCCCGGCATCGAGGAGAAATTTTACACCGATCGATCGCTATTAACCCTTGACTCGGGCAGTTTAGATACGTAATATCAGTGTCTATACTGACATAGTTTTGCAGCCATCGAAGCAATACGTGTCTGCTTATTGAATCTTGTTACATTGACTTGCACTGCCCATCGATGGGAAGCATTGGGAATTAAATGAATAGAATGTTCTTATTAAATGAAGTAAACATAATCCAATCTCATTCTAAGCGTATCAATTTTTGTGCTGTTCAATTTGAACTACTGTATGAAACCACGTATTCGTTATTATAGATGTGTAGGTTAGTTTTAATTTTACTTCGACGTAGTTCTGAGAGACTTGAACAGCATACGTGGCATACAATGTTATTAAAGTGCTAAATCGGCGATATGTTTTCTTTGCGGGAAACGGATAGAATTGTAAACTTGCAGGGCCATTATAAACTCATTAATCATATAAATAGGTTGAAGCTGGTAGAATTACATGGTCATGCTTGTAGATTGGTCGTACACCGGCCAGATCGAGTGAATTATCGATAAGACAGGTCAGTGGCTCGTCCCTTTCGTGTTTCCTTTGCCTTGGATATTAATGTACCTCGTACCTATCAATTATTTTATCCTCGCTGTAAGCTATCCTATTTTTGAATTCTTCTTATTTTTGTTGCCCTGGCATTCGTTTTCTATTTAAAAAGATAATAAATCATTGCATCTGCTGGAAGAGGAAAAAGCGACTCACTAGTAATAAAAATAATAGTAGTAACTGCAAATATAAAGGAAATTAGTTTTGTGTGTTGCTGTATTAAATACTGTATAATAAGAAATTTTCCAAGAGAAATTTTAATGGAAAGTATCTCGGTAACACGTTATTTTTACACCTGAACTATATCAATTCCAACCGTGGAACATACAAACCAAACATATAATTCATAAATAAAAATCTATTATAATAATATGTCACCTCAATTCAATATAAAGACTCAGTCAAGCGCTTTGAAAATTTTCAAAAATTCAAGAGGTGGGGTTAACCGATTTGGCCAACGTGCGACCCATATGTATATTTCTCAATTATTAACCAATTTAACAAATTTTTAATTGGTAACTATATTCAACGAAATTCTAATAAAAAGAGTTTGCGTTCAATGATTCATTCAGTGGCTATGGGAGTTTCGATCGTCGCAATAATTCATCGCGAGCGTCCTCCAAATCGGGTAGCAATATTACCGGATAAAATAAGCCATTAAGTCAGAGACGCAGCCGCGGAGTCTCTCTTCACGGGCGTTATACGAAGACGTTCATAAAGACGACAGCTTCATCCGCGACCGATCGTGGAAGATGGTGGGCTGGCAGGGGAGGAATCGAGGGTCGAAGCCAGGATTACCCATCCGACCGAAAGGAGATTCCACTAAGCTTTCAGATTTTACCCTCTTAGCCGACCAAGGATTATAAAACGCAAATACGTCCCTTGATTAGTGAGGATAAAGTAAACATCGGCTTGCCATCGCGGCTGTTGCTCGCGCGAAATACTCTGTCGTTCGTGAGAATAGGTCCATTCTCTTGAGAAGACTTCATCCGTGCATTGGGAATAGAGAATAAAATTCCTCCCATAGGCTTCCTTTCATTCAAACTTCAAGATCTAATAATAGTGCTTGAATAGGAATTTCGGTTGATGTTTCCATTTTTTCATTCTTCATTTTGGACCCTGATGTCTGGTTGTATTTATTTAGCACAATCAGACTCTCACATTCAGAATCGCAAGAGAAACTCATCCTTCTCCTGATTAATTTCGTATAATCTAAATTTTGTATATAACTGAATCATATTAAAAACGAATTAATTGAAACTTAAGTAGTTGGTGTATATACAGGGTGTCTGACGAGGTAGTTACTGCATTGATAGGTCAAAAATGTAATAAGACTTTTATTATCACTTTTTGTGCAGAATGTCGCTGTGAAAGAAAGAAATATTTAACTTATCAAATGTAAAGGACACGGGTAAAATAACAGAGCTATCGATTCTCATCTCTTATAAAACTTTTTCGTCCTTGCGACGTTAGATCGCCTCGAGGCGATTTCAAAAACATATGCTAAACGTGTTTTTTTCTGTTCTTTCATAATACAAAATGCAAATGTAACATTCCATTTAAAAAACACAAGACAGCCTTAGTATTACCTTAAAAACTCAAGGTAAATGTTTACTTTTTTCACAGTCTTATTACATTTTCGTCCTACCCTGTATATGCATGTATGTATGTGTACATTTCAGAGCAAACATTCTGTGGAGGTGATCGATAGTGCATTTTATATCTATACTTTTAAGGAAGGACAGCTTTTTGTATGCCTGTTCAGCGGCGTAAAAAGTTTTCGTGACTTTATTTCCCGAATAAAACAGAAAGAAACTCTGGATCGTAACAATCCGCGAGACGAAGTACGACAGAAAATCCGCGGACCGAGTCCGAAATTCGATATAATTTCGAGGGTAATTTCGAGATAGCCACTTTACGGGGATAAACTGTGGGAAGATAGAAGTTTAGAGCATAGGGAAGCCTCAAGCATCCTACGGAAGTCTGGCTCTAATTAAGCGCCTCCTACCCTTGCCGCGGTTCCTTCACTCATCATCTTTCATCCCGCTTCAGCTTCCCTCCCCGTCAACGTTCACCTAGCTCCTGAGAATCCTCGCGGAGAGTCTGAGGTGAAGGTAAGCATCCATCCTCTGCGTGTTATCATATTCCTGATTGTTATGTCTTCGCCGGCGATATCCCGTCGCTAACGTTTTCTCCCCGTCCCGCACAAACCGTTGCACGGCTCAATAATTTCTATCGTCCTCTCTTTTCCGTCGCTGCCTCTGTTTTTCTCCGATTTGCCTCGCTGTGCCTCGCCTCCTTCTAACTTTCAACGTTCTACCTTATATATACCGTTCTGTCTTGTTTCTTCATGGCTGCCTGGAAATACGAGAGAGCACGAGCTCCTAATTAAATTCCACTCTTTCCTAGCGTGCCTTTTTTTTTAGGCTTCCTCAACCGCACCTTAATTGCGCCGGAATCGAGATGGCTGCTGCCCTCGCCAGCCACTCGCTGCCGATTCTCCCGACTCTTCCTCCTTGCGCCTCCTTCAGCCTGCTCTCTTAATTGGCGCATAATTATGTAAACAATTCCAACGTCGGGGTAGGCTGGGATGGTTGGCCTCCCTCGTCTTCAGTTTAACCGCGACTCTATACTTAGCGGTGTCATCAGCCGTGACAAATCGCGTAACTATTCCGCGACGACGAGCCTCGCAGGTCGTGGGGAGGGGGGCACGTGGGGTCGTGAAGAAATTAGCGTGCCGAGTAATTAGCATGTATTTGTGTAACTGCAGCGCGGATCTTTAGAGTTTCGTCCCTCGATTGTTGTAATTGTCGACTGGGTTAGCAGAAAAATACTTCAAGGACTTGAGACCAGAGCTTGTTGAGTACTCGCGGCACAGTGCTCTCTGTATGTAGATTTATACGTGTACATGTTTGTTAGAGATTTGTTCGAATAAGGGTATCGTATTTATGTTACCACATCGGTAGTCGATGAGCATCTACCTCAGCATCATCCACCTGCTGCGTAAGGGTGAGGCAAGTACGGAGGACACTTTTACTCGGTATTCGAACAAGGTTTCCCAAACTCTGACGCTTGTAATAGCAAGAGTACACGCATCGAGACATATTTTCACGGTACAACGAATATTAATCTGAAACGTGTGACGATTGTTGTACAGATCGTCCGAGGCGACGTCGATCAAGAAATTTGTTGGTTAATAAAAATTCGCTTATTGGCGAGAATTTATTTACGACGGATAAAGACAAAACGCAGCCTTGTCGGGGGAAAAGTGTACAGTATTTTGGAGCTGATGGGTCGGGGATGGGTGAACCGAGCTTGCGGCAACATTATCTAAAATTCAAGCTGTAATTACTTTGCTGGGCGGCGCTCCGCTTGATTTATAGTCATCGCGCGATGCAGCTGCGTGGGTGTAAGTAATTAAAAATGTACCATCGCGTGGTATGGTAACCCACCCTCCCCGCCGCTCGCGTCTCTTCTCGGGGAAAGACGGTTTAGAGCGAGGCTTCGCTTGTGTGGGAACTAGGGGTTGTTTCTTTTCCCAAACCCCAGGTACCGTCTCGCGTTTCGGCGAAAATGATTGCCCGACGAAGAATCAGCCAACGGGCGCAACTGTTCCTCGAATTTCGTAAATCGTTTACCGAGTCGTTCGGTGTATTTTATTTAAATGCCAGCACAGCAAATTATTTTTACGTTCGGTTCATAGAGTATCGACGGAGAACGCCACCCATCCTATTTTATCCTATTTGGACGGAAACGGAATTCGACCATTTGAAACAGTGCCGCAAAACTAATTATTTGTTATTCTTCCACGGCAAGTAACGGCAAAGTAATAATGAAAATCTGTATAAAGGGATGAGAATATTACTATTTGCGGCGACACATATTTCACGAATATTCCAAACACAGACGACAGCGATTAACTGCCCGACCAGCGGTACGACGATCAATTTGGTTCACGAATAACGTCGGCCATGGCGGTTATTTGGCACAGTCTCCAGGTTAATTGGCCATTCATGGTTAATTTGGTCTGGCGCGAACCCGTAAGGCGATGGAAACGACCCTCCGACCCTCCGGAGACCGAGTCGTCGATTTCGTATTCGTCTCGTGACAAGAGGGGTCGAGGTCCCCGTGTCGATACCGATTTCCGGTCGCCTCTTGCCGGACAGGGTTTACGAATAATCTCGCGAGGAAGTGAACGACTCGTTCTATTTTCTCCTCGATGGGCGAGCCCATAGCCCAGCAACTCTCTCTCGTGCAAACGTTTGCTCGATACTCGCGGCGCGTATTAATTAGCCTGTCGTTAACGAGTGCACGGTTAAATGGTTCGTGACGGTGGATCGTCTGACCTGCGAATCGTAGCAGTTGTTATGCCGATAGTAGCTGCGAACGACGCAATAGGGTGGCGTGCTCTTCGTATTCGTCTGGGTTTTCAGGATGGAAAAGTACATAATTTAAACATTGTCGCCTCTGATGATAGATCTTTCGAAAAATTTATTCCTAACAGGAATGAACCTAATGGTTTCTCAACTCATTTTTAGACTCTTTGATGTGATTTTATACGGAGTACTTATTGTTTGTTGAAACAATAGTATTGAATTTGTTATTGATTTTAAAAGTTCAAGGATTAAAGTTTAAATATAGAGGTAGCCTAATTGAATTTCGATTAAGAATAGCATCTTTTATTTGTATGATGGAAGCTCCTCCACATTTATTTATTATACGTCAAGCTCGAATTAATTATGGCTTTATGAAACAACAAGCATTCTATGTATGATTTATTTCTTATCTGCCAGCTTCTCTGATTGCTTTCTCATTGAATTCGAAATCGAAATGGAAAATGAACTTTGCCTGAGACAGACGAGTGAAGAATATTTATATAAACTATATTATATATCCAATACCTGTATTATTATTTTGCCCAGACTCATAATCTCATTATTAAACATACACTTCTATTATCAAAAAATGTGCAGCTTGGACTGCCTTTGTAATATTATACATTTCCGTCACACTTATCAACCTAATTGCTTACGGATAATTAATATCAACGCGATCTCACGAATTAGCCGACCCCTTTTCAATAGTAATCCACCCTGCACGATGCCTGCTTCCGGAATTCGGACTTGAATTCATAATAATGACCGGCGGTACACGCCGAGGACATAGAATTCGAGAACACCTAAGGGAGATTTCTAATGTGGCCTAACTACGGGCACAGGGTCGCCGTTAAGGCATCGTCTCGGGTTTGATCCCGAGGAGATGCAGCAATTCCCAGTCGCCGTTGCATTCTCGTTGACAGGGAATCGTTAAACGCAGAGGCGGAGAAGAGTTGTCAGGTTAGACTGTGGTAGGTGGAATACGTGGTGGTTCCGTCAGCTATAACCTATTCTGGACGCGTCAGTCCGCGAATAGAGTTCGCCTGCCGCTTGCTTATCCACTTTCGTACGTGTTCACGCTAAACGCGATACCGCGACAGATCCGTGGGCGTCTTGGAAGTTATTACTTTGGTCGGTGAATCCGCGGACGCCACGTTCTACCCCTGCACTACTTCTTCCTGAACCCCGGGGAAACTTAGTTGCTTTGCATAGGAAACGCCTGCCCCTGTACAAGAATTCACAGTAACGGTAGACAGTGTCTACGTGACGTTGGATAGATTCGAACTTAGCGGAGCCACAGCCGATTTCTGATTCGATTAGGCAAATCGGCCAGCACGAGATAATACGGTTGGTGGAGTGGTTAGTGTGGGTTTATATATCGTTCCTTGCGCGGTATTGTTCGATTTCGTCTTTCGTCGTACATACGTGCGCGAGGATTTGCAGGATTTCTGGGGAGGCGTTAAATCAGGGCGAAAGTACCGATGGTTTCTGCCCTTACCACCGATAATGCAATATAAACAAATTCTCCACCTTTTTGTGCACAGCGATGTTAGACTTCAACAAGTTTCTGCCCTCGTCTTCGACCGATCAAGATTGCAGCATCTGTGTCGATGGTCGAACCGAATACCCAAATACCCTAACATCCTTATGCAAGGTCTTGCATGCGCCTACAGAGTTCGAAGGGTCCAGGATAGAGGCAAGAGAGACCCTAGACGCCGCAATTCACACATTGAATGCCTTCCAAGGCTCCTCCAACCACTTCTAGACCCTCGTCCATGGTTTCCAGGACGGTCGCGTTATCTAGTATCAGAAAAGGAGAGAGGGACGAAAGACAGAAACGAGGAGAGACAGCGAGCGTCGACAGAGAGAGACGCCGAGCACTACTTCGGTAATCTTCGAGTTTACAAGACGCAAACAGCTTAGGTGGTAACGCACCGATAAGATCTGAGCCTCTCCTCTCCCGATATACCGCTGATAGCCGTCGTTAGGCCGCGGTTAGGACTTCGTTGAACCTCTATAGAGACGGTCCTATGCCCTACTCTCGTCCTGTGTCCTCCCCCTATCTAGGATCTCCCGTGTACCTTGGACGGTGATAAGGATTTCCTACGTTCAATACCGGTTAACACGGTCGGATCATATTGCTCCGCTTCAAGTTCAGCGAGACTTCAGACTGGCAACTTAATAGCGAAAGGTGTGCGTAATGTATAGCTCCTGCTGGCCGCGGAGAAGGTTTCAATTCCGGGCCCAGGCATCCCTTATCCTTGCTAGCCACAACCGGCTAGAAGCGTAATCTAAATTAATGTTCGCCTATCCCCGGCATAAACCTGCGAATTAAAGCACGACCGACTTAACATCGTGTGCCCCGCTGATCGAAATTGCGATTTCCACGCCGACTTCCTTGTGGACGCGTCGATTTCCGTTAAATATTCGATGAACATTAGGATTCGTTTGTAAAAATCAATAATAAACGAATTTCGTTTGTCGGGGGAAATGAAATTTTCTTTTGAAACTTGCCTTTGAACGCCGTTTGGAAAGAATGAAATATATAATATACAGGATGGTTTTCCTTGCCGAGAAAAAGATGGTTTCGCATTTTTCTGTTCACGCGAACGCTGCACGGCGTCGCGCGTGGTTAATTATTTTGGGAAACGATCGATTCCCGATATTTATTTTTAAGTATACCGGGGAAACAGGAAGAGAAGCGTTGGGGTTGTTAGACAATTTTTTTTGAAGGGGGTCGACAGGAAGGGTGGCAGCCACGTTTCCCTATAGTACACGGCAAGGGGATGCATTCAGTGACGGGTCAGTCGGCGAAAAGAGGCCATTTCACAGGTCTTTGCCTCTGCATTCACCTTCGCTTGGCTCGTTTAAAATACTTTGACTTACTCCATGACATCTCGGTAAAACGTATCACTTACTTTCACGTATCAAGTGCTTTCACGAATGACTTACGATATTATTGAACCACCGTGGCTGCAATAGAAACATGATTACTCATTGCTATTTCTTTTCAGTTCCTAATATATCGATCTCAAGTTCGTGTTCCCAATTTACAAAAATTTACATAGTTACTCACTATTATCCGTGAATTGTAAAAATATCGCGTCAACCAAGTATACTCCACGCTCCAATTTGCTTGCGTATCATTTTCAAACACAAACACTTTGCTTTCACACTATGGCGCAGCCCCCGCGTGTACGCGAATCCACGGGGCAGCCTCGGCAACCGTTCTTTTCCCCATTACCAGATGCAAATGGACGAGCTAATTTTAATTTTACGTGTATTAAAATCCGGCATTCCTCGGCCCTGCCCAGCTGACAGGGCGAATAACGAACGAGAGGCTGCTTTAAGGATAAGAAAGGTGGATCGCGACGCGAAATCGAGGGGGTGGCAGAGGGTTGGAACGCTCCTCTGGGATTAGTCGGAAAGCGATTTCATCCTCGTGGGTGGTTGCCGCGAGGAAAACGTGCCCCCTTCCATCCTCACCCTCGTGCCACGTTACCTTAGGTTGCCTCGCGAACGAGAGGAAAGCCGGGCGAAAACCAAAGCCCGAAATTAGAATACAAACCCATCAGCGGTGGCGTTCGTAGTCTTAGGACCCCATGTGCTCGCGGGAAGGGAGAAAACGAGCTGCGCGAAAGCGAGACCGAGTGGGATTCTGAAGGAAGCTGCGCTTTCGAACAGAGTCTAATTTACATACGCCCCATAAGAGAGACACCAAGCGCGGCTATGGCGGCGGGGGGTTGAAACGCGTAGAAGCCGCATCGTTCTGCTGGAAAATACTGTAATTGGTTGCGTTGTTGGCAACTGGCGAGAGATGAATTCTAAGATTCGCAACGGATTTTTAGGGTTGCGCTCTAGAAAGTGCACGGTGTGCTATCGTGAATAGGTTTGACGTGGTACTACAGAACATTTTGCGGTGAAAATCTGGAGCAAGGTTTTCGACGATCAGTCTGCACTATGTAGGCGAATCGAAATTGAAAAAGTACATCAGACGTGTAGGTGACTTCAAAGTTGTTATATGCGTGTGTAGGGGACCGAGTCGCCACACGCATCATACAAACTGTCCGCAGCAACAATTACACCGAACCGAAACGTAACATAAAACATATTAGTCCTCCACCAAGCTTCTTTCAACGGTGGATCTACTGCGCATCCCGTGACACAGAAACCCTCACTTTCAAGGGCCAAGAGTATCATTCTATTATACTTCAATTTACTCCCCGATTGTACGTTCGTTTCACGACTCATCACGGCCACCGTAACGATTTCCATGCGCGCTTTTCCACGAAACCACGCAGCGATGGGGGAACGTGAATCGATTTTCTTGCTAGTAGCCGAGGCGGTCCCCGCGTATACGAACGAATTCTCCACCGACGAATAGACGTTTATTGCAATTACTGCAGTGGCCGTGTTTGCAGCCGGTGGTCAGACCAGGTGGGTGGACAAAGATGCCCAATCATCGGCGACTGTTCGCCGGGGGTTGGGCCGAAAGTTTCCAGAAGCCTGGAAGCCCCGACGACCAAGCGGAAACTTTGTCCAGCACTCTGGATGGCTGCTTGGTTGGCTAGAAACTCGGTGAAGCCCAGTCAGCTTCCCTACTGGGCATCGTCGGCAACCTGGCCGTAGTCGTCGTCGTAGCGACGTTCACGTGGACGCGCCTCACTCCTTGTCCTTGCCTTTTGCCCATGTAGACGATAATTACCGCAGCGACCGCTTTTGTCCGGCCACCACCGCGCCAAGGTTTCCTCCTGTGTCCGTGCACTCCTTTGTCGGACGCTAAACGAACCTTCTGGAACATTACTTCGTACCTATTACTGCCACCGCGAGATGAAGCTTCATGGAGGGCATTTATGTATGAAGTGGTCGATCGGCGGTGAACGCTTGTTCCGGTAAAGAGTCGAGAAAGACTCGTGCAGTGATTATTGCTGATTTATTGTGCACACGTAACAAGGTATAGATTAATCGAGACATGTGCAGAATTCGTGAATTACGAGAATTTTACGTTATTCTACGTCGTGCAATTTTCTACCTAACATCCAATCGAATTAGCTGCCCAAGAATTAGTAGGCCACGCGCACTGATTTATTCACGCGGAAACCTCAGAATTGCCCGCATTTACGAGCCTGCTCCTGCCACATTTCTGCATATTTCAAGCGTTAATCCGGCAAAACAGCTTCTCGTTAGTCACGCGCGGTATTTTTGCATGCCGGACGAGGTCATTGAATTTTTATCACTTTCAGTATCTTTCTCGGTGGTGGTTTCCACCCCTCGGTAATCCGAACGCGAAACAGGACGCGGGGATAATAGTCGTTTGTCTGGTAAATATCGCTCTACGCGTATGGGACTGTACCTTATAAATAAAATAGCGACTCTTAAAAAATAGGGGAGTATTATTAACTCGCATTAGAGCACGACACGGAGCTTTTTTTCCCTCTCTTTGCTAGGGGGTTCGTGGTCGTGACGGAGACGCAGCTGATGCCGTGGCACAGCAGGCTCGTAAAATAATCTTCCGTGCGGTGAAACGGATTAAGAAAGTGGAGAGTCTGGTCGTACGGGGCCGAAAAAAGAGCCACTTGCATCGAAAGAGGAACAAGCTCGTCGCAGAGCAGTGTCCCTCTCCATAAGCCCGTGGCATAACCGCGCAAGTTCCGGCACATAAGTTTGACGGTTTAGCGATCGCGTGGAAGTTTGCAGCGTCACTGGAATCATATATAAACGAACGTAAAAAATGCCGCTGAGAAGTCTGTCGATGTAGATGATTCTATTAGGAAAGAACGCCCAGCGGTATTGGAAAAAGTTCGCTGACATTGTACGGTGACGTTGGATGAACTTTGTAGAACGTAGAGTCGTGTAGAGGTAGTTACGGGTAGGTAAATTTTGCCTGCTGTAATTTCTCCGTACATGATTGTTCGGGTGTCTCCGCAGGGCAATGTGAATGCGTTTAAATCGAAATCCTCCTTCACTTACTCCATAATATTGAGACTTGGATAATTTAATCGATTATAATTATTCCTCGAAGGCAATTTATTTATTTGTTATCCTGTAACACGTGTCGGTAGCATATTTGCTCCACCTATACAAAAATCCGGGGGACAGATGGATTTGTCAGCTTTTATCCAATTGTCCTCCCAATATTTTAAATATTGACAGAATGTCAATATATTACCCTTCTTAGCATTGAATAAGGTTGATAATGAATACCGAGTCTCTGAGATTGATACAATTCATTTTACATTTATTAATTCACGAGCACCTGACGCTTCCAGAGACGCATTATGTCTTACATTTGTCGTGCAATTTCCAACACTTCAGTCTCATAAAAACAATAGCAACACTCTTTCCTCGAGGAAGTTTTCTACTATCGAAACCTTCAATGATCAAGGGACTACTCTACCTATCGCAGACCTCCTCCCACAACTTACTCCCCCAAAAATGAAAAAAGAAAAGCGCGTCGCGGCAAGATAATAACAATATCTTTTTTAATCACGAATAAGTGGAGAACAGCCCTTTCGGTGGCCGAGTGAAATACCTCCAGAGAAGAAGGATTTCAAAAGCCGTAACGCCGGATGATATGATCTTTTAATGGCCGCTTTGTGGCTGGATCCATTGCTGAGATCTAAGAAGATTCAGCCGGTTGGTTGGCACAGGCTCCGTCGTCTCCTTGTCGTCTTTCTCGTGTAAGCATTCAGGAACGTGATTCCTTTCCTTCTCCCCGTTCGTGTCCTCGTCGTGCCCCCGACGATTCGCGGCCTGTCTCGTTCTTGTTAACCCAGCGAAAGGACCGACAGGTCGACCGACCGGCGGCTGTGTCGGTGCTTAATTTTCCCCTCGTAATTACGCGGGCAGAGCGCGCAAGACGAAGACCAAGTATTGTACCAAGAAGGGTGCGGACCGTCGGGAATAGCTCGTATATCCGTTGGTAGCTACCCGCCCAGCCAATGTATAGAACTCCTGTCGAAGCTCTTCGCCACCGCCCGCGGAATAAGATGCAAGAAAGTTCGCTGATAATCGCGTGGCATTCTATCGACGCCATGGTGGAAGAGAGCCCGGCCAACTTGGGGATTTAAGACGACGCGACGCGACGGTACGACCGTCCATTTCTTGCGAACGCTCTCCTGTGGGTCTCATATCTTTGCACCGTGGTAAACAAGGTTATAGGAATGGTAGCGTTTGGCGAATTTAGGTTTCACTAGTCTTGTTAACTTATTAGCCTGCGCAGATTGTATTAGTCGGAATATTAATATACGAGTGCAGGGCGGGTTAAGCACGGGGATGATTTAGTTCCCTTCGAACCGCGTGACGAAATTTAAAATGTGCTGCTTGTAAATTTCTTGTCAACCGTTGCGCACTCTGTTTAAATAGTTCAGGTGTGCAATTCGTGCAAGTGGTTACAATTTACTACACCTTGTACTTTGTAATAATAGCAGTATAATTTATTGCAGCACCAAAATATACCATAGCGGATTTATTGTAAACATTTTAACAGTTTGAACGGCACTGAACATTTCAACGCTTCACTCAATCGTATAACTAAAAATTCAAATATATATTGCGAATCAAAAAGTCGCAATACCTGGTGCCTCCGCTCCGTCAAAGTCCACAGCTCTACGTACATCGAGAGGACGCGTAACAAAGTTCAGCTTGAGCCACGTGGAACCATATATTTTAGTTAGTTACACCTTGGGTAGCACGTACATGTAAATCGGCAGGATCGAAAGACGAAGGGTGTTCCCAATAGCCGCGTGTCTATTTATGTGGGGCGACGATCTTGGTCGCGGTAGCTACTGGGGTGAAACTGGCGGACAGGGTTCGACTGGGCGGCCACATGAATTGGCTATTAGTAGTTCGAA
This sequence comes from Nomada fabriciana, assembly GCA_907165295.1. Classification (NCBI taxonomy): domain Eukaryota; kingdom Metazoa; phylum Arthropoda; class Insecta; order Hymenoptera; family Apidae; genus Nomada; species Nomada fabriciana. The sequence goes on from OU015695.1 coordinate 9,419,700, forward strand.
ACAGTATGCTCTAATGGCGACCTGTTGGCCTTTGCTCGCGTCGTTGTGCCAACCCACCCGCACTTGCTCGTCCTTCATTAGCGCGAGTCCTTGCGTTTCAACCGTTCCCTACTATCAAGCAGTACGCCACGACCTAGGTGAGTGAATGCTGGCGACAGCTAAAAGCTGTCTTTACGCTGACAAAATGGACGAACCGTTGTTACAGTCTTCGAGCCGCGCCATAGAAAATGACTTCCTTCTGATAGCCTTGATGGACCATTGTACTAATAGCGCGAGTTTCGCCTGACGGTGTATTGTGAGAGTTTCGGGCTTTTCTAGCACGAAGTTTGAAAATCTGTGGGGGCGGGAGAGTGAACTATGTGCATTTCAGTGGCAGTTATAATATAATATTTTCGAAGTGATTTTATTAAGCCTTCTGTGCCGATAAGAACATAAGAATTACAGGTTATTTTTGACGGATAATAAGAACTTCAATGGCGAAGCAATTTTAATTGTAACAGAAGTGCTCGTTTTTGGATTTTAGTTTTTGCAATATCTTTCATCATGTTTCGCTTATCTTCGCTGCAGTTTCTTCGTCGGTTTCATTCTCGCGAGGAATATTTCTCCAGCAACTCGTGTCGGCGTTCTGCAACGGAGTAATTGTTAACCAAAGCGGAAGATTCCTTTGAAAAGAATGCAGGCAACTTTTTGACGCAACAGGAAATCGAGCAGGAACGTAAAGGATTTCCTCAAAGGGTTCCTCCGCGTCTACGGATCTTCGTCTGTATCTGTTCTTTTTCTTGGCCCCTTTCCTTGAAAGGAAAAACGCTTCACGGGAATACTTTGCTCAAATGAATATCCTTTGCCGTTTGAAGCATTCAATTAATTCTTTCGCGCAACAGCTTGTTCCAAAATAAAAATTACCTGTATCACAATCTCAATCACATATTCCAAACGAAAAATCTGAAGGTATACTCAATCGTCCCTGCCACAAATTCTTTCTCGCGTAACGCGTTTCCTTGTATCTGCTAAATCTGAGCAATTGATCCTGCCAGGAATTCCTATTTCGTCCCACGATGTTTTCGTGAATCCCGTTTCGCGTCTATCCGAACATTTTACCCAGATGAAAGCATTTCATTGGCCGTTCAGTTTGTCCCCGGGAATAGGTCGTTCCCTGATAGAATCCAAAATCCTAGCGTTTCTGCCAGGCCGTGGGTCTGGCACTCCTTAAATCGAAGCGATGTCTAGGAGGTCTCGGCAGCGCCACCCTACACCACCACCAGCCATCTCCGTCGCCCGGACGGAGCCTTTACAATACGTCCTGAGCAGCCAGCTACCCTTTCTCTTAACGTCCAAAGTTTTCAAAGTACGACGTTCAATGGGGGCCGTCGTATATATGGCTAGCACACCCCCAAGCCTCGCACCGCCGTTCTTCGTTCCACCTATCCTTTTTCTTCGTCCTGGCCACACTCTCTGCCATCCTCTGAGGCTGACGCGCTTTGTGAAAGGCGGCGAGATAGCGCCGGCTAGCGGTCTCTGAACCGAGAACAGACCAAAACAACTTTATTGGGCCGTTACGGGACCGCGGAGATTATTTAATCTGATTACTATACGTGGGTTGGTAGTTTATACTCTGCTATCGGATTGCAGGTTTGTTAAAAGTATAATGTTCCCTCTATTCTTTCCTTTGCCGATTTAGCCGTGGCATTATCTTTACCGAATTTTACGAATACTTGTAGCACTGATTGGAGAACCGACACAGGCAATTACTTCGAGAGTAATTGCAATAAATTTGCAATTTCTTTTCCGACACCCTGCTCCGAACTGCAAAATAATAATTCCCACTTTCTTCGTTAACGGTGCACTAGAGAATGGCTCTGCGCATCACTATCATCGGCTGTTACCATGGTGGGATCGTCTTGCACAGATGCCTTTCAATCTCCTCTCAGAAATCGACGATAGAGTAGAGAGAGATAGGGCGAGGCCAGTGGTCGAGGAAGACCCGAGGAGCGCGATACGGTCGCGGGGACAGATACGCTGGGACGGGGGTGTTCCCTTGCTCGTTGGCTGGCTGGTCGTCCTTTGTTGACGGTCTCTGCCGCTCCACGGAAACAGTCGCCAGGAAGCGAGCTAGCGCAACGACGAGGACGCCCACCACCATGACGTCATACACCACTGACTTCATCTCGTTATGTTATGTTCGTCGACGAGACGTCGGATGCAGGAAGCCTACCGTTTCTCTCTGTTCCTCTGCATTTCGACGACGTGGCCGTCGGTTTCATCCCTCTCTCTTCCGCGTGTCTCTGTTACCCCGTGTGCCTGACCCTCTTCGTCACGGAACTGTTCTCCACCCGTTCAACCCGTTAGCTCTTGAACGGCCCGCATGGCGGACTCGAAAAGCCACAAGCCTTTTGGGAAGACAGCAACCGGAGATCGATATTTCTCGAAGTCGAGTAGAAAAGCTGTCAGGGGGTGGTGGTGTCCGGTTATATAGATTTCCATTTGTTCGATGCATATTTGTTTTATTAGATAGACGATGAAGATTCGTGTATCGTTCGGATACGACGGAGTATGCTAAATGGAACAGTTTCTATGAATTTGTTTTTAATTTGTTCAGTATGTGTCGAATGATTTACTTTGTATTACTGATATACACAAAACGAAGTACTTGTGTATTGGTACTTGTTTAAAATGGTTGGGATATATTTTCTTAGGTAATGCATACATAAGATGGATTAGTGTAAAGAAATTCTGTTTCAAATCGTAGAACTGGCCAGCATTTTGGACATTCCTTGGGCTATACTTGTGGGAAGTAGTATATGCCTGAAATGCGGCGGTAGTCAGACACCGTCGGGTTTTTAAATTTATAAAGTATACGGACGAAATATCTGTCTGGGCATTGTGTTCGTTATTATTATTATTTTATCATTTATTCGAAACAAACCGGTTAGCCTCTCAAATACTTTGATTATCGAGTAATTCGGGAGCAACGACAATACTGAATATCCGCGGGTAATATTCGCCACTTCTCAACGAATACAAAGCAGTACTCGTATTCTTCGTATAACATGTACAGAGATCACCTGAATAGTTCATCCCTCAGCCTTATCCACTCTCGCCTCCGCATCTACGGCTCTTTTTTCCCTGGTGCCTGGAAGGGAGGCACGAAATCGCGTTAGGACACGACAATAGAATAGTGTAACGAGCGGAAACGTTGATTTCGATTAGGGGTGCTGGTAGCGGTGAATCCGGGCGTGGGGTAAACGTAAGTAAGCAGGCATCCAAACACGCGTCTAAGGGACTCTCTGAGTAGCAGTCTGAGAGCGCTTCTTCGTTGTGTCGGCGGCGCCGTGAATTTATGGGGCCGTAACAGCGACAAGTGGTTCACAAGTCGCCGGTGGCATCACCGTTTGGCGCCCACCCCGAAAGGGGCTTTCTCGTTTCGCTCTCACCTCCCTTGCCCGGAACGAAATAAATTGGGTTTACCGTGGAAGAGGCGTCGTTGCTTCTCCAACGAGCCTTCATCGTCGCCACCGTTGCTTCTGCACGGATTTGCCGGTAACGTTGCTGATTTTACGCCCCCTGCGCAGCACCGTGTCTCTGAGAGGACAATTTTGCAACATGCGAAAGCTACTTGCCACAAATTTAGGTATGGATAAGCGTGCTCTCCTCTCTGACTGGCCTTCGACGATTTCATGCGAGATTTTGTTGTCTTCTGAGAAGACTTCTTGTATTTTTTCTTCTCCCGAACAGATCCGATATGATAACTCTAATTTTGATATGCTTTATGATCGTATGAGTCAATGGATGCTTGGTGCATTCAGATTCGCCACACGTTTACCTTATAGCAAAGTGGAAACCGATTGTGACATTATTCAATTTAACATTGAACATATCACACTTTATCAATCCTAGATACATAGCAATCCAGCAAATTAATCAATCCAGGGTTCCACAAAGTTACTGATATCCAAATCAGTTTTATTGTCACAAAGGCGAGCAAAGTACGCATTCCAATGGCCGTAGCCTCGGAATATTTCATTCAGCTACGATATTCGTTAAAAATCCAGCACGGTATTTTGGTTAGCATTTTCAGAATGAAGTGTCAGATAGAGGGGATTCACGCAATAACACCCAGTGATTCGATTCGAGGCCGTGTGGTGTAAAAGCGACAGCCAACGCTTCTCTTTCTCTCGTCTCTTGCTCTCCCTCTCCCTCTGATCCTCTCGAGCACTTTGTAGGTCGTACCTCCACCCCAGGCACCCCTTCCGAGAGCGACGGTTTAAAGCGTATTAATTAACCCTTTATTAGACTCGAGTGAAAACCGCCGCTTTCGCGCTGGCGCGAGATGAGCCCGATTCAGGAGGCCAGCGCGGCGTCTGGATTCGCCCTGGGTATCGTTCAGTATTTATGAAAAGCTTCCAGGGTATTTTCCGCCGGATCAGCGATTTTTTCCTGATGGAATTTCGTGGGAGAGTCGTCGATTAGAGACACTCGATAACGCGATTATTTTGATGCAATACCGATACGTATATAGATGATCATGTTGAGAAATAATGGCATACAGTAGAAAACCGTATATCTGTACTCGATTTATTTTGAACAAGTTAATGATGCGTTTTAAACTTAATGATGCTCACTTAATGCTGTGACATTGCAAGATACTAATTGATAAGGCTTCCTCAATAAGGCAATAAATAAATAACGTCTGTGGCTAACGTAACGAGACGCGTCTGACAAATACACGACAATACTACTTAACCGAGACAACGTAAGTAAATATTTCTTCATACTAGCAAATTTTCTGGACCATCTCTGTACTTCGCCTAATAATTGCCATGAACTTTCATCGCACAAAAGAGTTTATCTCCCATCGGCCCAATTCACCCCTCGAAAATTCTAACCTTCCTCGATAAGAATGTTTTTTTTTTTAAGTTGTAATTCAATCGAACCACGTCGACCAGCTCGACTTACGATCGCGCCTCGGTCCTCGGGGTAGGGGCACCCGGTGAAGGAAGCAGAAAAGACGTACAATACGAGAGGATCTGAGAGGGAAAGAGAGCCGTTTGTCTGTCGAATGGTCCACATATATCGCTCGTAACGCTACTCGGTCCCTTGCAAGGGGCGAGTGTGCTCAATTTGCCACGTCGAGGGTCGCAGGACTCGGTGTACCTAGCAGAACGTAAAGGAAGGGGATGAGAGGAGGCGACTCGTGGAGGGTGCACCGGTCCCTCAGAGGGACGCAGGACGAGCCAGGAGATGTAGGGCCTCGGGTGGCACGATGTACGATGGGATCGAGATGAGATTGTCCCGCTAGAACCTCTCGTTTTCTCACTTCCTCCTGCCTGCTCATTCTTGCACCCGTCCCGTACTTTTCTACGTTGCTCGCAAAACTACCCTTTACCCTTAACAGTCCTTCTTCTTCGATAAACTCTTTACAGGTTACGGGACTTCGATGCCGTGCTATTCCCGGTTATATAGCCCCATCGACTGTCTCTCTGGGAGTATTTGAATACAGCGTAATAGCCGTTCCCTGACGCGGACACGGCGATACTCAATAAGTTGTAGCATTAGTGTAGCACCACTGTCGTTACGAATAGGGGCACGGGTACGGTAATAGGTCGGTATTTCTGTTTGTACGGCTTTGTAGAAGTGTGGATAACGATTATCCGATGGTATCATTGAAAATGCTGTGGTCAGGGAATTTTAGTATGTACCCTCTTAACATTTAAGGGGTTGTAAAGTCATCGTAATATTTCTATCTTGCACGTGAATCGTTGTGCACGCATTTCGCAAATGTGTTTTTCCCCGTTTTAATAGGAGCAATAGTTGTGAAAGTTATCAGGGCGGGAAACTCGTTTCGAGGAGATTAGTCTTACATTTTTGTATGCATACCTCGAACACTGAAATTATTGCATTTAATCTTGTACAAAGCACACTCCCTCGTCGATATGCAGACAAGAATTAACTTACAAGCGTATCAGCTCCGTAAGCTTTGAGCCCGGAATTATTAAAGCCCCAAACGCGGGCTGATATTGTGTTGCCTGCCACTTTATCCTCCTTGTAATGAGCAGGCATCCAAGTAGAAGTCTTGTATCTGCCGTTGCGACAGCCTCTGATAACTGACGAGCATTTTGCCTCGGTCTGAAAGTTTGTCTACTCGCGTTACCTCGCGCTGCTGGGCATCTTCGTCGTCTGTTCTTCATCGCTATCGACAACTATTCTACTTTGCCTCTATATTTCCCCGGTCCAATAGCTGCATTGTCTCGTCTTGTCTACGTCTTCACGTGTGCCTCAACTAACCCTTCGGCATTCAACACCACCTCCTTTTGCCTCTCCCCTTCTCATGTGACGTTGTGTTACTCGAGTTTATGCTCGAAAATCATCCTCTGCCCTTTCCCGTTGAATCTTTGCCCCGGGATAAGGCTATCAAGTGCACGTTGCGTCTTTCTGCCCCGGTAGAAATGGTTGAGAGTAATTTCGGATACATATGATAATATCCCTCCTTCGTGAATATGCCGGTTTACGAATTAAGAAATATATGTATTCTTCTGTTTCCCAGATCTGGTTTTTAAATGAACAATATGAAAAAGAATATAGGTATATTTTATTGCCAATCGCCGGGATAATAATAACAGTGATCAATTTTAAGTACACATTTCTTGTCGCAAAGGTTTTACGGATGTTTAAAATTATCGAGAAGTTGAAGTAACTTCGTCGAGTTGCAAGTTCGGAAGTTTGGGTAGTTCAAAATTCGAAGCACCGAGTTATAAGTCGCAAGTTCCCGGGAGTTCTAATGGTTTTATTGACAAGCGAGTAAGCTTCGGCTGAGATTCTCTGAAAGGCGAAGATACACAGACAACGATGAATATCCATGACGTGTGACAGTTGACAGAATTACTTCGAGTACTGTATAGCATTTTCTCTGATTATTAACACCCTTTAATCAATAATCGTCCATTTTAATCTCACACTGATAATTTCTTCATATATAATAGTTTATTCCCTTGACAGAAGACAACAAAAATAATTTACCGAAGGTGTCCCTGCTAATTGTCTGTTCGACTGACTTTTAGACACCATTCCACTTATCCCACTTTCGTCTGCTATAAATTAAACTATTCTCGTTGAACAATTTACAATTTGAAAGGAATAATCTCCCGCACAGATGTAAATATCTTTCTACGTGGAATCGTAGACCAGTGACGCGTAATCCGTAAATTTCTCGTTCGGAAAGGCAGTGTCATCGAGGCGGACGGGTAATAACAGACGCGGAGGATCGAGCTCAATCGCGCGAGACCCTCGGGATCCTGGTTCGACTTTCCGGGAAAAACGAAGGGGAAACTATCCCCCTGCATCCCGTGAAGGTATTCGTTGAACGTTTTGCGACGGGTTATTCGGCCTCTTTGGCTGCACGAGCAAAAGTAGGACCTGTTTAATGGAGCTCGAGCCATTCTCGAAATTTGATCGGCGAGAACAGCCAGTGTACCGTTTCTTCTCTCTTTCGCCCCGCAATCTTTCCCCGTTCTTATACCCTCCCTTGCTCGGTCGTTTCAGCCTTTCCTAGTTTCGTACGCTGTCTCGCGTCCTTTCCTGGATTCCGGTTGCAGGGACAACTTTGATTTGATTCCTCTCGAAGTCGTTCCTTTTCCGCGTGTCTCACTTGGACGCGACGAATCTGCAGAGAACGTGGAGCCGTAGCTTCGGGAAACATTCTTGTTCGTACGATTTCGAAAGCCGATAGACGGTTCAGGTTCGTGAGAAATTACACGATTGGAAATTGGTCTAAAATTTATTTATATTCCGCTGTAAAAGAATATTATTTCGTCTTTCGATGGTATGGCATATTCGCATTGAGGACGAGAAATACATTTCCGAAAAGTTTCCCCCGTATAAGTTACTATATACAACGGTTGTACATATTTGTTGACTAGCGGATTCGGGTGTATTTCAACCCTTTGAGTACAGATGTAGTGCCACATACTTAACTGTCCTTATTTGCGGAATTTCCGTGTTGTCTAGGATAACTTTTGATATGCGATTGTTGCTTAAATATGTATACAGAATTAACATAGATTTTCAACGCAATGCTAGCGACTTTCGCGGTCGTCGAACAATAAAATGACACAGAATAGCGCTGACGCAACTCGAAAAATGCAGGAAAAAAACGGGGACAGATGAACGATAAGTAGTGGCCCGGCGTCGGTAGTTCTCGAAATTTACTGCCCCTCTGACCAGTCATCGGGGTGGATGTAACGCTTTCTGTTTGCATGCAAAGTATCGTCAGTCGACTGACCATGGACGTCGGCTTGGCATTGTGAAAATGTACGCGAACGCATATGTACGTGACGTTGCTGCGTGCTCCTTTTTGCCCGTAGACCGATACGAACTTAGGCAGGAAGTGACATGCTTGCGAAATGGGGTGAACATTCTGTGGCAGGAAAAAGGCAGCAGGAGCGTTTTATACACGTGTGCGTATATATATAGAAACGTATTCCCAGCATGGAACAAAACGAACAGCATTGGAACCGCGGACAGAAATATCGTCAGACGGTTGACGTACTCTTGGTAGAAAACGTTCGTCCCAGTTCCGACAATTTGAATAAATTACTCGCGCCGTAGCTGTTGATTGTGTTGCTTTACAATGCTTGACTTTCAGCGTGTCTTGTTTTATTTATGTAGCAGGTGGAGTTGGAGATTGCTCGAGCATTGTTCAAGTTCGTGTAAACATTGCGTTTCGAATGATTGCAAATTTTCATGTCACTGGGTTTCGATTTCATGTCTTCACTTAATTTGTTCAATTTTAGAATTGAGCATTTGCATCGCTCATATTCCTTCAAACATTTACCAATATCTCCCGGTTCATTTTTTTCAGTTTAAAATATATTCATCAAATCGATCTACTTATTTGAACAATTCCAATATCTTCATACAAATTTTACAGTAAAAACCAGAATATAGAGAATAATATTTAATGCGAGTAAGCATGACACGAAAAGTTTCTCGCTCTCCATAAATGTATCCTGGTCGAAACAGCGCAACCTTGGGGTTTCCGTCCACAAGAAACTTTCCAATGCGATACCAAACTATCCCCGTGTCCCCCCAAACATATGTGCGTCGTAGAAAATTTAACGACATCTCAACTGCGTCGAGGAGCAGGAGGGAATGAAATAAAGGTAAAAAAAAACGCGTGTAGGAAGAGTCAGTCTTCAGACATAGGGTCACGGCTGGCTTGTTTGCACGCCCATTCTCTGCATGGCCATCCTTGACCGTGGCTGTCCAGGGTGGGCCGACCAGAAGAGGACCCTCCGTGGCCATTACTTGGATGGCAAACACACTTGGACCGTCGGTTTGTCCTTCTATCCAGGCCGCATATAGTGGCCCGACCCCTCTGTATCGGCATGAGATTTCTATTTAAATGAGAATCCATTAGAATCTCAAGGCGGACCGGGCAGAACGATGCCTCGAAAAGTTTCCTCCTACCGGATACTAATCAGCGTTTCCTGTCTGGTGTGCCATAACAGAGTTCTTATAAAGCTAAAAATCTTGGCTGGTACGCGTGCCGTTCTTGGTTCGGGAATGTCTGCGAGAAATAATATTTCCTGCACGATGAGCGGAAAATTTTCTTGTGCAAGTTCGAAATGTTAAAAAGCAATATACGGATAGTTGATATGGAAAATTTGATTAGTTCCATGATTACTTCTATGGACACCCGAGATGTCCAATACTTTGCCCCATAATATTGTTACTATGATCGAATTATAAAAACGTTTCTAGAAACACCCCTAACCGTCACAGCAATATTGCGCAACTCTAGACGTTCTCAATTTGCGGCATCTTAACTACCCGAGCGTTCTTTGCCACTGTAAACCACTAACGAGACATTCTTCCCCCAGCACAAGCCCCGAGTTATCCTTAGATTTCCTTCCGCTAATGTATTCATAATCGTGCGTGCGGTCGAGCGCCGGTTCCCATCGAAATCTCCTCTCCCGGCACGCGCCTTAATCGTCGTTAATGATAACACAAGTGTCCCGGCCCCGTGCAGAATTCCCAGCAACGCATTCAAAGCTCTCCCCGGTCTGGATAAACCAACATGCGTGGATGGCGACGTAGTCTTGAGCGGCTAACGGCTGAAGACGAGCGTGTAGCAGCGTTCATCCTGCATGCCCGTGTCGCGAGGGGCTTGGACCTATTTACGCGCATTCGGAGCCATCATTAAGAGGGAGCGTGCACGATAGAACAGGAGGGAAGACGCAGAAATGACAAAGCCGCTCGTTAGGCCCTCCGAGGGTCCTCACAAGTAACGCCAAGGGTGAGAACGTGCTTAGGCCTCGATCCATCCCTTCGACCTCTGCCTTTCTCTCTCCATCTCCGCCGCTTCTCATTTTCTGACCTCCTCTCCATTGCGTGCTCTCGAACACCCTTTTCGCGATGGTCACTCGCTGGTCCCGAGGCACCAGCAACTTCGCCAGTGGACGCGCCTCGTGCATTTGACTAGAGCCATTGGGTAACTGGTTCTTCGACCACTTCTTGTGCAGCTGCTCATATTTCCGATGTCTGTGTCTTAAGGTGCGTGTCCATTTTAGAGTTCAACTGTCGCGAGTGGGGATTGCATTTGAAGGAACTGCCCGAGTGCGTCAAAATGACTGTTGCAAACGAAAGCGCTCTAGTTTGCTCTAAAATGGGTGTAGATAGGTAGAGTATATATATAACTGTAGAAGAGTTGCCTTTCGCAAATCGACACAGTCCCGTGTTTTGGGAGTAGCTAGATAAATTTGAATAATATTTCTCATATTGCATTTTCGTGTCCGCTCTCGTTATTTGCTAATTTTGTTGTACTTGCTAATTCGTGGAGGAACGTGGTTCATAGGGGAAGGTGTTGCTACCTGTACCACGTTATTTGTTATTGTTAGCGCGAGCCCGTGATGCATCGTTAGAGCTGAAAGCCACGAAGTCGTAGGAAGTGAGTTACTGCGCCATTGACAATTACGCGTTGACAACATCCGTCTAATGGTGCTTCGCTCGTAAACGCTCGGTCGTCTTGCCGCTTCTCCTCTTTCGCCGTGGCTTCCGCGTCTTTGCTCGTAAGAGCATCATATTCACTGGTAACGCGGGTTATGCTTCTCCACGGGCGTGATATAGTGTTTTACAAATTGTGCCCGCGTTTGGACGTCACGTAGTCGAGGGTACAATGTGCCTGAGTGAAATTATTGTCCGCTTTCGTCACCGTCAAGATGTTCGCCCTCAACGTAAACGAGAACACAAACTCCATATACCGAGTTCTAGAACTCCTGAATTTGTTTATAATCCGAGCTTTTGTTTGCGACACGCCCTTATCTACTTTGAACCCAAGTAAAAAATTCGTTGCATTTTTACGCAAACTTCTCTAACAATTTGGGTCCCGGCTGTCCCACATAAGCGACTCCCTACTTATTAGCTGATTCGACAAGAATAATGAGCCATGAAACACAAGAACCTTCCGTATCCATTATTTTCCCGAACACAGCGCGTTGCACAGACGAAGCATAGATTAGCAAAACCCATTCCCTCGACATTAATCCCAGCATTCATCACAGACTCCACTACTTGCCAGGCACCTTCTGTGTTCGTAGAAACTGACAAAATGAGGCGCAGGGGGTGGAATGGGGACAGGTCGTGGAGGCGGTTTCTGAGAGCAGTCATTGCTGTTGCACGTTGCGGGAGTTGGCGATCAGTCAGGGTGACAGTTTTGTCCGCGTAGGTGACCCAGGGCGTCGGGGGTGCGTTCCATCACTTTCCGTCCGTGATGTATGCATGAGGTCGCGACCGGTAGCAATCGTGCTACAGAACGTCCCCCAAGTAGCCAACGCCTCCGCCTCCCATCTTGCCATTTCCCTATGAATATATAAATCGAACGCACACGGACTTGTATGGACGCAAGCGAACTGCTGATGGGTGGGTACTCATGGGGCACGTGGTCATACGTTAGCGTCGCGAGACCCTGGCGTGCTGGTTTTATCCCTTGGCAGTAATATCACCGCGAATGTATCACGGCGATGCTTCAGCGTACATGGCGCACTTCGTCTCACGGCGAGAAGAATAATTCAGGCAGCTGTAAGGGCGGCTGAATAATTTTATTTCCTTGGGACAATGGAAAATAGGCGTGGTGGCGGTTCGAATTCGTTGCGGCGATCCGGTGTTGAAATTTAGTGGGACGATGGTTCGGTGATGTTGGGTAGGAAATGCAGACGCAATTTGGGTGTGCTGCATCGCCTCTATGGGAACCGAAGAATTTATATTTTCACGGAAGTTTGCGTGCGCGAAAAGTTCGGAATCCATTTTATTTTCATGAAGTATTGTCATGAAGAAAATGACTGGCGAAGTCAATTAATTATCGGGCTTATTTAGTCGAAATGCTAAATAATCTAGGCGGACAATAACTTCCTGTGGCACAATAAAAATTGTCTGACAACAATGTCCGAACAGGATTTCCCTTCATTTATCCACTGCTACTATGCATAAATCTACATGACGTTTTGTAATATTTATGAATATTACAAAAATTCTTGCACAATGTACATGTTCATTTTTTTTTAACATAAATTGTAAATTAAAGAAAAATATTGCGGAGCATATAATGTAAAATTAGGTGATATTAAATGTTATCGTTAGATTCATTAATTCATCTAAGACACTCTGATACTTTCGATACCGTTCAAACCACGATCGATGCAATGTGGATTGGTCTCGGGGCTAGATCATATCTAGTGTCCCTTCGGGCTCAGCAAAGGGCCCAAGTCCAAAACCCAAAGGCTTAACGAGTTGCGCGCACTTCGTGGAAGGCAAGTCAGCTCACGACATTACAGGGTGGTAATGGAGTTAATTGCCGGCAGCGAGCGAAACCTGGGGCTTACAACTTGAGATACCTCGTGCACCTGATACCAACAAATTGCTTGGTTCTTACATTACAACGTGATCCAGCGCGGTCTTTCCTGTGCATGCGTGTCGCAGGCCAGCACCTTAATCCTACCTGCGGACGTGTGCGAGGAAAGTCCTGTTAAACTCCTGTTAATAAGAGTACACTTCTAATAAGGATACCCTTACTAATTGTAAGAGTATTGCTTAATTATGACGCGAGATATCTTGTCCTCGGTAACGAACTCTTTTAATTTAATTCTTTTCTATGTATCTAACAAATATCGTTATCGTAATATAATCATTTTTGAGAATATTTTCCGCATACCGAATGTGCTTAATTCTTGTGATTTGTGTTGAATCCCATTGTCCCTTACACTGTATACCAATTGTACAATACAAAACATGGGCGAACCTTGTAACTTAAATTCGCTTTACGCTCGGCTTCTAATCGATCCTTCGTCAGTTCTTACTGACACCAAAACGATCACCAAATTATCCAGACAAAATGGGGTAGTTCCTAACATCCGTTCGCATGGACATCACATTCGCCAGGGATAGCAACTTTCATCGTCGACAGTTCGTCTCTGGCGAGGTTGCAGTACGCTTTATCCGCGTTGCCGTGCGCCCTGGAGAGAACAGCGCGCGAAATAGGATAATACCTCGGCCAGGACCTTCCAGCCGCGTTGTACGAGGGACGATGACTAGCGTAACACAGAAAAGACATTAGCCAGCGTCGTGAAAGGCGGCCGTGAGGGGCCAACGGGGTTGCGAATGCTTTGCGGGCTTTGACTATGATGGGATGATGGTGGAGTAACGTTGAAGCTTGCTTCATTCGAGCAAAATTACGACTGCATACGAATATGTATTCATGTATCACGTTCGCGCTTATGATTTTGTGACTTCCTGTGAGACGCGGCGAAGATGGCTGAATAATGGCTCGTGAGTAATATGAATAGCGTGGAACGTGTGGCCTAGGTTGAAATTGGTTTTATATTGGGATGCATACGCGAGGGGTGAAATTTGGTGCGGCAGCTTTAATCTCGAGAAAACGAAAGCGATCTCGATTACTTACGTTTTAGTGTTCAGAATTTTCTCAATCTAAAAATAAAATTCTTGTTGTCTTTATTACCGGAGATATTAAAAATACTGCGAGTATTAATGATTTTGTGTACTTCTTATGCGTAAATGCAACTGACCAACGGCAACAAATTTTCATTTTCACTAGTAAAAAAAATATTCAAAACATTTTTCGAAGATTCGCTATGTTTTTAAGGACGCAATATATTGACTGCATATTATTGTCATTAGAAGTGCAAATAAAGTAACGCATAATTTGTCGCAGTTCCTTTCACGGGTAACTAGCTTCCATTGAGCAATAAATCGGTGCTATTAAATTGATCATTATATTGTTTCGAACAATGCCCGTTCTTTCGGCTAAAGTATTGCATTAATTACATCGACAGAGTAGCCAGCGAGTCCGGTAATTAATGTCATCGGTTCCTGTCGTTCAATTAAAAACTAATTTTGTAGGGTCCACTTAATTGACCAGTTTCCATCTCGCTGGTAGATATTGCCCCGCTGCCTGTACGCCCTTTTGTCTCGACGTATCGTCTTATCGGGAACGCCTAGAATTAATCGTGCACCAGGCTCAAGGCTCACGTACGGGCCCCGGTTTAATCGAAGGGAGCAGATTAATTAAATTATATGCCGCTCGCGAAGTTGATTCCTTGCTTTAAATTGCAAATTTCCCAGCTACTGATTAATTGATCAGCCAATGCATGAAGTTGAGTGGAAATTAGTGGGTTCAACAAATTTCTGGATTTCAAAGGAATTTCATGTTTCCATGTAATATTAATATTTCCTAAATAGAGTACTTTATTGAATCTTGCTTTCCCCCTCAACATTAAACTTATATGACGTGGCGTGTTGTATTTTCCAAAGATATTCTCATTAATTGCAATAGCATTTATAGGAATAGTGAGAGATTACATTTATTTCGCCTCTTTCACAACAGAAATAGCATTTCTTGGATCAATATTGGAGTTTGATATTCGTTAGCCCGAACGTTCAAAACTTCTTCACGGCTCTCTTCCGACCAAACGATAGTCAATTAACAAACGCTACTATTTTGCCCTACGATAATTGCAAATTACATGAAGAACACGATTATATACGTATTGCCACAGAGATAGCAGAATTCTCTACCGCAGAAATTGACGTAATCGCGACAGAAGTTGAAACAACGTTCAGCCACCAATCAATTAAAAGTACGTTCCGTGCAAATCCAACCTTTCCGAATCGAGGGGGTTTCCAAACGAAATAATAGTTGGCGAGATCCGATCTTGACGGTGAACGAATAGCAGACGGGGAGAAAGCTTTGCGTGGCGGCGGTCGAATCTGTTGGAAATCGTAATCGGTACGAGTGGCGGAACCTCTGACCGGTGGAAAATCCGGCCGCTCTCATTAGCATTTAATGCCGACGAAAGTTTCGGCTATAATGGCTCGTGTGTGCGGCCTGACGAATGCTCGAATTAGAGGCGAGAGGGCTGGCAAGAGTTGGCGGTAAGAGCGAGCTTTTCGAGGAGCCAGATCGGAGGTGAACCCAAAGAGACCGAGACCGAACGACGTGTTCCTGCTTGAAAATGCTCTCTGGCCCTCGAGCTGATTAAATTCTTCCGACCGTGATTACCGAATGCCCGCGTAACAGCCGCGTGAATTGCTTTGTAAAGTTATTAAATCGTTTTACACAATTTTCGATACACCTGGTGCACGTGAAATTCACATTCGAAACGTTTATCGTTTGAACTGACTTCCTTGCTACTGTCTCGATATAAGACGTGAGAATAATTGAGAGCCCACTGCTGTAACATGTATTGAATAATTTATTAGCACATCAATGTAAATTCTGTTACCTTATGGCGAGATATTTGTAACAGAGTATAGTAATTAAATTTTACTGATCAATTTCTTTTAAAATAGTAAATATGTCCAATATACTCTCCACTTTTTAATTCCCCGCAACTAACAACGAAGTTCATCAAGAACACGTCAACTTACACCGTGTTCCATCGCGGCCGGAGCTAACGTTCGCGCGAAACGCAATATAAAAGTGCGTGCAGTTCACCAAAAAAAGGTAGTATTCTCCATGGTAAATTAACTCGGAGCAAGCTCGAAACGAGCATCAACGGGGATTCGAGCGTGGCACCTTCGCCGAACCGCAGTTTCATCCTCGTCAGATGGTATTGGCAATATTTCGTTATTACACGCGGAAGTTAATATCCGTCCGGTATGTGTGTATGTAAAAACTTCCCCGCGGGAAGTTAATATACTTTTAATTTTTATTTTCGCACGTAGCTGGCCACGACGACGAACGGTTCGAGGCGGTGCGCGCTCGTCAGCGACGGAGAACTTTAAATTCTCGTGCCGCCTTGCTTAATCCGCGGCTTAAAGAGCTTAACCCCACGAATATCTCGTCAGTGCTTCTTCCCCAGGACCGACGACGTCGCGGCGTCGCTTCGCGTCGGACCGCGGTGCCAGAGAGCAGGTTTATTAGCGCACGGATTTCGGAATTCTTTTCATCCCCGGCTGGGACACGAAGCCTCCCACGCCGTTTACATAAGCGAGTTCTCCGGATTGCCTTTTTGATATGTAGATAAGGGGTGGTGCCGCTTTTACGCCGTTTACGTTCCCCGCCACGGTCTAAAGAGAGAGAGCAGGCTGTCGTGCTGTCCCGCGGTAGTAAACGTTGCCGAGGAACTTCTTGATCTTTGAAATGTCTGACGTTCGCGTTCGTCGGGAACGACGGTGTCTTATTGTCAGAAGGTATTTTATGGCGCGGCGTTCCACGGGGCGAGGGAATTTTTGTAGAAAGAGCTTGCAGTACAGTCTACCGTTTTATCGCACGGAAAGAATTGTTTGTGATAAGATCTTCGTTGCGATGCAGTCTCGCGAATGTTGAATAGCACAACTAAATTTTGTTCTCGTAAGTTCTGTGCCGGGAATTTACGATACCTGCTGACTTTTGTAACCTCCGATATTTTATTTTGAGTTTGATTGGGCTGCGGGGTTAGCGATTCGTGGATATAGTTTCTTCCTTGATTAAGTATAATTCTTTCAGAATTTCCCATTGAAACGTTGTGCCAGTCGATGCTATTATTTCTGGTGTATATTTCGATCAAACCGACAGTAGTTACTCGGGGCGGTTGTGCATCGATTTTCTTGAAGGAAATCTCGGGTCAGACGCGATAATCGAGGGAGTTCTGGCGCCGCACGTGAACACCACCGAAACGGACGGCCAAACAAGGCCAAGCAATTATGAACAAGGAGCATGACCAGGATAAACAAATTACACGCCAACGGTTTCTCGCCGGTGATTAGGTAGTAAATCTTGTTAGAGAAGTTTCTGTTTGAATTTTGTCTTCAAACGCCAGTAACGACGAAATGATAGATCCACGAATTTTCTTGTATTTTGTACTAGGGAATTATTACAAAATTGAAACAGTATTCGTTACTACATTTTAGTTTCACACTTTAATGGGACAGGAATTTTCAGGAAAAATTGAACCCCCACGAATACAAAGGAAATATTCAATATTTTCCACGAAAGTCGTATGCCTTGACGAATAAAAAGTTTCCCGATTGTAAAGGTTCGGTGTTTTATTGAAACGGTGGCCTTGGCTGAAGGATAAATGATCGTTTTAGATTTTCATTGGTCTAACGTTCTCGTGGGACTCGAGAGTGGAATGAGCCACTATGTTGGAAATAAGGAATCCAACAAACGAATGGGGGGGCCAATCTTTTTCCCCGGCCTACGACGTTCTATCATTATTGGAACGCTTCAGTCGGCACAGAGGCGTTCATTTACTTCTATTATTTGAAGTAAACAGATTTGGTATCTATTTAGCTCCTCTTCAGACGATAACCACATATATTTTCCCGTTGCTTAGCCAACATTTTCCTTAGGGTTCCACCCAGCCTAGTGCTTTTGCCCCTCTTTTATTCGTTTATACCCCGTTGTACGCGAAATTCGGCGATCATTCTTTCAGCGACAGAAATAGATTTTACATAGAAATGTATTAATTCTCACTGAAATGGTTGTACACCTGAACACGTCGAACTCCAGCAACGTTGCTTCCCGCCGAGGTTCTTTCCGGTTCATAGCAGGGACGACGGGAGAGCTAGTTTTTGCGGGCAAATGGAAGCCGATTTCTGCGCGTTTCTGCAATTAGAACGGCAGCAGGCATCAAAGGCGACCCGCGTAGGAAGACGTGAAATTTCATCGGAAGCCGTGCGACGACTACGAGTGAAATACACGCAAGAGAATGAGGGAGAATAGATGCTAAAGAGGCATAGAGAGAGAAAGGGTGAGGGATCAGGAGTGAGGGGGATAGAGAGAAAGGAAAGGCAGCAATGAGAGCTAGTCGGTCCGAGTTTGCGAGTTCCAAGCCAAGGGGATTGCCGTATATTAAAGTACTTTTCGACTCCCCCATTCCTTTCTACGCCAATCCGTAGCTCTGGACCCCCCCGAACCTTCTACTACTTCTCTTTTCTCTATGTTCTTCCTCTCCCGTCAGTCTCGTTGCCATTCGAATCGCGAATAATCGTAAGCCCCGACTAAGCCTCTTGCGTATTTTGCACGTGATGTTCCAGCATGTTCTTTCGCGATTCATTCGATAAGCCTGGCCGGTCTACTATAAGCAATAACGATGGCCCAGTTAATCACAGTCCATCACAGTTTTCGTCTTTCGCGGTGATTAAATCGCGTACTCTTATCTCGCCTCATTTTTTTCGATCTCAGGTGCTTAATTCGCGGGTATGGGAAACACCAACTCCAGAGGAAATGTAATTAACTACTACAAAGAAGATGCCGAAATAATATTAGTTTTGGATAACAATTGTGATGAATAAATATTTATGGGGAGTCCGTTCAAAATGTGGGTGGATTATACTAAATTTTGTGTTTACGCATTACTTATACTATTCTATTTCGATATAGAAATGCAGTAGGAGAACATACGATACATCGTATGTACGCTTCAGACTAAATATTCATTTAATTAAACTTCTTAAGGAAATTCGAAATTTTGAATAATTCGTAAGCGGTGAAATGGCCGATCCCTGAACGCAGCATGCATCGACAGGGGTTCCTTTTGGTGCCATTAGTCATTAGCGATTCTAAAAGCACCCAGGGTAGAATATTACAGCAGTAGCCGCCGCAGCTTTTACCATACTTTAGCTTTATACGAGACTCATTCATCAAAACCCAGCGAGCCCAATGGCTTCATGGGTGTACGTTGCTTAGCAATGGATCCTACTTTACAGCAAGCTATTTATGATTTGTGATTTCACGGCATTAGATATTTTTCTACACCGCCGAACATCTCATCCGCTGGAGTAATCCTAAATATTTAATCATATGCTTTGGAAATCCTCCAGGGGCTATTCTTACTTCGTATTATGTACTTCGATCGATCCCCTTCCATTTTCTTTAGTCAGAGTAAGCACAATATAATATTTCGAATCGCGTTCATCTTGAAGAGTAAGTGTTAAATTAGTTAGAAATAAAGTGGTGTTTTCTGTCATCGAACCATCGATTCGTGGCACCGCTCGCCGTATATTATTTGTCTCCAAATTTTCAAACGAATTTGTTCCCACCTGGTTTGCTGCTCATTACACTTTCATCGCGTCCATTCTCGGTCTCGTGTATCATCACACGCCCGAGCCCATTGAGCATTGGCCGAAGCGACTGGTCGAGCCCGAAGAAAAGGTGAGAAGCTGTCAAGTCTGTCACGCGTCCAATGGACCATACAGTCGGCCCATTATCGGCGAGGGGCTCCGTGGAGAAATAATAAAAATGCCATTAGTGTCTCGACGTCCCAGGACGTTCGAACGATGTGAACGTTCACCCCACAGATTTCAGCCGATATATATCTCTCATCCCCTTCGACCACTTTAACGTCTTTGTCACGGAGTCTCCCACTTGACGAGGTTAATCCTTCTTTCTGGCCTCCAGCCTTCCTCCAGCGTCCTCGGTTTTCCTTCTTGGTCCACTGACTAAGGGCTGGACGATCTTAAAATCCGTTCACGAGCTGGAACGAAAATAATTGCATCGTGATTCTTCTGCTTTTTCCTTCAACTCTTCCTCCCTGTCCCACTCGGCCACCCTTTCTTTCGCCCTTCTTTTCTATCCTCTTCGCCTTCGTTAGGTCTGGTATCAGTGACTCCCGCTCTCCGTCTTCCTGTGTAGCTCTTCCTCCGTCCACGACCGAGAGGGCATAAATCCTTCGGGATCGTCGCCGAAAATAAGATAAAATCTCGCAGCGGTGAGGTTCAGCCTCGCAGAGGAAGGAAAAAAAGGCAAATTCCCGAATAAACACATCCGCGCCTCTTTATGGTGCCACTTTGCGGATCCACCCCGGACTCGGTGGCCTGTGTACCGTGCGCATTATTAACTCAACCACCGGAAAATGTCAACGCGGCCCGCTTTCTTATCTCCTTGCTTTTCTTTATTTTACCACCGCACCGCCATCCCCGCCCGCATCGTCGCCTTTTTCCCTTCTGCCGCGCGATTTTTATCTGCCCGCCACCGCTCCGGAATGCTGTTATATTCCATCGTAGGTAAATGGAGTGATTTCTCCGAGGGTGGGCTTCTTGAATGGAATGAACGAATCGACTGATTGAATTATAATACGATGGTCATTTTACGCTACTCTTCCAACCGTCCTTATAAGGCGAACACCAAACATTCGCCAAGACAATTTCGTTGAGGGAATTTAATTCTCAGCTTCCTATTCACACACCTCTCAAGGAATAAATTGTATTTACAATCGTAAAATTGGGACAACAAGATCAGGCTGAATGCCGGCTCAGTAGGCATCTGCAGTCCATTACAAAGTACGATGCAGCAAGGGTGCAAGAAACGATGCTTCGATCGTGTGCTTTAATCATACCGCTGCGCTGTGTTTAAGGTTATCTTGCCCGATACTCTGCCCGATAAAAGGCATTCCATCGTTCCTGAAAACGGTTCCGTTTTCTCTGAAGACTCGGCAGCGAAGGAACACCTTTGGCATCGGGTTTCCAAACGTTTTAATCGGCGTTTTTTCTTTCCTTCCGCCGGTCCCGATTTCATGATTTCCCACTCCCTGGCGAGGAAAGAGTCCTCTTCCAGAAAGGAGTTATCGCCGAAGGAAGCTACAGGCATCGGCGTGCTTCAGTGAAAAGGGGCTGGAGACGGCCGGCGGGGTTAAAACGACCCCCGCAACCGAGGCTGAAGTCTGAAAGATAAGGTGGCCCTCTTCTCTCTCTCGGCCTCCTAGATTATGGAATGGCACTTTAATTACACTAATGGGAGAACCAAATGTTAATTACAATTCGAAGTCTAAAAGAGAGGCGATTCGCGGGCGGCAAAAGAGCGAGAGAGATAAAAGGTGGAAAGTGGGGAAAGGTAAAGAGGAGAGATAGGCCAGTGGACGGGGAAGGGACCAGATGAGATTTGCCTGCGTAAGAGGGTTCCCGTGATTAGTATTATTTAATTAAAAATGCCCGGACTCATTATGGTCACCTCTCATAAGGGCCCGGCTTGGCCGCGTGGTAAGTTGCTTATAGATTGAATTATTGCCAATAAATGGAAGCTAAGACGATGGAGAAACCTGTATGCGCAACGTGTCGTCATCATTTTCGAAAGAGATTAATAAGACAGCGAAGACGTATTACGAATATTGCAATATCGCGCGTGGATATAAGCAGCTATTGCAATAATTGAGGTGCTTATCACACTTCCTTTGGAGAAACGAACGTAAAGTTATTTCCGCTTTTCTAAATGGCGCGTCATAAATTGGCTCAATCAACCGAGCGAGTTGAAGCGTTGCAATGCCGGTGTTAAGAAAAAATTTCACACCTATACCGGATCGATCAGAGTCGTTTAGGGGATATCTGTCGTTCCCAAAAATCTCGTTTCCTCTTCACGTCTGTCTAGACGACACTGTTCTAACCGGCACAACGAGGAGGACCACGCGAACGACTACGAGTACGTCCACGACGATGGGCTATCGACGCCGGGGTGGATGCGAAGCGGCAGCCGGGTTTCAATTTAAAGTTGGACGAGCGTGTCGGGATTTCAATGTACAAAATGCGTATGCTAAACTTTTCGCACCCCTGTGAAAGTCGCCCCTCCGTTCGTCTTCGAGTTCCCAAACACCCTGGACACCGTGGTCGAACGGCGGACAACGTCCGTGTCGACGTTTCGTCCCGGAAAAATCAGCAAGTCTGATGCATCGTCAAGTAGAAAGGGTGCGCAAGTAGAACGTAGCTCTCGTTGGACGTTCGCGGGACGAATGTCCCGTCGAACACTTTGAAGTCGTTACCCCCAAAGGACAAATTACTTTTTTGAAGCCGGCACACAACCTTACCGCCATCCACGGTTCAACCTGAGGTTCCCTAATGATCGAAGGTGATGCATATCAATCGATAGGCTCGAAGCGAACGCGTGAAGGAAGTTCGTAATGGTTCCACCGGCGGCAAACTTTTCTCACTTTCTGCTGCACGCATAAGCCCGAGTCAATCTGCATCTGGTTCGGACCGAGCTTCGCCACCTTTTACAACTTATGCATGCAAGAATCCGGGAACAGACTTCACTGGATGGTTAACGAGACGTGCAAGAAATTCTGCCCAACATTCAAATTATCGAGGCTATTTATTTTTCACGAGGCATACGATCCGAGGCAAATCTATTTACCTATTTCAAATAACAGTGGATAATTATTTCTCCGACAATCTATCCGATCGATTCTACATTCCTCCCCCAAGAATTCATTCTTCAAAAACATCCCCAAATCAATTGCCCCTGGCAATTGTCGAACTCCAAATATCGCCTGGCACATTGATTCTGCCGATCACCTGGCTTCGACGCGAATCTAACTTCGACAATGCGACGAGGAAGAACGTCACGACCGGTGGGATTGCCGTGAGACGAATTGCGAGAACAGGAATGGAAAGAAAACGGAGAAAAAGGTACAGCAAAACGAAGAAGATGCCCTGGCGACCAGGCGATCGTGGATGGGTGAGAAGTTTCGCCCCGGGAGTTGGATTACCGCGTGGCTTCGGTTGGATTTGAAAATCGTGGGGACTCGACGGCTGGCGGGCGAGGCTGGCGCGTGATTGATTTTGCATACGACACGGATTGGACAGGTTTGAGAAATTGGACTGGCTTTCTGGCTGGTTTGGCCTCTCTGCCCTCCTTGGCTGTTCCATCCCGAACGGCCCTTTCCCTTCCCCCGACTTTTCTATATCGCGAGTGTCTATATGCTTGGCCGGTTATATCGACGCGGACACGGCCGTATATATACGTCGGTGTAACGTATACACTTAACGTATCCAGAAGTGTCTACCAGCGAGAGACGAAGAAGGGATCCCTCTCGTATCTTTGGCAAGGAACGTCGAAGGGGATTGGCCTCGAACGAGCGATTTGTGCGATCTTCGAGAACGTATTTATGAGCGTTCCAGGCCCGCTTCTTCCACTTTCATATTGAGCTCGGCATTTTCGACGGAGAGCCTGCCGTAAGTTACGGCGTGCAAAATGGGAACGCGACGCCTCGTATGAGGTATGATCGTTTCTTAAAGGGGTTGCGTTTTTTACGGCTATATTGATTATAACCGTGGGTGGAAAACGTGGGATTAAGTTGAGAATGAGAGTATGTCGTATGGAACACTTGATGGGCGAGAGATTTCGAAATTGCATTGTTCAATACGTTTCTTGGCAAGGTGCTCGTCAGGAATTCTTCTTGAAGGGCTACAAACCTCTAGCTTTGCTATTTTGTCTTTGTTACGGAGAATGAAGGTAATTATGACTTTTCATAAAAAGTTAGTTGGTTGGGTAGCATTAAGATTATCAACAGATACTTGAGAATTACATAGATTAATTTTTGCAACACGAGTTCGCGTGAAACATTAAAAATATTTGTAGACAATCTCGCTACTGATAAGACATGACCCAAGCTATTAAATACAGACAAATTGTCATCGCTAATGCAATTACAAGAGGAGTAATGCCACGAGGAAAATGAATGGAAAATATTCAATAACGTCCCTACCGCATGAATTTTCAAACATTACCTAATCCTGCGTGTAATCAAAACAAGCCCAAACGCAAGCTGATACAGACACAAAGAACACCGCGTTACGAGAAGCTGTCGAGACGTTCAGGATAGCTCGTCCTGGCGTTATCTGCCGACGTCGGAGTGGATAACAGGCCGAACGATTTATTCTAAACCTTTATCCTACGGCCCCTCGAAATTTATGAAAGAAGACGCCCGTTTAACCGACTCGCTCAGTCATCCCTCACGATGGTGGTGAAGCCACCCTTCCCTCGGCTGTCTTTCTTGCTCGCTCTGCCACCGTTCTTCTCCGAGCTCGCGCCTCCCTTTCCGTTGCTCTTGCTGCTGTGCTCGATTCTCTGCCCCGTGCTCGCATGTCAGCCCTTTATTTTATACCAAGACGAGGCGGTCCGAGTTGGTCCTAATATTAAAGGGGATGGCTCACCCCTAGCGCGTGATCGGGATACCGAAATTCGCCGATCGGACGATTCGGGGCTTTACTTATTGGAGGACGAAACGAAAGTCGAGTGGCAGTCTTCCGAGAGGAAAGATCACTGAGAGAGAATCGAGCCCTGTGATCCTTTTACGTTTTTTCGTAGATAGATGGTATTGATTTGCTGCTGGGGAAATTAATTTAATTGCTCTTTCGTTTATTTTTACCCTGGGCCTATATTTCCTTTGTTTCTTCCATGTCTGAAGGAAAAGTGGTATAATGGCGCTTCATTCGTACAAATTCAAGAGGTAACGTCTCGTTTTTGTGTTTCCAGCTGTATCTGAGCAGAACCCGGCAGAGTGGCTTTACGGACGATTTGCACCAGGGTCTTGCACGAACGGTCAGTCCAACTGTGCGCCAGCAAGGTAAGTTTTTGACTTTTTTTTTCGGCTGTCGTTTTTCCTTCTCGAATTCCTTGGGCATCGTCGACCGCGAATTGCCTCCGAATTTTTGTCCGCGCTTGAAAAGATCGTACGTTTCCTTTCTGTTTCCCCGTTTCTCTCGAAATCGCTCAAAACTTTCAGCACTAGCGTTACACGGACATGCACACGAACACATAGAACGGCGTCGTTTAACGTCCTAACGACGAGATACTCGCCTCGTGCGTATATCGAAACTAGCAAAGTCCTGTGCTGAAACACAAGCGACATTTCGAAACTTTAGCCAATTTCGCGTGTACTCGGTTAGAATAAATATGTGATCCACGTGTGCCTGGGCGTCTATGTTCAATATGCGCTATTTGCTTATAAATAGTATTTTAAGTATATCTGCTCGAAGTTGATATTTATTAAATTGTCGATAGAGTTCGATGAAAGTGGTGTGCAGTATCGAATTAAATATATTTCTGGGCCCGATTACGGAAAAACGAGTTTCTAAAGTTGGGTATTGTGAATTATAGATTTATAACTTTTGATACTGCATAACTCACACACACGAGTATTTAATTTGGGAAGTTGTCGTGCTACTAATGATAGATCAGTTTGATACGTTAATAATTAGTAACTAAAACGACAATTTATACTTATTTATTATGTTGGGTAATAGAAATATTTACGCTTCAATTAAATAAATATACAGAGTACACGCAACTAGAGAGATCAAGCTTGAAATTCCAACGATGCATCAAATATTCGTTTCCTGCCGTAGAAAATAATATAACTCCACATACAATGCGCTAATCTCATCATTTATAAATGGTTAAAACAGCAGAACGACGCAGTACCCAATATAAACTCGTAACCACCAGGATAAAAAATAAATTATGAAACAAGCCATCGATCAAGTACTTTATCGATTTCCACCGTGCATGAGGCAAGGATTTTCGCGACCTGGCATCGACGTAGACTCATGGGGACGGGAACGCTAGGAGGCGGCCGACATCATGCATAACCCCACGTCGGCCACGCATAAATATTCTAATAACTTCGGAAACTAATATGATTGCATCCAGCAGGAATAATATCCTGTTCGAAGTGGGCATCGCAGGTGTGTGCGTGGAATACGAAATACGTGGAACACACGACGTCCACGTGAGAACAACGCCGTGCTCCTCCTCGCTTAACCGTAGATCGCCGCGAGGGTGAACGCGATCTCTCGTGATGACAGTGGTTACTTTAATCGAGGCTTCCCTTACTCACCAGGGTTGTTCCCTGGAAAATAGTCATGGACGACGCGACGAAGGCCACGGGATACCACTCGAAACGATTACGGGCGTCGTTTGTTACTTACGAATTGAGATGACAAGAACATCCACGCCGCTCAGATTATAGTATGTGTAAATTGTTAGTGCAATTCTGAGGAAAATAATGTCACAGTCAAATTAGTGCAAAAAATTCAATAATATCTCTTTCGTATGGATCTATCTCTTTTCTACTTCCATACTATAATATTCTTAATCTAAATACATACTTATTTAGCTATCTTTAAAGTCATGTCATGATCTTCTTTTCGTATAGTGTCAGTCAAAATCCGTGAAAAATGTGCACCCTTTCCGTCAAGGTAAAATATTTTCCGGTGGCTCGTAGGATTTTATTAATTACTTCACATGTACCGTGGGATAAAAAGGGGTAGAAAATCGCTGCTCCAGATAAAAACAAAGAACGCGGTCGACCGTAATCGCGTTGAAGCACAACGTCGGCCAAGCGCTTTGCAACGAACGAACGAACGAACAAACGAAACGCAAGACTGTTAGACAAAAGGGAAACGCTGCCGATCGATTTCGCGCTGTTTCGAGACGCCCGACGAAAATTCATCCAGGCGATTCGAGTTCGAAAATTAATTTCAATCCGTACTTGAGCCCCTGCCCCATTCCCTCCGCCTCTCTTTCTCGTCGTCTCCACTCCGGCTGGTCAAACAGCGGCGTGTACAGCGCGGTTGGAAAATCGAGCAGCGCTCGAGTACTGGAAACAAAAGGCCGACGTTTCAATTAGGTCCCTTATTAGTTAGCGATAATAGGGCCAGCGGCGGTCGAACGGTAAGGCCGGGGCTTTCCAGTGCTTAACCGTTGGCTGCGTTAGGTCCGCCGGCTTGTTTGCGTGGATCCAGCTCTTACGATATTAAGGGCTGACTAGGCATTCAGCGGTGCCGCACCGATGCCGAACGACCCACACCCTTACCCCCCTTTTCGATGTTTAGAACCACCCTCTAACCTATGGCTCTCTTCGACCCTCTGGACTTGACCAGGACAGAAGGGACAACGGGGGATCCTTGCACCTCCTGGCTGGACCTTCCGCTGGGTCGATTGATTTTCTCGCGTCGCGATTTCGGAAGGATAGGATGCTGTGAGAACCACCTTTGTTTGGTAGGGCGAATAGAATTCGCGTCTCGCGGGGGACATCTGATGTATTAGGCGTGCATTTGGGAAATGTTACTATTGTCTTGGTTTTCACGGATACAGAGATTGCAGCGAATAGACAGGCCTGGATGAATTCCATTTGATTTTCACTCCTACCTTTCGAAGATATCATTTGTAAACGCGTTATGTTTAAAGTTGTACGCGTGTATTTAAAGAAACTGCTTGGGTAGTTAAATTTTTTGTTAGAAGATACGGAACAGTGGATTAATTAATTTTTCCTAGACCGTGTCATTTTGTAAACATTGTGGGAAATATGTTTTCAATCCCCAACTTTGAGGGCTGTTTTCGTTTCCCACATATGAATGCAGAAAAGAAATACCTGTCAAACATTTTTCAACTTGTACAGAATGTCCCTCGCGAGCCAAAATAAATGCAGTATGATTGTATCAATTATTTCACGTTACCATAATATTTCTTTAGAAAAATGAGAAACCACTTGTACGAAATAATTGGAAGCCGAGTCATTAAATTAAGTTGATACTCGTGTCGTCAAACAGAATTCAATCCACGTCTACTTCTAGAGCTCCAATTACCTTGCAACTTGATAGCTACATTCATTTACAATTGTCTTCGCTCTGTATTTATATGTCCCTTTCATTTCGTGCATTTCCGACCTCAGTAAAGTAACGATTCCCTCGAAGACAATACTTTATGACAGACAATGAATAATATACCAATCACATCTTATAAATCCAAATTTTACCGCGCGGAAAGCAAAAGGTCTCCCGGAGAGTATTCACGAAGTGTAGGAGGAATTTGTCGCGAGAAACCGGTCGCAGCAGTTGCCTGCGGCTCGCCGCAACGATCCTCCGCTGTTCTAGCCATTGTACGGCACCGCACGCTACCGGAGGACCGTTGCCGTCGCTATCGTGGAGACCCTTCGAAACGAACTCACCCCGGCCGAAACTGTGCCCGCTTCCCTCGCCGCGAAACGGTCGACGCGGTTAACAAGCAGGCACGCGATGTGCATCCGCTATCGACTCGAAAGTGAAAAGACCAAGACGGCCTTCGTGTACACGGTAATGGAACTGTGCACGTTCTTGCCGCGATAATTAACCGTGAGACATTGGACTGCTTGATGGACGATAATCTGTTCGTCGCGAAACAGCGTTGCAAATTTTGGACAATCGCCTGCGATAGATGCCTTCGCCTCGATGTGTTAACTGTTTCAATTACTACCCCTGGGAACGTTCCATACTGATTTACATGGCGTTGTGGGTTAACTTTGAGAGAAATAACGTCGATATTTGGCTTGGTCCTGCCTGAAATTCAGCTCTAAACGGGAATTCAAATAATTATATAATAAATAGAATATACAAGAGAGAAATGAATGTCTCCCTTCCCTTCTCGAATAAATATAACACTTACGGGGCTGACTTTAATTTCCTTCAATCCCCAAAAAATGTATAAAATACCTGATGCCCGATGCCAAACCTCGTTCAAACTCTCCCGAGACAATCGCAAAGTTATCGTCGCCCTCGGTTCTTTCCGCCCGCAGAAACCGGAATTGGTTTTAGTGTAAACGTGGAGAGACGGGTTCGCCGGGTGCCGGAGGACGTCGTTGCGGATAGGGAAGCTCGGCGGAGGAGTGGTAGCGACATCTTGTATTGTCAGATCCCAACGCGACAAATTCATAATTGCGTTAATGCGGGTACGGCGAGGGTTCTTGCCGCAACAACCGCAAGGCGCGCTATGGCGTCTTGCGGCTGTAAGAGAGATAGGGACCAAACCGGAGAGAACGGGCGAGCGCGGTGGAGAAAATGGACGCGGAGGAGAGTGAGAAGGAGGGCAACACGAGGGGAAGAGAAGTCCCTCCTGGCACAGGCTCGTTAATCTTCCAAGGATTATGCCAGAAGGAAGTATCGCCATTGTGCAAGGTGCTCCTCTTCCAGCCGATAATTATTAATTAAACTGGCCTAACGGGCCACTTCCCGATTTATCGATTTATCGGAAGCCCCTAAAGCGTGGCGATGTTGAGGTACCATTGGACAAGATATTTTGCGCGGTTTGATTGGTAGGTATAATGGTGCGAAACTATTGCTTGGAAGTATGCGACTGTTTGGAGAACGTGATTCGGACGTTATCCAGTGAACGATTAGAAATTTTTGGTGGTCTTCTAGTTCATGGAAGCAACTGGGTATCGGTATTATCGTCACGGAAATACGAATATTTGGGATGCTTAATCTGTCAAACCATGTACGGATAGATTTTATTAATTTAAATCGCAGTAAGTAGCTGTTAAAGGGTCAAGATAAGTAGTGATGCACTGATTTGTTCATTTTCTCTTCCACTGAACAGACCCTATTTCCCTTAGAGTTACTAATATCTTCTACCTATTAAAAAGCAATACATGTGCAGTATTTATTCATACCGCACCCATGCGCCAAGTTCCGCCAATTGCGACGCTGGTTACCTAGCACAAAGCAACACCCTTTCCCAGGCGATTGTGCCGATTTAAACGTTTCATATCGATAAAACGAAGCTGTCGAACAGAGGACCGTGCAATACAAGCGGCTCGACGAGCCATGCGATCGCCGGGTTTTAATTAATCGCGAACGACTAAACGATCATGAAATCGAACAGGAAGGGTCATCAAATCCGCACGACCGAGCATGAGAACAGGAAAAGAGAGGAAGGGTTACGCGTGCGACCGGCTCGCGAACGAGCCGAGGATAAAGAGGATAGAATTGCAAAAGCGAGAGAACGGCGTGGAGCGAACGAGCCGAAATAAAACAGTGATATCGAGGCATTTCACGCACGAGCGAAAACGTTTAGCAGATTCAACGTGCGTGCCGGCACTCGGCACTGCTACCCATCCACGGTGAAGCGATTCTCTCTTTCCATTCTTCTCTCTTTCTCTTTGCGCCATCGGTTTGCCTTTTCATCCTGCCCTCTTTCTCTCTCTCTCTCTCCCTTTCCCTTTCTCGTTTTCTCTATCACCTACACCCTCGGCCAGAGCTCGCTGAAAAATACTGCTCTCGCTGACACCTGTAGCTTCGGCGTTCTACATATGTGCGTACGTAAAACGACCGTGCGCCCATCGAGGAAACGAGGGGCAAAAAAAATTATCGCCGAAGAAAATTTCCATAAGACGAGCGGCACCGTCCCAATCTGGCAATCTCGTTACGACTTCCCGCCTTTTACCATTTTGTAGTATTTTCCGTTGTTTCGCATTGGGGTGCGATTTTTTAGGGCTTTCGTGGTTGCTTTTATTAGTACACTGTTCTTGGGGTTTTTTGTATGTGGACGTTATTTTAATTGAAGCTTGCTGCGTTTAGTTATTATTCAGAGAGTCGCGACATGCATAGATATCAATTGAGTATAAAATGCTTTTTAATATTTCTTGTCACCTACATATTTATCGACGTTCTTTGGCCCAGCAATTCTCCTGTACTAGTCTTATTAATCTGGGCCCTACGACGAAGGAGACATGAAGTTCTAATATTCCTTTGAATACACCATCCAACGTAAAAATTTTAACCGATGGATCATCGGAAGCAACATTTTAATTAACACACCTTGCCGGGACTACCCCTTGTCGGTATATTAAAAGCAGAACGAAAGCTCGCATCGACCGAAGAGATTTTTCATCGTTTTCATGGCGGGGGAGAAGGGTTCGGGGCCGAATTGCCGCGGCGAAAGGGGAACAGATTCCACAAGTGGTGGACTTTACGGGACTTAAGATTAATCCTCATAATTACTCGATTTCGTTCTTCTTCGCGGGGCCTCCCTCTTGTATCCGCTTTTTATACGCTAGCTTTCACCTTGCTCCGTTTGCGGTGTACCGTCCTCTCGCGAGAGGGACCCGGATGGGATGAATGGGAAGACTGGTTGCTCGACCATAAAGATATTTATCAGGTGACAACCCTGGTCATCCTTTACGATCCTTCCCTTCTTGAGGTTTTCCATGGCCGTCTAAGAGGCGGATTCACCCTTCGGCCAGTCGCGTGCCAAGCTCCTCGATGACACGACCCTCGCGCATTCTTTTCTTCCTTGCCGAGATTCCTTCTATCTTTCTCCGTAAGGGAAAAGCGGACAGCTTGTTGAGAAATGCCGGGATTCCTTTGGATTCGCCTCCGTTATTTATGCTCGTTGACTCTGATTTGTAAATACGGCACTTTTCTTTCACTTTTTACCTCATTTGTCTTTAGGATGTAGGGTGAGTTCGATTGTTTTAAATAAATAGATAGGTGTTTATTGTTTAGTACATTTTAGTACATATTCCCTCATTTAGATTTTGAAATACTGTTTCTCTAACATAGTAGCAAAAGTTGTCGATTTCTCCAAGAATTGAAGGAATTGTATACCTCAAGGGCCGTAGAAAGTGGTATACAACGTGTTAGATCGTTTAAAGAATACACTACGTCTAAATACAACAATCTTCCACAACATCGCAGCACTTTCAACGCCCAAGATCGTACCAGGTAGAACGTCTCAGCCAAAACATCGAAACGAACAGGGAGACGGGGGAAACGCACCCGAGACGCGACGTTCGCCAGAGAAATATAGGGGTTGGTTCTCGTGGATGACCGACAAAGCCCACCATGGGCGTGAAATCGGACGCCGGCCAGGACGTCCGCTCGACTCGGCAGCTGGCGGACAATAAGAATCGATATCTTAATTAACGAACGCTGGTGGGTCCGATGTGCAAGCGAACTCCTACCCGTAGAGAACGAAGGGACAAGGGCGGCGGAGAGAAAGAGAGGGCGACGACGATGGCTGCGGGGGTGGCGACTACAGGGAAATCCGGAGGCTGGGTGTATTCGATGGGGTAGGAACGCGGACGCCTGACCGGAAGCGAGAGTCTGCGAAGCCCTACAGACCTCGGCTCGTCGTTCTACCGGAAGCGCCATTCACACGGCCCTCTCGCTTTCGTCCGCCTTCCCGTCGCGGTTCGCCATCCTCCAGCTCTCGCCAGCGCTGATACGTTCCTGAATAAACAATACTCCCCTGAAAAAAAAGTTCGGCTGCAGCCACTGTTTGAAAAAATCATTGCGCCGGCAGCTACGTCGCCAGATTAGGGAAGCTCGGTTCGATTCGTTTCGTCTCACAATGGACTGGCGATTTTGCTGGACGGCGTTAATCGTAGCAGCTTCTATTGATAACGGGCCCGATGGTTTTGGCTGAAACTGTTTATGCGTTTCTTTCGGGGGACACTTGATAGTATAGAAAGAGAAGATAATTTCGATGTAGGTAATGTTTCTTCTATGATTAAATCAGTACCGATTATATTTTACTTGGCGTTATATGACGGGATTGGAATTTTCCCAGGCTTTATTCGAAACTGATAAAAGCAATTTGATGTATTTCGAAGATAACAAGCTTTCGCGGTTTATTATTTGTGTAGACTATTTTATAGTTATTCGAAAAGTGAGGTAAGATTCTTATCCCTCGCGTGCATCGTTTCGTAAATTGCGAATACTCAGCACCACCATCCTACTTACATATTCTGTAGGGCTAGAATGAAATCTGATTAATTGTTGTTAAGTAAGATGCACAGATTACATTATTCTATCGCCTTCATCGAGATCAGTTGTTGTCACGTCGCATCGAACGAATTGCGCGCGTGATTGTATCGTGGGAAAGCTTAATTTGATATTCTGCTAGCGGTTTCCTGTTTGTTTTATGTCGGATAATGGGGCAACGAGATATATCTGTGCTCCATAATGCACGTTGTCTACGATATCACCGTGGATCGGCAGACTCTCGTGAACGCCCGGTCCAATTAATATCAGCGCGGAAGAAACGGCCAAGGCTGGGGAAATTAACGAATTGGAGGGTAAGCTTTTCGGGACGCTTTTACCGCGACTGACTAATCCGATAAAGTGGCAGCCTCGCACGAACCTCTTTCTTCGTGCTGGCATTTCGTTTGATGGGATATGACGCTAAGCATTCTATATTGACTAATAAACCCCTGTCCCCGGTTCTAGTGCTAATGAACATTCGCTTCTTAGACGCCAGTTATTTGCACTTTCCTCGATACTTCCTCTTATTAAGTACTGCCGCGTCGTTTCAGGATCTAATGGACGCGAAACACTGAGGATTAGGCCGTCGTTGTTTCATTCAATATACATGAAAATTGATGGCAGCCTCCTTCTGATGTATTTGACGTAATCTGATATATTATTCGCGTATAGATAAACGCATTAACGTTGCCATTTGGTAACGAAATTCTGGGTGCACACCGAGACATTTAATATTCGCTGCCATTTCAGTGTCCAATAGAATTCTGTTTGCCTGCACACCATTTACTCAACTAGTTAATTTTCTATTTCCAATATACGAACTCATAGTTGAACTCATATTATCGGAACTGCGATCTAGCGTCGGATCAAATTATACGAATGCGTATT
Source organism: Nomada fabriciana (assembly GCA_907165295.1). Lineage (NCBI taxonomy): Eukaryota > Metazoa > Arthropoda > Insecta > Hymenoptera > Apidae > Nomada > Nomada fabriciana. The sequence goes on from OU015695.1 coordinate 9,453,366, forward strand.
TTTATGAAGAATGTAAACGAACGTTTGCTCCTGTTGAGAATGCGATGCAGACAACAGACACAAACCTGCTCGCTTCGATTATTTCGTACCTAAGCTCCTTATATTTGAAACTTACCCTATTATCGGACCATTCAGTTACTAAAATCGTCGTGTCACCGATACGTTTGGACAAACCGGACAAACTGCGCGACTATGTAAAACGCAGTGACTGTAATATCGGATAAACATATTGGAAGACTTAACTATCGCGTGGAATGCACACTCTGTGCAATACGTTTCCCCGTGTTCGTTGTCCGATAATCTGAGTCTAGGATGAAGTAGTCGAGCGCTGGAGGCCGCAATGGTAGACACCTCAATCAGGACTCGCTTTGGAACCCAATTTCACAGGAGAGAAGGAGAGTATTTGCTCGTATTTCGGGTGGCGGTAGGTTTGACCTCTCGTTAATCACCAAAGGACCCGGAGCACGAAGGCGAGTCAGACAAGCTGTGTAGTTGACCGCAACGACTGACCGTTGCCCTGTGGACAGGCCCTTAAGGGTGCCCAGATACGAAATACCAGAGGCAGATGGCTTCGAAATCTGAGGTACGTATTGCAATCGGCTCAGCCCCGCGATCGCCTTCTTCGCGATCCCGATAAAGTTTATGGCGTTCTGATTACCAAGTTGCTCGATGTACGGAGCCAATCGAACGGCTGGGAGCTAAGAATATTTAGTAATTGAATTGAGCAAATATACGGATTGCAATGTGGATACGGAATGGAAATTATATTATTTAATTGGGGATGGTTTTAATGATTCATCACTTATGGTGCGGTCCAAAACATTGCACGATGGCAATACCTATATATCTTGTGAACTTACGTGGACCTTCATGGCGTCCAAGAATTTTTGTGAGTAATATTCTGAAATTTTTAATAATTTTCGTATTTCAGTGGACGTTTTGAGGTGTAACAATACCAGTGTATTATTTAATTTGTGGAATTGGGAAACAATTTCTTTCTATTTGATTCCACAATGCATGGGACATTTTATCAAATGTTTTTTAAAGTAGCAAATATTTGGAGCAATGGCAATCGGTGTTGTAAGGAATACGTGAATCGATTTCACGCGAGTCGAAGCATCGCCCCGAGCAAACGTCGCTGGCTTGTACACGGCGTCTAATCGCTGTATTAGCTAGCTTTGTGGTTAAGCTATGCTATTGCTGAATTAGGGGCAATTTGCTACGAAACACACCCCTCCTGTGTTTGTACTCCCTACACGAATCTACTGGAACGTGTATTAGCGCGCAACGGACAATGCAGCCGTAAGCGCAAAAGTATATCTAGAAAATGTTTCTACATTGCTGGCGGAAAATCATAAAGCTGACACAGTGCGGGCTGACTGGAATGTCTCATTTCACTGATACCATTCCCGTCTTCTCAAGAATGCATCAATACAAATTTTCGAATTAATTTCATTCACGATATTTCAATGTTTTAATATGCGCAAGGTAGTAACGCTTTTTTGTTTATAATTCGGATATATTCATCGTCCAATTAATTAACTTTCAAGAATTAACATATCGTTCTCAAATATCAAATTCATTAGTATCATTTGTTAAAACAATTTAAACAGATGAGTTGCGTTTACAAATGTAACTGCATGATCTATGCTTTCGTCTCCATACATAAGAAAATTCGACACACGCGAGCTAGCAGTCTCTTGGCGCATATCGTTTGTTGGTTTTGCGGTCTACCATAACGCTGCCCTCGCTGTAACCTCTTCCCTTCTCTTGGGAAAACGTGGTTCCAGCAACATCGCTCGGCAAAGGGTTTGCTCCTCATGCTCCATTCCACATCCAGCGCGAACGAAATCCAATCACGCTTGCCAGTGCCCGGTTTCCGATACACTAGTACACCTAACTCGCGAGCTATGCAAAATATTCGAAGCAGAGGGATCTTTGATTGCAGTCCAACACTCTGAACTATCTGCTTAGAACTGTCACAATTTCCGGATATAAGAAATCAAACATAAAAGTATCAATAAATCTTGAAACACTATTGAAGCGTAGAAATTGTAAACATGATAATCTTAATTGTATTTGAAATTGTTTAGCTATGTATGTTAAATTTTTATATAAAATTCCTACGTCAAAGTAATAAAAAGGTGAACGAACGTTTCAAAAATTCACATACATTTTTCTACGAGAGAAGAGTGACGGCCTACCCCTTCACAGCTGTGCAGTAATTTCCACGGCTGTTAGTAAAGTAGGCTCACAGTTTACGCTCGAGCAAACAAGAGTCAGTGTTCCTTTCTTTTAAGTCGTTCAGTGACTCGTTCATAATAGTGCCTCACTCCAATTACACCCTTAAATCCTTTCCACATTCGCACCTCTCTTCCCTCTTTTTCCACCCTTCCGCAACTTCCTTTCACTCTCAACACCATCACTCTTGTATTCTTCCAAACATTCGATCTTCCACCCCGCTTCCGTGCGCAACAAATATCCCCGCCGTTTCTCAGTTCACCATTCTCTGCAGACAGTACCGAAAACGTCACCAAGATTCCTCCCCCGGACTTTCGCGAGCAATTTGCCTCTCGTTCGTTCCCCAAGCGAACGGCCCGACCTATTGATGCGATTCTGTCAGGTTACAATGTCTAATTGCCTTTTTCGCGGACGCCTCTTAATTACTTCTCGACTGCATTAAGGACGGATGAAAAATGTCACAGCTCCGTCATCCCTTTAGCAGTGCTTTCGGGCTCGTTCGAGGGTGTTCTCGGAAGTGATTCGACCGCGAAAGATCCGACGCAGGAGGGCACGGGACAAAGAAAAAGCTAGCAAATACAGAGGGAAAGAGAAACAAGCAGGTTGCTGGGGATAAACAGAGGTGACGTAATTACCGAGATTAATGCGGCCTTGAGCTTTCGGTGGCAACCGAAGCTCCCGGCTGTGCTCGCTTTTATCTCGCGACCATCATCCGGTCTCGCTTCTCCGTCCCACTGTTCTTCTCCACCTCATTCCACCTCCGGAAAGTAATTTGAGGACGAGAGGGAACGGTTTTAAATTTTACTTATCCGTGGGAGTTGGATTTACTCGGAGCGTTCCTCGCGCCCTGGGCGACTAACCCCCGTTTCCCTTCGAGCAATCTCGGGCGAACCGTTCGATCGAGGAAAACGCATCGGCGTTGGAACTTCCTCGGGAGCCTAAGAACATCGTGTCTTGCCTCAATCTCTGGATGCTAATTGGAATTCTGCCGAAGACGAATGAAATAAAATTTTAAAAGCGTCCCGTTTTATTTGGACGCAAATACTAGTCCTCTTGATGCAATTATTATTATGATTATATAATAATTCTAATTCTTTGCAAAGAAAAATATGACTGACAACTATGGCAATCGAGATACCAAATTTCTGAGTGATTCGTTGCATGTATAAAATACATAATGTTTGATTTATTGGCAAGCGGTTAACATTGAATTGGCGAATACCATTACCACGTAGTGATTAGTACGTAATTCCATTTTTACTGCCCACGACAAAGGAGCTACCACTGCGGCAAGGCTATATTATAGCTTGCAAAGTACTGAAAGACATAAGCGGTGTCTCTTTAGGCTCGAAAACAGGAGCCACCGTAGACTCCGATAATTCCCGCGGAAACTATTGCGAGAACTCTCCCCGTCGGCACTCAAAGGGATGCCCCGCCACTTGGTAGGAATTTTCTCGGCTCGTCGCGAGATTTCTCGCAGACGACACCCGTACTTCTGCCGCCAGGGACCCTCTTCTTCTCCTTGCCGGCTTCGCCCAAACAATCCGGCTCGAGGAACAAGAGAGAAAGACAGAGAGAAGTCGTGGAGAAGTTCCTCTTTTCAAGCGAGAACACCAGAAGGGGGCCACTATTCACGCCGTTTCTGGAACCCCTTTCTTTCCCTCCCTTTGGCCGCGGTACGCAGTTGCCTGCTCGAGAGACAATGATATCGCAGGAAGAGAGAGGAGCGTCTCTGCCCGCTTTACAACTCCCGCAGGGGCTGCCTTTACCGGGGCAAAATTAATATCATAAATAATATCGTAAGGAAAAAAAAAATACAGCCCGGCAGCGTTACGGGCGACGTTACCGCAAAACGTTTCTCTCGCGGCTTGATAAAGAAAGGGAGGAAGCCGGGGGATGACAGGACGATGGGGTGGAGCGGAGAAACAGCTAGAACCTCCCTCTGAGAGGGTAGGGGCTCTGACCCAGCGCGGCTCGGATGTCGGATTAAAGAAAACGAGTTACCGCGGGCTATCTGCGAGTGCATTCCATTTGTCTGATTTTATCAACTCGCTTGGCTACCTTGCAATCAGCCCAGCTTCGGGAGTGTTTAAACCGGAATGTCTAAACATTGCCGGAGTTGGTGCCTACCTACGTACAGATAATTCGTCCTGACTGATTTGCGTGATACTCGTGAATTTTAATGACGACCAGTTAAGAATTTGGTTCGGGAGGAGAGCCTTTCTTTTGTACAGATACTAAACACTCAAGGACTGCGTCGATCCTCTTCGACGCTTACCATTCTATCGTCGTTCGATCTCACACCTCGACCCCAAAAACTCTTAGCAAACGCAAGAATCGCGCTCAACATTTCCGTGTATACCTTTTCCACACGCTGCCTTTCCCGTATCGCATTAATTTCGACACTTAACAACGGCTCGACGCTGAGCGGCGTATCGTATCTTCTTCATCCGCTAATTCCGGACCTTCGGCTCGTTATTGCGTATTGTCTCGGGTCTCTGACGCATATTAGAGAGCCGAAGAACAGCGATACCTCCTGCACGGTATCCTCATTCAGGAGTCTTGGACCGACAAAAGACGCGTCTCTGTGCTACAACCAGGATTCGAAACAACGACGCGTTGAATACACGACGCAGTATAACCGGGTGCCTCGTCTACGTGTGACGTTCATTGCTCTCCCTCTCTCTCTCTCTCTCTCTCCCCTTCGTGTCTACCCCTCGGTTGCTCATGTGACTTGATGTTTCTCGCTGAACAGCAATATAATCACCCTGATGGTACAAAGCGGCTAGCCGCGCTTCCCTACGGCAACCGGCGGCAGCCACGCCGCGCCTTCCGCGCCATCAAATGCTGATGATACAGACGATATGACGTATGTATGCGCGACAGCGCTAATTCGCGCCATTGTCGTGCACCTCCGTGAAACTAGGCGAAGCCACAGGTAGGTGAAATTCGCTCCAATGTGACGCACGGGTGTCGGTCGACAAGGTGAAATAGAAAACGCGGGGGATGAGGAGGTGCTGTTGCGGCGTTATCTTGATTGGATGATTAAGATCACGGTAAAAATGTGTTGGCGGTTGCCGTTGGGGTGCGGTAACGCAGTACAGTAGTTTGCGAATTTGTTTGTGGAAATTATTGGAACGCGGGCAGAGTTTGTGGTCCTCGTTGATATTGGGTAACGAGGGTGTCACGGGGGACCAAGGGTGTGTTACAAATTTTATACTACGAGCCAACGAGGTGTAGCAGCAACGGATGAAGCAAGGGTTAAATAATTTTGAGCATTACTTGTTATTACATAGTGACTTAAATAAATGAGACTTTGAAAAGATTTGCCTCGAGAAGAACGTACAATTTCTGATTGCAATATTTTGTTCGGTATACCGTGGAGTTGTAGTGATTAGGTTATTAATGTCGTCGGACAAAAAAGGTTGAAAATCGCTGATATAGAAATTTTTGGTAACTGTATTTTGAATCCAACTGTTTAGGAAATATTTTATACAATTGTAAAAAGGAACCGTATTTAATTTGTCGTTAATTGAGGTGGCGACACAGGATATTATTTGTTATGTTATAATTATAATTCATACGCCAGCTGTTCGTTGACCAGAAACATAAGTTCATTGTTCATTCCTGATTGATACTTTATCTTCCACCCCATCATTAATGAAATTTTCTTTTCCCTTTCGCGACTAGCTCGGAACATTTAATTCCGCCTGACGGTTCGCTATATTTAGGTAAATGGGTCAGAAACTATCGTTGCGCGCTTCCGAACCATCTAACTTCTTCGCTGAGCAAATTGATCTCAGTTGCCGAGCGATTCACCAGACATAGCAGTTACTCGAATCTTTCTGTAACCAGGATTTAGTCTAATAATCCTCTGGTTATAGAACATTTAATTGAGATCAAAATTTTACGAGTTTTTATTTCAATTTAATCAAAACCGCTGAACTGTATTATTTAGTGCTCGATAATTCCATTGATTTTTTTAAACAACGAACGATCTGTGCGTTCAGTAAAGTGCAACCTTTCTATATGTTAAGTGCAGAAGTTTAATTTCTCCGTTTAACGAGTATTGAGATGTTAAACGAAATAAGGCACGAAGAGATCTGACGGGGCACGACCGCTTTATTTTTAACAGTCCGATTGTGAATGCTTTCCTGTGACTTTAGTGGCATCGTAAACCAAGAGTACATAAACGAAGTCAGTCAATAACTGGCGAACGGACAGACTTCCACGGGTGAGATTTTAACGTGACTTTCGTTTTCATGGCGAACGGAGTTATGGTTTATTAAAGGGAAAAAGTGTCGACGCTCCCCTTTCGAACGTTCTCCGTATTACGAGTTTCGTCCAGGAACTTATATTTACTTTGTCACTAAACGATGCAAGATACAGAATTTTGATTCTCTTTCTGATATTTGTCGATTAAAAAATGGCGAGAAACACATTAAAAAAATTATTACAGCATTACTTAAAACTCCGGCACACAGTTCACCCTTCAAGTTCGCAATTAACGATACAATATTTTTAGTTCTGATCCATCATATCTATGCATTCCAATTTTCCATTTTCTATAGCCCGATGAAAATGATACAAAATCTAGCAAATTTACTTTCTGCTATGTTATTCATATCCGTTTGTTACGCGAAAATGTATAATATTACTTTTTAACTGGAACTGCAGTTCTTTCGCAACAATCACAAGTTTGCAGAATGCAGAATTAATTCTCTATCAGACTAATCCTTTATTTGGTTTATCACAGCACATTCTTCTTAACTCCAATTATACCCAAAAACACCTACCTCGACACGGCACACGAATTCCCAAAGAACACTCCCACCAGAATCCATTTAACACCTGATCCAATTTAACCGACACTGCGGTCCTGACCGCACCTTTCGACCGATCGAACGCGCGCCGATAATTGTTTCGATTTCCAATTCCAACGGAACGGTGGCAAAACGTGAGGGAACCCGCGAGGCGCAGCACGTCCTTTGTCGATAGGTCGATAGGTTGCGGCGGCACATCCGGTTCGGATAGCGAGAGATAACTGGGCCGGCAACAGAAACGGGATGAATAATGAAGTGAGTCGCGCCTTGGCCGGAAGGCGGAATTCAGCCAGGCCTGGCCAGACCCCGAGATTAGCCCTGAGTTATGGCGTTAAGATCACATCTAATTGTATCAGTTTGGTCCACCCAAACCAGCCTCTATCTACCTATCCATCTGGAGCAGCGAGCACGCTGCTATAACCTGCTTACTCGGCCCTCCTTCCGCGTCTCTTCCGCGCCATTGACCGGGACCTTAAACGCCGGCCGACCGTCGATTTGCTTAATCTTGCGCTTTGCCAGGACTTTCCAGACCCACGAGTCCGCGTAGTTAAGACTCCACTTAGCGCCGGTTACAACTATTCGTGGTTACGCTTGGTTACCTATCGGGAAGCCACCCCTTCGACTTCCAACCCGGGTACTTGGATGTCGGCTTTATTTGAAAACCGATCGGGTAGTGTATCGAATTAGCCGCCCCATGAAGGCAAGGTGCGCAGTTCGTGAAGGTATTTTGTGGTAAAACGAGATTTATCAAAGTTCGAATAACTGAGTTTCCAAGTTCGATTCGCGGGACCGATGTTTCTTAGGGTATTAATCGAACGGATGTCGTACCGGTATCGTGTCAATTATTTTTTCCTTGTAGAGAAATTCGAGACGACTTCAACCCTTGTATATTTTAATATGAATTGTTTCCAGATGAGAGGAAACGATTTTAATTTCGAAACAAAATAAACCGGGACAGGTATTAATGTAAACTGAGAAGAAAAAAAGTATCGCGTTTTTAATGCACCTTTTAGTCGATTTTGAGGAAGGAATATTACTAAGTTTCTTAGTCTACGAAGGAGCGCCAAGGACTAGAGAGGACTAGAGAGGACTAGAACGCGCCGGCAGAGAAGCATTAGAGACCCGGGATGATCACTGAGCGCTCGGCACTAATCAAGACGCATGATTATAGGCCCCAAAGCGCCCCCAAGCTCCAGCTACTGTTCTCTCCAAGGAGAAGCCGCCAATACGACTTCCTCGACCGTTCATTGTCGTCTTGCCGAGTTCAGATTACAAGGTCCCGGTTTTTGGCGTGAATCCTTCTTCCCGATGCATTAAAGTCTCCATACTCCGAGAACATTTCAAGCTGCCGTTTCATTTCGCCTATCACCTATGGCGATATGGGCTATGGCCATTTTTATGCCGGTCATTTCTGTTTCCCCGATTAACGAAAGCTCCAAATTCAGTACTTATTAATAAAATTTTTTTTTTAATATAGATATATTTCTTTAATATAATATTTAATTAAAATAGACGATGTTACAAAGTACAAAAAATCGATTGCCGCAGGGACGTGTAAGTAAGTCGGGAACATGAGCAAATTAACAGATTAATTGTGTTCTAACGAGCCGAACGATGAAGCAGTTTGCTGAGATATAAAAAAAGAAATTGATGCGTAAAACCATTGGCGCGTTCACGATCAATTTTCTGTATAATTAATTTCCATGGTATGTGCTGGCACGAAATTATTTCGTCCTGAAAACTTAGCCATAGAATCAATTACACGTAAGCTCGTGTACTAGGAGGAGAACGTCTATGACGATCGATTACGACATGACACAAGCACAGACGATATATCACAAAGGGAGATGGTTATCAGGCAGACAGTAGGTACATTAAGCAGCGTGTAATTCTGTTAACTGGTCGTTATATCAGCGTTCGATCGTTAAATAGTGTCGGCGTAATTAGACGGGTCGCTGTCGAATCGTTTCTGTTTGATTCGGCACCGCGGCAGTACAGAATGAGCACAATTATACTCCCTCTTAGAAGCAGCATACCATGTTGATTGGTACTTAATTCGATTATCAGCTAAGTACTCGGATTCGCAAATGTTTTGGAATATTGCTCTGGAACTTGCTGAAGCGTCTCCAAACGTTTGCTTAACGGTTGCACGTAGATCGAAGCCACAAGTTTTAAAATCATTCGTCACCGAAGAAAACAATTACCGTATGCCTGGGCGGAAGCTACCGTAATACCAAAATTTCAAGGAGCTATCCGGAAATCAACGATGTAGTCAAGCAAATAAAGAAATAAAAAATTCACTGCTTCAGCACAACACACGCAAATTAACGCCAGCAGTTTCCACCTTTCGCTTGCTATTGCACATGCAATTGCCACTGCGGTGCACGATTTCGTGAAAAACGCATGCGGTTTTCCTGTGGGACAGCAGGTGAACTATTCGTGGCCGGTCGGTTCGTGATACGACATGTGAAGAAAATGGAGACGGATGATTTCCTTTTTCTTGCAGGCTAATGGGTCGCGTGACAGTGGTACAGGCTTTCTGAAAAGGCCACCCAGGTAAACGCAGCTCGTCGTGATTACGGTGCTCGAGGGTCGCGCACACGGGTCGCGTGTGTGCGTAACGTACATATCCGCGACAGCCGCGTTGCTTCTGAGCATAATTTAACGCGATACGTTGGGGTTGTGCTAACTTGCTTAGCGCAACCTCAAATAGAACCGTAGGTCGGGAAATTTGCTCCGTTGTGGATGGAGGGAATCGACGGTGGCATCGCTTGCCGACAGAGAATCGCGCGAGAATCCTAATTGCCGGAAAGATCATTCCGAGGGAAATGACGTACATAATTAACGAAAGCACATTTGATTTATTAAATCACGGTGTTCGTGCATATGGCAATGTCAGGCAACGATTTACGCGTGAACGCGGGGATCATATCTGGGTAACCGTATCGTTTTGCGGCGACGATGCAGTCTGATTAAACAGATTCACAGACCTTCTGTGATTATAACTTGAGAGGGTACGTTGCTGGATGAAATGGAAGTAATATTTTATTACGACGAATTTCGAAACCTGAATGATGCACAAAATAATATCTCTAGACTATTGTCCAGGAAAAAAACAAAAAATTAATTTCGAACGAAGATTTTGCAAGGATACATTTTAGAATATACCTATAACAGAAAGCGTGGCATTTTGTTGGGGACGACATGGAACAGTGTGCAGTAATTCGCCATTGTACCGATGGTATTTGTTGTCCAAGACACCCAAGAAACGTACGCTGCAGAGCACCAATTGTTATAACGCTACTTTCAATTCAACAATCGAAAAGGAATTCTATACATCATCGTTAGCAACGCAGACAATGAATTTCACGGCACGTGCTGGTTGTATCTAGCGTTTATACCCAGGCTTCCTGATTGCTTCGCACAAAGAAGTTCGTGAATAGTTCTCGAAGCACTGTAGGCAGCGTACAAAGGAGGAATTCGATCTTTGGAGAGGAGAGAAGAAACAAGGGACAGCAAGGCTGGAGGGAAAGAGAGAGGGACGGGGAGAGAAAGGGAGGGAAGCAACAAGGTTCGTTAATTTTACGAGCGTCGAATTCGCAATTCGACCGATCGGATACGAGGATGATCTTCGTCCATACATAGAGCTAAAAGGCCAAACAGCCTGGGTCAATTTGATAGAGCACGGATAGAATCATGTTTAGTAGAGAAGCTCTGGGCAATCTCGTAGCGAAGTGCAGCTTATTTGCTGATACAAAGCATCCTGCTAAAATGAAAGTCCATCAGTTTGCCATTTTCATGGATAAATAAATATTTCATTCATATTGGATCCCAAACTTGCACTGTTCCGATTACAGTTCCTTCCGTGCTATAAGAGGAACGATTATTATACATTTTACAGTAAAATGTGTTTCGTAAATTGGGAAATTAATTTAATTTATTGAGAAAATGGTTGTAAGTCATTCACTGGATTTACATAAGTGTTTCTTCTCTGTGTTACTTCAATGCTACACTTCTACGCGAATTCTATGAGCTGTCTTTACTAAACGGGGAATGGAAATTGTTAGAGTACATCAGTGACTGAAGAATTTACCCTACACTTCCCATTTAGTTGGAAATTTTATATATAATTATGCTACTGCCTTTAAGCTTAAATTCTATTCTCTTTTTTAAATATATTTATTTAAAGCCGCACCAACTTTTTCGTCATTAGCGAAAATTCTATTCTCCATTACGATTACAACGTACAAAGGCATACAACGTATACTTTCTACTGGCGCTATTATCAGACTCGAGTGACTAACACTCTGTCAATGCGTGCAAGATAAACAGTCACCTCGGCGAAACATTTATCGAGCCATTGCACGACGAACTCTCGAACGTTCAACGAGGATAAGCGAGCGATTGATCTTTAATGCAAGAAGAAGAGTGAAAAGCCGCGAGGTTAAAGAACATTCATCACACCCTCCGGAATCTGTTGGGGACGTCTTCTATCTCGGAGCCCATTGAAAGTTCTCTTGCGACGGAATAGGTATCTAAAGAGTATACGAAGTAACGTCATGCGAGGGTTGACGGCCGTACGTGTGTTTGCTTTTATTTAAATTGTAAGTTAGATGCCATCGAGGACAAGATCACGGGCTCTGAGGCTTTTAGCGAATGGAAAGAAATTTTTGAACTAAATGGTTCGAACCTATATGGAAATGAGCTCGGTTGTGTGACTGATCTGAAGAAGACTTCCATCTTCTCTGTTGATGTTCCTGCATGACGATAGAGTTGGTCTATGGATTTAAATAGAGGGGAATGGGATGGTATTCTCGTTCCATTAATTCTAAACGATCTACGAATTCCTCCAAGTGCAATTATTTCCAAAAAATAGTAGAGTAATTGTCTCTGGAAGTATAATGTAAACTATCGACCACATTACATGGGGGCTACATCTGTTTCCAGTATATTACCTACATATAAATTTTTTTAAATGAGACATGGATCTTATAAGTCTATTAGCCTGCACAGAAATTTATAGTCATACTCGTATACAGGGTGTCACAGCCGCAACGGGTTACCCAAATATCTTCTTCGCTTTTCTATGATATAAAAAACATTTGTCAACGGCTTCAAAAGAAGAATAATCTGGAAAAAGAATTTTTGCATGCAGCAAAACACGAATCAAGCAAACCGGTGAGCCAAACGAATTCACCCGTCGATGGAAAACCTCGAAGCGTTAAGGCTTCATTTCAAATTCAATTTGCTTAATCGGCAGACACCATGCAGTATTCAACCCGGGCTGCATTTAAGGCGCACTGCAAAATCAGCCGGCAACATCAATGCATCTCTCACTCTCTGTACTCTAAACCGCCTACACTGTGCAGAAAGTTGGTCGCTAATGCGAATCCGCACGTAGGGATTGCACTGTTTCGTCGACGCCTGGGAGGACCGTGTGATGAGGGTTGCTGAGGTGCACGGGGTGGCTGGCTCGCATTTGCATACTCGTCAGCTGTGCTTCCTTCAACTTTTCCTGCGACACACCCTTCGTGGAACTGTACGGGAACTCGTTGGTGCGGGTATGCACTCGGGCCGGATAGAGAGAGAGAGAGACTCTGGGGATCAGTGGGGGTGGGTGAGGACAGCAGACGTGTATTTCTAGTCTCGATTCATAATTGCAAATTTCCTTCGGCTTATTTATGCAGCTTTCGTCTCGCGTTCCGTGTAGCTCGCCTTACCGCTAATACGCTGCTACCGTGGCAAGAATTTCTGTCGAGGTACATGTCCGTGATCGTAATGTTCGTTCGGTGAAATGATTTCACTGCCGGGTGGACTCGTGTAGTTGTTGAACGATGTACGTTACGTGGGTAGATTTGCTACCGCGGAGGGATGATGATGTTTTTCTGAAGAACAGTACGCCGGGTATATTTGTTTTAATTCTTCCTGGTTGTTATTGCGGCGTTTGATATTCTACATTACATGGTAACGGGATGAGTAAATGAGCATTCCATGTTTATAGTTTTATTAGTTCAATTGGGTGGTCAGTAGATCGCGAACAGCGAACTGCACTTCTGGATCTTTCGCACAATTAGTGTAGGTAGAAGAGACCTGCATAAATTTTCGTAATCATATCTATGGAAAAATTAGAACTTTTGACTACCTATAATAGTCTATAAATACTTGCTATCTAAATTTTTCGTTCATTCTTATTATGAACCTCGATCAATAGCTTCAATGCATTATAGAATTCTTTATATTCACTTACAAAAACTTTTCATTCGACCATTGTCAAAATAATGATGCACTTGTTATCTTTGAATCACTGCAGCCTGGAACACCTTTGCCACAAGACATGCCACTTGTTCTCAAAGTATTATTAACAAATATTTCAACCATACATCATCCTGAAGCAATCACTTGTCACCGACTGTCGAATAATTCAAGGACAGAAGACTACCGTAAAGTGGTATCCAGAAGAGATTAGTGTCCCTTGGTTGCTCGTCACCTGGTCCGCCGCGAATCGAGTTATGAGAATCTCTTTTAGCGATGTTGCGCTCTGGGGAGTCCGCTCACGTGCTCGCAGGCCATATTTTTTCACTTTGCCACACGTGTCGTCACCTTTCGTCGCCCCGTCGAGCAGCCGTTGCCGACGTCGATTCGGGGGACAACGCGAAAAAATACAGGCTCCCGCGCATTTTCTCGATACAACGACACCCCTTCCAGCTTGCAGGGCGACGAAATGGAGATACGATGATGCGCTCTGCTATGCATTATGTATATAGCCCGACCTGCGAGAGAAAGATTTTCAGCCACATGAACTCGTTCCATAGATCGTTCCATTTCTCCCGGGGTACTCCACGTTGTTATATAGTCATTTTAAATAATTTTGCCTACACAATGGTAGCTATAAAGCGCGAAATGTTATTACAAACATAGATATTCGGTTTATTTGATGGCAGATAAAATGGAATCTGGGATACCTGCGTAAAAAGTAACGAATACGAATATGAAACAGAACATTCTGTACGATATAGCATTCAGCCCCCTGTTACAGCAAGAAATATTCTGTACGTAGAACTCCTCGAGAAAGGATTGAAGCAAATTAATGACTGTATACAGATGTGTGTCGATTATTATAATCTATGATTTAAGAGTAATGTAACTACTTGCTAATTTCATGAAGCTTACTGTATGGCTTAACAATAAATGTTGGCAATTGTCGTAGATTGTTACGTAATGTTTAATCAACAAATACGATGTCGCAAAGTCGACCTGAATCGGTCCAAGTTTGCAGTGCTAGCGTGCTCGCGAGCTTTCTCTGAAGTGGAAATGCGATCTACGGGCCATGCATAATACACGAGATTTGTGGGGTGGCTGAAAGGAGCACACGCCTGAAGAATGTTAAAATTCTTCGAGCAACGCGTCAACCGACCTCGCTCAAATATCACTTTGCTTTTCCACGTTGACGTTCGAGGGATTTGCACGAGCCGGGTGTTTATGTTTTTTTGAAATATTTATCGGGCCACTTTATGATGCCGCTAAAAATGCCATCGATTTGACGAAAATCATGAGGGAACGCTTGGCAAACGGGTCACAAGGAATCGTGAATTATGAAGCGTGGCACGATGTGATAAATGTTTGCCGTTTCTTTCCATTGACTGTTATTGAATAATTGAATTCAAGCATATTTTAGACGTCCACGTGTACAGTAAAGAGCAAGGATATTCGTAAAGTAGGAGCGTGAAAATAAAAGCAACAATACATATTCTATATTAATAGATTCATTCAGTTCCAACAAATAGTTTATACAAGAAAACATCACTGCAGCATAATCTCAGATGATTTCCAAATAACTGTCTATTCGAAAAATTGTGATGCAGGAAACTAATGAATTTTCAGATTACGATTATTACCATACCGAGGTTTCTTGAAACATATAAGTGAACTGCACTTGAACTCTTTGCTGTAACAGTGGAAAATATTTAAAAAATTGTGGAAGAAATAACTAGAAAGATAAAATAATTATGGTACCATTAAGCAAAAACGTATGGGACAGAATTACGCTGCGAAGATACATCGTAACATTCGCGACAAACAGTGGTAGTAAAGAATTGTTCACACGCACCACGAGGTGCCAATAAAATCATCAAGCCGTTATAACCTCATCAGTGGCACTTAGAACGAGACCCTTGCCCCTGTATCTCTGTTCGTTCGCAGCAGTTAGCAGCCGCAATCATGTTTGTTTTATGGGCCGTTACGCGGCCAGATACTTTAACTAATTGTATAATTGCTTCCAAGCCAGCCAACGGTCGACGCCGGCGTCGTGTCGCCGTCGTGACGCCGTGCGTCCACTTTTCGCTCCCTTTTTTTCTCTACCCCCGTCGAAAATCAGGGAGCAACCCGATAAAGCCGGGCTCGCCTTTCACCATGGAAAGGAACGCGAGCGTAAACAGGAAGGCAAGATTTAGCCCCGGCCTTCCTGACCGCTTAATTGCACGAGTTTTAATTTGTGAAACGCCGAGGAAAGAGCGGTCCTCCGATTCCTGACTTCCATCTGGCCTTTCATTAAGCTTATACTGTATCTTTACCCTGTTCAGACCGTCGCAATAAGCATTAGGATAAATTGAAGTCAATTTAACTCAGCCGAAATCAACCTGGTTGCTCGAGTTTTTCGTTTCGTTGAAAATACGAATAGTGTTTTTTTCTTGGCAAAATAAGAATGCAGAAATTAGTATGCTTGGTCCTATATGTGGTTGCTATTAGGACATGCAGGGAAATGTCCCATATACGCTACAACAAAGAGTGAATTGTACATTCAGGGTTTCGCCACTTTTTTTAAATCATTCGATGATGTTACGTTTTCAGAAAAAATTGAAAAAGTATATAAGCGAATGCAAACGTTATCATACGTTCCATAACGCACACATAAAATTGACGTGATATTATGTAAAATTATGTCAATGAACAATCTAATGCTGTAACGTAGACGTAACGAAAAGGATGGTTTTAAATCAATTTGACTATAGCATCGAATCTCGTTCTACCGTGAATATCGTTTATGCCTATCGATTCCTCCGTTCTTCTCTATCGCAGAGAGGATTGTGCGTCTGCACGTTTCATCCCCCGAGGCAGAAGGAGCCGGGCTCGCTAGCTTCATCAAATATTTGCTCAATCACCGCAAAGACATTTCACTAACTTGACGACCGTGGATCGACCTCTTCCGTCGCCTCATCCTCATTTACCGTCATCTCGAGCTGTAGATCTTCCGCCTTTCGGCATCCTTACGTGGTTCCCGAAATCGAAATTGTGGGAAGTTCCTAGCAGGACGTAGCTACCACATATATTACATTTATGATGAATACTATTCCTTTCTTTCCTAGCTAAAATATTGTGCCTATTCATATGAAACCGGAAGCATTAAGTGATTGCAAAAATTCGACCAGAACTTCTTTCTTTCACTGAGATTTTCATAGCAGACCTCCTATTAGGTGAACAAATTAATTGTGCAACGGTTTGCAAATATTTCAGAATGGGAAGAAGGGGTTCAAGCCTGAAGTCGTAACAATGGCTGGTGTCAGTGATAAAATACCATGGTAAAACGTGCGGTACAGGTTGCAGTAATTGAAGGAATATAAACATTGGACTGGTGACTTGACATAACAAAGTTTCATCGCAATTATAAAGAATTCAGTATCTGCCTTCACACCTCACAACCCTAACGAAAGGCTTCTGCCATTTCTACTTGAATTCTCGTTACTATGTTTATAAATCTCCCTCGTGCCCTGCAATTCTGTTTTTCACTGTTGGTCGTTAGGCTCATTCATTGAAATTCCGCTGGAAACGTAATGGACTTTTCGTCGATCGCGGTCGCCAGGGTGATTTCAGCAAGTCCGTAAGTCGGGGCGCGCAAAAAGAAGGGCGAAGCAGCCCTGAAAAGGGCAAGCGACGTTCTGCCGGAACCGGTCGCTTAATCAGAGGAAGGTTTTTAGAGCCCCTTAAATCACGTAACGCGAGACGTCACAGAGCGTTAGGTACCGACGGGGGTGAGCTAGAGTGAGAGGAGGGGTTGAAGGTCGCCGTGGTGGTCGCGGCGGGTGGGAATTAGCCTGGGTGAATTGATCAAAGCTGTTTAAACGCGGCCTCTTATTAAAGAAATCCATAATCGCTTTGGTGTCTGAATAGCGGCACCCCTGGAGCGACTGGGAAAAACCTGAATTTCCTCTTTCGACGCCATTCGAGTTTGTCCATTTCGTCGTGATTTCCTTTTTGGAAGAAGACGAACCCTTCTCGTGAATCGGTAGCAAGCCAGTTCGAATACGATTAATATTTTGGAAGTACAATTTATTTCACACACTGCTTCTTGAAGTTTTGGAGTATAAGTTATCGTTTTGAAAGGAAACATATGCGTTTTTAACAGCCAGCAATTTTCTTACTTATTTTTCCTCTGTGAGAAATCATCAAAATTGCACGTGCACATATCTCTTCTCTAACAAAATATTTATACTTTTACCTACATATTCTACATATCTACATATCATCTACATATTTATCTACAGAAACAATATGGAGAAAACTGAGGAACTGGTACGTGTACGAAACTTTTGATTGACAGTATACATAAGCTTCGCGAACTATTCAAACCAAGGAAATTTCCATACCTCAGAATAATAGAAATTGGATAATAGAAAGGGCAATTTGAACTGTGAATCGTAATATGTGCACTTTACGGAACTGACGTAGTTACAGATTTTTCTCTAAATTCTGGCAACGATTTTTAATTTCAACGTTTACTCAATTGCCACGAACATTTCCAAAGCATTATCCAGCATCAGCCGGTAACGATAGCGGGAACTCTATTTGACGACTTCTATACCTTTTCCTCTTGTCGGTCCAATATTTTTCCACGCAATGATTGCATTCTCATACACGAACCACTCATTCGCTCGAATCTATTCCACAGATGGTGGTCTATTGTTTAATTCCGTAAAATTGAAATACGAATTCCACACCGCTCCCGGCAATTTCCGCGCTAAAACATTCGCCATTCGTAAAATACACTTTTGTACTACGAATGAACTAATTCACCCCCGAAGTTAAAAGCTGTCCGTAAACAGGCACCTGCGAATCCCTGAAATTTGAATAGCGAAAGACTTATTTGAAGAGAAACACAATAAACGTAGCCGTCCTCTGCACGTCTCCGCAGTTCATCTCGCGTGACACGCTCGTGCGTACAGCGCAATCATCTTTACGCCTCCGCCTTAAGATTATTGCCAGTCGAAACGACCGCAGGGACGCGGCCTGTATCCGGCGCTTTCATTAGCAGGAAATACAAAAATACGTGGCGGTCGTCGTGAAATTGTCCCCCGTCTCAGGGGGTGGGAGAATAGGAGAGAAGGCGGAATCGTGCTTGTTTCCTCGCGACGGCACACGGGGGTTGCGTTCAGTCGCACGAGATTAGCAATTCATGGCTGGCACGGTTGTTACTGTCCCGGCAGAGAGGGCTGACTACATTTAGCGCGGTAGCAACACAATGGCAATAATAATAATTAAGAAACATCGTAACGGCAGCATATTCGGCGAGTATCGCCCCGTGGTCCTCGAGTTTACGCCCTGGCGTCCTCTGTTTCGCGCCCTCTATCTTTGCCTGACCCACCCTGTGCGCCCATCCCTCCGCCACTGTGTTGGTTGGAAGGCGCCAGTCACTTTTTCTCCTCTCACCTAATCTCGAGGCCGACGCTTGTTAAAAACGCCCGTGAATATAAAGAGTTGCATTATTAAAGAAGTTCGCGCGACTATAACAAAAAGTTCCGACCTGCGTCGGGGGAGGAAAAAGCAACAAGCTCGACCGAGAGCTACGCCCCGCCGCTGTGGAGGGTGAGAAAAGCAGCCGGGGGTGGAGCGTGACAAAAAAGCTGCAGTGAGAATTGAGGATCGGGGGGAACTGTTCGATTCATGGGGGGGGGGGAGGGGGTTTCTTTCTCAAAATGGTTCGGTTTAGTGGCAATATATGAATAGGGTTAGATTGGTGTACTCTTTTCTGGAACTAGTGCCTAGATATGCGAAGTATTTACATATATTTTTATTTTTATTCCCCATTTAATCTGCATGCTATCACATTATGGATAGCAAATATAAATATAATTATTATTATTATTATTACTTTCTTATATGTGTACAATCTACTGTAATTGTTGTATGTACATAATGTCCTTTATTATAATTGTTTATCATGTAATCTAAAGGGGATATCCCCGTGAATAAATTTATTATTATTATTATTATTATTTCTACGGTATCGTTCTACGTTAAAATTGAAGTTTCACGATTCAGCTAGTCATTTTGTTTATATTATCCATACAGGGGGATAGAGATTATATATTTCAAAATTGTAGAGGAGTTATTCTTTCAAATTTTAAGACGGTGAAACTAGCGGAAAGTAGTTTCACCGTCGCCCGGTTAGCATCGGATGATATTTTTCGGCAAATATCACCGGAAGGCGGTGAAAAACAAAAACGTCGCGGGACAAGAAGCAATGGCGCGTAATTAGCATAACGACACTAATTAAAATACAAATGAAGAGTCTTAAGGCGCTCTGCGCCGGGTGAATCATTATCACCGAGCTGTCGGCCTTCTTGGTCCCACGAGAACGTCTCTCTTACCTGTCTCCCTTCTCCACATTTTACTGACACTCGCAAACGTAATTATATTTAATCGCAGCCCCGCATCGTTCGTGGGTAGGCGAAACGTCGTCTCCTGAAAGTATCGTGCATTTCCTCTCAGCTAGGAAGTCGGTCTTGCACCAATGCCTCCGGCAGAATAATTTTCGAACTTCTTAATCTAAATGCGCATTAATAAATCATAAATCCTTTGAGGCTCAAAATTATTCGGAATCCTTGACAATTCGTCACATTTTATTTGCTGAAAGATGTGTTCAATGAATTCTCTTTTTCTCCTAATTTCAGATAAGAAGTTTAAATTGATTATAAATTTCACGAGATATCTTCGAAAGGATAAAGGTTGTTATCATTCGTTTATCGTCCGTGTGTGCATTTCACGATACGCGTCTTTTCAACGAATCCAGCTGAGTCACGGGACACGCTTGGTTGACCGGATAGTCTTTCTTTACGACAGGCTAAGAAAAAGGAGCAAACAGGAATGCAAGGCCGGATACCGTAAGGCATCCTATTTGGCCACGTAATCCAGGCACGGGAATCCACAGCGACGAGCCACCGAACCCATAAATATGATTGGAGCATCGGTTGGCTCCGTTGGTATCGCCCCATGGAATCTAACCCCTACGGATATTCACCGTAGGATTACGCTACGTTGTCTCTTACCGTCTTCTCTTCCCTTTACGACGATCTTATTGGATTCAATCGAAGCCACGGTTAACCCTTCCCCTCACATTTCTCCTGAGGATCCGGGCCAAATCGAAGACTTTTTACTATCGCCAGGCTTCCTCTATCGGCTGCGACTTCGTTTTTACGGGAACACTTGGAACGATGGTTTGATGTGGAACTGAAATAATTGATTGGAAAGAATGGTTTTTGAATCGCGTTTCTCCCCCTGCCAAATATTAAACGTGTAACAGAAAGTGGAATTGCTCCGTATGCAGAGATTTAGTTTAAAAATGTCGTATGTCAGTACAATATCTGAAAACTCAAACTTTCGAAACATAATATTGCAAAGGAAAATACACGTAGAATTAATATTAATTGAAATATATGTAAAACGTGTAGAATTTATTTTGTTCAATTCGTGTAGGTATTCGTAATAAATGAATTCGTATAATTTGATGTCTATAAAATCAATATATGTATATTTCAACAGTTTACGATAAAAGATGAACAAATTTCGTGCCAAGAAAGAATGATCCACATGGAGTTCAGACATCGCCATATTCAAATTCGACGCATCAATGTTTTATTGCGGGCATTCCTTATGGAAATTTCTGGACACTTTATGACAATGTAATCCTCACAACCACAGCGATTGTGACGTCGCCTTCAAATCAGATCGTTGCTCGTTCGCGGTGGTCCACGATGAGGGGTGATTTTTATCTTCACCAGCGCCTTCGCCGTTTGAATACTATCGTACGCTGTCTGCTACTCGTAACTCTAAATTTCCCACGTATTTCCATGTGCTTTACATCCGCGTAATCCATTCATTTCTGGGGAAAATTGAATGTCTCAACGAAAGAATGGTTAAAGTGGATCTGCACAATCATTACTATCTGCAGTTAGCCTTCACGATGATTACAGAAGAATAAAAACATCGAAGGTAGCAGCAAATGTTACCCAAAAGAAAACTGCAATCAAAGGTTTAAATATTACGAAATTATTCCCCAATTCTCTAGAATTCCATCAATTTCTTCTCCAAAACTATTACACAATATACTGCAACACGATTGTCCTACATTGCCACTCGTAATACAAAAATCCCTCGGCGTCACGCGCCACTTAAACTCCTTCATCCCCACGAGAATTTTCACGAAAGAAGCCACAAAAGCGAGGATGTCTCTCAGCCAAAACACTATTGAGCTAAGGAACGAGTAGCACGAGGACTCGTGCGCCGCGTGGGGTTCGGCTGGTTAACTAAGGGAATGAAGGAGTCAGTGCCGAGGGGTTGCACGGAAGAAGAGTAAGGGAAGGAGTGAACAGCCTCGCGCGATGGGGTGGGTAGGTGACATAAAGCCGGTGTGTACTGAGGATTGCGTACGAATAACGGAAATTAAGTGTCAACCGAAAGAGAGGAGAGAGAGCCGAGTCGAGTGGAGTCGAGTGAGAATCTCCCTCTATCGTCAGCCTGGCGGGGCGGCGTCTCGTTCTCCTTTTCAAGAGTCGCTGCCGGTTTGGGGGTGAGAAAGACGAAACGCGATACACCGGGGCCAGGATTAACGCTACGTGCATGGCAAACCTAAAACCGACGTCGCCTGTCCTTCTTTCCCTGGCCGACAGTTGCTTCCGCGCGCCGTTTATGGGATTTTAACAACGAGGCGCGTTACGGGGTGGGTCAAATAACGATGGGCCCAATGCAACACTGGAACCGTGTTGTTGGCTGAACAAGCAAATCGTCTTAAGTGAACTTCGCAGAGATAATCGAAGTCCATGCAGCACAGATCAACACAGCGGTATTAGAGATACCCGTGCGAAATACTTCTTTGACCTTTGAGTCTGGTTCCTGGAATAGATCTTCTACAGTTTGGATAAAATGCAACGGCGTAATGAAGAGTAAAAACGATAGGGTGGATGAAACAGTAAATACACTGGCTGGAGTAGAATGATACCTGGAAAAATTTGTGCCGCTGATCGGGATAGAATGAGGGTTCAAAATATTCGATAGTACAGTAAAAGAAACGTCTCATAAAAATATTCATAATCGCATTATTGTATTTGAAAAAAATTCCGTGGACAGGCAATAGAATGTCTTATACGTACAAATTGACAGTTCGCCATCATAAAATGCTCCCAAGAGGGAATTGCAGGCGAAAAAGCGGTAGGCATCGACAATCCTCTCGCGAGCTGCCATCCTAAAGCGAGAACCGCTTTGCCAGCTGGCAGATTGCCGCGTTACGACTGCTGGCAGCGTGTTGCCCGATATCGGCCCCTCGCGAACCACCAAACCTCTCGCGAAATATTAATTAACGTTATTAACGCCCCACCTTTCGAACTACGGGGATGGTAGGAACTCACTTCTGGCCTCTAAAGTCTCGACCCCCTATCACCCTTCGCCTCCCGCTCTCCCGTTCTCCCGTTTACCCTGCCGAAGGGTGGGAAAAACCCCCATTATCGTAAATCATCGTTTTCCAATAACGCTACCGAGGCTCTTCACGTTGCCTCTTTCCTCTCCTTTCTCCCCCCAGGTACTCCCATCTTCGTTACTCTTTTCGCCGTGCAGCCACGGAAAATATAGATCTTGCATCGATTTCGTCATGCTCCCGACGATGACGGTATTAAACATAATAGAAAAAGTTTGGCGTACTGCGCTTTTAATTATCCACTTCGAGCGAATTTATTAAATATTCCCGTTAACGTACGATTCATTGATTACCCCGTACGCGCCCCTTCGATACACCGTGGAATTCTCTGCTCCGCTCGAGTGGCGGATAAAATCGGCAACTACGGGCCCGCGAACTCGCGGTTTCGACATCAGGCAGAAACTTTTATATTGGTTACATTGTGGCTACGGCGCAGCCGATCTCCTTCCTACTCGTAATCTCATTAGCGTGGCTAATCGAAACCTGATCGAGCCGCTGGCATTCATAAAAACTCAGCGTCACTCGACTGCTCGACGAGTATCGTCCGCGACGTTCACCGTGGGCGACTTTAATTCCATTCCGAGGAGACCCCGCGACGAATCTCCGGAGACTTTCCCTTCGACACTTGGCAACTCGCAACAGCTCCGTCTAGATGTCCGTTTCCCTTCGTTATTAAATCATCGCGTCGCTTCTAATGATTTACCGTGCTCTACTTTATTTCCACCGCGGCATCTGGAATCCCCATCGATGAATAAATGAACACGTCGAGCTGCGCGAGCCAACCAGCCTCGCCTCGGCCGGCTAAATTGAATTCACGAAGCACAAAGGATGGGGTCGAGGAGGAAGCGGTCAGGTCTCGTGGATCAGATAGCGGCTACGTGGCGAAGGTGTCGATCAGGATTTCCAAGCACGTGGTCCAATGCTAACAGCCCCGTAGCCGGTAGCAAAAGCTATCCTACCTTCGAGGATAGATAGCTGGGGCCAGACAGACAACGGGAATGTGCGGGGGCGTTTGGGGTAGAGAGTATTAGGCCAGCAGCTAGGCTCCGCAATCACCCCCGGGGGTTAATGCCATCAGGAGCAAACAAACTATAAAGTAGGTACCTAGCTGCTAAGTAGCCGCGGGCAAACTAGCCGGAACCGGACAACCTCGACACGTTTGTCGCATATCAAAGGCTTCGCGGTGATGAAATTACTTGGAAGGAAGTCTCGAAAGAAAGTAATGGCGGTCGGGCGAGATTTGGCGGCTTTCTGGAAATTTATATTTAATGTGAAAGCATCGTGGTACCAGATTCGCGGTTGAACGAAATATTTTCGATTGGATATCGCGCGTTCTAATTTTGCATGTACTTACATGATTTTATATCAGAATCATGCAGCAGTAGATACAATTTGATAATAACAAGTATACAATGGCAGAAAAATTGTATTAGTATTCGGATCAACGTAGAGTTTATATAGATAAAACCATCATTTTAAGAATTAAGAACTATCTTCTTACTCTATCCCTATTATTACATTCTACTTTATTTTATTTTATTCAAATTGTTAATCTTTTCTATATTTCTATTTTTACTTTATACTGTACATGATACTATTATTCTCCGTGTGACATAATCCCCGTATACTAAAGGGTTCTCTTGCCCGTTGATTTACGAAATATATATTATTATTATAATTGAGGTGCAATTATTGCACTACTTAATTGAAGCACAATTTTCAGAAAATAATAGAATGATTGATCGGTATGCAGAACGTAATAGTATTTAAATGTCTGACAATAAAATCACGACAATTTGTACGTTTGTGCCAAAAGAAACTGGTTGCCTTGTAACGAACTGTGCCCGTTTCTCCAGTATTCGTATCCTATATTGAAATAATTATTACCGCAATGTTCGAAAGGAGACCAAGGATGGATTGCGGCGCAGTCCTTGAAGAGGAACATGCAAATAGAGACACGAACAGAAACTTCGGTGAAAACAGCAAACTTGAGCCGGTGCTTGGTAACTATTTTATATTTACTGAACTAATTGAAGATGTACGAGTGGAAGTTTATGAAGTGCAATTTGGGGTGCGATGAAATGCAAGACACGCACCGATATCATTTTAAAATGGAGACGTAACTCTGATATCGTATTTGTGCTAATGGCGGATTGTTTCACTTTGTTTTGGAGAACTTTCACTTGGCGCTCATTTTTCCCCAGGTCCAAACTTTCGAATACGAACTTGAACTTTCGCCGAAAGTTTCCCCCGGTATAATGACGAACTGAACTCTCAAAAAGTTACGCAGTAACGAGAACTTGCTCAACAGGCTTTCTGTGATACAGTTTAGCGAACGATTCCTTGGACGTTGGCGCGAAATATAGAATGACGCTGTTGTTTAGCAACAGTTCGTTGATCCCCGAGCATATGCTCTTTAATTCGTTCTAAGCCTGGTGGAATTTACGGGGCTGTACGCTAGAAATATCCGGCTGTTGTACAACAAATTATTCCCGTTAAATATCCCTCCTGCTTATCCCATAGGATTCCCGGCGCAGCAATTAGCTGAAATCTAAATGAAATCTGTAAAACTTTCACGGTTAAGCAGAAAAATATTGGAACTGAAAAATGATAAAAGAAAATGCCGCATATGTTGTATTCCTTGCTTAATTTGTAATCCAAGGCCAATTACTAGCCAGAAAAGTACGTCAACAAAGCAGGGCGCAACGTTAGTAACTCAACAAATGTAGAATTCAACTAGGAAATTGAATTTGTTCGAATTATGCTGTTCTGAAAATGTCGTGGTTTAATGATTGACGAACAAGAGACTACCGAGTGAATGGGCACAAAAGGAAACGCAGTTAAGACAGCAGAAATTAAGGAGGAGAAAGAAGGAGAGGTGAACAAAAAGGGGAAAGCGGAGAATCGAGGCGAAGCCGAGTGAAAATAAACGCAGGAGAAGAAAATCTTATCCGGGCTTCCAGTCTCGTGGGCTTGTCCCGTCCCTTTTCCTCTTTTCTCTCCTTTCTTCTCCGCGAGATCTCAACGGCTCAGCCGTCGTCTCCTTCCATAATTTGATTGTTTTAATTAAATTTCGTCGGGGAATCGCTTTACGCTGGGCACACTGGCCTGGCGGGCACAATGCAAACTGTGACGTGTACGGAATGAATCGGGAATGGAACAGCAAATGGGACGATCGGTAGGGAAAGGAGGAACCTCCTGGTCCAAGTGGAAAGTCTTGGGAAAATTTCGGCAAGTAAACGTGTATTTGCTTTCCTAACTCATATTCTTGATTTGGAGGTGCAATCTCATTTTGAGGAAAGGGAACGGGAAACGAAGGATCCGGTTTTTAATCGAGAGGATTTGAAAGGTGTAAGAGTTAATTCGATGAAGAATTGAAGATATTCTATGACAAGAAATTCTGTACACTCATTCTTAATTTCATTAATATCTATTGATTCTACTTATATCCTTAGTAAAAGTAATCTTATTATTTTCGTGCTATTGGGTGCGAGGGCATATAATTTAATTGCACTACAAACTGATATGTAAAGATCAGCCCTTTCAAGCATGGTTTCACAAAATACTTTTCCCCTCGTCCTGAAGAGTAAAATATGTTTCGTAACTCCAATAATCTATTTCTGATACACTTTCGGAAAATAAAAACCATTCTTTAGTATTCAATAAAAGAAAAACAAATAGCCTGTGTTTGTACCGCGTCCCAATTTCATTGAAACAAGGAAGAAGCAGTGATATATTATACTAGGCAAATTGACAATTGTAATTTTAAGCAACGCGAGGTATTTTCGTTTCCTCGAGAAATCTCGTCGCGTCTATCAGAAACATAGAACTTTCGGGGAATGAAAAAGGGAAGCCAGCTCTCGTCTCGTGCTTCCGCCGTAATAAGACGAAGGTTAGACATGACCGCGAGGAACGCTATGGCGGCTGGTAACGACGCGCCGCCCCGCATATTTCTCCAGATATTGGAATTTGTCGCGGTTACTTCGAATTATCTTCCACCCTAGCTATTCGGGCGCGGTCTACCCCTTCTGCTATATATGGTCTTTAGTCGATAATCCACAAGGTCGTAAGCATTAGCATCCGATCTAAAAGGACATTCGGTACGACAGGAATTCTTGAGTTGGTGCCTTGTAAATCAAGCCAAGCATTGCCATATTTCTTTTCAGGATAGCATTCATAGAGGAAGGATGAATTTTTCTCACGGTGAAATTCTCTTATGTTCCTCGCGCCCGTGAATTTTACGAGTGTTGGGGAATAACAGAAAGAAGGGGACGATAATGATGCCGATTGAACATTGTTGACACCGACAACACGGAATCAATTTAGACAATCGGAGATTTAATGTACCTAATTACACAGCCATTCTCGGTTTTTACATTGTGATCTCAAACAAAAGCTACGGAAACGGGAGAAGGTTGTCTTCGCGTGGACGGCCGGCGTTGGGGCGGGGGGGTTGGGATCACTTCTTCCGCTTGGATTGTCATCGAGGGGGCGAAAAATTCAGGAAGGGAAGATTTCATGGCCCTCGTAAGGATAATTTTCATTTCGAAGTTAATCCACTCCCGCGGCACGTATTTTTCACGTTAATTGCGATCGGCCAACAACGCTTGTAATAACGATTTTACAATTTACTTAGAGCTCGCTGTTCAGGAATGAAATTATTTAGGTATATCGACTTTCCGTGTAGTGAAACTTAGTCATTTTGTCGCGAAGGGGGTACGCACATAGAAAGAAATACGTGGACGTTCAATTCGAAATTAGATTTTATAAGGTAACGAAATTGATTGGATAAGTCTGGCCATTACAGGTGCACTCTACTGTGAACATATCTGCAATCACACGAGCATCAGTAAATGTTAATCAAAGCAGCACTAAGTAAGTGCTTACTGGAGATAAAATGTCTCCACTTTTTACAAATAGTATACGTATTATGAGGCTATGTAACAACAAATATATATTTGTTTTTAATGAATTCGTATGAAAACCATTTTTACTATTATATTTGGCCATTCAGGTTTATCTTTATCTGTACAAACAGTATTGACAATTCTTTCTCACCCTGTCATTAATTAAGAATTACAGTCACACATAAGAAACGTTAATTTTCGCACCATTGAATTTATATGAGTACAAAGAGCATCTTTCTTCCAGCCGACTAATCTTTAATTCCGAAAGACTATCGGTACAATACCGCCAGCACCCTACTCCATTAGAAGAAATCGCGAATACGAGCAATGATAAATCTGTGTCATCTCCACCTGCTTAAAGATCAACCAATTCTACTCGATTCTCCCTGTTCCTCTCCTCGCCCGCTGGCTCCATTTTCTCGGATCGGAATAAGTTCATTGAAGTTGGTCCACGAGCTCTCGAAGACCGGTCTGTAAGCTTTCCAGCCTCCCTTTCAGCGACTACGAGGCACTTGACGGGTTGAATGCGCATTTTTAGTAAATTAAAAAGTATCGTGTGACTGCGCCAGAACGCAGGCCTCCCCCTAAAGCGTTCTTAACCCTGGTCGAACCCCTTAACCCTCTCATTCTGGTGCGTTCTCTTTCCTCCTCCCTCCGGTGGATGGTTTATCCGGATCCTCCCTCGGTGGCTACTCCCCTCTCTATCCCGGTTTTACCGTGTACAAGCGCCCCCATCTTCCTCTTCCACTCGCTCGCGACCTCTCGACTCTTCGAGTCCCCTCCGAAATTGCTACCCTTGTTTGCGTTTAATGCTCCGCTATTTTTTCCTGCTTATCCTCGCTGCGCTGCGTTGCCCCGCCGCCGCGAGCACGCCCGTAAAAAGACGGACGGTTGTGTGTTACTGTGTTGCTCATTTTCGAAGGTACTCTGCGAGAAAAGTTAACGAATTTAGCCGCTGCGAGATTGTCTTTGTCGCCGAAACGAGTGCTCCGCCGCTACCGTGCTCGTGGAATGGGGTAGGGAAATAACGAACGGGGAATCGAGACGCTTAGTTTGCATTTTAGAGTGCACTGGGAATGAGAAATTATCGTATTTCTGGGTAGTCTGGTGCGAATTGTGTATTCCGATGTATGGAATTTGAAGAAACTTTAAAGACACTGGTCAGAATAATTGGAGGATCAGATATTGCAGCCATCATGTGCACGCAAACCCATTCTTCGTGTCTAAAAAGAAAATTCCTGAAACGATGTGCCGTGTTGCTGGAGACACCGGCTGCAATATATGATTAATTGTTTTGAACAGTTTAGTAGTTTATGCTGGATGTTTCAAGTAAAGATACATAAGTAATACTACATTTCTGGAAGGTTTAGAATATTTTAAAGTAGATTCAGGAGGAAGAATTGTTACGATTTGCATCATTTTAATTGTCCCAAAATTATTAAAGTCAATTACAGTAATACTTATTTTAATAATAACAATTTTTCATTAATTTATTAATTCGATTAGTTCATTGGTCTGGCATATCAAGCATGGCTATTACGTTTATCATAACACTTATCTTGCATAAGTTTACTTCAGATACAATTAATGAAATAATTTACATAATATTACTCTACTGACAAACTGATAAAACAATTGCAATCCCGTGTAGACAGAATCGTATTTTCTTTAAACGTTCCACGTATTAAAACGACAATACAGTTGTGTTCGAAAAAATTAGCGAGACGCAGACAACGATCCGAAAGGGCTTTTCACCCCTTGTTGGAAATACTTTGTCGAACGACTGTGGTCCGATAGAAGCGAACACGGACGGGCCTTCTCCCGTATGTCTACGCGTATTTAATTTGTAAAAGTATTCCGTAATTCGCCCGGCTGAAGGTTGGGCCGCTACTTTAAAGCTAGCCCTCGCGAAACCACGGAAACGAAAACGCTTGGGAAAGTCAAAATCGCTTGCACAACGGGTGTCCAACAGAAAACAACACACCAAACGGGAAACCCTAATCTTCTAAATAATTCAGTTGCGCAGCGTACGTATAAAAAAACAAGTACAGCCTGCACACTGTACTAAAGGATCGACCGCTCAATCGCCACGAGGAGTCCAAAAACAAAACAACGTTTTCGAATATCGGGCGATACAAAAATTAAATCAAAATGCGAAATTCACGCGTTAGCATTCCTGCTTCTTAGAACTCTAACTTTCACGATTCTATATTTATGTATAAATAATTTAAACTGCAATTGCATTATTTTAATTCCATCATGTTGAAATACATCCTGTACCTACAGAGTATCTCAATCTTACTTAAATGTACCAAACAACCGCCACCAGGTTTAATAAAAACGAATGCATCATACGATCGACAAAGAAACGCTGCCTATATGCCCACGAAAAAATTGCAAAGAAAAGCAACAACTACCGTGCCTCGGAAGGCAAGATCTCTTCGTACTCCCGTTATCATGGCCCGCGCGAAGGCACGTTAACTCTTTCCTCCGGCAACCTTTGCCGCCCTTAATGCCAAACAATCCACGCGGTCGGGGGTAAGCGCGTGCTTTGTCGTAATAAAAAAATATCGGACTGTATGTTGCTCGGTAAAAACCAATAAAGGTTGGCAGGCATGTTTGCTCCTGTAGCTGGCGGTTGCGGTAGAGGTTTTCCCTCGATCCCCTCTTTTCCACCGCCCCTATCCGCTCGCCTTCTAGGTACACGCACGTACCTGTGTGTAAGTGGACTATATGCGTGTATCCGAAAACTCGGGAGCGAGTTCTTGCTAAAACAAACCCCCGGGAGAGAAAGAGTGGTCGGGGCCTCCGGCGGTGGGCTACAGAGAAGTGGTAAAGAGAGAATTTGCAAGGGAGAAAGCCCCGGGATCCTGTCTCGGTGTCAGAGGGTCGCCAGTCCGTCAGCCTTCCGTCGGCCCAGAAACGGACCAGACCACGGATCAACGAGCCTGACATTTTAATGCGACAAGGAAAACGTTCGCACGAGCCGGATGAACGTATTTATCACGGTCGTTGGATGAACGTGCGAGTTTGCACAGGACGGGTTTGTTTTACGATCGTCGATTACGATGCGATTTTTCCCTGAACGGGAGACACTCGAACGGTGGCTGCTTTAACATTTACTTTCACCCCTTTTTCCATCGAGATAGTCCATTTGAAGTAATTTGGTTGCAATATATGGTTAATGAAACGGCTGTGATTTTATTCGATAGACTTGAATCTTAGGAAATTTATTAACGTACAATCGGTTCAATTTCACCGAAATTTTGTATCATAAATAATGTTTGCGTTAACTAAATTGCAACAAACTTGAGCAATTAATAACAAAAATATATGAAGTTCTACCTACGACTAAGCATTTACTTTTAAAAAATTTCTAGTGTTGATAGTTATAGTGTAAATAGCTAAAGTCACCTCGCCTAAAACAGTAGCTAATTTAGTCCACAATTACCCCCTCGCCCCTGTGAAATTCCAAGTAGTATTGGAGAGCGTATTTGAGGCCACGCTACGGAATCAGTTTTCGCTATCAAAAAGCGGACAGGGGTGAAATTACCAATGGAATTTCCCCGGTCAGGAGCCGATAACGGCCGTAAAATATTTAGGGAAACATGCACCGCCACTGTGCTTCGTCCTCCGGGTTGCTCTTCGTTATTTCTCCACCCCCCGGCCACCGCCTCCTACGCTTCCATTCCCCGATGCTCGCGCGAGAATAACGAGCGAGAGAAAAAGAACGGAAAAGAAAAAAGACAGGGTGGTATAAGAAAAAAAGATGAGAGAGAGTTCGGCTGCCTTGCGATACGCGTCTGCCGCGAATCCCCGAGCGCAGATTAAGTCCGCATCCCTTAAATATTCATCCCCTTGGAAAAGCTGATAAAAATAAGGAAAAGGCTCGCTCGACTATTCCATCTCCTCCCTCTTTCCACTTTCGAAATACTCCTTGGAGGCTTGGCCGGCCTCGTGCACGTTGCCCCGCAACACGTGGCTCCCTTTTTATCCTTGAATTTATCCTTTATTAGCGGTTGCTCAAAGTAACGGCCTTTGTAGTTTGGTCGGTCTCCATTATTGTTGCATACGAGGCAGAACAGTTTCTAGCGATACGATATTTCAAATATCACGTCTCACGGAAGAGAGATTATTTTGGAGTAGAGGAACTGGACTTGTATGTCAGCACAGCGAGGAAAAGAATTAGAATTGATAAATTAAACTTTTAGAAAAATATATGAGGATTTTTAAAACCCGTTGCAGAGTTAGCTTGGAGTTGTCTTTCATTGACGTTACATATTTATAATTGGACTCTAACACATATAGAAACAGGTGAACCGCATAGCGATGGCAGACGATTTTGTGGACGAGATTCGTTCGTCTAAAGAGAAAGAAAGAGGAAGCGTCGAGAGCAGAAAGGTGTTTAACGTCAGACCTTAACCGATCCTAAGCCTCTTAAGTGTCTCTGAGATTCTTAAGCCGGACAAAGAGACGGTTTTTTTCCCTTTCGTTGGAGCCACTCGTCGGAGGTCCTCGAGGGAAGCACGAGATGCCTCTGATAATTGAATCAAACGATTTATTCTCCCGATTAAAAATGATAGAGAGCCTAAGGAGGTTTTCGGTTACAAAGCTGCTTTCCTCCCCTGCACTTCGCACCGCTCTCTTCCGTTCCTCTTCCCATTCACAGCGTCGGGGAAAAAAGCGCGAAGAAGTGCTGCAGATTCTCACCACAGGGGTGACGACGAGGGTGGTAAGCGGTGTAACGCGATCTCCGGAAAGACGATCCTCAAAACCACTCCTCTTTCGAGTGTTGAGAGCTGTGGAATGATAAGTTGGACGCAAGACCTAATTATAATGTTTATGAATACGAATAATGTGTTATATTTTAATTCATAATAATCTACAAGAGAAATAGATATAAACAACGAGCTCCCAATTTTTCTCAGAATACTAATGATAAGTACTATAATTCAACGCAATCGTTCTTGGCGTGGTTCCTGTATCGTCTTGTGCCATTGCTCTTCCCCCGCTAAGCAAAAAAATCGAGAAAATACATTAGTCGATAGAGGGAATTATTTTAAGAAGGGCATTGAGATCGACGAGCGAATGGCAGATTGAATTCGTTCGGCTCCACCCATTTTCCACCCCTTCGGTACGGCCAAGAGGGATGCGTTCGATTTCATCTCGGGTTATTAATAATATCTAGAGGTTAGTATTTCCGCACAGAGTGGCGGAGAGGAAAGAGGCTCGGAGGTAGGGGGTCTGTAAGAGGAAATGGGAGATCTCTTCATTTCTGTATCACGCGAACGAACGAACCAACCGGCGTTGCAGGGCCAGGGCCACAGATGGAAATACCCGATTTATATGCAAATTCCATATTTGTCGCAGCGTGGAGGTGTCAGCCTCTATCCTGTTCGTCCTTCGACGAAAGAACTCGCGGCTTCCAGGCAGTGAAAGAGCTGCACTGGTCCTTTCTGCGGGCAGGTAGCTGCAGGCGGGCGCACGTCGATCAATTGACATTTTTCTGAGATCGACGTGGAATGAAGCAATTATTGAGCAGGTGTTGAACACAGTATTGCATATAAAAGTGTTTTGGTGTAAAGAACAGTGAACGTTGTCCTACATATGAGTTTTGATACGTGTCCGATTAATAGTTCCTTAAAGTTCCAGGGACAAAGGCACGAAATATGGAGAAAAATGTAGACGTATTATATTTACTATAAAGATTATAATCCTTGACGTTGAAAATTTCAGAACGCAATATATATTTTTCCGTAAAATTCTGGAATGTCCGAAAATATAGTCGCTTCTTAAATTATGTAACAGTGGCAAATTGTACCCAGAAAGTTTGTCCACGAAAGTAACTGTAAATAATTAACATAAGCGTTGCCTTAAAGATTTTATTCGGTCCAAAGGTTCTCCCTCTCTAATCTGTGCGGCATCCAAAGGCTCGGTTAGTTACTAACAGTGAATGCCGCTCTATAAAATCTCGTTAACGTCAGAATATGGATTTTCTTTCAAGGGTGCATGAGCCAGCAAATTATCAAGAGTCCTTTCTTCCACCCTCGTTGCCTCGTGATATCGTTAATAAACCCAACGTCCCGGACCTTCCCCCATCTAATCACCACGCGTCTCTCTCCTTCGACTCCCCCTTTCCTTATTTCTCCTCTCCTTGAGACACCTGCATATTTGATGCGCCTTGTAAACGGCCAACCTTCGCCGAATAAATGCGCGCGGCTCATGTATTATTAAAATACAGGCTAGGGAGATTAAAAATCGACGGGTTTCTGGTGGTAACGCGGCGAACAGTTTACATTCTGGCTGTCTACTTTGACTTTTTACCCCTTATTACCCCTTGTGGACAGACTTTGCAAAGATACGGGTACAGTTGATTATATGTAAGCATACCATTTTTATTATGAAAACTTGAGATCGTATCATGCAACACCAAATAACTCTCTGAGCACGTG
Organism: Nomada fabriciana; assembly: GCA_907165295.1. NCBI lineage: Eukaryota > Metazoa > Arthropoda > Insecta > Hymenoptera > Apidae > Nomada > Nomada fabriciana. The sequence continues at coordinate 9,487,528 of OU015695.1, forward strand.
GAAGAAAGCACAACTAAAGAACGGGTTCTACCAGCTTACCACTTTACCTTCGAGAATAATTGCAATAACGTAGCAAGTGCTTCGAGTATCGAGTTTCAGTCAACGAGACACAGTCAACTAAAGAATTTCTTTTAGCAAGGGAAACCCTAGAATCCTTTGATGTGCGAATGTTTGTTAAAAATCCACGAGAAAGAAAATCATTCGGGATTTTTCAGAAGAGCGAAGCGGGGTGAGGAAGAATTAAAATTCTTCTGCGCCAACGAACACGCTAGGGGTTGGGGGAGGAACGGCTGTGTTCCCTGGAAGAAACCGCGAAAAGAATTTCTCTGAGATAAGCGTAGAGGAGGGCTGCCGAGGAAGCGATGGCTCAGCTAGGGGGGTGGTTGTGCGGCAAAGGGGGGCTGGGCACCAGCGGGACATTCCGGGAAAAATGATTATACGAAGTTGGAAAAACTTTTGGCACGAAAAGAGAGAAAAGGTGGCGACCAGAAATTGCCGGTGGAACGCTTTCCCGCAATGTCAGGGTTATAGGGTCATTTATCGCCAGATTTTAGACGGCGGATCGGTTTCTGCGAACTGAAATTACCGAATTCAGCTCGCTGTACAAAATTATTCTACCGCAGGTTTTTCGATTTTTCACGCGCCACAGTGAAAAATATTTCAATAAAGCAAGGACCTAGGAACGTAAGACTTTCCTTAAAATTTTATAATTAAGAACCAGAGAATAATCGAGTAACACCGCCGACTCAAGGACTTTCAATCCTTTTTCGAAGCCGCACAGGCAAAGACTAACTGCGCGACATTTCTCATACGGAATGATCGCGATAACCCGAAGATTTCAGCGGCACCAGCGAGTCGTCGCGCATTCCGCCTCTATTCCAGCGGGATTACGGAGATCCGTTAAGCCTCGTTTACATCTATTCTCCGGAGACGAATGCAAAGGAAGACATTCGCGGGAGGGTTGCCCGATTGGCTTATTTATATTTGTCCCAATCACCGTCGCCAGATTTCAGCCTTCCGTAGTCGTTCGTTTTTCTCGCGCTCCTCCGCTTTCTCTTAAGCGACGAGGCCAAAATGGGGAGGGTGCTTGGCACGACAGGATAACGTGATAAATTACCACGCGTCAAAGCCTCGTTGTGCATTCATTTGTACAGCGTTGGCACTGTCATTGGCACCATTGCTCATTTTCCTCGAGGAAACGGCTTCCGGGCACCGTCTTCTACAGATATCGTGAAATCACGCGAGCACGTTGAGTCAGACAGATAATGCGATAATATTCAATTCGAGTAGCTCCCAGCACTCTGCACTCTGCTTTCGGTTTACGCGTATAAAGGACGGCGATGAAATTTGCAAATCGGTGCAATTCATTTTTGTACAGATTAAGAACTTATAATCAATGTTTCGGCGAGAAATTTCCTCCAGTTCATCATTTCTAAACGATTGAAATGTCCTCGATGCCAAGACCCGCAGTTAGCAGCTAGTTCTATGACTATTAGTAAAAATAGTATTGTACATTACAGAAGACTTTTAATAATTCATAGAAATAGGCATGCTGACTAAAATTATTATTTAAAAGTCCCTCCATACTACATTACGACAATCGTTTTTTCACGCAGTTAGTAATAAAGCTGTATTAATAGTATAATTACACCAATTTCTGTTTGACACCTACCTTATGTAGGTCTGTAGGCGGCTACGAACCCACGTCATCGAAGAAAATGATTGAATTATCTAATGATCCCATTCTCAATACACAAATCACCGTAATCGAGCATCGATCCATTCGTTTCAAGCCTAGGTTCTCCCGCGCCGCCTGTTTCTTGCTTCCTTCCGTCCTGCTGCGAATATAGCCAGCGAAGCAGACGTGGTCGGGGGAAGGTGGAGTATTTAGAGATCGAGGTATACTGGACAACCCCCTTGGTGCCGGACGGTGGTCTCGTCGGAGATAATAGGGCCTCGGAAAGTTTTCGAGTTTGCAACTTTCTCCACCACCCCGTCCAATCTCCCTGGGTTTTTCCTCCTGGTCGTTTCTCCGGCGTCGAACAGAGAGAAATCCAGGCGGACCATGTCCGTCTCTTTTCTCCCTTCTTCTCCCTCAGGCGTCTACGACAACTTGGTCGACGTCTCGCTCCCTCCAACGTCGAAACCAGCTTCCTTTACATCCGCGTTGCACGCGGTGCCAGTATAAGATATACGATTGTAGATACCGCGAGATTTGTGGTCGCCAAGGCGTAACGCGTCGTACACGGCCCAGGGCAGGCCCCTTTCAGGTGGAGATTGCGTTTTGACGTCTGATAGATTCATGGTTATTGGAATCAGACCGCGTTCTGTTACATCACAGGGCGAAACGAAACTTGCCTCGAGCGTGTTATGCGTAAATCAAGCCCGCACGGCGACTTAAGATGCTGTTTCGAAATAAATCTATGGGGTTATGCTGTTTCCTCGCGTGTGCCTCGTTGTCTATGGGGGGACTGGTCCTACGGAGTTGGATATAGGTACAGCAAAAACTATACGATAGTTTAAGCGATGCAAAACAATTATTTGATTGAGAACGACCAGTTTATATGTCATTTGGTGATAGGAAAAGCTGTTATTTAAAAGTATCAGTTTAAATATTTAAGAACATTAAATCGACGTAATTATTCGCAGATTAATTCAATTTAGACTTAATTACATTTGGGTTGAAATCAGTAATTTTTGTGCACAATATGATGCGACACAGACAAGCGTATCGATTATCGACTTTGCCAATAGAGAGACGCAGATGCTTCTCGAATCGCCTCCCTAAGAAAGTCAGAAAGGAGCATAGGTCGTAGACGGAACTCCTTAGAAATCCTCGGATTCCTCTATGCAGGGCAGTGGAAACGAGACAGACGAAGGGGATTTAATTTGTCGCGTTGAAAGGCACGGTTGATGCAAACCCTCTGATGTTCGCGATCAATCTCCAGCGATCCTCGGTTCAGTTCCTTGAATGGCGGTCTTTAAACGCTCAGCAGACGAACATGCGTGCTTTTGTTTGAGTAGAAGAAATTCAAGTGGTAATGGAGTTGTTCCATAGCTCAAAATTGTTACCAACACTTATGTTCGATGCATCCATTTAGAAAAGAGAAAGCTAGCACCTGTTATCGGAATGAAAAAATTCTTGTCATTATATGAATAATTACTTATTGTTATGATATCTTCTTAAATCAGTATAACATTTCCCTGTCTATAATTATTGGTTTATTATGAAATACTATTTAATACCTTTACTAAGGTATGAACGATGCACCTAAGGACCACGTCAATTTCATTCTTTCATTTCGACTGCCCACGATTCCAAAATACCTTTCCTATATTGATGACATTATTCTCTGTTGAAAATGTTGAACAAGAGTAAACGGCCGTGGGTTTTCCAATCTCGCGGGTTTATTTCTCGGAAAGTTTTTTCCCGAGTGCGTCGGTAGCCACGCGTTGTCTGACATTGACGAAGTAGTCCCATAGACAGTGTGGGAAACGTCGCTAATGTCGTAACCGAGTGTCATCGTGCACCCTTTGCGGAGCATCGGAACTCCGGGGGTTGACGACGGAGACGGTGGTAAGGAACGACGAAAGGGGACGACCGGGAGATATATCGTCACTCGGGAAGCTGTAACGGGGGTCTTGATGTCTCGGGGACGGGCTGGTTATCTTTTGCCTGTAGGTGCAACGGGGCCGCCTTCCTCCTAGAGAAAAGACCGGCTCGCGTTCTACAAGAATGACAAGTGCCTATACTTAACGACCGCGTTTGGAACAAATCTCGCGAGTGTCGCTGAGACGCGCGTGTCGCGGGATAAGCTAAGTTTCTTTGTGATTCATCGTAGAATGAAGAAGGGTAATTGTTTGCGACGTTACATTAAATTTCTTCGCGCTTCATTTTTTCGACGGATTGTACGAAATAAAGGAGCTAGTCGGTTGCAGTTGAAAAATAACTGTACTTCTGAGACTTGGGGTTGTTTTCAAGGTAGGGACGATTGTTTGTTCGAGGATCTGGAAAATTTATTGCAGCATTGCAAAGTAGTGTCGTGATTAAGTCGTAAGAAATTTAATTCGGAGAAAAATAATTTCTAGACTGCAAACTGCTGTACAAAAAACCAGACTACAACAAAATCGAACACAAAAATGAAGAGACCTAATTTTAGATATCCTCCTGCCTATCCTGCTGCCAGACAATATCGCAAACACCGCGCAGCGATAATATTGATAAAATATCATTCACGTATCCCTTTAACAGGAACTACCCCTTCTCCGAGGGATCAAACAAAAAGAAGCCAAAGTACATATCCCTGGGTCCGCAAACGTTGACCAAGAAACCCTCAGTAATATTTGTACAACGTAAGAAGGTGTCAGAGTATCCGGTGCCAGGCGTCGTTTCCTTCCCAGAACGTCCCAAAGGGTGAGCAAACGGTTAACTGGGCCGGGGAGTCCCCGAACTATATTCCCTCCAAATACGAAACCAATCGCGACACCTCCGATGGTCGAACCGAACGACCCAGCGGCAATAACGCCGCTGGTCAGATGGGCCAGGGGGTTGGCGAAGTAGATGATGGTTTCAGGATAGAACGGTCCAAGGTTCGAGGGGTTGGCCGTTGCGGAGGCGGCGTGCTGGCCTCACCGGAGCGGCCTTCCTTTTATTGGCCATAAAAGCAATAATGCGATGCCATACGATACGCGTGCCGACACTGAAGTACGACAAAACGATACAAATGTTTGGAATTCGTTTCCCTTCCTTCCTTCCTCCCTGAACTCAACCCCGCGATTTGCTCCCCCTGTCCACCCTGTGGTCCGATTCTTCCGCTGGAAAGCTGGGACGACTTGTCTTTGATTCCGCGCAGCTTGTGGACAAATCTGGTTTCATCGTGCGTCTTGAATTGACAAGAAAGTAAATCTATCTTAATGCTGTGTTTTCTGTTACGTTGTATTCAATACACTTTTGGCGAATTAGATTTTGCATCACATGTACAGTGGCAAAATGTTAGCTGGGCGTAATTTACATAGAAGGGCGCGTCACTTTTATTTCAATTTCAATGGGGGCAATTCCTTCGATAGACCATTTCTTGAAATTTCTGTAGCTCGAGGGGCGAACGAAGGAATTAAAGCAGGCGACTGGGACGATAATCGCTCGCTCTGGTCGACGAGCTGCGAAACCTCATTTCGTGCTGTTTAAAAATCTCATGAAGGCGAAACAAAGGATGAGGCCTGGGCGTGCTCCTCCGAGGGAAAACGTGCGTCGATTTGGCGTTAAACGGCTCTCGAAGGAGGTAGAAAGGCCAAGGGTGGTACGGAGGAAACGAGCTAGAGCATCGTGATGACGTCTCAATTCCCAGGGAGTCAGCTTTTAAAAAAGCCGAGGGAGAGATTCTTATCAAAACCTTTCGTCTCGTCCGGTCTAATTTACTTATGCCTCCCTCTGCGCGCCCTATTTACAAGCACAAAATCGTCTGCAACCTAAGACACCAAAGCTTCCTTGTTGCCCGTTTCCATCCTGGATATTTGTTGTGTCTGGATATCTCAGACTAATTCCTAGTACATTGAATTCAAATATTACGTAAAATGAAGAACTAATTGCGACTTCTATTAATTGCAAATATTTTAATTCAAATTAGTCATTTGATTGGGATGGTATTTAATAGCACTTGGCAAGCTATGTGCAAATATTATTCAGATCTGGACACACGAAGTACTTTCAGGAATTCGAATAAAAAATGTCAGAATCTTACACATGTAACGAATAATTTTGAAATCTAGTATACGAATATTTGCCTTTTTCCTTAGTGCCAAATATTTTGACTGAATCCCCTGGTCGATTTGTCTCATCTCGGAGTCTGAGCGAGCACGACTTAATCTCCTGCCGGCTCAAGTTGCTCTCCGTGTCCGGCAGGATATCGAGGCGACGAACGACACCTTGAGCCGAGATTACAAGCCGTCCGAATCCTCTTTTCTTGCCCTTCGGCGAAACCTCCGGCAGTCTACCTTCGTCTGCCGCCCTTACATGTGTTTCTGCACGAGACCGTGCCTTCTTTCACGAAACGTGCTCCTTATATCGTTTTCTCCCTCGACCTTTCCACCGGTTACACGGATTACTTGCACACACGAAACGTACGAGCCAGTGATACACGAAGGGGGTTGATGCGTGAGAAGGGGCGGACAGTGAATACATTTAAAACGGGAATACGATTACTCGTTCGACGAGGGAGAGATTTTTGTTGCCTCGTCGGATTTATCGACGGAAATTTGCGTCGTTATGGAGACGTCTTGGGAGAGTAAAAGAAACGAAAAAGTGAAGGCAAAGACACTAGCAGAAAAAGGTAGCGTAGTTGCGTCGCATTCGTGGAGTGTATAGTATGTTTTAGTTATGACGATTTATTTTGGAGAATTATGGAGATGTCATTGTGGATACAGCTTCCATTTACACTGAGCTGTCAGCAATTTCTAAATGTCTTACCCGAATTATTCTTCGTCAACTTTACTTTAAGCATTTAGACCGCGCTGCAAGATATAGCAATAAAAATATCCTAAAGAAAAAGAAGAAAGACGCAATATAAAAGATGCTAGTGCAAAGATTACCGTAAAGTTGCTTGCAGCTCAAACTTATTATTAGCTTCAATTATTAAACCAACTTCTTAACCATTTCAAAGTTCCCCACATTAAACATAAAAATGATGCTGACAGCAATTCAATTCTAAGCAGCACAATTACGCATCCTGAATTTATGAATTCAGTAGAAAAATATTCGAACCAACAAAAATGTTTACAGCGTACAAACACCCCCGTTTTCTCGTTCATTTTCAAAATTCTTCATACACACAATATCGTTCCAGACCGACGTAGTACCCCAGTTCATACCATACAGACACCACGGCAAATCGTTACATCCAGAATAATAAAGATATCATTCCCTTCTGCGTATGTCTTTCCACGCCAACGGCGATAAAATTGCCGCCGCGGTTATCAGAATTCAATGGCGGTCGTAGAAGGCGCAGCCGTGCGAAAAATTGTACGATTTCGCGTATTACGACTGACACAGTGTAGCAGCGTGGCGCGATAATGATATTCAACGGTGCGGCTGCTTTTACGAGCGATTATCGCTGCGAAATCCTTCCTCGACGGAATGCCGGCAAGAGGATCTTCCCTAAAGAAGCTAAGATTTGGCTGCGGCGCCGGACCCGCGGCGGGCATAAAGGGAATCGCGCCATCATCGTAAACCGACTAACCGCCCCTCTGCCCCCTTTCAACCCCCAGAAGCGAGTAGAAAAGCTAAAGAGGAGAAGGAGAGGGGCTCGAAGCGGCTCGACGTAAACTATCCGACAACCGAGTCTGATCGCACCCACTTCTCCATCATCCTCTCATCTCCGCTAACGCCGGGGCGCAATATCGAGGAATCTGTGGAGCGCTAGATGCACATTGCCCCTTTGCTGTGTCGTCGTCGAGATATTTCTTTCGATGAATTATCCCTTTGAGCTGAGTTTCGAAAACCGACATTACTCATGGGTACCCGTAATATATCCATATATTCAATTTCTTAAAATCAGAATCATTGAACTAATAATATTTTAACGTTCAGTGTATTTATTTTTTAGTTGAGCGCTAAAGTATTGTATATTATTGACTAAAACGTTAATTTAAAATAGAAAAGTTGCCTCTTCGTCCAGAGACACCGATAATCGTTGCTTGGATATACGAGAGCTGTTCGATTGTACACCTTACATGAAAAATATTTCATCCGATATACCCCTTTCGAGCGTCCCCTCGCGAAGGATTGCTACTTTCTACCTCTTGTTCGAGGACCCCAGCACCTTTGTTCCTTTGGATTTTTCACACGCCCTACTCTCTCAGTTTCGTCCTGCCCTTTCGTTCCCCGTTCCATCGTCTACCCTCTTGGTGGTAGTTCTTCAGGCAGAGCGGCGGCGAGGCTAAGACTTTTCTCCAGTTTCCACACATGTTCCACGGGTATCAGTGGTCCCAGTGGAAGGATTTGCAAGTTAAATGGCATAAACGAACACTCAGAGAGGATACTCTTTGTCTTTCGTTTTTTATCTGGAAACTTCCAAATCTTCGGGGGGTGGGTGTAAAAGATTCGCTCTCATATTTCTTTCGTCCTTCCTTCATCTCCCTTTATCTACACGTCGGTGTTTTTGAAATAATAGGAACGAACCTGTTGAAAATAGTTTAATTTTTCCATGCAAATTGTTTAGTAAATTGCGTGAGTTTTGCCTCGTTTTTTAGAGGGAGGACACAACGAGGTGGCGGTAATGGCTCCTTCGCAACGCGTGTGCCTACTAATTTATTTCCCTATGAATATCCGAAAAGGCACCCTTTCCTTCCCGCGAAAACCAAGGCTGTTGTCTTCCAGCGCCAGTGGGCGTCGTATGACCGGGACATTAAGACATTGTTCCTGTGATTTACGGTCTGATTTGCATTCACGTGCCAACCGTATATCAAGCATACACTGTGAACTAAGCTTTCTACCGGTTGCGTTACCCCTCGCTGGAATCTACTTTTGCCCACCCAAAGACGGCCACGAAGGTGTTGGCACTTTGGTGCAACGGGCACGAGGAAAATACTACACTTTGGAGCGCTAACTTATTCACCCATGAAAATGCTAATTGCCTTTAAAGTCCTTGCTTGGAAAATAAGAGCACAGTTAAGCCGGCATAATTTTTTTTCTTATCCGAAGATATGCAAGTACCTACGAATTTTTTTACTACACACCGGTATTATTTATTTCAGTTGGAGGCGAGTTATCAAATGTAATTATCCAATGTTCTACCTATAATGCAATTACTTGGTCGATGTTAACAATTAGTCTGCTCGAAGAATTTTAGAAATTCATTCCAAGTATTCTGTGTAGACATTAATTAAATAATTTCGATATTGATTTCTAAGAAAATCTATTATTTGTTTTACCATGCGTTTTACCATAATCGTATCCGCAATATTTATTCGAATCAACATTGGGCCGGACCCATCGGTCAGTTTCCAAGAAAGTCTTAGCCAACTATTTTACGGACACCAACTTCAACGCATTCGCCCAAAAGCCGCAGAAGCTAAAAACTTTCGGGGCAGCGCGATTTAACGAGCAACAGAGAACGGAAGGAGCCCCAAAAGAGGGTAAACAGAGCAAGGATAACCAAGCAACGAGAAAAAGAGACGGAGCACCCCCGAAGAATATTAGCGTGGCTTGTTTCAAGCTAGTCGGAGACACCGAACCTAACCCGTTTTCCTCGTGTGTCTCACACAGATCTCTATCAGCGTAAGTTCGTACGAGCACACGTACAGAGGCGTGTACTGGGGGGGTGCTCACGTGCGAACGAGGCATCCTTTGCCAGGAGCTGAACAGCCACTGATGAACTTGAGTCATCGATCATCCAATTAGCCGGGCGATCAATCATCCCGCTGCCATTTGCCCCAAACCTGGCTGGGGCCCTCGAACCGCTGGATGCCTACAAGCATGGTCCAGCATCCTTCCAACATAGACCGACGTGTTCGACCCCAACACGCCGAATCCCTAATCAACCCTTTTCAACGCGTGCAGCCTCGGCTGAAACGCTAACCTCCCCCTGGCGTTCGCGACTCTGGCTTTTCCCTCTCGTTTCGACGATTCCGGCGATCAATATTCGAAGAAATACTGATGCTGCGGCCAGCGTTAATTGTGTTTTATAGAGTGCCGCCCCGAAGCTGTGGGATTCGATTAAATAACCTGCAGGATTATACCGTACAGCTGCACGGGTGATCTGAGAGGTGCGAATGGAAACGAAGGGATGATAAGTGGAAGTGATAGACTTACACTTTGGTGTTCCTTCTTTTTTATAAATAGTTACTAGGGTTAGTCGAGAAGCTCCGTCGAAGGCGGATCGGGGAAATTCTTCGCTCGCGTGTCGTTCGTGAAGAAGTGTCAAAGGTCGCGTTGGCTGAGGCATATTAACGATTCGCAACACAAGAGAGTGAGCACGTCGAATCGGTGCCTTGGCTCTCGTCTGCAACTGATAGTCCTCCCTTCCCCTTAGCGTGGCTTCGTTAAGCAGGATGTTAGCACGTTCTCCGCGTAAATCGCTTTCGTTCGTTCAACGGCTGCCAGACCGGGGCGAAGGTGTTTGATATATAACTCGATATATCGGATAATAATGTGCGATATGACGCGTGAGTTGTTAATTCGCACGTCGCGTCCGCTGCACATGACGCGAGCTACCAGACTCTGCCTTCGACCCACGTATTCTTCTCTTTCTGATCCTTCCGCGTGAGTTCACGCCAATGGGGAAATCCAGCCTGTATCTCTCTTTTTCTCCATCCCATTCATCCGTTGGAACAAAAAAGAATTACTGGCAAATCGACCGCACCGATGAGCACCTGAATTAGATCATGTCATTCTTTGCACGGAGACTTTGCGCGTGGAAAGAGCTGTTAAAAAATTCGGAATGAGTTTTTGATTGGAGATTTGAAAGATCTCCACTGTCTACTCAACGTTGGGTTATTGTAATTTAAATATGCATAGCAAAATATGCATTGTTTTGGGCATGTTCAAATTTGAATTATAAGATTTCGTGTTAAAAAATATCAGGTATTTGAACAGTTTACGGATTGATGTTTAAATGTCGTATTTCGTTCACCAGTGCACGATCATCGATGAGGCTAAGATAATCCTTTAGGCCGTCGCGCCATGTTTAATTTATGTTGATGGATCTTTACATTTCAAATTGACTACTTAAGCTCCATTATTTTAAAGGCAGACCAGCCTCCGATGCGGTGCAGCGGTTCGCCCTTCAGGAATTGGTTCCTTCGCCAAACCGCGACGCTGCCTGTGCTCTTCTTCTCGATTTATATCTATTTCCATAATTTCCTCTTAACTGATAATTCGCAACCGCAAGTATCCAGCCACCCTTGCTATTTCGAGACTGCTGGGTTCTTGACGGTGTCACAAACGACAAATGGAACACAGACATTCGTTTTTCTATTTCCGTAAACATAAGTAATATTTTATGTATCTATATCTTAATTATTCATTGACTCCAATTCAACTTCGTTTAGATATTATTTTTTGATTTATTATGTTTGAACTTTGGGTTCACTGCGTTACAAGTAATCACATGTGAAAGGAATACTCTGAGGTTCTATATTTTTCTGACTCCTCAGAAAATCTGTTTGTTTTATAATAGAAAGGAAGTCGTGATATTTAAGCGTGAAAAATAATCAGAATGATTTTATTATTTTAAATAAAAGAACATTCTTCTAGCAGAATATCGTAGTCCATAAATTTTGGAAGATATTTCCATTACACATGACTCCCCCAACATTACATTCTATTGCGAGTACATTCACAAGACCACTTATTCGCCGTTCCGCCGCCGCGAGTGCTATCTCGTTCTGGGAAAATATTCAAATGAGTTTCTAATCTACAGAGACTGGTTTCCGCCGCGAACGAGCGAGAGAAACACTACGAGACAATAAAGGGGAATAAATGGGGCTGGGGACGAGCTCAGAAAATATACAAAATAGTCAATTCTACGATCCATTAAAATAAATAGACGAAGCCAAATTTCCATTCAATTCATCGAAGCTATTCTTCGGCGAAGTTCAACGCTTTCATTCCCTGTTTTCACATTGTTAGCTCGCGAAGAAAACTCTTTAACCAGTGGTAGCGCCGTATGCGCCCGGGTACTTAACTTCTTACGCTTAGGAAAATATTTCCCCGAGAGAAATAGCAACGGAACGTCCTTCTCGCGGATCCCGCTTGAAGACAGTGCAATAGGAAGCCAGGGGTGCAGACCACCCGCCAAGCGCTAAGCCGATAGGCCGGGAATCTATGGAGTGGGCTCCAGAACGAAAACCTAAGTGTCTGGCGGAAAACGTCCCTTTAATGCTCTTAACGTCGTCACGCTACTCCTCTTCAACTCCTCCTCGCCGCCCACATAGCGCCGCTTCCTGCCGCGCAGGATAAATACCTGTCAACGTTCAAATTACGTTCCTGCAACGGAGTTGCTTGTCTCTTCGTCTTGTTGGTGTTCGTAAAATAGATGCACGGGAATCGAAGGGTTTCGACTGGATTGAAAGCAGGCCTGCTATTAAGAGACTTTCTGAATCGGCTTTCACATAGGAAACGGATCAAGTAATTCTTTTCACCAAGACGCATTTTATATATTTAATATCTGTTAAGACTTCGGCAATCGGCGACTTCGGCCTCCGAGTTTATGATACGGCTAGCTTTGAATTCTATTCAGATACGTCGGGCATATTAAAGTAGAGGTACTTAATCGCTGTGCTGGTACACAATTCTAGAAATAGATGACATGTTTCGACGCCTATTGTCTCTGAATAGCAATTGCCGTATCACAAAACCTTTGGTGCCTCGTTGAAGGAAGGCGTTAGAACCGCCAAACTAAATGTGCTCGGTCCCGTTGACCCAGGTATGCAGGCCTTGCAAACCGAGCACCAGCAGGCGAACACGCTGATTGGTCGACACCATCTTAGTCGGCACACCACGTGCAAATATACCAACAAAGCCAGAAAGATCGCAAGATCGACCGCTGGTATTTAACAATATCTTCCATTTAACTTATGAAGAATCGAATACGCTGCAGTGATATTATTCAGAACGAAATACGTTGATTAAGAAATATATATTGCCTCGCAAAGTTGTGGCAACCCGTTCGACGGAGCGACTGTTCGACGTTTCCCCCGCACAGAGACGGGACAGATTAGATAGGCGAAGAGGAGGATCGAAGTCCGGCGTTGGTCGTTTCGTGCGTTTCCTGGGCAGGAAAGGAGGGTTCGGTGAACGCGTGCAAACCTTCGACGAGGCAATCCCTCCGCCACGGTGGCCGTGTCACTGCGTGCCCCTGACAGGCAGCAATTAACAGCCGCGGACTCTCGCCTCTCCTCGTTGGCGCAACGGTAGCGTCGCGCTAGAACGTCGTACTAGACGCCTGGGTAAATAATTGTCCCTACTGTCGGCCGGTTAAGACACCGATTTGCCCCACGCTCTTGTTTTCTACCTTTCTGCTCTAGCGCTCCCTCCATCGTTTTCTCTTTTTCCACCCCTGCCAGATTCTGCACGCCAGTCAATAACAGACCTCGATTTCGACCGCCCGTTTCCCGATTATTCGAGGCGTGCCCTTCCTACGCGCCTCTATCACGACTTCATTATTCCTCTCTTGGCGCGGGGACACACGCTGATAGTTCGATTTAACCTCGACTTAAATATGGCGGTTCGATCTGGGAAGTGTTTGTTGATTTTAGTTATATTAAATTAGAAAAATGCATTAATACATCTGTCTGGAGAAAGACACAGTGTGCAAGAGAACCTGCCGATTCTGGGGCTGAATGTTGGGAAGGGAAGAAACTTGCAATCCCTGGGGACGTTATTAATGTAACTGTCGGTACATTATCTCGTCGAATTAAAAAAGCAGCGCCCTCGACTCGGTTCGTGTTTTTTCTGTTCGCCCAGGGGGCTTGTCCTTATCGATCCATCTCAATTACGGAAGAATCAGGTGGCGTGGCACCGAGAGTGGCAGCCCGCCTGTACGAGGTGTCTGTGACAATGGTGTTTAAGATGATTACCACCCCGATTCGCCCCACGCTACGAGAGGAAATACAGCGTGCCTCAGAGCGACGAGAAAAATCGTCGTTAGACAAATGGGACGCTTTATCTTGGCATTACGGCTTTTTATTTGAGCACCGATTACAACCGTGGGAGATCCCGTTTCACTTTTGAAGGATAAACCGGGCCCCCTTACCTGTCCTGCCGCAAGATCGATGTAAAACGATTTGCAAAATGTATCTCTGAAATCTCCTCCCCTTCTGAATACATCTCGCAATCTTGTAAACTGAAAGCCCGCAGGACCGTCGTCGAACTTCAACGTTCGAGAGCAAATTAGTTTCAGTTGTAATCAGTATGATTACATCAATCCAGTTCCTTTAAAATCTGTTACCGACCTTCATAATGAAACGTTTCTCAAATAAATTAATTATCAATGGGCTTCATCACGACAGTGTCCCCCAGAATCACTCGCACCTCATACGCTCGAAAGTTGCACACCTAGAGGTCACGAAACGCATACACGGGGCCGCGGCGTTTCTGGTGAAGGGGTGAAAAACGAATAAACGAACGAGCGTGGTTGCTGGGCTCTCGCTTGCTCGGTCATCGTAACCTCGTTAACCGCTGCTACACCGTTTGCACGGTAATCGTACGCGAAGGGTGTGCGACAAGGTAAAAGTGACGCAGGGGGGGCAGAAACGGAACGACAGAGGTAGGGATAAGGACGAGAGGAAGGCAAAATGGAAATGTATACTCATCGTTCTCCACGTCCAGTCCTCTTATGCGCTGTTTAACTTATCCATTTAAAACTCAAACATGCGAAACAATTAATTAGTAATTAACGCTGGCCGGTAGTAGATGAAGGAGTGAAAGAGAGGAAGAGTGAAGGGACGATAGGGCGTTCGCCTCTGGGGGTGTCTGCACCGCCCCCAGAAGAGGGTACCGGCTGGGCGTAGGAGGCTTCTACAGAAGCAAGAAACTTTAAAGTTCGGAACTTTAGTTCTGCTGTTAGCTTCTAATTAGCGGACAAACAGTTAACCTCCAGATACAGTCACGCCGTTCTGCCAGGTTCCAAGCTGCGCCCGGTCTCGGGGAAAGATATTCTGAACCCCGTGCGAGTGAATTCGCCCGCGATCATTATCGTACGCTACCATCTTGCCCGAGTATTGATAATGGTGTACTCGTCAACATTGGGTAGCTGGGAACCTTATTTAGTTCTTTACTCGAACCCTTCGCACATTATTCCAGCTTATGTACAATTCATATTCGCGCAGTGGGAATGTTAGTCCTCTATTTTTACTCGTAATAAATAATCGAGTTTATCATTATTAATAGTTTGTTCCATTCGCAATAATTCACTGCACGTGTACCTTCGTTCGAAGGAACATTCGTCTACGCCATCATAAGGGCAACAATTCTTCCCTCATCGTTATGCAACCAGTCACAATTTCATCCATCTCTATCCCAAAGCTAAACTTCACCGCAGACCAATTACAACTGCAAATTTTAATTTCATATTCTCGTCTCGTTCGCACGCGGACAAATCGACGGTCATTACGTGTGCCCCCGTGCACCCCTTTCCTACCACCGGCTGCTTGTCCTTAGCTGGTCGTCTACCATCCAGATTGCCTGTCGCTCCGCTTTCAAATTGCTCAGACACGGTCCGTATTACGTAGGTAGGAGGTTGAGTATCATTTCTCTCCGGTGGTTGATCGACCTAGCTCTCTACATGAGCGCAACCTTTGCACGTGGAACGACAAACGCACGCTCGCGGCGAAGCCGTCGCGACGGAGAGCAGCGGTGCGCGTTGATACCGTAGTTGTGTACAAACGGGGGGTGGGGGTTGTAAGGGTGGCAGGTCATCGTTGGTGCGAGGGTTTCAATATGCTTCGACAGTAGTTACGATACCTACCGTGGACCCGACATAGATCGGACGAAGTGGATGCAGAAGCGGACGAAGGCTGGGGTGTTGGGCGGTTGAGGGGGTTGGAGGGGGCAAAGAGAGGACTATCGTGCTGCGGTATCGGTCGCCTTGGTTATTTAGGAAACCATATCAAAGTTTGAGTTGGCTGGTTGCCGGCGGTGCGCAACCCTCCTATCGTGGCCTCCGCTTCTGGACAATGAGATCTCTTCCGGCCTCGTCGAGGTCGCCCTTGACGTTCGTTACCGGACCGAATAACAGCACCTAGAGCCATGAAAATGCTGCTGCATTGAATCTGTGAAGAGGTCGGGAACTAAGAAAAGACGTTATCCGTGACAGATCAATCGTCTATTATACGCGCGACCAGGACTGCTCGCCTACTACTCACCGACCAATGATTGTCATCTGCTGGGCCAAGGATCGCTGGATTGTTCTTCTCGAAAAGCGAATGCGAACTGTGGAATTTGTAGATCGTATGAATTCACAATATATGTATATCATTTTAAATTTCATACCAATGAAGGGAAATAAAAGAATAGTACCTACATAGAAGTAAAAGAATCTACTGTCCCTGTATGTAGATTAGTTAAGTTTTATCTCTGGGGCAGATTTGTGGGATATCCACTACAATAAATTTCCATCGTATCAGTCGGTTCTTATCGTGCCAGCGAGTTCGCGAATCACCCAGCCATTCGTAACAATTAGCAGGAAAAATCTTACGACGCTGACACGTTACGACAACGAATTGAGAGGGGTGCGACAAGGGCCGCCCATTCTACTTCTAGCTCTCCGCTAGAGTCGCGTGAGTTCTTACGGGAAGGGTCGAGAGATTTAATTAAGGCAGAGCGACGGACAGAAAGACGAGTCGGTACGTCGTGTAAACTCGAGCTCCTCCGTCGTCCCAGTGTTCCTGTCGTAGCCTCGGGAACGAGCCAAGTCGTTCCTCCTTCTTGCCATTCTAGAAGATCGCTCGAAAACTCGTGAGAACGCTACACACGTCTACGACGTAGATTCTGTTCGGCCGAGCGTGTGCGTCAAAGTTCGTCAGGCCACCCCGATTCTGTGGAGCAGAACTTTCGTCCGACAGCCCTGTTTCTCTCTTCTTGTACATTAGAGCTCGGTGCGGGAACAGAGCCATTTCGTCTGACTGACTTCACCTGCATGCTGATCGCCGAGAAATCTGAACCTTGTTCACGTTTATTCCAGGATTTTCTACGGTGCACCAAAACTTTCGCGAAAGTTGTCATTCTACATGTACGTCATAATAAATATCTCTGTTAAATCGTCGCGTATAGGGATCAGCGATTTTTAAATGATTCATTTCTTCTCGAGTATCAGTCTACCGTAAACTTTTGAAAAATATTGCATAACCGCGAAATAAGTGCAATTTTAACTAATAATACCTACTGATAATAGGATTAGCATATGAGAGAAGCTCTATGAAACTTTGGAATACCAGTGTTGGAACAATATAATTTGATAATTAAATTAATAATGCAATTTCATATTTTCGAATGCTATTATAAATTCAGCGCATTTCTGGAAGCTGACACCAATGCCCCAGTGGAATCTGGATGTGCTGGACATTCGAATCGAGGCTTTATTTTATTATAAGATATATAGTTTATCAGTTCCACATCCAACATGTGCAGCCTACAAACTCTTCTACGCCCTTTCCAATTTCAGTTTCAATCGTTTCACCTCGGTCCACCCACTTTGGCCTCGAAATTTCCTCCGTCACAAGGTGTCACAGTTCCCAACCAGCCAGTAGTCGTATTCATTCCACTCGTGTCGCCAAGCTAGTGGCCGGTGGTCCCTGAGGCCTGTGCTCGAAACAGCTCGCAGCATCATCTGCTCCGCGGTCGCGGTTTCAGCGTCAATAATTCGCAAAGGCTGCGGGGCAGCCTCTAACCGACTGATTTCACGCATCTGGCGTTTGGTGGTTTAGTCTGGCCTGGTCCGTCCCGCTTGTACGCCGAGAGCAACAGCGAAAGACGGCGACGCTTACGTGGTAGAGCGTAGGACACACTTACAGAGAGCAAGACGATGGAAAGAGAGGCAGGGAAGCCAATAGAAGAAGAGAGAGAGACGGAGAGTACGGCCAGTCCCTGCCTCGCCGTCGTGGTGGTCCCGTGATCAATATTCCTTACCCCCTTTGCCTTGGCTTACCCCTCCGGCGCGGTACGGGTGCCCCTTACCTCGTGAAAACCCTCCTTCTACTACCCACACCCACATCCTCCCACCTCCCTTCGGGGAGAACCCGGGAGAAACCCCTGAAACCCCTCTCGCACCCTCGTCTTAATTAGGAGTCTGAATCTGCGGCGGACACGCGTATAAGGGTAGGCTGCTGGAGATCGGGAGAGGGTGGCAGAGGGGTGTGGGTGTGAGTGGGCGAGCGGGTGTAGAGCTCTCGGGGCAAATCCAGACGAACGTCGTGTCCGAAACATTATTCCCAACTTTGCTACGATCGCCGTAGCGTCACGGACTCTGGACGACCCTTTTTATTATTCCCCGAAAATAAACACATTTGCGCTTCCTTGCCCTGCTGCGGAGGCTGCTGCCCCGAGCTTGCCTTGTCTGCCCCTCGTTCTGGACGAAAGAACTTCGCCTTGCTTGCCGTCGAGTAATTAGCTGTTGTTTCGTTGGTCCGAGGTTAAATATGACGGCGGACGTAGGGGGCTTGATTCGCGATGCTGCATCAAAGTGTAATTTTGATTTCTTGCCCGTACAAAAGTGACGTTACCCGATGCTCGTTTTTCTTGTCACGACGGTAGGGATTGTTGGATCGAATGCTGGGTGGGTCACTACACCTAACGAAGCGCATTGAAAACTTTTGCTGTTCGCTAATTTGCTTTCGACTAATTTCTTCCCGGCCCATTCCACGTTTTCGAAAGTCTGCGCCACGTTTCTTGCCGGCTTTAACTACCGTTGGTCTGAGGCGTCGTTAACAATTAGTACTCCTTATGTTTATATTGATTTTCGGTGCGAAGTCTATTCGTTATCCTAGAGAACTAATGCCTAATTGCGGATCAGAGAAGAGGTAGTTACTGGACGTCCAATTTGATCGCCCTGGTTATATCGTTAGTGGAGAATCGAGGAGAACGGTTGCGATAATGTCAAAATAATTAACTACCGCTAGAGGGTAGTTGAGTTTTAAAGAAACTCACTACACGCCTGTACACGCTGATATCGTGCGGATCTCTCGCCCTTATGAACGTATTTACATGCATGGTACATACAGCTTCAGTACATAGGGGGGTAGGTGGTGGCGTGGCTGTGCCGAGAGGATATTGGGGTTAGGCCATTCATTAGATTACGGGAATTCGGTGGTACCCGCTGAGGGGTAGAAGAGAAGAGAAGATTGGGGCGGTGAAGATGCGGGACTGGGTGCACGATCGACGACCAACCTGCGTGCATTAACTGGCGTCACAAGACGCAGTTACGGGGAAAAGGGTTGAAATGACGATCGAGCGGTGAGAAAATTATCCGTTTTTACGGATGAACGACCCTTTGGTTGCGTGTCTTATATAAGGTAGCTGTGTTCGGGGAATACGTACGAATAGAATCAACTAAACCCATAAATTTGCGTGTGCAATATTTTCATTTTACTTCTGTTGTTACAGTTGAATAACAAATAGGAAGTTTAAGTATTGTTCTCATAAAAACTTATAAGGGTTCCTCTGGATACGTTGATATTTTAAAAAATTGTGCGAAATTGTATGCATTGCGGTACAGTAAATATAATCTTTGTAAATATAACATAGTGTCCATTCACTATAAATGATTATGCACAAATTATATTGTTTCATTTTTCTTTTCGTTACAGTGTCGGCCCTCCCAAGGCGGGACTATCCCCGCCAAATCATGAACAAGGTAAGTCAATAATATTTCGCTTTTCGCTCATACAAATTAATCGTCTTGCTGCAGCGTAAAATACGCGGCCTGTTTAAATAATCTTTCAATAATATATGCAACGTGCTCGATAATTTTCACTCGCATTCAGCGAGTATAGTGAGTCAGTTACTAGGGAAGATCGATCCAACACCTATAATCGGTTCTCATGCAGTACATTTTGATTGTTGCGTGCTTCGCGTTTCGGTTGCAATTATTTCTGTGGTCTGTTTCAATCAATCAGCCACTTCCTTATTTTGCCCCAAATTCTTCGATAAAAAAATCCTTATATAATCCCCTGTACATACATATAAATCACATGTTGCTTTCGAAAAATTAATCATCCGTATGCCCAGTAGTATAGGTGCAATCAGAAGAATAAAATTATCTTGATACTGTACGAGTATATCGTTTCCAGAGTCGCAGGGTGCAAATAAAATCAGAGGCTGAACTTTTTAGCGCAGTTACGCGTTTAGAAGTCATAATGATTATACTGTGTGACGCACAGGGGATACTTTCACAACACCTTCTGCGTATCGCTTTGCGTATCTAGCAGGAATGTATATGTACAACCCGAGCCTCATTTGTAGGCCCTTTATGCGCTGGCTGCCTTTCCTCATTATGCATTGCACATGAGAAAACTTGCTTGGAATCTGTCCCCGTCTTCGTCACTCTACCTTTGCCTACCTCTCTTGCTGCTCCCGTTCGACGAGGTGGGGTGTTGATCCCTTCACCCCCTTTTCCACCCCTCGTTCCACTTCCTCCACCTCCATCGTCTCTCTGTGTGCCTCGGCTGGTAGCTCTGCTTCTTTATAAACTTTTAATGACGGCAAAGCCTAATCGAGAGAACGAGCGAGCATGGCCGACCTCGTCTCGCGAAAGCTATCCAAGAAAATCAACGTTGAATCTCGATTTTCGATACGACGAAGTGGATGGCTCGGAGGAGACTGCTACGCTGAACCCACGCCAATGGCCAACGCTGCTCGTTAATTATCTTCGACTATTTAGTTTCTGCGAATATATTTTTCGTTCTCCTTCTTTGGATGGCTGCTTTTATTATCAGTTGGGTACACGTTTGGTGGTTGAATTTCATTGTTATATGTACAGATGGATTGCTAAATATATGGGTGTTTGAAATAATAAAAAAAAACGAGGAAATATAGTTTAATCACTTTCAGTTACCAGGAACTAATTTTCAAAATGACTGTGTCTGAACACGAATGTCCCATACTCCTTAAGCTGCTGCTTAAAGATATTCGACTCCCAAACGAGAACTTCATTTTCCGATAGCCGTCCTGGAAGCACATGTATTCGAAATATGGGGAAAACAGTTTGTATCTGTGAGTTGCTTTGCCGAAGTTCAGAACACAAACCTTAGCGCGAAGGCGGTTAGCTGTTTACTTTACTGCAATAGCCCCCTGCTACCATCGGAGTAAAATTAACATGTTCTGAAACGGCGGTGAGTTGATGCATATACATTATTTCATGATAATTAGCCAATTGATTTTATTCGGAATAATATATTTCAATTAACAAGGAGTCGAAGAAAGTGAGGAACAATCGTCAATAAATAAGTCGCGATGGTGGTAATGTAATACCTGTGTAAGTAATAACTATCGTTATGAAAGTGTTCCGATTAGTTGACTTTTATTTTATATCATACCATATATCAGTAAAGTGAATTGGACACTAACTATACGACTGTCTGCAGTCCTTTCTTACCCTCGGTAAATGGGGGACAACAAGAAGGTTAAAACCTTCGACTCCTAAAGCACGATTAAACTAACCCTTAGTTATTTCTTCCGTGCACGTCGCTAGCTACATTTTGCTCTGCCGTTATATACACACTTCCTGACCGTTAGTTACGATTTCTCCGGGATCTCCCGGAAGAAATTCAAAACGTAAAAGGCTTCTATTTCCTTTCAATCCATAATAATAATTTTCAGCCAGCCAACCCATTGATGGCGGGAACAAAAAATTTACTTAAAGAAATCGAAGAATACAATAGATTAAGGCGTCCGAATTCCTCATCGATGTTACATGAAACGGCCGTCGTTCAATTTTCAAGCGACGCTTAAAGAAATTCCAGGCGGTTAAAATGTTCACGGCGCCATTTAGCAGCGGCACTCTTTCATAAAGGACCTTAATAAAAATCCCAATCTAAACAAGCTTAATTCACGTCCGCCACATAATTACCTACCCCTGAGGCAAGAACCCCCTGCTTCTCACTCCAGCTTTTTTTTCTCCTGTGGCGTTGGCAAGCCACTTCTGCTGCACCACGAGAACGGGAAAAAGAGAGTCCCAGCCCGGAGGCGGCGACGAAAGAGGCGCGTCGAGAGCTCTCTGAAAAATCTAAGAGGCTTAAAGCATTAAAAGGGTTATATAACATTCATTAGCAGCGGGCCAGCCTTTGTGGAAATTTCCCTTGGAAGCGGCTGCACCAACTGGACACCGCCCCCCACGCCATTTCTCTACCCCCCGCGTTGCAATTTCACTCGACCGAGGGTGTCTCGTTCTTTCTCCCGTTCAACAACGAGATTCAGCCCGTCCTCGTCTCCTGGGGGTGCAGGATAGTCACGTGAACAGAGTATCGTCCGGCAAAAGGGGCGGCAGGATAGAAAGTGGCGGAGAAAGGAGAGGAGGGTCTGTCTCTGATGAAGATGTCGCACACGCCGGGGACCCTGGTGAGATTACTCGGGTTAGAACCCGTGGACCCTGGTCAGGGCACATGCTAATTGCTTTATTTGACATCAAGAAATAATGTACCTGCTGTTCTATGGCGCGAAGGCCATCGTACGGGGAACCCCGCGAGAAAACCAGAAGCCTCCCGTGCCCTCTTTGGCTCTAACTCTCTCACTCTCTCTGTCTCTCTTCTTCGTGCTTGTCCCTTCGTATAAATCTACGCGGTTCGCTTACCTACGGTCATGCGCTCGTTAAATCTCCTTAAGTTAGGAACGGTAGCGTTATTGAGACCTTATACGGAGAAAGAATTTCTTTCTCGGTTTCGTTGCCTTTTAGGGGATCCTTGTTTGATCGGGTAGGGTGAATCAAGTGGAAGTTTTATGTTACGGCGTTCGATACGAAATCGATTTGTACAGAATGTTACAGAAATCGGTGAACAAATCTTACGAGTACATTGTTTCGTCTTGGAAAAGAGCAATATTTATAATAGATAAACGTGTGCTCGCAAATTTTTCTCGTATTGAAACGTAGCGCAATTTAGAAAAACAAATATGATCATATTTGTAGTAGTGATAGTCAAGGAAGCAATGATTATATTGAACGATGTTCAAACGATTTGTTAAAAATCATGTAACATTCTTTCTGTGGGATGTAAATACATATTGAAGAAAGGAAATGAAAGGAAATTCTAACAAATCGTATAAAACGGGACTGCTTATATTCTTCCACAAAATCACACACAAAAGCATCAAACTTTCGCAAAAATCTTCCACAATCTCTCCCTACGATTCTCATAACATTCGCCATAAATAAAACCGACAGCGTTTGCATCGAAAACGATTTAGTATGTCGAACTGACAAACGTACGTGAGGCGCCTGGTCATCGAGAAAAAGGGCAGACTGCTCACCTACCGGACCTAATAACCCTTAGTCGAACCCATAACCGTTTCTCCAAAATACATATGGAGAAATTTGTATTCGAAATCAGATGTATCCAGGGGATGATCGTAGCTTCCAACGCGGGGCACGCATCTTTCTCGTAAATATGCCTTTTCAGCCGGACGAGTGGTGCTCCTTGCAAAAGGGGGCAGAACACGTAGCCGTACAGAGCATTTAGGGTCGCTTTCGAGGTCGCCAAGGGTGCATTTCATCTTCGAGAGCGTCAGCTCGGAGACCGATCGGTTGTACGCTTGATGTTGGATCATCCATCTTTTATCGAATCGAGCCTGATGGTCAGGCCGACACTTCTCTGCGCAACTTTTGCTCCCGGCCTTTCTTTCTAGTGCCACCTGTGCCCGATAACTGCAATTCTATTCAAATGATGCGTACAATTCGTTAACGTGACAAGAAATTGAACGATTCCTTTCTTTATTAAGACAACACGCAATATCCATACAATCTTTGATGATAGTCTTAGATACATATATGTAATTCTGCTTCCCCGTGCAATATGTATTTACAATATAAAGGGCGTGTAGAATTGTACGATATTTCTTGAGGCAGAAATCGAGATTGTTTCGCAAGTCCGTTTCGCTGATAAATATTTCAAGCCGCGAAAATATAACAAGATTCCAGTGATATAACTTCCATCGACGTGGCCGGTCAGCTGTCCGTTCCCACGTTCAATTTTTATGATTAAAGTTTTCCTTCGATTCGTGTGCACGCACACGTCGACGCGAGCGTGCGCCCGCGATCACGTTTTCGAATTTATCAATATTAATCCTAAACTTGTCAGTGTAACATGTGAAACCACTTATGGAAGACGTTCATTCGGCAGCAGTGTATCAATGATGAATTTCCTTGCAGTATGTGCAGTTCCATCAATAAAGTACGTTCGAATTTGTGATGCTTGAGATGATATAATTGGGAATAAGGTATAGTGGCGATAAATTATTAGGAGATATCTGTCGTTTAGATCGATACAAGTACGTGAAGAATTGGATGATCCATCTTTTTTGGAACAGCCGCCCAACATTTGATGTCGAGGGCTTCCCTCTATCTAGAGTTCTACCTTTGAAAGCGTCCATCATGCTTGGACAGAACACGTTTCCCTAAGCAAACATTCGTTAGTATTCACATGTGCCGCATGATACCATTCGAGAAAGTTTAAGCCACGGCAGACAATCCGGGAAATTTTGTTAACGATTATTGATGCACATTTGATGCGTACATGTATAATTCATTGTCAGACCACAGTACAATAACAATATGCCACTCCTCGTTGATTATGCTAATTGCAAGACAATACTTACCGTTTTCCTTTTTCTTTCTTTTTGTTTTAATGGGAAAAATGAAAAAGAGATCAAATCCGTTTGCTCAATATTAATCAGCCTCAATTTATAGCATACTTTCTCATACTATATTCATACACTTTCTATTCTTTGAATTTACTTCCAACCATTCAGCGAAAAAGTTTCTACTATACCTACTTCTATAAGTAATATTTATTAAATGTAACATTATGTCACATTATAAAAAAGTATTGTCACACTATTTTCTACACATCAACTTATTTACATGCAATCAGTGTCAGATCCATCAGACGCCTGTTCTACACCTCAGATAAGCACCAGATAAGTACCGAGCAGGCAAATAATTTTCCCAAAAACGGAGTGACCAACCAGCGACCGCGTAGAATATACATAGCGTTGCGTCGATGCGGTCGAGACGATGACCGTGGCTGGTGACACGGTGCGCCAGAGCCGAGAGAGAACCAGAAAGCCATGGGAAGAGAAATAAGGGTGACAAGGGGCTATTTTTGTGGTTAGCACGGAATAATTTAGGGGTGGATAATACGCGGAGCCAGTGTAATTTAGCCGCGATACCGACGCCGCTGGCGGTGGAGTGCGTGCTGGTTTTCATACACTCTCAACGAGACCAACGCAAGAGGCACAAGCGACGCAGGGAATCATGGGCTCAGGTGTTTCACTGGATAATAGGCGACATCATCCCTACGTGCAATCCTCCATCCTCCTCCCCCTCTGCACGTCCTGTATCATCGTCAAAGCCTGATCGATGTAATATTCACGGTCGATACGCGTCCCAACTTCTGTAACTTTCGACGCTTGATGCCTGTATACTTTCCCTTGAATTTCATCAGCGTCCCTTTCACGTGCTCTTGAGCAACGTGCACTGTAAGTTCAGTCGGTGGATAAGGGTGCGGGGAAGACATGCTGTTTTTGATCGATATTTTTCGTCGATAACAGTTTTTCTAAAACATGTAGATATACACGGGGTTCCACTATGGTGCAAGGCGATATCTTCGTTACTTTATCGATGTATAAAATTTCTAAATTTTTAGCAATCGAAGTCAGATGTTATATGACACAACACAGTTGGAGCAAGCCCCTGTACATGTATATGTATAGTGTGGACTGCAATATTTTAACAAAACCGCGGTCTGCTTCGTTTTTCAAAGTGTCAAATAACTGATGGCTATATTATTAACTTGGTATGATGGACAAATAATTTGAGAGGATTCTATGTACTCTGTTAGTTACTTTGGTTTAATTAATCTTGACAGCTAGATATTACGAGTAGTTTAGGTCCGCTTAGTCGGACTATTTCCTTTTCTCTTATGAAACGAATTATGATAGTCATGTTATAATAATTCTTTGCCCTGCAATATGTTTCAAAATGATATAAATTTCTGGCGAACTAGATACTTGCAGTTGGAAGAAGCAATACGCCAAGCTCTTTAACATAAGTAGTATTAGACATCTACGTGTCAGACGCGACACCACTCCCTAGTATTAAACATCAATTACATAACACATCATACACCATTTTCTACGTATCTTTTGCAACAGTCTATCATCTCTAGAATAGCCAAAATCCTCCCTTGATTCCACTGCAAGGCCTGGCAAATAACAAAAGGCCACGAGTTTGTCGCATTAAAACGCAGTTACCAGGGTGTCGTTTACACCGTCGGATTTGCGTGGTATACATATTCGTCAGTGGCGGTAAACACTCTCTTTTGTCGGGATCGTGAAGAGTTAAGCCGAGGTCTCCCATTAGCGCCGCTTGGAATTACAAAAATAACACTTGTCCCTGGAGCCGAGCCCCACGGGGTTGCCCGGCGTAGTTAAGTAAAATTAAGCTAAAATTTCCGTCGAGCCTCGACGTGTATATTCAACCCCTTTTCCGCCAGCTCACGGACAGTGGCCAGGCCGGTCAACCCCTGTCTCCGTTCCACCCCTTTCCACATCTCGGACACTTGCGCGCCTCGCTTTCCTCGCGCACGTTACACTTCACGCTGCCCCCTTTTCCGCCGTGTCGGCATTAAATATTTACCTTTCAATGAATATGCAAATATAATTATTTACGCGCAATTTAGACGTTTTTACGCGACCTCGCCGCTGCCCACCCAGCAATTCCCCTGTTCGTTGGCGATTTTCAGCGCGAAGGAACGACCGTAAAGGACACTCGACGTCCCGGGCCGCGTGTAAACTTTTCAGCCCCCCTTCTACCAGAACGATGGTGATTGCGCTCTTTCATTAAACGTATTGTTAGCCGTAGTGCACCGATAATTGGGTTATCAACCTTTTAACGAAGTATTGGTATCGAAGTAAATCACTCGTTTTACGTGTATCCTGGCGCGTTACCTTATCTTTGCCGATGAATCAATGATGGGAAAGATAGGAATCAGGTTGGAGATGGGGAGCATCGGTTTATGTATTAATAGATTGCAGATCGACGTCGAAGAACACTAATTCGCACGAAACGTAATTTTATCCTATCGACTGTCAATGGGATTTAATAACAGATAAAATTTCTCTACCATTTCTGTTAATCAAAATACGCTGTATTTGTTAACAATCCCCAGAATATAAACCTCCGACTTAATATTCTATACTCTTTATTCGCACCTCGATTATACTTGACTCATTTATTAAGAATACTTTTTAATAACATGTTCCAAATACAAATACAACAAAACGTATTAGCTGTGTATCTAGCCCGTATCACCTTGCACGATGGCCCCAGCAAGATCACAACGCACAGGCAACCTGTTATTAAACCCACAGCTCCGCCTTTATCTGGCCATCGTTCTTCGCGGGATTAACCTTTAACGTTAATTATCTGCCGGGGTTCAGCGGGACGAGGGCTGAGGCACCATCAAAGAACCGAGTGTTTAGCTGCAATATCTTTCCAGTGGACTGCACATCCGTGACCAGAAAAGGGGGGGCCCAAGGATCCAAAAGAGGGTGGAATGGAAGGGGTCGAACTGGTGATTCGCGGTTGGCGAAGAAACCGGAGAAGCCACCTTTAGCCCTCTTTAAGAACAGTCCGTTCTCGACCATCTTTTGCTCATGCTTCTGGCATCTCCTCTCTTCTTGCTTCAGTTCATTTAAAGTTACTTGACCTGTTTCGTTATATGGAATTGCAGAATTACGCATGCACCACCGAATAATCGGTTCAGATTAGCTTGTTCATTCGATCTTGGTAGTGGATGTTGCAATTGTTTTATTTATTCGTTGATAAGCAATTGAGAGGTGAAAGTGATAATTGGAAAAACTTTTAAAGTGTTCAGTAATTTGATGTCTGAACTTCTGTATCGTCTGGATGATACTTTAAAACTATCAATTTTTCAAAGCGCTGTTATAAATAAAAGTTTCGTGGTTCCGAGGAAAGTAATGCAATACACCGTGCTTTTTTTTCTGCAGGTGATATCTCGAAAATCCAAAAGTGAACTCTGACCATTTCACAAAAAGAGTTGCAAAAACTTTTACTATCACGGTATACTTTCTACTGCTATAATTGTTCTAAGAAAAGTAATTGCTACACTAGTTTCTCTTCTATAAGCAATTACAACGCTCCACTTTTCCTGCACTTGGTACAAGGATTTTCCAAAACATCCCACACCTCATTCATTAAACAAACTCACCGTCATATAACCGATACTATTCAATCCAATATCAATGCTGAATAGACGTTGAAGGTTTCTCCCAAACGCAGACCAATATCATTCTCTTATACCCGCGGAATAATTCTGATTTAGAGCTTCCTAAGTAGCAATAAGTTTTCCACGCAAAATATACCGGCGCCTTAATGGAACGGTACTAAGAAACTGGGAGAAAAATATCGTTATTGAAAGGAATCACCGAGGAGACTATCAGAAACGGGAGATATTGCGCGTGTCGCTCGGTCGCGGGTTCGCCTCAGACGAAACGACCAGAAGAGAGAACCATAAGCAGCCATCTTCCGAGCCCTGCCGTGCTTTATCCCAACGTCGTAGCCAATATCGCGTGGAAAGGATACAAACGACTCGAAATAGACCTTGAAAATAGGTTCGGAGCCGATCGCGCAGCCAGGGCGAATAAGCCATCGATATAAATTGCTCCATCCACCGACGCCACTGACGTCGTTGCGTCGTCGTCGATGTTATATCGTCAAACGGAGAAAGGAAAGCCACTCGTGAAAAGTTTCTTAGCAAATGACGTATGCATCGCCAGACCCGTGGTCCTCGGCATGGCGATGCCAGGGTCCCGAACGATGCTCGACCGTGCGGTCTGCGAATCTTTACCGTCGACACCCTCTGTACGCTGGTTTACTGTAACGAGCACCGGGTGGTTTTACTTGTTTCTGTGCTGTTGCTCGTTGGGATTATCGACGATGGAATTGTTGAAAAATCTGTGTGCATAACACGGTTGACTATCGCATTTCCTGGTGCTCCACTTTGCGGGGATTTATAAGCCGAATAAGGTTTGCCAAAATGTCGCGAGTATTCTTCACCCGTTTCGAGCGTATGAAATGGACCAAGCGTTCCAGCGCGAGGCGATAAAACACTTGGAATTCCTACCTAGCCAAATATTAATGCCTCGATTCCAATGATCCTTCGCGGCCTCGTTAACATACTCTCGAGCGACCGACATCCTACGGTAAACAATTTCGGGCGAGAAGAACGAGAGGGCAACGAAGGGAAAATGTATATTCGTGAGTTTCCAATTTGCGGTTGCGGCTGTTAGAGCACGGGATAGAGGATGAAGAAGATCGGAGGTGGTCGGTCGGCATTGGGGTGGTCGAGGTGGAGCAGGAGGTGGCGACGGGTGGTTCGAGGCTCTATTATGGTAATTATATGATAAATACAACAAGGCCTTAGGCGGTGTCTCCTCTCTCCCGAAACCCTCGTTCCACCTTCTGCTTGGGGTTCTCTTTGCTGCCGCGAATCCTCTTCTTCCATCGGTGGCAGGAATCTCGCTCTGCTCACAGCTCCATCTCCACCTTCTTCTCTCTGCTGCCACTTGTCGTCCCTATCTTCCTCTTCCCGCTGCTTCTCTTTCAGATGTTCGCCCCATCTCTCTCTGCCTCTCTGTCTCTCCGTTCCTTCCTTTCACTCGCCTCGACGTTTCTGCACGAGCACCGGCGGTTTCGTTTAAAATACGCCTCCACTCTTGACGGAATGCAATTAATCTTACTCCCTCTCGATCCCGCTTTCTCATAGAGGAGCCCATCGTGAAAGGGATGAGTAACGCGGCTGGAAGAAGTGTTACTGACTTAATGAAGTACGACTTCTGATGCGTGCTACTGTTGGTGTGTGTGCGTGGGAGAAATAGAGGTGGGGAATCGCGGATGGAGAGTGGAGAAAGATATAAATACACAGAGGCGAAAAGAGAAAGGTGCAAAGAGAACGAGTCGGCCGGAAATCCTGACTAAACACCCGCTTTCATTATCGCGCTACGTTTACCCAGCACATCTTTATGGCTAAAGAGGGAGCGAATTAGATAAGTAGGTTACTCTGTTTGCATGAAAGACCGTGGATTCTTTCACTGTTCCTGGCCTTCTTTTTTTTCGTATTTGCTCGCTGCGTGCGCTAATTAGCCGCGAATCCCTACGGTGACGGTCACAAAAGGTGAATGCTTTTTTTATTATCGATCAGCGCATTAAATATATTGTAGATCAAAGCTTCTTTACCGAATAATTAATTATGGAAATGAGCTGCTCCTCATTCTTTCACGTAACATCGCCAGATCCCCAGCTGCGTAATAAATAACGTAAACCCTTATATTTCTCTCCTTAAATATGTAACAGTACCAAACTCTATTTCAACCTGACAAATGTTAGACTAACAACAGCGGCTTTCAACTTTCCAAATTTCCTCCCCTCCACATTTTTATAAATCACCGTTTCTCTAACCACACCTGCCTCGTCAAGCTAACTAACAACAATACCTTCCCCCAATCGTCTCAATCTCCGTCGCGGGCATGATAACTCCTCG
Source organism: Nomada fabriciana (assembly GCA_907165295.1). Taxonomy (NCBI): domain Eukaryota; kingdom Metazoa; phylum Arthropoda; class Insecta; order Hymenoptera; family Apidae; genus Nomada; species Nomada fabriciana. Next base: position 9,517,789 of record OU015695.1, read on the forward strand.
CCTTCAGCTCACCGCCCAGATCTCGATCGCGCAAAGCGTTTCTCGCTACGCCAGCCGCCCCTAAAGTGCCCCAAAGTGAACGAAGCTCGCGGCAGCGTTAAACGCGATCCGTGTACGCGCGTGTAAACTAATATTCGTCCGCTCGCGCGTATACCCGGCCGGAAGCAAGAGAGTCAGACGAATCCGTGGGGCAGATACGCGCTGCGGAATCATTATAAATAGTCATAATTACAACAGTCGCGCGTGCTTAATTCAATTAGGCTGATTAACGTTGTACGCTGCAACTTCTCCCCTGCGTTCGCCCTTCTGCCGGTTGAGCCCAAGCTTCAACCAGCCAGCAAAGACCGTAGAGCTCGAGTTCTGGCTGCTTCTGGGGGTGTGCGCGCGGCCGGGCAGAGCGTGTAAAATATATCCTGTATCCTGGCCAGGATCCCGAGACCACGCCGCGGCACGGTATTATGCTTATGCATAGACAAGTTATAGCCCGGTTAATATGATTATCTCTTCGACGAGAGGCGGGGCGAGTCACGAATAGTGGAGCGGGAAGAGAACGAGGTGCAGAGCACGATGCGTTGCCCGGGATCTGGTTCGCCGCGTCGAACGAACGAGTTAACGCTGTGTGCATGCATTATGTATGCATTATGGGGTATAAAATTCCCATTTCTCCCGTGCACCCTCGCCAGATGTGGACGTTGGCTGATTTTTCTAGCGGCGCGACGCCGGGCGGTGACTTTAGACAGGGTTTCACGAAGTGGCCTCTTGGTTCAAGTATTTTAAGGAATATTCTTTATGGTAAAATGATCAAGTTTGGGCCAATTTTGTTGTGCCGCGAGAAGTTTTGTTGTATTGATTCTGTTCGGGAATTTACATTTGTTTCTTGTTTGTTGATTATGATACTGAGCGTTCTGCAGAGAATAAATGGATAATTGGATAATTATGCCCTGGAAAGGGAGGGTGGAGTGTGGTTAATCCTTTACTTACATAGAGAATCAGCAAGATATGTGTTTTACCATTATATATTAGCGTAAATCTAGAATTATATAATCCAAGTATTATAGTGCAATTTATAAGTGGGGAATGGAATACCTCTCCGTTTTTCAATACGCAACATTAATTATTAGCATGAAATTTAAATGAAGTGTTTTGTCTCCATTAAATCACCCCATGGAATTGCCATAAATTTCATCGTCTCGGTGTACACGCGAAAGTTGTCGAAATTGCAGGAACACGTCAGCTGGCATCGATTCTTTCGGTCGTATAGATTGATCTGCAAGTCAGAACTGAATGAGCAATAAAAAATGGAGGTATTATTAATAGCCAGGAGACTCAGGGCGAAAGAAAAGTAGAAAAAGGAGACACGGAGGGGTTGAGGGAGAGAAAGTGCGAGACGTTGGATTTGTCATGGCACGGATCGAATCCGAATAAATTAGCCCCGTCACGGGAATGCGGGCGAGATATAAAATTTTGAATATGAATGGGCGGTTTTGCATTCGTAATGAGCTCTTATTCTGGAAACAAAGCACAGCTGACGAGAACATATGTAGATGAAGGTATGCCGGGGAACAAGAGAGACATAATGCGACGTAACGTTTGAGGACAATTTTGTGATTGATCTATTCCTTTTATTTTTCTGATAGAAATCTTAAATACTATCTTCTTCGATTACTGTGGCTGTGGGCGTTCCACTTCATCATCCTGTAAATTATATCTTCTTTCAATAAAATTCGGAAGCAGACTTCAAATTAATTGTCTTCGCGATTATATGAGGTTACCGATAGTGCATTGAAACTATGTCAAAGTCAAAATAGTAGGGATAGATCTCCTTCGTACACCTTTTTGATTACATGGATTTCATAATGCTATTTTGTTTGCAACTTTGCAACGAGAAAAGTATATTGACATTAACCATGTAAATAATGAGCACCGTATCAGCGAGGCTTATTTTTACCTATGGATAAAGCATAGTTTACTATGGGATAAAACAGACGTGAGGGTGAAATCGAAAGAGAAGATTGGTAGGACAGAGAACTTGGGGCGAGGACAGAGAACAGATCTCTCATCTCGTCTATCCCTTCTGTTAAACTCATCACCCACCGGTAATTCCATCGATGTTTCAAGCATCGAGGTAAATTCTAAGTGATGTATCCCAGACCATAATCTAACAGAGTGGCGTTTACCGAAAATGTAATTTTATATAATCGATGTAAACGTTTAAATATTGTAGGCATAAAATATTAAAGCATAATAAATTTCCTGACACAACAAATGTTAATATTAATTTCTGAAATTGAGCATTTTTACTTTTGATTCATTGTTTCCGAAAAAGAATTTAAGAAAATGAATTACTGGATAAATTACTCTCAGAATTGTAGCGCAATGATTTCATGCAATGCATAAACGGGTATAATCAAACTCGCTTTACGATATGTTTAGGTGGAGATACAGTAGAATAACTGGATTCTCTGTACACGTGGCGTTGCGCGGAATGTTAGATAACCGAGATTACCGATAACACCGATTCATCTTTGTGTAAATGGGCTAGTCGACATTTAATATCGAATCGTTGAATATTCCGTCAAGTGGACCACGATATTGAATTGGCTGCTGCTTAATTGTAACCTCGCTCGTCGCGAGGGTTCTATTCACTTGTAAACGGCATTTGCATAATTTTTACATTGCCCGCCGTGTAATCGATTTGAATACCGTCGGTGATATCCACTTCCTTCTTTAATCGATTCGAATCCGCACGACTTCTGTCCCTCTTTACACTGATTGTTTTAGTTAGAATTGCTAAGCAATCATTCCGACGAACGAAAATCGATATCAATAATGATCCACGGCAGGGACACATACATAAAACTGGAATGCTTCAATTTTCATGGAAAAATTAAGCTCGCCGAGAATTGCACGAGTTTTCTAACAATTGTGATCGATTGTTGGAAACTCGTGATGTCATGAAACATGAGATAATTAATTTTTCAAGCTCATCATTTAATAAGGGCGATGGTTAGTGACCGAGCCAGACATTTTTTTGCGAAGTTGAATTCTATTGCAAAAAAATTGCGAGGTACCATACGACAGGGAAATACATTTTCACTTCCAGACAAGAATATTTCGATTCACATTTGCAAACATGGTTTCAAATTATTTTCGAATCGCTCTGTCGTAAAAAGATTAAACGCTTCTCAATTTTTCGTTTTTCGGGGCTTGCGACTTTAAAGCGTTGCACTCTGGTCACAGGATGCGTTTGATCTTTGACATGACGCCACTGGACCTGCCGCGATCGACGTTTAAAACCAGAATCGTGGCCATTAATTTTTGTCAAACGTACTAGGACGGACACGAATTCCCTTCCCTTTCATCTACCACTTTTTTTTTATTAAGAACCCCTGCAAATTACATATCTTCTCTTTCGCGTTCCACGTTCAAAGAGAGCCTGGCGCCGTGACGGTTGCGTTTACCATCGTTGACCAGTGAACGACAGCCGAGAAGGCTTAAAAGAAATTACTCGCCGCGCGATTAAACGGGTTTTCGAAGTTCTTTCGAGCACGAATGTCGAGAACGACCGAGGGTGGACAGGATAAAGTGGGCGGCAGTATTACTACTGACCACGGGTGGGAAAAGGGATGGGTTAAAAAATATAGAGGGCCGAAGGGATTGCAGAGCGGAGGGATATTTTTTTCTCTGAAGCCACCAAGCGACGTCGCCTGTCGTCGGCTAATTTAATAAAATTTTTCTTTCCTCTTGTATTAAAAGAGAAAAAGAACCGTGGAAGGACTGCGCAGGGTGGAGTGGGAGAGGGAATTGGAAGGAGAGGAAAAAGGAGGCAACTGGCGACGCATCCACGAGGTGAACCGAGAGAGAAAAGGGGAGGGAAGAAGCGCGGTAAAAAAGTTGTACACCAATTAACGGATTGAAGCTACCATTAGATGCAGGCTGACTTCGAGAGGCCAGCAAGTTGAGTCCTTGAAGGGTTGGACTATCATTAGCGAGCCGCCACTTAAACGGCGATCTCTTCCACGGTCAGAAGGATGAAGTTGAAAAAGCATAGCCAGTCGACCAGTGGCCGACTCGTGCCACTTCCTTCGTCGATTGCCTTTCGATGCAGTCGACCGATCCCGTCGCTAACAGCCCTTTCCCTTCAATCCCTCCTCCTTTATGGAGCTTTGACCACTTTGACGAGTCCGAGTTCGGTTTGAAGCGCGGGCCGATTCAACCGCAATTAGACATTGATGGATTGTTTAAAATGATCGATCGACGAATATTTTCTGGATTGTTTGCTAGAACAAGGAGTCATGCGTGGACTGTGAAGCGTTTACGGTTTAACGCTAGTTCTAACAAGAGGTGTCGAAAGACACTTTTCCAATTTTATCTTTAAATTATTTTCTATGCATAATCATTTGTCCACAACTATTTGGACGACTTTTAGTACAATAGCTGTTAAATTAATTCAGCGATATAATTTTCCTCCAGCTGATCCTGAATATCAAAACATGCACATTTAGTAGCACCTTTGAAATGAGGAAAACTGAATACACAAGGGATGTGAACTGATCACTTTTCACAATGCACCCTGTATACCTTACAAATTATAGTAGGTTGTTAAAGCCTTACTTCTATATTCTATAATAATAATAAAATAGCAACTTCGCTTTGTGTTTTGTTGTTTCTTTAATGTGGCAGGTTTAACAAAAATCAGTGTGTTATTGCTCAGTTGTCAACTGTATCAACACTTCGTTATTGTTAAGTATATTTCGCAATATTTGTTTAGAATACCTCATTATAAAGAAAATACTGCATTTTTGGAAATGCATTATTGCAATAAGAATGTAAAAAGTCCTGTGTAATTACCAGTTCATACATGTACATATGAATATGGTTTTGTGGGAAATTTTCACGTTCATCATGAATGATAAAATCAGGAACAGATTTGTGCAGATGATACGAGCCAATGTAATTTGAAGACGTGCCTATGCTCCCGAACGAACGTAATGTTCAATCTTACGCGACGACAAGACAGTCGAGTCTGCTGACGAAGGATTGACGAGGAGAAGGTGAAACGTGAATGGAGGGTAGGAAATGGCATCACGGGGGTTATCTGGGAATCCTAATGCGTAATGGCTGAGACGATTTTCGATTACTAATAAGCACAGATCTCGGCGGCATTTCCATCATCATTACTTTATTCGTGACGCGAATTAAACTACTGACGCAGATCCAACTTCCTATAGCATACAGTAAATCGCCGCTGTAAAACATTAACAATCGCATTATTGCATTCGAATTTAACTTTGATGTAGTACCAAATATTTTAATATAAAATTCGAGCCATCATAGCTTCTAAATTTCAATTCTGATCACGGTTCAAACTTCTTCTGCCGCATTGCTTCCCTAACCCCCTGTATATTCGTCATTCGCGACGTAATTCTGCCTGACCTCCTGACGGTCAATTAAAATGGACGATGGTGTTTAAATGGCTCGAAATATTTCAGGTATTGGATACACCTTGATTTTTAACTGATTTCGACCCGATTCCAGTCCCAAAATTTCACGCGATACGCTCGAATAGGTGCGTCACACCGTGTCATTCATCAAAGTGTAAGAGCGGCCTGGCGAACAAATACGTCGCCGGGACGTATTAAGCGTACCTGTGGATATGTCGAGATAACGGCGGGTCGATTCGTCCGCTGGTCGAATATGCCATGGGGTGCTTAGAGAACGCATGTCAACCGGCGAACAGAGTGAGGGGTGGATGCAGGGTAAACAGTGGAGGTAAGAGAGAAAGCTCGTCGCCGCGAGCAATGCGATGTCGGCTGCGGAACAAATGGTACGCTCGCGACGGGGCTGGAAATAAAGCGTTCCCGTCGTTCCCCGGTTCTGTGGGCCTGGCCGCGAGGATCGGCGCAGGGATGGGAAAGAAACGAGGAATGAAAAAAATACGCCGCCCTCGATCTCTGTATTGAAAATATAGAATGACACTGCACTGTCGAATCGAGATTCTGAAGCGTTAGTCATAGGGTTTCGACTGGCGGTTTGGTTCGTGGATTTTTTAACGCGACAGATAATTCCCTTGCGGATGGTTCAAGAGGAGAATGTTTTATAATAAGTCGAGGTGCTGTGCAATTGGTAGATTAAATGAGTCGCTTAGCTCAGGAGGTTTGGCTGATGGTTTGGCGAAACAGGAATTTGGTACACATTGTTATAGAACGCCCATGCGTTCATTTATTCTCGTGTAAGAAACGCATAAGTGTAATCACAAATCACGAAAAAGATAATGCCTAATTTTAACAAGAATTCCAGCAGTGTCCAACGCGCAATCGCATAAAATTGAATCAGGGGTAAGTCTAAATCACCGGTTATTTCGAAAAGCACACCATCCAAGTCTATTATACATATTGGTAATTAAGCAAAATACATAAAATGCCATTGAAAAGACATGTATTACACCCCAGAGGAAATGTCTCGTTTTGTTTCTCACTTGACAAGCATTGAGAAACACTACGTAAAAACATATCTTCTCAGCGTATTTTCTCAATCGACAGAAGATTCAATTATTCCTCAATCGGAACAGAATCAACGTCCACTCAAAGCACCCTTCTCGTGAAACAATTAACCAGATTCCTCCAATCGGACATCCAATTTTCATAGGTGTTTTCGCACTCGTCGGCCAGTGGCTCGCTCCTCTTTCCAAACGACTTCACGCATGCTGGACACAACGCGCCCGGCACTCGTTATTCCGGGCCGTTTCTTCGGTCATCACGGATGGAAATATCATCCACGTTCACGGGCCTCTATGGGGAGCGTGCGGGATGAACCGTGTGTGCGTAGACAGGTGCGTGCAGGACCCTCAACAGGTGGTCACTCGTAACCGTGAGGGTTGCGGCACCGCCTGGTGGCTACCCATCCGTCAAGAGCTTTGTGTGCCCTCGTGAACGCCACCGCCGGTGGTCGGTGTGGCCGGTGTGCCCGTCGTCCTTGAAAAAAATCGGCCCTTTTTTTCTTTTCACCCCAGCCACCGTGGAAACGACCCCCGTCCACCGGGCGAGCCCAGAAAGCCACGTTGGATCCTCGTGGCTGTCGTCTCTCGTCGAGTTTCCATGGCTGAAACAACGACTTCGTTAATTAAGACTTCTTTCTGCGAGTAAAAGTGGTCTGCCCCACTCTGCACTCTCACCCTCGGCCAATTTTTTTGCCTCCGAGGATTCCGGGGGCGTGTACCTTTTTTCTGGAAAATACTTTTGTGAGGATTGCTATGTGGTATGTTTATGCATGTATGCATAAAATGTTTACGGTATGGATTAGAGTTGTGTTAGGAATAATGGAACCGATAAGTATCTTGCAGAATTTCGATACAGATATATCGTGTCTGATTTGTAAACAGAGATTTGGTTGTCGATTTTTGTTTTCGAAACTTCGGTAATTGAATCGAGACTCTCGTTTCGAAGAATAATATAACATTAAGGGAAAATTGGGGCAATAATTTCTTCAAGCTTCCGCGATCTGAACTCAATCAGTATTATCTTATAAAAAACCGTCAAGCCCAATGTCTCCTCGATATCCTAACAAAATTGTAATAATAATCTAACCAAGATGAATCACATCAGAATCTATGTAACAAAATCTCGTGCAATTTCCGCAGACCACACCTCGATATACATTCGTCTACATCGACGTAAACGCAAATCGAAGCCATAAATACTAACTGCTGAACCCATAAACAGCGAGCACCCAAAGAAAACCGTAAAACTGTGGCTACCCCCTCGATCACGCTTTGCCGGTTCTCCGCCACAGAGGCAGTACATTTTCAAAACCCGTTTCCTGGGTGTTCCAGCGAAGGAAATCGCGGCGGCAACGCCGTCGGATTCAGAGGCGGTTCTGAAGCTCACCGAATAAGAAAGCTGGGGGTGGGGGAGAGGGCAGAGATCCGGATTTAAGGCGTCGTCCGTGAAAGCCCTCTGGAGGCGGCAGAGACTTGGTCGGGGGTAGTTTAAGAGAAAGAGAAAATGGCAGGGGATGGAAAAGCAGGCAGGAGAACGATGAGGACGAGGACGAGGAGCAGCGGCGTGTTGGAGTGTAAGTGCTAAGATCTCGGAGTGCATTAACATGCCCCGGGGGCAAGCTGAGTACAACCCTTCTTACATCCAGATCTCGAACTGAGACCACCGTGGCTCGAGGTGATGCTGGGGTGCGGGGTTGGCTGAGCTCGGAGAAGAAAGAAGTACGGATACCATGGAGATTCGTACTTAATTGTATTAAAAATCCTTTATCTCTGGCGGAAGCGAGGCGACGGGTCCGTGGAATTCAGCTTTCCGAAATTTTTCTCAATGACGAAGGCTGATTTAATGCGACCAGACGTCGCGAAGTTTCTTTGAATTCCTTTTTTATTATCGCGAACGGAAAGGAAAATTCTTCTACGAGTTTGTGGAAATGCAGTTTGTGATTAGTATCGGGTGGTAAATAGTTTGTTCCTTTTGGTTATTGTACAGCTGAATAGCAAAGGTGGATGGAAGTTTTTCTTTAATGTTGCATTAATTGGTATATTTACATTTATGAACTGGCAGTCTATTATGAACTATTATCTGAAATAATATATAATTCAATCGTTTTTTGCTGCAGAATATTATTGTACGAATCAGTGTATTTTACTATGATTATCGCGGTTAAAATTTTAGAAGCCGAAATATTAACGTTCACTTCGTCAAATCATTCTGGTATGTTCGAACTATTAATATATCTACCACAATTTATTGCACAACCAAACACAAATAGGGCATACTTGAAGAAGTCCGAAGTGAAACATGTCAACAATAAGTCGGACATAATAATTATGTAAAGCTTAACGTATCATTGTACATTTCTCTAATACCTTTTTCCTAAGCTTACATATTACATCGTCTTGCTGCCAAATTTTTATATTACGCATAATTATTTAAATGCGAATTTGAGGTTGCGAGAAATTGTAGGAAGGGTGGCAGGGATTCTTCAACGACGATGCCTGTACCAGCACGTCTTTGCGGTGGTATACGTCTTACATTATTTAGAAGGAGTGGAGAACGAAGATGCCGGGTACTGGCGCATGCTAATCACTCGACCCAGATTGAATAATGAATTAGTATTCTTTTCCTTCTTCGTCGCCACCCTCTAGATTCAGTGGTCGGTCCTCAGTCGAGACGCTGCTACGTGACAGGTTTTTTATTATCTACTGTAAAGACTCTTTTCTTATCCGTCTGTTGGGGCTGCCGGAGCTCGTTAGCCGTATATAGAAGTGACATACCTAATACCCCGTTAGCGTAACAGTATTCAAATTAGAAATAATTTACGGACTTGCAAATCTTTCCTTAATTGGATGTCTTCGTATTTTCTGATTAATTAGTGCTTCTTATTGATAGTTCGGAAAAAAAGTCTTTTCTTTATTTAAAAATCGAACAGATTTATAGAAAATTGAACTAGATAAGCAGTATATAAGTAATAAAATTGATCAAATCGACAAATTGTTATTGCAAGAAGTGTTAAAATGATAGTCTAATATTCTTATTTGTGGATTTACAAATTCTTACCATTCTAAATCTGAATAATGTTCTCTGTAATTATTGCGTTAACATGAAAGTACAATATCGTTCCTGGGCACGCGATAACTATTAAGACAGGCATATCGGATGGAAGAGAGGCACGTTAGCATAATGTCTTTGAGTACACACCATACGTAAAGCGCGTGCACGTGTCTGTGTGTACACAAACGTATACACTGTGGCACCCCGTGCAGTACACCTCCTCGGCACTTTGTGTGCAAATTACGCCCAGGACGAGGACGAAGAAGAGACTCTGGCTTCAGGGATGAAACAGGTCCCTGACGTAACCTCCTTGTACGAGAGTCGAATGAAAATTTAAAGCGAAAGAGTTCTCGTCGCAACCGCAATTCCCTGCCAACGGAGATCCTGATTAAGTCCTTTTTCGATGTTAATATTGATAAAAACTTTTCCAAGCCGGGGGAAAATTGTTAAGACCACGGAGAACAAGGAATATTAAATGAATGGAATTGACAAACACATAGGTCGATGCTGATAGTAATAACGTAGAAGAAAGGAGAATAGATTATATGTCGCGAGGCACAAACTTTCCTAAACCTTTCTATTCCGATTTTCTAAGTAATAGAGTTATCACAATTCCTATTCATTTCAACTAAAATATTGTCAACAAATATTCCTGTTATTCTTTGCCAAGAATATTGGGATTTGAGCATTGCCAATTTCACAAATGTCTGTCATGTAAAAGAATGCTACTGTCGCCCTTACTTTTACCCAGGATCCCACAATGACTTTACTGCATTCGAATAACAACTCGTAGGAGTAAAATGATCCAAATTCTTTGCTGATACAGCGTACTTCGCTGGAAGCTTCGTTCAGTGCTAGTTGCGCGTCGTCACCATTCGTTTTTTTCAGCCGAAGAATTGTCTGTCGTTAGTTAATCCCAGGAAACATTTAAAATATGAAAAGCGATGTAAGATGCAAGGTAAGAAGGGCTGAAAGTGAGAACGAAGTTTTAGCTGGTGGCGTTGTAGGATCTTAAGGGAAGTGGAATAGGAGATTACGGCGAAACCTTGTGCAAGATCTTGAATTAAGTGGGTACACCACCTTGCTTTCTTGTACCTGTCCTCCATGCGCCGTTGTAATTTTCACACTGATTCCGTGAGTAACAGACAAAGGATTCTTATTATTGTTCTTAAGGGATTAGGTCCTCCAATTTTGCGGAAAGCTGTATCCTCCGTCCTATAATAACAGGGACCAACCCTCGCCAGGACGCCGTGGCTATGTTCATCGCCTCTTGTCGATGACTTTACCTATGTGTGATCCTGTACATGGAACATGTTTGCGATGTGAATTCGAGTAAATCCCTTCAGACTACAAATCAGTGTTCGAACACAGCTATCGATGCAGTGAACGTTTATATATAATCTAACAACTATATTCATCTTACAAATATTTTTAAAAAGGAAAGGTGTGAGGTTGAGTGACGAGGTGCAGTAATTCCCTTGACTATCATAGAATTAAATAACAGCGGAACAGCAGAGTAAGATGTCGCAGAAAAAATCAAATAAAATCCCATGTAATATAGGGCGGCAGATAATTGAATATTAGAGCAGAGAACCTCACCTGAAATATAATACACTGCGATGTTTAATAATTATTTTAAAATTCAGCGAAGCTCCGTTTATCTAAATATGTCGTAGAACATGCTGGTTCCGACGACCGAGTAGTTTCGATAATAGAGGCCCAGTAGCTCTCCCCTCTGTATTTATGAGTTTCAATAAGGGATGCTGAAGTTCGAGAAACCGGAGACGAGCCGGTTTGCGCTTTTTATCCATATCGCGTTCAACTGCCCCGATAATAACAGCTCAGCCATGAGCTCGTATATTTGGAATGTATTTACATGCAGAATAATATTTTAATTGTACAGAAATTTTGCACGCATGAAGATCCTTCAAGATGTGCTTGAAAAAATAGAGACACGATTTCTTTGATTTACTTCACAAGGAATATAGCATATTCACGAATATTGTGTTTCATTCCTCCCCACACACTCTCGTTAATGAGGTGGCAGAGCTAAAATGCGGTCTGCAACGCTTTGTCCCTTTCTATCTTAAGTCGCGGCGCCGCGTCGTTACGTTAGAAAACAAGACATTTATAAACAGCCACCGCGAGATTAGATTTGTTAAGATAATGGGCTACACGGTTTAGCCAGGCGTCTCTACTGCGCTCAAAACTATCGCCTCCAAGAGGCTGCAACCGCCGTCTCCTTAATCCTAAATATGAGCCCGGTAGGCAGTTAGACTGTCGGTGTACCCTCGCGCGAGTAATACGCGTCCTAGAGATCCTTCTTTATGAATTCGTACGGGTGAAATGCGGTGCTATAGTTGATGCTTGTTTCAAATCTTATAAATCTTCGTTCCACTGTACCGCGTGTACTCGTTTGTAGAATATAGGGAAAATGTTATGCGCTTACGTACTAGAAATTTTACAAGCGCATTGTCGGCGACAGATGTGAGGCCGAAGTTTTTGCATTCAGTGATGCTCGTATATTTAAAACAGAACATTTTGCACCGATCTGGAACTTAATATGAACGTAGCACAAAGTGAAAAAATCATTATTACAGATGCAATAAGTTCCATGCGTTCGGTACACAATTGCATAATTTAAATTGCTTTTAGCTGCGACTTTGTTGGTTGATATTACTCGCAATTAGTGTTTAGTCATAGCGTTATGGTGCAGTAAACAGTAATATTGCATGGGGTTCTTTTCAGCGAAGAAAACGACAATCCACGGGCAATCAGGATTTATCTTTACGACGACGTTACCAGCCATATTCACCGACGCGTTATTTCGGCATCGGTGAAAAAAACATAATAAAATTTAACGGTCCGTCAGGCTGTGGCATCTCCCGTCCCTAGACGGCCAATAAATATCGGGAACAGAGCGGCTACAAATCTCAAGATAAACACGAGCTCGTATTTTTCTACCCCCTTTTCGGTTTTCTCGTTCTGGCTCTTCTTCGCCATGCGGGTGGGGGAGGGTGAAAAGGGCTCGCCCTTTTTACATTCCTCGTATGAATTATTAGGTGGCCGGACCTAAGGGGTGGACACACCGCGGTATTTAATTTTCACTCCCCATTAAAACAGGACGAATTTTTCCCTAATCGTATCCCTGACGATGAAAGTGCGGTTTGCAGTTTGTCACTGACCCTTCGGTTTGTTATCGATATATTACGCCGGCCGCATTACGCGCTTCCTTAGTTTGATTCGAAAATTGGGCTCGTTGGCTCGAACATAATTAACGATGGTTCATTTCCGACTATGACACACGGTATCGTTGATAGAATTATCGATTAAAGTGGGTCCTGAAGGTGTATAAATTTAGAAATAAAATTTGCTGAATTAATTAGGCTTTAGAAAATGATTAATAAATGAATTTATGAAGTACAAGGTTGCTTGATAATTAATCAAATTATAATACGGTTCCCTTTGCAAATCTCAAATGGGAAACTGCAATATCTTATCAACAAATGAACAGAATATTGTGCTGTGACGATTGCAGAACATAATACAACATACAGAAATATTTCTGCAAAGGTAAGGGAAATATTACTATCAGTTTTCCTTATTCATTTATCAAGAACATTTCAACCAAACATAATCTATCGCAACTAACTCTGGCGTGGAATTTTCTGAACGACGGCACAGGTAGATTGGTGTAGGTGATGCCAATTAAGGCAGACGACGGCGGTGAGCATTGAACTAGAACTAAGGGCGGGCGAATGCCGATGATGTATGTGGTGGAAAATACTGGAGGCAATCTGTCACGCCATCGACGTCTCGCAGGCGCCACCTTCTCCGTTTCCCTATCCTCCCTTCCCGTCCTTTCCTTTCGTACTTCCGCGTGCCAACAAACCGCCTAACAGATCCACAAAATTTATTAAAAATCGCCCCACAAAAGAAATCACGGATAAACTTATTAATTATCAATGTCTAAGATTCCATGGGCTGAGAAATAATCGCGTGGAGTAAAACGTCCTCCCCTTTCCAATGAGCAAAAGGAAAACGTGAATTGAAAAGCAAAGCCGAAGAATACAGCGATCCACGTTGCATCGGCAGACGACTGAGCAGAGTCCAGCGGTAAACGGAATCCGTTCTCTTTGGCCGCACAAAAGGTACGAGGCCGTTGAAGCACCGTCCTTCTTTGGTACCCGGAAGTCGGCGTGGTTCCTCTTTTCCTTCTTCCCTCTGTCACACGCGCCCTTTCCGGCTATACGGCTGATTAAACGCGCAACTACGTAACGTAACGCAAATATCCCAGCTTGCCAGCCATCCCCTTTCCATCGTTCTCATCGTCGACCGTCCCTTGAACTGGCTGCTGAAGAGAGGATGGACTCGTTTCGCTCTCGATTCCACCTTTCGGCTCTCTTTGAATTCCAACCCCGGTCACTTGACGGAAATATTTATCGAGGGTCTTTGCCGAGGCCCCTCGTTGCCCTACTCCTTCGGGCTAGACAGCACGACGACAGGGAGAAGCAGCCTGCTCGTAGCTCGTCCTGCTACCTTTCAGCGACGCGCCTCTATCGGTACATGTCCTTCCTTTTTCTCCCCCTCCTTCCCGCTACACTGTCGCCCTTCTGCTGCCAAGTTCTTTGATCCATTTCATGGAGTTTGTTCGACTCGGATTATTTGCTCTCTTAATTACATTTCGATCCTATCTGCCTCCCTCTCTTTCTCTCGCCGACGTAACGTTCGGATCCACGCTTCGTACAAAATTTTACCGGTTGAATGGTCGATCGACTGTTTCGTGTGTTATTATGCAGATTCGATGCTGATGTATTGAAAGCGGTTATAATGCATTTAACTGTAAGATGATTGGAATGGAATACGCTGTTCGTTGCTCACGACGTACATAATAATATTAATAATTAATAGAAAAGAAGGATAAGATTGTTAATTATAATTGAACGATGTCTTTTTAGTATATTTTATGACATTCACTTTTTGCGAACCTGTAGAATCAAAAAAATCGCCTCCCTGTGTTTGCACAGCATTAAAATTGTAAAATTTTTGACGCCTTTTGAGATTGTTCTCAAATGAAGTAAAATATTTTAATACATTATACTGCGAAAGGTAAAGGAACATTTTCAACAAACCAGAGTCCGCGGTGTCTTTAATTAAACAGAGAAAAATGTAATGTAAACCGAAAACTAGTCGGGGTTGCGGGGACTCCCTGTAGCTTCCCAGCCGCAGGGGTTGCTCGTCCCGGCGACCATAGAGGGTGGAACAAAGGAAGTTATCGTCGCGGAATTTTTATAGCGCGGAGAGAAAGAAATGTAAATCAGGTTTTGGTTCGTCTTTGCGGTAAGATGAAGAGAACGGGAGGGAAGGAACTCGAGACTGTCGCCGGCTTACCGTGGATCGGAAGTGTTGTCGTATAAAACTGAATTAACTGTGCTCCTTCTCCTCCCCTCGCGTACGTATTTCTGTCTTATTTATTATAAATATAATCCTGCCGTTCCCATTCTTCCCGTTCCTGCCTGTGCAGTGCTTTACATTTATATCTGTATTTTAAAATTGAAATACTTCTTTCGTATGGTCTAGACACATCTTCTCAATGTGGAATAATTTGTGTCGCAGTAAAGAGCAAGACACATCTGTGGAGCTGTGTGGAGAAATGTTTCGTATGAAATTAGATTTCTGAAAAGTAAATGGCGAGATCGCTTCAAGTAAATTTGTTGAATATTCACATACGTACTGCGCGTCTGACCACAAACGACCAAATCTACTTGCCCGTCACTAATTTCATAGTTTCATTTCCCTTTGTTTCTTTATCATATTTCTGCAAGAGCTCAACGCTTTTTTGGCTGCTTATTACACAAGCCACGATGTACATATAGTATTATAGTAACGTTAATAATTTTCAATAATTAGTTGAAAATTAAATCACAATGGCACGCTATTTCTGTTTGCAACAATACCTCTCGTACTTTAATTCTAACAACGGGCAAAATGAGGCAAAAATTCTCAGCAGAAAAAAAACTGCTTTATTGCCCAATAGTAATTCTCGATTATCGTCTGAGATCAGAGATATTATTCGAACATTTTCACGACAGTTTTCGCAGCCACCCCGGCAAGCGTCGCAAAAGACAGTAACAGTGCGATGATCCGCAACTTTATACGTTCCTGATAATCTAGCAGAGAGCACCCGAAACGGTTACTCGCGGTGGTTGTCGGGATTTATGAAATGGCAATAAAATTTATATGACTCGGTGGCTCGTTAGGGGCGCGGTTCGCTCGTTCAGATTGATGTCGGCGCGAGTCTGGTCCACTCGCCCGGGGCTGCGTTTGTTTCTCTCTACGATTGTCGTAGAACGGTCTACTGCCATTATTAATCCCTTGGAAATCGCGGGAGAGCTTCAGTCATCGTTCACGGGCGAAAAATATGGCAGTAATATTTCTTTGGAAAGCGTGGGTTGGGGTGGAAGTCGCTCAATTTCGACTGAATTTGTCAGCTCACGCTGATCGCTATTATGATTGTCCATTGGCCTCTCGATTAGACGGATCGCTGTGATCGAGAATTTTATTTACGCATTTATTTACTGGTTCCATGAAGGTATGGCGATTACATTAACATCCTAGTTACATCAAATTATAGGCCCCCTGAAACAATTACTACATTTGAGTGAAATATATACGCTACATTCGTAACATAATTGTAATGTACGTACTCAAAATAATAATGCAATAAAGTTCCCATAGCATTGAAATTGATAATCTGTCGGGAAATATGGGTGTTACCCCCGAGTATAAATTCTCGGTATCCATTCCCTAAGACAGGTCTAAGAAAAAGAATTATTTCCTTCGCGTTTCGTTTCGAGTAGCAAAAGGAAGATAAGGGAAAAAGGGTGCTTTCGATGAGTCACTTGTACAGTAAATCACGCGTATGCTCTGTCGAGCATGATGCCTCGAGGACATATCTGCTCTACCTGTTGCTCAATTCCCCATCGACGACAGCAAGGATCGTGCAAAGAATTGGAAAGGTGCACGGAGGAATGTTTCTTCTGTATTTTTCCATTGTATCGTGCGAATAATTTTATCAAGCGAATCATACTCGCAGTTAGTCAAGTACTGCTTAAATTCGAGTTTTGTATCAGTGAGAATTATTCTTACGTGAGAATCAAATAGCACGACTCTATAGAATGATGTGAAACATGTTCAATGCTGCTGCAGTGTGTTTGAATCCTAAGAATCAAAAGCTTTATTATTACTTAGTACATGCTGATTACAGAATCAATTTTTTACGAGTTATAAAGAGTAACAAACTTGTAGAGGGAGATGAAAAAAGTATAATTATAACAGCTTGCTATTTGACTTTTGTTTTTAGGTGGATGATCGAGTTAGGTCTCCAGGTACATCAAGATGTCTAACCACCGCTATGTCAATATCTATTTCACCATCGAGCCCTGAGGAACCTGTCACGCTGTAAGCAAAACTTTATCTTTAATCTATTGAGGCATTGACAAGTCACATTTCATATCACGAGAGGTATTTTTTGATCCGAAACATTTTTACTTAGAAGATGAAGTTCCAAATGTTCTTAATCAATGAAATGGGTTGTTGAAACTGGCACTCAAATATTGGTAATTATAACTACAAAAAACGAAACATAACCATTACGAAACATTTGAACTATAGCATGGTTACAGTTAGAAATTACAAGAATGTGATATCATTAAGATTTGTTGCAACACGGTGCTTAAGAAAAATCTTAATGATTTATTAAATGCCTATAATACTCCCCTCACTAATTGTCATTATCGATTACACTATTGGAAAACCGCAATTCTGAAAGCCCATAAAAGTTCATATTATAGGAAATATTTTATCCCTGAAAACACTCCATATTTTTATATATATAATGTTCATTCCATTTACTCGTTTCATTTAGACATTCGTTCAATTAAATCCAGCGATATTCTAATCCGCCATATGGAAATTTGAACGCACAATGCCATACATCGTCACAAATTCACAAAGATGGTTGCTCGCAATCGGCGGCGCCCTTTAACCATCGAAAAAGCCACTCAGACAAATTAGTCCCCGGTCGTTTCTCTCTTCTGCTCGCGAAAGAACGTTTCCACGTAGTTGTAGACCGCCGGCATTTGGGGCCTGCTCGTTCTTACGCGGGCCACAGCTCGGCCTGGTATCGGTGTCGCGGCACGCCGAGGGCGACGATATTTATGCCAGTTTTTTATTGCGCTCTAGCCCGAGAGCAGAATGGAAACAATATGTCACCGGCGGTAAGGGGTGAAACCGGTGTACGAAGTTCTTGTAGGTGGCCCTGGTCTGCCGGCACCTAACGTTAATACTAACGCCTCCGCCGTGACTGCGCCCCACGCTCGACGTCATGATTTTAAATGAACAACCCCCATCTCACCCTGTCACGCGCCACCATCCTAGGAAAGGGTGGATCGAGCGTGCAAGGCGAGCAGCTCGTTTTGAAATCGATTGTGATACATTCTGGTAAGGTAGATGGCAACTAATGCTCCATTTCAAAGTAGAAAGCACTGCGAAGTTACTGCTCTGCTTTAGAGCGATAGGGTGATAATCAGTGAAGTCAGATTTCATTGAAATTTAAGCCAATTAATTCGATAGGTTTTTCGTCCGGAATTGAAATTTGTATTGTCCTTGACAATGTTTAGTGTGATTATTTCAGTGCTTCGTTAGTGAGTTGCTGGTGGAAAAACCAGTTCGTGTATTCGTATTTTGGAAAAGTGTATTTACATAGTGCTCTTTGGGACTAAAACTTTTCGTACAAAATAGTTTCTGGGCGGTATGGAGCAGTCTTTAAAATTCTATTATTTTCGAGCAGTTCCCGCGTAATGTTACCGACTTCGTTGGTCCATGAAATTTAAATCTCCGTGGGTTCTGGCTGTTATGCCTATGAAGTACGTCTGTGAAGAAAAGAAAAAAAAATGCCTCGGGTCTCAAGAGTCATCGGATAAGTGCATATCGATTTCTGCCGATCGCCAAGGGTTGGACGGTGGTGAGATCGAGGCGAATGGGAAAAAAAGAAGGCGGTAAAAAGGGCAAAGGCTATAAGTAACGGACCGTCTGGTGGAAAGCGCTCGAGGGCGAACAGTGATTTAGAGAAATTAAAACTTTAATTCATGTTCGAGTTCGCGGGGGGTGTGCCCTACCCCTCGTTTTCTCTGACTCTCTACCCATACCTACTCAGTCCGTGGCATTCCGAATCTCCCCTGTTGATCGACCAGAGTTCACTCCACGCGTAAATTGACGTACGGTTGCGACAAAATTGTTCTTCATTTTGATACTGTTATACTTTTTTAATCCACAATTAAAAAATAAGATGTATAGAAAACCTGCTGTATATCTTATTATTATTATTATTATTATTATTATATGTCTTCGTAACTTTTAATTACTGTAATATATGTTTCATTTTAAATCAATCAATAACTTTGATACGTCGGAAAACGATTTATCTAGCACAAGTACATACATACATTTCCTTTCACGCGAAATCTACGAGTCAGCAGTTTCGATAAAAACGAATGGGATCGGTAGCAGAGGGTAAGGAAGCAACAAATATTCCAAATCCGATAAACCGTGTCCGCATAGTGGACACAATTATTGTTGTCCTGATTTAAGGGCGGCACGGATTTTAAAGAACGACCATGCTGGATGGCTCTACATGACCCTATTTGCACAGGGGATGGATAAAAATTCAGTATCATCCAATAAAGCTGCGCCCAATACATTCAAACCACCTACACGCTGCTGGACAGACGTCCATTGTCATAAAAGCCCCTCGAAAGGCTCGAATCTTTTTTTTATTGACAGAACCGTTCGAATGGCTGACCATAATAGTAGTATCTGACCGATGAAAACATACCGTACGCAAACGTTTGCAACTACTTTATAAGCACAAATTTAATTAAAAAAATGTTACCATAAAACATTCTGCATATATTCTAGTCGAAAATCTACAGAAACAAAACGACTCTTTTCATCCATAGTATTCGTTAGAACTAATGCGGGCGTCATTAATTTTCAACAGAAATGTTGTAACTGAAAATTGTAGTTCAAGGATCAATACGAAGCTGTTTTAAAAATTTACAAAGTTTAAAAAACGTGCATAAACGCGACGTCGTATAACAGGCAAAGCCAAAAGTAATGAAAGCTGCTACAGCAGCAAAGGAACAAACCCGACACATCGCTGTAAATCAGAATTTCGAAAAGATGCTTCTGCAACTTTCACGAGCCACCATATGGGATACGGAATATGAGAAAAGGAGTCGCCCTTTATTTTCCTCTCCTTTCGTTGCCCGCTGTCCCTTTCGTCGAACTCTCTCCTACTATCCCTCTTGTCTCTTTCTCTATCGCTTTGCCTATCTTCCTCTCTCACCCTGGCTGTGTACTCTCCTTGATGGTATTCGGGACGACCTCCGTCTCCAATAAATTCCCATCACCATCCTCAGGTACGCCTTCGCAAAGTAAATCATACTATAAGTGAATCCGAATTGAATTCAATGAGTAAATATGGCGGTCGAATAATGAAAGGCAACCGACGTAACGTTCCTCCCGAAAGAGGGATTTCACTCGATGGAAATTATTTCCACGCGTAACAGCTTGACCCGTGTAATTATACGGAAATTCTGATAACAATTTGCGCGATAATATTTCGTCTCGGGGCTCTGTTATATTACGCCCGCGTGTCGTAATTGTTTACTGCGTGGCTAACGTCACGATTAATTATAAACTTATAATCGCGGACGCAACCCCGATCATTTAACTTTCAAACTAAGGTGTAATTTCGTGCACAGCTTCAAATAACCATAGTTGCAATTTAATTAACTTCCTCGGGGTTTAAGTATCTCATTGGTACAGCCTTTTGTAGACGTCGACCGAGAAACATAAATATGAATATCTGTTTGCGCAACGTTAATAAATCCCCGATGACCGTGGTTAACGAAAAATCAGTAAAGCTCAAGTCCTTTCATTCAGGACCCTTCATCAAAATCCTCTTTCAAGATGAAAACAATTTCATGCAAAAACATGCATCGAGATGACTGAAATTTCATGTTGCTAATTTAAAAGCAATTCTCCGTCTTCTATGTGTCGGTCCTCCCTCGCCCCTTGTTGGGCCATCTTTCACGGCACATCATCGAGGAGCAATACATGTAAATCGTCTGGCGCACAATGGCTGGCCCATACGTGTATATACGTGTGTGCAGACTCCAGTCAAGAAGCGGCGGCTGGCTGAAAATGCATAAATACATGAACCACGGCGAAACTACGAACGAAAGAGGGACAGGGACAAGCTTGGCCCGCATATGCCCCGAGCGGATTGTACTTCCTAGAGGCGTAATAACGCGTGGATAGCAGCTCTCTTCTCGCGAAAATGTGCCCTTTCGGAATGTCATGACTTCCACCCTCGAAAAAATACTACGATTTCGACCTAGACCGCCAGGGAACGAATGAAAAATAAAAGAGGATTCCATTTCATTCAGATTCTTGCGGATTGCGTGAACGAGGGAAGAACTGTTAATACCTATTTACACAATATATGTTTCTGTACAGTATACGAACTTACACGCTCTGTGTGATTTTTTTCGTTTTGGAGGGACTGATCGAATTATTAGAGTCTTATGCTGTTTTTTTTTTTATGCGAGGCGCACGGAATTTTCAGGGTGAGAAAAGTTCAAACGAGACCGGTATTTTGTCGGGTTGTTTGAGCAGGTGTACACGGAAAACCCCGCGAGCTTAATGCTTCTTTTGTTCGTTTATATGCTACGTTACGATTGTTTCATTATCCTTTTTTAATAGTCCGTGTACTGCGAAGAAGAACAACAGTAATGAAGGGAAGACAAGGGCAGGGAAAAAATTAAATTTTATACGGGATACTAAAAAGGTGGTAACACCAAATTTTTCCGTCGCGAAATTAAAAAACTATAGCAGGCAGGATAAAGGTACAAGACTCTCGCAGAGAGCGAGGTCAAGGAATATTCCGGTCCGGTGATAGACGGACCTTCGCCGCAACAATTTTCGCGGCGACGTAATTAACCCTGAAAGTATGTGAAACATCTCAAGAAACACGCTGACCACATTAATCTTGCCAGTGCGTTCGGGCATACTTTAACCAACGTCGACGGCCGCGTCTCGCCGTTCCACGTAAATAACCCAAAACATGATATACAACGCACTAACTTTGTTCAGACGGGGGTCCGCGGTCGCTGAGAAATTTCTCCGAGGTCCACTTCCTTCGACGTACGTAGAAAACGGACAACTAACACTCACAAGTATATTAAACTAATAAAATGTCACCACATTTCAATAACATCATTTCTAATTCAGTTACGATTCAAGCAAGTTGATGAACAATTTTCTCATTGTTTGTTCAGTTTCATAAGTAAAAAGTGGCACCAATTGAAAAATAGTACAACTTCGATAAATTTTCACAGCAGTTATGCATACGTAAATTGTTCATCTACCTTGGCTTATATTTAATTTGGAACGGGCTATAAAATCAGCGTCACGGTGTCTTTAAAATATTCCGAAATAATGTTTTTGGACTTGTCCCTACTGTAGCTGACTCAAATATTAAATATGAGTCATGCGTGGCGACAAGATTACAGGCATTAGAGAGACGAGATTCGCGTTCCTGCATTACTGTCACGCGAGTAATTACGCAACGGAGAACGGAAGGGGGCGAAGGAGGAACGGAGAGCCGAGCAACACAGCCACGCGGAGACGACAAGGCATTCGGAAGGGTTGCTGACTGGAGTGTTGCTGTTGCTTTGCGTCGACGTCGCTGGCTGAACTTCTCCGAGCCAGCGTTGCGCGATTTGCAGGCAACAGGAGAAACCAGAGCTAATAAAAGCCCACAATTACCTCCGGTTCGAGCCATTTGTCTTGACGGGCGTCTCATGCCCGATATAATTCACCCTGGCAACAACACATTGTTGCCTAATGAGGTGTAAAACATTCCGAGATATCTGGCTGTCTGGTTGCAGGGCTGTCCCCGTTTACGGCACGCTGGTCCGCGATACCATAGTCGCTCCACTATCCATAATATTCTTATATTAGTCGACTACCATTTACCCCTGGAGCTGGACGAATGAACTATCGAGCACGATCTTTCAGTTCGCTCTGGCTCACAAATTATTTTACCCCGATGAGAAAGCGACAATATTTCTTTGGATCGGTTCTAGTAGACTGACGATTCGTCTGATTGGATGGAGCAATGTACGGGACTCTGCGAAGTACGGAAATTAATCCTGCGTTAAATGTTTCGATGGACATATTTGCGTCGTAATGTGACGTAAGAATGTGAGCGTTTTGTTCCTCTAAATGATCCTGGTTTGGCTTTGTGTTCCAAATATACTTTAAGTGCAAACAGTTTTTAGTGGAAACCAAAGTAGATTGTGGCGTTATTTGTCAGACAGCCTCCTTTAAAATAATATACTACATGTTTGTAATATATGTAAACGAGTATGCGTGAAATATTTCCGCAATTTCGAAGTTACACTGAAAAGCATGCTCGTCCGTCCCGTATCACAGAGCATAAACACAAGCATACGCTGAAGGAAGCTGCTCAGTCGATTCGATTTAGCGAAGGTACGTGCTACGTGCCCTTTTCACTCAATCAAGGACCACCCCGCCACCCTTTTGTCTTTACTTTCTCTGGCTGGCAGTGATTTGCTGCGATAAAGCTGCATCGACAGGCGACGCACGTGTATCGCGTGTCTTATAGAGAACTAGCTGCCGGCCAGGCCCTTTCCAGAACGTAGTCGAGGAAAAGGGCGAAGAAGGTTATGATATATTTGTAATCACGTTACTCGATACGTGCCCTTCCGTTACAACTGCTCCCGGTAACAAACTGCCTGCGGACCTTTTTTTCACTTTATGGCCGTGTACGATCGCGTAGAACACTCCGAGGCGCACGGAACAAGAGAGCGCCGAATTCTCCGCGTGTCGCGTGTATTTATGGGTGAAAAAGAGAGACGTCGTAAACGAGATTTGTACGCGACTTGATAGTGAGAGAGGCCCAGGGAATCGTTTGTATTATTTTATTCACGAATCAAAAATTACCACCCACGTGTCTGACACAGACCTCCAAACCTACTTACGGTGCACTCAAATAATTCAAGTAGAAAGGCAAAAGAATAGCATATTGGCGATCGAGTGTTTCAAGGAATGATCGTTCCATTTATACGCGGGCCACCTCAATGAAAAACTTGAATAAAACCGAAAGTTGTCACGGGACAACGTTCAAATTCATCGACGTACAGGGCTGCACATATTTTCGGCCGAGAAGGCACGACGAAAGGGGCTGTCAAGTTTTAAGAGCCACCATCAGTGCAAGCCCATGAGGCCAGAGAAATTGCATCGTAATCCAAGAACACCGCGAGTCGGACCGGTTTTTGGAGAGGCAATTCCAACAAGCCGTAACAATCTAGCAACGGCGTCGACGGAGGCATATTATTATGGCCGTAGCCCGGACAGTTTATTTCAGGTTCGTTTCAGGATTTACTGCGCTTCGCGCTCTTGCCGGTAAGAACTCTTCCTGGCTGACGTTAGTTTTCACCGCATTTCCCGGGCAGATGCTGCTCAGACTTATCTTGGTCGACATAATGAAATTGTCAATCACAAGTTAGCTGTTAGCCGGTGATAGAAGCAACTTCAAATATTAATTTAGGTGCTTCATGCTATGGCAGAGTCATTAAAACTGCCTGCATGTAGGTACCTACACAAGGTAAACCACGAAGCGTCATCGGATCAGATTATTCCCTTGTTAGCGGGTCGGTCGCACATTTCTTTATTTGATATAACATCTTTAAAAGTAGAGCTTTATGATTATTATTTTAAATTTGTTATATGAAAAACTGAAGGTTGAAGCTCTCATTAAACCATCATACATCACATAAACAAATTTTCGATCAATTAACATATAATAGAAATTAAATATTTTATTATTGTTAAAGAACGCGGCTGTAAAATGTAGAATATAATGAATGCAGAAATATTAGGATATTAACCACCCCCACGTTAAATTGTCCACGAAAATCGGGCTTTAAGTGGCGAAAATTCCATGTTTCAATTCCTGTTTTGTTCTGTTGTATATTACACGTCGAATTCTCAGCAATAGAATTTAAATGTTTTATATAATTTTGCACTGTAGCCAATTCCAATTAGAAGTATGTGAATATTTTACGTAAGATTCGTGTCTATACATTATTTCTACAAGCATTAAGAAGGATACACGTACCGGTACTTGTCACTATGACATTATCGATCCAATGCCTCGGTCCGTCGTCAGTTGGTCCGAGTACGGACCCTTCTTACTATCCCCCTTCCACCTTCACCCTTCTCTGTACATACCCGACTTTGAAGCCCCCTCTCTGCAACCCTTTAGGGTCGCGTTCCTCGCAGATATCAGTGTGAAACTTTCAGGAACATCCTTCCTGATTTCCGTTCGCTAGAACCGTGTATACATATTCTATTGGGATACATGTTAACCCTATTGCCATACAATTATACCAGTTTAAAAAAAAATATTTTGTATTGATACGAGTCATTTCTGCCGTCAGTATTACCGAAAATAATAACTCTATTGATCACCCAACCTGAGATACTTCTCCCCTCAAGAAGTACGGTATAGTTGCGACTTTCTACATTATGTTGCCTAATTACACACTTGTTTTATACGACAATAAAAAGTGTACATTTGTTTTATCCCCACTGCATTTACTCCCACGAAATCACTAGTCGCCATCGCCCATTCGGATAGTAAAAGAAAGAAAAAAAAATAGCAGAGATATAAATTGGCGAAAGGAAGCAACGACTGGACCGAGTTCCTGAGAACAACGTCGACATCGGTGGCGGCGTCGACGTAACTGCGAGAATTTGCGCTCGCCTACCCCAGCCTCACTATAAATCAGTTGAAATTTGTTATGCGCGGCACGCAGATGGTTTTGTTATATGAAAATATGTGCCGCGTAGGGATGGTATAAGTATCCCTCGGTAAAACACATCCCTTATACCCCACACCCTCGCCCGGCTCGTCTCGCCCCGCTCCTTACCCCAGACAGGCCTGAGGCGTCATGCTGTTTTGCGCTCTCTTTAATTACGCCCTGAAACCGGGACGCGTGACGTATTGCCGTGTGCTGAAAGGGACAAAAAAGGCGACCTCCACCTTGGATCTAACGCGTGGTTTCGTTAGCCTGAGCGGAAATCACTGGACCACCTTGTGGCAGAAGGAAACGAATGCCCCGGTTGTGCACATTAGACACCACGTGCAGTCCAAAAACCGAATGAGAATTAAAGGGTTATTAAAAATTAAATAACTGTGAACCCATTGATAATGCAATTCCAGATACGCAAACAAGGATTCCATTATTCCTAAATTACAAGCAGCACAAAATAGTCGAAGGACGAGTGCAACAAGCAGCACGAATTTACGATAGACATCATCGAAATCGTTTCAGCCAGCGTAGGAACACTTAAAACTTCCAAAAATTTGGGGGACATATTTCTCACTTACAGCCGGGCACACTTAAGGCAGCCAGTTGTAAACTCGACGGAACAGGACAACGATGTAAGGCGCTTCTTAGACGGGTGAACAGAGTCCAGCGCCGAAGGAGGAGCCACTTAAAACGTTAGCCCTGGCAGCGCTAAATATTTGATCAGAATTCGATTGCTTTAAGACGTCAGTCTACTAGCTGGGCAGGGGGAGGACTGGCGCGGATACGAGATGAAAAGAAAGAGAAGAAAGCGAAGTGGTTGACGTAAGGGTGGATAGTTGGCAAAGGGACGAGAGCTATTCCCCGGAGCCGGAACGATGTCCGAATCGGGCAGCTGTCCCAGTCACAGCGTTCTTTTTCCGCTTGCACTGATACCACGACACAAGTACGCTTTAAAATAGTCCCCTCGTCCCTCGCTTTGAAAGCGGCTCGACAGAGAATAGCGGCAGCATCGTCGGATCCCCTTGGAAATAAAGCCAATTCGTTAGGTTTCTCGTGCGGGAATCGTGTTCAGTAGAATGCCACCGTCGTTGGTCAGACAATGGTGCGCGGCACCGGTCCTGCTTCGTTAAATAAGAGTTCGAGGTATTTTTGTTAGGGTTTCGGAGTTTTCTGCTGCTTCGGATTAATATTTTTGAACGAAGAATTTTTGTCATTTTATATGGATTAAATAATGGAAGCATTATATTCCGAACGCAAGTTGATCGAAGATATGGTGACAAGTATTAACTAGCCAATAATATATTAAGTTCTGAAAGCACCGAAGAATTTATGTACTATATTACTCAATATAATGTGTACCCGGGCAACGTCTTTATATGTCATTAAATTTCAAGGAAGAACAATTTCAGGTACCCATAAGTATTCGTAGCGCGATAAAAATTAATATTTAGCGATAATTGTCATCTAATCTCTTAACAAAATGCTCATGGTTTTACTAAATGCAATAAGTAACCTTTCCACTTTTATTAATTTTGCAATCGTAACTATAATATCTTATAAAAATAAATTTGTGAAAACAAATTGCTTAAGTCTGTCGGCGTTGCTACGCTGTCACGCTGTACTTTCATTCAGTGTTTAAGAAAGCGGAGGGAAACTCGAAGAGTCTGAGTCGCAAAACTCACGCGAATCCACGTGGTGCCAAGTGGGGTGCATTAGCCAAGTTCCCCATTATCCACGCGTGAGAGACCCCTAAATTATCCGGCATTCGCCTAGCACCGACCTCTCTCATCCCTGAACGTCGGCGAGAAAAAGATGTACGAGTTCCTTTCGCGAGAACACCCTCTTTGGGCGTTAAGGCACACTAGGTGCGACGAAAATGATTCTGATTTCATGGTGCACAGAAACAAGTTAAATAGTTGTACAACATAATAATTTCGTTTCAATAAACATTTCACCTATTTACCTAAATATGCTACTACTTCTTTGCAATGGTAGTACTTTGTCAATTATTATAAACTTTGTAGTGTCGTAGTGCTTTTTCACTGAACTGTTTCTGACACTGCCATTTTATAATCATTTTGGAATCAATCCTTAGAGACATTTAACCCCAAGTACCGCTAAGAGCGCCGTGATCCGACGGTGGTTTATCTAATTGAAATTGTCGAAGACTCGAAGAAGCACGCCAGGGCCATAGCGAAGCAACGATGAAAGACGAGCAGAGATGATGGAGGGGGAAAGTGTGAGAGACAGAGAATGTACCTGAAGAACCATCATCGGTAAGGTGGAGGGCGGTGTGTAAGTTTGGGCTATCTCTGAAAGCACAGTTCCAAGGAGGCTGCTGTAGACTCTAGTGACGTGACGTCGTCTAATACTCTAATCCCTTCTGAGAAGGCACCATCGTCCGCTTTGCAGCCTCGTGTTTCTGGGTAACCATCTCCTCTGCTACGAACGGCACTTGCTAATTAATTGACGAGTACGGATTTTGAGGTGTCGAGAATCTTCATGTCTGCTGAGAAGGTGGACTGTTATCAGCTGTCCCAGACAAAACGCCAAGCGTGTCGCAATTTAAACCTTGTCAAGCACCTGCGCCTTTCTTGTACAGAGCTTTTCCATGATTTTTAAGAGTAACATATGTATCAACAATGTTACATATAATTAAGAAACATTCAGGTAGAATTGAAAAGGAATGGAACATGTTTGATTTATGTTCGTTTATGTGTCCAGACATTTTGCAATTTTCAAAGTATTCATTGTCGAACAGCAATTAGAGTACAATAACATTCCAATATCAACTTCATAATCGTAACATTTCTGGAACTTTAATTTCAGCTGTTTAATTTTGCAAAATTAGCAGTCTGAATTATTTTAAAAGAATTCTGATGTACAGATCCATGTCAAATGGAATTCGGAAAAAGACACACAAGTAAGACAAGCAAAGAGTATTCAACTATAATACAACAATTACCAATTAAAGAAGAACAAAAATAAAGTATAGCTAAGAATAATACGATGCGCTTGTCTCGTAACACCGATTTTCTATGAATGCTTCTGGCAGCCACTTATTGCAAATAAACTACTACGCATTTATTCCCCTCATTGTCAATAAAGTCCCCGAGTTTTCGTGAAACTCTTTGCCCAACCCCGCGTGTGTTTCCACCACGATCAAAAAGCTACAACTGTAGCGCCGACTCGCGAGGAACACAGAGACTTTAACAGCGAACGTGACATTTTCCTCGGTCGCGAAAACGAAACCAATCTTTACGCGGTACCACGTCGGCGGACGTAGGTACTCGGGCCAGGATAAGGGCTGCTTTCTAATTATTCCCCACAGGCCATAAGGGATGACACGTAATTGGAGGGTGGACGAGGAAGCATTGATCCCTAACTGGAAGGGATTCAAGCTCTTCCTTGCTCCACTTCAGCCAGCTTCCTCTATCTACCTCCCTCTCTCTCTCTATTTCTCTCTTTCACTCTCTCGTTCAGCTCTAGAACTCTCGAACACAGAGTGCTGGACCAATGAGCATTGGCCGGCAAAGAAAAGTGATAATGTCTTAAGCCGTCGGTGCGATTTAACTTCCGATTTTAGTCGAGGAGGGCACATTCTCTTCCGGCGGTCCTTTCTAGGAGTTCGTTGCTCTAAACTCTCCCAGCTTCCCGTGGTCTGAGGAGGGTTTAGGGTTTAAGGAAAGCCCTCTCACTCTCGAGATCCTTGGAAGCTCCCGCTAAGCGCTCGCGCTGATCCTGCTCTTCTTCTTCTTCCTGTACCATCTCTCGGAACCTGGGTTTATCTAATTCGAGTTGTAGCTTCCTGTTATCGTTGCAAACCGTACGAGCTGGACGACTTAAGGGCTGGCAGCCGATTGAAAATTTACTCTTTCGCTTCAAACGATCGGAAAACGTACTGGGCCTAGGCTGGGAGGATCTTTTAGCCGTTGGCGAGAAATGTGCACACTAGTTCTTGTTACATAACGGATCGATAAATGTCGCCCAAAGATAGCTACATGTGAATCTGGCTGCAGCTACGCTTCGGTCAACAATAAGATATTCGTTAATTTGAGATAACGTTTATTGTTGCACTTGCGTCAGATTGCAAAACTTGCGGAAGGTAAATGGAAATCTGGCACCCCTTGTATAAATTATTGATGGATCGAATTGAATGCAACGCTTGAAATGGGAAGGTAATTTGTCATAGATTGCCACTTTCTACTCTATTCGAGATTGACGGCACAAAAATATCAGGAAGTCATTATATTTATTGATTGTCTACATGCTACGTACATTTTTGCCTGCCGCAGTGCATGTTTTCAGTAACATGAATTTGAATCCTACATACAGCGCCGTGTATTATAAGCACCAACTGATAAGACCGTGCCGTATTTTTCGTCGTCCCATTAACTCACCCACTAAACGCGAGCGAATACACAAGCATTTCGTTTCCAATCTGACGCCTAACGTTCGTGTAACCAAAAGTAAATGTAACGATGATCACGTAGAGCCGCCGCGTTTTCGCAATTTAATTCTAATTGAATTCGGCGTTGCTCGTTACGCGAGGCACTCCTAGCTGAATGTGAAAAAGACGGGAGGTCTCTGGCCGGGGACCAGCGTTGCCAGGACTCTTAAGGCAGCAAAAGAGAACCAGGTAGCACAGGTACGCGTAGGTCGTGGCGAGACAGATGAGAGTTGGGTGGTGGAAGTTAAGATGTGGGCGAATATAAGCGACCGAAGGTGTACCGGCGCACGTAGCCCAACACACTGAACAGACTGGTGGGCATCCAGGGGTCGTGTTCCCTACTCTCTGCTTTGGGGGTGGTGAGGTGAGTAACGGGGTATGTGCTGAGAGGCCGGGAATCGCGTTCCAGCTAAAGCTTAAAGGGGGTGGACAGTGCGCAGAACCCGCCCCCACTTTTCGCGACGAAGCAGAAGCTGCCAGTTGCTCGCGCAAGCCTTCATCCCCTCCGTGCACGCTGGAAGATCGCCACCCCCGAACGAACTTAAACATAGCACACAGTAGCTCGCGAGCACCCTACGTAGAAGGGCTCTCCGCGCACTTGCGCGACGCTAAATCATCGTCTATATATCGTATCGAGTCGCCGAACCGACTCAAGCACGCGTGACTGGTGCGTGAACACGCGCACGCGTGCGTATGTCACATCGAGTGCGTGCACGATCGTGTCTCAACGATATCGTGTTCCGGGGATACGTATAATAATAATCTTAAAACGAAGGTAACAGGAGGAGAGAGAGAAAAAAAAGGGCAGTGTGTTGCCCGATCGAAGGAAGTACTGGGAAATTTCATTCGGCTGAAGATCGGAGACATCTCGATGGATGGAACGGGTCGGAAGATTCGGGGTGATGTCCTGGACAGACCTCGACAGATTTCAGGTGAAGTTTGTTGAAAACACGAGGTTACTGTAGGCTTTGAATGCACGGTTAACGAAAGGCAGAAAAGTAAAAGAATATAATAGAGATCCGATTGAGAAGCTGGGACGGGCGGTCTGAATCGTATGGAACTGACAGAGCTTCTGTTCCTCAGCTACGAGAAATTGATTTCGTTAGATGTCGAGCCTTAAGCATCCAGCTTGCACTCATTGATCAAACTCACTGCATCCATGCATCCGATGAGAGAGCAAATTTCCTGATCCTCTGGAATTTTTGTGTTCCAGGGTGGAACTGACCAGCGTGCCAGGTGGCCAGAATGCGATGGCTCATCTCAAAAAACGGAAGCTGGAAGCAGAATCTGTCAGCCCAAATCCTAAGCAACCGCATCTGCCGCCACAGCAACAGCATTATCAACAACAGCAACCGTTGATGAACAAGAAGGCTGTCGTAGCGAGCATTCCGCAAGAAATGGAGACAGCTGATGCTGCTGCTAAAAGAAGAAGGAAAAGCGTGCGTGATGATGATATGCGCAAATCAATTGACGTCAATGACCCGACCAAGAACATACCGTTGCCACAAAAGAAACGAGCGTTCACCGCTGGAAACTCTGGTAGTCCAGCGAGAAAGTCTATTAAACACTCGGAAGAACCCGAGGACGATGAGACCCTCATCAGGGAAACCGAAGCAGCTTTGAAAAGCTTATCAGGAAGTTGGCCTGGTCCAAGAGGGTCATTGTATCAGCGAGGTAGTTCCGACGAAGACAAGTACGAATCGAATTTTGAAAACCTGTTCGAAGAGAAGAAGGACAACCCTAAGCTGTCACCATCTTCGGTGTCTACTTCTTCGACAACCAGTAACGAGGCAGGCTGTTCGTTGAAAGACGTGATTACGTTCCGTGGCCAGCAAGACCGAAATGGCAAGTGTCAGCAACAATTGAAGCTACAAGATACATC
The DNA here is from genome assembly GCA_907165295.1 of Nomada fabriciana. Classification (NCBI taxonomy): domain Eukaryota; kingdom Metazoa; phylum Arthropoda; class Insecta; order Hymenoptera; family Apidae; genus Nomada; species Nomada fabriciana. The sequence continues at coordinate 9,549,640 of OU015695.1, forward strand.
GAAACAGCAACAGCATCCAAGCAAAGTGAAAAGGGATCTAGATAATATGCTAAAAGCCGAGAACGATTGCGGCAACGTTCAAAGCCAAGTGAACAATGTGAATACAAGCGAACCCGGGAAGATCAGGCCTGTGTCTGTGAGATTATTGTCCAGCAAAGATAGGAACGACAGAAATATGGCAAGCGCTCACGTGGACGCGCAAGGACGACAAACGGACAAATACTCGAGATACGATCCACCAGATTTCAACGAACTCGTAGACGATTCTTCAAATGAATTAGAAATCGACATGTCAGACCCGGCCACCGAAAAGGATGACGTCGACAGGGACAAAATAAATGACAGAGACAGAGATCGAACATGCAGAAACGGTCAATCGCCCCAAAACCCTGCAAGGCAGCAGCAACAACACCAGCAACATCAACAGCTATACTCCAATTATCACAGGCAATACAGCGAGAACGGAATGAAGGTTTCTCCAACCGCCAGTACTACCTCCTCTTCTTCACCACCGTCGAATTCTCCGTTCTCTGCGACGTCGGCGTTCAGACCACCCAACACGGATCACGCGAAAGCCACCGGCCGTGGTACACCTTCGGTGTCAGTGGCACCCACGGCAATTCCACCTATAGGACCTTATCCAGCAGCGGCTACGTTTGTCGGTTATCCCACTGCCGGACCGGGGCCAACAATGCCTACACCGCAACCTGTTACTGGAATATCACCCACTGCAGAAGGCAAACATGCTCTATCAGTTTCGCTGTTGCATTTGAAATCCTCGAAAGAGGAGGGCACACACCACGTGGCGAGGCACGACGTGACACCGAATCCAGTGGCAGGTAGCAAAAGTCCAACCGGTGGCCTTCCAGCGGTCACGAGTCCAGATTCCTCGAAACAGTATACCATCCTCCAGCCAGCAGGTGTCGGTTCGAGAGCTGCCAGTGCCATACAGGATATAGCTAGAGAGGGAGTGGTTAGTGTGACAGCCGTCAGCAGTTGTAGCACGGCTAGCAGTAGCTCGACGAATGGCATAAACAGTAACAGTGCAAACTGTAGCAACAACGTAACTTGCAAAACGACGAACAGCAACGGTAGTGGTAACGCGAACGTTTCTGCGAATACGGCCAGCAATGGCAACGGTAACAATGTGACGAACAGTATTGCAATTACCGCGGTCTCGACCAGTACGACCACGGCAAGTCCCACGACTGGTGCCGACGCGTCAGCTGGAGCTGGAACAGGTCAGCAGGAGAACGTCATGAAAATGCCTGAGAGGCCTGGTACCTTCGATGGAAGCAGGCCTGGAATGTCCATGTCTCCGTCCAGTCTCAACAGAGGTGAGAGTTTCAATGTCATATGCCCGTGCAAGTATTTCGACAGTATTTGGGAATCATAACATGCGTATACGACCCTCTTTTTGGGGGGTTTCCATGGAACGATTTGAGAATTCGAGGATTACAAATGGAAATGTGCCTCGAGACTTCAACGATAGCAAACGTGTGCAGCGCTTTTAACGTGACTTTTTCAATTTGCGAACAGAAGATGAACCCGCGTAAGAAAACAAAATCATCGATGAAAGGCTAATGCCCGAGCGGTAGGGTTACTGTTCATGTGTTATCCGCCACTCGTGAAGGGGACAAAAGGCATTTTCGACTCTCCCGCGCACTGCACTCTTCTCGTAGTGTAGGCCTCTTCCTCACTCTCTCTCTCGCTTGCTTTCTCTATGAAGTTAGGGGAGTTAGGGTAGCACGGAAAATCAATAATTACGAAGCGAGGGGCGATGACTCAAATGGTGAAATCAAGGTCTCTCAAAGTAAAGTTATTCTCAGTATCCTCTGCTACAGCCACTTTGTCTTCGTCTTTGGCGTAGCTTCGAAACTATTCGCTTGATCACGGGAACATCGCGATGATCGTAAAGACTGGCAACGCGCTGAGGAAACTTGCACCGATTATACGCATTCGAGCACATGGTCTTTGGAGATGCTCGCTCTTTACATCGCCATGTGCTCGGCGCATTGTTAAGTTCCATTTCATTTGCTTGAACGTTCTTCTTTCCTATTAATTCCTTCTTTCTGCGAATAAATCTGTTGCTGGTATTTTTCTACTTATTCTCGGATTAGAAGCACAATACTTCTCACGCTTTGTTGAAGCCCGATAAGAATTATACTTTGTCCATTTAGTAGAACTTATAGTTACTTGTTCAACCTTTAACTTTGCATGCAGCTACCTGCGCCCAAGACAATTTATATCTTTCTCGCTTTCATGAACGAATAAATGATTAGCGCAGAGAATCCGATATTACGTAAAGAATATTCTTCCAGTTTTACAATTTTCACCATAAACAGTAGCAATTTAATATCGGGGCTATATTTAATTAAAACATCGATGCACTTCACTTCTCGCAACTGAACCATTGGAAACATGAATAAAAGCCAGTCGTATCGCATTGCGCGATAAAAAAAATCAAAGGAAATTCGGAATATGACAACGGAAAGGCATTCCATGGCGTGACAGGTGGGACATGGAGTGCATTCCAGAGGCTTAGGTTAGCGATGACACGATGTGCCTAAGCGGGGAAATTTGGGGTTGATACCACGTCATACGTATAAGCCGCAGCTGTCAGCAGCTAGAAACGTGACTAGCATCCCAGCCACACCACGCTACCTTATTACCACCATGTGGCTCTGCTGCCTGTCCTCATTATCCCCTTAGCGTTTTCTCTAGCTGGAACTGCAGAGACGAACAGTTCAAAAATTCAATCTTCGTTGCTACGTGTTGCTAGATTATGGTAGACAAGTCAATCAAATACAGCAACCTTGATAGTACGCGTGCATAAGCCTGCGATAGTAAATGACAATTCAAACGCGTGGAGTGTATTATTCTTTGATGTAATTCCTCTCTCGTGCAAAAAAGATACAGACGAAGTAAGTAACCTCTAAAAACAATACTTCCCTACTATCGATCACCTCACTATGGAACCCCATTAATCGCCAAAATGTACATTCTTCTAATGGCGCCAGTAATGTTAACAAAAATTTTATCGACACCTGTCAATCCCGTGAGACTGTCGATTATTACAAAAAAAGATCCGAGAACGCAGATAAGCCGCGCACTCCGACGCGAGGTAAATCTGGGCGAATAAACGGGGTGCTGTGATAAGTGGGCACAATTAATCGCATACTTACAAGCGTGACGGTGGCACAGGCGTGCCGGACTCTACGGAGTTACAGTTTTAATCGCAGGCTCGTTCGCCTGTGCGATTCGCGCCACTCGTTCCCGCAGCCTTTCGATTTAGTGACAGAATCGCGTGCCTGCCTTGTTCCTTTCTCATTTTTTTTCCACGCTCTGTCCTCTTTTTAAATATTTTTCCTTTTTATTCAACACAGCGGCGGCACACGCGGCGCGCCGCGTAAGAGCGTGTTGACACGCCATAAAACCGCTATCGGGAAATCCGTCGGCCGCAAAAACCACCCTTTCCGAGTTGAAACCGCGCGGCAGGCAGGGTTGGCCTGGCTAATAAAAAAATAAACTGCCCTGTAACTCAATTTTACGCTGCCTTTGCGACCGCACGCATAAAAAGGACCTTTACTCGCGCGCAGGGGCTCTACCCTCGCGTTACGGCCGCGCGCCACCGTGTGTAAATACGTACCTTGTGATTGTTCCCCGGGTTGTTCTCTTTTTTTAGAATCCTTCGTCTCCTCCTTCGAACCCTTCCGCGGCTCTTTTCCAAGACCGGGAAGAATCGACGCTAGCTACAAGTAATTGCAGACGGTCGCATATATTATTACGCTTCTGTTTTCGTCAGCCGACAGTCGATAGTTGACAGCCGCCATTTAGGTTCGCGTGCATAAGATTACACTCAGGAATATGGTAGTTTTAAAGACATTTTTCTCGTGGAAAAACTTCTTTCCGACGATCAGAAGAAAAATATTTTTACGCTGGTCGACAGTGTCGGTCGATTAAAATAAATGCTTGCCTCCTTATTCGTTGCTCTCGCACCTGGACAGTGAAATCAACCAGCCGATTGATTATGAATACACGAGTGAAACTCGGCTCGCCCGATTAACCGCAATTTCCACCGTCGAGGGTGTATGTGATTTTGGCGTGATACGTGTATAATTCCGCGGAAAAATAAAGAGAGATCGTGGGAATACAAGAGGAAAGAGAGGAAAAGAATTCGGCACGCGTCGTGCAGCAAACCGAATGAATAAAACAATTCTGGTGTTTATGTACACCACTGGCCCTCCCGTGGTGACCCTCACGTGAAATGGCAACAAAATAACACAATTACACACTCGGCCACGGCCTCACCCTCGCTACCCTCTACTCATCCTCGCTCTCACCCCTTGCATCCGCTCTTTCCTCTTTTCCCTCTGACCCTCTCGCCGTCCCGCAACGGGATCCCATAGGAAAAAAGACGGGGATAGTACGTGGCAGCGAGGCGTGGAGAAAGAGGGAAAAAAAAAGAACAGAGAGGTCTGACCGACTCGTTACAAGTCTATTCAGAGATCCGGAAAGAACAGCGCGTGCCGGTATTCATTTTGTTGACCGGAACCATTATCTGCCCCCTCGTTCTTTTCTTCTCTTTTTCGTCTTTACCACCGTTCCCCGGTCTCTCCGTTCTACGGAGCTTAGGCATCGGCCAACCGGTTTAAAACCTTACGGCTAATTTATTAATCCCGCCAGCGGTCGACCGTTCGCCCTCACTTAGCAGGTTTTTTTAGTCTACCGCTAATTAAAAAGCACGATGTACAGTTTTTTCCTGCTCTCGCGGTTTCGCGCGACTGTTCATCTTGCTCTCATTGCCGCGTGTATCGCGGCTATCCAGCTATGATCCGAATACGAAGAGAATACATATATATGTATATTTATGACAATTTTTTGAAACAAATTGATGCGGTAGAAGAATATGCGTATGTAATTAAAGTTCACCAGGAATTTTTCATCTCCACGGGGCGCACGATTTTAATTCTACGTATTAGCATCCTCTGTCTCGGTTCATCTCGCTCCACTCGCCCGACAGAACAGCTTCCCTGTCTCATCTCGTGTTTCTCCGGTTCTGCGAATAAAGTATGTCGCTAATGACGTCACGTATCGTAATCCAATTTACCGGGAAGGTGGACCAGACCAGGCGAGCATCTAAGCAGGGATCGACTGGGTCCCTCACTTTCACGAACGCGAAATGACGGCCTGATGAAGTTTCCCGGCGTCGTGGCTGCCGTTCCGTGGGTCAGGGGTAGTTGGTCGGGGGGGATCCGAGTCTAGGTGGGATTAGTACACGACAAAGTTTATAAAAGTACGCTCACTCCAAGGGAAACCTCCGCAACTAACCTAAAGCTGGCCTCCCCTTAAGACTCGCTCCTTTCGGATCCCTTTCCTAACCCCTCCAGCACACGTGACGAACGTTCCTATGTATAGCTCGTCAGAACGGAGCTTTTCGTGTTAAGAAACGTCAAATTGACCTCAGCCGGGGTAGGGTGAAATGAGTTAATACGTAAAATAAAGACTTTGATCCTGCTAAACCCGTCTGGAACGAATTAGCTTCTCATGAGTCCGGGGTGCTGGCATGAGCAGGTTTCGATATAGTTGTGACTTGTAGGATAGGGTTCAAGAATTGTGCATCGCCGTAGTATCAGAAGGTTCATAATTGTAAGTGAGGTTGGCAAGTGTGTATGTTGAGAAATGTAGCACAGACTTGGTTTTAAAAATTGGATAGCTACTATATTTTATAAAAAATTTTAAAATTGCAATTTCTATAGTATATTACATATGCTTATACTTTAAGACCGAATGGAATTTAAATAATTGTCGATCTGTAGATTAAAATATTAAGTTATGGTTTTATTTTGAACTGTTTATCATGTAGAATTAGCTTCCTTACGCGTAAGCACGCCCGGTAATAATCTTACTAAAAGAAACTTTTAATATACAGAACATCTTGCAAATGAAGTGTATCACAATAAGTAAACTCTGCCAAAGTTATAGAGTGCAGCGAGTGTTAACTACGTATAAAAGCAGCTCCTAGAAGTAACCAATTATGCCTATCGTAGCATCTGATTATTAGAATTATAGTGTTCACTAGGAGCTGGTCACGGTGCCACGCAGGCTAATCTAATCTCAGTCGCTGTGAAAAAAATTATTCAGTAAAAATGGTTAAAATCAACATTGCGCTAGAAACGAAAAGGCCGAGCAGACGGTCTCATCCTAAGCGATTGGTACTTCTGGTCTAGGTAGAGCTCAGTGGAAACCTGTAATTGTCTGGTCACGCGAGGTCACCCTGAGAACACGAACACGGTTATACGTGACGTGCACCATATCAGCCATTAAGTTACAGTGAGCACACGACAGATGGTACATGTTGCTTGAACATGCCCTCGATGCAATTTCGTGACAGCGGTAAGAACAGCGCGAATTAAGTGGAAACGCGAAAGAAAAAATTATGTGAAAGTTTCTGGACGCCAATTTTGCCGATGCTTGCCACAATACGATCGCCCGACAGTGAAATAAAACCGTGATGTTTATAATTATATATTACACGAGTTTATAAATATAATCGATATAGGTGGTGCAGTGGATTTTCTAATAGCCATAATTTTCTACGTCGAAGATTGGCACCCTTAGTAGTGAGATAAACAGAGATAATATGACCTCGCCTGTCTCTCGTTTCATGGGCAAGTTTAGGTCAGATGTATACGTGGTGTTAATCCCCGAGGCTTAGGTATGGGACAGAGAAATCCCGGTGGTTATTCGCAAATGCGTAAGTTGCGCGACAAAACCCCGGGTATCGCTGTTAGCCGCAGCCTGTCCATATTCATTTAGAGTTTACCGATTAAATTTTCAAGCACTGTAGCTGTCGTAAATCAGTGTCGTATCTTCAGTAATATTGTTCAATTCAACAGGAACTTAGCTACAGTCATATTTTTACGCATAGAATGTTGAAAATACATGCGGCACTTTTTCCGAGCAGCATTTCTATCATATAACAAGAACGAATTAGAATGTTTCTATAGACTCTGACTAAATATGAAAGACACGATGAGCAAGGAAACTTAAACTACGCCGGGGTAGAGCAATAAACGGTCTATTTATTTCCCTGCGAGTTCAACGATCTGTGAATGAATATTGGCAAACTGGAAATATACAGCGCATCTTTGCGACTGTGTCCCGACAGAAAGTACAACACGGTATCGGACATAGCAGGTGTCATATGCTCGATGGTTAATTTTCATTCAGATCCATATGCTTCCACGAACACTTGGATTTTTCTCTTATCGACGGTTTTAAACTTCCATTTATTACCGACCACAGGCTTTTCATACAATTTTTCTAAAAAAGAATATAACGAACAATAATACTGATAAAGTAAGTTACATCTTCTATAGTATTTTTCATTAAACGATAGCCATAACGTTGGTAATTTTAATATTTCAAATAACACGAAGTAATAGTTAACAAATAGTTTCCAATATTACGCAATAAAACAACAAAATTTTCGTGACATAAGCCCGTGACACTAAACCCTGCTAGAACATAGATGCACTCACATAAAATATTGATTCTTCCCGTCCGGTTCGTTCTATTGGAAAAACGAAATTGAATAGACCGATACAAGGGTAGCGTTTCGTGTTACAAAAACGAAGCAGGGTAACATTATTCTCCCGCATATAGGATCACGGAATCACACTTCGGTTATCATTTCGATTAACGTTTCGACCGCACGGAAACGCAATTCATCCGCAATCAAATGTGCTTGTAGCAGTCATTAAATTCAGTAGGCAAACGACCGTCCGCAACGCGAAGGCCGAGTTTGTTCGACGTTACAATTACGCGGCGCGTAATCGATATTAATTAATGAACACAATACGATCGATTTGAAATGACCGAGTGAATCGGAACTGGCAGCTTCTATCGTCGGCAGCTCGCATCAGCTGGCGACAATTACGGGGAAGTAATCGCTTGAAGTTTTTACACACCAAACTGAATCGTTTGCTATCAATGGAATCGATATTTCGCTCGTTCCAAGAGATGTTGGCCGTGTTAACTATGGGCAGACACGAAATACAAGGTCGGGATACAAATACATTTACGCGTGATAGGAATGTTTTCGCAAGTAGTTATAGTGTGAAGTGATTTATTGGGTTTATTAAATCCCTTTCTTAATGTTTACCCAAACTTTATAAAATCTATTATACTATTAAACAGTTTGTGTACTATATCTTTGTATGTGAAAATGATTTGCCTACACATAAATTAATAAGCATATTTTGTTCCATTAAGTAGTTCAGCCGCCATGTGCGATGCCTTCTTGAACTTATTCTCCTTGTAATAATTATAATGATATACAAAATCTGACCACGGGCCATGATTTGATTTGTTACAGAGGGCAACAAGTGCCCGACCCCAGGCTGCACGGGGCAGGGTCACGTGACCGGACTCTACTCACACCACCGCAGGTAAGCAATTATCGATAATTAACCTGTGCTCTGCACTTTACTCTGGTCGATTAGGCACCTACGAACTATGACAGGAAGATCGAGTGAAATGGTACTGACACTAACAGACCTATTAGTTATTCGATCATTTCTGAATTACTCAATAAAGACTATGCTCATCCTATCGACAGATAATTATAAAGGAGGTTTCAGAAAATTCTCGCGTAATATACTGCTAATCGATTATCAGATATCGGGAACTTCCACTTGCAAGCGAACCGATAACAGATACCGCAAATTATAAATTAATTTTGAATATATTGAGAAATTATAGTCTGTAAGGGATTTCTTCATAAAAATAGACAGTTCACACAGATAGGACAATCGAAAGCTTATCACGATAGATATTGTAAAATTCACGAATGATACAGTTACTAAAACGAGTAGTTCATAATTTACTACTGTGATTTCAGCCTATCGGGTTGTCCACGAAAGGATAAACTAACGCCAGAGAGTAAGTACTAGCCGACCCGTTATTACTTCTTATCGTAGTTACATAGATGCATCTTCTTTTTGCTGGACTGCCTTTTTCACGCGACATGACGGTGCAAGGGAGTGGCAAACAAGCGAGCAAGCGTGAACGGCTATACTTATTTCCCAGCGGTAGCACGTTTCATTTAATCGGCCCACGATCTTTATACGTTCAATCGGAGTGCTCCCCTTTATACTCGTGACCAATTTGGCTAAAAAAAAAAAAATCAAAGCGTGCAAAACTATTGAAACAAAACGAATACGCGGCACAGTGAAATAATGATTAATAATTGGAACAGGGAAAACAATCAAATTTTTGCACTTTGTTCTCGAAACGAATCGACAAAATTACAGGCCCGTTGAATCGTGCCCGTCTATGTGTGTCTATGTGTCTGTCTGTTTATATTCTTTGTGCTTTTCGTTTGCGGGGTAGAGAGCTTTATTTATTGCGTTTCACTTTCGTTTCAATTTTATCGTTCTGTTTGTAGTTTAATTATAGTAGAGAATTATCACCACACTTGAACTTGGTTACGTTGGCCGTACCTACGAACATCTGGAGAACTCGAGACACGGGCGGGGCCAGCTTTATGCGTGTGCACGCAAATCGGATCCGAACGGAGGATTTTGTGCGATTGAGTATAATTAAACGGCGATCACACACTCCTGTGACACGGTTCCCATCATCTGATAAACGGTGTTTGTCAAAGCCCCCCGAGACCCACGAAATATTCTGTGATCGAAACGGCGATACACCGTTTGAAGATCACGAGTCAACAAAGTTTTAACTAAGTCATGCGACACAAAGAAAACCCATACACGTATGAATATTTTCCTTTTCATTCTCTTAAATTTGATACGCAAGCTTTATTGTGAAAACTATCAATTGGACCATCGAATATTGAAGCCATTTTATTTTTAAAGTTTACATTAATGTAAATTGTTCCTTATATCATTTTCATGGTGCGATCATTTAGACAATATTTCATATTTTCCTATCTACTGAACAACTTGCCGTATGCGCACAGTGATCTATCACGCGAGAAAATAGTTATTCCCAACACAGAACACAACCAAACCCTATTCACGATACACAAAAATGAATACACCAAATTTGTTGTCTTATCATTTTTTCACTCGATCGATTATGTCTTTACTTGTGTTTCTCTCTACCCGCTCGGTATACTTGGTTGTACTATTACACATTTAGTTAATATATTTCACCCCGTGACGTTGTGTACCCCTTTCTATCTCTGATCTCTGGTTCTCCTTCTTTACTTTCTGTTCTCTCCTCTATTTCTTTCCTTCTGTATACTATTATACACAACATTATTTCTTATTCCGGTGTTCATCGATCGAGACGAACCAACGCGGAACGCGCCAGAAGGAATCGAATCGTATTATCAATAACAATAATAATAATAATTATACTCAACGCATAAGAAAGAATCGAGCTGATTTCATACCAGCTCGTTTCTCCATTCTGCCGCTCGTATCTTGGTGTGCGTGTATACGTGTGTATGGTTTGAAGAAAGGCCTGTGTGAACTGTAATTACAAATGAAAACGAAATTTAAGAAAGTAGAACAGCGTTCTATAACCACGCCACGTGTCTCTGGGTTCTCACAGTTCTGGCGATGCATGAGACTATTTTGAAATGCCCGACGCCTGGTTGCAACGGCCGTGGCCATGTCAGCTCGAACCGGAACACGCACAGGAGTCTGTCCGGATGTCCCATTGCCGCGGCTAATAAGCAGGCAGCACGCGAGGCACGACACAAGGCTCAAGGTAAGGTGGCACAGCAGCCCTCCCACGTGCCTGGAATTCGCCCACTGCGAAGATTCGTGGGTGGAGCTGCCACGTGAAATCGGATCGAGGGTTAACCCTTTCGATTGTCGTGACAGTAATCCCTGACTCGCTCCTTGATAGTTCTTGCGTTCACGAAGGACCGACCTCTTCGCTACTTTTAAGCCGAACAGTTGAGGGTGCGCATGCAGCGAGAGGCAAAGTGTTCGTACAGCAGGAATGAGGAGATTAAAAAACGCCGAACGTGTGTTTTCTATTTAATTGAATATATTCACACGCGCGTAATCGTATAGTCCATACGAATCAGCAGAAATCACTATGTTTTTGGAAACTATCCGTTGAATCTGTTCATGGTATATATAAAAGCAAATATATTGTGAGAAGTTTCGTAAGGAGATGTCATTTATGAGTACCTTCAAGTGTTCCGTTTAATTGATTGCAAGAAATGTACAACGTAATAATTTGATTAAAGTTTGAAAAGTTATCATGTTTCGCGATGTGTGGTGATATATTCAAACGTAGTTTGTGCATCCTTCTTAATAGTATGTTTCTTAATTTTGCAACAGCAAATTGTGGCCAGACACCTGACTTAATTTGTCAATACTGACAATGTATAACATTAAATAAATTGCTTATTCTCGCGTTAGTGTCCGGAATCCCACCAGAGTACATCAGTACGAACCTGTTGCCGCCATCGATGGATAGTAAGAGCTACTCTCAGTACGGGTCCACGGGGCAGGATACAAAGCCGGTGCTAAGTAGCCTATCCTACGACTACTACCCCACAACGAAAGGTGCGGGGATCAACGTGAAACCCCCGAAAACTCCAGAGGAAAGCCCGCCGCCTCGTACTACAAAGGTGGTCCCGAAAAGTGAAAACATGACACCCAGTGGGAGTTGCTGTAACACATTGCCAACCAGGGGTCAAAGTACGTCCGACTTGTTGGTACCAAAAACAGAAGAAACCGCTTCCTGCCGGGTTAATTCGCCGCCACCGCCACCACCGCCCACAGTGCGGCCAACTTACGACTCTTACATGAATCAAGACTCCAACTCCTCGTCGATGTCCTCGATGGACGCAATGGGCTCCAGGGGAAGCATTGGCGCGACGATACATCATCCCAGCCAACACCCGACGCATCACGTACTGCCCATGCAACCCACGGTTGCTTATCCCATGCCAATGGTGGAGGATACCAGGATGAGTCATCAAATGTCTCAGAGATCTCCTTACGAGCCATCGGCCATGATGGCCGCAGCGGCAGCAGCGGCTGCTGCGGCCACCACCAGTGAAGAACTTTATCATCACAGATCGGCGGAACACGCGAGGGCCTACATGCATCCTGGTGCGAGCAATATCGCGCGGCCGGTAGTCACCTACTCTAATGAAATCGCAAACGCGAGGGGTTATGAAAACGCTGTGGTCAGTGCTGCGAATCATCGACCATACGACCCGGGCACCACATCTGCTTATGAGCGATACGATACGCAGAGTTGTGCGCCGATTCAATCGCAGCAGCAGCAACAGCAGCAGCAGCAACAACAGCAGCAGCAGCTACATTCGAGGACGAATATGTATTACTTGGGGCAGACTGGAATGACACCTGAGGAACAGGAACGAGTGTACCACCAAGAGGCTGCGGCTGCCGCTCAGCAGCACCAGATGGCCATGGCCGCTGCTACGGCTGCTGGAATGATGAAGACTGAGGATGGTGAGTCTTTGGGTTAAGCAACATCGACTGACGTTTGCTGCATTTCCTTATGTTTGACCGTCTAAAGAATACTGGAGATTTAGTTTAAAAATACGGAACAGAATGAAATAATTAATTAATAATAATTAATCTGAATTAATCGTAGCACACTGACGTTGAACAGTTTAGAATCCTTTTTATTCTTTTTGTTCTTTCATCATAAGCGTTACATTTCCTATTGTTACAGTGAAATGCGTGACAGTGGCGCAAGTCCAGCAAATGCAAAAGCCAGGTGGACCTCCCACTTCCCCAGGTGGTTCCGTAATGGACCTGTCAACCTCCAGCGTCACATCGACGAGCCCACAGGTATACAACGACTTTAAACGTTAACAACTGCATATAATGAATAATTGTCCAACAGTATCACAAAGAACACGATAAAACTTATTCCAGGCTCCACCATACGGTTCCAATAGCCTCAGCCCTCAATACGGCGGAGGTCAAACCGTAGGAGGCAGTCCTCAGGCAGCGGCAAGTCCTCACCTGACTGCAAGTCCTCAGGTTCCCAGCCCGCAAGGGCAGACCCTGGATCTCAGTGTGAACAGGCTTCACAGGTGATTAACATCCACCGTTTCATCCCTATACCGTTAAGAAATAATTCCACTAAATCAAGCCCTCTGAATGAAATCTAACATTTCATTAAAAATCCAATACTCCCCGCCTAACGTGACAAGAGTAGAACGTAAGGGAGAGATATTAAATCGTCCATCATCTTCATCTGATTATAGCGGCGCACCAAGTCCCCAATATCCAACTGGCCATGGAGAAGCTGTGGCTGTCCCTGTTGGACCGGGTTTCCCTGCTCCCAGACCAATCGAGGAGCAAACCGAGCCCGTTGACTTCTCCACGGCGAACGAGCCGGTCAATTTCAGCGGGGGGCCCGGGATCAGGCCTGTGCCAGGTTTTCCACCACCCGGCGTGCACGTCACGGCGTACAGTCGAGAAAGCACCCCCGACAGTGGGGGTTCCCACTACATGGACGCCTACCGCGATCCCACTGGTAAGCTATCACTGTTTATCGCTTAACTTGCTGGATAATTCGTCACCCATCTCGCAGAAACGCTTTATGACCCGAAACTCTATGCTACTTGGAAGATATCTATTGTGAGCCCTCGCCTTGAGTAATCGTCTCAGGAAGACAATCTATGAAATTTCCTAGTTACACGCGGCAATAGTAATGGATTCTTTTGGCAAGAAGAACCTCGATCATTTCCTTTTATTTCCTTCCCCCTTGTGGACCTATGTTTGGTGTCAGAATTTCGCACAAGAAATGTTTTCGTCCCAGCATACATCTTTGAAGTATTCGATTATTTTAATCTTGCGCGACACAGAAATAGTATCACTCGCGGTGCACTCAAACGAAAAGAAAATTCAATTATACGATTGCTACATACTAACCGTAGGACATCGAGACAATTTGCCCGAACAACCGTCGCGTTGACCGAACGAACGAAGTCGTAACCACACGCCCTTGCTGCTCCAAATTCCGACCAGCTCGTATACTTGAAAAAACATACGCGACGCGTCGCAGTGTGGCTACATCGGCCACGTGTAACGTCGAGCGATACTGGGGTGAAACGACGAGATCTGTGGACGAGGGATACTGAAAAGAACAAAGAGCCCGACGCCCTCGGGGGTCGGTTCAGAGAGGAACGGAACGGGAGAGCGATACGCAGTTACAACCGTCGAATAAAAATTCGCCAGAACAGTACATGACTGCCATAATAGGCACCTATGGCCCGACTCTCATTTTCCTCGGCCTCTCTGTGCCTTGGCATTCCATTCTCTTCGTTCCTGTCGTCGGTTCTCTTTCTCACGCTCGTCCAGCCATCCCGTTCCTCTTCGTCTCATCCTCTTTCGCAGCGTGGATGTGCCACCAACCCGGCACCCTTCCTGCCGGTCCACCACCCTGTGGCGGTACACGACCATTGTTAATTATCAATATTTCGCGTACACGCAGCCGGCAAAAGTCCGGCGCGGCCAATATTGTACGGAGTCCGACGCTGGGGAGTAGTTATTGAAATTGAAACATTCGAGCACACAGCCGGCATGCGGGGTTCATTCGTTCGTTCGGCGTCGTCGTGTTCGCGCGACGTCGCCCGTACACCGGCCCTCCTTGTCCGTTGGCTATTTGCACTGCAGACGAAATGAATTCTTGCTGGTAAATAAACGCGTAGATTTCACAACGGTTAATCAAGCAATGCGTCCCTTCCGCTTGTGCCTCTGTTCACAGATCGCTGTCGCTTCTTGTTCGTTTTTCTATCTATAGTTTCTTTTTTTAATTTGTTAGTTCTTTATTTAGTTCGTTAGTATATATCATTGCTCGTCCTCGGATTACGAGAGTTTTGCATCCCGCTCGTGTGTATCACTGCTGCGCCTTTTGACCGAAGTTATGGCGTCATGTGTGCTTGGCGTAATCGTGCGACGACATTTTAGTGATTAAGGAATTGTATTTAAAAATAAGAAGTTTGGTATCGGGAGATAAATAGTAGTGGATAGGTATACAATTTTAAATTAAGTTGATTCGATTGATCATTTTTCATATCTCAAAAGGCAATGCCCAAGTGTGTCATTGACAATAAATTTTTCGACTACATAACGAAATTATATTATACATATTTTGCATTCCCAGGTTACGGACCAATGAGCCCGCACCCCGGATACGGAATGACAGGCGTTCAACCGGAATATCCCGGCAACACGTACACCCCTTACCCCACTGCAGGCTACAATTGCGGTGGAACTTATCCCGGTGGTCCTGTGACTTCCGGTTACCAAATCCCGGCTGGCTACACGCCGACTCCTTGCTACAGTATGCCACCTCCGCAGCACACGGTTGGACCTCTCGATAAACCGTCGGGTAAAGACGATAGGTAAGGAGCTCAAAGATTTCGTTTCCTTTAATAATAATTTCGCGATCGTGAAAAAATGATTGACGATTCCGGTTCATCGGAAACTGAACACCTCGTGACATACCTTGGGAACAGAATTATCGAGGGTCGAAGTGAATCCGCTAATTATCGCTTCGATCCCATTTATTCTTGCAAAATAGTCGCACTATTTATTGTTCAACGGTTATGTTAAATACATACATATAATATGTAATTCCAACTAATAGCCGCAATAATTTACAAAGTTAGTTATCCGAATAAAATTTCAGAATGAAAAATACTTCATTCCTAAATACAGCGATAGTTGCGCTAAAAAGAAATTTCCGGAATTAAATGATCATCCATATTTTAACTTTACGATTCTGAACTGGCGTTCATAACTGGCGCCCTGATAGCCGCATAACAAAGCAAGCACTACGCGCTAAGTACTAGTACTTGTGTAGACCCCGGACAGTTCTAATACAGACACGTCGTAGCCGAAAGTAGAATAAGGCGCTACATGATCAGACCACGATGACACACCAGGAAACGTTCCGTCTCGCTGTTGCAACAGTATCCAATGAGCCGGACAATCGTCCACGCATTTAATAATCGTGCATGCCAGCATCGCACATTTGGTACTTGCCTTGCGGAAAGGGTCGCGCGAATCTGTTCGCGATAAAAGCGTATATCCGCGGCTGAAAAGGCACGAAGGCAACATCGGTAGCGGCGGCCAACGTCGGCGAAGAGGGAGGCGGAGGTCGCGCATACCTATTTCCATTTTGTTAATTAAAGTAATTACTCTTCGTACCGAAAGTGCCAACCTTATTCTAATTGACGTAAAGCTCGGCGGTACCGTGGAGAAGGCGCGGTTCAGCGCATAAGGAGTGGTGGTGGAACGAAGCAGTTGAGGGGGCGGTGAGCTGCCAAGGGTGGATAAGGTTGAAGGGGGAGGTGGGGTATAATCAGTTGCCACCGCACTGGATTATGGGGCGAGACCCGCGTCGTCCCATCGAGGTTAGACCCTTGAAATGCACCTCGGATACCTCTGGCAAAACTGGTTTCCTCTCTTTTCTAATCTCACCCGACACGGAATTCCACCCGTCCGTTCGACAACGTTGCCGAGATTCTTTGACAAAATTGACGCGAAGGGTAGTTGCCTGTATGTTCAGTGATATATTGCTACGGTTGGATGACAAGTTGTAGGAAAAAGTGGGAATATTGTGAATGGAGATTTACTACTTTTTGGTCATTTGAATTGGTAGTTCGACTTTTAAATAGGGATAGTTTGAAGTTATAATTTGAAGTTACGTATTTCGAGCTGTGTGTTAGTTGAAATGGCTTACAATGTGTCGATTAATATCCTTCAGTTCATTGGCGATCAGCGTGCTGGACAAATTAGTATTGTAGCTGAAGTAGGCGTATGACTATTTGGTATATGCATACAGTGCCATAAGTATTCGCACCGCCACTGTCTGCACAAGAAATTTATTGAAATTAAGTGTTCAAAGGTATGTTAAACTTGATAAGTTTTTGTCATTGATTACTGAATTTTGTTAACAGTTTCAACGAATTACTTTTATTGACAGTGAAGGAACCAATACTTATTGTACTGGCTGTATGTATATTCATAGACAAATGTTCTAGATCTACAACTTTGCTGCTGCTGTAATGCAATATTATCTATTCTAAGTTATCTCCTGGACAAATAGTCAAAGACGAAAAAACAATTACATTAAATCCCATAGGTACCCATAATCCCCCTCGAAAAGCAATGAATCGCACGAGGTAATAGAAAACCAACAAAATTCAATATCGCATCAAGACAGACCTTCAAGACCAATCTTTCCAACATGAAATCGACGTTCATAAATTCATTAATCCTAATAGACGACGAGACAACGTAATAATGACAACGCGACTTATATCGTCCACACGAAGACAGAGAAGTCACGTTTAGACGGAGGCTGGGGAAATACGAAAGGCAGAGCATCCGGGGGCGTTCCGGTGAATTGCACTCAAGTCCGCATCCGTCGGCTCGGTTGGCCGGCAATATCGCGGCTACTCAAGGGCCATCGAGGTTTTCGAGGCTTCTCATAGCCCGGCGGTAGTTCGTTCATCTACGAGACTACGAGGAGACGAGAGAAAAAAGCAGAAGCAGAACTGCTCTCGTGCTCTGATCCGCGTATATTCCTTCCGCCTCCTGCTCCTCCTGTTGCTGTGCCTCTTCCTGCTCTTTCTCCACCGACCGGTGCCAAACTTTTCGGGATTTTTTCCTCCCTCATATGTCGCTATCACGCCCGCTGTCCGTGCACAGTATCCTCCCTCTCGCCGCCCGAGAAGTTGAAAAGTTGCGAAGCGCAATAAAACTTTCTGGTTGCTATCAGGCTTTGTAACGACGTGACGCAAATGATTGCGTTGCCTGTCGGCCGCTCTCGTACTCTGGATGTCCAGTGTTGTGTTCTTCGGGCAAACTTTTGAAAATGAAATGCCCGTCAGTGTCCTATCTCGGGTACTGCTCGGGTTATTATTCGTCGAAAATTTCTTTACGCTTTGCGACAATATATTTTCCGTTTCGCCAGTTATGAATTTCATTGCCACATTGGTCATCCGGAGTACGACGTCGGCGGCAAATACGTCGATTAAGATAGCGTTAGGTGCAGGCATACGAGAGACGAGCAATCGAGTCGAAAATATCTTATTGTGTTGATGTTGTTCGGTGCAGTATGAATATGAGGCGTCACTCGTTGAATTTCGCACCTCGGCCCGCCCCTCGTGGTCGCGATGGCAAGGAGCTGATACAGTGCCCCACGTCGTCCTGTGATGGCATGGGTCATGTCTCGGGGAACTACGCTACCCACAGAAGGCAAGGCAGCATTGAACATTGACACTGACATTTTACATTCGTCGACGATACCCTACTGCGTACAATTTATATATTGATATAGCGATGCAGCACGCACGCACGCACGCCGAACACCACACGCGTACACACACAATTATACGGATACATGTACATAAAAGACAGTGTACAAGAAGTACGTAATTATTTTTCGATTCCACGTTACATTGGCCCAGAACAGAATTCCCGAAGTTGCTTGATACCTTTTCAAAGACTTAATCCTATGGAACACTCGCGGAAAATCGAACACGTCGACATCCCAGACACACGTTCAGACATTCAGCCGATCGATAATTACATAAATGGGTTTTTGCAGTTATGCATATTTGGTGGTCCGTGGCGTAGTGGCTTCTTAACTGTTTTGTGACACTATATCATTTTATCTAGAGTACCCCTTCACCCTTCATTTCCTGGCTGAAACCGGTCATGTACTGCCCACTTGATATTGTTGTATATCTATACTATACATATACGTGTGAACACCTATTGGTATTAATAGTTACTTTGAAATTTTCAGTTTCATTTTCATTCCACGGTCTGTCTATTATTTTCTTGCCGACCCACCCCACCCCATCTTCTCTCTTTGTGTATCTCTTTTCACGTGCGTAACCCCCTTCCGCAAACCCTGCCCTATCTTATTGCGTTACCGTACGATATATTATAACCAAAGTGTGTAGATGAGTTTCGTGTTGAATGAAGTACCACTTGCTCCCTGTTTCGACCCGACCCCTACGAAAAGGGATGGCAAAATCATTAAGACGATCACGGTGAAGAGCAGCTTCGCGCTCGAACGAAGGCTCTCTCGTCTACGATGCTTCCACTACTCTGTTTCGAGCTGCAACTGTAATTAATATTCATTTCCATACGCATCTAAATATATTATGTGTATATTATGCGATCACCGAACCCGCCCGTTTAACAACCGCTTCGCCAGCCTCGAGTGGGCAGCTTTGTAGGGAACTGTTGCCAATGACCATGTCAGAGCAGAAGTAACAGCCATAAAGATTGCTATTACAGTAATGGTGCACCGTGTTCGGCAGCGTGTGCACGATTCTTTAACGATAAACGCAGAGAATAAAGACAATTGGCAATTGACGAGTTTCACTGGGGTCAGGTGTGAGTGTGCTCCCTGCTCTCCCTTTCAGTGTTCCTAGAGTAAGGCTAACCTTGTATTGACATGAACCTGAAACGCGATAAATCGTTACGAGCGACACCTCATGAGTGATCCAACTGGAACACGGCGTTGCCATTTGCATGCTATCATATATATATTTAAATATACATCGTTGATTGCCCGTTTCAACTATGCGTCCACTATTCACCATTAAACAAGCCCACGGGAAAGTCTGCTATGATCTAATTGTAAGACTCAGATCAGTCGAGGTCATCTTCGTGATAAAATGGGAACGTATCATTTCACAACATAAGTCTGTATGTTCCGTGTCTTCGTTCGAACTGGACGCAAGGCAAGTTGTCCAAGAATATATCGTGCTAAGAACGCTGCTTCTTTTAAACTGATCTTAATATGTATAAGCAGGCCGAGTAGACGATCTCGATGAGCTAAATTGTTTTACTTCATCCTTGAATGAATAAATAGAAGGGGAATGTCGAAATTGAATGTGAATCTCATCGAGGTCCTCTTCTAAATCGTTTAATAGTAGCTGAATATCATGCCTGGTTCTGGACGTAAGTACTCGGAGACTTCTTGGCAACGTCGCGTAAATTGCATGCGATGTGTTGCTGAAGCCATCGTTGGATGTTTCTTGAGGTGTGCGTTCGTGATCCTGACCATGGAGATTGTTGCGCTGCCGATTTGTTGGATTTCGTTTAACAAACAAAACAATCGAATGAATATTTTATGATAAAATCTTAACGCAGCGCGCAATCGTCATGGTATATCTGGGGCGATTTTAAACAACAAGGACATTTCTTTTCCTTTCAGCCTATCCGGTTGTCCACGAGCAGATCGTTCCCAGATCCAAGCACATTCTCAAGAACTGAAGTGTCCGACACCAGGATGCGACGGATCGGGACACGTGACTGGCAACTATTCGTCTCACAGAAGCTTATCCGGATGTCCACGGGCTAACAAGCCAAAGAGCAAGCCTCGAGATGGACAGGACTCGGAACCGTTGAGGTTTGTCGTCGTTTAATATTTATTTAATCCTTGAACCACCTTAAGAACGAAATAATTTGCGCACCCCAAACCTGATTTATAGACCGCCTTAATCTGAAACGAATCGGACCTTAAGTCGTTGTCGAAAGTACGCTTGCACCAACTAACCCTTCATTTTTTAACTGCGGTTTCAAATTTTTATAAAGGAATTAAGCTATCGCAAGATCATTTTCGCTGGAAATTTCTAACAGTAGTTACCACTCGAGCTAATCCGAAATCAACGCCATTGACTGCCGTATACTTAATCAAGATTAGAGAGAAAGATAGAATGGGATTAATTGAGGGAGATTCTTGTCTGTTGCAAACTCTGCAACTTGTGTTACACGTAATCGCGATCTCAATTTGCGTTTTCACCGCGTTCGCACGTTGCACGCAGCTACGTGGGTATCTTCCTGACCGCATTGCACGTGCTAAGATCTGCTGGCAGACCGAAAAGGTCAGCCCCATCCCTTTAACCGCGGTGTCCCTTAAACCCCATCCGTTTCCTAACGCAAAGACGAAGACGCTGACTAATAACTGGCGGTTTCCGCTCATTTCATGCTTGCTCTCTGTGTGGATGGATTGTATGGTGTTGGTAATGGTGGTGTTGGCATTTCGGACTACAGATGTCCAATCCCCGGTTGCGACGGGTCTGGACATGCTACTGGCAAATTCTTGTCGCATCGCAGGTAAGAATTCTAGATGGTTTCTTGTGAACGATTAAATATCATTTGACTAACTATTTTTGGGGTAGAAATATTTAACATTTAGGTATTGCATAATTGGTGTGTCAATCAACAAAATATTCACGTTTGTTCTATAATAATCTCAGTACTTGTGCAGCAACAGGCCTCTCGTTTATTCGCATAAATTGCAGTATACTACTTAAACAATACATTCTACCATATCGTTTATCTCCACTACTCCAAAAATATTTCTAATCATATCAAAGACTGATACTACTTAAAAGCATATGTTTGACCGTGCTATTCACCTGTATCACTTAAATTGCACACCAATCAAGTACAAATATTATGCATAATAAATTCTTAGTTTGCTCGTTTGCATTTCATTTACACAAACTTTATTTCATTTTCAAATACTGTACAAATCAAAGCCTGTAACGTACTGCAAAGCGGTCAGATTTATCGTGAAGTTAATAGTCTTAATTTAACTTTAACGTAACTTTTCCAGTCATCGACCTTTTAAACGATCGAATTTCATTTTGTTATTGAAAGAGACGAATATTGTTCCGAAACTTATTGAACAACGTGACCTTAATTGCGATCACAACGACTTGTTGCAGCGCATCGGGCTGCCCCATTGCAAACAGGAACAAGATGAGAGTATTAGAATCCGGTGGTACGGTGGAACAGCACAAAGCAGCGGTTGCAGCGGCAACGGCGATGAAGTTCGAAGGTGTTAATTGTCCCACGCCAGGTTGTGACGGAATTGGCCACATAAATGGCTCCTTCTCGACTCACAGATCACTGTCCGGTTGTCCGATAGCTGGGCACGCGGTAAAGAAGCCAAAGTTCGAGGACATGTCGAGCATGTACAGCAAAGGAATCACCGGTGAGGATCAAGCTGCCTCTGATGTCGTTGATGTCTTCGTTTATCGATGCGCGCCATTACTAATCGAGGAGTAAAAGATGGGAAATCAAATGGGTTGGCTGTTCGTGAACGAGTCGACGAAATTGATATTATAGACCGAACGTTCACTGTAAATTCGGGACTTTATTCGCGTCGGGCTGTACACCTGATTTTGCGACATGTGATTGCCTACCAGAAAAGAACACAAAAAAAAGAATCAAGAAAAAGAAAAAAGAATGAAAAATGGGGTAGAAGCGAAATTGTAGAGTAGGCATGATCATCCAAGTTTGTCTTTTATTGTTTTCTCGTGTCGTACTCGTCCAGGCTATAATTTTCTATCGAATTTTGTATAAAATCAATCATTCCTAACTTGTGACGCGTTGCAATTTGGACGAGTCGATAGCAATTAACCGTGACTAAATTCTGAACCTTTATTTGTAAACTTGTGCATATACGACCTTATACTTAATCCTATGCTATGCCATACTCTACTCTTCACGCAATGATGTGCTGTCATACCAACAAGAGTAACCTCGTCCTTATTCCCGTCCCATTTCTATCTACCCGTATGTTCAGTTACTTCTCTGGTCGTTTCTATTTAAATGTTACGTTACGTTCTCGCTCTCTTTTTTCTCTGAAATATTGGTATCCACGTGTTTTCGAGATTTAATACATTTCCACGAGAGAACAGTGGAGCACGGAAATCCTTGATCAACGGCAATACAAATAATCAAAAAGAGATACACCTGTACTGGACACCTCGACTTCCACTGTGTCACTTTGCTTGTTCCAATTACGAATTTGGTACCCGCGATAATCCTGTTCCTATATTGTTATGTGCAAGAACAAAACAAAGAGAAAAAGGGAAAAAGAAAAATGTAAAGACGAAAAAGAAAAGTAACCCTATGTCATAATAATGAAAAATAATATATTCTGATTTATTCTGGGATCACGATCAGCTCCTTTCCTGTCATTGAGCTTTGAGGAGAACATTTACTTTTGAAGGTAAGGGACTGACGTACTCGCCATTTGTTTTCTATGTGTTTTCGGTGTTACATACAAGATCCACACACCAGTAATTTTACTTTTACGAGATGACGTCCGAGTGTTGGCAGGAACGTCAAAAGAAGCAAAGGAAATACTGCTCTCGTTACAGCTTGATTTAAACGTTGCACGATTTATTCTAACGATACTGAAAGCTATTGTGCCAAAAGAAAGCAAAGGCCAACACTCGGTGTCTCCCATTGGTTTCTTCTATCTGGTATGATGGCACCTCACGCTACCCCCGATCACCCTAACATCGTCCCGGATCATTCAGTTTTCCTGCGGCACTCCTGTAAGGTTCGTGCGTATGCTAGTAAACTAACGAGTCACTCGTTTCATCGCAAGTAGAAGAGAAATCGCGTGTTTAAGCTACACGAGCTCTTTTCCAACAGCACGAACCACTCGCAGAAGAAACCGTTACCACTCCCGCATTTCAGACAAATCCTCATGCAGCGACTTGGGATACTTTCTTGAGTATACTAGCCTAGTAGGCGATCATAGTTGCGCGATAAAGCGAATCCACTATGTAACAATGCACTTGTTTTCTAAAGAAAAAAAAGAAAAAAAAAACATATTACCCAACCACAGGCCAACCCAAATCGCTGTCCGAAGCATTCCCGGCGCTACTTACATACGCTCTCGCCACATTCTCACATTTTATTGTATATGAATCCCGCACACCTGTCAAGAACTACGTAACTAGTAATATCTTTCTTTGTAACGTCCAACTGTTATCCATATAAAACGAGGACAGAGCTCCTTAACGAGCTTCGGTCAAGATCGTGGGTTGATCGGACTTTATTGGCAATCTTGGCTTCCGATGGTTTTACTCAAATGAACCTGCGTTCTCGAGACTGTGTCGTATAATGTTCGCTTAAAATAAAGCATCGCAAAGGATGCAACAGCCGACCAGCGTCTCGAGAACAGGGTGAAAGCTGTTGGAAATCGAGAGAGAAGCAGAAAAGGAGCGAAATGAATAGACAGGCTTGTTAAAGTGGACTATGTATGTCCTATATTCAGGAGTGGACACCAGTGGTCCGGCTCACGGGGGTGCGGTGGGTACGGGTCAGGTTAACACGAGTGGTAGCGGTACCGTCAGTGGCCAGAGCGAGGATCTCTACACACTGGAGGCCGAGATCACGGAGCTCCAGAGGGAGAACGCTCGGGTCGAATCGCAGGTGCTGCGCTTGCGCTCTGATATCACCGCCATGGAGAACCATCTGAAGCAAGGTGACAAGGTCAGTACGCTTGTACTCAGTCGGTAATCGATTATTACCGTGCGCTGATAGAAATGTAAGGGAGACTTCCGGTCGCTGAAAGTATAGGGTACGGTCGGATTTGGGCAGAAATTCTTCGTTCCACGCTAATCGCTGCAGATAGCAATGAACAAATATCGTGTACCGAAATCTAGAACTTCTCACAACTGATGTGTGACGTGCGAAATAGAAGCCCGCGGTAATTTCGGCCCAGATTAAAAGGCACCTGCACTATTTGCCGCTAATACAGATCATAGCTGCGCGGAGTAAACTTCCGTTGATCAGGGAGCTCCCCCTTACGTCGCAATTGTCCGCTAAATTTAATTGTTAGAGATTTAAACAAATTTCCGTTTGATACACCTCGACGTTTGTTAATATATGTTCGACTATCCGCAGGAAACGACGTCGATTTCCCAGCGAAACAACAACCTGACCGAGTACTATCAGTCGCTGCGTGATAACATGATAACGCTGCTGGAGCACGTGCGAATACCGAACGCCCCAGGCGGACCGCAGGAGAAGATGGGCCACGAGAACTTCGACAGTTACCTGACGAAGCTGCAGACACTGTGCACCGCCGACGGTTATTGCGCGGACGAGGCGAACAGGCCGATATACGAGACGGTGAAGACCGCGCTGCAGGATTTCACGGTCCTACCGACACCCATCTGAGACCATCCTTAAAGCTCGACGATTGGATACAATGTAACGCAGCCGCGTTTCACACGGTGACTTCATTGTCGTTGCGACAATGCGAAACAGGAGCAATCATGCAAGGACAGAAA
This sequence comes from Nomada fabriciana, assembly GCA_907165295.1. Lineage (NCBI taxonomy): Eukaryota > Metazoa > Arthropoda > Insecta > Hymenoptera > Apidae > Nomada > Nomada fabriciana. The sequence goes on from OU015695.1 coordinate 9,574,760, forward strand.
AGATTGCGCATGGTTGTCTTCGTTTGAATAGACTTTGCTGTGCAATGAAGGTGAACGAAATCGTGCGTCGGCGGGACAAACGAGGCGGAAAGACTTTCGATCGATGGAAAGTGCGTTTAGGGTACGTTTCCCCGAAGGGGGACAGATTTAATAGACTTTTTCATTGCGCGAATTATCGGGTAATCTGCTCGTGTACCAATTTAAAAATGGTGCTTTCGATCGTCGACCGGCGAAGCGTCGACGGTGAAACTGGACACGCTAACGACGACTGTGTATAGACTGTTAGTAAATGTTATAGAACGGTATCTAAGGTATCCTCTGATGATCATTCAGTGCGATCTTGAAGAACCGTGCGGACTGATGTTGCTCATAGCGATAACTTTTGTATATAATGATCTCGTAGAGTGTAAGAGTATCGTAAGGCCGGCATCGAGAACCAGACGGCCAGTCATCGTGATTGTAAATAGACGGCGGGGAAAGCATTTATATATTATTCGACGAAGATGTTAATGTGGTTATCACTCTTAAGGTATGTAAAGGGACATGGTGGAAGGTGGACGCACACAAAAATCAAGAGGACAAGCTTGAACATGTATGATTTTAGCTTAGGTGTATATCGAAAAACGTATCGCTCTTACCAGTGCATAACTGTTACTACACGTTAAGTCATTAAACGTTTAAAGGTGCGTGAATTGCGGAACGGCCGAAATGCTGCTTCTGCTAAAGTGGAAAAATGTGAAAAAGGAAGAGACCGACGGCTACTTACTTATAAATTACTATTGCGTACTTATTACAGCTAGATAATATTATTACTACTATCGTCACTGTTACAACCACCGAGATCATTTTTAGGACTAATCCAATCCGTTATTATTATTATTATTGCTACCACTACTCTTACTACTGTCTGATATAGGATATAGCGGCGAGTATACCGACGCATTTATATTGTCAGCGAGTCTACGAAACGGTGCAACACGTTGTCCATAGTGTGTACATAGTCGACAGAGAAATTACGAATATTATACGAGCGTCCGGGGAGAAATCGTCGCACCACTTGGCTAGTTGCGCGTTAGGTGATGAATGAGAGATGCCTCTGCACGGGGAATCTTAAAATATAGTAACAATGGTGCGGATGCACACGAGGCGGTTCGTGTAACGTGTGCTCGTCATTTTGTCAAAATGTCAATCGTAAAACACGGTGTATTTATCGAATTTCCAGGCGTTAAGGGTGTGTCGAGGATCGACGTGTTACGCGGCGTGCTAGGGCGAACTTCGATGCTCGTTTCTCGTCGTACCCGCGAATCGCGAATCGTGGATCGATCGAGTCAGGACGAAGTAAACTCGTTCGTTTGTGCAATAGCTTCGAAACGTTCTTTGTTCGTTTCTTTCGTTAAATAAATTTATTAGGGTGAACGGATGCGCGCGTTTACGTCACGCGCGCGTCTGTGCAAATTGTTACAATTTTCGTTGGTGCATTTTATGCCGCTCTACTTTGTAAGTTTGGCGTCACTAATGAGTAACGAAATACGCGTGGAGCAGTGTGTAAATATCGATGCGTGCCCGCGTGTATTGCGAAGCAACGAATATTCTCTGCCTCTTGAACGCTTCGCGGTCGAAATTTCTGGCGATGCACATCGTCGTGTCGACTGAGAAGCGGCTTTGATCAATTTCTCTGGCATAAATACGTATACGAGGAAACCATTAAAGGAGGAAGTCAAGGGATAAGTGGACTACTAACTTAACAGAGAATTTAAGTATTGCGAAATGATCAAAGGAGGCGAAGATATTTCGCGTGCGACGCAAATATTATTTTACAGACTGATCTGATTTCGTCATAGTAGAACGAGACAATGTATATAGAAGGGAAGGGGTGAGATTACGAGAGTCAGACTACGAGAGAATGAAAGATACCTTGGGAAAAGGAATTATACTTTAACCAAACACCGTGTAGTGAGAGTAATAATAAATTAAAAAGTATAGCGATAGTCGGCCGACGATTACGATTAATCTCGACGTTATCATTATTATTGTCATTGTCATCATCATTACGATATAATTACCATCGTCACTGTGATTAGATCTATTTTTTTGCTCAACACAAATCGAACACAGTTGGCGGGAGGACGGACAAGCCAGATATTTACGATCGGCATGCGCACGTTCTTCCCGAGAGTTACCATTCTGACGGTATTATTGCTATTATTGTCATTATTACAACTATTGTCGTTACGTTCTCCTCATTATTATGATTATTATTGTTGCCGTTGATAAAGTTGTACGGATATATAAGTTCAATGACATGCTTTAAGTAAGTATAAATGTTACTCCGATTGAATAAAGGGTATTTATCGATGAAACCTTCATTCCTTTTTATTCGACGAGACTGCCTGAACTAATATATAGGACGAATAGCGTTTCGTTTGCAGAAATTTTGTATGAACCCAGTAATATTTATTGACTTACTTCCATAAACGTCGCAATGTTACCATATAATTGTATTCGCAAATTCACCTCGGGAAGCCACAAAGGGAATTGGTTAAGAGAAGAAACTCAAGATTAAAAGTCACGTATCTCTATATTTGCATTTTCATTATAAAAAAAAAGAGTCTTGTTTCACAAAGCAACGTCGTACTCGGCATAATGACGTATCATATAATACCTGCATCATCGTATATATCACAATAAAATGGACGTGCGAATGAACTTCGCATGTGGTATGTACACGTGTAAAATGACAATCATCGAAATCATATGGCAAGCAAAAGTATGTCTTCTAATAAGCCGGTCGATTGCCTAAGCGATCAATCTCGGAACGAATCGAATTCCGATATTTTTGTTGTTTTCTTTAAGGCTCCCACTTTTCCTCTTTGCCTCCATGCTCCCATCCTACGTCTTTTTAAATTCTTCAATTGTAGCAAACGCTGTCTATTGCGATGACGAGAAACACGTTTTGGTCGCATACGTACAGATAGAACCGCACCAATTGGCACTCTTGTATCGACGATTCGTGTTTGGCATTTTAGACTAGGCCTAAATTAGCCGCACGAAGTCGACAGTCGTGCGCGTGCTGGTTCATCGGGAAGTCCGTAATTCGTTTTTGAATTTTCAAGAATTTCGGGTGTTTTTTTCATTTTGAGAGTCGTGAGTATTTCGTGCACACACGTAGGCTCACGATTCTCTGTACGAAACGCTTCGAGGAAGGCGCAATGTTCGCCACGGTTCCATTGTCTCTCTCAGCTTCTTCGTCCTTTTGCTCCTCGCAAGATCCGACAGTTAGCTGTCCGTTTCCTATTATTGGAATACATCGATCAACGTAACAACTTGTTTAATACGTTCTATCATCAATTCTAGCTTGATTCCCGTCGTTGTCTTGCTTCAGTGATAAAAGCGGGGTCCTGTATGGAGGACTGCCCTTCTGGTTCTTTGAACACAATTGTTTTTAGTCTACTTAAACGAGGTCCAGACCTGCGACGCGACAATACAATCATGTATGGATCGTCGTACATTGTTCTTTGAATGCTCTCTCATCATTGATGCCTATAGCGAATGATGGGTCCCTCGCATCCCTTTGTACTTGCTTCTTAAATATTGCAATAAACTGGACCCCCAGCACGCTGCAAGCCTCTGTTATTGCGACCATGGTTACCGATGTGAAAACCTTCACCTGAAATGCAAGGAAAATACGTCAGAAATGTGTTCCAATGAAAGCATATTGAATAATTTTTCTTTCCGAGAATTCGCGGCTGTTTCGTCGAATCCGATAAAAGCTTGTACGTTCAAAAATGGGGACAGCTCGTCGCGTTATGTCGTGACGTCGCTGAGCAAGTTTTATACAACGAATGGTAACGTCATTTAGAGCAAAACGAGAAGCAGTATCGCGTCATAGTTCATTCTACTTATACGGTAATCAGCGACTTCGATTTACTCCTACCCCCTTTTTCCACAACGGGGCCAGGCCACGCAATTCTCACGAACGAGTTACGAGCGAAACCATAAGTCGAGCATCGCTCTTTTTATATTTCCGCTACCAGGAATCTCCCTAGGTCGCGACAAGAGGCGAGCCAACATTTCATTCAAGGGACAGCTAGCGTATTACAATTGAAATTTATTTACCTGGCGTATGGCGGAGGCGGCGACGGCGTGGGGTCCCTAGAAAGGATCTCTACTGTTCTAGGAACCATGTTATGCACGGCTGGTAACGACAACGCATTGCTACTGTTCGGCCTAAGTAAGTGACTAGGATTTAGCTTGATGGCGTCATCGTAGCTAGGTGGCGCGTCCGTGACCGTGTCATAGTCTGGCGGTTTCTGTCTGGAACCACTAGCTGGCTCCTCAATGGAAATAACATGAATTGGATCGTCGATCTGTAAAGAACAATGTGATTATTCGAATATACCTCTCATTTCGCGAAAAAAATGTTAGATCTAAATGCAGAAAAATAAAACGACCCCGGGGAAAACAAAGTTCTATCGATTCTTTTATATTTCGTGTGTTGAATTCCTTATTTCTGCCCTGTCCGAATTACCTCTTTGTACGAATCGACTTTTATCGACCAACTGCCTTACGATCACATTATATGTATCACCTCAAGGATATTAACCCCGAAATGGTTATTCTTCTATATATAACGTGGCTCGTCTATAGATATCCACCTACGTGTTCGCCTCGACACTCTTTAGAAACTTTATAGCTGGTCGGATCTAAGTCACGAAAGGGCGCGCGTTTACCGCAGAGTTACGTACGGTGGATACAGAATAGGATGAAAATAGCACCGGTTATTCGAAGCTATAAAGAAGGGTTCGTGGAAAATTGCATAATCATTTGGTCGGGCTAAATCGCAAGGTGAATGACTGAAAGGTGTCGCTGATTCACCTTCACCAAAACCGTTCGTTTTCGCCCGGATTAAGTGTTAACGAGCAACGTTTCCGGAATCGGAGTTTTGCAACGCTGGCAGCTGTCGTTTGCTCGCTGTTGGTTTTGCGTTGCCAGCAAGTTTGTTTGCAACTCATTTTTATATCGACTGCAGAATAGAAATGACCTTAAGAATGTTTTGTATCATTGTGAATCCCTAAAATCCAGAGGGCAAACTTTGAAACGATATTCTGAATATTATGCAACGATGAACATCGATGCAATAATTATTAGCACGAATCATTTAATTAGGCTTGAATAATAAGCGTTTTGATATACCATAGAAAGGCTTAATTATTAGTTTAAGTAATTTCAAAATATATTTAATTATTCTACAATATATCTTCCATGACATTTGACTATTATATAGGTACTATTCGTGCAATAACATCTACAGAACTTACGCGGATTATTGCAGCAAAATTTCACGATACACATCTTGGACGAAGATGATAATTATTGATCGAAAGATAAAGGGTAAATTAATACCTATCCGTAAATACGTGTAGTACCATCGCATACATGCCAATTGCAGCTCTGACACGCTAGACTAATCGAAGGATGGCCGTCGATAAATATAGATACGTGCTTCCGGGTGAATATCCTTACAGCAGTAGATAAGTACAACTCTAACTACCAGCGACCTCCTTTATACATCGAGCCGCAGACAGACCTTTGCATTTCTATTGTTTCCCTGCGTGCAGTGGAAAGAGGAGCAGCTACTATTCTAAGCCACGCGATTATATTACGCCTACATACCTTTTTACAAGCGATACGAGAGAAAAAAATGAAGAGGACGATGGCGTAGAAACGGGGACAACTTTCGAGTACAAATTTTTGCATAACCAAGATTCAATGCAACGAAGACAATGACTCGACCAGGACAAAGGGAGAAGGGGGGGGGCATCGGGGACAGATACGCGATAAAATCACAGGAAGGCGATGCAGGGCATGTGATAAAAACCTTCGTGGGGCGACGATCAGATGGTTCCAGGAATTTCCGTTATTCCCGTGGAAAAAATGCGATTGCCTGTACGACATCCGTCACAATTATTTTAACGAGTTTCCTTTTGCACCCAGCTTATATGAAAATGTATGTTGAGTTCATAATGTACTGGGCCAGAAATTGCACTTGGCGACGAAACAAACTAACTTTAAATTTAATACGTACTCTAAACTCGGATTCAACTCGAAGGAAATGTAATATTCTTACTTTCTACGACCGAGGGATTCAATTCTATTTCACTGCTTACATTGAACTCATTAAGCCCCGATGCATTCTATAATTGATCCGGTACTTCTACATATAGTCGTTGCAGTTGGCGAACGATAAACTTCAACACATATCTGTTACATTAATGTCGAACTTTGACTACCCTTCGATCCATGTATCCCTAAATAATCCGTCGAAAAATGATTCGCGTCCCTAACCGTGACGAAATATTTTCGTACCGTTGAAACGCGTGTAAATAAACCGTGGAATACATCGATTTCAACGCCCCAATATTCTCCCACTGAGCCCTAAACGTCACGTATAAATTTTCACTCTCGACGAGGCTGGTCTGTGCCAAGAGTTCATAACAATTAACGTCGATTTACGAAACGCCACGTGGCGTGTGTTAACTATCACGGTTTTAGGGGCTACCAAACGATTTATGTAGCGAGGAAAGGCCGCGGCAACGATTTTGATTGAAGTATATTATTTTTATCTCGAGGCTCGGTTATAAACGCCGGTAATTGCGGCTCGGTTGTATACCATTACTAGAGCTATAGACGACTGATTCCCGGTGTATAATAGGGGGTTGACCCGGATCGACTTGGAAACGCCGCAATCTCCGAGGGCTCAAATCAAGAGCAATATTTCCGAACCCTTAAAGAGAGGCGAATATTTGCTGGTGGCAAATTGAACAGACGACAGACAGAAGCGAAGCCTTTGACGCGTGAAATGGAACCGAGGAGTTTAATTGTTCTTTCGTCGGTTGCTAATTATAGACAGCAGTCACCGGGTTGATAATCGTTCCGAGTGGAAAACTTGGGCCAATTTCTCTTTTAAAAGTTCCTAGCGTAACCGTGCAATGTGATTGTACAAATGTTCGCAATGCTGTTGGACTTCCTTTTGGATTTAGTATCACTTAAATATCTACTACATAATAAAATATTATTCATAAACGTGTAAAACGAGTGGCGCTATGCACCAAGATAAATTGTCAGCAATTAAGAGTTTGCTAAATAGAAAAATAACCAATTAATTTGAATCTTACAGCAGAATAGCATCATTAATCAAATCAATTTGTCTCCACTTAATCCGTCAAAATACACTTGCCGCTCTAAACGATCTTTTAAACCTGTTTTAAATTTTTCCGTATAATCAACCTATCTGCCAGGCCAGTCTGGCGTTGCTTATTAAGAACAAAAAAAAATGTATTGCTATATTGGCTTAGAAAAAATGAAGACTTACCTGGGCTGTGATCGGATGATTTGTGTGTTGTGTGTGCATAGTTGCCCTACTTGGCGGTGCGTGTAGCCAACAACACATTGCGGCACATATGAGAAGAGCGCCTGCGATTATGCAAGCAACACCAACATATCGTACCGGTTCGACGTAGTTTTCTGCGAGGCCTAACCAGTTTATCAATGCCCCGACGCAAAGGAGAACCATCCCGTACCTGTACGGACGCTGCGAACGCCTCGACTCCTCCAAGGACATTGCTGAAATCGCAGAGAGAGATCTGATTCGTGACTGTTCATATTGCATTTGTCCATTTGAGTAATTCAGTTTTCAGTTTCAAAAGAGCAAAGTACAGAGCAACGAGACAGGGAAAAGAACTACATTTAGGAGAAGTTGATATTGCAGAATGAATTTTTTCGTGGACGTTATCTAGCACGTGCATAAATACGTTCAAGGCTAACTTTATCGTGATGGGCAAAAGTTTTACCTATTGTTAGAATGTATGGGGTACCATGCTCGAGCCCATTAGCTCTTTACTTCGGGTGGAATTATTAAATCAGCAGGGAGCTTTCTAATGCAGATACCAGCCTTTAGACATATTCAAGGCTTATTTTTAGATAAGTTTCCACTTCCGTATCTTGATTAAATCGACGTGTGACGTATCCACGCGTGCGAGGAGCACAGTCTACTTGCGGCTTTCGCCAATTTTAGAAAATGGTGCTATATATAACTGCAGTAAGGATATTGCCATCTACTTTATTTCTAGATATACAGTATTGATTTGTCTGATACGCGTTGCCATGTGGAAAGAACTCTGAACTTCGCTTTTATGCTGCTCACGATACGTTAGGTACAACTCATGGGAGTACAGTATTTTTTAACCGAACATGTGCACGCGCATTCTTTATCTTTCTTTACCTTTTACAATTCGTGATAATGGAATTTAAATACATCAGCATTGGAAAATATATTAACTTCACGTGTATTCTTGGAACAGACGAATTTTATATTCTAGCAAAATGATATTTTGCTTTGCGAAATTATTATTTTTTGAAAAATTAGTTAAAAAAATATTTTTCAAGAACCGAAGAATTGACTTTTCTTTTAAACGCTCATGTTCTCATTGCCACGCAATTAAATATTTTCATAGATGAAAAATCATGATTTCGTCGACTTAATGGAACTGTGAATCAACTTTTGTGAAAGCTAATTGCCATTCCGACATCAAAGTGAAGCTCGATTAACGTAAGCGGTGCTAGGGTTACTATCGCACCCACATTTTCGACAGGTAGAAACGATGAAATCCATTGAACGAAGTGGGTCAAATCTATAAACCAAATTCCCCGTTTGACCCCATCAAATAAGTGACGCAGAATAAAATCGGCAATTACTCGAACGATAAATTATCGATTCCGGAAAAAACAGCAACCATTCCAGCAGACATTTATTTCCGCCACAAGAGCGTTTATGAATGCCACGTATAGTTGTGGCATAAAAAATATCGACGACCGTAATGGTGGTCAAGTTGTCACACTTTGATACAGCTGAAATACAACCTTTTTAATACCTTGCCTTATTTATTTATATTATATTATATTATATTATATTATAAATTATATTACGAATAAATCAATGAAAGAATAAATTTATAGCATCTTATATATTTTGATGCTTGTTCCAATAAAAAGAATTGAGAGTTGATTACGCCTAGTGTTTAAACAAATGTCGAAGTTTGTTTAACATCAGTGACGCCTAAAGCAATTGGCCCAAAGGGCGTACATACACATGGGAATATAAATCGATCAACGGTGCGTTTGTTTTGAGTGCTAAAGAAATATGCTCGCACGGAGTAAAAGTCTATAAATATTCTTCGGTTATGAGAAAGAGAAGTAGGCTACACCAGAATGAATATACCGCCAAGGTAGGCCACCGCGGCACCGGCAATTGCTAGATCGATGTCTGTTAGTCCTTTGTCCCATCGTATTCTATTTTAGAAATAAGAAGCGGTACAATATTAACGTGCCCATTTCACTGATACATCTATGTAACGATGGAGAGGCGAATTGTGTCCTGTAATGGACTATGCTGTGGTTATTTCACGTGGCACAAGAAATACGTACGCGTACTCACGAATAACCGAAGTAAAAATAGCTTCGACAGCGTGTGGATACTAAGAATTTTATAAAAACGCTAGTACCACGAATGAAGGGATACCTAAAACGTACTGTTTTGATAATTAGATCGATGAAATTTCCGAATGTTGATAGAAAAATAAATATTCTCACGATCTTCACTGATTTGACGTGCAATTAAATTGACAAATGTAATACACGGAATACCTTGATATTTCAAAGGAGTATTGCATTGTCATTCTAAAGATGAATGAAGCAGAATGGAGACAAATCAAAATTCCCATTGATGAATTTACCGTTTAACTCGTCCATATCCTAATACGACACTCGGACACAAGACGAATTCGTACTTCGATATGCGTCACACTTCCCTAACGACTAAACGACGATCGTGGCTATCTGCAGTATGAAGAGTTACGTCTTTATTCCTTGCATCTGATAACGGGACAGAAATCATAAAGATAAGGTACAGTATTTTTGAACTTTATCACAGGCTCGTCATAAATAAGTTTACCCAAATACATAGGTATCACACAATCAAGATGCTTTCTTTCTTTGCCTATTCGAATACACATACCGCTTTCCTTCCATCGTTGTATGCATTGTTATTATGCCCTGAGTTTAACATTACCAGCATTGAACATACGCAATTGATTTCATTTCGCATAGGCGCGTGAAGAGATAAGCACGGACGGAAGTTAAGTCATGGAAGAAATACATATATGTACTTCCAACGCATTACGATACAGGTGCGTAGCTGTTATATAAATAAAGGATTGTAGCATTTGTTTATTATAGAAGTGATGGCAAACCGCGATTTGTATGAGAAAAGTAAATCAAATGATAATTCTTGGATACTTTGATACTCACTATAGTGAGACTATATAAAACATAAATGAATTTGTACTCTTATATCGAATACAATAAAATTGCAATTTCCCGTACACACAAAATTTACCCTACGCTCAAAAATGTTGAAACATCTTATAAATCTTTTCCCAAAAATGTATCTTGACTTTTATCAACAAACATAACGACAAAACATAAAAGTAGCTTTTCAACGAAACATGACGGAAGATCTGCACAAATAAAAGATGTCCGTTGAGCAGTTATAATTTCAGGACAAACAAAAAGCATTAAAGGAGCAGCTAAAAATAGAGTTTATCTAATTGTCCGGTTTATTCCGCTATTTGCACCATTATGGTACTTTTTCTTGCGTAATTATGAAAATCTATCGCGTTAATAGCTTGGCGATAAACGCTGTATAAAAAAACTCGATCTGCGCAGAAAAACAAAAATCATTCCGCTCGTTTTAACAACCGTTAGAGTATACTTCCTCAAATTAATGAATGTCAATTAACGTTACCATTAAGAATACGTTATAAGTTAGAATAACACGTATAATTTATATATAGCCTGCCGGTTGTACTTGCAATAAGTTTCTAGGACATCGGTAAGATGTTGCCGCTTCTAATTGTTTGGCCTTTCAGTGAATATTTTATAAGAGAACCGTGCACGTTCCGTTTTATTCCAGTTCAATATTGCTGCCAAGTATGCTTACACCGGAGAACATTTTTATCCTGTAACTGTACACATGGTGTATTGTTCGAATTTAGTATACGTGTGAATTTATCCAACAGTAGAATCAGCGTGTGCTCGCCAGACAAGCCTCCCGTCACACGTTATCTCCACTGTCCCTGCACGTATCATGGTGGAATTGTGCAGTTATTTTGTACACAGCATGTTTGATGACGTGTTAGCGTCGAAAAAAGATGTTAAACTTGGTAATTCTCCTTAATGCACAAAGATAAAGCATCGTGATTTAAGTGTACACAGATTAACAAGGAATGTCGCGGGATGCTATCCTGGACAGAACGTTTAAAAATGTTTATTTTTTAATTCAAACACTTTCGGGGTTTTCTGTTTGCCATTTTTTCCTGATCAAGTGGCTTGAAAAGTAATGAGTTGATAAAGAAAGCAGAGTTTGTAATTTGCCGTTGTACCCATGGCCGGTGCATTGAGTTTGTACATATGGAAAGGTATTAACATTCTAACAGATATTTATGGTTCCCTGATAACACACTTGAACCAACTTCAAAATTCGAACAGTAATATCGAGAGCTATACAGTTACAGGTGAGCAACCATATTAAATGAGTGAATAATTGTGGAGTAAATTGTTATGTGGTAAATCTAGAAAACAAACTAAGGTAAATCGGTAAAACGGTACTTAAAATTTGGTTTCCAGCCCTCATCAAGTTGAAAGGCAAAAAAATTAAGACACTCCTGTTAACGATAGTCTTATCACGAAGTTACGAAGAAATTTTGAAAGTGATCCTAATCCAATTGTAAGATGGCACTTGTATGAAGTTACGTGTAAACATTTGCTTATCTTGAGTGATCTATCATCGTACAGCTATCGTACTAGCATCTTCCATTTTACGAGCTGTCGCGTCAACTACATCCGAAAACGGAAACATGTCGCTCTAAATTAATCTGAATTCTAAATGAATCCGGCCGATACACATCGTGAGTTTGCGAAAATTGAAATATCTCATTTCGATATTATCAGTATTCTTAATTACCTTCAATTTTATAATATAGTTTAACTTTTAACTGTATAATGTGTACAGCATCTCGCACATAAAGTATAATATTTTCCACATTTTGGTAACTGTTGTGGTGCAACAGTACAACAAAATATAGGTACCAACATTTGTAAATGGAACAATGTTCATGTTATTTGAGGAGGCCGTCCGATTATAGAAGTGTTGCAAACTGATCAGATTACGGTGAAGTATTAAATTAATAACCCCTTTTTCTGTTGCCTATTCGGTTGATAGCAAAACAATGGCTCGGCGCTGCAGCAGCCGCGGTGCCAGATAAAAGCTTGAGTAATTGTGCAATGTATAAGTTACCGTGATAGATTGAAATGAATGAAGTGCATTTATAGTATAGACGGTCATATATAGCTTTTGAGTAGTTTTAACAGTAGATACGAGAGAATTCAGTTTAAATGAAATTAATAAACCTGACTAAATTAGTATTATTAAATTAGTAGTATTAATTTTCTACTATATTATGGGTATCTTGAGTTAATTGAAATGTGAAATGATGACTTCAATGAAAGAAACATTATTATACAAAAAATTTCATGCAAAGAACAGCAGAACAATAGTTTGAATGCATCTAAATCACTAGGCTTCTCTTTCTTCTTCCCGATCACTGTTCTTTAAAATTCATATTAAGTTTCCATGAATCATAGGACGATTATTTATGATTGATGCTCGATTATAGATTTTATTAGAGATTATAGATTGACAGAAGAATGCGCGATTTTCATCATTGAAGAAACGACGTGGCACGCAATAATACACGTGCCACGCGGGAAATGTAATTCCCAGCGAGAGAAACATGAGTAAAATGCAACAATATACGGTCCGAATTCGCGTCCGTCTGCATCGACATCTCTAACACTTAAATATTTGCGTTGCAATAACATGTTTGCGTGTATGATATCGTTGAATGCAATCAAACAGAATTTAATCTCCTCTACCCGAATCGATAGCTCATTCTTTGCACTCTAATTTCTTAATGCGAAACGATACTAATATGAAACCGAATAATTTGAGTAACACAGTAGCAACACGAAATATGCGGAATTTTGATTCCAGACGCAGACATCTAGGTTTCGAATGGCATAGACACTAATTCCGTGAGCCGAGAAAAAATTTCCACGTAGCTCTTACGATCGCAGCGTGATTGGCGACGCATTTTATGCTTACAAGATTAATGTAAACCTTGGATTATTACACTAACAATGAGAGTATCATTAAAGACGTATAATTATTCCGAGACCTGAATTTGCGGGATCATCGCCGATATATAGGAGAGAGAGGAAAAATTGTTACGATCTTTTTGAACCGAATAGAGGGGTTGCTTTTTGCGCTTTAGTAAATACACGTTGATCCTTCGTTGCATACCAAAAGACTAACACGGAATGCACACTGATCACTTTATCCTCGAGATATTCAGAACTGAACTGACTTAGGTGAACGATGTTTGGGCAGTCTCACCTGTGCAGGTTCAAGTTTTTTTTATATGGACGAACAAAGTACATAGTTGGTCCCCTTCGTTCCGGAGAAATGCAACTACAAAATTTTCGCCTGAAACTCAACGACCCGTTATGTTGGAGTAGGTTTAATTACCGTTTCGTGTAATAACATTCTGCATCAGAGGAGGCATTTGCATTTTAATTTAATCAAACCTCGATCATTTATAATTTCCTGTTTGCACAGTGCAGACCCATATTTCAGGTTCTACGAGTTCCCCAATAACTGTTTCCCCGATAAATACACAACAAATGTAAGACTAGAATGATTATAATTATGGAACTGTTAAAATCGTAATATAAAAAGGAAACTAACAATCAATACACGCCCTCTGAATCCACGTATCCCACTGATCGACTTTCCTACTTCATTCTCCTTGATCTTCCTGCACTCGAATCAGTATTCCAAAAAACACTCGGGGCACAGTTATCCGTACGAGTACGTCGTATACATTCGATCGCCGTGCACAATCACTAACAAGATCCTTCGTTTCGTGTTAGTACGTAATCGTGTTCGCATTCGCGATAAAGTTCACGAGGTGCAACTATTATATTTTCAAGTGGACGCGCAGGAATAGAAACACCCACTTGAGCAGCAGTTTAGCGTCGGCAAGGCGAACGAGACAAATTTTCTTTTTCTTCCATCTAAGCAGTTTCAACGAATGCAAGTTTCCCGAACGAAAAACGACCTGCCTGGACTTTCTCGCGAAGAACGAACGATCGCGTGCCGAGCCGCGGGTACGTGGCGGTTTAACACTCGCATACATTTAATTCTCACAGCCCCCCGTTATAAATGATGCATAGAACGTCGGTTTCCATGCACGGATCAGCATTTTCGACCGGCGAACTGTTGATCGTTGCGTCAACGTCGCTGCAACTGTTACATGGTTACCGGCCGGTTACATGGCTTAACCTTCACCCAATTTCGCACCTTGCGCCACGAGCCCCGCTTAATGGAAGAAAAGTAAACGTTCGACGTTGCTCCCGCTTAGCTGGAAAGCTAATGGGCCATTTAACTGCAGCGAGATTGATGGTCATCGTTGTTCTGTCCGTCTTCGTTTAGATTGATGGAATAGATTTCGATGATCGATTCGACACGGACCTTGCGTTATTCCTTATCACCTGAATGATATTAGAAATTATTTTTGACCCCCTCGCCTTATGGTAAGGCGCGACAGTGGGGTCACAAGTTATGCATGGAAGTTAAAACGAACGAGGGCAACTCGGGGGACAGGATCAGATCCAGGGACGAAAAATATGAGTGTGACTCGTGGTACTTTTGGCATTACCTAAAGTTGTTGCGAATTGGTAAATCTGCAAGTGGCTCAATGCAGAAATTAAGTAGTCAAACCTTTAGCTCGTTGTAATGGGAAGAATCGTGAAACAAACGATGACAGCAGGTGCATTGTATTGTTAATGAAGGACTGTACATTTGAAAATTGTCATTTAGCAGTGGTCTAGTATTGTTAACAGTAGTTTCGTTCTATGACGGCAACCTTCGTATAACATATTGGTCTTGCATTCTTCATGTTCCACTGACGTCAACATCAGGTACAAACCTATGCAATTATCCACTGCTTTATCAGTGCATTCATGTGGGCAATTGTAGGATATTTTACTTTCCGTATTCTTGGGAATGCACTTCTTAGTGTTTACAATTACAATTGGTAATATCTGCAGGCTTCAAGATTTTATTTCGAAAAGGCAATTTTTTATTCGTGTGTTGGAATGGAATATATGTATATACATATGTATACGCTAAACATGAAACATTCGTTAACGTGGTTTATTTGAGATCTGTTGACAAATTCAAATATAGAATGGAATTTCGTTCTCGTAAAATTGTAAATTCAATTTAATACGGGATTTAATTAATTAATCAATAGGGTCTGAAGACGTATCAATTTAATTATCAGAATCTCGACGTAACCATTTGAAATACTTATCGCATAGTTCGCGATTTAATTAAGAATTCGAGGACACGCTGATGCGCATTATAATCACCACTTTTTGTAGCACACTCATGATACGTATCATTGATCGCTAGCCACAGTTTTTATCCGAGAACATAACTACTCCATCAGAGGTCGCAAGCTCGATATTAGTGAAACGTTAAACGTCACCTTCATTAAAATGTCTTGCTCTTTTTTTACAATAAATAGCAGACTTAGTTTCACGCGCACCGAATTACATTAAACGGAGTGAAATTTCGCGTAATACCAAACCGATGAAAATCGTGACTCTCTCTCTCAAATATTGATACAAATATATTTTAAAACTTATATTATTGCAAAAACTTATATACGTGTATTAACCTCGATTTTTACATACACCTTATCTTGTCCTGTTTATCATACCAAAACGTGAACAATCTTTTCGAAGATAACAAGCCCGAGTTTGGAACCAGCATGTGCCGTGGCAATGTACAAAATATTACATCGTACAAAGCACTCAGAATGTAAAATAGAGAAACTAAAAACTCCGCATAAAAGCCATTCAAAGATACTATAAAAATCCCTCCCGAAGATAGCCGTGCAAACAAAACACCTCTCCGATTACTTGAGTATCACTTTATCCTCACAGTGCAGGAAACCCCCTGTACTCTACTGTTCACCATGTCAAGCAGTTTATCACCAATAGCCACACATCATTACAGTATTGTCTGAGCGCTCATGGCAGGGGTCATGTACCTAATCGCATAACAAGAAACACCCTCGAAATGCATAGAACAAAAATTGGTCGTAAATATACAAGAGAACGAATCAGCAATTAAATCCGCTCGTGGTAATTGAAAATGTAACTGCAATCATATCTACATCGCATTCAACGATACGAATTTAAATGCTTACTCATACAACGTGGACTTACAATTAGACAAAGTGAAGCCCGATTTATCAATCAATTGTCTGCTTTTATAAATGATTTACGGTCTGGGGCACGATATTATGCAGGCGAACAGAAGAGAGTTAGGAGGAATATTATATGCACACATATGTCGCTTGCAATGAACAACGAGTTTGCGTTACTGATACCGCGGGAATTATCACTGCCACAGAGACTCAACATAAAACGTCATGCCGTCGAGATGGCAATGTTCGCAGATTTTGATCCTCACATTTCGCAGGGAATCGAGACTTGCGACGGATTCAGGAAGATTCATATATGGCGATGACGAAAAACATATAACATATAACAGTTCTAGTTTCGCATTTGAATGTAATAAGTGTTAACGTTAAATTGCTTACCCTCGTGCAAAATTTTGCGATATACGTTATATTAATTTAATCCTTTGCTGTAGAACATTTTATTATTTAGTTTTTAACTAGTGTCTTTGCTGAACACTTGATCGACACAATACGCAATGTAACACGTAATCATACTTTTTATAAGCTAGTCCATTAATAAAAATAAGTGGAAAAATACAAATTTCAAACGATTCTAAATCGATGATAACTGGACTATCAGGTAATACTTATCATTACGCTTGATTTATTATGCCCTGAAGCTGATACACACTGTTAACGCCTTATTGAGTAATCATGCCGATTGAACAGATGACTACTTAATTATTTGAAACGGCGATTGTTCGCGTGAAATCTCTGGTGAACAGCTCGTACCGTGATTGAATGAAAATTTCATCATTATTTCTATTTTGTGTAAAATAGTGATATTCTTCTGTATACTATCAGTGGCCTTAGACAATTATAAAAGTTTGAATGGAATGCAGTGATGTCTTTCATAAACAACTTCAGTGACACTCATATTAAAAAAGTAATGTTCTTTTTCCCGGTTTATTAACAACCGAATGAAAACATTATTTAAATCGGCCACTGTGGAATAATCTGTTTCAGGTGGATTCAATGTCGCACCGGGAAATAAAACGTGTTATAATGAAATGCATAATCTTGCGCTCAGGTATACATATTCCTTTAGTTGCTTCAAGCATCGTACACAACTATTTTGTCCAAAGTGGTGTTCGTTTAGTTAATGAAAATAAATGCTCGGGAATGCTTTTCATGCAAAGAAATGAAAATAAGGGATGAAATAATCTCGAAAGCAAGACATTTAGAAAGGAAAATTTGTCTTTTCGAGTGCAAATTCACATCTAGTATGCAAATGTAACATGACAATTCTTCGTTTAATATGCAATCCGGTTTGGGTATAATTACCTGAGCGATACAGAGTTCCAATCGACAGTATATTAACAAATATTGATCTGGTCTGGTGTTTAATGTTTGAAGACTTTAGATTGTTACCATTCTTTTCACTTTTAAATACAGCTGTTCACGAGATACATCCGAAGCAACTATCTAAAGCGTCATTAATCGTGTGCTAAGAAAGACAAGAGCTCGTGGTGCCAAGGTTTCCCTTTTGTTATTCGGTATCAGATCAGATTTTCCACAATTTATATGACTGCTTAACTATCATACATGCATATTGCTAATGCGCCTGGAATGGCGCAGAAAATATCGCAAACATTATACATGGTGATATAATCGACACGAACTTCCCGACCTTGGACCTACAGATACCGAAATTGATTGGACAAGGTTCGTAAACGAAGGCTGCCACTTGAAACGAAAGTGTTGGCTTTCAAACAAATCTTACAATTAGTTACCGAGGTTACTGAATTCGGTATAATTGTAGCATCGATCCAACTCCTCTTTGCAACCTGTTTGATTTGTCCGGGGCAAACATCGGCAATCAAGATTATTGAACCTGTTCAATCAGATAGAGTCTAAAGTTAACACTGACGAACATCTTTGTTCTGTAAGAGTATACGATTTAATATTTTAATTTCACTTTTACTCAGATAGTAAACACGGTAAATGTAAATAGCGTAAGTCAGTTAAGGTTCCCTTCGTATTGTCGTATTTTTGTTATAACTTTTGAATACGTTTCAAACGCCACCAATGCTTATATACCATCTTTCCCCGACGACCCATAGAATATTAAAACCTGAGACATCCTCTATAAATTCGAGTAATAGACACACTAGCAATATTTAGTACTAAACAAATATTATTATTTATTTTAGACCATGGAGCCATCTAATCAAATTAAATAGAGATAGCGGACAAGTGTTCCAAAAATCTGGTGCCCATAAGCATTTAAAATTAGATACAATACACGATTCGTTCGAGGAAACTTTACATTCGTGGAATCTGGAGCACGAACGAGGAAAAAGTTTAGTGAAACTGCGTGCCGGTAGTTCTACAGGAGGAAGGCTTGATTAAAGACGTATAACAGATTGCCCAAATCACTACTAACCCTTTACATCTAGCGATCTGTTGCAGCGTTACAGAAATTGTGAAATAGTGAATGCCTTCCCGCAATTCTGAGTCAACCGCGAGTCATTCTTACCTATACGCACAATTTTGCGCCTCAGTGTTCATAATTCCAAGGTTAAACACTAGAAAATTCATATGGAATCACAAAGTGCATAAAGTGTGCAGATTAAAATTTGTCACTTCTCAAATAATTAATGTAATAATATTTCTTTAGGGTAAGCTTGTGGCGAAGCAACAAATGAATTAGTAGCTTTAGAACCATTAGCCATTTTTCTGTATTCTAATCGAATCGTTAAAAGGATGAGATTCACAGTTCTTATTCCCCGTTAAACGTCGAAGCTGGTTGTCCACGTGTTGTTAATTAAATTATCGTACAGACTCTAATTTCCTGTTGCTATTTTGTGCTACGAAGCGTGGCGCGTGATTAGTCGTTGACGACAAGATGAAATTGGCTGCTGTTAGGTCGTGTTTTACGATAATTCCGCAACAACAGTGAATTATTTGTTAAATAATCCACTATTGTAATTTTAAAATGGTCACGAATTATTGTAAGTATAAAGCGATGTCGTATCTTTTTAGAATAAACTTTATCTATATTAGTTCAGATATAAAAGGTGACGTACGCAGGTATATCATGAAATCCTTAGAAATCGATTAAAACGTTTCAATTAAAGTTAGTAAAAACATTTCTTTATCGGAACGAAAATTTTCACAAGGACGATTCACTTACGTGAAAAATTACTTTTCCGAAAATTTTAAGACGCGTACATGAGCTAATAAACTATTGTATTGTGCCGCGGTATTTCCCATGTTTCCAAGGTGTAATTACGATTAAGAATATGTAAACACGTTGTGTGACATTCCTGTTTGAATTTCTAGGGAAAACAAGCCGGGAACTATCCCATGGATTCCATACAAAACTATTGCTAGTACTTAAATACCAATGACAAAGGTGTGTTTACAAATATAATAACACGATAGAGGTTAATTAGCAACAATTCTTATGATATTACCTTCATTATAGAACAACGATACAATTCAAATTGTTAGGTATACAGACACGAACACCACAATATTGCCATCGAATACGTGGATGAAAAAGCAAAATAAAATAAAGAAGCGAATTTTGATGAATGTTAATAACTCTAGAATTTGGATTTTAAAGATAATACTAAATTATATTATAATACACTTTAATTATATATAACATTATTAATTTATAATTCGGCTCGTTTCTAAAAGAGATTTATATTGTGCAATCGCAGATACATACACCGTATGATTAGATTTTTCACGTACTTCGGAGGTATCAGATGTGCCATCAATTCCTGTTAACTGATTTCAACGAAATCTCCTAGACTGCGTCATATAGATGGGACATTCCCAATCATATACTTACACGTGATCGAGGTGCATACTGATAATTCACGTGTGTTCAATTCAACGGTATCGCTATTACGTTTGCCAAGTTCTGCCTATGATTCTCGTCGTGCAGCAACAGTGATCTTTATGCATGTTCCTCGTCAAGAAGAAAAAACGGCACCACGTTGTGCTAGCGAAAAACACGATTTACAAGAATCTCCATTAGCGGTTCGCAATTAAAATACTTCTGCAACTACGACCAATAGCGTGCATCCGTTCGACTTGCCTCGGAACACACCTACGCATACGGAAATGTTTTTTTCCACTTGTTACAAGTTACTCCTTAGCATAATCTCCAATTTATTCACTTTTTATCGTGAAATATGCCTACATAGACAATACCGTTTAGAATGATTGATTATTGGCAAGGAACGACCTCGAGTCCTGATACATCCAATGATAACTGCTAACGCCGAGATCGGTGAAAAATCGTTGCACACCATTGATATCCTGTCCGACGACTTTCAGGTATACGTCCTGGATCACAACCGTGGCAATTTGCGTCGATGATGCCTTTAATCTCTGTTTACGACGATCAACAATCCCTCTGCGGATAAACGAAGTGATCGTTGCTGATATTCCGTATTCCGATTCAGCGTACCACGGTGACGACATGAATTTTGCCGGTCCCGAGAATCTGTCTCGTTCTCTAGGGAACGATTACTAGAGCGTATAAATACCTTTACCATTTTAGAAAGTGTTTTTAATAGACTTCGGCAAAGCGTTTCAGGCCGCTTCGTTTAACGCGTCCCGGTTCGTTTCGCAGTCCTCGTCGTTCATTTTAGTGCCCTCGATTATGGCGTTCCTAAAAATGTATCCCGTTCTAAGCGGAGGATTAAAATGAATTGGCTAATTGTAAGCGTGGCGAATAAATAGAAACGATACACCTCGATGAAGGTTTACCTCTACCTCGAATAACACTGTACCCTTGAATCTAAACTTCGTCAAGTCGCTCACAGACGAAACACTCTAATTTATCTCAATAAACTCCCCCAAAAAACAGAACACCCACTTAAATATGTGCCACGGAGAGCATTGCTAACAACGTAAATGAGATTCTATTTCAATCTCTGCGATTCGAGTTTAAAACAGCAGCCTACGCAAACCGCAGCACCAAGGAGATTCGAATCCGACTTTCTGTCATCAAGTATACGTCGTCAGGGTCGCCAGACGGGAGAAACAATCCCGGCCACTTACCTCTGGACTGAACGTGGCGATCGTGCCGCTGCGCGTTGACGATTCTTCCTTCCCGCAGGTCCTCTCACAAAAACTTAACTCACTGAATCGCGTATGTTTAATCGGCAAGCTATCGCCCCTCTTCTGTGCATCTGGAGATTTCGTTTATACAGCTACCGCGAAACAAGCCCACGAACAACCCCCGTATTAACGACACCAAGAGAGCGCAGCTCCCGCACGGAGAACTCACCGCGAACTGGCGCGATTCCCGCTTCTGCACGCTGTCTAACCCACGCCGCCAGTTTAACCGCTCGACTCGGCTTCCAGTATAGCCTGTGTCATTGATGTGAGCGCAGACGTGTGGTTGCGTCGCTACGTGAGGAACCACGTTCTTGAATCCTGCTGTACACTTTATACACTCTGCTAGACGGATCGAAGCACTTGTTAGTGATATTCTGCGTGCAATTGGATTGTATTGTATAGAGCAATGTCTGCTGACGTAATCGAGTAGCTGTATTGTTGCGATAATTGGGGAAAGATAAGGATTAAGATATGGAAAGTCAGGCGATGGGAATAGCTTTCGTTCGTTTTATCGATATTTTATAGTTGGCGTGCTTTGACATAGGATATCTGAAGAAAGGGGCGGCGAAGATTGGGGGTAAATTTGAGAAAATATCTCGGTGTGTTTTACTGATTGTTTCCTGTTACGATGGTGGTATAAGATATTGTGCAATGAAATTTATTATTTGTTATGTATTGTGGTATTTATGGACAAAGGTGTAATTTTATTCGTTGCAGGTTCGCGACAGGTGCTGTCGCTTTTTATTATTGCTCCGTGTCCAGTGAATGTGAAATGCAGGTAAGCTAAACACTTTGCGAAAAGATTTCCCGAATGGGGCTTTGCCCGAAAGTGCTTATAAGTGGAGTCTGGCTGGGGACGTCTGGATCTACTTAAGTCCAAACATGGAATTTCCTGAGCACGTAATAATTGCGGCAGGCGACTTTTTACAGATCCGATACATGCGAATAAGTAAATGAAAATTAAATATATAAGAAACTATATTCAGTAATCCCTTGAAATTATATGATAAACTTCCCAATATTTCTGTTTAAATTACTCATTCGGAATGAAGGAGCACAGTTCGAGGAAACACCGGCATTAAATAAAACTTTCCTGGTGTAGTTCCCAAATCTATATTCTAAATTTCGCATCTAATTCGCGGGATATCCCAGGAATTCACATTACCTGCAGCAAGAATGATTAATGCAAAATACAAGGAATAACAACACGTTGTCTTATAACTAAATAATTGTTTTATGCAATATAATTCTCTCGCATGTCACTCGCAGTATGAAACATTATTTTCATCTTCAATACCCACAATTCATATAATTGAAAAATGTTCCAAAACACACCGGTACGTAACATTGTCATATGCAAGTGTGATTCACCTAACTTTTTATTAACACTAACTTTTAATCAGCCATTATCCCGTGAACGGTACTAGTGCTCATAGCATTATCTAAAACTGCAAACAACGTCGAGAAGATAAAGAAACGAAACGGTATCGCGCTAATCCAACTCAATTTCTGCGTTCGCGTGTACTATTGATAAACGTTCGTCGTTCGCGACCAAGAACACAGACATTAATTTCAATTTATCGTCTATTACCGCTTCTCAGTTGACCTGTGTCTTCTAATTGAACCGTAAGAGATCAAGCGTTTCGCGCGTGATACGGTAGAATGGGGAAGGAAAAAAGAGCGCTGACGATGTGTCTGAAACGATGAGAGAACGGGAAACGACCAGTTGCTCGTTTCGAGGCACCGTCCTCGTCGTGGACATACGTTCCAATCTCGTTTGGAGCCACAGTGGCAATTAACATACTCGAAAAAAGCCGTCTGATTCATGTTTCGATCTATTTGCAAAAATCTCATCGGCGGTACCAGTTCCGTCGCACACTGATGTCTGCCATACGCGATGAGTCAGCCTGTGATGGCTTATGCATTTTGTAAGTCATTAATATTGCAGAAAATTGTTGAACATTACGCGAAGTGCGTAACACGTGCTTCGCGTATCATTCAACGCCTTATTGCTTTTTGTAAAATATGAACAAAGAGAACGGCGTAATACGTTAAATGGTAGAGCAATTTTGTTAGAACTGGTTGAAATTCATAAGACAGGTTCAGAAGGTTCAACGAACTAAATAGCAACGTTGCCGTCTCCATATTGCAAAATTATAATTGAAATGGGCTTCGTGTGCCGAAGTAGCGGGAACGATATGCATCAGCGTGTTACCACCACTTGTGAAAATATCGTTTCCGGTGTTTCAAGTATGGTACAACGTTCCTCGGTAATCCAACTTCAGCATTTAAACACGCATTGTTAAATTTAATATATTACCGTTGTCACGGCAAATTTTCTAGAAATAAATATTATCGGTGCAGCGAAATTACAAATTATTAATAACATTGCTCAAAATAATGTACAATCGACCACATTGTACGAAGTGCAGTACGCGTATCTCTTTATTATAAAAATGGCGTGAGACAGGATGTGTGACATGTCCTATTTAACTGAGGTTTCTGTGCAAAGTTGATTTGTACGATTAAGAGTTCGCAAAGTTGCTTACTTTCTCGAGCCGAATGTGTTACCTTATATGGGGGTATGACTCACTTTGATCCGGTGCTTCATAACGGCTTACTCTATTGTTCTTCTGCTGAATTGAAGCTTTTTCCCTACGTTTTAAATTTGTTCCTTTTCTTTTGTTGAATTTAATAATGGTTTTCTGCGTTGACCACTCCTTTAGGCAGCATTGTAAAATAAGATATTCTCTTTGTAAACGTTATGCATAAAAGTTACTAAAACTAATTTGTGATTTTAATGCCATTTTTATAGACCTACTTGACTTGATTGAGATAAAGATAAAATTATACATTGTAAATAAAACATGAAGTATTCTACCTAATTTGTTAACATTTAAAGCCGCTACTGTAATCTTCTATAATTATTTAATGAATATTTTGCAACGCTCTCTTCAATCCTGAGAGGCAAAGATGTGTTTGAAGAACGGAAAGAGTAAGTCAATGTAAAATATGGCTACCGATTTACGTACCGTGACACAAATCTTGTCTGGAAGATTCTGAAACCAGGCTTCAAGTATGATTTCCAGAGGGATACTGTAAACATCATTTTACCGATAGCTTAGCGAAGAATCGAAAAACAAGAAGGAGATTATCTCGACTACAGGTATCTAGACATTCGTTCACAATTTTATTACTGTTGCACAAGCAAGTGTATATTTCAAGCAACTGTTTCCCTGTTCTGCAAAAATCATTGATTCCCTGTGATAATTTCAGATAGTGTTGGAAAACAATAGGAGCTTTCAATGCCACGAAAGATACTATGTACCGCGTTGTTCAAACAATATTTACTTTTTTGTTTTCCATTGACACTTCCGCAACCTTCGCGGTACAGATTGTATAAAAGATGGGTGTTGTTCTTGAAGTCAAGAGAATAGGTTTAGAAGTAATTCAATGTAAATTCAACGTAGCAACACTGACGAAGGTGAATCAATGTATGCAAATCAATGCATCGGCCAATTTAAGTTGATTGGTGCGTTGTTACTGTTATGGCAAGACGAATCACTGTTTCCGTTTGAAATGAAAATCACAAGGAGGGAGGAAATGTGTGGAGTCGACAAAAGAGAAGGCGCATCTCACGCAACATTTAATCGTTTGTTTGTAACAACAGCATAATTTGAATCCTTGATGAAGACATTGCAGGAAGTCGAAAATATTTTGCATTGAATGTAATCTTAATAAATTAGTGACGATCCGGATAAAAAGAGGCGAAAAATATTACCTTAGAAGGACCTTCCTTAAATTTCCTTCGATTTTCCCGAATACCACATCGAAGCAATAAACTTCAAGGGTCTAGAATTTTGTTTACCTTCATTCGAACCAGGTAGGTGGTTCGTATTGGTTACATGACACAATAACCATATTTTAAACTTTTCACCTGACGAATTTAAACAGAAATCATATAAATTCCACCTTGTCCGCTGAAACTTTTGAGACAGTAAATTCTGCGCAATGGCGAAATGTATTTCCAGTGCAATGCAAACGAATTAATAAGGCATTTAATTACAAAAAAGAGATGTGTTCTGAGTTTCTACCTGAGACGAAGGCGCATTCCATGTTTGTCTCCCAAACAAGTGAAATAACAGTGAACGCTATATTTAAAGTCGTAAATCATGTGGCAATACTTCTTGTTATCTAGACACATGCCCCACGAAATTGCGCCTGACTTGTTTTCCGCCAGATTGAACTTCGTATCACTTGGTACGGTAATATCACTACTAACAGATCGAAAATTTGACGTAAAATAGCTGCATTAACACTTTTGATTATAAGAAAAAGTACTAGAGGAAATCCCTTGGGATTAAATATAATATTCTGCAGATTACTCCGCGATAACAGTATTAACTACAATGCGATAACGATACAAAGCTAGCGCCGAACATGACAGCCTCGTAAGCTCTACCAGAACTTAAACAATACAAAAAAATTAAGTATTACGCATTTTGTAATGAAATTATCCTTCACAGTATATCAATTGAAATCGCCTCGGAAATTCGGGGTATTTAAAAATTGTTGATAAATTCTGCATTCAGAGCCGTGTAATCCTCGATAAAAGGAGAAATACATAAGTTCGATGCAAAACATCGTCCTTTCGCGTAATACAATTATACAATAGCTTGGTTTATACTTGACGTCACGATTCGTCTATTTGTTGACCACAAATCGTTGAACTTCTTTGGAATATACGGAACTTCGATACATCGATCGCGGATAAAGCGAACGATATCTTTGTAATGGAAAAGAAAAGGAAAAGAGGTGAAGCCTTCGCTACCGGAGGTTAGTCAACGGATCCCGTTCCTCGGCCGTTCTTCCTTTCTCTTCGTCTCTCTTGTTCCATGAAGGTCATCCGGTTTTAAATACGGGACCGCTGATACGTACAGGCGTGATTTTAAATATCAGGAGGCTGCGATACTTCCTGTAATTTACTACTACGATCGCACGCCGCGTGCGTACGTGAAACGACAATAACACATCTGATTTTCCAGAAACGTATCTCGTGTGCCTACCGTTTTATTCATCAATCTTCCGTGCATCGCAGCTTTCGACGAACCGCCTTGGTTTCCCTGTGATTTTGCTATTCGCGTAAATTTTACGATCTTGCGTCACAGAGTCTTCGAATCGAGCGTGATCGATACTATCACGCGAATATATTTTTTACGGATATATTTTTGGAATTTGTATTTGCATTAAGTACATGAAATCTGTATGTATCGTTGTACATATAATTATTATATAGTTTGACATTTATTTACACTTCCCGGCTGCAAGGTTTCGAATCAACGATATTCGCAGATGCTTCATGGCCACATTTTACCATATAAATAGTACGGCGTAAATTACAAGACTTGTGTTGCTTGGAACGATGATCCAGTAACGCGATACTTTCGTCCAAAGTGTTCAAATATTTCTTCGCCAAGTCCGATCTGTCGCGTTTGTGCGCACTTATTTTGATGAATGAAGTAAATAATAATATCCTGATTTCCAGATTTCAATATCCTGAAAAGAATCGTTAGGCATTTGCGACTAGTTAATTGCCAATTGCTCAGGCAGGCATTACTTGCAATGAAACTATGAACATTTGTTCCTATTAGATCAAGAAACTCATACATGTACAATAGCAAAAGGCTTCCTAAAATACAAACTAGTCAGAATTGCGACAGTCTACATTTAACGACCGTCCAATATCTTCTTCAATAAAAGTTCCGTCTCTCTCTACCCCGTGCTACGGGCAAGTACCAGGGGTAATTGGCGCTATAATTGACACGACAATAGTTCACTACATGTATCTTTATTTACGCAAGCCTGTCTCACCAACGCGATTATTCGTCGATAACCGATTATCAGTGATTATTACTTGATCAGTACAATTATGGCGTGAGGTTTTGATCGTCCCTGACCATTGAAATCGTGTTAAACGTTTTTAGCTGCTTCGAAACGATTCCACAGGCGCCGAACGATTTGTTAAAACAATTTGAACGTTATTAATGGCGCTGTAAGCTGGTCTTATCTGGATTCGACAGACCAAGTTAAATACATCAGGCATTTCCTATCCGAGCAAGGTTTTCCTTTGTATAAGCAAGTTTTGCGAGGCCGAATCACGTCGATACACGTTAGCGTTGTTCAATGTAAGGCACAAGATGCAAATATTATTGTTTTACTGGAATGATCGTCTTCGGAAAATTTGTTTCAGATTACTGCAAGAAATTAACCGTTTCGCTACGGAGGTACGTATACATATGTACATACGTCTTCAAATATTCAGCAACCGTTCGCTAGTGATTTATATAAACGTTTTCTGCAACAGTGCATCATTATTTTAATAATTTATATAAATTAATCCTTGGGCACTTAAACAGGGAATCTAAGTGTTTATTCGCTTAACTCGAAAGAGACGAAAGAGTTAGGAAATAAATGTCCGAGTTAATAATACGAGTAAAATTCAATTTACTTTGTTCTGAAACTAAAGTAGAACGCACCGACAACCTGTGAAGGCTCTGAAGTACATACTTTGAAAAAATCATACTGCGTATAGTGTTATAAGGTATAACTTATAATGCAGAGATATACCCATTATATTTTCATCAGACAGCTATATATGTAGGAAAAGTTGGAAAGCCAAGTTATCATGAAACTGTATAGGCGAAAATGGTAGTATTGTAGAGCTGACATTTAGAGTCATTGAATAATTCAGTCTTCATGTTCGCAGTGGGGTAGTTTAAGCTGAAAGAAAAATGGAATAACAGCAAAAATCAATTTGTGGGGGAGAACGATGTTTGATTAGATTAAATTTAGATTGATCACACAGGTTGAGGAATTATAAAAACTTCGGAAGTAATAAATATTGATATAATAAGATTTTTTTATTTTAATGTAATATCTTTTTAATAATATCTGATATACAGTTTCGTATCTACTTCATGAATCACGATGAAGACTGATGAATGAGAAACATCATTGCATAGTTAAATAAGCACACCTCGTTAAGAATATTAATCTTCAGATAAGTGAAACGAATGGAAAAATCCACACATTTGTATTATGTTTACAATTACAGTACATCGACAGCTGAGTCATTTTTGATCGCGGATACGCAGACTTTCGTGCTTTACAATTTCAGCTTAGTGAAATGTTTGGCAAGATTTCATTATTATTGATACTAATAATTTTATTTTAGTACAGAAATTAAGTGTTAACGAATTTAGCAATTTTCATAGGAGTCAACTGGATAACCAGCGTGATACTTAATACGCATCACACGTTATGTTTGCCTAATTATGTAGACTAGAATAAAGCACGGGTCAAGTTCCATTAAATTATGCGATCTTGTAGCACAATTACACGATCTGTCGTATAATGTTCCTACTGCAAACTTGGGGCAATAAAAACGAGATAATTGCGGTTTGTCTTATTTTCTATCCCAATAAAGGTGATTATTTTAATCAATGCATCATTTCAGCACTGATGCCTTTCTTTAGCTTTACAATTTAATTTAATGCATTTTTGTTTGACTTAAAACGGAATGGAAGAGCATGAAATATTTTGAAAGCAATACGGTGCATCGAGAGGCCCTCGGTAGATGGTTTATCTTATCAGGATTTCAATAATTTACGCAGACTTGTCACGTGTGACCTTCCATTTATGTATATTCTTTATCGTCATCCATTGATGAAAAAAAGGGAACTGTGCATACTTTTTATTGCATGCAACATTTAAATATTACGGGTCAGTGGGTAAGTACTGAAATATTCGACAAATTCTGTATACATTAGAATACCAAAGGAGGAAATTTAAATTTCACTATTTTAAGAACCGTATTTTTTTAATATCGTTATTTATGTCAGAATGATATTTGGTAAAAGGTAAGTAATAACATTCAGAATGAACCTGCTCTCATTTAACTTCGAAGTAATCTTTATTTCGGAAAATTGTTGTATATTTATCAGTTCTTTTTCCCCTCTATTTTCTACAGCTTTATTGCGTTTTCAAATGACTTAATGCAAAATAACAGGATGATTAAATGATTTATGGAGCGGACTGCAAATAAAATCATATTTATTAAAACACTTCGTTCTTTTGCACTGTTTGTATAACTACATATCGTAGAGGCCAATAATTAGGTAAACAGGTTTCTGTATGTACAAGTAGGTACAAATATAATTAATATTGTTAACCATATATGTCGCGTGTATTATACGAAAGAGTAATGTACATTTGCTTATTTCACATACTCAGTGCATCGAAATCTTCGGCCGCTATATCAAAGTTACGTAGTTTATGATAAAAAAACAGTCTTCGGTACATAAAAGACACTTTCTGAACAAACTTTCATTCTTGCAATTACACTCGCCTTATCTCCAGGCGAGAGATATTCACGCTGATCCTTACATACGATGTACTGTACATATATACAGAGATCCCGTGTAAAGGTGCCAATAGAATAAAACTTTTACTAATGGTTTTCTTCACTTTTTTATGCCTCTAGAGCAACAGGTTCTGCTGTTTTGTCTTTTGTACGTTCTGCAACAATAAAGAAACATGACCAATTAAATATTTGTTACAGCAAAAAATGAATAAAACTCAATGTCAATAATTTCAACACATTACGTTTTTTCTTTTCTGGTAATTCTTCTGGCACCTCTGGCAACGTTACATCTTGTGGTACATCCGGTAACGTTACATCCTCCTGTACTTTTGGTGCTTTCTCCTCGACATCTGCTGCCAACAAGGCATCCAGCTCTGCTTCCGCCTCGCTTTCATCAATGTCCGTGAGTTCCCCTGACAGCATTTCATCAATTTCTTTCTGTTTCTCAATACCCTCTCTGGTTTCATCCAAGACCCTTTCAATATCGTCTATGGATAACAGATCGTGTAGCTTTTTCAATGAAGCATTGCCCACTCTTAGGCCATCGATAACATTCACCTCTACTTGTGCGAATTCTAAATCGTGTACCATACGCTCCAGGTTCTCTAAATGTGCATCGGTCTTTGAAAGTATATGTTCTTGAAACTTCTTCTTTCGCAAGAGAAGTAGAGCTCGGCTGTAAAGTTTTTATAGTATATAAACAGTGTACAACGAAACATTTTACGAGAAATGGGCGCGTGAAAATCTTGTTACTTACTCCCTTTGTTTATTCTGTATGAGCTTTTTTGCAATTAATCGTTCCTTTTCAAGGTTTTGTTCAATCCTTCGTTGATATCGTTTAATTTTATCTCTAGTTTGCTTTAATTGCTGCAAAGAGAATTTTGTACCGACGTAAGTAATGAATAAAGTCTGCGTGTTTGAGGTTAGGAAAATGTGAAAAACAACGTACCAAAATAGCTTTGTCTTGTTCAGTGACACGACTCGGCGGTTTCTTCTTTGCAAAGAAAATACCCATCTTGTTTGAAAGAAGAAGCAGGGTTTCGAAGCAAACTGTCATACGGTGTCCGAATGAAACTTCATGTCACGTTTGACAGATGCATTTAAATCAACGATAAGCAAATGTACCATGGCTGTCGCCATATTTACTGATCGACCTCTCGATGTGTAGCCTTTCGATTACAGCGGAACATATAAATTTGAAACGGACAGAAACATAATGTTACACTTGTTTTACTTTGTGAGAAATAATAGTGTTCGCCGTGTCATTAATCCTTAAAAATAATAAATATAATATAATAATAAGCATAAGAATAAAGTATAACCGATACAAGAGATATAATTATATTGATAATGTTTGTAATATCCGAGACGAAGGTAAAGAAATCTGTCGACCTGAAACTGGATCAACTGCATTCGGACACGACAAATGTTCAAACTTTTTTTTCTCAAAAACAAAGCTTTCTATGAAAAACCCATAAATCATGGTTGTAACTTCCAATTCTCGAGGCCGTTGCTCGAACTTTTTCTAGCACCTAATATGATTGTTCGAATCTTTTCTATCGATTTTTTAATGTTTAAAGCAACGAGGATGCGATAGAAAATAGAAGAAATGAGGATAGAGAAAAACCACAAAGACGCTGGATTGAATTGAACAATGTCCATTATATTATATATTTTATTCCCACATACACACGGCACGTTGTGAACCTTTTCTTAAATATTAATAATATTATAATAATAATAATCATCATCATCATCCACGTTATCATCGCAATGATAATAATTTTAATAATAATAAGTAAACAATAATAAACATAATAATGTGAATTCATGAGACATATTTATATTTATGTATATATATTTATAATAAATCATATAGTAATAATCATCGTATTATAATATATATTTATATGTACAGAGGGGTACAATATTGTTATTCTTTATTAGTTTAATATTTATAATCGCAATATTATATTTATTTTTGTCTGTATACATACACAATGAATTAGATTATCGGCCCTTTCTTGCGCCACACATCTGCGGCGAATAAATTCTCTCACTTTCTATCTTTTGTTTCTATTTTGTTTCGCTTTTGTTTTTTACCTTTTTGCATCTTCCTGTTAATCTCTTCCCTACGTTTAATTTCAGGGACCGAAATTTCGCTCTTCAACGGCACATCTGTCGCTACGCTCGAATATATTCGCGGAAGAAAAGAGCCGCGGTTCTCGTACTTTTTTTTATTTCTTTTCTTACTTTTTTTTTGTTACTCTTCCACCGAGAAAGACGTCGTTGAGTTAATTCGAGTGGTCTCGAATACGCAATCGACTATACATTTCTCTGAACGCGATCTCAATATAATCCGTGATCGTTTTGCTTTATCATACAAAACATCCATTATAGTCTGGCCGCTTTTGGATAGAGAGTCGCGCGTTGTTCGCTTCACACCGTAGGTGCCCGAAAATTTATCGACGATTTCAAGCCACGACTAATTCAAACAACTTATTGATTACGCTGAAGGCAAACGTTTCTCATTTGTCTATTCGTATTTTATTCTTGTTTTCCTTTTAATTCCTATTCCTCTCTTTAGTTTTTTATCTTTTCGCGTTCGCAAGTGACGAACGCGAAAAAAAAAACGCGCGGCTCTTTCGCCAGCAGCGCTCCTTTCATAAATATTCTGTACAATGTTATAATTATTATAAATCATCATTTAATCTTATATAGAGCCTTACCGTTATGTCATTATTATCGGTAGTGTAAAATTGAAACTTTTACGTACTTATGTAGATTAGACATTATCAACTGCGTGGCGATGTACCCGCCCGTAGTCGTTCTGTTTTTTTTGCTTTTTAGTTTAATAATTATTTATTTACCTTTTTTTTTAAATCTGCTCTTTTTAATCGATACATAATCGTATAATTTAGTATGTCGCTATACGTATTGTAGTCGTTTACGATTAGTAAGAATATGTAAAATCGGTATTTCGTCTTAGTTCTTGGCTTTTTTTTTTGCTCGTTTAATTCAATAAATCTCATTAAGCATCCACATAATTGTTTAATATACATGGAATTAAAAGTGGCTTAATTATTGCTTGTTATATTGCAAGTTTCCTCATTGCAAGCTGTACCATACCGCCGAGCTTCTGTTCATTCTTTCATGCTATCAAATCCGCCTTTCTTGTGTTTCTCGCGAGGCGTCGTAAAAAATATTTTAAAAACCTTTGCTCCGTTCCGTTCTATGCATTTGAAACAGAATCACAACTATTTAACTGGTTCCCTAATTCGACGATGTGAATGACGAGACTCTCAGACTCCCGATAATTCATAACATGCCGTGTACACAGAACACTCGGTGTTCCTCGGTTGTTTCACGCGACAACAAAAATACATATCACAAAAGTAAGGATAACGACGAATGGGACAAAGCAAGTGTCTTGAAAATCGCGATAACCTTTTAACTTCTCACACATGCACACAACGATCATAATGCAGTTCCCTTGAAAAACATTTCGGGTCATCAAAAAATTGCTTCTTAGACTTCTTTTTTTTTTCGTTTAGTTGAATTTTTCATCTTACAATACAGTAGTCACGAAATAGATGCCGGAACCAATAGAAAGTAGAATACGAAGGAAGTTTGCAAAGAATGATGATCAATGGCACGACACAGCGTTAATATGTGAAACGATTTTTAGATTTCATAGATATGTTAATCGAAGGCAACCAATATACATGCAATTCGAAGTTGATTCAAACAATACATTTACCATCCCGCTTATCGGTCATTACTGCTAAAGAGATCTCGAATATTCCGCGAAGACAAATGTCATACTGTCCATCGATTTTTGTTATCGTTCTAGGAACGAGCATTTTACAAGGAACAACTTTTGCTCGATCGATTCGAATACATTGATGCGATGGGAAGAGGAACTGAAACAACGAGCGAGAGAAACAAAATGTGCCATTATATAATGGGTCGCTATCACGAGTTAGTTTTCCATCATGAGTTGCACAAACGGGCATCGAACGTTTGCACTAAAACTGGAACGATGACATAATAGCCTAAACAAAGGCTGTCGCGATAGTACTTAGAAGAGCATATAAATTTGTAAATTAACGCGAGTCAGTAGGGTTAAACAATATTGCAATTTAATCGGCATTGAACATACTCGCACAGTAGTTGATTCAGCCTTCCCACGACAGAGTGTACCCGTTGAAACGAAATGCTCAGGACGTTTCTCCACAATTGGTAGGATTATTATTATATCCATAAAATAAATACGGTTATCGAAATTTTAACCCTTTTGACCAATACTCGAAATACGTGAAACTGGATGGTCGACTTTATGCGTGATCGTCCCTTCTAGTTTCACCTGGCCAAGTATAGAGTCAACGATCGTATCTGGATAATTCTAACAAAACTGAACTTACACGTTTCGATAATAATGAGTATCGAGTGGAAAATGGTACTTGTATGCTGTTATTGTACGATGGTTAGCAAAACTTCATCGAAGCTCGAGGCTGTTATATTCTTTTTCTGCACGCAGGAAGAATATTAACAGATAATATTTAACTGCGCATTCGAACGTGTGCACGTGTAATTACATGATTATATATACTTATCGTAATATTTTATGCTTTGCGTGTGCATATATATAATATGTATATGTATATATATACATACATATCGTATGGGGTTATTTTCAGATTTCATTAAGCCGCGGCTCGAAAAAATCGCCTGCACGCCTGTTGAATGGTGCTAAGTCGTGGCTCGTTAAACGAATCGGATCGAAACCTCTTATCAATTTTATTCTATTCGAGAATCTTTCGAGTTCTTATCGATTGTTCCTCGACAGCTAATACATGGGGCCGAATACTTACGTTGGCATTGTCGGCGTGCTGCACGATTTCTTTGAGACGCGTTTATCTCCGTAGAAACTCGAAGTAAACGAAATAATCCGCTCGAGTACAACCGCGATTGTACTCGTTAACACAGTGGGTTATTGCATTGCGTGATAAATAGGAAATGATAATAGGACGAGTTACAATAATACTATCCGATAATAACGCTGCTCATAGCAATTGAACGATAGTAGTAATCATTATTACAATGCAATATAAGTCAACAAAAAAGGAAAACAAAAAAATTAATAATAATAATGATGATGATAATAGTACTCATAATAATAATATTAATAATAAAATAATAATAATAAACGAGCGAGCTCTGTTGGCCCGCGTGCTCCCGTGACACGCGAATAAAAATAGCTCCTAAGTAGGACCCTTTAGCCTACATCTTTGGCTGCGACATTCCACTTAAAAAAACACCGATCGAGCGTCACGATCACAATCGATCGAATATATTACAACTGACTTGAAACTCAACCGATCGAATCATGCACTCGTTAGAGCGTTTCCCTCTGATTGCCAGTTGGCAAACGCGACTCGAACGGGCCCGATAATCGAAATCGAAACTGAAGGTACGAGCAAGTCCAAGCCGTCAAGTTAGAGGGAAACGCTCACGACTCGTCGTATCAGGTCGCAGCAACGATCTTCTCGTACGCACAAAAACGTTGTTTCGAAAATTGTCTATCTACCTACGGACTTCTGCGAGTTCATTTCATTCACTCTATCTTTCCCTTCCTTTCTTTCACTCGCTTTCTCTCCCTCTCGTTCGCTCTATTCCTCGCAAATTTCTCATGCTCTCCTTCTTTCGACCCATTCACATCGCGCACAGAGCGACGGGGGTTGTTTTCAAATATCGTAACATCCTGTCCGCGTTTCCTCCGTTCGTAGAAGATTAAACGGCTCGTGTGTCGCCTATCGCGTCAGCTTTCAGCTGAGGAAACCAAAACGAAATGCGCAGATTCGTGTCGCACAGCGAAAGTATGCTAAACTAGCCGTTCTAGGAAACATATCAGCAGTCAAGAAATAGAGGGTGCGTAGAAAGTGATCGAAGGATCGATATCGACGAATCCGTGAGACGAAGTGAAACTTCTTTTTCTCCTTCTAATATTCTTTGCTTCTGTTTCGTTCGTTTATGTATATTTTGTGTGTTTAATAGTGTCGTTCATGTTGAACGAGATTAAGTAACGTGTGTAACATGTGTTCGCATATATTGGCGTGTACGTTGGGTTTGAATAGTATTGTTCTCGTTGTATCCTAGGAAAACCTGTTGTCAAAGGTGTGTACGTGGGTCTGTGAAACAATCGTACGATTTGGAGAGTGATGCAGTTTGAAACTCTGTATCCGTAAGATCTAACGTTTGAATTGCCTGTACCAAGTGTGGAACCGTTATATCTTCATCGCTACTATAGGCAGAACGTGAAACATTATTTCAGAATCGTGAAAGATCATTAATACGCGAGCAACTATTGCCGTTGGTATCAAGCGCAAACAGATTGAAATCTACGTGAACATTAGTTGGACCGCTGTTGCGTTCAACTCGGCGTTACTATATCCCTATGGTTGTGTATCGTTTTCGTACACTATAGTTGATTACTTGAAAATGATTTAAATGCGCTTGGTTATGCTGGATTTGTTCGCTGCGTATTCTTCACTCAATTATTATTCGATATTGCTTTATTCCCTATAAAATATCGTACGATCGAACGACATCGCGATACCTCTGTTTAACACGAAATG
This sequence comes from Nomada fabriciana, assembly GCA_907165295.1. Taxonomy (NCBI): domain Eukaryota; kingdom Metazoa; phylum Arthropoda; class Insecta; order Hymenoptera; family Apidae; genus Nomada; species Nomada fabriciana. Next base: position 9,611,395 of record OU015695.1, read on the forward strand.
GTAACAATTGTAACGATTTGGTAACAAGAAACAAATGAACAGTAAAAGTTTTCAATCATGTAATAAAAAGGACAAACATATGGTAGTAAATAATAATGTTTGCCTGCTTCCATTGAAAATTGTAACGATAAATAAAGAAATGTTACTCGTGACAGCTACTTGCACTCGATTGCCGTTAAGACTTAAGTATGATAATGTGGCTGCTATTTCATTGCACTCATTTTTCCTATCTTTGTATACGTGTGTCGCGCATACCTATCGCGTAAAAACCTGTTAGCCGCGTTCTTTTAATTTCATCTCATCGTTCAATCACGGAATGACAATAATCGATTACTCAATTGATTAACATCTTCCTCGCACTCTCTTTACAATTGTGACCTCCATTTCCTTTCTCCTACCTTCTTCTCGCTGTGTATATTATTTATTTATATATAATATATATATTTTTTTTAATCAATTATTGTAATTATTACTTATTATTTATACACGTGTATATTTATTTTTATATATATATACGTGTTGGTGTTTGTATGTGTGTTTATTATACGTGTACGATGTAGAAGTGTACGTGTGAGCTGGTTAATTGCGCGACGAGTGATCGAGCTCGGTCGATGAGCATGCGACGCCATCTAAATTTTTACATCCCCATCATTTCCCTATCTTTATCCCTTGATCAACTTACGAAAAAAAATCATCGGGAAAAATGAATCCCCTCGTGTAAAAAGGGAAAAGCATCGCAAAGCAAGAAAAGACTGGACTGCATCGCACAACGAGCTCGTCTCTCTCGCAATTCCTTTCCCGTTTTTCTTCTATTTCTACTTCTCTCCCGTCCCCTTTTCGCCCTGTTCTACCCTCATCCACCCCGGTTGCACCCCCGTTCGGTTTCTCTTGTTACGATCAACGATGGCGATGATCGAAAAATTATTCAGTACAATAGTATATTACCTTTTAAAACATCAATAACTATATATATATACAAATGCATAAAACAATGTCTCAATATATCTGTCCATTTTCCATAATCCTCATATTTTTTTATTTTATCTGTTTGTCGCCTTAATCAGTTATTATATATATATATAGTCATAATATATTTCTTGCCTTTTCGTTCATTAATTATATTTATATTTATATATATTTATATTTATATATACTAGATGTAGATATAGACGTAATATTTCAATATTAATGTATTGTATATTTATAAATATAAACGCGTGGACTGTACTCACATATATATTTTGTTTCCTCTGGTTTCATTTTTTTCTCCTATGCTTGTCTTCCCTATTATATGTCGCCTCTCCTTTTTCCTATCGTTATTCGCTTTTGCATTAACTCGCATGTGTATTGATCGCAATTTTTGTTTGTTTTGTTTGCTTCGTTCTAATTAATAATTGATCGTAGATCTCTGTCGAATATATATATAATTCGCCCGGAAAGTTGCCCGGGTTCCTGCCAAAATATTTGTGATTTATCCATAAAGCAATGACTAAATAACTTTAAAAAAGGCTAAATAAATACCTTTAAAATTATCTCTAAAATACTTATATTATACAAAGATAATAATAAGTATCACATTCCTTTGCTACTCGCGCTGTAACATAGTATTTATCATTTCAAACCAACGGATCCATTCAAAAATTGTACAGTTTAAAATATGAACGTGATAAACGATAATCCTCAGGAACCCAAGGTTCTTTCGGCACACTTTCCACCCTAACTGCGAAAAGTTACAACTTGTACATATAACTAAAACTGCATTCTTTTTTTTCCATTTCCTGCGTGTGCATGCCTTTCAAGTTCTCTCATTTTGCTTTTGCTGCTGCGATCTCGCGCGTCAGCAACCCTTAAACCTACCTACGATGAATCTCATTATATTTTACGTTCTTTTGAGCTGGTGTTTATGTTCTCATCTATATGTTTCCCGTATTTTCACCCCCTATGCTTTCTCGTTCGCGCAAGGTTCAACCCTTCATTCCTTTGAACAATTAGCACGGCGTTGCGATACACGAAGCGTTTGTCGCGGTTGTTTAACGCTCGTTCAACTCATTTGTTTCGTGCTGGATGCAGTGAATTTAACGAAAGAATCAAGACAACAGAATGTATTTGAGAACCTATAGTCATTGAGTGCACGCCTCGTTCTGTATTTCCTGCTCGATGAACTTGCCTTTCATTCATAAACTCCGCGTGAAGTTTACGAGACACCGGCAAACGGACCTTGGCAAAACGCACACGTAAGAATTCAGGAACGAAGAATATCAATAGAAAAAATGAATCGTTTAACTCTTCGTAATTATTTTTTACACTCCGTTAAGACCAACATTTGCCCTGCGCAACATACTGCTCGCCAGACAAATACCAAATTTCTACGTATGTGTATTTTACTCTCTTATTCGACGGTTTCGTTTTAGTCTTTTCAGTTATTCGAATTCGTTTTATGTATATCAACTTTTCTCTTTCACACGCGTTTATTTACTTCCAGAGCGTAACGAAGCAGCTACCATTTTGTTTCGCTTGCAAGAAATCAGAATTTGCATGTTCCAAAATACACGCGATTGCAGTTCGTTCCACCGTATATCGCCCATGCCGGGGACTGATGATTTATTTACGGCCCAAGTATCTTCCTTTCTCCTTGCTGTTCTTTATCGTTTCTTTTTCTTAGAACGAGCGGGATCACCCGTCACGCGTGTACACGTCACCGACTTAAGAATACTTGTAGTTTAGCCGCGATATATTTTACTCCTGTACATTATTATTATTATTATTAATTTTTCTTTCCACCGTTCATTATTTGCCATTTTAATTCTCTGTGGTCATGACGAAGTATTGCTAACGTTCGTAAGAATTGACTCGTTTGTTTATTCGTTCTTCTTCTTCTTTCTTTCTTTTTTTTTTGTTTGAGTTTTCTCTTTCAATGCGCGATTTCAACACCCGCGCACAGGAAAACAAAATGGCCGCCGTTCGACGTGACACGCGTCTCAATTTAAAGTCACCTTTATTCATAAATTTTTTTTTGTTCTTTAATTTACCCTGTTGCTGAATACAATAATAACCGTACCTAGAATGGCCGCACCTATATCCGTCGTTTTGTAATAATTATAATTAATAATCGCTCTTTGAGTCTCGCATGGCGAATGCAACAATAGTAACAACAGTATCGTACGAAAACAGCTTTGATCAGCGTTATTAACAGAAAGAGAGCGATAGTCCGCGGAATGAGTGATGCACGTCGACACGGTCTCTTTGCATCAATTTTGTTTTTGCCCCTTAGAAGCAGGGAGGTTCGAGCGTCGCGACACCCTTGAAATCACTGAACTGAACCTTCCCCGATGGTTGGATAAAAATTCACGAACAAAGAAAAACATACCTCCCTGTTTCCCGTACGATATTACAGCTCACGGCACATTTAACCTAGACCAATTACGAATATTCGAATGGAGCACCTCAGCTTACGCCTTCATTAATCAGCGAGCACTTCGAAGCGCGATCGTTCCGCGATTAAGGCTAAGATACACAATTAACGTTCTCCCGTTAACAACGCATCTGTGTGTTTTCACCGCGCTGTCCTGCTTAAACTTTATAATTTCCGTTCTAATTCGTAAATGGCATTTTTTTTGTTGGGATGACCGTGTTCGTAGAATCTAAACACTTAATTATTCACGTTCCCTTTCGCTCCTTCTTCCAAACATTCAGAGTATATAGGGACTCGCAATCTCACTTCGCGTTGAAGTGCCATCCGTCTCGCGCGTGTGCCACCCGTTTCCGTTTCCACCCACGCCCTAACGCATCGAAAACTGACGATTCGCGGTCTCACCGTTAACCAACGCTCTGTACATATGCAGACGCACGGTATAATAATTGCAAACATTCGCGCGTGTGTATATATATATATATATATACCTTGTTTTCTTCTTAATGCATTTTGTTTCGAGTAATTTGATAATTGCGCATGGTTCCTTCCGATGTCGCGTGGGTGTGTGTGTGTGTGTGTATATATATGCATGCGCCTGTACGTGTATATACGCGTCTGTCAGTATAATTCGTTTAAAAAGCCGCCGACGTGTGTGAAAGCGTACAATAAGTCGTGTCTAGAATGTGTATCTGTGCGTGTAAGAGGTTTTGTACAGGTTGCGCGTGTACGCAGAAGTGGGAGTATATAGGTATTTCATGTGTGTTTGCAATATGTGAATTGTGTGTTGGTGAACGTTGCTTGTGTTTCCCTTGCCGGCACCTCTATAGGGTCATGCATATACGCCATTATGGTAAATCAATGATACAATAATTCGCGCACGGGTAATACACGTATCTGTGTACCGAGGTTGATGCAAGTAATCGATCGAACAGCTATACAATAGCCGGTGAAATTCAACGGTCATCGTTTCGGCATGGGATGAGGCCAGACATTCAACGATACAACGCTCGGGGCACAGCGTTCTCTTGCTCGATCATCTCACGCAACCCTGTACATCTCACGCTTTCATCCTCCTTTCCCGAATGACATTCTACGCTTCTAGGTGGCTACCTATCCTCTTCTTTTCAATACGCATCACCTTGAAGGCCGGTGGTATTCCCATCTCCCTTTTATTGCTTCCCGCCTTCTCTTCCGTTCGTTTAACACACATCGAGTTCCGCGATTTCGAATCCGTAGCTACCAGTTCGCAACCCTAGCGTCTTCTTTTTTATTCCCCCACTTCATCCCTCGCACGATAAGCAATGCAAACAGCATCATGTCATCCATGCAGCACGCGTGTCTACGTCTACGTACGTAACCCTCCCTCAGCCCCCGTTCCTTTCTCGTACCGTGCTTTATTCGTCCTCTTTTCTCCCTCGTTGCACACCCGGGAAAAGGGAAAAGTGCTTTGACGATGCCGGGGCGAGAGAGAAGTGCCATTCCGGCATTCAGTCAGCAAAGAGCACGCCGAGAAGTGGCGGACACACGCGCGCAAGAAACAAAGAAAAAGGGCGAAGCCCACTCTTGGCATGCCTGGCGCCCTCGTTGTCTTCGCTTCTAAATTTCCCAGTCGACTGCCCCTCGCGCATACGCGTCGGCCCTCGAAAAATTCCTTACACATCATTTTTTATACTCTCCGCGCCTATACATCTAAAGAAACCCCCCCCCCCCCCCCACGAAAGCCCAACAGAGAGACGCTCTTTTCCCGGGTGCGAACATGTTACGCGTATAATAATTATATTTTTTATTATTTGTATTTATATTTATATTTTATATTTATATTTGTATTTATATTTATATTTTGTATTTATAATTATATTTGTATTTATATTTGTATTTATAATTATATTTATATTCATATTTATATTTATATATATATATATATATGTATATTGCGCGTGTGTGCGCGCGAGCTTGCACGGCGCACGATTTCCATCTTTTTTTTTGTTTGTGTTAATCATTAGAATCGCCATATTGTTATACAATAATAACCAGTAATCATAATAATATTCGTATGTAAGTTGGTATTCTTCCTTCATTCTTTGCCTGCCTTAAATACTAGGGATCCATACGTTATCACCTAATATTTATCAATTATTTATTTATATATATATATATAATATTTGTATATTCTAGACTTAGTCGCTTATTTATTTAGCAATTAATAATATTAATTTAATTCATTATTATTATTATTATATTATTTTTTATTAATGTCGGCGAACGGGCATTAATACGCAGTTTCGGCCACATCTAGCTTTACGCAGCTCTTGCCCTTCGCGTTTCCCTTACTTTCTGCTTATATTTCTTTCTCTACCATGTTATTCTTCACGCAAACTTTCTGGACGTGTGTATCGCGATTTACAATTTGTATATTTCCCTCGCATAATTACTGCAACTGTTTTCGTTCCTGGTTCTTCTTCGTCTTCTTCTGCTTCTCCTGCTTTTTGTGTTTTCCCTATTTCTTCCTAATGATTTCAACTTTGATTTTCTTTATATTTTTTTTTTTGTTATTTTTTTTGGCCAAGAAATGGCGGTTTTTCTTTGAATCATCGTTTCATTGTGCTCAATCAATCGTTCTTGCAAGGCCGAAGACACCACGCTGTTGAAAACCATTATCATTCTATCTAAATCGCGATTCTTCTATTTATTGCTAGATGGTACGCATCCTCTTCCGTCCAGATATCGTTCGTCATAGTAAGTTAATCCAAGGCATTTGTTTCGCTCATTGTACCGTCAGTCGACCGTGCTGCGTTCTGCCCTCTCGTCCATCCTGACGAAAAAACGTTTGTTAGCCATAAATTACGACAGACAGAGGACGAATTCGCTACGCGTGATTCGTCGATGAAAATCATGATGTTTTTGAAATTAGCGCAAGCAGATCGTGTCACTGTCGAAGTATTAGAATTTGAATTGCAATGAAGGAAATCCGAGATCCCTTTGTGATTGTAATGTTTCTTTTTAATTTAAGCAATGAAAAATGTATTCTATTTTATCACAAAGACATCTTAAATCTTCAATTTCCACTCCGTATTGTTATCAGTTACAGTTCAGAACGAATTAATTGAGCTTTGCAAATGTTTATGGAAAAATCTGTTGGAATAGAGTGTATTTGTTATATTCATTTCTGGTGTCTGCGTTGCTACAGAATGCTGGAATTATTTCGTTACCGTAATCGTAATGCGCTAAATTCGAAGAAACAGTTGAAAAGATTATAATCTTGTGATTGCTATTTTATTAAAGTAACGTACAATGAGGAAAGCGTTAAAAATGCTTAAAATTATTGTATATTGTTTTCTCATGCTTTGCATCTAATTTCGAGTGACAAAAGGTTCGGTTTGGGATGATTTATTTAAACAAAAAATTTAATTTTAGCATGCACGAAACTCTTGAAAAAAAAATGAATTCAAAATAAATTTCATGGATCGTGACTACGTACCTGTTATTAGGTCTTAACAAGGCTCAATGGTAGCCATTAGTAAACGCCGCTGGTATTAGAGGGCCCTAAAATGCGAAGACAAAAATTTCATCGTGGTTTACATGTGAGTGTTTCTAAAATTTTCTAACGTTTAGTCATGATATTGCAATAATTTGAATTAGCTTGAATTACGTGCAATTGCGATACTTGTTCCTGGAGGTTTGCATCGTCAGTTCAACAAAATTAGTTCGTAATTATTAAAGAGAAGATATCAAAACTGAAGAGTAAACAAAAATGGAGCATAACAGAATCTTTTAAAATTGGCAAACCGACAAGCTCAGCGTTCAGAGTTCTTTTTGCAATCGAAGCTGCAGCAACATAAGTTACAAAGTCGAATGGAAAAAAAAGAACTTGCACCGTACTCTCGAATCTCTCGACATTTATCCTTTTTTCTTTACCTTGCTTAAAGATCTTTGCAAAGTACATTGAATGGACGGGAGAAGTATCACAGACAAGTTTAATAATTCGATGCTGTTAGTACGGTTAGCTGTTGGGAAAGTAGTTCGTTCAGTTCGAGCCCTCGACGAAAAGTTTAATTAAAATCTATTCATTCGCCCCTAACGTGAAAATAAAAGAAATTGTTAAGCGACTATCAATTAAGTCCGGCCTACTCCAATGTAGTAGATGGCTATTAACAATTCCATTCAGGAATCAGAATGTTGCTTTTGTTACTCGTGACATTTAAAAACAATGGAACGCTGTTTCGCGGGACAATGGTATCGAGAAGTATACCAATTCAGAATAATCGGTGAACGTCCGACGCAGACAAGTCGGCACTAGATAACGCTCAACTAATATTTAAATCTTCCTTCAACTTTTCTTGCAAATAAAATCATTGTGAACAGGCATTTAATAATTTGTATTGTCTCTATCCATAATCATCAAACGTCACAAAACATTACCTAGCAAACGTTCTAAAGATACTATGTACTCATAGAGAACTTCGAGCGCCAAGTAGTACGAGTCAACCACTCGTCAGACCGTCACAACAAATTCCCCTTAAAACCTGCCCGAAACTTTAAAAATCCTCCACTAAAGGTTTCCCCTCCTTCCATCTTCACCCACCCCCCATAAAAAAGCAACTAATCAAAAGAAGTACTAAATATCTCCCTTTGCAAAATACCCAACGAAACACTTACACTCGACAATGCACTTGGTGATATAACACTTTGAAATAGCTGTCGCAAATTGAATTACGGATAAACCCACTATGGAAAGCCAAACGGGGTCCAATGTCGGTGTGAAGGGGGATCGTAGATTGGACTTACGGGACTGTAGTTGAGCGGGGCACGGGACACAGCGATCGCAGGGAACGCGGTCGTAGGGGGCTGCGGGCTAGCTGCGGCCTGGACGTAGCTGGCGACTGCGGAATCCGCGGCTGCGGCTGCTGCTGCGGCTGCGGCGCTTGAACTATACATGTCGATTGGGCCCGGCGAGTTGGCCGCAGGAAAAGATCGGCCCTGTGGCCCACCGTGGCCGCCAGCCCCGTGCGGCGACGCCGGCGGAAATCCGGCCTGTGCTGCGGCCGCCTGGTAGTTGTTCATCACTGCAACGAACACGCCGACATTTTTATCATTCTGCATCCGCCGCCACGGCCTGAGCCGGCGAACCTATTATTTGTGCTGCTGTGTCGTCGTCGATTAGAACGTCTCTGACGAACTGTGTCGCGAGCAGAAGGCGGATTTTAGAGGGAGAAGACGCAGAGTAAAGTGTCAGAGGTATCTTCGTAGGAGCAGTTCGATTTTCTGTGGACTATTTGTCTGGCAGAGTGTAGGATTTTTGTCTGATTTGGGGAAACGGAAATGATCGAAATGTAAATTGATTGTGGAACAGGCTGGAATTGGACTCGCAGCTCATCTTGATTTGGTAGAATTTCGTGGTAAAGTGTTGGTAGGTTTTTGTTGTACTGTTTGATGGAGTGAATTTAATGCACTCTGGTGAAACAATTACGAGGCCTAGGTAACGGAGTTGTGTGTAGTAAAAATGATATTATCGAGGTATTTGTGCAACTTATTTTACGTACACACAGAGTGTAATACATGGTAATGGAAAGATTGGAGAGACACTAATAAACAGAACAGGTTGTTTACCGTTTATTAAAACGATTTCCTTACTGATTTTAATGCTACTCTATTATTATTTATACCTGTACTAATGATGAGTTTATTGAAATTAATGTATTCGCTTGGTATCAACAATAAACACGCCTCACAATGTTTGCAATGAATCACACAAACAACATCAACGCCATCAATACTTCTGTACCTGTGTATATTCCGCAGAATGAAAATCATCGACTTGCAAACGATATATTGTTTATGTAAAATAAATTGTATCCTTTACAAACGGCAATAAAAACGAAATCTGGGCGTTTGTAGTTTTCCATTTCGTAGAAAGAACGAGGACGAATTGTTAACACACATTGACCAAACACATTAACACTGTACACACACATAATATGTACATAGAGAGAGATAGAGATAGAGAGTAGGACAACAACGTCATCTCTACCAGAGACAAATAATCGTGACACACGTAAAACGGTAAAGAAGCGAAATAAAGGAAACACTCAATAAGCGGATTACAAGACAGCTTTGCGCGTAATGGAACAATAGAGAACCATCGAAGCACGGATACGATACAATGCGTTACATGTCGCCAGGAAAAGCAACGCAATGACAGGAGACAGTAACGATTCGGTTTATCTGACTCGTGTTTCGTGGTATTTCGTGTACTACATATCCCGCGTTCATGTTAGTACAGTTACGACAAAAGAAACCATGCAACGAAACGAGATAAAGTTAAAACTGAAAAGAAAATTACAAATATGCGCAGGCATTCCACAAGGAGAAGACAGAAAAAAGATGGCACAAAATTCGAGCAAAGGGCGGTTCATTCATCATTTATAGAGTACAGGTTTTGCACTCCAAACTAACTCTTTTGCGGATCGCATTCACCTTTTCGCAGATCAATTTCTGCCCTTTCACAGATCAAATTCACCCTTTTGCAAATCACTGATCCCTTTTAAGAACAATGGACGCATACTTCAAGTCGCGCCAGATTCGGCGACCTAATCCACGTGAAAGAAGGCTGACGAAGAACGGCAGAAAAATAAACAGGCCTGCGTAGTTGTAGAATGCGGCAAAAATCTCGATCGGCAAGAGAAAGTACAGGGCGAAGACTACGAAAAGATTTCGCGGTAGGGGGACGAAGAGGAACGCGAAGAATTTGAAACTCGCCGGAGAAGAAAAGGGCGGACGGCGGACTATGACAAACCGAAAGCGCTCGATGTACAATCTAAAACCCCATTCAGCTTTTAAACTCTCGACAATGGCGGCCGGTTACAAAGTTTTCTGCCGGTGGACGGGTTCGTCGATGTGGATGGTGGATAGTGGGATAGGGGGTGTGGGTCGGGCGCGATTCAAAAGTTTGATTTATTTGAGAGGAGATTGCGGACGGCACAGGGGTGGAGCAGGCGGATCAGGCTAGATTCAGGGACCAGCGAAAGGGTGAAGGAGAGAAGGGGAGGCATGGAGAGCGAATAAAAAAATAAAAGGGTTGAAGTCGATGTATTTCGCTGGCGGCATCTAGCCGCCCTACATGTGTGACACTTTTCAGAATTCCATGCTGCCTTTTCTCCTCCGCTGTCTGGATTGCTTCGCCACTTCCACTGCCTCGCGCTTGCGAGCTAAGGAGAAAGTCCTTTCACGGCTTGTCGTGAAAAGTGCTCTGAGCTGCGGCCATTTTCGAGAAATTAGCGTGGATTCTTCGCGGAGAACTGTACGCGAAATTGCGGCTACACTTTTCTTAGCTTGGCTAGGGGAATAATATCTTTTTTTCACAGCAAACTCTGTGTGCGTGGTTTATATTAATTATTGTTTAAGAGCTGTTTGACAGGGTCTCCTAGTGTGAAACGCGTATTTTTTGTTGCACCAGGGACATTCCTGCGATAGAAGCATCGCGCCTTTTGTAGGAAAAATTTCAGCCAATATTTATACCTATTGCAGTAATATTCATAGCTCACGAAAAGAAGGAGACTTAATTACGATAAGTATGGCTACAGCAGGAGCAAGAATTAAAAAGTAAAGAATTAAAAAAGTGGCGACACTTTTTGAAGCTTCTCAAGGCAATCAGAACTTCTTGCAATGTCTTGCACAAACATTTTTCACAACATTATTTGCTGCCGAAAATGGTAAAAAAAATGATTTTCTTCAAAAGGTCACACTAGAATACTCCTCAGCGAAAGACGATTTCGAATAGCTTTTATAGACCTTGCCAACTAATTTTCCGCTGCCACCCTTCACTTGTATCGCGTGCGCACTGACCTTTGTGGAAATTGAAAAACCTTGAAAGAACCACATGGCACGATTCTGCGATTGCGAACTATAAACTATTCAAGGAACAGGAAATCTTGCATGTTCATCGCGAGCACGAAGAAACTCGTTCATCAAAAATGAAGAAAGTAAATAATCGAATCGGGACTCGAACATTTCGCTATTACGAGCTTCCCTGTAACAATGGTATCCATCAATGGATCGGTATCGCGTTTCTCCGACGACGAACAATCGTTCCACCATGCTAATCATGTGCATGGCTAGCCCTAGAGAAGTTTAGCGGACGAAGACGAGCCACGGTTCACCACTCAACGTATACGAAGGAGCCGAGGCAGCTTTGCAATTTGGCATTACAGCGTAATGCAAAGCTTGTTTCTGTTAAAGGTGGAGAATCGAATCACGAAAGAGGATTGAATTACACGAGTTCCGAGTCCCGTTGCAGGCGGCGTCGTAATGCCGGATCCCGTCTGGCTATGTAGTAATGCCTCGATGTAACAATCACGAAGACCTCGTGCTAAGAAGCACAGCAACTATCTATTATTCTCTGTCTCTCTCTCTCGTCGTTATTGCTTTTCGCTCTATCGCGTGACTCGATAATGAAAAGCTATCAAGAATCGGAAACCGTGCGTCGCTTCCAGTGAACCCGTTGGCCGTGCATTCTGATACGTACACGTGAATGCACGTGTACGTATGTATGTTCGTATGTATCGAACAAGCATATAAATATGTACATGAAACCTGAGACCCTTTCACGATGCGAGACAAATTAAGAAAGCGACAGTAGAATCGAAGGCGGGAAGGAAAAAGAATTCTTTAGACGTACCAGAAAGAGCTTGCGTGAGCAAGGGCGTGTTGTTGTTGGGGGTGAGCTGTCCGTTGGTAAGATCCACTGAAACATAAAACTCTGATCACAACTGCTCTGCACTTCGATGCATATACGCGATATGTACGCTTTCGTTACTCCGTTCTTTCTCGTGTACTGCCGCTCGGCAGAGGGAGAAATGTTGGAGAGCAGTACTGTCTTTGGCTGGTTAAAGGAGAGAGAGAGATGTTAGAACAAAAAAATAGAAAGAAAGAAAAAACCGAAGTACAGAGAACATCGTGCGACGTCAAAGTGACGGCCGAAAGGAAGACAGAGACGTGATTTTTCCGTGTGTGTTGCTTTGTCGCCGATCCTCTCTCTCTACGCCGTGCAACGATCGAGGGAGCACGTTCTTCCTTCTGCGTCGTGACACTTTCGCGTTCCCTGGATTAAACGTTCTCTCCTTTCTTTCATTCTTTAGCCCCGTCAGACCTCCTCGCATTTTTGCCAGCGGGTCCGACTGGATTGTGTCGACGTTACTGTGCTCGCAAACTCGTCGTTACTCTCCGCTCTGGACGCGCCGCACGAAATTATTCCGTCGGCAATTGTCCAATCCTTGCTTTGCTAAGAACTCTTCCTCAGTTCGCCACCGTTCCGTTGCGCGATATTTACCTGGCCATTTCTCGTGGTCGCATCGCACGGGCAATCGAACGACGCGTTCGCATGGACGCGTCGAGGGCACATAAAATATTTGTCGCACGATAGAAGAAGCTGGGCTATCGATTTGTGCACGGGTTATGATAGCGCTCGACTCGTCGAAACGATGCGTCTTGCCGCGCTATTATATCTCGCTCGCGGGAACGGCGAAGGCAGAAATGTATGAATCGCGATCAATGACGCGGAATGGGAATGTTCGTGCCTCGAACGTTGTCGAAACGGAATGCGAAACCATCTCGACGAAGCATTCAATGGCGTCGATAAACTGAAACGATAATGATCGATGTTTCGCTGGAAAGTGAAAAGAATACATGGGATGAAAGAGGAGACGGATATTAGAAGGAGATAGAGAATGTGGAGCGGAAGCAAGAAAAGAAACCGCTGCGACAGAAAGATAGACATGGACAGAAGGACAGAAGAAGGCGTGATGCATTTTTGTCCACGGTCCAAAGTGAATGCCGACTTCATACATTTCTTCCGGAGCGCAGTCCATCGGACGTGTTGCATCTGCGTCTCTGTGTACGCGCGGCTTGCATTCTCGCTTCCGGTTCCGTGGTGGTACACTGCCGGCACTCCTGACATTAATAAAGTAGAAGAAGGGGGCTAAGAATGTCGGAGGAATGAAAAGGGAGAAACTGGGGCAGCGGGTGGGGTGGGTAAAAGAATTAAAATAAATTTGGAAACTGCTGGAGGCAAAAAGAAATATCGCTGACGTGTTCAACTGATTTTTCGAGGTTCTGGGAAACGACGATGACGATATGATATTGCTCCTGCTCGATTTCAGAATAAGGAATATTGTGGAATATAATTTTTTTCTAGACCGTTTAATCTAATTGAACGTACGAGGGACTTTAGAAATACGAAAATTACTTTGCATTAAAAACGAGTTATGTAAATCAAGTACTTTCTCTACCCGCAATTTACAAGAACAAAACAGTCACTAGTCTATTACTTGGATCTAAACAAATCAGTGCATACAGTTAATTACTTGCTTCATACTTTAAACCAATAATATTTTGCCCATATAAAGGAACAGCTGTCTGATTCATTCGACGAAGAATTTACTTCGCAAATCGAAGCAAAATTTTATAATTGAGAAACTCGCGAAACAAATCAGTTAATAAGCAAAATAACATGTCCGAAGGTTCCAATCCTCGCGCATTAATTACTCCCAGGTATTCGACGACGCGAAGTTCATCTCGGCAGGCAAGAGAGAAAAAAAAAACACGAAGAGCAGAAAGGGGAAAGAAAAATCGGAGATCCTTTAAAATCGGTCGAACAAACACCGGCTGGTTTTGTGCTGCCGATGAATACGGACGTTCTGACGTCACGCTCTCCGCAAATTTTTTCCACGGGCTCGCTTTTTCACGAAATAAATACGGCGTCTACGCGCGAGCATTACGCCAGCCCTTGCATTTACCGCTCGAAATCAAAGAAAAAAAAAAATATTGCACAAAGAGCCACGGGTAAATGGTTTAAAGTCGGCCAGAACGCAAAGGCGGACCCGCCGCGAAGCGTAACGCGCAGTAAGAGCGGCGTAGAAAATCGGGGAAAATGGACGGGACCCGGAGAAAAGACGACCAACGAAAATAGGAATACACCAGGCGAATCGTGGCAACCGTAGGATTTATGTATGGCGATGCTCGTGGGGCTGGTCGATCTGAAATTTGCGTGGATTTCACGGGATCGGAGGGGTGAATCGTCATCGACACTGGGTAAACAGGATGGAAAATAAATCAGGATGGCAGCGGGGCGTTTTAGACAAGTGGGCTGAATTGTAGCTTAGGGGTGGAGATGAAAGAAAACGTGGAAATTGACAGTGCCACGTTATTTATGTGCATATGCGTGGTTGATATAACTTTGTTTAATTGAATTAAACAGAATCTGTTACTCGACCTGCAACCAGATTCAAATTTTTTATATTTTACAATCGTAATAAATGGGAGGAATTTTTATGAATACATTTCTGTGGGAAATGAAAATAACAGTAGATAAATGGAGGCGCCCGAAAATACTGGGTTTAATTAATAAATCAAAATTTAGGCACTTTCGTAACTGTACATATGCATATAAATGTGTAATACTGGAATTAAGCTATGAGAAACGTGTTGCAATTAACACGTCTATCTTGCATTGCTGCGAACCTACAACCTACTCCACTCTCGTGAGACATTCAGTACATTGCAGGATCGTTTAGAGATAAGCTTCCGAGTATGGAATAAACGAGAGAAAAGATCGATCACAGTGGCTGAATGTTTCTGTGCAACAGAAAACATTACGACACCCCGCTGAAGCTAGCTCCAAGTTAATTGGGTTAGTTGCTCCGAGCGCCTACAGATAAACGATTAGCTAATCTATGGAAGCTATATGAAACATTGCCAGTCTCGTGAGACTCAAAGGCGATTTTATATGACGATCGGGGACACGGGAAATACATGAACAAACGTGGCACTCGGTACAATATCGAAGAACAGTATTGAACTCGATAGAAATAAAACAAAAACATAGTTGAACAAACAAAAAGCAATGAAGCCCCAAACTTCGCCAAACATTCAGGCAAACATTTCTAGAATGATCAATATTTTAAACGCCCACGAATACCGCAAAGTCGTGGGAGGAAATCGTCGCCCGGATGCCGTGTTAACGCAGAAGAAAAGAAGCGGGCTCGGATAGCGTGAAAACAGTGCTCCCAGATTGTGGAATCTCGTTTCGTGAATGGTAACCGGTGGAACTGATAACGCGATAGCGCGAGAGGGTGAGCGGACCATAAATCGCGGATCGACGTGATTTGTATGGGGTATCACACCGCTTAATGGTGTGGCTTGTCTCTATCTGGCTCGGCCGGTTCCTAGTCGGAAGTTTCGAGCCACTGCCTGGCTTGCAGAGGAATATTCGTGTCTCTATCGCGTGACGATATACGTGACTTCATATCTTTTTCCCCCAGTATCGCGAACTATAAATGGAAATAGCACGGGCGAAACTCGCCTGGCTACGTGGCACGCGTTCATCATTGGATTACGACGGCCGACTCTCAAGAAAACGTCGGACAAGCAACATAATTCGAAATCATGGGACCATTTTCCGCCCACGATTTTTCGTGCATCCCGAGAAGAGATACGCAGGGTGAATAGCGATTGAGGAAAATTGGTTTCGCGGGCCGATGAATCGATACGGATTAAATAGTTGCTCTTTATAAATGATGCAATGCTATAGCGACATTCGGATATACAAGGTGAACCATGAAGTTTGATCGACACAGATTATTCTGTTACTAGTAGGCGGATCGGAAATTTGTTTACATATTTGTTATACCATCTTCTGATTAGAGATTTAAAATGACAGTAATACATTTTGTATACAAAAAGTTACAAGCGAGGTTCGTACCTTCGAGAAAAAGATTGCAATTCACTAGAACGATATTGAAACTTTGAAACTCGAGAATGATTATTTATTAATTTCAGCACTTACTTTATACTCTCTAGACTTTCAATCATCGACTATGCTTTAAAAGCTACAGGCATCAGTTTTGCAATTTTCCAGATTTCCCGATTCCGCAGCGAGAAAAATTCACAGTCTCATTCTTAGAACCAATAACGTGCACCCATGCTCGCCGATAAGGACATACCGAAACTAATCCGAACTTTCGAACAATGCAGCCCGGTCGAACTTAAAGAGGTGCAGAAACAAGGGCAGTAGAAACGAAATCGGAGCGCTGTCAGGCCCCGATGACGAATGAACCAGGAAACCTCGCCCGCAGACGTTTATCGGGCGTTTCGTGAAAAAAAAACGAAGGGTTGCCACGTGTCCAGATGGCTGGCTTCTAGGTCCCTAGAATTCGCGAGTCACGAGGGTGTATCGACAACGCCGTGGGCTTTTCCCATCCAAAATTGAGCGATGAAAGCACAGGTGCTCCGCGGCACGTGGCGAACATCCGGGATGCGAAAATCGTAATGCTCGTGGGATTCGAACGCTTTCATTGAAACGGCGGACGCATAAAGATCTAGGCCAAGAGTTCATCTATTTCGAGTGTATCTCCAGCTGACGTAGATACGATCGAGATTCTGGATAACGGGGCGAAGCGGGTCGCGCCGCGAAATCCACTTGTGGGATATGAAATATCGGCTCGCAAGTAAACTGCGACATCCTGACAGGAGAATGATTTCAACCGGGCACCGGCCCAACCCCGTGTCACCTACCGGATCACGGTTAATTCTTCAATCCATTTAACGCTGACTCGAGCAGCCCGAAGAATGAAAGGGTGGCTTCTGTTGCCGTCCTGATAAAGTTCAAGCTTGAAATTGAATGAAACTCGCGTGGCGTATAAGTTTGCAGAATAACTGAAACAACTGTAGCACGTTTTTTATTATACGCCGTCGGAATGTTCGACGGGAGTTTTGAAATAATAAGCGAGGTAAAGCGAACGAGTATAGAGCAGGGGATGCTTCAAGCGAGAGGGATGGAGATCAAAGTTTTACACAGCGGTTCGATTTGAGTGTCCGTAGAGTTCGTGGATATCCCTGGAATCGAGGAACAGAAATCACGCGAACTGTCTCGTTGCCTAGATATTCGGGAAGGTCGACGAAACTATTTCGTGGATCGATAGGATGCTCGGCAATTCTTGGAGCGGGCAATAAAGTGCACGTGCCTTCCTGACGGAATATTTTTATATATTTTTATATAGGTTTAGTGCGGCAACCGATTCCTTATCTTCGGACAGGATCTGGTAGCGGAAGATATATGTATATCCCGGGATGCTGATAAAACACGCCTTGTTGATATACTGGCGTGGATTAGGGCGGATATTGTAGGTAATGCAAGCAGAGGGGAAATAAATACGTCGCGGCTTGAGTAAGCGATACGAGGAAACGGAAATATCGATCGATTAATGAATTTGCGCTCGACATGTAATGCAGTTTTATGGTGCACGCTATTTTAATTCAATGCACGAGCATTCCGGGATGATTAATTTCGCGTACAAAAGCGCTCAGCATATATATGACGAATCTGTCATTAGTTACGTGCGATTTAAGCATTCGGCGATGGCGACTCGATGGTTCGCGCAACGAAAGATCACCCTCGTTACCCTGAAAAATGTTCGACCGTTCAACCCCGGCGAAGCAACACACTGGACGAATCACGCGCTCCATCAACAATGACGTCGATGGTTAATAAATTGATTAACAGCGGGTGGTTAGTTGGTTATGCCCTCGTGCAGCGACGAGAACGTGAAGCGTACACAAAGGGAACAATTTTAACATGGTTCAATCTGCGCATCCTAAACTACACACACGTATTCAACGAATAAATATACCGATAATAGTTGTAAAACCTTCGAACAGTAATGGATAGGCATAAAAAATGGTGGTAACAAGTATATCGAGTATCTTGAACGTCGAAACTCTCTAAGGACTACGTTACGCGTCAGAACTGTGTTTCACTCGGCTAAGATTTAACTAAGATAATCAGCGTTCTAACACTAGTCAATTAAACTCCAACGGCATTTAAAAAACAGTAACAACGGTCGAGGTAACAGGTATCCAAGTGCTAAAGTGTATCCAAAAAATACTATTCCCAGATACAGCAGGTTATGGCCAGTACAATAGAAAAAGGATAAATATAATAATATAATACGTATTAAAAAGATACGGACAGTTAAATATCTGCGGATATACACACGACACACAAAATAAAGGCTTCACTCCCATACTATCTACGCACTAATCTACTGTTCTATTAAATTATTCTATGAACTATGGAACCGACGACTTCGAGATCGTGGCGTCGATCTGTTCGATCGTCGACGACCGTCACAATCTCCAAGCTCGCCTCTCTTCATACTACTGTGTCTATAACCATTTAATCAAACTGAGACCACACTTAAAAACTGTATTTCAATAGATACAAGATACTGTTTACGGTCGGTCGACGTGTTCTATTTTAAGTCGAAATTCTGACTAGTATAGCCTAAACATCGGTAAGGCTGCCAACAGTTCTTGTTTCACATTAGCCCCGTACGTCTTATTGAAATTCCAACGTGTCTTAATCGAGACTATTCAGGGACGCGAATCGTAATTGATTTCGCGGCGAACGGTAACGGTTAGCTGGCAACCTTATACTCTAACTAGATCAATTACTGTAAACGTTAAATTACAAAAGTCAAGTTGACAACGAATCTGTTTTACTACTGACTGCTTCTAACCAGAGACTATTTAATATCTGTTCAGTTCGACATGTCTAAATTGTCTACGTTTTCGTACCACCACGGTAGGATTTCGTCGATCGTCCCATTAATTGCAAATTGCAAAAGTTCCGTCACGTACCGTTTCCAATTGCCTCTCGATCGTTCAAGCCGACAAATAACTAATGGAACATCAACGATCACCCCCGTCGTGGCCACGCTAGATCTGATTACTATGAACAATGTATAATAATCAAAAAACCACTGTATATACGACGACGTTTCTAAGAGACAGTAGGTTTAGGTAGATGGTAGATTACTCGCCCCTAGGTGACTGCATCTTCAAGGTAGTCTTCGTCATCGGTCTCGGCAACAGTCCTGTCCCAGACGTCTGCCCTCCTCTTTTGCGATTACTCGACTCGAATTTACTCGTGTTTCAACGCGGGACAAATGTGTGACCCATAGCCGGTTGCAAAGGCGACGAGCAAGATAAACTCGGTGCAATTCGTTCGCCACGCGTCGTACCACGAAAGCTGATGTTCCACGAAACGTTTCCACGAGGCGAGAACAATGCTTCGTTTCCGGGATGGGATCAAAGAGCGAGTAAAGCGAAACACGGGCGATTTCCACGTAAAGCAAAAGGGAAAAAAAGAGAAGAAAGAAGGAACAAACGCGACGAGGTTTTAAACGCGTACGCGCGAAACGAGAAATTCGGTGGGCGACGATTCGAGAAATTGGGAGAGCGTCGATTCGAGAACGGAAGGAAACGAATCGAAGGTCTTCATCGACTGTTGGCACTCCCGTCTGGCTATGGGTCGCGCGGCCAAGGAAAAAAGCTTTTCTCTTTCACCGTCAACTGTTTCCAGTTTTCACCAGAACTACGGACATCGAATTTCAACGCGTGCATTGTTCGGTGGGAACATTGTTCGCAAACGGGTTTTCTACGCGGATTTCGCGATCGTTAAGAAAATGATTGAAACACCTTCCCTCCTCTATAATACATTATACGGTTATGTCGCGATCACGTTTCCGTCTTGCAAGAGAAAGTCGAGGGGGACGAGTCTGTAGACGTCGGGCTAATCAATTGTAAGTTCTAGTGAAAACTAATACAGCGGCTTAGGCTTCTTTACTCGTTACGGATAATAAAACTGGAAATCTTGTAAATGAACTATGTACTATGAGCTAGGCAGTCATCCAACACCAGTACGAGATACGGGATTTAAATATATGTATAAGTATATATAGATATTTATACACATTGGCGACAAAGTCTTTCTGTTACCATTACTGTTAGACTATTCTAAACACTATGGAGAAGAGTACCACACCTAAAAAGTAGAATATGGGAAATGTTACAGCCGAATGGAGAGTCTTGAGCTATATCTTGATTACGTAGAGAACAATCGTTATTTGCGTAAATATACACCGTACAACTTATTGATGCGTCCTCGTTACGATTCTAATATCTATGGAAGATACTCGAATGAAACTGCTAGCGTTCGTCGCGAAAACGACGAAACGTATCAAAATAAAGGGGAAACGATTAACACACGAAACTACGCGACTAGAAGAAAGACGGTCTGGCGACAATTCATGTTCCTACCGCGCGCAATCAATTTCATCCTAAAGCGTGAACTTTAAAACTTAATTCGTCGCGAGTATCGAAGAAGCTGAAACCCCGCGACAGATTACAGAGCTCCAAGGATCCGTGGACAAAAAGCCAAGACCGAACGGAAAGTTTCAGAAATCCTGTATCAATTTGGGTAAACAGAAGTCGCCTGAGAAACAGAAATGCATTACGAACAACGGCGACGAGAGGATGGGTGGCCGGGGAGGTAGAAGCAATCGGAAATTGAAAAGAGTCGACGGAAAGTAATTCAAACTTTCGACGCGTGGGGCAAAGTCGTCCGTCGTCGCGACCGCACCGAAATCGCTTCTTCGATACTCGCCGTGCATGGAGAATTCGATTCGCGTCTGAAATACTGATTGTAGTAACGATTAATAGATAACGCGGTGAGATATCGTCAGGCGTCCAAAGGGTAAATCAGGTAAATCGATTTTAATGCGTCTTTCGCTCCGAATACTTTATCTTTCAATAGATTTGTAAATGTCGATTCGCTTCATTATTATTACAGAAATTATGTCTTCTTTAATCAGCGCCCATTCAAATTCAATCTAAATTCTGTCATGTTAATTTTCATCGCATTTAATCAGCGATACCGAACGGCCAAAAGGTGTTATCGTTTGAATGGACTCGATTGCAGATTGAAAAACAGCCACGAAATTTTCAACGAATTCAATTCAGCGTGAAATATGTGTTTTTCGTTCGATGTACGCGCCCGAAAATACGTGAGGATTTCATAAAGGATTGAACCAAGACACGCTTCCGGTCGATGTGAACTCGCTTCGGCTTTTAATAGGTTCGATATTAATATTCGCGGAACACGACGCGCAAAATACGAGCACGGGCGCTGGATTTTTCTCGCGTAAATCAACGGTCCAATCGTTTCACCGGTGTAATCCAATTACATTAAAAAACTAGAACGACTCAACTCCCTTTCCGCGATTTTCCTTTACGCGCTGCTCCTATTTCTATCTAATATCTCCGAGCTGACAAAATGGCCGGGTGTCCGTGTTTTCCCGTTCGATTCCCGTCAAAGAACGGAAGAACTGAGAGCGTTTTCGCAGCTTGTCGCAATGAGTTTCGAAATCAAAGTCTGTTTCTTTTTCTTCTTTTCCTTGTGTTAGTTTCCTTGATCTTCCGGAATGGACCCGCGGAATATGTATCTTTAAGGCGATGCGAGCTGTCGGCCTCGCTGACGAAATGGTTACAGGCGAAACAACGTACCAACGGATGCACAACTATACAAATACGATGATCTTTCTCCTAAGCATTCCATATGATATATATGTAATATGTATATATAACAGTGTGTGTACCAAAATGTCCTACAAATCCAATATAAAATACTATCGACAACAATGCTCGTACTATGGGTACCTAAGACAACTAATTGGTAACAATGATTCGTATCCAATTAAGTAAGAACAAGTAACTTGGACCGTGTAAGGATTTACGTGTTTATTGTGTAACTGGTGTGTAGACGTGCTGAGTGTGTGTGAGTAGAGAATCGCGAAGCGAACATTTGTTGGAATTTTGTGCCGCAGCAATGGACCAAATTTCTACGATAGATTTCTAACCGTTGAGTTAGCACAGGTACTAGAGTCAATATTAGAATACGTTAAATTGAATCATTAGTTTCGGTGAGTTCACGATCCCCATAGAGCCGGGGGAATTGTATGGTATTCGAATAGAATGTAGAACCAATACAATATGATAATTCATGGAAGTTTTGAACCACCAGTTCACGTGACTGTAATATAATTCCTCCAATATATAATTTTCCATAAAAAGATACTTCTGAGACGGATTTTTCATGGATATCGGAACGAAATTCAAACTCCCTACACGCGCATTAATTACTGAATAAAGACTAGTTTCACTGCACTCGTATTCCGCAACATGATTTTCATGCAACCAAAAAACAGCCCTTATAATTTGAGCCGTCTAATTATCCCAGTATTTCGACGTCGGTACTTATATAACTGCTAACATATACTTAAAAAAAAAGGTTGGTTATCAAAATGCATTGCCTACCAAAACCTTGTATGTACATTTAATTAGCCAATTCGAAAAGAGTATCAATATTATCACTCGGCTGACTAGTTCATGTCGCCGATATGAAACCAATTCACGATACAATAGTGTGTACGCTACCTGAGTTTGCACGTGAATGTATAAATGAATGTATTTGCGAGTGTATTTGCATTTGTATATGTGGAATTTGGGTACGTGCTACGTACTACGGATTACGGTTACCGTCAACACGAGCGAGAACACGAGAACTTGGTGGAACAACCTGGCACTTTGGGGTTGAAGCTTACCGGTGCAACCCCCGCTGGGGCTCACGGACACTCGGCCCACCCTTGGCCCCACTGCGCGGTAAACGACCGCTCCTACTCAACAACAGACATCACCGATCTTATATTATGCACATTTTCCCCCCAAATATCACGATTATAGAACTTTAACATGTACTACGCAATGGTTGTGTGTATTATTACTAAAATTGTGGAAGATAGTTTTTCCCTGCTGGGTATAGTGACATAGGAGAATTACATTCCATAGGAAAACATTATATTTTGTAACACATTTTTCGTATCCATAAAATAATAATATTACGTTAATTATTTGACATCAGTAACATGAAACTGTAGTTGCGTAACATTGGTAAGAAGAGCTTCAAGTAGTTAGGAGGAATAATTAACGATATCACAGTTACATCATTAAAGTTTTTTGTAATTGGTGGGATGCAAGCTGCAGAGTATTGAATATTATTACGTCAACGAGACGCTTAAACCGGCATCGTACGTTTCGAGTGCCTCCTATGAAATGGAAGTCAAAGTTATTCGCTGCCTCAAACTCAAATCGTATATTGAGAACTGCACTCGTTGATAAGTGCACAATTATATGATTTAGTTTTTCAGTGTTGATAGTCGAATATGGTTGAACTATTTCATAAGAGTGTAGTATGATAAAGCGTGGTAGTCAATTCAATTATTTCATGAAACAAGAGTACCGAATCTGGTAGGTGATACCTAGCTCATAGTAACTCGATCTGAGAAACGTTATCTAGTATTAAGAGAAAGATATTCATGTTCTTAAAAATGTCCTGTGTATTTATGTATTTCTTCACTTTTGCAAATTTCCTGCTCATTGAAATGTTGTAATAACTTTAATTTGTATTTAGAATTTCTTTCTTCTAATACAAGAAAATATGGATGCTTTTTCTGCGTTTCAATATCATCCGTTTGCGTGGTAATTTTTATTTATTACAGACATTCATTATTTATAATCCTTAATCATTATAATAATAGAGATTCAGCGAATCATTACATTGTGTCGTTAATATGTACGCACGTGTAAATAAACTTGTTCTCTCATCTTGTTTCAGAGTGATACCTCTGATGGACATATTAGATGTTACGTTTGTTTCATCTTCTTTCTTTTTTTGTATTATTTTTCACATTACCGAGTACCCATTGAAACGTTTACAAAACTCTCGTGACTGCAGTTTTCCACTTATTAATTTGTTTTCTCGTCTTATCGTTGGTGTTTTTTAATAAATTGCCCGAACCCTGCTGGATGTCTCGAAAAGGAGGATGTTAAAAAGTGGCCAAATTTTGGGTACCTCAGACACCTACAATATTACTAAGGCGTTATTCTTTAGGTTACAGGGAATTGCAAACCTGCCATTATTTATCGGCAAAATTATGAGAAAGTTGTTCAAAAACTAGACGAAGTAAAACGCATAGAGCGAACGTTGGAAATCGTTTATATTAAATACTTCTCGTTTCGAAAGAAATCCATGAAATGTAAAAATTCAAACTCTATTCATCACTCACCAACGGCTTGTGCAAAATAAATATGTCGGCAATGTTTTTAGAACGTCTCAATATTAATTATAAGAATCTGCAGTAAAAAATACATATAGTGCGCCATTTAAACATTTAAATGCGGCCTTGGCGGGACACTCCAACGTTATCTCAAATCGGCCGTCATTTTGCCGATAAATAATAGTCGGCTGACATTTTCTTGGACCCTAAATAATAAAGCCTTATCAATATTTTAGGTGTCTTAGCTACCCAAACTTTGGCCACTTTTTAACATCTTCCTTTGATTATCATTTTATAAGCACAGTTTGCAAGGCGCACATTCGTTAGAGCATTAGGATTTGAAAGAGGAAGCGTTTCACCTTTTTCCTTTTTTACACGAATAAAGATATACGTACGCGCATGTATAATACATCATTCTTATCAGCCAATGAGTCGAACGTCATTTTTAAGCATAGGTAAGAAAACTTGAAGTAACTTCCTGAGAAAATCCGCCTTTTAAACAGCACGTATATCAATACGATAAGAATAACGAAGCAAGTTTTCAAAACGGAATACATTTCGAGATAATGCAAATACGTACTCCCGAACAATTAATTTAATAACGTTCATAAAAATGATCAGTAACAAGCTTTAAAATATATACACTTCGACAAAACAACGGCAATAAATATCTTCAAGCGACGATCAAATATTCATTGAATAAATTAGTATCAAATTTTCCTCATCCTCGCAAACGCAGGCCTTTGTGCTATCGAAATTTCCACGGAGACAAGAGTCCGAAGTAGCAAAAGTACCAAGAGGGCAAAAATCGAAAATCGATCCGACGAAACGCGTAATTTCAATCATCAGCGATCCCCATAAATATTTCAACATCATTATCATGGACGGTACAATGTTTTGAACGTTTCCCCAATTCTCTAACTCATACGATTGACCAGAACGACATTTGTCTTCAAGTATTCTTACGGATGCCGTGCCTTTTAGCACTACGTGTGCTCGCCGTTGACGCAAATAATTCGGTGCGAGTGCAAAAGGCGGCCGATCGATTAGATTCCGGATCGGGCAACGTATTATAGAAAACCACGCGCGATCACAGCGATATAACAACAATTCTTACGAATAGCAACAATCGGACCATAGCTCGATAACGTTAACCGCGTCGTTTCTTTTTGTTTTTCACATCGAGACACCGCGATTAATCGACGGCGACATCTTTGCGTCTCTTCCATTTTCGTTTCAGCAGCAAACGATAAATGACAACATAAAGAATCGATTGAAAGTACGAACAAGGATGCAACGCAGAGTCGAAAATACTCGCACAGTGATCGTGGCGAACAATCTTTCACTTTTCTTTCGTCGAAGGGGACGGTGGTGTTAACGCGAGCGAACTATAGCCACGCATAAAAGTATCAATAATATTGTTTAAGCATCGTGTCGTTAACATATGTATAAGCTCAGGACAGATGTGTCTTCTCTTTGGCATCAGTTTAATTAACACCAGCGACTGCATTGTCTCTCCCTCTCCCTCTCTTTTCTTTACAAAATTCTCCACGTCCACATTTTTATCTCTCTCTTTCTCACGAATCAATCCTTTACTTTTCGCGTATCTCCGATGCTTTCGCGCGGGCACGTCGCTGGCTTTATTCGAGAAATGATTAAATCATAGAAGCGAGGTTTAAAACCTGATTTGCTCTCCCCGTGAATACTCGCTTCTTCTTAAGTAACGTATCAACGGTACAAGAAACCAGGACGGACAACTCGGTCCGCGTCTTCCTTTGCTTCCGTGCACGCAAACTTGTAATGTCGTATGTCCACGCGTTTTTCACCTGGACGATAACAGGATTATCGCGCGGCTCGCGATACATCGCAGGATTGTTTGCAGTTTTCATCTCAATTTCATTTTCTGTCTCTCGTTTCTCATTCATTAACGACGACTCGAAAAACGCAACAGAATCGAAATCGCGGATCACAGCTTTCGCGAACGTATGCTACGTTAGACAACGGGGATCAGAAGGATTAAAGGGGGTGAAATATCGCGGAGGGTCTCGAAAGGAACGATTGAAAAAGCAAGGCTTCTTCAAGGAATCTTCGTCATCGAATGTTGCTGCAATTAATTGATATCGTTAATCCGTTCTCTGGCAGCGAATTTACGCAGATATATTTGGAGACTGATAACGACGTTCAGATAATATTAATGGTTCCATTATGAAATCAGCTGGATCGCGACTAATTACGAAATCGCTCCTTCGTTTAAGCAACTAATTGCTCAACAAACGTTACGACATGGACTATGGAAAAAATAAACTACTTTGTTCTTTGCATTAATTGAAATTCTTGATAATCATTCCTTGCCTCGTTGCATTGTACTATAGGCCTGAACAAATTGATTGTAAATGTAGATATCAGGTGAACAAATTAAAATATAATGCGATCACTTGAACAGAAATAAAATGTGTATTTGCAACAGCCAGCGTGAGGTCTCGGATGCGTCTTATTTCCGGCGTCGTCCTTGCTTTTACGTTCCATTTTCGATATTCGACAGGAAAATGCCAGAGGGTGGAGATCGTGGACATCGAACAGGCGTGGAAAGTAAACGGGAGAACGATACAAAAAGCGCAATAGTTTCAACAACTGTTGTTTGGGCGGTTTGCATCGGTGCGGTAATCTCTTCTACGAGGATCGGTACTCTCTTTCTTACGTTTTTTACTCTCGCCTAACTTAGCGGATGCCTTACTCTACGTTTAGCAATATGTAATTTGCTCTGGATAAGAGATAGCGGTATCGAAACCTCAGCATCCTGCCGATTTTCTTTCTCCCTCTCGTTGGCATTTCGTTTTACATATGATTTTTTCTGTGTACTACACCTCGACGTGAAATGATATTAAGCCGAAACAATCGCCTGGACGATCAAATCGGGAATTCCCCAGTATAACCGTGTGACGTGGTTTTATTAAATACCTAAATTCATACGATTGCAGAAAGATTGCTTGCGATTTTGCAGAAATCAGGAGCCAATGGTTATCTCGAAATTCTGATACAATCGTGGCACGTCTAATTGAGGAAATGCTCGGAGGAAAGTTTGTTGAATCATTCTGAATTCATTCACGATAACCTCTCGAGTCGCGAATCACACGATCAATCATACTAAGCCTAGCCATTCTAGATGACATACGCGATTACAAAAGATTTGATTATCCTTAACGATTATTCATTAATCCGCTATCGCATTGGCCACCGGCAGGATGCTTCAGCCTGAACACGCGGAGTCGCCTATATCGTTTTATATCTATATGACCTACGCTAAGTGTTTTCGATTAAAAGTGTATAGCTTAGAGATTACATAGAACGTGACTACATCTCAACCACTACAAAGATCAAACGACTACAAGAGAGAAACACGTTAAACTTTCTTTCAGACTGACAGGGAACGGTTTGAGGACCGGATGTGACAACGGAGGAAAGCGGAAGGACGTTTTGGGGGATGAATTAGATGGTATATCGATCCGGGAACAGGGAAAAGAGACAGAGAGAAAGTAAGGACGCGGATATAGTACTTAATTGTAAACGCCGATTTGCAACCTACGCACAAAATTCACTTCTCGAAGAACCACTTTTTCGATTATAGATACTTTCTTCTTTCACGCGTGTTTAAACAAAACTCTCAGACTGTCTACTTGCGTCGTACGTCTACCAAATGACTCGTTGCTCTCTTCTTTACAACCTTCCCTCCCGCACACATACGCATGCCACAATAACGAAGGGGTAAGAATGATCTTGACATCGATCTTGATCTTTCTCGCTTCTTGTGCTAGATCGTTGTTTTTACCTCCACGGAGCTACCGTTGGTTGTTAGTTTCACTGGCTGGCAAGGCTGTCATGTACTATCTTTGACGCCACGAAAAGTAATTTTCCAATACTCAAATCAATTCGTCGTTGATTTAAAGGTATAATAAATTTTTCGAATACACATATGTGCGACAGACGTTTAAAATTCGTGACATTTTACATTAGCGAAAGTGTTCTAGGTATGCAGCTGCCGATTAAAAGCTAGAAAAGTTCAAAGCCAATATTAAAAATAGAAATTGGGATATCGAGAGTTCTTAGGCATGCGTCAAACGACAACCACTTGTCAGCCTCGCAACTGGGCATCCTAGATTCGGACGTACGTTCATCTCTGTACTCTTTTCTGTTTCCTTGTTTTTGGTTTCCTCCCGAATTGTGACGGTATAAGAGGAGATACATTAACTACCTACGGCTCTACTAGTAAGAGAAGAAGAAGAAAGTAGTAATAGTCGATGAAATGGAGGAGCAGAAAAAAGAGAGATCTTCGGGGGATGATGGGGAGGGGGTGAACCTCGATGCACGGACAACGGGGTAAATGTTCCGCCTCGTCTTCCGTGCATCGATTTCTCTCTTTTCCCTTTCTCGGTTCGGTGTTTACGTGTTTTACCCGTTTCTTTCCTTGCAGGGACTTTCCTTCGTTCCTGTCTGTTCGAACGTGAAACTTTTTGCGGAAAGCAGCGCTGCACTTTCGTAACTAATCTTTTTCCTTGCATCGCAGCTATCCTCGTGTGTGCGGTGAGTCTGTGCTCGCGCACGTTTGTGTGTAAATGTCTGTGGGATGTGTACGTATGTGTGTGTATGTAATATTACATAAGCGTTTGTCGCGTTGTGGGTGTATACGCGTGTGGTTGTGTTGCGTGCGCGCATCGTATTCATTTTTTCGATATATCTTGTGTTTTTAGCAGTACCTAATGGAATGGGGGTAGAGGCAGACGACGCTTTGCTTGACGAAGGACCACAGAGTTTGCCAGCCATGCGTCTGTGAACATTTTCGTAACTTCCGGTCAAGAGATTCACGTGAAAAGAAGGCGCATATTATGTGTTGTTTTATTATTATATTCGCTGTCGTTTATTTCTGTACACGTTAATATCTTTGTTGTCGCGGGTACCAGAGCAATTAAGGGGCTCTGCGAGTCGTTGCTCAGCGTCGGGGAAGGTTAACTGCGATTTCCCCCCGCTTTTTTCGTGAGAAATGTTCGGCAAACGAGCTTGCGGAAAAATCGTGCTCGTTGGTAGATTCTCGCTAACTCTTCCCCAACACTGTTCCTCCGCTGGTGGGAATAAAAATTCGTGGCCCATCAACGCGTGGAAGTGTTCGTTCTCGAAAAACATACGTGAACGTTTCGATCACGAATAGATAGTTTCCGCGCTGAATGCACGCGTAAGACACGTGCAATAAATTCATTGTGCTTAGCAAGTGGAAAGGTACACACGATCGATGAGTTCGAAGTGCGTCGAAACATTTAATCGGGATAAAGAATCAGAACGCAAATCACGGATACTATGCATCCATCAGTCACGTTCCCATTGATTGGGATGGTACACGATACTCGCAAAAGATACTCATAGAAATGAAAAAAGCTATCCAGCCAGACAATACAGTCGTTTCGACCGATTCGCGAGCGTGTTCGAAAACATGGCCGGGGCGAATCGCGCACTAACAAAAGCTGGCTTGACAGTCAAATCGTTCTTTGTAATTAGACACGTGGCGATATCGCGTTGTTTGCGACAGCAATGATTGTTCGACACCCGAAACACCGTACAGCATAAAAATGTAATAGGAAACAGAAGAATGAAAAACAAAGGGCAGTATAAAAGAGAGTGGAAGAGAATCAGCGGTCTTGTTCCGCGTAAAAATATTACAGAGGCCGATCCGACGAATAACGTCGCGCATTATTGTGACGATGTTATACTGATAAATGGCGTTTGATCGTCATCGTAGAAATAAGTAATATTCAATCGACGATTCATATACGATCCGTATTTCAACAAATATGAACAACATTAATTTACATAGCTCCTTTTGTATATATTTATATTTGTATTTTTATTTATATTTATATTTATATTTATATTTATATTTATATTTATATTTATATTTATATTTATATTTATATTTATATTTATATTTATATTTATATTTATATTTATATTTATATTTATATTTATATTTATATTTATATTTATATTTATATTTATATTTATATTTATATTTATATTTATATTTATATTTATATTTATATTTATATTTATACTTATATTTATATTTATATTTATAATTATATTTATATTTATATTTATATTTATATTTATATTTATATTTATATATTTATATATTTATATATTTATATTTATATTTATACTTATACTTATACTTATACTTATACTTATACTTATACTTATATTTATACTTATACTTATACTTATACTTATATTTATATTTATATTTATATCATTTTTTCTTCTTATTTATATGAATTCTGTATATATATATACTTTTTTCTTTGTCTATACATGTAAGTATGTACATGCTCACGGGTACGTGCCTGAGCGTATGCCTAAGCAAATCGTACATACGCTTAATGTGGGATTACTTACTGCAGCGTTATTTACATTTACATCCAACTTCCAACCCGTATTTTTTTAACCCATTCCTAATTACTCTTCAACAATACATGCCAAGATTATCGATATTACTACCTACTGTGGTTGTCCAAAGAATTATTAACAATCGAGTAGCATTTCCGAAATTCGCCAATGCACAGAAGGCTGTGCTCGTACGCAGCGCTCCGTAAAGTACCCTAAGTACACGTAGAGGCACCAACTCGCGAATAAGTAACCGTATGAACGCGGGTATGTACACGCTGGTCCGAAGGCGACTCACGTCGCGGATAGTAACGCGATCACGACCGCTTCCAGACCGTCCCCGTATGTTCATACTATTTCGAATGTATTTGCACCGAACACGTACGAACAAGAGATTCCATTTGTCCCGAAAACGAGCAGACGTCGACTTGAGCACGCGTGCCGCGACGACGACGCGAAATCCACATAACGGCACGTGTCGCGTGTAAGCTTCGCATATTTGAGATTGTTAGCGCGAACCGGAGCTCTCCTTCAAGTACAGCCGTTTCGACTTGCGCGGAAAGCTACAATGCGTATGCGAGTTCCTCGAGGGTTATATATGATACAGTAGCCGGGGGATGCAATCCTTGAGACAAGTGTACGTCGCGAGAGTGACAAAAAAGTTTTGGGAAAACTGTGAGGTATTGGGAATTAATCACAATTCTTCGATCGGCGAAGCTTATTCTTCGAAAAGGGGTATCGACATAGCTCCTTGCATTTACGAGAGAAATTGGCGCCGCCTGGCTGACACATTTCCAGGTATGGGTGACCGATCGCGTGTAACGATACACGAGCAAAAGTAATAATCCTGTACCCTGCTGTTAATTTAGAGGGTCTGTTGGGACCTCAATTCCTTCGCACAGGCATACTACCATTATTGCAATTAGAACTTGTGTTTAATGTTGGGCATGCGCTAATCAGCGCACGGTTCAAATATGTAGACAGTGAGCCAATTGAAAATTGGAATTTATCGCAGAAAGAACAAAAATGGAAACGAAACTATAAGAATGGCGTAGCGTCGAAACGCAGACGCAAACTCCACCCCGATCACCTTAGCTCACAGAAGCAGATTACATCGAGAGACCATAGAAGCCAGGGCTCGATTCCTCGACGAACGGCTTCAGGTGAGAAGGAGAGAAAGAGAGGAAAAAGGGGTTACGATTGTTACGAGCAGACCGCGTCCCAGAGTTCGCTCGGGGGCTGATACGAGCGGCGTGGGTGTGGGGCGCCACAATAACCCCCGAACCACCCCTCGAACACCCGTTCCCTCCTTGCGCGCCGTCCATGGTAACGGTGGCCGACGATTTATTGCGTGGCGCAACGAGCGCGCACGGTAACACGTTACGGTAATGACTGTGAAATACGACGGTGCACCTCTCCTACCGTACAACCCCCTGGCCCACAACCCCTTTGCTCCGCCGCAGTTGCACGGCCGGGCTCCCCAATGAAAGGACGGGACTTCCATTCGAAGTGTGCACGTATGCACGCGTTGTACACGCCGCGTGTGCACGCGTACGCCGCTCGTGCATCGAACGGGCGGAGAAATATCGTCAGGTTGAAAGAGTGTTCGCAGAGAAACCCCATCGATCGTGATAGCGACTACTAGTCTATCGAGGCTGCTGCGCGCGTCCTGTCGGATAGTAAATAATGCACAGATGGAGGTGCCAATCGAGAGGCACCTGTTAAGCTGCGAAGAATGTTTGATGGAGAGGTGCTGCTGGGTGGGATAGATAGGCGATCTTAATTGCTTTAGGGATTTTTGATGGGGCGGCGAAACGTACAGACTGGAGCAATGACCGGTGTTTACAGGGTAGCTCTCAGTATGACACTTTCAGGTTGGAAAAGTAGGTTGGAAAATTGATTTCAAAGTGGATTTATTTGAAATTATACGATTACTAAGAATAGTACTTGTAGAGATTGTCTTTTTCGAGCAGTATGTTTTATTGAATCGTTCGACGACAAAAGGAATTATGATTTTCGAGATGCGCATACGTGAAACTGTTAGAAGTAATGTCAATTTTTATTTAGCAATTTGCTGTACAAGAAACAAAAAATTGTGTACTTCGGAAATTAAAAGCGTTGAAATCAAAACGTAAATTGAATGAAAAATATGATTGCAAGAATGATAGTTTGTAATAAAAAAAAGATGAGACAGCTTCGAATATTCGCGATTATTGAGATTGTTGAATGTTTCAGTGGGAGTAAGGGATATCTTCCGATGAGCGGCACAGAGGAAAATTTCGCCTTGTCACACGCTGTATCTAGTTTATTTAATGATTCGCAACCGCCATTAATCTGCTTCTGCCCACCGAAAGCGGAAATTTCAATTAGCGCGAAGATTATATGAATTAGGTTAATACGTATTCAGAATTGAAATCGATTTACTCGAAATTTAATTACCACCCGATATTTCCTCGTCTTGCACCGAATATAAATTTCCTCTGGACAAATCTAAAACAAGTATCAGTGTCCATGACTCAAATTTCTCTACGAAAAAGAAGAATTACTCGCGGCAACCAATAAATTTAAAGAAAACCATATGAATCTCACGAATAAGAGTAATGGTATTGTCATCGTAGAGCACATACCCCGAACAATAAATAAGAAAAGTTTGCAAGCTTGAGCATAATTTTGTAGGCGACATCTTGATCACCCGTCCATATATCTTCGAAATTACGTGATTCGAACTGTATCGCGCCGCAGGGACACCAAAGAAACTGTCCAATACAATCGGTTCACGCAGAGCAAGAAAGGAAGCCTGGAGAATGAAGTCCAGGTTGCAGTACAGACGGTTGGAAAGCTTGATAAAAGTGGAAATGACAACAGACGAAGCAGGAAATACATAGAAGGAGATGCTTGGACTTATTTCAACGATATAAGGCGACGCTAAAATTACATCGAAAACGCGGCAGCTGCACCTCGCAAATGCAAAGGTGCCACGGAGGAAAAGAAAAAGGGAACTCGTTATCGCGATTACGTTCAGAGCAGTCGTCGTTACGTATGACCAGTAAAAGCAGCGTTTTAAGCGCCCCGTTGTTATTAGTCAGAGATAGAAGTCAGCGATGAAAATCGGGTCGCGTCAAAGAGGCATCGAATATTTCACCAAGAATGTAAGAACAAATACTCTAATCGCGCGTTTTATCGAGGCACTCTATCAATCTCTCATACTACTTAATCGACGTAGCCACCCATGAATAGCGCAGCGTATCGATATACGATGGTCGACGGATAACAAGAAGATACTAGTGCATAAGTAACCCCCCCTTTAAACCCAGATGTATACAACCTGTCCGCTATTTCATTGCCGTTCGCGCGTTTCACGTTCCCGTAGGAATTGAAGTACAGTTGCTCATTAACATTTCGCGATCTCGATCTTAACGCAATCCTAATGGCCTTTCTATTGTCATACACGTTCTCGCACACGTTTCCCACTTTGCATCGGTCCGAACTTTTGGCGTTTCTGGGGCTCATTGCTCGGGAATGATTCTGTACTCCGCAGAAAAGCTGTGTAGCGACGCGTCTCCGGTTAACAGGCGCGGTAGTCCCAAGGCACCTGAAAGTACCAGCAACCCCCTCTGAGTCCCATGCTCTTACTGAGCGGTCGCAGGTTTTAGTTTGAATTTTTTTTCGCAAACAACTCTTTCTTCCTTTCTTTGCTTGTTCCTGCGCGCGCAACAATCTCTCGCAGTCTTCCTCCCTTTCTCTCCCATTGCGTTTTAGTCATAGACGGTCACAACATTGCACTCGCCTAGTTCCTATGGTCAACGGTGAGAGTTGTCAGAGTTACTCGACACCTGGCGCCCGGCAAATCAGTCGGTGACAAAACAAGCGCCAGACGCGTCTGGCATGCTGTTGCGGAGAAACTGCGAGCATGGTGCCCCATGCATCTGCTTGCTTGCACGTTTGCCTGGATTCGGTCGCGATTGCGACAACATCTCCTCGTGTGTCGAGTTTAGAGAGAAACGTAACAGTTTGCTCGAAGCTGAGCCGGTCGAGGCAAAGCTTCGACCGTCTACGAGGGGGTACGTCAGTCATTGGTGCGGTTGTGCAATGACGGAGTTAAAGCTAGGCACGAAAGGACTACATGTCTACAATGTATATCACCATTGTAGCATGGGACAACTGTAACATGAATTACACGAATTTGATCATCTTTTTATTAAGAACTTAGAAATGTGTATTATTTAGATCAATTATTTCCCCTGTCCTTAATCACGATTGTAGTTTACCAACAGCTGTGTCTGCATTGCTGTGAAATGTCCTCGCAAGTATATCTAAACGCCAAACGCGAATTTGGCACAGTTTAGCTTAAACGAGAAGATCGAGAGTGTTCCAACTAATGTTCCGTGAAATCTCAGCGGGGAAAATTAATTGCATCCTTCAGCATCTGCTCACACTTGAGAGTCTCCTCGAAACAAAGTACTGGCTCAGTCACGAGGAAATCTTTTAATCTCCCTTGATGGATCGCCGAACGAACAGCCGCTCAGTCGTGAGCGATTTCACGCGAAATCACTAACACCGTCACGTCGAGGAAGCCATGTTTCCTATCTCTTAGCATCGTTTAAATCTCTAGTCCAACTACCGCCACGGCTCAACGAGAATTTCTCTTGAACGCAAATCCCGACGCGGCTTCGATCTCGCCGGAAAATATCCCACCCAGGGTCGAGGAAATTCGTTCTCGTGCGCACCGGTCTCAGCCGACCCTCTTTCGTTTTTCGCGACGGAGAGAGGGCAGCTTCGCCGACGAATGTTTTTCGGACATTGGGAGTGTACGGACGGCTTTAAGGCGGGAGGGTTTTCGTTCGCTGTGATCAATCATCGGTGGCTGTTATCCACTTTTTCCTTCTACCGCCATGCCTCGTGAACCATACGCAGAAGTGCGGAAAGGAAAGCAGAGGGGGAAAAAAAGGAATGAGTGGGCAAGGAGGTGGCGGTCGCGATGGAACGCCGCCACCCTCTTTCTGGGCGAGGTTATTCAAATGCGTTAAACAGCGGGCGGCTGGGGAAATTGGAAACGATTCCGGGAACCATCGACGCATGGTCTCCGGGGGGGAATAAAAATATACCATGGAACGGTTCCTTTTTGGAAACGACAAAGGGAAACGAAGGGAAGGGGGGAGGGGTAGACGGAGCGTTCGTTCTGAGGGATGAGTCCAACGTCCGAAAAACATTATGCATTATTTATGAGTTCTCTTTCTGCGCGTTCACGTGAGTTGCTCTTGGGATCGACGTATTTGTGGAGGGAATGAAAATGTATCGGACACTTGTTTAAAGGTATTGCGCCAACGAGTTGTCGAATCGACGTGGAAAATTCGCGTGCACTGTTCCGTCGTGGGTGCGCGACGATCTTTTCTCTCGTGGTGTCTCTTTACGTTTCTTTCCTTGTCGCTAATTTACGGTCCGGTCGACGTGCATGGGACACCTGTCGCAGTTCGTCCGCCTATATTGACGTTGCGCGTTACTGTTTCGCTACTATCGTGCCATGCTTAACACAGGGGGGTGGCAACACGGGTTCAAGATGGGAAACGAGTGCGGGAGGGAAGAAGTTGAGACATCTCCCTCGAAACTTCCCCTCAAGGAACTCGCACGGACAGCAAAGACAGAGGATCAGAGAGAAAGAGATAAAGGGCAGAATGATACACAGAGAAAGAGAGAGAGTGAGAGCTCGCGGTGAAAGACGAGCGAGGCAGACAAATAGCCAGAAGTGGACGACAGAGAAGGGAACGAATGGGCTGGTAAGACGTGTAAGAGCAATGGCCGAGCGGCTGACAGAGGGCAAGGGTGAAGTAGTTACGGGGATCGAAAGAAGCTTCTCTGAAACTGGTGTTACGTCTGCGAAAGCCCATCACAGGGGACATGATTAGTGTGCTGTACCTCCCTTCATCCACGTGGATCGAATTCACACGGAGCTAACTGTCCCTTTCGACGCTCGTTTCGACGCCACGCCACCTTCTTTTACGTGCACGTAAGATTGTCGATATAACACATAAACATTAATTGATTGAAAATACGGGTACGACAGTGCCTCATGGGCGGGAATTCAAATGAAGTAACGAATCGATGGAACCGTTGATGATCGTTTGCAAAGCTCGCGGATCGTTTTCATGTCTCGCGAGCCGATCGACGCGAACAATAAGCGTATAATTCCACAGCGGTTTGATATCTCGCCCGACGGTGAACCGACTATACAGCGACGCGGTCGAAACCCTATTTCGGTCCTCTTCGTCCCGCCCGTTGCTACGGATTTTCATTTCGAGCCCGAATTCAACGTGAAGGGTGCTCGACCCCGAAAACTTTGCCCGCAACTACCTCCAATCAACCGGTTCGATTTAGATCAGCCGATGCCGACCTATGGGCGCGCTCATTTTTGAAACGTTTCCCTATTAATTGCACTAGCTTGCGCCCGTGTACATCTCTATGCGTGCCGGGTCAGCCGCGATGCGGTTCACTCGCATATCGTTCGCAATCGATATGCCCCGTTACCCCTACCCGATATTAACAATGACATTTTGCCCCGTTCCACGGCTGCGCGATTAATCTTAAATTACGATCGATCTAATGGACCGCCGATTTAACTGGATCCGTCGAAATTGAAACCAGACTCCTCGAGTCGCGTATCGATGCCGTTCGTGCACTCTCGCCGGGGGAATAATTTCGAGCGAAGTCGTAGCGAACGGCGAGGGAATGCGATCTGCGTGGCAGTTAAACAACGATCGCGAATTTATTCAGCATGAAGGCTGAATACAGCGATCGATTCTTTAACTAATTTGCTGAAATCTTTGTTTTATTTGTCGGCCGCTCGCGCGGGGCTGTTTCATTCCAACAACCGGATCAATCGGATTCGATTTACGCATTAATGATTTGCACGGCGAAACAGAGGGGAAGGGGGTGTAATTGAAATTGATTAATCGATTAGCCGAAGCAATTTTGCAGCGTTCTGCGGAACGCGGAGGGTTTATGGATTGAAAGAAAATTCCGTACCATCGGGGCTGTTTGTTATTGACAGTCGAAGGCACGCAAGCACGCTATCGAGGGCAGACGGTAGGGAACACAGGTTGGTTTAACGACGTAACTTTTTCCATACGCCAACTGCTCATTACCTGATCCGACCTCGGTGAATTAAAGTTTTACGCAGAAGCGATACGTACGTCTTTGCTTGGGCGAGCCTCAAGATTGGAAGCACGAGTATGCATTGGAATGGAAAATGATACAACAATAACAGCTACGCGAATAATTGGAAAAAAATACTTGTTGGTAAACAATTATGTTCATTTAACTCACTAGAAATTCACAAAACTGCGTAAACTGATTATATGAAAATTTTCAATCTCAAATATGTGCATTATGTAATAAACAGCCTGTACAGCGATATAGCAATTTGTGCGTGAAATTGAAAAGTTCGAAATTGATGTCACGCGAGCTTTCTAATAAGCAAGGAACGGGGTGGAAAGTTTAAGAGACTCGGCACCTTTTTGTTGCTGCATTAAATCTTAATCTCGTCAAGATTATATCGACACGATAATTTATAGCAATTTTCTACAACGTCCACCGCTTCTTTCGTGTTCAGAGAGACGGGCTGTCGTAGCTCCTACGATGCAAACTTCTGTCCGGAGGTTGAGGATCGTCGGAGCCAGAACGAACCTTGCTCAATAATGTACATTGTCCTCTTCGAGGGGTACGCAACGTACAATTACATCGTTCTCGGCAAACGTCGGCCTGCGACGCACGATTGCTTATTCCAGAGTGTCCCCTCGTCGAAGAAGAAACTCCGTCGCGAAAACGGACCCCCAGTAGCTTCTGTGACGTGCAATCGCGTCGAACTGCGCGATTGCGAACAAGTTCAAGATACAACGCAGGCAAATTAGCAAAACGCGATCTGAATTTCTTCAATGGCGAATCAATTCCGTGGTTGTTTCGCGTGTCCTCGTAGATCTGAGCCCACGACGAAGGCCTCTACAAAGTACCACGAAATCTCTTTTCGTATCGGACGATCGTTTGGAATACTCTATCTTCGTATCTCGTTTAAACTCGAAAACATACACATGCGGCCGTGGCTCGTGGGAATGAATTCCGACCGGAAGCCCGAGTTCTCGAAACAAAGGCTTCTTCCTTCGAGATGTTTGTGCTCGCGATATTCGCACCTGTTCTCTTCGTCGGGCCGAGGCTAACTTCTACGAACGTTAGCACGCTTCAACTTGGCCGACGCCCACGTGGCGTACACGCTCGATTCTCGTGTTTGATCGACGACAGAGGCGACGACGAGCAGGACGACGAGTAGCGACAGCGAGAGCACAGTGAATGAAATGGTGTAGCAGCAGGGGTTAGAGTTATGTGCGCATAGCTCGATGTCGAGTTGTTATTAGATACGTATAATTAGTTAGTTCACAGAGGCATGGCGTTGTAGAGGTCCAAATTGGGATGGTAAAAGAGCGGTGTGGGTGTGGGGGGATTGTGGTGGGGTGCAGGCTGTGCCTGTATCAGGTTCAAGTTCAGGTTCAAGGGCGCGATGTGGGCCGCATTATGGTGGTTAAGGTGGTTAAGGCTAAGGTGGTTACCTGTCGGGTAGGGCAGTCCGAAACTAGGGTACCCAGAATAGCCGCGGCTTGCCGCGTATGCCGCGTACGCCGCCGCTGGGAAACCTGCGAACAGAGAAAAAGAATGCGTGAGCATTTCTTCTGAGCAACAATTGGAGCACAGACATTTAGTTACACCTAGGGGTCACGGAGCTTTAGACAATCATGTGAATCGCAACGATAAGTGTGGGGGGTGTGAATGTGTATATTGGTGAACGAGCCGATTTCTAATTTGAAGTTGTTTTAATTTAAAAGGCTGAACGATTGAACCGCTTTGTTAGTGTCTTTTATGTTTCCTTTCGAGCTTTGTGACTGATCGGAGTGAATTTATATAGTGGTAAGGCATATGCTGTTATTTGTCACTGTTCTAATCATTACGAGGGATCGCAACAGTTTGCTTGTGAGGAGGTTACTTGTGATGCAATTTTTGAGAATAGGAATACTAATAGACGGTGAGATCTATCTTCTTCATTTTGTCAACAGGTAACCAAACCACGAATACGCCAGCAACACCCTGTGCAATGTTAATGTAAGAGCATTTCCTATCGCCGTTTAATTACTGCAATTATTACGTGTAATTTAATCTGTTATGTCTATCTACAAGTACGGTATCTATTATTATTAGCTACGATCTACATGCTCCCTCCTGGTAAATATATGCTATAATATATATCCTGGTAAATATATCCTGGTAAAACATTTTGCATGTACCTACCGTGCTACGTTATTGAACAAACGATTTCCACGAACAAAAATCCTCACGAGTTTGCTTTTAACATTTCTATTTAATTCGAACGCATTTAATATATGTCTGCTGCATTCTGTGCGTTTGTCGAACAAAGACATACAAGTGAAACGAATAATTGCATTATTAAGACCGGTTATTTTGACAAAGGTGAAAATTTCCTTGACCCTAGACAGAAAAAGGCTGTACGATTTATTCGTGTGTCGTGTGTGAATCATGCATGAGTCTACCGATACGAATGATAATGCGCAGATAGCGATCATAAAAATCCAATTTGCTTTTATGATTGATCGGAGCGTGAATATTACAACGATGGTCTTACGTCAAACGTGATTAGACGCTGTTACGGAACGATAGGCATGTCACTGGACATTGGAGTCGTTTTATTGTACATATTCATGCATATTGCATACTCACCATCAGGTAATGCTCCCAGGGACCACATAAAATCTATAAGGAAAAACAGATCTCATTAATACCGGAATAATATTAAATAACACGGGTAAAATTGTATCTTTTTCTTTTATCATTCTTTTCCCTTCATTTACTCTTTTCTTTGCTTCGATCGGTTAGTGCAATGGTATCGTGAGTCTCAGTATTGAAATTTCTGCAACTAAGCACGGAGGAAAATATTGGGGGACATTCACGAGCCTGAAAACGTCACTGATGAATAATCCAATGAAGAGAAAACAAGTTGCACGCTATCGTGAATCGTAATTCATATTCTTCTAACGATTTATTTCTTTTGCTATGCAACATTTTTCTTCGTGCAGGCAAAGGTATGCGTAGACAATTAAAATATGTACATGGAGACAAGTTAAGTATAAAGCGAAGCGTTGCAGAAATTCTTCGGAATAGACGGTTCGAGTGTAACGGATGACTAGGTTCCAAACAATGAAAGAAGGGTAAACAAAAAAAAATATAAGAGAACAAAGAAAAAATAAAAAAAAACAGATCGAAACAAGAAATCGGTTTAAAAGCCTTCTAGGTTAAACAGAGAGAAGGAGAAACAGAGAGATAGACAGAAAGATAGAATAGACATAGATAGGCAGATAGAAAGAGTGTGGAGTATATAGAAGTATAGAAAGAGAGAAAGAAAGGCATCCATGAAATTTCATAATTTGATACTAATTGAAAGACCACACAACTAAGATTCTGACTATTTATAATATGTATATCGCATCGACTATGTAGCGCATCGACTAAATTCTGTGACAAGGTACTAGTAACTACGCGCGGCCGAGGTGTTTCCAATCTACGACAAAATAAACCCTCCTATGATCTATGGTTATTGTAGCCTGCGAGGTATTGGTTAATTATTTACCGTTAAGTAATATTTGCTAGGCTGACTATATAGCTTATTAGATATTGACTAAGGGCTGATAATGTGTCGAGCGTTCAAAAGGAAGATGCAAATTCTTTATTTGGATCGTAACAAACTATTTAAAATTTACAAATGTATCTCTAGTTTTAAATCGCAATGAAAATGTCATTAATCGTCGTTGCTTCTTTCGTTTAAAGCGCGTGACACATTATTATCAACGCCACTACCACACTTATATCGACGATACAATATTTAAAAAAAACACCGACCACAATACTACACTACTGTATCACTATTCTAGTGTCCATATCGACGCTGCTCTCACAATATACGCAGATGGAAAAGTATAAGAGCATTTATTCTAGCCATTAAAAGATACACTGATACATATTAATATTAGTAGTGATTTCGTACCTAAAGTCTCTCTACCGGGCTGGTTTTGATTACGTCAAGCACGCAACATAACTCTATAATCATTTCAGTGCGACATCGCTTTCGTTTCTTTCTTTTCTTTCCTCCCTTTTTTTTTTTTGGAACTTTTTCTGCATTTTTCGTTTTTTTTTTTCATTTTCTGGTATTGCTCTCTTTTGAAAATTCGACCGAACAACAATGAAAACTTCGTATATGCTTCGAACATGTTCTCGTATTTATTTAAATACCATTTACTGTCATATAGATAGATAATATTGATTCACGTATGATACGTAAATAGATTCGAATATTGGACATATGTATATTATGTGTATATATAATATTTATTGATTTATTTATATAAATGTTGTAATATGCATACTGCAACGCGTATGTTGTTGTTTTTTTGCGTTATACTTGACAATTTATAGCGACTTCGTATGTATAGAATAATAATAATAATAGTAATAATAATAATCATAATATAATATACGTGTACTTTTTCAGATGCAACAAATCGATTTCACGTAGAGCAGACGTTTACGTACGACATTAACATTAATAGTCTCTTACAGTTTCGAGGAGCGTATAAAGCTCGTTCCGCTCAAGTTTACGATCGAGTTGCCGGCCGATTAACATTTACGTCACATCGATAGCTTTGGCAACATGGAATTCCATTGAGTTACTCTTTCGGAATTTTATGGTTATTTCCTTGATCCTTCCTTCCAAGCTTCCCCAAGAGAAAGAAAGATACAAGCAGAATGTTGCGGGACACATTCGTCGAGGAACGCAAACATTTGTTTCTTTTATCTCTTGTTTCTCGATATTCTTTCCATTCCTTCTCTCGTGTTCCTCTCATTTTTATTTTTCAACGTATGTATCTCGTCCGTACTTGCGTAATGCGCGCTCGTCAATTTTTACGGGGAAGGAAGTCGCATATTGTCTAATCGGGTTCTCTGTCTAGATAAGGGCGCAACACTCTACGTTCCCCGTGTATAACAAATCAAAATCCGGCCCAACAAAGCATTACAAAGGTGTGAACAGAAAGATAAACCGCATGTTAAGATCTGGTCTACTTACGAAACTGACACTGTTGAGCCTCTCGGGCAAAGTACGTACTTTCTAGGACACACGTCTCACGCATTATTATTAAGGTAAATGA
Organism: Nomada fabriciana; assembly: GCA_907165295.1. Classification (NCBI taxonomy): domain Eukaryota; kingdom Metazoa; phylum Arthropoda; class Insecta; order Hymenoptera; family Apidae; genus Nomada; species Nomada fabriciana. The sequence continues at coordinate 9,654,495 of OU015695.1, forward strand.
TGCTATATAGCTTAGAAGAGTTAAATACTATGTAACGAGTAATGGAGGTAAGTTCGGGGGAGGACAGGGGCGGGGGTGACTGTAAGGTATAGGTGTAGACGGGTATACGCACGATATATATTTAGTATATATCCTATAGAGAGGTATAATATTACGTGTAACGTAATATAAACGTACTATGTAACGTAGCTTGTTAAGTAATAGGTACATTGTAATAGGTCTCTTCGAAGCCGCTGATAATAATGCATTCGTCGCGGAAAAGACTGCATGGTTTCTCTTTCATCTTTTGTTGCAAAACTATTCTCCATTTCTTTCTTACATATTCATTTTTAGAAGGATTCGTCGACATTGATCAACAACGAATAGGCAAAAGTCGTGAACGATTATGAAAGAGATGACTAGGGAGTCTTCCACGAGGAAACACCTAGAGTATATTTCTAAACTAACGGTATCATAGTGACTTCCCAAAAAGCTATAGTTAACTAGTAGTTTCAATGGTAGGAACGTATACATAGTAGAGTAATTCGTCAAAAATTATATTCGCTCTAGCTAATTCAAACCTAGTTTCACCTAAAAAGTCTCATCAAGTAACTAAGGTCTGTAACAACACAAATGTTTACCTAATTACCTAGGTATATATATATGTATAAATAGAGATATATATAGATATGCTCCGATATGTATAATCTGTAGGTCTATTACAAAAACTAGAAGGTTGTAATGCGGCTCTCACAAAATATATTCATATCAATATCAAATACTATATGGCGTTTTACCAAATACGTAGATACAAAACAATATATAATATATGTATATAATCTGCTGTTATCTAGAATCGATTAATACTTTGCTGCTTTTTTTTTGTCGTTTCATTTCCCTTTTCTTCCTTTTTTTTTAAGGTACGTTTAGTATATTCGTATAATTATACACGTTATATGCGTACGAGTGTTCTATTTATATGTATATATAGATTTGCAAGTAACCGTATGCATATACATATAGATAGCTCTGATCCCGCGACTTGTTTCATTCTTATTTCGTTTTTCGGGTTTTCTCGTGTTTATCCTCGTTTCACTATCGTACACGCGTACACCGTATTGGAGTACGTGCTTCTTCATTTTCTCGGCATTATGAAATTTCATGAAATTCATTGCGAAAAATACTCTGAAAGGCGCGACGAATGAGAAATGCTTATCGCCGACCATTTGCCGCGCGCTCTCGACACGCTATCCGCCTTCACCATTCACGATTCACGTCTTTATTTATGCCTCTCGACATATCATCCCGGGCAAATCAGAAATTTAGCTTCTTACGGGAATAATACACGGCGTGCCGCTACCTGGGAATGTATTCATTTTTCCATCTTTCGCCCCAACAAGTTCTTTCGTTTCTTGCTTTCTCTTTCCCCCATTTTTTGTTTGTTCCGATGATACCCTAGCAATCTACGATCTCGACGACGGGCGCCATCGCTCTCGAAATTGGGCGAACACCCTTCACTTTCATGAAAAATATAATATATCGATAGGACCTCGACCACGATCGAGTTGCAAGATCTGATTTTTCTGTTCTCCCTTTCATCGATATCCTTTGCCGGCACCATCGTCGATTCCTTCACGATCGTCATTCCAAACTGAATGTCGCGACCACGCGAACACAGCGAGAGCTACCTTAAATCTTCGATCGAGTTGCTACGAAATTATCTAGCATCTACGAAACAATTGACGTGTTCTCGCGAACGCGAGTCGTTCGAGGCAGGAATTTGTATCTCTTTCGATCGTCGAAAAGTACCTAGCTATTCGTGCGGTATCGTGACCTGATTGCCTTCTACAATACTTGGCACCTTTCCTCCTCCTTTCACAAAACTACGGTTAACGTTGTACTTGAAATATGATTGAAGCGTCCAGTTCATCAGCAATTTGGAATTGATTGTCCTTCCTACGATTAACGGTGAACGCTTTATTTTTGAAATGTCCACGCTTAATGAATGTAATCACACGAATCGAAGAAGAAAAGGAGGAGCGATTTTTGTAAGAGGTACGACTGATATATCAAATGTCTACCGAGTGCTGCTCACCGAAACGTACTCGTTTTTCTAAATTTGAACACTTTCCTTTATTGTCACACTACCTGTCTTGCTAGTCGACTACGAAATCACTACCAGTCTTTTTTCAATGCAAGTTTGTTTCGTTGCTATAATATACGACTACTCTTTGGCTACGAGGAAATCGAGGCCACATAGGTGACTAAACGAGTTCTGTCGAACAGACCTATGATCCGGAACTACTTTACATCTTCTTTCTTTTCTCACTACGATCACAGTTTTACTGAACTGAGCTTCTCGAGCAGTCTCGCGAGAATTCGCCTATTCCCACACTCGAATCTCGGGAATAAAAAGGAATGGTTTTGTCTAGACTACGTTATTGCACTTGACGATATGTTTTCGATTCGCTGCTACGTCGAGTGAAAAAATGAACTGCAAGGTAATTTAGCCTAATACTTTCTCGAAAACGAAGGCGACGAGTTCTAATCGAGGAATGTTCGATGTGCCGTGACGGGCACGCGGTATCCCGTTGAAAAAATTATTTCTATCTACGTACGTACAAAAATAATATCTTGGAAATATAAACAACAACGCAACGCGATAACGTTTGTCACAATGAACGCAACATAACAATCACGCAGACGAACGGGATACCAAATTTACAGACAAAACAAAGTGAACCCGACCAACTATTTACCTGATATCAAAATCGTCTGCTCAAACCCTACGAAATTATACACCTACGTTTCAAAAATTTGTACGCTCTTAATTCCTTGGCACGTCAGATCGATCGGTAAATTCACTCCCATCCTACGCGATCACACCAAAAATAATCAATCTACGCTACCTGTCATGAATGTCCTGCATTCCATCTATCAGTACACTGATAGATCTATCCTTCTAACCGTGTAAGTACACTGCCGATCAAAATTATGGAACGTCCACTAGCTCCGCCACTACGTTGCTACGCGTGTAAATTGTTTCAGTCACCGTCGAAAATTTTACAAGCTACTTTCTTAGAGGCCTGACTGCCTAATCGGGATAGTTTCAATACAAAATACCAATAACGACATTCGCAGAAAATAGATGCACGAAATTCACCATCAGAATTCCAATATTACTCTCAAACTAGAGTTAACAGGATACAAGATTCCCGGGCAAAAATGGTGCTAAAAATCTGCACGCGTCCGTCTCCATATAAAAACTCTTCAATCAACGGGCAACTAAAACGCAACTTATAATAACCCACCAACCAAAACACCAAACCCAGAGGCAAAATAATCTCTTCCAAGAAACTCGCATACCACTACCATACTCCAATCAACTCACCGCCGACTAAAAACCAGCCCAGGAATCAACGAAACCGTGAGACCGTCGCGAAACAGCCAACCCAAGCAACAAAATAAAATCACCCCCGGACGAGCCTATCCACCCCTATCCTGCAGCACGACTGACAAACTCTGCCCCCCCGTTTCACCCAGTGCTCACTGGGGCCTGGATAGGGGCGCGAGTATCGTCGGTCATAGCCCGATCGTGGGTATCGGATGGTAAACGGCGCCCATGTCGAGGCCCTGCACGCCCAGCAAGTCGCTCATGGAGTAAGTGAGAGTGGCGGCCCGCGAGGCCGCTGCGGCGGCGACCGGATGGGGCCTGTAAGAGGCGGCGGCCGCAGCCGCAGCCGCGGCAGCGAGGGCCCTCTTGACATCGTAGACAGCCGCGGTGGTGGCCGCGGCGGCCGCCGCAGGTGCGGTCGCCCCAGCGGCGTACTGATAGGTAGCGGCCGCGTTTGGTGCGGCGGTAGCGACTATCGGAGTTAGCAAGTGGTGGTGCGGGGTGCCAGCGGATGCTGCCGCGGCCGCGTGTGCGGCGGCGGCAGCCGCCGTCGGCAGGGGATACGGCGCGTAACGATAGGTGGTGGGGGTGGGTGTCGCGACCATCACCAACTCACCGTATGCGCCTCTGTTGGCCGCTCGCGTCTTCGCCAGGTTTGCCGGGAGCATCACTTCCTTTGGTTGTGCTTTCTTGCATTCGACCTTGAAATTCAATAGAAATGTAGAGAGCACGCTTGGCCCCGACGTGTCGGGGCGGATGTGGATTAGGGTTTAGGGGTGAAGACGGTGTAGGATGCTTGGGAGTGGGGGCGGTCGGCTCGATGGTAGTTTAAAGGTAATTATCTGCTGGGAATTGTGATTCTCTGGGGGTGGGGGGAAACGTGGATGTTTAGAGGCGCCTGTTGCTTGGGGGGAGGGGGGTTGTTCTTCATGCAATGGGACTATGGGGTTTAGTCTTAACCCCTTGACGCAGGAAGACGTTTAGGAGACGGCGTTTGTTTCGTATATATATTTTACAGGATTATTGAGTTACTCGATTAATTTGTTACGCGATTATTGTCCATTGATACTGTACATTAACATTGCTTTGTAATATTTAACAATTGTTCTATTTCCCGAGTAGCTTGCATGGATTTAAGGTGAGTTATATTAAATCGTACTTTTTTAGCACATATCGGGTTCTGTTCCATTCGTATGTCGAGGGGTTAACGATTATAATAAGATTGAGTATACTCGTGGATTACGTAATCACCTTGATTACACGTCACGGGGGGTGACGCGAATATTATCATTCCGAATGGTCGGATACTTTGCGCGAGGTAATTCCAGACGGAGGCGTTGTTAGGGTTATTGACAGGTTCGGGATCTTGTAGGCCGAGTGGATTTATGGGTAACGAGAAGTGGCATCTCGGTAAATCCTTGATCGACGTCAGCGGAATTCGGCTGATAGTAGACGACAAACAGAACTGTCTATTACTGTTGGACCGGTGTGATCTCTACTATGACGGGCTTTCCAGAAACCGCTTTTCGTCTTCCAGCGTATGATCCGCACGCTTGACTGTGGTCGTGCGTGGCTGTGTGTGTACGTGTCGCGGCGGATGCGTGTCAAATGCAAATAACCACTGCAGCCCTTCTCAATTATACGGAAAATTAATTCTGCTCGACGCCGTATCCGCAGACGGAAAGCGGAAGGCAAATACCGTTTGATACCATCACTGCGGCCACGTGGTTAAAGGGGTATGGGGAGGGACGGAGGGGGGTGACTTCTCTTCGTTCGACAAACAGCCTTCGTTGGTCGACAGGTGACTTACCATTTTTTTGTTGATTTCGTGGAAATGAATCTCGCAGACTTTGTCGACTACGTCCTCGCTTTGAAACGTGACGAAGCCAAAGCCTGAAACAGAAGGAACAGGTGTCGTTTAATAATCGACGATGGAAATTGCTTCACCCTGTTATAGGGCGCGAGGATGTAACGGGGCAGCGTAATCCCATCCAATTGTGAAACTTCTGATAGATATACTGCACTAAATCGAGTTTCGAGGGGTGTAATATTTGCACGATACTTTACTGACAAATATGATTCTATAACGAAGTACTTTATAGTAAGAATTAAGCTCTTCGCAGTAACAGCAGCAAGAATGGAACGGGTCGTGGTAAGAATCTGAATCGAAACTTGAAATACGTCGCACGATTCCGATGAATACCCTATATTCACTATAATTCGCCGTGCTTAAAAACGGTCCGGAGTTAACGTAACTTCCACGCGTTCTCCGCCGCGAAGATAACTATCCCGTCGGAGCTTCCATTAATTCAGCAGAGTCGGAAGAGTTTCGTTTCCCTTCCAACCCCCTTTTCGCGAAGAAGCCCTTTCCACTCGAACGCGGTCGAAGCATCTCTGCTCGAAATTTATTTCACTCGCGAACGAACGGGAGACGGAGCGTGTGAGAGAGCGAGAGAGGAAAGAAGGGGTTACAGGAAGATGAAGAGGACAAGATGGAAGGGAGAACGATGAGCCGGCGAAGAGTCATAACTTAATCAAGCATCAAGGGTTATTAAAAACTTTGCATTGGTCTCCAGGTGATTTTAATCTCGCCCCTTCGCGCTGCTAACTTTCTCCCCTTTCTCTTTCTCCTTCTGCGTTTCCCTCCCACTGTTACGCGGGAAGCGTAGTAATTCAGGCTCAAGTTATCCGGTGGGCGCGAGTTATACGAATCCAGTGCGCGATGTCGCTTAAGATAACCAAGAGTTAGTGCTTCCGTGCTGAAGCAGTCTGCGAGGAAGGGCGAAACTACGCCGGGTGACTCGTAATTAAACACAGCCGATGGATACCGGAGTCGAATGCAAGCCGACGGTCCGCGATTCTTCGAGCGTTCTCTCCTCTCTCTTAAATTTTACACCGGAAATGGAACTGGCGCGCTGAATTAAATTACATTAGAGTGCGCGCCGCGGCCGACACAGACGCGGACGACCCGCAGTTTGTTCGAGTAATTAACGTCGATCGATCTTAATTTATGTGCTTATTTATTTGCGCTGGTTAATATGCAAGAAGATCGAGCCGCGAACGCCCGAGAAAGATGTTCGTGGACTCGCGTACTATTTTTTATTTCACTCCTGGATGAAATGCCGGTAAAGACAATGTCTTGGGAGAGATTGTTTGGGACTCAATTGATTTGAGTATTTTCCTTGAAAGGAATAAATGTTTACGAGGTTAAAACTCCAGGCGTTACTCCGTCGTGTAATTTTCTAGTGAAACGATTTTAACCATCCATTTCTGCATCACTTTAATACCCTCCTAAAATATTCCCTTAAGACCTGAAATTACGCGTGGTCCTAAAATCTGCTGCTTCATAATTCATTGATTTTACGCCCACCCACTTTGCTCGCCTTTATTTTAACAGGGTATCCGCGATATGGTGCACACATGTTACACTTAATATCGCGACACTTAAGATATTAATTTAATGCTTCGTATTCCAATTGAAACGCGTGATGTATTTGCTATTCCATGCAACATACGATAAAATTGAAAGGTTTAAAATGTAACTAAAAGGGGGCAATTCACGCTTAATTATCCCGACATTCCGTTTTGCCCGTAATCGAACTTTTTTCTTTCAATTTAATTTTTCCTTCTTGGGACTGTCCCCTTGATGTCAGTGCCATCCCTTTCTCTACCATCACTTTCGTCTGCAACTTACACTACCGGTCCCTCGACCTTTAAGCTCCTCCGCCGGCATGAAAAGCACGAGTGATTAAGTTATAAACTTGGCAAGACGTCCGTTTGAGTGAGGAAGGGGCTTACTTCATTTATGTAATTTATAGTACTCTGCCAGTCAGCCAACTCCGCGAAGCCCAAGCACTCTCTCCCTACACAAAGGCCGTGCCCTGACACCGGTAACATTTAACTACTTCCTGTTGGAGTCCACCAAGCGTGCACACAACGTCCGGACACAGGAACCAAGCTAGAGGTATTCATCGTCCCGATATTATTCGTCTTTTAAAGCGCGCTTTAATATCCTGCTGGATATTACAAAGTCGTCTTCCTTCAAGAGGTATTAAAAAGTTATGACAGACTGTTCACGCTGAGCCCATTCCCTTCAGTCACTTTTCACTCAGAAAAAAGACGACGGTATACAACTGGCGATATGATTTACACGAAGTATCACATGAATTTGCAACAATGCCGACACTCTATAAAATTCTAATTCGACCCCGTGCCCGCCGTATGCGTCAAATTACATTTCCCAAGTTGTTTCGTAAATTCTATTCAGTTGCTGAAGAACACTGCTTTGTCTTTTATTGAATCGAGAAACGTCCCCACGGGGTCAACTGTCAAAAGATAAATACTGGTACGATTTAGTGTCCATCGTCGACGGAATGTCGAATTTCTGACCCGAGGATCTCGGTTCGGCGCATGAAACACGAGCAAATGTTTACTTTTATCGCCGATAAAACGCGATTATGTTGCGGCACCGCGTGCGCCACCGGAAACAGTGGTTGGTCGAGGGTTACGTATTTTTAGGGTCTCGATTATTGCACAGGATCACCGAGGCAGAGGGTGGAAAGGTCAGCGCGGTCAGCGATCTGTGAGCAGTCCAATAAATTTTCAAAGAAAAAGTGGCCCCCATGTTCGAATTTTCATAATGGGATTTATTTCCGTGGTTCGACCGTAGGGTCCCGAGGAGTTTCATTCTCGCTTCGAGAAGGTTAGCTGGCCACCAACCACCCCCATGGGGGTTGAGGAGACGACCAGGAGGAAAAACTGCGTGCTCAGCTGTTCGACCCCTCGTTGGACACCAGATGCGCTCATTTCAATAAAAAACATGCCCCGAAATATCCCTTACTCCTTCCCGTGGCTGCGCCCCTTATCCTCTTACCTCTTGAGACTTCCTTAAATGATCCATAAACGGTCCCAGCGGTGTGAAATTACTGTAGAGCCGGGCCGGTTATCTGACTATTTTCCGCTACCCTTCCGTTGCGTAGAATTATGGCCGGTTTTATCAGTCGAGGGCAGCGAATCGTATGAAAATACGTTTCGGGCAACTTTGCTTTCCGAAGATTCTGTTTTCACCGGAAATGTGATATTTGCTTCAATGTATAAAACTTTTCCTTCCTTATACCTTCGATAGTTTTCTTCTAATTGTTTAACTTATGTATCGAATCTAATACATCCGTTTCAAAAGCCCTATCTCAAGAACCTCAGGGTCAAGATACATTTTTCTGTAAGCGATTGCTATCCAATCGTGCTAAAGTTTTTCTGGCAGTGGCTGAGACCAACGGAACGATACAGCGCGAAGCGACAGGTCCAATCTCGACGTCGCGGTTGGACAGGTATTAGCGGCTTTCATTCTGGGGTTAAATTCTCTTGACGAGAGGGAAAAATGGAGCTTGATGGTTCCAAGTGGCAAGCGTTGACGGAAGAGAGCAATTCGTCTCTGTTCCACGACCATCGTCGTCCTAGGTCCTACTTCGTCTTTCCTCTAACCTTCCTCTCTCACTCGTCTCCCACTTTTCCCTCCTTGTACTTTCCACCCCTCGATTCTCGAGCATAATGCGACCCCGCCATTATACCAGTGGCCATGTTAACGTTTAAAAGCCACGCTGCCGCTAAGCGCGTTTCAGAATTTTACCGCCTATTGAGGATGGTAAAAGGTTTCTTTCAAAAGGCTTGGCTGGCAGAACGATTTGAAACTTGTAAATGGATACGGCTTAAACCTTCGTTGTTTCTCCCAGTTCCCTTTCCATCGTTCTTTCTTCCTCGTTCTCCACCCCCTTTATCAATATACCTGTCAGGTGGTCGATTTCTCGGAGCGTTTGTTTCTTTCATTTGAAACAGTTATGGTACACCTGCGAGTGTTATCGAGCAGCTGATCGTTTTGGGAAAGCAAGGAAATTTCTCAGTCGTGTTTAATTCGACTAAACATATAACGCTCAACCATTTCGGCTATTAAATTGCAACTATTTAACCAGAACCCAATAAAATGTCGACGAGTGTTTTAACGTGACTAACGCTACAGCAGTAACTCGCAATAATTACACCATTCTGAAGGATCGTTTAACGACGGGCGTAAGCCCGGGAATATTTACTTTAATATACATTTTTCGGAATCGTTAATCTCCGCCGAACGACCTGCACAGTTGTTAAGGATTTAACTGCTGAGATGTAATTCAGTTTTTATGCATCCTGCGAAAAATCTAAGGCATAAAAGGACGATCGTAAAGATCGTAATCTGTTATCAAATTTCCATTTCCCCGAGATCACGTTTCTCATATTTCTCCGAATCCTTTCTAAACAAATAGCGGAAACATATAACGAACGTCAAATTCGACTGGGGGAAAAAATGAAATGGAAAAGCAATATTTACTTCCGCGCTAATTTTCATTTCGACATGCATGTGCAAGTTTCATGTATTACCTCGAGACAAATAGAGAATTTCAGGTGCGCATCGAGTGTACGCGTGAAACAGATACAAGCAGGCACCGTTCACGCCACATAGATTGTCCCTACACGTAATGTCGTTATTGTTATAGATTGATGATCGTCCTAGATTATTGATTAAGCAGTTTAGTGCGTGCTACCCAATTACCGATCGGAGTGCATACCAATAAATCAAGCCGATGATCTACGGCCGCGGAGCCAATTTGTACGCCACCCACTCCCGTTCTCCAATCTTGCACTAAACCGAAACGCCTCTCTGTAAGGTGAAGATGACCAAAGTTTCTGCAGCAGTACTCGCAGAGCTGGCACGATAACATCGTTTCCGACCGTGTTTTCTTCAAGTCGGACGTAATAACGATCGGTGTAAACTCCAATCCTATCCGTGAGCTGACCGTTATCGATGGAAACTTTGTTGGCTGATATACGACTGTTAATTGCCTCCTTCGAAGTCTACTGGACGCCGTTCGCAAGACTATCGATATAAAAGAAACGCGAGTTTCGAAGATATCGGGAGAATTTTCATTGAGCTGAACACAGCAAATTCCAATACTAAAATTATGATTTCTCTTTGGAAATATTAGAAGTTCCATATAATCATATTGAGAATGCAATACGAATCCTTAATATCACGAATGTATGTCAACAAGTAATAAAAGAAACAATGCTGCGAGGAATAAATTATTTTAATATATGAAATGAAAAGAAATACTCAAGAAATGAATATTAAATCAACTAGTTCCAAAATCATTAGTTTGTAATACATACAAGTTGCGGAAAAAGTAGTTTCAACCACTCCCAAGCAAAGGCTCTGTGCGAGTCACGATTGGCAGAAACAGAGAGAGATAGAGGTAGGTGTGAACCTGATCTTCGATTAGTCTCCGCCAGGAATTTCGTAAAGTTAGAATTTCGAGGCGCTCGTTAGTGCGCCAATCGCAAATTCGCGATCATGAATATCCGGTGCACTTGCTCGGTCTGGCGATCCGCGTGGCGGTATTCGCGCCGGATTACCGAAACGGATGTGCTCTCCCTGTTCCTGACCAAACTTTCCGAGCGATAATGCGGGAAAAGCTGACGTTAATTTTACATCGGACACGCCAGGACGCGTAATTGTTATCGCCCCGGCTGGTCGGCCCATTTTCAATTGCATTATCGGAGGGACGGTATTTTGAGACAACAGAGGGCTTTAGTAATACCGAGTGTGCAAGAGGAGCGAATGAAAATGAAGGAAAATGATTTGTTCGCTGGTGGCTTAAATTATAAATCTCCGGGTCGGTCTTTTGAAAATTGTTGTAATGAATTTCCAACCGATTTTATTGTCACATTTAATACCAGGACAATAATGTTGATTACAGTAACCAATTACATATGTCGTCTATTAATAAGGGAGTAATGGATAAAAGGACAAACGCAAACTAAATTAAATTAAAATAAAATTAGGAACAAGTCGGTTCATTTTCAGTTATTACATCGCTGTATAATTCTCAGAGATCCAAAAGTTCCGGAACAAACCAAGTCTCCTTACGGTGCACGGCAAGTGAAATCAGACGTAAGTAGGCAAACATTGGGAAACGATAGAGAACTTCCGATTGTCATTTGGTCGCGGCGGGACCTTTTTTACACAACTTTTGAAAAAGTTCAACCAGAAACGATTATTGCTTAGCGACTTCGAGTTTATCCAGGAAGGTAGTGTCTGATAAAGTCTAGAAATCCATTCCCATTATCGGCAGAGTTAAGGCGTTCTCAATTTCAGCGTTTCTACATTACAATCGCAAATTCGTATTATCGATTAAAAACATTATCCCGTTGCTTTTCATCGTGCGGGAAACACGAAATAACGCTGTATGGGCGCCTGAAACGCTAAACCGAACGTTGAAATGGTTAATGCCGTATCTCGTGCAGATAATATTTTGATAATAAACTGAAACCATTAATACACCGTTAATCTCGATACCGTTAATAGCGGCTACAGTATTATTATAATTATTACGTGATTATTTGAACGATCTCGGTTCTCCAGCACTGTGCTCGGAAACAGGTGAATGTGGAAACTCCGAAACGATTCCTGTTATACCTTCCAGGTCACACGCCACGCAATCTCGTTTAATACTGACACGTTGTGAGTGAGAAACGCGCAACCAACGAAACGATGCAAATATCCTCGTGGACTGGTTCAAATTCATTTAAATTCCATACGCGATGGAATGCAGAATTATTTAATTCATCGAACGAGAATATGCAAATACCCGGCGAAATCTTTCACAGCGGTAACCATGAACGATGATAGAATTTCGTCGTTGATATTTATATTTCGAAATTGGAGCAATCGGCCTGGATTAACTATTGTTCCGGCGCCGAGGGTTTTGTTCGGCACGGTGGGAATCATTGAAATATCGGATGCGAATTTGTTAATTTATAACAAAAATTCAAAATCCATTGGTTAAATATCATTTCCTAATAAATGTTCGAACTAAGCGCTATACATATTTGTCCACGTTGCGACACATTTAGAAATTTCCATTTCGTTCTTCAGTGATTCTAGTATTTTATTGTTCTTCAATACCTATGCTACATTTGTAATATTGCAGCAACGAATACAATTGTTTTAATACCTCTAGGAGTTCAAAGAACGGTCATCGATGAAAATTATTTTACGGATACAAATTTATGGGCAAAACTATAGCGGTGCTCGATAAAGAAGTTATTTAGCAATTTCGATTTAAAAATATTCATCAAAACCCTTTGCTGTTATTTGTGATTCAGAAATTTTTGGAACATAGAGACCTATTACATCGGTGCATTAGTATTCCATTGTACGCATCAGATCGTGTTCAAAATTAACTACTTTGTAAGCTAATTGCAAACATAGGCTTCGATAATTCGGTTAAACGGCAATGTTATCCTAAAATGGTTGGCTCGTTATTAGAGTTTTGTTAGCGGGGAAAAAACTTCGGTCGGGCTAAAAATGTTTGAAACTTTTCGATTCTTCCCGGCTGGCGAGATACTTTGGCACGTCTAAAGTAGGATTCGCCAGATTATCAATGCTAATAAAGGCGTTAATGCGAGTTTTATACGTTAGATAGGATGCTGCGGAAACGAAAGGACCGAAAAAGAAGTTCCCAGCTCAGTTTAGCCTAGTTTTAAGCGCTGTAGTTCCATTATTTTATACACAGCAAGCTGTCGAACTTCCAGCTTCGCGGTTGCTTTCCTACCCGATAATACTCGATAATGGAGTGGGTCGATTAATTATTTTAAACCCCCGTCCGATAAAGTCGACGTGAAACTAAATTCAGCTTGGGCCGACCGAGGACTCGGAATATAGTCGATCGCTATTGTATCGAATAAGGAATACTAGTACCATTAACTTTTGTATACAGTTTGATCATTAACGAGTGGAACCGAAAGACAATTAACTTTTACAGCCAAATACTAACCCAGGCGATTTTAATTCAGTTTGCGGCATTACCAACGTCTACATTGAATGCCGCAATTAAATCTAGAAATTCTCTCAGGGTCCCTTCGCAATATTGATATTATCGATTTTCGCATATAGATAAAAGTTTCTTCAATGAATTAACATGAAACAATCGAATAATTGTATTTAGCAGGAAAGTGACCGAGGTGCGAGAAGAATGTCTACGTTTTCACGTAGCAGGAACAGAGAACAGCAAGAACGCGTAAGGGATTTAATTAATCACAGTTAATGAGATGTAAGCTCCTTGGCCTGACTAGGCTCCTTTTTGCCGTACAGCTGACAGACTTTATCAGAGATACGCCACGGAACTGCAAACTGCACTTTGCCACGTTTTGCAATTCGCTTAGCATGCAGCTATGCGTTGCCATCAGGCTCCTCTGCTTCTGTCGTGTACTTCCGTCTTCCCTCGCTCAAGTTTCATTCCCTGTTCCTCGCGAGTAAAGCAGATTAAATGAACGAACCAAATTGAGGTACTTAAGTCGCCAGAACGCAGCCAGGGAGAAATCGCGGGAGAGAAACCGGGAATTGAGCGAGATAGAGAAAGATTAGGCGAAACTGTCCTTTTAAGTCGAGCTGCTTTATGAATGGATTCATTTGACGCACGAAACTTCGATGTCACGTCACCGAAGATCGAGAGGGGCGCACGGAGAAGTTAAGTTATCGCAGCCCCGCATGCTTCTCGAACCGAAATTGTATTCCTTAAATATTTAGTGTGCCATGGAGTTCAGAAAGGGTGCACAAAGTTTTTAATTTGTACCACGAATATGAATACATATATCTGATAATTATGCGAATTGGAAGATGCGATTTAAAAAGAATACGTTAGTTCCACTAACATGAAATGCAACGGAAATTGATACAAGTAATTTTTACTCGCCAGAAAGGATATGAATAATTTGCATCCCGCTCTATTATTTATACGTCAGTCAATCAAACATACTGACGTGCTCGCGTAACTGCCAATGCAACATACATTAAACATCAATTATGAAGAAAAAGAAACACGTTAACTTCGAACTGTACTTGGCACGAAGAAATCAATATTTAATAAGCCCTCCTTTCTAATTCGCTGCAGATGAATCGATGAATTTTCCGATAAACCTACCGAATTATTCCATTTCCAATATCCCGCCCTTACTATCAGCCGCGTCGTAGTCTTCACTTTTCCTTAATTTTCTCTCCTACCCTAGAGTCGACGCATAAAAGCCCTACTCGCCCATTAAAAACGCACACTCATCTATCACTTTTAATCGAGCATCCATATCCACGATTGCGTGTCAACCAAGAAACAGCCGGCCCTTCCACACAAAGATCAAGATCAGCGAAGCTTTCTCCTCCTTTGTCTTCTCCCGATTTTACATCGCATCGGGCAGTTAAATCGCACCCCACTTCCAAATAAATCTCCATTTTATCCTCTTCCCTTTCTCCGGGAAACCTTCCGACATTCAGTCTTCCTGCCACCAGCCACCCCTGCCCCTGCTGAGAATCATCGCGAACGTGGCAGAGATGAGCGGAAGCCCCGACCATTACCGTCGCAAACGCCGCCATAAGATATAATTGAACGGAATCCCTCTTTATTAGGAGCGGCCATCGTGCTCGCGAGCTCTACTCGCGCCATTTCTTGCCACTGCTCGTTTTCAAGGGTGATTCCGTTCTCTCTAAAGCTGCAGCCTTTCGAAACGTTCCTACGTTCTCATACGGGGCGTCTCGAAGCAGCAAGCTCGTGTATCGTATTTGTCAGACGCCGTGAAAAAGAGGGTGGAATGGTGTTTCGTATGTTGGCCACATTCCCGTCCCTAGCCACGGAGTAGTGGCGATTTATTATCGCCCCCACGGCCGAAAAGTGGCTCTCCATCGGTGAACGCAACTGTGCACGTTGTAACGCGAGTTACCTACGTTGATAGATATCTTTGGCATTTTTTCCTCCTTTTTGCTTCCATTCCTCCACCTTGGCTCCCTTGTACCCCCCTTTGATGATCGGTCGAATCGTTAGAACGTCGAGTGTCGAGTTTCGTGGGTTCTCGGGGGAGGCAAGAGTATAGCGTGGACTTGAGAGGGGAAATGCGTTAATGGTATAGCTGGCACGGGCAATTTGGTCTACTCGCGAGGAAATTCGTGGCAAAAAAAAGAAGGGGAATGGGGTTTATTTCGATACGAACGCTGCTGACTCTGTCAGCCTTATGCTGGACGTTAAGTATGGAAATGCGATGCACGGAGTGCGGCATACGTCGGTCCTTGGCGCTCGTTTATCGCGTGACGGAGTTTCGTTTTTTGTGAAAGGGAACTGTGTTATTACGGCATTAGTATCGGCAAAGGAAATGACTGATTCGAAAGGGATGTGGATTCGAATCACGAAAGCGTACGTAACCCGCCGTGTACGAACGTTCGTATGAAAATGAGCGAATCGTGAATCACGTAACCGATATAAAACCTTCGAAAAATCAAGGGGGGAGAAACATTACTCCCCTTTTTATCGCCGCGCCGCGAAATAGACGTTCAATTTAATTTCAGAGTCACGTCGCCAGAAGAGTCCACTAATGGGATTAAACGGGTTAAAAGCAAGGCTGCGCTAGGGATGCACGTTCCGAAAATGTTAACGAAATTGCTAATGAAATTAGCTTATACAGGCTGCACGTTCCTTTCGGTTCATTCGCTATCGAAAACGACGAGCTTTCGGTGAAACAGCGTGAGAGCATGGCCGACAAACGACGACGGTGGCAATCGAAAGCAAAGACTCGTCGAAGGATTTCGCAGAAATATCTTCCCGTTCAACCATCGTCACTGTTCCCATTGTACCGCGTTGATTATGAGCAATAATGAGACATCCCTGTCCCTTCATCAAGCCAGCTTCTTCGAGTCGTCGAATCTCGAGCGCGATTCTCGATTCGGAGGTTCGCCCCCGAAATAATGAGTCTCGCAATCAGCGCTTGGCGAAATGTTTACGCTGCAATTACTAACGCCGTCAACGAGTCAGCTGTGAGAACGTTCTGCCGATGGCTGCTTCGCCTCCATGTACGTATGTATACATGCTGACGGATTTTGTATATATGTGTGCGAACGGGGGCTAGAACTTGGGACAAATTGAACGAGCAAGAGACACGGGAAAATTCCTTTCGGCAGTTTGGGACCGTTCGCGTCTTCGTTAGAATGGGTTCGACAGTAACGACGCGGTAATGAACGGAGAAAAGGGACGGGCAGTGGTACGATTTCAGTGTTCTTGAATTTTTAATGGCAGCCCGGGATTGCTCGGTTGTTAATTTTAGCGTCCCTGGTGGCCGCAAGCTTTGCGGCATATTTCAAGCGCGAATAAATTGGGAAACGACGGGGATGCAAAGGAAGGCGTGGTCTGGGGCTTCGTTGTATTGGAGATTTGAAAATCAAAGGTGGCCAGGCACGTAAGAGTGTAGTTTTTCCCCTCGATGTCGATGTACTGTGCTAATGTGGTTGACGCCTTGAGACTGTTTTCGAAAAATATTACAAAGCCTCCATCATATATTTTTGGTACATTTGTGATATCATCGATTTCTATCCACAATTTTTCCGTACATTAAACACGGGGTGTATGAATTAGATGCATGGGGCATACAATATAAACGAGTTTCTGTGGGCACGTATTTATATCGTGGGATTTATATGAAGTACAGAACTTTCATTTGCGCACGTTAACTAGCAGAGATTAAAATAAACGGCGGTATCGAATATATACTTCTCTCTGCAGCGGATTTTAGAGGTGCAGAAAATATTTGTTTATTTTAATAAAACGCGAATTTAATCTTCTCGTGATATAACGCTTGGCACGAGAGATATTTTCGACAATTTAGAGCTTCTATGAAAACAGGAGTTTGTCATTTCCTAATTTAACATCCGAGTGAATTACTGCCGCCCAAACTAAAAAGATTCCAAGGCGAGTCAAGGGCGCGTTTTTTCAATAAATCAGGCCCGCGTTGTTAGAATTAAAAGGGGGGCGCAGGTTGGCGCGCATCTTCCGATCCATAAATCGTGTCGATTCCCGATAAAATAACGTTTTCGTCGGAGTTTCCCGATAGTTCTGGCTCCTCGAAACGGCCAGCCAGCCTTCTTACAAGAAAATCTACGGCGCGTCGCTCCGCGAACTTTTCCACCTTCGCCTTTCACGGCTAGGATCTCCATAAAAGAGCTGAATTCGAACGAAAATCAGCGGAGTATCCTTCCATCAGATTTGTAAGATCGTAAACCCCGTCCACAGTGGTCCTTTATCGCGGCAGCTATTCTTACCTTTTTCTTCTTGCCCTTATTCCACCGTCCCCGACCCAACCTTGTCGCCTATATGCCCCCCCCCCCCATTCCTATCGGGGCAGCAGCAAAAGTTTTATTATGAAACAATAAAATATGTGAGAATCCAAGTTAGCCGGGGCCCGTGCGCCAGGGAGGTTTGATTTACAGCCGAACTTTTATCGTATCGGCGTAGAAGAAAGAGTGGTCGCAGTCTAACCCGGTAATATTGCGCCTTGCATTTTACATTAAAAAGTTCAAGCGCTTCCTGACTCGTCGACGACGTCGTCACGAACTACTCGAAGAACGGAGAAAAGTGGAACGCTAAGAGTTTCGTCTTAACTGGGCTACGATCCCTGTTTCATTATCTTCTCCGAATACTTTGCTCTGCTTCTCGAACGAATTGCATGCCGAATCTAGCGTGAAGTTTTCGACTTCGAATCGGGAGCAGAATGAAAGATTAAAATGCGCACACCGCGGGTATTAATTAATCAGGTGATTCGCGGTACAATTAGGGGAGAATGATTTACAATGATATATAAAGGGTACGAAATAAAATTTCCCAGAGCCAGTAATTAGTTGCGTAGAGTTTTCAACTTCATAATTAGTAGAAAGGTAAAACCAACTTAACCCAATTCTGGCGAAACCTACATCTGCGGAATTCAGATCAAACTGTAAACCAGCTGTACTATAAAGTTACATTGTTACAAAATAATAGAATTCAATAAATTGTCTAGAATATTTGAACCACCCGTCCTCTAAAATTATTTCGAATACAAAACGAAAGAATTAAGTCACCACTCGTGTTTCCCATTTACATCCTGGATCTACTACCTTCGCAGTAGTTTTTTGGCGTCTAGACATTACCAGACTCTCGTGTAGCGAAAAACTCGTTGATTTTCAACGGGCGAATCGCGGATCGAACGCACCGCCATATAACTCGATTATACCGCGCACGAGAGAGAAGAAGAAATAAGAAGAAGAAGGGACAAGAGATGAAAGGGTTGGCTAAGGGGGTGGGAAAAGAAAGCCGAGCACCCGGTTCAATTATCGGTTGGAGGTAGTGAGGTGTTCTTTTCTTCTCGTTTCTCCTCTGTGCCCTACCTTCTCTTTCTTTCTAGTATTTCAACGGAAAAGACAGCTAGATCTCAGGGGCGCTCATTCCAAGCAAGCGTTGTGTTTTTTTGTTAATCGAGGAAAGAGTCACTGTCACAAAGATAGTGCCTCGTGGTCAGATTTCATGCTATGCTTATTAAGGTAAATTGAAATAAAAGTTTAGTCTTATTGTTAGTTTAAATTAAGCGACAGCACCACCGAGTTTCACTTGCTTCAATTGCGTTTCTATTTAACTCGTCGAGGAAATGTTCTTCGTTCGCGTGTATGCAGGTGTGGCAAACGTTAAAGTTATCTTACAATGTCGTGCACAATAACACGTGCATTTCTTAGAGTGTGCGTGAAAATGTTTCCTTCATACAGCCATCTTCGACAAAACGAGGTGACTAAATAAAAAAAAAAACAAGTGGGAAATGCGCGTGCCATATAAACACGATTTAGCAAGGAATACGCAACACGTACAAAGAATTTTATGCAGGGACAGAAAGTTTCAAGTAAGAGAGAAATGTTCCGCGTTGAAACGACCAGCTTTGCCAACATCCATTTACTTCGTGAAAACATTAAAATAAACTTTTGCAACAATGCACAATTGCGCGACAATTTATGTGTTACACTGTCCACTTTATTGCCACGCATGAAACGATTTTAAATGGCTTGTCGCGAGGGAAAAAGTTTGCGACAATGAACATAAGTATTGATTGTGAGCAGATTGTGATCGGAAATAGGAAAAACAGGTATACAATTAATGAGGGTTCTGTGTAATATCTCAAATTTGTAATCGCACACAAATCGCAAGATCTCATCGCCCCAAGGGGGAAATAAAATTCCAAGAAAATCTGGAAAACAAGGAACCGTTTCTCAAATCACGTAAAACTTTCTACCGGCATAACAAAGTGCCATAAAGGATTCGTCGGAAGAAGTAATGATCGCAAGTGGCAAGACACCCCGGTGAAAAAAAGAAATATCACGTTCGTGCGAGCAATGAGGAAGCGGTCGTGAGGGGGCGAGACCAAGTCCATGGGGTATTTCGAACGTAATAGAGGCGGATACTCTAGCAGCACGCATTATTCTCGTTACGTGGCTGAGGCTGAGGTTTATGGCGTGGATGGTTATAGTCCGTGATAGCGGTTTATGTCCCACATCGCTGCTTTCCACGGTCTTTCCAAAGTCGAGCGATGCCGCGAGTTAGTCTCCTCTTTCCGCCCCTATCCTCACTGCCAGCTCGCTAGAGGTCCCTTCCGTATCCCCTTCCTCCTTCCTTTTTGCCGTGTCTGCCTGTTCATCGTCATTTTTCTCGTGTTATCGCCGTGACTGCTGCAAGTCATACGGATACCCTTCCTCTACGTGGCACAATAAAACGAAGGGCTATCGACCGTTACTCGCAGGCCCGCCATATGACGTCGCTCAATGCATTCCTCCGCGTAATCGGAGACGAGTGCGATTTTTCTCTTCCCCCTTTTACTCGTCATTTTATTACCAGCCGGAGGAAGATCGCCGGGGAAGTTATTTGCACGATTTCAAGCAGCGCTGTCCCATCGTTTTACGAGATGGAGCAGTCGGCAATCGTAGGACGGAATTGTCGGAGATCTTCTTAACGCGTTTTGTGTTGCGTGAGTTAATGCTGGAGCAAAGGGTGAAAAGGGGCAGCGAGTACCGCGTTGCAGCGGGAACTGTGTCTCAATTATTCCAGGACAGAAAGTAATCACGAGGCATTAAGGAGACGTGCAACAGCACAGCTTACTCCAATCTCGGAAATGCAAGCAATAAACCGTGAAAATACCCAAGCTTCCTGTACCGTTGTTATTATTCACGATCACTGGCATCGCGAGAACTAATACCCGCCTGTAATTCAGGTAATTTACGTTATCAATTCGCGCGACTGAACAGCCCCATACAGCCCCCCGCCGCGTGTACAGCCTGTGTCGTTGGTAATTTTTCTGCCTTCGTAATTTCCGTGCTCGCCCGATAAAACGATCGTACATATTAAAGAATTATAGGGAGTATCGAATAATAAAAGCGTGCGCCTAAGCACCTTTCCATTATTAATTACCCTCGGTCTGACTGCGACCCGCCGGGCTAGATTATCCGCATGCCCACCCGCCTGGCGGATGATAAATCAGCGCCGCCGATAGTCGACGTTGTTTTTCGTCCCATCGAAAACGATTAAAACTGGACCCCCAGTCAGGATTATGATTGGTGCCTGCAATAAACCGCTCGCATAATTCCCTTGCTTTATCAGAATTTTCCGATCCCGAAGATACTCGAAATGAAAGCGGACAAATTTTAGTCGAACGCTCCGATGAATGTACCGGGAGACCTAAACCCGTTTCCAACGAGGTCCTCTTTGTACCTTCTATTTTCCAGCAGTGCCCTTACCTTCGCCCTTCTCTGTCTTCTGATCCTCCTGCTGCAACGGACCCTGTCTCTTGTAAACGTCTTCCTACCAGCATCATTGTAACAGCCCGTAGGGCGGCGTTACATTAGGCCATAGTGGCCGCAGTAATCTCAGCTATGTGTACCCATTTAGCCCCGGGCACATAGTACGGCCTATCCAGTGTAATCCGAGCTTAATTGCCCGCCGAATCAATGCCACCCCCCGTGACCCCCCATCGGCCCTTCTACTGCTGCTATACTACCCCTACCTGGCGCTGGTACTTATTACGCATTGTGCGTTAGCATCTGCCATATATGTATATATGTGTATGCATGTATATATTTGTGTGGGTGGCGATCGAAAAAGCCATGGTGCGATCCGGAGGAAACTGTAGCTTGAAGGGTTGAAGGGAATCGGTGGGTGAGATGGGAAACGAGAACGCCTGGTGGAAGTGTCTTTGAAGATTAATTGTTTTGGGTAGGATACAGTTGTAGTTCTTTTACGGCGCGGCCACTTTGGGCTTGATTGTTTCCGAGATAAACTGTTGCCCTGATTAATTAATAGTGTGTCTTAAGCAAAAGTGATGATAGAGCAATATAGAGCAGAATATGTAGGGTAAAAGAAAAGTGAAATGTAATGATGGCAGTATTAATCGATTAAAATGTAGTGTTACGTTACAGCAGTACCATTGCCTCGTTACTAATTTTCTCAATAAATTTATGAATTACGAAATAAGTTATTCAATGTATACTGTCGATGGCGTCACTAAGCGTCACTAAGGCCTATTCTAACTTTCATTCTATAATTAATGGTTTAGATAGTATCCATTATAATCACGTGAATCTTGTAAGCCAAGATTTTCTGGATACTTGTTGCGGAGTGCAACGGCGAAGCGAAACAACACCTGTTGCCGTAATTAATACCAAGTTTTATCAAGACACGGCAACATTTTTACCGAGCGACTTATGTAATTGCGCTCGTCCCGTGCTCGGCAACGTTATTAGCAAGGAAAATGGGCTCTGATTAAAAAGCTGGCTTAAGGTGACGTTAAGGGTGGTCGTTAACGTCTCCGCTGATGGGCTCGACGGGGACGAACGAAGACGGTAACAACCCCTTTGGGTGATACGATCCTTTAAGCACGATAATACTCTGCGATGAGCTACCCAACGTACCTGGGGGAAATTATCGAACACGTACTCGATGATGGGATAAATCTTTCCGGGGCAGTAGGATACGGATATGGATGGTAAATTTCCATCAATTGCGATCCATTGAAAAATAATGGGATTAAGGAAATAAAAATCATCGAGTTTGGAGCACATTAAAAAAGAAAAGTATAGGTACCAAGTGACTGAAATAAAGTGCATAATAAACCCTAACACCAGGTTGGCTAAATCTCTACCCACAAAATCGTAGAAAGGGCGGATAGCGGCGTTATTCGGCAAATATGGATAATAAATTCCAGCCACGGTCACTGGGACCGAAAGGAGCTACCATACCTTTCAGAACTTGACCTTAGACGAGGTCTGGTTTTTCGCGACGGCCTGGCAGTTCTGAAATGTTACAGACGACCCAACTTTATCGCTCGTAAACCGAAAGAAATGAATAAAAACGCCAGTAAAAGACGGAAGTCTGTATCGTGGTAGTCGTACGGAGGTGGTGCGCTTCATCGTTTCTGGTTTGTCATCGTGCAGTGAACATCGTTCACCGAGAATATCGCGGGAATTCTTAAACGTCCATAAACGATAAATAAGTGTCGTTAAAGAAAACAGCGTAATAGCGTTGCTGAAACTCCAGCAACTCCGCCGGTTTCGCGGCGGTGTTTCCATTTGAACTGCGAGTGTTCGTTCGCATAGAGCAACATTACCGTGTACCATTATGTCGACGGTGGGATCGGTCGTTAACTTTACAATCGTTCAATCTAAATACAAACATCGCCGCTTGCGCAGCCAGACAGTTGGTCGACCATTTTCATTATTTGCTAACCATGATGTTTCACGTTTTGGATATTTCATTTACGAAAACGTGCAAACAAAGTGAATCGGAATCCGGTTACGCTGGGAAAACAGTCGAGCTTGGGAAACTGGAAACTGAACAAGCCGCAATGACGTTGCTGATTGCTGATTGTGTCTCTTAAACGTTTAATAACATCTTTTATTTGTAGCAGGAGTAACAGAAAATTAGCGCAACATGAATGTTTACCAGCTTTGATGCTATTAATCTTTGAAATTCTATTCCAATAATATATTTGAATGAAAATATATTGTACCGGAAATTCACGAAGGGTATTATTCGACATAGTTCATGAATTTCCATTTTCAAACACACTGTCGAAATACTACCGTAGCAGAAATAAACTTTACTTAAAGCACGGCCAATACGAAATAAATAACAGGCGGGCAGCAAAATTTTACGGGCCAGCGGCGGGGGTGTATTAGTATCGATTGATTTACCGAAGCCTATACGGTGGTTCGCCACTTTGGGGATGTTTTCAATTAACCCTCCGCGCAGCCAGTGACGGACGAACTGGTATTCCACCCGTTTCTTGCCTAGCCTTGACAAATGGCTCTCTACCAATCAACCCCCTTCCTGCTTCTCCTCTGGCCATCGGCTGTTCACCCTCAAGAGGGAAGGGTTGCGCTCGAGGTGTGCACCACGCAATATCGTCTGCGTAACTCCGCGTGGCGAATTCATTTTCCCTCGGTGGAGCAGACGCGGCTCTTCTCTGCTCTCCGATTTTTTCGTGCTTTAAAATCGTGTTGGAGGTATTTCAGAGGTAGTTCGGAGGTAGTTCGTTCTCGTCCCTCTGCGAATTGGTATTCGCGCCTGTGCCCCTGCGAGAGTATTCGCTAATTAGCGACATTCATTCGTCACCGCTGACAGACGGGGTGATTACGTCGTCTGCTGGAATCAGCGCGATTGGGCACGACCAATCTGTCCGTTTCTCACCACGGAAAAAATTGCTTGGCCACTGTTAACCCTTCTAATTAATTTTTTCCACGACGAATATTTGATCCGCCGATCCATGTATTGTGATCAAAAATGGAAGAGGCAGGGTCGGAATTGTATTGACATTGTATTGTTAGCTTGGATATTTGATTCTTTGTTAACGTTAAATCAGTTTCGACTCAGGTGAGCTTTTCAGACTTACGGCCAAAGGACATGATATTTTAGAAGAAAGAAATCTAATTTAACGGAAACAATCCTTCCGCTTGGATAGGATGGATAATTATTTTTGGAAGGCCCTCGCGAATGCATAGTGTAATTAACCTACATTCTTGCCACCTTACGACTCCGTCGGATTTCAGAGAGGCCACTCAGCGCAGCTTTCTTTTTTTAATCAGTGCTTCTGTCACTAACACTCTTAGAGACTACACTCCCGCTTTATCTCTTGCTCGTGAAAAAAGATTTTCCGGTACGTGTTTCTTCTTGATGGGCTTGCTGGCTTTATCAGAGGGGTGTGATTCTTCTGAATATTGTCCGAGGAGTTGGTAAAACGTATAATAATTAATATTTAAATATAAGTAGACTCCTAATTGAACTAAAAACCGTCCCAGGTAACTCATGCTCATGTACCATTTCTAATTCATGAAAGAAACTGGAAAGTAAGATTTGAACTAACCGTATGTCCGCCTCAAATATTAATTTTCGTGTGCTACACCCAATAAATTACAACAATCCTCGATTCGACTTCAAATGTGTTTAAACAATGACGCGAGCAATTGTCGCCGCGTTCAATATTAACCGATATCAGCCACGTGGATATATTTGCCATGCGAATTACACGGGTTGGCTGTTGCATCGTCGCAACCGTCACACATCTTCAGACGTCGGAATTATTCATGGCCCCGAAGGAAACAGTCCCCGAGCGTAGCGGGCTACACGTGACTGAAATGCTCAGCCAAATTGAAATTCGGTCGTGCCACCTTCGGGGCGGCCGTGTCGCAAATCTGGAGCACGCACACGTACACGTAGAAACGGGCTATCTTGTTTCTGTTCCATGTACAATCAGCCGCGAAGGTGCTGCATCGTGACGCTCATTTAATGCAGGGCGAAATGTCACCGATTAAACGTCAGCCAAGCGTCTTATGCTTGCTTGTCGCTACGCTCGCTTGGTACGCGAACGTTTTTCAACGTTCGAAGAAAATTTGTGGCGTGAGTAGTACGCGAGTAGATAACGACCCGTGAAGTTTGCTGACCTAAATTCGCAAGGAAAGCGTGATTCGATGGAAGAATATCTTCGACGAAGCAAAGGAAATTTGGTGTTTATTAAACGATAGGGAATTTCGCCATGAGAAAGGGGGAACGCAGGGATCGTGCACGTGTAGGAAATATAAAAATGCTCGGAATATAAAGGCGGTGTTTAAAATTCAGAAATGAAATGCAGAGAGCGTTTCACACCGGTTACTATGTTGAAACGAAATTATTAAATTGGTGAGAAACGTAAGATCGTTGGCGTGGTGCAGCAGGAAAGCTCCAAGAGGACGTTTCAGGGTGGCACGAGTGGCACAAGCTGTCAGGAAATTAACATTTTTTTCCATGCATAAAAGCTGCGGAAGTTAACAGCTCAAAGGACCGGAAAAGCCGTCGTTGATGCCACTTGTCGTACGACGCCGCGCCGGTGTTGCCGACGCCGTTTCTGACGTCGATGTGCACTTTTTTACTGGCGTGACTTTCTCAAACGCACGAAACAATGGTTCGTTTCACTTAGCTTAATATTCCTGTCCCAATTTCTTCAAATTGTTTTAAGAGATAGGGACGATGGATCTTTTGTCTCCGAAGTAGAATTCGTTTCGCCTATCAATTCGGTGTATCATTTGAACTATGTTCGATTTTGAAAGTCCCTCTATTCCCTTTCGTCCAACTCGTGAAAGATGCATCATACCACGAGCCAGTTCAGTTGCAGAAGACTAATATCGGCTTCATCCAGGATTAATTTCATTTACCGCTCGGCTACTGCTGCATCGTTTCACGAAAGCTCAACAATAGCTGGCACACAGAGCTGCGTTAACCACGTGAAAGTTAAACCGCTTTAACTGTCCGAAAAAGTTTCGAAAACGGGCAACTGGGAATACGTTCGTTCGGTATGCACCACGTACGCTAAATACTTCACATAATCGCATTGTTCGCGTCTTCTATAATTGGGCGCGTTTAAAGTGATAATGCGATTCTGATAAGCGGCCTCCATTTGCGCTTTCAATTAGTTCTTTCGACTAATTCGGAAATCGAACCCACATAATTGAGTGCATTGCGCAACAGCCTGTAATTTTCTAAACCCCCTCTTTTGCGCTTCGAAAACGATGGAACAACGATTAAGCAGTACAAGCGGCGTGCACGTCAGCATTGGATCATAATGTAAAAAGTGGAATATTTATTGACACAGTACAGTATTGTGGGATTGGCAATACTGCGCGACTGTTTAGAATGATTCCGAGGTGTGAAAGATATGTTTGGAACTGAGTACTTGACAATGTCGTGTGAACAGAGGGTGCAGCGGCCCAAAGGATTCGGGTGGACGTGACTGACTGTCGCCTAGAAATGTCTGCAGTGTGTATCCTAGATGAGTGAGAGCAAATGAGGAATAGAATGAGAGAGTAACAAGGAGTGAAAGAATATATAGAGTGGATGATGCGTGCGTTAGAGGATCAGAGTTAGAGGAGAGCTGATTGAGAATAGAGCAGAATAGTTTGGAGAGTAGAGAGTATCGAGTCGTGAATATTGTGAGTATCGTGGGAATCGTGTGAGAGTCGTTATTTGTTAGAGAATTGTCGTGTGTCGACGTTTCATATTAATAAAGTTAGTTGGTAATTGAAGGAGACTGAAGTCTTATTACCCTTCCTGCCCTCTATTCCAATCTACGCGAGGTTTACTGAAAATAACTTCTACAGTATGAATATATGCTGCTACTTGCGAATTTCCTTTCAACGCAAAGTGAATTTGTTCGTGTTACGAGAATTTAACTATGAACACTGCACTCGTATGCAATCCTCCCAATTCTTCCATACTAAAGCATTGCAATACTCACGGCAATCTGTAATGAAAAAAAAGGAAGACAAAAATAGAAAATACTGGTGGAGCCTGTTCTCCGTTGGAAGAAGCCTGAGACCATTGCAGATGACATAAACCGGAGGGATGTTTCGGGATGGAGATCGGACAGTATTTCGCCTTGTTCTCAGAACCGTTTCCGCCTTGAGTGGAAGAGCATGAGGGAGAAGAGAGAAGGAGGAGAATGGTAGGAGCACGTTCGATCGTGTTTCCTAACCGTGGCGCCTCCAGATCCCGGGATTATGCGAGGCTGACACGAGACGTTACTATACGGACCGGCTGACGATATACGTGGAACCGACTCGAAGGACACTTCGGCGAACGGTTCACGCCACTAAATCCTACAGGATCTCTGGTCCGTTCCCAAAAACCTTTGAACCCCTTCTCCCAGGATACCACAGGAAGGTCCAACAGCAACTGTACGAAAGCGTTGTTTAAGTGGCTTAGTGTAAGTACTGTGGAATATCCTGGACGCTCTCAGCTAATTACTTTCATGATTTATTTTGCCATTTTTAATCGGAGTATCGAAAATCTTTAGGAATAACGCGACAGAAGTCTAATGACTTCTTCTTCTTTTTTTACATTTTACCCCCTTTTACAGGATTAACAGCATTACATATATGAAGTTGAAACTAGATTCAGCTTGACCGATATTTAATTTCAAATATAACAGAAATCGGGAGAACCACTGGGCTATGAAAACAAAAAATACGGGTATACAGTTATTTTATGGAACTTCAAGGTTTCCTTCGTACTGTAAATCATGAAAGCAGTTGGCGATGAAACCGTGCAACGTTTGACATGTTCCCAGTCGCCGTCACCTATCTGACAGCCTCTACCCGGAACGTTTCAATCGGCACCCCTCCGCGAGGGTGGAAAACATCAGGAGTATGTGATTCTTTCACGCGTACTCGTTGCCTCGAATATTCGAAAGGTAGAGCCGGTTGACAGACGAAATGGAGATCACCTCAGGTGCGCGGGAACGTCTGACGGAAGCGCAGAGGGGTTGAACAAACATCTTGTTATACGCTCGTTGCATATCCATGCGAACAAAGGCACTGAAGCCATGAAGAAACTTGTCGGGACGAGTGTTTGACGTTCGAGTACGGTTACGAAACTCGACGCACACGATTTCGACGGCTGATCATAAGCGGGGCGTTTGTTATTCTCATGCTTTCGCCACAGTAGCGATGCTGAAGATTCTCGTGCACGTCGTTTTAAGATTTTGAGAATTTTATTTTCCGATGCTTTCAGTTATATTAGTCCTTGCATGAAGAGAGGAAGGTACGCGAAATTTTATTATATTAATGTTAGCTCAGTTTAGTAGTATACGAACTTGTGGTGCAATTTTTAATTATTATATCATTGAACTTGAATGGATGATGGTTTAAGTAGTACGAGTCAGCGGTAGGTCAGACGTTGTGCTCCACCTTCACTTTCGTCAAGATCATTCCTGAAAACTTTTGTAATTACCTTTTTCGCGTAAAAGCCACAATTCGATTTATGAACAGCACGCTTTATATTTCTTTAAGTCAAGGTCTCATCTTCTCAATAAAATGACAAAGCCGGCTTGAACATTGAATACGTAAAAATTACCTACAGCGTATTTTGCATGTCTCCTACGTTGTAATATTTCAATGCACAACGCTCGTTTGCCATTTGCCTTTACCCACCGTCCAGAAATGCTGGCAGAGTTTCGTAAACTTTTTCATTAACCGACCATGTCAGAGCGTTCGCGGCCGTTCACGGAGCATTAAGCGAATCATTCAACAGCTGGCACTGGCGTCGGATAATTTATATCCAAGTGTAGCAAGATGAAGTCCGCTGCAGCGATACGAATGAAAATTAATGAATTTTCTGTATTACGCAACTATTTCGAAAGCGACTATCCGCCTTTCGTTTCGCGCAATAATGCCTACGTATTTACATCACTTCGGACGGTTTGCGCTTGCATTCAGCCGCATTCTAACTCTTTCGCTACGTACCGAGCGGTGTATCGAAAATTTATAACTCGTAGAAGGTTGGCTAGTATGCAACGTGTACTATGCGCTCAGAGGTAATCAATTGCGGACACTGCGAATTATATAAATTTTCGCGGGCCTCCAAAGCAACGCGCATCAGTCAAAGATATTTAAGCAGAGCAACACAATAGGGCGACACAGATTCACCTATTCAGAGTCCCGGGAGTCCATCAAACGAAATGACGTCTGTATCGTTCGAGAGAGGGTTGGTAATCGGTTCCAGTATCACGGGCCAATCCAACGTCATTTACTATGTTTGTCGTGCAGGGGGAGCGAATGCGCCACTCTCAGTTATGGTTTGTATGCGAATTACAGTCGGAGGATAATGTGAGTAGTCAGCTGTTACCCCAACCCTCGCTTTATTGCATACAGCATGGCGGCTGTACGTTCTACGATAGGATAAACAGTACCCAAGAGCTCGATGAGGGCGACCCTCTTGATAAGCAAATCCACGATAAAGATTCATTACGATCCCGTTCTCCTTTCCTTTCGTGCCAGCGCATTTTATTTGTTCAACCTTAAAGTAAAATTCGGAGTAAAGTTCACTGCTGAACACGCTGTCGGGGGTTGCGATTTTTAGGCATGTTTCGTATTAGTTGAAGTTGAAATACATTTAATACAATACAGGAATAACAAAAATAGACACATTTCTGTTTTGGATTTTCGAAGCTCAGTAAATCTTTTATTTCCAATATTATTAAATTCCCCTTCGACTGGCACTTACTTCAAACAAGTTCAACCCACGGGCACTCCATCGTTCTGGCAGGAAATTCGAACGTTCCTTACAAGAAAGAATAGGTGTTCCCGATACGAAGCGTGAAATGCTATTTTCGCCGGGGCGTTGCGAGCTGCGTCTCGAAACAAGAGAAATCGACAAAAGCGTCGATACAAATAAAGACAGACCGGGCCAGGGAAGGGACGTGAAAGTTGCTGAACAGCAAGAAACATTCTAAAAGTATCGAGTAGAACGCGTTATTTCGTTCTTGCAACAGAGCCTCGTATACAATCCAGGGGAGAATAGAAACATGGAAGGAAATTTTCGACGAGCAATCAACAATAAGTCCGCTGTAATTTTTGCCCCATGCCGAAACGTTTTTCCAAATTGGACGAGTCCCTAAAAGCGTCCCTGGTGACACGCTATCGTCACGTGTGAAGCGTACATGCTACGCATGAACGCTCGTCGAGGGAAGATTCGAGGAAAAAGATCGCCGTTGGCACGAGGGGAAAAATCCCGTTGTCAGAGGAGCGTAATCCAAAATTTCCGCTCTGCCCTCGGACTAAGCTCGCCGCTGGCGACTAGCCACTTTTAGCCAGGAAAAAGTCCGTTCTCCTTGTGAGCCGCTTACATGGAGACGACAAAGACTATCCCCGTCTCCGTGGCCTTCTTCCCTTTCTCGACGGCCTTATCTAAGGCCGACGTGAAGGAGGCTACCTCTATCAGTGGACAGGGATGTATCAGTTTTTGCTTCTGCAATTTATCCCTCCCATGGTTACCGCTATAATAGAGACGGTAACAATTTCTTGCTGTTACAGCCATCGAGAATTCGCCTCGCATTCGTAGGGGGTGAAACCAAATTGTCTATGCTGCGTTTCGTATTATTTTCACCTATGCTCGACGCCGTACGAATTTTTGTTCGCACTGGGGTGCTTTATTTCTGAGATACCGTGTATCGTAAGGGATGTGTAATCGAGAGATTTAGTTTTGGGAAATAAATTTGCGCAGGGGTAACATTCAATCTCAGTTTTCTATGAAACAAACTTGGAATGTAAAAACTTTCTGTACTTTCACTTTACTTGTGTATCAGTAATCGTTGTTTGTTCAACAACCAAGATTTCGCCTCCGTTCCATGTTAAATAGGTTCAGGTAGATGAGTTGGAACTACGTCCCCGAAAAGTTATCGGAAAGTTTTATAGGTCAACTTAAAACTAAATACGTGGGAGCCTTTGAAAGGTATCGGGGCAAATTAACGAGCAAACGGAGTTTCATTCCAAGTTCCCCTAATATTAGTATGTCCTATGAAAATATACAAATCTTCATGGCATATGAAAAACAAGATCTGTTTTAATTGATTTACTACTTAACACTTATGTTAGCAACCGGGTAACCATTTTTATATTTGCTTGAATAACTTTGTATGTTCTTGATAAAATATCGCAAAGCCGCTCTAGATCTCGATTCTTTGAACAATTTCACGTCGACTCACGTTTTGCGAAAACAAATTTATGCAAAATCATTTGAATAACTAAGCTTCGAACTTCTACTCCATTTTGGTTGCTAACATAAGGGTTAAAAGTACCTCTTATTAAACGCAAAATTTACGAC
Organism: Nomada fabriciana; assembly: GCA_907165295.1. Lineage (NCBI taxonomy): Eukaryota > Metazoa > Arthropoda > Insecta > Hymenoptera > Apidae > Nomada > Nomada fabriciana. The sequence goes on from OU015695.1 coordinate 9,685,902, forward strand.
GCAAACATGCACTGCATATATTTCCGTACGAAAATTGTTCTGATTGACTTACAGTACTGACAGGAACAATTACAGGACTGGTCAAATATTTACCTGAAACAGAGGAAAGCAAACGTTTCGATGAGTGAACGCGTCGAAATATAACGCGCAGCGTGGCAGGTTAAAGCAAATAATTAAGCCGGGTTAGTAGAATAAACGGATTAAAGGAAATGCCTTCTTCGGACGGCATTTACCTAATTCCGGTTAATATCGAAGAGATACCTCGGGCCAAACGGAATTTCCGTGAATAGAGGCATTTACAGTGATCCAACGTTCTCACAGTTTTGTAGAGAGATAGATTGTAATCCGATAAGACCAAAAGGGCTACGTGGCGCACTTACTATGATTACACTCGACGTGCTGCCACGCGGATACGCGCTATCTCCGTGATCCTGTACCGCATGGATAACGAATCCTTTTTCGACACAGAGCAAGATTCCCTGTCTCGATTCCTCTGCTCGCAACCGGTATCGGGATTAGATGCTAAAACGATCATCAATCGTTCTACTTTTCTCGACCGTGTTCTATCTTTGATGCGAGTTCAATTGGCGAAATATGGGCTAACGAAATGGGATTCTCGTTGTTATCGTTGGAACCATTTCCCTTCTCTCTCTCTCTCTCTCTCTCTCTCTCTCACTCTCTCTCTTCGTGACAAATTGGTTGGTTTATTTTTATTTTTCCTGGAACACCGTGTCCCGGAACCGCGTGACACTAATTGCGCTAGTCGTTCGATGTAAATATCCGGATACAGAAAACGATGTTTCTATGCCCTTTTCATAATAGATATGCGTAGTCGTCGACCGCGTAGTTATCGATTATACAATTAATAGGGGGAAAGTGGAATGGACATTGATACATTTGATTTCCAGGCTAGGAATTGTTGATTCGCCGAACGTGTCCGTTCGTTAGCCCGAGAAACAATTGGATTTTCAGCGGTCCCTTTTTTTTCTTCCGTCAAATCAGCAAAATCGATTGGCCGAAGAAGAGGCTGCGGAAAAGGGGAGGCACGAGAGAAGAGGATCGGCGTATGCGGGACTCTTGACATAATTAGGGAGCGACTCGGTGCTAATGACGTGAATTACACACTTCAAAAGGCGGCGATCGATCCACCAGACGAACGTTCCCCGTGTGTTAAAAACTTTTTTTCACCGACGCGTCGGTGCAAAAAGGAAAAAAGAAAACACGAAAAAGAGAAGAGAACGGGGCCAATGACGTCACCGGCGAGAATCGTGCGCACGGTTACTTAAATTAATTTCTCGCCACGGAACTCGCACCTGGTCGCCCGATCACCCTCCTACGGAAACATTACAAACGTGTTAAGCGGCACACGGAAACAAAAGGTACGAAGTTTCCCGCGCAATCGAACACACCTTCCTCAGGGTAGAAAGCAATCAAATTAAGCCAGCGCCGATGCTCGATATGGAGGCGGGGCGAATTTATTTCTGATGATTGCACGTAACTTCGTATTCGATACATCGGCTGCAGACCCACCCCATTTTGCGTGTGGTGTGCTGCGAAATTGTGATTAGACATTTCACTGATCCCGCGCCAATGTTCACGGTGCCTGTTGCTGTAACTTATTGTTAGCTAGACCTTCTGGACATTGGGTTTCGTTTTTATTTTGTAAGGGCTGAATGAATATGTCGCTTTCTTGTTGTATAATATTATTTTTTTTGGGAGCGAGTTTATTTCCCACGATCGGTATTTATGGCCAATTTATTCACTTTCGATTGCGTGCACATTTGATGATGCCACATTTGAAGAAGACAAGACAGCCATCACATTATTATGTGTAAACAAAAGGGGGAAAATAGGGGAAAGTACAATATTTTGTATTGTACCAATCCGTTTCACACATAATCCAAATATTATTAATTCGATAATACTTGTTTCATATGTTTAGTAACATGATCAATACTAAACGTGTTGACGGTAAATTTTGAATTATCGCGTGCTAGGGTGATGAAAGATAGAATGTACAAATACGTGTAATTATAGGCAGCTGACAAAATATTGCGTTAGGGTTGTATAAATACGGGTATACATTAAGAGGGAGAAATAAATATATGAAATTCGTACATCATTGACAATTCCACAAAGTGTCTGTTTAGGCCACGATTAACATCGCTGTACTAAACTTTTCGATGTACCAGCAATTTTACTTCGACAGTTAAACCACTTTGAAATTAGATCAACTCCAAATACGCTCACCTTTTCTATCAATAATGCCAGCCGTCGTTACACCATGGCCGATGATTAGAAACGCAAGAAAAACACTTAACAATTTAGCGAGTCACAAACCGACTTCTTAAGTACGAGAATTCTTATGGCGCTCGTGTAATTCGATTTCATTTGCCGACAGACGTTGGAGACCACACGAGGCAAGCAATCAGCAGGGAATTTGAAAATATTGCCAGACACGAAGGGGAGACAGTTGGCTAGGGTTATCGTCATTTCCGAGTCGATTTCGATAATCGAATAATCAATGGAGCCTGGAATAGGACACGCCACCCTGTTAGGTCTCGCCGGTAATTTCTGCTGATCGGAATTCGATGAAAAATTAATGGGTCACGCCAATCCGCCACGTGAATCTTACGGCATGCCGTCACTTTTCGCGAACTGTGTGTACGTAGAAATCGCGTATGACGCGAGGGACACAGTTTTATTTGGGAAATGAAGATAAATGGGTCTGCCGATTACTGGCTCGTTAGAGAAGCGACGCGATAACGCTATCAATTTGCCCCATGGTACTCTCTGTCGCCTGTCGATCGTCTTTCGTCAATCTCGCCCATTTCCCCCTGAGATGGAATCTGCCTTTATTCCATGGATAATTGCAGTTTTGATTGAAGGCCGATAGATTAGAAACGCAAGGTGTTATGGAAATCGGAAAATAGGTGGAGCCTTGCGACATTTAATTCTGTAATATCGATCCTTTCTTGCAATAACGATTAATGTATTTATACGCTGCAATTTGTTTGAACAATTTGCTTGAATAATTCAATTAAATGCACCGCACGAACATGCACAAATGCAACACGAGTTTTCCAATGATCAAATTTTTCTTCGTTTCGCACTGAAACGTTCAAACAAATTTCCGATCGTCTTCAAAGCTAAATGAACGACACTTAAATTATACGCACTGACCAATCACGAATATTGAATTACTTAACCATCGAATGGATGGTTTCGAACATTGCAGTTAGGAGCAAAAAACGCGACCACAACCTCGCCAGATTTCAGATGAGTAACAAGGTTACGTAATGAAACAAGACCGTTCGAAAGGGGACTGGGGAAGCTTGACGTGTTAGCAATCTATTCGAGGGTTGCCACCTGGAAAACGTAGCCGACGGGTGTCAATTAACCTTTATCGGACCCCTGTCGGCTAGGAAAAAAGGGGATAATGGGCTTTCCCATGATCATAAATCGACATGCCAGAGATACGCTGGATATAAATTATAAATTATGCTAGCTTCAATTAAACTCTCTGCTATCGTGTATTAGCCGAATGAACCGCAATGTAATGTATATGGAATTGTGAACAAATCAATAATATCAATCGTCCGATGCGAATGGAATAATTCACGGGATACAAGTATCTCTCCAAACGTTGCAATTTCTTAACATACATACGTGCTGCCATTCGCTAATTATGAAATTCACACCTGTACACTGTGTAGAGCATCATTTGGAAACCCTCGAAGGCTCTGTTCCGCTTGCTTATTGCTTCGTATCCCACGATTACATGAAATCCGAGGTTTCAGGTGAAAATGAAACGCGCACGGTTTATTTTAATTACCAGTATATTTCGAACCCTGGAAGCTCCACCGCGTTCGCATCCTCCAATTATTCGCCATCGATACAATTGTAAGATGAATATGTATGTTCGATTGAGCCTCGCGTTCGCAAAAACCAGCACGGCTACTATCTGGGTGACATTCATTAGCTCTACCCACGTTAATTAGAACTGTCAATACCCCGATGTCGTCATTACACTCATTGTTTTTTGATCAACTGCGACTGTGCGATATCTCTTATCGGCCAATGGATACGGAAACTCGTTGGGGGTTCATCGAATTACGTAATTAGCCCCCGACGGAGATCGAGAGAAAGGTGTCGACCAAATTATCCCCGACCCACTTGTGACGCCACTGCATTGTTTGACCTCGGCAGAATCTTTTCGTGCGCAAGCGAAACGCCAGATAGCGAGAAACTGAAGAACAGAGGGGGAGGAAGTTTGATTCTCGTTGAGCTGATTATAATTGTAACCCAGTCGAACGGAATCTCTCGTGTCTCTGCCTCGCCCCCACCCCGAGTGCATTGAATTTGACAGAAGCTAGGATAAGTGAGTCACAATGAAATCCGACGTGGTTGATCAATCGGCGGGACTCGCTGTTTCCATAGAATTTCAAAAGCTACTCCAAGAAGTTCTCGCTTTGTGACGCGACCATTCGCTAGCTCGTTGCTTGTTAGGGAAACGTAACGAACGCTTTGTTTGCTTTTGAAATGTGCACTCTTTGCTGTCTGCCCCTAAAGAATACCATATTATCAGATTATTCTTTTTCGTTTCGATTTGTACGCCGGCGACGGAAAGGTCGATTTTTCGAGCGAAATTCTGGATGTTGTTTAAAAGGGATGCTCTAATGAACAAATTTTCAGCTTATAGATAGTTCCCCTTTCATTAAGGAGAAGTAATTAATTGCGGATGGCAATGTGGAATGAGAACTGTTTATTTGGTTGAAATTTGTTCTTCGATTCGAGTACATCTACCTGATTTTCCGTGTGATGAACATCGACAGTTCGTTAAGACGAGTACTCCACGAATTCTCAAGAACTCTCCATATCCACTTGTTCAACGGAAAGAATCCTGAATAACGATTCAACGGTAATGACCGACACTTTCAAAAGTTATACGAAAGTAGTGCATTCGTGCTTCAGAAGATCATATAGTATCGTGGGAAAAATAGAAATCAAGTAAAGTCCTTTGTATCAGCGTGACGCTATTCGAGTTCTAAATTAGAGCATGTCAATTTTCGTCGATTAATCTTGGAAATTTGGTCCTTTTATACGTATATAAATGCCGATAAATATTTCGCTATTATATAACGAATAGATTAATTAAGGATTAAATTGTCCCGGATTGGCTGTCCCCATTGCAGGCATATTAATTACCCGATGCTCTTTTCATGTAGCTCTGATTTAAATCTATTGATTTTAATGTTAATCTCGGAACTGGCGTATTCATGGATTCTGTGTCACGCGTATTTTCACACTCCTATCTCCCTGCAGTCGGTTCTACCATAGATATTTAATCGCGGATAGTACCATTTTACGTCAATGTTGTTTTTTACTGCGCAGAATAAGTGACGTAACAAATGCACAGCTTGCGTGTACGTATGTATTTACAGGATAACGATACTCTACTTTTTTTTATTAAATATACACTTATTATAAATCTATAAAATCTTCCTTTTCCTAGAACCAAACAATAATTTTTCCAAAAGGAAATACTGTTCCAAAAAATCAGGATCAATGAAAAAGTAATTACAAAATACGTCTTTGAGAAATAATGTTCCTAAGGATTGAATGGTGAGCTATGAAGAAACGTTTATAAATCGTTACTTCACATATATTTCAAAGCTAAATGGTTTGGCAATAAAATGTGCCTTTACGTCCACAACACATCCAACAATAGTGTCGAGAAAACACGTTCATCTTAAGCGGTACATGTAATGGAGCATTGTAAGAAGCCCGAAGAAGGAGGGTTTTATTATTATACATTATATTGCGGCTAGATGTACGTAACATGTGCTCTTAATCTCCCAGTATATCAGCAATAATGGGCCCGGAACTGAAAGGGATACAGCGCTCTGTAAATCTCTCTTGAAATCCCATATAAACGACCAGGATGCTATCCCGACCTATCCTACAGCAAATGTTCGCCTAACCCACTGGTTGATCGTTTAATAATCTCACGTGACTTATATTGGATGTCGGAGAGCCTTGTTTCGTGTTCCTGATAATGTATTTTTATCGAAAGAATTCTATCACATATTTCTACGTAGCTTTATATTGCCATTACGAAATAACACAATGAGAGGGTTAGTAAACGGATCTAATAAACATTCCAGTCGAACTTCCTGTAATTTTAAATCGAAAAATTGATAGAATTTGTTTACCGCTTTGTCAAATTTAATCATGCCTCAAAATAAAAACTTCTGACCACAGTCTTTGATTCGTGAATAAATAATTAATCCTGATATAACAATGTGCAATAATATTTTTCACGTGAAAATATTTTCGCGTCCGGAGATTTGAAAAGTCCATCGACACCGCTTTCGAACAGACAATCGGGTGTTACTCTAATTGTAAAATTGAAAGCAAGTAACCGGCATCATACAATTTTAAACGTATCTACTTTCTCACGGAAATCTTAGCTCCCAGCCAGCACAGTGTTCTCGAAAGCGTCCGATCTCCAACCGTTTCTGGAATAACGAAGAGGAGAAGCGATGAACGGCCCTCAGGGAAACTTCCAGGCTCACGCAACGCCTCAGGTGGTCTAATGTCTTATCGATGGCGAATGTAACTCGGATAAGCATCCGAACTTTCCGGTATTAATCGCCAGGTGGCACGTGATGGATGTGATAGCGCACCAGAAGGCTCCGGTACTCCCGACGATGGTGCCGTCAGAAGCCCCTAATTACAATACCGATGGTCTACGTCTAACATTATACCTATATCCAGGCGAGCGTGTTATTAATCGCCAATTACTCAACTCGGATCTAATCTAATCCGACGTTCGAAACTCGAAAGTCATTGGCGAAAGCTCGGCCGCCCCTGATAGGGTAACGGGTTGTGCGGCCGATAACTTTGGATTTCCATTAAGGCTGCGCCGTGTTCGAGGATCGGGTCGGGCCGTTTTCTTCGAAACACAACCGACAGGCCTGCTAGGCTTACCAAAACTAGAAAGAGCAATTACAATTGTGAATACTACTTCTTGCGCTCTCTGACTTCTGCAGTTCTGTAGCCTAGAAATCATCGAATCGAACTGCAATCACGTGAAAAGGGCAGCCATTGATTTAATTCGTAGCCTTTTGTAGAATGCATGAAACGTACGATAGAGATGGATAATTAGTAAACTTGAAATAGATTTACAAGAATTTGCGCAGTGAATATATTGTGTATCAATGAAAACGAAATGCGAATAAAAATAGATTGTCATGGCAAGTGATTGTCTTTATTTTTTGTTAGTATTATTTTTGAAAAATTTCCCAACATAAATTGGAATATTGAATTTTTGCAACTAAAACCAACGATATCTGCCATTACGGCATGGAAATTTACGCGTGTCCATCTACGACGTACAAACTCGTTTCATTTTATCTTGGGCCTCATTCAACGGGTCGACAAAAACAAAGACGATTATAACAACGCTTCGAGAATCGCCGCTGTAAATCCGGGGGACAAGTTTCAAGTTTCTAAAGAAAGAATCTCTTGATTGTTCCGCGAAGTATTGTCTCGAAACTCGTTCCGCCGCGTCGCCGCGGATGAAAAACGGTCCCAGGTAATGAGGGCCGAACTTCGCCGGGAATAAAATAAACTGCCGTAAGTCTGAAAACTGCTGACCGTCGCAAAGCATTAACGTAACTTCGAGAAATCGTTATCGAGTTTTAATTGAGATTTCGTAACGATCAATCTACCCCGTCTGACGCGATACGCATTGAACTTGGACGGCAATTAAACTTGGTGTTGCCCGTTTTATATTTTGCTCTTCTTTTCTCCAATTGTTAGAACTTTAATCAAGCTGCTTCGAAACGAAGTTGCAGCAACCATTTCTGATTCAGCTTGCAATTTAAACGATTGAAATAAAGCGGAAACCGGAAAGCCCATTTAATTTTTACAACTAACCACCCGCGATAGCGAACACTCGTATCGATCCGACTGTAATGTCAGCAGATGAACGAGTTTAGAGGGGCTGCCGATTGCGAAGGACGAGATGGTGGTTGCAAAGTGGTCCAGTAGTGGGGATTATTCGAAAGGCACGCGATAATTGATACCTAAATGGCATCGTATGCCGGAACGAGCATCCGGCATCAGTAGCTAGTCAGCCGGTTCTGTGATCCTGCTTCGTCAATCAGGCGGCTCAGTCACGTGGATAAATACATCCCCCCTCTGCAACCCTTAATCGATTCACACTCTGGAAGACAAGGCGAATTTACCGACGTCGCCGCGTTGGACAGCAACGGCACACAGAGGTGAGAGAAACACCGGTAGAACTGGTTTATGCCAGTGACTAACCCTTGCCACCCCCTGGAACCAGGGTTGGAGCAGAGCAGCGGCCGAGTAGCAACAGCCAGATGGTGCTCCCCGTTGCTGATTGGTAGTAGCAATTAACGTCCGGTCCTGATCTAACGGTCCTCTGCTGCGCACCAACACGGAAACTGGCCGTGCTACATAGATCATTGTTTCACGGGATGCCATGGTTAGAGGAACTCTGTGATGCAAGGAGGAAGCTGCGGTTTCAATAGATGCCTGAACGTTGTACCGGATTAGCATACTGGCGTCGACCACAGAGGAAACTGGGTTAGGTTTTAGGAAGCACCGCTCTATGTATTCCGATGAGGTTAGATGGTGGGCAGCGAGACAATAGATAGGAGAGGAGAGAAAAGGGCTGGGACGTCAAGTATCGGTGGATAACGAAGCCTTTCGCCGGCACTTCAATAGCTATTGCCCTTCTGTGCCTCTACCCCATTCACCTTCGTTCATTTTCCGCTTTGCCTGCCCTAAATTGAAGGTTGCAGCATCGGGGTCCTTCCACGGTGACCTTGGGTAAAGACCACCCTACCCTTGAACCAGCGATATATTAGACAAAAATGAACGAAATGGATGCTGCATAAAGGCAATGTTCGTAAAACGTAGCGCGTAGTAAGTCCGGTCGTTCGATTTGGCGCTTCCAAAATTACGCTCATCGTGAAGGCAATAAGTGTACCGAAACAGGCCAGAAGAATCCTGTTCCAAAGCAGACGTTAACGCGAACTGCAGTCGCGAACGCAAAAAGCTATGTTACAATTAACGTCGAACAGGATCAGAGGTTTGCAGCTGAAATACGAACGAGAGGGAAAAAACGCTGAAGGACTCGGAACGCTTTGCCAGGCTACGCTCTAATACCGTTTGAAATTCATTCCCTCAGAGTTCTAAAGTTAGGAAATCACCATCGCCTTCCTTCTTCTTCTCTCCTTTTTTCCCTCCCTTGTCGAAACGCCGGTTCATAGTAGTTTTAACCCGGTTCGTACTAACGAGCAAACACTGCACCGCTCGTTTGTATGCAATCGCCTGACCCACTGACATGTCCTGAATGAACGTGTCGATGCACGAGGTGGCTTCCTCGAGAAGTTGAATGGTGGGACGGGCTTCGGTAATGACGATAGTGCCTAGGAGAACGAAGCTTAAACCAGCCAGCCAGATATCGAACGAGTTAACGATACGTTAACGATTCCTGACCTCGCCAGCATCTACTGGTGCCGAGGTAACAGAAGCCAGGAACAAAGATAACGCCAGCTGCTGGTGATAACAGTGGGCCGGTATTAGAGGTCGCCTGACGTGCTGATAAGGAATGCATTGACATTTTGCAGCGACCCGTTAGCCATGTTTGCCTCGCAGAAACTGTTTAGGGAAGCTAGTCTGCCGAATAATCGGTTTTCTCTTGGATATTGTAATGGGGCATACATATTTAGAAAAATGTACTCGCGAATACATGAATTTAAGTGAAGAATTTTTTGAGATGCGGATGTAATCTCATTTTTGTGCCGTCCAGTATAAGTGTATGTTTGACATCAAGTGGATTTCGCGTAGGACAGCTATTTAATTAGGAACAAGACGATTAAATTACAAACATGTAGTAAAAGTGTTATGGTGGCATAAGATTTATTTGAATTACTACTTTACTACGTTCTCGTTAAGTTACTGCATTATTATGCACTACATGAAACTTCTTTCAAAGTATTGCTAGTTACTAGTACCACTAGACAATCTATAGTTTAGAATACTATAGTCATATGTGTTTAGATAGTAATAAGAAAATCAGTTACAGTCTCATTTATGATACGTACATAAAAATCAGATTAAATGTCTGGCCAGTTTTTACCTAAACTACTTACTACAAGTTTGTAATGGCTACCTATCAATGGCTACCTTATCCAACGGTATAAATGTATGGCGTTTATCAGATACACCATAGTTTATGAATTCTATACCACCAAGCGTGTCACGACATAGCATTTAATTTCGATTCCCTCATCGCGTTAAACTTCCTGGTTTCGTTCTACGATAAGAAAATTTGACTGAAACGTATACTATGCTGCCTTTAACATGTACGTGCCACGATTATAAAAGTATATTTAACCAGCTAGTTCCATTCAGGTATTCCAACTACCTCACAGTGCACCTGTTTACTTTGTACAAAACACACTCCACCCTGAAGGTGCATTAATCATGTTCCCACATAGAGTAATTAGGAGCGTCAATTATTCGACAAGATTGCAAAGGTCAAAGCGTGACAGGAGATCCAAGAATGAAACCCGACTATTAATAATCTCAAACAGGTTCAGACGTTTTTGAAAGTTTAGATTAGAATCTGGTGGAAGTCAGACAGGTGTGCTGCCTGTCATACACGAGCTCGTTACCTGCTAACTTATGATTCTCTCCATTCTGCAGCCCTTATACTTCGTTCACAACTTTTCAGCTATACGTTCCCTTCTCTCCATCTCTACTTTGTTGCTGCATTCTTGTTTCAAACTATGTATACTCCCAGCGATACTTCCGCACAGTAAATTACCCTATTGTTTCGCTCGACTTCTGCTATTTTACCTCCGATTTATAAATACAACTGAAATCGTGGGGGATCGCGACTGTATTACTATAATGGTAGACAAATGGATACATGTGTGTATGCTGCAGTATTCTCGCGAAAGACTTTATATCCCATGCTTAAGCTTGCAACATCCTGCGTTCAGATTTAGCTACTTGACTTCTACAAACATCTCGTTCAAATTTAATTCGCGGTGTTCCAATATGACAGAAATCGATGCTACCTTTAATTAAACTTTTTTCCCCCGTAATCACCAACCACGATCACCCATCAGAAATTATTGTCTGTTTCCATTTTGGTTTCGGATTTTCTCGCAAACACGAGACATTCGCTTTGGCTCGTTCGCCAAAGCGACACCAAGGAGCGTGTGCGGCGGTAATTATCAAAGGATCCTTCTTCATCCAATTAGCTGGTCCCGCGAGAATGACTTGGTAACTTGCCAAAGTCACACGTCCATAGTCGGCCATCTTTGCGCGAACGACTTCGAATTTGCATCATCAGCTCGCACGTGCGGTTGTTAGCTTTTATTTGATAGTCGTGTGTGAGCCTGAGGGAGACACACGATGGGAGAGAAACAGATAAAGTTATGCAGTACAGAGGGTGTAGAAGGGTTTGGGGAGGGACACCGTCGCGCTGTAGACGTAATCCTTTGCTCAACGGCTTAACGGGACGGTAGACCAGGTCAAAGGGGCGAAGAGGGGGTGAAGAGTGACTGGCGGTGCTTGTAAACAGCTGAAACAGCAACCGCCGATACTGATACCTCCGCCCACGCGTTATACCCTTGCGAGTGGACGTTGCCTGAGTCCAGAGTGTTCTCATAACTTTCACACCCTCCTCGCTATCATGGACGTTCCTCTGATCGACCAGGAAATGGATATCACCACCCCGTTCGCCAGGACCTGGATTCGCGTTGACGTTCGACAGCTATAATATATGGAATTTTGCGTTGCGATTATGATTGAAATATCATTTGAAACGTAATATCGACCGACTAGAAATGTAATACTAATGGAGGCAATAATATAAGCGACGATGCTAATGAGGGTAATAGTACCAATAGCATAAGGAGAGGGGGTTTCAAGTTTTCCAATCATTTCTGCATTTTAACCGTCGATACCTTGTCACGTACATCGAACAATAATTCATTGCGCTGGTATTCAATTTTGATTCATTTGATTGCTTTCGAAGTCTGTCAAGTTAAACACCATGAAGTAATTCCGCAACGATGTTTGGTCAATATTCTATACGATTATCTGGCGAATTCTGGGAGAAACGACAGGTGGCACCCCGCCATGACTAATGTCCCGTTCCTAGGTGATACGAAGCGATGACGCCTGATCAATCACGCCTATCTTGCCGTCAGAACGGCCGAGTTCACCGATTTGCTGTCCCCAGTAACGTCAAACAGCCGACAATCTAAGTTGAATTATCGTCGCTACGTCGCGAGGCACGCACGCCTTCCAAGCCAAACATTATACCCCTAGTATACTTTCCAGGGTAAATAATGAATCGAGTGGTAGAGCTCGTGGTAGTTTCGAGATTCAATGGAGTTCGTCGAGTTCTACTTTCGCCAAGTTTCGAATTTCCACTTTAATACAATATCGACACGCGGTTTTGGTTTGTTACCGTCGTGAATGTTTCATTGATTTAATCGATCGCTCGGCGTACTTATCGCGTAGTTAACGAATGTTTCAGCGCGCTGGTAGAATTTCAGGGAAAAGTTTTTGAGATATTATGCAAATTCTAATTTGAAACTTCAACGCGGATACAAATACCGTGACGCAGTCGAATAGTAATAAATTCTCGTCCGGACGAGATATGATAAGAGACTGCGCTGAAAATACGCGATAATTAAGTTAGTAATGTCTTGTAGCGAAATAGAGAGAAACTGTTCGCGTTAAACTAACTTTCGACAGGTGTTCGAAAGGCAGCGACAGGAGTGCAGCAAAGACATAGCCAGAAGTCACGTTCGCGTTGTTACGTCGGCATTAACATATAGATAAACTCCTTCGCCGAATTCCGCTGCCGCCTTAGAACGGGGCTGTAACTTTTTTAATAAAAGAAGAAAACTTTTGGCAGCAACCGGTGTCTTTATCGAGGCGACAACTACGTACCTTGTGCACGATAAATTATGCTGAAAGTAGAAACACGTCTAATCATTCTGAATTCGATCAGTTTAGAAGTTTGGCGTTTTATCGATAACGTTGGGGAACATCAATGAAGTGCAAAGAAAAAATACGCCGAATGTTTTCCTCCAACTCGAAAGAATTCTTTCAATTTAAAAAAAGCAATTCTTCCACATTTTTTACTGAAAATAGTTTCACGTTCTCCAAATCAGTACTCACACCTAATATACGCAGTTTCATACAATATCACCCATTATCGAAGAGGTTCATCCTTGGTGTGCCTATACACACAATGTTCCGCAAAGACGCAATGCTTGTCGAGCGAGTTTCAAGCTCGTGTGTGCCTGATTCTCGTGCTGTCACGTGACAGTGGCACCCAGGAAGGGCTGTTATCGGCCTAGAGGCGCGTGAACACGCACATTACGTTTAATGTTCCTCACGAACGTGCGTACGATAAGGGTGCTTACGATCTCGAGGCCCTGTTCTACGAGCAACACGTTGTGGATCTAACGTGTACAACGGTGATGTAATTGGTCAGATGCACGTAGCCGCGAGCAGGTGCAACGCATGATCGCGTGTTATTTATTAACGTCCGGAGGCCATTATTGAGATATCACGGATAGTGACAATTCAATCGCTTAATGTGCGTAATCAAGTAAATTATGCCCCCTTTCTCTGAACAATTTATGCACGTTGATCGTTCAGCCTGAGCTGTAATTAAAGGGATGAACGGCTTGGTGTAACGCGTGCTTAAGGGTGAATGGTATATTGTTTGCAATGATTCCTTGCTTCCATTTTATTTATTCGTAAAAATTGTACGTTCACTTAGATTCACAATCAAGTGAAATTATTTGCTCTACCGTTTATAATTGGTGTTACTCGTTTTCAATCGGCAAATATTTACAAAGGAAGAGAGAATATTGGTCATTTCCATTGACGGAGCTTATTTAATTTCAGAAATTTCTCGAATAAAAAGGAATCTATTATAGAGGCATAGCAACGGGCGAGACGAGAGATCGATTCCAATTTTCCAATGCTTCAATAACTTTAATGCTATCGAGAACCCAGAGAGAACCAATATTTGCGACATTCGTGGCTATATTGACTGATGAAAAGTGTCTTTCAAATGTAATCCAATGAATTGAGCTATTTGCATTATACGTATATATTGTCCAATGGCCAACCGCATCCACTGACATATGAAATATTCAAGAGATCGACACATGTCGATCGATTGAAACGCGAAATTGCGATATCGACAATCTACAAATCGAGCGTTCGTCTGAAGGTAGTATAATGTAAATCGGAAAAGGCAAGGATAAAGATTAACGAATATGGAATTTCTGCGGGGGTTTAACAGAATCCACGCTAAAAGACGACAAACGAACTGCAGCGGATAAATTTCTTCGATCTCCAATTAACATCTTCCGTCTATTCGTTAAGGGAACTTTCTGCTCGGTCGTTCCAAGAGTTCGGCTTGCCACGCAATTTTTAATCACCCTTATCGTTCGGGGCGACGGGGGTGAGCGAAGCAGGGAAACGTCGGGGACAATTTGTGCTACAAATAGGCGGGGAATGGCGTAATAGGTAACAAGAAGAAAACTAAGCGATCGCATTAATTGCAACCAAGGAGGTCAGGCTTTTTTCCCCTCGTTCCTTCTTGGCTGGAACGCTGTGAAATAGGGGGTCGCGAAGTACGATTTATTTCGTTTCCTCCTTACCTCGGTCACATTTGTTTCTCATAGATTCCACTGCCTCCGAAAAATAATCTGCGCTGGTAATTCTCGAATAGTTTAATTGGTCCACGTGAAAAGAAATAATTCCCCTCGAATGGTTAGAATTTTAGTCCAGCAAATTTTGAATACATGTAAGTTCATCTTCAATGCAAAATCGATTAGTTAAACTAAGATAGTTTTCTAAGAATGTTTTCTTTAAAAATCGAATCCTCGCGATTTTTTTATTCCAGAAAATAAAACGGGCAAAATGTTCTCGTGCGTCTCGTTTTTCCGTCGCTCGTGTTGCCCGGTAAAGCGTGCACCACGACTACGATAGCCTAATAACGACAGACATGATGAATCGATTTTTTCGCGATGTCACGGTGCCACCGCGGAACGAGATCCACCACGAGTTGCTCGAGTTCTAATGGGAATCGATCTGACAGGAGAAGCCCGAGTGGTAGCCGACCGAGGAATCACGCGACGGATTTCACGGTGGATGTTCGCCATCCTATCGCATTACGATTAATATTTCAATAGGAAATAGCCTGGCAATACCTGAATCTAGGTGGAGACGATCCATCCCGTCCACCCCGCTGCCCTTTCGCTAGGCCGCCAACGTGAAACCGCGTGTACGTTAATTGCCTCATTGAATATGAAACGCGTATCGATTTGCATGATGTCGATTGAAATTCAATATTATCACCCGGTCCTCGGGCGGCCACGGTCAGTCTGAAATCTACCGCTGGTGTGAGAGATACAGACTGGATGACAATTGATTCAATCTGATAAAGAAGTTGATTCATGGTTGCTCGTCAGAGGTAAAACTGGCTTGACGGAAATTTGATAGATTTGACTCCAAGGTACGGAGAGTGGAGAAAATATGGTGGAACGCGAGGACGAGGTGTTAAATTGACCTGCTTGATATCTAAATAGAATAATGGGGATTATAAGAGAGCAGAAAGTTAACGATTGAGGTGTTTCGCATGGGTAACGAACTTCTCCGTTGTAGAGGTAGAAGCAGTGTAGAAAATGAAATAATATAGACAGCAGTAAATGTCAAATAGAAATTGTGCACATGCATATTCCAGGTACGTATATATTTCGCTTCTCGTTTCTTGCTATTGTACGAGAAACGCGGCATGAAAATCGATTCACAAAAATGGAAGACCATATCAATCGTATCATTTAAAGCGACTGGGACCCGTTCAAAATTTTACTGCACATTTAATAAATCAACAAATTTACCATAGAAATTGTGACTCATTAATTTAGTCTGCGCTTTTAAAATCTTTTAAATTTGGCCAAAATTTTGCCAATGATAAAACTGTTATACGATAACGAAATTAAGCGTTCACGTCCATTTATAAAAGACCAAATGGACGCGCAACGAAAGCAGCGATATTTAAAAATTAAAAAACTGTTCCACCGATCCCCATCCGACGGAATATCATCGAAAAATCCGCATCAACTGCACCACCATAAATATTGCCCAAACGTCAGCCAATGTTGCACGGGTGATTGTCAGACGGCTTATCAGTAAAAACTCGAAACCCGTCGTTCGTCCCGTGGGAAACGCTCGCCGACCGTTCGACGGACGTTAACTCTTTTTGCGTTCCGCGTCACAGACGGCAACGAGAGTTCGCTTAACTTCGTACACGCGGCACGTATGTCAGGCGAAATTACTCCGGTCGCCATGATTTTCATCCGTTTCGCGCGCTACCTTCCGCTGTCACGTTACCGATAACATGGTCGCGGTTCGCGCTAGCTCACTACGAATCGTCGACTACGATTCGCATTTCGCGGTTCCTCATATCGAACGCAGAAATTAGTAATGTAATAATCGCGACGCGCGCATTCGCCGATTCTCTGCACGGGGATTTCTGGGGCCCCGTGCTCTCCGCGGTTGAGGCATGCAAACTTGATGTGGCGAACCGTCTGGAGTTGATCCGGAAGCTCGCATAAGTCCGCTTAAACATGCGGCGTATGCTTGGGACCAAACGCACAGATGGACGGAAATTTTCATTTTCTTTGTATGCGGATACGGGAGGGGTGCTGGTTAGCTTTAGGTGTATGTTTTAACAGCTAGAAATAATAATATTTTATGTTGGACTGAACTGAAATATATTAAGTAGTGTATGGTTATATTTAAACGTATGCCTAATTAAGGTCATTTGATGGAACGGTAAATGAAATATACTTCTAATATTCATAGATATTTTAATCTCCCTTTACGGATTCATGGAAAATCTGGATGGAGATTGAAAATGAGTCGCGTTTGAAGTATTAAACTATTATGGAAGTGCGGAAATATCATTAACTGCGTTACGAACTGTAATAGGAAAGTGTTATTAAAGTCGTTAGCGTCGTTGAAAAAACCGTTTAACCTTCTTCAATGCTTGCAGAAACTTTTAAATATCTTGCGAGGTCTTCAAGAAATTTTGTCTCGTTAAAGAAGTAACGCGTAATATCAACTGGAAGTGTCTGGGAGAATAATTTTACTCTTCCGTGACGGTGGTGATATACGAGGTATCCCCAACAGAGATCTTTCTCCCTTATTTTCGATGATATTAAACGCCCGTCCAAATAAGTTTCCACTTTTCTATGCGTCAATACTGTAGACCATTGTTTGAATAAGTTATCTCGACGAAAGTGGAGGGCGAGGTAAACTTTCAGAAATTAAAAAGAACTGAATCTCCTTCCGTCCGGGAGCGCTAATCGAAAACATTTTTCTTCGCAAGCAAATTCTATCTAGGAATGCTTCGTCAGCTGAGCCTCGGCTACATTATTATTTCATATTTTACGACTGGATTTACCTACTTTTCCCTTGCGCCAAGAATAGGAAATTTTTCCATTCTCCGTGAACCCCTGCGCAAGGAACTAGAGTCAACAATTAGCTCTTTCTATCGAGAAAAATAAAATCCTGCCTTTTCATACGTACCTACTCCAGAAATGGTTAATTCTTCGAAGGAAAGTATTTCTACGCAGCTATTTTATAATACGGTAACAATAATCCTCGTTTACTATTTCACCGAACTTTAATTGCCTTCAATTCTGAGTAACATTAATGAATGTTTCACGAGAGTCTGTCCATGCAATACAATTACACAAACAGGAAATACTTTTCATGTTGTATCAGTTCACGAATTGCATGATTTACTCCCCTCTTTTTATTTCCGAGGAAATCTATATATTTCGCTATTATTCTGGTAATTAGGAAACAAATTCAAGCCAGCACAAGGAAATAAGCACCCGTGGACGTAAAGGAGCAGATGAAGAAATAGAGCCACGAGTGTCCGTGTTTCCGTGAGACCGCGGTTGCGAATCCGTGGAACGAAGAGAGACGAGGCAGAATCGGCGAATGTTTTAATAAAGCGGCCGCGAAGCGCAGAGCGGTGGTTGGATCCGGTAATTGACTTGGAAACTCACGCCTGGCTGATAAACGTGCAGAGGAAGGGGATGCGGCGCGAGAGAAATATTTAAATTCCTTCATTACTCGCCCAAAGAATCTCTAATGCTAGATGGAATCGTACGGAATATGATTATTCTACTATTTTAACAGCTACCGTTCTCCAGCCCGTGCTGGAATCAAATTACCTTTTTGTCCAGTGGTCCTAACGTCGGATTGATTAGCTCGTCTTCTTTCAGTATAAACGTGAAATTAGGCGTTTCGAAACTGAACTGTGCCGTGGATAAGGATATCCGGTTTCATTGAAGAATTTTCATAAGTGCATCTGGGGTAATCGTATTACAGAAAATTTTCCTTCTTGAGGTCCGACATTTTTCACAGACCTGCGAATGTAAAAATTTAGCTTACTGAGTTCGTTCCTAATAGCAACGCGACGCAAATCTTTACATCTTAACCCACATTTTTTGTAGAAAAATAACACAGCAGGTACTCCAACCGAACACGATAACTAGAATATTATTTCTCCCTGCTTGGTTTCCGCAATACAGAATGCTCGAAGCAAAACGAGCCCGTACTAATTTAACCACATTGCCACAGGCCAAGAAAGGCGATTTATTCCAGACTAACGAACAGACACCAAACTCGATTAACGCGGTATACCATCGCGGCGCATTTTACACGATGAACTGCAACAATTAGCCGAATTATTTTTCCCTCGCCTCACTACACCTCCGCACTTGCCACCTTTTCAAGCGTACCTTTCTTCGTAGTCGACTCGAAAATGGTGTTTCCGTTGCGAAACGAAAGAATGGCGTTGGGGCTCGACGCACGGTGCGCGGAATTAGCTACAAATCGGTGCATTTCAAAAGACCACAATTCTCGGTGGAAGAAGCTAAGAGTGCCGCTTAGGGAAACCGGGTTACAGTGAGTACCTTTGTTTCGCCACATTGCACTCGTCACCGGGCAAATATCAAACGGTTAACGTTAATTGAACTCGCCGTGGGTCGCGAGCTTTTCCTCCTTAATCGTCGTCCTTATTCGTCTTTCTCTGTACGTCGCGGTACCAAACCAGCGGCCATAAAATGCCACTCGAAAAGGAAACAGAATAGAGTAGAGGGGGGGGGGGGGTATACAAGAGACAAAACACAGAGGAATTGTTGGAAATATAAATTCGTTCTCGACAAGCGTCGGTGGACGATCGATGGCCTGCTGCATTTCCTGATATCCTTAAAGTCGTTCACGATATTATCATTGTTATCGTTATTCCCATCCTTATCAGGCCGGAGATGAATGGCACTTGTGGATCGTTCCGGGGAAAACGAGGAGGAACGCCGATCTCGTTTTAACCGGGTCAACTGTTTTTCATGATTGTGTTCGGGCATCGTCAATGCTTGATACATACGCGCGCATTTCTCGGGATTTCTGTTCTAGTATAAAATGAACGGCTGAATCGCTTCACCGCCACTACCCGAGTACCATTGATTCTATTAATTTAGTGGAGGGCAATCGATTACGGTGTATCGGAAAGTTAATTAAACTCGAGGCTCGACGTGCAACATGAATATTCGAGTAACAAATAATGCGGGCAGCAAACACGAAGGTATAGGAAAAGGGGAATGGTAATTCGTAATTCGCTTATCGAATACTGTACTGTCTGAACTTCTTTCAAAAATCAAACGCAATAAAATGCACTTTAGCGTGGAGCGCGTATTGGTATATTGCCCTTGAAGTCTGTTTGCGAAGAAACTGTAACGCCGTTTGCAGTTAAAATTTCATAGTGCACACATTTCAATAGCATTCATAATTTTCTTGCCGAGGAACTATCAACAGTGGGGACAAGCAGTAATATATGTCTCCCGTTTCTCGTACGAGCGACGATTATAACAGGTAGCTAACTGAGTTAATCGAGAGCAATTTAAATCTCGTCGAGGTGAGTTACACCGGCGGGACCGTTTATCACGGCGATTTATTAATTAAAATGGTATCGCCAATATTAACGGCCGTTCACAGGGCCGAAAATAATGAGGGCGACGAAATCTGAAAATTGAGTAAAACGTATTGTAGCATGTAGACGGCAAACGGTTGAGCTATGACGGAGGAGAAACGACGAGGCAAACGAAACGGGTTGGCGATCAATGAAAATCTATTACCCACGGAATCCGACGTGAGCGCGACAAATTAGAGAATTAATTGTATAAATCCCTTGGCCCGCGAAGTAGCACGGGACGAAGGGAGAGTCTGGTTTCCAGGCTCGTGGCAGGGAGTGGTAATCCCTTTTCGAATTTCCACGGACGCTGTCGGCCGCAAATTGCCGTACAAACCGTCGGAAATCGTTCGCGAAGCGTTAATAATGCAATTTAATTTTAATAACCAGCGGCATTCGAGCGTTGCCTTAGGAAAGACGGGCTGCAGTTTGTCCGATTTATCGGTCGGCGCGGAAGGAAACCGGTCGAGGAGCCTTTTGTTTAATATCCCTCCATCGTGCGCATCTTTTGTGCTTCTGTAAATATATCGCCAGAATGGACGACGGTAATTTTCGGGCAAAAATTGAGGGACGCGTTGTTGACGAACGGATAAAGGAGAATCGTGATTCTTTATTCCAGTGAATTTTCAATATTTGTTGTCCCTGCCTGGTTTCCTCCGCATAGAGTAAACTCTGTATTGTAGCGTCAAATATATGCGCAGAATTAAATATTGTGAAAATGATAGTTGTCGAGGTATAGTAATTGCATTTCAACATCGACAATTTTATTCGTAATTCGGAGAAGGGAATAATAGCAATTGTTGTATTGTAATGCTTCAACGCAAGAGATTATTTTATCCTAGTTGCTTATACAAGCGAAAAGTACGAAAGTACGCTTTCCAATAAAATCGTAGACGATTGTAACGAAGAAACTGCGAACCCTCTTTCACGAAGCGTTCCCTCCAAATGAAACTCCCGAAGCACAAGTCTAGAAGCGTTTCACGAAAACGTTAATTCTACTATACTTCTTGCTAACCACCCTACAACTTCTCCAAGACTGATTACGCTTCTACATGTTCCACATTTTATCCTTGAAGCGAACGTTCCTTCCACCCTTCCTCGGCTGATTTCTCACGGAAATTCGTGGAGAGCTCCACCTAAATGGAAAGCATTAATCACAAAACAACAATTACACGTATTAAGTAACGTTCTCCTGGAATCTCTTCTCCGTGGCAATCAAGGTGCTCCGGGTCTTGATCTCTACCCCTCTAAGTCGTTTCGCCACGAAGGGAGCAACGAAGGAGAAACGGCTGTAAGGAATTAATGCGACAGAACTTCAAAGCCTGGCGTTTTGACTTGGAGCTTGCGGCGAGCATAGGCGAGAGCTAACCGATCGTTGGTAATCAGTGTGCAACGTGTCCGGATTACCGGCAGGTGTGGGACTGGCAGGAAACGACAGGTCAAACGGGTAAGGGGTTAATTTGAGTTAATTCGCGTAATTAGTCGGGATAATTAAAGTCGTGGGTTTCGAGCGGAGAAAGCAAGCATCTCGCAGGGCAGCTTTGCGCCATTCGCGACACACACTTTGACATGCAAAAGCGGCTATATTACAGTGGCGTCTCACCCCCTGGCACCCTAATATTTTGTTCGCGAGAAGTGGAACAAAGTAAGGTAATTTCGGGGTTCATAGTGCTTTCGCGTTTACTCTGAGGGTATTTCTGATGACCATTAATGTAAATACTTAGTAGTGCCTTAAAATGGAAACAGGTTATTAATTGTTAGTAATACGGTGCACTACTGTTCGCAGTTAATTGATAAATTAGTCTAAGTTATAGACTATAACTTATTCCATGGCAAATATTTGTGTGGAATTATTAATTATATAATTTTATTCACTGCTTATATTCCAATATTCGTCACCAAAACCCGCAACTAAATTCCTTTCTGGTGCTCCATCAGTTCTTAATCGAAACCATAACATTCAGATCGGCCATCTTGCACCAACGCCATGCAATATAAAAATCTTTATTCATGCCTTACAAATATTCCGAAAAAATTGCGTCGAGCATAAAAATATTCCTAGATTTCCTCTACGTCACACGCCCCACTTGACATTCTACATAATAAATTCACCACTTGACACATCGAAAGGATGAAGAATTCCGAATCGATCGTGAAACTTAAGTGGGGCAACGAAATTTTGTCACGACCTACAAAAAAAACCCCTCAACAATCAACCCTTTCTAACCCTGCCTTTCGCCATCCGTCCCGAATGACTAATTAAAACGCTACTTGGATCCCTCGTGACGAGTTTAACGCCAGGCCGGTTGAATATTATAATGTTCGTCGACGAGGCTTGAACGGATACTTTCCATTCGTTCTAGTGTCCCGGTTAAGACGAATCGCTATTGCGGTCCGTGGAATTGCCCTTTAAGGTTAATGCGACTCCCGAGGGCGTGAATTCGGCCCTTAATACGACCGCACCCGGTCGTGTAGACGCTCATAAACTGGTATTATGAGTTACGAGCCGGCGGGATTAAGGCCGATCGCGCTTTTGTAATTCCATCGGCGTCGGTGACGAGTAGTGCGTTTTAAGTGCATCGTAACAACGATTACGTACTGTATATATGTGCACCCCTCCCTCTCCCGATTCACAGACCGGCTGGCAGAGATGTTAAATATGGAGATGTCGTTTTACGATACCCCCGGGGGAACCACGCGGCGTACGAAACGAGAGGAAAAAATATTTCTCCTACGTCGTATCAAATTTTATCACTGAATTCCCAATGCGGTATAAAGGAATGATATTTTAGTTTTATCGTTTGGGTACGGATGAAAGGAGGCGAGGGAATTATATTTTAACGCGTTTCAGAAATAAGTGGGGAATTACAACTGATTGCTCTAATTACATGCAAATGACACAGCGAAATTTTATTGCACCATTTTGGGACCGTTTTGTTATTGTTACCGTCGCTTTGATGTACTGTTAAATGGGGGTTAACTTTGCCAAGAATTGGGCAGATTGAAATATTTTATCAGAAGTAATCGGATTTTGCTGGTATTTCAGTTCCACGTTGAGAATCGCTTAAATAAAAATCATGCGGGCAGACGAGGCTGCGTCCGGACGTACTAAAAAGTTATCTCACATGACTCTGTTTTCCGAAGGTTTCGTTAATATCGTTGCCGCGTTCTTTGAGTTTCTTACACCGCACGGGAACCGGGCGCAGAACGTGCAAGATCAAAAGTCGACGAGGTATAAGATCAGAAAGATAAAGGAAAATGTTGGACACATAAGGGTTGAACAGTGAAGCGGAATGAATTGCTTCCGTGCAGACGGTGTTCTGTAACTGATAGCTCTGTCTTCATTTCTTTCTGACACGACAGATGCGTTTCCTCCTCCCTTATTGTCTCCTTTGACCCTTTTCCACCCACCAAGGTTCTATCTGTGTTTCTTCTTCTGCCGAGAGGAAACTGAAACGCCCGGCAATGTAGAAAGTATAAAAATCGCGTGTAAACCTCTGGCGATCGTTCGAGCGCGAAATTTTGAATTTGCCTAGAATCTTGATTCCCTAGTGGTGAGTACTTTATACGTCGATAAATCCGCTTCGAATTTTCAGACGATTAGAAATAAATTTTGTATGGTACTGGAACATTATTAGCGTTTTTAAATGGTGCTTAAACAAAGAAAGGTTAATTAACATTGCATTACTGTTTTAATGTACGATGAGAATTGCTCTACATATTTTTAAACTCCTTACGAGACTCAAACTTTTCATGAATTATAAAGTAATCGTATTGTCATCGCACCCACGTAAATGCGAATTTAAAAATAGCAGCTCATTGCAATAACTAAACTATTCGTTCGAATATATATTTCAATTAACATTAATTTCTGCCTTTAATTTTCATTTTTAACGTTCAGTTGATAAAGCAAAAACTTGATGACAGAGCGCGAATTTCCTCTCAAGACCTCGGTGAATCCAAAATACATCGCGAACGTGCAGAATCGAAATACCCGTGGCTCGACTAATTGACTTTTTAACTAATTGCATTAATAACAGGGCTATGTCCCTGCTCGCGAGTTTGCACAGGTTGGCCGCAGGAAAATGAACATGCCAAGTCCGGCGAATGAATCATGGATACGCATATAAATACTTGGCGGGCCGGGCTTAGAAAGGAGCGGGAAGCTCGAATGCGTATTTAATATGCAAATTGAAGAAATGGGATTGCACTATGCTGTACGTAGCTCGTGATATTTCGAAGCAGACCACCACCAGGATTATATCCTTGCGACAAACCTACATTGATATTATGCAAAACCACGCGTTCGCCAATGTGTCGAGTGCTTTTAATGTCCCTTTGTTTTACCCTCGATACGGCTCCGAACTTTTCGATTCCCGATTAACCGGCTGCATTATTTCAACACTCGATCCAACATGTCCGATGCACTCAATTGTTTGCCCTGCTGAACGAAATAATTACTTTCAACGGTGGCGTTATAATCTAGTGCATATCGGTGAATTGCTTCATCGTTAGATTCGCGACAAGACGTTACTTTCTTGCTATACAATTGTACAGCTTTCTGGTCGATCAATATCTAGCTGTCCAAGATATAGTCGCAATCTGTTTACCAGTCATCACAGCCTTACACTACTGTCATTGATAAGTCATTTCTCGCACGAGCTCAACAAAATCATTAATACTAACATCTACTTATTATTTATCCCAGACTAGTCGACCTAATTTTTAATTCACGATCATAAACCAAACACCACTCGTTTACTTCAACGTACATTAACGCACAGCGAAAGTAATTAATGTCTTGCACAGCGGTGTTCCACAGTAACACCGGTTATTCGCCACGAAATGAAACCATCACCATCGACAGGATACCTTCACGTGCTCCACGAACGCGCAATTCAGTGTCGTCTTTCCATGACAATACCGCGGCGACCGCTTATAAACTTAATTACTCGTGGCCATTCCGTGCTCGAATTTCGTCTGCGGCGTGTTTGCAAGCGGGCAGACCGAGGCCTCGTAAAGTTTGCAATCAAGCCTTATTAAAATCGTATCCCGGCGAGCAAGCCTGTACCGAAAAGAAAGAGAGAACCGCGAGTCGAGGAGACGTGCGCTGATTTAAAGTCCGCCCCCCAAGGATTCGTCGCGACCTTAACTTTGTTCCAGTCGCCTATGGAACGGCACGCGCGCGCACTTGGCCGAATTTAATATGCACCCTCGGAGGGCAATTTGGCCACGTGAGCCTGCGGACGTCGTGGACGGGGCTACGTGCAGAAAACGCAGCCACGAGAGGCGTGTTCTCGTGGACGGGCATGTCGACGATGCTCCACCGAGACTCGTAATCCAAAGAGTTCGCTTTCCGGCGGCGGCCAGCGACTCGGCGGATCATAAACCGGCGTCCAGTGTGATTAAAACGCAACGTTCTGTCCCTTTTCGCGGTTAAACGACTCCAGTGGACAATGGCGAGGAGGCGGCACGAAGTGTTTAGATGGGGAACGACGGGTGGTTTACGGGTTCTCGTAAAACCGCTCCATCGGCCGACAGTTTGGACCCCTGGAATTCCGTGGCACCTGTGCAGAGCGAATTTAGTCGTAGGGGAAGCCCTAGGAGAACGGTAGCGAAGGTTGACGACTGATGAGATCTCTCGTTTATTCGTCGTTAGATACAAAATCTGATATTTTGTTATATACATATATGCATGGTATAGTGTGGGTGGTGAAAAGTGAATTTAAGTACGAACGATTCATTAATTCTTTAGCGGGCTGCTGATTGGTTTCGTTCAACGCCTTTCTGTCTAATATATTAGCCGAATGCAATACAAATTCCTGTATTTAACAAGGCAGTAATTTAAAGAAATGGACGCAGATCGAGGTAGCAGCCCGAGTAATGGTGGAGTCGAATGTGCTCGTGTTATTTTACGACTAGCAGGACGTGCCATATTGCCGGAAGATCTTGTAAAACGGTGAAAGAAATCAGGGCCACGGGATTACCTATCGAAAAAGCGCTGCGCTTTATTGGCTGACTCGTAAGCCTGGAAAATTTAAGGCTCTTCGTTGTAGAAGTAATTTCAACCATGTTCTCTCTTTCTCTCTGCGCAGCGTGTAACGTACCTGCAAGAGGGACGGGAAAAAAACGAAGAAACCTGGAAGGAATAGGAACGGTAAAATTTATGGGAAATCTTTAGGGTCGAGAACATTTAATGACAACCTAACAAAACAGCCTCTATTTTGCTGAGTGGTAAGCACGGTTTTCGATGTTTCCACTGGAAAGCTCTTGCCCCGTTCCTCTTCTCGTTTCACCTCGATCCGTCTCGTTCCCTTCATTCTGCTTTCCTCTCGTTCTTTCATCCGGCCCCGCTGTCCCCCTCGCTCTCTGCCAGTTCTCTATCCTGGCGTAGCAGTCGAGTAATCCAGGAATAATGAACAGCCAGCTGTCACTCGCAATACCCGCCTTTCTAGCAAATACGACCCTTGACGAGTTTGCGCAACTTCTGGCCTGGCTGTTCCCTGCGAGGAAGACGAGAGAAAGGGGGATCTATTCGAGAAGGAAAAAACTGCTGACCTATGATCGCGCCCCGCTCAGAAATCAAATTTACTTTCCCGGCTGACTTTTTGAATATCCAACTTCCGCCATTACTTCGCGTCACGATCTTTGGCGAGTATATTTCTCCCGAGTCACGGCACACGGTTCCACCGTGACGGAAAGTTTTATTGCTTCGCGAAACAATCAAGATCGGCTGGATCGTATCGAAAGGTTCCATTTGCAAATTTAAACGACGCTTCAAAGCATTTTCGAACACCTTACAGCAGGATGGGTATTCTGTTTCCGTGAATCGACAGAGAAATTGTGGAGAAAATATTGCGCGGCACAATATTTCATAAATGTTACTGATTAGCGCCTTTAAATGCGCCGTGCAAAACTGTTTCAGGCATTTTCAAGCTCGTCTTTGTTCCCGTCGCTTAGTCTAATCCGAATTAGGTTTGCAGACAGTTAACGAAGTTTTCATTAGTCGTGCTTTCGGCAATGCCGGCAAATTGCTGTGCTCGTTTAGCTTTTACTCATTTTGGAATTCCAAACTATGCTCCCTGCCGCGCCGCAGTTAATATCGATAATCGTCTCCGTTACGAAACCTCCAATTACCTGCGAATATTAATCAGAGTCTCGACCTGCTGCATGCAGCAACTTAATTGTCGTCTGTCATTTTTCGCACGGAAAATAGTTTCAGTGGGGAGTTAATTAAGCTTTTCGATCAGAATAGTGAACGAGCGATTAAATAGAAGCCTCAACATCAGTGTGCCTGATTTAAACCAGAAATTATTAACCGCGCGAAACTTGAAATAACTTCATTATATTACTACTTTGACGTCACGGAATTTAAATAGGACAAAAAAGTTAAATAGATTGCGGTTCATAAAAGAAACTTTAATTTCTCTTTTCGAATTGAATGAACCACCATCTTTACGCACATTCTCCTAATCAAGATTGCAAAACAGTTACATAATAATTTACTGACAACCAAAAGAAAGACGACTACCGTTGATAAAGGATTGCCCCAGAAAATCCTCTGAAGAGTAGTCATTTCTATCGACCATACAGAATGGCCTGCTCGTAAAAAAACCCTCGGACTAAGCTCATTAGGAGCGCGGAATTCTCACGATGAAAACGATTTTTGGTTCATCCCGCTAGGACGTCCCGTTTCCGAGATACCGCCGTTCAAAGGAAAGCATAATTTTCTATGCGCTACTATCTGTGTCTCGCTCGTGACGTCGGACCTCTCGCTCGCACCGCGCACTAACCTGCCCCAAGCGCTGCACTATTGCGCTGGTCAGTGACAGACGCTGAGTCAGCAGGCTTTTTACTATTACTACTAGCCCCGCCCACACTTCCAGGAAAAGATCTGGGTCACGCGACGTTCGTCCATTCATTAATTCTGTATCTTTCTATGCCTATGTTGTATTTGGCATAACTCCGAAACGGATTGAGATATCGGAGCGGAACAAAAACTGGCTTCAACGGGACGCTCTTCTGCAGCTTCTAAACTGTGCCTAATTTGTGCCGTATAAATTGTAAATATTTTACGTGTATTATTTAGTTAATATTGACGCAAAATTATGTCTGTTATCTTTTGAGCAAGATTGTATTGAATTTTTGTAGTTTCGAGAAATGTTTTGTTATTCGTGGAAGTATTGAGATCTTATGAATGGAAAATAATTCAAAAATTTCGTTGACTTTGTTAAAAAAATCGTTATTATCTTTTCGTTTCATGCAGAAGAGTTGGAAAATCGACGGAACTGAACTTTTAAGTGAGATCCACTGTAAAAAAATCACTGCGTTGTTAGAATTTTTTTGTCACCAGAACGTACCAGATTTTGCTTAAACGTGACGATTATCTTCCTCTATTATACCGTTCCCATGACAACAGTCAGCGCGCAGGTACACAATGAGAGACCTTTCACTTTTAATGCGCTGCATAATTTTTAAAAGGGCTTTAAACTCTCGTGCACCTTTTAACATTTTAATACATTTTAAATTCCATGAAGCTTCTCACTGATTATAATCGGATTAGCGTATTATAGCAATTATTCGATTTAGCACTCTATAATTGCAGTTATGCATTCTAGACCATTGCGCCACGGTTTTATTTCGTCAAACCCCTTTTCTAAAATCACCTAATCTTCGTTTAAACATCCTTGTGATGTTCCAATGATTTTCTAAATAGAATTACTTCTATTCGATTTCAGTATTATGTTCCACTGTACATATATAATATCTATATATAAATAACATAATAATAAATAATTACCACGAACGTGGTAATAACGGCGAACGCGGTACTGCCACTGCATTATGAAAGAGCGTGTATCAGAAAATCTGGTTCCACACTATGATGGTGTTCTCTAAGTTGAAAATGATCGAGCAGCCATCGCATATTGCTTCCAGCAAGCACGCCGAGGCCTCGTCAGAAGCTGTTAGGTAGTACTCAGAACTACTCGGGACGTTGTCATTCGAGTAGAATGGGGCGAACGAATGATCGATCTATCTCGACCAGAGAGCATATTTCGAGTTTCAATACGGAAGATCGAGGAGCGGGTTTTAACGAGCCGCTTCTAATCGTGAAACACGAATCGTCTCGTATGAATGTTGATTACCTGTAATTACAGGTATGCAAATCTGGCGCCATAAATATTCGCCGAGATAGCATAAAAAAATAATCAATTTCTCTACGCCACTCGCCTGAAATGAATCGTTACAAATAGTTTCCCTACCAGCTCGGTCTGCCGGTCGCCGTGTGTTGTCAATATTCGCGCGGCAACTTTTAAACACGCAATTAGCGAACAATAAGCGAATACGTTTGACACGTTCCAAGCTGGCTGACACGCGGCGACACCGACAACTCTGCGCGCGAACACAGGTCGAAACTTATAATTCACAGAGTCGTTTGAATAAAGCACGGCTGCGTGGCGAATTCCACGTTTCACAAACTTTCGCGCGGGAAGGCCGTCGTGTTTGGCGAAACGAAAACTGCGAACAGGACACACGGCCAGGTAACTTTCACGCTGCTCTACCGTTGCACAGTTGCGACGCTCGGGCACAATAAACATATTTTCCCCGCCGTTTCGAGGGGATGGCAGGCCAGTGTTTCGCTCCATTTGCATATCCCAACAATCGGCTCTATCTAATAATCGATGCGGCGCTAACAATCGAACTTTCCGCGGGCCAGTAATTTCCACGCGATCGAAATAACGTCGACGGCGAAGAATGCTTTAAACAATAACAAGCCGATACGATCGGCAACGGTTTACTCGGACGAGAAACAAATCCTCGATCCCATTCTCTGGTCGGGAGTTGTTTCCAGCCACGGTTCAGACCGGTGCACGCCGCGTGTATCGCGAAATTGGATCAGTGAATAATCAGGAAATTAATTAACGATTCACGGAGGGTCGCTGTACGGCCTATCTTCATCTCAACGGTACATTGTTTATCGGTGGAAGAGGAGGGTGGCGAGCGAAGCACAAAAAGGTGTGCAACGGCCCGGACGCAACGGTGGGGGCGGCGGGGGTCGAGCGAGAAAGGGAGACAGAATGATGGAGGCAGAGAACGAGCGAACGAATGGTAGACGAGAAAAAAGCGGGAACGGACGAAACGAACATTGCGCTTATTTATCCGGCTGTTTTTCATCTGTGGCGTTGGGTTACTTCGATACCTCGGCAACGGATGGCTCTACGGCCTATCTGCCGCGCGCTTGACACAGATACACATCCAGCACACTTTTTAATTCTGTTTTAATCTCCGAGTTATTGCTACCCCAGAGCTCGCGCCAGGTCTCCCTTCCCATTCAACCCGTATCTCAAATACACCTCATATATGATACCGCGCCGACGACGGGAATAACGCGCCCAGGCTCCTCTATAATGCAGTCATTGCAGCTGATATAGATGTTCGCGAATGTACGCCTCTCTCCTGCCCCTGCTTACCCAACCCTTCTGCGCGTCGCGCTGGAATTTTTGCAACGACGACACGGTCACAATGATCAATTCAAGGAATTTCGAAAACACGCCTCGACCCCGCTCCTCTTCGTTCCTGTTGTCTTCGCGGGAACAATGCCGCGTCGCATCGCGGCGAGCACCGGTTTGTTTGATTAAAAAGTATATCGCGGCTTCCCCGACGTCTCTGCCAGGACCGCGGGTAAAACTCTGCGTACGTATTCTTGGATTTCACCCACCTACTCTGGTAATTGTTCAAGCGCGAGGTATATTGTCGAAGATTAATGTTACTTCTTGGATCGGATTAACTCGGCGCTACGGGAACTGCCGACTACCGTGACTGTGTGTACAGGTAAATACGACGCATTTATGCAGCACGATAGAAGGGTGCATCGCGGTACTGCGTGTTGGAGTGCTTTGCGTTTGATTCAATTTCGGTGTTCTCGCGGGCGGAACGTTTTAGTGCAAGCTTGCTTGCCGGCAAAATATACCGCGAGATTGTAGAACGTGGTTAATATACGCAAATTCTTTCACACTGCGGGTATTTGTCGTATCTGTGGCGCTTTTCGATGCGTTGCTATAGTAATCACTTGCAGTTTCGTTAGCCACAAATAACTGTCCTATGTATTAACGCGAACTCGTTGCTGCAGTATATATTCGAATAAAATCGGTGACATGGTTCGTTGAGGATTGCACGGTGAATGGTAATTGCTTGCAATCAGTCATGTTTAATTTTCGAGAACGTACAGCAGAATATATTCGACGCCGTGGATTCCATTCAAATAATGTAATTTTTAAAGATTAATTAACTGGTAATAAACTGCATTATTGTATGCATGCGTGACATGTACCGTACTATCAAAAACCGTGTGCAATCCACTGACGCACCCTGTGCTTCTGTCTCCACAGTAACATCTTATTATTCACTTTCTTCAACAAATTAAATTCATTAAATTGCAACATAAAGTCCTTAATTCCCAGGTACGTATCGACAAGTCAATACATGCAATCGTATAATGACCGCGTAAAATAGAAAATGGAAATTCCAACCACAAAAATATGACCCCAGTTCCCTGCCCAAAAGTCCCTGATTTTCCAAACACCTCGTTCATGGCGACATAACAGTGGAGACGAACGAGCGTTCAATTTCCGTCCGTTCCAACGCCGTCGACGGCCGTGCTCGTCTCGTTCTAGACTCTTTCCATCGTCCGGCGCGAAACACGCCGCGGGCACATAGAGACGAGCACTCCACCCTTCGATCAACAGAGGCCGGCAGCAACGAAGCCGGGGTTCATATGTTCGGCCGTTTGACAGCGAAGCGTTTAAATGCGAAATGCGATCGGTTAAGTGCGCCAATCATTGGCAGGGTGTTCGAGAGAGTCAAACAGTGCTGGGAATTTCAAATCGGACCGTCATAGCTCCACGTGAAATTACGAGGATCGCTGGGGAAGGCAACTGGGATGATCGGTGACGGGGGGGAGAGGATGAAGCGAGAGGATCGAAGCCGAGTCGCAATTTTATCGCAGAATTGTGGGACAGCCTGGAGTTTGTTTACGGGGGTAGAGGGATATCTGTTGATTCTGCACGCAGAGCTCGTGGAGATTGAATAAGTAGTTTCTCGGGGCTTGGCCTGCGATACGCGATGGAAATTATTCACGGATGTACCAAAGCGTTGCGTTTGAATATATTCAGAAGGCGAAGCAGTGAGAAATTGGAAAGAATTGAATTAAGGAGATAGCGCCATCTTGTCGGCTTGGCAAAATTAAACAGATTAGTTTGGCACGTTTTTGCACTTTATATGTGTGCAATATTGTAGCGAAAGGATTTTTGCAAATCTGGATAATTGGCGTAGTCGTGGCATTACAAATGACTGCCAGTCATATTTCAACTTGGCAGCCAGTAGGCACCCCAGATCTTCGAAACTATTCGTCCGATTCACTTCAAATTTTCCAAAGTTATTCGTTACGTAATTGTCTACAAACAACCGTAAGATCTTCTCGATATTTCAATTCGTCCGATTGGTCCGCCGGATCTGACCAAATTCCAAACAGTTGGCATAGATCCGCGTCCGCCGCGTTCCTCTATCGCTGGAGTAATATTCGCACCTATTACCGGAACAATCGCTGGAATAATAAGCGGAGAAATAATAACGTGGCCCGATAAATTGAATGGCCTGTCACATGGGGCAGGATTCATTGGTGAATTCCAGTCGGTCGTTCGGAAACCGGGCGGGCGGGCGCACGATTGCGACAACGTATGCCAGGCCAGTTTCACTTGGCCGTAAAGTTCACGCGGGTAATACGTGCACCAGATCGATACTTTCCTATCTTCATCGTGCATGAAACGCGCCATATGTCTTGCGGAGCATGATCGAGTCGTCTGGCTACTTGGACACCTTCATCTCGTTCGAAGGCCCGCCTCTAAAAGTTCTCGGAACAGTCCGTCTATCGATTTGTCGCTTCGAACAATGGAAGCAAGAGTTTCAAGCCGGAAGTGACGTATAATCCATAGATACAGAAGCGGACACCTGCGGTAAATGCGAATAATTCCATTCACATGAATCCGTCGCTCGCTTATTATATTACACTCTCGACAGAAATCGAAATTAGATGTGGCACAAGTCATATCGCGGTCGCTATATTCTATGGAGCTGATTAATTCGGTTTCCTTCGTATTCAGTGAAGAAAATGGATTTGCATTTGATGGCGAGCCAGAATGAAATATAAGCTTCAATGGCGTCGAAGAATTCACGTTAGTTCTCTCTAACAACCACCCTATTACTTCCCACGAGAGCACTCGAAAAGAATCGACCAGATTCCATTGAACGGCGACGCGTACAGGAGCGGTATGTTTGATAATGAATATTTATCGTTCGCCGGTCGGCCTTAACGACTGAGAGTTTCAGAGAAAGCTTCCGCTTCTTGGATGCAATTCACGCCATTTGATTTGTCGTCTCTCAGCCCCGGTACCGCCTAGTTGATTTCGACCACCTTCTTCCGAGGCTGTCTTGAATTATTTAAAGAAATTTCATTTATCACAGCTTCGTGCATTCTCAAACACGCCACCCTTATCCCCGACCACTCGGTTGTCGCGCAACGTTCCGCCATCCCCAACGCTGGATGCCGACGTGCCGCCACCAAACTATTTCCCTCGGTTTCCCGGTGTTTCTTCTTTTTGCGCCTCGCAACATTTTACCCGGTCTCGGTAAGCGAGCCCAGCGCGACCTGCGAGCCCTGCAGCTCGGGATGCATGCATCTGGAACGACCACGCCTCGAGGGTACCAGCGACGTGCTGCGACGGGGGAGGTTGGAAAAGAGGAATTGCGCGAAGCAGGACGACGTCGACGACTACGACAACGACGGCGATGACTACGACGACGACTCGAGAGGGCCACTTACGTTTGAATTTTAAATTCACCCCTCTGGATGGAAGATTTTCCGGGGGCGAGGCACAGGGAGGTAGCAAAAGAAGGAGGACACCTCGGCGATGGATTAAGCTCGCCGAAGCACGAACGAGACGAAGGGGTCAAGTTGGCTTGGACGAGATCGGCATTCTGGATAACGTCGAACGCAGACGGATATAACAAGGAAGATAGAGGGTGGGCTAAAGAAAGCGGAAGAAAACGACGCTGAGGACGCGCGCGAGAGACACTTCGCGACCTTCCGGTCCTCTGCGCGCCCCTCGAACCGATCTACTCCACCCTTTTCTTCTTGCTACATTGAGAAATCGTCGCCCCCTCTGCTTCTGTCTACCCCCTCGAACAGCCCTACCTCCCTCTCCATTCCCTTCTCCACCCCGTCGTTCTTCGACACCGCACCGTCCAGATTCTCTTCCCAACCTTCCTTCCTCTCTCAACTAACCCACGCCCACGTCGCAAACCGCGCTCGAACGATCCTCTTTTTATCCGGCGTTGAAAGAGCGCCGATAGATGGGTGGGAAATTCGTGAGGTAGCTTCGATCCAGGGTAGGTCCACGAAATTGCTGCCGGAGCGGCTCAATTCAATCGCGCGAGAAACTCGCGCCACCGATGCTTCACGTGTGGCTCCCGGGGATGAAGCTGGATCTGTGGATGGGGGAAAGGGGGCGAAACGGGAAATACGTTTACGTCTATGGGATCGTGGATTATGCGGCAGACGGAACGGATTCGATGATAAATATGTGCGACTGTGCGTGACCGTTGCGAGATGAGGCGATGAGAAATGGAGCGAAATGCTATTAAGGATGGGACTGGCGAAGAAAATTACGGGAAAGAGATCGCGGTGGTTTATTGTCCTGACAGCTGTGAAAATAATATCCCGCGTGGATGGTATTGGTTGCGCGAATTTAGAGAGAATATTTTTGACGGCTCGGTGTCCCTTTAATTATTTGGCTTGACGGGCGCCCCCATATATATCGAACTATTTATCATATGCAATAAATGGACGGATAGAATCCATTTCGATACGATGGTATCGCTTTAAATGATTTTCAATCGCTACACCTTTGCCTGGATTGTTTTCTAAATGCAAATTATTTCTCGGATCAATGTAAGTAAAGTAACAAATGTTGGTCGATTTCTTGTAGTTTTCGCAAATGTTAGTGAACAATATCTCTCCCAGTCGTAGACCTGGTGATATTCACCAATGCATATGCGGCTGTTATTTGGAAAATGCGGCTCTACACGGCTTATTTTCTTCGTGCAATATTATGCAAAATATAGAATGCGTTATTTCTCCGAGCTGAAAGAAATTTATTCGTGTAAAGTGTGTGGAGCTTTCAATCAATTGATTGAACGTACGTCATCCGTTATAGGCGCGAAAATAACTCCGATAAATAGGATGCCGAGTCTCGGAAGTATTACGACGGGAAAGAGTTAATATATTATATTTAAAAGAAGGGTCGTACAAATATTTAACGGAAATGTTGATAATGAATCACCTTGCATTTCTCAGATGACAAAATAATTAACAAATATTCGCCAAATGTCTCCGATATAGAACGTTTCATATAAAAGCAAGTGGAATTTCCGAGTAACTGCGTTGCTCACTATCGCGTTGCACATTTTCCCTCCCCTTCTACATTTCCAACGGAATTTGTATCACTCAGCGGGAAAAGATTAAGAAGAGAACAGAAGAAAGGAAAGCGAAGAAACTTAAATGGCAGTATCTCGAAGATTTCATATCCAGGAGGTGGACCGGCTTCGACGCAATCGCGCGCGAAATGCTCGCTGCATCTGGCAGTTGGTTAAATCTCTATAGTCAGTCAGGGGGAGGAAAGGGGCGGAAGAAGGAGAAGAGCAAGAAGAGGAGGGCAGAAATAATGTGGAAAAGAAAATCGCAAGAGCTGGGAAAAGTGGCGAAACCGTCTTCTACGTTTCAATATTTCAGAGTCTTCTGCTCCCTCTTCTGGTTGTGCGACGATTTTCTCCGCCTCGAATGCAGCATGGCGGACGATCGTAATGCAGGTGACAATTGGAGCGCGTCGATTCACCGTACCGAGATTCTCGTAATAGAATGGAAGAGAACCGTCCCTGTCTCCGCGCATCGTGTTTTTCTTTGTATCCGAAAACCGTCCCGATTACGTTACGCATGCTGGATGTCATACTCCAGGAGTCTCGTTTCCATCTAGCTGATAAAGATTCACCGTCTACTTGCTGGATCGCAATTTGAAGAAACCGGGTCGAATCTAAGGGAAGACGATTTATGGTTTTCCGTGAAACGGCGCCGCTTGCGATACCACGCAGCATATTCCTCTTAGTTTTAATTCCGCACAAAATATTTTATATTTAACTTTAATGCCATCGAAGTACAGTAGGTGTAATACACTGTTTAAAAATAAAATAGGATATTTCTGTTCGAACAATTGTAGTCAACATTTTCGTCCACAGAGTCTTTTCTATTAATATTCAAGGAATGCATGTAAGCCTCAAGCATTGGTTGCATTCAGCGAAGAGACGAGCCGCGGGTTTTATTTGAAAGGGCTGTCGAATTCTTGCAGCCTGACGTCGAAGCTCGAAATAGGAAGTCGTTAATAATTTTCCACGCAAGAGCGGAAGGTAACGTGCGAGATCGGAAGCAGAGACTTTATAAGCGAAATTCGACGTCAACGATAAACAGGCCATGTGATCCGTCACGTAATATCCATGACCTGCAACCATCCATCGTTCAGAAAGTTGACTTCCACGCCGGGGTTTTCGAAAGTTGCGACAACGCGCGAAGCCCTATTCGGATAGCACCGTTTCGAGGCACGCCCTCGTTGCTGCTTGCTCCCGGAAGACGATGCATCGAGAGTTTCTTTAGTCGACTAAAACACGACCACCCAGTACAGAGGAGGGAAAACATTTTCCTGCGACGTAGAGACCGAGATTCTTCGCGAAAGACACGATATTTTCACGAGGGCTCGCATCAAGCTTGTGCACCGCGGGGAAAACTTTTCGACACGCTTCGACGAAGACGGAAATTTTTTAATCCTCCTACAGCCCTGCTTCGACACTCAAACGTTACTGCAACAGCGTTTTCAGTGCGCGTCTGTTCCGTATACTTAGCGTATGCAATTTCGTTTCCAACGATTCTCCAGTACCTTTCAGCTTTTTTCTTTTCTTTCCACGCCACTTGGGAAAATGAGTAATTTCTTGATAATTTTCCTCGCGCAAGGTAGATAATACGAGATCTAAAATTCTTTCGGTTCCTCTCAGCGTTAAGAGTGCTGGAAAAAAATTTATATACCAAATTTCAACCGTAGAAACTCTCAGGTAGAAAATATGGACGAACTTATTAACACTTTCAACTACTATTACGACGCCACAGATAAATCTCGACCGTCGATTATTCGTGCACGACGTACGCACAAAATTATCAGCAATGCGTCGTCGCGACGCTCTCTCGGGGCACAGGTACCATGGGGTTATCGATTGTGGCCTCGCAATTACCAATCAAGAACCGGCAACGCGGAACCCTCGCGTGGAAATCAATCTCGGGGATTTCCACTCGACTACACGAGGCTAACCGATTCTCTGCTCGCAACCAGACACAGGTAGACGTTCTTACGTGTTGGTCCCGCTGTGTGCCGCGCACAGAAATCCGGCCGAAACCAAACCGAATGCTAGGAACAGCTTCGAAACTATTTTGAACCGGTCCGTGCGGCAAGTTGCGAGGGACGTTGCAACTATTCGGAGCAATGGGCACGATGCATACGTGGGCGAGTTAGGCTGAAGCGTGAATTTCTCGACTAGTCCACACCGGAAACGGCTCCCACGCCACCGACTTCCGAACCGTCTGATGTTCCACGTTGGGATTACGTCAAACTGGCATAACGTATCCGCTTGGTTTGCTAACTGGCTGACTGTAGGCCCAACAACTTCTCCAGACTTCGCTGAGATTCTCCTTGTCCAGCGGAGAGGAAAGCTGGCCAGCCACGGGTAATTGCTTCCACTACGGACCTGCCACCCTGAGACGCGGGATCCCGAGCTTCGTTAAGTCGATACTTTGCGACGCGGTTCGCCCGCTGCAATTTCACTGTCGACTGAACCTTTGGCGAGGTGCTCGATCGAGGCACACGTATCGCGATGGTCGAGCATTCTGGTAAAATTGGGAAGCTGCAGAAATTTCATGAAAATCGAGGTGACGGTGGCGTACGTAATCCATCTCGCTCATTGAACGATATATTAATAATTGTAGCCTGCAGACGCGCGGCAAGGGTCATACAGCGTCGTATTTAATGAAACGTCTTTTCTAAGTCTTGGAACATTATGCAAATGTTAACGTAATTGCCGATGATGCCCGGCAGCGTTGGTGCTCGCGGTAATATTAACTCGGCGGAAATTGGCCCACTTAACTCTGTTCAGATGGCGAAACAAAGGGATGCTTGCGGGCGTTGAACGAGGAATTTAATCACAGGAGGGCGCTCCAAGGAATTTCACACGCCGGCAACTTCGGATCTCTAATTCCGGAGAACCATCGCTCAAAATCCCACATCGGTCCAACAAATTTTCTTCCCCCCAATTTCCTTGTATACCTCGTCCAATTAAACCGAGCTGCGCGAACGCGTTATCGCTCAAAAGAAGAATCCGCAAATCCGGAAGTTCCAGATCATTACCATCGATCCGCCGAGAAAGGGTCTCAAAGGCTCCCTATAAAACGAGCCTCGGTCCGAACCCGATTCTCTCTCGGGCAACCTCGAATCTTCCCGATCGCCGACTATGCACGGACAGAAAAGAGAGATTCAATGAACGATCGTAGAAGCTGGACGCGTCCCTTTGACGCGTATTCACCCACGAGTAGACAGGTCCTTCTTTTGGACCATCGCCGGCAGGCAATCAGTAAGGACCGCTTCTACGGTCCTGCTCGGGGCAGGAACACACACGTACGTTCTACCCAGGAGCCATGTGCCAGCAATTTATGACGCGGCACACGCGCAGGCACACACGGATTCGATCATCTATACACAAACGCGACAACGTGTGTGTAAATCTATATACGTATATTCGTGTTCGCGTCTGCTATACATAGGTGTACGTGGATACGTGTAAACGGAGGTAAAGCTACGAACCGTGGCTTGCCTCTGCCTTATAGATGCCCCCCGCGCACCCCCTATGCGCCGTACCGCGTAAGGGTGGAGCTCACGAAGAGAAAATCCTTTGGCCAGCGAAGCTTGGATAATCGCGCCTCCGAGCTATAGTCGCGCCTCCACGTCGGAGAGGCTGGCACGGTGGAGGGAAGACACGCTTTGCTGCAATTGCACCGGCTGCCCATCCGCGTGGAAATCATAGCTCGCTGCGGGACTCGAAATTGTTCGGAAACGCTCGGATTCTTCTTTCGCCAGGATGCCGGTGACGGAGGTGGCGAGGCGGAGGTACGGGTAACTTCTTCGGAGAATTTGAACGTAAAGAGGTCGCCCGTCGACCGCGATCTCCCTTTGTAATTCCACTAACGGGTTCGGTGCTGGTTCGTTGCTTTGATCCGCGACGACCTGCGCCGATCGGAGTCGGGCGAATCGAAATGGAATCTGGGTTACAGGGAGCGACCTTGACAGAAAAGAAATGGCTCCCGTCGTTTGCGCAGATTTTCGAACGAACGATTCCCGACGTTTCGAAAGGGGGATCCTCGTTTGTCGTTTTACGACTTCGCCGACGCGACGTGTGTATACACGTTTCACGATTCTATGGACGGGAGTCTGTATCTGGGTTACTGTTCTTCGCGTTCTTGTTTGCTCCTTTGCGATCGTGAGCTGACGGCACACCATTTGCCCCGGCATACGCGTCTACTGCACATGGAATTGATTCTGCGAATGTCTGGAATCTTGGCAAATATTTGGTGTATGCGTGTACCTATGCGCGCACACACGTGCAACCACGCCGTCGACCGAGGAGCAACAGGGAAATAACGCGCAACAAACAAGCACCATCGGCATTTCTATTACTTCAGATCTCGATTCTCGATTGCTCGCGGATAGACCGCGGACGATCCAACGATAATCCCTTCAGGGGTCACGAACCGACTAACGGAAGTACCATATTGTGAAATCTGCCGGGGAGCAGTGGTGTTCGAGGTTTGAGGTTCGCAGTCGTGCCCGACGGGGGTTGGTATTGGATGTCATCGCGAGAGAGATTACGCGCAGCTCTGAAAGAACCCTCTGCTTCCCTCTTCCGCCGTCTCCTTGCTTCTTCACCCAGTCGTCTTTTCCCTTTCTATCCTCCACACCCTTCGTCACTCTTTCTTCTTCAGAGCCAGACCGTTCTTTCACCTACTCCTTTCCTCGGTGTCGTTCGTTTGCCGAGACGTGCGACGCGTCCCACTCTTTCCCCCGGCCACCAACTACATGGCTCGACCCCTCCCTTCGCTTACCCCTCAAGGCGGCAGAAAACCCCTGTGGCATTGAAGGGAGCCAGCTTTCATATCCCATTTGCCCCTATTTTTCATAAGCGATATTAGAATCTATTACTGGGGCCCGGCAAGCACTCCACTGGAGAGCACAAGGGATGGAAACGAAACGGGGGCCACGGTGGAAGGGAGAGGTCGAATACCCTTAAGAAAGATAGACAGTCGCCCGCTTATCGGTCGGGTGGGATACCTCGAACGCTGACGATTATCGACCCCATTCAGCCACCGACGTGAATGGATCCTGGTCTAGCGACAGCGAAGACCCTTTGTCATTCTTATTCTGTCCGGCCCGCTTGTTCCCTCCCTTACTCTACGCCTGTTCCTTGTACGAGGAAGGGTGGGTCGAGCCCGTGTATATATGTATTGCATTACGAGTTTGATATTTCATTCATCGTGATACTAGATGGTTCACTATACCTTTCTTAGCTGAATCAAGCAGTGCTACTTGATTTTTGCAAATACTTTCAACGCTATACTATTGTGGATTCATTTGGAGAGGGCACGAAAACTATTTAATAGATTGTGCAATGTATACTACGGTAGAATCAATTAATCGACGTGTCCAAAATTAAAGCGATGTTTTCGGGGCGATTCTATGGGAATTCGTCCAACGCGAATACGAAGCTGCATAGTCTACGGTGCTTTGGTCCACGACCATTGGAAGGTTAGCACTCGTGCATTACGTTATAGCCGCGGGTCATAGTAGGCGAGTAATGCTATCCTGAACAATTTCATTGAGGCAACTGAAACGGAGTATCCTATCAATCATTCACGTACATGCACCCTGTACATCCTGAAACACTCGGTAATTCATGCCGGCTCGCACGAATTACTGGCATTAAAAGAACATTCCTCTCGTCCGTTCACCGCGAAGGAGTTCCAAACGAGAATTACTCTCCTCCATCGCGCAGCTCGTTCTGAAACAATTTATTCATACCGCCGCTTATCTCTCAATCTACGCTATCGTTTCACCGGAGCCGGAAATGTGGGGTGCCGCGAAAGACGTTCAGAACGACCTTCGCGGAGCGCGAAAAAAACGCGCCCGATAACAGATGGTGTTATGGTAATTTTATAGGCCCACGGCTACTTTCTTCCTCTCCTTCTCGTTTAGTCGGTTTCGTTTGCCTTCTAATCGAGCCACGATGAATTTACATTTTTCGTATTTCCCTCCGCGAACGGAATTCCTCCGGTCGTTTGTACACGTAATACGCGCACTGGATGTAAATGTTCGCCGTTTCGATTCCTGGCACGCGCCCCCTCTTTTATTCTTTATGTTAATCGCACTTGAATAAAAGCCAGCGTAACCGGCCGGCGGTATCGACTTATTGTTATGCGCGACGAGATCCACTGAAATTCAAAGATGCTGCCGCGTTTACGATTCCTTAAACTACGCGCACCTACGGCTGACTCTATCAATGGAACCGAGAAACTTTCGCTGGTTCAACGGAAAGTACAGTTTGTATTGTCTGATTGTTTCGCTGCTGAGAATCGCGGGGAAATATCTCTCGGACTGAATGCTTCGAATAATATATGTATTGCAAACTGATAACACGGTATACTTAGAACAGTTTCGTTATTCACGTGTCCCGTATGCCAATTAAGGGCGACAGTAATTGTAAGTCAGGCATCTCTTATCTTTATTTCACGGGGAGTCTCGTTGCACGAAGCGTTTCTGTTGTTCTGTTATGCCGTTACGTTAGAAAATGTACTAAATTTGTATTAACGAAATAAATATGTGAAAAGTGTTCGAAGAATTTATCCGAATTTGGTATCATGTAAATCCCTGAGTCCGCGGAAATTCCTAATGTTTATTGATGAAAATTTCGCAAAGTATTTCCGGCTAATGCCGTTCGTTTGCGTCGCGTCGTCGAAGTCGCAGGAAAAGCGCACGTTAACGCTGATTCGCGCAATCGCCGCCGTGATTAAGGGTCTGATTGATCGCGGCGTCAAATTAATGTTATTTATCTTCAACTCTACCGACGTTGGCGCATTGGCGCCGCGCGTATTACCGTAATTACTAATTATAGTTTC
The DNA here is from genome assembly GCA_907165295.1 of Nomada fabriciana. Taxonomy (NCBI): domain Eukaryota; kingdom Metazoa; phylum Arthropoda; class Insecta; order Hymenoptera; family Apidae; genus Nomada; species Nomada fabriciana. The sequence goes on from OU015695.1 coordinate 9,728,408, forward strand.
GAGCCGACTCGTTAATTACCCGGTCCTCGATCAACGCGAGCGAAACGCCAGTATTATTGACTCGCCAAACAGAGAATAGTCTCGACCATATTTTCAGTACATTTGAGCGCACAGCGCACTTGCGTGCTGCACACATGCACAATGAAATTTTGCCGGCAAACTCGCGACGTCAGCACTTCTGGCGAGCGCACATTTTAACGATTACCAGCGATTAAACAGCAATTACCGATCCGTGGATATCGAATTATTGTGTTGAAGAGAGAATTGACTCGTTTTGAAGACCGAGCCGTCCTCTGGGGGAAAAAATTGCAAACTTTACTCACCTCTGTGCCTGCTGGTCTGCTTATCGAACATCAGCATGGCATCCTCTATCTGTAATAAGCACAAAAAGAACGGCTTAATCAATGCAATACTTTGATTTTACTTAACTGTACAAACGTGTGAATGTATGGTATTTTTTTGTGTTTAAAAGGTTTGAAAATATTTTGATCTACTTTTGTCGAGTTGTCCAAGAATGTAGTAGGCAGTTAAATTTTTATTTAAATTCGCACTAGTGTTCTAATTGTCATTAGTCATTACTTTTAACGAGATTTTAACGAATATTGATTGTAAACGTGATGGTTATTAAAAGGTATAATAAATAATTCAAGATATTTTAACGCTATTGCTAGTGGAATAATCCTCTAATAGTCGTTGCAAATATAATTACGAATAATTTAAGGTCAACAATTTGTCATAATTACATTTACACAGGTCCCCAAGTACGACCACGTAATCACGATATACACAACCGTGACAAACATATAACTCAAAAAAGTACACGAAACGCGTAACAAGATGTCAGACTTCAACGACATAAATTAGTAGCACCCCCTTGCCCGATGCTACGGAAAAAACAACCCCTTCTACGTGTCAGGAGTCTAAACTACCCCGCTGAAACCGTTATGGATCGTAAACAACCCCGTAAAAACGGCACACCAGAACTTGGGGTAACGGGACAAAATTTGAACGGCGATCAGGCATCGCGCCCCAAGAAAATTATTCCTCTCAAATTTATGCAAAAAGTCCATCCCCAAGAACTTCGAGTTCCTTCTCCAATCTTCCTTATATAATTAACATCCAATCTCGAATTGCCCAGCAAACAAAAAGAACGCTGCATCGTTACACTGCCAGATTTCTGTCGGATCGATTTTCCGCTCCTTCCGAAAAATGAGCCCAAACGTTTCAGGATCGAACGTTAACCTAACCCTCTCGAGCGATGGGGGGTGGTGTAAGGGTGAAGCCCCGCGGAGGCGGAGATAGGATCGCTTGTATTCTTCCCGGAAGTACATGTGTGCTGTAAAGCACAGCTGGACCGAGATTTACGAAGCACACCGCCGAGAAAGGCGTATCAAGGGGATTGAGAATAGCGGGAGTTGTAGCAGGTGGGGCGTACGGGGGTGTGTGTTGTCGGTAACCAAAGTGCGAGAGGGACTGCAGAAGCGTAGGAGGCGGGAGGGTGACGCGGCCAGTAGGATTTATGGGACAGGAGAAACAATAGGGATTACCTTTACCCCCTGCCGCTCTCGGAGTTGGTTCACGCTTTGTTCCTTCCTACTCTCTGCGAAAGGACCGCAAGCACGAAACGATAGAAGTAGCGGTAGCCGGTTACCAGCAGTGACACGTGAGAACAGATCGGAATTATTCGTAAGAGAATAAGAGAAGAAACAGAAACGATGAAACGTGAGGGAGCGGCAGGGGTTGGGGTGGGTGTAAATATTAGATTATACGATTAGCAAGCATCCGATGGACTTCATCGCGAATACGAGAGGACAGTTTCATCCGGTTTGAACTCGCCAACGCCGACGCAAATGCCGTTTTCCATTTCAAGCAATAATTTCGCTGTGTGGCGAAAGTAACCGCACAAGGATGTGTGTCCATGAGCGGACAGGATCGCGTTAATTTAGGAAATCGCTGGGAAATGTTGATCGGTGCAAGTCAAAGTATGCGAATGTATAGCAACTTTGTATTTGAAGTAATAGAGACTTCTATGGAGAGTCGTGATTAATCGAATGGAATGTGCAACCAGTGATGGATATTTTTATTCCACGTTTATTCCTATTATTGATGGATGTATTTCGTTTGTTAAATATCGCTTCAAATCTATTTTAAATGGTGTGATACCGTAGCTGTCATCGTTCTTTACTGTCTCCAATTATATGTATTCTACCCAGTGGTGATGAAAGTTGTGCAAATATATTTTTCCTCGACCTTCTTATCATTTTCTCCGATTTGTTGTGCATCTTACGGGGATCGAGATTGATACAAAGACACGTCGGTACTTTTATCCGTGCTATATTCCGGACTGTAGATTCAGCCACCCTCGGCAGGGAGATTTGTTTGAATATCGTTAACTGTTTCGTAAACGCGACGAGGATAAGGGAGATGACGGATGGAAAAAATACCGACAGCGTCTTGTTCCTCGAGATCCGTCGCTGTTACTAACGAGAGGGCAGTCACGTGTAAGTTCTGCAGACGCAGCATCGTCTTCGATGTTCAACGATTCAAAGCGGCATCGTTCTATCATTGAAAACGTGATTTTATTTTTGTACCTTTTTCTAGAAGATAATGCTGGCGAATCGATCCTCGTGAACGAAGGGACGCGTTCAGAACACTGTGCACGCCTAAAGGTCTGATGATTATCCATCGAAATAATTCACGTTCTGTTGCTTTGAAAGTTACACGAAACATAGCAAGGAATTGAGTCTCTTAGACAACATTCATCCCGCTTCTTTTTTACTTTCAAAAGAAACAGTAATATTATACGTTGAAAGGGAACGCGATGGGTAACAAAGAGAGAGGGAGAGAGAGAAAGAGAGGCGAAGTGAAGCTTTTAATGAAAACAGAAGAGGCACAGCAGCGTAAGGTAAGACTGACACCAGGGACCCCTCGCCATCGCCAAGTCTTTTTACTCCACCGCTGTTTTTCACAAAGTGTACGTCTCTCCATTATTTTTCTTGTCTTTTTGTTGTTACACCTTTGTCGCGGTATATGACGCGCTTCTGCCAGTTAAATAAAAGTCTGGACAATCCTCCGTTTGATGATCTTGCATTTTTTCCTTCCAAATATGTCTTGTTTTGAAAGTGGGGGTAGGTGATGTGAATTGAACGAGACGCTGCGAGGAATATTTTGAAACGCCCACGCGTCATCGTATTCAGCAATACATCTGGTAGAGATTTTGGAGCAAATTAGTGGAGGCTGGGTTGGATTCGTATTGTCGAAGCAGGCACCTAATTAATCGATTCGGATCGGCGTGGGATGCGAAACAAGGGAGAAAAGCCCGGAAAAGGTGATGATTCACGAACCAAGCTGGTGGAAATCGGGGAATTGTGCTACAAGTGGGAAATTCATAGAATATTCAGTTAGTAAAAGAATAGAACTGAACAAACGGAATAAAAATATCCAAATTTGTACCATGTGGAAATCATAATTATTTAAACAAATTGCTCAAATGTGTCCTAAGACTGATTTCCTAATTCCATTATTTCCATTCCATCATTTGATATTTCTTTGGAAACGCAGAAACGGAAACTTTAGGTGGCTAGTAAATAACAAAAAATAGTATTTCGATCCTTTAGCTAAAAAAATGATATTCTTTGTGAAGGTACCTTCATTATCTCTGCTGATGAATAAAATCACACAGTCTTCGTTGACTTAGAATTTTGAAGGAATCGGGGATATTACGGTCGAGCTAGAAGCTCTTTATACAGATGTAATTAAAAACAAACACTGGAAATGAAACAATATAAATTCTTAAAGGATCTCTCGGCCTCGGGTTGATCCCTTTGATCATTCCAATATCTGCTTGGCCGCTTGGTGTTCCGTTAAACAAAGAAGATTGTACCACATTTCCCCGACGTGGAATTATTTCACCTTTTCTGCTCCTTCGCCTCTTGCTGGTCCGCGTAATATCCTTGGGGCCAGAATGGCAAAACCGTTCCCGATATACTTTGATGTCCTCGAGTTGTTCGGTATCAGCCCTCGGCTTCGACTCGTTCAATCGATATTAATCTTCATCACGGAATGTGCCTTGCGACTATCTCCTCGAGCTTTCGCGCAGAAAGTTATTGCATTCCAATTTAAGTGATGATTATTATGTTATGTTTTTATGTTCCTCTTAGTTCTTTGATGGAGCCGTTCCGATCTCGCAATATTTCAATCATAAATGGAAGATATTAATTTCCATCGTGCTCGACGTGTAAATTTTCCAAGCACAATGTATTTATAAAACGCAAGCATGGAAATATAAATTTTGTATATCGAAAATTATACGCGATGCAGAAGTGTTTATAACCGATATCGGAAATGTAGTACGTTGCAGAAATAATTTTTCGTTAAACAATTTCCAGCTCTCCTATAACAAATAACCGAACTTCCGTTTGAACACCGACAATATGCGTTACTGCAATTTATTTAAAGAGCTGCAGTGTACAATTTTGTAATTGTAAATGATGAATATTTCAAGAATCATTAAGTAGTTCAATGCTATATATAGTCAGACGCATATGCAACCGCTGACGTTGTCACTATAAAATTGGAAATTTCTAATTTATATCATATATCTCTTTGATTTCTTCCAAACATATTTTGCACCTTTACTGAATTTATACCAGGAGCACGATTATTAATATCCTTTACTACGTACAATTACAATTAATCTAAACAATCATCTTAATTTTCTGAACTTCCAGGCAATACACTCTCCACCAGTTTATCCACTGAAACAATGCTACCCTTCTAAAATGTTAAGCATTGTCTCCTTACTCACAATTTCTTAAATGAGCAGAATTAACGGCACAGAATAATGCCGTAGAACGGGATTTGAAACAACATCATAATTCCCCAAGTAACCACGTTCCACGCCGAAGATTCGCAAGCGAACAATACGGAAAGGTTATGGAAGGTACGGGAGAAAGACGCGAAGTAGAGTTGTTGTCCCAGCGGAGCAATTGACTTCTGGTGAGTGGGTGAGGTGTACCTTATTACAAGTTCGATTCTGGTGGTGTTACAGCTCTCAGTGGACTTTTCTGTAGATTGCTGCCTTACGAGTCTTGCCCTTTCTGCTACCAGAAGTCATTCCCGTTTCGCAGACACACCTCGTATCATTCCCCGTGGCACCTTTTTTCTCCCTCTGCTCTTGCTCGCTGCCTTGTTTGGCGAACTAATTTAAAAGGGCGCCTGGAAGCGGGTCAAGTGACTACCCTTTACACGGGTTTGCTGCATTTCACTATCCCTGACATTTGTAATAATGGTCCCCTGTGTAAAGCATGAAGATAATCAGTGAGCTCTAATTACGGGCGCCCAGCCAACATTAGCGCTGAGAATTACAGGGTTTAAAAAATAACAGATATCGGGAAGGACTGCGGGGTAGTTGTATTACGTTAAGTGAGCATTAAATATTATTTATTCGTTTTTAGACGTGCTCTTGTATTTACTTGAAGCATTCGAATAATGAATCATAAAGTAATGTGAAAAGTTTAACTTATTTCTTATTAATATCTGGGGAAATATATTGCCCACCAAGTTCCTTCACGAATAGAACTTATTCTCACCCCTGTATTAGAGCAGAAGGAACTTTCGTAAATGTTGCGTACGCGCAATGCTGGCAGGAAATGGATTAACGCATTAGTAAGTAGATACGGCCGGTACATGGCCAGACTCCTTCGAATAAATATACTTTCTTAAAACGTGTAACTTGCGATACCAAGAATTTGACAAAGTCCCAAAAAAATCCTTTTCACATCTTCTTGCAAGCATCAGTACTTCTCCCAAAGATAGTATATTCAACCAGAAATATAAATCCGCAGCATCCCCAGCGATATTCGTATTCAAGTCGCAACTTTGTTTACATCCGACTCTTCGCACGGACTGGAAACGTTCCCATTTAAATCCCCGTTGTTCAAGAAGCCGATGCATCGACGGGATAACCTAATGCGATAATCGATTCCCGCAGGAAGACCGTAATTGCATTTACGGAGACGAACGAAGCATTCTAAAATAAACACCGGCAGCGAAGGAGCGCGCGAGCGCGGTCGCCCTGTCGTCTCCTGAAAGGTTTCCCGCTCTTTTCTCTTCTCTTTCGTCCATTCCTTTTTCTCTCCTTGCTCCGCCGCCAGCTCGTAAAACGACGTGGATTTAAACGAAACGATACCGATTTACCCCTCCGGTAACAGAAGCGCCGCTACAGAAGCAGCTCTAGGATTTCCAAAGAATGCTCCCTTTCCTCCTTCCCTACTATTTTTCTTTCCCGCTCGCTCGTTTCCCGTCTCGTTCACTTTCCCCCTTTTTCTTCGCCCTGCCCGGCGTGCTCCCTTTACAGACGATCGAGGGTAAAAGCGAACCAGCAGCTAGGGACTTCGATGAGTTTCCCTTTTTCCCCGGCCATTTCGCGTTCCGCATCGCACCCTATCGCAACCTCGCTCCCCTGTTCCTGCAGATTTACTATGCATCGAGCTGTATTAAATCTCCGCCGTTCAAGGGATTCCGTCCTCCAGCTCTGGCCCCGTTCCTCGTTCCAATGCGCGTTCTCTCTCGTCACATCGGTTCTTCGGCGTGTGTCTTCGATTGTTGGACCAGTTTACTAGCCCGAGGAGCTGTAAGTATTCGTAAGCATATGCACCGAGGGGAAGGGGGGGGGGCTGGTTCTCAGTAGATGCAAAGCAATTGCTTGGAAGAACCACTAATTTTCAATGATTGAAAATAATATTATAGGACAAGCATCTATCAATTTATATTTTCGGTCGACTCTGATTCTAAATACATGAAGTGTCGCGACCGTGGTGGCTCAAGAGTACTGGGGAAAATTGGCTGTGCCACGCCAAACGTGACCTTAGAGCGCCAAAGGTTAATAACAAATTTAGCTGGGACGAATTAAATTAAGGGAAGAGACGGTAATTATTAAATCATATGCAGCAACTTCTCGCTATGTTAGAATTTGGTATCCAGAGACAGCGACTGCAATGTCATACGACCGCAAAGTTGATTCAGCGTTTTCGAAATTGTCCCTCAGCGACAAGCCTCAGACTATGAATGTTACAATGAGTCGCAAGCTATGACAGCGAATAATTTCCGACGGAACATCAGCGGCGACGACGACTCTCTCGCACAATCAAGTGAATTCGGTTAGCGGCACACTTTTGATGTGACTCGTTGATGAAACGAGAATTTCTGTGCCGCCTGCTCTTTGCTCAGTATTACTCGAAACGTTGTTAGGCGCTAATGGGATAAGGTCCAGGCGGAACGAAGCAGGAATGAATTTTGCGTGTAGTTAAACAGCAACAGTGGGAAATACAATAACAGATTTGTTTCGGAAAATTATACCGGTCGCACGAATAAACTCTGCAATCTCCTCTTAAATAAAACGTTCACGGTCTAAGAATTTTATGGCCCCCCACGGTGTCGATTAGAACTAGTATTTTCCCTCTAATAGTGTTCAAAGATACGCCAACGATCTTCCGTCAGCGTTTATGCTCTAGAGGAAGCACCAAGATCGGGAGAATATTTATGTTACCTCGTTCAATTACGCGCAGCCTTTGAAGGCCATTAGCGTTAATTGAATAAAGTTTTCATCGAGGTATCATTAAATTAATACCTGTGCAATTAAAACTAGCGAAGCAAGTGGTTCCGTTTCCTCTTATGAAAACGCTATTTTATTTCGCTAACCCATTTCAAAATTGCCCTCCAGTTAATTCGTACCTCTAGACTTTGAAATTTTCCTGTTCCATCGCCAGTTTTCCCGACTTATTTATCAACAAATGAATGAATAATAACGGCCTGCCATTTCTTTTTTCTATCCCCACTTCTGCAAGGTTGTGAAAGAATAGCATTCAATCAACCTAACGATCGTTTCAGCAATGGAGCTCTTTGGTTCGCCAATGCTTTCCATTTTCCTTCCCTTTCTTCATTTCGTCCCCGGAGATCGATCTCCTTTCGTATGAATTATAATTGGCCGGTACAATTCGATTGATTGGTCGAAACGCGAAATAATAGGGTGGCAGGCGGACATGAAATTCCCTATTCGTTCAATTATTCGCGGCGAAGAGGCTAAATATCGTGCAACGAATTTGCGCGCGTTACCGACCTCCCTTCCTCACCTGCCCCTTTGTTTTTTCCTCATCCGCGTTAATAATTAGAAATAATAATTATCGGCGGATGAAAGAGCTAAATCCCCGGCCGAACCGTGCTCGGAATAATAATAAATCGCTGCGACAGAAGGGAAAACCGGCGGCTGGCTTAATTCGAGAGGTGCGCCAATTAGAATTTTTCCGATCGCGTCGGTGAAAACATAATAATCGTGAGTAGAGAATAAAAGGATAAAAGAAGCTTGCAGCGTGACGCGATTTTAATGACATACATTCTGGAATCTTGTTAATTGCCATTTCACACAATTTATTAAAATAAACACGAAAATCTGAGGGCAAATAATATTTTTACTTCTTTTTAAGAAAATGAAAAATATAAATAAAAGCGGCGCGAAATTTTATTTTATCCGTTTGCGTTCAGCAAATATCATATTTTTATTAATTGCAATAATGTTTCTAGAACATGGGAATAAAATTCATGTGGCAATATGAAGGAAGCAGCACACTCAATTATAATTAACGCAACATACATACGTAGGTATATATTGCATCCTTCTTCATCAAATATTTCGATTAACAAGTATATCAGAAAATGGCTAAAATAAAATATATCGAGTAACCAATTAGCGAAAACCGTTGCATCCAGGTGAAAATCGAAGAAAACCAAATCCACACTAAAATTCCAACATTATTCTCCCACGGATTCGAACCTTTACACATCATAAAATATAAAATTACATAAAAGTGTTCACAAAAAAATATTTAACCACGTACACCTAAGAACAACGTTTTAATCCCCGCTAAACTACCGGCCATTCCAAACGTTTCTCGCGAAAATACAGAAGAAAATCGCCAGACGAGGTACACACCGTGAGCTTCCTTTCATCGATGGGTCACAATGCTTTAATTCTCCTTCGCGTGCACGTTCGCCAAACATCACGGCTGAAAAACACGGGGCACGCCGTACCAGAGTCGCGTCCAACGAGCAGGGGAACGAAAATTCGTCGAGTTCGCGGCGCGCTTTCGAGAATTAAATAGAAGCGAGCCGAGACTCGGCTGGCACCGTGATTCTTCATCTCTCGCCGTCGCGGGGGAGAAAAGTAACAAGAGAGGAAGGGGGAAAGAGAGGTGATAGAGGGGGCGAAACGTGGATGGAGGGCGTCTGGCCACGTTAGGCAGGGGGTGTACGCGCATCTCACATAATTTTCCGCGAAAGTTTCCGCTCCGTGCAGGCATCGTTCAGCTTAAATTCATTTTTGAGCACCGGGAGCTCGGTGCTCGAATTTCCACATCTGCGTACGGAACTCGTTTCTCTTCTGCTCCCGTTTACCTCTTGTCCTCCATTCCTCTTTCGCCGACTTCATCGCTCGCGACTTGAAAGGTAAACGTAGTTTCGCGGAGCTTTTTCATCGGAACACGATTCTCTTTCTCTGCGCCGGCAATCGGGAAACAAGAGACCCGAACATCGACGGCTCTGGTTACCCGCAGGTATCCATGGGAAACTTTTTAAGGAACGTACCGCCGGCAATAGAATCCCGCTGGCTGATGAACGAGGGAGCACAGTTTTCCAGAGTAACGCGAGAGGTATTATTGTACGGAGGGATTTTTCATTTCTGTGCAGCAAGTTTGCCGAGTTAGAGAATTGAATTATCGAAATGACACTTAGGAGATCCGAGGATGACTTTCCTTCGTTTTAGAAGGCGCCAATCCCAACAACGGCTGCTTCGGCGCGGCTCTGCTCCCGCGCGAGCATCCCGACGAATAATGACGCGGAATGGCGACGGACGGACAGGGGAAACGGTGGCGGCGGTGTGCAAAGAACTTAAGTAGCTCGCAAAGAGAAGGTAGCGCGGGAGGGTTGATCCGTTTATTCAGCGACACGTAAGCCGACTCCGGCTTCTTCGACGACGCGGCGAGCGCGCGTGGTAAACTTTCACGGAAAATTCGATGCCTCGAGTAAACAAGCCACCGCTGCCACGACTATCAATACATGTCGCCTCGTGGTTGCCGTTCGATGCCGGATCGATAGCCTGTACCGTTGTTCCGGGAATAAGAAGACTTCGGCTGGAACACCTCGCGTCGGAGGGGCGCTTTTTCTCGCGGGGATTACTTTCTCGAAGGAGGAAAAGAACGATGGCGAATGTGGCGGATCAGAGGGAGAAAGAGGGACAGAGGATAGAAATCCCCATTTTGGCGTTGATGGAACGAGCTGCAACGGATCGTTCGTGCCATTACCCTGGAGGGTAATCGAGCCTCGACTAATTGTTCCAGCGTAATGTTGGAAGTTTATGCGAGCGCTTAAAGCTACGAGAGAAACTATTGAAGGGCGGAATGTTTGATGATATCCTCCCTTCTTCGGGCACTGGAACGAAGTCTTGCATTTCCCGTGTCTCGCGAGATTGATCGTTGCATGCACGGAGGAAAATATTTCACCGATCGGACGCAGAGATGGGCGTTGCGACAGTAAGTCCCATAATAGTTTTCTCGTTGATGCTTCGAAAAAGGGGGATTCGCTCTGGACTGCACGCCCCCGTTGGACAAATGCTCTTTCGCGAATCCATTATTAAAGGTACGACTTTGTACAGGCGAGGGGGGTGCGGCAGTGGCTAGGTGATGGAGGATTGTTAACCAGAGCGCAGAGATTTAATATCGCAGGGACGAGGGTAAACCGGCTCATATTTTAGGACCTGATACATAAGAATTCTATAACGAGGTAGTGGCATCCCGCAGCTGGCGCCGTGTGACCTGCATTACCATATTCTGTGATAGTAATTGTTGCGAGGTGGGGTGCGCCGCCCCTCTTAATATGAATAATCGAACGCGCGTAAGCAGTTGCACCGACGTTAAGTATTTATCGTGACGTGTTGCCAAAAATACTCGAACGAAATAACGTCGAAACAGAAGAAGAGAATTCATTTATGTTGAAACTTTATGGTTTTATGCATGAAACAAATAATTATTCGCCACTGTATTTCTATGATGGAAATTGTTCTTTTCGTTGTAACGAAATAATGGAAAAATGTTTCTTCTGTCTGTGCGCTTCAGTAGAAGCAAAACGGGTTACCCAAGGCTACGAACAATGGTTTCTATTTTTTGACAATGATCCTACGTCTATTTGCGAAACGCTGCCTATCCCTCTCTTGCATTGCACGTTTTTCTCCACCACGTTTTCTCTGTCGGGGTGGTTTCGTACTGTTAGATAGAGAGTTCGTGACCCACGGCGTGCCAGGCACGAGCACAGCCATCGCGAACACGCGGCATCAGCCTGCTGTCTTATGTATTGCGTCCTGTCCCAACCAAATGGTGCCCTAGAATTTTGTTAGAACGTTCACGGAAGCCTTGAACACATCGCGTTTGTTTTAGATATATTCAGTTCACCAGATATGAAAATTGATCTGTCCCGGAATTTAATATAAGGCAAATACTAATAACCACTAATAAATTGCACGCGAGAACTTCCTTCAAACTACTTCCTTGCCAACGTCGCAGTACAATCTCCGACGCATACTTAATTAATTCGAGGCAATTACGTTTACGTCTCCACATACTGCATTCCGTCTTTCATGAATCCTTACGGGATAGTACGCGCAATATCGGCATCACGTGATGTCCAGAAGTTCTGCAGATCGTTTGATTTCGTGCGCCGCCCGGTAACAGCCCTCACTTTTCCTCGTATGGCTGCAGAATATTCAAAGAGCTGGACGAATTCGCGTGTCTTTCGATGCTCGTCCGCGTGCATACACGCCATGCCAGGTTGCGTGCACCGGAAGATTTACGTTATCGGATATCGTTTTCCGATTGGCTTTCGGCTTAACTTTCCGACGAAAAGTAATGAAAGTTTGTCAGTTGGAGGCATCGTCATTCGAATGTTCCCCGTAACTCAACTGCTTCGTCCCCGCAGCACGATCTCCAGAAAATTTCCAGCCATTCACTAGTTTTCCCTATAGGTACTTTTTGTTTTTGTATCCCTTGTTACTGCCAATAAAAAGGATCAAATAAACGAGGCACTCGGTAGCAGGAAATGAAGAGAAATAACATAAATCGTAATAGTGATCGGATTCAATTAGACTTTGTATCGACGGATTTATATTTCCTCCGCAATTGGTGCAAAATAATAATAATAACAATCTATTGGATAGCTGGTGCGATCGTGAAAGGATCGCGGGGAAAGTGGACTCTATTTCATCAACACCTGTATCGCTATACCGGTGGGCGTATTAGCGACATTTCGAGATCCAATTACGAACGTGACGATAGGTACGTGCAGGTAAATTCTCTTTTTAATATCGTTGCCCCCTCCCCCCAAACAGCCGATATAAAGTATACAGTGGCGATTTCCCGTTGATTTTTATTACAACAGCTCGCAGCACGTACACGTGGATTCGCAAATGTGTATCCACATTGAAAATGAAATGGGGGACGAAAATTAAGTTGGTCGCGTTCGAATGCAATAATGCCAGTTTCTAATTACCACGGTTGTCATCGTTGTTTTTCCGTGCGCGATGGGATGAGAAATTTGCAGTCTCTAATTAATTCATTGTAACTATTTCACCATGGGTTCGCCGGATGAGATTAATCATTATCATCGAAATGGTTTCGCAAAGTGGACCGACCGAGCAGCGCGCTTCGTCTGTTCGCAAACTACGCCGAACAGTTTAACCGATGCATATTAAGACGCTAACTTTACCGCCAAAGTGCTCGTAAAGTGGTACCGTAGTATACGCTGCGTGTGGATTGAAACGACCTTGATCGCTTGCGCGTGAAAAATCATTTGGTTACCTGGATAGTGCTCGAAAGTAGCTTGAGTGATACAATTCGGCCAGGTAACCGCGGCTAGGTACCTACTTTCTATAATTTACCTAACAGGACGATGTGAAGTGTGAAATGATAAAATTTTTTGTAAAATGAACGTAACGAAGTAATCGGGGTATTATTTGACGAATATAATTAATCAATAAAACCGATTCTCTGTTTCAATTCATTTGAGTATAAATTCTTAATATATTCAGATCTAATGATAACTGATCGTTACATCAATCATTATATTTTCGCGCTCTATCTTGGGGGCAGAGTTTCTAAACCAGTAAACCCTGAAAAGAATTTCATTCCATTCCACCCGAGTGGTTTCAGAAATATTTCACACGTCTCGCCCTTCCTTTCTTTCGCTCCTTTTCAAAACATACGCCCCACCCGCCTCACCCTCTGTACCACGCACGTTTAAAAAAAATGAGTCTCCGACCTGCCGAACAAGTTCGTTCGTTAAATTTAATGGCGTCACTCATTCGAAGCCAGATGCGACCAGGTGATTATCCGTCCACGACATCGACGTCCCGTTCCAACGATTCTTTCGACGTGTACAACTTGATCGGAAAGAATCTGATTCTCAACCCTTATAAGATCGTCTTACAAGCGGATATGCCCAGCATCGAAGCGGACAGGAAGTCGGATCTGGTTAGAGTGTCGTCGACGACAACGATTCGACGGCAAAGTCGTCATTGTCGTGGTTGTAGCCGTGGTGATTTGACTGTGGGGTGGGTCGAACAAGGGTAAGAAGGGGGTTGGCCAACAGTTAGGCGGCTGCAGTCTGTAGCCTTCAGGGGCTTCTTAATGCCATTACTTCTGGTTTCGTCCGTTGAGACCATTCCACGAGCTCTCGACGAGCAGAAGCTTTCGATCAGCCTGCTGCATTCTCCTTCTTGCTTCGACGCGTTAACCAGGGGAACACACTGCCGATAAACCAGTTACGTGGCACTGGGAACTCGTGTCTTCGGTTCTGGGACTCGATTAGAACTTTACTCCCAACGCTAACGAGAGATTTCGGTAAATATCAATCAGTTGGCGAGTTTTTCCTCGGGAGAAGTTATAAAGTCTGTTAGAGTTACGGAATTTTAGTAATCTTTGGGCGGAGAGGAAGTTTTTCGGCGCAAGGTCCCTTGCACAATTTTTTCTTCACTCCAACGTGAGCGTTGCGAAATTATGCTATCACGGCGAAAAAAGGCATAGAGGATCCGAATCTATTTAAATCACTATTGGCCGTAGAACATAAATTTCCCGATAAACGTCAGACACTTTACGCATCGTGAATTTATCCGTGTATTGTCTGCATTTTGGCTTGGTGATTTGTTGCCGGGAAATACCGCCGATTCCTACTCTATTACCATTATTATTATTATTTGCTAATAACTAAACATTTATATCAATTACCGGGCCGCGCAGAATTGATCATTCATTGCGTTCGGTGAACCGTGCATTGTCATTGCGTTTCGAAACGATCTGCTGCGAAATTTACCGCTGCTCATAATGCATTCATTCCCAAATATTGTAAAGAAACGGCCGTTTAAATTCAAAACCAAATATAGGCATTCGGATGGCAATGATTCGACTGTGCGAACGGTGATTATTGAAATGGCGATTGTTCAAAAGCGATTGGAGATCGTTGCGATGAGGGTACATGAAGAATGTACGAGCATGAAGAATTAATGCCACCAGGTTGCATATCCAGGTACACAGGTCCCGTTGTGTACAAATATGTGTATCTTTTCGGTGCTGTAATAATTTTGCAATCATCTTTATTAACCTATTAAAGACCAACGTTGCGCTAATGTAACATCTCGTTTAAGACTTTGTGCCATCGAATTATGTTTCCTAATATTGCACTTGTGAAGGGAACTTAGAAAAGTTTGTTTAATACTTCTTCTTTTACTCTTTCTTCTTCCTGTGCTTTGATAAACGATTCTCTACTTAAGTCACGGAAATTTCTTTCTGCCTGCGTTTTATATAGCAAGCCTCTCGTAACGGAGCTTTTATCATAATACATCTTCTTAAACCTTGTTACAGTAATATTATGGGATGGTTTGTTCGGCGTACATCAACCTCGCTTCCTAGTCCAGCAACAGGATAATCATCTGCTTGGCGTGCCGGGTTGCAGAAAACACCTTTCCCGTTCTCGTTCCACTGGATTCGACGCATGAAGTATTCAGCATGCGACTGTGCCACATGTCGAAGCGGAGCATCGCCTAAGTAAAGAGCATTACATACGCCCGTAGAGCGATCCATTTTTCGCCGACCATCTTCCGCTCCCGTCTTCTCCCTTCATTTCATCCCCATCGGCCCCAGCACGGGATTTGTGCACACGTTTTTGACTCGTCGCGCTAATACTGCCTCTAACTTCAGGGAATCGCCCTCAAATCGAGTACCTAAAGTCATGACCGATCGATAATTCGTGGTGCGCACACCTGCACGTTTATTCTCTACGCCTACGCGCAGTGTGGAGCTTATGTGTACACGCGGGCATTCGTGTACACGCGTCGTGACTTTGCATCGAATGCCGAGCTTCAGCTTCCAACCAGCCGGAAATCAAGCCGCGCTAATAATGACATCGATAGCACTGGTCTCGTCGTGGATGCCCGCGTTTGTGTGCGTTGTGGCTGGTCGGAGCGTGTATCGCGTGGATCAGGTGCGTTTAGAACGACGCGTTTATTTGCCAGCCGGCACACTGTCGACGAACGCAAATTGGGATTCACCAGTGCGCACCGTGGCCAGTACGTAAGAATCACCTTTAACGAGTTCATTACGCGAGCCACCCATGGCGCAGCCTTTTTCCCTTCGTCGATTTGTTTCCCGAACAAGCGATCGACGTTTACCTTGCATTCGCGTTATCGAACGCCGTATCTGGCAGCTATCTGTGAGGTAGTGTTGGAGAAGGTACCGAAGGACAATGTTCGTGTACGTTTTGATGTCGCGACGTAGGTATGTGTTATGAATCGAGAAGTGTTGCCAAGTTACAGCATTACTATTAATTTAAACATTTATTTGCATTTCCACATAATTATTAATTTGACGTGAATAATTCGCTGATTGTGAGATACTTTTAAACACGAAGTCAGACGAATTTACTATTCAACTTAATATTTGATTTGATAGGTACGGTTGGTTGTTTTGGAATAACATGAATATTTCAGAAGATCTTTTTTTTTATAGATTACCATCGACGAAAAACTATTCCAATGCACGGGATATTAATCGGTCGAATGTTCTGGTTCGTCGCCGAAATTATTATAGAAAAACTGAAAAATTGCAAGGATTTCTAAAGAGTTGTATAATTCACTGTACGTTAGTATTGGCAGTCCAGCTTTTTCCTTTTTATGCTTCAAGCATAATAAAGTGATCACTCGTATAATAGACTTTGTCGCTAGCATCTTCTGTCGGTGCCGCTGGTAATCTAATAAAAACTACCTCGGCTTAAATAGAAAAACTTGTAGCACAGGAATGTTTACTGTCGATGTCAAAGACTCGCGACAGAGCCGTGATTTGCAATTTTCCATTTTTCTACACGACGAGCAAGAGGATCGTGATTTAAACTCCCTATGAAAGTGATCGCTTCGCGATCGATAAACAAGGCTTCGTTGGTACTGAAGCGTCGGACCGTATCAGCGCACGCGGATAATAGTTAAATATTAAGATAAAAGGAAAAGTTTTTGGACGATGACGCAGCAACGCTGTAGGAAATATCGCTGCGAGGGATTAATTTTTACTGCGCCCGTAAAATTCCTGGATGATAAGGGAAGAGCAAAAGTATGGTGATTTATGTATGATACTCCTGGTGTCAGCCTCCCTAATACTTTTCAAACCGAATTTCCAAGGAGCATGGGACTTGAGAATTTATCGCCGACGGCACTTGCAACGCGCAGCGTAGGCGTGAAATTTTTAGAAGTAATCAGACCAAGCACCGAGCCTGCTGAATAAACGCGAATCATCTGAACTTTTGCTGAGGGAATAATTAACGAACAAACGGAGATCATTTTAAGAACATTCTTGCACGCTGAATTAAAGAAAACGGCCATCGTGAAGAATGTGAGACATTTTGATTTTTCAAATAAAAGCAATTCTATCATAAAATATATTAAATAAATAATTCGTCGGATTCATATTTTACTTTATCCCAAACTTGGAAGCACTAGCAGACGGATGAATGCAATTGGAGTAAATTTGCTAAAGAAGTGTTCCCCATTCCCTATGAAACATTCTATCTTCGTATAATTTTATATACACCTGCAAGGAGATAACACGAATGAATTAATTGCAATAAAATATCCCGATCAAGCAGTTGAGGAGCTAAATCAAATACAACACCGTACACTGAATTTTCATCGACCAAGACAGAGGTAACGTCAGAGATCGTCATGGCGATAGATTAACTCGACGTATAAGCTATCGACAAGCGGCGGCCACGAATTCAAGAACGTACCATTGGGGAACAGTCGAGTATAAGTGGACTCGAGGGGGAATACTACGAACGGGAATTCGGTCTGGCTCTGCACCTCATAAATTTCAGTTATTCTCTCGGCCCTCCCCTTTCCTTTCTCTCTTTCCGTTTTGACTTCGTCGTGGCGCCCTTAAGGATTCTCCAGGAAGTGAGTTATCGCCTCCGCTACGAGGCTCTTCTTCTCCTTGCCTCACGAGTCCGTGAGCGTTTCCACGAGAAAAATATTAGCAATGATACGGCTGATATTTTACCTCGTGGATTTCCAGACCAAGACGTCCTCGTATTATCGGCTCGTGAACGTCGTTTCCGCGGAAGACGAATATTACACGCGGCGAGCCAGTAACAAGGATAAATGAAATCGCCTCGAGGTTTCGTATCAATTCTGTCTGGCGTGAAAATCCTTGGATATTGTAAAGAGAAATGAGAGTGGCATTTAAGTAAAATTCGTTTGCAAATAATTACATCGCCTCTGTTTTAATTGCACGCTTTATAGACGTCACTACTATGCAAATACTCGTTACGGGTATATGTATACGTAGTTTGTATACAACTACTTCTAAGCTGAATTGTTTAGGCGCACATAAATCTTCAAACGACCGCATTACAGTAACAGAAATTTAATATGCATTTCCTTAGGATGGTGTCCCAATCTATCTAACGTAATTTATGATATAAAAGCGTGAAATAGCCAGTTTTCGTCAGTTTTAGACAGTTTATAATTATTAATTGTCTTCGTTACTGTCTTCGTTACTCGTTTATCAAAAGCAGCTTGTGTGCATCCGTCCTCACATCATTATCGCGAAACGTCTAAGGAAGATGAATAAGCCAGCGCTCCGCATATATCGAACGCGCAGTTTCATTCTGAAATATGTCGCAGATGTCACATGTTCGACGGGTCGGGTGATTCCAAGCGAAGCGCACATTTAAATATGAAAGAGGGTTTCTTGAAAATTTACAATCCATTCGTGAAACCGTGACGTCGGGAACGAAACGTTCCATGAGATATTGGTCAATGGAAATCGCGAGCATGGTAAAAATACAATATATCTCGAGAGAAGGGCAACTCGCTCGAAATAGTCCTGCCTTTAATTAAAATTAAACCGTAATCCTAGACGTAAGGATATTCATCAATTTCCAATCACCGGTATCTGTTTTTCCAATTTATTTACCCAATGTCCCAAAATCGGAACCATCGAAGCGTTAATTTTTCACAAGTGCCAGGCACATCAGAAGTATACCGTGCTGCATTAAACAAAAAGCTGAGCAACGCCTCTAATGCTTGATCCAGGGAAACAAATATTCCACAATAATATTAGGCACCCCCGAGGAAACATAGAGGGGGGCTACTCTGGAAGGGTGAATGGCGTCGAAACGAAACCGAAGTTTCGTCGAGTGGCGAGGCGAACAAACGGCTGGGAAAGTATTACGAGGTTAGAAGCGTAAGAAGGCACTTGGCTTCGGTGAAGTTACCTCGATGTGGAACGAGCCGTTCTGTTCGCCGATTGGAAGACAAACAGAACCAGCATCGACGAAGTAAGAAAAGGCTTAGGAAGCGCGAAGTTAGGCTTGCTCGCGCGACCCAAAGGCCGGTCGTCCACACTGCAAACTTTCGCAATCTTTTTAATTGTATTGCCAACGAGGGCCAGCGAGGTGAGAGAAAAGTTCTTTCGCGCCTGGCTGTTCGATCAGAAGGGATCTCCGGTATATTTCCCTCCCTTCTTCCCCCCCTCTCAACTCGAGTATACACTTCCCTTCGGTCTACCATATATATATCCACCCTAACCAACCCTGTCCTCGTTACGTCTTTCTTCTTATTCAATTAGATTGAAGTGAAAGCAAAACGGGACTCAAGCGAGAAAAATGTCCTGATAATTATCCCGAGTACACGGTGTATAGAGGGATTCGATTCAGCCGATAATAAAATTCATTGAGAATTCATGAAACTTTGTGAAACGGACGGCTCGTAGACGCGTGTATAGAGCTCCTCGTTTCGTTGTTCCCGTTTCTAGAGGGCGGCCTAGCTCCCGGCCAGTCCTCGACTGCTTTATGAAGATTTCTTATATTACTGGATGAGCTTCGTTAACGCCGAGTACGGGAGCACAGAACGTGTCGCCGCGCTACTTACTCTTGTCGCTCAGCACAAGGACGACGTAGATAAGGGAGAAACCGAGTGGAGAATCCAATCTCTCGGGATGCTGCCGCTGTTTCGTAGGATGGGTACTTCGAGGGTAGTCATCGGTGTGTCTCTTTTGTCAAGATGGCGTCCAACACGGATCTTATTCAACGGCTTCATTTCGCGTCGTATTTCCTGCGGTGGCTTATCTTTCGCGTTTTGGTACACTTCCGGTTAACGAGCATCGAAATTGGTTTAGATGCTCCCATTCCTACCCTCCCTCTTCTGCTTTCACGTAGAGAAAAGACTCGCGATGATCCTTTGTAACTGAGGGGCTGGACGCCCAACGCTGTTGTTGTCGTCGGAGGTTCAAGATCTCTCTTTAAATTGGATGTTGATACATTGAATGAATCTCGCGGCGGAGTTTACTGCTTCCCGTGGATCCAGGCATTCGAGTAAAATTAAAAAAATTCCCAAAGCGAGATCCTGGTTTCGTTTAAAGTTCTAACGAGTGTGTCGAGGAGCCCCGAGAGTGTCTGAATTCAGGATTTAATTGGTTCCGAATTTCTGCGAAAGTTCTCGCTGCGATGCCGCGCTGTAAAAGTCGTACAGCGAGCCGGGAATTTCCTCCGACATTCTTGACGACGGTCTTGCCCCCCGATTTCCGTGTACGTTGAATATTTCGTGCAATTGTGGCAATTGGAGATGGATTCTTGTAAATTTCAACGCTCAATCAGATCACAAATATTAATATTTATTTTTAAATATGTAATATTTCTTATAGTCAAATGGAAGTGTGCGTCAAGCAACGTCGGCCGACGATTCGCACGATAATACGACGTAGAAAGGGAAATATCTATCGCTGTGCGATGAGGAACATAAACCAACGTGCTTCCGATAAATTCAGTGTAGACGTACGAAAAACGAAATCCAAATCTTTTTGCACGGGTTACAACGCCTTTGGCAATACATCACGTGGCAATTATGGCGTCAGCCCTAGCGACATTTCGCCCCTTACGCGTTCGCTTTCCTGCGTCTCGATTCTCCCCCATGAAGCAGCCATCACCCCTGCTGCCAATTTCGTCGTCCAATTTATCCGCTCGTGAAAATCTCGTGCCGGCGGCTCGATTTCATAGGAAATTCCCGTTCGTCTGTGACGACGATAACGATAATACGCAGGTAATTTATTTCCAATACTTCTCATTGATTATTTCCATGCTCGATTACGCTGTTTAAGGTACGAGAAACACGATTTATTCACTGTGAACGATAAGTTTGATCGGAACGCTTCCCCCAGTTTGATACGTTCCCTATTATGCATTTGAAACGGACAGTGTTAGGTAGGATAAACATTCACCGCGTTTTCTTCATTCAATGATTGGCAAGAACACATACAGGAATTTGGAAAAATATATTTACGAATTGTTCATAAGTGGAATTATAAAATTCTAAAGGATGCACCGTTCGCAGTTCCAACGATTAGAAAGATAGAATGATACATATCAAAGATAGAATACATATCAGTTTGCCTATTATTTATATGAACTATTGGGTCAGATCAAAAGAATTTGCGTATTTGGTAAGAATAGTTTCCAGCGTTTGTTTTAAATGCTCGTATTTATGTAATTACAAAATATTGGGCCGGCGAATCGAATTGATAATCCCTACAACAATTAGTATTGCATAAAGTAAAGGCAACTACTTAACTACTATGGAGGCTTCAACCTTTACCCCGACATTTCGGCCACACTAGTCAAATGCCACGCTAATTCGTATTCGAACACTTCTAATAGTACAGCGGCAAAAGGGTTAAACGCTTAATTCCCTCCCCCTATTCCCGACTCATTTTCCTAAACCGAAAACAATTACCATGAAATTCCCCCCGGCGGGATTTCCATCCGTACGAATTCGACGGCGTTGCAGCATTTCCGTCGTGAAAGTTTCTCGCGTGGCGGGCGAGCACGCACGCCTCGAACGAGGATAATAAACACGAGCATCGGAACGAATCGACGATGTCGTCGTTAATTCAGTTTACACAACCGCGTTGCGGAGGCGAACGTGCCCCGGGGTCTTTCCGAAGCCCTGCAATCTCTGGAACTTTCGGTCGTGAGTTTCGTTCGTGAGAGGGTTGAGGGTGGCTCGCGACGACGCCGACGTCGACGCTCCAAGCATGAAGGGTGGCTGTGCGAAGGGCTGCAGGAGAGTAGGCCGCTTTCACCCTCCCTGCTCTAGCGGTAACAGCTATCCTAGCAACACCTGTATCTCGTCGACACCTGTAGCGCACCCCAGACGATCACTCTGTCTCTGTTCCCCCCCTCTTCGGTCGACGTGCTCTTCTCCGTCGCAGGGATTGAAACGAGAGCGGGTTACCGCGAAAGGGGAGAAGTGTGGCGTCGACGAAGGATGGAGGGAGAGGAACGCGACGGGGTACGCGCGGAGGGAAGAAAAGGGAATATAATAAATTGCGACCACGAGCAGAGAAACAACAGGATAATGGGAGAATCGAAGGATTATACGGTACACCGAGGGCGGCGCGAAAAGGCAATTCTTATGCCTTTTTCGATCTCATATTCTTTGTAGCCTCTCGTTGTACCTACAATCTCTTCCCCTTTTTCCTGTTTACGGTCGTTTCTCTATGGATTTCGTGCAAGTCGGAAACCGTGGAATTTAACGGAGTTTATGCGCGCTCGCAAAGGCTTATGCTGGCAAATTCGTTAATTAGTGGCTGAATGGAATTCGACGCGATGACGGTGTATCCTCGTGAGTTAATGGACAACGACGAATGAAAGGTTCGCGAAGAATTATTCGGAACAAATTAGCACGAGAAAACGACCTTCATCTTAGGAACACTTCAGATCTTACGTTGCCACACGGAAGTATATATTTGCAGATTACTATTCCTTTAATCTCGTCAGCAAGGAGAGAAAACGAAATATTTCATCCACTATTATAATCATCCACTATTTTCTAAAACGATCGGGGAACCTTGACAGGGGATTTGAGAAACCCTTACGCCCCTTCTGCTTCAAAATAAAATCCGTTACACCAGATTGCCTGTCCCGCGTCATTACCCTCGAACCAAAAATAAACGCAAGCGACACGGTGAAGCGAGTATAAAGTCTAATAGGTGTGAAAGGAAGCTGAAACGGTAGCCCGTGAATGAGAATAATCGACAAGATCGTCGCTCATAACAGCACACGTCGAAAACAGAGTAACAAATCACATAGTCTGATATACCGGTGATCATTGGCCGCGGCGAATAATAGACGGGCACGGCTGATGTCGAGTATCGATGTGCCGAACAATCGAAACGAATCGTGGCATGGACCGTGAAAGCGGACTTGACCATCCCCCTGTTGAACAGACCGGGGATTGCGACCTCCCTTCTGTGTCCGCCACCCACGTGGAACGGGATTCGATTACGAAACGTTATCCGCGTCTTTTTCTATCAGTTAGTAACTATCCCCAACGGCATCACTCACGCTCTCTCTTTCCCACACTCGTTCACTGTCACTCACGTTGGATTTTCTCTGCATGCTTTCTCGTTCCACCGCCTCACGATTTCTACGAATTAAAATTCACTCTGATTGCTTTTCGATTTACGTTCGGCTGTCTTACGTTTATAGTCGATTCACTCTCGTACTTTTTTCAACCCTTGCTTAATGGATGGCTGTTTTTGTCGGGATAGATGTATCTGTTATGAGAGAAAGTTTCAAGCCGGGCATTTTGCTGAATGAATAGTGAGTTTAATGATGTTTAATTTTACAAAGGAGAATGATATGCAAAATTTAACAATGTTTATGTTAGTTTGCTTATCGTCCTTATTTCGTTTAGTGTGTTTCGTGATATCGTTACCACTATTGTTGCTGTTAGTATTACAAACATTGCAATCACCGAAGCAATGTCTATTGTTTTGCGGACAGAAATATTAATACGGAAACAAAGCGGATGAAGCTTTTTGTTTGAAAAAGCAGCGCCGGCCTTTTTGCGGGCAACCTACTTTGTAACGACGATATGATTAAGTAACTCGATGCGTTAATAACTTCCATCCCTCTTAGTACTAAACCATTAACATCAAACCATTACTCACGAGAAGGCAGCCGTCAGGTTCGAACACAACGTATAACAAGTGCTTACCTGAAACAAAAAGAAACAGGAAATAGGTCAGTCACGATATAATCTACGATGATGTTGAAGAATTGTAATTACTTAATCGCGTCCTTTATACATATAATATCGCGCACGCATCTCGTTAATCACGGTGATCGTTAACTTTTAATGACTTTATATCACAACATGAAAGTGATTTCTGTAAACGCTTGTAGTTCCTCAAGGTGATTAAAAGCAATGAAGTTTTAATCACCCGGCCAATAACAAAATATACACCTTTGGAAACATTGTACGCGTTGCACCTCTTCCGTAAGCTTCTCCAGAACTGTCGTTCTAAACTTTTCCAAACTCGCATTTCATTACACGTTTAAACAACAGTTTTCCACCTGTTCCTATCATAAGCTCTACGCGTAGCGCTTTACGATTTCACTCACCATTACTTTCCCCGAATTCCCTAACGAATAATATCTCCGCCTCAATCGACGTACCGTTTTTCAAAATAGATACTTCTGAACCATAAACGCCATAAATGTTTTTCGCGCGGACATATCGATCCACGTTCGATTGGAGGGACTAGTACAATACGTTGCACTCGATACACACCAAAATATGCAGATGTTACGCAACTCTGGCACAGGTTATGTAGGGAATAACAGGCATAACCTTCGCCGCGCGATGAACGCAGAGTCTGGCGGGAGCGATTCCCCGCGAACCGGTTAGGTACGTGTCATTCGTTGCATGATTAATCGTTTAATTAGCGGCAGTGTTATGGCAGCATGGTTCTAGCCGGGCCCCATCTCCTTTCCCTCACCCCCTGCCGGTTGGCCTGCACGGCAGCTACCGTGTCATCCCCGAGCAACCCCTTATCCCACGTCGAATACACTGAACCCCTGGATTGCCTGGTTGGCTGGCCGGCCTGGCTGGCCTGGTCTGACCTGGCCTGGCCTGGCCTGGCTTCGAGATTCGAGCCAACTATTAATCGTGGCACGGCCGTAACCTCTTCCGATCGGAAGCTAGCAAGGTGCACGACCTGCAGACGTGACTATAGGCTTGAAAGAGAAGAGGCGTAACGAGAAAAACAGGCGTCAAGTTAAGAGACACCAGGGACCTATACATGCCTAACGCTAAGTTCGTGTTTAGAGTTTAGGCTTAATTAATTAGGATTTATGGTAATGCTGAGATAAAGGGTTTCCTTTGAGAGATTATCGCGATTGCCGCGGAGAGAGGTAAATGAGAATGTCACAGCCGGGCAATGAAGGCACGCGTAATCGCCAGGGCAAGACTTATGGGTGTAGTTGATGACGGCGATTACGCTTGTCTATGTAAGGGTTAAACGTCTGGCGATGAAGGGATATTCCTGGGGGGCTAGCAGAGGTCGTGGATTTTAGAGATTATTCGTAGCTGTCTCGGAATAGCATTTTATTAATTGCACGATAATTTGTTAGTGGTGCAGAAACTGTGCTTATTTTTGGCTGCCTGTAAATGCCAGTGCTTCAGATATTGGAAGGAAACACTGTAAGTACAGTAGTAGGAGTACGTGTATATGGATGTATTATATCTGCCTCTAGAAATTCTCGCACACTCGAGAACAATTTAATTGTTGGCAAATACGTTTTGCATCAATCACTTGAACGATCTACGTTCAGTTCTTAAATTTTAGGACACGCGAACGGAAAGGTCAGCAAATGGAGTATCGAATGAACGGAGAGGTATTTGCGTAGGCTTTCAGTGGAATCAATTAGAGTGACGTATTCGGGTGATCAAACGCTGGCTGTCGAAAAAGTTTCTCCCGTTTAACACTTGCTCTCGAATATCGAATTACGCGAAGTTCAACTTCCGCGCTGCTGGCGCATCGATGAAGCTAAACGGATCTCGTTTGCACGATGTCAATAGACGAGCGAGACCGAACGGCGACTAAATGCCTCGAATATTTTGCGCGGCCTCTCGTAATCAGTGAAAAAACAGGGCCGCCGGGATGTATGAAATAAAAGGCAGAGATCGAACGGGTTAGTTCGCGTTAATTTTGTTGTGCACTTGAACATGCTAAGGTATCTGAAATTCAAAATAATAGGGTGGGTAGATTCGTAGTGTTTGCACGATGGGATTTTCGGCAGGAAATAGAGAGTAGAATAGTTTGAACTATGCGTGCTTGTTCGCATTCCAGCCTTCGGAGCTTATCAAATTACTCGAGTGCGTTTATCTGCCCTTTGTTCTATTATTGGTTTCTGGTTTGTCAACGAGCGTTCGATCGAGTCTCGTGTTCATACCGCCCGCTTGATTTTGAGGTTTCATTCAGAATTACCCGCTACCCAACTAACATAAATCATTAAATTTCTTTCGAACACGTTTTGCGGTTGACAGATGTACAGAAAGATATGGAATACTCTTAAATCCAGAAAAATAGAAGTTACCAAGAAGTTGAGGAGAAAAAGGGAAGGAAGAAATCTATATATATAGTTCATTATTTAGATGATAAAATATAGATTCAATAACTGATGAGTAACAAACTTTGGTCAACTGATTTCTTAAACCACTAAAAGGAACTTTAGACTGCTACTGTAATTCGTGGTCTCAGATTATTGCCCCACATTTTGTTAAACGTTACACCCGTTCTATCGACCGGCGAATACGCCGTTTCGACTTCCGATACACGTCGATGCTTTAATTAATATGTATAAATCCAGCACGCGGTTGAACAGCTTTAGTCAAGCATTGGTTTTTATTTTTTATGGGTGTGCCGACAGAAGTACAGAGGATGGCGTTCGGGCGGTCAACTCGGCGTTATATCAATAACGGGGGTGAAATCGGCACCGTATCGTTTCGGTGGTGGTACGACCGAAAATATAGAGAAGGAAAAATACGAATTTAGTCTCGTTCGAAAGGATTTAACACTATGGAATTTTCGTAATTAATATTTTCATACCACGCGCTATGAAAAACGGCGCATGGATCAAACAAAGGAAAAATGCGATACAGGGGATGAGGACTGCCATTGCGATTTAATATTGTTCATATTACTACTGGTAGATTGTTATTTCTTTACGCAGAATTGATTAAATAAATTTGAAAATTATTTACATACTGTGGAAAGAAAAAAAAAACGAAATTCAGTTGATTTTCAAGTTTTTTCGTCGTTTAGGGTTGCCAGATACAGACATTAGAAGGAAGAAAACTATCGAAAACGTTAGGAAAGAGTGGAAAGTTCTCTGTGGCAGGAATGACGATCGTTTAAACGTAGAAAGGGGAGACGATAGCTAGCTCGAAGCACTTGGAAAATGCGTGAGCCATTTTTCCGTCATGACGACACTGGTCCACCGATAATAACGAGAACGGGGGATGTGACACAATGGTGATTACGATCAGCGGCCACATTGTACGTCGGTATTCTACCTCCGCGAAATAGTTCCATTTTCGTCGTTGCCCGGTTACGCGAGCCATCCTTTTTAACTCTCCGTCCTTTCGAGTAATCTTCCTGCTTCTTTTCCCCCATGAAAGCACTGACCATTCACGCATCCAACCTTCGTTTTTCGATAAATCAGGAACCATCGCGACGAAAGAAAAAAAGATCAGTTATTTAGCATTTCACCTCAAATGTTACACTATTTGTGAAGTCAGATTTAATGGTAGAGAATTGTAAAAATTATCGAAGTCCTCTCCCTTAGTAAATACTGCAATAAATATGGCACTTAACATTTAGTGATATCATATCCAAGACTTAATATCAGTTTACAAAATTTTCACCCGCAATTTCTCCGCGATCGATTACATGGAATATTTCATTTAATCGCGAGTAGCCACTCGCAACATATTTTCCTAGTCGACAAGGAATTCCCACCACTTCCAATCTAACCCCATGCACCTCGTACAAGAAACACGAACTATGTATATACTAGAGCAAAGCGAAGCACCACGGTAAAGGAAAAGTTGGCAGACGGAAAAACTGGAGGGTATGACGGAACAGTCCGTCCATGGGGGATGCTCTAACCGATAAAATCAACGTCCACCGTCGCATGTATTGAAACGAGACAAAAGGGCCTTACGGCTATACACTCGTGGCGGCGTTTTATTTGCACGTGCATACATAAATATGCACCTGGCCGTGTTGCCTTCAATTTATGTCAGCGGTACAGGCCGAACTAATTTCGGTAACAACCGCACGGGGTCAGATCGAATGAGAGCCGGTCGCCCCCCCGGGGATTCGTCGACAGTGTCCTACTGCCGCAACCGGAAGCGTTGCCAACGCTACTCATCCCCAGTGTTCCGTCGATTTTTATCACCCGTTTTCTCTCTGTTCTTCCAGCAACCGCATCGCCCCCTTCGTTTCTTCCTTCCCTGCCCTGCCTTTTTTTTACCTTTTTTCTATTTCCCGCTTCGTATCGACTAATCGGGAAAACGCGCATAGACCAAAACATCGTCCAATTTTCATATTTTATTGCGCCTCACCGGTGGCTACGGCCACCTTTAACTGTTGCAACGCACGTGGGGAATATTACCGTCGCGTCGATGGCTCGACGCTTCGACGGCGGTTGAATTTAAAAACTTCGTTCGTTCGCTGAATTGACGTTTCCTGTATGGCACGGGCATTAAAAAGCGCAATTACCGGGGAGTGAAACGTGACAGTGCACGAAAACTTTGCTCGCATCTGCGTATCCCGCGAACAATGGCGTGCTTGATTATATTATATCGATTTTGGAGTCGACTGGCAATTTACAAAATTCACGGGATGCGTCCTATTTTTGTAGAAAATCGTCGCGAATAAAATCGACGCATCCTTTATCATCGCGTCGCAATAAATTATGTATTTCTTTCGAAGTAGTTAGGCGTTCGGAATTTCTTCCGAATAGTAAATACGCTCATCGTGACGATATCATTAATTTCCCAGGGAGATTCCTTGAGAATTGAAGCTGACCGCGGAAGAATATTTAACTTTCCTCCACGTTTGATCGATCGCCGATATAAAATCTCTTTTTCCTCGTGCCATAAAAGTTACCATCTTCCATCGCGATCCGTACGAAACAGCTGAACAAACCTCGCGCTCATTAGCATTTTAACTAAACGACCGAGCACCTCGAGCGTTGTTCATAAAAACAATCTTATCGCGGGCCATTTGCGGGGCTATACGCGGTATCTAACGCCGACTAAGCGCGTTTGTTCTCTGTTCCCTATCTAGTGTAACCGTCCCTTTAAAACTTTATTACGAAAACGCTTAAAATCTCGCGTTTACGCTCCGAGCAAAAATTCGAATGTCATTCGACTCTGTTTGTCCGACGAGCAACTGTTTTCTCCTTTCTTCTTCTTTCTTACGCGGACGACGTCGACAGAATCCGTGGATTCTGGAAGAGCGTAGTCTATGCTCGTAATTACAGGGGGGTCGGTTTGGCAAGCTATTTCGATAAGCTATTTCGGCCGGTTAAGGCGGTCCAATTTTAAGTTTGCACGGAATGTGAAATGCAGCAGCTGGCGCGAGAAACGCGCACTCAGCGCGAGCCAAGTGCCACTGGCACTGATTCTCTGCCTTCGTACTTTGAAACTTGATAAACTCGCGGCTCGATTATTGCGGTCATGTTTCTGATGAAGATCGATGCGCCCGGCCGAAATGCTGCTCCGTTGCACAATCCCTGGGATTAACCGGGATTTCCTTCGTTAAAGTCAAACAATGAATCCGCTGCGTCTGTTAGCCGTGAAATTAACGCGGCGAAGGATGTCTTTTGTTCGGAACGGATGTTTCTTCGAATGGCGTCTAACGGGGTAAATATTTGGAAAGAAAATGGAATATTTTCATTGCTCGAATGAAGACGGATTACGCTGCGCCGCCGATTATTTGAAATCTGGTGAATAGAAAGCTTTCGGTATAAACTGACATAAATGATGGAGACGTATCTGGTATGTTAGAGTCGTGAGATTAATTTCGACATTGCTGGAAAGCAAAATGATTTGCCTGCAATTTGTAGTTTAGTTGTCTAAGACTAGCTTGTCGCTGTAATTTCGCGAAAATTCGCACACAGATATTTGCGAATATAATATTCTGTGGTGCTAATCCGTGTCCCCGTAACAGGCGACACTGGTTTAGTAATTATTTTGTCTGTCCGGACGGCTTTGAAAAATTTTGATTAAATTCTGAGGCGTGCCCGGCGCGTGTAATTACAATGTTTTCCGGATGCAATTATTGGATATTTTCGTTCACAGTGATATCGACCTCTTGGGAAGTGCATATTGCTTGAAATTTAATTATAACGCTCTGGAGTTACCGCGAGTTATCGCAGTGAAAAACCATGCTTAATAAAAACACATGAATATACAAGAGCTTTTATTACGACGCTAATGCATAGAAGGAGCGGGGATTAAGTCAGAAAAAGGTGGAGAAATCAGGTGAAATTCGCTCTTTCTTTCGGCTCGCATTCAAAGAGAAAACATTGAAAAGTAATCGCGAATAAATTCACCGGTTAAATTAAAAGTTATACTAATATTCATAATAATTTTCCTACTGAGTTTTACTTGTGTACAATGAAGAATACAATGATTTGTAAGAACTGACAACGGATGCTATGTCATTTATTTTTAATATTAACTAAGGTAGAATTTTTAAATAAAATACTCGGTAGAAACATCTGGTTACAAGTATAGAAAATGATTAGTCGAACGAATTTCTCTTTCGTAATGCAGCAGGTATCGTTATTGGAATAAAATTCGGAATCGATTGCATAAAATCGTGTTTAATGAAGTTTATACGCTGTAATAAGTGGTTTAACGTTCGACGCGCGGAGGTTTGCGATAACAAGGAGTAATTTCGTTTGCGTGTAGCGACTCGAAAAATTTAATGTATTGATTTGCTCGGGGAAATAAATTAATTGCGCATTCCCTCTTTCCACTCTTCTGTTCTGTCTCAGAGCAAGGTTGAAATTGCTGGTTCATGGATTTAATGGAGAAACGAAAAAAAGCTACGGGTGAAAATGACGATAATAAAAGTAACTTCGTTAAAACTAATTTAAGTGGAAAGTTCGGAACAGTACGGGTCCTTCCGTTGTTTTTCTTTTGTTTCCCCTTTTTCGGAAAATTCGCCGTTAAGATCGAACTTTATCGCGGAAAGAAAATGTGGTTAAGACTCCAATTTTAATTTCTCAGGGCTTTACTTTGTGAACCAATAAAGCTAAAGTTATAGATTAATAATGAAGAAACTTTACCGTCGTCGTCGTCCTTTTCTTCTTCATTTACTTCTTCTGTGCAATCTAACATTGTCAATTATCGGACAAGAATGAATTACCGTTATTTTTCACTCCGTTCGAGAACTTCCCCGCGTGACTTTAACGAGCAGACTTTCACCTAACGAGTCCCTGAAGATTTAATAAAGAACAAAATCTACCTACCAATTCAAATTCGATACAAGTCCAATGACCTGTAAAAAATTCCACCATTTCCTCCCGCAGATTTATATCCAATATCTGTCAAATCCCCAGAGCATCCTCGAGTACGAAATTTTCTATTTTTCCCCACATTTTAATATCCCCCAACAAGATACATTTATTCTATCGCAAAATAAAACGTCCTCAGCAATTCCAACAAATATTCATCCAAACCATAGAAAACCTGCAAACGCATTACCTTCGACGAAAGTTGCTCTATGAATCGCAGTCTCAATGTTACGTATATCAACGACTGGTTAGGCACCAATTTCCCATAACACAAGCCCTTTTAGTGGCAACCTTCATCGACGACCAGCTATTTGGCTAAACCGACCTCGGCGTGTAGTTTCCACGCGTCGAGGTATTTTTACCCAGTTCGAGGGAGCGACACGTGGGACGGTATTCGATGGGTATCACGGAGCCACAAAGTGTCCTAAAATACCACGGGCATGGGGGTAGAGGTGGCAGAGGGTAGGTCGGGTAGGGGCAGAGAATTAATAGCCAACGACACAAATTGGACGGGGGGCCTGCAGCGTCGCGGAACGACTACGTGATTACGGGTTAATCAGAATTAATTAAGTACCATGGCATGCGCGTCACTACTTCGTTACTGTGACGCGTCAAGTGGCACACCCCGCGCACCCCATGTCTCCCTCAGTCGGCTTAGTGTGTGATCCTAATGAATGATATGCGCGTGCATGCTTCCGTTGCACAGCTTCCGAGGGTTTAGCCATGAATAAGTCTCGGGGTCTTTCGATAGAGAAAGAGATAGAGGGAGATATAGTGATAGCGAGAGGGGTGGGCGGGGGAAAGGTGAAATAAATGAGCCGGAAGGGATAACCAAGGGAACCTCGAACCGACTTGGGAACAAAGCGATTTCGTAACATTCGACGACTGCTCTGTCATGACAGCTAATCGAATCGAGTTTAATGTGTAACGCTTGAGGCGGATCGATGTAGTTGGGGGTCGTTTCACTGTCATGACTTGGATCTTTTATCTAGGTGGTAGGTTTAAATATATTCTAAACGCAAGTGCATATAATCGAGACGGTAGCTATGTAGGATTGCGTTAAATTGCCGTACCGCCATACGCGCCAAACGTCGCGAAATAAAAATGCAACTGTAACTATTGACCAGCAATAATATTATACAATTTACGTTCTTACTTATTAGTCATTTAAATACGTCAATTTACTTGCCGTTCTTAAAGTATACCATTTTATTACAACCATTGTGGGTTAATATTCTACGTGGACATCTTTAAACACCAGTCCTTATCACTTACACCGTTGGCATTTATTTGTAATATTTATCGCCGCTGAAACGAGAAATACGGCGACGCCGACGGGGACATCGTATTAAAACGGGGAAACGAGTTTCGAGCCGTTTAGAAGCTGCTACGTGTAAATTCTCGCCATCGCATGAAATTCCCAGATATTACTGTCCGCGAAACAAGACGCGACGCACAAAGTGCTTCGCGACGCATTCTTAACACACGATCCGCCGCAATTCTCGCTGCGAACGCTCGGGCTTACAAAGTTGCATCGCGTCTCCTACAACACGACCCGCATCTCCATGCAACCCGTCGCACGCGTGCATGCCGCGGGCATAATTCCTTTTCAGAGGACGCCTTTCGACCCGTTCCTTGCCTTATAGATGTTAATCGTGCCACTGCACGTAATCAACGCAACGAGCAAACAGTTCGCGACGCGAGTCGCCGAACTGATTAGACCGGTTCGTTGTCTAACTCCTACTTAGTTTGCGGCCTCGAGTTTTCTCAATTAATCCACCTCCTTTTGTTGATTCGCGAGGTTAGAGGAAATGGTGTTGTAGGTGGAACTTGGAGTACGATAGAGAAATTCTCCTCTGTGAGGCGCGCCATAATTTTGAAAAAGGACTATTTATATAATAATTATAAATCCGCGAATATTGGGAGAATGGTTATGAAATTGAGATAAAGAAAATCGTTGCGGCGATATACGTTTGAAATTACTTGAGAAGACAAATTATAATTTATGCACTTTTTAACTGACGTTTTCACTTCAATGTTACAGTTTGCCACTTGGTTTGTATTAAATTATTGTTATTTCAAATTTATTATTATAGTTGGGTTTAAATTAAAATTGATGGATTCTTCAACAGAAATTTGTATATCAATATTACGGCTTGAGTCTCGACGGAAATGATTCGAGGAAAGCAATACGAAATTTGGTCGGCAAGTTTGATTTGCCGTTTCCGTCGCGAACAGCATAAACAGACACAAGTAACGAATGCTCGTTTCTGGAAACTCTTCATTACACGACGCCAAAATTGACTTCGCCGTTTCCACTCGAGAAAGTCCTCGAGTACGAATAGCACGATGCGCGTGCACATCGCCGCGTGCACCCCCCAGAACCCGGGATTTCGACGAAGACCGGGATTATGGGATTCGTATCGAGTCTTCCGGAGTCAAGAGCTTTCTCGTACTTGAAACTACGTTCAGTTTCCGGTCGAGCCAGCCGCGAAAGCGAGACGTATACTAGCCGAGCCACGATTACAATAAGGAGATACCCGATTCGTGCTACGGGAAGACTGCCTGTTAGGCTATGCGAGTTTGAAAGACGATTTTATCCAGTACTTGTGTTTACTGCGGCCGCCTTGTCTTGAAATTACCTGTATATAATGTAAACTCGAATTTAGGCTACGTTTTCTTTAGGAGTAACGGGGCGTCGATGGAGTTCAATTTATGTTGCGTACTATTCTACAGGAGTAATAAAAAAAATTGATAATTATCAACTTTTAATGAATACAGGAAGGGAGCGAGTACGTGGATCCTGTAATTGATATTTAATCTGATACTTGTCCTAATCTTTCGCTCCATGTCCATAAATAAATTTGAAAGGTAATTCTATATTGTCGACCACACTCCATCAGTGACGCAGAAATCTGAACTGGGCAGAGCAAGACGACGGGGTGCGTCAAGGCGCAAGGAATGTTAAAAAGAAGCATAATCCGGAGTCGCTCATTGGCCCGGGGCCAACTTGAACACGTACAGGCCGAATCGGGGATGTCGTGGCGTGGACGAGTACCAAGCGAGCCACCTCGATGATGCCTAACAATGCCGTCAAAAGGTGTCTAATTAAATAAGACGTCCGGAAATACGTGGATCTCGCGAGCTAACAAGCCGTCCCTCTAAGTGCGCGCCATCGTTGAATTTGTTGGCGTTGTTGCTGTTGTTGCCGGGTCAACCAAGAAGAAGCACCCAGAAGGGCTATCCACATGGAAGTCAGGAGCTTCGTATAATTGTAGTGGCGCGCTTACAACGAGTGGATCTTCGCGGCGACCGCGACGGGGACAGTGTGCTTGGTTTCATTTTATTTTCGTCTCTTTTCTCGTGCTTCGCGTATCGGAAGCGTTGGAATATTTTCAGGAAAATGAGAATATCGACTTTCCTGTCGTTCTAATGCTGACTATCCCACGGAAAGTTTCAGATACATTTCCGGATTACATGAATTTCAGTTGCAAAATTGGCTGACTATTTCCGTACAATTGACCTAGAACAAAATGGACCTCCTGTGTTGTACAAATCGATTTCCACATCTATATTAATTCGTCAGAGAAACATATATATGTACGTAGTATATACATACGTGTGATAGAACTGAGAATTATTTCAGCTATTCGAGCATTTCGAAGGCAGTAAGGGTAAATGGCACAGGATAAATGAACAGGATCTGACAAACAAGTACTCACCATCGCAGATATTTCAAGATACCCCAAGAACAGAATGCAATGAATGGAATTTCATTTAACGAGCGAGAACGGCTATATGACTCTAATACTGATGTTTCCCGTCCCTCGTATCGAAACGCTCTTTCGCGTTGAAGAAGATTGCGACCGGAGGGGATGGAAACATTTTCCCCGAGGGTCGAACTCGACACGCGTGCCGTGACATTTTTACCGTTCGTCCCCTGTCGCGGGGGATCGCGTCTCGTCGTTTACCCTGCTTTTCAGACGGCGCGACACACAGGCACGTGCGCACGCAATCACGCGATTCCCTTGTCCGTCGGAAATGAAAATCACGATCGCGTGGAAAAGTCGGATGGTCGACGACGGGAAAATAGTTTATAAGCGTGTCATCGTTGCGTGTACACCGCGAAATTAACGATATTATCGACGCGGGGCGAGAAAGAAGCACGTGCTTGAATGAAACACGACAGCATACCTTTCGCGGACTAATTCGCCCTTTATTAATTGCTCGAGAAGAAAAGTTGAATTGAGGTACATATTCCGTATGAATGGTGAAATTGTGGCTCTTGCGACCTGGGAGTTTTTGTATGCGCGAAATGATTGAGCAGAACAGTATGCGTGAATTCTATTTACTACACATAAATGTTGGTACTAAATACATTCTTTTTACATTTACATAAACGTAAACCGTTCTTAAGAAAATAATCATATCGTGCAATAGAAAAATTCCATGTTATTTCGTAAAAGAGATCCGGAAGAAGAAGTTTTGACTTCTCGAAGAACGTGGACGAAAGACGTTCCGAAAGGGCGTGCAGTTTATTCGATCTGTAAAATGGAACGAAAGAAGATAACGTTTAAATCGCGAAACAATGAGATAATGCAATAAAAGGAAGAACTAGCTCGATGAGGGTTTCTAAGGGGATAGGAAGCGCCTTTAAAGAACAGCCACCGTTTCTAAAATCCGACTGGTGAAAGAACGGTCATGTTACGACCGCTTGCTACCATCTAATTCCGCAAAGTGACGCCTAAGCCTGCTATATGCAGGACGAAAGCCGAAACTCGACACTGACTGAATAATGGTAAGATCTGAAGCGGCGAATCGTTAAAGGACACGCTGCAAGGGGAACGACGATCGTGGAGCACTGTCTGTCGTTTGGATTACTTAAACGGTCTATTGCAAAGATCGATGATAATATCTCACTAACGTTAGCCTTTTCCGATATTCCGCTGGGATTTCTGGGGCATCAAATTTAGTTTCCCCGGGGATTGTCGCCGAAATGCTTATGAGAGGATAGATATAGCCATGTTTGACATAAAGATTTCCATTTACTTTCAAATGGTTTGTCGCATTATCCCCTTAAATGTACGCAAGTCTTTTCCGAGAGTAAGTGAATATTTTTTAAAGGGCACGTATGTGGATCTATTTTAATAATCTTCGTTTTCAATCAATTTCACGCCACGTGCTGTTAACGCTAGTTTGAGTAGATTTATCATAGCACATTCGCATGAGTTTTACATCAAAGTATTCGAGAAGGATATTTCCAAAAGCAATACTGAAGGCTGTCACCGATCGAACAATTACCTAATGCCAGACACAATAAAAAAAACATTGGCTTCCAATTTTAGCGCACCAAGCAACCCCATCCCCGGAGGACGCGTAGGCGATTTGAAACATCGCTCGGCAGCCGTTTCGTATGCATGGCATTTTGGGAAAAATTCAAGCCGACTACGTGAACCGAATCGATTGGCCACCCTTCATCGACTCAACGAATGCAAAAATAAAACTCGAGAAGAATTCAAACAAGGAGCTACTGAACCCTGCTACACAACCACGGCTTGCTATCTTACGGCGGTGGAGAGTAAATTGCATAAACGAGGGGTGTACCACCGATATTCCTCTCTAACGCAACTGCACAGGCAGGAAAATAGAAAATCAAATACTTAATCCTAGACAGATATTTGACCAGCAGTGGTAGCAAACACGTACCCAGCGTGGTGAATATTTAAGCGACGCACACAAATATTTTTATACATTTGCAAAAGCTGCCGGGCCATAAAGAAAATAACATCCCGGTCTCGTTAATGTATTTTTGTTGTGGTTATATGAGAGGCGGTACATGAGTATGTATCAATAAATAAGACATGTATTAACATTATTAATATTACGTTATTGAATCAACTGTTCAAAGGAACGACCTTGTTGCCGATAGCCAATCCTACCTCGTACAGCCAAAGAATCATGGACCGATGCCAGACTGTTTTTACCCTTTAATTGATTGAAAGCTTGTACATATTATCTTCCTCTTCTGGCTGCGGCGGATTTACGTTGCTCAAACGAAGCAAATGTTGCTCCCCTTATTCTACTTACTTTTACACGTATAATCACTCCCTGCCCGTATAAAAAAGAAAAAACGTTTGCAAAACCAGAAATTGTATTTCCCATCGACTATTTCATTTAATGCATAGGTTTCCATTTCTCGCGTCTGTCAGACGGAATAAACGATGCTCCGGCTCAGACATTTTCCGTTCGTACCTCTTTCATTATTTTCCATTCCGTTTTATCCCATCAAAGGTTTACGTTCCACGCGCGGCATTAGTTTTAATAAACTAGCTTCATTATAAATGGAACGGCCAACCTTTTGTCGCGACCTTACTCCCAAAAGGTCTCGAGTGACCACTGGAAAAGGCAGCCGTTTCCTGGCGCGAAGTCGACGATGCTGCGGCTCTACGGAACGCCTTCAAACGAAACTGTCCCCCTGCGGCGGCGGATTCCTTTGCGCCATACTGAAATTCCATGCATCCGGTAAATACGCTGAAGGCGTCGCGGTGGAATTCAATCATTATGCGGCTCGGCCCGCCGCACCTCGGCCCGTGAACGCCGCTTTACTTCCCGGCTTGCGCGCCGCGTCGCATTGTTGGTCAGCTCGTGATAGCAAGTTCCTTCGGGCTGATCCTGCCAGGATATTCCTGTCGCAGGCGAACAAGCTCGGCGACCACCGTGAACTTCGCTTGGCATTCATCTCGCCGCTGTGAACTCGAACACTGTTGAACCGTGCAAACGACGGGCCCCGCCTGGTATTCTTTCCTACCCTTTTTTCTTCAGTTTTGTTTCGGCATTCTGCGCGTTTTCGCGTGACTACGGAAACTGAATTGCCTGGGAAAACGCGTGCCCCAGGCCTGGACCGCTGTCCCTGGGGCTTTGTATGAATTTCGAAGCGGTCGGTTTTTGTACGGGTTGGATATTTCGCAGAAGTACAGTACCGTGCAATTGGGACTCGTAGGGTTCGATAATTGAGCGTTAAGACGATTGCGTGAATTTTTGTAATGTGAATCCAGTATTCCAGATTGTAATAAATTTCATTCGACGTCGAATCGATCGAAGGGACAGCGGAATGAAGAAACAATAATTTCATCGTGTTTGTCCTACTTCCAAGTCACCAACTTACACTTTCCGTTGTAATGCTCAAAAATCTGAACCACCTAATATGTACATCCCAGCTCACTAATGAATACCTGATACCAGAGACTCATTACGTCAAGTTTCGTCTAACAATCGATGAATCTTACGGCAGCTTTCCAGAACACTGTGCAGCAGCAATATTATTAATCCTGACGTCATAGATTTTGAATAAGATACCGAGCACGTTATGCAACGACTATCCAGCATCCCTGACGATTCTATGCAGGAGCTCGCGGTTTCGGTACGGTGAATCGATATCGACAGAACATCGGAGGCAAGAAAATAGCGCGGTTCGAAGAAGGAACGCAGTGAACGAGAATGAAATTTACGCGATCTGGCAGCCGCGTTTCATAGCCACCTAGGAACGTGGCTGTGATTAACACGGGCTTCCATTCTCGGCCGGGCTGTGTTCCAGCAATGCCTATAAACCGCGGTTTACTGTAAATCCAGCACGCGTTGCTGCCAGCAGCCAGTATAAACGCGCCTGCATTAAGGCCTTGCAAACCGCCTGTTCCCTGCTTCTGCAATAAATTTGATTTTTCTGCTCTATTTTCCTATCCTGTCGACCCTCGTTGGGCAGCATTTCGTTATCGATACAGCCACGCAGTCTGCATGCCCATAAACCAACACGGATTTAAAAAAAAGGCTTCCTGCTTCAGAATCGACTTCTATGTGGCCACGGCCTGACAAATCCTCCAATCTCGCTTTCTAAACGGGGCATCACCTCAACTTTTACGAGGATGTCCGTAGGAACATTAAACAATGAAAATCGTGAGCGTTCATTGCGCCTCGTAAAATGCTGGCGAGTAATCGTCCGACTTCCAAAGAATCCACCCATCAGGCGGCACTCGACGCATAGTCGTTTAACGACACCGTAAAAACCGGCTGTTGCTTGGCCCGCGGTACCAAGTCAACAACGGTGCACTCCCGCGGGAACAGCCGATATATCTACCGGCTGTCTAGGTTCTGGACGTGTGTACACGAAGCGAATCATGGCCCCTGCGCCTCCATTGACGTTGATGGGGTGACAAGCAACGACGATGGGTGCCGGCAAGTAGTCGAACGTCGTTGGGAACCAGGGCAGGTTGTATTAGTGGCGGTGGTTAAGGGAGGAAATGGAGGGTGTTGCCAAGTCCCTACATGCCTCGGTTCGATTAATCAATGGGAATGGCATTTCGGAGAGGTGCTAGGCAAAGGTGACGCTGGAGGAGGTGACGCGAGCACGAGGACATCGGCAGAAGTGACTACTGCTTGGACGGATTGAGTATGGAGGAAAACGGTAAGATGAGGTCGGCCTGGACACTTTTGATGAATGGTGTCCACGATGGACCCCCCGTATGCTTCCGGCCTGTCATTTCGTTCGGTCCTTTCTCTGTTTCTCGGGCAGCCTCTAACGTTCGTCGTCTATCGCCCCATCCCGCTTGGGTATTCATATCCGAGCGGCGAAACCGCTGAGACATCGAGGAGCTAAGAAGCCGTGACGTGAATTATCGTCCTGTCCCTTGTACGTCGACAAACATTACGATCGATTCGATAAGGACTGGGACGGATATAATGCGCCGGCAGGATACCCGATACGATTTAGGCATAAGTAACGAGAGGCAGGATTCTGTTCATGGAGATTCCCGTTGGGTCGGGTCTGGTTATATTAATCTGTGACGTTGAAATGTTCGGATGGAAATTTAATTAAGCGTTACTATACATAAACTGGACAGAATGTTATCCTTTAGGGACACTGACGTGATCGCAGAAAGAACAGACAATGGGACTATGGCCCTTCATGATCGTGTAATAGAATATACTTAATTGTATACATTTATCTATTGCATTGAACTCGTATCGTCTCAGTACTGGAACAACGTAAATCGAAGTTTTCTCGTATCTTCAGCACGCAGGACCTAACCAAGTTCTGCGGAGAATAAAATGGATAGACGAAACGTTGTAAATTTCCTTTAAGTTCGATAACAGTGATTAGGTCTACGGAGAATTGTAACTTGGTAAATGAGAAAACTCAAATGATTTCAACATTCTCCAAGTAGAGGGACCTATCTCAAACAACTGCGAAATAGCT
Source organism: Nomada fabriciana (assembly GCA_907165295.1). Taxonomy (NCBI): domain Eukaryota; kingdom Metazoa; phylum Arthropoda; class Insecta; order Hymenoptera; family Apidae; genus Nomada; species Nomada fabriciana. Next base: position 9,768,675 of record OU015695.1, read on the forward strand.
ATACGTGGTTCGTTTTATCCGCTTCCTGATTGCGCGACTGATGAAGAAATCTGCCCATGACGTTGTTCTTTTAACGCTGGTAATTCGGAGATTCCAGCTTTCTTCCTAAACTCCGTTTTCTTTGGCTTATTGCCTCCCTTGCGGAGCCGGGACGATTCTAATTCTTCGTTAATTAATGAAACGACATCAGCCGCCACGTAAGAAAGGAGAAGGGTAGTACGCTTCGAGAGTTTGCTGAAAGGTGGCCTCCATTTATCACTGTCTAGGACAGAAGTAGACGGGAGGAAAATCGATCCCTTACGTGTCATCCTTCTGTCCTTTCCACTCGGTTTCACAAAAGGAGAACGGAACCGCTTTCGCGTACGTAAGCCTCTTCTGTTTAATGCTCCTTGCGAAACTTATTTTATGTATATATATTTTATGGTAATTGCTCGGGGCCTTTCTGTCGATTCAACGACTAGGCATTTTTCTGTGCCAAGAACACGTGCTCGCGTTATCGTTTTTAAACTTAAAAGATTCCTAGTCTGCTTTTGGCTGTCGGGCGATTCTATTTGAATACTACTAACGCAAAATATTCGGCGGTCGTGATTTTATTGTACTTGGAATGGAAGTGGCTAAACGATGGAAGCAAACGATGGAGTTTGAAAAGCACGCCCAATTCCGGTGAATTTCTTTCGCCTAACTTTTAATTAACGTCTTCCGCAGTGGTGTAATCTCCTGTATAATGCTAGGCCTTCCTTTAATTTTTCACAAGAATTTCTGCCACTACGAGTTCTTGTGCAACTGATATATTTGTTGTACAGCATCGCCATTTGTGACTTTATACTTGCAAGTGTCTATGTAGAATAAACTATTTACAAATAGTAAAACGATTACTAATCTGTGCTCCGAGGCACCTCAGTAATTGCAGCTTACGAGCTAAATAATTTGTTCAAAGCGTGGAAATTTGAATGGAGATAATCTGTTAGAGTAGGGCAATGATTTCCCTACGGCAACTGTGTCGTATGAGCAATTAACATTGGCGGAACAATGACAACTGTTATCGACAGCACGGCACATCCACTCTAACGAAAAATTCGCCACTAGAAGCGGCAGCTTGCTAGTTTCGACTCCAGATTGCTGTAGTATACATACCGACAGCAATATGGCCCATACAATGAACTCCATTCTGCAAGGCTACGAGCAAGTTCAGCCCCGTTCTCATTTCAGCTAGTACCTACACCGTGGGCAACAGCCGGCCGCGTTTCTACAATTTTTCTACCTTTCCCATCATGTTTTCGCAAACACCGAGGACCAACGATGAACTGGCACGATTTCGGAGCAGGTCTGGGCCATTTCTTTTACACAAGGTTCGACTGCGAACTCTCAGTCGTGGAATACGGCCGAAGGTCGACGGAAGATTCAGTCTGAGGATGGCGAATGTTGAAACGCTTGAAGAAAAGCTGGTTTAGCGAGAACGAAACACGCGAGACTGTGCCCATGCCCATACGACCTGCACGAAAAAATACCAAAAAATCCGACACAGAAGGCGGAGGCACGACTTATCCGGACACCCCGGCCGAGGGTGTTAATTACCAGACCGTTCAAGACCGGCGAAAGGGGTGAAACGGGGAGTGGAAGGTAGCGAGATGGGCGGAGAGAGCAGCCTTAAGCTATGGAAGCGAAGAGGATGGGCGAGGCGGCAGCAGACTCGCCGTTAGTAAAGGATGGAGACTTCGGGGTGCGAGATAACGTTTTCAATTACCTGCAGGATGTGACGTAGTTATGAGTTAGCTACCTAGAGAGCGACGGGAGCTCTAGCTACCCACCCAACTGGTTCCAGAAGATGATGAGCCAAGATGGGCCGAGCCGGAGAGGCGAAGAAGACGCGGGGAATAGACGCAGATATCTAATACTTGTATAGCGCGTGTCCTTGCGAGATAAACTAAACCCGATTAGACCATACAGAGAGGTATGGTACGTTAGACAGGACGACCTGTACTACTTACGTAGCAATTTTCAGGCCTTTGAATATTTGTTGCACTGCTGACGACTTACACTAACAAATTTCTCTGACATTAACTGTACGCTTTAGAATTATTTGAAAAAGATGAAGATGATGATGCTTTTAAGTGCACACCTATCACGTCGGAACAAAGACACCCTTCTGAAGAAGGTAGTTATTTCTCAATGGTTTCGAAGCAGGTTACGACAAGCCGAAGAAGAACGCCCACGCAAGAAGAATTCTAGAGAAAAGTGGTAAGAAAAGGGCGTCGAGACCGATCCAATTAGCAAACGACCTTATGCAACGAGGACGGAAGAAAGGACCGGTCCCTGGTAATCCTTGGAGCTCCATCACCATCGTTCAGCCACCCTCTTGCTTGCCTGACTCGTGGATCCTTCGACTCCCTCCCTGCAGGAGCTTCAAGGGTATCGCGAATGAATTTGCCAGCGGTAATTTTACGGCGACTACCTTCGGATGCGTTTTAGCCGTGGATAAACGCGTCACTGTTCGAAGAGGAGGAAGATAATCGTGCTGTATAGTGGCGATAGGTACGAAAATTGTGTCCAGACGATAGACGAGAATTATTGTCGGTTGAAGTAGATAATTGGTTGGACGTCAATTGTTGAGAGCTTTCGATAGATATACTTTTCGTACTCACGCGGAAGGCTAGGCAACACGGAAATTCAGAAAATTATGAAACTTCGCGTACAAGTAGAGTATGTCATCCGTAATACAGGCCTTGAAACAAATTCAGAATTTTCTTTTTCGTGAAATATCTCAAGAACGCCCAGAGATATCTGAAAAAAGTATATGCAAAACTTGCATCGCATTATTGCGTTTGCAAAACACAAATAGGCACGAACGAAAAATAGGGCTGTATTACAAATGACATATTTCACTTGTACGCAAAGTTTCATAATTTTCTGAATTTTCCGGGTTGCCCAACCTTCGTTGTGAGTAGCTTATGTACGGAGATTACCAGTGACATTTCCATCTGTGGAATTCAGACTAAATGGTTATTTGAAGTACGTACCTAATAGATTTTTCATTAATCTCATTAGGGAAACTTTTTTTATAAGTTTCGCATATTTGTATTTTTTATGCATACTTTCCGTGGCGAGAAAGTTTCACGTTTCTTAAGTGAGCAGCAGTTTAGTCAGGCCGAAAAAGATACTTTTCCTTAACACGTGCACCACGTCGTTAGCTGCTGCCACTGACGTCATATTTATCTCCTTAACTGCACGATTATAGCGTAAAAACTGGCAAAAGAGGAATGCCAGGACGTCGGTGGCTGCCGCACCCATAATGTATGATAATGTATACGATGGGAAGTTCAGGTCGTTCATAATAATGCGAACAAAAATGATGCATAGCGACTGTCCCGGCAGTTGTTATTAATACACCATATCGGGAGATAAATTTCAAAGTTCCCGAATACTTCTGCACACGTAGAGTCTCTAGTACAATGTTTTCGACACGAGATAAACAAGTTAAGTTGCTCGTACTTAAAACTTACTTAATACATTTTAATGAATCGCCTGACTTTTTCAATTTATATATTTCTAATCGTTTCAGAACAATCCTCTGCTCTGTGCCATAATTTATTGCACCTGCATCAGCATTAGAAATATAATCACCTGTGTAAACGTCAAGATGCTTTCCTCCAAAATCTAAACTACAGGGAATTCTAAACGATTCGAAATTACAATAATCAATATTATAGAAGTTCTATTGTTATGAATACTTCGAAACTACCGCTCACTTGAAGTTTGATTAAGAATGAAATTATATTATATACAATATATATATTATGGTTTTTTTTATAATAATATGTGCAACGATTTTGAATGTACGATTTGGAGTTAAAATCAAAACAAAAATTAGAAAGTCTTTTAAGGCAAGCATCGGTGCATTGAAACTATGTACGCATTATCGGCTGAAAATGAACCGAAGCGTTGGAGATCGAGGTCGACTCGCACGGTCGTTCGCGTTTCGTGCATCACCTTAATCAGAGAAAAAGCGACACGAGCAAAGAAGCGACGCCGGCGTCGGTGGCGGTGGCTGAAGCAGAAGGAGGCAGAGTGATGTACGAGGGAGCTCTTTTCCGTTTTCCGGCTGCACGAGTTTCGAGTTACGCGAGCGCCAGCAGAAAACTTTTTCCCGCCCTTGCCCTGGGGACTTCGGCTCGTGGCCGCACTCCCTCTCGCAATTTATAACCATCCTAACTGAATCCACCGTCGGGGCTCTTCATTTCAGGCCGCGTGTCCGCCACTTTTAATCCTACCTGCGACCTGTAATATTCGTTCGTGCCCAGCGACGCGAGGCCCTAATCGCCGCGTTGCTAACTGGAACACGCGTCGCCTCTATTCTCCGATTTCTCCGGAGGACGTGCCTTGAATGCCGTGGCTTTCTGCTTTGTTGCATTTTCGCGAAAAATATTTCGAATCAAAATACCTGGCTTCTCACGGGGGCTTTCTAGAGTTTCAAGAGCACCCGCTTCAACTTTCGACAAATATCTCGTATACACGAGGGTGGTTTTGTTTGCTGTTAAGCTGCTTGTTTTGAGTACCGCGCGTACATATTATCGTATTAATTACTTCTGTTCAAACTTTTTCTGGCATTATTATTACAGCCAGGCCATCAGATGAAATGGGAAATCACAGCAGTTATGATCTATCGCGAAATAATTACGACGTTGATACATGTTTCATATAAGCAAAATTAATACATATTTTCAGCATATCTATAATATATAGAATCATTCCAAAAAGATCCTAACCCATTCCCATGGTAATAAAATCCCTTTACGAGGGGGATTCGAATAAAAACGCATAGCGATAATCTGCACTCGCGTGAACGTTTCAATATCTCCTAAATTATGATCAATCCACTATTGGATCGCCGTTTCACTTATCGAATTTGCTGTAATCTCGACGTGTGTCCGCATTCCGACGGAATCGAGTATAGTTCGTTTTGTAGGCCGCAGCCTCACCTCGAACGCGCAACGTGATCGCAATGTTCACGCCATATTGATCACGTAGCGCATGCAGATAGCCCATGCATACCGGCCTCCACTTGCATATTTACAAACACCAGACCGCAATGCTACCACGCGCTGCAATAATAATGGCCCGTAACGAGTCGGAGCCGTGCACGAGCCGCGTTCTCTGCCACCCCCCATCCCATTATTAGAAACGTCAGTTGGGAACCGAGGCAAACATTTCGAGCCCGCGAGAGAGGGTTGTGAGAGCCGACCAGTCAATTTACTAGCGTGACGGAGGCCTAAAACGGAGACAGAGTGGTGGCAGGCGGGAAACTGGACGGAAAATTATGGCAGTATTGTTCAAGTTAAACTGGAAAGTTTTGTTACGCGTGAACGTTCAATTCGATCACCTTCTTTTCCCAACGAGGGTTGATCCCTTTAGCCACAGTAGCGGGGAGTTGAAAATCTTCTCGTTGCGTAACTCCACTGAAGTTTGATCAATCGTTGTACAATTGAGTAATTGCTTTAATTGGAAAATAAAATGGAATTTGTGAAAATAGTCTTTTATACGTTGAACCGTCCCTGGTGTCAGAGGGAATTTTTAACAACTTATTAGTAACGAACTGTTAAAGACTTATTTTCTCCCACACAAAGCATTCCGAAAATTCACTTCGTAATTTCCATGAAGTTTGCATCACGATTTGATCACTGGAACACTCTGTATATGTAGTTGACCCGATGGAAACTTTCTGCCAAGCAGGGTGGGTAACTACGACTACGCAAAAAGAGGATGAAAATGTTGCAGCCCTCGGCTGACAGTCAACTTGCACTTCCGTTACGTGCAGTACACGATGTGTCGCCGACAACGCTCGCGGTAATTACCTTTGTTCGACGGTACAAATTACGATGGCGTTCATGGCTCGACCAAACTCATCCGGCAACGTGACCGCAACGACGTGGAGCAGTGGCCTCGGGTTCCCTGCGATCGCGTTTCTTCGTTTGTCATGGCGATCCACACCGAGAGAACGCACTCCCTTGTGCGTTAAGGACACCAGACCGGGCCCGGAAATTTATCCCTGTTTGTCGTGTTCGGGTTAGGGCGGAGATGTCGCGGGGAAAGGAACGAAGAAGGACGTCGCGTCCTCCACATCTGCATATTTGGCTAAGGGTAGCTACTGCGCCAATTGGAATTGCAAAATCGCAAATTGGACTTGTTCGCGGACCAACCCTCTCCGCCGTACCCACCCTGATCCGACAGAGACAGGGTAGGAAAGAATTCCCTGGAAGCTTTTCGTCACGCTTTCGGTACCCCGTTGGATTCGTGCGTTTCGTCTGTACACGATGTTCCGTGATTTTATTTGCGAATTATGCAACGCAGGTTGTATGACCAGGCGTGGTAATAAATTTGGGGTATCGTCAAAGGTATCGTTTGCATTTCGACACGTGTAAAATTCGTGTGAACCGAATGTTTACGGGCTTGTAGACGTTCGGTGTTATTTTGTGAATGACAATGGAAGAATCAGAATGTTTCAGTTGAAATTTTCAGTGACGAGCAGCGCGCAATCGTTGTTGCAGCGAAAGAAAAATGGCGGGGTCGCCCACATTAAGGGACTTCCTAATAGCAAGAGGGTGGCTGTACAAGTGGCAGGATCGAACGAGAAAAGGGGATGGCAGATTTGTCAGGCTGACGACTGCGCAAGTTATTCTGTTAATGCGGGTTAGAAAAAACGGGTCTCTGCCCAATATTCTGCGCTCGAAGTTTTTCATACCGAGGGGATAAAAATTGACGATGATTTATTGCAAACTTTTTACCATCTTGCCCTTTTTTACCGCTCGTTCTAAAAAAAGTTGCACCAGAAACTTCGCTGCATGCGAGGTTTAGGCTCCATTTATCTAGTAATGCTGACAGAAGTTTTATAAAGTTGTAAAAATGTTTAGTGGATCTACAATAATAGATAATGACTGATCATTGATACTTCCTATTAATTCTACCTTTCGCTGTATTCTCCGTATCACCTGAACTGAGTAGCAACCGAACCCGAGAAAGTAAGACACATTACGAGACTGCGAAGTATCACGGCGATTGCTGCCGCCATCGATAATCTCACTTCCAACTACAGGTCGAACGGAAACACGGAAATTGGTTTCAAGAAAGTTTAATGACCTGGCGCTTCACACGAAGCTCCGTAGCATCAGTGCCACCGGCGAGATAATCAATTTCGAAATAGAAATTGCTACATCTACGAAGTGTCAGACACCGCAAACAATCTTTCGCCGCTATGAATTGAATTTCGAAGCCTCAGAAACAGGGTGTACACCTTCTATTAATATCTGAAACGAAACTTGCCATCGATATCCAGAAAATAAATAATACAAAAAAAAAGAAGACGTAGAACAGAAGAAGGGCAGCTCACCAAGTTGCATTGAGTTTTCGCTTTGGCTACACTCTGAAACCAAATCAGAACGAACCAGGCTGCACCTTTCGGAGAGTCAGGTACCTTAAACGTAGTAGCCGGCAATATCAGAGTCGAAGCTTACCGCCGGAGGCGTTTCTTTTGCGTGTATCAAAATATTTCAATATTATGCAACACATGTCGACGTATACCAAACACGGAGCCCCCGACTTAGAAAGCTGGTCCACATCGGAAGAAGCATGATATAAAGGAAAGAGAGAGAGGGCGAGAGAGAAGGGGGGAGCCGGAGAAGAAGGAAATAGACGGACGGTGGCACGGCAAGGGGAAGCAGAGGCCATGCAAATGGAAAGTTATACTGCAGAAAAACGAATATTGAATCAGCAGCTGGGTTGGCGGGCGGCGAATCGAGTCGATGCTTGCTTTTCATCCTTGGACCAACGTACGTGGCAGGATTCCTGCAGAGATATCCATGCGGATATATTTGCGGTTTTACATCGACCCCTGGTCTGCCCCTACTCTTTTAGCCGGTACTCGTTACGAACTCAGCAGACGAAACAGCACCAAGTGAATACCGGTTCTCCTTAGATATCCAAAGGAAGAGCACGAAACACGGGGACAAGAGCTGGGGGTTACAAATATTTGCGCGCCGGGATTTGTCGAATTTGAAATTCTAACTAGCCGACTGGATTCGACGTGATTGTTGATCGGAGTTGTTTTTCGCGGAGGGTAACAATTTCATTGATCCATCTTGAATCTTTCAGCTCTTCGAGTCTCGGGGGTTACAATCGGATTTGTTGAAACCGTCTGTTCAGTGGCGCTCTCCTATCGTGGATTATTTGGACTGAATAAATAAACCTGTATATATGCTTAAATAATATGAGAATATAGATTACGGAAATAACTTGCCGATTAATTTTCTATCGAAGTAAGCGATACTGTATTTTAATTGTAGTAAATTAGTGACAGAGAAATATGATTCTACCACTTGCACAGTTCATTTACTACACTGATTTACATTTTTAACCTCGAATTTTCCACCAGCTACATTCGTATACACCCAGTGATTTATTACCATTGACGCTTCGAGCCAGTGCAACACTTTCCGTCTTTTACACGAGGATTAACGCCTACATGAACACACGAGAGCGGGGTGTTCAATAATAATAACCAGCGTTAAATTGAAGGCGGACTAACGAACTAGTGCTTTCGTTTAAAATCGCTCACGCCACTCGTTGCCTCTTAATAAGGCCTCGTTAATGACGGGACAAAGGGGCCAAAGAAGCGGAATAGAAAAGACAAAAGAAATTCAGGCGAGTCACGATCGAACGTATGCGGCAGCCTAGTTATTCTTTGAAAAACAATAGATATACGATGCCTAGGTTGCGCCGGGCTTGATCGATCGATCGCAAACACGACCCAGCGGGTTAGGCAGCCATTGTAAAGGTAGAGGGAGTTTCGCAAACGCGTGAATAATGGACACCCGTTTGATAAGAGAAGCGCTCGCGTGAGCTTGCTCGATTCGTTGAAGAGAAGGACGGACAAAAAGACAAACATAGATACGGCGAAACGAGCGAGTGAAATAGAAAAGGGAACAGAGATATAACGTGAACAAGCTGAGGAAAGAAAGGGTTGGGTGGCGGGGAGGGGCGAGAAAGAAAGAAGTAGCAAAACCGAATTATTTATCGACGAAAAGGTCGAAGCTAAATAAACGTTGGATAGCGATGCCGATTTCCACACAGCTTATCCACCGCATTCTGAACGTGCTAGCGCAATCCTTCTATTTATGAATCACTATTATCTCTCGCTGTGGCATGATCTTCTTCCGAGGACATCTCTGCGCGCTGAAGTAATTTTCGTCGGAAACACTCAGAAGCCTTTCTGAATAAATTAAATTCTATTTTCCAACGACGGTTCGCGGTGTCGTTCGATTCGGCGGCATTTTTTAAATATGGAACCGGACGGACATAGGGAATTGTTCAATTTTTCCGTGCGGGGGAAGCTACGGGAAAATACGAAGAGCATTCTCGGAATGCAACAGCGTCGTAACCTTTCAAACTGGGTTCGACTATAAATGAACTCTCGTGGACCAGTGACCGCCGTTTACCTGACCTGATAACGTCTCTCCGCGGATTCCCCTCCATGTGTTCGTTCAGTTTGGTCAAATAACATGGACTGGGGTGTCTAAATGTAAGCTAGATAACTTATACGAAACAGCGATATTTTTGAAGACTTCGCGAAATGAATTCTGTTCGAAACAGAGCAGAATGAATACAGCGGTTAAATATAACTTCGAAATCGTTTCAATTAACCTGACCTACCTTGCGTTGCATGCGCAAATATGAAATCGCAGAAAATCAAAAAACAGCATCGACTGCTCCCCATAATTAGCTACCACCCAGATGCGTTTCCGAATTTACTCTCAAGAAATGCAATGCACGGAAAGGGAGAAGGTAAGAACGAAGACGAAACAGGTAATCTTAAACCGAACGTATTTCAGCCGGAAGCTACTCCTCTTCCCTCAACAGGTCCTTCATCTGTCAGGGGAACAACTTTCTACTTTTCCTCGCACGCTCACGTCTCTCCATTCTCTCCAGCATTCCTCTTCTTTATACAGTTTTCACGGTCTCCCTGCAGCCGTGCGTTCTGCTCGTCGAGACGCCGCCCTTGCAGGCCGAAATATACAGCCAGCTATGACCGAAGGCGGCCGTTTCCCGCAGAAACCGAGCAAAAGTGAGAATATAAGGCGTTGCCTCGCGACTGGTGCCGTTCCATTCTCCCAGGTTACAGGATTTTCCCAAATTTCCCGGGGGCCCTCTGTCTTTGTCTCGCTCGGCCCCTCTTTCTCGCACCCCGCTCCCTCGCCGTCACACCGTAGACCGTTCTCTCGCAGCGTTCCGGCTTTTCCGCTAATATTTCATCGTGGCCGCACCGGCGTGGCAGCGGCGGCCATCTTGCTTCCGGGCCCGGGTGCACCGGAAGCGGCCGGATGTGCCGCGACAAAGCGCCGTTGCGGAAAAATCACGGGACTATGAAGCGTGGATAAACAGAGAAGGAATAATCTGTGTTCTCACCGCCGCCCTGACGCCCGCCGATGAAAAACATTGGCGCGAAACTATATTTATGCAGCTTCTGCCGGGATTTCGTGCGTGCACCGCGTGCACGGTCCCAGGGATCGGGCGCGATTGAGAAACGCGAAACGATCGCAGCAGAGACGTTTTATATTGCCGGCGGATCGCCGGCGTTATTGATACGCGACGATTATATCGCCGGTCCGTTTTCCAACGACGCTTTTCCGCGTTGTAACGGTTTTTCAAAGCGGATTTGGCACCGACGATCCGACGCGCGATTAGATTTACTAGCGGCGCTATTGCCATGCTGGAGCAGTTCGATGTTTTTCGCATCGTCATAGGGCGAACGGACAACGTGTGGCTTGTGGGACCGTTTGCAACGGTGGAGTTATTTTTGCTGCTGGGATCTTGTTCAATAAGCAATCGATGGAATATTATTGTCGGTGGAATTCGCTTCGCGCGTAAGGAGAAACGTCTCGATTTTTTTTTTAAACAAACGCGTGCAATGTCTTTTGCTTTTTAAAAATTCTCGATTGACGTTTACCCAGAGCTACGGTACGATACATGGATATTTATGTGAGATACACACCTCGAACACCCGTTCTCCACCTGTGACTGACTTGCGTTCCTGACTTGCGTTCTCCACCTGTGTTTCTGCGAGTAAGTTCATTAATGCCATACCGAATTCGTTGGACAAGCTGTCTCTTGACTATCAACCGGAATGCTTCCCCTTCGAGAAGAACACCCGAGCTAAAACCGGAAAGCTATTACTTAATGACTGGCTCTGCTTTAATTTGTCAGGGTTATCGCGGTCTTTTTTGTTCAGCTCCGAAGTTTCTGGGTCAACGTGTGTGGAAAAAAGAGACACGGCTCAAGGAAACGGGCACGCGGCAAAAGAAGAAAAGAGAAATAATAAAAGACTTTAGGCAATACAGTGGCCCCGTGCAATTTGCAGTATTCCTCGTCTGCGTTAATCACGCTAGATTTAGCGGCCTGCAAAAACTGTTCCCTCGCACTTATCGCCTCCTGTTTCTTATCATTTCTCGCGTCGTTGCACCCATCGTTACGCGAATACAATTCTTACAGATTTATCGTTTTTCCAGGCGCTCGCTGCCCGACGTGCAATTTATTTCGCCACGAGGTTCGTTACGGTTTCATTTTATTCGAAAAGACAAGCCCGTCAGGGCAACGCGGACGCGTCATTATTTTCCACATGGAAGAACGGGAGGGAAAAGAAGAGAGATCGAGGCTGCGGGAGAGAGGGGAAAAATACACGTACAGGTCGTTTCTCGATAATAGCAGATTTTATTGCATTATTCCGCACTTTCCGACAAACAAAGGGGCCAGTCAAATTTGTTCGGGCGCGCGTCTATCGGTTCAATTTGCCCGCTCTCTCTCTCCCTCTCGTATCTTGCTTATCATCGCCGCTTTGCGAGCGGTTTTCAATAGCCATAAATTGTTCCACGGCTTCGTCGGTGTTTTCCCAATCAAGACAGTTATTAAATTGTTACATGTAATCGCCGACAGCCGTTATCGTACTCGCCGTCGTGCAATATGCCCGACGCCGCGGCGCAGATGAAAAATCATTGAATACTATCTGCTCGATTCTTGAAATTATAGAACTCGATCGTGCAGAAAGTTGCGGATAATTTCTACGTTACACGTTGCTTTTTTCGCGTGTGTGAGAAGCTCAAGTTTAAACACTTTTGCAAGCATTTCATTTTCCTTCCTTTTTACGATCGAGTTGTCGGAACAATATGTGTGTAGGAAACAAGATCTTCACTCCACGAGTGAAGGGAAAGTTGCTATGGTAATATGTACTTAAGTGTCGGAAGAATAAAGAATTACGCGATCGAGGTGTTTGCAGCGTACACCCGCTATAATGTAATCCGCCTCGCGTAAATACGCATCCGTCAGTTATTGCGCTTGGGAACTGAAACATTTGAAGCGGCTGATGAGCATGAGGAACTGCTTTGTTTGCACGTAGAAACTTAACCCACCGGCAACTAATCTTAAGAAGATTCATCTGCGGGTTAGTCGTATTCATAGGATGCCAGCGTGAACAGGTGTTCTGTCCTTTCGCGTAAAATCGCGCCGGATACGCGTCCGTGTAAATATCGTGGAAATGAATCCTTAATTGACGCTCAAACTCCATCAAACTTCAGCAACTCTTCTGTGTTTCAATATTGATCGATGCTACGGTACGCATATGTTTATCTAATACTGTAATCAGCGATGCCAAAAAGCGCTGGTTTTGATTCTTATTAAATTATATGCATTCCAGCATCGAAAGCCTGAGAATTTTTTGCAAGAAAACGTTATTACGATATAGTAATTACGAACTTGCAATAAATCTATCGGTCACGTCTATTTGCAAAAGATGTAAGCAATCAAAAGAAAATTCGATTTCGGTTTTGATCATACGCGGACGCGATTACCAGCACAGTTTCTTTGTCACGTTCACTGTAAATGTCGAGGAGGGTGAGTGGAAATAGGAAAGATCTTTCAATTGAAACACGGGATTGTGAGTTCCATGAAGGTCGCGAGCAAATTCACGACAGAGAGTAATCAAACTCATTTCGCGATATAAAATCGAGTAAGTGAGGGCTGCTGGCACCGGTACAAGAAAATCAAAATTTCGTCATCCGGTTGTAATTCGAGGGGCGCGACCCCATCCAACGTTCACCCCGTACTCCCACCACCACTGAGAAGTACGCCCAGCCAGACTATTAGATTTTAACCTCATCTTCGGCGGTGGCTTCGATTTCGCTCAACGAGCACTCCGTTCACAACGCCATATCCCCGGAGGAAACGATTTTTCGGTGAGGTAGGCTCGCAACTAAATCGAGCGTGAGCATTGCCAGAAGAAATTCCCTTTTTTGCGAGAGGCTTAAAGCCTGTTAAGGGTAGTAACCGCCTGCTGCAAATATGGGATCGTACCGAGACTTTGGTCGTCTGAGGAAAAATTCGATGCTCTATGGCTTGGTTACCCTTGATCGAAAATATGATTAAATTTTCCAGGTTATTGGCATTGTAATGGCAATTTTAAGAAAACTTTGCTGAAATTTATTGAAGTATTCAGCAAGAACTTCAAGCAAGAGGTCTGTAATCAATTTTTCCTTGCATGGCTCAATTCTGCACTCCAGTTTATTATAATTCAGCATCTATTACTTCGTCATCTGGCATATAAAGAAGGACACCCGATGTCTCGAAGAAATCATGATTACACTGGTCTAATGTGCAAGTATGGCCTCACATCTCTAAAAACCAGAAGAGCAGTAGCTGAACTGTCTTTCCTCCATGCGACCATTAATGGATCGATTGACTGTGCCGATTTACTAGCGAGGGTCAATTTTAACGTACCGTCTCGGAACACGAGATGTCCGCTTCTTTTCAGACCTGCCTTACTGAAATGCCTCGAATCTGATCCTCTAACTAGAATGCTACACCTAGCCAATCTGTATTTCCATAGACTCAATTTCTTTGCGGGCAACGTCGCATCATTTAAACGCGATGCATATAAACTCTTAATGGCCGATCTTTGACACCCTTTTGTTTGTTGCTTATCACCAAGTGTTAATGCAAATCTTAAGGCTCATCGAACGATAATGACTTAGACTAAGAATGATCACACTAGCGTTACACATGTACTACTATTGTACACAAAGGGCTTCGGCCCGTTCAATTGAATAAATAAATAAATAAATAACACTGCTCGGAATTGTGATCTACAGCAATGCGAGACAATTATTTCGATATTCAACAATTTTACTTAGTATTCGACACTGTTACATTTGCGAGACCACGTGGCAAAAAAAGAGATATTCTTTCTAAAAGTGTGCTTCCATCCACACATCTCGAACCGATTCGACCAGGAGGGTGTCGGCTCGTGCACGATAGAAAGATCTTTCTTCGCTCATAGTTTTATCCGGGGGACACAATTTTCCCTGTCATGAAACCATAAACATCCCCAGCCCACGGGCATACCTTAGCCAGCCTTGCCTCACTCTATAATCTGGCCGCCACTCTAACGTTTCTCCCGCGTTTCTAGCGCCATTTAGATAAACTCGTAATCTAGACGCCGCTTCCTACGGTGAAATATTCCCCCGAGGGTGTTGCGAGCCACCGGCCCGCATCCGAGTGTACACCTATAGTGCGCCATCCAGCCGGGGATGCGAACCCTTCTGCGTCGAGAATTTAAAATCGATTCTCGCACGAGCTATAGAAATATTGGCAATTGGATGGAGATACGTAGAAAAGCAGTGGTGGAATTATTTGCTGCGTATCGGGTTTTGTAGAGACAGAGTAATTTTGTGAGGCTACAAAAAGATCATGATGGTGTTGTGAAGCGGGTATTGATCAAGTCGTAAAAGAATAGCTTTGTATAATATAGACATGTACAATTATTTATTGCGATTTATTATATATCGCGAAATTCACTAAACGAGGAACACTGTTTAATAATATGATTCAATCGATTTTGACTGAAAATAGACAAACAAGAAATTCTATATTCACGAAACGTAAAGGTATAGACGTCCGCGCAGTGGTATTTCGAAAGACGATGGATGGCGAGCAGGGCGATGCATCAGGCTTCTACGAGCTTTAATTCACGTTTGGAAAATATATTTCGCGACGTAATGTGATTCAGGGCAAGTGTAAATCCGTCGGTTCCCGGCGGGGAAACGCGTAACCTTAATGTCGACGTGTTTCATTCGCTGCTCGCCATCGAAACGCGTGTGCTCGCGTTTCCTTCTCGAATAAATCTAAGGGAAGGAATTCTATCCATAAACCACAGAGCGATGTCTGCCCTTGTTTCTTTCCAGTCGAATCCTTTGCGGCGCGGCGGTCCGTTTCTTTTATTTCACTTTTGCCTTTCACATTTGTCAATTTTACAGTTACACTGAAATAGCGGCGACATTTAATTTCGTGGGCGAAATGTAAAAGACGGATGAGTCGAAGAATATGACTGCGTCGCAGGCGCTCTATTTGAAACACAAATGAACGATGGCAACGCGAAAAGAGGAAACTAGAGGTACACCTTCGTCGACTTTGTCGCTGCAGCGAATTATTTGCATAAACAAATTTCAACGGAAGCGAATTCAACGCGGGAGGAATGTTTCGTAGTTTCAACTATGCAGAGCAGTCTCGTTCAGACCAACCCCGTTCCCCTCCATCTCCGACGTCCTTGCCGACCCGGCACATAATGATTTCTGGCTTGTTACATTAACTTATGCGCGATAGTTTGAACAAACACGGGTATTTTATTTCGACAGCACTGCGTTAAAAGTTTCGCGTGGGCACGTCCGCCTCCTGCACTGTGACGCCGTGAAAATCAAACGAAAAGAAATGGGGAACAGGAAGAAGATTAATTGGAATTCCCTATTTTAAACGAATATCAATCTTGGTTCGTGACCTGCTTTCGTTAATACAATTGAGTGGAGCTTCACTGCGAAGATCGTAATATAATAATAGCACGCCTATTTTCTTCGGACATCTCGAAAACTAGAAAATTGTTGACGTTTTTAACGACGATACAAAAATACCGACGAATAGCAATTTTATGGAAAATTGATATATCGAGATATTTGTTAATTTTAATTCCACCAGCCATGAATTTTTATATTTCTATGATCATAGTCATCCGAAAATCTAATGTAGTAACAAAATCGTTAGAAAAAGTGATTTTTCACTGCAAAGACCATTTGTACATCATTAAAATTCATCGACGCTGTGTACAGATTAGAGACGAAACGAATGGCATTCGACGGTTTCATTAAATCATCGTCACGTACACTAGCGAAACGTGCCGCACGACCAACGTGGAATTATTCTATCGAATTATCACAGTCGAGGAAGCAGTATCTTGTACCGTAAAATTGCTCGTTTAGTATCGCGACTTCGGTTTAATCGGCCGGGGATTCCATGGTTGGATCTCTCTTTTTTTCCTTTTTTTTTTGAAGGGTAGAAAGGAAATGTAGGGTGGGAGGAAAAATCGTCGTCGAAGCGGTCAAACGCAACGAGCGTCCGGAGCAGACGGTCGAATAGGCAATCAACGATCGAATGCCTCATGCGGACGGACCATTATTCGCGTCCAATCGGCATTGCAACATGAAACACCGACAATTGCCCGATAAAATCATTATACGCCTCATTACTTGTCAGCTGCAAGCGCTCGTTGTCTGCCTTTTAATTTACAGCCAGCCACGTTGATCGCAATTCCATTGTTGGCCATTGTATCAGACCCCTTCCGTGTTCATGGGCGTTGGATTTCTTAACAATTACCAACGGTGACAATTCAATCAGTGAGCCCTATTTGCTTAGGTCCGCAAAGAGATTAAACCCGTCTGGCCAATGCGAGCTGAATCTACTGCGGGCTTGCTTGAGGCGATAAACGGTTGTTCGACGCGAATATTTTTAACCGGCAGTCGAACGAATATTAATTATCTGCGCGGTTCGAAGGTGAAGCATTTGGCCTCTTCGATCCATTTACAGTTTCTGTTGCCAAGCTAAAAACGACTAACGTGAAATACCAATTATACTAGTACATAGTGGCAAGTATAGCAATTTCTGCGATATTTGTTTGTTTCCCGATCAGCGGTCAGCTAAATTCGCTAAATTCGCCTGCCTGTGACGAGGATCCCATCCGATTAACCGCGCGAAGATAGCGAACTGATAACAGAATTCCAGTGCGTTGGTTCGAACGATACTCGTTCGTCTCGACACAAGAGCCCCCTCTTGCGAGCACCGATCCCCGCGGTGTGCATCTGCGCGTCCGTTCGATTGCCGGTGTCTCTTAACCACGTAACTCGTAAACCGCAAGACACAATGCCTTCATTAATCGCATTAATGGATTCCATGCCTGGCACGTAATGTCGTCATTGAAATGCCGCGCGATCAACGAGCGTCCACGTTCCCCGTTGTCGTTTCCGATTTGCACCCGATGACAACATTGAAAGGATGGGAGAGCGTGCGAGTGAAACACCGTTTGATGGCCGCCGAGACGATTGCCCTGGGTGTTTCGACCGCCCGATAAAGCACCGGTTAATTGCCGAATGAAATTAACCAGCAATTAAACCCTCGAGTCTTGAGTAATTATAAGAAGTTATAAGATGCCTCCTGTAGTCTAACTCTCCATCGTGCCTCTTCAAGCCCCCTTCTGTCTCTCTCCTTCTCTCGATTTTGCCACCTTCATCAACCTGCTCCACCGCCCCTAACCTCTTCCCTTCTACCCCCTTTAAAGGCACTATCCCTAGGGGCCGTTAACTGCAATCAAAGTTAACCCGGAGTTATAGGGGAAAACTGCAGAGCGGCAGTTAATGTTTAACGGGACTGTTAAACGCAGGCTTTCTCTGTCCCTCTGCTTTCTCCGCCCTTTCGCCCCTTGCTACCCCCTTCCCCTGCGATCTTTCTATTCCTTCAGTCTCCCCAACTCTGACGTTTAGGCCATTTCCGCTTGTGGCCGATTCACGGAGGTCTAGATTCGACTTTAGTGCTCGGACCATCCTGTCCCCGCTAAGTGAACGACCATTTGGAAGATTGCAGAGCCCTTACTTTGGCTGACCTACTTCGTGATCCGATTCCGCTTGACACAATGCCCTGACGATTCGGCTCATACTCCAGGAGGAGGAGCTCGTGCTCGTCTATTAACTCGTTTCAAAGTCGCCATCGAATCTTCCGAATCGAATCTTGCACGGTATACTGGACGATTAGGTGGTTCGTTGTGGGTACTGCGAGAAAACTAGTCGAGTATGCAACCGGGGAAATTTCATATGTTTTAAATATTGTAATTTCAGTGTGTTCGATGCACCGTGATGAATCTATTGTTTGCGAAACAGGCAGACGAGGATTGCAAAATAATAGAAACACGGGGCATTGTCGTTTCAACAACGAAATATGAAATTTTCATTGCGCAAGGAGTGAAATATGTCCCCGACAATATTAGCGCCAATGTGACGCAATTATAAATCGATGTAACAGATAATTATGGTTATACCTAATTGTGAATTAGCGGTAACGTAACGCGAATTTCTGTAATTATTACAGTAATGAATCTGACGGTCGGCATGTGTAATGCAACGGATTTCCTCATCGGGCATGACAAATACGTAAATCTGTAACACGATAATTACCGTAATCAAGCAGCCCTGTTACACCTATTGACGGCGCGCCTGCATGCAAGACCACGAGAAGTCGTTTCCAGAATTTCATTCACGTGAAACAGGTGCAGCCACGAATCGGCCGTATATTTAGGTATTTATGCTGCCAACATGGTACATTTTGCACAATAAAGTGCATCGAATTAGAGGAGTATTTGCAGTTTGCTCTTCGAGCACGAGATTAATAAAGAGGATCCTGATGAATTAAATTCCATTTCCCTGCCGTTCCGCGATACGTTAAGTCCACCCACCTAATTCGTAATCATCTCGCTTTATCTATTTGCTTGATAACTATTATTCCAACAATTTCACAAGATATCTTGCTTGATTTCAGACTGGAGAATTTCGAAACAATCCTTATTCGACAATTTTGTTTCCAGACCTTGTACTTGTAATTAAGAGATGCCGTGTCAAACAGAACCTTCCTGTTCACGTTAATGCCAGTAGAATTTTAATACCCTCGCGCAAGGAACAACTGTTATTATACCTTGCATACAAAATAGGATCGTATCTAGCACTGCGGTAAAAAACTCTCTAACCTGAGAATTTACCCAACGTCGACACAGACGTCGTTTTTCCAAGCATCAATGACAATCGAACGATTCTTGCTCGACTACTGCCACCCAACCATCGCCCTACACCCTTCATACCGTGTTTCCCGCGAGGAAACTACTTTTCAGCCGTGAATTTCTCCGCGTGCGTTTCCCCCTTCGCGTGCACTTCTGCCACTTGCCCTCTTCGGTTTTTTCCTCTTGCCGTCACCGTCGCGTCTCCCGCAAGGCGCGATGCTTTTTTTCTTCAGCTCCCTGAGTGCTTCAGCCACGGCGCAACGCAGTCTGTTGGTGATTAGTGTGCTCATTACGCCCGACGCTAATGATGCTTGCATCGCGAGACAAAAGCTGCGACAACCGAGCATACGAGTATCTAGCTGCCGCGACGTCTCTCATGCTTTCTCTTACACTTTCATTCTTTCTCTGTCACCGTGCGACTGTTTCCTTCCTCTCCTCGCCCTGCCATCCCCCTTTGCCAGAGAATCGTGACGCTTCGCACGGATGAAACCATCGAACGAGCTTGGCTTTGCAAGGCTGCCCTCCAACGTCACGTTGACGTCGCACCGTGACGCGCGAGGACGCATCCCTGAGACGTCAGAAAAGGCGCCCACGCGACCGTGTGATCTGATAAACGTACTTGGCCCGTAATTGCGATTTTTGGCCAACTTTCGGCGCTGCTAAAAGTTAAATCCCTTGGACTTGGATTTTGCATAGTAGATGATGCAAGGTTTACGGGAGATAAACGGGAAATAGTAACAGTTTTTATGGTTTTTGTTGGACACGTCGGCAATGATGATGTTCTGATTGTTTCGGTAACGGATACAATGAAGTCGGAACGCGGGGTTAGTGTAGGGAAATAAATTAAACACAGCAAACGGTCTTCTCTGAAATGGGTATTTCTACAAACGAGGAACCGTCAAAGTTAATTGCGTTTCACGGTAGGTAAATTGGCGACGATCTCACGTTATAGATCGTAATAATAATATGTTGAAATGCAAGGAAAGAAACGTGGAAAGTTACGGGACTCTGGTTTGCGTCAGGGAAAATTAATAGAGCAGCGGTTCGATTATACGAACTAATTAGTGGGGGCATGAATACAAGCGAAACAGGATGGCGACAGTCTAGAGCGTGACACATTTTCATTTTGAACAAGCAACATTTTAATTGCAACGCTCCGAAGCGCAATTAGAATAATGTTTTTCATTTTTTTCGGTCGGAAATTTCTTGCACCGCTGCGCTGAAACCGTAAGCATTTAAAAATGAAAAGATTCTTTGACAATAGAGTTTTAATCGTTATCGAATACGTCACCCCCGGCTTCGTGTTAATGTTTAAATTACTCCCGCATAGAAATTTCTCTCGAAATTGTCGTTATCGTGACAATTGTGCGACGATTTTACGTCGCACACTAACGAAATTACCGTGAAATATTTGTCTGCGCCAGTCGGGGCAGTGAACGAGTAAAAAATTGTTGAAAAGCGAAATGTTGCCTTTTCACTGTCTAATGAACGAATTTGAAATTCTTTTTCCGAGAATGCCATTGTTACATAGCACGCGAAAATTACGGTCCCGGTAGACGTAACAGAGATATTACGAACTGGTCTAAAGCTTGCCAAATATTATTAAATTTAAACGTCACGATCTTTCCTGCAGTTTTTAATACACGCAACGGTTTTTCGCATTGTTCATAGCGTCTTCAATCAAACATCTTGCCGCAACTTATTCTAAATGATTTTCAAAGTCCACGGGAAGCACAAAGACGAAGCGCAATCTCTTCGGCAAAGGAGGACGACTTTAGCCGGTTAAGCAGAAAGATATTCACCAAGGGCGGGGTGGTCTCCCTCTCCGAGAGCAAGAGAGGAACGCGACGCGTCGCTGCGACGGTACCGAAACACGAGGAAATTAATAAATTGCTCAAACTTAAGTCGACCCCCTAAGTGCTGGAATAAAGGACCTTCATAAATTTCATTCCGACCGCCCCAACTCCTACGCTCGGCTGGTTCCCTTCATCCCTGAAGAAGGAATGCTCTTGCCTCGACGCCTAAACGCGCGATCTTCCTCACTCGTCTGAAGCCCACTCAAGAGTTCGAACAAAAACCAATGGAATTAGTTCCCAAGCTTAAATCAAATGAACTCAATTTGAACAAGCTGTCCTGCCCGTGAGAATGGTGCAATCACTTTACACGAGTGCCGCCTAAATCTCCAGCCATTTTCATTCCTGTTTCCAATTAAACCCCCTCGCCCGTGCAGTCGTAAAAACGCAAGTATAAGAACGGCCAACAAATTGTTTCCCCTCCCCCCGTCGTGCAGCCTATTCGGGGCATCGGTCGGTGAATCGCATTCAAAGGGAGGAACGGGGGTGGGCCGAGAAAGAGATACGCCGTCCAAAAATGTTAATGGCAAAATCGATGCCAGGCGAGAAGACTCGCGGAGCAATTAAACTACGAGCCAGTCGCGATAATAGAGGATTTATTGCGAGCCATCGGGGAACGACAGATCCACTCGTTACACTCTGCGCCTCGGCTAAAACGGCCAGTTTTCCGACAAATATCGTCGCGACTGTTTCCGCGCGTGTACCAAACACGTATGTGTATCCGCCATTCCAAAAGCCGCGTCGAGGTCATCAGATGCCGAAGCACACAATTGCGCCAGCCGGTGATACGCGCCTTATCGAGACGCCTTAATTGCGTTTCTGCCGCGATAAAAAATGAATCGTGGATCGAACATAGTGCGCACGATTTTGCTAACAACGGCGACGGGAACGGGTGTCGTCCGGCTGGTGTTGGTCGGGCGATGCTGATGTTGGCGGATATAGAATGCGCGGGGTGGCGACGGCGGTGTTGAGGGGGAGGGGGGACAGTCGGGGGCGCCGGAATGAATAGCAACGTGAAACAAAAGCACCGGGTTACAAATGGCGTGTATTCGCGACGGCATTGTTTTAAATGGCTGTCAGACGCCCGGAATTTATCCCGTTTTGCTATGTGACAAGCGCCATTAAATTTATTTATTCATCCACGCAGGCGCGCAACCCTTTCAGAATCGAGGAAGCTCGCTTTTGCCTCAAACTCCTCCGACCGAACGGTGCTCCACAGGTGACACAGGGCTACACCCGACGATTATTAGTGTCAGCGTTATTCTGCTGTTTTGTTCGTTGTTTTCAAATTTCGATCATTTTTTTAAATCGAACAGCTTCGTTACAGATACTGTAGCGAACGACACATTCGGGGAATTCGTGATTCGGACAAGAACAGGAGAAAGGCTACGCGAATGAATATTAACAATAAAAGGGAATAGTCCTTCGTACGAATCATTAATTGTAAGACTCCGATACAATTCTGTAATAATAAATAGCGCAAAACCGAATGTGGAAACTGAGCCCGGAAGAATAAAATGGTAAGAAACGGCCGTCTGACCAGCAACGTCTTATACCACTTGCCACACTTCCCGACGCCGTTCGACAAAACGAAACGCCCCGTGGTGATAATTAAAAGCAGTGCATTATCAGTCGGTCTGGCACGTCAGAACGTATCTCTATCTTCGTATCTCCGATCGACCAATCTCGATGACGTAATTGTCTTTTCGGCAAGCTCAGAAGAGAGAAGAGTAAACTTCCGGCCGGCTTCCAAGGGCCGTCGGCGCCCTTCATCGATAAACGATCGCCCGGAAGCGAAGTTCGCTTTGCGGGCTGGAATTAAACGAGCCGGCCGAGGCGATAGTTCGCGGGGTTGGAAAAAAAGAGAACGGGGAAGGGGAGAAACGAAAAAGAGAAGAGATTGACCGCCCAATCCCATGACGCGTTAATTCTTAATTTCTTAATTTCAAGTCGACCGTTAAGCACCGCGTCAAAGAGGTCTCGGGTCTGCTGCACCAGCCACGCGGCCCACTCTTCCTCTTCTAGACCACTTCTTCATCCCCATGCCCCTGCCGTGGCTGTCGAACGATCACGGAAGTTGAAAGCGAGCGCAATTAAGCCGTGCCTCTTCGGGGATCCCCATTCATTTTTCAAATAACGCCGTCGAATACCCTCATCTAAGTTTTAAATCGCACGGCTTTCGACGTGCAACGGAGCCGAAGCAGCAGTCCCCGGGAAAAAAAGCTTACAATTTATGGCGGCCGAGATTTCCATCGCTGGCGTGTATTACACGCCAGCTAATTACTTGCACGGTTGATTCAAGTAGGGAGCGTAGCTGATTGTCTCTGTGATATAAATATTCGTCTGCTTCCTCTGGTCGGAATGTTTCGATTTACTATAAGCAGCGATCGAACGCCCCTTGACGTAATTAGCATTATCGCTTGAATGAAACGGAATTGCAAAAGATTATAGATTCACCGGTAGGGAATCGTCCACTATTGATCGTGCAAGTAGATTCTCTTATGAGAGAGTTGTTACGTTTTGTTTTCGTGCGATGCACCGTGCAGTCGCGTCGAATGAATTCCCGTTTAAACGCGAAAAACGCATTACGCTCGATATAAGGCGGTGCTAATCCGTGAAAAACGCGATCGCTCTTTTTGCCGATCGACAGGATGGATTTATGGGGCAAATTCTTGATAAGCTTTACGTCTTCGGTCATAGCCGTGCTCGCTATTGATCTTAGGTATACGTGTAGTTTCGCGTGAAAGAACTTCACGATACCAATAAATATAATGCAGTTACTGGAAATATCATCAGCTCGCTCGAACAACTCACAGTTTCGCCGTCGCGCGGATAAGGTTTTATTTCCCCTGCTCTTCTTCACTTCGTTGTGCCCTTCGTCCGTTCGGTTTGACCATTTTATCGAATGGTTCGAAACGAGGTTAAGGAATAAAAGGTTACCCAGTGACGTGGCTGTACTATAGGAAACCTGATTGCTGCTGTATGAAATCGAATGTTCATCCCTACAATGCGAACACCATTGTCGAGTCGAATATTGCACAAGCATCCTAATTCAAGACTATAAATATGAAACGTCATAAAGAAACTGAATGTAACGAATTTACCAGCAACACCATTAACTACGCCGGTCGACTCGTGCTGAGATTATTTATTCGACAAAGATCTCGGTCTCGTCGTTCCCCCGACGCCAGTTAGCGCGGGACATCAAGGGAGACCTGAACTGACCTGAAAAGGCCAGCAAACGATATAAGGATACGCCTAGATTTGGTCTGCAGCTCGTGTGTTTGCGATCCAAGCATGAACGCGACTGTTTGTACAGCCGTGTTCGATCGACCTGGCGAATTTGCGACTGCGTGCACATCGCTCGTGCGTTAATATTCGGAGCATTATCTCGACGAAGGATTCGCGGGCGAAACTGATGATTATCCATTTAAATTAGTATTGCACAAATTAATAGATGAGCCGTGAACGGGAAAATTTACAAACCCTTTAATTTTCGTTTCGAAACACTTGACGCGTACTCAAAGGCGTGATGAATCTCTTTCAAATGGATATTCCACGAATTTCTGACGGTATGGTGAGTAGAGGAATTCCAAATCCCTCCGGAATTCCCTTTGACAAATATTTTCAGTTCATTAAAGAGGACGTTTATTCTCTATGAGTTGACATTTCATTAATTAACCAAATTTTATTAGAAGATTAATTAGCAAAATCAATGGAAAACCGCAATTGTACCGGAATTGGTGACTAACGCCATAGCTTTTAATGGATTATCGAGCACAATTGGAATAACTAACCAGATGCAATTTTTCACATTTAACATTGCAACGACGCATTTCTCAAAAGCTCGGTTTATCGATTTTACCGCGCCATTCGTTTTCAACGTCGTCTGTTTGCCGTCCATGATCACACACCGACACACACCCGTGAAAACTAGCGGGTGCGATTCAGTGTGTGCGCCAGGGAGAGAGATGGTGTGCCCGATCGTATCTCCGTATGTGGGTCAGACACACAAGGGAGGCAAGCTCGAGCCGCAGCGAGCAGGAAACTCTGAATTCCGAACCGGACGAGACTTTCAACGGAGAACGAAAGAGAAGGTTGAAAAAGGGAGGAACCGAGGCAAACGCGACGGTTGGGATGAGTCAAGAGGCCAGGCCGGAGATAGTGCCTCGCTCTGATATCTCAAATCCATTTCTGACTCGTGCCACAAACCGTGGACAACCATCGACCTCGACGATCTTCCCTACATTTTCCACGTTTTCCACGTTTTCCACCGTGTTTCTCCCGCTTTAACCATGCCTCTATCTGGCACGCAACCACGACGACACTTTCGAGAAACGTCGACCGAGAAACGAAACCTTTGTTGCGTTTCGAGCAGGCTTTTCCCGTGGAATTTCTACGTCGTCTGATCGCATTTCGCGACAGGCGAGCGTTTTTGCGGAATAGCGGTTTCAAGGGGTTTCAGCGGTGCTATTGAAGGGGAACTGTTTTATTCGGACGTGCGAATGATGTGACAGTTGTGCGTAAAATTATACAGAAGATTTAACCGCGTAGTTGCGCGGCGAGCGTACGATTCAGGGCAGGGTCCCTTATTTATTGACTTTTGCAGCGGCAATTGCATCATAGTTACGAATTTAAGATCGCCTTGGAAGTAAAATTTTTCATAACGTTCTGAATTCTTTCTTTATTAACGAAAGGAGGAGCCGGATTCTTTTAGACGACCGTGGTATATTACGTACTAGCTCTCCTTTATTCTTCCTGAGATAACCCATTCGATTTTTACGACAGGCTACGTTGTTTCAGTGATACACGACCCCTTCTTTTTTTTTTATTAATCCTTCTTCCACTAACGCCTGGTACTCTCTATTCTCTCTTAAAATTCTACCAATGTCCCTCTGCATTAAGAAATTTATTTCGCGAATGAATATATATTAAAAATTTCACATTCAACGTGACGATGACAGCAATAATTATTTTCGGATTGCAATTAAAAAAAATGCATGACGATTACTTTATACGCAGCAAGTAGAAACGATCAGATATCCCCGAAATAAATCTGTTCCATGAACCCCAATGCCAGGCTGCCATTTCTCCCCGCTAATGCTATCTAAACCAGCTGCACGTTCCTCCTCTACGACAACTTTACACACCGAAATGTCCACACAGGAAGGAAAAAGGCAAATCGTAGTCTCTATTACCAATTATCAAATCGTTAATTCTATTTGCGTTATCGCCAGAACGTGAAACGATTTCAGGCGACTGCCGCCGGTTCATAAATCACGCTCAAGCGCCATTATCTGTCTCATACACCGAGGCCGATGAATCGTAACGGCTATTATCAAGGCGATAGAAGCACGAGAAGTTCGCACAATAACGCGTAATGGCCCGCACCGTCTCGCCGAAGGTCGATAAAGGCTAATTAGCAGAGATCCTCGTCTCAGGTGGTCCTCCTACCGATTCCTAATCACTTAATCGACGACCAGAGAGGTGCCTCGAGAGCACACCGGAAGTTCCATCAGGCGGGAGGTTTTAACGCGGCAAGTGTGATACCTGGCGCTGTTCAGTTGCCAAAATTCTGATTGATCCTCGTCAGCATCCCGTTCCCACGAGTTTGCAAACGTCCGTGTAAAGTTACGATATTACAATGGATAGTGAAAGAGAAATGTACACGAAACGGTAGGAGAGAAGTAATAGATGAATCGCAGAGAAAATGTCTGTGACATTGACGCGATAAAAGCGAAAACGCATCAGAATTACCGAAACGATAAACGTTGCGGATCGATTGAGTACGAATTAGAAGCATTCTTGATTGTCCGTGCCAAATTTCGCGTTCCGGTCGGATTAGAGAAACACGCAGGAAGCAATCGAAATGCTGAATCGTATCGAAAACGTGTCGCTCGTGTTGGATAGGTAATAATGATGCCGACGGTCTCGCCGCAATGATCATCGCCGGCCTGTCCACCTGTGCGGCGATGAGGAAAAGCGAACAGGCAACGCTCGATGATTTTGCCAACGAGTGAAAATCTGACGCGCGTTAAACTGTCAGTGATGTACGATCACCGCGTCGAATGTTCGCAACCGTGAGCTTTGCAACTGCGTGCGTCGATGTGTACATTTAATGTTGTAGATAAACGTTGTGCCGATGCGCGTACTCACCGGGCCGAACTGTTCGAAGTAATTTTTCACGTCCTCCAGCGTCGTCGGTGCCGATAGTCCACCGACGAATATCTTCTTTGTCCTAGTCACCATCTGTAATCAGAGAGAAAATGCGAATGTTACTTTCATGGAATGATGTGCAATTAGAAACGAATAAATGTATTTCATCCGGGCAGGAATAGTTTTTGAAATTTCCATTTTTGGTTGCCCCCTGCAATGTTTCTCGCATGTAAAATCTAGATTCCCAGGCACGTATAGGCGGTTTTCGCAAACAGTTATTGATCGACAAGCGTATATTTACGTCAATGTGGCCTCACACAGAAGTAACAAATCATACGTGTCCACATTGGGCACGAAAAATGGAACGTGCAGGAAACAAGAACGATATTTATTCCATTCGTGAAAACCCAGTGAGAATCGTTATCATATTTTCAATAAATTTTGTCAATCGACCGACAAAATAAATGTTAAATGGTTTAATGCAAAACAGTAAATAGCAATGTCCACAAAAATTGTATACAATGTCGATTGTCGAGGTATAAATATGTTTTCCGGTGCGCGACAAAATTCCGGTGATATCGAAACACTGTAGCAGAATTTTCAATAATACGTAAAATCTTTTTTCCGATAGATAAAGTAGGGAAACAATTTTGGTTTCATAGACGAGTGGTAAATTCTTTTCATGTTCAACTTTTTTGCTGCCCCAATGGTTAATAAATTAAAGCGTCGCAGAGACTTGAATGCGTTCCACCATACGCTTCAAAATATGTTTACTTTGTAGATCCACGGACACACAAATGCGCCGGGAATAATGCTCTTTTCAAAGCGTGTTTTGGGGAGGAAAGAACTTGGAGACGGTGGCACACAGAGGGAATGGAAGAGACGGCTGAAAAATGGCACGGTCGTGGTTAAGAAATTGATAAGGGGGCTGATAAAATATGAATGGTCCGCGTCGGGCACACCACGCCGTTTTCACGGAAAAGATCCTTTCATCGACGACATTTTTCATATTTGTTCGAATTGGTAATGCCAATTTCGATCGCCATCATCCTACAAAACCGTTTCATATTTTTAAAATGATAGGAGCACTGGCCCATATTCAGCAATAATATGCACATACATAATATGTTAATAATAAAATAATGAGTACGCTGCATATAATAATATTCGATGACATAATTCATAGGAATGTCCCTTACAGATGTAAATTAAATCAGAATTCTTGAGGGTATTATATTAATGGCCATTTATTGCATCGAATAATTATTCGCTACATATAAATGGAATTAATTTATTGGATACATCAAAGCGATTACAATTTTATGGGTGTTATGAACCAGGTATACATATATTCAGTTTATGCGAAGAAGAGTTGAACCCACTCGCACGATCGCGTTATTTCGATTAAAATTCAATGTCAATAAAAAAGCAAACGAAACGAAGTTACACTGATTATCATCTGGGAATTGTTCGAACTCAAACCGGGAATTCTTGGCACAAACATTCGAACTCAGTCGGCCAAAATCAAACAAGCAAAAATAAGAATAACAGAATATTATTTCCGTTTCCAAAACTGTTTCCCCACACCGTTAACAGAATTCTTTACTTCCTTCGACTACTTTCATCTCGACCTGCAGCGAGAAAATCCAAATCGGTATAGGAATAAAGAGGCTTGAACACAGTTCCCATATTGAAAAGTTTTCCACGAGTAAGGCGGGAGGAACGTATCGAACGTAACATATCCACGACCCTCCCTCGAGAAAGAAAGAATTTCTAAACCCATACAGAGGGCAAAGTCTTCCATATTCCTGCTGTCTCTCGAAACACTGATTGACGGATCTCGCACGCAGGGAAACATCGTGAAAGCCTTTCCAGATCGGTTCTCGACGATTCAATCCGATCGTTTAACGATAAAAGAGAAAGAAGCTTGGACGTATGTACATTCCTAGAAGTACATCGAACGCAAATGCAATCTTCTTAACTATAACAGGAACAGGTATTCCCGGAATAACTGCGACGGAAACGTGGCACCGTGACGAAACTAATTACCAGTGGTCGTTTTAACGATGAGACGATTATACAACAGAAAAAGAAAAAATTAAAGAGTACAGGGGAAAACGGAATTCAAACGAAGCATCTTAATAAAACGATCGCAATTTAATAAAGCTCGCTGGTCGGAGAACATTTCGCAGAGTGGGAGAGATTCGCGGGAGCCGGTTGGTTGAAGAAAAGAGAGCGAAAGAAGCGAATTGCGGCAGGGTAGCACGGGCCACTAAAGGGAAGGCAGGGGGTGAATACAGCGGAAATGGTAGAAGAGGTAAACTCTGGTAATTTCAGTGATGGCTGGGCTTAGATCTCTCTATATCCGGTGAGTAACGCGAACCCCTTGGCGCAAGTCCTACCACCTCGTGGTCCCTGAAGCTCAACCCACCCTTCTTCTCTTTCTAATCCCACCCTCCGGCTCGCGCCCATTCCTGTGTGTCTCTCATCTGGCGGGAGGTGGGGGATAGCTCGCGAACCTCGGCCGTCGAAGCTACCTGGCTAATCAGCGAAGTGTATAAAGTCTCGTGGATGAAAATAAAACGGGCTGGATCTCGAAAATTAAATAAATGACTTGCCCCGATTCCGTCGACGAAGGCGTGCCTCGTGAAAGAACTCGAGAGTGACAGATAAGGGTCGCGAGGAGGCAGATGGAAAGAGAAAGAAAGATTCACGAGGAGATCCGGCAGGGGAGGCTAAATCAGAGGTGGAAGAGGGTTAAAGGACGGTGGAAAACGAGAACAAGGCAAACAGGCCGAGAGGTAGACGTGGATAAATAACGGGAACGAAAGAAGGGCCAGAGGATACACGAGGCAAAGGGGATCCACTTATTCGGATGAAGTTGCAGCAGCGGCAGCTCACTTGCTTCTACTCGGCCGGAAGCGCCGAAAAGAGGGAATTGAAGTTTCCTGATATATCTTGCTCCGCAACCATCGTGGCCGTTTGCCGGGTCTCGGCCCAAGTGCCAGCTGAGCTGCTGAAATTTTATTACGCTCCGCTACACTCGGTATCGTTTCGTAATGAGCGCATTGTCGTGCAAACGAGTCGCTTCAACCGGCAGCATCTCCGTCGCGATGCCTTAGAGACACATCAGTCTTGTCCTCTTTTACCGGCGAGAACTCTTTTGTCCGGTTACACGAGCGGGAAGTCTGATTGGACGCGAGCCTGTGCAAGGAGAATACTGTGGGGTCCGACTTGTAATTGCTTCCTCGAAGTTTCGTGGGATTTTGTGGACCTGGTCGCTGTTGAATTCGGGAGGCACGCCAAGTTCGTTCGGGAACTTGGGACAACGAAAAAAGGCGCGACGAATTTGTCGGGTTTGAGTGGAGAACAGCGATCAGTTTGTCTGGCGAGGAATAGGGTGGGAAAGTATAAGTCATAGGAAGTTGGATGAACGGGGAACAGCGTGCTCGGATCGTTAGCGGAAATAAGCGCGGATAACAGCAGAATGGTAATGGAAACTGGGGGAGTTCCACTTATTATGCCGTAGCATTATGTAAATACCGGAAGACTATTACAATTTTACAACTTACTAGCGACGACTTTATGGTTTCATCGCTCTGGGGCACTCTCGTGTCTCACTCTCGTCTTTTCTCATTTTCTTGCAGCGAGAGAATCTAAACTTCGGCTGCCATCGTTTTGTCGCCCAACTGCGCGCCTTTCGTGGTTACGAAAATTGAATTGTCGCAGGAGAAATATTGTGACAGTGGTTGATGGTGGAAAGGGTACGTTTTATAGTTTCTACTGGTGGCTTGTGAAGAGTTTTTATATCGACAACTGTACAACTCGTTTGTAAATTTATGTTTCCCTTTTTAATTTACGGCCTATATCAAATCTAAAGGTTCAAGAAGTTCGAACATGAATTGCACAAAGTTCGGCGAAAGCGGTGTTCGTCCGATGGGGGTGAGAGGGTGAGAAAAGGTATTAGTAAGAATGAAATATTTCCAAGGATGCTGTCAGTATGTGCGTCACAATTCTTAATGTCAACTGGTGCACACGCATTCAATACATTCTTGTGAGAGGCAATTTCCGTCTGGCAGTCGATTAATCTATCCTTTTACAGGCTACATGCGAGTAATGTGTGGTCACTTTTTCTCATCAATTCTTGAAACTTCGCAAAGATAAAGCGAGAAACTTCATCTCCGCAAGGAAGACGATCCATCAAGTGGTTTCGAATTTCGATAAAAACCAAGCGAAATTCTAAATTGCGTCAAAAGCCCTAATCTTATAAACAACTCTTCTCGAACAAACAATTAGTAAAAGTCGAATGCTTATAAAGAAAAATATATTTTTCCAAAAGACGAACCTCTTTATCCCTGAAAAGGAGTGATTATTGTACTTCACTTTAAGGATCCCAAAAACCCCAGATAATTATTTCTCGAAATCCTTAATCACACAAACCGCAAATGGGCCCCAGAATCTTTCACACCGTTGATATATATCCCGATTAATCTCATAATCATCCCCAACGGGAAAAAATAACGAAGCAAGAGGGAAAAACGGGAGAGAACGGCCACGGTGTTGGAACAAGGGAAACGGGTAAAATAAATATTGGAATAAATGTCGGTGAGTGGGCGAGCGGGTTTTAACAGGCCCAAGCCGTTAAATCTGCCTCGCGAGCTCGGATATTGTCGCGTGGAATGGCAAGGAAAACGCTTTGCTCGTTCGCAATTATTGTGAAAGTTTAATCGGCCGCTATACGCCGCGCTGATGAGACTGCGGGAGCACAGGAGTGTACATGTATACGCGTCCGGTATATCGCGAAAACTTTCGGTACGGTATCGTGCAGAAAATGTTTCGCAATTTTTGTCCCTCTATCGCCGCAACGACGGCGGTAGAAAGTAACGAGAGTAAACGAGGGGGAGGAAGGAACGTTTAAACTGCGCGAAACCTTAAACGAAGAGAGCATAAAATTATATCCGACGACTTTATTTCGTCAATTATATGTTTCCCCTTAATCGCTCTGACCCCTCACACTTTTCAATGCATTTTCATTAGCTATACCGTATTCAGTGTGGTCGGAAAATAATTGGAGCTGATGGTTGTGATAAGTTTCAATCGAATAAACGTTTGACGAATTGAATTAAATATATGCAATGTTAATCTGAGTTTACAGTTCATCATTTACGTTCATCTCATTGTCTTACTAAATATAAAACAGCACCCGAGTTTATAAATTGGTGGCTGACGATTTTTTCTACGAAAGTAACTGAGCCATGTACCATGTACGAACTTGGAAGATATCATTGGTGCCACCCAGTTACCAAAACAGAAGAACCATAGAAACGTATCCGTGGTAAGAAGATCGAGCGACAAAAACGGGCTACTTGCCGCGAAAAAAGCAAGACACTAAAGGCCGACCAAGATTAATACTCCTCAATAGTTCAAAAAGGGACACTGAATCGTCCGAGAGGGGGCGAAGGGTTGGAGGAAGAAGAGCACGGATACTTGGAGCGAAGTTACGAAGGGAAAGTAGGGCAAAAGGGCGGGGTGAATCGGTTATCATCCGGAGGATTGTGAGTTTCGCCATGCTTTCGATCCCCTTTGTCCATTTTTCTTGCTACCACGCTGCTCATTTTTTCTCGATTTCGATGTATCTTTCGGCTTCCACCCTCGTCCACGTCACCCCTTCGACCACAGTTTGTGCGACGTAGCAGAGGAACTTCACGCCACGCAGATTCTACGAATTTTCGCGTCGTCTCCGCATCCCACGTTCCGCTTATAAAAATGATCACCCTCGATGTTTCTTTCATATACCGGCAGCGTTAATTATATGTATATCCAGAAAATATATCCACGCAACTCGAAAATGTAAGCACAACGCGGTGACGTCCTACACCATGGATTAAAACGAGGGCAAATCAAATATTCCTCCCGGTAATGTCTATCTCACCGGATGCACCTGTAACTGGTCAACGCACGCGCACCACCAGACACGATGCTAATTTCTCGGGTGTCCAACGTTTGAGAATTTAAGTTGCCGGCCATAAATACCGAAAAGAGGTTACAGCTTTAAAGGTTATCAGTGAGCGGACGGTAAGGCGCTCAACATTCGTCTGTGGCTCGGGGCATTGCTATCGCGTTGCCCAGCCCTGACCCTACCTTATTTAGCCTGGCTTTACAAGGCCGTTATACTGTGATCCTACAAATTCGCCGTTGGTACGTGCTCACCCGCGTATATTATAGTCCCTGCCTGAATGCTTCATATCGCTCAGGATACACGGGCTACAAACTTTTTCTCCCCCGACGCAATATTTTGGCACCCCGATCAAACTAATACATTAATCTATGCAGAGAAGTGCAATGGTTTCTAATCTTGACCGACCACTCGATTCTATGATATGACACGCTTATTCGAGGGTCCAATGGGATTCATGGAGTTCTGTTGAACGTAATAAAAATTGTAGGATTTCTGTACAAAACAGGTGCTCTTTTTGATTGCTCCGATATCGGATTACTTTTGATACCCGTTTTGAATAGATTTGACTGGCTTTTCGAAATGAAAGCAATGGAAATGGTATTAATAAAATACGTTCTACGTTTACTCTGACTCTAAACAACGTTCACACATATATGTATACATCAATGTTTTACTGCTTTTTTTAAACAACATCACTGAGAAATTCGCTTTCAATTATTGTGAACGTCTCTCGTAGTCCTTTATTCTAGAAATCGTATGAAGGTAGATATCTGTTCCGACGGCTGCAGAAAGAATTATTTCTCTTTCGCTTTTCGAACGAGTTTCAACGTTTCGTCAGCAGGATCCTCTCCCATTGTTAACGCCGACAAAGACTGATTGCAACCGGACCAGTCGACCGGAGCAGATCTTTCGATCGCACGGAAACGAATCCTCAGATTCAGCGAAGCACTTCCTCTCTATAAATGACGCCGATGTAATAGATGTCGTTGCCTTATATTAAATGGTCAGATATCTCTTTTTCTCGGTAGCCGGCGCATCCTCCGCTCCAAAACAATGCCTGGCTTACCCGAGCTGAATGGAGAACTCGTCCGTCGCGCATTGTGCACCCTTTGAATTTTAATCATCGTACATCTGCTGGCGAGGTGGAACGTGAATGGTACGAGAGAAAAGGGTCCCCGCGAGCTCGAAGAATAAATATTTTGAATGGTACAGTGGTTCAAGGCTAACTAGATCGAAGCCGTCGTCATTCTCACGAGAACATTTCCACCATCGTTCGTCTGTCATTTTCGGGTCGCAAAGGAATGTCCGACGGGAGGCTGGAAACTAGTTTCCAGCACGTGTTATAATCCCGGATCGTAGCGTGTGCTAAATCGCTTCTAATTATCCATGGAATTTCGAAAATGTCCACGGGAGCAAGCATTACCTGCTGATTAAACAGACATTTTAACCGATTCGCGCGCACGACCGAGCAACTAATTATAATCTTGACGCGTCAAAGGGAAGCTCGACAGGATGAAAATTATTCCCGTGCTCGCGAATTCCTGTTTTCCGAGCTTCATGAACCACGCGCGTGGTTCAATTTAATAAGCAGAAGTTCGATACACCTTTCGCTATCGCTCTAAATCCAAGCCATTACATTCACCGAGCGGTTGCGATTTACCTCCTTCCCCAGCCGCTCCACTGACTTAAACTGTTGGACTTGCGACTTTAGGGGATTACCAGAGAATTTACCGTACTCCCCTGCTCGGCGAAACTCCCGCCGTTTAAACTCACTCCGATTATTTCCGAATTATCTTTACGCGTCCGTGTTACGGCCCACGAAGAAAATTGCGTTATTTAGATAACCTTCTTTAAACAGACTCAATTAAATCGAAGAAGAGCTTTAAGTCCTTTTTATCGCCCGCCGTCGTGTCACTCGTCTTTTATGCTTTCAATTACGTTTTACGGGGAGAAAAAAAAGTTACAGCGTATGCCACGCAAAATAAACGTCGAAGCGTGCCCCATTTACAATTTAAGAAAGATATAAGCTTTTCGATCAATATTTATTTCGAATTTATGCGTTTCTTGAAACGCTCTACTTATCCGCGAATCCTTTTTGCGCTAGAATTGAAATTTCCAGACAGTGATTTTAATAAAAAGTATCACTACAAACGTATAAAAGCCTTTTCGATTAGTCACCGCGGTTCTATGCCGTCGTCAACGAAAAGCTGTAATCCGGCTTCCCTCTGATCTCAGGAAGAACATTACTGTGCATCAACCACAGTATGTAACTCCACGCACACATCAAAAAATCATTTGCCACGGAACATTTCGTTGCGACGGGATATTCCTCGTTGTCTGGTCCTCCGAGCGTTTGTAGCAGAAACGAAGAGAAAGGGAAAAAAGAAAGCTAGAAATGAAGCAAAAAATTGTCTACACGTAGAAATTCCGTTCTTTTGGCGGGAATTCGATGCTGATGTGTCGGTCTTTCGGCTGGCGCACGATACATTTATTGATCCTGTGGCATCAAACGTTTACGAGTCGCTCTTTGAACGCGAAGATGAAAGCATCGACGCCCGACAAGTGCACGCGTGGCTTAAGCACGCTTCTCTATTTTTACTCTGCCCGCCTTTGATGCACATTATCAGGACTCGCCTTTTATTCAGACGCCCGAAATGCTCGGCGCTGTTTCAAATCCGACGGCGCGCTACGCGGAAGTCACTGCCCCGATTGTGCGTTTATATTTTTCCATCTAACGAGACAGCTGCAATAGTTCGCCGACTGTACGTTGAAAAAAAGGAGTCAATCGACGATATCGATTCTCGGGTCTCTGCTGTGACCTTTTCTCGAAAATCGCAACCCCTTTCAATCGTACCCCGATGAACCGTATTCCGAAAACGTAGGAAAGGTTATGTCTACACGAAGATATTTGGTGAACGGCGAACCGTCTGCAATTCCATCGTTCGAAGCTCTCACGTAGAAACCGATGAATCTCTAATTGCATCGTACTTTTCCATTTTCCCACGTTGAAGCGATTTCATACTGGCGAGTGCATTCCCAGATAAGAAGGATAAAGTGTTCTCGTTTCAGCGATGACATAACGGAATGAAATGGAACGCTTGCAGTTATAGAGTCGTTTGAAAGTAGACAGGTCTTTAGGAATGGATTCGATCGGGCGAATTACGAAACTAAGATGACGAAATCGATCGACCCGTGGAAAAATTGTCGTCGAACGCTTTTGCGGCTCGTTGCCGCGGACTTACCCGCAGATGTACGTTTGATCGATCAACGCGCGAATGATGATTGAATCGAGGCTGGGGTCTCGACGGGCGGCGTGGAAATCGTTCGTAGAAGAAAATAGAATCCAGATATCCCGGTGACCGAGTCTCACGAGTATTAGGTAATAAAAGAGGGTACTCGAGACGCTGGGGGGTGGTTTTTATCGAGCAGCATGCCCGAGATTTCGGCGGCGCTCGTAAAACTCCACCCTAAAATCTTTCTCCCCACTTTGGAAGCCGAGCTATCCCGCGGAATATCTTCAAGTACAACGCATTCCCCGAACTTATCCCTGCGAGCATCCGTAAGTTTCCGTACGACAGATTCGGGCTAGACGCATCCGTTGAGGATGTTCTTTGATGGAAGCGAAGAAAAGTTTAAAGGGAGATCTTTAATCACGTGTATACGCAGCTGGGGCACGTAGACATTCAATAAGGACATAAATACGATCTCGCCAGTCGAAGGGGGAGGCGCATTCAACAGCCGTTTACTACGTCACGAAGCGGCAGGGGAGGGGAGTGAATTGAACGTAAGGTTACCATTGTAATGTCCCATTCAATCGCGTACAACAGAAACACCATTAAGACCAGTTTCCACCGTCTCAATTAAAACGTAAACCAGTGGCTGAAAAGGCATTGATTTCGACGTAACGCCATTGCAATTAGCTACCCTTGTTTGCAGCTAACTGGAGGGACCG
Source organism: Nomada fabriciana (assembly GCA_907165295.1). NCBI lineage: Eukaryota > Metazoa > Arthropoda > Insecta > Hymenoptera > Apidae > Nomada > Nomada fabriciana. The sequence continues at coordinate 9,805,772 of OU015695.1, forward strand.
GGTCCAATTGGTCGAAAAATAATAATGGCTCGGGTATTAGCACAAATCTATGTATAGTTCTCATAGATTTTCGTAGGTCTTAGATACGTGTAGGATCGTGTAACTAATTTGCGATTTAATCGTCTTTAACGGGTTTCCCTGATCCAGCTCTTTGATCAATTCGAGCAATGGGAGTATGCTAACCGGCGGTAATTAGCGATAAGATGCTGCATCGTTCACAGAGAGTCGTCATATAAATTCGAGTAATTTCTTGCATTACAGATCCAATTTGACTGCTCGAACGAGTGTGACCAACATTGAACGCGTATTTATATAGTGCTGCCAAAAATGACCATTCGTCATACGGAAACGGTGGCAGTCAATTTGGCGAAACTGTGTATTCGTTGAAAAATCATGAAACTAATACAATATTTAGTAGACAATTATTTGCTCTAAAATACGACAAATAAAAAACGAGGTTGCAGATTATCAATACGTAAAACGGAGTACATAATAATTGCAGGATTAATCGATAACGGTAGAATATCAAAATACGTACACCTCAAACATAGTTTCCGTAGAATTACTCACAAATGTCAGAAAAACCTTCGCTCTCTGTAATTATTACATTCCACGCAATATTGCACACATTGCGGTGCTTTGTAAAAAATATCGGACAGATATGCAGGGTTGGGAACGCGGGCACCAACGCATTGTGATGCAGTGATGGTATCACGTATTAACACGTCAGATCGGAATAGCGCTCGTCCACCTTAAATGAGGCACGCTGGGGTTTGATGCAATATGCATTTCCACACATTTTCCATCGATCGTGCGGACAAACACAGCGAACTGGCGGCCAATGATAACGTACGATGCTGCGGGTATAAATCACCGCACGATGTGTCGTGTCACTGATCGTGGCGTTAATCATATTCAGCCATTTAATGGAAACAAAGATTGAAAGTCAACGTTTCTGTTGTGTGCCTGTGTGCATTCGAACATGGGAAATTGTGGGAAAGATTGAGATGAATATCAAGGTTTAACCTTTCGAATTTATATTGATTATTAAAGAGTTGAACATTATGCTTTGGAAAACGTCGTTTGCCTTTACCGTCCGCGAGTTGAATTGAAAGTTACACGAAATTGACCACGTGCAAATTAATATAAGTGGCTTTTGATTGCGAAATTTTGCCGGATAAATGATTTAAAATCGACATACAAGTATTCTTGATATCCACAGTGAACCGTTTACGTGAGTTGTACATCAAAGATGTGATTGCGATACACTCGCAACGTTGCCCTCGTGTAATTAACCAATACACGATTCCCCGTGAATTCTACAAAATTAGAACTTCATTAGCCGAGTATAACGTTTGCTGATTATTCCTGAATATACATACTGGCGGCTCTACCAATGCGAACCTGTTGAAATTATCCTGAAACGATGGAGAACATCCGCAATGGCTCTCGAGGCGTACACAGCTTAACAATGAAAAGGGCGCGTATTTAAACGCGATATGACGGTCAAACCTCTGGGTAGCTCTGTTAACGCAGATCTTGGGTGTAGCATACGCACGGTAACGAGGGATTAATTAACGACTCGTGTACAGCTCTGGAGCCAAATGCATGCCGACCGACATGTCTGTGTTCGCCGAGATAGAAACCTCAATTCTCTGTCGGCCATGTACCCGAGGCAACTGCGTAATCTTCGTCAAGGAATTGCATAAAATTCACGCTACTTGATGGAAATCGCATTATCTTTGATTATGCAGAGCACCCGCTAATTGCGTGCCGCATTTCGAACGATGATAGAGAAGCGTGCTAATGTGTATGTTCAAATTGGGTGGAATAGGATTCGAATTAGAACTAATCTAGAAATGTGAAATTCGAATATTATCGATAAATCCGAGAGAACTTAATAAATTCACAGTTGGTAACACGTACATGTTAAAACACTTTTATTGCGCACACAAATAACAGAAATAAAATAATACATAAATAAACGAACACGCAGAAATACACGATCAACCCCGTAAGTATTCGTGCCATCAGTGTCGATGAAAGAAATTTGTTGAAATTGGGTGATGCGTTTACCATCAATGAACTATCGTCCTCGTCTGCGGCTTCTTTGTCAACTTGCTATAATCCGTATAATCTAGAAAATCAGCATTTCAATTATAGATAAAATTTGTAGTAGCCGTGGTAACCGCGTTACACCAAACCAATCGTATGGTCCTCTTGCAACGTGATTTGTCGGCATGTATGTATTATCCGTAATGGTCGTCCTTGCGCTATTCAAACAAGACAATTAAATCTGTCAATGGCACCCCTAAGATTGCCGAAGTCAACTTATCAGCGAGGCGAAAAAACTAATTAAGGACCCTTCTGAATGTCATCGAATCATTCGACGTCTTAGCTTGAGCGCCCGTAATTGTTCAAGAAGTACATTTACGCAATTCTCCCAGACAGTTCGAGTCGCCCGAGCCCGTAATCACCGTCTATGTTGATGCACGGGACTATTATACAAAATTCAGCCAGGGCGTTAATTAATGACATCGATGCTCCAGATCGTGTTGCACACGGAACACGCGACCCCGCGCTGGAATTGCGTGCACGCACACCTGAGCGCCGGCGAACACGCTCGATTAACCCGGCGCGGAAAAGGAAGAGGGCAGAACATCCAACCGGTTCACGTTGTGCACACAGGGTCGTGCGGGCCTTGGAAAATACGAGTATCGAGTATTGGAAAAATGTTTCCCGTTTCGCGTTAGGATAAAAAAGTGCCGCGATCACATTTCTTCTATATTCCCGCTTCCTCCCCCCCAGTTATCGTTCCCCGATCGCGGTGCAATCGTTTCTGAAAAACGTTGCTCATAATTGTCGCGTCTCCAGCAGTATCGTCGTCGGCGATCGTTAATTAACGGCGGAACGAGTGTCTCGCGGTTCTCCTGCCGGTTTCCGCGATCGAACGATCGAAATGACTCGAAATGATTAACTTGGCGCGTCAGATGAAAAATGGAAACGTTCGTTCGATCGTACGTAACATGGGGCAGAGTTTTGGAAAATTGATCGTTAATGGTATATCGATTACGCCGGAGCAGGCCGCGTGAATAATGCAATAGGTAATCGTTTGATTAATAATACAACGGGGATGTCGACAATTCTGCATTTGCGGGAAATTAGGGGTGTTCGTGCGGTGATGCGGTATTATACGGCATGAATAGTAATTTTCTATGAAATTGGAAACGTGGTTGGCCATACTTATAATTGATTAGACGATCAACGCGATTACTGTGGTGGAAATATTGTGAAACCACCGGTTCCGTTCTACGTTTGTACACGGCACGTTGCAGATACGTTCCTAACGACGAAATGAATATTTCAAATATCTTTAACCATTTACAAATTGATCGCGTAATCTATGTTGATACAATCTTACAGGTTTCGTGCGCCCCAAAAATGTCTTCCAAAGAAATAATGCCGCAAATTTGTTCGCTGTCGCACAAACAGACGCGCCTTCGTTGTACCACAAAAACGAACTACCACATCTCTCGCAGCAACACGAATGTACCACAATCTCGGCTTCAATTTTGCGGGCTGAAAACAGCCTCGTCGATGTATGTATTCATAGCGCGTTCACCTGACAGGTCGTCGCCACGTGGAATTACTTTACAGTACGGAGCGAAGCGAAAAAATTTTAGATCTGTAGTGGAAGAAAATTCCTGACAAATGTCAAATAATGGTGTACGTCGGGTAAGTCGGCGAGAAAACTCGAAGACTCTCCTACAGTTTGCAACGAAGCGACGAGAGCCGTGCACACACGACTAGCTGAATACCAGGGATGAAAGTGTTCGGTCCGAGTCACCTACTTTCGCATCTGTCTCGTTTGTCAACGGCGCCAGAGGGTGCGACGAGCTGAACGGTTCCTCAGAACGAGGCTGGCTGGTCCCATGGACTAGCCAGCCGGGATTTAAAAGCGTTTCGATGTAAACAGCCTTGTTACTCGCGAATTCGGCCACCTAATTCTTTCGAACGGTGACGCGAGATCGTTTCTCCTCTTCCGTTTGTGCGATACGGTCCCTGCCGTCATTCTCGTTCAGCAGAAATCTTGTTAGGTATATATTTCGTTTGGTGCATTTGGATATCTGAGCCACGAGTTATTCGTATTATAGTTGGAAACGAGAGTTAGGTTGAATTTACATATCATCTGTTTCGAACATTTGGGGCGACGAAATTTGTTCGACATATTTTTCGTGATCAAACACAATGACAGAAGTGTACATAACTTCTGTATCCGACTTTATATAAGGTTCACTTTGTTATGAAATATAAAACCTTCAGCTGAAGTGCCATCCCCACAGATTCTTCCCTCATTTATTTATAGTCTGCCGACAATGTTTTCGAAGCATCAGAATTTGTTCGTCCGCAAGAATATTTTTGACCACATAAAAAAATCATTGCAATCATATTTCCACAGTATAAATACCAATTCGCGATACAGGAACAAAGCAAACCTCTCGAACCCACTGTTCACCCTGTCAAACGTTCTTCAACGACACCAATTCACTTCAGAAAGCGTAACAAAACTTTCAACAGATCCACCTCGAAACGCCGGAGACCGAGCCTGGAGTAAAGAGACGGGGAAAGTTTCGCAACGCAAACCAGCCGCTTTTCTTTCATCCGATTATCATCGATATCAAAGTCCGCTGGAGTGCGCTTGCCTCGAAAAAGGCGGACTCGCGTCGTCGCTGTGAATAATTATTCGCAAAGAGGATTAACTTCTCTTTCGCCTCATCTGCCCACGACGAATCCTAAGTAGCTTGAACTACCATCGCGAGACTTCGATCCCCCCCGAATCTTCAACCCCCCGCGTGGCACTGTTTTAATTCGTCCCCTAGCAAAGTAACAAGTCCGGTCCGGGTTGCGTTTTCCAGTTTGTGAATAGCCAGGCGACCGCCACGAAATCCGCTTACCTCCCTTTTGCTCGTGCAAAGCGGCCACGAAACGAGTAAACCGAGCTTCTTTCGTCGGAGAAATCCACTGGTGACCGTGTGTGTGTGTGTGCTGTGTGCCGTGTGCGTGTCGGTGCAACAGGAGTGAATGGAGCGCTGCTAGTCACGCTGCAAACTTTCGCATTTCCCCGCTCTACACAAGGCTCGGGGCTTTCGAGGATCAAAACCGAGGAGGAAAAAACGGCCAACAATCGCCGGGTTGCATCGCTTCGAGAAAAAGTCCGCCGCCCTTACAGCGAGCAAGTTCAGAGGACTGTAGTTCAGGAGCGTCGTTCCCGGAGTAATAATACGTTTCACTGGCGCAACGTTTAATCAACAACCCCTGCCCGCTTCTTACGACCGCCGCCGCCTTTCAGGAAACTTTTCACGCGTCTTGGTGAAAAATATTTATTGCAGCCCCTTCCAACCTAGCGTTACCTTTTTACCCTTTTATCGCGATGACGCGGGCTTACGCCGGGAATGTTGCACTCGAGCTTCGAAACTTTTCGATCGATCGATAGAATGAACGAAGGGACGGAACATTTCGATGGGAATCTATAGAATCTCAGGGTTACATCGTGGAAAGATTGGACGCGTAACAAAAGTGGAATAAGTGTGCCGCGTTTCATTAAAATTTCGCTCCATCCGCGAGAGCACAATCTGTTACGGTGCGCGGTAATAGAAAGCGCGAAACTAAGGACAACTGTTATCACCTAAGTCACGAGAGAAGATCGTCGCGCGTCCGACCATAAATTTCAGCTTCCGCAGCCCGGGAGCCAGGTGTCTCGGTTTTTGTTTACGCGTGATATACGAGCGAATCTACCGCTGTTCGCGATACCGGGAGAAATATGTCTGCGTCTGTCGCTCGAAAGCGTACGTGCTCAAGCGCGAGACGCAATCGGCACGAATTGAAACTAAGTTGGTCGTGATAGAATCGAGCTTCTGGCGATGGGTGGAGGGCGAGCGAGACGAAGAGTCAGAGGGAGAGAGATGGAGGGGGAGAGGGTGGAAAATACAAGAAAAACTGAACGCATTCTCATCTCGTCGAGCGCGAAGTCAAACACAGTGATAGGAAGAAAGAGACAGACGGGTTGGGGAAGAGGGAGAAGAACGAAGATTTCAAGCCGCGGATCATCCACGCAATCATCGGAGTCGATACTCTCGACAACGGGGTTCGTTCGGTGTAATAATGCGAAATGAAAAAAATCGGTCGCGACCTAAATCTCGACCACGTTGCAGCACCCTATCACTCGACGCATCAGCCAGGTCGTTAATGATCGTTTTAATATACGCGACGCGACTCGATATGCCCATGGAAACGTCACCTCTTCTTTTTTCTCCCGCGCCGGAGACGCGGCCGGAATTAATTAAAAATCTCATCGAGTGAATCGTGTACTTTAAGTCGGGCGAAACGTTTTCCATCAGCGAATAAATTGAAATTGAGTCGAAGAATGGGCTCGTCGTACTTATCCGTCCACTTTCGGGATAGGGAAACGTTTGTTCGGGATCAGGTGGACCGAAATGTACCGGCACAGAGGAAGTAGGTTAACGTATTTTAAATCTCAATACAAAGTGACTGCGGAATCGGTCTGGCCGAGATAGATACGAGGAACACCGAGACACCAGGCCAAGGCGCGTCTCGAAAATAACGCGAAACCGTTCGAACAAGTTGGCGGTCGGAAGTCTTGAAAGAATCTTCGAAACCGCTCGACTGACCCGTTGAAAAGGGGAAAATAATAATTATCGAGCGGCGGTCGCGAGGCGGGAACTTCGAAAGTAACGATCTCGTTATCGTTTCGCTTGGAGAGCCGAAGGACTTAAGATAATAAGTTTGCTTGGGAGGGTGGAGAACGTAATAAGGAACTAGAGTGCGCTCTACCCCGGTGAAAAGGAAATAGTACTCTCCACCCTCCGTCGTCCGCTGAACCACTCAACTTATTAATTCCATTAATAATTTCTTCATCCGATTTGACGCACCAGAACGGCACCGCCGCGATTCTCAAAGAGCCACGTCTACGCTGAAACGAGAGCACCATGGAACTTTTTTGTCTTCGAGTTTCGATGTAAGAAACTCGAAGGTGGAACTTTTCTCCTTGTCGAATCCTATCAACTGGTACTCCTAGCGGACATCGGCTACAGAAAAGTCGTCGACGTTCGCGGGGGAAAGAAAACGTCGAGCACAGAGAAAAACGGAAAGGGGGAGATATGGAACAGCACGCGACAGGGGTATGAAAGGTCCGGCGCATCAGAAATGATGGTCTCCGGCGAAGGATTTCGGAACTTCCGGGAAAACTTGGGGGAACGAAGGTTCGCCCGAACGTCATCTGCGCGAAACTTTTCGGTCACTCCACATTGTTCGGGGGAAATAAACGGTGCAAGAGATAAGGGGGGAAGATAAAAGGAGCAAGCGGGGTAGAAGATTCACCAAGCCGTGTTAGTCCGTCTCTGTCCGACGGATGACGTCCAGGATCAAGCTCCACCCACACACATGCCTGCAGCTAGCAGACAAACGTATCACTCGCACGTACGTACACACTCGTATATGTACACGTTCATACATACATGCGCATATGTATAGGAGAATGCGAATGAATATATACGTCGATACACCTACACCTTCACCGAGATACACACATTTCCTTCGGGACGATCGTTCTCCCCGTTTCACCTTCATCCGATATGATACATGGATACGATTATTCGAGAAAGATTTGAATGGAACCACTGTACCTTCTCTGGGGTGATGAGCGGCGTGATGTACGTGGTGACCGCCGTCGTGTACACTTTTCGATGACTGCTGGGTGCTGCAGGTCACTCAGTACTGCCGTGAGTACCGAGTGCCGTGCGATCAAATCTACGGCCTTTCTCCGCGAAAGGAGAAACAGACGACCCAGGGACCGACGGTGTCGTGTCGCACGCTCGCGCTTTCTCAGCACCCACGCGTATATCTTGTTCCCCACAGGTTTTCCAGGGACGTGGACGTCGCGATCGTTTCGCGACAGCTCTGGCGTTTCGATCTTCTCTCGATCCAACTCTGACGTACGCACGTCAGGCCACGCAGGTTACTTGACACTGTTAACAACGACTTCAACGGCGACGATAATCACGATGACGAGCGAGGGTGATCGGTCGATCGAACTCACAGCTGGCAATCGAGCAACGCACGGTCCTCTTGGTCGATCCTCGTTGACGGAACAGCTTACATTCGCGCGCGGTACACACTTGTCACGTAATTGACGTTGGTCGCTACTCACGGGCACTGGAATCGGGGCGAGCGAATCCCTCGGGCTTGTAACACGCGTGAAACAACGAGTGACACACTGCGACAGCTACCCAACGGAGCTGATCGAATTTCGGAGCGAAATCTCTTTCTCGACGTTCACCGCGCGATGTACGTATATCCTCCGTCCACGGTGTTTCTGTATCTTCGGGATGTACGAACAACGAGCTTTGTTCGCAGCCAGTAAAACTGTATTACCCTGGCAATCCTTGTCCTTCTTTCTTCTTCTCGCAGCAGGAGCGGCGTGCGCGAGATCGAACCGGCAGGTAGCGAGAAGGTTGAACAGAGAGAAACACAGATGTATAATCCGCGGAGCACAGAGAGGCAGGTGGTCGTTGTCGCGCTCCTTGTCGTCGTGCGTAGAATTCAATGCTGTACGCTGTGATGCCGAGAACGGAATGGGGCGACCGTGGAGGCCCGGGCAGTGGAGCCGTAGCGAGGGAGGTAGAGGAGCCGCGCGGCTGTCGGTGGTGGGGTTGACGCTCGAGGAGCGAGGGATAGAGCAGGGAGGGGCCCCTTTCCCCTTGTCCTAGGTTTCGCCACTATCAAGCTCCTGCCACCCCTCCGAGGCGCGCAGGCGCCCCTAGGGCGCTGGCGTCGCTCGAGGGGGTAGCACCCCCCGATTCGAGCCGGAGAAGTATCGCGGGTGCGAGCGAGATAGAGACGAGAATACAGAGGGAGAGGGAACGACGACGGGCTAGAAGGAGAGCATCGGTCATGTCTGTCTTTCTCCCTCGTTTCCTTCCTTCCACCGCGAGGCACCCCAACATCGACCGACGCCACGCCGCGTCACGCCGCTCCGTGCTCCTCCTCGCCACGCCGACCCAACGGGAATACTTAATGCCAGCAGAGAGCCTGACTGCCTGACTGCTCCTCCTCGCCGCGCCACGCTCGCTTGACGGCGGTATAGAAACGCGGTAGAGGGAGATCGCTCGAGTGGAGTGAACACGTCAGGGGGGATGCCGGATTGTGCTCGCGAGCCGTGTTGCACCGATGCCGAAACGACGCATTTTCGGTGCCTGACTACTTGTTACGCGTCCGCGAGCTAAACTCCTCGCATCGTGCGCAAATATTGAATGAAGTTTCCCTATGCCGCGAACTCGGGCCCCGCTGTTGGCCCAACTTGCATACGAGGTATCGTGTCGTGTTCCTCGATGTACTATATTGTACAACATACATGTACCGCGGTGGTGTGCCGAGGAGAAGCGAGAGGCAGGTGAGCTCTTGAAAAATCCAATTCCGCGAAACTTCCAACACGGCGTCGTCGTTCTCGCGATGTGCCGCGGCGATGGATACTTGAGCGTGGGTCGCGATATATGGCGTCGGTTTTCTTCCAGGGAGCAACATTTTGGGTCATTCACGTGGCCACTCATTGACGCGAGTAACAGCGGCGCGCCGGCGAGAGTTCGGGCGCGAAGTAGTAAGAGCTCGCGCTCGGGGATCCGCCGGTCTGAACAATATTGACCAGCACTACTTCCGCCGGCTCCCGAAACCAGCTACTTCGGCGAGTTCTCTCTGGCTGGCCAGAGGCCAGCCTCCTCTCTCTCTCTCTCGTGGTGCATAGCGGGTCGGTGTAAACGTATCCTACGCTTAACACGGAAGGAAGGGGCTAACCTAACCCAGAAAGATTTCATTGAGCTGCAACGTGACTTGGCTCCCTGCCAATACTACGAACGCTACGCACACCCGCGCGCTGATCCCCGCTCGTTTCTGTGGCACGCGGCGAGGTTTCGTGAAAAAGCAGCCCCCGCTAGAATCAGTGTTTCCCTGTTTTCTTTCACCTTCTTGGAAAGAGGCACGCAGAAGGGGTGGGTGGATGAGGCGACGAAGCTGTTTCACGAGGACGAGGGCCGACGCTTTTAACTTAACACAGATTTCAACACCTAGGCTATCGAACGACGAGGAATTTATTTCGTGCTGTTAAAGTTTCGTTTGCGGGAAGTCTGCGAAAAGTTGGTAACTTCTTGTTGCGAACGGGGGACGGCGAGTATCGAGTCGTTTAAAAATCTCGCGAACGCCCCCAGCTTCTCCACTCGCTTTCGCTATCACCCGACGACAGACATTGGAATGCTATAATCTTTTCGTTGCCCACGAGGAATGAAGTTCAGCACGAATAACGCGGTCAACAACTTCTGTCGGGTTTGACCGTCGTATTTATTCCAGCTAACGCGTACAATTCGTCGCGAAATTATTGCGGATCGGGGCCGTGACCCGACCTTGTTAGAGCTCGGCGTTGCTGGTTGTATAAACGAGCTACGCCAGAGGTGTTAGCAACAACGGCAACATCAACCTACCGTTCCGGGATGATAACGATTAGTGGCACGGCGAGCAGAAGGAACGGGAGGCGGAAGACGCTGGTGTTCAGTATTTGGCTTACATCCAACGCAAGATGCTGAATGAACTTGGCGGGAAAACCACACTGGCGTGTGCTTCCTTCTGTCGTGGAAGTGGCGCAACTACAACTGTCATTGTATACCTCCCCCACTACGCAATGTTTGATCGAGGGGTGCAACTGTTCGATCTGGTGCTACTATTTCCTATGATATTGTGCGCATTGCTTTAGATGAAAAGGTGCTGGAGTAAATGTAACTGCCTACAGTATTAAGGCCAGGATCTGACCACCTCTGTTAATTAGTTTAATGGAAGTTAACGTATTAAATTTCGAGTACGTGAAATTCCGTTGCACGTTATCAAAAATGTATTTTATATCCAGAGGAAGGCGATAAAATTCGGCCAAAGAGATTTTAAAATTTTGGAGCCAGACAAAATTATCACCGGCGCGAGTGCAGGAAACGAGGAAAGTTTTGCGCGCGTCGCGAGCATGCAAAAAAAAACTGGGATTCTTTCACGAACCGTGTTACGTTGCGAAATTAAAGTAAGAAAGTGCTGTGATACTTTTCCATGGCTGTAAAGATTAGCGAATAAACGTCTGAGGTGTACTCTTTGCCCGGTTGAAGAATTTAAACGGTCGACGTGATCCCGCGCCTATTTCGGCCGTGCCACAATAGTCATTACTCTGGGGATTGTCAACTGCCAAGGATGACGTGTAATCATGATATTGGAACGTAACCGAGTTATCAGGGCGTGGGAGGGGTCAGCCCTTTACTCCAGAGTCCCGATCGGTCAGCATGCGCCGTGCCAGCTTCACGGGCGCGTCAACACACTGTCTGCGTGGCAGCAACACGAGCCACGTACTATTGGAATTATAGTGAACAGCGTAAAACGATAAGCCAAACTGCCAGCTCCCTAATTGGCGACCGATGATTATGACAAATGCTATGTGTTGGATTAGCATTTGTGCGGGCTGATTTTTGATTACCTTGCTGTATTAAGGAATCAATTTAACCCTTTCAATTGGAAACAAATGTATCCTAGTCAATTGGAAGTATAATTTCCAGATTCAGTACTTATCGTCCTCCCTTCAGCATATGCAAAGTCGCCCGATCTGAAATTACCACTGCCACCAGAAACTTCGCTTGCCACAGCGTCGACGAAGGAGTTTCTTTTCAACCGCAATCGAACAAAAGCTGGCCAGATTAAACAGCAAAGTGCATTACAATGCGGACGGCAAAAACTGGGCTGGCTGTTTACGTAACGCAATCGATAACGGTATCTCAGCCGTGTGCTCGGCGAAACATAAATTATAAACGAAAAGAACAGTGGAAAAGTTTCCATCCTCCGCGATTCCCATCCCCGTTGGCCCTGTCGCCGTCGCCGCCATCCGCGCAACTCGGTATTTGTCTCGACGACAGTACAAGGGCAGCATGTTTTCGTCGGCGATGAGGAAAACAGTCGGACGGAGTTTCGAATCCCCCGCATACGGGATGAACGACGAGGGGCTGGACGGGGTTGGAGAAGACGGGTAGAAGGGCACGATGGAAGGAAGAGAGGATAGATACTCGATTGGACCAGCCAACTGCAGCGAAACTCTTCGACGTCGACCCAGTTCGTCGTTTTCCGCATGACGTTGCTGCGCCAGCCGGGTTTTTGGTCGCGATTTTCAGGTTCGATACTTATCCCCCGAGATACGGACATCCCTGTCGACTCATCTCTTCCTTCTGTTCCGTCTGCCCTCCACAGGAAACCACCCTTTAGCGTTCCCTGAACTCCGTTTCCGCCTCTATTTCTTCGCGTCTACGCGCGCGAGGACGCCGTGCACGCGAGCGTTTCTCCTTCTGAACCGTGGCGGTGGAACCTCCAGCGAGGAACGAGCAGTCCGAAACTTTTCTAAAATATTAGATGCGAGCCGCATTTCCGTATTTCATCGCCTTGAGAGTCCGTCTTCTATGGCTCTTTCGATCACCGACGTCCGAAGCCTCCGCGTTTTACTTTGTTCTCGTTTGGAGCGGATTTGTTGCTCGCGGCCCGCTCGAAGGCTTCGCCGAGGTCGAACGGAGAGAAAGAAGACCCGACAGGGCTAAGAAATTCGACGAGAGGATGGGGAAATCGTTCGTATCACGCGAGCCGCTGCTTGGTAATTAATAGGGCACACGATATCAAGGTATCGTGATTCTGGAGATCGTTACCAAGGCGCCTCGAAGAAATTTGCACGCTTTGTAAAACGCCGTGCTTTAGCTTGAAACGATTTCGATGAAAATATTTCGCACAGCTGACATTAAATGGCGCGTTTGTTACGAGTGTATGGGGATAAAGTGGTTATTATGGAGAAATACTTTTAAACAAAAAGCAGGACCTAAACGACGGTAAATAATTGTATATTTAGAGTATCAAAAGAAAATTCGGAAGGAATAGAAACCTAAATTTCGTTAAAAATACTGACAGGTGGTACTAGGATGAAAGAATCGATATTTTTCCCAACGAATTCCATCGTCACTAATTTTAATGAATTGTTGCACTGCTCTTACAATACAGCTCCTGCCAAAAGGATTTCTTGAACTTTGAAACTATTTACAGAAGAAAATCCGTGACAAGATTTGTCTCTGACATCGCTCATAGGATTTTCACGTCGCGCTTTAACCAACGCGAAGGAATTTAAATTTGGCCTCGATGGGAAGGATCAAGCGTTTCTCCGAGCGTCGTTCCGCAAAGGGACGAAAGGAAGTGAGGAGGCAAGGGTGCTGGGCCACCGAGTGGAAGAAAAGAAGCGCGGAGAACGAGTTGGCTCTGTGCTAGAAGTAAATCAAAGGATGGAAATGAATTTTTATGGAAGAAAGGTCTACGGGCTCGCCAGAACTGGATTCAGTTCGTACTTCGCGGGCTAAGTGAAATTTGTGAAAAGTTGCGTGAGAAACAATGCGCTGGCAGTCGGTCCGTTTTTACTGCTTGCCCCCTTAAAAAACTATTCCCGAAGGAGTGGCCGGGTTCGGCGAATGTCTTGAACCTTTCTTCCGCTCGTTTTTACCGAGCCCTTGTTTTTTGCTTTCTCCTCCGTTCCTCCTCTCCTCCATCCTCGTTTCTCGTTGAATCTTTATGGGGTGATTAATGGTATTAATAAGAGGGTTACCGCCGCCTTTGCCGTCGCCCCAGGTTCGCAGAAAACGCGCCGTTCTTTTCCTACAGCGTCGATTTGAATACTCGCGGCTTAATGGCTTCTTCGGTGGTCGACGAACAACGTAGAACCTCGACCGTCTTCGATTCGTATTTACGCGGCACCGGCTAAAACTATTAACGCTGCTCTTCGATTTTAAACTTTGTCGGCTTCAATTCCATTTGCTACCGAACACGTAAAGTACGCACCGTACTTGGACCGTTTTCTTTTCGCAATATGATCTATGTATACCTGTATTTACAGTAAATTCTGTTTCTCATCGCACTTGCGACTCGGTCTGTATATGGTCTCCAGAGGGAGATATTAATGAAGACTAGCACAGAGAACGTCTATATGTGTATATAACGCGTAGCTTCAGCAGGGTACATTGCGTCAGTCGTGTGTGCACTGGCGAAGGAAGTGGAAGAACGGTAACAGTGCACGAAATGTACACGCAGGTGTGTGTCCGCCGCATCCTTGTTCCACGAAACTACGTAATGACTGTCGGTCGTTTAGATTGGTTTACACCGTAATGCGTTTGAGGATGTAATGGCGCGTACCCGATTAGTACGCGGTACTCTATATTACTTCTGGAATTATGACCAGTTTCTGCGGAGAGATTTACTCGACCAGCCGATTTTCCCGACGTTTATGAATGAACTCGCAAGGCGAACTCGTAATCTTGTTCGCTGGATTTATCGTGCGACTTGCGGTGTTTCTGTATACATGTGGCATTAAAAAGGCCATCCCGGAGAGTTACAGGATTTCAATGTTTAATCTTCGTTAGTACACGTTGTTCTATAACTATTTTGAAATCAACTTTGCGAGAGGATTCGCCAGTACATTTTATAATGAAATGGGAAGGATTTGAGTGAAAATCTTTCTCCATGTCCTTGTGCAGTGAATGTGAAAGGCCCGATACTTTGAAATTCAACGAATTGCGTATCGAACAACTCTTTAAATCGAAAGTCAATTACGCAAAAAGCATGTATTCAGTCCTTTTAAAAGTACGCTATACTTCGCAGTCTTTCACCCGCGCGATTATTGATACACGCTTCGCGTTAATCAGCAGGGGATTACGCGAATCGCGAGAGTAATTAATTGAAAGATATTAATTAACGGAATTTAATTAAAAGATCGAATCGTTGAAAAATTTGTTCGGAATTTCGGCGCATACAACATTCTCGTGTTGATAATTACCTGTGGACTAACCCCAGACATGCTGGAAATTGCGTTCCCCGAACTTTATTCTTGAAACAAGAAGCTACTTAAATACTGCTAGAATTGGATAAAAACACTCGTCCACACCAGTTTAATGGTTCTCAACGGAATATAATATCGGTAAATATTTGTCGCTGAAGATATTTCGGTTAAAGCAGTCTCAAACAATTAATAGAAACCCAATGCATTAAGCTGAGAAATTTATTAGCTTTCGCACGATTCGCTGAATTAAATATTTGGGGAATATAAGTAGTCTAAATTATAATAGTCCAGGGATAGATTAATTGAGTGGGAAATTTAATATTTATTATATTACACAATTCCCACCGAGACTAGGAGCAGATGGATTAAATAGAAAATCCAAGAATAGAGAGTTAAAAGAGTCCTCATGCGTTCATTATTTATGTCTAATTAAACTACGATAATTATTATCCCATTATTATTATCCGTCTGCGATCAGTGTTATGTGCAATCTCCTTACTTTCGATCCCTTCACTAACATCGATCATGCGAAAAAGACTCAAATGAATCGGATTGCCGATAACCTATAAACTGAAAAATGAAACAACAGCCAAGAATGCTCTGCGCACTTGGAAACTCCAGCTAGGTATTATTATAATTTAAGATACACAATTCCTCGAGTTTTCTGCTTCCTCCCATAATTCGACGTCCTATCGATTCCCGCCAAATGCACTTAAGAAACACCAAACTTCTCCGACTGCCAATAAAAACTTCAAAATCATCTTCCCCTAAGATAACCGAATAAAACATAGCAGACAGATCTGTTTGCAGAAAGTCCGTGTCTCAGTAGCAACAAAGAAGTCACTTCCATAGTACGATACATAAAACCAATCCCTAACGTGGCCCCTAACAGGAACGAGAGGGTCAGCCTATTTAATATAGAGTATCAGTTCTTCTTCTTTTTTGTGTCACGACCCCTGCCGCTTTCCAGAAAACTTTAAAAGAGAGAGGAAGTCTCATCTCAGTTCCTCGTGGATGCTCTCGTCTCCAGTTTTGACGCGACATGGTCGGAACCTCTCGAAAACCTTTCTATGCGACACAAAGGAAACAGTAAGGGGAGCGGTACCGGGACAAGGGGGAATGGGAGGCCGAGACGCAGGAAGTACAGAGGGCGAGGGGGGGAGGGGATGGCTTTCGTAAGCGTAATGAAACTGCCTAGTAATCTTAGAAGCTGTGTACATCCCGGCTCACCTCGTCTCGGCAGTCGGTCTGGGTTAAATGTCTTGAAATGGATATTTCTGCTGGTAGCAGTCGTTGGACTCGGATGCGACGTGCACAACTTACCGTTTCGGATACTACCACGTTCGCCGGTGCTTCGGGAATTTCGTGTCTTCCCTGAGATCGCGTTAGAGCTCGGGGTCGGATCGTTAACGTGCAGCGCGAAGGAATTTGGATGGCGGCGGGGTCGATTTTCCAACTGTCAATTACATCGTTCGCTCGAGGCGTGAAAACTCTGGCCACCCCGTTAGATTTCCACCATTCTTTTAACAATGCAATCGTAGAAGCGGTGCATCGTTAGGGTGCGCATGAAGGGCGCCGTTATCAACTGTAATACACGTTGATCGACGAAAATAGAACTTCGTTTCTTTCCTCCAGCTTCCTTCTCCGACCGATCTTCCGTAATTCGAAAACTTTGATTTTATCTCCCGTTATCTCCCTTCCTGCTTCTTGAATTGTACCGATAGTCCCGGCTAACGTAGGATACCGGTGCTTCACGGGGAACGAAGAGAGGGCGTGGACGGCATTCTCATCGAGCTGCACCACTTACGTCAGCGCAGATAAGCACCTCTATTTCCAGGATTAAGGATTTGACTGACGTTGTATTTTCGTCGCGGCATCTCCGGTTATCGGTGACCAGCGTCGGAGAAAAGGAGACCAGACCGCCGTGAGAGGGGGGCTTTGGAAGGGTGGGATACGAACAAGGGCGGCGGCGGGCACGGACGAAAAAAAGAGAACGGACGTACCACCCCAACGAGACTCACGAAACATTATTTCCAGCTGGAACGTCACGCGGCCCAGCCGGCATTTAGATCGATAGATAGAGGCGTCTCTCCTGCCGTTTCTCTACGTCGAAGGGCCGTCATACGAAACTCGAATTCAAATATAGAAATGTCTGGCCCAGTGACATTTGGCAGCTCGTATCAACCCCCATCGGGGGCCGAGAGCAGGTAGCTACGCGGCTCTCCCGTCACTGATAGCGAAAGATCTGTCGAACGGTCTCCCTGTGTTCCTTTCAGTGTCCCCCCAATACTGATCATTTTTACGTGGACGCGCGATGGTGTTGCGACACGGTACGTCGACGTCGTCCCCGGCCATGGAATCCATAATTAAGAGCTTGTCGCCCTATCTAGCAGACCCCGATGCCGTCAGAGGGTAGCGAAACGAAGGAAAGCTTGTTCGGTTCGATTTAGAATCTCGTCGGATCACTTACCGAATCGACGAACGATAAAGGCTACCCAAGACGAGGAGCGCTGATCGATTCTTACCTGCAACAAGCAATGTAACAGACATTTTAATTAAACCGGCAGTCAGACAGCAAAGAAAGGAATGAAAGATTTACGAGTCTACATCGAGGCACACGGATTCGCGATTTTTCGACTCAATGTTTCGCATTTGGAAAAGTAGCGCATTTTGGAAACTTTTCTAGTGGCTATTCCGAAGAAGGAGGAATTTTTCTTAGCGTTTCTCCGGCCCCGTCGATTGCATTAACGACCTCGGCGTGCTGCTCGAATTACACCTACGTTTGCGAAGCTAGCTGCCTCGCCAAAATATCATCCTGCTTCAAAGACGATGCTCGTTTATAGCAGTTCACCAAGGATCACCGGCCCTCCGTGGCGCCGTTGCGAAATTTAACCTTGCCGCGAATGGCAAGGAACGATCCGCACACGTCTCGCATAACTCAAGAGCGCATCTATATTCGGTGCGACGACGGCAAAAGTGCATCGGGCCGAGGCGAGGCTCGCCAAAGTGTGCTGTAGCCAATCAATCCACTAAACGCACGTATTTATCCGTGCCCGTCGTCCAGACGACGTGGACGTAGTCGTTACTCTTGGAGATAAATTTGTCGGTGTCCGGTTAATCTGATATCCGCCGAGCCGGCAGTGTTCGACTGGAAACCTATTGCGACTGAGCTTGTCGTTCGGTTCATGCGACCATTATGCTATTATTTCTCTGCTTCGCACCTGCTTTCTTGTCGATCACCTGTGTGACGGATCGTCTGCATCCCCTCGGTTATGTTCTCCGCGATACGCTGATATGAAACAATGGGTACATATCTCGTTGGGAATAATTCGAATTGCGAGAGAAGAAGAATGAAGTTTATATTGTTTGAGAATGATATTGTTTCTTCGTTTTAGCTGTTTTGTCCTGATTGTATGATGGACGGATTTTTCATTTGTATGGGTACATTCGTAGGTACATTCGAATATATTGAATTGAAGGAATTTAAGGGTCAGACCCGTTGTTTAATTAATTTTATGACAATAAACGTACTATTCGAGTTAAGTCGTCGGTTTTCCTGGGAGGTAAGAAGAAGGGAATTGCGAAAGAAGCAATTGTTTTGCTGGCGAACAGGTTTCCTCCATTTTCTTCAAGAAATATGCTAGAGCACGCTTTTCATCACTGGCATGCGTATCTTTATTTTTTTAATTGCTATTTTAATTGCGCTCGCTTGCTCCATTGTACGACCTTTCATTGCTTCAATACATTACTCTCGCAGGCATCGAATTTCCCTTTCTTCTTCTCTAAAACTGCTGAAATTAAAGACGATCCCGTACTAGGCGGTGCTCATTTTTTATGAAATTATATGCTTGCACGCGGTATAAAGTTAAGGTACCCTCTTCATTGGTTAAAAGTTTAAAGTTCTCCCCTCTTGAAGTTACGAAAGAAAGTTTTTAGGGAAAAGTTTCATTAGTTTTGACGCAAGATGTTGGGCTGCACGCCGCGGAGGAGGAGATAATAAGAAATTCTTCAAATATATTTTCTTCCAATATTACTTTTACCTCATACAAAATCGTGACTATTTAAACATCGCTATTCTTAAACTGCGACAACAACTGCGTTTCTTATCAAGTCTTGCAAAACACACGCCTCACTGCGAGACTCGTTTTCAGCCCCTGCAGGAAAATGATCAACGGGCTGAATAAATGAATCTGCAATGAATCGATACATAAATATTATTTGTTACGTGTTCCTCGATAACTGCCAAATTATTTCGATTAATACGACTAAACCTAACCCCCGATCGCTGAAAGACTCGCAGCGTACAAAGATAGACACGGGAGCAGGATGTGTCAGAAGTGTCTGGCGGTCTCCGCGGGGTTTCGATCAAACGATCAACTAATAACCTGCCGAGGCAGTGCCTTTCCCGAGACCCGCGCCACTACTCGGCATTGGGAACGTGCTCGGCTTCAGGATAATCCCAGCTGCATTACCTTGATGAGCTCCGGACTCCATCTTCAAGCCCGGGCAAGGTTCGTCTATCCTCAGTGTACTCGCCCGTCGCGTGGTTTTAGGAACACGTATTTATGCGTGCACGACGAATCGCATTGTTCGCGTTCACGAAAGCGTGCACAGAACCGTGTAAAAGGTAGGCACAGAGTCTTTTACGACATATTGCGATTCTTAACGTCGTAAGCTTCTCGCCGAAACGAGGAAATAAAAGATAGGGCTGGTGGTTGACTGTTTGCAAAATGAAAAATTGCCATCACTGCTCATTTGCCATGTATTTATTATAATAAAAATCTGGAGTATCATCTAACAGTGATGGCGCACCTATACAAGTAGCGCAAATATATACAAATGAAACTGCTAAATGAGAAATGAAAATTATCGACACTTAACATGCGATATTTTCGAGACAAAACTTTAACAAAATAAATCGTTCAGGTGTAATCGACGCGTTTACGATATTAAAACCCCCCGCGGCCAAATAAGGATAGAGCAAGGATTAAAATATTTTCCTTGTGTAGGATTAAGATGCGTCCTGGATTTATTCACGTTGCGTTCAACTCGGTGCGCGTATACATCAAGCGGCGACGTGACGAGGAAGACTGGAAGGGTGGCAGCAGTAACGTTACATCGCGGGACAGGTACAATGTCTCGAGGGAGCTGGGCCGTTTGGATGGGGTACGGTAGAGAAAGAGAAACAACGCCAGGGAACAACAGAGCCAACCTCGAAACGCTCTGACGGAGCTAATTTATCTTATATTGCTACTTAGCGAATCTACTGAGAATCCAGTATCCAGAGGAGCAACGCGCGAGTGAGCGGTCGGACAGGCGGCGAATCGACTTCCGGTCAGGCAACGCCTCCTGGGGATGGGATTTCACGGAAATTACTCTCGGTCCGAACAACACGGTTAATCGATTCGCGGGACGTGAATGTAACGAGCCAGCCAGCGGGAATCCGACACTTTTTTCCTCGACTAATCACGCGAATCGATTCGATAGATATGTGGCATAGAAGCCAGCCGGTTCCCTTCGTTGGAGAACTTGCTCGATCATGCAGGTAAAGCACAGCTCTCGGAGAAACAAAGCTCGCGAAACGTTTAAGCGTATGATTCTCTGCTAAAGCCACTTGAAAGTTTGTTGGGGATGAAACTTGGATCCGAGAAGGCGTAGTCATTGTACCGCCGAGTCTTCTAATCTTGGCAAAACTGTATCGTTGAAACGTGGCCGAACCGTGGAGAAAGAAAAACAGTTCACCGGGTGGAAATGGGGGAGGAGAGAAGAAAGGGATTGCAACAGGAAACGATTGGAAGGAGAAACGTTAGCGAAAGCAAACTCATCTTAGTTGCTCGACTAAATCTCTCCGTAAGGGGACTAAGCAAGCTCCAGTGGCAATTCGCAGCAACTATTAGCGAACCGACATTCATCTCGTTTAACTCGAGTTAGCGCCCAGGCCGTGTAAACCAGGCCCAGAGTCTGGGTTAGCGAGCCCCGTAGCTTCGTGCACGCGTTGGCAACGAGAACCGCCCCACTAATTTACACGATCCCGACCTATTCACACCGGCGACACCATTAATCAATATATCGTTCATTAGATCGATACAACCGACTACACGATCTATAGCAAAGCCGGCTGTTTAGCCGCGAAACGGGGTCCTTATGGATGCCCTCTGTTCCAGCGGTCAGAAATAATTAAACTGTTCCGTCAGATCCGATGATGTTTGGCTCGATTAATTTGCTTCCATACAGGCTTCGATCGGACGCGCTATTGACGCGGCCAAATGGTCAGCGGGGAAACATTGCGAACCAATTAATAATTTCTATAGTTTATGGAATAGTTACAAAATTTTCCAAAATGTATTCAAATGTCTCGAGTCAGCGTCTGATTATTTACGTACGTAGAGTAACCTAAACAATGATTTTCATTCTAAGCTGTAATACCAGTATCCTCTCATGCACACAGTTCCCCCTTTCGTCCTCTCTAACGAGGTTTTTCTATAATTCATACCACCTTCCCTCGGATTCAGGAGAATAAAGAACCTAGGAAAATAGTAGAGAAAGAGAGATGAAACGGATAGCAGGGGAAAAGAGGAAAGTTTGTTTCATCACAAATACTATGATTTGGCGGGCGAACCGTCAAAGGCTGTTAGTATATCGTAGCCTACCGAATTCCGAAAAAACAAATTCTGCCCGTATCCGCGCGGCGTATTATGTCATTATCCAAATCAGCGAGAGTAAAGCGGTCAAAAGTGGTCAGAGAACACCTGGAGAACCTGCTCCTCGAATCTCGACCACCGACCGCCTACCTTGGCTAGGGGAAGATAAGCTCGTTAGGGAGTAAGTGAGGTGACGTCGGGTTCAGCGGATAAACTGGGTAAAATAAACGAACGACCGTCAAACGACTTTTCACACATTAAGCAGTTTGCGATAGCCCAGCCGTGTAAAACGTAAATGAGGACACCAGGGGGTAAGAAACATTATTCGTTTGCGTCCTACTCTTCGGAGGGGTGAGTGTGTTACATTGTTGCAAATAAAGTGGTCGTCGGACACATTTATCAAAGCTTAACTTTTTAAGCGACTCGCGACTATCATTTATAGCGCATCCAATAAACTTAACTGAATTTAAAAATTCTTTATATCATACACGAGATAAATTTTCGAAAACTATTTTTTCATCACGAAATTTTGGAACTAGCAACAGATTGTTCGCTCCCCAAATGCATGTTTGAAATGTAACGTTAATAATAAAAGAACCTCGCCGCTATATGCACTGCAACCTAGTTTAGATTTATACGCGAAAAGCAATCGATTTCATCTTCTACCTATAATAAGTTTATACAACATAAATGGCAACAGATGTGGTACCGACTTCTAATTAATTTTGGAAGAAGAATCCATTTCACGTGCAGTAGTCTAATATTATTTATGTTGCCAAGGTATAAGGGTAGCTTTGTCTGGTTAAAACCAAATAAATCCTTCTCGATGACATCCAATCAAACTAAAAGTCCGTATTATCGCCGATACAAACTCACAGTGTTATTTCCACTGTACTTTTCGGTTTCGCCTTTCGATTTTCAATTTAAGGAAGAGTCCGCAACCTTCCCAGCAAATAAAACGTAATCCATTCTACCACGCTTTTGTTGCGATTTTGCCCCCGAACCTTTTGTCTCCTTTCTTTCTTGTTTCTCTTTAGTCCTCTTATATTGTCTTATTGTTTCCTTGTATATCTGTGGCTTTTACGTCCCTTTTTCTAGGAATCCTTCGACTCTTTCAATCCTTTACCACTTTGGTGGCTACCCATTCGGCAATCTACAAGAGTGAAAAAGCGAGTAATACGTGGTGTATAAAGCCAGTTTATAGAGTATATGTTTGTTACAGAGATATTTTGGAATATACTGAAAGTATAAATTGCATTATCTTTTCTCATTACACTGCGCATTGCATACAGGCATTGTATCCAGATGATATGCCTCCGCTTAAAAATTTCCCTAATATTTCATCGCTGATATAAGCGAGAATAGTGAAGGTATCTTTCGAATTAAATAGAACAGATGTAAAAGTGTTACGCTTGGAGAGAGGGTAGCAAGCTATAAATTTGTAAAATCTTAGTGAAACGGCCACGTTTCAAGGCGATAATACCGGTAACATATTATTGCGCCATTTAATCAGCGACTGAACGCTATCTAGCAGCTGTGTGATAACAACCCTGCCACTTAGAACCGTTTCCTACTACGATTTAGCACACCGCGCGATGTTTCGCAAATCTTTATAAGTCATAGTAATCTGTTGCAACAATGCAGCCCAGCAAAAATTAAGGACTATAAGAACTGCGGCCTTTTATGTAAAATAGCTTTTTTTTACTTATAATCTATGCATTAATTAAGTAATGAATATGCAAAGTAGGCAATTCGATGTTTGAAATAACGTGGATCTAGGTGTTTTATAGCACGGATACGATATCGCGTAGCGTACACATGTACGAAACACGGGGGTAAATATGAAGTAGCGCCGATCTTGAAAAACATTTCTGCCAGTCTTATTTGACCCAGAAACGTGCAAAATGCACCTGGAAGCTTGTGGTGCGCAACATTGCGAAGCCTTTTTTATTCATGCGCCTGAATCCTCTCTTGATTTTTTGATACATCTTTTGCAGTGAAAAATAACGTAGTCTACGTTCAATTCCAGCTATGCTACGCCTGAAGTTGAACATAAATTTTTTCCGCCTGCAGAAATTAATATAATAACTTCAATTCAATTCAGTATAACAAATTTTCATGGATTTTATTGAAATGTTTGGTAAGAAAGTTAATTAAATCAGTTATATATATCGTTTGTTTGCAATCTAAAAAATGCAATCTTTCCTAATTATTGAGAGCTTTGCATTTCCCGTCCTTTTATCACATGATCAAACAGTTGAAAGAAATAATTGCACCATATAATTTTACTTCACGTATACCTTTCTGATAACAAACTTCAAAAATTCGAATGACGATGAAGGGTGAACAAGGGGCAATGTTTGAGGTAGGCGAATTTTAGAAATCGTCAGGTTGTACGCGATAATATTGTTCATGTGTTACAACCATGAACATATTCTTGAATCTGGCCGCATTTTTATAATTTTCATATTGCCTCACGGATAAATAACGATTCCTGTCTGATTCGTTGAAACGTGTAGCATCGCGTTGTGAAAGAATTTTTCATTCGCCATAAATTCCAAAATTTCGTCTACTTTCAACGCTGCCTTTTATTTCCCAACCCAATAAATCAATGAAGGTTCAGCGAGGACTTGTTTCGAATCGAAAATTGGTCGAAAATCCATGAATGGTTAAGATATCATAGCACCGTGTGGCTCGTATATCCTTCGTCGTTTCGGGACCTCGCTTCAGAAGGAAGAAGCCGAACTCCATCTGAGTGCTTGTAATTGGTCGGTATTTTCCACCCTGCACAGCACCATGCACCCGGTGGCCCAATTTAATATAACTTATGCATATTCAATAGTTTCCCAGCTACGTCGCCGGAACCGGAAGGGGTTATGCACTCCGGCTCGGTTGGCTTGAGATGCACCGGAAGGACAAAAGCTGGCCCTGCTCAGCAATTTCCTCCACCTCCGCAGAAAGTTCCTGGCGCACCAAGTTCCCAGCAAGTTGCGTTGCTTGACGATTTACTGATTTACCACGATCTGTCGCGACGCGGACTTCCGGTCGAACTTGCGACACTTGCGCGTCACGTGGAACGCATCAGTCGCGACTGCTGAACTGACTAAGAATTTTGCGATGATAAGAGCAAGTAAGCGGTTGGTAGATAAAACGGCAGGAAAATTTGATTCATTTTATTAATGAAAGAACTGAAACTATTTTACAAGCGGCGGGAAAATTTTGCTTTTCATCAAAGTTGACAAACAGTACACAGAATAACGTGTATCTCGTTTGCGAAGTATAATACATATATTGAAGTATATTTGATACGTGGACTGAAAGTAGAGGGAAGAAAAGTATTACATTACATTAAACGTTCCAAGTAAAATTTGACGAGCAAAATGCTGACAGCTCGCATGGGCCTCAGGGACGGGAAAATCTTGAATCGATGAAAACACCTCCTAGGAGGCTTTAAATACTACTCCGAGTGTCTGCATCTCAAACGCTCGCCCCCACGAAGATGAAAGCCGCAAAAGAGAAACATCCTTTCGCTCCTTCAGAACGATATCGACTTTCGCCTGGGAGACATCGGCCAGATGAATAATATTCTTCGCCGTGCGCGCAGAGTCGAGCGAAAGTCCTGGCGAAAGAAGAAACATAGACGAAGACGAGGCGTTCAGTAACTTTCCCTTTATCTGCTCATCCCGACGTCGTCTGCCGGGACCCGACAATGAATGGATGTCAAAAACGCAGCAATTAATTCAGCCCCGCGGGGAACAAAGGCGTAAGAATACCGTCGGTTGTCGTGGTACTCGAGAGAAGTTCTTCCTCGACTAGGGACTCGACGAAGGAGAGGATGGAAGTGAGGACAACCACGTGAAAGAAGGAAGGAGATAACTGGCAGTGAGGTAGCAACGGACGGGAGGGCACAATGGTTGGATCATCCAACTTTACTTTGCTTATTGTAATTCAATTTCACGGGGCGTCTGCCTGGTTCCTCTGTCTGCTTATGTCTCTCTTCCTCCACTCGAGCTCTACTATGTATCTATCTTTGTCTTTCGGGTTGCCCGTTACTCTCTTTCTATCACGGTTCTGTATAATTTTCGTCAGACCGTCCCGGAAACCGACCCCACCACCCCACGACCTATCGACCGAAAATCCAAAGGGGTGGACTTGACAACTGTTTAACACCTTCACTTACAATTCTGATTTCGCGGCAGGCGTTTGCTCGATCCTTGCTGCATCGCGAAATTATTCGAGGGCCGCGTAGTCGAGAATCCGCTTTACGTAAGTGCCTGTCTCGCGAACGGTGAACTAACTTTTCAATATCTGATACTCTCCGCGCGCGAAACAAGCGGAAAAGAAGTCTTCTTATAGTTGCGCAAAGAGGATAAGCGTTCGTCGAAACGTTTCTGTTTCTGTATGTATTAGCTTTGTCCTGGTCGCTTTAAGTAGGATCATGTGGAACTTATGAGGCGTTCGTTAGCATTTCTTGCCTGCGATCCCGAGGGAATTCAAAGAGTAAACACGTCCGCAGGGGATGAAACGCGTTCACGATATGGAACTCTTTACGAGGTTCGTAGAGGTAACGCAGTAATCACGGTCAAAAGTTCTCGCTTCGCTTTCTTAAGTGATACTTCAAATGTCCAACTTGCTGCCGGGCGGCAATTTGAAGATGGAGATTCCATGGTCCCGAAAACGGAGATTTGCAACGATGTTTTTCGTAGTCTAACGAGGAAAGATCTACGCCCATCGTCCATGGAAATTGAATCATTTTGGAACAAATCCACCCCCTACTTTCAAACTATTCTTTATGGCTACTGGCGGAAGCAAACGAGAGGTATTTGGCTGGAAGAACGTTGGAGCAGACTTTATGCCACTTGAATTCCTCTGAAAGTTACCATAACTGTAAAACAATAATCCTAAATCAGAGCCTCTGAACTGTTCTTGTACCAACAAAACCTACTTTCCAGGAAGAACCTACATATATCGTTGTACGTTCTCAAAAAATCACGACAAACTTACAATTCCATCGTTTCTAGAAGATCTAGCAGGCAAAGTTTCCAATTACTCTTTACATAAATATGTATACATATTTTTTTGTTATTATTTTCAATATTTCCACCCCGGTAATAGCAACATAACAGCAACGATAAAAGCACGACTGTTCTCGTGTGCCTATCATCAAGCAGGTAGGGTAAACATCGGTAACAGTTGGGGCGGTAAAGGGTAAAGGGTGGTTGCATTCCAAAGCAATATCTTGTACCAAATTGTGCGCGGCACGAGGCGTCCCTTCCTCACTCTTGGTTCGTCAACTGGGCTTCGTCTGGATGGCTTCGTTGCGATGCCACGGCAAATACGTGAATGTTGACTCAGCCAGCTATCAGAGTCGCGACGGGCGCGCCTTATTCGAGCTGACTAAACATGCCAACTTAGATTGCCATAACACTGCGCGATGTGTATGTCGCAGGAATCTTCAACTTACACTCACTCTGCCGCCTGCGTACCGTTTCATCCCGTCATCCGTTTCGAGCACCTTGAAACCACGCCGTTCATAATTGCTTCGTTTTTCCCGGAAACTTGATTGGGAATCATCGAACGTATCAATTCCGATACTCGACAAATTCTTGCCTCGAGCTAGAGTTATTTATTACTGACTATATGCCAAGATTAAGAATTATAGCATTAGCAGTTGAGACTTTAAAATAATTGAACACGTAGCGATCCTTGCTATGCCGTTGGATTTCAGAACGAGACACGTTCCACTTCACCCAGGGCGTTGATTCATCTTCCCGTTCTTATCAGGCCACACCATTTTGACTGAATTCAGTGTGACGATTATCGTGGGCGGACACAGTTGGCTGGACTCCAGAAATGCTCGTATTATGTAAACAAAGACGAGGCTGCCGTCCCGATATGAATCACGTACGACGTTATATCAGGAATTACACGAACGCGTGATCAGTGGAATAGCGTTGAACAGGCCAGCCCCTGGCTCCTGGTGACGGATGCTTCAACGAAGCGTGATCGTTTTTGAGTTCCCGGAACTCCATTACGCCCTTTGCTAATCTCCCTATCCGTGCAAGTGCATTCTACGCTCCACTGGCTACGATTCGAGTTATCTGCGTTACACTTCAATCAACATCGAAACCAATCTGTGCACTTCACTGGGGGTACCCTTTCGTTCTGACGCATCGACGATGCTATCCTTACACATGGTGTTTCCTTTTCAACGTTGATCTCTTGTGTACCGCTCCACGGCACGGCAAATGTTCGTAGTGTGCACCTGGTATAGCTGCCGTGAAACTCGAGATATTTTTTTATTTCGCTTTTAGCCGAGAGCGATATTTCCTTTTAATAATATTAGGTGTCCGCGAAGGTATAGGTAGTTGGAGATAAATTGATGGTAACGAGAATAAGGGCAGACAAAAATCTGTTGGAATCTGTGGCAAGATTTTAATGCTCGTGTCCCAAATATAATTTTAAATCTCCAGTTCATGAACAACGTCTACCACTATCCATCCGCTTTATTAGCTTTCCATGAACTCTGAAAACTTTGTTTTATCTCCACAACGAGCTTATCAAAAACTGAGTCCGTGGTGGACTTTCATTGCCCCAAATCGTACTACGTTCTAGCCACGATCGAAAATGAAAAGGAGAAAAATGTCCTTCCTGCAGCGTACGTGTGCCCGATCCTCTCGGTTATGATCGGCAAAGGGCGGCTGTAAGTGCGCGATATAAGATGTCGTACGGGCAGTCATAAAACCGTGCAACGGGCAGGTGGGGACGTGGCCCGCTTTATTATCCGTTTTACTACTTTAATATTATATAACTCGAGCCAGCGCGATGACTGACTTGTCGTCCGTGGAAATCCGAGGTTTATCGGTTCGACTTCGCTGTAGAATCGTTTACACAGGAAGCTGCTTATCCCTCCAACTTGGAAAACTCTCAACTTTGCAACACCTAGCTAGCTTCTCGAGCTCTGTTCTCCAACAGCTTCGTCTTTAATTTATTAGGAGCCGGGGCCTCTTTCTGGTGGAAATCAGTGAACAATGATCCAGCATCTCTCGGGGATTTTGACTGTGACGCGACGACAGAGATGTCCAGAGACACAGGTGACGTTTCACACGAGGTGCCCTTGTCGCGCAGCTATACGCGAAATCCCAGACAGTTAATTGCGGTGTCCCGCAGACAAAATGCGTCCCAGCTTCTGTAGCCGACACCGTGAAGGAAACGGATTTGGACGTTGCTCAGCATTATTCGGTCAAACGTTTCCGATTCAATTAGACAGCGGTCTTGTCGAGGAATTTCTCGTTTCATCCCGTTGCCGTGAAGTAGAATTCATGGTAATTCGAGTTTGAGCCGCGAAAATTGAATACACGATACAATTCTCAGATAACGCTGCCGGTTTTGTTTTATTCCAGCCGTTCGTTCTCCGTTGAAAAAGATTTCCGCAGAGGTGAATATTGTGCAATGCATGGCGAATGTAATTTACTGAAATTCCCAGAATTATATTACATGCTGAAACTGCTGCATGGCTCGCCCTGTTATATAAAATGTGCAACGTTATCCAGCGATAAACCTGTAAACGTCATAAAGTCGGGGTTAATTGTTAAGAATCTTGCAACTTTCCACTGCCTTAATTTCATTGCCATGGCCAATAGACAGTGGAAAGGGAAAACTAGTAACCAGTTTCTGATGTATCTGATATTCGACAATTCCAATAAAACTATCTCTTCCCTAACGTGCTTCGAAAACTTTCCTACCTATCCCACCGCCATCGAAATATTACTTTGCGTACCCCATGTACCAGCGCGCACGTTTCACGAGCTACAAAGAATCTCGTTACAATTCGTCAGACGCGTGTCTACGCCGAAATAAAGCAAAGGTAAACGTATTCCGGCAAACAGACCCTCGAAAATCCGCGTGAGCGAACATTCTCACCCGAATGGAGAGACAAGGAAAGCGTCGAAACTGCCGTAGAAAGGAGAAAAATTTCTTTTCCCTTCCGTCGCCCACCAACCCCTTATTTCTTCCTTCCTACTTTTCGGAGGCTGCACAGTGTATATTTCCTTCGGTTATTACATGCACATTCTATTACCCTCGTATTCCTACTACCCCCTCCCTGGCGTGGCCTCGCCGTAGACCGTGCCTACGCCGTATTACACTGTGCATGCAACTTTAACTTCCTCTCTTCTCTCTTCCGCCCCCGTGTGACCCGCTCGAAGCCACGTTCGCCGCCCCTCTTTCCATTTCTATCGGTCTGAAACCGAAACTGCTGGAGATTGGTAGCGGAAGGCACCTCTGTCTACGTGGCCCATAGGGAAATACAGGGCTTCGCTCAATTAATGCCTCGAGATCGGAATCTTACTTTGTGCATTTGTACCTCGACTTCCAGTCGCTCTATAGTCCAAAGGAAATCACGAATGAATACGTAATGCGGATTCTGCTGCCAGCGACCAGGATCGGCTGTGTTGTTCCCCGCGATACGTGTACGCCCTGAAACTGGTCGAGACGTATTTCCACTGAATAAGAAGGTAATGACATTCGTACGACGTCACGACTCAATTGGGAATTGCAAACTGTCTGGCATCTTCTCCGCGGATCGTCATTGTCTAGAGTGTATTCTCATTCAATCGTGTCTGATTCATGCATTCCTCGATTTTAATTTATATGGCACACCGCATTCCAGCGATGGGACAAAAGTAACCAACACTTTTTCACGCCTCGAAGTCTCAAATTATATTCACCCCATTTAACTGGAATGTGATATTTAGTCAATAGAGACGAAACGCAGATCCCCGATACGAAGGGCAGATCTAATCGCAACCGCGATCAATCTTATCTATCGTGATACGTATCCGTATGAAGTACAATTCATTAAATTACGCAGCTAATTATTCATATTCATTCTTCAATGTACACCTGCGAAATTTTTAGAATATATTCCGTTTCCTTTGCGATGCCTGTTTCCTTTCCAACCATTCGCCGCCTTAAACTCTCGTTCCAGATCGAAGTTCCACGGTTTCTTTCCTTCCCTTAGAAACAATGAAACTCCCAATCGCATTTACGATTCTCCAGCTTCACTGGTGCTAGTCGAGACCCCGTTTCCCCATTCTTTTCTTCTCTCTTCCTTCCTTCCTTCCTTCTCTGGCTCGTTTCGATCCACGTCTACCGCTTCTAGCCTGGAAACGGCTCGCTTGTGAATCCTTTTACATTTTTATAAAGCAGCTTAATTCGCTGCCAGCCGAGATGGCGAGGCCGACACGGAGAGCGATACGGAAACGGGAACCGGCGTGAACGAAACGAAATAGAACAGTATGGCAATCCGAGGCGCGACGGGCTGGCCAGGGATCTATTATATACATATATATGTATAACGCGTAGCACGGCGAAATTTTGACGAGCCATCGATCATTTTTTCATATTCGTACGCTCGTGTTTCATCGATACCGTTCCACGTTGTTTTATTCATGCATTTGACTTGCAAATTATAGATTGGCTGCCCATAAATCAACGATTCCTTCTTATCTGACGAGCCCCATTTTTTTTTTTTATTTTGTATTCCATCCGATCCCGTGGTTCCTTTTGTCTCAAACATTACACCCACGGCTACGGAAATATTGTTGCAGGATTGCTGTCAACTTTCGCCGGCTTGACTGTTCATCGTTGCGCGCTGTTAACATGTGTACGTAGATCGGAGATTGCGGTGTGCATGGGATTTAAAAAAAATTTGTGGGGAAAGAAGGGAGAGATTGTAACAATTGAAAATATTCCCGAAATAGTGACCTGACGATTGGACGACCACCAATATTTCATTGCATTTAAACGAGTCGATTCTCATTAATTAACAAAAAATAGCAGTCGAATAATAGCAGGCATATAACGAATTCCACAAAAATCGAAATCTAGCGATTCAATCGATTCGTATTCCCTGTACCACGAAGTGCTGCCAATACGAGTACGCTCCAATATTTCTCTATTTCATCGTACACCAGTAACATTTTTTCCAGCCGTCAAGCTTCGCGTTCAAACCACTTAAAGAACCAACGAGAATTGAATTAACATTCTTGCTTAAATCGCACGTGCGATCGAGGCATACGCGATGACAAAGTGAAACCGGAAGGTGGAAGACGAAAACGGGGTGGCATTCGAAGCGCGAACGTGGAAATGATAAATCGCGGCCAGTTAGGTACGTTAGCTACATACGGCGGCGCAAGGAGAGAATTATTATTGGAGAATTTATTTCTCGGACCGAGGAATTATTACCACCATTATGCCGGCGCGGGAACACGTGTTTTAACTGGCCACGGGTTAAGCAAAGCCGAACCTGCCGCTGCCACGGGGCATAATGGTCATTCCTTGAGAGTCTTGCCACCGATCGTCCTCGTTCAACGCCCATTACTAGAAACAAATTATTCGTTCGAGGAAGAAGCTGCGCGTATTTTCTAATCCCGCCAGCGGAAATTGGATCTGCGCTAGGATTAAGTATCGTTGATTAATGATACCGAATGATTTGCTGCTTGATGCAAGTCTAATTCTGCTCGCATCTTGGGCTAAACTTAATTGGACTCGGCTGGTGATGGTTACGGGATATCTGAAGTGAGGTAAATATTTGGGAATATAAATATTCTTGATTAATATTATGATCGATTAATTTTATCCAACGTGGGCGAATGTTTGCTAGAAAATCTGGATTTGATACACGATATAATTTATTTTTATCGAAGTGTACGAGTTGCGATCCTGTTTTCCAATCTGGTGCTACAGAATCGGGACATTACCCAATCCGCACAGTTGCGTCTAGTTACACTGATAATTACACTGAAATTACAGGGCGACAGTAAATCCTAATTACTGTGTGTGTCAAGCGGACACACGTGCATTCAAGACGATACGGAAACGTGCCCCTTGCGTAACAACTATACTCGCGCGCCGACTGCATGTACAATCTCGAATTAATTATTCACTTAGATAACGTCGATCGATACGTCATATTAATCACAACAGCGCGACTAACGTGGTTAATATTAATCAGCAGTCTAGAAGAGGGTCTACGGGGAGGCGTGCTGCACGCGGTGCGGAAGGACTGCCACGAAGGGATAGACGCACGTACATATATCCACAGATTCTAATTACTGATTAGACGAAGCGAGCAACGAAAGGGATTGCAAGCGAAGGTGCACGAATACACGCTCCCCCTGATAATCAAATTCATAGTCTACCACCTTCGAGCCAATTCCGAAAGTTCCAATATTTCTGTACTACCTGCATGAACGGAGTCCAGGATGGAGACCAATGTCGATTGAACTTTAATCAAAATTTAACGCAGAAAATTCGACGTAAAATTCGTTTGGAATGTTTTAAATTTAATGTTCTAATTCTTTGGCTACCTTCACGTACATCGTACTTCTCATGCCATAATAAATACAAAGTATACAATGTTGCGCAAGAAATTTACGAGAAAAAGTTTAATTCGATGGCCTCCATTGACCGCACGGATGTGAAATTTTAGTCCGAGGAATTATAAAAGTTCTCTATTCGTTATCCACACTTTCCACAGTTACTCCCAAGGTTACTCCTCAAGCAGTTAAAAAGCGTACGGTTTAAAGCGGCAAGTATATTCTTGGTAGACTTTCCTTCTTATCTAAAAGAATCGTAACTCGCCACACGCTGCATTAATACGAGGCTCGACGATCGAAGAGTTGCAGCACGCGTACGCAAAACGCTTTTAAATATCAGGCAACAGTTCCCATAGAAACGCAGCTGAGATTAGCGCGTCGGGATGGCTGGAAGAGTAGATTTCAAGCTTAATCGAAAGCGCGCCCCCGTCAAAGTGTATTCGACGGTGCTTTAGAGAGAGAAGCCTCTGGCACGTCGTACCTCTGGCGTCTGTTCTTGGGGAGTCGGTACGGTTCGGCAGTCGCGGTTTTTGAAAGCCCTTTGCACAAAACAGACGCGAGGTTGCACACGAGGCCGAGGTATCCGCAACCGACAGCGCAGTAGAGACTGCGGTTACCAGACCGCAAGCTACTACCACCTACGCGAGAAATACAGGTGGGGCGGGGGCTTGGTCGAGGCACCGGTGATGCTGTAAACCCTCTAACGAGCTTACTTCCCCGTAATATCTGGGCGTTTTAGTTTAACCCGGAGCGTCAAAGATAAATTCGTTTGCGATTAATTCGCCCATCCCGCGTGCCACGCGGCCAGGAATTTCCTTCCTCGGCTTACGAACAACGACTCCCATTGCTTCGCGATGAGACAATTCGATTGCGTGTAACTTCGGTATAGACGAATCGCTTATAAGGAACTGTTACGATGCTTGCGTGAAATTGTATTGCCCGCGTTGGCCGACTCTTTTACAGATGTCATTTATTCGCTGTTGTATGATAAATGCTAGATAAGAGGTATCAAATACAATGATGGTGATGACGATGACAGTTCAGTGTGAAATAGAACAGTATCTTATCTTTCCTTGCAATCTTGAAACATACAATTCGTGAATATATCTTTTATGGAAAAAAATAAATCTTGTTTAGTCGAGTTAGCCAAAGAAGTAGCACAGAAGAGTCCTAACGGAACAACGTTACTCGATCCGACTCTTAGACCACGCAGATATTTTATCTCAATTATACAGCGACAGCATGTGCAAGGAAAAACCAGGTTTAACACGCCGTGATTAAAACGGTGTGCAGTACCTATTCAGAGAAGGGCGTTGCGTGAAGCGTCAAGAAACTTCGCGTATTATTATTCGCAAGTGGGAATTAGTTTCCACGCGACTTCGTATCGTGCCTATAATTCCTTTAGCTCGTCGATGCCCGATTCAGAATCGGCGTATTCGATTCCAAGCAGTCTAGAATAAAAAAAAAGGGAACTAAGAGAGGGCGATAGAAGATAAAAAGGAACGAGGAAAGGTAAAGAAACGTCGCCCCGAACCCGCAGGAATTCATCGACAATAGATAGACGGAAATCCCCGAGTTCGGGTCGAGGTCGAGGTGAAAAATATCTTCGACGGTGTCTCGACTTTTCGTAGCCCCTGCTTGCGATTCGTTCGGCCAGGGGAACCCGTTGTATTCGCGTACAACGGGAAATTGGCCGTAGAATATTTACGACGTGGTCTCACCTCCTTCTCGAAGCTTGAACATCACCACCGCGCAACCAATACCGATGCAGTCGACTACCGGCAACCTAGACAGCACCTTTTGTGGCTGTCGAGAGACGATTCCAGGTGTGTGCGTGCGTGTACATTGCACTCAGATTCAAGATTCTATACGACCACTACGCGGATGCACGAAGATAGCGGCGAACAAAAGAAGGCCTCCCTTCTCTTTTATACGCCCACACTAACGTTACTCACGCGTACGTACACACGCCCTCGCGTTCACGAACCGTGCACACACACACGCAGGCACGCGCGCGCACACTTGGTCCATCGTCGTTTGCTGTAGCAAAGGGGAAAAGTGGCTCGGCGAAGGCGGGGGATGAAACGCGAGGGTGAAGAGGGCGACGGAGAACTGAAGTTGCCGGGCAAGGAACGCAATCGAGTGGGATTAAACCTTCTCGATTGCTTCCAACTTCACGCGAGCACTCGCCATCTCTCTCTATCCGCCTTTCTTTTCTCCTTCTTCATCCTGTGTATCCTCTCGTACTCTCTAGCCAACACCCTATTCACCTCTTCGTTCAATCTCTACTCCTCCTTGAATCCCCCATTGCGGTGAAAAGACGTCTGATGGTGCGGGGGGAGTCGTGTCAATTCGAGTCGATTCTATCCACCGAGCTCCTCGGGTTAATTGGACATTTTTTATTGTCAATTTGTGATTGAGATCGCGGCGGCCTTTGTCGCGTGAACCGGCTGAAGGAGAGAAACCGAAATGGCGCTTTGTCGAAGGGCTCGCATTAGGACACCTTTTGTCCCTTATCAGAGCGATGGGAACGTCGCACGGCTACTGTTTCTACGCCCAACGGTCATTTTCCTTCGATGGTCTGAACGGTACGAGAGATGCGGCTCTTCGGCCACCTCAGTCGTTGTACATGTTTACTTCTTGACCCTCCGACAGCGCTGAACAAGGTCGCACATTTTATTGCGTGCCTGAAATTATAGTACCGCCTGTGCTCCAAGTGATCGCGTGAATCTGCCTTTCTCGTAGTTCTCCAATGCACGCCAGACAAATGGAATTGCAACTTTATTGTGATTTTGTTTTCTAAAACGGTGATTATTAAACTGCTTTCACCCCCCCAGACAAAATTGAAAAGAATAAATTATACGAATTTCTTTTAACTCTCCGATCTCCAGGTATGACATTTCGTTTTACAATTGTTGTCAACCACCCTTTAAATTACTTTGCTATCTTGTCCGCTGCAAGTCCTACGTTCCTCCCCTTTGCTTCTCGGACCATTTCTGGTGTCGACGATGAGCCGGCAAGCCGGCTCGCGAAATATTGTCCGGCATCCGAAGTTTAGTTTTCCGGCTCGGGGAAAACGGGCCGGCAAAGGGAAAGTAAGACTAAAGGGACAGGATAAAGGCGGCGGCGTGCTCGCTCGCTCGCGAGAGGAACGAGTTTCCGCTTTGCTACTTTCGTCAGTGCATCGCAAACACCGGTGAAGAAAGGAAGATATCGCGGTGAAAAGAAGGAAACGGGGAGGGGAGGCGTGCTGGCTCGCTTCGCAGAGCTAAATCGCGGACTTTTTTTACATGCTTACACGGAGAAAGCCCTGAAATATTAAGCGTGCAATTACCAGGCCCATTCACCGTGATGCAACGCTGAGACACGCGTCGGTAACGCACAGAGTGACAGAGATACCAAGGGACGCGGGGGGTGTGGGGGGTGGTTTGTGCTAGGGGGTTAGGTTAGAGAGGCGGACGGGGGGAGAGGGAAACCCTGACGCGGATGGAAGTCGACGAAAGGACAGGGATGCACACGCACACACTCCGTTCTGTTTCACTTCCTCCATCCCCTTTTTCTCTACACGTCGGTTCAATGCGATGATAAAAAGCGCGCTAGGCAAAAATGAAAAGCTTTTTGAGTCCGCCGGGCTCGAATGAAGCGTACGAGCGAGACGGAGCACCGACGAGCCTGTATGCCGTCACATTGTTTCGAGTTTCGTTTACGATGCACCGACGGCCATCCGCCAACCTGCTATCGCTGTTGAGTCGTCATTAAAAACTCCAGCTATTAAGAATATTAGTCGAACGGACCTATACCGTGAATCGGTATAGGTCGCGCACCGTATTTATCGCATTCGATAAGTCGGAACAGGTAGTGGTGAGAACGTAAGTATCGGCGGGAATATTGACTGCGACTTGTGATGCAATCGAATCGACGGAACGAGAGCGGGAGGATTAAACGAATAAGAGAATAAATAAGCCCGATGGTTGGAGCGTTCAACAGGTACGGCGGCGAACTTTCTGAATATTCATGTGGTCTCCATTAAACGAAGAGTAATTTGTTTTCTTCGTAGAACGCCGCCTGTGTTTCGGATGTTCGCCCTTAAAATCTTGAACGGAACGGAATTTACGACACGAAATGGAGGCGGTCGAAACCTAGCCTGTGGATAGTTGGTAGAGGTTCCGGGCGTTGTTACGGAGTTGCGATCGCTTGAAAAAAAAATCGCGCAACGGGAGGTCGTAAATCATTGGCGTTGAAGCGTGGACGGTCTAAAAGTTACACCACGGAATCAAGCATTCCGATAAAGTTGCAAATACGCCTGGTGAAAAATGATTTCTCGAGGGTAGGCCCCTTTTTAGGACGTGGCGTTCGCCACGTTCTTCTGACGTGGATGCTAATGGACTGTTCCCTCAGAAGCTTTGTTTCACGTGTCCTGTATGTACGTTCGCGATATATGTACTGTTTCGTTAGAAACAAAGCGCAGCATTAGTCGGACAAAGGAAGGTAAGAATAAATAGGTCATACGGTAGACAGTGAAAAATGTAATCTTCTATTGACTTTTCTGGGCACTGTGAGACGAAGAAATAATTACTTTCAATGTGCGTGTAAATTTAATTAAGCCATTAATGTATTTCTATCATTGCATTCATTTCCTAGACAATCTCCATCGTTTCACATATTGTGTAACGTTGTCTGTGAAAAATTATCGGCACTAGTTAGTCAAACTGTCAAAGAAAGAAATCTGCCAAACAAATTGAATTCCTTGAAAAACCGAGGGCCCAGAATATGTACATTCAAAAATGCAATTTAAATATTTCTACCCTGCCTCCCGTATACTACGGTCCCTCCAATCACTTCGCCCCTATAACCAAGAAATCTATCCCGGCGAGGAAGCTCATTATCAAAAACCATCCCCCTCTAGGTTCTCCCCCGATGCGTGCATTAGCGACACATCTATTTCCCTCTCGCAAGGCGGGGCAAGAAGACAAATATCCGCAGGTTGCCGCGCGAGGTTCCGAACGAGCTGTGCAGCTGGAGTCGAGCACGGAATAACGCTTTTAATGACGTTGCCGAAACAAAAGCGCCGTGCGACACCGAAAAATCCAGTCACGAGGCGGTTGCTCGTTTCCCCGAAACCACCGTTAGCTGCCGTATCCACGAAGTGAAGTGTCGCTCCGAAAATAGCTGGCTCTCTTCAGCCAGGAAACGGGGCTACGTGTACGCGCGAGAACCAGTGACAGAGGCGGGAACAAGCAGGCGGTGGCGACGAGGGAAGTGTAAAAGTGGTGTGCGGGCGTATTCGTGCGGGGATGTTTCGAGGCCGGCAGGGGGAAGAAGGGGTTCGTGCGCATCACGTTTACGTATACATTATCTAGCAGCCATTTCGGTGGCATCATGGCGTGGCTCCCCGAGTTTACGGGCTGCTCCATCACACGAGAGCTTAGCTTATCTCAATGCGGCACAACATATCTGACGCTTCCGTCTCTCGCCGGCCGAGAAACTACTGTCGCCAGCGACAGGTGGCGGACACTCCACGATCTGCAGTCAAACGAATGCCCAGCGGGCCCTCGGCGGCTCGCGCTTTGGAAAGTTCTGTCGAAGATTAACTCGACGATTTATTCGGTTGTCCAGGGACAGTACATTTGCTGGGGGGATTCGCAGGAGATGGCCATCCGCGAAACCCGTTCCATGCCGGGGATATTTGGACAACAGCTAATCGAGCGATACCGCGATATCATTTAATAAATGCAACGTTAAGCGTGAGTGCGATCTTGATGCCGCGTCTTTCTCTCCATAATTCTGATTCCCATGGGACGCCCCGACGAGATTGACTACGCTAATGCGTACGAACCGAGTTGGATATTTTAACGGGCCGCTGATTACGATTGCTGACGGGGGGAAGCGAAATTGAATTCTTCTGGTGTTTCACCGGATTTATTTTACGCTGCGTAGCAGTCAGCGCTGGTGGTTCTGTGTGCACAAAGGTATCCTGTACTTTCATTGTACCTAGGTGTGTGGCATTTTGTAAGATGAGCGCGCGACGTTATTTCGTAGCAATTTGTTCGGGAAGGCATCGCTGCATCGGATCCGGCCGAGTTCAATCCGGATGTTTTTCAGGGGCGATTGTATAAGTCGCGGAAAAGGAACAGCGGAGAGCGAATAGGCTAATACAATTGATCACCTCGAAATCCGCATTGGTAGGAAGAAAAGGGGGGAAGAGGCAGGGAAGGGCGGAGACGCATTAAAGTGCTTTGCGCTCGGTCGGCTTGCGAATTTCAATCTGTAGCCTCGAAACGATCGACTCTCCAGACAGAATAGACCCGGATAAAAGGGAGATTATCGGTTCATACCTTTTGAAGACCGGAGATACCGTACTTTTCATATCTGTAGAATGTGACGCGCTGCTGACCCTGTTAAACGAACGCAAATCAGTCTACGGTTATCGAAGAATCGCTCGCGAAAAAATATTCCCCGACAGAGAGAAACAAAATGGGTCAGCTCGTTAAAAAGGGAGCCGCTGCATCGGACGGAAGATTTTGACAACCTATGTTACCGAGGAAAACCTTAAAGACACACCACTCGCAGCGTGTAACGATAAGGGCCATCACTTTTAGTACCACCTTTACACCCTTTCACGCCCCCAACGGATCACGGTATTTTTCTAGCAAACGATAACATTACACCCCCGGCTCTCTCGCGTTACTTCCGTCTACTCCGTGAAGTTGCCAGACGTAAATGTACTCGGATCCTGCGGTATCTGTCACCGAGTGGCGTGTATGATCCCTGATTCTAGTTACAGAAACCTTCAGGGACGTGAAACGCTGTACAGACACTGGACGCCACTTACGACGCGCAAACATTCCCTCCCTTCGTGGCCCCGACCCCTTTTCAGCGATCTCGCTACACATATAGCCGGAAGGCTGTAGCTGCTAAAGAGAAAGTTGACACGTAAGACAGCAGAAGATGGAAGAAGGGAGAGCTGTATGTTTCAGAGGAAGGTTGCGAAGGTCCTCGGGGTTGGACTGTGTCCACAAGGGTGCCACCGGTGAACCGTCCGGGGTGGGGAGGGTGTCCCAGAGTACACACCCGGTATAAGTAACGAGCCGTCGCTTTGAATGACCTGGCCGCGTATAAAATGCATAGAATTTCGCTGTAATGCCGGCCAGGGAGTTTACCATGCAGCGTATTTAGTCCCGAAAGATGAATGTAACAGGTCCCTTTTGACCCGCCCACCGAAGGAAATGGAAGTAGCGAAAAGTGCCAAAAGGATGCACGCGTAGTCGTAGTCCTTGCTCCACTCGGAATCACAAATTGGTCTTACGAGATAGTTCGCCGCTGTCACGTGATCCTTAGCAAGTCTTGTATCGTCTAATGCCCCGACCTCGAGGTTTGGCCTCGAGCGAAGCTGGTGGAAGGGTCAGGGGTCTTTTTTTAAGTAGCGAGCAATTTAGATCTCTGCCTTTGCCTTCCTCGCGGTTCAAATAAAGATTAGCCGACGCAATACCAATGTTCCTGCGCAGGTAATGACAATGGATGAAATATTCGAACCCTCACTAGCAAGCAACCAGAGTGCAACTGCTGATCAATGCACGAGTGCACTGATATATATGTGCATCACGAACAGCAACGACCACCAGTCGACTAGTTGGATACCCTTCACTCGACGGAGAAAACAAAACGAATTCGCTGAAAGAAGGTACGTGGGTGGCTCGCGAGGGCACGGAGGTGGAGATGATACCAGACGCGGAGACGAACCGGGAGGGGTGACCGTGGAGAAGCTGCACACCCTGGGGAGACGGCAGCTCGTTACGCGAGACGTGGTACGGTTCTCTTTCTCCCTTCTATTCTCTCTTACCGGGCTCTCCTTCACCACCCTATTCTCCCTTTCTCTTCGCTCCCCTTCCCCCGATTCTCTCAAACCTTGATCCTTTTCCACATCTATCCCTATCCTCGTCCGTCCTCCATCCTTGCTCTCTCGACACCCCACGTTTTCGAGGCACCGCCGGTCTGAATAATGCCCCACGTACACGCCTGTCTCTCCTCTCTATACGCGCGTATCGCTACTCAGTAACAAGTGGATATTATGCTGGCACGGCTGATGCCGTTGCCACCCTGGACCAACGTTGGCCTTGCTCAAGGGGATGCTGGCGTCGATGGCGATTTAGCACCGCCGGCTACGATAATTTATGTATCGCCCCTGCCATTGATCCGCACGTTTTTCTGGTCACGCGTCTCGATTATGGTTTATGGCTTTTTGGGAATATTGCGACAATTTTTTCTATTCTCCACGTGCTCCCTTTATTTATGTAGCCCATGCACTCCTACTTCCCCTCTAATATGCTGCACCATTTGTCACGACGTTTCACCGTTTCAATATCTATCGACGCATGAATTGCAAAGATTACACGCCCGTAATATTCAAACCATCCCCGTGCAATAATTGTCGCATTGATTCTTACCTTTCCTTTCTCGTGCCGACTGTTCCGTGGCACGCATTCAACGGCACAGACAATAGACCAAAGGCAAATATAAAGAAAGGCGACCGATGAAAAACAGAACGCTGAGGCGTTCCTGGAGAACTCGGTAATGACTGTCGCTACTTTTCCGCCATGTCGGAAGCGCATTGCGCCATTTCCGCTAGCCCGGAAGTGCGGTAACAAAGCGCTTCCGGCACGCGGTCTCGAGGAGGTTGTTACGACGAGCTGTAGCGTAGGGACACTCGGTGACATTTCAATGAACTTTGTGGCGCAGCCATTTTCTCCGTAAAGTTCATCAGGTGTAACATGTGTTTTGGGGGGTTGTCGAACTTCACGCGCTAAATTTCTGACTTCGTCGAGGAATTAGGGGCGAGCAATATTGCGAACATGCCTGTGTCGTCCGAGTTGGATCAGTGTTTGCAGTAAACGTAATTTTTCTTTCCACTAGAATTCAATGCACGGATGAAGAATTTCATTCGGCTGAAAATAGAGATGCGTGAAAATTGCTATCTGTTTCGTATGAGAAATAGGCTACGTAAATACGGATTTCGTCCGTGTTATACGGGAGCCCGCTATAGTGTACACAGAATTATGGTATATATTATCAAACAATTTTTGAAGGCTTAAATTTCTAACAGTGGGCCTGTTTTTGACGTCTCTTTAATATCGTTTTGTGTAGCTATATTTTCGGACCTGATAATGCTGCCATAAGCATGAAAGAAGAGTACATATTTATGTATCTAATATTTCATAAAAGTATTTAATTGATTCACCCATTAATCGAGAGCTAATTTCGAGAGCTTCAACTTGTTTGCGCCGTACGCAGTGACAAGTTATTCAAGAGAAAATTTCCACGTGTACTCCCGTGAAAATGAAACAACAGAAATTAAATGCATCGCGTTGCACGAGATCTTCACTTTTCCGTGACAATTATCTGAACTTTCATCAGTCACTTTTTCCAAACGCCGCATTCCCTCCGCCACCCTTATCAGCGTCATTAAACAGAAAAGCCCAATTACGGGAAGAGGGTGAGCAGCCCTTGCCCATAACCCGAACGAAGCGACTCCTTGAACGTTCTCCAATCTAATTTAATGAAAGAACGTAAACCTACGCTTCCGGATTAAGGTTTCCAAGAGCTGGGGTGTGCTCTCGTCTGGCGAGGATTATCGTTGCGTAGAACGTAAGATTTGCCCTGGGTTTACGTTCTCGTCGGTAGGAAACGCGATTCCACATCGGAATAAAAGAGGCCCCCTTTAAGAATGCCTGTACGATGACATCTGTATAGCGTCGAGTTATCGCGAGGATGGATCGAGCCAGACGTGCCGCTATCGTATCGCACGCGTGGCCCGAGCCTGGCTGCTGGCAACGCTCCCAAACTCGAAGCGGAACGCGTGTATTCGTATTAGTTTTTCGAACGAGCTTCGCCGAGGAACGTTGGAACACGAACGGGGCTGGGGACGGTCGAGGCCAGTGGAGGCCACCGCCATTTTATGAAAATTGCACAGCCCGTTCCAGCTGCCCCGAGCGTTCAGGCGAAATATGTTACTCCCATCTCGCGATTAATGGTCGTTATTTTATTTCGAATATGCGCCCCGCTACGAGCGGTCCAGAGAACGTGCCACACCTCGAGCTGGCCACAGTATCGTCACGCGCGAATACGTTGATTTTCTAAAATAAACCGATAATCGAGTGTCCAAGTGCATTCCGAGAGATATTTTAGTTCGAACGGTCTTCAGATCCCTGTATTTTTTGTTGCGGTACAGATGCGACGTGCGTCGTATGAATAAAGGAGAGTGTATAAATAGGAGAAGCGGATAGCAATTAGAGAGACTAAAAGGAGCAAGCTTTTGGGCGAAGGAGCCATCGAATTTTCTATAAATAATTCAGAAGTGTCGCATTAGCTCTCGGTTGACGTAGGAATACCTAATTTTCCATTAGAGTAACGTATATTTATGCTGAATTCCTGGCCGTTTTCGTCCACGCTAATAAGCGTGTGCTCAAACGGCCTGACATGGTTCTTGAAGCGCAAGAACAAAGTATCACACGCTAACGTAGTTAAATTTAAAAATAATCTACTACACTCTTCTGAACAGCACATCGCGAGGTATTCAATAATTTATTCCCCATATTCATAAACAATCTTTCTTCGAAGAATACAAAGACTCGCCCTCGGACGTGATAAAAT
Organism: Nomada fabriciana; assembly: GCA_907165295.1. Taxonomy (NCBI): domain Eukaryota; kingdom Metazoa; phylum Arthropoda; class Insecta; order Hymenoptera; family Apidae; genus Nomada; species Nomada fabriciana. The sequence continues at coordinate 9,849,385 of OU015695.1, forward strand.
TTCCCCATTTCCATTTCTATTGCATAATAACGCAAATTCGAGCGGCCGTTATATTTCAGTGTTCGCAGCAGAAATAACAAAATTTTCATCGAGGCAATCCAGCCGATCGAACGGGCGGCTCGTTAATACCCTCGGATGCGTGATTACTGCTGACGCTGCTGAATCGTGATTTCCTACTTGCGCCATAATTTATGCGCTTCCGGCTTTCGACGTTGGAATGAAATAAAATTGGTAGGCGACGTTACGCGGTCGCGCGTTTCCCAGCGCAAAGAAGGAACCGTAGAGCGAAAAAAAAGAGCGAGAAAAAAGTATAAAAATGCCGCGACGATGCGACGGTCGCGGGGACGTTGAGCTGTCAGTGGAACCCGCTGAAAAGAGCCAGCTCAAAATGCTAGAACGAATTCGACAGACATCGAGAAAATGGGGACGTGCTGGTTAGAGGAGAGGGAAAGAGGGGAAAGGGTACAATTAAAATTAGTGCAATTCAGTCACTCGCCGGTTATTCGGGTGCCTGGCATTTATATTATTAAGCCGCGCAAATTTCTCTCGCCTCTCCACCCGCTCGTTCTCCAAGGCTCGCGCGAACACGCACACGCATACATGCGCGACATCGTCGACCCTGTCGGCGTGTGCACGGGTGTTGCACTTTGCCTCTATCCCCTTTGATACCGTCCGCTCCTCGTTTCACCATGAGCCGTACGCTTCAGACTTTCGCGGCGAGAGTTTCGGCCGCGGCTAATGGCCCGGTAGACTCGGAAGAAAATAATTCTGGGTTTTGAAATGAATTACATCTAATTGCTCTTATTACGGGAACGAGAGGGCTTTATTATTCCCATTCAAGCGCCTTCCTTCATCCTGCCTATCTCACTCTATCTGTCTGGCGATCTCTTTCGCCCCTCCTGTTTCATCCGTCACAATCCACTTCAACCGCTCCTTTCGTTAGACGACTTTCAAAGCTCACGCCTGCCCCTTAGCTATTTCCTGTCCACCGTCTGAACTTATCTCCCAGCACCTGACTTCACGACTAAAGGGGTTTTTCATACGTGAGCGAAGAAAGTTCGCGGCCGGGCCGAATAAAACGATTGTCGTCCCGCGGTTTTCGAAATTCTATGATACGATCAGTCTCTTACCTTTGGATGTGTTCTCCTAGGAAACGCTACCTTCGGGTCGATCTGGAACAAAAATGATAACGTAAGTAGTGATAAAATGTTTGGTGCTTAGTACATCGTATCGATAAAGTTGCGTCGCAATTAAGCAATATTTGCAAGGGAATAATTATCGTTAATTTGCATCCCGGAGTGAATAATTATCGTTAATTTATATCCATGAAATGATTTGAAGCATCACAATTGCGAATCCTAATTTACTAAATTCGCCATTGAATATATGCTGGCAAGCGCCAGTAATAAGTTAGAAAAGACCCACCGCAATCCTTTGTCCATAATCTTTAGGAAGAGGCACAAGTCAGAGAAAATGGGTTACTTGCAAAAGCGTGGCGAGCAAACTTCGGCATGCAAGAAAAATTTGCAAGAACCCCAGGATCACGGGAGATCGGGCAACACGGAGAGCCGGCGTTGTACGGCAACGGAAGGAAATGGGTGAATATAGAATGGCCAAGAACGGGCAAGGAAACGGAACGAACGGAAACGAAAGGCACCGTCGCGTCGGTTTCTCCAGCTGAAACTCCCATTACAATTAATTACCGAGTAATAAAAACTGGGCGCTTAAATACTCTGAATAGAGAGCCACGAAGGGGTTGAGAAAGTGGATCTCTGCTACAGGTGCACCCTGGTTAGCTCGAGCGACCGAACTCTCGGCCCCCTCGCCCCTGCCCCACGCTTAGTTTTCTACGTTCGCCCGTGGGGACGTGCAACCAGGTCGAATGTAACCGCATCTTACGCTCTACGTGGCTAAAAAGCAAAAACCCACCCCTCTTAGCCTTCAGCATGGCTAGGGGACGCCGCGAAGCCATGGAATTCTCAGGGCAGCCACGACGTAAATTCTCGCCGCGAAATCGAGCCGCTCGAATGTTCATTCCGGCTTCCCTTGCGACCTTACTTCGAACTTACGCGTGTGAAGCTACGCGAAAACGTACGTGACCGCAGAGACGCTGTTCGGGTGGCCAGCCATTCGAGAAGTTCAGCCTTCGACGACTAAATCTTTGGGAACTTGCAACGGGGGAAGGGGGCTGCAGGAACGGGCCGATTCGACGACTCCTGTCACTTCGAGTTGCATATTTTGCCTGTGTAGCGCACCGTGAACGCGATAGCCGGGGGTCGTGCCGAATAATAATTCGACAGGGAACGATTGGACGTGCTTTCTGAGAACGGTTGAAAGAAGCCCAAAAATATTTGTTCGAAAAGTGCATCGGTAAAAATTGCATGGCGCACACATAGAAATCGTGGGTTTATAATCCGGGGCTGTCCCTTCTAAGAGTATTGAAAGAAACTCCGGTATAATAGCTGTATGGAAACTTGGGCTATGTTATGTTTCATGTGGTTTTACGATATTGGTGCAATTTTCGTTACGAAAAACACCATCCAATAAGATACTGTTAGGTATGCTGACGATAACAGTCCGATGAATACATTAAACATTTAATTTTCTACCGATCGCTGGGTACGCTGAGTCGGTGACTTTTTATCAGATCCGAGTTTCTCATCGCATTGCCAAACTGGGTCAATTTTTTTTTGTTTCCACTGTCCAACTGAGGGCGCCCAACTTGGAAATTTTTTACCGCGACAAATCCTAGGTCACTGCTAGCGTCGAAAACATTTCCTCTATTTATTCAGCTTTCAAGGATTTATACGAAAATTGAATCAGTTTCTGCGATCAGAAAAATCGCCGTATATTTCTTTTTCGATTGTAGTTTGTAGCTTCCTCTCATTACTTCGGGTAATTTATTCCGGTCATGTTTTAAAAATATTCGCATTTGCTAGTAATTCATTGCGAACGAATTTACCTGACACGGTGGATGATTTATTGTAATATCGTTTCCTTAATGGACCACGGAAGATTGGAACTTATATAAACAGGGATTGACATCAACTGGCAAGAAATTGAACGAAGTATTTATATGCCATTTTCATCTTCGAAGGATATTAAATATTTAGAGCCACCTTGTTACAATTGAATTTGATGGTATAAAATCCAAGAAACACTAAAGTGTTTTTCTATTATCGAATGGAAGCCAACGATTTTATTCACTGGAATGTGAATATACCTATGTTTTATTGAGAAGTTATTTTTATTAGTAATATAAAATTCTAAATCTGACCAATTCACTTAAAATTTTGCTGAGTTGCTATTTATGCTCCGATGGGAAATATAATCTAGTTGATTTGTCGAAATCGTTCATATAAAATTCAAAAGCCTCGTGTTTGCGATTTCCTTTTAACTTCTACTATTTTTGTCAAATGGAAGTGATATTGTGAATAACTAAACCTGTTAACAAATTTCAGAGACAATATAATAAATCAAAATTTTAGCACAAACAATAATTCAATAATAATTTTCGTATGTCGTGCTTCGCTGAGAAATATACTCGCGTAAAATAAGTAGTATATGTCAGTATATGGCCAGACGTCCGATTATCGTTCGTCCTGTTTCCTATACTTGCAACATTAATCTTTTAGGTTTGAGAAACATTTGTTTACTTATGTTTTATCCACAAAATCTTGTCAGCCGCCCGACCACAATGCAAAATTATTTATTAACCCTGCCAATATCAATCAATCGACTTTCTAGATTCAAACACTTTGAAACCATCAAGCTGAAATTTGATCACCCTATGCACCAATATACAAAACATATTTCCTTCAATGATACACACTCTTTACAGGCACTCTAGTCTTGTTATCTTATTTACACCCCTTGCTATAATACATTATAATCTCCTTCACTGTTCTCCGTACAGTCAATCGCTGCGAAATCTGAATACGCTTCTCGAAAGACAACCCTTTACGAGAATTAATTTTAAACAGAGATAGCGAGCCCGACCTTCAACTTCTCCACGAGAATTTCACTCGCGATAGGCAACAGAGAACGCATCGCAGAGGGCTGGGGGAAGCCACGAACGCGGTAATGACAAGCAAGAAAACTCGCCGCTATACAGCCCCACTGCCGCCATCCACACCGACGATGTCGTTCCTCTCCTGTGTTTTCTCCCTTTCGAGTTCTCCGCTCCCGCGAACCACCCGTTTGCATAATCCCCTACGGCAAAGTTCACACCGGTCGCTAGCACGCCCCCGGACGCCCTGGAGCACGTCAAGCGGCTCGACGTCGACAGCTACAACGACGAGGGTGGAGAATGTCTTTCGGTTTTCGTCTTGCCGTGTCGCGATTCTTCTCCGTCGGAACCGTCTCCGCGTCGAAGAACAAGAGGCAGAGGGTCACGGCAGGAAGAGAAGTGTCTTGCGCGCGAACTTTCAGACTGGACCTTTTAGAACAAGCTACGACTGAATCTGCGGGCAAGATAGCGCCGTTGCGAGAAACTGGCGGAAGGTTAAGTATTGTCGCTAGCGAGTTTCGCAATAATTTATTCCGAATGGAAAAGATAATGGGACGCACGCAAGGCAGAGTAAAGGAATAAATGTGCAACGGTGATTATGTTAAGAATTAATCGAGATAAACCAATTCTGGCTGACCCCATGAATTTCGAAAGCTCTATCGGCAGTACATTCTGAGACAAATTGCACGAGAAAACGAACGCGTCATATAAATACAGATTCATAAATGTCTTAAATGTGTCAAGTTCGTAAGGTGACGCTGGGTTTCTCGAAAACGGCCTTATCTACCGTTCGCAACACGCTTCGTCATTACGTGCAATCATCTCGAAAGATACGACGTCACAATTGAAATTTGTCAGCGTCCAGCGAATCATGTTCGACGGCGAGTCAATCAAGATTAGCTTCACCGATTCGGTTATTTGATTCTTTCCGTTCGATTCCGTTCCAAGGGTACCGCAACCCAGTGGGACAAAGTATGAGATCCAACGAAATCGAAAGGTCGACAGAGAGGAGAGGAGAGAACGAAGGGGGACATTACGGGGAAAAATCGAGAGGCTCGAAGCCATTCTTGGAAGTATAACCCAGTTACCCCATATCGCGAGAAATGATCGGCCGCGAACCATCGACGACGACTGCGGAGAGGACGACGTCGACGACAACGACGATAGAAATTCAATCTGGTTGGCACGCCTGGAAATTGGAAGAGCCACCTATTCTCGGCGATCCCGCTGATTCTGGGATACTTGCCGCGGTGTAAAAGCTCGAGCACGTATCGGCCACATTTGGAAAAGTAATCCGGGGCGAAGTGTTCGTTGCTCGAGTTTTCACTCTCGTGTACTTACCACTTGTTTGCAAGAAAGCTCAGTTTCGTCGCTAGCGAAATACGAACGAGTAATTTCACACGCATATTTATAGTAACTCCTTTAAAATTCGTATAGTATCACCAGCAGGGTGGGGTAAAGTATTGATAAAGTATAGCTGCAACGTTGGCCATAAGTATTTCGACAACAGAAATGCATTTATTCTTTCCATAATGTATGCTACATATGTTTTACATTTCCTTGCAAAGGATGAAAGTAAGCTGCAGTTTCAGTGGAACGAAAGATGGGTATCTAGATGGGAAACTGCCCCATGAGAAGAAGGGAATTATATATTGAATTAATATTTGAAAATTTATATGAAACAATAAAGCATTCTCTCGAGATCATTCAAACTTTGTCATATGCTGTTCATCGACAAGTAGGCATAAAGTATCGTAATAAATGACAATACTAATATTTGTCCCAGCAATTGATACTATGGGAAGGGATGAAAAATCCAACAACATAAGTCTATTTACTTATACGTGATTACCATACGTAAAACGGCTCCACGTCTTAATACTAAGGGAGTTGTACAAGGAGGTACACGAGCAGCAGTATTATCAAAGTATTATCAAAGTTTAAATTATGATCACGACAGGACGGAGCGATTAAAAACGCGTAGTAATCTAGAATTATGGCGCCCGTTGATGTTGCCCCGCTATCAAACTGGATTTCTATGAACGGTGTATCGTAAAGGGGAGTGAATAGCAAATGAATCTCCGAACTTTGGCGATAAATATTCCGTGTCCGCGCGCGCTTTATAGCTGATCAGAATGCAAATGGATTTTGGAAACTAGCCTGAACTGTGGCGTTATTTAGCTCAAGTAATGGTAGTTCTATGTAGGAGCGCGGTGGCTAATTATCTCGCATATATCAATGATATTCGTTTTCTTCTTAATTTTACTTCACGGAGGTGCAGTGCTGTATGTTAAATCGGAGGCAGCAGGCCAGATTGGAATTTGTTTTTCGGGGTTGACTCCGCGTAGAAGCACTTTCAACGCTTCACATTCGACGGGGGTGAAACAGATGGAAAGAGCGAACGGCCCGAGTGTCATTCAAGATTTAACTCCAGTCTCAGTAAGATCGAAGTAAATATCTGCGAGCTACAAGTGGGAGATTTTCCCACACTCGAGCAATTCTCTAACCCTTCACAGCGGCGTTCGTCTCCTTTCGCGTTTCTCACCACACCCCGGATCTCTCTGCCACCCTCCCTAATTTTATCTATCCCGGCCACGTCGAATTGCCAGTTCCAAAAGTATCGTGTAGCTTCCTGCACAATTGAAACCAGAAGATTCTTCCATTTGAACAAATATCTGACAATTGATATCTCTGTAGCATCTTTTGACATTCATCAATTTATGACTTAACCAGTGAAATTATTTAAAGAACTTTCAGGTAAAGAGGATTTTCCTGTAAAACCATTTTCCTGTGAATTTTCATGCATCGAAAGCACAGTCAGGTTACGACTGGGCGATTTGCGGGCCATTACACGCGACACGTTCCTTCCGAGGAAAAAGCCCGGCTTCGTGCTTTATCGCCGCGGAATCCGCCCATAAAGAAAGTTTTTTTACGTCGCTAATAATCTAAAGAAGTTGGGGGGACATTTGTGCTTGTTTTTATTTCATTCGCGAGGCGCGAAGCACGCGGTACACGGCAGTTATCCGTCAGCGACGGGAAGCGCAATCTTTTTCCAAGTAGCAGATGGGCCGAATATAAAACGGCACTGCGTGGCACAGTCAAAGATTCCTCACGTATAACTTAATCCGTTTGCTCCCGTCGTTCTCCCTATTTTCCCCGGTTTATGTCAATGACGCGCATTTCTCGGCTGCTGGAAACTCACTCGAGGCCGTCTCCACACGTACGCTGAATTTTAATCGGACACAGGAAGACCGTCCCTTATTGGGGAGAATGCCAAAGCAATGAGTTTCACTCACAGGGCGGCGCATCCATAAAGAAATATAGGCTGCGCCAGCGTGAATCGTTACAATTTTTATGCTCGCACAAGTATCCGTATCACGTGTAAGTAATGCCGAAACCGAGCTAGTTTGATTGGCAGTGGAATATTTCAAAGACAAACAGTGATACATGTTATATGAATGTACAGTGGTTTCTATGGTGTGTTTTAGTTCTACTATACGCCTTTTAATTTTTGGTACTCTAAGTGCACGGTTCGTTGCTATTGTTCAAGAAAATCGAGTGGGATTAACTTTGACAGCCGTACGATAGTGAGAACGTCATTTTCGCGTTCACACGCAATGTCTGACCACATGCGTGGTTATACTACTTGGACCGTTCGACTTCTTTAATTTGCACATTAAACCAATTGATCGTTGTTGTAATTTTATATGTACTCATGTGCAATACTGAGCATATTCCTAATATTATGTGGCAGTAGAATTACTAACAATAAAATAATTGGTAACAAATATCTAATTTCGAGAGCGTTATACTAATTACATACAGCGTTGTTTTTCGTCTTTCTGTTTCAGATCATTTTACTCGTACACTTAATTATATTCCAACATATCCGTGTAATTCATATGTAGTAAATTGTTACGAATCCTTGGAGGGAGTTATTTTAATTTATGTGATAGCTGTTTGAAAGGAATCTATGATTGGTTTTTTAATTTTAGCAGGAAGCATGTCTACTTGAACTTATTAGATTAGAGTGGGTAATATGGTAATATAGTTCAATGAAAATCTTAAAATCAAAGCACGGTATGGCAGAAGCATTTCTTGAAGGACGGATTTATACTACTGATTTGAAAATTAAATTTATTAATATATCGGTACCCTTTTTAAGTCAACTTCCGTTTTTCTACTATATTCATTAAATTTAGTTTAGCTTTGTATATGGAAAAAGTTTTTCGAATATTTCTTGTAATCAATATTTTAAATATTTTATTGATAAAGAAACACAAAAACAAAATCCCCAAAATTAGTGCAGGATGACAACATTATTGTACAACATCATTTAGCAAATGACGAGAAATAAACCAGGTATCGTCTATCGTCAAATTACGCAGAATTATATTACAGTTGCCAGCAAAATGAAACAAATATGCTCTGCATTCTGTTTCATAGTGAATGGACACTGTTTCGCTTTCCATATCAAAGCGTGCAGAGGCGCGCAATGGCGAAAACTCTCTCAGCTATTTACCGTTCGCCCCTTTCTATTTCCCTTAAGCCATCACTCGTTAGCTATTTAAACACAGCTCGCTTATAATTTATTTCTATTTCGCTGGGTACAGTTTCAGACAACACAGGCGATCCGTTATATCGGGAACGGAAACGACACGAAAGAGACAGCAAAAGGAAGCGGGATTGCGCGAGAAGATGGATGTGGCTGCAAAAAGGGAAGGTGTAAAGCGAATGAAAGATTAAGTGGGTCGACAAGGAACTCGGAGAACGATTTGAGAACTGAAACGAAGGACACAGAAACTAGAAAAAGAAACATCGATATATTCGATATCGTCGTGTTTGATCGGAAAAAGGAGAGTCGACTGGAATTATTATTAACTTTTCGGGATACAGTCGAGTCGTTTCCAGTCCTTTTACGACACCTTCTTCCCTGCCAAACACACCTTTAATTCGCACAGCAGATTAAGAGTAAATACTGTTCGATCCTAAATGCGAGTGCAATCATAGCCCAATCAATTCCTCCACAATGTTGAATTTAAAAAAAATATTTCCCATTATATTTACTGTAATATAAACTTGAGTATACTATTTTCACCTCCCATCTTTGCCACGATAGAATATAAATAACAGAGCACCATTCACGCTTTATGCGAAACGTATCCTTATCTCCCTGCAATATAATATTCCATAAAGTACTAACAGCAAATGTAACAATTGCAAGTAACTTAACTGCGCACATCATTTTGTTATTCTTCAATTGAAAGTTGTGAATCCGTTTGATAAATATCGTGAAACAATCTTGTCAAGTGTAATCTCATTGCGAAGTGAATTATTGAATTTTTAATTGCGGCGACCTTTGCGATCCATTCGATTGACCGCCTCTCTCTCTCTCTCTCTCAATCTCTCTCTCTCCGTCGTCCCATTTTTATTCCGGCGACGAAACGACGGCCTCTTTGATCCAGCCTTTCTTTGTCGCTTATTTTGAAACGACGTCTGCCTCTTCGCGTTGCCGTCCCTTTTTTGCTGTTTTCTCTCTACGACCGTTCCCTTCCTACTGCTCGTTTCCCATTTTACCCACAAGCCTTTTCCCGCGTTTCATCGCGGCACACGCTCCGCTTGCCGCCGATGTTGGGTTCTGATTTCGCGGATCCGCCTGGCACAACACGTAAGCGAAGTCAGTGGATGGTAACAAGCGGGTTTGGAACAGAAAATGGTAGATTCCATACGAGAGAACTGAGGAAAAGGAGCGCGATGCGTGGTAACGAAGCGTCTAAAAGGGAATCGGACATCGAAAAGGTTTACAAAGGCGAAAGAGTAGCAGAGCGAAGAGAAAGGGGGGATGCGGTGCTGGACAATACAGTCATCGCTTGGAAACTGGGCCAGAAACAATAAAGCGGAGCTCCAGATGGAGCAGCCCCTTTTTCTTTTTCGTTATCGTTCTTTTTAATGAAAATTGAACTGTATCAAGTGTATGAACAGCTATTGATAAATGTATCGACCCTGCACCTGTTTTTTGAAAGAATACTGTGAATGCTGGAATGATCGCAGGTGTGGAACGGAAATTGAGAAGTAGAATACTGAAAATGGAAGCAATTTTTTTCATGTGCTTTTTTTTAATATATTTTCACTTGTGGGCACTTGAATTTGTCTACCTTCATTCATAATAGCGCTCGCATGTGGTTCCTGTACATTCGATTGGAACGAAATTCAAGAAACTGAATATTGCACAGGTCGTGAATATTTCAAGACAATAAAGTAATACACTCAATTATTTGAAACTTGTATAAGCATCCCATTCAATTTACAACAATCTCGTTATAAAATCAGTGAACTCGCTGTGTTATTTCATGGATGTAACGTTTGAATCTCTGTGGGCAGAAAATTCTACAGAAATTGAAAACGATCCAAGTTCTCGTACATGGAAGATAGCAAGCGATTCAACGAGTTTGCGGTAATATTGTTCCAAGCAAAGTCCTTTGGAACGAGCGATTGAAGTGTTTGCGAATCGGCGAACATACGAAGATTCTTCCGGCAGTTTGCAATGATTATAACAGCTCACGCCCGCGTGGACACCGCGAAAATACGGTATATCTCCTGGCGCACTCGAAAGTATGGCCAACTTCGATGTTCTTGCTGGAGCCATAAAGTTTCCACGGTATCCTCGAAACTGGCCGTAATGGCCATCGCAACTGTCATTCCTCGGTAGTTCGAGATGTCACCGGGATATAGAGAAACTAATGTAATGTAAGTTATTTGCGGGAGTAGATTACGATCGGATGAAGCAAAAAGAATCGGGAAGTTTTCCTCCAGCTGGACTTGTTCGACAAAGAACACCAAAGGAAAATTGAAAAACAACATTTCCTAACGTCTACGGGGAAAGGCAGTATCTTACTTCTATGCTTTCAATTGCGCAACGGAAGTGAATGCATGGATGTTGCAAACATTGGTTTATGCGATACTCGGTGAACCTGTTGAATAAATTATTCACCTATTTATAATGCAGCGTATTGAAGTACTTCATACACAGCGCATTCGCGACCAAATGTTCCAATTCTATATTTCACATTAGAGAGAACAAATTATCCGCGAAAATTCCATACGACAGTCGAAATTCCTAGTGAAATCCGTCGAATAAAATCATATATTAAATTAAATTGGAACACGGTTTTCGCAGTCGCGGTAAATTCCCCTGTCTCAATCGTTGCACAAAGCCTTAAATGAAATAACATACGCGTACATTGAAAACGCTGGCCAAAGCACGTCAACTTCGCGACGCCACGCTTAACAGCTTCATCGATTAAAAGGGGCGATTTCCCCGAGTTGGCGTTAAAAAAGCCTGTATCGCGTGAGAACTATATTACTAGCTTCCCGCGCGATTTTCATTTCGCGTCGTGCGTCACGTACGTCAAGATACAATTCGTTACGTCCACGGTCCACGAACGATCGTTGTAAATTACCGTGACTCCCGGGTAACGCGAATTTTTTATACCAGTAGTCAGATAGGCTCGGTCAGTTATTATGCGAACTGAAGGATTGCTTTTAATAATATTCGCGACAGCTGCGCACCGATTTGTCGTTCATTTTCCTCCATCGGTGTTCGCCATCGCCAAGATGTATCGGAGATAAAAATGGATTCAGATCATTGAAATTTCCGTCGCATTATCGCGTTCAATGCTCGGATCGTTAACGGAGGCATTCGTTCGACTGTTTCGCGTTGGAATGCGAGGGTATTTTTGTTACTCTGGTCCGCGTGCGGCTTCGTAGCCGAGAGGAGGATCCCATAATTTCTAGCGATTGAAAAGCTTCCGTGGAAAGAGCAAAGAGGGAGGGTGGACGACGCGTAATCCGGTTTTATCATTTACCATCGCTAGCTGGAATTCCGCTGGGGCCCGACGTTCGACTGGGTTGGGGTATAAAGTACGTGGAATATGCGCCACGTTACTATGGCCAAGGACTTTTTTCCAGTTACGTGATTCATCGTGCAGAGGATAGAAAAATTGGAGCGATGAAATTCGACTTAATGAACGGACTCTTGTATACTTGAATGTACAAATTTTACGATGCTGGTATAAGTAATTCTTTTATCCTATTCTATTTCAACGTGATCGTTTCGTCGTTCATAAATGTACGCGTTCCTTACTATCAAGTCCGTCGACTCGGACGGAATGTAAATTGTAAAATTAGTGGCAAAGGTTAATCGAGAAATTAACCGCGATTATTGGTTCGCGCAGCTATTTATATTGGCCGCTTTCGAATGCCAGCCTTTATCAGCACAGATTAAAGCGTAATTGGGTCAGTCTGATTAGAACAAAACATCCCGCTGCGACTGCACATAGGTGAATTGCGATCGCGCGTGATTATAACCGAATTGTCTGGCGATCTTGCACATTACATGTATGTATGTCAAATCTTGCATAAAAAGGAAAACCAGCAAATGAGAACGAAGACGGAGAAAAGCCCGATAAAAGTCTTTCACAATATATACAGTGAAATATGCAAGTCTTTAAAAATAAATTACAATGATACTGACAACGAGCGGTCCTTTATATCTTGATGCTGCGCTGCGTACATTCTGTTTTGATTTTTTTTTTGTCTGCGCGCACAGCTGGTGTACAGGTAGCAAGGGAATTTTTAATAACAACGCTTGTCAGAAATCTTCTCGACAACGTCACCGGCATTCGGCGCCAGCCAATATCGCGTCGCCCCGACCAGCCTGAACGTTTTAGCAGCCGGCATCTGCCGTCACGATGAACTACCTTTTTACGGAGGAAAAGGCAGTCGAGGACAGATCCAGAAACGAACGAACGGATATCGACGGCCGGCCATATCCGATCGAAAGAAAGAATTAAAAGGATAGAGAAAACGCGAGACACTCGTAGGTAATCTGGCTTTATTAAGAAATAAAGGCTGCCTGGCCACTAATCGTGTCCCCTTGATACTTTAATGTATTTATCCCCTTTGTTATGCAAATGCTCAGCTTCGTACAGGATCAACGGAGAGAGAAACGAGGTTTATTAGTCCAGTGATATTTCAACGGAGATTAGTTGGAATGAATATTACGAGTGGCCAGTGGGAACGCTTTTCACGCGGCTTTTAATTAACTATTTTTTTGAATAAAGTGATATTAAAATTGTCGGGGTTTGCAAGGCTTTTCTTTACTTCCTATTTCGACGATGCTATGTGAATGGACAATTCATTTGGAGGCAACGATGCATCTTTAGGCAAGGGAGAAGGGATGTTTATTTCTATATTTGTTGGATTATGTTTGCGAACACAGCAGTAAGGAAAGAACTGCGGCGGCAAACGTAATTTTTAAACATGGATCAATTAATTAACATCGAAAAGTTTATTTCTGGAGCATGAATGGTATATCTGAACCGAAATATAAAGTATGATCGCAATAATAATGACACCAGAGGATGAATAATTGTTCAAAAATTTCTCTATGGCACCGTAACGAATTTATAGAGTATGTTATATTGCTCCGCCGCTACCATTTCGAGCGTGGCAGAGAAATTGTGGGAAATATGTGCATGTGCGTCTAAATGAAATGGACCAGCAGACACAAATCTGCAATTTCATTAATCGTGCGAAAAAGACAAGGAAATTCTAGCGTGGTAACGTATTCTTGACAGCGACTGAGAAATGCGAGTTGCGCTAGTTCAGCCGTGTAATATATCACTTTCTTTATAAAATATTCAGGCTATAATATTTGTTAACGTAGCAAAGGTAATATAAACGCTACATTACAGGAACATATTGGTGTACATTTTATTTTAATATGGGCATTTGTAAAAAAGACTCGGTTGGACGTATGTACTTGTTTAGACGTACTTGTTTCATACAACTTTGGAAATCAACTTCGATAGAAATACAGTAGAACCTCGATAACTCGAAAACCTCTACAAGACGAGAATTTCCTTAATTCCTTTCCTCTCCGCTGCAAAAGCCTCTATAAGTCAAAATAAAACTAGTTGCTTTAACTTTAACTCGAATTATTTGCCACATGTCCAAATGCATTATTTTACCTCTGTGACTCGAATTTAGAATAGTCAAACCTCTACAACTCAAAGCTTACCCCTATAAGTCGAACTTCTGTCGCTGCTGCCCTTGCAACTCGAAGTTTATAACTTTGTGTAGGGAATCAAGCAATTTTTTCCTTCTTTACACCCGTTAGGATTCTCCCAAAATATAAGACGGAGAATCGTTATTTGTCAATCTTCATAAATGAACAATGTGTTGATACATCAACTCGGAACAAAATTACAGGCTTTTTGAATAATAAGAAGGCGATACATATGTAGGTATATACTAACCTAGCTTTCGCCTTCTGATTACATTTATAGAGCTTTTATAAAGGAAATTTTATTTTTAAATAATTGTTATAAAATTAATTATATAAAAATTTTAATTTATGTGTATACAAGAAATATGTAATTCACGTGAAAATAATAAATTTGCCTTCCTTTCGATTACGCACTGCCACAAAATTCACCTTCCACTTTAACTTTCAGGGGGCCAACTAAATGGCCTTGTACACATTGAACCAACAGCAACGGCGAATAGTACAATAAAAAATACTGTTAAATCCAACTCGGACTACGCAGCAGATGCCTCTTCCAACGAGTCTCCCTGAAACGTATTACGAGTCTGTCGGTCGAAACGCCTTTCGACGTGTTCGGAACGCTTCATAAATATGCATCGAGCAGCGAGAAAAGCGAAAAAGGAAGCCGGCGACGAGAGGGACAGCATCGAATTGATTTCCCTCGTCGTGTGAATAACTTAAGCAACAGTTATTCCTTGCGGTCCATCCGGCGAATCTCCGTAGGCAAACAATGGTGCCCCGGTATCGATTTTGCTAACGTTAGAATCCCACAGATAACTTGTCAAGGGGTGAGCCAGTACTATTTCGGAAACGATCCCGAGCATTCGAGGAATTCTACGACAGGACTGGCAGAACGTAACGGAGGCAACAACAGAAGCAACGAGGGACGCGCAGTCTCTATGCTGCGACCGCAACGATGACAAGGGAGACGAGAACGACGAACGAACGGAACGATGAGGAGGGACGAACAGTGACAAAACAATTAAGCAACTCATAACTGCCTTGCACAAGCGTCCTGTGGACACCGTTCTCTCTGTCCCGAGTTCCGTCAAAGTGTCACGGACAACGAGGTCCAGCAGACCGAACAGAAATTGCAGCTTGCGGGAGAGTGTCCCGGGCATAATATCCCTTCCCGAACTCGCGAGCTCTACGCGGAAGAAGCGGTTCACCTTGAATCGTCAACTTATCGAATAGTTGCCACAGATTGGGTGGCAAAGTGGTTCGAGTGGTTGAGAGGGAACCATTGATTTCGCGGACAGTAATGGGATAATTTTTATCACCGCTATGGAGATAAAAAATACTTGGGAGATAAACAGTGCGAGTCGAGCATTGTTCAGCTAGAATGGAATGTTCTCCAAATTTTTGGCTGCTCTATACAAAAAATGCTGGCAGAAACAGACAGAGAATTCTATAAGGAGAAGTGCAATATATGTAAATATTTTTGGAACATAAAACTATGTAAACTCATACTGCATTCGCGCCAATTTCGACAGAATCATCCCCACCCTGTACGGTGTAACAGCATGGAAACAGTAAAACGAAGAAAGAAACAGGACTCAATTTGCCTTCACTTTGTTCACGCCTTGCAAGGATGCCCGAAGGAACGTTCTATGCAAGCGGAACCAAGGAATTTGACAAAGTTAAATCGAAGTGAAAGCGGGTAGTCCCGAGATGCACAAGTGGAAGAGGGACACCGGAGCAAGACAGAACAAGGGTTGGAGGGGGATAGAGTAACAGTGAGAGGGAGGGAGATGACTTCAGAGAAATTACCGCAAGCATTTCATTCTCTCTTTTTCTCACCCCTCCTTTCCCTTTCTTGGTCCTTTTCACGCATGGACCGCTGCTCTGCCGGCACGTCAATGCTTTCAGGCGATAAAGTGCTTTTCTTTACGAAACCACCATCCGTCGCACAAGCGCGGCCAATCAGGCGACAATGGCTCGTAAATTCGAGGCAATCAGGAGGGAAGCCGAGACGTGACCGCGGCAGCGGTGCGATATTGCTTATGAATTATTTAAGCGGCCAGAATAACAATGTCCTTCCTCTCTCCTCTCCTTTTCTAGCATCTCCTAGTTTGCTTCGCTTTTTTTCTCTAGCTTGGTACTTCTGTCCCGCTATACTTCTCTTCTACGTGTGCATATTTGACGAAAGCGCGAAACATTCGTCGCGCCGTAATTTTTCGTTTCGAGGAGATCATGTTTGCGTGAACTTTCATTTTCGGCCAGACCAGGCACATGTTCGGCGGACGTTTAATTTATGAAAATCGCCAAGGATCTTCGGCAACGTTTGCAACGTCTTATCGGCTTAAGTGTTTCCAATAACACGGCGTGGGACAAGAAAACGAACTATGCAATTACGTTGAAGCCTTCGACTTCAATAATCGACAACACCCTTTCGAGTTCCCAGCGTCGAGCCGGACCACCGGCTGATTCCAAAGTCCCTAACTACTTACTCCGTGGGAACCTGTACATACTGTTCGATTCCCGCTTCGATCATTGCGCCTCGTCCGTAATGGAACGTTGTTTAAGACTGCACGTTACGAAATCGGTACCTGCCCGATGCGTGATTTTTCCCCCGCCACGGTAAATCTATTTGAAATTGTTATGTTTAATATGAGCGCACCGTGCCGGAAGGGAATGTACACAAACCATTCGAATATTTTGTATTATCCAAAGATTGAAATATTCTTTTTATATAATTGATTGCTTACTAGTATGATATTGTGGCATACAAAACTGATGAAAATAGATTCGAATGAATTTCGTGGGACGAGTAAATAATCGAATGCTTGTCCTCATAATCTTTATCGATCTTCCTCGAGCTCGTCGCGCTCGAATTCCTATTCTTCTAAGGGTGAGTCACGGCAATCAGTACTCGGAACAAAAAAGCCCCCACTGCCTTCTGTCTAAGAACGATGCTTGATTTATTATGAAACGTAGCCGTTCCTGTTGCTACTCGAGGAGGTGGTTTTCGCCGTCTGTCCGAAAGGGGCGATTCGAAAAGAAAAACCTCCGTTTTTCAAGTGACAGATTTCCTTGAACGAGTTCTTGAACGAGCAGGTAGACGAAAATGTACCTCTTTTTCTGAAGCCTGCCTCCCACCCCTGGCACTCATGCGCAAAAGGGGATAGATAAGACCCTACGTATTCCCGGTGGTGGGACGCGGCAGGGGTTGTAACGTGGGACGAAAATAGAGGCGTGCCGTGGTACAGAAGGAGACGGGGCTTCTTGTGTGTACCGCACCAGAGAGTGGAGTTTTACGCGTGTTTAATCTGGAAATGGATCGCTCGAGAATGTGGCTCTATGAGGCGAGTTGAAGGGACCAAGAGTGAGCGAAAGCACGAGGGACGAGGCGAAATAGGAGCAGGGGGTGGGGTTCTGCGAGGGGGATGCAGTGTATGCCAGTCAGTGACGCGCTATCTGTCTCCTCGTCGTTATCCTTTTTTCCACTTGTATCGTAAAAACTGACCAGACTGGCTCTCCATGCACTTTTTACGCTATGCTTCCGCCGAATATACGCCGCTGAAAGGAACAAAGTGATTTAATTGTTCCCTTCCCATTCATTTCTGACACAATTGCGTTGGTTATTTCTACGACGACCGCGCGAATCGCGTGTACCGGTCTCCTTGCATCGTTAGGGCTCGATGGAAAACAATTTTCATTGCGAGCTCGAGTTTTTCAGCCGAATAAAGAGCCCGTTGGAGTTATCACTTGAGACTTATTTGAGGGAAGGAGACGGAGGTGTGGTGTACTTTTAAGGGCTCACGCGTGAAACCGAAACGCGATACCAATTTCCCCTGTGCGTGCTTTGAATGGACCGGCATACGCGACTTGGTTTTTCTCACGCGACTAATTCACCCCTTTGTTTTTCCACAAGCCTTGCAAACGTTCGTCCATAGGAGGGGTGAATAAAATGTCATGATGTGAGTATCAAACTTCGCTTCTGCCACGTCTGACAAGTTAAGCGGAAATTATCTAAGATAAAGTAGCAACAACGACAGGTAGCAACTATAAACAGACGCGAACCCGTGGGAGAAGAAAAATATATGTTTTCCACCCTGCTGATCAAACGAGACGTCGCCTTCTTCAAGCTTCCAGCGTTAAAGCACAGCAACGTTATCTATTTTGGCAGCAATTTTCTGGAGGCGTGTGACATAAATCGCAGGTGGGAAAGCTAATTTAGCGGATAAAATGTGGCCGGTCTCGAAATAAAGCCGTGGGTCACGTCGATATATCGCGCACGGCACACCCGGCCGCAGGCGGCTTATATATCATACTAATTATTTATATTTCATGCACCGGTAGGGCAGGTACCTGCTGCCTACAACGTGTACGCGGTATTTTACACTCATGATACGTCGCCATATACTATGCACAGCGTGCAAACTCTATCCGCACGGTTCAGCGACGTGCGTCATGAAAATATCGTCAAACTTCTGGTCATCCGGATCACCACGCGTATTATTCCGGTATCGTGGCGAGCTTAAATTTTAACACCGTCCATCGAACGACTGATCATTAATAACGACGTCGCGTTATCTCTAGCTCACTAGATTATCGCTTATCTAGTCCCGCCTTTTATTTATGCACTCGTATCGCGGTGTAAATGAAAAGCTAAGCGTCGGTATGACATTTATAAATACGTGGTTCAATATATCGCCTGCGAAACCGATATTCCATCCGAGTGTTTCGTTTAATTAGTATCGATTAGTAATTGCAATTTTTTACGGCCTGGTAGAAAAGTAAATTGCAGCTGTGAATCGATTGCACATTGTTGATCGATAACGCCGGCAATTCTTCGGGGTCTATGAAGTAAAAATTATTCGCGGAGCTGTAAGCTTCAGTCGAATTTCGTCTCCATCCATACGGACGTAATCAATTATTGTTTCTACTGTAGTTCAGCTTCGATTACGATTACCCTTGACCTGACTACTCCGCCGCAATTGCCGAGCCAATGAAAATAGTACAATCCGGTTGAAAGTTTAATTAGTCGACTAACGTAAAACAGCGAGGTCCGTTAAATTTTAAAACAGATCATTTCATTCGAGATACTTTCGTTGAACGACGCGGGTCCCCGTTGAAACGGGATGCATTCGTCGACAGATAGTTCGAAGGAAAGCAAAAGTTTCGTCGTAAAACATTTAAGTCGCCGTCTCGATGTGATTTATAACTAAGGATAACTTCCCGTTGAGTTTACCATTTCGACTGCTCAACTGACAGTGACAGTTTACTCCTTGACGAGGAATGGAATTGGACAGAAAAGTTCCTGTTGATGTTACGCGCTATTAAGGGGATCGTGTTTCCCCGATGCCGGAAATCAGAGGGGACGGTATCAAAAGGCTCTGGTGGAATAGGTTCACCGTTTTATTTTATGTCAGTTAGTAGACGCAGTTAAAAATGTTTTCAGCGTTTGCTTACGTCCGCGAAACATCCTGCGCAAGTTTTGGTTTCGTTGCCTAATTACCAGAAGAATTACACGACTCGAGGAAGTAGGGCTTGCTGGATTTCATGCAACATTATTTCTGGCCTTCGTCTAGATTAAAGATACTTCTATAAAATTGTTCCGCTTTGTTTAATTCGACCAAAGTGCTGTGAGAATTTTTCAACGCTTTGGACATTTCAACGAGACTGCGGAAATTCATTCTTTCGATAGTCCAGATGAGAGTGCAAACTGAAACAAAAGACGCTGCTCTTCGTGCAATTTCAATAGCACTTCCGAGGGCTTTCATATTTGTGAACTATTCAAGCGACAACGTGAAACAAGTTCATTAAACCGTAATCAAAAATCTCCATTCGGCTACATCAGATTCAGGGGAACATGAAATATTCATGCACCGATATTTCGAGCGAATTTTTCGCGCATTAGCGAAAAATCATTAACACCCCTCGATTAATGGAAACGGCGCGGGATGAAATTGTAATTTCACGTCGCCCGTTGCGCAGAGGATGCATGCATCGTGCAAGCACGAGGACATACCGATGGCGTCGCTATTGCCATGAAAAATTCTATTCTCGCGTTCGATGTCAGTAAATAGAGGGATAAATCATTCGTGGAATTCGGCCAACGGGTACGCCCCGGAGAAAGATAACTCTCCAGGCTTATAAACGGTCATAAAACTCGGCGCTGCTTGATTTAGTTGTGCGTCCTTGGTATGCGTACTCAGAGTTAAGCAGAAAATGTCGCAGCACGATACCGCTCGTGTACACTCCCGTAGACATCTCTGCGAAAGTTTCCACGATAAAAATGTGGTTATTTTTCACGTGGCATACACAAAGGGTGGCTCGATGGGGGGGGAAGAGTGGCAACGAGTTTCCAGTTAGATGTAAATGAGACTTCTCGAACAAACTGATGCTTAACAATTAAAGTAAATCATACGGCTGGCGGCGATCTCGTAGTTCCTAACTGCTCGCATGCATGCCAATTTTTCCGTAATTTCATTCCGCAAGCGGCGCGATACCAACCGTCCTAGTTTCGACTTGTTTTCCCTGTGATTACAACGCTGGTGCAATACCGACGCGGCGGTGGGAACGAATTAAACCGCGCTAGCAACAGATGCTACAGAGCCTCTGTTTCGCAGTTTAATTCGCGGCCGTGATAAGCGGAAGTTCCTTGGAAGGCCGGGAAATATATCTTTGGGATCCGCTGGCGGGGATTAACGAGATCATGGTGCAACGGATGCATCGTTGTACGGTGAATTGCTAAAGATTTTCGGATTTTCGGGTGCAGTACGCTGAAAGGGCGCAGGTACTATTGTTGTTGTCGATGATAGAGCTGAGGATTATGGACAGCACGAGATACAAAAAAACTGTGCAAATATAGTATTCGGAGCCCTGATTGATCGTTACTGAATAAACGGTAGAATTCTACAGTAAGTCAACGATCGAAACGTTGATTCGGTGAAAAGTTTGGCGTATTCACCTTTGAAAGCACGTTTATTTTAGCACGGCAAACATTTTTCTGGAATTTTTGGTTCCGCTCCGCGAACACAGAATGTGCGGGACATCGGGAAGGGGGAAAAAATGGAAAACTCCTAACAGTAAAGCAAGCTGCGGTACAAGAAAGGGGACGAGCGTGCGAGAAAAGGAACGAGAGGTGCGCGGAAAGTTTGAAATTGAGAACGAAAAAAAATGCGAGCGAGAAAGGCTTTTGGAGAGAAGGTGCGCATGCACGATGACGTTGATAGGTTGTGGAGGAAGGGACGGTGAGATAGAGCGGCGAGGGGGCGGTAAGGCAGACGGTTTGTATTTCAAATTTAAAAGCATTCGACAATGGTCGCTTCTCGTATTGTTGACTCACTCGACGGAGGAGAGAGGAAAGAAGAAAGAAACGCGCAGAAGTATACGCTAGAACGTGGCGGGACAGAAAGGGGTGAGGAGGGAACGGAGGAAAGGAGAAGGTTCAAGGGAGAAAAGGAGAATCAGGGGTGGCTGGAGTTTTGTAAAGGACTGCAGACAATTTCCGCAGGGCTTAGTGGCTCCAGGCTCTCCAAATAAATTATTCCGCGGATGAGCGACGCTGCTTATTTTTCACCATTTTCCCCAGCTACCAGCAATGGGTGTTCAAAGTCTACGTAAAGCGTTTAAGGGGTATCAGCGGCAAGAAACGTGCTAGGTTAGACAACGTGGAACACCGTTTTCCCATACGGAGCGGAGATAGTAATTGGCTGAACATTTTGATGGTAATAAAATCAGAATACGCTCCTGGACTTCGTCCAGATTGCGCGATCTATCGTGAAATCAATTTCGCTGCAGTATCAATTCTAACAGAGTTATTCGATGGCGTCTATGGTACAGTTTTCGAAGCAGCGTGATCCCAATGAGATGTTTCGAGCTCGCGGATGCATGATATTATTGTACAAGTGATTTCGCAAGAGTACTG
The DNA here is from genome assembly GCA_907165295.1 of Nomada fabriciana. NCBI lineage: Eukaryota > Metazoa > Arthropoda > Insecta > Hymenoptera > Apidae > Nomada > Nomada fabriciana. The sequence goes on from OU015695.1 coordinate 9,871,378, forward strand.
AATTTTTAATTGCCATTCAATGTGCAATTCCTTATAACAAGCCTATGCAATTCTTTGATTGATATGCACAAACCGCCAACAAATTTAATATCATCATAAGTACAGTAGTAATAAAGTCGCTCTATGTAATGGATTATAATTGTTGCATTAACACGAATCGGTGAATTGGAATCTAAAACGTAGAGAACTGCGAACGAGTTAATTTCGCGTCTGGAGGTTCAACGATGTACGCGAACGAGAATCCCGCGTCCTCGACGGTTGAAACTCGACGAGAAGCGATCGAGAGTACTTTCGACTGCAGGCACGTTTATACATCACCTATCGATCCTGCTTTTTTCTTCGTTCCTCCGTGATGCTCTCTTTTGCAGCAAGGCCGTTACGTGAAAAGTGAGTCAAAGGGGTTAAACCCTCATTCTTCTTCCACTAGTAGCTACCCCATTTATTCGTGAAACAAGAGAAGAGGAAGTGGGAGAAGGGCCCGGGCCACCCAATGAACGGCGTGTCGTCGCGGACGCCTCTAAAACACCGGGGTCGATTCAGAATATTCAGGAATGCGGGCCATGCAGACATTTCTAAAGAGCTTTGACAATTTCCTGTCTCTTCTATTCTTTGTTTTCGCTTACCATTTACCCCGTTCACGCCCGTGGCCATCTATACACGAATTCACGCTGTATTATTTCAATTCGAATTTGACATTTTCGATCGTATACACTTTTTATGCTTTCTTCGACATTGACCTAATTAAAAACTATTTTAATCAGAAATTTATGGAATATCCAATATAGAGGGGATTAAGGAGGTCTGACAATAGTGTAATAAAAATACACGTTACCTTATATTTGACGCCAAACTAAATCGGTAACATGTAACTTAAGTTAGTCCTTTCAGTTTTTGTTTTAAACGTACTTTTCCATATATTGGACGGTAGGTCTAAATGTGTTAAAATATATTCGATTGAAAAGACAGTTTGCGAGCCGTATATTTATTCAAAGGGAAGGAAGTTGCATTAAATGTATGATATTATAGTGACATGTTTCCTTGAATACGTTTTAAATAAAAAGCTCTGCCCGTCACGGTATTCTATAAAGAAGAATTTAAGGTTGAATAGATCGTAAGTATAAAAATGTGGTCAAGAGAGAATATCGACAGGCCTTTGAGACGTCACGTTCTCAGGAATGCTTGACGATATTCTTAAATCGAGTATTCCAGCACGGAAGTTGATAGAGCTAATGTATCGAGAAACGACTCGTATGCAACGTTGTGTACCATTTAACGTGATTAGTAAATTCTTAAAAAATCCAAAATGATATACGATATATTGTATTACATATTCACGGGTTATCATAAAAACGTTCTTTAAGTAATTCGAAATAAAGGAAATGTTACGCGAATCACTGTTTGTTAAAATTAATCTATACTATGTATTATATCATACTATATCATAAATCGTACTCTTCATACTTGTCAGATAACAAGATAACCAGATCGTAAATATATCAGTAGAATTTTTCGCCGTTTCGTCGTTCCACAGCGTTTCACGTGTGATGTGTACGCGACGCCGATTGATTTAACTATTGCTGATGCACGTGGCTGGATTAAACGGACGGTAAATGAGGATGTGCGGTCGCGGCACGTGCGATCCATGTATTTTTTAATCAGAACCCAGGCCCGATTAAGCGCAATCTGCCGGCCATTCTGATGGGGCGTAGGCACCGCGGTGCGGGTGCTTACGCGGCAGCTTGCGAAATCATTGTTTCCCGGAACAAACAGGGAGAAACGGACATCGATTCGCAAAATCGCTCTTGCGTGCATTGCCCGTGATTTTCGATAGTATTATACGTGACCACCGTCTGTCGGTGACAACCATCCCCGGGGTTGTATGAAAAAATATCTCACTCCACCTCTGTCTTCTACTTGCACCTTCCTGCAATTATTTGAAGGATAATCGTTTATAATATGATATCCGTTTTTATTCGGTTCATAGAGTTTTCCGACACGGTGCACCGCGGCGGGGAGATCTGTTTCGATTTAGCATTGGCGATTTTCCGGGGGTTGCTACGTGGAAAAGGAAATACATAGTTTTGGAAACTTTTTCGGAAATTCGTTCATTGAGTAGAACGAAATATTTAAGTGCTATTTTTGTTTGACTATTGAATTCCTTGAAGGCGATGTAATTTTTAGTAAATTTCCTCGACATCAAGTTTGTACGTATAGAACTGATGAAAATCTGCTTCGAAAAATCACCTCGGTATTCCGAGTTCGATGCATTCTACAAATTGGCAAACATTCATTCATTAGCAACTGAATACGTTGGCAGAGTTGAATAACGCTGGTAGAATTCTCATCACGAATTCGTAATTACTAAATTTTAAGCAACGTATTCAAATTAACAATTTGCCTTTCATAAACTAAACAAACGATGCTCCGGGAAGCAATCTTGCTATCCATCCTGCTCGCTGGTGCAATGCTCACGCTTTTATTCCATCGCGAATCTGCCCTAAAAATACGGGTGTCTGCTCGCAGCTACGTATTTCCTCGTATCACCGTGGAGTAGTCAGACACTTCATCATTTTCATAATTCAAAGTGAGGTCGGGTGGTACTGCCAGGGGCAGGGATAATAAGAAGCGGACGGGGAAAGTGTCCTCGAGTGAAATATAAAACGGATGAAAGTCAGCGAAGTAGGTAATCGCGAAAGATGTCTGCCCGGCTGCGCGGCGCGATCAAGCGTTTTCCTCCTCGATGAGACCGCGACGAATTTCATCCAGCGCGACGCGTCGATAGGCCCCCAAGCAGAAACGAAGGATCTACTGTGAGAGTGTCGTCGCGACTTCCGGTTCGTATTTTCCGACCCGCTTCTCTTTTCCCCTATCCTTTGTTTTGTTTATTTTCTCTCTCGTACAACGCGGGCGAAGAACCCGTACTGAATTACACGAGAGCATTCATTAACGCGACTGGAGACGGACGATCCGCTAATTAACCTGACGAAACTTGCCGCCAGACGACAGTCACCGTTTCTCGCTCGATCCTTCTTCCTTCCGTTCTTCGACTCGCGCCGCGAAGGATCGTGGGGAAAGGGACGCAAACTGAGCGATACAGATTCGAAATCCTTGGAGACGTACATAAAACGGCGTGCAACGTGCACACGCTAAATGATTGAAAATTGTCCTCGTAAGAAAATATTTTCCATGCTCCACGATTATTTCGTCGCAATGATAAGTCGCCTTATTTCTTCTTCTTTCACAGCGACTCGATTTTCATCCCAGACCACGTAGACGGAGGCCGCAAGAAAGAAGCGAACGCAACGGATGCAACGGATGCAACGGGAGATAAAGACTGCGGGGGGTTAAGGGGGGCAGAAGGGACGACAGAAACCTTAATAGGATGCGGCAGGGTTGGCCTCGTGCAACTCCGCTATCTCGTTCCTCGTGTACTATCGAGGAGGTGTTAGACTCCGGCGCAGTGCGCTCGCAATTTGCATTAGGCGAGCGAATTACGCGAAATTTATGTGAGTCTGGATATACCCCCGTAGAGCAACGCCGCCGAGTGCTACAGTTAATACGTATTCGGAGTACTTACGGAAGCGGCCGCACAGCCCTCGTACTTATGCTCCTGTGGACAGCTAATGTCCGCAACTATTTCTCTCTGTCCGCCCTCCTCTATTCCCCTAGACGCCTTACGATATTATTCTCGGCGTATTGTCTCCTTGGAACGGTCCGCGACAGAAACGTATTTGCCAAACGGTGACACGCCGCGGCATGGAACGATTAATCTCTGCCGAAAGCGTCGTTCCAGTCAATGTAGAGGCAGAGGCACGCGTGTTGCTCCTTGACTCGTCTCTGGTAATTGTCTAAGCGCGCGTGAAACGAGCCACTGAAAGTTTCGCTAGCGAGAACCCTGTCGTTTGATTCGAGTTTCCCCGGCGAATTCGCGGAATCCGTTCGATTCACTCGTGGTTCAGTCGTTTGTATCAATTTCGCGAATCAGAACGATCCTGAGAGTTAGGTGACTGCCCGGATAAAAGAATGCGTAAGGAGAATGCATCGAGGGGTCCTCAATATTTGTTAGCATTTGCCAATGCGATTAGTTGTGTCAAAATATGTATGGAGAAGGACATTGAATACTGCCATATCCTTTCTAGTCTTCTTATGACTGTATTGCACCTCAAGTTAATTGAAAATACAGGTACATTTACTGAACACGGTACCCTGTACGTAGAACATAAATACAGCCATCAACATGACCGTCAGAAAATATATGTTAATTTTAATAAAGAAAACGGTATATTTCAACTTCCTTACTTTCTATAACATTTCCAAGGAGGAAACAATAAAATTTGTTTTGCTATGCACTTTCAATCTCCGTGCTCCCTCGGACGTAGCTTCTAGCTAAGCAATCAATTTCTTGCACCATCAGACTGAGACAAATGCCGACTGCTGGAATCCAGACGCGAGCAATATTTATCTATCCGCGCGATCAATTAACCCCGACCGTGCTGTATCAATTATCTCGATCAAGAACTGTGCGCCAGTTAATTGCTCTCGCGATACACATTTGATGGCGACGCCCGTGCGAACCGATTTTTCTCGTATCATCGTGCGTCGAACGATCGATATGTCTTCGTTCAATTCACGTTCTCTGCTGTCTCTCATTACCTCTTTTTCTGCCTGTCGCCGTTGCACACCGCGTCCCGTAGCTTCTCGAATGGATATCGATGATCTTAAGTGGTCGTTACGTTCGGTGAGCTAACGATCCCCTAATTAGTGCGTAACAGAACGCCATCGCGAAGACGTGACCGATTTTAACGAGTTCCCCGTGCTATACAATGATTCCGCGTTGCTGTGTGAATGTAACGCAGGACTGGTTATACGTTGCACGTGATCATCTTTTTTCTATATAATTTCGTAGGATGTTGAGTTCACGATCGGTAGTGAGTGTGAGGAATTACACTCGACGAAACGAAAGTGTAATACAAAACGTCTCGTGAACAAAAGAATCGTCATTATAACAAACGTTTCGCCAATGGAAATCTTGGGGTCGTAAAAGTAGAACGTTATTTTGACTACTTACTTTCTTGCCGTCCAACTCGTGATTACCCTGTGCCAGCACTTTGTCTACACTCGCTGGATCTGCAAACGTGATGAATCCGAAGCCCCTGTAAAAAGAAGAAAACAAATACGTTATAAAAATAGAAATAATTATAAAACAATATTTTCATACGAACAAATATTGCTTGCCAAATAGCAATTGAATCTTACCAATTCACTCAACCATAATCAAACCTCACAATCATTTGCTCCACCACCAATTTCTTCCCCTGCCTTCCCACCCCAAGAAACTATTGTTATTAACACTTTATATTCTACGCGGTACGATAAATCCGTTTCAAGTAACCCGTATAGAAAACCAAATCAGCGAAGATTAGAAAATAAAAAGAAGGTCCGCTAAAGTCATCATTAAGTTCAACCTCTGCTAACCCACTTATCCTGAATTAATGACATCCTCGCGCCCGACCGAGGGTGGCGTGCGAGAATTACGACGCTGTACTCGCGGAATTATTTCGTTCCGTGTAGCAGCTCTTTTTCCCTGGCGAACACGCGGAGGACATATAAACCAGAGTTTAAGGCGATCGCGCGGGGGGCGAATGGGGGATGAAGTCGAGCGCTCAAGTGAAACAAATATCGGCCGGCGTCCGGTGCCATAAATTTCACGCAGGCCACCGTGTACATACAGATATATTAAAAGATAGTTTGCCGAGAAGGACGACGGAGCCGCGTGGAGGGCGGCAGAGGGTGGTCGACGATCTGGAGTGGCTGGTACGGGGTTGGAGGAGCCGGTGCACAAAACACGATAGCGCGGCGAGCGTTTCGGACGCAAAGCGGTTTGCATTTTTCATGCTGGGGCTCGCTTGTGCAGTTATTGAAAATATTTACATGTTATTTATGGGGCACACATGCTTCAGGAACCGAACGCGCCAATTCTTCCGGCGCGTCTCTCCGCGTTTCTCTGCCCTTAGAATCTGATATATCATTCTCATTTTTTCTTGGAAGAAGGGTTGAGAACGTGAAGTAAGAATGACGTATAAAATACAATGGTGTTGTGTTTGATATGTCTTATTGAGGTCATTAGTGGATGACAGGGTATATAATTCTTTGTCCGTTCTTCGTGGATTAGAATTTGGCTGGAATTTCGCAAACAAATAGAAGGGCTGACATTTTGGAAATTGAAGCGTGATCGAAGCACCTCGAATTACATCATTATTTTAAATTACTAAACTCTTCGGATAATAAACCGTGGGCATCGAATATCGAATAGAAAATTCTCCCATATAATTCTGCCCCCAATTTCGAGCATATTTTTCAACCCAACACCAACCTTTTCCTCCTTCGTCAAAAGTAAGGTACGCCTGTCGTAAATCCGCATCGTCTCGAGAATTCTCAGAAACATTTCACCTTCCTGTTTTTCTACTCCAACCCTTCAACCACAGAAAACCACGAACACTCGTGTGAATTGAATTTTTGATGGACCCAACACCGTGTTTCGACCCCCTGTCTTGGCCGGGCTTCTTCGGTCGGAACTAGTCGACTTTTCGTGCATCGAACGGACTATAGAATCGTACGTGTGGTTGCCACGAACACGCGATATGCCAGATACTTAAAACTGGCGAAGTGTTGCCTCCGTGCAGCCCGTGTCGCGTGAACTTCGACCATTTTTGTACCTCGTTTGCGGGGATTTACGAGCCACGGGATACAGTATCGTGGACTACCGAAATTGGCAGATTCTCCGGCTTGTTTGCGGAATCGAATGTCACGCTCAAGCGACTGGCTGGTGCAACTTGATTTACGCGAACCATCCGAAAGGTGTATAACGTTTTCAGCTGGATTTCTGGCTCGGCTTCGTGGATATACTTTTTAAATTGTTTTCTGCGAATCGTAATTGGTAACGGTGCTCGGAAACAGCAGCTACGTAAATTTAAATAATTGTTCCTTTCACTGGGTAACAAGCAAAGACATTTATACGTTTCATAAAAATATGCGTGGATCACTATATTTTCATACGCTGCGTTACAGTAGTTAAGCCAGTAAATATAAAGGACGATGAAATTTGCAGTGACAGAAAGTAAAGTCGGTAGTTTCCTGTTGCAAATGCTTGTAGGTATAGGACGAATGTTTATTATCAAATGTGTTGATAAAGAGAATAATGTAATATCATTCATTGGGAATAGGTAATTTTCATTTGTTCGATTTCATTTCGGTATGCTGTATGCTGAAATGATTAATTTTATTTATTTCGGACGGTGCTTTCAGCGCTTGTTAAAATCTTTTGGTAAACCTGAATGAACTGTTGATTACAGTGCTCCACATAATAAAATAGCATTATCAATGCTTCGAACCCCTGGCACATGTAATTTACTCAATTGTCCAAATTGATTTATTCTGTTAGGAATACAAACGTCATTATATTTAATGGAATTAAATGCTAGTTGAATTGCTCGTATATTAAGTTCATTGTAAAATATTAAATAAAAATTTATTCGTAGCGCGACGTACGAATGATAGCACAATAGAATATTAAATCCATTATGCACGCCAATGAATCGAGGTAGTTAGTAAATTAGGGTGAATAGTCCGTATGAATAGTCAACATAGTCCCAAACCAAAAACTTGAATGAAACGCGTTCTATAATAAGATCATAATTTCGACGAATGAAAACGAAATATTGTACAACAGAACAGCACGTCCAAGCTTTCATAAAATATCTGTTCTACCTGCTTCACAAAAATGTCCATCTCTGAACGCATCAGCGACCGCGAAATCTCTGGCCGCAAGCGGGAAGATCCGAAAAAAATTGCTGTCGACACATCGGCATCGCGAAAACCTCGAAAATTTCTCGATCAGTAGGATTCGCTGCCGTCGTAGAAGAAATCGTTGTACGTCGCATTGCTGTTCGATATGTAATAAATCCGTCCACGTTCGCGATTCCGCTGACGCTTTATCCGCCTATGGTTACGTGTGCTTTAGCACGTGTGTGTACGTGCTGCAGAATTTTGAAAATTCCCGTTGAACCGTGGACAGCGTGGAAACAACAATCGTGGCAAACGAACGCCGGCTGAATCGGCAGTCGTCCAATCAACATTAAAACACCAAACAGCGCGATACCGAATACCGAGGGAAAAACACTGACCACTAGCATCGACAGCTATGCATTTACATGCGTTTCAGCCTCTGCCCCTGTGCATTCGCTGCCGCGTTTTACGACTTCGTGTTTACGACGATCCACGCCGCGGAATAACTGGTATGGCTGTGCTCGCGATATCACGCGAAACATTCATCGCCCTCGTGATTTGATATGCGCCGCATCTGTTCCTCGTTGAATTCTAAAGTGACAATACGCGTCGAAATACGTATGGACGAGTCACAGTGAAGTCGAGGGTGATACTTGTAATGCGAATGCTGCGAGGAAACGGAATTCGTATTGGACCCTTTCTGAGCGTTTAAATTTACTTGGGAAGGTACTGGTTCATGGCGGTCCCAAGTACTTTCGTATCGTTTGAATGTACTTGTAGATACATTAATGCAGAATTAATGATTTTATTAACTTTTCGTAATACATATGTACATAAGGCTCTTACTATTTGAAACCTAAGCTCGCTAGGTGAACGAAGTCCAAATTTGATCTACGGCAATTAGCTAGTCTAAAATTACTGTTGCTGAAAATAGTACTCCTCGAAATAGATCGCTTCATTATCAACCCCAACTCGTCACTGTAAGTCTTACCTACTGCATGTACCAAAAAGAAATCGAGATTTCCCTTAGTGGTTAGGATAAAGAAGGGGCGCGGATCCATCGTTTCGAGCGTCGTGACCCGCCACTTGTCACTCGACCATTGTACGTGAATAATCTATAAAAGGCTGAGTAGAAGCATGGCGGCTGACGTGTCCCTTGTCTACTTGAGCACGGCTTCTACGATCCTCTACTTTCCATCTTCGTCTAGCTCCCGGGCCTCTTCGCCTTAACCACCCTTCGCTGCTTTACTTCCCCTTTTTCGAGGCAAGCGAGCCACGGGAGAGTGTCACGCCGGGCTGACGTGGTGCATTTGTTTGTCACACCCTTTCCACCGCGCAGGAAAGAGCTCTTGCTGTATAAGGCCAGCCGAGATGGATGGGGCGGAAGAGAATCCGCGGTGAAATCAGGTGAGTCTGCGTTTATCTGAACGCTAACGCCACATATCCGACGGTGTTTCGCGGGCGGCGGTGATAAAGATTCACCGGAGGCCAGAATGAAACACGCCATTGTCGAAGATGGAATTGCCTGCAGAACGTTCTCCGTGAAATGGTAGCGATACAGGAGCAGGGAAGCTGCCCGGGGGTCTTGATAGAGATTAACTGTGATACAGATTAGGGACTAGGCGGTTTGTGTAAATCCTTTTCTTTTCTTGGGCGATTTAAGTGTAAAGAGGCGTCCACGACAGAGAAAAGTGAGAGTAAAGTAGTTAGTTTATTCCACTTTATTAATTCGCTATTGATTCTGTATCCATTACACAAATGGGAGGGAGGACACGTTTAAAACTGAATAGACATCCTGTAGAACTCAAGTATAACCGACAAATAACCAGTGAACATCGCTGTCAAAGAACTCTATCGAATCCCTCGATTAAATCGTGCTGAACGTACGATATCACAGAAATAGTAGAGGCGTGGAGTTTAATAGGAATGAAAGGAAAAATCTTGTTACTGACTTTGTCATAGTTGCAAACGCTGTACGATAAGCTTTGAATTTATTGGAAAATTATTCGGGACTTTCTGTCACGCGGGGAAAGATCGGGACTGATAATATATTTTACACGCATGAGTAGTATAATTTAATTGCAGCATATATAAATTCGTGACCGAAACGGTGTTGGTTTGACCAATTTAAAGAAGGCGGAGCATGGCGTTTGCTGTGATACAGCAAGCGAGAAAAAAAAACGATGAAGGATAAGTACAGCGTACTACGATGGAAGGATAACGTCATAATAAATCTGCAGAGTAATCTTTGTGCTGAGATAATGAGATTTTTTATCACCTTTAGTCGAATGGAATCTTTGTCAGAGATAACGAGTTCCAGAGAGACAGGAAAAATTGTAGGCTAAGAAGAGGAATTTTATTTTAAGTTCACTAAATGTGAATGGAAACAGTCTTCGTCCCTTGCGAGAGGACAGTTTTGTAGACACTTTTTAATCTTCAAGTACTCATCGCAGAGTTTGATGCAGACATTATTAAAACAAAAGCCGTCTCCTTCTCCCCTTTTACTTTTCGCGTTATCCTCCCTTTCTTCGAAAGTCAAACTAAACTTACGAAGTGAAGGAATAAAATTTTATTTGCTGTAATAATTGGTTCTCTATTTTTCTCATTGAAAAGGATGTTCTGTGTCGGCAATAAACATTGAATTTCGAATTTCGCAGTTGAGCTTCGAAATTTCTACTTCCTTCCACAATGTGAACATATTGCACACGACTTTAATTCTATGGCGAAAGAAACTACTCCGAAATTCTTATTGGTCTTCCCGGACTCTTATTTGTACCTACAGTGCGTCTTTCGGAGTAAAATTAGTTTCAGAATGGGAATTACTGAAACTTCTGAACAGAACATTCGGTCGGCTTTCGCCGTAGTATCCAACTTTGTATTGATAGAGAAACATTCGAATCTTAACTCGGGCAATATGCAAATCGCACTGTCCGAAAATTGATGGCACCCAGCTCTTCGGAACCAGAAATCTCCAGCTATTCGACTGATTTTACTATCAAACATTTAACCCTGAAACACAGAATAGCAATCTCCCTCGCACGAAATACCATGCCGTAAGCAACAAAGCCGCGGATTACCCGAACCGTATTAATTACCAGATATCAATTTTCATGGAGCCCTTCTCGAATCTTAACCGCCTCCCAAACGACTGACTGCGACACAAAATACACCGAACAATCTGTTAAACGCACCACCATAATCTCTTCGCGCGTTTCAACATCGCACCGCAAATATAATACATGCATACTCGAACAATGAAAAGAAGCCAATAAACCAGGAAAGGTAACCAGTCGGCAATGAGCGTGCAGTGTCGTATCGTGGCAGAAGGCAGTGCCAGAGCTCGAGCACCAAGGGAATTTACCGCAACGAAGGGGAATAGGGTATATCATGCACGTTGCGAACGAACACGACCGGATAGGTAACAAGAGGGCAGGGTGGGGGTTGGGGGGGTGTTGGTTAGGGGTGTGCAAGAGAAAGGAGGCAAGTGTATTAGGTGTATTTATGTAGGCGGTCTCATTGCGCGCGAAGTTACTGTAAGTACCGGCAGTTACTTAACTCGACAGTTTCTGCTATTGCAGTAACCGTGGCGGTGGTAGCAGCAACGATGGCGGCAGCCATATACCTACCCGAGGAGAGCTGCCTTCCTTGCCTTGGAACTGAAGCTAGTTATGGACGTAGCCAGGGGTAGGAGTTACTCCGCGGAACCTTCCACCGGCACGATTCAAGGAACCATCTCCTTTTCCAACCTTCCACCATTCCACAGAGCGCAACCCTTCTCCCCCTACGCCTTGGCCCGTTCCTCCGTTGCTCAAGTATATGGTAACTGCTCTTTAACCAACCGCCTTAATCCGCTTTTCTCTCTCCGAGGCGAAGACAATCACCCTCCCCGTACCAGCCAGTCCTTCGATCCTCCGTCTTTCGCCGGCTCTCTTTGTCCAACCCACCCAACCTTTATTCCTCGCGCTTGCTTTCGATTTACCGTCTGGATTTCCTCGCCTCGTGGACTCCTCGCCCCGATGTCTGGTGGATTTTCGACGCTTGATAAGAGGCCACGCGACCCGCTCTGCCAGCGCACGCTGGGATTTTTTTTTTAGCTGTATTACTCGCAGGTCATCTGAGGAGGATTACTTTTTAGTCTGAACGCCATGGGTGATTTCTTTCGTTGCTCTTAATACACCCCGTGACAACGGCGTTCAGCGAGGCAGAATTTTAATTGAACTTTTGCCTGAAATTCTGTTAACACGTTTGCGACATTGGGGGCATTAAATAATAGATTAAATAAGAAGGCTACTAATACATCGCTGCGACCACGTATGTATCTCGTGATACAAATTCTTTATCGTATTTGGGCGACAATAATGAAAGACACCGACACAATAGGTTCCACCGCTTAGATAAAGCGGCCCTTTCAAAAAACCGTAATACCCCTGTAGGCAATACAGGCGCCATTATCAAGCCGACATTTTGAATCGAATTACAAGGAACCGCGAGAGCGCGTAATAACGCTCGACTCAGCGCCAACCAGCACCACTGTTATACACCCTTTCTACTTTTCCCTCCGATTCCCGGCGCTCTCCTTCTTCTCCGCCTCCGTCTTGCTCGCCTTAATGACCGGCTGAATATTTATAAAGTCGACATCGTCTAGGTGGTCGGTAGCAAGGCCGTGAAAGCCACCGCGTCCCATGGAGTTTCATTGTAATTGCCCTGTTCTTCTTGACTTTTCCTTGAAACGGGATCCCGTTGAATTGCATTATGCAAATCGCAATCTCTCTAAGTCACCCAGTCCGTCCGTTGCAGGCGAACGAAGTCGCTGAAGGGAGAAGAAAGGGCAGAAAGAAAAAGAACGGGGGTCGGTTCTTGGCGGTGAAAAAGAACGACGAAACCGGTAGAAATCTGGCTGATCCGTTTCCCTCGATTCTGTTCGCGCGATAACGACCGCGTTGCTTCGACGCTCTAATGACAAAACCATGGTCCGCATGCATAATTGCCGCCAACTTGCCGCGAAATATTCCGATTCTTGCGCGATTCTCCTCGACGTGTAATTAAGCTGCGGCCTCGAAAGAACCGGGCAAATCAACGAACTCGTTCTTATTGTTAGTAGGAATTGGTTAAAACTGCGACGAGTGGCTGCGAGTTTCTTGCGGAGCGTGGCAGGGGAAATGGTGTTTAATAGCGAAGAGACTATTTCAAGCAGCCGTACAGATTGTATTCCATTCGGTCGTAAAGTGACACGAGATAGCAGTTTGATGGGGAGAGTTTTCTGCGTACGGTTTTGCAGCAGTTCTTGTTTACAGTGTTCGGTCCTGCATTATTCGGTGGTTGAAATTGGTCATTTCAATACAGAACATAAGTTTAAGAATTTGAATTCCCCAGCCACAGAAACGTAGAACCAAATGTAACTTGGAAGAAGCATTAGACAAATTGTATTTGTGTCAGTACTGAAGCATGCTATGGGTTGATTGCATTCGTTTCTGAAACATAACTCGCAATAAATATGATCTGCTCTCCCGAAATGATTAATTTCCAATTTCCAAAGTAGTTTATGCATTTTAAGCATCAGAGGTGTTTCAGAACCATCGGGATAAGCAAACCAATTTAATTCGCCCCAATGTACTCATACATTTTTCCCGCGATAGAATATATTGCTTACTTCGACCGTTGATAAAACACGTGGAGAAAGATCCGAGAAAAAATCTAGAAAAAAGAAATTCGCCCTATATCTTTCCGCGTGCTGTGAAGGAGAACGAAAATGTTAAGGGGATAGGGAACGAAGTTACATGGCGGGACAGGTGAAAAGAAAGGAAAACGAAAATGCGTAACATTCGCTCGGAATGATGAGCGGACGTAATTTTCTAATTTCATTACGTTTTTAACTCGCGACAACTTTTTCTTGCCGCTGGAGCAGTGCTCAGAATGGAGAGAGGGGGAAGAGGGGTTGAGAGAGGTGCGCGCAGGATAGCAACGGCAAGGATATGAATATTCATCGGGCATTTAGGCCGCGACGTAACTCAATTAGCGGCGGAATAATTGTCCGCTGTCCGACACAGAGTACAGAACGAGCTGCTACGACGAGAAACTCAGTCCACTCTCTCCGCTCTATCTGATTTTCCGACAAACTTCTTGAACCGGCGAATCTCAAATATGATTTACGAAAAACTGCGCAGGAAAGTTGCGGGCCGCTCCAGCGATCATCAAATATCGCGCGAGTGAAACGAATGTACGCGGAGGAACGAAATATTTTTATAACAGTAGAAACCTGTATCGATTTGATAAAAGTAATGGGCCCGCTGTGGCATGGTAATTAAGCTCTAGATTCCTACACCGAAGGTTCTATCTGCCCAATTTTTAGCATATTCTGTGCATCAGAAATTCTACCGAAAGCTATTTCAATTGTATTGCAGTGGGAACAGCATGGAGAAAGAAATATTTAAAGAGCCCAGATTTCATTATCATTATAAATACTTTAGGCAGGTGCATTTTCTAAGTAAGGCAAACCGTTTAAACGACGATCGAGAAATATTCGCGTCGTGAATGCTAGTATTTTGTAGCCGATTAATTATGAAAGGGGACGAAAACAACGAAATAGATAGGGTATTCAAAAAGAAAATCATTTCCCCCGCATTTTATCGCTGCCCAGCTCCCGATAAATAATTTATCCCGGGGATAAAGCATTACAGTAATACGTCGCGGGGTGGAAAATTAATTTCATTCCCGGATTGTCACGCACACACTAACCGGAGTCCAGTCGATCCCTTTCAAGTCTTGTCCGCCCCGGCACGCCGGAATTCGTTAATATTCATAGCCGCGGGGAATGGTCGGCTCGGATAAGGCTTATCTCGTCGCTGAAATAACTCGATAGCCGCGTGATCCTGACTCGGCGCTTTCTCGCATCCTCGCTTCAATATTTTTTCTCCGCGGGACACACCGACGCAGCGCGACGTGGCAATCGAGAGGGATCAAACGTTTCGCGCACCCCAGCGCGGAACGTCACATGTCCCTTTGAAATTCTTTTCCCATGTGCGTTTATTAGTTTCGACTCGTTCACGAAGACATACCCGTTTCAGGCACCGTAGTAATCGGTCTGCATGAAAAGAATAAATACGCCGACTATTGAGTACGATGTTTACGTCTTGCTATTTAAAGTGTATACAGTGCAACGAATTGGAAAGCTGTGATTGAAGAGTTGTCTTTGAATACACAGTTGGTGTTTAGAAAAGGACGAAATCCAAGGAATGCAGTAATTTGGATTCACAATTTAAACAAATTTAGCACAAAATATATTGCATAAAGGATTAAAAGGAAACGAAGTATACATACTAAGTTGATGGTTTCCAAATGTACTGAAGCAACCCAATAATGTTAGCATTTGAGAAATCGTAGGAACATTTGCCTCAGCGACAAATATTTCTAAAGTCTCATCAAGTTACTTATCAATTATAACAAACAATCATCGCTGAATCGTATTGCAATCTCTTTCTGCATGTGCCATTAGCCCAGAGATTAGCCAAAAACAAGCACGAAAATATGGAGAACCAAGTCGCGAATTGGGGGACCAGAGGGTCTATAGTAACGCCAGGATCTAGTCAAATGCCGACGATACCGTGAGACGTGTAAAGGCCGAGGGGAAGAGAAAAAGTGGCGGATGACCACCTGTTGATGCGCTCCTGAATATTCGTCGTGTGTCTTGGCGAGTGATTATTGTAAACTTATCGCACATCACGGTTAAACGCCTCGGGCCATTCATCCAACCGAAACGATCTGCCTTTGCCGCTACATAGAATTGGAGGGAACGAAAATCGAGAAAAATTATAGAAGTGAACCAATGGTTAGTATCGCTTTTAACTTGTGTGCCGCGACGGATCGCAATTTGATCCTCGTACGCGGACGGTCGAGTGGAAGCGAAGGATTGAGAACGTTCCCAGGAGTATGGTCGAGTGGACGGATCGTTCGTTCTATCCTCGCTTCGCCTTTCTTTCCCCCCTGACTCTTCTGCTCGCGACGCCCTCTTCAAGTCTCGAGCAGACACGAAGTAGCCACTCTCCCGATTCCGCCCCCGCTTCGAATTCACCCTCCTCGATGCCACACCACTTTGATCTCCGGCTTCTCTCGCGAGAAACGTGCCCGGACGTGACGGCCGCTCTTCCGCCTCGCCTTCTTGCTACTTTGATCCGGACGACACGTCGCTGGTAACGGAAGCTGATTAACGCGATCATTCGAACGCCTTCTTCTTTATGAAGGACTGTCAACAAGTGTTGCGACACGAGTGCATTTTTATGACGGCAAGATTGTTTGCGAACGGGGAGGAAAAACCTTGCATCAGTATGAGTGGATTCGAGGATGTCTTGATAAATTATTTTCTCAAAGTGTTTTATAGTGCCACGGGGTCAACAATTGCATTAAAGATAAAGTAGACAATTTTGTTTGATCATTTTCAAAGCAATGCCACGATATTTCTCGTTTCGGTATCAACGATTCTCCTATTTTCATTTACCCAATGTACAAATATTTCGACCCTCCCCCCCTGTTCTAATATATCTGTTAACGTTACTCCTGCAGCCTCCTAACAGACGAATGCAGCCTGGGTCCAAATCGTAGTCCACTTGCTTTATCGAAACTCCCAGGCGTTTTGGTTGGAAAAAGAATTGAGGATCCGGGTTGGCGGGTCGTTTGAGACGGCGCGAGGGGCCCAAAGAGAAGACGAGACGCGGAGAAGACATAGGGCGAAAGAGGAGCAAAAAATAAAGGTGGAAGATAAGGGAAGGAGAGGAGGTTGCAGGACGGTGCAAGAGAATCACTTGACGCAAGAGAGCGAGACGTCGGGTGCTTGCATCCGGGGAAATGGAAGGGTAGGCTCTGGCTTCCGCCTGTCTGTTGCCATAGCGACCTCGACCGCCCTTTGACTGAGCAAAAGGGCCAGAGGCGGCAAATCTCTTGTACGTACAATAATCCTGCGTCGCTGCGGCTTGCCATTTTGCAATCCAACTTTGCATTCCCAACCCTGCCACGACCTTCGCCCCTTCGACGTTCTCCGGCATCGTTACACTTCCGCCTCGATGTTTCAACTTTTTCTCTTTGTGCACAGGTTAAGGATGACACTCGAAGCGTATAAAACCCAGCTTCCTTCCTGTGGTGTGTTTAAATAGAGGTTCATTCATCTTCTTGATGAATTCAACGAAGATAAATATACGGCCGAAAATAATGGAAAATATTAAAAATATAGTTGAGTAATTCAAAAGTATACTACGACTCAAGTAGCATTACGTATCGAATAAAAACCAACAACTTCGCGACAACGTTTTCTTCCTTTCTGTGACTGACGATAACATTCCACGAGTTTCGTCGCCTTGATTTAGTAAACGTTTAAAGTGACCCACTGGTCGTAACATGCAACAGCTTTCGGCGGTAGGAGCAATACGAAAACGAGCTCCCGACGTTTTGGCGATCTATAAACGTCGGCAACCTAATTCCCGGGGGTTAAGCTTGCCTAACCAGCGCAAGGCTGGTGTTCCACAGCACTTACGCGTCCATAGAAAATCGTGCAGGTGGCCCGGATGCCAGGAATGCAATTTTCAGATTCTCGAACGCGCAAGTGTTCCGCGTTCGCTCACGGAGCCGACCGGCGCATAAATGCTCGCATAGATTCGGATAAGGA
Source organism: Nomada fabriciana (assembly GCA_907165295.1). NCBI lineage: Eukaryota > Metazoa > Arthropoda > Insecta > Hymenoptera > Apidae > Nomada > Nomada fabriciana. The sequence continues at coordinate 9,888,815 of OU015695.1, forward strand.
CCGCGCATTCTGTCACCGGGAACTGGGGGGTGGCGGAGCAGTAGCAAACTCTCGCGAGAGCTACGAGCTGCATTAGTGCATACTTGAGAGCGTGGCACGGTACCACCCTGCATTCTGAGACGCCGTTCCCCTTTCTTCCTTCGAAAGACGACGAGTACCCGCAACAATTCGGGCGTTTTATCTGACCACCCCTTATCGCCAATTCATTTTCGATTATTGTTCAAGCGATGTCGATGCGAGTACGAGGATTGGTAATTGGAATGATTATAGGCTTCTATGCAGTCGGAATTAGAGGGGCTTTAATCAATGAAAAAAGCCAGTTGAACTTTTATTGGTGATTTGCATTTGTTCAATAACGAAGGTGCTCCAATGTGCAGAATTATTAATTATACAATGTTACTAAAAGTGGGTAATATTTTTTATATAGGCCTTAAGAAATGTCCAATGTCAATAGCTTCAGTGGATACAGATATTCCGTCGAACAAGAGGCGGCACGGGTATGATAGGGAAGACACAGACAAGGTAATCTTGCGGGAGAGAATACGCCATAATATGGACGCATTTACGAGGCTCCTGTGTATCATAAGAGCGTGCAGAGATTTCGGTCGATTTGAGAAAAATGCGATTTTCATTCCCCCCTGCTAGTGGACGATATTCATAAACTGGCGATAACGGTCGCACATATCCCCCGACCCGTCGTTTTGGGCAACGCGATAACGGTGTAGCGACGTGCAGAAAAAAGTTGCCATAAAACCGAGCCGCACGCAGCAAAGAAAAACTAATGTTATTTCTTTTGGCTCGATGACTCCGGTTATTTTCTTATCTTGCAGCGCATCGTTTCCTTGTGAAACATTTCTGTACATTCCGCGAGTGGAGCGTTGATACGCAACGATAAACATAATAATATCACTTCCGTCTTTTGATGTTCTCGTTGAAGGAAGCTTATTAAAATCTTTTTGTATGCACACTTTGGAAACATTATGATATCCCACTTGGGTTGAATCTCGTACAACAGTGTACTATGTGCTATAGTATACAATTTTTATAGAACCATATTGAAAATTTAATATACCCGTGTCATTTGATATTATATTAGAAGGGCTTCTTGTCTCCGAGCAAGTTTAATTGGAGGCGAATTAGAAAATCGAAGGGCGATATTTATTCACGATTAATTTCGTTACGATAAAACTTACGGCGGCCAAAGTTCGATTATACAAATGGATTTAATAAAAGTGAGGGAATATCAAAGACGAACAAGGAATAGGTTACGGAGGCCATGCAACTTGATATTCCGTAAACTTTCATCGAAAATGGATCATGCAAAGGATCGAATGGAATGGAAGTATGACCGTTCATATATCGAAGTAAACTTTTCCTGCCTCGAGCATCCAGGATGCACTTCGTATTGGAAGTACACGCAGAGTCCTTTTAAGAGGAAAACATTCGTGCGACACGTGAGAATAACGTGACACGACTGTCACAGACACGTGAGCATATCCACTGCAACCGATCGCTGAGTATCTTCGAGAATAAACCAAATAATCGCCATTCTTTTGCGTCTGGGCTATCAGTTGAAAAACCAAGCTAAAACGATCGCGCAATGAAATTGTAAATATAACTTTCAATGGAAATAGTTTACTTTGCGCAAACCTAATACTGAGCCTTCTATCAATTTTTTACATATTTTGAGAGCTCAGCCTCTGTTTGAAAAATATAAAGCAATTATCTACAATATCGTGTACATGCACCTTACTATCAAAAAATTCCTACATCATGCTGTCGCTGTATTCACCTTTCACCGTTTCACCTTCCACACCATCAATTTCTTGCCGGCTTCCCATCATAATTCCACCCCGACGCAAATAGCTTCATTAGAAAACATTTCAAAGAGCTGCCCGCCTCGGTTTGCATATCATTATACTTCGACGAGTGGGCGATGCGAGCTTTTATTAAAGGCCAACGCGATATTATTGACGATCAACAGAGAAGAAAAGGTACGGAACACTTCATAATCGCTCTCCACCCCAATCCCTTCGCAATCGACGTCGCGTAAAAGCGACGACGTCACTTCCACCCCTCTGGCCGCGTTTTCCAATTTACCGCTGTTAGAATTATCTTCGGCATAAAACTGTTTACGATCGTTAAGTTGGTAAAGCCCTCGTTACACTCGTCGCTTAATCCACGGCGAAAAAAACCCAATTACCGGGTGCACCGGGGGAGGCTACGCTTGCAGTAATTCACGTGGTGGTCTCGCGACTTGGCAAGTAGTAGCGGTACGTTGCTAGTCAGACACGCAGCAGCGCTGGTGACCGGCGCGTATGAATAACAGGCCTCGACGGGAGGAGAGTGGATCGTATTCGCATAATCGTTCTCCTGGGATGAATTTTCATTGTCGAGTTCTATAAGGCAAAGATAATGTGAACCTTTAAGGGGAGATATGCATCGGGGTAAGTAAAAACAGGTTGAATAGTTTTTACCTTTAAAAGTTCGTGCAATATATTTTTGATATTAATATTTCATTACTATCTTTCCAACTTCGCTATAATAATGTTTAACACACAGTGTGTGTTAAAAGTTCTGATAAAAAAGCATATAAATACTGTGTATTATACTGTGTAAATAGTTTAAATAGTGACGAAACTATTTATACCGTAAAGATGTGAAAATAAAATGGTAGTATTTTTTGTATACTAAGGAATATATTTAAATGTGTTACTGCTAGTATTAAAAATTCATTCCCAGCCATACGTTTAACTAAAAGTGTACAAACACCTTATTAAACTTGTTATGGAGACGACCACCTCAACGTTAATTACACTCAGAAATATGCACTAATTTCAAGAATACAATATATGCAGCTAAATCGTCGCACGCGACGATATTAATATCAGTTTCAGCAGTCGCCCTTCCGCCGCATAGTCAACGAAGCGGGCGAAACTCACGTTACCACCCCTGCCGATATTCCAAACATTCTTCAACTTCCAGCGACGAGAAATCCTGTGTTTGGACGTTCATAAAACATAGCTCAGCTATCGCCTTTTGATCTCGAAGGTGACCCATCTTCCACGTGCACGACCCAACGTATAGAGTTTTTCATATTTCTGCGAAGTTTTCAAAGGATGTTAACGGGAAAGAGCTGCACCTCAAGGCGTAGACACCCCTATAGAAAATTCCAACGGCAGTCCTGCAAACACGTACACCCTCTATGAAACTAAGGGAGATACAAGAAAGAGCCATGAACCTCTCCTATTATTTTTCGCTCGAGGTAATGGATAGTTTATTACATGCACGTACAGGAGCACACTTCTCAGACGTAACAATGTACCGTCCCTGCGGAGGATGTAGATCCGACGGACACGTAAAACCTGTTCCGCTGATCATCATAAAAAAGGGACGCGATAATGTTACAATATAGACGTCCACGTAATGACGTTCTTTTCACAGTAAATTAAGCGCCAAAGGAAGGGTCTCGTCCTGTCGAGTAAGAGACCACGTGTTTGTGTGTAAGTGTACGTGAAGGTGGGCTTGCGAACGTGTGCGCACACGAAGCTGGGGAGGAGGCTGTTGTACGCGCAAGCTTCCTTAAACGCTGCATAGGGGCACTTATGCGTCGCTTAAAGTGGGCATTACGAGGTACAATAGAACTGAAAACGAAGGCTGAACGGTCTATCGCCTTGCGAGCCTCATTCTGGAAAAGTGCTTTGAAAGTGTCGAAAAAATGATATGAAGATTATGTAGAAGATCCTAGATAAAGTAGTTGACGGCAAGAAATGGAACCTGAAGTGAACTATTTCGGATGTGACTGATTGGAAGAATGAAATACGAGAAGGTGAGACGACCTTAAATAACTCAAAAAATTAACACGAACGAGTTAAGTCCTCCGAACTATCCTTTCGAGTGGCCAGGATTCTTAAACCTTCGAATGGTAGTACATATTATGGTTTTTAAGTGATTTGCAATGAAATTCGCATCTACTTTTTCAGACGTTGTAATTAATCGATTTGATTACAATTGTCGAATGTAACGGCGAAATTATTTTACTATTTTGTAATACTTCGGATTTATATATTCGAGTACAGGCTACGAATCCACCTTTACGCGAATAAAGAGGCGAATTAACATAAAGAAACGCGTTGGCGGCGGTTTTTTGTCACGCAGGATCATCCGGTTCAGGCGCAAATAGCGGATAGAGTTCTCCAGGCTAGGCGGTCTTCGGAAATTGGTGGATTTACCTCGCTCGTCCTATCTAAATCTGCCAATTTCCAATGGATGCAGCGACGGCGAAATCTTGGATGTTTACTCGACGCCAGCGGTGAAAAGCGGCGACGTCGAGAATACAGGGAAACAGTAAGACGGTGACGTGAAAAGAAGAAAGAGCTGGGCGTAAGCAACCAGAGTGAGAAACAGACGAACTGGAAAAAGGTGTAGGAGGCGGATGGGGGCGAAGAAGAAAAGGAGTCGAAGGAAACGGATGGATGAGAATGTGGTGGAATAGGAGGAGGAAGAAGAAGAAGAAAGCGGATTCGAATCTTTACCAACCACTCGGCGAGACACCTGCGGGAGGGAAAATCTCCTCAGCTTTTGAAAAGCGAGGAAGTGGAGAGGTTTATTGAGTCCTGGGACACGTAGTCTCCCGAGGACATGCCGGAAAGTGCGAGTGAAACCTCTTCTTCACCCATTCGTCTCATCCTACTTCGGACTACGTACAAGTACGCCGAGGGTGAAGGGGATGGGGGGCGAGTGTATTTACTGCTTGTTGTCGGGGAAGAGGGACAAGCCAGGAACTTCAACCACCGCGATTATAAGAAAATACGAGCACGGGTTTGGCGTGCGATTTAAAATGGGAGGGAAGCCCAAGGGCTGCGGCGAAACGCGAGACTAACAATTCTGAGGGTGGTTTTTGAGCGCAGAAGTGCGATTATAGGTTGGCAACGTAAAATAAGCGGTAATGTATTTCTGGGGTGGTTCTGGGGACAGCTGTTTAGGGAAGACGAAAGTTACACGTGCGAAAGTAAAGCGATTAAATCTTGCAATTGCGAAGAGGGTAAGAATTAGTAACTGCGTCGACTTATTGGCTATCAGAGATGACACGTTTTTGGATAAAGTGTGAAAGTAACAGCAGTACTATTTTAAAGGAATATATTAGATTCATCATTGTGATATACAGAAACCAATGATAATCGCCAAGGGACTATGGCGAGTTCCATCGAGAAATATGACGGGAGCACAGGTTGGCAAATACGATGGCTGGCTCTGTCGAAAATTCTTCGGGTGTACTGTTGGCTGGTCGACTGGATGACTCGTAGGGGATGTAGGAACGTAATTGGATATAATTTTTGCGAGCCGACTAACCGAATTAGACGGCGGTGTGTTTGCGTTACTGGCAGCGGTGCTGCTGCTGGCGTCGCCGTGAAATGGGTGGCGCGAGGATAAAACGGGGGTGGAGAAGCCCGCGGGGTAACAACTGCCACGAATTATTAACAGAAACAGCGGCGCCTTCGAGTCACGCCGTGCGGCAAAGTAAATCAGCCCGCGGCGATCGCGAACGAAATAGAGATTCGCGCCAAATATTCGTCATATCTTCTTCGACGAATAAAAGACCTTGGGAGATGTTAGATTGATTCGACGGAATTGTGCGATAGTAATTCATTTTGGTTGTGTCCATGTTAGAACATTGAATGGCGAAGTAAGGCAACGCGAAGAATAAACATTTGCAGATTGATAAACGTCGATTGAATATTGTATCTTGATTTTGATACAGTTTAATGCTTTGATGGTGAAAGTAAAAATTACTCGGACCTTTGAGGCGAATCGTTTGATTCGAAGCTTTTTGCATTCGTCTCCTGCTGCCGTGGAACAGTTATCGATTAGTGCAATTCAAGAGGTAGTTTCACGATCCCTCGGGTCGCCGCAATTAAGTTCCACAACCTTGGAGAGGTACAATCGACTGGTACTCGAAGGCCGTGAGAATCGGATTCCATAACTACAAGGTTGTCAGGATTTCTTGTTAGATGGATTTTGCAGTTTCTGTGGTTCCCGTGTTTAGAATTTCGTGAATATGCATACAGGATACTTCACCCATACAAAGCAAGAAGCTTAATTTTTTACTTTTCGAACTCACTCTTGTACATTTGATCGCGTAGAACTGTACGTAATATTTTTCTGGCACGTAACTGAGCGACCGATAAAAATAAGACACATTTGCCTCGCAAGACAAAGTGTGCTTGGTACCATTTATCTACCTTTGGCGGTGCAGTTCGGCTTATTAATTCTTGATGCAAATGGAAGAAAGAGTTCACGGTGAGCAGAAGTACCTCGTGCCCGATAAAAATATTGAAAATGGAATAGAATAGAATCGAAAGGTATACTTCGATTGGCGAAGAAAGCTATAAGGGAAGGGAAAAAAGAATGGGAGCACGCGCCCTCCCGTATTTACGCGAATGTAAAATGGAATCAGTTTATGGCGGGAATTAAACTCCCGTAAAATGAAATCGCCATCGTTGCAAAGTTATCAAGCGGAGTTACGGCCAGAAATACAAACGACCAATGAGACGGCAAAAATTTATTGCGTGTACTAAAGGAAATACTTTCTGAGAGTAAGGCTTCAGCCTGGCAACGACAGGGCTGAATGATAAATGAAATAGGAACATTGTGCCCACTAGTTTTTTCCCCGTTTACGACTATTTTTATATCATGCAAGCCGATTCCCTAAGAGGTGGATAATAATTTATACATAAGCTTCGGTCGTGGGCGATGAAAAACACAAGCGATGTGGAATTAAAATTATCTGCATCTCTTCTTTGCGTAGTCCTTGCTTCAGCGTAGATCAAATATACAAAATCCGTTGTAACTTTTTATTTGCATGTTAAATTCTGGGAAGAAATGTAGACTATTTGTATAAACAAATTTAATTTGCTTCTTTAAGTATAAAGTGAGTACGGATCCCTCGTTATTACTAAATGCCTTTAGAAATATATTCTTGCAACGCGAGTTTGTATCGATGTTATCCGGCTATCTTTATTGGCCGTCTACAGTCGCCATAACGACGAGCTGGTATTCAAAATACGTGGACTCGGGTAACAAAATTATAGTAATAAATGTATGAAAGAAATCGCGGCGTATACAGTACAACTTCAATGTAAGCGTATTTTAAGCGAGAAAATAGACACCGTCGCAGAGGGAACTTAAAACCAATCGGCTTTTATCAAAATTTCGCGACACCTATGTTTACGACGGTAATAAAGGTATCTTGATTCGTTTTATGGCGAACCTTAATGATTAGTGCACACGTTCAGCTGACGCCTGACAGAGATAGTTAACCAACACAGCCGGAACACCTGCCTCGCCTATACGACATATACTTATATCTCTTCCTTTTCAATCCTTCGCGCGAGGTAATCTCGGTCAGCAGAAATTTAATTAAGAAGCACGCACGTTGAAGGAACGCGTTCCATCCCTCTCCGCCTTTTTCATTCCCGCCCCATTTGTCAGAGGTCCGGCTCGTCGAGGGTACAATCCGTTGATTAGAACGACCGCCACCATCGACGATAGGTTGGCCCCGAGATTATGGCGCACTCCGTCAAGCTGTGGTGTCGTTAACGTCTTTTTGGTAAAGTTTCGAATTCTAGAGATGCTGTATTGATCTCCGAATAGCCTTTTTGAGACGCAGTAGTTTGTTCTTGAGAATTTTATAGTGCACAAATATGATGTCAAAATATTGTATCAATTTTCTAGTTTCGCAAAAGGCACCTGCTTACGGAGTTTAATGAGAAAATGAAGCATAGCTACCGTAAGGGTAGAAACTAGAGAAAAGAATTAATTGCCCGTTTTGTAGTTCTTCATCCCATAAGTCCAATAATTCTCATTGTACCTCAACAGCTCTGCCTCAAGTAAATCAATATAACAACCACTTTCGATACCAGCCCATCACTTCCACCGTTCACTGTGTTTCCTCAATGCAAATATCCAGACGCCAATAAAGATAAGCTTGTATACTCTCCCTAATCGTTTCCCTCAAGAAGAATAGATTTCAATCACCAAGCCGGTCGATGGCCGGCGTGAACACCTCGATCGCACAGTAGTTAGAGGTAGGGATATCAAGAAGGTACCTAAGTGAATCCGGGACGGCCATTCGGGGTAATTAGCGAGGGGCCTAAATCACCGGGGGTGGCATTGGCGGCTGGCAGATAGGCTACGCCGCCTGCGGGTACCACGATGTTGCTGCTAGCAAGGGAGGAACGGCCAGAGGGATGAACTGGTAATGCGGGAAGAGGGAACGCGAAGAGGGAACCACCGTTTCTGCTTCTGCTGCTTCTAGCTGCGCCTCAATGTGCATTGATTGGACAATGCTCGGTATTCAGCATCGTGCCGCCAGTCCGCTTCTATCTATTTACCGTGGCCTCTTGCCTCGTCCCTCTTCATTGAAACCGGCATGAAACGCTCAAGATTATTTCGTTGGGTCACTTTAACGCTGCCACTTTCGTTTCTGATACGACCGGGAGACATTGAACTTGCGCCCGTTACGAAATATTCATTGACAGCAAGGGATGTTTCAATTTGTGGGGAAACGGTAATAAAATGAAACGAAATGAAATTTGGCGCGACGACGACTCATGAAATTGTTGGAACCATGAAGTTGTTCGTCTGTTCGGGATATTTGATAAATTGATAACCATCCAATTTCTGTGAATGCCTCGATCAATTATCTGAGACGTCGATTTCTAGAAGTCGTTAATGTCATAGAATTTATCTAAGGAACTCTCATTATTTTATACGTTCCGCTGTGCACAATAGATCTCATTACCCAACGACTCCTGCAAGAAAGCGGGGAAGTAGTAGCAATGTCTGCGTATACGCAGAGCTGTTCTCCTTGGACAGACGTTCATAGAAAACACCTATAAATCCGTGAAGCAGCAGTGGTCGGTCGGCCAGTCGGACGGCCGACCATCCGTAAGAGGGTGCATCTATCGCGGTGGCGATATATAAATCCGCATCGGCGGTATATCAGGTTTTATGGCCGTGGTAGTTATTTACGCAACGGATAAAAATGCACGTGGAAAACGGTCGTAAACGCGTCGAGAGGGTGGTTAGCACACGAGCCGCTCTGCCAGATAGGGCTGGAAGCGGATCGCCGTAGGGGTTGAAAAGGAATAAAATACACGAATAACAGTGGAATTTCCCCGGCGTTCTTCCTCTTCTTCATCCTTAAGAAAGGAGCAGAAAAATGAAGATGAAACGGTGGAAATAGGGGCAGAAAAATGAAAAGTAGAAGAAGAGGGGGAAGCACGAGAAAGAGGAAATGATATAAAATGCTAGAAGAGCGAGAGAAAGGCTATTCACGTACGTTTTCGTGGGTAACAAATTTATACGAGTTCTCCTGATTTATTGGCCGCAAGTTTAACAACGGCCGGCCGGACCACCCCTTTCTACCCCAGAAAAAGGGGTGTGGTGAGAGAGTGTCTGCCGATAGCGGGATTTATGACACGCTCCCATGGATCCCTGCATTTGCAAGTAACTCGACGATCTTCCACTCAGATACTTGATACAGTGGGCCAATCATTGATTCAGCCCGAATATATGGGCTTCGCCTCGAACATGTAGTGTATCATAAACGTTTTACGTGGACGCGATCGGGAACAGACATTTATCTTCCATGCCCTCTCTATTCTCATAGCAGATGGTGTCTCCTTTGGTACAGCAAGACAAACTTTTCGGATATACTTTAACGATTGTTGGAACGAAAACGTGACGCACAAGGAGATATTAATTGTCAAAGGGAAAAAGAGTTCGTCGTCGCAGTAGAATAAATCATTAGTTCTCAAGAATGTTTTCAGATGTACTAATATTAAAGTGTCATGATTTTCTTCTCGTAATTTCGTCATTTCGATCATAACTGCCATATATCGCACTAAAACATTTCGCATGATGCGAAATTCCAAGGGGAAAAAAGGTTTCCCTTCGTCTTCGAACAGCAGCCATTTTACAAACAAACGATCCTATGGTAACGGTGAATGAAATTGGTTGTTGGCTCGACGGAGAAACAGCACGGCCAAGGGGATGGGGTAACGAGGACGAAAAAAGTATTGCCTCCGTTTAAACAGTCCGGAGCGAGGTAAGTAGATAAGGCGAGGCGAGGCCAGAGATGCGAGTTGTTATTTCAGACTCCGGGACGACGCCAAGGTTCCTAGTTAAGAATTAGCAAAGTAATTAAGAGTCAGGAAATGGAGCAAAATAAGACGGGGGAGCTTATATCTGGAACTTATACCGAACTTGCCAGGAGAGAAAGAGTCTAACTTAGCCTCGCCGGCCAGGGGAACGTGGTACGGCTCTTTTCCGTTCGAAAATCCAACAACCCTCCTTTCTCCCTTACATTCCCACAGTCCACCTCCGCTCTTAGCCAATTCCACCGCCATCTCCTTTCCGGTTCGTTCGTTTCGTACGAATCTTCGACCAGAAACGTCGGAACTTTCTTTGAAAAACTCCGAGCGACGGAAACGTCGACCAGACGGGTGAATGACTGGCCAACGAAATTACCTGACGCTTTCCACCCTTCTTGCCCTCCGTCCGTTTCGTATTTATCTTCGGCGACTTAATCGGAGTTATTAATCAACCGTGCTGGTTCGATGCAAACTTAAGTTTCGCGTTGCCGGTATTATCGCAGATTTTCGGTTTTCATTTAACCAAGCCGGCTCCGGCGGCTCCCTTGCACGAAGCCCGTCGACGTTTCGTGCGACAATAAAATCCTGATCGACAAAACAATGCAATTTGTACGGCAATTGTAAGTTGGCATGAACAGCTTATTTCGAAATGGGAGGAGACCTCGTGGAAGTTCGACGCCAGAACGGTAAAAGTCAACGGACCACTTTATTGCAATTGGTTAGCTGTTTTGAACGGTACCCCAATACCTATTTGCTTCTCGAAAACATATAACAACATAAATTGTTTAGAAATCTCGGATTTTTCATAGATACGATATTCTTATTTAATGCTCACCCGAAAGTTTTCACCATTTCAGTTGGCGAACATGGAAAACGTCATGCCTCCGTTGTATTAAGGGGAATTAAAAGCGAATTGAAGGGGGCAAACGAGAGGCGAGAAACGAAGAGGAGAGGTGGTCGGTCGAAGGGCAAGAATAAAGGGGATAATCGGAAGAGACATCGGTGGCCGGTAGTGGGGCCGTCAGAGACACATGGTGACTTTGTCTCCGGGCCAAGACACGCCTCCTTTACGAGTTGGCTTAGCTCTATAAACGCTTTTCTTAGGAGGCAATCGGCTCCCTTTTGCGATTTACCGTGCATCGAGGACGATCCTTGCGCCAGACAAGCAAAAGTACACCGAATCGCGATGCGTCCATCCGCAGCCAAGAATGTCGCGTGCTCGGAAGAAGAAACGACCGAGAGGGCTATTGGATGCAGCTAAGCTGGGAGGACCTCGAGTGCGGATAAAAGAATGACAACGAAATGGATGAGTCGTGAAAAGGACTGTTGCTCGAAACGGAACGTGTGACTTCCCCTCGAAAGCTTACAGCTGTTTGCGCGTCGTTGGGACTCTAAGTAGTTTTGCCCGTGTGTCAAGATTACTTGGGAAGTCTTCACTCTCTTAAATATATTTCCTCGCGAGCTGAAAAATCTATTTGTCCACAAGCGGACCAATTTACCAGTGGACGCTGAATTACATTGACTCCGATGTATTGCGCCTTTGCATGCAGAAAAGAGGATAGAAACGTTCGCATCGTTTTGTACTGTATTCATAACATGCAATTTCCACAGTCTCAGGTTGGTTCATAAGAGGAGCCGGGCTTTGAAAGGTACCGATAGTCGGCGATATCGAGGGATCGTTTCAAGACGAAACGATATGCTCTATCGCTCTCTCGAGGAACTCGAGAAATTTGGCGAAGTTTGATTGATTTGGCAGCGATATCTGCAACACACGCTGCACAGACCCCCGTTACCGGCGACGTCGAGTAGCATTGAGAATCTGCCGATGTTCGATAAAAAAGTAAACAAGCTCAAACTATTTTGTAGTTGAAAACGGTCACTAGGGATCGAAGATAGGAAACGTGTCCTGGATACATGGTGCACAGAATGGAGATACAAAACCTGGTCCCATCGTCGAATCTGACGACTTTCGAGATTTGAAAACGAGCTGCTCAAAAATTCGATTACTAGGGGCAAGGCACGCGAAGGGTCCAACAGCGGAAATGAGGGCGCGTCTTCTGATTGGTCGAGCCGAGAGGAAATCGCCTCGAGATTGGTTATTATTACCCCGTTAACGCAGTTACCGTTGCCACCAATCGTGCTTCCAATCATCTTCGTTATCGAACTCCTAGCGACGCAATCGCCTTCCATCGCCTATTCTCTGTACACTATCTTTCTTTCGTTGCTCGATGTTCGTCTGTCCTGTTGCGCTCACCCTCCACGCCCTGTTTCTCTTTCGTCAACCTCATTTCCTCCCGTGTCTCCGTTCATTCTGCCGACTTTCGGCTACCGAGCGAGGCTTAGTTATCGATTTACGTAGACCTTGCCTGTGTGTTCCGTCGCTATTTCGTTTCATTCAGTACCACGAGTTGATGGGAGTGAGACTGCGTGTTGCTGCATTACAAATGTTAATCGAAACGCCAATATGATGACAGATTAAAGATCTTGTTGTGGGCTTTGAGCGTACTCAATTTCAAAAAGCTTCGTGTTCGACTATTTTATTCAAACTTTTATTCAACTTCAAATCATTTTAATTGATCAAGCTATGGCGAAATAAAGTGTCCGAGGATTCTGCTTTTTGTCAAAGAATCTTCTTGGCAAAGCAATGGATTCAATAGATTTCGCATTGATTACACTATAACTTATTCCTCATTACTTTTCGCGCGGAAATGAAAAACTGTTCTATTAAAACTATTATAAATGTGTATCAATTATCTCCCTGCTGTCCTGTTATCTCCTTATCATAGATCGGCCTCGTTACGGTGCAGGTGATAATTTAAAACGTAGCATGTAGGATTTTTGCATTAACATCGCGGGGCTCGTGTTTCCGTTTCAAGTCGCGCCCGTGAAAGAGAGAGGGAGATTTATGCGCATCTACGTGACAAAAGGCGACCAACTCGAGTCTAGTTTACAGCGGCGATGTCGGGACGGAAATCTGAAATATTCAAGGGACGGCAAAAGGTATACGTGGGAATTCAAGTCTGTCGGCAGTGTGTAATAAATTGAAACGTGCATATCTCCGGAGGCAAACCGTGGTCGTGGTATACCAACACGAAGCTGGCGAGCACAGATAAGCAACGACGCGGTAATCCTCGGACACACTGTGTAAGTTAACGCTGGTAGACTTTGCGTATTACATTAAGGTAACGTTCTAGCACGTTGAGAGTGAGTCGGTGCTGGCGAAAGAGAAACAGAAAACAAAGATAAAGGTTGAAGGTAAGGGGGAGACAAGAGGTACGAAATAAAATGAGCAAAAGAAATGGTTTAGAAGAAGGAAAAGGACAACGTTCAAGGGTAATTCACAAGGGTTGCTAGTCCTAATCGAGGACAAGCTACTATCTAGTGAAAAGGTGGGCCGTGCGTTTAAATGGTTAGCGCGGTTACAGGAAGCAGTGTTAAAAGGTGCAAATAGCCGGAAGCTTAAAACGCCCCGTCGACTTTACGAACACGGCCGAGCACCGTGGCCTGCCTATCTCCAGAAAATATTCACCTGCGCACTGTAATAAAGTTAGGCCACTGTTCAGCGGCAGAGAGATAGTTACCCGAGGCCTGGAATTGCGGGACACCTCGAAACAAAAGCTACCGGCAAGCCGAATTTACCTCTTTGTGAGAGGAAATTCCGGGGGGAAAGGAATCGCCGCTGAAGAACGACATTTACAGTTAGAACTTGCAGCTAATCTGCGCACGATAATCGTAGCAATTCTAATGCAAGAGAAACATTGTTACGTTTTCGTTTGTAAGCGGAAATGTAACACGTTCATGGTCATATCGTGTACAACGACAGTGTCAGCTAATGCTTGCCACGCGGATTATGCGACACGTTCATTACTTTCATCATTATCATCGTAAGAACTTCGTTAATTTCACGTTCATTAGTTACGAAGTATGTAAAAGAGGAACCAAGCACCAGCACGAGCGTGTGCATAATTCAAAGCAAAGGCCTCGTCGGTAATTAAGTTTCTTCCTGCAGCGACAACGAAAAGGGAGAGCAGAAGGTAAAAACATAAAGCTGCGTATATTTCACATGGCACCAATAATATTTTCCAGGTCGTTGAATCACAGCCCCCGATTAGCTTTTATTGTTCCCTATTACAGATTTCCTATCGCTCCCTAGAGGGTGAAGGAGCATTTTGTTTTTACGTTTCTCCCTCTCGCACGGGAGTGACCAAGGCCGAGCGTTTGCCTGCCCACTAAAAAGGGAAATTTATTTGCCCGTTAATGGCCCCGACGGTTCGGTACTTCGATAACAGGTTACAGAACACTTAGTTTGCTTCCTTACACGCGACCCTTCACCGTCGTCGAGTTGCATTCACCGACTTCTTTCCATCATTCTTGCAAAATGGATTTTATAACCGACCGATCCGACTTTCGTGCAGCGTAATTTATTCCAACGGCGAGCTGTTATCGAAAAACATAACTAATGCCCTCGTCATCCGCAGCGAATTTTCATCGGTGCCGCTGGAGAAAAAAGCGTTTTCGTTCCTCCCCCGATCCTTCTTAGCTGCGGCATACACAGCGACGAGGGTACGTCGGCGAACTTAAATCGATATCCAACGATGTCGTGCCTCTGCCGCGGCAAAGTCATCCTAAAGAAAACGTGGCCGGTGGACAATTAATCATACGGACGGCAACCGAGGTCGTGATAATAAATGCGCGGGAGTCGAACCGCGAGTGCGTGTGTCGGATAGGGGACAGAGATAGAAGAACCATCGGGGGACCTGACATTTCCGGATAGGGTGACAATCAAAATGACGCCGCGTATCCTTTGTAGCCCAGTAATTAGTTTCCTCTATCGTAGTCGCTGCTGTCCTCTACCTAGTTACCTGCAGGCGCTGGGAAACCGACTGACACGAAATCGAGGAGGGTAAGCACACTACGTCACAGTCAGGCATGTTAACGTATAGGATGTCTGGGTATGCGCGCGTGTACTCCTTGCAATTCTTTTTGGCCTTTCTCGAGGAAGAGGAGTTTTGTGTATTTAGGCTATCGATTTGGCGGTGCTACGTGGAATATATTTTGCCGTCGTCGTACTTTGAAATGGTGGAGTTACAGTGGCTCGCGAAAGTATTCGGCTGTCTGAAACTATCCAGGAATTATTATTCGTTTAATGTCATTTTGCAACAAACGTTAAAAAATAGTGTTTCATAATTATGAATTGTCTTCTGTTATAATTAATTGGCAATGAAGAAAATCTATTTGGATAATTTTGCGTATACGACTCTAAGTAAATAAATAAATAAAGGTGAGTAGTATAATTTCAGCACCCCTTGCATATTGTTTCCGAAGAAAGTGATAACGGTGTCACATCAGTGTATAGAAACGACTAGAACAGCAAAATCGCAAATTCCTCGCACCATTATGATCCACGTAAATGAGAATGGAAATATTGCCCTAATCGGCTCCGGAAGATCCGCGAGAGATGCAATAATCGAGAGCGGCCCCGGTACGACCATGAATTAATTCCGCGCGGATAATTCTCCATTATTCAAGCCATGAAATGATATTTCGATCCCAGCGATCAGTCGATCTGTGCAATCGGACTTTTTGCCCTTCCAGCATTTCGTTCACCCTTTCATACGTAATCCATGACGGAATATTTCGTGATAGTTTCGCGCAATTCTGTGCTCGATACAAATTGCCTCGCCTCGTCGTATCAAGCTCATTTATTTCGTCACGAATTTTCATTCCAATTCCATCGTTTAACCCTTATGTTAGCAACCAAAATGGAGTAGATGTTCAAAGCTTAGTTATTCAAATTATTTTGCATAAATTTGTTTTCACAAAACGTAAATTGACGTGAAATTGTTCAAAGAATCAAGATCTAGAGCGGCTTCGATTTTATCAAGAACATAGAAAAATTATTCAAGAAAATATAGAAATGGGTACCCTGGTACCTAGTCGCTAACATAAGTGTTAATGTTCAATCGCGAAAATTAGTGAGGGCAATAAAAGGAATATTTTTAATACTTATTCCGGGGTCGAAACCTAAATCTAAGGGATGGTCCGTGGACGGTCCGGCGACCCTGGGACTGAACGCGCTAGGGTTGATAAGGTGACGTGGAAAGGTCGAAATAAATCTGGAAATTTAATATCCTTCGAGTGAGGTACGCAATATCCTCTACAAGCTTTCATGGTCTTTCCCGTCGACTAGACGCTTCGAATTTCTCGTCGTACAAAGTTACGAACGTTCTTTGCCTAAACTCATCGGAAGGAACAAACACACTCTTAAGCTTCTATACCCTGTCACGTTTACACGCAGTCATACATAGTATCTCAATTTTAATATCCCTAAGAAATCCTCGTGCGTCGAAAACAGCAAAGAACAAACTCAACGATCAAACTAGACTTTATTGTACATGTACGTACAATAAAGTAAAAGTGATGTATATCACGGTCGAGTCGCAAACCGTGCTATGAAAAAAAAGCATACACGCCCACATTTGTCGTCATCGCGTTTCCTGGTGTTGCTACGGCCTACGTAACGCGACACTCCTGGCAAGAATAGGGAAGATGGCAAGAACGAGGAAAGATTATTGATGGGCCCCGATAGCTAAGATGAAGGCAGGCGAATCACTGCCGGTGTAATTACGAAATGGCTGTTAGGACGGAACGCCGCCGTTATTCCAACACGAATCGATCCATCATCCTCCGTCGCAACGGGGTGGCGCTGAGCTGTAAACCCTCGGCTACTTTTTTCTCCCCTTTCCCACCCCGTGTTCCCGGCTGATTTCATTCGCGCTTTAACGCCTTTCAGATGATCGGGGGATCGCCGATGTAATTACCATGAAGTGGCTTTCACCGAGCTGCGCCCATTTGATGCTCTTAAGGCGAATTCATTGTTCACGGGCCCGTCCGTATTGGGAATCGATCATAGATCACCGACGACATCATCGCTATCGTCCGGCCCGACAGCTATTTTCACGTCGCGTCGGGGTGGAATCCTTCTCCGCGAGACGCTGGAAAATTGCGCCGGGAAAAGCGTAGCGGCGTTTTAATTTATTTACACAGCGTCCGAGGTGGTCTGATTAATTTCGATGCCCCGATATCGCATAAAGTTGGCTGCCCGTTTCTACGCAGGCATCACGTTTCTGTGATTAATAGCAGGCAACAGATGAAGATTGATGTCGAAGAAGAATCTGTATCAATTATTTATACGTGCGCCGGACATTTTTATTGGCGTTGCTTCAACGAATATTCACACTTACACCCGCCAGGAGCAGTCTTTGGCTACGGACGATCATGATATACATTTTCTACGTCTTCGGGCATTTATCAGAACAACTTTATAATTCGACGAGGATAGTACACCTGGCTTCGCGTCTCCCTTGCAATTTAGGTCTGCCGAAATGATCGAACCATTCTTATTCCAATTTATTCTATCTAACTGTTCACGCGAGTTCACCGCGTCTTCCACGAAAACAACAAGCGAAGACCGTTCACGACGGTGGAAACTCCAGCGCCGTCACCCATGGCGGCGCAAAGTAAACGTAGTAGCGGGTGACGTGTTATTTACCGCCTTGCTGTAATCTCAGTCCGTCGCCTGCGTCGCATCCCCATTCGCCTATCCTCTCCTGCGACTTTCTTTTTCCGCCTCGTCCCTCGCCAATCCTCTCCGGTCCCCTTTTTCCTCCGGGCTTCATCCACTTCCGCTCGTCGCGTCGCTGACGGTTAAAAGTCGGCTTCTCGTCACTCGCCGCGAAGTCGTCGCTCGCGCGTATCGCGTCGACGATCTTGTCTCCCATCTTGTCCTCGTTCACCGCCCACCCCCCTGTCGTCCCCCTAGCGCCTCTTATTTCCGTTTTTCCTCCCTTTGAGGGCGCGCGAATCCACGGTTCTTGCGAAGACAGACTGCGCGGTAAAATTGTCCGCAACGCGTAAGACATTGCGGTCGGATCTAGAAAGAAACGAAGGAAAGAAGAGTGACGCTGCTTGGGATAGTGTCAGAAACAAATAATTTGCCACGGTTGGAGAAGAATGGCTGGGTGCTTCTTGCTGTCAGCCCTGTGCAAGCTTTTGGACGTTCCCTTTAGCAACATTTTAATACCAAGAAAACACAGTTGAGTGACGGAGGGACTTTTGTTGAGACAGATTTTTTGTTACCGCCTTGGTACATGGTATTTGAGAGGAAAGTATTGTCTGCAGCAAGTAATGAAACATTGTTGCAGAAGAGACGAGCGAACGGTATCTTTGGAAGTTTGTCCGTCGTTCTTATTATTGTACATGTATATTCGTTTTTCCTTATCGAAGTAAATAGGGTCAAGTACGAAATCGAGTTGAATCCTTCACAAGTGTATACTAGAAATTTGGCAAATCTCTAACGAGAAGAATTTCTGTCGAAGTCGTTCAAGTGGCCACAAGGAATCGTCTTTGGTAACTCGAAAAACTTTCGAGCTTTTCATCAAGCAGCCGTAGCAGCGAAAAGTGGCCGCCTTAGAACTACATTCATATAAATTTCAGGACCAGCCTGTATATTCAAGACGGCCGTATAATCTTTGACCGTGGAGGCCACCTGAAATGGAATGCCTCGTTTGAAATATTATAAGCTTGAATAAGGATACCTGGAGGGGAACTAAGAGAATTTTCGATTTCAGTGTTTCATATTCCGTGTCTTCTAACTGTTAACTATTTAATACCTATGAATGCTATTGATAAAAAGACAGAATCGAAAGGTCTAATGCAGAAATCGCTGAATCCTTTTTTCTTTCGTACAGAAAATAAAGTTTTGCGATGCGTTGGCTAACCGGATGTCAGTTTTCCAGAGTTTCTCCTTTGGGTCAGCGTCGTACGTTGAAATGGAGCAAGTCGGCGAATTCTTTGTCAAAGTTTCGAATTCGAGCCGGAACGGATTTCCTAAAACTGTTTACCGTTGACTCGAATGTTTTCAAGTAAGTAGCGGCTACACGGAAATATACTCGGTGTGTCGCGAAGATTAAACTCCGTGCCGTCTCTCTTTTTCCAATCTCAATAAACATTTTTAACTCTTTGAAAGTCTTGGCCGCGTGGAAGCTACTCCCGTTCCCGTTTCGTTTATTTGCGTAATGGAGTGATTTTTATTTTTGTCTGACGGAACGTCGGTCTTGTTTCTGCGAGATGGAATCAAGAAGATCGCGTAGATCGCGTCAAAGAGAAACTTTTCTTTCCAAGAATTCAGGATGGATACGGGGCGTTCCATTCTTCCTAGTTTCATTTTTATGCACCGCCTAATGCAGTTCTTAAATGGAGAGCATATCTTTGCAGAACCATTTTGTTTTAAAGTGTTCCCCGAGGAATGTTCTGAAGCAGTTAATTTTGGCAAATCGCAACGCTGCCCCTCGACATTTTAGATCGCAACTGAGTAAATTGACTTCCCGTATAACAGATTCCAACAGCCGAAACAAACTTCGCACCGCATATCAGTTTCGGTGTCAAAATTATAATTCGAATTTCACGAATACTCCCTTAACGTCATCGCTCACGTATGCTCACACCACCCGTCAAATTTTCATTCCGATCCGTGCTAAAACATTCAAGTCAACTAAAAAAAGTTCTCCGGCAATAGTTTTGAGCGCGCTGTATAAAATTCCGATCGGCAAATTTCATACGGGAATTCACAGAATATTTTCGCCGAGCTATGATCAAATTCGCACGGCGATATCGCTGGGTGCCGATACGCTTGAAGATTTAAAACGACCGGGACGGCGTGAATTTACCGTGACGTCGAAGATTATAAAGTATTAACTGGCGTTAATGTTTTAATGGTTAGCCGATGCATGCTGGGCGATCCGCTTGGCCTCCCAGCCATTCGCTAAAAATCGCCCGATAAAAGTGTCGTTATTGTTGCCCGGTCGAGCGTTAAAGTTCATCGGCCGACCTGCAACGGTTTCACTTCTAGAAGCTTATAGCTATAGGCGTTGTCAACGGTTTGGAAAATGGATTCGTTGTTGCCAACCAATTTCCACGCTCTTTCCCTTGCGTGCGCGTACGCCTCCAGCTTTTACCTATTTTTTTTTTTCGGCAATCACTCGACGGGAAAGATATTGAAGAGCGACGCGACGCTCTCCATGGGCGCGAATTATTTGTTTTGTAGATTTTCGGAAACCGGAATTAAATTTCGTTTCAGCTACACGTAGCTGGTACGCAATTGCTTGCCTTTACGTTAAATGTGCGCAGCTTTATTGAGATTTTCACGGGAAAAAATGGATTGGTTCACTTGCCTTCGTTGTTGACTTTGAGAATCTGTCCAATTAGTAGGTTTTTCATCAATACTTTGCATGTCCAGAAAAAGAGTTTTGCAATCCTGAAAATGCAACTTCGCAATATCTTCGCGGAGAAATAATGCATTTTCCAACGGTGGATCATATTGAAGCACATTTTTCGATATGGGTAAAGTCGATCAGACCCAGTCGCCCCGGAAATATCAGAAATCGAACTTGGAGCAACTGTAGAGAGGGGCCGATTCATCCGCAGTTCCGAAGTATGGCAATATTTTAAACTTCCAAACTTTCGGTTAGCTCGACTCAGATTTCCGTCTAGCAATCCGTCTATTTCCCGACGCCATCTCGTCTAAACGATCTTCGCGGCGGAGCGTTTCACGCGGTAGATTAATTGTCGATCCTGATGTCGGCGAGAGTATGGAGAAGGAGCATACCAGAGGAATAGAACGAGAACTGCAGTAAAGCCTTCAAGGATACTAGTAGGCCGAGAGGGGAGGCAATTATCCTCGTATCGAACGTAGTCCTTCCGTGGCCGATTGTACGCGCGGCCGTAGCAAGATTTACAACCCCTAAATCACTGCGCGAAGAGAGAAAGTTGGGGAGGGTAGAGTAAAAACAACGGTAGAGAGACTGGGACACAGTGTAGGCGGTACAAAGGGGGCAGAAGGGGACAGATAGCGATAGAGAACGATGAGAAACCAGAACGAAAGGGGGGCAGGGTGGTAACGGGGAAAGGATGTACGCGTGCAGCAGAAAAGCATTTCTTCCTAGCAATTCCCCGCCTAACACCGAGCCGCTCCGACTTTAACTACTCGCAGTCGCCTGGCCAATGCGCCTAAGCCTCGTTCGCAGTTACAAATATTAATTCCCAGCTTCGTGCACCCTATTTTCCCGTTTCCCCGACCGAGAAACCGTGGAAGGTGTTCTGCCGGGGCATCGAACGTTTATCACCTTCGCTTGTTCCAGGCGATACCAGCGCTGCCGCACATAAGTCAGGATGATTAACACGCGAGGCGTGCGTGACTGGCTCTGAACGACTCGAATTTATTCACTTCTCCCCCCTCCTCCTATGCCATCGTTTCTGTCTTCCTCCTTCATTGCCCAACCCCCCCCGACCTGTTCTTCCTCCTCCTCTGGTTCCTTTTCCCGCTCTTGTTATTCCGTTTTCTTCGGCTTCTTCTTCCTCGTTTCTCCGTGCCCTTCTTAGTTTACGACCTCCTGCCAGGTACCGATACCGGCGAGCAGTTAAGGTCATCAAGTTTAAATTGCCACGTGCTCGCCCGACTCGACGGCCAATTAAACTCCTCCGTCGAAGGTTCATGGACGTGATGCACACGCGTTGCATCTCGGTACTTGCTGTGTGCTTCGATCGGCCACCGGCATTTGTTCGGGGGAATATCGGTTAGAGGATTGAGATCTTGTGCCTGGTATCTTCTTAGTATTGGGGTTTGTAAAGTGATGTATAGCTTATAGAGCAGTGAATTCCACTGACTAAGTACCCTGATAGGATGTTATATGTATTTCATTCATAACATGTATCAAGAAGCAAATACGAAATTACTTAACATAAGGGAAGTTGTATTGAATCGTAGGTATTGGTGTCTATCATAATAGATCATTCAGTGATGGTTATTAATAAACACGTGGTGGAGCATTTTGGAGACACTGTTGCAATTGGTTACTTTGATATTTAATATACATATTTCTATTTAATTACTCTACTATTCATTTCTACCGCGTTGGCATAATAATAAAAATATTCCTAAGGCAAATTAAATTCAACTCCAAATTAATCCAGCAAGTACAAGATTCTATACGTTACTCCATAATTTATTTCCACTTTAGCACAGGATATAACTATCGAATTTAAACTATAATTTTTCTAAATTTTGCAGAACGTTTAATCAAGACATAGTATTCTAATTCTAACGCAAAGCAGCGCGTGTACGAATCTGTTTTAGGAACTCTAGTAGACTTTGCCGAGTATAAATTGGCTCGCCTCTCTAAGCCCGCGTATTGACGATGTTTTCTCGGGAAATGGAATCTCGTTCGTAAAGCGGCTTGCTCCGACGTGGCGAGCCCACTCTGCGTTGGATATGGAATTTTTTTTCGTCGACCATTTCGATAACCGTTAATGGCATACGGCACTTTGTGCGCCGTATTCGTTTCTATGGTATTTCGCGTCTCGTGTGCGAGCACGCGCGTAAATTTCAAAAGCTTTTTCAGACGTGATGAAAACCGATCCTTGGCCTCGTAAATGCGATTTGTCTCGCGTTTACCGATACCCCAAATTTTTTTTATCTTCTTTGCCGAAATGAGTAGGACGCATGAAATGAAATTCGAATTTGTCGCGTGTGTATGAGCAATTGGAATTAAATATATTTTTATAGTTACCTAAACGAGGTTGGGGTTCGGGGGTTGTTTGGGAGAATTATGGCATCAATAATTTCATTTGACTGCAAACTGTGGCTTTCTAAATCTACCATGTAAAATTTGGTTAATTTAATGTGTAGCAATTGCGTGGAGGTGTAATTTGAACCATTTTTAACATTGCTTGTAAAGAATTGTAAACGGACAATGCATAAACCAATTGTATTAAAACGCTTACGTTGGAACGTCACAGCAATGCGAGCATTACTCTGTTGACTTGTTACGGCTTTAAATAAATTAAACAATGTAATCGCTGGATGCTGGTGAATTGTACAGTGAATTACCACAAATATTTGCGCGGACTACAATACGTATTGTTCAATTTACCATATACACATGTCAGAAATATTTGATGCGGCACGAATCGTGTGCTTGTTTAAACTAACGATACGCCTGTTCTCGAGTTCAATCGGACCGCATTGTTGTGGCTGCGCATTATTTGGAGTAATTTTTAATTCGCTTAATTCCAGATGTTGGTCATTTTGATCACTACAAACGGTACCTTCTAATTACCTACGACACCCACGGTGACTAAAGAACTCATTACTTATATCGCCTTATACGATTGGCTCCTTCTTCACAAGCAGACGAAAGCGCGATACGCTAACACGTGATACTTAGAGCACAAGTGTTCCCCACGAGCTTTTACGAGCATTTTACGCGACTTTTATAAGCGCACGGCGCACAGCAAGGATTTGGTGCTTTGTAACAGGAACGATAAAACGACGGGTTCCCGTTTCGATGATAAACTGACGCACTCACCGCGCCAACTTTATCAAAACTTTATTACACGGCCGTTTTTTTATTTTGGAAAACTGTGCGCAGCCGCTTACATCTAGAAGGAAATACTAGTTTACGTAAATTGTGGGTAAAGCAGTGTGCAAAGTACACCTGCAAGATGTATGCTCGTCTTGAGAAGAATATAAGTAGCACGGCTTCGTGTAGACGTGTTGATGTTAAATGAGAAGTAGTTACATACATCAACGAGGATTTAAAATAAAACGGGATACGTATAAATGTGCGCTGAGTTCTTGAAATAAAATAAAGCTTTCAAACTCATCGAACTTGATGAGCCATCGAGTGCAACGGATCACGATTACAAAAGTATATTCTATGCAATTAATCATTTGCAGTATTTCAATAACTTTACGCATTATAACGTGGCATAACGAAAAAATAAACTACTAGACATTTTTACCACATTACTTGTTCATTCAGCCACAGGCATCCGTCACGAGATAATAAGTCAGAAAGTAGGGGAACGAACGTACGAGATAATCACAATCGAATTCTGCGGATATCCACAGCAGACACGTACGATCTGATAGGCTCATCCTACCACAGAATATCTGTCTGGTATTTGCTTAATGCATAAGCAATTTCCGTGTCGGAGGCGCCACAGACAGCTTCCTATAATAACCCACTTACGTAGTCGAGGCTGAACTATTGTCGTTTCGCGACCAAACGCGATTTCGAGTCTACTTCAGAGCTACCCGAGATTATAAACCACGTCGAGGACACTTCTACCGCGAAGTTCCACGTACGTGTAAAACTTTGAGCTAAAAGAAGAAAAGAATAAAAGAAACACCTGATAGATTTTGCAGAATTGTTTTCGTCTCACAATCAGTTGCCTTAAGCATATCGTGAGCTACAATATGCTCTCGGCGAGTAAGAGGATATAGCGGAAATGGGAGATATCAGACCGCATACAGTGGTAAAGCACGGATTAACAACGAAGTTTAATTGGCATCTGGCGGCAGTTCATTTCATTATGGACGTGATTTGGTGTTATCAGATTTCTAAGGAGCCGAACGGAATCCGCTCTCGAAGGCGGTATACCTATACGGGTTACAGAGGAATTTAGGTTGCAAAACGAAACACCTGCGACGTGGTACTGCTAGCAAAAGAGGCAGGGACGTGGGCAGTCGTTTGAATATCAAGCTTCGACGAAAATAGTAATTAAATCAAAGATCAAGGATTTCTCCGCGCCTGACCAGTGTTGCCCCATTCTACTGAAAGTTGTACCCGCCTGGCGTCCTCTATCAATCCATTATTTTTTCATCCACATCGATAATGAGTATAAAAATAGTATTTCTTGCGGGGCAATTGTGTACACCCTCGACAGATGATGCCACCACTATAATTATTAAGTATATCATACATGCACAGCACGCATACGAAAGAATTAATTATTTTAATCCTCGACCTACACACAAGTCCATTAAACGAAAGACGTCTAACAATCCGAAATCAACTTCACCACAATTATCCGCGATACCACAACACTCGACCGCATCCTCTTGTCCACTTCACGCGATCGCGTCGGGCATAAGTCACATCGACCAGTCGCAATCCAATGAATCCGGATTATTCGCGGGAGGTGGTGGATGCACGGTTTCCTTCGAAGCGTGGTAGAGGCCCTGTGTATCCCATCAAGGACCGCTTTCGCGGGTCGTTGCGTTTCATAAATTGGCCGTCGGTTTCATTGGCTTCGAACCCGTGACGATCCGCGAGCGTATGCGTCGCTGCGCTTCGGCCACGCGGGACAGACAGATACATTTTCACCGTGTTTCGACCGGCTGGAAAAAAAGAGACCAAAATGGTCCAGCGCTGATAGGAAGGTTGAAGAGAGACGAGTATGGGGCCACAGCTGGAGCGAATAAGAAAAACCACGGAATCACGATGAGCCGTCGTAATCATCGGCACTCTGCACGTATGAAACCAGACCGACTATCCATCCCTACGGGTGTTCATAACGCATGGCTAGCTCATCAGGTAAATGCACGATCGATATTTCGAGCGTAGGGAATTGCAACTGCTATCTAATAACCCTGCAAATATCGCATCTTAACCCCCCACCATCGGCAAGCCTCGATCTATCTCCCTCTTTATCTCCTTATTTCTGTCTTTCTGCATCCTCTCTCTCCATCCATCTCTCTTACTTTCTCTCAATGTGTGCACGACCAAACGGACGCGACCAACGCGTTTATTTCGTCGACGTGGCACCTGCACAAAGACCGGGGCATTCCTGCTGTTTGTGCGTCGCACAACGAATCAACGGATTGCGTGCTAGTTGATGGCGAAATCGAAATTAGATTCACTCGAGAGGACTTGTCTATGGTGATTTCGATGATCCATTTCATACATGTTTCATTTACTCTGCAATATTTTTTCCCCGATTTATCGTTACCACTCAAGAAGAGTTAATAGAATTTCGCTCCTGTGCAAGACCACCGCTAGGAATCGTTTTATCCAGCAGTTTACGATGTCAGAGTTCATTATGACAGTCGGTGAAACCACGTCGCATATGCTTGAACGTCCAATTCGTCCGTCCCATGGGGGCAAGCAGTAGAATGGTGTAACTGGTTCCCATGGCCCTATGTCCGGCCAAGCAACGATTGCCGTGGTCAACACATTTCCCGCTACGCGCGTTATGATATTGCTATATTATGCTAATTACGCAGTACCGACCCAGGGTCAATGGTGCATACTAATGGCGATAGCCGTGCAACGAGGTGCCGTTACGATTGATCAAAGCTGCTTCGGTTATGCTAATTCCGCCGAAGCTGGCAAACGCGGGCCAGCAACGGGGGCGAAGAAAGGGAGGAAGACAGAGGGGGCGGGAAGATAATGAGGGAATCGGGTGAATTCGTAAAATTTCTACGATCGGGGGGGTGAACGCCGCGAAATAGAACGCGATAGGTAGTTGCATGCAATTCTCGGCGATTTTATGGATGATAAATTGGTGTTCCGATAGGAAATTGACGTTTGGAAGCATTGATTGCTTGTTTTATATGTTACGATAAGGTGGGGCGATAGATTAAATTGGCACGATTAATTTATTCTGGCCCTGTGAGTGATTACATAAAATTGAATCCCGCGATTCAGGCGATTATGTTAATTATTAACGTGGTTAAAATTTTAGGATTAGAATGCTGTGGAAGCTGGAAACGTATAATATTTCGTATTTAAAATTGCAGGGTATCTAGAGGGACTGTAATAGCTTCTCCCATCGTTAAACGTAATATGAAGCAATATTAGTCCCCGTTTGACTATCTTTGGGGATTGCGAACGTATTAATAGATGGGGCCACTGGTAATCCAATGAATTTATAGTTAGGACTGGACAGCCTCTAGTGCATTGCATACACTAATCCTGAGCTGCGTTACAGTCATCCTTGTGTACGCAGCTGTCTGTCCTCTCAATCGTTATTACCTCAAAGTTTCAGTATAAGATTGACCTCTCGAGAACGCTCAACTAATTCTACACATACCCAAAAACTTGCCCAATCAAAGCTGGAGTTACTGGATTTAATAAACGGAATCAGGCTGTTCAGGCATATGTATAGTCCATATTTATCCATCGAATAATTGATCCCCCTTTATCCAAATCGAGTTTCGACGATCCGAAGTTGAGGATAAAGTTCCAAACGGTACCAATCCTCATCACTCTAGCACGTGGCAACGATAAAACAGTTCCTTTAATCAGATTCCCGCGACAAAAGGCTGGGAAAAGCTGTTCTAAAGGAGACGTAATGGGGTTGGATGATAAATAATCGTGAATACGATTTGTCACGAAGAAAGCGAAAGGTATAAAGAGTAATAAAGGGGAGGAATGGATAAGGCGGAAGGCCGTATACACTGTCGAGGAGATAGAAAGGGAGGAAAACCGATGATTTGATGAGAGTTCCCCGAGTTATGCAGTCAGAGGAAAGAAGAACCGAATGTAAATAGAAACATTGATTGAACGCGTGGCTGAACGGGACGAGTGGTTTCGTTCGACGTTATTTGAATTTTTAATTAACGTAATACGCCAAGCAGCTTAATAATTAATAACTCACTCAACGGAGGGCACGCGGTCGCTGAACGAACTGCGCGTCACCCAGTCATTACGGGCTAATTGAAAATGATGATGACAGTGGAGTAGAGCCACTCGAGTCGAAACAATGCGAAGCACCGCGCCACGACTTCCCTTTTAGCTTCGTGCCGTCGCGACGCACCCTTTCCCGGTGCCGGACGCTCCCCTAACGCAACCCGTATTCTTTCCCTCGAAGCAAAGGACGAACGGCTGGCAGTTTAGATGAGAAAGAACGAGCGATGATAGCGTCGAAGGAGACAAAAGATGAGGCCGACAATGAGCCCTGTCGTTCACGAGGCAGTCTGACACGGTGAACGGGTTAGATGCGCCATTGCGATTCGACACGTGGCCCCTTTTTCGCTTGCACTGCGGCACAAAAGTGCACATGCATGGCGGAAGTTTTGTTTAAGTGTGTTTGAAAGAGGTTTCGCTGAGTGACACAGGATAGAACTATACGTAGGTTCGGTTCAAACGTAAAAGTTTCATCGAGAAAAATAAGGAAGCTTTCTTTTCCATATTATTATGTATACAGATACGTTATTGTACCGTGAAATGAGCAATACAGAGAGTAGCTATTATTGTATCAAATCCAATACCAATATTACTGCGGCGACAGAAACGAAAGAAAAGTTGAAAATAAAATCCCCAAGGATTTCGCTGATAAAGCGACGTTCCGTTGGAAAGGAGACCGAGCATTATGAATAAATTTGGATGGATCTGTTGGATTAGAGGCAGATCGGCTATGGGGACATTTCAGTTGATCCGGCGATTGCGTAATTTGAGAAAATTCACGGGAGTGTCGGATCGATGGCCCGCTCTTACAGGGATTTCTCCTGCAGGATAGCCAACTGTATACCCTATGGTCGGACGTAATCGCGTTTACGGTCGTAACTGGAGTTCGCGGAATCGGACGGTAAATATTTGAAACGACCCGTCATTAGGCATTAGCTAAACTCCACCGGCGAGCCGCTCTTAAGCTTCCGGTTTCGAAGAGGAAATCCCAGCCTTGCGAACGTACACCATACATCCTGTAGAAGGGCGCACGTGCGCCCAAGTGGTCAACGCTGCTAACGTTACTGTGGCCATTTAAGTGGAGTTACTCGTCGAGAAGTCAATATCCGGCCGAGAGTAAAATAACTTTCGTAAAATTGCCGACCCTTTAACGGGGATGTGTGGAAATGCCACGGTGGGGTGTACTTACGGAATTATTCGACAGTTTCGTTGGAGTTTTAGTTGCCATGTATTTAAATATTGGGGTCTCGGATAAGTCTTAAGTCCCGAAAGAGAAACTTTGTCCTCTAAAGCAGCAGAAATTCTACTCTGCTAGAATAATATTAGGTACTAACCGATAGACGGATTAAGATTTTCGGACGAAATGGTACACCTTTTGGTTTAATTGCACTGTTGCAAGGTGTTGCGAGTTCATAATTCACACCTAGAAAAGGTATTAGTTATCCGATAACCCATATTAAGGATTGCACTCGCCTCTTGTCTTACTTTTTAGGAACATTTGCACAATTTTGCTTTCTATGGAATAGACGCTTATAATTGATGGTGCAGTGTTTTACAATGTGCAAGTCCTTTATTCGCAATCTAGTTTTTGTCCCTTTCTTTTGCCCCGTGCGAACATTTGCATATTATTTTCTGTCGCACAATATTTTCTAAAAGAATGCAATTATACGTGAATTGTTTTTGGAACCGTTGCCACGAAAATATATTTTCCGAATTTACATGAGCATTTATAATTTCTGGTGGTTTCATTGCGTATAATTCTTCTGTTTACGAGTATGCAGCATTTCCCGTGTCTTTTTTAACAAACAATCCGAGAACACGCGCGCAATTAGCGAGGGACTTAATTAACGCTTGCAATAATAATTCATTTAAAGTATTTCAATAACGCCACGTGTAAATGCCTTTGCAATTACATTGTCTGGAGGTTTATATAAATTCTCTCATGCATAAATTGCGCAGACGTAAAATATGAAGCAGCCTACGCTGTGCAACACTTCTCATCCCACATCTATTCTGCAAGATTAATTTAATCACGAAGCGCCTGATATGAGCATATACTCTACAAGCAAAACCAATATTTTAGCACTAAGCCGTACTAAAATGTATAACAAAAATTTTCGCCTTCTGTTCTGTTGGAACATTTTACTTGTAAAATGTGTTATTCGCACGCGTTAAATGAAAGGAAAGTTAATGGTGAAACAGAAATTTGGGAAGCATGCTCAGGGAGAAGAACCTGGAACTTTGAAAAGACTTGAGGAAGAAGAGCGCGAAAATAGCAAGCTGGAAAAAAGAGGGAGACAGGGAAAGAGAGGTCGAGGGTTAGACTGTTCTTGCACTGTCAATAACACTCCCCTGGGCGTGATAGATTGGCCCACCCTTACTATCCAGTCACCATTTATCTACTTTTTGTCCCACACTTTCGTTTCGTGGTCACCGTAGCGATCGGCCGGGAGTGTTTACCGCTCTGGAAAGAGCAAACCTGCTCGTACAGAGCCTCTTTCCCCTTTATTCCTTCTACTTTTTCGACATTCACGAAATCTCTGAACTGATCCTCTACAGTCTACTGAAAGGATCAGGGAGACTCTATTTATATCGAACCGCGATCGACAAATACGGTCGCATAATTGGTGTACTTGTATTGCAATGGCAAAGTGATTATTTTTCGCACACCTGCAATATTGACTCCGTTTAAAAGTCTTGAAGTTTTCGCAGACGCGAAGAACCGCAATTCTAAACACCTTCAAAATAAATTATCCTATTCATTTTATACGTAGCTTAAGAAATTACAGATTTTATAGCACGTACTATATTCAGGGTAGAAAGCGAGGAGCTCGTCCCTTCTGTTCCCGAATTATCAATTTATTTCACTCATACACAGAATTCCACGTGTTCCACAACCCCGCAAAACTACTTTACCAAGAATTTTATTACGACACTTGTCCACAATTCGCCTGACACTTTTACGAATCTTATAAAATAATGGAAATAGTTGGCAGCCACTTGATATTATGTCGAGCAGCACCGACGCCACTGAATGGGGGAAAGATCGCCGATGGAAAAAGTTTCCAAGCCCTCCCCCAAAGGTGGAGCTTTCGGGAGGGTAGATAGATATCGCGGAAACATCGGAGGCCGGCGCGGTGAAAGAAAAAGGAAAGCCTCGCTTCCTAGCGTAAGTTCGCGAAAGCTTCTAGACCGATACGAAAGAAAATCGAGCCATATCGAGACCCTATCGATCTGACCTCTGCAATTATATTTAATTAAGAATGACTGGCTCGGGTCAGTTCGAGTATCGGCCTCTATTCCTCTTTATTTCTCGTTTATTTCCCTCTATATTCCCCTCCTTATTCCACTGGTTCGCCATCCACCAGCGGGACTTTTCGTATTCCGAACTTCCCTCTCGCTCCGCCTGTATTTCGCGTCGGATTAATAAAACTTAACGAGCCGAGCCACCGAGGTATTGCTAGCCAATTACGTTATTTTCTCTGCCCGTATCTGCACTAGACTCATACATATGCTCTTTTTACACTCGTTTTTCTTGCTTTCCATGCTTGTCGGGGAAAATTAGGGAACTCCACTACAGCAACGCACTCGCGAGCAAGATCGAATGAATTTCGAGGGTAATAAATATTTCTGTTCTTTAATGTGCTTGTGTACCGTCTTTATTTTATGCCAGAATTATACAGTGTCGCCGGTGTTGTACGTTGTTAATTAATTAATAAAATATTTGAAATATATTGGTGAGCATAATCTATTCCAAAAGTAATAATACGACTACTGCGGAGAGAAGTTCCGTTTCTGTAAAGGAAATTTAGTGGGGGATCGCAAGGACGTAATCAACGAAACGATTAGTTTCTATGGCACGGGTGTGTCGAGAAAACGAGTGAAGGATGAGATTCATAGCGTACACAGTGAAAAGGGGCGGACCGTTGTCGGCGTACCGCCAACTTGATAATTGGAAATTCATGAGATTCCTAAACTAAGTTGTTCTGATCTATTCCATTCTCGTATGGCTACCTGACCTTTATGCATATATTCGTGAGCCGCGAAAGATTAGCGATTAGAATTATGCGCTGGCACTCTATTTCCCGATCTCCAGATCTGGCTTGTTCCAACTTCTGCCCAAAGGGTGTGACACGATTTCTTATTGCTTAAAATATGAACGAATTCCAGTGAACTATATTCGCAAATGTCGCGATAGACATATGCATAGAACAGATATAGCCTGCGGCAAATACCAAATTTAAAAATTCAAGAGGTAATTAAAAATGGTAGTTTTATTAAAGTGATATTTTTATTCGAGAATTACAGCTTTATATCGCTTCACTTTGCTCAAACTCTAAGTTGTATTTTTATTAGCATCGAGGAAATCTCATCGCGTCTTAACGTTTCAACACCTGTCCTTTCTTCAATCTGATAAGGATACGTAATCGCCTCGCTGATTCCAGAGAAATCGTGCAGCCGTATCCAATTATTCTACGCGATTGAAACACCTGTTTTATATACAATATTCACTAGAGCGATAGGGCTGGAATTTTGAAATTCTTCCCCGCGGAAGCATCGACCTCGCCGAAATTAAGAACTAGATGGGCATGCCGCAACAGCCAGCGATAATCTCGGAGATAATGGAAAACCTGAGACCGTATTGTGCACGTCTTACCCCGTTCGCCATCGAGAACAATGGGGTAGCCACGGTTAATGATCAATCTCTAGAAACCAGGCGAAATTTCGATAGTCGTTACGGAAGGTATCCGGCGAAGTTGTGGTGCATTTCAATCGACTCGTAAAAGATTTGCAATACCGGTACTCTTTGGCCGCACACCCCCCGGCATTTCAAATTATCTTGCATACTTTGGTCAGCCCTTATTTTTTCAAGTAACAAGAACAAAATAGCAGAATTTACGAGACAATGAATTTTCGGACGGGAATTCTTGTTGCATTTGCACATTGCTTTTGAATATGCTCGGCGCAAAATTTGATGGAAATTATAGCACGCCGTATGGTGCACAGACAATAAATTGCGAAGTTCAACGGAACGAAAGAGCATTGTTTTCTTTGTGCAAACTCCATCTAACCTTATGTAACGCAGCATCACAGGATTGGAGTGCCGTTTGCGTGGGTCTGTTTAAATAGCTGGACGTGGTCGCTTGTTAAAGAACTACCAACGACGCGAAACCCGGCGACAAAAGGACAGAGTTATTTTGCGAGCAGCTTGTCGCTTTGTAAACTCGGTTGCGACGTGGAAACGATGATTTGAAAAGCATTCGCTGCGATAACAGCAACGTTCGTGCTGAAAAATATCCTCCCCTCTGTTTCCCGTTTACCCTGGCCGAGCATGCTGAAAACAAATTCTCCAAATATTTATACAAATCATTTAACGCAAAACGACTGCCCCGCGAACGTTTGTAGCCTGTTTTCGTGTACGGCGGAGGGCAACAAAAAAATACTCGGAACTGTTTGCACAAAAACTTATCCAATGCATCGGAGGGCTTCCCCCTGAAAATCACCCGCCTTTCCGTGGGCGTGAAAAATTGAAACCCACGAGCACGAGGCAAAAAGGGGCGGGGGTAAGAAAGTCGAGGCAGAGAACGCGCGGAAAGCAGAAATGAAAAAATGAAGAAGAAAGTTTTTCAATTTCCACGACGATCGCAATTCAGGATCGAGCATGCGCGAAGTCGTGGTATCTTCGGTTATAGCGACGCGACAAGGACTCTGAGGTTCCTTGGCCGAAAGAGATAGCGGTCGTGTAATTAAGCGTTTAATCTAGAAAGTTCTTGGTTCGAGCTGAGACCAGTCGGATAGCAGGGTGAAGCATTTGGACCAATTACGGCAACGTTATCGTCGCGAAGCTTCGGCAGAAGGTTCCATGAGTCAGGAACTCTCCGCGTCCTTCGTGTCGAACGGATCTTCCGGATAGGAATGGTCCATTGTGCGGAAACTTCTGAAATGAAACTGGACAGCGGTTCAGCCTCGGGGTAGGGATTTAATTGAAGTACCAGACGCCGCGCCGACCTAATTTTCTACCGAGTGCCCTACCAAATCCGCGGTGCACTCAAGGAGTGGTTACCGTTTATAGACCGTACCATTTAACCCCTAATGCGCCGCGGCAGCCTCTCAAGAAACTCATGAAAACGCGATTTACAATGGCAACTTCGAATCGACTCTCGGCGACATTGTAGCAAAATGTTCGGTTTCCTTTGCGTCTGTGGCACAATGTTTCGAAGTGCGCCGCTTAGTTGGTTTCTTAAACTATTAGGAGAAGGGTGAACGTGTGTTATGGTAGTACCGCGATAGTAGTTTGCAGAGCAGAATAAACTTCGATGTTTGCTGTTTAGAAATTCCACCGTCAACATTACGCCCAATGCGGAAGAAAGACGAGGCTTAACGGAAACGGATAAAAGTAATTTATTAAAATTAAATTGGCCGGCATAGGGAACAAAATTATTCAGGAATAGAGGGGCCGAAGTATCCGTATAATTAGAACACGAAAGTAAAAAGGGTCCTGCCTCGTTAATATTTGAATCCATCCATTACGCATAAATTATCAAGTACCATAATTAATCTTTGTCTTGTCTATCACCTGTTATTAACATATACGCACCTAGGTATTATAATGTATACTGAGCGTATACAAATATTTACCGCACTTCGCAGTATAGCTCGCCCTATTATTGCCACACTTTTACCAAACACATGCTGTCCTCGATTCTCTTTCTCCTAAAGGCTGCCTCCTTCCTCGCAAGTGACGAAACACGGAAAGCACTCAGCTAAATATAACGCTGAAAGAGTACCATAATGTATCCGAATAGCCGAAATCTTTATCCCCAGCTATAGAACGGGGGACGGAAACGGAACGAAAGGAAACCCCCGGCAATGACCGAAATCGTAGTCTTATTGGTTCATCAGAATCAGTGAGCGGGTGGAGGCGCGTGGGATCGCGTGTTGTAGCGTCGATTCCGGAGGGATGGAAACGGGTCTCGGTGCCAGCCGGTGTTCCTAGAACGGTTCGGGGTTGCTGCCGGGCCATTGGGTATTCATGAAGCTCCCAGTCGAAATTGAGAGACACAACGAAGCGTTACCGGGATAGGCGACCTATCGATTGTCTGCCAGTTACTTCGGCGAATGCGCTCGTTTACTCGCCCCTCTTTCCCCCCTTCTGTCGAACGTAGCGACGACGTTGGGAAGAAAAATGTTGTCTTCGTACGACAAATCATGTAACGAGTACAAGCTGGTGGAAGCCCGTGTGAAAAGATTCGAGACTGATTTTGTTCGATCGCTCTTTTGCCCTCGATGATTTCACTGTGAAGAACACCTTCGCCATTCGATCACTATGCAAAACAAATGTTAAAGTTACGAAGGCGGGTTTGCACGGTCGCGTGCAGCCACCGACGGTGCAAAAGGAAAAGCATGGCTGATTATTGAATAAATATACTTGGCCTTTGAATATGGATACGACATCCACTGCGATGTCCAGCACGCTCTGCTGAAATTCCCCGACGGCGATCCAGTGTAATTTTCATATTCTATTAATTTTCATGGTGCACGCGAGTGTGCGGAAGAAATGTCGGAGGGACCCATTCGAGCAGTAGCGACACAGAGTAATTCGTTCGATGATGGCCAAGTATGAGCACCAGGTGTAGATTTTTTTTAAACAATCGATCGAGATTTCGGGTGACCGAAATTTTAAAGAAATCAGATAGGAAATGGAACACATCATGTTCCTATAAAACAGGAACTACTTTTCAACTGACAAGTTTTGTCGATCAAACGTCAATACCCCGTAATTAGTGCCATGATCGAGCAAACAGAGCAACCTGTATGCTTCGCGGAGTAAGCAACTAACTGGTCGTTGCCAGTAGGATCTTCCCCAGAGGAGGACGCTTTTATTCTGCGATCCAGATGTGACATTTACTATCAATTTACGACTCTGCGGACTGTTAACCACGATCCGTAAGAAGATATACACGTTACTGCACGCGCACACACGACCATACAAATGTTATACGATGAGCTCACCTTTTAAAACATGCCCCCGTGTTACTACGTGTCAGTTTTATCTGCGGCGAAATAACACAGGCTAGTATCTGGCCGTTTATATTGCCGAAAGATAGCGCGAGCCGTTCTTTTCGGAGACACTCGTACACCAGGCAGAACGTGCACGATACGCGAGGAATCTGGCGTGTCTGACCAACCGCCAACCACTACTACTTAATTCTGTTCTGTCAACGGCTCTCTCTTATTGCACCGCGATTACATTTATCTTCCAGCCAGTCCGTATCTCTCCCCCTGACACGCGCGAAATCAATTTCGAGACACGGTCGGTCGTATTTCTAGGGAACATATACAGCAAGCTTGATATCAAACTTTAGATAGCGCTCTGTGGGAGGTTTTGTCTCACCGGTGTAGCAGGTTTGAAGAAGTGGAGGTTAGGCTGCACGGCGGTTGGCTTACGTACCTGAAACAGATAATATGTTCATAATGTAGATACAAGATACGAACTCAAGCTGAAATTACAGCTAAAGAATTTGTTTTGAATTATTATATCGTGATCCATTAATCAAGAGGATGATTTAGAAATACGGATCCGTTAAATTGTTATAGCGAGTATGTACCTCTTTCACAGTATTCTACGCTAGTAAATTCTAATGTACTATGTATTTTTTATTTAATCAACACTCAAGTACTTTTATTTGTTTTATACGCAACAAAGTACGATAATCATTAGGAAGGAATGAAGCATCGGCGAATCGATAACATTGCAATTCGGGCTCTACGTTTCCTTCATAAGCGTATATAACATATTCAAAGTAAATTTATTAGAAAATTTCGTATGGAAATGTCATTCCAGCCATGGCCCCGATAGACTGCTGTATCGCCGGCACTCTATTAGCTAAATTATCTCTAACCAAGTGGCCCACGACTGCGTTCACCGTCGGTATTTTAAACGAATTGCTTGATTAACGCTACAGTCGTAACGGCACGGCGCTATGTAAATGAGAACATTATTGCGATTAATAATTTTTCGAAATTAATTATCGCCCACGTTCGGCCCGACGTTCGCGATTCTCCGCGTAACTGGCGGCAGTGATTGATGGGGCTCCATTATGAATCGCGCTGTGAAATTAATCGTTCCCCTCCCTTCTTCTTCTACCCTTCTGCCCTATCGCGGACTCCCATTCTCCCCCTGCGTTTCTCTCTTCTGTTTGTCCGTCACACCTCACCCCTTAACTCGACCACACAACGGGTTACGAATGGACCCACGATGAATACGTGATTTCCAGGTTTGTCCGCGAATAACCGTGTTGTTGACATGCACCTGCTTTCTCGTACGGGCGCCAGGTTTTTTTTCTTGATTAAAGCTTCGTTAACTTCGTCCGGGTGGTTTTTTTTGTTTTCATTGGAATTTTGTCGATTGATTAGAAGAATCGAACTGCTTGGGCAAATCTATGAATTTATAATTTCGGATGAAAGTACAGCAACGTTTTGAAATTAAAGAGTAAATCTCATAGCTATTGCAAAGCTATGATTATGGAAGAATACTCGGCGAATTATCTATCTTAACTCCGCGTACGCTAGTGCCGAATAGTTTTCGTAAATACAAGAAAAAGCTTGACGTAGAAACTATGTATTATGCTATAACTCTTTACAGTAAGAAAATGTAACATACATATATTAACGGGCAAAGTAATCTTATCAGCACACGACAAATATCGTTCGCTTTTTCAGCCTTCCCCGTACATTAATACCGGGGTGTGATTGATATGTTACGTTAATTATTCTCACT
Source organism: Nomada fabriciana (assembly GCA_907165295.1). Lineage (NCBI taxonomy): Eukaryota > Metazoa > Arthropoda > Insecta > Hymenoptera > Apidae > Nomada > Nomada fabriciana. Next base: position 9,926,284 of record OU015695.1, read on the forward strand.
ATCGATCAAGACTACAGAAAATATAAACTGTTGGCAAGGGCAAATAATTGACTATTCCATATCACCGAAACGACATCGTGTAACAAACCGGAACAGAAAATAAAACACAACTAAGAAACGATACTAAACGAAACGGTAGCAATTCCTCGCGGTACCGTCAGCAATACCACGACACCGGCCCAACTTGTTCCAGTCAAACAAAATACGTGTCCACCAGCCGTGGAAAGAGAATTTTAAACCGAACAAGCATCGCCGCGCGGCGCGCACAGCCCGAACAACTTTTTATCAAATTTTTTATAGCCACTCCGTTGGCGCTGCGCTAACGATAACCCTATCCGCCGTGCGGCGACGGGTTTCGTTTTTGGGACGGTCGTGGCTCGATCTATCACGATATATCCATGGTATTCTAGCTGGACATTTGCAGGACATCGAAGCCCCTGGAGGGTGGCTGTCCATCGTGTCACGGCACGGGGCGAGTAGGCGGCAGCGAATTTCCAAGAGGAGGAGATCGGACACGGGGGAAAAAGTAGCGGGAGAAGGGGGCGGCGGCGGACATCGAGGGGTTGCGGGACTTTGGGGGACGCGAGAGCATTTAAGCGTAAATGGTTTTTGTAACTGGGAGAGCGTAAAATTGCCTAACCACCCCGTGCACCTCCTGGCGCTTTTGGACGAACTCATCCGCTGCATTCCCCTCTTCTACCCCATCCGTCCACCACCCCCTTCAACTGTCCACCCACCGGCTGTTCCCCGCATCCCTCGGTATAACCGACTCCCCTATCACCGATTTCTGCCGAACTATTTTGCTGCTGTGGTTGTAGGGTGGACAGATTGGCCGGTATTTTGTCGCTCGTAAAAGCGGCGACCGTTCCCCTCCGCCGCCACCTCCCGGACGATAAATGAAATTCGAAAAAGAGCAACGAGACGAACGCGTGACTTGCCGCAGAGGGAACCGATCGGAAAAGTTCAACGTTTACATATCCCCGTAAAAAATACCGTGGGCTCGGGCAGGGAATTTCGAGACCGAGGAAAATTGGAGGAGGGTGACCTGACCTTCGCCCGAGAGGGAAGTCGATTACTCATAGCAGCGAAACGATTATACATAGCTATAAATGCTCGCAGAGTCATTTCTTACTCCCTCGCAAAAGCCACTCGAAGAACCGGTACCGATCTAATCGACGGTCCGCATTCGACCCAACCCAAATCGAACCTTCGCGCGCATTAATCAAAGTCAACGACTCCTCCGTGTCTCCGCCGTGGTGAGCCACCCTTTCGGCCCCCGGCGCAACGTGGCAGCACCCTTTAGGAGATCGGCGCGAGGATCGGGGAAAACAATTTGCCGTGCGTAAGCTCAATAAAAATGATGCTGAAACGATGCATTATTAGGCGAATTTCAATTCCAACTGGTGCCGTTGCCGGATTACGAAGGACGCCATTTCGCAAGCCAATAGGGAACAAGCCGGGCATTACGGATCGCGTCCTCGTGCCGGTTCTCCATCTCTTTTGCGCCCGTCCTTCTTGCCGCCGGCTCTTCGTCCCCCTTTCTCGCGCCGGATAATCCGGCCGATTACGTTATGCTTAAATATTTATCGGGCCGCATTAGGAAAACATGAGCCCTCTCTATGCATGGGAGCGCAGCACGTGGGATCGCCATCCCTTTCGCGCACTCCGAAACCAACCCTACCGCCGACATCGTCGGTACACAGCGTGCGGGCTTCCACTCGCTCTCCTATCCTCTTCTGTCTCTATTCCAGACCGCCGTCACCGCTGCACACGGCATCAGCACACCGACGACTATCCAGCATCGACGACGACGGCCACACGAACGCACGCACACGCCGCGGCCGACCACCGCGAACCGGAAACTAAATTCTCGGCAACGAGCCCGCCGAGCATGCTCTCAATTACGCGGTGCTCGTGGTACGAAATTGAACGACCGCGACGTTTTTCGACTCCTGCGGTGACGCTGTTCGCTGCTCCTCGAGGGAAAAGAAGAGCACGATGCTGGTTGAGGCGTACGGAAAATGGAACGCCCTGGATAGTGTTCATTGCCGGCGGTAGGTGGGAGTTTTTGATAGCGAAGGTGCTCGGGAGAATGTTCGATGCGAGTCTTTATTTCGGATAACGTTTCAAGCCAGCGGCTGCTCGTCGTGCCGAATGTTTATTTTCGATTCAAGTGTACACGGATTCGGATGGTAGTTTGCAGTGCGCGTACGGCTTCCGTTCGGAAAGGTATGCGTACGATAAGTGTAAGCTGTAAGCGCGTCGTAGATTCCGCACCAATGGGAGTGAATTTATATAGGAGGCAAATCGAAGCGCAGGATAATTTACTTACCTTACGTGCGGCTAATTTGAATATAGAGATTCATAATGCCACGCAAATTGACCACGCATCGAAAGATCGCAAAGTGGAAAGTGTTGCAAAAGTAATCAGGGTTCTCCAAGTAGATCCAGTATACAATAGTTGAGGACCTCGTTCCGTTTCTCTAACTCGCCGATATTACAGTAATTTCTCGGAGCGTTCGAACGCAAGGGCCACTCGAACACAGTTAGTATACGTGTCCAAAGAAAGAAACGTCGGCGGTGACGAGACGGTAAGGTCAGTGTACCGAGGAGTAGCAAGGGGAGTAACGCAACAGAAGGAGGAAAAGAGAGAGAATGTGGGAGAGGGAAGCTCCTGACTTATCGCCCCTCGTAAAGGAACACGGAGAACGGCGCGGCACAAATTCGGGACACAAAGCGGCGCCATTTCTCGAGGGCCTTTCTTGCTGCAGCGATGCCTCCTCGTCGGGCGGGGGTGAAACGAGAGGGGGTGCTTCACAGAGGGTTCTCGTAGGCGCGACAAGGGTGGCAGTGGAAAGGGAGAACGGCTGTGCAGCGCGATGTACCTTACGCTTTGGGGGAAGAGAGGGAGACCGAGCGGGAAACGCGAATGTGGAACGAAGACAGCGATGGAAGGTAAAAGGGGTGGGAGCAAGAGAGACACAAAGAGAGAAAGAGGGATGTGCTTTGACCGTAGGTATTCATGAACGTAGCCCGCCTGGTGGATTAGCATGTGAAAGAACGCTTTGCTCGTCGCTTTCCACCCCGTGCCTTCCTCCCTCTTTTTCGTTCAGCCCTCTCACCTATCGTCTCATATTTTTCACCGGGGCCTGAGGTCGGAGGGCCCCGTATATTCGACTGCCGGCTGCCGCGCTCAGCCCTAGAACCCCTGCAAGACGGAGGGCACAGAAAGAACGTAATATGGGAGGCTGCGAAATTCCTGGCTTTGATTAACCGGCCATACCTCATGGATATATTGATCGGCCTTTCGGCGATTCTTTCCGTTTGGACGTCAAACGCTTTACGGCGAACGCACAATGGCCGGACGGGTCGCGTAGATTCTTAGCCTGGTTATATCTACTTCGGAAGTTTTATGTGAAATTAGGATTTAAAAGGAGATTTGAAGTAGCGCTCTGGGAAATATTGGACGGGGCATCTTCGATTAGATTTCTCTCGGATTATGCTGGAAGAAGTTACGGCTGGTTATAGTTCTCCATTCTGTTGGATTCGAAAGAAATGCTTGACGCGGGTGCAATGAAAGGTTGTGAAGTGAAGTACGGTAAAACTGCTTATAAAATATATTTTATATAAGCGAGTATATATCAGACCTCCCAAATTGAGTAGCGTTAGTAACGTCAGTCTTAACAAGCGTCCAACAAGAAATTCCGCACAATTCTCAAAATCATATAAAACCTCGCCGAATCTCCATATTCATTTCATCGAGAAAATTCCCTCGAGAACCAAAAGTCAGCGCATTAAAAATCAAAATCCTCTCTCTCGTCGCAGCAACCGCTTCGTCTCCCTAGTTTGTCTCCGTGTCTCTTTACTTCAGAGATCCAGAGGCATCTCGGTGTCTGAATCTTTGAAGTTCCATCGCCTGTACCCGCGAAACCAACGCAAAGGAGCAGCCAGTACCATAGTTGCACCAACGACGAAGCGGAAAGAAGTCTTCGTACCGCATCGCCTCGTCGTGGCGCCGGTATAGCTGCAAGCCATGGATTCTCCCACAACCGGATCCTCGACATCGACACCTACTCGCGTCATCGGAGTTTTAATCAAATTACTCGAGGCTGAGGGGCGAGCGAGCCGCTAAGCTCTCGACCTAATCGAATGAGAGAGGTCTCGTGTCTGCGACGCCCTACGCGTGTCACGCCGCCGCGTAATCGCGAGAGGAACGCGTTGGCAACCGACTCGGCGATGCTCGACTTGGCTGGCTCGTGTGAATTTCCCCGATGTGCAGACGATGCACAGACGCAGACCGGGTATGGCGGAAGAGGAGAAAGAGTGGGTCCTTTGACGATATTCATGAGAGGATTACCATGTGAAACGCCTAGCCGAAGCTTCTTCTCTTTTCGCCAGCTTCTCGACGCGGTTGGTCGCTGGATACTCGGTTGGCGCGAACGCCTGGAATCGTTCGTTCTTCCTGGTCCCTCGGAGAGTCCTGGGAATTTAAGTTGTTCAGCTGCGGAGACAATCTACAGCTCTCCACGAGTCTAGGCGCTCTGGGTTACCTTTTGAACGGCCCTTCGAAAGCCCTTCACGATCGACTTGATAAATCGCTGAGTGTTTATACCAGGAAAGACCACGATGACGTCTGGAGCTCTTTCTTTCTTCGCCTGCTACACTGCGCGGTAGGATACACGATCTGAGAGGCGTAAATTTGTGACGGGGTAGGATATTCGCTTTGGATGATAGCTGCTTCTAAATGGACCATTAGTATTTTAGACGATTTGTCGAATGAAATGGCAGTGAAACTGGGAATGCAGAAAATAAGCGTTGCTGTAACTACAACCCCAATTTTTTTCTAAGAATAATTTCCACTGCATCCGATGAAAATCGATGAAAATCGATGATAAACCAGATACGCTACTGTTTATCCCGAAATCTAAACATCGCGTTCTCCCTGTATTATCCGCGCACGTGTTAGCAGCACTCTGAACTTTCTTCTCTGCCCTGGTGGAACCGTAAATAAACGTTCATTCGTTCCCGTAACGCAGTGGTGGTCTCTCCCCCCTATGCTAATATCGCACGCTCATTCCTGCACGCAAAATTGCCGCACTAGCCCATTTTAATCGCACAATGCCAGTCGTAATTCCGCGCCGCTATAAAAGGGGGCCCACAATACCGTCTACCTAATATCATCCGACCTGTTTATACTCGAGCGTTAATTTTCAGCCCGAATATTATAACAGCCGGACGTCTCCAAAGGCAGACTGCTTCGTGTCTTTAACCGAAGGACTGACGAGACATCTGTGTCATCCTGGATTTTTGTCAGTCGCTTCGTACAAGACGACCACCCGAAAAGGTAAGAACGGCAGGGAGCAACGAAAGAGGGAGAAACGTAGAAGCATCAACGGGAAGGAGAACCGACGTTCAGTCGATTTCATCGTGATGAACGACGAATTTTTGCTGCTCCCTTATCAATATGCATTAGAGGAGACTGGCCGACTTACCTACACCTCGCCCACCGCTTTTCCAACCACTCTGCGAATCACCGTTTTATGGTCCTCCCTTTCTCGAACGAGATTCCGGCCGCTCCGTTACTCTCCTCCCGCCGTCGTCTAATGAACGTACACGAACGTGGCAATATTTTAAGGTAGCGGGCTTCTTAAACGGTGCACGCTCTCGTTACGATTCCCCGGTAAATTACCCTGGCTGGAAATAACGAATCGCAACGGGGCTCCGGTATGTGGAAGGCAGAAATTGTGGGTTATTATCTGTAATAGTCCTCAGAATCGTACGTAACGATTCGCTTCGCGTTGTAACACGTTAAATGGAAGCCCGTGTACGCACGTAGTACGCCGGGGGTGGCGGCACGGCGAACTAGGGTAATAGAGTGTACAAATAGTGGTTGAAACGTTTGCGGAAACGGGACGCGATGTTCGCGCCGAAAAATGAAACGGTTACGGGCAATTTTGCGGAGCATGGAGGCATTCGCATTTTAACCGCGACACATTCGAAATAGAAATTAAGGTACCTCTTTGGAGAATGGCAAGACAGTTAATGCTAATTGAAATCTGCATTGGCTGAAATATTATAGAAGTATTTATGTAAATAAATGGTATTTCTTAAATTTAGTGGTGGAGCATAGAATGTTTGTAGAGTGTTTAGAGTGTAAGAAAAGAAGTGAGATATAGTAAACTCTAAATGTCGTTTCTTTGTTTACTCTGAAACAATTTCTAGTTTATTTGAAAAACCTTGGATTAGATAATTGTCTTACATTTATATACAGTGTTGCGCCAATTAATGCGAGCAAAGCATTATTTGAGGACAAAGAGCTGAAGAGTTCATATGCAATTTGAAATTTCAATGTAGAACTGTTCTTTCGATGAATAAAGTACATTCGCAATCGAATAACATAAATTCGCACAATACTGCATTGCTAGTTTAACGTGCACGATGTTTCGAATAATCGCCCGACAACAGAAACGGCAACCTTCTGAATAAACCGATAATTGATATTAAAAATGGATATTAAAAGGGAGAAATTCACGGCATGTAAATTTGTTACAACCCCAAAAATACATTAACAACGTCGATAGAATAATGTGCCGCCTGAACAGTCAAGTCCTAATTAATTTCGCGAATTAATTATCGATCGATAAAAAATTGCTCCCACGTTGGCGGGGGTCGTTCGAATAAAAGAAACGACGCTGATCGTCAAGATTACGTCGCTCAGGGTGAGATGGGTCGGAAAAAAGCGGCGACAGTTCCTTAGGAAACATGCGAAGAGAACGCCAGCGGAATTGGAGGTGAGTTTTGCGGACGTTCTTGTCCTTATCAATATGCATTAGACAACTCGGATCGATTTACCCTCTCATTGTTCGCACACTTTACTGTCCGATCGGCCTCTTTGAGAGTTCGATTTAGCTCTTATCACTCGGTCCGTGCTTCTTTCCCCCTTGCTCGCCCATCTACCACGTTCGCGCCGCTCTACGCTGCGCGGAGCTCCGTATTATTTTTCAATGGGCGAAGTGGAACGCTCTCGTGGCGGAAATTTGCGAGCTAAAGGACGCGGGGTATTTTATTGAACGTTATAAAGTCAAATGCGAGAAAACTTGCCCTGGCTAATTTCGCGGATCTCTTTGCCCTTTCGAAACTTTCCCCCCCTCTTACCGACGATTTTTCATCAGGGTGAAATTTTAGACGAGGAAGCGAAGGCGACAGACTTTGACAGTAGAATTTTCACTCGCACGAGTCGATGAAACTTTGCTTACGCTTAGCATCAATTTAAATTCGGCCTCTGCCTGTGTTGTTTCACATGCACGATCGTTTGATGACCGCTGAATAATTTGGTTCCTTTTTGTTCCGTTTACGAGATGTTTGCATTGGAACCACGGTGTAACAAGTGTTCTATATTCCTGCTCATCTGCGGATTAATTATCAGTTAATACTTCGATTAATTATTAACAGCATTTAAAACGTCTTTATTGACGTCGATTCTATTCGACCGTATCAATTAACGATTACACGAAGCGGGCTACCAGTGATCGGAAATACCAAACCGTAATAGGTTGCGCAGTTTGCAACAACGCGACACACTTATCTTAGATCGAATAGAAAATTTCCGGCGGACAAAGCAAATGGGAATACTGCACGACCGAGGACTTTAAAGAAATAAAGCTGCCACGCCGACCACTGTAACCGTTTCCGAACGGTGCACTTTAGAAAGAGGCGAATAACGTCGAAAATCCAGCGAACATGTGTTCCCTTTTTCAGGGCGGCGCAAGCGGCGGGGATAGGTGGGCAACGAAAACGAGAACGATCATCGGAAATTCCAAGAGCGAGGGAAGAGATTATCTCGAGGCTAGAGGGAAGCATCTCGCGGTGGCGAGTTGGAACTCGGGAAGCCGAGCCGTACATCGTACGTTCGGTGGGGCCTGAGCTAACAGTTTCATTCCGAGCGGCGGGCTAACGATCGAATTCCTTTTGTTGGTCGTGGAGCGAGAGAGCACGGCGTAACCGCATTCCATCGCTTTATCCGGACGACAATTCAAGTAAAAAGATCCCAATTCTCGGGGCAGCAGTTTTCACTAACGAATTCCTTTTCCGGACGTTTTCTCTCGCTCTCCTCTCCCTCCCTCTCTCTTTCTGTGCTCTATCTCTCTATAGTATTGTCGTCCTTCGTGGCCGGACCTGGAACATACTTGTCCCGCTTCCCCTCTTTGTCTCTGCCCCCCCTCAGTCACCGGTACGATCTACCAAAGGCTTCCGCTCGAATCGTTCTCGTGTTCCCTCTGCTGGCCACGTCCTGAAAAAAATCTAGTAGATTAAACCATCGAGAGCTGCTGCGACAGCTAGTAGCTGCTACCACGCAGCCTCCTTCCCCTTCTTGTGTCTCGTTCGGTCGTAGATGCTCTCCTCGTCTTTCTGGCCCTCCCCGGTGCTAGGTTACGCTGAATCTCGGGGGCATATCACTTTATCTGTCTGTTCGACCAGCGAATGGGAGAGGACGGGCACAGCGGAGGTAGAAATCTAGGAGGACACGTCCAACAGTCTCAGTCTTGGGTTCGAACTAATCCGTAGAACTGCTGCGTAACTTGTACTTGAGAGAGAGGGATGGAAATTGTTGTAGGGGATAATAGAAAAGGAAATATAGAGGAGAGAGAAAAATAACACGAGTCCTGACTTTTAGTTGAACGACAGAAAGCTGGAACGGTCGTTGGGAGAGAGGAAGAATTAAAGAGATAAGGGAGTTGAAACGCAAAGTATCGATAGGGGAAGATTTTTAAACGATTATGTCCGATATCCGGCGATCGAAGAAAGAGTTCTCCAGCTGCGCCGTGCAATCGGAGTGGCGCAATATAGACGTGGGATACCATTCGATTCTGGATATAACCGTAGACGCTCGGACAAGAAGGGTGATAAATTTGCAATTGGAGGGGCAATTCACGGTTTTACGGTATTCATGGAATATTCGATGCAGCGAATATAATCTGGAATATAGGCCGAGTCCGCTGCCCCCGCATTTGGCGATGCCAGTTGTTCAGTTGCTGGTGCTTCTCGTTGTTTAATTATTGAATTTTATGGTACATCCTTGCGGACAGTAAGTTTACCTTTCATTGTTTCAATAAAATTTTGATCGACCATGTTAGAATAATTAAATTACCTACTTGAGTCTGATTTAGCGTTTGCCCAATTGCATTAAATTACATTGCAACAATTTTACGCCCTTGTTCAACCCCGTCAGCATTAACGAATAAATTGGACGAAATAAAATAAATCATTTTTTAATTAAGTACCTCCCCAGTGTTTACTAACTGCTCTAGTGCCATTTAATGGGAAATGAATTATCCAATTAAACATACGAAATTGGTATCCTAAATTAGATTCGTTCCAAGATTCATGAAAACTGCCACAGCAATTCATTCGTGACTCGATAATAAATTTCTCACGGCACCAACGGAATATCATCGTCGACAAGGAAAATATTCCGGCAGTTTCATAGAGGTAGCATTTCTCTCGAAGCGAGTGGTTTAGGATTATCGTGAACATTCGTCCCTGCCGATTTCACGAACGAACGAATTTTTCTACAATTCCCCGTGCCGAACATCCAACCAAATCCCCGACAATCCCAGAGAGAAAGGTGGCCTAAGAAGTACTTCTGGCGCGCCGGGAAAGTCCTAGATATTTATGTGTGCCGAAGAACGTCCTCTCGTCGCGCGTACACGCACACACGCTCGTCCACGAAATTCACGATACGTGGACAAGTGTACAGGTCCATTGTGAACGGTCTCAAGGATATAGGGCGGCACGTAAGGTCAATCCTACCGAATGCTTCCAGCAATTTTCACTTTGCTCCGGTTATGCCCACGTACGTTTGTCCCAGCTTCCTGTCTACTCTCCCTCTCTACTCTCTCCGATTCCGTTCCCCACCTCTTCTTTGCTCTTTCTCTGTCAGCCTTTTCCAGGAGACCGTATACATCCTCAGAGGCGGCCCAGCGGCGCAAGAAAGAGCAACAGTCGAATGGAAGAAGAAAGAGAAAATTTACTGACTTCAAGAATCGCCCTGATTTTCCACCCTTGTGAAATTGCCTCGGCTGCGCACCTTCTCGTCGATTGACAGCCACTCTTTCTCGCCTTCTCCTTTCTTTCCCTGCCTCCACGGCATTCTCATCTTCTTCCCCTCCAATCTTTGTCCTTACCTGGCCGTCGTTTCCTCTGGCCGCGCTCTCTCTCCGCCTCGTTTCCTCAAAATTGGACGGCCCGACAAAATTCGCAGTTCACCACTTCCACCGTACCCACTGTCCTCCAACCCCTGTGCCTCGTGCCTATAATCCCTCCCCTCTCCCCCCTCTGTCTCACCCTCGACCATCCTTTTGCGTGATCCTACCGTTCACGGAGTCCGTGCGACGAAGAGAACACCTGGAGGTGAAATTTAGAGCACACGCATAAGAAAACGACGACGACGTCGTTTTTGAACGATCGTTCTTGAGGCATAACTTATGAAAGACATCGGAGTCCTCTCGTGTATGAAACGTTTATTAAGTCTCGATGAAATGAACTCCGGTAGAGACAGCTCGCGCAGACGATGCACGCGGAGGCAGCAGCTGGCTGTCGGATGATCCTCAAACTCTTCGAGAGTGTTTCACCCCTCTGCGATGGAAAGTTTTTGGACGCCGATGGCGTGGCCTGAGTAAGAGTTATCGAGTAATCTGCATGCTACGACGAACTGCTTCCGGGACAGAGAGGGTGATATAGGAAGGGCAGCAGATTCTGACGAAGACTGCGGTGAAAATGTGCAAGGGAATCACGAAGGAAGATTTTTTACGTGTTCGCAATATTGCAGCGCGTTTAGCGGCTTTCGTTTCGAAAGAAGAATTCCGGGGGAAATAGTGGTCCGCGTAGCAACCATGGCAAATATTCTGAAGTGTATAACGAAATTGAAAAGAATCACTGAAGCAAGGGTGGAAAAATGGGTACGACCAACAATTACCGTTGTCCCCTTTTTTATGAAAATGAAATTAATATTCGCTTTATGTATGGAACGATTTCTATACATATTATCAGAAAGTTTGTCAATCCTTTCCTTGCCTGAAAGTATTTTTATTCGTGACTATTTTATATTTCGTATAGTCTCCTTCCTCAAACAGTAAAGCGTTTCACGCAACACGTCTCTTACATTTCAAGCAGCAGAGTACTTTCCAGGGGGGAGGTTGCATTGGCAATATTTTTAGCAAATTCTCCTTGAATTGTTCTACATCGTCGTACACACCAAGCACAACCGTAGCACTCGAATTCTGCATTATTTTGACGTAGGATTTTCGTCACGAGGAGAAAATGGAAAAGGCTTGTACGCGCCAGATGTCTCGTTTCCGGCTCGTTTGCATTAAAGCGCGAAACAGTGAGCAAATATTGAGCGCCCGCGTTTACCTTCGTTTTGTTTATGTCCTCAGCTTCGAAGAAGCTTGCTGGCCGTCGTCTCTGAATCCGAACGGATCCGGAGCATGAAATGAAAAACTAGCCGAACTTTCTCGGGCGGTCTGCAGTCGCGGAAATTTTACTATCTTGTTAATGAAAGTCGTCTCAAAAGCGGCAACTTCTAGCGCCCAGAAAAATGGGAAAACAAACTCCGCGTCGTGTGGTCGTAAAGAAAGGTTCAAGTCCAGAAAAATGTCACAAAAACGCGAATTATGGTAATGCATGCGTTAGAAACTTCTCGGTTTTTCTCATAATTGCAAAATAATTAAAACCGTGTGCCTCGAGATACTAGCACGCGGTAAATGTGTAAAATTCAGAATTACACTTTTAGAAAAATAATGAGATCGTGTCTAACATAAATCTTTGACCGTAAATAATTCAACGTGACACTTTAATTATCATATCTGTACTCATATGTTTGTGATTATAAGATATTCTCGAGGAATTATAATTAAGGCTACTGTACAAAAACCCACAGAAGATTATAAAATGCCTACTTCTCCTACTTCGTAATAGCATTAATCCTGCTTTGATACTTAAAAGGGTTCGCAATATTCGTTTCATCGCCACAATTTTCGCATTCCGCGGAGAACCGCTGTCGTAATCGTTGCAAGAAAAATCACCTATCTAAAATAAAACAACTAAAGCAAGCCCCAGCGTTACCATCAAATGCAAAGACCTGCTAAAATTTCAACCTCCGTCCGACACATTGCGAGGCAAATTCCTTCCATCCAATTCCGCCCAAACCAGAATGGCAAGAAACGTGGCGGAAACGCAGGTCCGGCTACTTTGCATCAGAAAAAGATTTCCTGGTCCACGGGAGACCGCCTGCTCAAAGGGAATGCAGGCGTGTTCACGCGTTCTTGTAGCAAAGTGTCCGAGGCAGTCGTCAAGTTTTCCATTCGATTCGCGACGCAAGGCCAGCTGCCTTGGAGGCGAATTTTCCTCGTGAAACGAAAGATATAAGAAGGTGAACGGATCAGGCAAGGAATGGGATGCTAGCGACGCGTTCGAGAGGGCGGAGGAGGGTCGGGGACGCGAGCAAAAGCGTCCTAACGATGCCAGTCCAGGGTACGAGAACGAAGTAGTCGCAGAAGGTTCGTGGAATGGTAGGTGGAAAGGTTGGAGGAGGAAGCGTATTACCAAGTGGACGTCGACGAGCCGGCGTGTCCCGGGGGACGCACGGTCAGGAATACGGGAAGGTAATGGTGTCGGGTGTGCGCACGGCGTTGGACACGCCAAGAGTCTGGCATCGTGCCCGGACATACAGGGCCCTTCCTTCGTGACGAGCTTGTTAAATTTATCGAAAGCGTCAAATTAGGAGAGAACCACGACCGACCGTCCTCTCCTCAGCTCTACCGACCAATCCTACCTCTGCCTCGGCCACGTCGTCCGCTCCGCCTACGAACCCGGTGAATCGACGCTTGAACCTGGAACTCCTTGTACCCTTGCAGGCCCCAAAAGTGGAAAAGGGAGGAAATGCTTGATCACTGGGAGCGTTCACCTGATCCCCTGTTTGCTGGTTGGCGTCTTCGATAAACGTCGACGAGAGTGAAGGCGAAGTTTTGTTTGTAGGGCGGTTAGGGAATGGTTGGTTTCACGAGGATAGTGGATTGCAAGGTGATTTTGTGTTTAATAGCGAGATCAAGGTTTGACGCCCGAAGCGTGTTTATTTTTTACACTTTTATCGTAGGAGACTCGCGCGGGCTACTGATATTACTTATTATACATATTTCATTGAGCGTTAAAGATCTTGTAAGCTACTTTGTGTAGATTGTCATGTGTACAGTGGTAAATTGTACGTGGTTCACGGTAGAATTCACTCATTGGATTGCTTTTATCATCATATTTTAAGTAACGAATTCTATTTTAAATTAATAATATTATTTTCATGTTACAAACAATAATGTAACATCTATTGAATGTTGTATTGTAACTAAAGGCACACTACCATGTATTGGACAATGTTTCGTAAATTATTCTCATGAAAGTACTCATTTCCTTTGGTCAACAGTCAAGAATTAATACACAGTATGTAATATTGCGAAAAAAAAGAAAGAAAATACAGCACGGAACGACCAATTAAATATTTTATGAAATATTCATTAAAACTGAATGCGCCAACTCCCCATATCCGAACCAATACATTGCCCTATTTTCCCAGAGAATTGGGTTTCATTGAAAATGAATATAGTATGGAACATTTATTTCATATTCATCTGCTAATGAAATTTTCCACTTGCCGACTACCTATTTCCGCTGCAGAATTTGTACTATTATCAAAACGTTTAGAAAGGTCGAAGTGAACCGTTCAAATGGGCCGTCCCTTTTTGCGTTCCAAGCTGTAACTTGTTCAAGTATGTCACACCTGGTTTTATGCCTTCAGTGGCACAGGTCATTAAATTACACGAGTACCCAACAAAAAAAAGAACACAGAAGGTAGGATGGAAACATAAAATACAGCTGATGCTTCGTTTTACGCTTCGCTAACGAACTCTGACCATTCCACATCCGTCCTTGATTTATGAAACGTCCAGCAGAAAGAGTATCGCGACTTTATTAATTAGTTTCGCCTTTTTCATATTCAACCGGCTGCGCACGAAAAGATCGTGAAACTATTTCGTTCGACTGACATTCTCCTCAACGTGAACTAGATTATTCGGAACGTTAACGTTTAAACAATCCGGAGTACGGTATCGACATCCCCTCCCTGCACCCCCCTCCCCGCTGAGCGCTCGTTATTTTATAAATTATAAAACGTCACGAGTGAGTAGACAATACAAGTTCCCGGGCAGTTCGCGTTCCCGGGGCCGCGATGATTTATAATAATAATTGCAGCTACCGCTCGTCCATCAATTTCGGCGTTGCTGTGTATTTTTAATGTGGATGGCCCCGTTCCAGGTAGCTGCACCGGCTCGTATATCACCGACAGTTTTGTGCAAGCTGTTACGAACCGGTGCCGCGAAATAAAATTTTCCCTCCACGAAATCGCAGTGCCGTAGGAACGGGCACATGGTACATGTTGTTCTTTCTTTTCCTTCCCCTTTCGTTTTTCTCCCTTTCCTAGCGCCTCGTCGGGCACGTTGCATATTTAAATTTTGCCTAGCAATAACTTTATCCTGAAATCAGGTAGTCGTACCTGCGAAGAGAAAATCGTGCCCGCCTCTAACTTGTTTCATGGCGCAGGGCTTGGTGCGTGGGAGTTTTATCATAGTTTCGAGAAAACTTATTATCGCGTTGATGACAATTCCCGATAATTCGACTTTCAGTTCGTTCGTTCGAAATAAATGTACGCCCAGTTTTACAAGAATTATTTAGATTTGACACACGACGGGCAATGATTTTGATTACTATTAGCCAGTAAAACTCTAGTTTGTTTTAGTATTTCCCATTCACCTTATCCTTCTCAAGTCCCAACTATAAAAAGAAGACTTTTGCATCGTTACACCTGCCAGCTTATACGCAGTTTCCTTCTGTCACAGACACACTATCTGATTCAGGTTTCTTAGATAAAAAATGATTCTTCATCTCCGTTAATATATAAGATAAGCGCTTATATCAGTGTGACACCATACACGAGACACATTTCCGTTCAAGCAAGGTTAACGACCGATCAAACGATAATCGACCGGTATTTTCTTTCAGAATTCGTGATCTCGCAATACGTGATTAAGCAATAACGTTCACGGCAAATATATGGTTCGCCATGATCCTGAAGAGTCCTGTGACTGCAATTATACACGTTTCGACCAGATGAAACGTTGATCCCACAAAGAGGAAATGAATGCCTGCCGCTGATAATTGAACCTGCCTGTTTGGAAACGGGTGCGATTGAGCTCGATTTACCGTAACAAATGCGTTTGCAGGATGAACGATCAGAATCAAGCTCTCAATTAAAAAAGCTGAATACGATGGAATATCTAAAACGTCAAAGGAACCCCATTCTGTACCATTGTTACCAGAATAGAAAATAAAGGTGACGCACAGGTTTTGGATCGCCCTTCGCCACATTCACCATCCCTCCACATAATTGGAGAACCGAAAGACCGCACGATCCTTCGAATTATACTTAAAGCGAAGGCGAGCAGAAATTATTTTAAGCTCGTCGCATTAAATATTGCCTAACGCCAGCAATTCATCAGAACTACAAAAGACACTGATCACCGATCCGACATTCACAAGGAATCCATTTATCCCCAAACGAACATTAGACCGTCCCCATCATATCCCTCTGCCAACAGCACGCAGGATTGGAATTAAATCCCGATCATCCGGCCGGTTCGGCCGAGGTCCAAACGACAGGGCGATTGTTCCGCGGGGGTTGCAACAATCGGCGAATACCAGCACCAAGAAGAGTTGCCAATAGGACGTGTCAGGTCGGCTTGCAATCTCTGTCCACTGGTCTTAATGAAATTCACGGCATCGTAGACGCGTCGATAAATGACCGTGCAACGGAACAACAGGGCTGAATCGCCTAATAAGCGTTATTCGTGACAAATTACCGGTTCGTGATACGCCGGTATTTCGGGATCGTCGTCGTCGTCGCCAGCAGGCAGATCAGCACAGGGAACACGGCCGAAGAGGTCGATTTCGAGGTTGCCTTCGGTAACGGATTGTCGTGTTACTGGCTCGTAGCAACATACAACACGAAACCAGCCATCAGGATCCAGCAACTACGGGCTGGAATGACAATAATTGATCCCCCTAACCACCCCTCCTGCCACTTTCGTCCCCGTTGCCGCCGTTCTTCGCGTTCCCGCCCTTTCACCGTATTTCTCTCTTCGTCCTGTGACTCCCGCGTTGCTTGCAACCACCATCCAATGTCGTTCTCCCCCTCACTCCACCGTACAAACCGTTCTCTGTCGCGCTTCTAACCCGTCCCACGGACGCTGTTGTGCCTCTCCTGCTGGTAATTTCATGCTCGAACTGACAGGGTCGATGGAAACCACCAGTCAGAAGGATCTTCAGCCAAGGTGACGGCGCGTCATCTTTCATCATCTTGGCTAGCAGGATGCACCTGCCGCCGCTGTTTCCGGTGCGAAGGCCTTGATTTTAGAAACCGTCCCCATGCTGGTCGCGTGGTCGTGATGGTGGATTCGCGAGGGGGAAAAGGGTAAAAAAAGCGACGAGGTTTTTTTCGTTTATGTAAAGAGGAGGGGACGCTCGGTTTTTAATTCGCGGATGGAAATGCTGTGTTATTGCAAAAAATGAGGTGTTCGGGACACGGGGCAAATATTTTGCAGCGGCTGCAGTTGGCGAATAAAAGAGGGGCCGGTGGACGCCGTTTTTCGGATGTTAAAAAATTTAATTACTCGCTGCGTGCGCGGATGCGCGAGATGTAACGCGATTATGTCCAATTTAAATCTCGCTAAAAGTTACGAGTCGCGAGTGCCGTGGCGTTACTTTCGAGAAGATTAAAAGCTTGCCCGCGTAACTTTGTAAAATGTTCAGAACGCGGGACCTTGGTGTAACTGTGAGTGTATCGTTAGAAACTCTGCGGCTATCGGGGAGAAGTGTACTCTGACAGCTGCAACGTGACGATTGAACAGTTAATAAATCTCCAATGTGCAGAAACATAATTTTGCCACTGCTCTCAATATCGACATAAATTATCGACGACCACTTTATTCATTTCACGTCTCAAGAAGTAAGCAGTATTAAGTTATCGGAGAAGACACACAGGAAGTTGCGACAAAGGAAGCTTCCATTCTCTTCGTGTAATAAACGATATCAATCCCAATGGATTTTCTTGCAAGCAGCACAAAGTGCTTGGAAATACACGGTGGACAGCAGAGCGTGGCTAACGAAATTGCGAAACTCCACTGCCATAACTACCAGGATAATTTGTCCGGGATTGAATTGCCAGCGCTGCGTGTATTTCCCAATCAATCGTGTTGCCACGCAATTCCGAAGATTCGATAACGACCGTAGGGCCTGAAACTTAGCGAACGTATCCCGGGGGAGAGGTAGCTCTCGACTTCGCTGTCTGTCGACGATACACCTCGTTACGCGGCTAATCGTGTTGTCAATTTTTCGTAGATAACAACCTGCTGGGATTCGGTCACGTGCCCAGACGGGACGCTTCAGAGATCAAAGATTAAGGAGATTGGAAAGGTGGAATCACGGGTGTGATCACTGTAGTATATTCTTTGGGAAATGCAAGTGAAAATAGATTGAAATTGTTTCTTGATAGAAAATCATATTTAATATGTAGGAAGTCGCGTAGTTAAAGTCGCTATAGCAATTTCATTATTTATGTTATGTGTTACTGTCCATCTCGAAATGTAGGCAAAACAACTTTGTAAAGAAATCGTGTGTACCAAATGAAGTGTGAAAGCCATTTCAAAGTTAATTCGAGCCTGACTCGATAGGACATAGTAATAATAGTAATTGAAGTAAATTGAAAGTGCGGCTAATTTCGAAGCTTAATCTTTGACTTTGTTCGAAGCAAGACGTTTACAGACAAAGTAATGATGCTTCCGGTAATGCTGTTGGGAGTAGTTAGAGTATTATGTACTTGAGGGGCTTTGTTCTACATTAAGCTACTCAATATTCTAGCAATTCAAAGCAACAATGGCACGATTAAAATTTCTACCTCGAAATGCGTTTAAGCAGTTTGAAGTTAAATCATGGAAAGACGTTAAACTAAGCTAGTTGAGAATGTATGGTAACCTCAAGAAATTTAACAGGTAATAATTAAATAAAATCAATCACAAGCTGTGTTCTTTGTTAATGTTCTTCGAAAGCACCGAAACCTCTTATGTCTCGAACGTTAGCTGGCGACAGAAGCAATATATTCCCCGATCGTGGAGACAAATTACCACCTCTACAGTTTACGCATCGACCAACAAACCCAATGTAAATCCAGCTGACCAAGCTGTCCTAAATCGTAAAGAACAGGTGAAGTTTCATCGCTTGACAATTTATACCAACGAACTTAGATTGATAAGGTCAGAAACGTATCCTGAGGTAAGTAGCGTCACGGATTTGCCACGGAACTTCCATTTTACACGTATAATACGTCAGGGTGCTCGTGAACGCGGTTGCCGCGGTTTCCTCTGCTCGGCTTGATTCCCGTTGGGGGCCAATACCTTAAAAGCATACCCCTTCACCCCGCTTAACCCCGTAGCAACCTCTGAAAACACCCTCCGGAACAGTCACTATCAGATTCGAAGCCCCAACGCAAGATAATCCTTCTCTTACATCTGCCTCCAACCTTCCCTTCTTCCTTCGTTCATCCTTCATCCACCTCTGCTTTATACGTGCCTCTCTTCCTCACCTTTCCGACGTCCCTTCTAACTTCACCAGCCGAGTGTGAATCGACGGTTTTCGCTATCAAGACCGGCTTATTCGAAGGAGGTGAATCCGACCCCACCTCAGACGTGTATCACACAATTTTTCTACACGCCAAGCCACCCTTACTGACGATCGGTTCAGGATGTCTACCACTCGCTCTTTTTTTCCGAGTCTATCTGACCGTTCGATACCTTTCCTTCTCGTTCACGTACGTTTATTTCCAAGGAGACTTTTTTCCTTACACGATCGTTCCTCCTTTAAATTCCTATCCTCGTGAGACGTTCGTTTTATGGACAGAACAGCTTATATCGAACAACGGCTCGCGATATTTTTTTGTTTCGTCGTGAGAGTTGCAAAAGTCGAAACTTGTGTTCCACGTGATATGGATTGTTAGAATTTTAACCAGAATAGAATGTGAATGCATACAATTGCGATTGAAAAGTTATTGGATATGCGAAACAACAATATTATTCAGCTTATCGAAGTTTCACGTAATATTTATTATTAATTGTACAATATAATCATCTTTAATTCAGTACACCTATTTCTGCATAAAACTATGCATCTGTAAACTAATTCGTAGAATTGTTTAATCATTCGCGATTGCTGCTTGCACCTCTCGTTTCTCAATTCGATTGATATTCGATTGTATTGATCGTACACGTTTCAATCGCACTGCTGCAAGCGTGTCAATTAAATTACTTGTAGCCTCTGTCGCTAATAAATACTGTCTTTGAGAAGCCAACTGGCTAAATTTCCATTCAGCTCGAACGAGGGCTGCGAGGTCCGGTAAAGATCGGCCAGAGAGGAATTTCCATTAATTGTTACCAATTCGTTCACAGTCGAACAACTTACCGCATAAAGGCGATTTCCCCCGTGGAACGAGGTTCGCGGTAAATTACTCACCTGAAACAAAGGAAATAGAAGTATAATGATGAGTGATCGAATCCAGAGGAAACGAGCGAAATAAAGTTACGTAAACGGCGGGTCCCGTATTAGTCGTTTCCGTGTGGAAACACGATTTACCCAGGAGATAATATATCCTTTAATTATTGCAGCGTCGAAAGGGACTGACAAATAGTTCAATCGACGAAGATTGTACGTAACACCCACAAAGGTTTTTCAAAATAATTGGGTTTCAGTTTTATTTGCCATTCATTTTAAAGGTACGGTAAGACTTCCTATAACGCGGAATTCCGACTTATACGGGACCCAGAGCGCAAATAGTTAGTTTTACATAAATAGTTCTTTCGAATAACTAATTACACTTCATTTCACTGCGAGGAAATAAAAATGCAACATTGTCTTCAGTATATGTATAGAATAACTTAAACTGGTAATTGTATACAGACATCATTCATTGACATTGTCGTCATTGGAATTCCCAAAGTGTATATACTCAAAATTGTCAAATCACCAGAAACCAAGATAAAAGATTAAAACGGAACGTCGGCTTAGAAGAAACAAAAGCTGCAAGAAAAAAAACGAAAGGTCGGAAAAAACGTCGTTAGGCGTTCCGTAAGGGCGATTTAATGATAGAGCATATTTCGTCCTCTACAAATTCAGCTTCTCCCTTAGACATCACGGTAACGTTTACTTTGCTCCACCCATTCTCTTTCCCCTTTCTATCCCTAAGGCAGCCCTGCGACCCCGCGAGACACTCGAAGCTATTTTTATCAAAGGAACGGGGCGAGTGTCGTGAACGATAAATCATTCGAAGGTTCCACCTACTGTATCCACCCTTCTGAAGCAGCCTCGTTTCGTGGCACGAAGTAACGAGTAGCTTTCATTGGCCGTGCGGGACGTCCCGGAAAAAGGTAAGAACGATTTTTCACCGTTGCCAACACCTGTGCTAAATGAATACGAATTGATTCAAAGCCGCGTCCCGAATCGGTCTGTTTCATTCTCGACGAATGTTTTGTGCCCGCTTCTTTTCCCTCTGCCTCTCCTTCTCACGCCCTGCCTATTTCTCTGGGCTCTTTATGCTCAGTAGAATCAGATACACGTTCTAGGCCAGACCTACATTTCCCCGACGCATTTTCGCGTTTTCTGTGAATGCGCCTTGGGAAAACGTGGGACGCGATCCGCAATCTCGGGATATTAAAACTTCATACCGAATATGCGAAGGGAATTAGAGACAGCCAACATCGCACGGGCCATTGAGGACGCCGGGGCATCAAACCGCGTGAGGTTGACAGAGGGGACGTATCTTTGGTCGAACGGAGGATAAAAGGATAATGTAATGGCAAGATGTTAGATTTTCTACTATATTTATAGGGTAGGGATACATTCTCTGTAATCAATTTTGAGTCAAGGTAAAATCATTGTTTAATGCTTTCATTAATCAGTTTTTCTACAATTTGTTGTTAATACTTCTGTAAAGTTGACGCATTTTTGAACGCACTACAAATCATTATTTTATTTAAGTAAAATGTTATGGAATGAAAATGTGTCGCAGCAGGGGGGGGGGGGGGGGGATATTAGCATTTTATGCAAGCTCGCATAAAATGAGTTACGCAATCGAGAGTATAGTGAATCGTGGAAAGAGCATTATTAAACGCGAGAATCATTTTTTTTCACCGGAAAACCCTACCAACTCGAATTTCTAAGTAGGTTTGGCTGTTTCACCTCGCATTTTCACGGCGTCAAAGTCTGCTCATATTTGTTGGAAGCGCACGCGCATATAAGGAATAATAAATTCTCGCTACCACGGTCTCCTTTTCATAAGATTTGAGGAACACCTTTTACACTGTCAGCTAGCGTGCCACGTAGTCGAACCCAGTTCCCTTTTTCTTTCTTTTTGCCAGTAATATCCACTGAGGGGAAACGTTTAGTCAGCGTTCCCACGTCGATCCACGTTTACCTAACTCGCAAGTCACTCTACAAGAAATCAGAAAAGGGTTGTCGATTCGCATACGACAACCAATCGTGTCCCTTTACGTAGCGTTTCACCGTTTACGTCCACCGTAAACGACAGATGAGTTCCTCCTGCTTGCTCCTTCCCTCTCTTTAATCAGAAAAACGGAAACCGAACGTACCGTCCGTCACTGTTTTATTCACACTTATTCCCGATTGGAAAATTTTATTGCACTCATTGCATTCCGAGCCAGCGATAAAATGAAGACGCTTCGGCTTAAAGAATGCTAAGGCATTACACGTCTCAATTACAATAAAATCGTTGGGGCACAATTTCTCCGATATTATATACGATATTTTTACAGCATCGCGTCGAATAAATTATACTTCAAAATCGAACAATAAATAGATTCCAAGCAAATTCCATCAATGGCTTCACTTTCTTTTCTCGCACTTTCGTCGCAAAAGTCGCACTTCTTTTTTAATTTTCAAATAAAGAACCAAGAGTATACTTTGTACAACTGTTAAGTTATTACGGTTTTCCATTATAAAATAACAATTGAATCGGTGATTAATTGCCAAAATCTGTCACCCGAATTGCCAGTGCGTTTCGTCGACGTTGAAACGATCATCTCGTAGTTCAGCTCGACGACCAGCAAGGGTGGAACATTTTTTTTAATGCCTAACAGGGAATAATTAAAACGCAACTGGTATGCGCGTGACGTTCAGCCCGATAAATCAGCGGCACGTTGCACGCGCCCCTATTAAATCCAACGACTGCATTATTTCCTACTGGACGGTGCACGCGCCAGCAACACGCTCCTATCACTGTAATGAAATTGTTTCCATTTGATCTTGCGGTTCAGCCGACGAAACGCCAGCCATCAGCTGTATCCAGCGACGCATCGTCTCCTCGTGGATGGCCCCGACGTGGGCGACCCGGAGGGCCAGCTGAAAATACATCGTAATCTGTTTTCAGCGTTAGTTACGCGCCCGTGCAGTCGCGCGTTTAATTGTCAGCTTGGAAGGTAACGAGTATCATAGCCTTTCGTTGTGAAAATGGTCCTGGCCGGGTTAGTTTGACGTTAAATAAACTGCCACCCTTTGACGTCCAAAGTTACGCCGCGGAGCGTCAGGTAACGAGTACGGAATGTAACGGGGGTTGTTAACGAGGCGTTTCTTATTTTTACTGCGCGCCATTTGCCGCCCCTTTGACGAGCAATTCGATGGAAATGCGAGAGCCCGTGACGATTAGTCCGAATTGCGATTGGAGTCAGTGAGAATTTCGGTTCGATTGTTGGGTTAGGTGTTGGATGAGTGACGAGTGACGTGCAATAGATAATTTGTGTGAAGTGGATATATACGATATACAGTTGTGAGATGGGAATTGTTGAGAATTTTATTCGGCGCAGGTAATACGATTTATATTTAAGTTTGTTCGAGGAATCCATTATGTTGATATTAATTGTTCACGCGAACCAAAGAAATAGAAAGAAATAATAGATACTGGGAGGAACCGATCTACAATATTTCCGTTAAATGATACCAGCCTTTTTATTTCCCATCGTCTTTAAGATGTCGGCTGTATTATTTATGATAAAAAAAAAATTGTGAACGTTATTTTCCTCTTTGAGCATCTTAAGCGAGGCAGAAGCTTTTCATTTATCGTACGTTTAAGCTTCTTTTTGGCATCGAAACGGTTCCTCGCGCATCTACCCACAAGCATCCATACGCCTGTGGGAAAATAACAGATTGACAGGGCGTATAGGAGGCAGGCATCGGAAAATCTGAGCGCGTGTTCAACTTTCGTCGCGAAAAATTCGAAAGGGAAGAGCTGGCAGCCTCTCAGAGGGATTTACCCACGAAATCACCTTACTTCTAATATTCCAGATCTACCGAAAGAAAATCAGCGATCCCGCGGAAATATTAAAACGACGTACCCTTTAAGAGAGAAGTTTTGCCTCTCCGAACGAACAATTTCATGGGAATCTGTTCTGATTTATTCTCGATTCATCGGTTAGTATCAATCTAACAACTTTCACCAATTCTGAAAGTTCTGTCTATCATTCGTCTACTTGTTTACAATATAAAGAACATAGATCTTGCCGAGTTTTTATCAACTAAACCAAAATCATATTTGTGAAACCCGCAGGTATTCTGAACCACGATGATATGACGAAACACGCGTTTCTGGCAGGCGAAATCATGCATAGACGTGTCATGGCCCGTATAATTTCCCTGTCATCGATTATTTCCTGGCAAAGGTCTCGGGATGTGCCTAAGGCGCGCTACTATGCAGTACCCTGCGGTATCCCATAAATCATCATGGCACGTGCATAAACGTTTCCTAACCTGTCCAACCCTGGCAAACGAAATAATTTGATAACTAATGGCCATTGGATTGCCGCTGGTACGCGTGGCCGGGACGTGTGCGTGTACGTGCGTAGGCGTGTAAGAGAGTGTGGAGAATTTTCGTGCGGAACCCGCGAAGGATGTATCCGAGAAACGGGTAGATCCATCAATCTGGAACCGCGCATCGCGAATTCGGTTGTCGTCGATGGCCAAGGATGACTGATGGAGATCGGTTAGAAACGCTAATGACGCGGACTCGATGACCGACAAAATATCCCTCGTTAATGGTTAACATGTTACCGGCACCGGCCTAGTGGCAGGCCATGGCCTGGAAGGAAAAAGTGGTTCATGTTGTCGCAAATGGATTGCTGGAACCCTCGATTACAGGGGAAAATGGTTTTTACCGAAGGAACCGCGAAATTTTTGGATCGATTGATGGGTGTCCCTTTAGAATATGCAGAGGTGAAAGCGTAGAATATGTATAGGATCTAGGAATATAGTTCTATTTGAGAAAAGCATGTTCATGATATTGGAATGATTGGTAATAACAATTTGAAACAAACATTCGAATTTATATTAAATTTATCTCGTGTGAAAAACCTCCCTCGCGTTCAAAGGCTAAAGAGACAATAGCGTCTGCAATAGTCTGCATACTTAAGTCAATGTGAAATATAATGTTTGCAATGGAATAGATATAGAAATATATATTAGTTCTGCTCATAGGAACTGAGCCTGGCATTTCATTCTTCTTAGTAAGGTATGCTAAAGAATTTAAATAGCCGAAATCATGTCCTTCATGAAGGACTTCATTGTTTTTGCACCCTCCGACGTCCACCAAAGACTCGTTTATATTCCTCCTATCTCATAAAACATTTCTCTGCCGAACCAATAGAGTCATCCAAGCCCCACTAAAAATCCCTTGCCCCACACTTGAAGAAAAACACAAACAGATATGCCCATTGCGCATTAAAAACAAATAAAATTCCAAATACGAAGGCGTAAAGTTTCCTTTTAAAGTTACAGGACTACGTACAGGACAGGACGGAGACTCGTATAAGTGGCCATCACGAAATCTCGGATTCCCGGGTCATAGTAACACGATAATAAGAGTCCGATAATGCGAGCGAAGCGGGGTACCGAGCAAAATACACCACGAGGGGGGAATTTCGGTGGAGGGTGACCGGTACAAAGGAGCTGCTCCACGGTAAGACAAACTTGGTCTGACAGAGGGTGATCAAAGTCGAGCAGGGCCACGACAAAACAGCCATTGTTTCGTGATAACGCAACGGGTATGAGGAACACGATAGCTTCGTGACGTTTCGCCTCTATCGATGGTTAACAGTTCGACCAGGGTGGTTGTTCATCGGCCGTGTCCCGACTCGAAGGCCAGCCAAGAGTATCCTGAGAAACCTGGGGCTGCCTACCCTACCTGGGACTACTTTACACATTCATGAAGCGGTATCAAAGGCTGTCAAGATCACTGCCTCCGTGGAGTTCCGACGGGAATCGAAGCGGAGCATGTCTCGTGTGTTTGCGGTAACCCTAAAACGATCGATCACCGACGAGCTCAGGAGGTGGTGACCCAAGAATCGATGTCGTTTCACGGCGATGCCGCCGCAGCCGCGTACTTTTACACGTGTATCGCTACCGACGGTCGTTTTGATTAATAGCTATTCGAACGACGCGTTTATTTTTCTCCGTGGAGCCGATTTATGCGGCAAGGAATGCGGGGATTTGTTAGTTCGAGGGATTTTGTTTGAGGATGAGTTTAAATTGGGGCGGTATGATTTATAGGGTGGCGTGTTACAGGATTGGAGTACTTAGCCCTGAGTTATGGCGAGTTTAGATTGTGGAATTATGAAGAACTTCTGGTACTCTCTGTTCAGTTTTAGAGATGGGAAAATAAGAGAGCGAGGGACGGCGTTTGGCAGATTTTTGAAATATTGCATTCGATTAATAATATAATGAAGATTTTACTGCTGTTATTATATTATTACGAGTATCAGCGTCTGTTTGCAATTGCAATTTACTTAGAGCTTTCCTCGTCTAATAACTTTTATATTGACAAATGTGAGGACGCGTTCGTTTTTACCTTCGTCGAGCAACACTGCTTCGCGTGAGAAACGTAAAAGAAATTCATTTCCGCTGTTTTAGTCATAGGTCATAGTCACCACTGCCCTCTTTACGACCAAATGAACACAGATGATTAAGCACGGTTAACTTGCGCTATCAGCCATCAATAAATCATCAATCAGTGGTGTGAAATACTGTGCGTCATGCTAAATGCTAAGAGGAATCTCTTAATGGTGTTACACCGAAACCCTTATTCTAGCTAATCAGGAGAATTTCGTATGCCACGCCTAGTCGACCACTCCTAGCTTTTGCTTATCTCTTTACTGCTTTCAACCGTGCACGCACGCGTCTGTTTCTCTCTAAAAAAAAGTAATTGAAGGAGACAAGTAGGTTTGATTCATCTGCAGTTTCACTCGTACAAATACATGGTATCCCCCTTCACGTACCGTTATGTGCCATAAAAACATGTAATTGCTCTTTAGCAGAACGCGCGTACACGAAAGAGAAATAGCAGGAACGAAAGGGAGAATCAAATAGAAATATTCGATACCGCAGGAAGTTTTTGACTCCGGCGGTAATCATTGCCACGGGAACCGCGTACGACGAACTGCTGGGCTAAAAATAAAAAGCACGGTAAAAAAAAAAATGAAGGAAGAAAAAGGTAATCCCCCACATGGGAACGGTGCTCCGACAACGGAAACCGCAACTAGCATCCGCAATCACATTTTTTTCAGTCCAACCCTCGCCGCGTCAGGAATTTCTCATCGAAAATTCCACGAGACGCGAGGGTTGAGGACTAACGAAAAAAAAAAGTTACAAAGGGTAGGAGATAGGCCGAGCCGTACTTCCTTCCGGAAGCATTAACGCAAAAAGTTCGTCTGCCAAATGACGTAGGACATTCGCGGAGGGGCTGCAGCGAGGGATGGGTGTAGCGTGAAAAAAGAAAGAAAAAAAGGAAAACACCCTGGCAGGAAATTGCAATCGCGCTTAGGACACTATGGCGTGGTAGTCAGCAAAAACAAAGGCATTTCGGACTTGGAGGGAACGAACGAGGCTCGTCAGACGCGCGCTCGCGGTAGAAATGAAAACCTGTGACAGAGGGTGGCGATGTCGACGATGGTTCCTACGAGAAGGGAACCATAGGGACTGAAGAACGGATGTGTAGATAAATGAGCGCAAAAATTCGGACAAAGCAAACCGTCGGCACCGCATACCGCGAATACCGTTTGCTTCTTTCCGTTTTTCTTCGAGGAACCCCTTTGTCGTCACTGGTGTCGACAGGGAGAGCCGTGCAGACGATGGTTAGAACGTAAGAAACCGAGCGGGGACACCGTCGAAATAAACGTTCTCTACTTCGGTCGACTAGCGGCGCGAAACAAATGGCGACGTGCAAACACGCCGGTGAAAAATATTGGTAATAAATTATTTCATTGCACGGGGGATGCAGCGCAATGTTGGCGAGTCACCGTGCACATTTTTACCCTTCTCCACCCGGGGACTAATCGTGTCGAATGCATTTTTCTACGCCGTAGAACGCGTGAGTATGTTGAGAAATTTCGGACGGCGGAGAAGATAGGTGAAATTGTATATAATTGAGCGTAGTGGAATGCGAAATTGTGGAGTGAAGCGGAACGGCTTTAAAAGGACAGGAAATTCGTTCCTTTGATCATTTTTATTGTCGACTGTTCGGCTAATGTGCACTGCTGGATAACCCTTTGACCGGCATGGTACGTACGAAATCATTGAACTATCGAGGGACTCGTGCAATATGTCTAAATGATTAGAAAATACGAACTGGTAAGTAAAACCCGTCGTACCTTAAATCACGTATTCACATTTTTTCGTTAATCGTAACTTACGCGAAAGTACGACACGTGACTTGTATGTCCACGGGCGTCGAGCGGAGCTCAAAGACAGGTTGTAATCGATGGCAGAAAGGTGCACACGCGTGGCTCTACGTAGTCGACGGTATCAGCGAGGAGGAGCGCATAAAACAATTTCTCGGAACAGATCGCATAAAGTCTCACCGAACTGCCATAAATTTCTTTCTCGGCGAGCGCGCTGCAATGCTCGTCCAACTTTCAACCGTTTCCACTAAAACCTTCGAGCCCCCTCGAGTACGGTGAGCTCTCCTTCGAGGCGCACTCCTTCGCGGCGCTCTGCCTTCCTTGCTCGATCCTTGGAAGCATTCAAACAAAAATTATTTTCCCCGGAAACTCCTGTAATCGTCGGCGAGGCGAGCAATTCCGGCGATATTTCCGAAGCTTGATTCGCCGATAGATAGGAGTTCGTTCAGTTCCTTTGCTTGGCAGTCGAACGGAATTCTAAGCAGTAGACAAACGCGTCGCGAGCTCGTATCGATAGAACGGGAGGCTGCATTCAGCATAAAAACCGAACGCAACTAATTTTTTCTATATGCTATACCTGTCTCCATATCATTGATCCATTGCTAAAATGATGTTTCACAGCTAACAATAAGATCGCGAATGTGTAGGATAAATTTATGATCGATGTACGCTCGAAGTGGAACAAGTCAACAGTGGTCAGACGTGTCAAATGAACGTTGTATTATTAAAATCAATCGAGGCATAACAAACGACTGTATAAACGAAACAATGAACAGTAATTAACTTTATCATTCTTTCCATTATTTTGTCCCCTACTGTACATAAAGAAGCAATGTCCCAATACCAAATACGAAGACTGAACGTCGATCAAGCATTAAGGAATGTCAGCAGGCGTGTAAACACGTTCGCTGGCAGTAAGAATTTTAATGAGATAGATGATTTATGATTACTTATTTTTCTTCATTTCAAAAAATTAACGCTATATAGAATAAAATGCATGATAACGTGGCTTATAAATTTAAGTGTTATAGCATTCATGTCCAAGAACGTGTTAATTACACCAGAACCTATCTGGGTTAAAATCCATTCCCGATGTTGTCCTCGCGCTAGGTCGAAGTGGACGAAAGTGCCGTTCTTATCTAAGACACCTTTGGATACTTCGCCGAGAGTCGTGATCATTCTCTTTTTCCTAGGTCACCGCAGAACCCGCTAAGCTCGTCGGGAACGAGAAGGACGACACCGAGGACGAGAACGAGGAAGCAATATTGAAGCTCGAATCCGTAGACGGTGCACACCCTCTTGTACGCTTAGCTACGCTCTCTTCCTCTTAGCTCGTTCCATGCCGCTCAGGGCTGATCCATATGTAACACGAATGAATATTCAACCCCGCTACGAGTCTGCACCACCATCGGCGCCATCCCCATCTCCACCATTTCCTATCGCCGCACCATCGTCCTCAACGACGTCGACGTCGCAACTGCGAACCATAGTCCTGCTCGTTTCTACGGTAGCCGCGTACGTACGGCCTCGAGCTTCTCCTCTCTTCTCCGAGTCTCTCTTCTTCGGGGGCTTTCTCTTCATCCCCGTCGGCAGCCGCAAGATCTTAAGTGCACTGATAGCGCAAACGACGCGCTATCTGCCGAAGCTGCGACCTACGGTGCCTCCTGCTCCCCTACGGTGTCGACGGCGCACTCTTTCCGCACAGCTTCGTCGCCTCTTTATCCCAGATAGAAAGAGAAGGAGGAAAAGCAGGAGAGAGGAAACGATTAACAGAGTGCACAGAGGAAAGTGACGAGAAGAAGTTGAAACGATCGAAGAGGAGATGATGGGAAATAATAATAGGCAAAGGTGGAAAAAATCAACAATAACTAATCTAGTACAAGGACGAAATAAATAGTGAAAAACAAATAAGTACATAAAGGTGAATTTAACAGGCGACGATGTATGCGGATCGTTTAGAAAATTAATCTTTCGGACAGATGGTTGTATCGACGGTATCGCGGTAATTACTGGACTCGCGGAACGCAATCAGGAAGTGGTTGCAAGCGATAAGAGAATGAAGACAGACGTCTAGGTGTGGTTTAATTGATTTTTTAAAGCCAGACCACTAGGCGCATAAAACCTCCCGGGTTTTACGTTCCAGGAAAGTTGAAGAGTGTGCTTTCACGAACGCCACGGCCACGGTGGAATTTGCATTGGTTTGCAATTCGTCGCGAACGCCCGTAAGAGTTTTCCTCTATGCTTTCAGCTATGTAAATATTTCTTTGCCGGGAAAGATACGAGATTTCCTCGAAGACGCTTCACCGAATAGTGGCTTCTGCTCCTTCCTGCTCTAACAACGTCAACGGGAATATGGAGGGTTCAAGATGAACAAACGCTCTTACCGCTTTACCTAAGATTTATTATTTTTGCCTGCTCCATCTCGTCGCTCTTCCTTAATGGCGTTCAACAACTTTGTTACTCGATATCTCGGTGAACTTCTTTCGCAGGGAAAATCTTCTTCTTCGAGAAAAAAAAGGAACGATTGCAGGGAAGAATTTTTCCTTTTAACGATGGCACCCTGGTAGGAGTCAGAGATAGGATTCGTGCCTACGGTGAATGTGTTTTGATAACATTTTTCTGTTGCTGCTGTGAAAGATTATTTTATTTATTCCAAAAGCTTTTGGCTTTTGTATTTTATTTCCGTGAAAAATAATGATAAGACAGATTATTCGTGTAGTATTCACATTATTGATTACTTAATATCTACACTTTAAATGTTAACTGTTTTCTTCCCCAAATACGAGCATGGCGGCAGATAGTTTATTAGAAATTTAAATTAAGCACGCGATGTTAAGCGACAGTTCTGAATTTTATACGAAGTTTCCTATTGATTTCCAATTTAATTCCCAATTCACTGAACAGACTCCTAACAGTTCCTTACGACCACGACTCGTGTGTTTGACGTCAAACGATAACGCGCAGTCAGTAAACTTCGGCTATTAGTAAACGCATAGAGACTTTGAGAGATGCCCACGATGTTTGCCGATGCTTTATCGCGAAAGTTCCGGGCATTGTGTTAACACGCTCAAATCGTTTCTATATTTTTCGCGAGCAAAGGAACGCAATCTTCAAGTTTTCGCAAACTCGCCCAGCGATTTCTCCCCGTTATCATCGAGCCGTGAAAAAATTGCCCACACTTTAATCGCACTTGTTTGGTTTAGAAACGATAACGCGAGTACTAAACGATCCCATACGAATGTGTTTACCACCGAAACTTGCGCGTGAAAATCTAATTTACATTCGAACGTCGACTTGGAAACTCGTAAAGCTGTATTGCTCGAAGAAGCTGCTTTCGCAATGCGACTCAACTAAATCTACGTCTATTGCACCGTTTGGCAGATTGGTTTTGTATGTATCGCATGTTCTAACTCTCAAGTCGAAACTGAATATTCCATATAATTTATAAAAATTTACATTGCATTTCGACACAGCTTCCCAGATACTCTCCGTTTTTCATTTTGCTTAATTGAATTTCCCTTGATTCATGCCAAAGATTTAAGCGTAAATTAAGATTACACAATTAAATATTTACCCCGTATTGAACAATACCGTCCAAATACAGAGAACGCCAGATTCATTCAACAGGCCCGAGAGCACGGCACTTCATATGACTCACGGTAAACGAACGAATACTAAGCAACAAGTAATCAACGATTCCACAAGTTTCGTATACCCAACGATTCACCCACTTTCCGGAGCGCCACGGTGCAATTCCAAAAGACAAATTCAGTCGCTACACCGCGCGTATCACAAAGTTGCCCAGCAAATCGGCAACGTATATGCAACAAGTAATCAACGTACCTACGAGCGTCTCGCGAAGATACACGAAACAGTTAACGCGTAGGCACAAATTCCCTTCGACAGAACGCGAATAAAGGTAATTTCGTTTAGTTCAAGTATCCAGCGCGCCGTTAATAGGTACAACGACGGCCATGACTGTGCCCCGATAACGATCGAGAAAGTTAACCGGTATCAGGAGCAGGCTAAACCCTGCGCTCATAAAGGCTCCTCTCGTTTCTGTGCTGGTTGGCCGAAAGGCAATAAAGCTACTGCGCTTATAGACGCGCGGAATGTTTAGAGCCCTCTGCGGCATGATCCTCCTGCGCCACGAGGCGCAAGTTTATTGCTTACGAGTACGCCAGTGCCTTCCCTGTCGTCTTCATCGGTTACCTTCGTTACACAACACGTTTCGCGTCCCGGTGAACGCTGTCAATTCCGTTTTATGCTGGCGAGATTCTGTCGCCCCGAATTTGCGTGTCGTTCAGACGCGCGTTTACGAACACGATCTATCTCGCAGGCATGTGTACGAAATTTTGATCGTGCCTTGACAGACTGTAATGCTACTTTGACACGTAACTAAAATGATTGCGATATATCCGGTTCATCTGCGACCTTCGTGTTAATTATTTTATTTCGCTTTAGGATATTATTTTAAGATGGGACAAGAACATGTGGCAATCACAGTATAAAGAGGAAATGAAAAAGTAGGTTTTTAATTAATCGTCAAATTGTTTCCCGATGAAGGGGATCTGCTGTAATCTGAATTTCGGTCCGAAGTCGAGCAACGATTCCGTTTTCACAAACGGTATAAGCTATTTTATGGGACAGGGTTGGGACGCATGAACTGCCTCGGCAGCTGTCCCTCAAATTGGCGTAATTAATAAGTTGAAACGCAGAAGGATTATAAGCGGATGGATAAGTAGTTCGTTCTGTGGGGTTAGCGTGGAAGAGGACGAGGGCAGGACGGGAAATCGTGGAAGAAGGGGAATCACGGAAGGGTGAGTGGAACAGGAGTGAATCCGGGGAGGATTACGAGACGAGGGATGGCGCCCTGTCATTAACAGCCACCTATTGACAAATACGCGAGCCATCGTACTCGACACTAATGCCATATCATCTTCAGGCCTTGTAGCCATCACCCCCCGGCACCACCCTCTTTGGGTATTAAACGGTTGGACCAGCGATTGTAATGAATGAAAAACGAAAAGAAAATTCAATGATTTTAAGACGTAAGACGTGTTATAATTTAATTTATCGTTAAACAAAATTTAGTAACTTCAGTAAAAGAAAATAGGATGAAAGTTTAACGTAGAATAAATTTCATAAAACAGATTAAAAAAGTCGGTCTGAACAACGATATTTCATTTCACTGAATATAAGGTGGAACGAATGGAACAGTAAACTGTGAAAATAAGTAAAACGATTGAAGTAAAGCAGCAGAAATCAGAATTCTGTTTTCACACCGCAACAGTTATCAAAGAGTCATTGCGTCCATCTCTGAACAGTTCGAAGGCTCAAAGAAGGGAACCCTTTTCGCTTAGCGGCCATTTCGTTCATTTCCTGTCCCGGGATGCGGAGGAGATCCATTTGCTGCCTCCCAACTCCTTCTACCGTCTACCTTCCAGCCATCCAAAGCCATTGTACGTCCCAACCCCTTTTCGGTCTCTCCTTCGTCCGTCAGTCAGTTTACATTACTTTCTGTAACACGGAACTAGAGAACGAAAAGGATTGAGTGCTCGTCCGTATTTAAAACGACCATTACGCCGCCGTAATTATCGCCTTTCGATTCCAATTTGATTCATAAGGGACGAGCGATGTTCTCGTTTTCTAAGGGGTTTGGGTATCTGTCGTTTAAAAATTTCGATCGGGGTTCTGATATACTATATTTGACCTAGAAGAGTAGCACCATCTTCTGATATGCAGTCAATTAATGTAATCACTTTTGGAATGTGTGAGGTAAAGATATTACGGAATAGGACTCTAAGTCCAATGTCGAGAAGAAGTATTGCGAAGTGAATACTTTTCTGAAGTTATAAAGTCAACTTATTAGGTCACACGTTTATGGTGTCACAATAATTCTAGTGAGTTTTTATTGATTAAATAATTGAAATTCCCATCGATACTTTCAATATTATGTCGTAATCAACCATTGTCTGACTGTGAGTGTCGTATTCTACTTACCGGTTTCACTCATCCAATGCGTACACAGTATACGTATGTACTAACATTTAAATTTTGCTGTGCTTGCCCCTTTATTGCATGAAACAATTTTAGCATCTTCATTTAACCCAGCAAATGTGTAAGTGGATGCCGTTTCCCAAGGAAAGCAACAGTTATAAATTCCGATACAAACTTTCCATCGCTGCCGATAATTCTAACATGCAGTCTTTTCACGTCTGTGTCAGATAAGCGCGTTACATTCGACGACCCCTGCATTTGACCAGCGCTACTTGCACATTTATCGGTCTCTCCTGCCTTCCCTGTACTAATGGAAATAAGAGTACATCATAAAATTTTAATTTCACACCTCGGGGAGATAAAGGGGACGTGTCACGAAACGGCGACTGTAAATTAAACAACAGAAACGTTTATTGCGGCTCAACCGTTCCCAGCGCGTAAATTAAAACGAGAGGGAGCCATCGTAATTGTAGCATTACAACTGGTTAAAAATGAAATTAACAGCGCGCACAATTAAATACCCCGAGGAAGATCGGACTGGACGCAGTGTTAATTGAAAACGACACGAGGGAATGAAACGCTTTTTTCTCTTGTACCTATTCCAGTTACGTTGAATAATCCTATCCAATGATGTAATCGACAACCGCAGGGATATGGTAAAAAAGAAGCGGTGAAAAATAGAAAAGTTAAACGTAGATTAATACATATTTATTCAAGTTTGGCGTTTGATGGAAACTTTTTATGGATGGACCCTACATACATACCTATCACTTTAATATATACGCAAACTTATATAATAATTACAAAAAATACAGACCACGTGAGATAGTATACAAAAGTTCACTATGCCAATCATTAAATTGAGGCAAATCAAAAATATTTGTAAATCTATGCTACTTCTTTTTTATTCATAATGAATACTACTACTGATCAAACAAAAAGGGCAACTCTGTTGACGTCACCGTGATTCGTAAATTATCGATTAAATTACTGCAATCAGACATTTTTAATAATAATAGCGTGCTGTTCTTTAGCATCTCAGATTGCAGTGCACCTCGTTGGATGGCAGCACCAGCATCTGTAACTAGTTGCCTTATTTATTTTCCACTCCGGCTAACGGAGTGCGGCATTTCTTTCCCTCTACTCCTTTCCACCCTCGCCCTTTTCCGCGGTGGAACTCCCCCATTTCTGCATCCCCTGCTTCCGACTTTTATCTAGCCAAGTCCGTGCATGCGTTTCTTGCCACTGCTCTCCTTCCCCTCTGCCTCCATGTCCACCCCTTGTATCCACCCTTTTCAGAAGTTTTCACGAAAGTGTTCAAGTTTCCAGTAGATTCCAGGCGTGTTTATAGTTGTCTCGTTTCGAGCATATGAGTAAGACGAAACACGAAGGGGTGGTCGGGGTGGCTAGAAAAAGAAGGTTTGCATACATAGTCCTTCTTAAGCGTGGTAATGCGCTATTTAAATGTCCTTCGCGTGCGAACGCACCAAGGGGAGCGTTGTGGCGTCACGTTGAGAGGATAAAGCGAAACAGCAGAAATCGCCATCTTCGCGCTATTTTCTACTACTTCTATTCTTCCCCCCGTTTTGTCCACTTGTTAAAACCAGCGAGACAAAAGGTACAGTTATGCAGTTTTTACAGTGGCGCGGCAATTTTCTCGCCGCTCATTGGGACGCGGAGAACGACTCGATTAAGTTACTCAATTTGTTTCTGTATTCCCTTAAACGTGTATGAAACTGTCGTACAAACGAACCGACGCGACGTGTCGTCGACGATATGTGCAGCCGGATATTTTGGTTGTCACGTTTTTCCTGTGTTTATTTTTTTTTTTCATTGCCAGATGTTTTGAACAGGGGCAGAGACCATTTTTAATACACCACATTTCGTCTTCCAAGTATTCGCTTGCGCGTCTACCTAGAATTCTTATAGTAGAATCATTTTGCAGACAGATTCTGTTAAATTCTATATCCTTGGGCCGCTGCAACCGCACTTATTTGCCGTGACATGATACCATCGTCAATTTTAAAGCTAGGACGCATGGGGTCTTGAACTGCTAAATTATAGGTGAATCTCAATAATCGACGGATATAGAAATCGATATAAGCAGAAAGTTTCTACTACTATTTTTATCAATATAATACATTTTTACTGGTTCTTATAAAAAGGAAATATTTTTAAATTTTGTTTCATCAGTATCGCTTTTATGAAAAATATTTTTATGAAAGCAGGACCATTCGTTTTTACCCTTGGTTTACCTTCAAAATTGCATCAAATTTAAAAGGTGTAGCAACGTTCATAAAATGTTCTTTATTGCAACTTTCATCGTGAAATATTGCAATTTCGAGAAAAACGGTCAATGAAAATTCCATCTCTATCTGGCGTAGTTTGTGAACAAATTTTTTTTATGAACCACCGCCAGCTATCTAAGTAGAATAATGTGTGTGCCTGGTCTGTGCTGACCAATTAATTTTTTCATCAATATGAAATTACGGATATATTCGTTTGGAAATCATAAATTGAAATTAATAATTGTCTCTAATATGTCGTGTCTTTTAAACAAAAGTTATGAAAAGTCCCGAGATTTTAGACGGCATAACATATGCTGTTTTTCTTTTTTAATATCTCCTCTAGACAAAATGATATTACGTGTAAGTTTAGTTTACGTTTAGTTATTAATTGGTGAGTAAATAAAATTGAAATTATTAGGTACGGTACCAAATGTACCGCAGAAACGGTTCATTAAGAGCAGATTTGCTCTATTAAAAAGAGGAAATTAAACGTCACGTTAATACCGTATTCTCTGCAACTGCCATACACGCTATTCGTTATCATTAAAAAGGTAGTTAAGCCGATTTCATCGCTGTGTTGCACAAAAGAACTTAATACCGAAAAGGTACAGAATTAGAGAAGTATCTCATTCTCTCGTTTATTTAAAACGAGTTCATTTTTTATTTATATTTCCTTCCTTAACTCAAATAATCCAGTTCAATCGGCTCACTCCATCATTAATATTGCAGTACTTGTTATACGAATACCGATTAATAAAGTTTAAGAATGATTTAATTTAATGCAATCGTCCTTGGAGAAATATCGAATGCAACAATGCCCTAAATGACATTAGCATCTCTCAATCTTTTTTATAAATAAACATTGCAAACTCATATTATGTGCTACTACAAGAAACAGAAGGTTTATGGCGCAAGAAAAATTCCCTGCAGTTTTTCGTACTGCCGAACGTCAAAAAACGCAAACCGTAAGAGGACCGTTCGATTATGGCTGTAATTCGCTGGTGCCCGATGACAGAATGCGTGAGAGCATGTGATATAACGATCACCCTAGTTTTAACAACGTTGACGCCGCTTTGAAGGGAGGCCGCTCGAAAGGGGAGCGCGTATAAGAATTCGCTACAATCAATTCCGCAGCAGCAACCCCTCGCAATCCCTGCTTTCGATCCTTCACGTGAAATATTAACTTGTCCGCGTGCACAGTTCTCCCCCTATTTTTATCTGCGATAAACGTTGTGTTTCACCAGCGCACACCATTCCATCCCCCTTTTTGCCACTCCGCGGCGACCTACATCGGGTCTCGCGAATTAATTTTTACGGGACAGTCCGAAATTGAAGGAAATACCGCATCGCCGTGGCGATTTCGTAAAATACGGATTTGCATTTAATGCAACGGTAATAAGAGTTGAAAACTTTCGACCAGCAGAAATGACGATATCAATTTGCATACAATTTCCAAATATCGCGTTACTCTATCGAACGCGGAACGGGATGCCGCGATACGGTAGCCAGCGATGCTTACGACTTCCGGTTGCGTGTGAGGAGGGATCGTTTTTAAAGGAATAAAGAAAGGTGAGTGGGTAATTTCAATTGTGCAGAGAAATGATTCAAATTGTTATCTAGGCCTCGGCAGAAGGTGCTGGTACAAGCGAAGCTCGTGGGTTAAACATTTATTGCAACTATTATGCCTATTAATGTGGAAGCGAATTTGGGTTAAAAGAAATATACAGTGACTGGCAGATCCGTTCACATGCTTTCAAGTTTTAAGAGTAACGATCGTTCCCTTATTCTTCGTCAACGTAAAATGTATATCTCTTGCGACATCTTTCATTACTTAATGAAAGCCTCCAGCGGCTGCTTGTTGCGGACGTGAAAGGATTTTAGCTACATTTAGAACAACTGTGTGAGTCACTGTAATTAAATTCCTACGACTGAATTCATTCGCAATTTACAATTAATAATTCACCGCAATCTAAGATGTCTGCAGTTGCAGCATTAATGAAAATTTCTTCAAAGAAGATCTAACATTACCCATATATTAATCGCAGCTATCCCCAAATTTCGAAAATATTGAATCAATTGCGCACAGACACGCGCAATAACAGATAAACCTGCGTGCAAATAATTCCCCGTTACTACAAGAAAGATAATAACATCATGGTAATAACTGCGCGCCCCAAAGTACTTCATGCTATTCGCTTATTAATCTCGCAGAAACATACGCGCGTATCACCGCGCAAGAACCCCGTGCAAAAATCGAACGCAATATCCTCCAGACTCCTCTCGCCCCTTCTTCTTTCCGATTTTCTTCTGCAACCAGCAACGTTTTACCGTTCCCCTTTACACCGCCTATAACTCGCGCAGTTGTTGGCGGCGATTAAGCTCTATCCGCGACAAAAAAGCAACGATGCCGCAGTCGATCATTTTGCGCGACCTCGATCGTCCAACTACAAAATTCCCGCGTATCACGCGAACACAGCCTGGCAATTAATCTCTGGCGGTCGGGTGCCCGGCAAATAATCCGTCTGCGTTTCTTCGGCCCGTTGTTCACGCTCGAGCCACGCGCGCCCTCTCAGTCCGACGAGCTTGTCCCGTTTGGTCCGTTCCTTTTTCGGTCGTGCACGCGAGAATCATTTCCGCGCCGTTTCCATCCCTCGTGATGCCACGCAGCCGCTGGACAAAACGGCGGGGGATGGTATAAAAAACGAGGAAAAAGAAAAGCGTACAGAGGGGTGAAGACAATGAGACGAAAAAATATTTTTGTCGTTCCTTTTTTCACAGGCACGATGAAACGGGCGCAAGACGAGTCGCGCGTTCGTCGTGCGTTTTAATTATTTTATCGTCGCGACGGGCGCGCTTTGTTTCCGCGCGATGACGCTACGCACGCGACCAACGGAGGACGGAAAACTCCTCTGGAAAAGCGGCGCCCCTATTGGTAACCACGAACGCGCAATTATTCGTCGACTCGCGCTCGATTTCCGGTTGACGCCGAACGAAAGCCGCGTCATCCGGACAATACGGCTTGGCGAATATTATCCCGCTTTAACGATTTACGCGACGGAACGCGGACAAAAGGCGCACGCGTGTCGCGAGGCCTGCTGGTGCAGCTCGAAATTCGTGCCGGGAGTTTTCTGTATTGTGATTGAACGGCTAATCTATTTTTGCGCGGAAGCCAGTTAATCGACGAGTGATTGGGTATCGATGGAAACGAAAGAAGCTTAGGAGTCGAGGGTATACGCTGTCGCGGCTTGTTTGCACGGTGGAAAATTGTGTTTAGAATATTCGCGCACCCTTTGAAGGTAAAGTTAATGCCGTAATACAATAGTTTTGGGATGGCGTTTCACTTCTTGATTTGTTTTGACATGCTCACCCTTTAATTCAATTTTCTGTTTATTAATTTAGTTCTGGTTTCGCAGCCTTTGTCACTGGACTGTAATTCTATTTCAAAAATTGCGATAATGGTATATTGTTGCAGAGAATTTTTATATACACTTTCAGCGAACATTTGCTAGATATCTGAGGACGTATGCCTATACACGCTCCCTCTAGCGAAAGGGTTAATCAATAAATTATTCGTTCAGTACCCCAAAGAACCGTAACAGTGAATAAAGCGGCACGTCTATTCCATACCGAGTTGTTGCTCTCATCATCGACAATATCATCGCCACCTTCATTCACGATACTCTAACGAGAAACAAAATACAACAAATAATACTGTTGTAGTCCTACGTAATCTCGAAAGGACCATCGGTCGTAACAAAATGTAGTGTACACAATAACCCGGGCTCCTTTCCCGTTCGCAGTATCGATGCAATTATTTTACTCTCTATGAACGCCGTTGCAACACAACAATTCTTTTGAACCGCTTACAAAGGATGTTTAAAGAGGAGAGGAAGGAAAATGTTACGGCGTTAGCGAAAGCGATCGCGCAAAGCATCCCTTCCGGTGGAAACAATCGTATTCCGTGGACCATATAACGGACGTTCGAGAAGTAGGGATTTACGTCCCCTGCGTCACAAAGGCAAGTAGAACAGGATCGTGAACGCGGCGGTTCCGATTTCTTTCGACGGATCTCACCAGAAAGAGTAAATTCAAGCGTCCTTTATAGACGGTCCATGCTTCGGGGATTCCATAAGCCGGTGCGACGTCGTCAAAGCAAGTTAAATGCCGAACGGAGAATCGATGAGACGAGCTTTTATTTATCGACTCGACCGAAATGTCCAACGGACCTAACACTTGCGGAACTGAACGCCGTTCGATGAAAGGATCGCTTCAGAATTTTCTACCCGCTTCCCTGCTGCAAATTGTCAAAGTTGATTAACTATTTTCTCCAATTAAACGGGGGTTTTTCGATCAGGGTCTGAGCAGAAAATTTTTCTTCTTAATTCGAGTGTCTTAAAAGACCTCGCATTCAAAGCAATTCACCTTTCGACCATTGAGCATTTTCAAGCCGGGTTTCGTTCAGCTGCGCTGGCTGGCGGCGAAATAATCGACGATTAATCATTTCCGTTCGAACGATCGCTATAAAACGTGAAGACGATCGCGCGACGGAAAATCCGCCGGGGATTTCCGCTGGATCCACGGTTAAGGGTGTTGAGGGTGTAGAATCATTAAAAAGAAGCGGCGCTTAGCGAAACGAATTTTGAAAGGAGCCGGCGCTGCTTCGAAGCGCATAAATCGCACGCCGTTTTACGAGTTACACTTCGCGGCTGTAAACAAACAGGTCCAAGAGATATGGCTGAACTTTGACCACCGAGCATCATGGGGCCATGGAGCGTTACGCGTACGAGTAGTTAGACGAGAAGTTTCCACGAGCGTGTGTCTGTCTGTGCGCGTGAACGTGCATTCCCGTGTGCGGCGAACTCATCGAGCATAGCCTAGGTTTGCGAGTCGCGGACAGGAAACCGGAAAAGGAACGGAGGAGATGAAGTCACGGTAAAAATAAAGGTAAGACGTAGAGGCATGGGAGCGACGGATAAAAAGAAGGGAAGGAATTGGAAAAGTTTGGTGAAAGAAAATAGGGACGCGGAGAGTGTGTACCTATGTATATGGAATTACTGAATTACTGAATATGAGTGGGTCAAATGAATTCCTTCTGAAAACTTATTTAACTATGTAATCGCATGGAATTTCAAAGTTTTGCGGTTTGAAGGGGAATGGCGTACGACGAACATTTACATCTTCGTAGAATTAATGGGAAGCAGATGGTAAAAAAAAAGACGTATGTAATTATATCGCAATCAGGGGGAGTAAGTCCGAGGGAAATGGATTCAAAGTAATTATCGTCCAGGATTTCGAACGAAATTTTGAAACGACAGGCAGTCGAATGAATAAATAACTAGTCAAAGGAACAAAGCCGGTGGCCGGGATAGAGAACACGGGACCAGCGTAAATATTAGCAACAACAAAAAAGAGGGAGTGACGCAAGTTTTAGAGAATGATATAGAATCTGGAGCGAAGTGGCGTATTCACAGTGCAGCCGTAAATAATGTCAGGTCAAAACGATGTGAACATGTGGAACGGCCTGTATATTAGGTGACGTGTACTATTCAATTCACCTCGGGCCACTGGCAGGTAGACGTAGAACGACTTGGCTGTTACGCTATAGTGCTACGTAGCACCCATGTACCACCATGGACCACCGTGTCCTATTCACGGTTGGTTCGGCCAAGGTCCACCAGAACGAACAGCCCTTTATGTGTTCGCGTGAGTATGTATGCTACAGGGGACAGGGGTTGGAACGACAATGGGGAAAGGTGGTCATTGCTGGCTTCATGGCTGCCAGCGTGCATATAACGTTGGCACGCAATGGTATATCGTCGGAGACCGCTAGTAAACAGATTATCTTGGATAATGAAACTCCATATACGTTTCGACGATGTTTATGAACGCGGGAATCTCTTCCCTTGCGATCAAGCGTCTCGTAAAATAATTAAAATAATGTTGATCCAACAAATAGTAAGTTACCAATAACTCCCAGATTGCTTGCAATCACAAACTGCAAACCACGCGTATTTATTTTTAAACCAACGCATAAACTAAGGTGGAAATAATGCACTGTATGAATTACCTTTTTGGCCCACTGTACCTATGCACCTACAACAAATGCGACCGAAATAGATATGTACATTTTTCATTTACATATGAAGTTAAAAAGTCATTGACTATGAAAGAACATCGAAACCGCTCTACCGCAAGCAACGGCGAATCCTTTAAGAATGTGCAAATACGCGGCCGGAACGGTACTGAAAGAATTGACACGGACGTCTCGAATCGGGTCACGATGTTCAAAGTTCCCAAGTCGCGACTTGGGGAAACTTTCCAATTTACGCGTCGAGGACCTGGGGGAGGGTTAGGCGTACGAAAAAGGGGTCGTCTGAGAGGCGCGACGTCGGTCGGACGGTCCTCTATTTTAAAGTAATTCAAATCCCATCTGATATGAAAGTTCGTAGAGTAGAATCAGACGCGCGATGGGTGGTTGCCGGACAGGGCGCGACGCATCCAAAAAAGAAGCTGACACGGCTCAATTGCAGAGCCAATCGGATAAGTGCATTCCTATAGAGCCGAGACGTTCTGTCCAATCAGATATGCCGTAGTCTTTGACGTTTCTCATGTCGTATCGCGCGATCTTCCGCGGCCTCCCTGTCTCCTTGTGCCACCCCATTTGCCCCAAGTCTCCCCTCGTCTCTTTCCCTCCTCTCTGCTACCCCTTTGCAGCGACGGCATCACGTCGGGGAATCCTGGCCGCGGCGACGATCCACGGAGGCTCTGTGTAAAATGGGAAGAAAAGCCGCGGGAAATGAATCAAACGTCCCCGACGTTTCAATTATTTCTTGCCGCCGCGCCCGGCCCTTATCTGCCGCCTTTTCGACGCCCACTCGACCCATCGAGTGGCGGTGCAGGCTGGCTCAACTGTGCAAATAGCAGGCGATCCGACGTGACGGACGTTCTATTCTCTGTGCAAACGCGTGGCCGCTCGTTCGAGAAACGTTCGACGACTTGGACAATTGTGGGGATAATGGAAAAAAAATATTCGGAAGTAGATGAATCATTTTAAACGCGAGAGCATGCAGCGAGTGCTTTCCGTGATGGAAGAGTCTCGATTCAGCGAAACGTGCCAGGTCAGGGCGCTACAGGATACTTCTAACGTCTAACGCTGGTGTAAGATAATTTAATGAGAGGGTAGTAGTCTCTCCATCTCGATTAGGTATTATTTATTAGAATGATTTTGTAGGCGTGTATATGTTAAAAGGTGTTCTGTTTATTAAAACTCTGCTCTCTCGACCGTAGTCTATACAAGAATGTCTTTCCTTGGCAAAAGCGTCGGTCGTGAGGACGCCTACGTCACCATGGCCCTTTAACACTACAGACTCTTTACACTATATTTTTTAATGTGTTTCAAATAGAAAAACTAAGAAACATGTTACTGGGCACGGAGTTCTGTTCGAAAATCGGGTACGAACCTTTGCTTTGATAAGCACTCGTGTAAGCCCAATGTCGCGCAGTAATTCCACACTATCCTCGCTGGAAAATCCTTAATCCAGCCTCGGAATCTGTGATCGAAGTCAGATATTCCCCCCCGCACCAAAGGAATCGCGTTGAGCGCGAGCAAACAACGGGGACGAACGGACAGAATATAAAGGGCCAGAAGGGCGCGGACATCGTGGCGCTTTCTAGGTAGACTAATCGGATAATTAAGTTCCGCGGAATTGGAAGGCCAGCGTCCGGCTAGCGAGCGCCGAGCAGCGAAAGCTCTCGACAGCGTAACGCATCATCGCTACTCCCTAATTAACGTCGCTAATCAGAATCGCCGGGATAACGCGATTATCTCTGGGCAGACTGGTACGATTCTGACGTAGTACGGATCGACTGTGATTGGACGAGCTCGCGGTACCGGTGACGTCATCGGATGACTGTAATGAGCCGGAAATCGTACGATGTTGACTGACTGATTAGTCTGATTACGTCGTCGTTAATGCGAAGGCCCATTATCGCGGGGAATATCGTGCGCGATAGATGCCATGTAATCGTATATAGCTTCGTTGCATGACTGCGATGCCCTGCGATCCAGTGGAGGTTCTGGGCACAGTTTAATGGCGGGCGTGATTACACCTGAAAAATGTTGCCGTCCTATCGGACACTGGACGCCGACGTTACGGCTCGACGATGCGTGTTATTGGGCTGACCAATGAGTCCCTGCGTCACTTCGATCCTTAATGATATTTGAATCGGTCGCGGAGATAGGTAGACACGTCTGGCGTTGTCTGGCAAATGATGTAACGTGGGATATAATAGTTAATGGGGCGGGTGTATTAATGGCAACAGGTATCGCGTAATTGCTGAGGTGAGATTCGTTTCGGGGATAGTTGAAAAGGATAGTGGAAGTGACA
The DNA here is from genome assembly GCA_907165295.1 of Nomada fabriciana. NCBI lineage: Eukaryota > Metazoa > Arthropoda > Insecta > Hymenoptera > Apidae > Nomada > Nomada fabriciana. The sequence continues at coordinate 9,970,843 of OU015695.1, forward strand.
GTAAAGTACTTCCTATTGTCATTACTATCAGTGCCCTAACGTCTTTATTGATTGAGATTATTATTATTATTGTTATGTTCTCTTTACTTTCTAGAAAAGAAGAATCAAAATTCCAAAAAAGTGTTCGCTATAACCGTGGTGGAATGTTTGCAAATTAGTCTTTAGATCGATAAGTCGTTGCTATAGCGGAATTCTCGGGTAATCGAAACGCTTCGAGTAAAAATCACCCCTGTAAAGATAATCACAATAAAAATGTCCTAATTACCGCGATTATCCTGTCGACTCGTAATCATCTATTCAAATAAACATGTCAGTTTTTCGATAAACCACTTAACACTGGCGCAAGACATTTTCACGAGTGACAGAAGACTTTGTTACAAATGTTCGCGGAGTCTGAATTTTCGTATTCATCGTGCCGCAGTATCCGCCATGAATTCGCACATCGAAACTCCGAATCGACAGAGCGACCGTAGGCAAAACGTGAACAAAATGAAAGACAAAATGGAAAAAAAGGGAAGAAAAATACAGACGCGAGAAGTGAAACCAATGCGCATTCACCGGGTTTGTTCAGTTCGGTCTGCATACCCTGCGTTGACACAGTCTCGCACCAAATCTTCATCGTTCGATCACACGCCCACGCACACGAAAAGAAAGAGTTTCTTTTCCTGTACAGTTTGCTTTGTCGCGCTTAATTTATTCTTTGCAATTCCTTCTGCGTATAAAATATATCTCGAACCGACATGCGCCCGTCAGATTCTAACAAACGCCGCGACGTACCATCACGCGTACACATTTGTTAATTAAACGCACCAGCCTCGCTGACGCGTTATTCGCACGAAACATGGAATGCGGGTTCGTGAACGTTTCAAGACCTCCTATGTGTAACTTTCTACAGTAAACGGGAGACAGAACAAACAGGGGGCTAGAATTTTAAGAACGATTCGACGATTCTGAATCAGAGTAAGAGATACCGGGGTTGCTCGCTAAATTTATGGCCGCTGTTAAGTTTCTGCGGGAGAACACGCGTAAACAATATCACGCATTTATGTCCGCCTGTCATCGTTGTGCGCGACGACCTCATGCGTTGACCACGGCCAACACAAATTTCCTACTTCCCTGTCATATGGGCCAGCAGTTTCCAAGCGCACAGAGGGGAAACGCTCTGGCTGGGGCTAAGTAAAGGATCAGGGGGTTGGCCGGGGGTTGGCTAGGATGCTATGACGTATTACACTGTGTCGTTGCTACGAAAACAATGTGATTAGTTACTGTAATTGTGCGCAGCGTGGGTTTATGCACGGTAACCAACCCCGTCGGACCACCCTCTATCCTACCCCCTCGACGCCCCGCTCGCTTTTCCGTTACCCTTTCCACCCTGCCGATCCTCCGTGACGCGCGTCCTTTCATTCAGCGCCGCGTATAATGGAACGCTCATCCATTCTCGCGATATTTTTGTCTTTCGTAACGCACGCGAGACGCAATTCTTTTTGAATAGTCCTTCGGTGAACATTTTCATTCCGCCCTGCCAACTTTAATTAATGAGTTCTTTGTTGCGAATACGCGCACATATTATCGCGCAGCTTTATTTGTGCATCACATTTCAGTTTCGACATTTTTATTGCTGGATTCGAAACTCTCCTGCCGCGCAACATGCCGGCGTTTCGTTTGATTCTGAAATGTGCGTGCGAAATTGATTAAAACTTCTAACGAAAATCTTAGAACCACAATTGTATCAGAAAATGTTCCAATTCGCGTAGAACAGGCAAAAGGTATTTGAAATCCATGAACCCATTCATTGCAATTCAACATACAAATTTTCTAACGGAGCAAATCCACTAGAAAAAGTTAATCTTATTAAATTTCCATTACAGGAAATCATATCACAATAATTACCATACAATGCCAACTCAGATACCAACTTGTCCAATCGAAATTCGCTAAAGTACGATACCGAGCAGCAGAATCGAGAGACATTTTTCCGGTGTCCTATTACATCGTTGTCACCCCCCGCCCCTCAGAAATTTAATTAGCCGAATTACTCGCCGAACAGCGACACGAAACACGGCGAACTAACTTAACAACGGGTCAGTGGCGATCTATCCCGCATACAAGCGGCTGCACACGCGACCAACACTGACAAAGAGACGGACGTGCATAAACACACGAGTGTGCAAGCTGGCCTGCCAGTCGAGTTAGTTTGCAAATAGCTGGATGGAAGATAGTTCTGTACGGTGGTTCGCTAACCGGTTAACAGGCTAGGCCTGTAGCTTCGCGGGGGTGCAACGCTTTTCAGAACGTTCGCAATTAAAATGTTAAACCGAACTGTCACGGCTGATTTTCATTGTTTCGGACGCGAATTTTACGCTCGCTTGCAGCTGGATAAACTTGTATGGAACTGCGGAGGATTTGCTGCACTAATTCGTTGGACAGCCACGTCACTTTCCCGGCCAAGCTGCGTACAGTTTTTTATGGATTAACGAATTATCGGGAGAATTGTTGAGCCATGTGTGTCGGTTGCGGTGAATTTAATTGCATGGCACAGTGAAGGTGTAGGGGAGCTAAGAATTCCTGGTTCAACAGGCGATCGATCGATCAGCAGAGTTTTCGGACAGCGTCGAGCAGAGCATTGTAAAGACGCGAGTTGTGTGTAACACGGAAGCTGGCCTGTTAGAGTTCCGAAGTTGGCGAGTATCTTGCTCTCGAATATGTCCGGGGCCGGGTACAATGTTCTTGTTACGCTTGGTCAGAAATAACGACAGGAGTCGTTAGAAGTTGTAGGTACAATTTCCGGCGCAACTTAGACGCCGTGCTGCGTGGTTAGGGCCCGACGGCTCCTGCGTGGGTCTGTGTGAATAAATTGCGAAAAACAGTGTTCTAAAGCAATTTGAAACTAGATTGTATTTTTCGAATCGCCGAAATTCAACGTCACTGTAAAAGCAGAGTACGCTTATCAAACGATTCTTCCAAATAGCGAGAATATCGGCGGTCGAGGGATTAATTCATGCTCTGCTATGAATCCCGAATGAAATGAAAAGGAAAAAAAAGAGAGAAGATTACGAACGATGGTCCTCCATAAATCGCCCGAACGCGGTGGAATGCGCAAAAAGGGCACAATCGGGCAATTTATCGCGGTGCCCGGTGAATGTGACCGAGAGAAAGAGAAGGAGAAAACGAGAAACCGCGGCCTGGCATGCTCGATGGCGTGAATACCCATTAAATTTCAGACAAATCAGTTCGCATGATTTGCTTAATGACGTTGCCGGCTGCGTTCGTGCACTCGACGCGTAACGAAGCCGTGGAGGCTGTGTATACTGGCGAGTGTGTATTTCCGAGGAAACGGAGTACGCAGGTGTTCGGAAAGGTGACACAGAATCGAGCCAAGTAGCGCGGATTTTTACAGACAACCGTGATTGTGAATATCCTGCTCGATTCCAGTATGTCTGGCCCGCCATACCGTTTCCCCGTGCGCGATTTCGGTTGTTCGTTTGAAAGCAGGCACGCCAGACGTCGCTTATTAATATCATGTGCTTCTCTCTAAATACGATGCCGCCGGTAAGGAACGCGGCCACAGGTGTAGCTTTGGTGAGGCTGGGTCGTTTCATTTCCTCGTTACGCTGTTCTTGCCGCGAAATAATTGATCCCCAGGCATTCTACCACTCGATTAATTTGCCGACCAGGCACTTCCTAGAGAGTTACCACTATTCATACAAAAGGATCGCGTTATTTCTGAACCGACTGTGATAAATCGATTAGCACGCTTCAATGTTGGTGGTTTGGAGTGCGTGTCAGTTACAGTGGGCTGGTTACTTTGCATCGTTTTCAAATTATTTCTATAGCTGACACTTTTCATAACATTTCTGCTCTGCACGATACATTGAGAGGAATAGCTGTTTTGCTTCCTTTTTTGTTAGTTAGAGTGAGTTAGTTAGCAGGTTTTGCTCAATTTGCAAGAGAAGGGGGATTATTAAAATTCTACAATGATAAAAATTACCTGCTTGAATAATCACAACATTGTAGCGTTTTCTCTCGTGTATATAAAAAAGTTCGTTCCCCCTTTATTTTCTCCGAGGAGGGTCCATTAAAAAGGAGAGGAGAACAAAGTTCGGCTATTCAAATGGAATACCCACGGATACTCGAAGAGTCTTTTACCGCGGTTCTATTCCCGAGATCCTTAATTTATAATTGGATTTGCGGCATTTTCCGCCTTAGCGAGACGTCGGGTATTGAGGTCGACAGGCTCCGTTCCAGATTTCCGGTTGAAAATAACCAATGGAATTGCCTCGCAGGTAACTGCACTCTAATTCGGCTTAATTAGCTTAGCGTTCGACTTCAACCGAGAGTTACAATTGTTTGCGCCAAACCCACTGCCTAAACATAAACAAGCTTTACAAAGCAAAGTGAAACTTCGCGGAATTCTGAAACATTAATAATCTCGGCTACTGGAAAAGTTCAAGACAACGAATTAAATAGGTAATAGAATCCAAAAAGGAGTTCAGCAGTACGACGACAAACCAATTTATCCAGCAACATGCAGCAAGTTCACATACTTCGAACGATAGAAGATTAAAAGCGTCCTCAATCTTCATTTCGTAGCGTCTTCTTAAGAACCGTGGTAGCCTTTGTACGCGTCGAGCGCGCAGGAGGAATTCACGCTGGTATCGCGTGCTCGCATGCTGGCTGGCCGGCGATTAACCGAGGTAAACTCTTAATTTCCGTAGGGCTAAATTTAACGGCCGATGCGTGCATGCGTTATTAAACACCGGTACATCTGCAGCGCGGCTCGTCGAAGAATAAATGAGGGTGGATGGAAAGCACCTACGTACGTATGCTCGACGGAGGTCGAGATAGCAGAAATGCGGCCGTCCGGTTTCTTGTGTGCGCGTTCACCGATTACAACGGGGGTTGCGGGACTCGAAGGGTGATTCAGAAAGGAGGAGGTGGGTTAATGCGAGTCCGCGCGAGGACACCCGCTGTGCCCTGCGGGAGTTAACGCGGGAATCGCGTGTTCCCGCTACGAAACATGGAACACCGTCGAACGAAACGGGAGAATGAGGCGTCCAGCGGGTTAGAGGAGCCCGCCGAAGAAAAAGCTAGAGGCGTACCGTACTGATCTTCCGTGATTTCCGCTCCCCCCGCACGTGAATAAGCCTCGCACGGAACTTTTCGCGTGAAACTTGTAACGTCGGATGACTGCAATCGATATGATCAAGCAGTTCGAGCAATTGCGAGAATGATTAATGGTTGCGCGGTGGAGGCGATGAGGTGTCATGCAAGTTTGATACGTTATACAAAGAGTTAACGGAGAAGTAGATAAGTGGAATGGGATATTATTAGTTCGCGCAGTTTAACGCGCTTAAAATGTCTGCCGGTTTTACACAGACGTGTTGAAATGAACTGCACCGATTCAACGAATTGCAAGGTAATTATAGATTTTTCGTAATCGTGTCAGAATGTTGGATTGAAATGATGGTTATCTGCAATTAGAAACCAACTATGAGAATACCTATTCCTCGTGCATGTTTTTCCCTGTAAATGAAAACCAAGGACTGGAAAGAAATATACTTTTCAATTCTCTGATGCAATATAGCAAAACCTATTGTATTGTATTAATCACACAATTTTATTTACTATACATCACTCTCCTATGTACTAACTACACAACGTAAATACATCTACATGACAGATGCAAAGCACTTGTAACCGGAAGCAACGTCAAAATTGGTTATCAGCATATGGTTCATACTTTTGTAGGAATTGCAGAGCAGATACATCGAGCACGAGAAATCACCTGTCGCCAGCGTTACGTACGCGTATAACAGATACCAGATTTACGATGCTCCATTTCTGTCCCTTATCTAAAAAGATTATCGTATTGTGCATGGGGATACAACCGACATTGGATCTCCCGCTGGCCAGATAAGACTACGCTACGTTGATTCGCGCATTTACCGTCGGGAATTCGTAGCATCGCAACCCACACCTTTCAGGCGCCCTGATAAATTACTCAACACCTTACTCATCCATTGCTCGCGAGCTGCTTTCAACCACGCGTGAGCCTATCTGCCGGAAAACCATATAACCAGCCCTCTTCAACCTCCTTTTCATTGCGGAAAAGGTGGAAGTGCGGAGATATTCCAGATAGGCCGACAACGGGAATTCGTTATTCAGAATCTGATACTTATTGCGGAGACATTTGTATCATTATATTTACAGACAATTTTTAAGCCCAACCTTTATCATTATTTCACTGCAATTTATTTTTATGATAAAAGAAAGAGGACAGAAACATTCATTTGCTTCCCAGTGCTGCTATAGTCTGTGTTACAGATCTGAACTCCTGTCAAATTCAGAAACCTTTCCGAATAAATAGAGCTGTTCCAATGTTTGAACATTCCTTGAGCACCCCTACATTCCATCCAAACAAATTCCCCTTTAAATAGAAAAAGATTCAATCGTTTCCAATAGGGCATCAGCTGTATGAAGACAGAAGACGGGAAATGGTCTACAGTGACATTTTCATCGGCGATCAACGTCCATGGAAAAAGATACGGAATAAGGAGGAAAGATCTATGGCGTAGCAAAGACCTTAATAATCCCGATTCATGAAGCTCGGTATCTCAGTCTCGATGCGTTAGTGTCGACCACGAGTGGCCTGATAAAGAATGACGATCGTAAGGGAAGAAAGTTGCAGGCCGCTTATCGCCCAATAAATTCTACTTCAGCTGTTGCCTTCCTACTTCCTCCCGTTCTTTCCTTCGTTATTTCCGGGCGTTTTCCCTTCCGTCCCATCTCGTCTCGTTTTCAAGCCCCGCCACTGCAAAACCCGTGTAATTATCGCTGGTAAGTTCCAACTAAATTTTCCGCTAACGACGATTTACGATCGAATTAACAGATTGCCCGGCGGGAAGACGCCTCTATAGAGATATAAACGCCATTACTCGTTCTTCTCATCGACTCTTTCACGAGTTTCTGTCGTCCTACCGTTTTCTTTCCTGCTTCCCTTGCCCGGTATTCCTCGATGCTTCGAGGTACTTCCAAATTTTCGTGAAAGTTTTAAGGCAAATTTGCTTGCAGCGAGACGAGCAGGGATTAAGCTCGATTCTTTGCAACGACAAATTGCAGTTTGTTTGATCGGTATTCCTGGGGGCAAGCAAAATCGAGAAGGCAAGTAATAGGATTTGCTGTAAGCAAGACGAGCGGGGCCGTGATTGAAATAATCGAAGAAACTGTCGGCCATTCGTCGGTTTTAAAATTCCTCCCTTGCTGAGGGATTCCCGGCACATCCTCGCTGATTATGTCATTCCGTTTACGCCCATTACTGTAAATCGTTATCAGAGACGTCGCGATTCGTGTTTTCGAATCAATACTGAACGAGGAAAACGCAATTTTAAAGTGCTGTGCGCCGAGTTCATTGAATTTATTATGCTAAACAATTTTCCCAAAAAAAACGACTAAACTATTATTACATTTCAATTTTTCAACCACTTGCTCCGCACTTATTCGAGCCCCGAATTCCGTCCAACGTCCCGAGCCAAAGGACTCTTTGTTCCTGCAAAGCGGTCCCATTCGATTCCTTCTAATTCGTGCACCAAATAATTTCCTCGTTCGCTTCCCTTTTGTCCCGATAAAATTCACCGGTGAGAACTCCAATTCGCCGCGCGCAACAATGCACTCTCAAAGGACAATTTCCGCAAATCCCATTTTCGATATCGCCTCGTTAGTCCGCAAGGGTTTCATGCGACGAGCATCTGTTGCGCAACTATTATTACAAAAGTCGCAGAAAAACTTCGTACCTCACAAAAGAACGTCGTCGATAGTGAGCATTTTCGAGCCGAGTCGCAACGACTGCAACCAAGACGTAATTTCTATCCAATTTTGTATAAAGTGTCATATACAATAGATGGGCCGTTTCGAAGAGATAGAGCGAAGAAAAAGGGAATACACGAGAATGGAGGGGAAAGATGGAAGGCAACAGCCAAGTGACGGATACGTCGCGCTGAAATTGAGATTGGTTATCGAAGACTTCCAACCTCCTCGAGGCTGATAGGTGAAGTGTTACGCCGGTAGCGTGGCGTGCAACGCAGTTGGCAGGCTACAGGGGTTCAAATCGGACGGTTTGTTCATTAGAGATATTTTCCGATCGCGAGATACCGGCTGGAAGAATGGTCGAGCGTGTTCGGCGTGTATTTGTCTTGATAAGTTCGAAGCAGGAAATGAGACTGTCGATAGGAGAACGCTTCGTTTCGGCCAACTCTTCTCCCGCTTCGTCTCGCAATCGTTTCATTCAGAATGGCGGGGGAGGGGGACAGAATCGCCAGAAATGAGGATCTCGATTCATTTAACAGGCGGAATAACGATTGCTTTCAGGCACTTGAAAAGTGCACTTCTGGCAACGAAACCAGCTTCTTCCAGATACCGTTGCTGTTCGATCAGTCGTTCAGGCTACCGTGGAAACTCGTGCTGATCGTAAAAGTCGCGTGATTGCTATTTAGTGATTTCTGAAGCACAGAAGACGATTACTGCAGAGTGCAAGGGGCCACGGAATCGTCACCGAATCTGGCAAATCATGAGATCCGTAGAAATTGTCCACGAGAAACGTTCAGCTACCGAGATAATTTCCGATTCTTTCGTGTGGATGCGATCCCCCAAGGGCAAGTTGCCGAGAAAACATAACCGCAGTTTTGCAGAAGGACCTCGCTCCCCCGTTATGCCGGCAATGAGCGAGGCGCCCTGTCTCGAGTTAACTGCAGCCGAATAACCATAATAACAGCATCGAGTGTCGATCGTTTCCGTAATCCCGTCGCGACACGCCGCCATAGATCGTAAAGATGATCCACGTTCGTGGCTTCTGCATTTCAAAGCCGCGACCCCGTCTCGATCTCTGGGCAAACACTTGACACCCTCGAATATCGACGACGCAGCAGACAACGCGTGAACTGGAGCAGCAGGGTCGGATGCGTCCGCGGCAGTAAAAGCAGCGTGGACAGAGAAGGGTATCGATTTTCGAACGATCAAGGAAAGAGGGAGACGACGGTTTTCGCGATGCCTTCGTATCAGCGAGCAAGACCCGTTTGACCTGGCACACACACCGCCCATAGATCAAGCAGAACCCTTAGGACGAACCGACCCCCGGTGCCACGGGCTAACCATTAATTTACAACCCGCAGAGTAACCCCATGGCTCACCCCCTGCATACAGGATCCACGTCCCTTTGCGGCAGATATGAGCTACGACGTGGCGCTGAGGGATTCAACCACCCTTGTTCCCGGACCCTATACAGTCGACGTTCCTCTACCTCGACCTTGCCTGTCGTGATCGTTCACTGACTCTCTCTCTCTCGCTTAGTCTAGTCGCCCCCTAAGCGGCTTCCACCTGCCAGAGAAATTTCCCGGATCTCTCAGAGAAGAAATTTAAATCTATCGGGGACACGTCCCGGTTAATACCGCGTAACGTGCTGTAGAGGAGAACATGCTGGTCCGAAAGTAATTGGACCATTTCCAGGGAGACGTTCTTGCGCCCGTTTAAGGTTTGATCATCATGCTCCGTGGCTACGGTTCAACGCGGGTGGACAGCGTTTTTTATGCGACGAGGGGAGAAGCGGATAAACTGTAATGATAATTGTGGTTTTGAATTTATTTGTTCGCGTAGCAATTTGCTGATAATAATATGTACGCGTGTCTGGCTGTCTAATGTTTTAAAAATGTGTAGCATTTTTCTAGGGCGATTCAAATTCGCGTTGCGATTAAAGTTTATCCGCGCCTGATGAACCCATGCGAAGTTTACTTTGGGGAATTAAAAAATCTGAGCTCCGCAGGACTGCAATCGTTAAATAGTTTAACCTTGCTCGTATTTTCAAACACCCTCTACTGCTAAAGCTCTTTTATTAGCTTCGCAGAATGGAATTCCTAATTGCCATTGGACTTGAGGGTTATCCCGGTGAACGACGGGGGATATAATAGAACGAACGCAAAAGGGAAGGGAGCCTGCACTTCGATCCTACGGGCTTTATTTCCGCATAATAAGCGGGTGTGAATAGGCCCGGCTGTTGCTTCTGCTTTATAACTCGGCGCAAGTAAGTTGTCCCGTGTTTCGTTTTGTTGTCCGGCTGCATCGCGTTCCCTTTCTCCCCCTGTTCCCGTCTCGTTTCTCGCTCGCTCTCGCGGGGATGAAAGGAATGAATAATTAGAGGGAGAGTCGAGCGGCTGAAAGTTTCTGGCCAATTAATTAAACGGAGAAGAGCAAGGCAGTAGAAAGTAACCGACGTTAGAGCAAACGGGACAGGATAATTTAAAGAGTCGCGCGACAATTTAACTGCGATTATCGCTGTACAATCCCTTCAACAACACGCCGTTATAGAAACGCGCCAATTAGCAGTGTAGTTTGGCGTTAATGAATTTCAGATACCGTGGAAGGCAATAGAACGGCGAGATAAATGTTCGAAGGAGGTAATTCAACGTTCACCGGTGTCGCGGATGTTGAGAAATTCGAAGGCCAAGCATGAATTTAGTAACTTTAGTGCGGTTTACGCGTGGGCTATACAAACACGCGGATCACCATTATTTTGGTGGTATACCATTATTTCGGTAGCTATCCAAATAAGTGATCCGTCGTTTCTTTTTGATTCAGCTAAGAAACGACGTAATCAGTATTTCCACCCTCTTACAACGACGAGCATAAGCTTAAATTTACATTACATTACATTACATTAAATTCAATTTCAATTGCATTAAATCAATTACATGAAATTTCAATAACATTAAATTTCAGCTATGGAAAATTCATTTTGAAGTTCCATTTGGTAATTGGATTTTTCGATGGACAAAATAGGAACACCATAAATCTATTGCTACTATTAATGGTACACATTCCGTAATAGAATCACGGTAAAAAATTGGTGGCTGAGTAGTAATCATATTTATTATTCAAGTTAAAACAAACTAAGGGTTTCCTCATTTTTGAGCGGGCAATTAAAAATGCAATAATTGAAACTAAAGTTCACGTAAAAACGTTATTCTAAAAACTCGCGGAATTCCTCGAATCAAGTGCGGGGCTCGTCGCTTCTATGAACCCGCGACTCCTTCCGTCGTTAAATATACAATTTGAGAGACATGAAGACAAGCTGACCAAAATGAAAGAAAATCCGGCGTGGAACATGGTGACACGGATTCCGCGTTGACACAGTCCGCGTCATCAAATCATCTGAAACAGCCTCGCTATCGTGCCAGTATACGCGTTCCCCTTCTTATTTTGCCGTTTCAGTGTCAAGCAATATGTCAAAGTGTCCGGGACTTAATTCCCCAACTACGCGAAGCGAACCACGAAGCGCGATGCTTTCGACGCGTCGAACATTCCTCTCGCTTGCATGTTTATACCGTGCTTTGATCACAGGCCATTCGAGGATACATCAAAAGGAGGACCTGCTGTCTCCTATTCACACAGGGATAGCGTAAATCATGAAAGCGCGCCACTTCGTGTAGCACATTACCGTAAGTACACCATGACGAATGTAATGAATTATCAAGGCAATGGTGTCGGCCAGGAATCTGTGACATTTCGAGTGTACATCGTTGCGACTACGAAACGAATGAAATTCGACCAGCAATAACGGATGTGAGCGAGGTAAGCGGGCGTCTTAGAAGACAAGTCGCTGTACATTGCCAAAAGGATGATTCCGTGAAATGCTTCAGATACGATGTGAAATTCAAGTGGAGAAGTAGTGAAAGAAATTATTATTCGATAGTGACAGTTTCAATTGAACTTCACGCCTCCTGGGAAATTAACGTGTGCAGTATAAAAATTGGAACTTAATGCGAAGCTTCGTAATCAATCAAAGAAGCACATTCATTTTCAAATCGCTTCTTCATGAAATGATGTGAAATATTCTAAATTGTTTTCAAAGCACAGAAGTATCGCGCGACTAAAGAGATTTCTCGAAATCGCTGGCGTCCACTTTTGAAAAGCACGTAGCACTTGAAATTCGACCGTTTCCCTTTCGGTGCACAGCCACCTGTGCTGGCTCGACGCACCCTCTTCGTCGATCTCTCACCCCTTCTTCCAACCCTCGTCGACGTCGTGGTCGTGGTCGTTGTCGTCCCCTCGTTTCCTCCACTTAAAAACCGGTAATTACTCTGATGCCGGCATTTAGCGTTCGTAACCGGCACGTAGATTTTCCGTTTACCAGTCCTGCCTCTGTAACTGTTGCTCGATTTCCACCTCCAGGTGAAAACGCCTATTTTGGTTCATCCCTCGCACGAATCGTCTAGACTAGTAGAGTTGCAACGTCGCGAGGTTACCGAGTCACGACACAACAATTACACTGAGAAACTTGACTGGAAACTTGGACAATTTGCATCAGCTGCTAAGATACAATTAGAGAGAAACTGTGCAAATTGTATGGCAATCTGAATTAATACGAAGCAACCATCTCTCTGGTAGTTCAAAGCTGCAATAGCTACGGTTGAATATTTTGTAAGAACATTCGCGTTTTTGCAATATTATCTGTATCGAACACCGTCAAAGACAGTGCGTTAAATTTAATGAAAATTGTGTTTCGAAAATTTATAGCGAAACAGCTTTGCAAACAGAGAATTAGGAGTGAAATTCTCCTTCATTGTGAAGACAGCGGAGGAATTATCGCAGAGTAAATATTTACCCGTAGATGATCATTAAATTACCACCCTTCCGTCGGTAAACCCAACAATATTTTCCCTCGCGGACCGTTCCCGTTAATTGAATCGTCTTCGCGATTAAAAGAAACGTGCCGCGCAAAGTAAACTGCGAAAATACTCTGGTAGTCAGTCAAGAAATTTGCAAACCGCTCGTTCCACACCGTGTCCTTTTAAGTGCCAGCGTTATCGCGAGACAATAAACGTTGGAACGTAAGTGAAAAATAAGTAAGAGTGTAGGGAACAGGGTTACTGGTTAAGAGAAATCGAATAAGGTGCTTGGGTCGGGCTGTCGTTTCGCCAGCAGCGTCACGCGATACTATATAATGAATGCGTTAATGGGGTAATAAAGGGTGGAAAAGCATTTTGCGTCCGGATAAAGTTGGTAACCGCTGAACGCGAGCAAAACGAAATTAAACTTCGGGAGACATTGGAATCTCTGAAAAGAGAAAAATTGAACAAATCTCGTGGTCATTGAATTTTCAGGCGAGCAGCAAATTTTAAACAACGCGGGCAAAGCTATAAAAATTAAACAGTACCCCGCCTAGCTGTTTTAAAATAAATCAGAAGACCTGGGACTACGTGAATTCACGAACCGCCGAATTCAAATTTCATTCGAATTAAATTCAATCTTTGTATATTCAAATCATATCCAAACTTTGGATTTCGAATAATATCAACCTTCCAATTCGAAATTTCCCACGTTCGCGAACTCAACGACACGGAGGTGCTCGAGTCTTTCGCGAAAGGAAAGCCTTCGAGGTATGTAGAGAGGTGCCAAGATGTATTCGTTCGGAAGGCTCGATTATTTATAGACGAGCCAATCTTTGGCTTGTCAGTCATTTTTGCCTGTCCATATTTACCGGTGTTCTGGATACGCGGTACACGGCAGACATTCTCGTCGTGCCCACACGTGGCAATGACGTCATCAATATCTGCAAGGGAACGCCGGAGATTATTTTGGTTTTCTTGTGAAAGCAGGAATATCCATGAGACGCGAACAGGAAGCAGGGGACTTATTAAAACCGTCGATAAATTCGCCCCGCTCTGCACACGCTATTAACTCTTCCCCCGGCTTTGCGTGGTTTTAAGCACACGCCATCATAGATACACCTGTGTTTTTCCATTCATAAATTTTCTCATCTCGCTGACAACCGAACAGCTTTACACTTTCCGCCCGATTCCGTCGAACGTCTTTATTCGACAAGTATACGTTCGGGCGAGTCGCGAGTAATATTTTCCGACGAAATGCCGGCGTTGAATGAGACCGCGGATGTTTGTCAGCACAGGCATGCATGTCGGCACAAAATTATTCGCGGATTCCTGAGTTAGGATATAAAATAGCGTTTTTCAGGATCGTATCGTAAACTGATAATTCGTTAAAAATATAATTTTGCATCGCAGAAAGCATTCCCATTCACGAGACATTAATCCCGGGAATTGAATTTCTTCTGTATATTATGCTGCGCAACGTAAGTCCTACAAAATTTCTATCCCTTCGGGCACGTTGCCTTAAAAAGTCTGCAGTTTCTAGTAAGGACCCACGTGTGCGCAAACTCTATTTCGGCAACACGGTGCATAACATTAATAACGACACGTACGCTTATAGGCATGCAGCACGCGCCACGTATTCGAAGATGGTAGGCCCAGATGCGGTGGCCAAGAATAGACTTATCAGCCAGATAAATGTGACAACGAACGCGAGCTAGCTTTACCTGCGCGCAACGCCGAGCGATCCCATGCGCCCATTATTTCCTTTCGCTATCTACCGCAGATGCATCGCATTTACCAACTCGCCGCTCGCTGCACCAAATAATCCGCTCGCATCTGCGCGTACGCGGATTCCGTGCCTGTTATCCCTTTTCCGTATCTATCGCGAGACATTATCATAAACAGCCTGACTTAGCCGAAAATAGGTTAACAACCGACAGGGAAATTCGATTGGCAGTTCCGCCAAGACGCCGATAGTTCTTTGGCATCTTTCTTTTCACGAAGGTAGATACGAATGATTTTTATTCTATTTTAAAGGAATCGTCGGAGATTTTGGCAATTTTGTTGGACTGCATAAAATATGCAGATAATTTGAACAATATGGAAAGTACGGAAGAGTTAGTTTCTTGTAGATACTTTTTAGGTATAGTAAGACTCCTCTATTAATAAGGTCCTACGGTAGAGAATGTTCAGGTTGCAGATACAAAGTATGTAGTCCCACTCGATATGTATTTAGCAAAGTTCGATGGGGGTTCGAAATTGATATCTCGCTTACCTTGATCGTCGTGTGGTGGGATCTTTCATGACCATGACTTCTGTGATGTCCCCGTACGTGGTGAAATACTCTCTGAGGCTCTCTGGAATTACAAAATAACAGTGTTTAATTTAGCTTTTGTGCCTATTGGATATGGAGAATTAAATAAAATAACTTTTTATATCTTTCTGAATCAATATGTTAGCAGCTCAAGAGGAATGTCCTTTCTGTATGAAAAACTCTCTTCCACTCTCGTCCACTTATGCTTTAGTAAGTTAGTAAGACGCTTCTAAGAATGTTGAGTCAATTTTCCTCACGCGTGATATATTTTATTTGCTAACGCTAGTGCTAACCCAACAGAGTCTGCCGAGTTTCGTAGCGAAACGTTGAAGCATGGTCTTCAATATGAAATAATATATAATATCGCCTATAAATACTTTATGATCTTCTTTAGAAATACATATAATAATATTTGAATGGTATAGCTTAAAAAATAGTATCCCGTATAATAAAAAACGGTACTCCTTTGTGTTCATGAAATTGGCAATACAAATTTTATAACGATCCTTCAAAATTTTAATAAAGGGGAAAATGAAATACATCATTTCAATCCGCACTCGGTACTTCTTTATCTTTTATTCTCGTATTAACACCGACCACCTATAACACTGTTCAACACGGGTCTGATTTTGTAACCTTCAATAGACGTTTCTTGTAGTCTTCAACGCGCTGAATACGAATCCGAAATCCGTTTTTCTCCAGAACGTACCATTTTTGAAAAAATCGATTTTGAAAAAAATCGCAATTTTTCAACTTTGGGAGTGTTTTGTACTTTTACGGTAATAGTTATTCAGTTCCGCTTGGTGCCAAATGATTCTTTGGAATTTCACGAATAAAATGATATAAATAGTTGTTTGATTATAAACATTTAAATATGTTTAAATGATGATCAAAGTGAAAAGGACACCGAAAATGCACCCATTTTGGCCGATGTTCTTCAATTTATTTCAAAAACTGAGGGTCTAGGAGAAAATCTGACTATGCCACGCGATAGAACAGACATTTCTGCCAAGGAAAGCACAAACGGAAGTTGCAAAATCATTTTCGTTTTGAATATAAAAGCGAAATAGTTTAGCAAAACACGCGGCGGTGACAGTGGTACTCAATGACGGCAGTCGCTTCGCTTTATCAGCTTCAATATTTTTGCGCTTGTTATAAAATAGTTCATAAATAATTAAATAATATTTTTTAAATGATTGCATAAACTAAGTATAATATTACAAGAAGGTAACAGAGCCGTGCGCGTGTAGCGATTCCAGTATGCTGAGCGGCAAGCGAAGCGAAAGCTGTCATTGAGTACCACTGCTACCGCCGCGTGTTTTGCTAAACTATTTCGCTTCTATATTAAAAACGAAAATGATTTTGCAACTTCCGTTGGTGCGTTCCTTAACAGAAATGTCTGTTCTATCGCGTGGCATAGTCAGATTTTCTCCTAGACCCTCAGTTTTTTAAATAAATTGAAGAACATCGGCCAAAATGGGTGCATTTTCGGTGTCCTTTTCACTTTGATCATCATTTAAACATATTTAAATGTTTATAATCAAACAACTATTTATATCATTTTATTCGTGAAATTCCAAAGAATCATTTGGCACCAAGCGGAACTGAATAACTATTACCGTAAAAGTACAAAACACTCCCAAAGTTGAAAAATTGCGATTTTTTTCAAAATCGATTTTTTCAAAAATGGTACGTTCTGGAGAAAAACGGATTTCGGATTCGTATTCAGCGCGTTGAAGACTACAAGAAACGCCTATTGAAGGTTACAAAATCAAAAAAAAGTTAAAATTTGTCGAACAGTGTAATTAATGCAATTACTCCTTTTAAAAAATATGCAGAAACGCGCGAGCTACGAATCGTTAGAAAGTAGATAGGCTCTCGATGAGGCGTTTGTTGCACATGATTTATTGTTGCGCGTTATCTACGCGAAAGGGAGGGTCCATTTTCGGAACGGCCCGAGTCCCATGCCGGGTCACCAATTACATAGAACATAATGAAACTACCAGACCATTTCGTGAATCATATGATACGAGGAAAATTTACGAGTGGTCGTTTCCTGTCGGTTATCGGCAACACTACGCTCGTTACTTCCAACCTAAAGAATAATTTTAGCAAATCAGTCGCTACGCCGGCTTTTCGCTGAACCTTCGTGGAGGCCATCGTGTAACCGTTGAACGCAAGGAACTGAATTTCAACGGTGAATAATCGCGAACCCCTTATCTACCTATTCCTCGTACAGGGTCGTAGCAGCTCTCTCGATTCAGGCTAGTCCTTTTGTGAATCAGACTAGAAACGACGAAGCACGCAAACGGGAATGTTATACGTGAGGGAATGGACAAGGGAATCCTAAGTAACGTTAAACGGATATCGTGGATATCGGAACAAAAATTCAACGAAACTTGAAGCTTGAAATTAATGAATCATGGACTGTTATGTACATGTTGCATTTTATTCGCGTGCATTATTGATCATTTAATTCGTGAATCGAGAACGGCGGTTGTAATATTTTCGAGGAAAAAAGACATTTCTATATTTAGTTTGAGTAAAAAGCTTCATCTAACAATCTAAGTCAATGGTTTTCGCAATGCATTGACGTGGTGATTCAGATCACGATTCCCAGTAGTAGAAGCGACTGTAAATCGAGTTCTCGATATTGCGGTACGTTAAATTGACCGGAATGGCGGGGTTCGTTAACGGTAACTTGAATTATAAGATAACAATATAAGTCGACGGTACCGAGCGTAATCCCTGTCATTTATGAACACGCTGCGTGCGTCCATGAGAGAGCTTTAGTTTACCTTAACACCGTAGAAAATTAATTGTGCACACTTGACAAGTTAAGCCGCGGCGTGTAATTAAGAAATATCTGATATCAAAGTTTCTCGCCCGGTTTAGAATTTATAGCAACGGCAACGTTCAAGAATTTATCAGCTGATGACGTAAATATTCGTTAAGTACAAAACCGATATTCTCAGGAAAGCAGACCGAGATCGCTGTACAATATTAAAAGAACAATAAACAGCGTCCTATCCTACAATAAATATAAATTACGCGCAATACTTTCATCGTGAAATATTCACCCCATGTTCCAGATTACTAAAAACACTTTCAGGAAAGCACAGATAACTTCATTGTCGCAATTTTGATACTTCAAGAATAGAAGTCGACGTCAGGATACTATTATGAAAAATCATTTTACCTTTTCCTTCCGGCTTTCTGTAAAGTTCTGTGTTTAAAGTTTCAGGAAGCTCACGGCATCTAAGATATGGATTACGCTCTAAGGAAATAATATTTCCCTTGCTGTGCTAAATCCCACAAAGAACGGCGGATTTAAAATAGCTTTCTAAAGATGTAAAGCTTCTTCCTGTAAAAGCCATTCGCGATAAAAAAAAAGTCCAAACAACAAATATAGAACACATCAAAGAATAAATACTGTTCGCCCATAATTGTATCACAACAATCACCAAATTTTCTCCATCTTCATACCAAACAGCAACAACGAATAACGTGAACTGTACATGGATTCCAATGGAAATTCGGGAGCGTCTAATAATTTGCGACAGATTTAATACACGGATGCACCCAGTATCCCCCTAACGCGAAGGTACCTTCTTGACCTCGTTTGTACGTATATATCAAAAGGGTGAACTCTGGACGGTGGCCAACATGGACACGCTCCAAATATACCTTACACCCTATCTAATTATACGCTATTTTATCCAGATCGCCGTGAAGTCCTCGTAATGCTCGGCAGTTACTTGCCTATTCTGTAACGAGCAGTTTTCAGCATCGATGAATTGTCGAAACGTCGCCGAAATCGATATACGTCAGCAGGGACAATATAGTAGATACGCCTAATCATTTGTGCATTTCTTTGCATCCTTCTTCCTTTGCTCAGACCTGCGACTATTTCCAAAGATTTACAAATACACAAAAAGTAAAAGAAAAAGTAATAATGCGAAGGGAAATGAAATTGTTCTCCAAGAACGAGTGGATTACCAAATCGGAATATTTAACGTCACATTTTTCCGCGAGGAGTTTCATTCGAGATACGCTTTCGAACAGAATCGAATCGTAATGGGACCTCCCATTAAGGTAATGTTTTTTGGAGGCACGTTGAAAGGGTATTGAATTTCCCGGGACGCTCTCAGGAAGTACTTGAGCATTCTGTAACGAATTATTGCGGTATTTGATTAAATTCGGTTGTTATGTCTTAATGGGCGAAGGTAAAGTGTGAGCGAGAAGGAGAGGGCGAGTAACAGAGAGATGACAAAGTGGAGCGCTTATTGTTTATTCAGTAGATGGCGTTAATCAATGAATTATTGGTATTCCCTGGTCATTAGCTGGTGAATACCACCTGTTTGGTAACGAGCTATTCGTATAAATTACATCATTCTACGGAATTAATTAGTGATACTTAATTAGTATTCTCCGAAAATTGAGGTAGCCCTTCTTTTCCAGAGACTAACGACAGGCAATTTGTACGTTCCTGCTATTTGTGCACCACTAATGACGCCAAAGATCATTTGAACAGTATTATACATTACTAGAACATGTTACAGCATTTCGGATATCTTTGAAGCGCTTTGGAAAAATTGTTCTTCTACAACCATTGTCGAATAAGAACATAATCTTCCTAAATTATCCTAAATCGAGAAAGAATTGTGAATTCGTGCCAGCTTTCTTTCAATATTGTTTTTCTCGTCGTTGCTTCATTTCATTGTTCTATCGTATTTTCGTCGAAGAATTGTCTGTTTCTATCGTTTCTTGAACTATGGAAATGTCGTTAAATCCAAGAGGCCACGGAGCATTCGTTGGTGCTCCTTTAATTTGTCTTCGCACGGATTGATGGAAGCAATTACGTCGTTCACAAGGAGACACTTTTAAAACGTTTCTGTGTCTTACGAAAATTTACGGACATCATTCCCTTAATTGTTCCTCCGAAGAAGTTATTTTTCACGACCGGATTCCCCGGGCGATGCATTCTTTCTTACGTAATTCTATTCGCCGTGAATCTCGAAGATTGTCATTGCCATTTATTTTCTTCCAGCAGTTTCCCTTTCTCACAATCAGTGCAATAAAACGGAAGCGCTGCTTTTTCGGTATTAAATTAACAAGCTGTTGTAATCACTGAAGAATCTGCATAGCTCATCGGTTGTTTGAAATGTCAATAGATCGACTCCAATTAAATTTATGGTTTTCAGAAGAAACTACTATAAGAAATGCATGATTCTCTATTTGTACGATAAAGGATGCAAGTGATTTAACAACGTAATATTAATTGTTATATATTTAGGACGATCATGTACATACGAAATGAATTTCGGTAACAGTTGTTAGTAATAAATCACTCGCGACACGTGTATTATTGCTTTATGTAACATAAATACATAATTCCTTATACGATATTAGTCAAAAAAATAAACTCATTTCCACGATCTAATCATATTTATATTTAAATAATCAGGGGTTAATCTTATCACGGCAATCTGAAGACACTAATATTCGTAGTTCCGTCGACTATAAGAGTATAATTTATCGAAATACGAAAAGCACCAATATCGCAGTCTTTAATCATTTTTACGATTTAAATGCTCATTGGAAATTCATGCAGCTGAAATGGAATTGTAGAAGGCACCTCTTCCAGATCCGCTAAGTAGTATTAGCCGACCAAGTCAGACGAGCCGTAAAACGGTTTTATTCCCCGCGAATACCAACGATAACTACCCACGTCCTGCATACTCTTATATATAACACGACTACAAGGTATTCCAATGGCCCAACGCATTGTTCCATTTCATTTGCCACGTGAAAATTCTCTCCGCGCAAATCCGCCGCTAAATCCATCCCTCCGATACCAGAATGTTTACGCATCGTTCAAAATCGGTTCAAAGGGCCGTTCTGCCGTTCGTCTTCACCGTTCAGACAGTAATCTGTCGTTAAACTGCATCTTCCACAATAACAATGCAACGCGTTCGCCGTACGTCTCCTTAATCGGCCGCCTCTAAAACACATCGAGCGTCCCCGTTGTCTCAACGTTGGACCGCTCGGTCGCTTCCCATCTGACTGATACACTCCGCTCAGCCGTCAGAAGATGAAAAGGGAACGCAAGTGCTCCCGACAAGCAACACGTCCACCCAGCGATCGCACTTTCGCCACGGCGACATATTTGCGCGCGTAGAACGATTTGGTAGCGTTAATCTGGCGCGCATTAGCGCCCCGAGGGAAGAGGGCACGGGATCCCGTCAGGCATAAATAACCCCCAAAGGGAATTATTTTATTAGCCAGGCCGACGAGGTGTCCGAGACGACAGCGATAACGACGAGCAAAAGGAACGAACCGAGGGTCCTCTCCACTTGTACGCGATTACCGATGATAAAGTCAATCGCATTACCCACGTGAAACACCTGGCGCGTTCAACTGCGGCCAGTGTTCGCCAGGGACCAACGTATTCATCAACATTTATCAGGCCTATCTTGTCTTCCGGAATGGGATACATGAAATCATGACTCGGGCGATGGAGAGAGAGAGAGATGAGGGGAACGGCGCAACACGGGCGAAATCGTAAATTCGCGGCCGAGTGGACGAGCCAAATGGTGCCAATTTACTCGAACGGCAAAATTATGCGAGGGGATGCGCGTCGCGAATATTTTAACCTCCTGTCACCGACTAACGTTGCGTATCGAGCTTGTTTTAGAAATAGCGTAACGTCCACTTAATCCTGTCCTTGACTGCGCGTTTCAGAAGCTATCAAGTTTACGCGACGAAACGATATATCCGACGTGGTTAAAAAAGGTAGATATCCCTGTGTGACAAGAGTTTTTCAATTACCTGCAACGTTTTGCACAACCGCTTGTCCAGTTGCGTTCAGACGACACTACCAAAGAGAAGTCGACAAAATGGAGCAATCGAGTCGCAAGATGATATCAGATTTCGACTAAAATAGTATTTCGAATAAAAGGGAAAGAAGTTTCGCCACGCATAGGCGGTCGCGTGTCGGCCTTCCATTCCTCTCATCTTCCTGCTACTTTCTCTCTTACGATACAGAGGGAATTACTTTAGCTGGAAAGTACCTTTTCCGATCCTTGATTTTCGGCGTGCTCATGGTCTCTGTGAAATAATTTAAGCCAGCTCCGAGCTCCTCGACGAGGATGGCGAGCAAAGGTTGCGCGCCCCGCTGAAATATTCAAATCCAGCCAACTACTGTGTCTCTGGCCGCGCAGAGCTACCCGTTACCCGTTAGCAATCCCACGGGAGCCGGATCCGTCTCGAATGAATTTCCCCCGCAGGTGCGGCGGCTTTGTTCGCGGTGAGTTTTTCTGTTATTAAAAAGCGGACGCTGCAATTCACCGAATGACGGGCCGACTTAAGGAAATTACGCGCCGCGGATTTGGATAAGGATAGTTTAATATTTCATGACCGTAGACCGGCCCTGGGGAAGGGGGCGAGGGTCGTAAGGCTTTGCTCCGGGCAAACCTTCATTTCGGAAGCGGTCGCCGCGAAGCCTTGCGCATTACAGACAGAACATGCTTTGCTGCATAACGTTGGGCGGGTTTTAACTGCGCGTTTGCTGTGAACCGCTGAAGCAGTCTGCGAGACGGGGAACAAGTTTTGCTGGCGGAATATTTCCCTTACCTTGACGAAAGTTAGAAATACGAAGAGAAAGTAGGAATCGATTAATATGCTGGTAAGCAACGTGAACGGGGTTGCACTGCTTGTCGGATTGATATTATTTAGAGACGACAAGGGAAACTGTTAATCTCCTTCTGCAATAATTGACAAGTTTGCGAGGCTTTCAAATAGTTTCTCTGCACCACCGGGAAAAAGAAGCAATAAAATTGCACGTGCCGCAATAAAAAGAATCCCATCATCCATCGAATACGGGTCCAACCGGCGAATATATAAAGACACTCTGCAATCGCTGCGTCTATTCATATATTATAATAAATTGGCGAGGGAAGAGGAGCGGTCGCGTTATTTCACGTCTGTTCCAAGCCGAAGTCGCAGTTATCAACTCAAGGGTCTCCGAAAAGATTGGGCAGTGAAGGAAATTCAGAATTACCATTCAGTCTGAGAATGTTGCCGCACAATCCTTCCTTTCCTTCCTTCCTTCCTTCCTTTTCGCCCTCTTTTCTGCCTGTTTGGCCGCCTTTCCTCTTGGAAGATCTGCCGTCTCGCATCATAGAGCCCGCTACGTGAAATCGAGTCCACGGAACATATTGGTTGGTACTGTCGAGGAGCTGCAGCCTCGACAGCCGGGGCGATAGTGAATAGGAGAAAAAGGGACGCTGGGACGGTGGGTTTCATTCAAATGAGATCCAAGCTAGAGAAGTAACCGGCGGGAGAGGGGGAGGGTTACACACGAGAGAGGGCAATAGCATAGAGGCGGCATACCTAACCGGAAGGTAAGATGATGGGAGAAGAGAAGGGGGATAAAAAAGAGAGATGCCAAGCGTTGGTCTCCTCGAGTGTTTTTCTATTCAGAGAGGACTCGCATAAAGTTCTATATACTGAGTTCTATCCCATTCTATAGCTGAAACGTGGATACCTTAGAAGAGTAGGGGATGGAAGACGAAATGGGAGGCAAGGGGGATGGTTCTCTCATTCCAGTACGCCATTCATTGAAACGAATGGCCTTATCTACCTCCCCCTTCTTCCATCCCCCGTGCCGCTGTGTCTTGCCCCCTATCCTAGCAATTTCACAGCTCTTTCCGCTTCACCCTTTCCCTTTCTTCTCCTTTAGCCGTTCTCCCCGTGACCCTTGAACACCTTCGTTCTACTTGATCTTCTTCCTCTCCTTCTTTTCGCCACTCCGCGCGTCCCGACGTCTCCGCGAATCCGCTAGGATTACTTATCCTTCGCCCGGAGGATGCTCAAGGCTCAACCTAAAGCATCATTTGAATAAACGCGAAGTTACTGCCCCGTGTTACGAGCTATGCTAGGCGGATGGTACGCCTAGATAGATAAATAGATGAAGGGAGAAACGTGCCACCGTTGCATTAATGCCGAGCCATGACGACGGGCAAAAAAAAAGCTACGTTACTCCCCGCGGAAATCAAACGGTTCACCGAGAACAAAGAATTCTTCCCGCAAACCTGGTGCCTTGTCAATTAAAGATTGAATAAAACGAAGAAGAAGAAAACAGAATTCTGCAGAAAATAATTTTTCAAACGTCCGATGCCAGCATCGAAACCACCACATATAATAATGGAATTCGATGAGACAGTTATTGCAGCTCTGTATGCAGAAACGGGAAACAACAATTCCATGGAAGCAATAAATGTACGACGAAGCACGTATCAGGGATAGCAAAGCTCGATGGTGCCGAATCACGATCTTCCATGGTGGCAAGGTTCAACAAACACGGCCAACACAGGACTGGTAGGCGTGCGGCCGTTTCGTCGAATCGTCCATGGCGGACGACAGCAATTATCCGTCGTGTGTCGTGTACACCGAATAAACAAATAAACATTGCCTCGTTGGCGGTACCAGGAACGCGCAAGCCACTCTGGCACCCCATCCGTTCACCGCGGGCTATATGGTTCTAGATGAACTAGAGGCGGAGAAGAAAGTGGCCCCCGGGGGTCGGAGGGGGTGGAGTGCGACAGGCGAGAAGAGCACTCACGTTGCTCTCGTTCGCGTGCCGGTCTATTTTGGCGAATACATAGCATCCCAAAAAGACCACGCTACGTGCACCCGTTGGCTTTTACGGGCCGCGCCATTAACGGCGCTGTAAGTATAAACTTAGGACAATCTAGCGTTCGACGACGTCGCCGCGTGAAACGAACCTGATGTGTTGCCGCGATGATTCATCGTTTGCCATTAAACCAGCATATCTGGGGTTCGCGGGAATTTGTTTGCATCGTCGTTTAATTGTTTAGGCCGCAGCTGTAATACCGTGGCCAAATTATTCTAGACCAAGCGAGACTAGACATGACGTCTGATCAGAATATTCTGCTGCACTGTGATTAATGGTGTCGAGATGTTTCAACCGGAAGCAGCCGATGTAAACGAGTGGAGTAAAAAATGGAACTTTATGGCGAAGATTATTTTATAATTGGTAGACACAGAAATGAATGATGCACCTCGACGTAAATATAATATGTACAGAATCTCGTAGCAGGAGTACGCGAATCCCGAACATGTCTGTAACGAGACAAACCTGCATCAATCACCATCTCTAAAATTCCCGGTGAAAGATCCAGCTCGACGAGCAGACGAAGGGTCGTTGAAAGCGGCGGAACACCGCCGAGGTCTGATCGATGGAGTTTAAAATAAAAAGACGAGGAGGCCCGCTAATATCGGTAATGGCAGAAAATTGCGAGCAGCCCTTGCGCCCCAAGAAGATAAAAGCATTCGCGTGTGCTTCACGCTCCGCGGGTTTTTGGTGAACCACGAGGAAGACATATTAGTTAGTCATTTTCCTCGAGGGCCGATCTGCATAGCGGTGATACAAGGGGCGAAGGGGGCGCCGAAGGGGAGGAAACGACGACGAGGGGGTTGCTTGATTTCGTAGGCGCATATAGGCTGGAACGTAGTAACGTAGGAGGGATGACAGAACCTGGAGCTTACCTGGCCGCGAGCCAACCCCACTCCCAGAAGCTCGTGATAGTGCATAGTCGCTGCATAGTGAAAGTGCATAGTCGGTGCATAGTGGATACCCGGTCTCTGCCCCTCCACTCGGTCGCATGGGTGCCCGCATTGCAGCTATGGCCCACCATCCTAATGATGGCAACCACGCAGGTACAAATCTGCCCACCCCTTTGGCGCCCTCTCGTTCTGTCCCTCTGCCTTACCCTTCCCCCAATGAGTATAACCCCCTCAGCCCCCCTCGTAGTTACTCGCGCGATTTTCTGCTGACACTTTGCCCTGATACCGCTCGTTGGCACCGCGACACTTCCGCTTTCGCTGATCGAACCCTTCGTCTGCCCTTCCCCTTTTCTACTCGACATCTACCCTATCCAGTGCGCTTTTTCCGTCCCGCCGTGGCCTTCGTTTAGCACATCCTCTTTTCTTTTTTTTCAGGAACGGTCGCCGTCTGGGCATTTATCTATTTGTGTATTCGCTACCCCTGCTCGCGTCTGTTTCGCGGTTAACCCACCTTTGACCCATTTCACTCCTCGCACCAGGCAAACAGATGATGAATACCTATGATCAAGCGGATTTGGCAGGTCGCCCCCGGGCCAGATTTTTGTTAAGTGCTTTCACCGTACTATCGAAGAAGCAACGCTGGTGCGATAGTGGTAATTCGATTGATTTCGTTAACGCGAAAATTAAATAGCGAAGGCAGAAATGAAGTTTTGTTGTCGTCGTTAATCTTATTCGTAATGCGGTGGCCAACTATCGTGGCGATTCTACGGGCCCGATGAAGCCGTCCCTGAAAAGGGGACCAGTAGTCGGAAGAGGAAAATGAAGGGAAACGGTAGCGGCGAGCAGGGAGAAAGAAGACGGGAAGATTTCATTCTCGTTACTCGCGGCGACATCTTTAATTCATCGAATGCGGATTGCAGGCTGAATCCTTGATGAGCTTTATTCCACATCCTCGCGCTCGAACTATTGGATCCGATGAGAGATTCTCATACGATAATACTCCAAGCTAAGCCACTGTTCCACGTCTCACTTATACGATCTTCGTCTCCTTTCCCACTGTCTCCCCCTTTTCGCCGTTCTACGCCGGCTCTCTCGTTGGCTTCAACTTAAGCAGCTCCGACCGAGCTTTCCCGACTTCTTCCTTCGAGCCTCTCTATCCGGCTCGAGGAACACGCTTTCCGGCCGGGCGCGGGCGCACCGCACCAATCTCAGACCCTCAATCCTTTCTCGTTTTCTCGCGGGAAATCGCGCGGAAAACTAGCCAGTGAAGATCCTCCGATAGGCGTTTCCATCGGACTCTGGTTCCGTTCGTCTCGTCCACTTCGCCTTGCCGGACACTATTAAGGGACGGCGCTTTTGCAGCCTTACCGTGAAAAGTCTGACGCACTTTACCTGCGTCGTCGATTTAACAATGTTGCAGCTTTTTCTGAGCGCCACGAAATGTGTCAACGGTACAGGTCTAACGTGCTGGCGTAGGGAATGACGACGGAGGTTCCCCTCGCGTCGGGTGGAAATTTTATAGAGCCGGGCAATTTAACTCTTTCGCGTGGTCGATTGCGGATTAAAATCGGAACGGCAGCAGCGTTTGTTGATCGAATCCGTCGGGCGACAAAAGCACGACAAAAGAACGATCCTTCCCCGACGGGGCGGCAATATTTTCCAATATATTTGACCGGCCAACGCAAACGCTGCCGCGCGGCTAACCCTGCCCACGGAAGAATGAACGAATTATTACAAAACAATACAAGGGCTGGGAACGCTGGTGAATCGTATGGCTTCGAAAACGTACGCGGTACAGCACAATAGCGGGCGTAACGCAGAAATCATGGCATATTATATCGCGACACGCAGTAATCGCTTCATCGTTGATAAATCCATGTTACGCTTGCAAAAGTCCGCTCGAAAGCGTTGCATCCCGACCGGGGAACAAAGCAACCGGGCCACGATTAAATCCGTCTAGCTAAACGATGGTTGATCCGATGGTCAAAAAAGCACGAGCGCGAGACTCGCCAGGCGTCAAATGCATTGGCGTTCTTGCAAATTTGTCGAAATTACACGCACAAAAACGAGCAAAGAATCTCTATTATTAAAACATTCTTTTGTTCGAAATTGGAAGTTCAAACAAAGAATCGCCAACTTCATTTGATTGGGATTTCGATTAATATCATTAATTTAATTTAATTTAATTTAATTGTTTAAGGTCGCATGCACCTTTGTGGTTATTAGCGACCACTGTCGTTACCTTAGTTTTTTCCTTTGTTATGAAATTCGGGGGGAGCTTTGTACCGTATTACATGGCTATATAAGGTTATACAATTCAATGTCTTTTAGAAAATTTACTGCATTTATGCACTGATGTTGACTGTTAAGCAGGGTGCGAACTTCACGGGAAATATTGTGCTTGACTCTTTTTCTTGTGTACTTGGGGCATCGCAGAGAAATGTGTTCGGTGCTATTGTTTTCGTCGCAGTCCGGGCATTTCTTCGGTTCTTCCTTAGTTATGAGGTGGATATGAGTAAGATTTGAGTGACCGAGTCTCAATCTGGTTACCCGGACTCGGTCCGCTCTGGGTAGCGCAAGTGCTGGGTTCTGTTCAAAGATGTCCTTTCTTATTTTTTTGAGATGGGTGTCTCTCGAATTTATCCACTGTTCATTTCGTAACGATTCCAAGATCGTTCATTGTATCATCATATTTAAACCAATCTTGATAGCATTGCTGTTCTCAAGCAACTGCGATAAATACTAGACTCGTCTATTCTAACTGTAATAATCTACGTCGACTTAAAGAAATGTAAACGGCGCATGGTCGAAGAAATAAGCGATTTCCGACGATATACCGTATACGAGAGTCGCGTGCGCGTGAAGAAGCGTCGAAATAAGAACGAGGAACTTCCTCAGGATATCTCTGCGGCGGCGATATTATAGCTTCCACGGGCGTAGAATATCCAGCTACGAGCGTCGAGCGTTTTTCGATTTCCAGCGCCCTGAATGAACCCCCAATAGAAACCCCTAACCCGCCGATCCCTCGAGACGGCAGCAGAGACTCGACGTACCTACCCGCTTCGATAGCCGAGTGTGTCTCGCTTAAATTCATCGGGAATCGGCGATGTCTGGCGGGATCGCGGTGATTCCGTTTCTTCTTACTCGTGACGATCGCGGCTTCATATTCAATGGCACGATATCATATTAACCGCGTGACGGGCTTGGAAATGATTGGCTGGTTAGAGACAGGGCCGGGGGATGAGGGAAAAGGGTAAAAGGGAGGGAGGCCCATACGCCAGCAGCGATTGCAAAGGAAGTCTCGGTACCCAAGGCCGGCTTAATAATTCAAATCTCTCCGTACTCGAAAAATTGAATTTAATAATTCAATCCAATAGGAAGGCCTCGGCTGTTACGAGCCGCGGAGACCACTCGGCCGGCAGAACCCGATCAAAAATGCAATATCCAGGCTCGATTTCTTAATCCGATTTCACCCGTGTGCGCTACGTTTTCATTCGCGTTCGGCTCGTTCTTTTCCCAACGTTTTCCGTGTTGGTCTCGTTGATCCGTGAAACGGTCGAATTCGAGAGGATGATGTGGGTATGATTGCATAATTGGTTGT